>CM071843.1:45445152-47945152 GCA_036507285.1 Trichosanthes cucumerina | reverse complement strand
CTTCTCAATCAAAGAGCTACACCTTCTAGGTTAGGCCAGATGAAAATCGAAAGCCTGAAAAAAGCAACTCCAAACCCAAAAAAGCATAGTCGTTGCTCCCAAAAAGGTGGTCGAGATCCTCAGGTGCCCCTTCAGAGAATACAATACTGCAACCCTAATAGACCGATCGACTTCCTTGAAACACGATCTAATTCCATGAAGGACCTACCACACAAATGATTTAACCTTATGGGGAATTTCGACCTTCCACAGCAAGGAAAAGTCGGAGGCATTAAGAAGAGAGGGTTTACCAAGCAACAAACGAACCAATTGCAAGAAATTCAGCAAGACTGGGACCTCAAAGATGATAATCCCCTCTCCCAGGTCTAATCGAAACCTCCCCAATCAAAGATTAGAGGGCCACAATATCTCTTGTTTCCTTAACAGACAAATGATGACAAAATCCAAGAGAAAGAGAGAATGCCCTCCTAGAAAACGGGGATTGGAAGTAAGAGAATATAACTGAAGAAACAAAGAGCAAAGGGATCTATCTCTCAACCACCTACCCTCCCCAAAACATGTCGGGAATTAACATGTTCTAATACAAGTATGATAATCATATATATCAACTTTTATTTAATTAGATATTTATGTATTTAAACTTTATGGTGATCTAGATGTTGAGAAATGTATGTATGAGTTCATAGAATTTGGCATGTTAAAGGTGATGCATGAATGTGGAGAAGAAAAACAAAGAGTTCAGAAAAAAATTGGGAAGAAACGAGAATTTCATGAATCGGATGAAATTTACAAGAGGGGGAAGGTTGAGAAGACCTTCCAGGTTACTAAAGGCTACAAAAAACATATTCACTGAGCTATAAGAGTAGTAGATGACATAATCCTAGAAGGATGCAAACTTTACACTAGTATAGAGCAATAAAACTAAAAGAACCAAATATAAGAATTCAGCAAAGGAAACTATTGTGTCACTGAATGTTGTTAAGGCTTCAAAAAAAAGCCTTGTTAATAGCCAGAGGATCTTTTTCTCTCTCTCTCTTTTATTTATTTTTTTTTTTGTTAGAAACTTGTATGAATTCATTCGCAAAAGAAAAAGGAGGCAATCTAAGAGCAAGGGTAGAAAAAGTTTTCCAATGTTGGAAGATCATGGAGAAGCTATAATTACAAAAGAATTTCCCGTGATTGAATCTCCACCAAGAGGAGATGAGTTGTACGCTATTACAAAAACCAAAAAAAGAATTTGACTTATCATCAGAGATCCTATGATTCCTTTCTAGCCAAAAAATACCACAGTAAAGCCCTTGCCACAAAATTCCACAAAATTTTGGTTCTTCCTTTGAACGACCATCCAGATAAAGCCTTCCATAATCAAGCCATCTATCATTATAGGGAGGCAGACAGTAATGTTGAAAACTTTTTGAGGACATAATGCCAAGCCTTAGATGCAAAGTGGCAGTGCAGAAAAACGTGATCGAAAGACTCCTCTTCTGTATGGAAGAGGTAGCAGACTGGCGAGGAGACAGCCCAATGGCCACATTTCCTTTGTAACTTTTCATAGGTGTTTAGGCCTCTGTGAGCAAGAGATCAAATGAAGATCTTCACCTTCTTAGGGATGTTGTAGCTCCATATAAGGGTCCACCAAGGGAGTCCTAAGCTTGGGATGAGTTTCTATAAACTTCAGAAAAGCAGATTTTGAGGAAAAATTACCTGAAGGCTCCAAAGTCAGCTGACTCTGTCCGGTCCTTCTCCCAACTTCACAGCATCAATTCCATTAGCGCAGCCACCACTCCATTTCTCTGTCAAAGAGCCCTCTCCTTAGGCCTAAAACCCAATCCTTTTGATCATCATTCCAGCAACCGGCCACCAGAGTTTTCTTTTGTTGAGATGATGAGAATATCTGGGAAATCTTGTGCTAAAGGACTCGCCCCAACCCAAGTATCTTGCCAAAAACGTATTATCTGCCCACAATTGACCTTGGAAGGCATGCATATGAGGAAGAAGGAACAATTCTTCGCAATATCAAACCATGGCCTACCCCTCGCCTTTTCTTTAGGATTTGAAGGGACCAAAGGATCTTTTTGTCATCACTTAAAGGTGTAACGCCCCAAAAATTTTGACAGCATCACGGAGTAACTACACTAACTACTCATTTTCCTATCATCGGGCAAACAAGATTACTCCACATCCATAACCAGAATAACCGAGCAACAATTTTTCACAACACTTGGAAACAACCTAAAGAATTTGATATTTCACATTAATTTTCAACTATGCAAGAACCAATATATATACAAGGTATAAAATCCTTTTTCAATAAGGAAAATGATATAAAATCCTTTTTCAATAAGGAAAAGGATATTCTATCCTATTTAAAACTTACAATATCTAAAAAGATAAATCATAAAACTAAATTACAAGAATGCCCTAACTTTAACCATAATTTTCAACAATCCCCTTTAGTGGGTTGTATATATTATATAATCCCAACTTGTTGTTCAAATCTTCAAAGTTAGGTCTTGGTAAAGGTTTGGTAAGGATATCTGCTAACTATTGTTTAGTAGGCACATAATTGAGTTGAACCACTTCATTATTGACTTTCTCTGAGATGAAGTGTCGGTCAATTTCAATATCTTTTGTCCTATCATGATGAACTGGATTCTTGGTAATACTTGTTGCAGCTTGATTATCACACATCATCTTTATCGGTAACAAACAGTCTTTTTCTAATTCCCATAGAACTCTCTTGATCCATATTCCTTCACATATACCATGAGCAAGTGCTCTGTATTCAGCGCAAGTGCTCTGTATTCAGCTTCAACACTGCTTCTTGCAACTACAGATTGCTTCTTGCTTCTCCTTGTCACAAGATTACCCCATACAAAGGAACAGTAACCTGAAGTAGATCTTCTATTTGTAATACCACCTGCCCAGTCTGCATCAGAATATACTTCAATGTTTCTCTTGTTAGTTTTTTCAAAGAATAGTCCTTTTCCAAGAGTCATTTTTAGATATCTGAGGATTCGATATACTGCTTTCATATGTTCTTCATTGGGACTATGCATAAACTGGCTAACCACGCTAACAATAAATCCAATATCTGGACGTGTATGGGAAAGATATATAAGGCGTCCTACAAGTCGTTGATATCTCCCCCTATCCACGGGTGTGCTCTCATGTTGAGTCCAAGTTTCTTTTGAGGATCCATAGGAGAGTCTACTGGTTTACATCCTAACATCTCGGTCTCTTTGAGAAGGTCTAAAACATACTTCCTTTGGGATACAACTATACCTTTTTTAAACCAAGCAACCTCCATGCCTAGAAAATACTTTAGATTTCCTAGATCTTTGACTTCAAATTCTTGAGCCAAGTATTTTTTCAACATTTGCAGTTCCAATTCATCATTTCCAAAAAGAATGATATCATCACTATAAACTATTAAGAGAGCAAGTAAATCTTCAGACCTCTTTTTAACAAATAAAATATGGTATGATTGGCATTGTGAATATTCAAGACTGAGAACAAAATTTGCAAATTTACCAAACCATGCACGTGGAGATTGCTTAAGTCCATAGAGAGATTTTTTGCAAACCTTTGATGAACTAAATTTCTCTTCACATCCAGGAGGAATATTCATGTATACTTCTTCTAGATCTCCATTCAAAAAAGCATTTTTAATATCCAATGGTTGAAGAATCCAATCAAGATTAACTGTTAGAGATAAGATAATTCTTATGGTGTTGAGTTCAACTACAGGTGCAAAGGTTTCCTAGTAGTCAATTCCATAAGACTGAGTGAATTCTCTAGCAACAAGTCTGGCCTTCAATCTCTCAATGCTTCCATTTGCCTTGTGTTTTAGTGTAAAGATCCACTTACATCCAACAGTTCTTTTTCCACTAGGTAAATCGGTCACTGTCCATGTGTCATTTTTCTCAAGAGCTTCAATTTCATCTTGTACAGCTTTTCTCCACCTAGGATGTTTTAATGTTTCATGAGTATTAGTTGGTACTTGAACATTATCAATGATTGAAAGAAATGCTCGATATGACTCAGATAATCCATCATATGACACATAGTTTCCTACAAGATGAATGGTGCAACTCTTGACTCCCTTTTTTACTGCAATTGGCAAGTCTAAATCATCAGCTTCTGGTATTACATCATCTCTCATCTCACCTTTATCCTCACTTATGGATTGTTCATTGGATGTTAAAACCGGTTCAGACATTGGAGAGTGTTGATTTGTAAAATCAATTTTCTCAACTTGTTTGTTTCTCCTTTGGTAGGTGAGGAGATTTTCACTAGCATTTGGAGGAACAACATTTGGTGGACTTGTTTCAGGAGAAATAGGAAAAGTCATAGGATCTTGAGGAGGAGAATGAAGTAGGGTAACAGATTCAGGTTCAGTCTCAAGTAACGAGATCCATAACTGATTGTCACTCACCTTCTCCCCTGACGATCAATTTTGGAATAAAATGGTAGATGCTCGAAGAACGTAACATCTATAGTGACATATACTCGTTTGATGATAGGACAGTAACAAAACAACATCATATCAAATTATCTAATTAATCCATATATAAAATTCAAATGTTTAACTATATAATTTAAACATAATCAATTATCTAAATTATTAACAATAAAACTTTAAATAACATATATATACATATATACACACATATGTACATACATATATATTTTTATAAAACTAAAAATTAAAAAATTAAACAAGGTGGGAAATGGGGAATGGGGAATGGGGAATGGGGAAGAAGAATTCTTCTTCCCCTTTTAGCATGCGGGGAATTTTTTTCCTCACTCGCTCACCCATTCCACGCCTAAATGAGAATTCCCCGCCCCGTAAAGGGCAGGTCCTCGACGGGAAAATTGATATCTCTAACAAGCGTGCATTGGCCCACATTGACAATTAAGATTGAAATGGGAGAGGAACTGATTGTTCTGAAAAGGGACCCGAGTTTGACTAAGTCCCAAGTATCTTTAAAGAAGATGATGAAAACATGGGAGGCAAGTGACCAAGGATTTTTTATCAAATTTAAGGCTCTAGAAGTTGTACCAGACTCTACGGCTTTAGAGAGTTCATTGAAGACAAGTGATTTTCCCCCTTCTGTAGTGGATTTGATAAAGGAATACAGAGATATTTTTCAGTGGCCTGAAACATTGCTTCCAAAGAGGAAATTGGCCATCACATACATCTAAAAGAAGGTACTAACCCGGTCAATGTTAGACCATATCAGTGTGCACATGTGCAAAAGGGAGAAATTGAGTAGTTAGTGGAAGAAATGTTGGTAGGAGGCATAATTCAATAGTCCTTTCTCCAGACTTGTCATATTGGAAAAAAGAAGGATGGGGGATGGAGGTTTTGCTTGGATTACAGGGCGTTGAAAAATGTAACTATCCCTGACAAATTTCCTATTCCCATTGTAGAGGAATTGTTGGATGAACTTCATGGTTCAAGGGTATATTCGAAGATCGATTTAATGTTTGGGTACCATCAGATTAGAGTACATGAAAAATATATAGAGAAGAATGCTTTCAGAACTCATGAGGATACAAATTCCTTGGGATGCCATTTGGTTTGACAAATGCTCCTTCAACATTCCAAGCATTAATGAACAAAATTTTCAAAACCCTTGTCCCTTCCTGGACAAGTTCATCCTTGTGTTCTTTGATGACATTTTGATTTATGGTCAATGTTAAGATGACCATTAACGACATCTATCTGTGGTGTTTCAAAAGAATCAACTATACCCCAATGACAAGAAATGCCAATTTGCAAGGACTCGAACCGAGTACTTAGGCCATTGGATTTCTGAACATGGCATAGAAGCTGATTTGGAGAAAGTGCGAGCTATGTGGGAGTGACCAAGGCCTCAATCTATCAAAGATCTTCAAGGATTCCTCAGCTTGATTGGATATTACAGATGGTTTTTCCAAGACTACGGAATGATAGCAGCTCCCCGAACTCGATTGTTGAAGAAAGGTCCTTATGAGGCAACGACTACAACTTTTGACACCTTGAAAAAAGCCAGGGTGACTCTTCCAATTCTGTCTCTACCTGATTTAAACTGCCCATTTACTATTGAAACTGATGCTTCGGGCATGGGGTTGGGAGCAGTTCTAGTTCAAGGACAATGGCCAATTGCTTATTATAGTCACACATTATTGGCTAGAGCTCAAGCACGATCTGTTTATGAAAGAGAATTGATGGCAATAGTTTTTGTTGTCCAATGTTGGTGTCCTTATCTGTTGGGGACAGATCAAAGGGCTTTAAAAAATCTGTTAGATCAAAGGGTAATTCAACCCCAATATCAGCAATGTGTAGGCAAGTTAATTGGTTATGATTTTGAAGCGCAATACTGACCAGGATTTGGAAATAAAGTTGTTGATGCCCTTTCTCGCCTCCCCCAATAGTACAATTGTCACAGAGGAAGTTGACACTGTATGAGAATAAGTTGCCAATAACCCAAAATTTGCAGAGCATTAATTGAGAAGTTAAAAGGAAGATGAAGACAGTGATCCCAAGTTCTCGTTGGTGCAAGGGACTCTAATATATAAAAGAAGGTTAGTGCTATCTAAATCTTCTACTTTAATTCCAGTTGTTCTTCATACATACCATGACTCGGTTATGGAAGGGCATTAAGGGTTTTTGCATACATATAAGCGATTGGCAAGGGAACTATATTGAGAAGAAATGAAAGATGACCCAAAGTCATACGTGGCTAATTGTGTAATTTGTCAGAATAATATAACTTTGGCAATCACCACTGGAGTCTTCTTATGCCCCTCGAAACACCTGAGCATATTTGGAAAGATTTATCAATAGATTTCAAAGAAGGGTTGCCTCGCTCAGCAGGTTATGATGTGATAATGGTTGTTGTTGACAAACTAAGTAAAATGACCCACTTTGTGGCAGTAAAACACTCCTTCATAACAAAGACTATGGTTGATAGCTTCATTCGTGAGATTGTTCGCTTACATGGTTATGCCCACTCTATTAAATCTTATCGTGACAAGGTCTTCTTAAGTCATTTCTAGAACAATCTGATGGTCAAACGAAGACCCTTAATAAATGCATGGAGACTTATATACGGTGTTTTTGTAGTGAAAAGCCAAAAGGGTGTAGTACATGGTTGAGTTGGGCAGAGTATTGGTATAATACTACCTGTCATAGCTCTAAAGGGATTACTCCATTTCAGGCAGTGTATGGTCGACCTCCACCTCCTTTGTTGTCTTATGGAGCTGTGAAAACATCAAGTGAGACCTTGGAACAGCAGTTGATAAGTAAGGATGTCGCTTTAGATGCTTTGAAGACCCATTGGTGTATGGCCAAGGATAGAATGAAAAAAATTTGCTGATAAGAAAAGATGGGAGGTTGCCCTTGATGTAGGAGACATGGTATTCTTGAAGCTGAGGCCTTATCGTCAGACCTCTCTTGCAAAGAAGAGGAATAAAAAACTATCTCCCAAATATTTTGGCCCTTATCGTGTAGAAGAGAGAATAGACTCTCCTTCCACCTATTAATGGATAAACCAGGTAGCACTTTTTCCCACCCATAACAAAGTAACACCTTTGCTCGCCCATAAATCTTTTCATTCCAATCTTCAAAATTCATAGAAAAGTCACCTACAGTCACCCATCCAACCTGGACACAAATCTTTTGCCAATTCCGCAGCAAGACATCTCAATATCTCCCCATGAAATCCCCATTAATCGTCATATTCAATGGATCAAGAACATCATACCAACAATCATGGAAACACAACCTAGTAATAATAATTTTTTCCCACTTTATCTTGTTGAATCTCTAATTCCCACTCCTTGTAGATTCTGTTGGTCTTCTATCTCATTAGTCTTTAATTCCCACTCCTTTCTTTTATAAACTCTAATTTTCTTCCTTCATCCAGTCTTGCATTCGCTTTACCACCCTACACCAATCATCTTCCTCCATACAAGTTCCTTAAACCTCTTCTTTCTCCTGGTTCAGCCCATTCTTATCCTCAATATGATCTAGACTTTTCTTCTACTTCTACGGATACTTACAAATCAAATCTTTGAGTCATTTCCAATTCCACCCACAAAAACACCATATCTTGATTGTCAAAAACAATCTATTATTTCTTGAATTCTCTTGACATGAACCAAGGGACCCCATCAAGCTCCAGGCGCCAAAATCCATCAAAGACGAATCGAAAGCATATCAAGAGAGATCAACATAGAGAAAATGAAAATCTTTACAAGAGACATCATATGGAGGATCAAGCAAAGAAGAGACCAGAGACGATAGACCAAAATGAAGACCCTTTAGAGGAAATGGCAGATCTCTCCCAAAGAGAATGAAAGGGCCACAAAATCCTTTTTTAATCATTTCTTGATGATCCAGAAGCAGGGCTACAAGGTGGGCAACACAACTTTGTTACGTCTTCAATTCTACATTTTTTAACTTTTGATGTTGTTTTATATTTTTTTCAATTTTACCCCTCTAGGTCAATGTTAGATTAGGGATATTTCTATCTTTTATATGCCCAACATGTGGCCTTACTATTTAGCGTTTATTCAGTGTTTCATTCCATAATTTAATTATTCTCTGATTTATTTAGGAATCCCAAATTAGACCGAAATTCTAGTTTAAATTTCGTTATAATTTGGAACCACTTATCTTCATTTTATTATTTTTAGAATAGGTTTTAATTATTCACAAATTGTTTTGAGAAACCTAAATTAGATAGGAGTCCTAGTTTGACTTTCGTTCACTTTTGGCCATATAAACCCAAGGAGTGACTTGTTTAAGAAATTAACTTTTGAGTTTTAATAAATTTGATCAAGTTCCCAAGTTCCCTCATAAATTGTTGAGAGTGTGTTTCCTTTCGCAAGTCTAATACTTAGCCTTGCATATTTGAAGCAATCAAGTTTAGTTGATCATCAAACTTATGGAGTGTTTCAATCTGAGAAAAGGACAAATTCTCTAATCTCTTGGTCCTTGGCCAAAAGGTAATCCAAATCTAGCTTTCCTTAAGCTCATCCAGGTTGATTCAAAAGTGCTAGCATTTGTGCTGGGGAGGTTCACATAATGAAAGGATTGCCCTAGCCCCTGGCCCTAGTGTTGTCGCATCATATCCACTAAAATTCCCATACAATCTCCAACCCAAGCTGTTGAATGAACTTAAATTAATAACTCTTTCACTCACTTTGCCACTCCTATATTTTTCATCAATCGAGAACCTAAAAGTCTTATACCCAATTGGGACAGAGAAAGCGCAAGGTACTTCCACTCACTCCTACCACTCTTATTCTTCTCTATCAACTTTATCATGTTTGTTCCTAATACCACTCATTCTCTCTTTAGGTATAGATTTAAATTTTAAAAACAAAACTAAAAAGAAAATAATAATCAAATGGGACCTAAATAATTAATTAACTTGCAAAAACGTGATACTAAATTCCTTTGTAACTACAGTTTCTTGATGATTGTCAGCGATTGGAAAATTCTTGTCAAGTAGTTTTCCCTGGAAGGGGGTTTCCTCTACCTCCAGTCCTTTTCTCTTCTGTTCAATATATTTCTCTCTGTTTTCTATCAAAAAATAATAATAAACCAAACAAAAATAAACACCAGGATGATTTTAGTTTTAATTTAAGTAAAACCGAACCTCTACCTGAGTAAACTACATGATTTGCATCCTTCATAAATGGTAGTATAACTATAAACGAACAAAGATTGTATAGACAGCCATGTCAACACTGCATTGTCAACACTAGATAGGAAAGATAAGAAAAGGAAAACCTTCAACTTCCTTTCGTAAGAATTTAAATTTCTCTAGGATAGAGAGTAGGTTCCTACAAGAGAATAGTGTGTGAAGAGGGAAATTTTCAGCTATTTTCCAATCTTTATGCAGCTGCGTGCATAGATAAACTGTTTTTGGAAAATTGGAAGTCAACTGGTCCTTGGTCTCCAACAGTCAATGGAGATAGATTCTGGCTAGGAAGGCCTTTAGAAGCCGAAGAGATGTAGTTATTAACATACAATGGAATAAATCTCTGAAGTCTTTTTTCTAAGACAATTAGGAGGTTGCGAAGCAAAAGATTAAGGATGCTTTGCAAGATTTCTATATAGCAGGGGAGACCATTGCTTATTTCATTGATTTTTCCTACTAAAAGACAGTGACATAAGTAAACTTCGGGATTTCAAACCCATTGGCCTCATCACTAGCTTGAAATTAATTCCAATGTGACAGCTAAAGGCTCAAGGAAGTAGTTGATGCACCCTTTCAATATCTTAGGGGCCTTTCTGAATGACAAGCAAATATAGGACTGTGTCAGGGTGGCCAGTGAAGACCATCAAGGGCTACAGGATGGGTGAAACTGGAAGGAATTGGTTTTATTTTTTAAAAAAAATTTAGTAAATTGCAAAAGAAGGGATTTCTTACCTTGGGATCAAAGGCATAAACAAAAACTGAGAAAATGATGCATTGTTTTTCAAAACTTCAAGAAAGCTTATGACCATATCAGTTTTTAAATGTACAAATGATAAATCAACTCAAATGAGCCAAGGGGATTACAAAAAGTACCCCCTCCTCCCACCCCTCTTGGAGAAAAAGTCACCCTTTTCTGAAAGAATTTTGAGAGATTCAAAGATGGTATAATCCCAATCACACCTCCCACATACAGGCTTTGATGCTATAATCCCAAAACACATTTGCTTTCCGCTTAAAAGGATGGCCAATGAGGGGTTGGTGAAGGTTTAGTGTGATAGACACATAAAAGACCCTCACCAGATTGAACTCTCCAACACAAGAAGATCAAGGCATCTGACTGAAGGAACAATGAAAGAACAGGTGGGTATGGTCTTCCAACTTTTTCACTCAAAATATACAAATTAAGTGAGAAGCACACTGGGTAGGTTGTAAGACAGGTTACGACCATGCCATTGAGATTTCCAAGAACTTGTCTTCTTTTCTTATTCAACATAATAGACATCCTCTAAAGAAAGAGCGTGGGGTTCCCACCAATTTAAGTCCAATTTTTTATCACAACTGCTGAGCCAGAATAACAGATTCAGACAGTCAATTACAGAATTATTAATTGCTTCATTTTAGATGTTCGGGATGACTTTTGATAGCACTGTTTTTAAGTGAAGCATTTCTCTATAAGTACTTCCAAAAAAAAAGGCAGGAAATTAAGGCTTCGTCTAATTCAAAACAATTGTCGTTTAAGCCCCATGAAAAGGTTGATAAGTTATCTAGCTAGCTAAAAAATAGATTGCATCAATTCAAAATCATTCCAAATTCAGTAAAAATCTTCCCCAATTCGAATATCCCAAGCAACAATCACCAAATACTTAATTTCCATATTATCAGAAAAGACGAGAAAGCCAAACATCTACATCACATACTATCCAAATTCAGTGGAAAAGAAAACCTTCCCCATATCGAATCCCTAACAATTATACAATTTCCGAGCAACCAAACTGACCCAATCGATTGAAACCACAAACAAACATACCTGTTGGAAGCTCTTGACCGTTTTCCCAATACTCTTCCCAACTTCGGGCAACTTCTTCGGGCCAAAAACCAGAGCAGCAACACCGGCGATTACAACAAGTTCAGGCACTCCAAGGCCAAACAGAGCATTACAAGTCAGACCCTTGTGAGCTCTATCGGTCGTGGTTCTGAACCTGGTCATTCGCAGTAGCGAAGAATGGGTATGGTCGCCTTTGTTGAAGAAATTGGCGGTGGCATTGTTAGCGAAGAAGGCGGATTTGGAGGAGGAAAATGGAGGGGAAAGAGATGGAGGTCTGGGAACGGAAGAAGTGAAGGATAAAGTTGCAGATGAGATTACCATGGTGGCCGTCCTTGAGGGAAAAGTCTTGATTGGGAACTGAAATGTTTATCGGTTTGATGATGATGATTGTGATTTTCGTTTAATTTATTTGGATTTTTGGTTTTTTGTTGCAATTTTCACGTGTGGGATTGGTTTGGTATATCTATCTTTCTCACACTGTTAACTGTTACGTGATGATTTAAAGCTTGTAAGTTGGAACTTGGAAGTTAACAAAACTGTACTTTCCTTTTTATCATTTTATTCTTTTTCTATTTTTTTTTTTACATTTTTTTTTTAATATTTTAAATTTGCAAACCTATTATAAAAATAAAAATATGGCCTTAACGTCGTGAGAACGAATCATCGTCTTCAATCTGCACTTGCATTTAAAAAAAAACAGTAGCAAATGTCATGTGTCGAAGAGACAACCATCATTTTTAAAAAATAAAAATAAATTTACCATCTGATTTGTGATTTCTAAGACCAACCTCATAGAACCAAAATTCACCATCTTTCTCTCATTTTGCCATTTTATTTCAAGACTCCCTCTCCCTTTTGTTTTTAGCCCTTTAAAGGAAAAAAAAAACAACCACACACATTTATTTCTCTCATTTTTTGTTCGGGCTTGAAGTATTTTATCGTCATTTGAGGTATCAAGTTTGATCTTTATCGACATTGGAGCAAAGAGATCATTTTGTGGTCATTGGATACACAAAATTCATCATATTTGAGGACTACTTTTTATCAGATTCATGAAAGTTGTTTTAAACCGTTTTCACTAATTTTTTGGGATTTTAGTTGTTTTTATTGTAGATATGTTGAATGAGTATAAGATTGGTTAAATTTGTGTATTGAAATGTAAACATCTTGTTGGACTTTTTTCTAAGATTTGTTGGATGTGTGTTTATTTTTTCTAATATTTGTTGGGTGTGTGTATTTTTCTTCTTCAAAATTTGTTAAATTTATGTTTTTTTTAAGATTTGTTGGATTTTTTTTTTTTATTTTGTTGTGTTTAAATTTTTTTTAAAAAAAAAAAGATTGGTTAGTTTTAATTTTTATAAAGATTTCTTTAGATGTATTTAATAAAAAAATGGATGTATATTTTTCTAAGATTTCACTTTATTTATTTATTTATTTATTTTAAGATTGGTTGGTTTTAATTTTTAGAAAGATTTTTTGGTTGTATTTTTTATGTATTTTTTTCTTTTCATTTTTTTTAAGATGTAGAACATTGCATGAATGGTAGTTTCTTAATTGAAATTTAGTGTTTATGGTACTTTACTTAATTGAATTACATAACTTCTAATTTGTATCTAGTTTATTTTTCATAGAAAATGGGAGATAATGTTTGGATTTGTTTTGTATATACAAATGATTGTATGGATGATGGGTAGATAGAGTCGATTATGATTGGCCAACATGTGGAGGTTTTTTCTGTTGATGTTAATAGTGGGAGTTATGTTTGAACAGTTTTGTTGAAATGTTGATTGTCACTTGGTGTAGATGTAAGGGCAAATTAGTTAGAAATAGTATATAGACACTCTGAACCGACGATATCAGGATCAATAAGGTATATACTAATACCAATTCCTAATCATCAAGCAATGAACTTAATGTTTTCAATTGTGATGTCAGTTCTGAATTTAGTGCATTTTATATGTCACTATGAGAAAGGTGGGCATGAATATACAAACTTACGAGAAACCTCTATCTAATGTGTTAATGCTAGCCAATGCATTGACCCTAGCCAACGTGTTGACCACGACCCTGACCCATTTGTCCCATTATGTGATGATGAAGATATGGTGGTAGATAATACATATAAGGATTATCATAATAAAGTTGGATTGAATAGGGCATAGTTAGTTTGTCAGAAGTCTGTATTTGAAGTGCAAAATTGGGTTGAGTTGAGTCAGAAAGTCTCCGTTTGGAGTGCAGAGTTGGGTTGAGTTTGTTTGGGGTATCTGGTTCAGTTTTTTGTAACTTGAAGTAGACTAATTTTTAGCTAACTGTTTTTGTTTATTTTATTTTTATTTTTTCCAATTATTCATCCAAAAACATATTTTTCCAACTTTCTAACATTGAATTCAGATGGTCACTTAAAAAAAATATATTTCAATATTGATCTTTCTTTAAAAATTCATCATTCTTTATCTTTCTTTTTTTAAAAAATTGACTTCTTCCAAACTAGAGGCAATGTAGCTCTGTTTTCTCTTTTTGTTATACATTAAACTTGTTTCAAATCAAATGTTGCATTCTTTATAACAAAAAATATGAATTTATGGATAGAAAAAATAATATATTTTTTTTCTCTTTAAACGCATTAAACTTCTATCAAAATATAGAAATCTAAGATTTTATTTTCTAAACACACATTGAACTTCTTTGGAACTTACCGATGAGGAACTTATTATGACTTTTTTCAATTGTTATAAGGTCTTCATTATAAGAGAGTTTTTTTTTTAAAACACATTGACCACGACATATTCTTTTTTTTTTTTTTTTTTTTTTGCAAAGGAACATTATTTGCTTACATTTGTTAATCACATGTACTAAATTGCACATCTTTGAAAAAGAGGATTTCAATATTTTACATTTTTAAGATGATAAGAAAACAACAATATATTTCAACATTAGTGTCACATGTTGCTTAATAGGGTGTATAAGAATTAACAACGAAACACTCCTAAATTGTGCAAGTGTACACAGTCTATAGCAGCAAGTGATAAATATGTTTTTATTATCTCCTCAGGGATTAGTTAAAGGAAATTCACAGCGCTTGAGTTGAACTTAGTGAAGTGACAAGTAACCAACATAAAATTGTGCAACTAAACTTAATGGACAAAAAGTAAACAAAATGCTCAAAGGTAATGCTTAAAAGGTTAAAGAGACAGTAGAGGCAATAAATCAAGCTTTCAAATCAAAGCAGTAAAAAGGGGATTGGATTAGGGATGAAATTATGCTTCAACAAACTTAATGTTAGAATCCTAATTTGCTTCAACACCCAAAACAATTAACTCTAGGAATCTTCCCATATTTTCTTGTAATTTATGTAATTAATTTCCATTAAATGCCTCAATTTAGCTTCTAACTATAAACACTAGGTGAATGACTATCCCTAGACTCCTCAATCACTTGAGAGAAAAAACTCTTAATCAGAACTAGTGTTATGCTTTGAAATCGATTTACTTTTTCCTTTCTCAAATTGGAATAAACAATGCTAAGATGTGATGAGCAAACAAATCTCAGTTAAATAGTAAAAACAAAAACCATAAGAGTGAGAAATTGCACGAAATTACTCCTTCATTAAGCTTGAATCAACATATAATATCTCTTAATCATCACCCCAAAGGTGATTAGTTCATAATAGCAAGAAAAGAAAACAATAAAATAGTAAACAAAACTCTAAACATGATTAAAAACTCTAGTTACAATATAAAAAGAGTTCAAGAGTAAAGAAAATAAAGAAATGATAGGTGGGAGAATCTTCTAGGGTTATTTCTTGTTGTTCCAGCTCCTTTCTAGAAGAGGAACACCTCCCAAAATAAGTCTTGTTCTCCTTTCTCTAAAATCTCCCACCAAAAGTTGTCTTCTCTCTCATCTTTTCTCCCTAAAAATGACAAAGAGCTTTTATATCTCATCCTTTTTGAAATAAGGGTTGAATAGACAAGGCAAGGAGGTTTGACAACTTCCCATTGGTTCTCAACAACTCACGTGGCAAAATTTGTCCAGCTTAATTAATGTAACGTCTCACACATGCCTAATCTGCAATCTGCTATCAGAAAATGCTCCAGCAAAACTTAATCCTTCAGCAATTGTCTAGCTCCAACACTTCAAAGCACATTTTCTACACTTAACAATTTTTTACCTTCCAAAAGCTCCTATGAATGGCCAAAATAACAAAATTCAATAAGGCAAAATACTTTAATGGCCTTAAGGTACTTCAAAACTACTTTGTGACAATTAACACACAAAAGTACCTAATCAAGGGTTTCTAAAGCTAAAATAGTAAAAGAAAGCCTAAAATACCAAGAAATAATCACAATAAAGGCTCAATCGTAGCTCTTATTCTAAGAGCTAACTTCACGTAGGAGTAGAATATTCACAAAATATTAGTAAGTTATCAAGGGTTTATTTACATGATTCACAAAACATAATTATGCTTCACAAAATAAAAGTAATGGCAACAATGAGTCGAGTTCGTAAGTCCAAAGAAAAATTATTGGAGTAGAAAGGCGAACTAACTAAGCACATGCACATTTCATATTATTTTGAACTATGAGAGTGTCGTTCGTCGTTGGGAGTCGTTGCTGGCAATAATCGTTTAAGAAAGTATCACCAGTTTCTAGGTATGGTCGCCAACGATTATTGTCGATCGTTGGAGATGGTAGTCGATGTTGGGATTTTGTGCTCTAAAATCTTGTAGTTTGTAATTATTTGGTGAAATGAATAAAGAGTTATTTTCATCCATTCTTGTAATCTCGCATTTAAAACTTAAATCCAATAAACTAAGATTCAGGGTTATAAATATGAGATCTTGAACTAGTGTGTAGTGGACACATAGGTAGGATCATGTTCGAATATATAACCCAAATGGTCTATAGTACATGGATAAGGTTAGGAAACTCATCTTGGTAACACTATGGATGCGACTCACTTTGTATTTGATACAAACAAGGCGATCTAACTCGTTCATGTAGTTGACATGCGAGTGAAGGCATCCTGTGTGATGAGTTCGTACAAGATCTAACCGCAAATTATTAACCTACTGATGTAACACCGTTAACATAATAGGTCTAATAGTTTATAGATGACCATTAGTGACTCAACCTGAATCCTGAACGGGTTACGAACTCTTGTCTACAGGGGTTTGTCCTTAGACTAATATGGGTGAGAGTGGCCAGAGTCGCCGACTCAATAAGCCTACCTTCTCAGGGACAAAACCTCGTAGGGAGCTGGGAACTTAACTCTGCGAGATGGAATTTACTCGTTCTCGAGCTAGAAAATTAGATAGGTTGTTCTCTTAAGAACTGCATCCAAGTCTTGAACAACGGGGGTCCACCCTCTCACTTGCCCAAGAGGGACTTTGTTTATGGTAGGACCATAAACTAGTTGTTCATTAGAGGATCAGTGGTACTTAAGGAACAAGAGGTAATCACAGGGGTAAAACGATAATTTGACCCAACTGTGAATACGAACAACCTGTGAAGGGTCGATTCATGGGCATTGGTTAAATCAATGGACACCATTTTTACTGTAGTGAAGAGAGTGCAACTATGAGTCTATAGTGGAGTGACTCGTAGTTAATGAATGTTGATTGACGAGATCAAAGAGTTTGACCAGTTAATCTCGTATCATTGGAGCTCGTGAGTTGTAGGTCTATTAGGTCCCTCTGTTGGCTCAATATGGATATATCGATGGCGTAAAGTTTTTGAATGAATTTGAAGTGTTCAAATTCATATAAGGGATTTATATCAATTATATGTGATATAATACATAGTTTGATGCAAATATGATTCATAATAAACTATATACTAAATTTGGATTAATTTTCAAATTATTACTTAATTATGAAATTGTTTCATATTAGAGGAATTAATTATGAGACATGTAAAAAATTGAATATGATTCAATTTATAATGAACATTATGCAAATATGATTTGCGTAATGCATAATTTGTGCATTTAGTGGGATAATGGGTGGAGGAAGTTATCTCTACCTCACTCCCTATATATGTTGGGGTTTGTGCTATAAAACTCGTAGTTTGTAATTTTGTTCTCATTATTGTAATAAAGTGTTATTATTTCAATAAAGAGTTATTGATTCGTTATTTACGATATTGCCCTTTGTTTTAACCCTAAATCCAATAAACTAAACATCCAAGGCTGTAAAATGTATCTTGAACTGAATGTAGTGTACATATAAAGGATCTCAGTTCAAGATACAGCCTAAAGGGTATATAGTAAGGGGATAAGGTTTGGGTACCTTACCTTGGTAACACTATGGATGTGGCCCACTTTGTATATGATACAAACACTGTGATCCTAACGTGTTCATGTAGATGACATATAAGTGGGGATATCCTATGTAATGAGATTACATAAGACCGAACCGCGAAATAGTAACCACTAGATGTAACTCCGTTGAATAGCTAGGTTTCTATTTCACTAGGAAGACCTAGGCAACTTGATCTCAATCTTGAGCAGACTATGAACTCCTGTTTGCGAGGGATTACTCTTTGACTAGTATGGGTGAGAGTGGCCAGATTCGCCAACTCAATATGCCTACCTTCTTGGGGACAAGACCGAGTGAGTAGCTGGGGACTTAGGCTAACAAGATGAAATTCACCCCTTCTCGACTACTAAGGTAAGTAGATGAATGTTCCCTTAAGTGGTGTCTCCAGGACTTGAACAAAGGGCCCGACCCTCTCGTTGGCCCAAGAGGGACTTCTGTTTGTTGGTAGGACCACAAACAAATTGTTCATTAGAGGAGCAGTGGTACTTAAGGTACAAGATGTAACCCAGGGGTAAAACGGTAATTTGACCCAGCTGGTGTTACGAACATTCGTGAAGGATTGACTTGTTTATTGGTCAATATCCGTGGACACAGAAATATATCTGTAGTGAGAAGAGTGCAGTGGCAGGACTTTAGTGGAGTGTTCCCGTAGTTAACAAATGTTGATTAGGAGGTTAATGAGATTAATCGAATAATTTCGTATCGTTTGAGCTTCTGATCTGTAGGTCTATTAGATCCACCTTCTAGCTCGTAAAGGGTTCTTAGATCGTTTGAATTTGAAATGTTCAAATTCATTAGGGAATAAATTTAATGTATATAGATACGATATAATATAAAGTTTTGGAACTATATATTATAAATTTAATGTGAATATGATTCATATTAAATTATATGAGAGAATTAAATATTTGAAAGAGCTCACATATTAATTTAAGTGTGAATGAGATTCATATTTAAAAACTATAGATTAAAATTTAATGTACATTAGATGTGCATTAAAACTATAAGTTAAGGGGTAAAATGATTAAATGAGATTTAATCATAAATAATTATATGGTATTTTAATTAAATATGATTTAATTAAAATAAATATTAATATAATTAATTTGATTAATTATATTTAATATTAAATAATTAATTGTTAATTAATTACTTGAGAACGTGTCACGATGACACGTTTCCATCAGTCCCCAATCCATCTCGATAGGGAGTGGGGAGTTACCCTTTCTTTTGCACTTCTTCTCCTGGTGAGAGGAATTGATTGATCGATGATTCCATGTTGTGCATTTGTGAAAATTGCAAAAAGAATTCTCTCCCCCCCTCTCTCTCTCATTCTCTTACCTTCCAAAATGTTGGAACTCTTTTCCACCAAGGGAGATCTAAGTGGTACTCATAGACATAGGAGGTTTACTGCGTGGTGTTGTCCCTGTGGTGAAGAAAGAACAAAGGAGTTTCTCTGTGTTCCTGTGTTGTTGTACGATTGGCAAGGAGTTGCTGAATTGAAACTACAAAGCTAATCATCTCCATCCTTTTAGTTTAATTGTTAAATAACATGTTTGCATATTTAATTTTCATGCCTAATTAGATTAGGAATTGTATGCTTATCTCTGTTTTATTGCCAATGTATTGGTATTTGTTTTAAACAAAAAATAATCAAGCAATTTCGATCTTTTAACCACGTTTTCGCTGCTCAAGGGGATTGGATTTCCATCAATATAAAGGTGCATTTGGATAAAAGATCATTTCTTAGAAACAGGATTTTCCATAACTCAAAGCTCTCTCAAATTCCTCTCAAGATCTCTCCCTGTCTCCAAAAAGGAATCCCCACACATTCTCCCTCTCCTAGAGAACAACGAAGAAGGCTTTTTTGGAAGTATTTGATCGGATCGTGATCGTTAAGAACGAGAGAAGCATCGTTGGTGGAGAAGAACTTGAAGAAGTATCTTCAAAGGTAACATTTTCTTCTCCATTATGCTTAATCTTATTTTTGGTTTTTGTTGAAACTTATATAACGTAAATTGATAGGAAAGTGATTAAAAAACTCTTCTGTTGCGAGATATGATCCCTTTAATTGGTATCAGAGTCATTGTTGCTCTCAATTACGTCTTAAATTTCACAAAAATTAGGTGGGTTTGCTTTCAATTTCATGAGATGATTTTGGGTTTTGGAAAATAGATGTTTACACATTTTGACACTTTAGATTTACTTTTTTGTTGAATCGTTCAATGTAAGGGCCCGTTGTTTTGAGCAAATATTAAGTCAATTGAGTCTGTAAGTTTGTGTCGATTGTGGCAAAGGTGTTGTTGTGAAGAACAGAGCAGAAACGAGCAAGAACAGAAAGGTGTTATGTTCTGTACAGAGCACAACGTTGAGACGTTCTGACGTGGCGTCTCAACGCAGTGCAGACGGTTAGTAGGCTGCATGCGACACAACATCAGTGTCATGCGCATGACGCTCGAAACAGGAGGGCGTGGAGATGTGCACGCGGATTTTCTTACTTTTTATTTAATTTGTAATTTAATTTTATTTAAATTAAGTTTAATTAATTATAATTAATATAATATGATTATATTAATTTTAATTAATCTTACGGTGCCAAAATGCGATCTATTTTTGCTATTTATTTTATACAATTGTTGTATAAAATTTAATGTGCATAATGTATGTCATTTCGATTAAAATCTCACCTTAGGTTAAGTATATTCATGCATCATTTTATAATAGAAGGTGTTATATTATACAGTATGCATGATTAGAGTTATATTAATTTTATGTAAGCATTGTCATGCATTTTTTTCATGTGATGTATATGTTTATTCATGTGATGAATGATCAAACACTTATAACATAGAAATGCATGTAACCTAAAGTTAATTAATTAGTTTAAAATGATTTTAGAACGTGGAATTAATTAGACCTTAGGTTATCTAGTTCTAATAAGATTAGAATTGGAGAATCAATAATTTATAAACTATGATTAAAGAAGGACTCTATCTAAGGAAGGTTCTGTCTAGGCTGGGGTATTTAAGCTGACGGAAACAGAACACCCCTACCTGGAAATCGACCTGGGAGTGAATTTAATCTAGAGGTTTATAAATTATGATTTGTGAGTGATGTTTATTAAAGAGTTAATAAATTAAACTCATAGACCTAGGTTTATTAAAAGGTTAACAAACTTAGGTAATTCCAGTATAAATGTTATATTGGTAGACTTAGGTAAATTATAGTCAAATTTATCTAGGTCATTCCCTTATTCCAAAGTACTTAGTGGGAGGAAATAAGTGTATATGATACATTAATTTTTTCCACCCACACATCTCCGTTAAGTTCACACTGTGAGATCTATACTCAACCTCGTGGTGCAAATGGGAGCGTCCTCTTCAGAGTGTGTTTGTATGGATCAATATCAAGGTGAATGGAGATAATACTGATAGTAAGTAGGAGCGGGACTTGTGTCAACAGGTCCCATGGTCTCTTCTATTAGTTTGCACTGTGAGATTCTTATGATCTGCCTGCATGTTTGTGTTGAGATTTATGCCCTAAACTTGTGTAATTTTGATCAATTAAATAAAGGATTATTTGTTTTGATGAAATTATAATTCTTGCTTTATAAATCCAATAAACTAAGCTCCAAGGTTATAACATATCTTGAACATCAGTGTAGTGTACACTATTTGGATTGTGTTCAAGAATATAACCTAAATGGTCTATGGTATAAGAATAGGGTTGGAAACCTTATTCTGGTAACACCATGGATGCGGCCCACTTTGTAATTAGTACAAATGAGGTAATCCAACTCATTCATGTAGTTGACATGCGAGTGAGGGCATCCCGTATGAAGAGTTCATACAAGATCGGATCAGAAATTATTAGTCTAACCAAGATAACACCGCTAATGAGGGTAAGACCGATAATTTATAGATGGTCATTAGTGACTCGACCTGAATCCTGAGTAAGTTAAGAACTCCTGCTTATAGGGGTTTGTCCTTAGACTAGTATGAGTGAGAGTGACCTGTAGCCGACTCAATAAGCCTACCTTCTCAGGGACAAAACCTCGTAGGTAGCTGGGGACTTAACTGTGCAAGATGGAATTCACTCATTCCTACACTAAGGAATTAGATAGGTTGTTCCCTTAAGAATGGACTCTAGGTCTTGAACAACGGGGCCCCGCCCTCTAAGAGGGCATGAGTCTATAGTAGACCTTAGACTTGTTGTTCATTAGAGGATCAGTGGTGCTTAAGGAACAAAGAGGTAATCACGGGGGTAAAATGGTAATTTGACCCAGCTGTGATTACGAACAACCTGTGAAGGGTCGACTCATGGGTAATGATTATATGAGTGGATACATTATAATCTACAGTGAGGAGAGTGCAGCTACAAGTCTATAGTGGAGTGACTTGTAGTTAATGAATATTGATTAACTAGATCAAAGAGTTTGATCAGTTAATCTCACATCATTGGAGCTCATGAACTGTAGGTGCATTAGGTCCCTCCGTTGGCTCAACATGGTTATATTGAGGGTATAAAGTTAGGAATGAAATTGAAGTGTTCAATTTCATGCATGAGGTGTTATATCAATTATATATGATATAATTGATATCATATATGGTTTTAATGTGAATTAGATTCACATATAAACCATATACTAGTGGGAAAATATAAGAGGGATAGGATGGTAATTTCCATCTTATTTCCCTATATATATAGTTGCATAAGATGCAACTAGGTTAAGCTAAATCAAGCAAGTGATTCCATCTCTTGAGAAACCCTAAGAGAATTCTCCCACAAAAGGTGTTGGAAAGTGTTCCAACTATACTTTTACAAAATACTTCATCTCACCTAAAAGGAACCCACATTCCTCGCTCACCTAGAGAACAACGGAGAAGATCCAGTGGTCATGTCTTCATCCATTCGTGTTCCAGTTGCTGAGATCGTGATCGTGGGGGAAAGGAGCACTCGAAGAAAAGTTCTTCAAAGGTAATCTTTCGTTGTCCATATTGTTAATATATGCTTAATCTAGGTAGAATTGTTCTTGAATGATATCTTTGTAATGAAATTAAGAACACGCGATTAACCATCGCTTCCGCTGCGGGATTCGATTCCCTACAATTGGTATCAAAACCCAATTGCATTATTAGTTTACGTTCTGGATTTTTCAAGAACGAGGTGGGATTTACTGTTATGCACGAGATGTATAAACGGTTTGCAATTTAGATGTTTTCAATTTTGGCGCTTAGATTTACAATTTTCATTGAATTGTTCAATGTAAGGGCCCGATGTTTTGGGCAATTTTAATTGTAAATAGAGTCTGTAAGTCTGTGTCAATCGAGGCAAGGTGGTTCCTGAGAAGATCGGAGCGAAAACGAGCAAGGGATGGAGATTCCACATGTTGTTCTATGAATGACGTTGCAACGCTGTTCTATAGTGTTGCAACGCCACTGCGGCAGACGCGCGACTGAGAAGACGACAGCGTTGCAACGCTGCCCTTAGCATTGCAACGCTGAGACATTATGCAACGCTTCTGCTGAGGCGCGCTTCAACGATCACAATAGGACAAAGAGCAGCATTGCAACGCTGGTATCAGTGTTGCAACGCCACAGACGTTTCACGTGAAGAAGCAACGGGCAAAAACAGATTTTTTATTATATATTAAATATAAAAACATTTTGTATTTAATTTATATTTAATTTATTTAATTTTAATTAATATAATTAAATTATATTAATTAAATTTGAATTTAAGGTGCCAAAATTGGTCTAATTTTGCTATTTAAATTATGCAATTGTTGTGTAATTATTGCCATGCATAGTGTATGCTTTTAATTTAGATATCCCACCTTAGGTTAAGCATTTCCATGCATCATTTTTATTATAAACAGTTATATTATATAGTTTTGCATGATTAATTAATATAAAGTGTTATATTAATTTATGGACAGCATTAACATGCATTATTTTTCCTGGGATGATTATGCTATGTATGTCTTATTATTCATGAGATGAATGATCAAACACTATAACATAGTATGCATGTGACCTAAGGTTACTTATTAGTTTTAAAATGTTTAGAACTTGAAAATAATAGACATTGGGTTATCTAGTTTTAATTAGATTAGAATTAGGAACCAAGTAATTTATAAACAATGATTAAAAGAGGAATTCTGTCTAAGGAAAGTTCTGTCTAGGTCAGTATTTAAGTGACGGAAGCTTAACACCCTACACGGAGCTAACTCCGGGAGTGAAATTTAATCAGAGAGTTTATAAATTATTGTAGCGTCAGCGGATTTATTAAGGGGTTAATAAACTAGATATCCTAGGCTTAATATAAAAGTTATATTAGCAAACTTAGGATAAAATCAATATAAGAGTTATATTGATTATCGATATAAGAGTTATATTGATACCTTTAGGTAAAACCATTAGCCAGGTTTAGCCTAAGTAAGATTCCTATAGATTTAAAGTATCCAGCGGGAGGAAAAGTGTATATGATACATATTTTTCCACCTACGTATCTCTGGGAAGTTCACACCGTGAGACTCATACTTGGCCACATGGTGCAAACGGTAGCGTCCCCCTTCGGATGGTGTTTGTATGAGTCAATATCAAGGTGAATGGAGATGGTACTTATAGTGAGTGGGAGCAGGTTTAGTGAAAACAAAACCTATGGTATCTTCAGTCGGCTTACACTGTAAGATCACTATGGTCAGCCTCCTAGTTTGGCTTGGACCAGAAAATCCCTTCAGAGGGCTTGATCATAGGGGATCGAACACAGTAGACACCCAAAAGGGATAAAGACCTCCTTAGTCTGTTTTTCAATCTAGTCATCCCTTCGGCGATTTTATTGGATGGGGACTCTGGGATCTAAAGACAGAGGGTTACACTCACAAGGTACATAAGATGTATATGTATTCTGACCGAAAAATAGTAACTAAATCCTATAGGAATAAGAGTTATTCTGGCATTAGGTTTTGGTCAAGAATGTCTTGATCCAGAGGAGGAGTGTTTTTTATTACCCTTCGGTGTCATACATTCTAAACCTTTGGAATATCATTGCAAATTATAAATGACCTAGGAATCATTTAATAATTAGCTAAAACATGATTGGATTAGACAATTATAGCAAGAAACTCATACAAGTTTTGTTTGTAAATTTTCAACAAAATGTCTAGCTCAATTATTTCCTTACTGGGTGTTGAAAAATTAACCGAAGAAAACATAATGACTTGGAGGAATAGACTCAACATAATCTTGGTTGCACACGATCTTAAGTTCATTCTCAATGAGGAGTGTCCTCAATTCCCTGCTCAAAACACATCTCAATCTGTTGAGGATGCATATGACCGCTGGATCAATGCCAATGAAAAGGCTAAAGCCTATATCCTGGCTAGCATACCTAATGTTTTAGCCAAAAGGCTAGAGGGCAAGGTCTCAGCTCGTGAGAACGTGGATTTTGTGCTAAATTTGTCTAGACAACCGTCTAAACAAATTCGGCATGAAGCCCTAAAGTACGTTTACAACGCGCACATGGAGGAGGGAACGTCAGTGAGAGAACATGTTCTCAATCTGATTGCTCACTTCAATATAGCAGAATTAAACGGAGCGGTCATAGATGAGAAAAGTCAGATTTTGTTCATCCTAGAATCTCTTCCGAAGAGTTTTCTGCAATTCCACAACAATGCAACGATGAACAACATAGAGTATGATCTGACTTCTCTACTAAATGAGCTGTAGAATTATCAGTTTCTTATGGATGATAAGAGACAACAGAATGGAGAGGCAAATCTGTTTGCCCATTCCAAAAGTTCTAAGAAGGGTTCAACCTCTAACTAAGAACTGCAGTCATACTTCTGAACTTAAGAAGATACAGAAGAAAAAGAGAGGGAGCAAATAAAGAGCAGTCGTCTGACAAGAAAAGCTGTTATTCGATAACATGTATGTAATTTCAGGGTTTATTAGAAACCTTATTTCTTGCCTTAGCGAACATTGTATTTCAATTTCTTTTCAATTGAATAAAGTGTTTATTTCTTAGAAAAAGTATTGAACTATGTATTGCTCTTCTTGAGAATTATTTGCAATGGTTTAATTCAGTTAAAATGGTTTTAAACACTGAATTATAGCAAATATACGAACTGATTTCTCCTAAAGAAAATGCTCATCTTTGGCGTCTTAAATTGGGTCACATTAACCTCAATGGGATTGAGAGATTGGTAAAGAATGGACTTTTAAATGAGTTAGAAGAAAATACTTTACCTGTATGTGAATCCTGCCTAGAAGGCAAAATGATTAAAAGATCTTTTAATGGAAAAGGTTATAGAGCCAAAGAACCTCTTGTTGGGATTTGTGCCCTAAAACTCGTAGTTTGTAATTATGTTCTAATTAATGTAATAAAGTGTTATTATTTCAATAAAGTGTTATTGTTCGTTATCTACGAGTTTGCCTTCATTCAAATCCTAAATCCAATAAACTAAACATCCAAGGCTGTTAAATGAATCTCTAACTGAATGTAATGTACATAAAAAGGATCTCGGTTCGAGATACAACCTAAAGGGTCTATAGTTAAGGGATAAGGTTACTCTGGTTAAACTATGGATGTGACCCACTTTGTATTTGATGCAAACACAGTGATCCTAACGTGTTCGTGTAGATGACATGTGAGTGGGGATATCCTATGTAATGAGATTACATAATACCGGACCACGAAATAGTAACCTCTAGCTGTAACTCCGTTGACTAGTTAGGTTTCTATTTCACTAGGATGACCTAGGCAACTTGATCTCAATCCTAAGCAGGTTACGAACTCCTGTTCGCGAGGGATTGTCCTTTGACTAGTATGGGTGAGAGTGGCCAGATTCGCCGACTTAATATGCCTATCTTCTTGAGGACAAGACCGAGTGAGCGGCTGAGAACTTAACTTAGCAAGATGGAATCCACTCCTTCCCGCCTACTAGGGTAAGTAGAGGAATGCTCCCTTAAGTGGTGTCTCTGGGACTTGAGTAAAGGGCCCGACCCTCTCATTGGCCCAAGAGGGACTCTGTTTGTTGGTAGGACCACAAACAAATTGTTCATTAGAGGAGCACTGGTACTTAAGGTACAAGATGTAACCCAGGGATAAAACGATAATTTGACCCAGCTGGTGTTACGAACATTCGTGAAGGATTGACTTACTGTTATTGGTCAATATCCATGGACACAGAAATATATCTGCAGTGAGAAGAGTGCAGCTGCGAGACTTTAGTGGAGTGTTCCCGCAGTTAACGAATGTTGATTGGGAGGTTAATGAGATTAACCGAGCAATCTTGTATCGTTTGAGCTTCTGATCTGTAGGTCCATTAGGTCCACCTTCTAGCTCGTAAAGGGTTTTTAGATCATTTGAATTTGAAATGTTCAAATTCATTAGGGAATATATTTAATGTATATGGATACAATATAATATATAGTTTTGGAACTATATATTATAAATTTAATGTGAATATGATTCATATTAAATTATGTGAGAGAATTAAATATTTGAAAGAGTTCAAATATTAAATTCAAATGTGAATGTGATTCATATTTGTAAACTATAGGTTAAATTTAATGTGCATTAGATGTGCAGTAAAACTATACGTTAGAGGGAAAGATATGATTAAATATGATTTAATCTTAATTAAATATAAGATATTTAATTTCATTAATTAAATATGATTTAATTAATATATATATATATATTAGTTAATTAGATTAATTAATATTATTATTTAAATGGGAACGTGTCAGGAGGACACGTTCCCCACTTCCCTCCAACTCCCTATCGATAGGAAGTGGGGGAAGTTATCCCTCCACACATAGCTTCTTCTCTGCGGGAGAAGTGGTGGATCGATCTAAAAAGTTGTGAAGAATTCTCTCTGAAAGATTTCACTCTCTCTCACTCTCAAAATTCCCAACTATTCCAAAAGTTGGAATCATTCCCACCAATGAGGATCTAAGCACTCAGAGATATAGAAGGTGATCTCTGGTGGTTGTGTTCTTGCTGGAAGAAAACAGAGAAGTCCCTGTACAATTGATTTGTTGTACAACCTTTGGAGCAACAAGTTGCTGGAGAAAGTCTACAAAGGTATTCTTCTTCTTCCCTTTAGTTTAATTGTTAAACTTGAATTATGTTTGTATGTATATCTCCATGTCTAATTAGATTAGGATTAGCATGCTTGTTCTGTATATTTTGTCAATGTACTGGTTTGTGCTTCAACCTAAACAATCAAGCAATTACGATTCCAAACCACGTTTCCGCTGCTCAAGGAGGTCAGATCTCCATCACCTCTTGAGCTTATACATTCAGACCTTTGTGATCCGATGAGTGTTAAAGCCACATGAGGTTTTGAGTATTTCATCTCCTTTGTAGATGATTATTCCAGATTTGAGCATATTTACCTAATACAACATAAGTTTGAAGCACTTGAAAAGTTCAACGAATTCAAGACTGAAGTTGAAAATCAATTGGGTAAAACAATGAAAACACTTCGATCAGATCGAAGTGGAGAGTACATGGATTTAAAATTCCAGAACTATATGATAGAACATGGAATTACATCCCAACTCTCGGCTCCCGGTACGCCACAACAAAACGGTGTATCGGAAAGGAGAAATAGAACCTTGTTGGACATGGTTCGATTAATGATGAGTTACGCTCATCTCCCTAGTTCCTTTTGGGGTTACGTAGTAGAGACTGCGGTATACATTTTGACCAACATGCCATCAAAGAGTGTTTCTGAAACATCTTTTGAACTCTGGAAAGGACGTAAAGGTAGTTTATGTCATTTCAGAATCTGGAGTTGTCCAACACATGTGCTTGTGACAAATCCAAAGAAGTTGGATTCACGTTCAAAATTGTGCCTATTTGTAGGCTACCCAAAAGAAACTAGAGGTGGTTTATTCTATGATCCTAAGGAAGATAAGGTTTTTGTGTCGACAAATGCCAATTTCTTAGAGGAGGACCACATAAGGAACCACAAACCAAGAAGTAAAATTGTGTTGAGTGAGTTAGATAGAACAATAGCAAAGGTTGCTAATAAAACTAGTACGTCAACAAGAGTTGTTGATACTAGCTTGTCTAGTCAAGAGAGTCCATCTCAAGAGTTGAGTATGCCTCGACGTAGTGAAAGGGTTGTAATACAGCCTGACCGTTACATGGGTTCAGCTGAAACCCAAGTTGTTATACCAGATGAAAACTGCGAGGATCCATTGACTTATGATCAAGCAATGGTTGACAAAGACAAAAACAAATGGGTCATAGCCATGGACCAAGAAATGAAGTCTATGTACTTCAATTCTGTTTGGGATCTTGTTGATAAGCCTGATGGGGTAAAACCTATAGGTTGTAAGTGGATCTACAAGAGAAAGCGTGATGTAGATGGGAAGGTGCAAAACTTTAAAGCTAGACTAGTAGCAAAGGGTTATACCTAGGTAGAAGGGGTTGACTATGAGGAAACCTTTTCTCCTGTTGGTATGGTAAAATCTATCTGTATTCTACTTGCCATTGTCGTATATTATGACTATGAGGTATGGCAAATCGATGTCAAAACGACCTTTTTGAAGGGCAATCTTGAGGAAAACATCTACATAGACCAACCCAAAGGGTTCATTGAACCAGGATAAGAGCAAAAGGTTTGCAGGCTTAAAAGGTCAATTTATGGACTGAAACAAGCCTCTAGGTCCTGGAATATAAGATTTGATGAGGCAATCAAATCTTATGGTTTTGACCAGAATGATGATGAACCTTGTGTCTACAAGAAAATCATCAATAGTTCTGTCGCATTCCTAGTTCTATATGTGGACGATATCCTACTCATTGTGAATGATGTAGGATATCTTACTGACATTAAAAACTGGCTAGCTACGCAATTTCAAATGAAAGATTTGGGTGATGCGCAGTTTGTTCTTGGGATCCAGATTGTCCGGAACTGCAAGAATAAAACACTAGCCTTGTCTCAAACATCTTACATAGACAAAGTGTTGTCAAGGTTTAAGATGCAAGACTCCAAAAAAGGCTTATTGCCTTTTAGACATGGAGTCCATTTGTCTAAGGAACAATGCCCTAAGACACCTCAAGGAGTTGAGGATATGAGACGAATTCCTTATGCATCAGCTGTTGGGAGCCTGATGTATGCCATGTTATGTACTAGGTCTGACATCTGTTTTGCAGTTGGAATGGTCAGTAGGTATCAATCCAATCTAGGACTTGAACACTGGACAACAATTAAAACAATCCTTAAGTATCTACGGAGAACAAGGAACTACATGCTTGTGTATGGGGCTAAGGATTTGATCCTTACAGGATACACGGATTCTGACTTTTAGAATGATAAAGATTCTCGAAAATCTATATCAGGGTCAGTATTCACTCTTAACGGAGGAGTTGCACTATGGCGAAGCGTCTAGCAAGGATGCATCACTGATTTCACCATGGAGGTCGAATATGTAGCAGCTTGTGAAGCAGCTAAGGAGGTCGTTTGGTTAAGGAAATTCATGCTAAATTTGGAAGTTGTTCCAAATATGACTTTGCCCATCACGCTGTATTGCGATAATAGTGGTGCAGTGGCAAATTCGAGGGAACCCCGAAGTCACAAGAGGGGAAAGCACATTGAGGGGAAGTATCATCTCATCCGGGAGATCGTGCATAGAAGAGACGTGATTGTCACGAAGATAGCTTCAGAGCACAACGTTGTTGATCCTTTTACAAAGGCTCTCACGACTAAAGTATTTGAGAGTCACATAGAAGGTCTAGGTTTACAAGTCTTCCCCAACTAGGGCAAGTGGGAGTATTTTGTACAAAGGGTTTAAATGCCTTAGTTTATTGTATTAACATTATTGTAATGTTTTAGTACTCCACAAGCTTTAGGTCAAGTGGGAGATTGTTGGGATTTATGCCCTAAACTTGTGTAATTTTGATCAATTAAATAAAGAGTTATTTGTTTTGATGAAATTATAATTCATGCTTTATATATCCAATAAACTAAGCTCCAAGGTTATAATATATCTTGAACATCAGTGTAGTGGACACTATTTGGATTGTGTTCAAGAATATAACCTAAATCGTCTATGGTATAAGAATAGGGTTGGAAACCTTATTCTGGTAACACCATGGATGCGACCCACTTTGTAATTAGTACAAATGAGGTAATCCAACTCATTCATGTAGTTGACATGCGAGTGGGGGCATCCTGTATGAAGAGTTCATATAAGACCAGACTGCAAATTATTAGTCTAACCAAAGATAATAACAATGTTAACAGTGGTAAACCGATAATTTATAGATGGTCATTAGTGACTTCGACTGAATCCCGAGCAAGTTTAAGAACTCCTGCTTATGGGGTTTGTCCTTAGACTAGTATGGGTGAGAGTGGCACATGGCCGACTCAATAAGCCTACCTTCTCGGTGACGTAACCTCATAGGTAGTGGGGACTTAATCAGGCAAGATGGAATTCACTCATTCCTACACTAAGGAATTAGATAGGTCAGTTCTCTTAAGAATTGACTCTAGGTCTTGAACAACGGGGCCCCGCCCTCTAAGAGGGTATGAGTCTATGGTAGGACCTTAGACTTGTTGTTCATTAGAGGATCAGTGGTGCTTAAGAAACAAAGAGGTAATCACAGGGGTAAAATGGTAGTTTAACCCAGTTGTGATTACGAACAACCTGTGAAGGGTCGACTCATGGGTAATGATTATATCAGTGGACACAATATAATCTACAGTGAGGAGAGTGTAGCTACAAGTCTATAGTGGAATGACTTGTAGTTAATGAATATTGATTAACTGGATCAAAGAGTTTGATCAGTTAATCTCACATCATTGGAGCTCATGAACTGTAGGTCCATTAGGTCCCTCCGTTGGCTCAACATGGTTATATTGAGGGTATAAAGTTAGGAATGAAATTGAAGTGTTCAATTTCATGCATGAGGTGTTATATCAATTATATATGATATAATTGATATAATATATGGTTTTAATGTAAATTAGATTCACATATAAACCATATAATAGTGAGAAAATATAAAAGGGATAGGATGGTAATTTCTATCCTATTTCCCTATATATATAATTGCATGAGATGCAACTAGGTTAATCTAAGTCAAGCAAGTGATTCTATCTCTTGAGAAACCCTAAGAGAATTCTCCCACAAAAGGTGTTGGAAAGTGTTCCATCTATACTTTTACAAAATACCTCATCTCACGTAAAGGGTACCCACATTCCTCCCTCACCTAGAGAACAACGGAGAAGATCCAGTGGTCGTGTCTTCATCCGTTCGTGTTTCAATTGCTGAGATCGTGTTCGTGGGAGAAAGGAGCACTCGAAGAAAAGTTCTTCAAAGGTAATCTTTCACTGTCCATATTGTTAATATATGCTTAATCTAGGTAGAATTGTTCTTGAATGATATCTTTGTAACGAAATTAAGAACGCACGATTAACCATCTCTTCCGCTGCGGGATTCGATTCCCTACAGTTTGTCCTGGGGCAAACGATCTCTTCGGAGAGCCTGATCATAGGAGTCGGAAGAACATGAACTCCCGAAAGGGATATGGTTGCCTTAGTTTATTTTTCAACTTAGTCCTTCGTTCGATTGATTTTGTTGGATGGGAACTCTGAAATCTAAAGATAGGAGGTCACACTTACGGGATACATTAAGAGTTAATGAATCCACACCGAAAATGGTAACTAAAACCTATAGGAATAAGAGTTATTCTGGTAATAGGGTTTGGCCGAGATAGTCTCGTCCCAGAGGAGGAGTGATTCGACTACCTTTCAGTGGCGGTCATTCTAAACCTTTGGGGTATCATTGTAAATTAATTAACCTAGGGATCATAGATTATTTTGATAAAAAATGATTGGATTTAATAAAAGTTTTTGCGAGTAACTAATAGAAGAAATTTATTTTTTCAACAAAATGTCTAGCTCGATTATTTCCTTACTAGCTCCGAAAAAATTAACCGGGGGCAATTACATGACATGAAAAAACAATCTTAACATGATATTGATAGTGGACGACCTGAAGTTCGTACTCACTGAGGAATGTCCTTAGATGCCGAGCTCGACCACGCTGCTAAATATTTGTGACACGTACGATAGATGGATCAAGGCCAATGATAAGACCAAGGTCTACATATTAACCAATTTATCTGTTATTTTGGCTAAGAAACATGAGAGCATGGGCACTGCCAAAGAGATCATGGGATTGTTGCAGGATGTGTTTGGACAACTGTCTTTTCAGGTCTGACACGATGCTCTCAAACACGTCTTCAATGCCAGGATGAAAGAGGGAACGTCTGTTAGGGAACATGTTCTCGACATGATGGTCCACTTCAACGTGGCGGAGGTGAATGGTGCGACTATCGATGAGTCGAGTCATGTCTGCTTCATTTTGTAGACTCTTCCGAAAAGTTTCCTTCAGTTTCGTAGCAACGCTATTATGAACAAGCTAAGCAACACCCTAACCACTATTCTAAACGAGCTATAAACCTACCAGTCCTTGATGAAAGTCAAGGGGCAGGAAGGTGAGGTTAATGTTGCCTATCGGTCTTTCCACAAGGATTCGACCTTGGGGACTAAACCTGTAGCCTCGTCCTCTTCATGCTCGAAGGGGAAGAAGAAGATGATGAAGAAGGTTGGAAAGGGGAAACAAGCTGACCAAGCTACCGCCTAGAAGGTCAAAAAGGTCAAGGAAGTTGCAGACAAAGGAAAGTGTTTCTACTGCAAACACTGATGGGCATTAAAAGAGGAACTACCCTAAGTACTTGCCCGACAAGAAGAAAAAAGGTAAATATGATTTATTATGCATTGAAACTTATTTAGTGGAGAGTGATGACTCAGCTTGGATACGGATTCATGCGCCACTAACAATGTTTGTTCTTCTTTTCAGGGAATTAGTTCCTGACAGCAGCTACAGGAAGGAGAGATAACACTCAGAGTTGGTACTGGGGAAGTTGTCTCAGCTGTAGCAGTAGGCACAGTAGAGTTGTTGTTTGGCAAGAAGAACTTGTTATTAGATAACTTGTATATAGTGTCAGGGTTTACTAGAAACCTTATTTCTATTTTTTACTTGTTAAAACAATATGTTTCAATTTCCTTTTCAATTAATAAAACATTATTTTCTATGAAAGGTGTTGAAATTTGTACAACTTTACTTGAGAATAACTTGTATATTTTAAGGCCTAATTCAGTCAAAATGGTTTTGAACACTGAATTATTTAAAACTGTGAATACACGAACTAAGAAACAAAAACTTTCTCCTAAAGAAGATGCCCATCTTAGGCATATGAGGTTAGGCCACATAAATCTCAATAGGATTGATAGACTTGTAAAGAATGGACTTCTAAACGAGTTAGAAGAAAATTCTTTGCTTGTATGTGAGTCATGTCTTGAAGGCAAAATGACCAAAAAACCTTTTACTGGAAAGGGTTATAGAGTCAAAGAACCCTTGAAGCTTATACATTCAGACCTTTGTGGTCCGATGAGTGTTAAAGCCAGAGGAGGATATGAATATTTCATCTCTTTTGTAAATGATTATTCGAGATATGAGTATATTTACCTAATGCATCACAAGTCTGAAGCACTTGAAAAGTTCAAGGAGTTTAAGACTGAGGTTGAGAACTTTTTAGGTAAATCAATCAAAACACTTCGATCTGATCGAATTTGAGAGTATATGGACCTTAAATTCCAAGACTATATGATAGAACATGGAATTACGTCGTAACTCTCAGTACTAGGGGTGTGCAGAAATCGATCCGGACCGAAGAACCAAATCAAACCAACTGGAACGGTTCGGTTTTTTAAAAATAAATCGGTTCCTCGGTTCAACTGCAGTAGAAACCGGTCAATTCAGTTCGTTCTTGGTTCTTCAGCTGAAAAAATCGTTAAAAACCGAACCACCCCATTATATATACATATATAAAATATAGGGTAATTGTATTGGCTAGCAAATTAGAGTAAATTATTTGCAAATATAACAACTTTTATAAAGATTTGCAAATACAACAAATCTTTTAAATAAAGGGGTTTGTTGTTCCCTTTTTACCCTTATAGTTGCATATGAGAGTGAAAAAAATGATCACCTAAATGATATGATTTTTTTAATGTCTCCAAATACTCTCCCATGGATTTTTTTTACATTTTTTATTTTCTTTTAATTTTCTTTGTCTTCTTCTTCTTCTCCTCCTCTTTCCACATATGCCCTTCTACATTTCCTTCATACACATATTTTTCCATTCTAACTTTTTATGCAGTTTAGTAATTTTATGATCATAACATTACTTAAATCTTCTTGAAAATTGCAATTAACAAAAAACATATTCCTGTACTAGATGTTGAGGTCGCGAGAGATTAAAACCTATAACAATTTAGTCGTTGATATATTAATAAAAAAATCATCAAATGGAGATAGAGAAAGAAACGAAATAAAAGGATGAGATATTAATTGAAAAATATAATTTGATAGAATGTGTCATTAAAAAAAGTTCTATATAAATTATTAATCTTGAATGAAAAACTTTTGGGTTTAATCTTTAAATCTTCAATTTAACACTTGCTAAGTTTCTAAATTATTGAATTTGGGACTTTGAAATAAGTTTCGTCCGATAATCCAAAAATTCATCTATCTCAATTTAGTCATTTATTCTAAAAACACTCTAAAAGATGAAATTAGTCGAATATGAAAACGTGGGGTGTTACACAAGAAGTCTATCAATGATAATGATAGACTTCAATAAACACAAATAAACAACAACTAACAAGAAGTCTATCAGTGATAATGATAGGCTTATCACTGCTAGACTTCAATCAATATTGATAAAATACACCAAGCAAGAAGTCTATTAGTGATAAGGATAGATTTCATTAAATACCAACAAACAAAGAACAAACAAGAGGTCTATCAGTGTTAGTGATAGACTTCAATCAACACTGATAAACAACACCAAACAAGAAGTTTATCAGTTATAGTGATAGTCTTCTATCACTGATAAACTTCAATCATCACAGATAAACAATATCAAACAAGAAGAAACAATACCAAACAAGAAGTCTATCAGTGAAAGTAATAGTCTTCTATCACTAATAGACTTTAATAAACACAGATATACAATAACAGACAAGAATTTTATCAGTGATAGTGATAGTGAGATTCTTCTATCATTGATAGATTTCAACCAACACAAATAAGCAATACTAAACAAGAAGCCTAACAGTGATAGTGATACGTTTATATCATAGGTTTCTATCACTGATGGACTTCAATCAACATTTAACATTGATAAATGATGCAAAAATATCGAGTGCCCTAAACTAATGTAAATTAGAATAAGACTCCGACACTTCTACGACGTGCAACTATACACGGTCGAGAGCAGCAAGTGATAAGTTAAAGTATCGATCCCACGAGGACTAGCTAAACCTAAATGAATGAGTGTCCTAGCAATTTTTCCTTATTTTAGTGCAATGTATGAGTGTGCAAATTACTATTGTAAATAAATAAATTGATGTGATAAGTGTGCAAAGACAAGACTAGACTCAAGAAAATAACTAAATTTAAATGAGGGGAGAGGAGAATGCAAACAAGAGGGGAGATACAAGAGATGAGATTTTTAATGAAAAATAGGCTCGGGTTAGAGTTCTAATGTTCAATTGGAATAAATTTTGAGTGATGCCTTGAATTTACCTACACATGCATTCAAATGATTCTTTCCAAAATCACTAAGTTTTAAAACCTACAATTTTCCAATTGTGATCTAAATTATGCTCATGATTTTAGGTTCTAGGTGGGTTAATTATCCCTAATCAACTCAATAATCCTAGAATGAAATTTTAGTTTTCTAATTCATTAGCTTTCCCAAGTTTGTGAATTATAGAGAAGTTAAAAAGGCCAATTTTAATTCTCATGCAACGTTAAATTCAATAAAATTTCATAAATTCAATCAATGGCATCAACCATAAATTTAATCGAAAATTACATTAAAACAATCTAACCTTTGCCTAAGAAAATTTAGTTCATGATTAAAATCGAGTCACATATTTCTAGTTTAAGCATGCTTTTATTGATCAAGGAGTTCATGCAAAACAACCAACAATGTTCACTAAATTAGCCTAAATCAATCACAATTCTAGCCTAAAATGATCACGAGTTATGCTTAAAAGAGTGAGCAAAAGTAGTCTAAATCAGTACGTAAACAACCCAAAAATCCAGTATTAAATTGGTGGTTGACAACAAGCAATAACACTTAAAATAGGGAAAACGTTACACAGCAGGTGGCCTTATTTTTCAAGTTCAGTTCGATAGAGATATCTCATCAACGGAAGCTCGAAACAACGATCCAACCGTCCAAAACAAAGCCCTGTGAGTCTCGAACAAGCTGTCAAAATGTCAGCACAATCCAACGGTTGAAACTCCAGGAATCGACAACTTTGTGAGCGTCGTCTGTGAAAAACCGAACTGCACGATTTTTGCTACAACAATGGCACCTTGAAGCTTCGATTCTTTCCTCAATCGCACGATTGCTACAACAATGGCACTCTCATGATTCTTCTCTTCAATACACACCTTTGTTGTAGCAATCGCCCCCTTCTCTCTCTCGCTCTCTTCCCCTTTTGTGGCAACTTCTTCTCTCTCCTTTTTGCACTTGAACTCTAGCCTCCTTATATAAGATGGTGTTGCCCTAATTCCACAAATTACAAAAATGCCCTTAGGGGTAGAAACACCATCTTACCCTTCGGGTAAGATATCTAAAATGCCCTTAGGACTCTTGTAATTTTTATAATCTCCTGCACACAGAAAAATCTCAAATAAATATATGAAGTTAATTATAAATCAAAATACGCAAGGATTTTCGGAGTTAAGAAAAATCTCAAATTTTGGTCTTTAAATAAATGTTAGCTTATTTTCCAAAATTTCTTAAATTAAAGCACAAAAACATCAAAATTAATTCTTTTTGCACCTAATGCTTAAATTCAAGATTTTAAAGCTAACACACATAATTTAGGGATAAAATAACATGAGGATCACTAAATTAGATGCAATTCAAGTAGATTAAACACTAAAATTCTAGTAAAATAACTCACTTATGGTGAGTTATCAAACCCCCAAACTTGAACTACTCATTGTCCTCAATGAGTTCTATTCCCCAAAGACTTAAAAGACCTTTAAAGACTCAGATCATTTGGGTAACTAAACAAGGATTGAGTATTTATGTTCTAAGCTACAAGTCACCATTCAATCAATGCTCTCTAAGTGGCTCACTTGGGGGTTTCTTAGCTACACTTATGCATCAATAACCAAGAGCAAACCAATTAGGATTCAACATCTACCCTCAAGCTCACCCACTAGAATCCTAATCATTCAAATCAAGCAACCCTTAGTTAAAAATAAGTCATACTCCAAAACTCGTATGGCTACAATTTAATGATCATTCTTTTTATTTTATATATATATATATATATATATTTTTTTTTTAAAAAAAATAGATATGTGCATTATTCCCCTCAATTTCCATAAAACTCACTGCTAAGGGCAAGGTTTTTTTTTTTTTACTTTTTTTTTTATTTTTATATATTTTTTTACTCTCCCGTAGTTCTTAGAATGGCACACGTGTTTAGCTTGCAAAGACACCTAAGCAATAGGACTTCCCGTAGTTCTTAGAATGGCACACATGGTTAGTGCAAGCAGCACCTAAGCAATGGGAATAGGCTTCTTACTTGATACCTTCGCTCCAAGAGGCCAACATGGTTAGTGCCTGCACTTCCACGACATCGAGCACCAAGTAGCTTTGAATCGACTCTAAGTAACAAAATAAGTAACATATTTTTTCTAGCCCAATGGAGTTTTAGGAAAATGAAAGGTTTGCATACTCTTTCTTTTTTTTTTTCTTAAAAATAAACACGAAGAATTTACCTTTCCCCCAAACTTAGAGTACTCAATGTCCTCATTGAGTTAGGAGGCTCAGTAACTCCCCAAACTTGAAATGATCACAAATTTGAAGTTTACTAATTTTGGAGCGTTCTAAAAAAATGTATGGGTTATCTAACTTGTCATGGCTTCTAGTTTTCGAAACTTTTTGGATCAGGAGTTGAATCCTAACTACTTTGATTGACATACTAACCATAAGCGCACTAAAGAACCCTAATGACAAGCTTGACCTTGAGAAACACCAAACAAGATAGGATACTCTTGCCTCGAACACAAGCAACAACTCTTATTTTCATTAACCCTGAGATTTGACCTTAACTTTTTATTTTCATGGAGATGCATACCAAGTTTCTACCAAAGACATCAGACTTTTACCATAAAAACACATGTAGAAACTTAATTTTTAAACAAGAGACAAGAACCATTTTTTCCTATTTTTACTTGCTTAAACATAATGAATCAACTACCTACATCATGCATATCAAAGACCATGAAACCAACAACTAACATGGAATCCAATAGTCAAAATAGATCATTTTGAAGTCCTAAAGCAAGTAAATAACTTCAGAAACACGAAGGCATGCAACACCCTATAAACACTAACAACACATAGTCTCATCAATGTAAAAATTTTCAATTAAGCCAAAAATAAAATTCGAACAACACATCTCCCCCTCATGCTTAAAGCACACATTGCCCTTAATGTATAAACTACTCACTTAAGCATGCTTAAGGACAACTAATAAAGATAGAAGGGAGAACAATACTGCCCTGAATTGAGGAGACCTCCAATAAAGCACATATCAATCATCAAACCCTAAGGGAGCTGCAAAATAGGCAAGGGTTATTTGTTCAAAAACAAAAACAACTAAAAGCAAAACAAAAGTAAAAACAAAAAAACAAAAAAAACGAAACAAACGAAATAAACTTTGGGTTGCCTCCCAAGAAGCGCTTGTTTCACGTCATTAGCTTGACGTAGTATACGTGGGCTCGTCAAGGTACGTAAAAATTCTCCCACTTCTTCGGGCCTCTCTTTCTTGAATCTACAAAACAAATTAGAGCTAGCAAGAATACTAGCTTCTCGTGAGAGCCCAAAACAGATATATTTTTTGATTTTTTATATATTAAAAGAAAAGAAGGAAAAACAACAACGTAAACATTTTTTAGTTTTTTGTTTGATAAAAGAAAAGAAGGAAAAACAGGAAAATGAACAGACTCACAAAAAGACACTGACTCGAGAGAATAGAAAGAAAAACACTCACCAATAAGAGAAAAATCAGAAGATAGAACTGACATAGACTCAAAAGCCTCACACTCCTCCGTGCCTAACTCAACAGGCTCGACTTCTTCCACACTCTCACTAACTCTATCCTGGTGTGTGCTAAGAGGTTCTAGTTCTTTTACATCTAAAGCACAATCCTCTAAATGCTCATGCTCAGAAAAATATGAAGGACTAGGGTCCTGAAGGTTTATCAGCGAGTCAGTGATCAAGTGACTCACCAAACTATCTAAGGGTGTGGGTCCTCCTTCACTCTCTTCCCTAGGGTGCTCAACCTCAGACGAGTCTAAGTACATTTGTTCTCTAAGGGAGGTAAGTGTATCTGTTAGGTGATGAATTGACTCCCCTATCTGTTTATTCATCTCATCTATTTGCCTATTCCTCTCATCTATTTGCCTATTCCTCTCCTCTATGGTTCTCATATATTCTAATAACAACATTTTAAGGGAAGATTCGTCTTCTACCTGGATTTCTTGAATATAGGGAGGATATGGCTCAAAACCCCTAGGATATGGTTCATAGGCCCAATTGCTCTGATTATTATCATAGGCCCAATTCGAGCATGGAGTTAATGGTATCCATGTCCAAATGAACATATCTACCCCTTACTATGGATACCTTCTCCTCTAAATAGATGTTCGCATAAAACTCCCTAACTATGGTAGGGATGACGACCTCAGGTTCTTTACAAAATGTTTCCCAACCTAGATTTGCTATATTTTGGGATAGGAAAGGCAAAATCTCTCTTGAGCATAGGTTGAAACCTCTCTCTAGCAAAAGAACTCTTTTCTTCAACATCTCATATTTTGTTCTTGCTCTTTCACTGATGAATCTCTCAGGGATATCTTCCTCACACAATACCTCCTTCATCACTTCGGGAATGTCTTCCCTAGTGTGCCCTTTCTTCTTCTTTTCTTTCTTCTCTTTGGACTTAGGTGTTGGTGGTTTAGGGGCCTCCAGAGGGTATGCATCATCTAAGGGCCATTCACTAACCACCTGCTTTCCTTTACTCCGCGAGGAAGAGGAAGAATGGGAGGATGATCTAAGATTGGATGGGCTTACTTCTACCATTGCACTCTTCGATTTTTCGGCCTCTTTCTTGCTTTTGCTTCTTCGTAGCCACATTATTAAATATGAAGCAAAAGAGAGAAAGGTACTGGAAAAATTCTAAGGAATGGACAACAAGCTTCCTAAGCTAAGAAAGATTCTGCCTAAGCTAGATTGGGATCTAGATTGGTTTTTCCTAACTCAAGTCTTTTTCGAATCCTCTATGATTCCACAATTAACCAAAAGAATTGTAAAAGCAACTTGGCAAATGAAGAACTCAGCAAGAGGTTGCAACTTTTTTTTTTCAAGTCTAGGATTCCTTTTACCCTAAAAGACAACCAGTCCCGAAAATAACCCCCCATTTTTTTTTCTTTTTCCTTTTTCCAACTAACTCCTATCGTTTATCCAACTACCTAACCTAAAGGTCAACAACATCTAACCTAAAGAGGTCAACCTGCAAAACAAAAAATAAAGCATAAAGTCAACATTTACTCATTCTTTTTAAGACATGCAATTAAAAATTAATGGGAAGCATCAAACTAGGAATTTTATTATCCTAAAACAATAGAGAAAATTGTATCCTAGCTTTTCACATGCTTCCATTCATCCGAGATTACATGCTACAATGAAAATTCACATGCTTTATATTTTTATTCTACTAAAAACACAAGTTAACCTATACTAGTATATTGGAAAGTTTTCTATAGGGGAAAAAAAATTCCACTTAATTCAGCCATAAGAAATGAACAATCATGGTTGGTGATCGAGCAAGGGGAGAAAGAATTCTTACCTCTAACCTTTTGTATGCTTCAATTCTACATCCTAACGACACTTAATCAAAGATTAACTATATATGATAAAACAAAGAGCAAAACATGAAAAAATTGGATCAAGAATTATATGAACAACTAAATCTCCTATCATACATAGACAACGAATAAAAGGGAAAAGACAACCTAACTAAGTTTTTTTTTTTTTTTTATAGAAGGATTCACTACACTTCATCATCACTCAACTTCCATGTGGACATGTTCCTTTGGAAGTCTTCACCCCAATAGTGTTTCAAACGTTGCCCATTAACAAGAAACTCTCTTCCATCTTGCTCACAACGAAGCTTAATAGCCCCGTAGGAGAGAGTTTCGATCACTGTGAAGGGGCCTGACCATCTGGACCTAAACTTACCAAGAAAAAGTTTGAGGCGTGAATTGAATAATAAAACTCTTTGGCCTGCTTCAAAAGTCTTTGGAATGAGTTTCCTATCATGCCAAGCTTTAGTTCTTTCTTTGTAAAGGTTTGCATTCTCATAAGAAAATCTCCTAAACTCATCCAAATCATTCAATTGAAGTAGCCTCAGATCTCCTGCAACAATTAGATTTAGGTTGAGTTCCTTTAAGGCCCAGAATGCCTTATGCTCTAATTCTAAGGGTAGGTGACAAGCCTTTCTAAACACAAGTCTATATGGGGACATTCCAATGGGGGTCTTAAAGGCGGTCCTATAAGCCCACAAGGCTTCATCCAGCCTAAAGGACCAATCCTTTCTTTGAGGTTTTACAACCTTCTCAAGGATTCCTTTAATCTCCCTATTGGACACTTCAACTTGTCCATTAGCCTGTGGATGGTACGGGGTGGAGATTCTGTGCTTTACATTATACTTGGCCAGGAGGGTATTCATTGCCTTATTGACAAAATGAGAGCCCTCATCACTGATTAAGACTCTAGGGGTCCCAAATCTCGTGAATATGTGCCTATGCAAGAATCTGACCACTGTTTTGGCGTCATTATTCGGACGCCATGGCTTCTACCCACTTAGAGACATAATCTACCGCCACTAAGATATACAAATTCCCTTAGAGGAGGAAAATGGCCCATGAAGTCAATCCCCAAACATCAAAGAGCTCTACCTCTAAGATGTATGTCAAGGGCATTTCTCTCTTTCCTATATTACCTCTCCTCTGGCATGTATCACATGTCTTGCTAAAAATGTAGGCATCCTTAAAGATAGATGACCAATAATAGCTAGACTGGAATACCTTTGCTGCAGTCCTTTGGCCACCAAAATGGCCTCCATAAGGGGACGAATGACAATGCTCGAGAATAGATGGTATCTCGCTTTCGGTCACACATCTCCTAATCATACCATCTACACACTGTTTATATATACATGGATCGTCCCACAGAAAAAATTTGGATTCATGCAAAAATCTTTTTTTCTGTTGTGCTGACAAATCAGGGGGGGAGGATATTGCAAGCCAAGTAATTGGCATAGTCCGCGAACCAAGGGGGGTTGGTATTTTGGACCTCACCAACTAACAAGAGTTGCTCATCAGGGAAGTCATCCCTTATGTGGGAGTGTGGGGTAAAGGCTCGCAATTCTCAATCCTAGACAAATGGTCCACCACCACATTCTCTGAACCCTTTTTATCTTTGATTTCCACTTCAAACTCCTGCAGAAGTAATACCCATCTAATCCATCTTGGTTTGGCATCTTTCTTTGCCAACAGATACCTAATGGCAGCATGATCTGTGTAGACCACCACCTTAGTACCAACCAGATATGGCCTAAACTTTTCAAAAGCAAAGCTAACAACTCCTTTTCAGTAGTTGTGTAGTTCATCTGAGCTTCGTTCAAAGTTTTACTCGCATAATAAATTGGATGTATTACCTTCCCTTGCCTTTGTCCTAGCATGACTCCCACAACATAGTCACTTGCATCACACATCAACTCGAATGACAGTTGCCAATCAGGTGAAGACATAATAGGTGCAGTGACTAGGGTTGACTTGAGGACATTAAAGGCATGGAGACACTCCTCACTAAATATAAAGGGCTTGTTGACTTCCAGGAGAGAGCACAATGGCTTTGAGATTTTTGAGAAATCTTTGATGAATCTTCTATAGAACCCTGCATGTCCAAGGAAACTTCTCACTCCCTTGACATTTGTGGGTGGTTCCAATTTCTCAATAATCTCAATCTTCACCCTATCTACTTCTATTCCCTTACATGATATCTTATGCCCCAGCACAATCCCCTCTCTAACCATGAAGTGACACTTCTCCCAATTTAGAACTAGGTGTGTCTCTTCACAACGCTGAAGTACTTTCCCCAAATTCTCTAAGCAAACCTTAAATGAGTTTCCAAAGATCGAGAAGTCATCCATGAAAACCTCCATGATGTCTTCTACATAGTCAGAGAAAATCGCCATCATGCACCTTTGAAAGGTCGCAAGATCATTACACAGTCCAAATGGCATCCTTCGAAAAGCAAAGGTACCATATGGACATGTAAATGTTGTTTTCTCTTGGTCTTGTGGTGCAATGGTTATTTGGTTATAACCACTGTAATCATTAAGGAAACAATAGAAGGCTTGACCTGTCAGTTTGTCCAACATTTGATCTATGAACGAGAGAGGAAAATGGTCTTTCCTGGTGGCCTTGTTTAGTCTCCTATAGTCCATACAAACTCTCCAACCTCACTACCCTAGAAGGAATGATTTCATTGGCTTCATTAATAATTACTGTCATCCCTCCCCTTTTGGGAACACATTGGATGGGACCGACCTAACTGCTATCCGCTATGGGGTAGATAATTCCAAAGATCCAACCATTTAATGACTTCTTTCTTCACCACTTCTTTCATGGTCAAGTTAAGTCTTCTCTGGGGCTCTATGGATCTGAAAGTCCTTCCTCTAAGGTAATCTTGTGCATGCAATAAGAAGGACTAATCCCTTTGAATGTCAGCTAGAGTCCATCCTATTGCTTTCTTGTGTTGTTTAAGGACATTAAGCAGCAACTGTTCGTCCTTAGGAGGTAGACTTGCTGATATGATAATGGGAAAAGTTTTCTTATCACCCAAGAATGCGTATTTTAAGTGCTGGGGTAAGGGTTTCAGTTCTAGTGTTGGGGGTTCTTGAACTGAGGGTATCATAGAAGGTCTTTCTCCTTCCTTCAGATCTAATGACTCAAAGATTTTTCTGAACTTTGCTATTTCTGCTAGTTCTTCCAAACCCTGGGTCAACTCCTCTATAACTGACTTCTCTAACTCACTTTCTCTTAGATCTCCAAATCTCATCTCATGGATTCCTTTCAATTCTTCGCTAGCGGTTTCAGAAATAACTCCATCTAAGACATGAATTACAGAACAACTTTCTGTCCCATCAGGATACCTCACTGTATCATAGATGCTAAACTGGACCTCTTGATCATTCATTCTCGACAATGGTCCTCGCATGAACATCTATCACGCTTCTACTGTTTTTCGTGAAAGGTCGCCCTAGGATAATAAGAACATCCTTGTCAGCTTCATAATCAAGGATGATAAAATCTGCTGGGAATATGAATTTATCCACTTGGACCAGGATGTCCTCTTTTTTTCCTTCAGGGTAGGCTATGGAGCTATCTGCTAGCTGCAGGGTCACTGTGGTGGGTCTCGCCTCCCCAATGCCCAATCCCTTATAAATAGAGACATGCATCAAGTTGATGCTAGCTCCTAAATCACATAGCGCCCTCCCTAAATGTCTTCCACCAATAGACACAGGTATGGTGAAAGATCCATGATCCTTCTCCTTATGGGGCATCCTATTTCTGAACACCGCACTACATTCCTCACTCAACGATACCACTTTGAACTCTTGGAGCTTCTCTTTTTCAGAACAGATGTCCTTGAGAAACTTCAAATAGTTGGGCATTTGCTTCAACGCATCAATCAGTGGTATGTTGATATGGACCTCCTTTAGCATATCCAGGAATTTTTCAAAATGGGCTTCCTTCTTCCGCTTTCCTCTTCACTTTGAGGATAGGATGGTGGGGGTGGTTTGAACTCGTGAACCTTTGCTCATCGTTGTTTCCTTGGAAGTTGAGGCTTGTTGAGATTCTGGTTTATCCTCAATCCCATCGGTTCTCCGATGTTTTGGATCTACCATTTCCTCATCTTGCCCTTCCTCATCAACAAAGTCAGTTCGCTCATCTCTCTAGGTTTTCTCACAGCTACCCTCTCCTAAAATCTTTCCACTCCTTAATTCTACTACTAGAACATGTTCCTTCCCATCTCTCTTTTGGATTTCTGTGTCTGCAGGGAGCGTACCCAGTGACCTTGCCTTTAGCTCATTTGCTAATTAGCCAACTTGCATTTCAAGATTTCTTAGAGAAGCTTGTTGACTCTGAATAATAGCATCGTTGCGAGTTAAAATAGCATCATTGCGAGCTAAAATAGCATCATTGTATGTATTCTTTGAACAAACTTTCTAGAGAATCACCTGAAACTTGCTGGGAGGGTATAGCCCTCTATTGTGGTTGAAGGGCAGAGTTCTGATTCGCATAATTCTGATACCCTTGATTCCTAAAACCAGGTGGTTGATTCACTCTATTTTGCATTTGAGGGGCTTGGGCATTGCTGCTTTGACCTCCCCAAGATAGATTTGGGTGATTCCTCCATCCTGGGTTATAGGTGTTCGAATATGGGTTATTCCTAGATTGACCCTGGTTTGAGTTTCCTACATAACAGACCGATGCAGGGTTACTAGAGCATAACTCAAAAGTGTGTCCTTCACCACAGTAGACACAGGATTTTAAACTCTCTTGAGGTGCAAAAGATGGGGTTGGAGCATTGGAAGAGATTTGGTTCAAGTTACCCATAGTCAAATTCTTCAACATGGAAACCATGGAAGAGATTTGAGCATTTATCGAGTTCAACGTGTCCAACTCGAGGACTCCTTTCGCTTTTCCTACCGAAGTTCTCCTCACATCCGCCCACTGACAATTGTTGGATGAAATCCTCTCTAATATCTCGTAGGCCTCATTGTAAGTTTTGGCCAACAAGGCTCCATTAGCAGAGGCATCCACCACTTGCTTAGTGAAAGTGTTCAAACTATGGTAAAATGTCTCCATTTGGATTCAGTGAGGCAATCCATGGTGGGGGCATTTACACAAAAGATCCTTAAACCTCTCTCAGGCCTCGCTCAGGGTTTCATCATCAAACTGTTGGAAAGCTACAATTTCATTCCTAAATCTTGCATTCCTAGTTGGTGAGAAATATTTTATTAGGAATTTCTCTGCCAAGGAGTTCCAGGAATCTACTGCACTGAAGCGAATTCAACCAGTTCTTTGCAGCATCCCTGAGGGAATAAGGGAATAAGCTCAATATAATAGCGTCACTAGAGACTCCTGGCATGATGAAGGAATCGCTTACTCCCAGGAATGATTTCAATTAGAGATGAGGGTCCTCAGCTGGTAAGCCATGGAATTGCCCAATCGTTTGGAGCATTTGAAACATAACTGGTTTTAGCTCAAAAGAAGTAGCTTGTATAACAGGTCTGATTATCCCTGGATTCAATTCATCCACTAAAGGGTTGGCATAGGTCCTAATGTTGGGATTTATGCCCTAAACTTGTGTAATTTTGATCAATTAAATAAAATGTTATTTGTTTTGATAAGATTACAGTCTTGCTTTCATAAATCCAATAAAATAAACTCCAAGGTTATAACATTTATCTTGAAATCAGTGTAGTGGACACTATTTAGGTTGAGTTCAAGAATATAACCTAAATGGTCTATGGTATAAGAATAAGGTTGGAGAGTACAAATCAGGGGCATTCTTTATGAAGAGTTCATACAAGACTGGATCGCAAATTATTAGTCTAACCAGTGTAACACCGTTAACAGGATAAGAGTAGTAATTTATAGATGGTCATTAGTGACTCGACCTGAATCCTGAGTAAGTTAAGAACTCCTGCTTATAGGGGTTTGTCCTTAGACTAGTATGGGTGAGAGTGGCCTGTAGCCGACTCAATAAGCCTACCTTCTCCTGACGTAACCTCGTGAGGTAGCCGGGAACTTAACTCATGCAAGATAGAATTCACTCATTCCTCTCTTCGAGGAATTAGATAGGTTGTTCCCTTAAGAACTGACTCCAGGTCTTGAACAACGGGGCCCCGCCCTCTATGAGGGTATGAGTCTAAGGTAAGACCATAGACTTGTTGTTCATTAGAGGATCAGTGGTGCTTAAGGAGTAAAGAGGTAATCACAGGGGTAAAACGGTAATTTGACCCAGCTGTGATTACGAACAACTTTGTGAAGGGTCGACTCATGGGTAATGACTATATCGATGGACACAATGATATCTCACGATGAGAGAGAGTGCAACTACAAGTCTATAGTGGAGTGACTTGTAGTTAATGAATATTGATTAACTGGATCAAAGAGTTTGATCAGTTAATCTCACATCATTGGAGCTCATGATCTGTAGGTACATTAGATCCCTCCGTTGGCTCAATATGGTAAAATTGAGGGTATAAAGTTAGGAGTGAAATTGAAGTGTTCAATTTCATACATGAGGAGTTATATCAATTATATATGATATAATTGATACAATATATAGTTTTAATGTGAATTAGATTCATATATAAACTATATACTAAAGAGAGAATAAAGGAGGGGTAGGATGGTCATTTCCATCCCAATCCCCTATATATATGGTTGCATGAGATGCAACTAGGTTAAGGTTTTTGATAGAATTACAAGCCCTCTCTTGTTGTGTTGTTGGAAGAGTTCCAAAACACACATCTCTCACAAAAACCTCACCTCTCCTGAAGGGAACCCACATTCCTCCCTTACCTAGAGAACAACGGAGAAGATCCGGTGGTCGTGTCTTCATACGTTGGAGTTCCTGTTGCTGAGATCGTGATCGTGGGAGAGAGGAGCACTCGAAGAAAGGTTCTTCAAAGGTAATTTCTTGTTGTCCGTTCTATTATATATGCTTAATCTTGTTATTTGTGTTCTTGAATAAATCGTTGTAACTAAATCAAGAGCGCGTGATTCGCAATCGCTTCTGCTGCGGGGACTTCGATTCCCTTCAATTGGTATCAGAGCCCAATACATTCTTGATTTATGTTCTGGATTTTTCAAGAACAAGGTGGGATTTACTTTTTTTGCATGAGATGTATGAACGGTTTCGCAAAATTAGATGTTTTCAATTTTGGCACTTAGATTTACAATTTTCATTGAAATGTTCAATGTAAGGGCCCGGTGTTTTGGGCAAATTTTGATTGTAAATCGAGTCTGTAAGTCCATGTCGATCGAGGCAAAGCGGTTGCTGAGAAGATCAGAGCAAAAACGAGCAAGGAATGGTGATTCCATGTGCTGTCTGTGTGCAGCGTTGCAACGCTGTTCATCGGCATTGCAACACTGCGCTTGCGGGAGAAGGCGCGCACAGGAGGCAGCGTTGCAACGCTGTGGCGTTGCACAACGCTCGGCAAAAGACGACAAAGGCAGCGTTGCAACGCTGTTATCAGCGTTGCAACGCCAAATACGTTTCACGCGAGGAGCAACGGGCAGAAACATTTTTTTTATTATATATATTAATTATAAAAATGTTTTATATTTAATATATTTAATTTTAATTAATATAATTAGATTATATTAATTAAAAATATTTCTAGGGTGCCAAAATTGGTCTAATTTTTGCTATTTTAATTATGCAATTGTTGTGTAGTTATTGCCATGCATAGTGTATGCTTGTATTTTAGAAATCCCACCTTAGGTTAAGCTTTTTCATGCATCATTTATAATATAAGGAGTTATATTATATAGTTTGCATGATTAATTAATATAAGGTTGTTATATTAATTTTTGGACAGCAGTGACATGCATTACTTTTCATGAGATGAATATGCTATGAATGTCTTATTATTCATGTGATGAATGATCGAGCACTATAACATAGTATGCATGTCACCTAAGGTTAATTATTAGTTCTAAAATGTTTAGAACTTGAAAATAATAGACCTTAGGTTATCTAGTTCTAATTAGATTAGAATTAGGAACCAAGTACTTTATAAGCTATGATTAAAGAGGAACTCTGTCTAAGAAAAGTTCTGTCTGGTCAGGGGTATTTAAGTCGACTTTAAAGCTGGAATACCCCTACCTGAGAACTGACCTGGGAGTGAAATTTAAACAGAGAGTCTTATAAATTATAGTAGCGTCAGCGGGTTTATTAAGGGTTTAATAAACTAGAAATCCTAGGTTTAATATAAGGAGTTATATTAACAAACTTAGGATAAAATCAATATAAGAGTTATATTGATTATCAATGTAAGAGTTATGTTGATAGAGTAAGGTAAAACCATTAGCCGGGTTTTAGCCTAAGAAAGATTCCTATAAACTTAAAGTATTCAGTGGGAGAAAAAGTGTATGAGATACATATTTTTCCGCCTACGCTATCTCCGAGAAGTTCACACTGTGAGACTCATGCTTGGTCTCGTGGCGCAAACGGGAGTGTCCCCCTTCGGAGGGTGTTTGTATGAGTCAATATCAAGGTGAATGGAGAGGATACTTATAGTGAGTGGGAGGAGGTTTAGTGAAAACAAAACCTACGGTCTCTTTTATCGGTTTACACCGTTAGACCACTATGGTCAGCCTGCTAGTTTGGCCTGGACCAGGCAATCCCTTCGGAGGGGTTGATCATAGGGGATCTAACACAGTAGACACCCGAAAGGGATAAAGATTTCCTTAGACTATTTTTCAATCTAGTCCTCTCTTCGGTGAATTTTATTGGATCGAGACTCTGGGATCTAAAGACAAAGGGTTACACTCACGGGGTACATAAGTTGTGTATGTATCCAGACCGAAAAATGGTAACTAAAACCTATAGGAATAAGAGTTATTCTGGTATTAGGTTTTGATCAAGAGTGTCTTGATCCATAGGAGGAGTGTTTTTTTATTACCCTTCGGTGTCATACATTCTAAACCTTTGGAGTATCATTGCAAATTATAAATGGCCTAGAATTATTTGATAATTAGGTAAAACATGATTGGATTAGAGTTATAGCAAGAAACTCATACAAGTTTGTTCGTAAATTTTCAACAAAAATGTCTAGCTCTATAATTTCCTTATTGGGTGCGGAAAAGTTAACCGGAGAGAATATGATGACGTGAAAAAACAAGCTCAACACTATTTTGGTAGTGGATGATCTGAAGTTTGTGCTAACTGAGGAGTGTCCTCAGGTGCCAGGCTCGAATGCGTCACGAAATGTTCGTGATGCATATGATCGATGAATCAAGGCCAATGATAAGGCCAAGGTCTAAATGCTGGTAAGTATGTCTGACATATTAGCCAAGAAACATGAGGGCATGATTACCGCCAAGGAATTCATGGATTCTGTGTAGGGTATGTTTGGACAACAGTCCACACAAGCCCGACATAATGCCTAAAGTACATATTCAACTCAAGGATGCAAGAGGGTACATCCGTTCGGGATCATGTCCTGGATATGATGGTGTACTTTAACATCGCGGAGTCGAATGGTGCTTCCATCGATGAGTCGAGCCAGGTCAGCTTCATTCTGGAAACCCTTCCAGATAGTTTCCTGCAGTTTAGAAGTAATGTTGTTATGAACAAGCTTACTTTTAATTTTACCTCCCTTCTGAATGAACTCCGAACCTTTCAGTATTTGATTTAAAGTAAGTGATCGAAAGGTGAGGCAAATGTTGCTAGTAGGAGTTATCACAGAGGTTCGACCTCTGGGACAAAAACAGTGGCTTCATCTTCTTCTAACCTGAGAGGTTAGAAGAAGAACATGAAGAAGGTTGGTAAAGGAAAACAGGCTGACAAAGCTGCCGCCTAGAAGGGCAAGAAAGTCAAAGACGTTGCTGATAAAGGAAAGTGTTTCCACTGCAACGAAGACGGGCATTGGAAACGGAATTGTCCGAAGTACATTGCAGAAAAGAAGAAGGAAGATAAATATGTTTTACTTTGCCTAGAAGCTTGTTTAGTGGATAATGATAAAACAGCTTGGATACTTGATTCAGCGCCACTAATCATGTTTGCTCTTCTTTTTCGTGGAATTGATTCTCGGCAAAGCGGCTACAACAAGGAGAGATAACGCTCGGGTTGGAAATGGAGAGGTCGTCTCAGCTGTAGCAGTAGGCACAATGAAACTTTATTTTGGCAAGAAATATGTATTGTTGGACAATATATTAGTGATACCAGGGTTTACTAGAAACCTTATTTCCATTTCTTGCCTTATTGAACAATGTATTTTTGTTTCCTTTTCTATGAATAAAGTGTTTATTTTGAAGAAAGGTTTAGAAATATGTTCAGCTTCTTAGAAAATGGATTGTATATTTTAAGGCCTAATTCAGTCAAAATGATTTTGAACACTGAATTATTTAAAACTGCAAACGCACAAACTAAGAAACGCAAAATTTCTCCTAAAGAAAATACTCATCTTTGGCATCTAAGATTGGGTCACATTAATCTCAATAGAATTGAGAGATTGGTAAAGAACGGACTTCTAAACGAGTTAGAAGAAAATTCCTTGCTAGTATGTGAATCCTGCCTAGAAGGCAAAATGACTAAAAGACCTTTTAGTGGAAAAGGTTATAGAGCCAAAGATCCTCTAGTGCTTATACATTCAAACCTTTGTGGTCCGATGAATGTTAAAGCCAAGGGAGGATATGAATATTTCATCTCTTTTATAGATGATTATTCCAGATATGGGCATATTTACCTAATGCACCACAAGTCTGAAACACTTGAAAAGTTCAAGGAATTCAAGACTGAGGTTGAAAATCAATTAGGTAAAAGAATTAAAACACTTCGATCGGATCGAGGTGGTGAGTACATGGATTTAAAATTCCAGAACTATATGATAGAACATGGAATTACATCCCAACTCTCGACTTCCAAAGACACCACAAAAAGCGGTGTATCGGAAAGGAGAAATAGAACCTTGTTGGACATGGTTCGATCAATGGAGTTATGCTCATCTCCCTAGTTCCTTTTGGGGTTATGCAGTGGAGACTGCAGTATACATTTTGAATAGTGTGCCCTCCAAAAGTGTTTCTGAAACACTTTTTGAACTCTGGAAAGGACGTAAAGGTAGTTTATGTCACTTCAGAATATGGGGCTATCCAGCACATGTGCTTGTGACAAATCCAAAGAAGTTGGATTCACGTTCAAAGTTGTGCATATTCGTAGGATTCCCAAAAGAAACAAGAGGTGGTTTATTCTATGATCCTAAGGAAGATAAGGTCTTTGTGTCGACAAATGCCACTTTCTTGGAGGAGGACCACATAAGGGACCACAAACCAAAAAGTAAGGTAGTGTTGAGTGAGTTAGACGGAACAATAGCAAAGGTTGCTAATAAGAACACTAGTATGTCAACAAGAGTTGTTGATACTAGTTTGTCTAGTCAAGAGGGTCCATCTTAAGAGTTGAGTATGCCTCGACGTAGTGGGAGGGTTGTGATACAGCTTGACCGTTACATGGGTTTAGCTGAAACCCAAGTTGTTATACCAGATGACAACTGCGAGGATCCATTGACTTATAATCAAGCAATGGTTGACAAAGACAAAGACAAATGGGTCATAGCCATGGACCAAGAAATGGAGTCGATGTACTTCAATTTTGTTTGGGATCTTGTAGATAAGCCTGATGGGGTAAAACCTATAGGTTGTAAATGGATCTACAAGAGAAAACGTGGTGTAGATGGGAAGGTGCAAACCTTTAAAGCTAGACTAGTAGCAAAGGGTTATACCCAGGTTGAAGGGGTTGACTATGAGGAGACCTTTTCACCTGTTGCTATGGTAAAGTCTATCTGTATCCTTCTTGCCATTAACGCATATTATGACTATGAGGTATGGCAAATGGATGTCAAGACAGCCTTTTTAAATGGCAATCTTGACGAAACCATCTACATGGACCAACCCAAAGGGGCATTAAACCAGGACAAGAGCAAAAGGTTTGCAGGCTTAAAAGGTCGATTTATGGGCTGAAACAAGCCTCTAGGTCCTGGAATATAAGATTTGATGAGGCTATCAGATCTTATGGTTTTGGCCAAAATGATGATGAACCTTGTGTCTACAAGAAAATCATCAATAGTTCTGTTGTTTTCCTAATTCTCTATGTGGATGATATCCTACTCATTGGGAATGATGTAGGTTATCTTACTGACATCAAGGAATGGCTAGCTACGCAGTTCCAAATGAAAGATTTGGGTAATGCGCAGTTTGTTCTTGGGATCCAGATTGTCCGGAATCGCAAGAATAAAACACTAGCCTTGTCTCAAGCATCTTACATAGACAAAGTGTTGTCAAGGTTTAAGATGCAAGATTCAAAAAATGGCTTGTTACCTTTTAGACATGGAATCCATTTGTCTAAGGAACAGTGTCCTAGGACACCTCAAGAAGTTGAGGATATGAGACGGATTCCTTACACATCAGCTGTTGGGAGCCTGATGTACGCCATGTTGTGTACTAGGCCGAACATCTGTTTTGCAGTTGGGATGGTCAGTAGGTATCAATCTAATCCAGGACTTGAACACTGGACAACGGTTAAAACAATCCTTAAGTATCTTCGGAGAACAAGAAACTACATGCTTGTGTATGGGGCTAAGGATTTGTCCTTACAGGTTACACGGATTCTGACTTTCAGAATGATAAAGATTCTCGAAAATCTACATCAGGGTCAGTATTCACTCTTAACGGAGGAGTTGCACTATGGCGAAGCGTCAAGCAAGAATGCATCACTGATTTCACCACGGAGGCCGAATATGTAGCAGCTTGTGAAGCAGCTAAGGAGGCTGTTTGGTTAAGGAAATTCATGCTAAATTTGGAAGTTGTTCCAAATATGACTTTGCCCATCACGCAATATTGCGATAACAGTGGTGCAGTGGCGAATTCGAGGGAACCCTGAAGTCACAAGAGGGGAAAGCATATAGAGCGGAAGTATCATCTCATCCAGGAGATCGTGCATAGAGGAGACGTGATTGTCACGAAGATAGCCCCAGAGCACAACATTGCTGATCCTTTTACAAAGGTTCTCACGGCTAAAATGTTTTAGAGTCACCTAGAAGGTCTAGGTTTACAAGTCTTCCCCAATTAGGGAAAGTGGGAGTATTTTGTACAAAGAGGTTTAAATACCCTAATTTATTGTATTTACATTACTGTAATGTTTAGTACTCCACAAGCTTTAGGTCAAGTGGGAGATTGTTGGGATTTATGCCCTAAACTTGTGTAATTTTGATCAATTAAATAAAGTGTTATTTGTTTTGATAAGATTACAATATATAGTTTTAATGTGAATTAGATTCATATATAAACTATATACTAAAGAGAGAATAAAGGAGGGGTAGGATGGTCATTTTCATCCCAATCCCCTATATATATGGTTGCATGAGATGCAACTAGGTTAAGGTTTTTGATAGAATTACAAGTCCTCTCTTGTTGTGTTGTTGGAAGAGTTCCAAAACACACATCTCTCACAAAAACCTCACCTCTCATAAAGGGAACCCACATTCCTCCCTCACCTAGAGAACAACGGAGAAGATCTGGTGGTCGTGTTTTCATACGTTGGAGTTCCTTTTGCTGAGATCGTGATCGTGGAAGAGAGGAGCACTCGAAGAAAGGTTCTTCAAAGGTAATTTCTTGCTATCCATTCTATTATATATGCTTAATCTTGTTATTTGTGTTCTTGAATAAATCGTTGTAACTAAATCAAGAGCGCGCGATTCGCAATCGCTTCCGCTGCAGGGACTTCGATTCCCTTCACCTAATGGCTCGCTCTCGATCATTGGCTAGCTCTATCACATTGGTAGGACCCCCTGCCGGAAGGTTAAAAAGTGGATTGTCTCTAACATCTTGGGGTGCTCTAGGGTTATGGTGTTGTGCTAGAGGATCTATAGGGTCTCTAGGATTATTCTGGTTAGCCATGGCTAATTTTTGCTCTCTCAATCGCTTCCTAAAGGTCTTATCTATTTCGGGGTCAAAATCAAACTCTAACTGACGACGCACATTCATAAACTATCCTCAAGTACCTGAAATGCAGAAAAATCCAACTCAAGCAATATTATGAAAAAGAAACTAATCCTAAGAAAAAAACTCAAAAGTAAAGAAAATTTAACAGAACTCACAGATAAGATGCAAAGTTGTTCCCCGGCAACGGCGCCAAAAACTTGATGTAGAAAATATCAGTGCCTTAAACTAATGCAAATTAGGATGAGACTCTGACTCTTCTTTGACGTGCAAGTATACACGGTCAGTGCAACAAGTGATAAGAAAAGTATCGGTCCCACAAGGACTAGTAGAATCTAAACCAATGAGTGTCCTAGAAATTTTTCTCCTTAATTTTTGGTGCAATGCAATGGCATGCAAATTTTTGTTAAGAATAAGTGAATGCATTAATAGGAATTTGATTTTTGTTGTTTGAATGAGTTAAATAAAATTAAGACTAATGCAAAAAATCAAGGTATGTGAAAACATTAAAACATAAACTAAACGAGAGAAAACTGGGCTTTTAGATTAAGAGATAGGCTAGGGTTAAGTTGAAGTTTCATGTATAATTAGAATAACAAATATGTTGTTGATGCCTTGAATTTACCTACACATGTGATCAAGTGAAGTTTTCCAAAATCACTAAATTTTAAAACCAACAATTTCCCAATTGAGACCTAAATTACGCTCATGATTTTAAGGTACTAGGTGGGTTAATTATCCCTAATTAACTCAAGATCCTAGAATGAAATTTTAATTTCCTAATTCACTAGCTTTTCCAAGTTCGTGAATTTTAAGAGAAGTTAAAATTGCCAAATTTTAACCCTCATGCAACGTTACAAACATTAAAATCTCATAAATCCAACTATGGCATCAACCATTAATTCATTACAATTTATACATTGAAGAACAACCTAACCCTTGCCTAGAAGAATTTAGCTCATGTTTGGAGTCAAATCACACATCTTTAAGTTAAGCATGCTCTCGTGAATCAAGAGATTTATATATAAATAGCAAAGACAAAACTCGCCACACAATTAAATCTAAAACAAGTGGGCAATCTGACTTCTAAATTAATGTAAAGCAACCCACAAAAGCAATGTAAATTTGTCAAGAATAATAAACAAAAGCACTTCAAGATAGGAGATAGTTACACAACCTGTAGCTCGAATTTTTGCTTCAGCAAATGCCTAGCAAAATACCTCAACTTAGGTCTAAGGCAGGGCACTTTACTTCAGCAAGTTGCTTCAGTTGATCTCAACACGAATTTGCCGCCAATTGCTTCAGCAAGAAGGGCCTCGAATTTCTCTCTTCGCAGCCAACGCACGCAATAGCTTCAGCAATCAGTCGGACGAATTTGCACGGCTACGCGAATGCTTCAGCAAATCTGTTGGGCGATTCCTCGCACGGCTGCGCGAACGCTTCAGCAATAGTCGGGCGACGGGTCACAACTGTGCGAATGTAACGTGCGCGATTGCTTCAGCAAAAGTCGGGCGATTTCTCGCACCTACACACATAGCAAACACTCCTCTGTCCTTCCTTCGCGATTGCTTCATCAAATCGATGGGCCAGTTCTCTCGATGCTGTCCCTCGCAATTGCTACAACAAATCTCAGCGCCTTCCTCCGAATGCTTCAGCAAGGTGGTAGGTTGGCTCTCCCGAATGCCCTCACTAATCTGTTCCCTCGGTTTTTGCTGTAGCAAAATTGAAGCCCCTCTCGGTCTGCCCTAACGATTGCTTCAGCAATCCTTCTTTTTCAATTTTTTTTCTCCTCTGTAAACTCACACACGACAACTCCCCTTTTCTTTTTCTTTTATTTTCTTCTTTTCCTATTCTCACAAGGAGATGTTGCCCTAGTTTGATAATTACGAAAATGACATTTAGGGTATAAAGACCATTTTGCCCTTCGGGTAAAATGTCTAAAATGCCCTTATGGGTTTTTGTAATATTTTTTCTTTTACACATCTCCTGCACACAGAAAAATCCTCATACATCATTATCAATCATAAATCAAACTAAATATGTAAAAGTTAAGAAAAATCTCAAATTGCGGTCTTTAATTACTTGTTAGCTAATTTCTCCAAATTTCTTAAATTAAAGCACAAAATCATCAAAATTAATTCTTTTAGAACCTAATGCTTAAATTCAAGATTTTCAACTAACATTCATAATTTAGGGATAAAATAACATGAAGCTCAATTAATTTTATGTAATTCAAGTTGATTAAGCACTGAAATTCTAGTAAAATAACTCTCCTATGGCGAGTTATCACTAGGACAAGTAGGAGTATTTTGTACAAAGGGTATTCAATGCTATTTACATTTTTGTATTGTTGTACTTTTGGTATTGTACTCCACTAGCTTTAGGTCAAGTGGGAGTTTGTAGGGGGTTTTGTTCCCTAAACTCGTGTAGTTTGTAATTATTTGGTGAAATGAATAAAGAGTTACTTTCCATCAATTCTTGTAATCTCTCATTTAAAACTTAAATCTAATAAACTAAGCTCCAGAGTTATAAATATGAGATCTTGAACTAGTGTGTAATGGACACATGATAGGGTGAAAACGCGCAAGCACACGCGATCAAAGTAATATAAAATTTAAAGTATTCTAGAGTATCGAGCCCAAGACAATGAATAACTATAATTGATCAGTAGTAAACAAGATGTGGACTGATTGCAAAAGGTAACCAAAAATGTGATAAGTGGTGTGATGATTATGTCTAAGGATAAATACAATAATGAAAGGAAGAGATTCAGAATGTTATGTCCGCTAATGAAAGACAATGCAACTCGAGGAAATTGCCTCGCGTGACAGTTACACCTTGCAGCGCGGAGCGACAATGGCATGGAAGTCAGACATACTAGCTCACGATGGCACAACAGTGCAATTGCCTTGCGCTGCCTTGCCGCATGACTGTTTTCTCCTACTTCCGCAACGCAATTGCCTTGAACTGCATCAGCGAACGACTGCCAGCGATGTAATCTGGCTAAACTCTCCAAGCAAGTAAACCAAGCCCTACTCCCATTTGACCTTTTGTGAAGTATCGTTAGGAGGCGGAGTGATTGATCCTATATGTCTATTGTCAATCTATCTCAGGTGTTCATAACCATGGCTCTATAGTCTTATAGTCTTGCCCTATGCCTAGGGTCAACGTTCGGATCTTATGTCTAAGCCCCTTTACTCCATTACTTTTGGGAACTCCACTTTAGTTCAACCCTTTCGGTGCCGAACTCAGGCTTAATAGGTCACCTTAGATGGCCAACTAAGGTTTCCCACCATACAATCACCAAAAGTAAACTTACTTGGAGGTCTAACCAAATTGCCCTTGCTTTGGAGTCTTGTTGTCTTCCCTTAGGGCATTCACATTCTGAATCCTTAAGGGAAGTTAGCTCCTTATGAATGAAACAGTAAAGCTAAATGCAAACTAAGTAGATAAGGACAACATCTCAAGTCACCCTTCTCGATCTACCACTTTTAAGCATGAACCGAGAGGATACTCAAGTTGAAAATGAAGAAAGATTTTAAAACAGGAATGAACAGAATGACTAATCTTTTATTGAAAGCAAACAACAAAGTTGTGAAACACAACTACAAAATGGAATGAAATAGTTTACTGAACTAGAATAACAAAAGTCAAACAACTAGCAATGTTTACCGCACTACGGAATTGAAATTAACTTCAAAACTGAACTGAAACTAAGAACGAAACAAAACAGAAAGTTCTGAACTGGAACGCTTCAAAAACTGAATTACAATAGTAATAGAAACAACAGAATGAACGACAATAATTTTAGTGCAGATTCCTCTCTCCCCCAGTCGTCCTTTATCGAGCACTTATTCGCCTATTTATAAAGTAGCTTGTCCTTAGGGGTTTCGTCAAGCAGCTCAGATTCTTTCCTTTAAATTCCGGCTTGATTTTCGTGCTTTAAGTGAGTGCAATGGCCAGTTTCTGAAAGCTAAGCATTTGTATCAATTTGCGCCTGTCGGCCAGACAATTGCCTCATTTTGCCTTCCTGTAGCCAAATAAAAGATATGTGAGTTTTCTTATTAGTTGTAGGAAAACGACGTAATTCTTGAACAACTACTCATACTTTCGCCTACTTTTCGATCAATTTAAATAATAAAATATCAATAATGAACTAAAATAACTCTCATAAACGAGAGTTATCAACACATAGGTAGGATCATGTTCGAGTATATAACTCAAATGGTCTATAGTACATGGATAAGGTTGGTAATCTCATCCTGGTAACACTATGGATGCGACCCACATTGTATTTAATACAAACGAGGCATTCTAACTCGTTCATGTAGTTGACATGCGAGTGGGGGCATCTTGTGCGATGGATTCGTATAAGACTGAACCGCAAATTATTAGCCTACTGATGTAACACTGTTAACAAAATAGGTCTAATAGTTTATGGATGACCATTAGTGACTCGACTTGAATCCTGAGTGGGTTATTTTGAATTTTGTAAATTATATATGAGCTAAACTTCGTAGGGGATTCAAGGATATGAATTCTCTAAGAAATAATTATATCCAAAATTCCATCAAAACTGAGTCTACATTTCAATCGTTCGCTTGTGTTGAATAACTTTTCGTTGAGACCCTAGATCAATCAATTAGGGTAGTAACTCAAGCTTAGATATAATACCGACAAAGTTAGTGATAACCAGATTTTGCACAATTGATGGAGATAAGAGCTTATACATAAGCCAAATCTTTACCCTAGACATAGGGATCAAAGACTCCAAAACCTAAGAAATCATTGTGCCGAAATTTCCTAAGATAGAGGGACTATAGACATATAAGCCCCTCATTTAGTCTCCTAAAACCTAATTTCAAGGTGAATATGAGTAGTGATTTTGATTTACAAGTGAATGTAGATTAGATTGGAATTGCAATTATGACTTAGGGCAATGACAGTCTTGAGCCCCTCTTACATCGAAGAATTTTCTTTGCAATTTTCATGTACTTTACTCAAGTTTGTTTAGTTTTCTAGTCATTTTTGCAATTTTAGATTCTGCAATTATTTTGTTCTTCAAACTTTACAATATCGTCGATTTTGCAATTTAGTTCTGCATTAATTGTCACTTTGACTTGCAATTTAGATTTTCTAATTATTATTATTATTATTATTTTTACAAACACACCAATCCAATCTTGTTTTTGTAATTTTTAGTTTCAAGTTGCAATTCTCCTTACACCTTTGCTTAACACTAACTTTTATTACACTGTTCTCTGTGGGATCGATGCTAGAGAATGCTCATGTGTTTAATACTTGCATCAACAATGTGCACTTGTACTGGGATTAAATATATTTACTTACTTTTCTTTACCCAAAGTTCACTCGATCAGGCTACACCCAAGAATATCTTCCTGCAACCTCAAAGTTTGTTAGGAGTGGCAGGAACATTAAATGCACCTTGCCCCCAGATTTGTAATAGAATAAACTCCCACCAAATAGCTTCAAAATGTATACTTGAGCATAACTTGTTATAGTAACCTCATCTATATTATCGTTCAACCCTAGAAATTGAGATGGTAAACCCAAGTAAATTTAATTTGGAGTCCTTAATGTGGTTGTCTTCTGGAGTCACCCTGAGCAATAATGCATAAGTTTTTTCTAGTTGTAGCTCATCGGTCAAGACTTGCCATCCACTAGTAATCCAAGTAATACTGTAACGTTCTCTAGATGGCAGTGTACACTCCCAAGACACATGAATTGTATGAGCTTTTGGCCTCCATATTTCCACAAGCAGTGATAAAGAGTCAGTCTAATTATATGAATCCTAATCTGGCTACTCCCTTCAACCCTACAACTCGAATATGAGGCAATATAAGACGCTGCAGTGGGATAATGCTCTAAACAACTGCTTCCCGACGTCTACAGTGTACTCTTCCGAATTTCAATCTTGCCAAACAAGCTCTGATCGATATGTTTGTTGAGCATATAAGATCGATGTATCAATTAGTCCTAGATTGATATCCATGATCAAAAGACACAAGAAATTTAAGTTCAATCCATATGGAATATAAATAACAAATTGAATATAAACTTCTAAAGTATAAAATAATTAAAAAGAAACAACAAATTAAAATTCAATCCATATTGTATATAAATAACAAATTGAAAATAAATTTCTAAATTATAAAATAATTAAAAAGAACCAATCAATTCAATTCAATCCATATTGAATATAATTAAAAAATTAAAATTAAACTTCTAATTATAAAATAATTAAAAAGAAACAACAAAATTGAATTCAATGTGTTGTAAGAAAAACCCGTGATGAGATTTATCACCTGCCCAACCATTCTATGGAGTGTTAACAATAGAAATTGTGTGACCATGTCATTTGAGATCAAACACATCTTTTCATGTATGATAAATTGACTCAATTGTTTCAAAAACAAAACCTAAGTTTCACGACACTCCTCGTCCACAATAACAAATGCAAGTAGAAGTAATTTTTCCTCAGAGTCCACTATTGTTGCAATTAATAACTTCCTCCTATACTTGCCATACAAATGATTGCCATCGATTTGAATGATGGTCGACATTTTTTTGAAGACTCTATACAATGACCCAAAGCTCAAAAGGCAAAAGTAAAGACGACATGCCCTACACTTTCACCAAAATACTTTACTTTCCACTCCACACGTGTGTCAGGATTGGTATACTTCATTATGTACAATCACTTAGTAAAAGCTTATTGGAATCATTCCAATCACCAAACACTTTGCCCAAAACTTTTTTTTGTCCTTTCCACACTCTTGAGTAAGGAACGTAGTAACAAAATTTGCCTTTTATGTCAGTTTGTAGTTTTGATATACTAATAGAAGACTTATTTTTCACAGTTTCAAAAACTTCGATGACAATCATTAAGGAATCTAGTTGTACATGACTTAAATTTAATTCTGAATAAGAGTATGTATGTTGCTTAATTACTAAGTTATTAAAAAAAAAACCCATGAGATATTTTTAGTGGCACGAAGTCGTCATCTATACCTGTTGCGTAAAATAATATTGCAATACCGCAAGTGTACGAGTCAAGTGTTAATATAGTGATTTTGAATTCAGAGTATCGCCCTCATGAATGGTTTTATTGATTGATTAACTACTAAGATACCAATTCTAAATTTTATCTAAAGTATCATAAATTGAAAATAAGGTGAAAATAAAGATAAAAAGATAGATATAGAAGTGGAGACACGAATATGATAGAATTGTCAGGGGGATTGATTTCACAAGTTAATTCTATAATTAGCACATGCAAATGACTATGGTTGTGAGATTATAAACAACAAGTAGAGATATTCAAAAGATCACTCTCTCGAGAACTAATGATTCTCATGCATAACAATAAATCTTAAGGTTACCTTATGAATTTTAAAAGCATGCATGACATTAAGCAACTTCTTAAAACGTTTCCCAAAGAACCCGAGTCACATTCGTGCCCAGATTTACTAAGGGTTTTGGCAACTTTACTCTAATTTAAGTCTATTCTATCGAATCAACTTAAACCAACAAATCATGCTAAACTTGGCCAAAGAAAAGTAAGTAATTTAAGAAAGAATTGCCAAAGATAAAGCAGCACAAACATAAGTTCAATACATACTAATACAAGTTCATAACAAGCTACATCAATCCCCTAACTATGGAAATTTGTTACTCATAATCACCATAAAAACATGTTAATCTAATAGAAAAGTCTATAAACTAAGCTACAAAACTAAAATAAAGAGAAATAAAACTCGTAGGTGTCGATGTTGGTCCCCTGTTCCCGAGCTCCCGTCACGATCACGAGCCACCACTCACGTGCTTGGAACCCAATGAATGCTCTTCTTCTCCTTTTAGAGTGTGTATGTCGAAATTAGGTCCAAAAGTCTATCAAATTCGGCTCCCTTCAATGTTGGACAATAAGATGTATATATAGTATAGTCGACATGGTGTTGCAACCCCATGGGCGGCGTTGCAACGCCGTGCTTGCTGCCAGACAACCCACTACAATCATTTTGTCATATCTTTTCGCTCGGGTGTCCGAATGACCTCCGGTTTTATGCGTTGGAATCATGATTCAATGTAGAATCTCCCAGATATTTCCTATGCTCAAAATACATATATATTTTTCTTGGGACTTAAATTAAGCATAAACATGCTCCAAATTGCACCAACATAGTCTCAAACACTCTATTTTTTCTTCTCAAGCTCAGTTTCCTGAAATTAACCATAAAATGTCATGAAAGCCCATGTTTTAAGTATAAAAACTAGCTAAAATATAAGAAATAAGATAGTATATTTCCATGCTTTCAAATACCCCTACACTTAAGATTTTGCTAGTCCCAAGCACATACAAAATTAAACTATAAGATCTTTCTTATGCATATATCAGACTCAAGTCTCAGAGATTTATAAGAAATTTTCTGCAATTACGGGAAACAATCAAACATGAAACTTCAACAAGCAATTTGAAACTTTCTCTAAGTGTTCCTACGTGTGTGTGTGTGAGATTAGCCTTCATTCTTTTCATCTCTACTAAGCCCGGAACAATTTTATTAGGTTCTCCATTCAACTTCTCCCTACACTGGTCATAATTTCTAATTCTTGAGCCTCCTCATATTCAAGAAATAAAAAACATTACTCAACACTTAATCACTTTTTTTATGTCACTTTTTCTATTTTCTTCTTTTTTTTTTCCAAGGACACTAGCTTTCACACATCCACTGTGAAGGAAATACGAGTCCCGCAGCGGAAGCGACTGTGAATCGCGCGCTCTTGATTCAGTTACAACAATTTTATTCAAGAACATATACAACAAGATTAAGCATGTAAATATAATGGACAACAAGGAAAATTACCTTTGAAGAACCTTTCTTCAAGTGCTCCTCCTCTCTCACGATCAAAATCTCAGCAACACGAACTCGAACGAATACCGACACGACCACCGGATCTTCTCCGTTTTTCTCTAGGTGAGGGAGGAAGGTGGGTTCCCTTTAGGAGAGGTGAGGTGTTTTGTGAGAGAGATGTTTGTGTCTTGGAACCTTTCCAACAACACAACAAAAGCTTGGAATCACTTTTTTAGTTGCATCTCATGCAACCATATATATAGGAAAATAGGATGGAATTGACCATCCTACCCCTCCTTTATTCTCTCTTTAGTATATGGTTTATATGTGAATCTAATTCACATTAAAACTATATATTATATTAATTATATCATATATAATTGATATAACACCTCATGTATGAAATTGAACACTTTAATTTCATTTCTAACTTTATACCCTCAATATTACCATGTTGAGCCAACGGAGGGACCTAATGGACCTACAGTTCATGAGCTCTAATGATGTGAGATTAACCGATCAAACTCTTTGATCCAGCTTAATCAATATTCATTAACTACAAGTCACTCCACTATAGACTTGTAGCCGCACTCTCCTCACTCAGTAGATATCATTGTGTCCACTGATATAGTCATTACCCATGAGTCGACCCTTCACAGGTTGTTCGTAATTACAGTTGGGTCAAATTACCGTTTTAACCCTATGATTACATCTTTGTTCCTTAAGCACCACTGATCCTCTAATGAACAACAAGTCTAAGTTCCTACCTCAGACTCATACTCTCATAGAGGGTGGGGCCCCGTTGTTCAAGACAGAGTCGAGCTTCTTGAGGGAACAACCTATCTAATTCCTTAGTGTAGGAATGAGTGAATTCCATCTTGCACAGTTAAGTTCCCAGCTACCTACGAGGTTCTGTCCCTGAGAAGGTAGGCTTATTGAGTCAGCTACAGGCCACTCTCACCCATACTAGTTTAAGGACAAACCCCTATAAGCAGGAGTTCTTAACTTGCTCAGGATTTAGGTTGAGTCACTAATGATCATCTAAAAATTACTAGTCTTATCCTGTTAATGGTGTTACACTGGTTAGACTAATAATTTGCAATCTGGTCTTGTATGAACTCTTCATACAGGATGCCCCCACTCGCATGTCAACTACTGAATGAGTTGGATTACCTCATTTGTACTAATTACAAAGTGGGCCGCATCCATGGTGTTACCAGAATGAGGTTTCCAACCTTATTCTTATACCATAGACCATTTAGGTTATATTCTTGAACTCAACCCAAATAGTGTCCACTACACTGATGTTTAAGATAAATGTTATAACCTTGGAGCTTAGTTTATTGGATTTATAAAGCAAGACAGTAATTCTATCAAAACAAACAACTTTTTATTTAATTGATCAAAATTACACAAGGTTAGGCATAAATCCCAACAATCTCCCACTTGACCTAAAGCTTGTGGAGTACAAAAACATTATAGTAATGTAAATACAATAAACTAGGGCATTTAAACTCCTTTGTACAAAATACTCCCACTTGCCCTAGTTGGGGAAGACTTGTAAACCTAAACTTTCTAGGTGACTCTAAAAAACATTAGTCGTGAGAGCCTTTGTAAAAGGATCAACAACGTTGTGCTCTGAGATCTTTGTGACAATCACGTCTCCTCTATGCACGATCTCCCGGATGAGATGATACTTTCGCTCTATGTGTTTTCCCCTCTTGTGACTTCGGGGTTCCCTCGAATTTGCCACTGCACCACTGTTACTGCAATACAACGTGATGGGAAAAGTCAAATTTGGAACAACTTCCAAATTTAGCATGAATTTTCTTAACCAAACGACCTCCCTTAGCATTTCTTCACACAAGTGCTGCTACATATTCGCCTCCATGGTGGAATCGATGCATCCTTGCTTGACGCTTCGCCATACTACAACTCCTCCGTTAGAGTGAATACCGACACGATGTAGATTTTCGAGAATCTTTATCGGTCTGAAAGTCGAACTCAGTATCCGTGAGATCAAATCCTTAGCCCCATACACAAGCATGTAGTTCCTTGTTCTCTGAAGATACTTAAGGATTGTTTTAACCGTTGTCCAGTGTTCAAGTCTTGGATTGGATTGATACCTCTCGACCATTCCAATCTGCAAAAATGGATGTCAGGCCTAGTACACAACATGGCGTACATTAGGCTCCCAACAGCTGATGCATAAGGAATTCGTCTCATATCCTCAACTCCTTGAGGTGTCTTAGGATACTGTTCCTTAGACAAATGGATTCCATGTCTAAAAGGCAACAAGCCCCTTTTGGAATCTTGCATCTTAAACCTTGACAACACTTTGTCTATGTAAGATGCTTGAGACAAGGCTAGTGTTTTGTTCTTGCGGTTCCGGAAAATCTGGATCCCAACTCCCAAGAACAAACTGTGCATCACCCAAATCTTTCATTTGGAACTGCGTAGCTAGCCATTCCTTGATGTCAGTAAAATAACCTACATCATTCCCAATGAGTAGGATATCATCCACATAGAGAATTAGGAATGCGACAAAACTATTGATGATTTTCTTGTAGACGCAAGGTTCATCATCATTCTGGTCAAAACCATAAGATTTGATTGCCTCATCAATTCTTATATTCCAGGACCTAGAGGCTTGTTTCTGTCCATAAATTGACCTTTTAAGCCTGCAAACCTTTTGCTCTTGTCCTGGTTCAATGAACCCTTTGGGTTGGTCTATGTAGATGTTTTCCTCAAGATTGTCATTCAAAAAGGTTGTCTTGATATCCATTTGCCATACCTCATAGTCATAATATGCAACAATGGCTAGAAGGATTCAGATAGACTTTACCATAGCAACAGGTGAAAAGGTCTCCCATAGTCAACCCCTTCAACCTGGGTATAACCCTTTGCTACTAGTCTAGCTTTAAAGGTTTGCACCTTCCCATCTACATCACGCTTCCTCTTGTAGATCCACTTACAACCTATAGGTTTTACCCCATCAGGCTTATCTACAAGATCACAAACAGAATTGAAGTACATAGACTCCATTTCTTGGTCCATGGCTATGACCCATTTGTCTTTGTCTTTGTCAACCATTGCTTGATTATAAGTTGATGGATCCTCGCAGTTGTCATCTGGTATAACAACTTGGGTTTCAGCTAAACCCATGTAACGATCAGGCTGTATTACAACCCTCCCACTACGTCGAGGCATACTCAACTCTTGAAATGGATTCTCTTGACTAGACAAACTAGTATCAACAACTCTTGTTGACGTACTATTGTTCTTATTAGCAACTTTTGCTATTGTTCCGTCTAATTCACTCAACACAACTTTACTTTTTGGTTTGTGGTGCCTTATGTGGTCCTCCTCTAAGAAAATGGCATTTGTCGACACAAAAACCTTATCTTTCTTAGGATTATAGAATAAACCACCTCTTGTTTCTTTTGGGTATCCTACGAATAGGCATAATTTTGAACGTGAATCCAACTTCTTTGGATTTGTCACAAGCACATGTGCTGGACAACCCCATATTCTGAAGTGACATAAACTACCTTTACGTCCTTTCAAGAGTTCAAAGGGTGTTTCAGAAACACTCTTGGAGGGCACATTATTCAAAATGTATACTGCAGTCTCCACTCCATAACCTCAAAAGGAACTAAGGAGATGAGCATAACTCATCATTGATCGAACCATGTCCAACAAGGTTCTATTTCTCCTTTCCGATACACCGTTTTGTTGTGGTGTGCTGGGAGCTGAGAGTTGGGATGTAATTCCATGTTCTATCATATAGTTTTGAAATTTTAAATCCATGTACTCTCCACCTCGATCCGATTGAAGTGTTTTAATAGTTTTACCTAATTGATTTTCAACCTCAGTCTTAAATTCCTTGAACTTTTCAAGTGCTTCAGACTTGTGGTGCATTAGGTAAATATGCCCAAATCTAGAATAATCATCTATAAAAGAGATGAAATATTCATATCCTCCCCTGGCTTTAACATTCATCGGACCACAAAGGTCTGAATGTATAAGCTCAAGAGTTTCTTTGGCTCTATAACCTTTTCCACTAAAAGGTCTTTTAGTCATTTTGCCTTCTAGGCAGGATTCACATACTGGCAAAGAATTTTCTTCTAACTCGTTTAGAAGTCCGTTTTTTACCAATCTCTCAATCCTATTGAGATTAATGTGATCCAATCTTAGATGCCAAAGATGAGCATTTTCTTTAGGAGAAATTTTACGTTCGTGTACTTGCAAACTATTTTAGCTGAATTAAACCGTTTACAAATAATTCTCAAGAAGAGCAACACATAGTACAATACTTTTCCAATGAAATAAACACTTTATTCAATCGAAAAGAAAAAGAAATACAATGTTCGCTAAGGCAAGAAATAGAAATAGGGTTTCTAATAAACTCTTAAGCTACATGTTATCAAATAACAACTTTTCTTTGCCAGACGATTGCTCTTTATCTGCTCCTTTTCCTCCTCTTCTGTATCTTCTTAAGTTCAGAAGTATGGTTGCAGTTCTTATTCCCAGAGGATGAATCCTCCTGAGAACTTTTGGAATGGGCAAACAAATTTGCCTCTCCATTTTTTTGTCTCTTATCATCCATAAGAAACTGATAATTCTGCAGCTCATGTAGTAGAGAAGTCAGGTCATACTCTATGTTGTTCATCGCTGCATTGCTACGGAATTGCAGAAAACTCTTCGGAAGAGATTCTAGGATGAACAAAACCTGACATTTCTCATCTATAACCGCTCCGTTTAGTTTTGCTATGTTGAAGTGGGCAATCAGATTGAGAACATGTTCTCTCACTGATGTTCCTTCCTTCATACGTGCGTTGTAAACGAATTTTAGGGCTTCATGCCGAATTTATTTGGACGGTTGTCTAGACAAATTTAGCACAAAATCCACGATCTCACGAGCTGAGACCTTGCCCTCCAGCCTCCTGGCTAAAACATCAGGTATGCTAGCCAGGATATAGGCTTTTGCCTTTTCGTTGGCATTGATCCAGCGGTCATACGCATCCTCAACATCTTGAGATACGTTTTGAGCAGGAAATTGAGGACACTCCTCATTGAGAACGATCTTAAGATCATGTGTAACCAAGATTATGTTGAGTCGATCCCTCCAAGTTATTATGTTCTCTCCGGTTAACTTTTTCGCACCCAATAAGGAAATTATAGAGCTAAACATTTTGCTGAAAATTTACAAACAAACTTATATGAGTTTCTTGCTATAACTCTAATCCAATCATGTTTTAGCTAATTATCAAATGATTCCTAGGACATTTATAATTTGCAATGATACTCAAAAGGTTTAGAATGTATGACAATCGGGGGTAATAAAAAACACTCCTCCTCTGGATCAAGACACTCTTGACCAAAACCTAATACCGTAATAACTTTTATTCCTATAGGTTTTAGTTACCATTTTTCTGTGCAGATACATACACAACTTATGTACCCCGTGAGTGTAACCCTCTGTCTTTAGATCCCAGAGTCTACATCCAATAAAATCCGCCGAAGGGAGGACTAGATTGGAAAATAGTCTAAGGAAATCTTTATCCCTTTCGGGTGTCTACTGTGTTCGATCCCCATGATCAAGCCCTCCGAAGGGATTATGCAGTCCAGCCAAACTAGCGGGATGACCATAATGATCTAACGGTGTAAACCGACAAAAGAGATCATGAGGTTTTGTTTTCACTAAACTGCTCCCACTCACTATAAGTACCCTCTCCATTCACCTTGATATTGACTCATACAAACACCATCCGAAGGGGGACGCTCCCGTTTGCGCCACGAGGCCAAGTATGAGTCTCACGGTGTAAACTTCCCGGAGATAGCATAGGTGGAAAAATATGTATCTCATACACTTTTCCTCCCACTGAATACTTTAAAGTTTATAGGAATCTTACTTAGGCTAAAAATCCGGCTAATGGTTTTACCTAACTTTATCAATTGAACTCTTATATCGATAATCAATATAACTCTTATATTGATTTTATCCTAAGTGTGTTAATATAACTCCTTATATTAAACCTAGGATTTCTAGTTTATTAACCCCTTAATAAACCCGTTGACGCTACTGTAATTTATAAACTCTCTGATTAAATTTCACTCCCGTGTCGCCTTCGGTGTAGGGGTATTCCGTTTCAAATCGACTTAAATACCCGAACCTAGACAGAACTTTCCTTAGACAGAGTTCTTCTTTTAATCATAGCTTATAAATTACTTGGTTCCTAATTCTAATCTAATTAGAACTAGATAACCTAAGGTCTACTATTTCCAAGTTCTAAACATTTAAAACTAATAATTAACCTTAGGTGACATACATACTATGTTATAGTGTTTGATCATTCATCACATGAATAATAAGACATACATAGCATATTCATCTCATGATATATAATGCATGTCAATGTTGTCCATAAATTAATATAACAACTTTATATTAATTAATCATGCAAACTATATAATATAACTCTTTATATTATAAATGATGCATGAAAATGCTTAACCTAAGGTGGGATTTCTAAAATAAAAGCATACATTATGCATGACAATAATTACACAACAATTGCATAATTTAAATAGCAAAATTAGATCAATTTTGGCACCCTAAAATTAATTTTAAATAATATAATCTAATTATATTAATTAAAATTAATAAATTAAATATAAATTAAATATAAAACGTTTTTATATTTAATATATAATAAAAAAATATTTTTCGTCCGTTTAAAGTCACGAGAACGCCAATGGCAAAGCGTTGTAACAGCCGCGCCTTATCCGTTTCTCGCGGTTGAGCGCGCGTTGCGAACGCCGCGTTACTGTAACGCCGCTATCATGCGCCTCCTCCAGCATGCGCAGCTGCGTTGCAACGCCAATGAACGAAGTGTTGCAGTGCAACGCCGCACACGACGACATATATGGAATCACCTATTCCAAGCTCATTTTTATTTTGCTCGATCTTCTCAAAGAACCACCTTGCCTCGATCGACACGGACTTACAGACTCGATTTACATAATAAAATGCCCAAAACAATAGGCCCTTACATTGAATGATTCAATGGAAAATGTAAATCTAAGTGCCAAAATTGAAACCATCTAATTTGCAAAACCGTTCATACATCTCATGCAAAAACAGTAAATCCCACCTCGTTCTTGAAAAATCCAGAACATAAATAAAGAACGCAATTGGGCTCTGATACCAATTGAAGAAAATACGAGTCCCGCAGCGGAAGCGACTGTGAATCGCGCGCTCTTGATTCAGTTACAACGATTTTATTCAAGAACATATACAACAAGATTAAGCACGTAAATATAATGGACAACAAGGAAAATTACCTTTGAAGAACCTTTCTTCAAGTGCTCCTCCTCTCTCACGATCAAGATCTCAGTAACACGAACTCGAACGAACACCGACACTACCACAGGATCTTCTCCGTTGTTCTCTAGGTGAGGGAGGAAGGTGGGTTCCCTTTAGGAGAGGTGAGGTGTTTTGTGAGAGAGATGTTTGTGTCTTGGAACCTTTCCAACAACACAACAAAAGCTTGGAATCACTTTTTTAGTTGCATCTCATGCAACCATATATATAGGGAAATAGGATGGAATTGACCATCCTACCTCCTCCTTATTCTCTCTTTTTAGTATATGGTTTATATGTGAATCTAATTCACATTAAAACTATATATTATATTAATTATATCATATATAATTGATATAACACCTCATGTATGAAATTGAACACTTCAATTTCATTACTAACTTTATACCCTCAATATTACCATGTTGAGCCAACGGAGGGACCTAATGGACCTACAGTTCATGAGCTCCAATGATGTGAGATTAACTTTTCAAACTCTTTGATCCAGTTAATCAATATTCATTAACTACAAGTCACTCCACTATAGACTTGTAGCTGCACTCTCCTCACTGTAGATAATATTGTGTCCACCGATATAGTCATTACCCATGAGTCGACCCTTCACAAAGTGTTCAGTAATTACACCGGGGGTCAAATTACCGTTTTACCCCTATGATTACCTCTTTGTTCCTTAAGCACCACTGATTCTCTAATGAACAACAAGTCTAAGGTCCTACCTCAGACTCATACCCTCATAGAGGGCGGGGCCCCGTTGTTCAAGACCTGAAGTCGAACAACCTATCTAATTCCTTAGTGTAGGAATGAGTGAATTCCATCTTGCACAGTTAAGTTCCCAACTACCTACGAAGTTTTGTCCCTGAGAAGGTAGGCTTATTGAGTCGGCTACAGGCCACTCTCACCCATACTAGTCTAAGGACAAACCCCTATAAGCAGGAGTTCTTAACTTGCTCAGGATTCAGGTCGAGTCCCTAATGACCATCTATAAATTACTAGTCTTATCCTGTTAACGGTGTTACACTGGTTAGACTAATAATTTGCGATCCGGTCTTGTATGAACTCTTCATACAGAATGCCCCCACTCACATGTCAACTACATGAATGAGTTGGATTACCTCATTTGTACTAATTACAAAGTGGGTCGCATCCATGATGTTACCAGAATGAGGTACCATAGACCATTTAGGTTATATTCTTTAACTCAACCCAAATAGTGTCCACTACACTGATGTTCAAGATAAATGTTATAACCTTGGAGCTTAGTTTATTGGTTGTATAAAGCAAGACTGTAATTCTATCAAAACAAATAACGTTTTATTTAATTGATCAAAATTACACATGTTTAGGCATAAATCCCAACACACTGCAGGGACCTTTACCTAGAGCACTCGCTCAATGAGTGGCCTAACAGATCACAGTGAAGGTAACTCTTTTTTGTCCTCACGATTTTTTTCTTTAGCAAACAAAACAACAGAAACAAAACAGACAAACTTTTTTACATAATGCACATATTTTACAGATCATGCACTTCATATTGTCATTCACTCTATCCTGCAGTTTAACTCTCAAATCAGTCCTTATACCTATTGAGGTGACATCAAACTTCTAAGCCTAATAACTTTGTTTTAAGCATTTAAAACTACAAGAACACAGACTATGTGCACAATATTGCAGGAAATATCCAGAAAATTTTTAAATTAACTCAGATTCATATCATGCTCTAAGGTTTCAACCGAATCACAAAAATTTTCAACTAAATCTCATACTAGGTCATCCTAATCATACGTATGCATAAGATCAATAAGCAAGTCAACACATACTCAAGAGATTCACAACAGATAAACAACACATCCCACCCCTACACTTAAACTAAACATTGTCCCCAAAATTTTCAAAATAAGCTCAACGAAAGTAAGAAGGGTAAGAGTGAACAATACTGTCCTGAGTACTGGAGATATTCATTTTTCTTTGGAATTCCTTGGACGACCAAGTCACGTGAGATAAATTACTGCATAACGGGAGCATGGATTTTACGAGGGACGACATCAACAACAACCTAACAAAACAAAACAAAACAAACTAAGAATTAAACAAACAAACAAAACAACTGAAGATAAAACATAAGTAAATGAATGGAAATAAAAGCATGAGTTGCCTCCCAAGAAGTTGTTTTTTTAATGTCTTTAGCTAGACTGGACCCATGGTTGGCATCAAGGCACGTAAAATTGCTCATATTTCTTCGGACCCTTCTTACTTGAGTCAATATAGCCTTCTAAGTCTAAAAGGCTCTCTTGTTTTGAACTTTGTTCTTTTATTTTAGTAAACAAAAATAACAAAAATATTTATCTTTCAAGTGCCCAAGAAAAAGGTTTATCAAGATTAAAAGAAACTTTGGAGATAAAGGGAGGGGAGACTTTTCAGCCTTGAACTCTATCACCTGAATTTCTTCTGTGGAAGTGATTGCATTACCATTCTCTACCTCACAAATCTGTTTTTGGTATGTTTCAGTCTCCTCCAACTCATCCTCACTATCATATGCATAAGTCCTCCTAGGATGCTCTTCCTCAGTGGCAAAGATAAGAACTTGCTCATGTAGGGTCTTAAGAGATTCAACCATTTGATTAAGATGATGAGTCATTCCATTTATTGTTGCCCCAAGTCCCACCACTTTAGTTTCCAACCTATCCCACCTTTCTAATTCAGCATAACACAAGTTTTTAACCCTTAACTCTAAAGTGTACTCAGTTAATAAATCCACAAGAAAAGAGGTTTTTATAGATTGTTGGGGTAGGAAAATTTTTGGGTCCAAATGCCTTTATGATTACCATAAAAAGAATTTTCATAAATCATAGATTCAAAATGGTAAGAATTAGACATTTGACATCCAAAAAAATCACGATTCATAATCCTAGGGTCTTGAGAGGAATAGTACATTGGCGAAAAATTAAAATTATGAAAAGTCATACTTTAAATCACAACAATTCCAATCTAGACTTTTACACAAAAAATCAACACAACCAAAACAGGAGACAAAGACTCGAAAAACAAACAAAACTAAATTAAGAACAAATAAGGGAAAAAACACAAAAACAAATAAGGAAGAAAAAACAAAAAAAGAAAGAAACAAAAAGGGAAAAGAAAACACAAAAAGAAAGAAAACAAATAAGGAAAAACAACAAAAAAGAAAAAAATAAATAAGGAAAAAATAAATAAGGAAAAAACACAAAAGAAAAAAAAACTTTAGTCTAAAATCTCGAATTTTCTCCTAATATTAATCAATCTAAATAATCGTCATTCCCCAGCAACGACACCAATAACTTGTTGCGTGAAATAATATTGCAATACCGCAAGTGTCTGGGTCAAGTTTTAATATAGTGATTTTGAGTTCAGAGTATTGTCCTCAGGAATTGTTTTCGAGATTGATTAACTACCAAGATACTAATTCTAAATTTTATCTAAAGCAACATAAATTGGAAATTGATGGAGATCGGATCCCCTTGAGCAGCGGAAACGTGTTTTGGAATCATAATTGCAAGTTTATTTTGGTTGAACACAAATGCCAGTACATTGGTGTAAAAATAGAGATAAGCATATATTTCTAATCTAATTAGACATGGAAATAATCATGCAAACATGCTGTAGAAATTTAACTAAAAGGAAAGTAACAATTACCTTTGTAAATACGAGCTTCCAGCAGCAACTCCTTGCTCCAGTTAAGTTCTATAGCAACTCAGCAACACAGAGAAAATCCTCTGTTCTTTCTTCACCACAGGGACAACACCAAAAGTGAAAACCTTCTATGACTCTAAGTTCGACTTAGATCTTCCTTGGTGGGAAAGATCCAACAATTTGGAAGGTGAGGAAAATTGAGAGAGAATTTTTCTTTTTGGCAATTCACTGATCACTCAGTATGAATCGATCAATCATCCTCTTCTCACCAGGAGAAGAAGCATTCTTTTGAGGGATAACTTCCCCCACTCCCTATCGATAGGGAGTTGGAGGGAAGTGGGAACGTGTCCTCCTGACACGTTTTCATTAATTTAATAATAAAATAAAGTTAAATAATAATATTTAATCTAATTAATTATTATATAAATTAATTAAATCATATTTAATTAATTAAAATTAAATATCTTATATTTAATTTAGATTAAATCACATTTAATCAACTTACCCTCTAACCTATACTTTTAATGCACATCTAATGCACATTAAATTTTAACCTATAGTTTTCAAATATGAATCACATTCACATTTGAATTAACATTTGAACTCTTTCAAATATTAAATTCTCTCAAATAATTTAATATGAATCATATTCACATTAAATTTATAATATATAGTTCCAAAACTATATATTATATCGTATCTATATACATTAAATTTATTCCCTAATGAATTTGAACATTTCAAATTCAAATGATCTAAGAACCCTTTACGAGCTAGAAGGTGGACCTAATGTACCTACAGATTAGAATCTCCAACGATACGAGATTACTCGGTTAATCTCATTAACCTCCTAATCAACATTCGTTAACTGTGGGAACACTCCACTAAAGTCCCACAGCTGCACTCTTCTCACTGTAGATATATTTATGTGTCCACGGATAATGACCAATAACAACAAGTCAATCCTTCACGAATGTTCGTAACACCAGTTGGATCAAATTACCGTTTTACCCCCGGGTTACATCTTGTACCTTAAGTACCAGTGCTCCTCTAATGAATAATTTGTTTGTGGTCCTATCAACAAACAGAAGTCCCTCTCAGGCCAATGAGAGGATCGAACCTTTGTTCAAGTCTCGGAGACACCACTTAAGGGAACATTCATCTACTTACCCTAGTAGGCGGGAATGAGTGAATCCCATCTTGCTAGGATAAGTCCCCAGCTGCTCACTCGGTCTTGTCCCCAAGAAGGTAGGCATATTGAGTCGGCGAATCTGGCCACTCTCACCCATACTAGTCAAAGGACAATCTCTCGCGAACAGGAGTTCGTAACCTGCTCAGGATTGAGATCAAGTTGCCTAGGTCATCCTAGTGAAATAAAAACCTAACTAGTCAACGGAGTTACACCTAGTGGTTACTATTTCGCGGTCCGATCTTATGTAATCTCATTACATAGGATATCCCCACTCACATGTCATCTACACGAACACGTTAGGATCACAGTGTTTGTATCATATACAAAGTGGGCCACATCCATAGTTTTACTAGGGTAAGGCACCCAAACCTTATCCCCTTACTATAGACCCTTTAGGTTGTATCTCGAACCGAGATCCTTTATATGTGCACTACATTCAGTTAAAGATATATTTTACAGCCTTGGATATTTAGTTTATTGGATTTAGGATTAAAACAATGACAATATTGTAAATAACGAACAATAACTCTTTATTGAAATAATAACACTTTATTACAATAATTAAAACAAAATTACAAACTACGAGTTTTAGGGCACAAATCTCAACAGAAATAAGGTGAAAATAAAGATAAAAAGATAGATATACAAATGGAGACACGAATATGATAGAATTGTTAGGGGAATTGATTTAACTAGTTAATTCCTTAATTAGCACATGCAAATGACTATGGTTGTGAGATTATAAATAAGAAATAGAGATATTCAAAAGACTCTCTCGAGAACTAATGATTCTCATGCATAGCAATAAATCCTAAAGTTACCTTATGAATTTTAAAAGCATGCATGACATTAAGCAACTTCTTAAAACGTTTCCCAAAGAACCCGAGTCACTTTCGTGCCCAGATTTACTAAGGTTTTGGAAACTTTGCTCTGATCTAAGTCTGTTCCATCGAATCAACTTAAACCAACAAATCATGATAAACTTGGCCAAAGAAAAGCAAGTAATTTAAGAAAGAATTGCCAAAGATAAACCAACACAAATATAAGTTCAATACATACTAACACAAGTTCATAACAAGGTACATCAATCCCCTAACTATGGAAATTAGTTACTCATAATCACCATAAAAACATGCTAATTCCATAGAAGAGTCTATAAACTAAGCTACAAACTAAAAGAAAGAGAAATAAAACTCATAGGTGTTGATGTCGGTCCCTCGTTCCTGAGCTCCCACCACGATCTCGGGCCTCCACTTATGTGCTTGGCCCCCAAGGAATGCTCTTTTTCTCCATTTAGAGTGTGTATTTCGAAATTAGGTAAAAAAAAAACTATCAAATTCGGCTCTCTTCAATGTTGGACAATAAGATGTATATATAGTGTAATCGACACGACGTTGCAACGTCGTGCTTGTTGCCAAACAACCCATTCTAACCATTTTTGTTATATCTTTTCGCTCGGGTGTCCGAATGACCTTCGGTTTGATGCGTTGGAATCGTGATTTGATGTAGAATCTCCTAGAATATTTCCTATGCTTAAAATACATCTATATTTTTCTTGAGACTTAAATTAAGCATACGCATGCTCCAAATTGCACCAAAATAGTCTCAAACACTCTATTTTTTCTTCTCAAGCTCAGTTTCCTAAAATTAACCATAAAATTCTATGAAAGCCCATGTTTTAAGTATAAAAACTAGCTAAAATATAAGAAATAAGATAACATATTTACATGCTATCAATACTCATCCTTCAAATTTCTACATCATACTGTCCATATCGTAGGTGTTAATACCATGACCCCATATGGTGTTTGATACTTAATAACAAAATATTTTACCACATGTTGGAGAATTTCTTCGTTCTTGCAGATTAACATATTATATAATAGATTTCCTTCAATGACCACTGGTTCTTGGGTGAGATCATATTTTATAGTGTTATCTACTACATTGTTATCTAACTCCCTGAGGGGATGTTTGGTCTCCTGAGTTGAGTTGGGTTTTAAATCCAATTCATTGTTTGACCCATGGAGAAATTAGATCTCCATAAATCAAGTCAACTCTACTAACTTGCTACGGTGTTAAGATATTAACTCCTCTGACTTGTATAGTAATCCTATTAACATATTTTATCACCGCTTGTCTAATGATCGGTGCCCACTATCGATGACCTTCTCCAATGATCAACAATCGATGACCTTCTTCGGCGACCAACGACCACCTCCGACGACCGCCACCAGAGACCTTATTTGACGACCATATGTAGCAACTCATGGTTACTGTCGACTGAAGGGATCGTATCCCGCAGTGGAAACGTTTTTGAATCGTTTTGCTCGCAATTTATGTTATATGAGTTTCATCAAAAACCAAAAATAAGATTAAGCATAATGGAGAAGAGAAAGTTACCTTTGAAGACACTTTTTCTAGTTCTTCTCCACCAACTATGCTTCTTTCGTTCTTAACAATCATGATCCGATCAAACACTTCCAAAAAAGCCTTCTCCGTTGTTCTCTAGGAGAGGCAGAATGTGTGGGATTCCTTTTTGGAGAAAGGGAGAGATCTTGAGAGGAATTTGAGAGAGCTTTGAGTTATGGACAATCCAGTTTCCAAGAAATGAACTTTTAACCCCCATCCCCTCCTGTGTGCATCCAAATGCACCTTTATATAGGGAGTGGGGTGAAGATAACTTCTTCCACCCATTATCCCACTAAATGCACAAATTATGCATTATGCAAATCATATTTGTATAGTTGTATAATATAAGGTATCTCATACCTTATTATGCAAATCATATTTGCATAATGTACATTATAAATTGAATCATATTCAATTTTATACATGTCTCTCATAATTAATTCCTCTAATATGAGACAATTTCATAATTAAGAAAGAATTTGGAAATTAATCTAAATTTAAGGATATAGTTTATTATGTATCATATTCACATCAAACTATATATTATATCACATATAATTGACATAAATCCCTTATATGAATTTGAACACTTCAAAATCATTCTAAAACTTTATACCCTCAATATATCCATATTGAGCCCACAGATGAACATAACGGACTTACAGATCATAAGCTCCAATGATACGAGATTAATTGATCAAACTCTTTGATCTCGTTAATCAACATTTAGTAATTACGAGTCACTCCACTATAGACTCGTAGTTGCACTCTCTTCACTATAGTACTAATTGTGTTCATTGATTTAACCAATGCCCATGAATCGACATTTCACAGGTTGTTCGTAATCACAACTGGGTCAAATTACCATTTTACCCCTGTGATTACCTATTCTTCCTTAAATACCACTGATTCTCTAATGAACAACTAGTTTATGGTCCTACCATAAACAAAGTCTCTCTCGGGCTAGTGAGAGAGTGGGACCTCGTTGTTCAAGACCTGGATGTAGTTATTAAGAGAACAACCTATCTAAATTTTCTAGCTCGGGAATGAGTGAATTCCATCTCGCAGAGTTAAGTTCCCAGCTCCCTACGAGGTTTTGTCCCTGAGAAGGTAGCCTTATTGAGTCGACGACTCTGACCACTCTCACTCATATTAGTTGATGCAAAAATATCAGGTGCCCTAAACTAATGTAAATTAGAATAAGACTCCGACACTTCTACGACGTGCAAGTATACACGGTCGAGAGCAGCAAGTGACAAGTTAAAGTATCGATCCCACGAGGACTAGCTAAACCTAAATGAATGAGTGTCCTAGCAAATTTTTCTTTTTTTAGTACAATGCATGAGTGTGCAATTTACTGTTGAAAATAAATAAACTGATGTGTTAAGTGAAAAAAGACAAGACAAGACAGAAGAAAATAACTGAATTTAAATGCGGGGAGAGGAGAATGCAAACAAGAGGGCAGATGCAAGAGATGAGATTTGTAATGAAAAATAGGCTCGGGTTAGGTTAGAGTTCTAATGTTCAATTGGAATAAATTTTGAGTGATGCCTTGAATTTACCTACACATGCATTCAAATGATTCTTTCCAAAATCACTAAGTTTTAAAACCTACAATTTCCCAATTGTGATCTAAATTATGCCCACGATTTTAGGTTCTAGGTGGGTTAATTATCCCTAATCAACTCAATAATCCTAGAATAAAATTTTAGTTTTCTAATTCATTAGCTTTCTCAAGTTTATGAATTATAGAGAAGTTATAAAGGCCAATTTTAATTCTCATGCAACGTTAAATTTAATAAAATTTCATAAATTCAATTAATGGCATCAACCATAAATTTAATCCAAAATTACATTAAAACAACCTAACCCTTACCTAAGAAAATTTAGTTCACGTAAATCCACAAATCTCTAATTTATGCATGCTTGTGTTGTTTAATAAATTCAAATATGTGCTATAACAGTTTCACAAAACAACCCAAATTAATCACAAATTCAGCCCAAAAACAGTCATGAATTTACCCTACAACAGTGAGTAAAAAGAGCACAATAAACGCTCAAAATTGGAGTAACAACAAGCCAAACTAATTAGGGAATAGGAGAAATTTACACGAGTGAATTGACATGTGTTTTGCTTCAGCAAAACACCAAGATCTCACCGAAGGCAGCAGACAATAGCAGTAGATTTCAGTGTTCTTTAGGTTCTGTCCGATAGTAATATATGTTGAACCGAAGCTCTGAACGATGATCCAACCGTTGAAAGCGATGCTCTATGAGTCCCCAACAGGCAGACAAAGTTTCAGCACAATCCAACGGTTCAAACTCTAGAAAACGACAACTTTGTGAGTGTCGTCTGTGAAAAACCGAACTGCAATGGACGCCCAATGTGACAGCGATATCTGACATAGAGAAGCTCCAAACGACGATCCAACCGTTCAAAATGGAGCTCTATGAGTCCTTAATAGGTTGACAAAATAGTAGCAAAATCCAACGGTTGGATAGCCGGAATCGCAAACTTCGTGAACGACGACTGTGAAAACTGAACTGTACTGATGCTCTCGATTTTGCTTCAGCAAAGATGGGCAAATCACAGCAGGTGGACAAACCCTACTCTCGGTTTTGCTTCAGGAAAGGTAGGTTGATTCCAGCAGATGGCCAACCCTCTTCTCCACGGTTTGCTTCAGCAATGCCTCCCTCTCGTGATTTCTTCTTATCTCACCCAATTGCTTCAAAGAAACAAAGAATCCTACCGCCAAGCACAGCTGCACTTTGCTTCAGCAAAAGGGCTCCCTCTCGGATTTGTGCAGCAACGTTTACTTCAGTAAAGGGCTGTAGATTTTTCCTTCCAACGCAGACTCTTTGCTTCAGCAATCTCACGAGTTCTTTTTCTCCCTCTCGATCTCTTCCTCTTGTCACAACTCCAACTCCGCCTTCACATTTGTAAACCCTAGCCTCCTTATACAAGATGGTGTTGCCCTAACTCCACAAATTACAAAAATACCCTTAAGAGTAAAAAGACCATATAACCCTTCGGGTAAAATGTCTAAAATGCCCTTAGGGACTCTGGTAATTTTTAAACATCTCCTGCACACAGAAAAATCCCAAATAAATTTATGAAGTCAATTATAAATCAAACTAAATACACGAGGATTTTTGGAGTTAAGTCTTTTTGCACCTAATACTTAAATTCAAGATTTTAAAGCTAACCCACATAATTTAGGGATAAAATAACATGAGGATCACTAAATTAAATGTAATTCAAGTAGATTAAACACTAAAATTCTAGTAAAATAACTCCCTTATGGTGAGTTATCATTAGTCTAAGGACAAACTCCCGTAGACAGGAGTTATATTCCATTACTTGAAAGAAAATTACAACATTGAATTTTAGTACAATTAAGAATAAGATTAAGGAAATGAAAAACAAGAAGAAGTTGTTCAAATTGAAACCTAAGTTAAAAACACTACTGCAATAAAACACATCTCATGAACCTTTTAAGCAACGAAAGAAAAGAACAAACTGAAATTGAAATAGCCTCGAGAACGTAAAACTCATAACTCAAAACCTTAGATTTGAACTAACCATTGAATCTTATTCCTTTTCATAACCAAAAGGTTTACAAAATAAATAGAAGACAATAATGAATTTCTCACTTAACTTGACTAAACACATAGACTTGAATCAGAAAAGGAACAACACACTACACTAGCTAATTGGATCTACATTTAGAGTTCCTCCTTTTTCCAATCAACTTAATCACTCCATTATTCTAAGAAGAGATCTAATCGTAACAATCCAAGTTTGAGTTTGAATCGGATTGGAACTAAAAGTAATACGCAGTCAATTACACATCGAGGGTGAGGAGAAAAACAGAAGAAAAATTCTCAACACAAAACAAAGAAAATTGGAATGGAAACCCACGAACAAAAGCTCCAAAATTGCCACCAAAACATCCTCCCTTTTCACTCTTCTTCTTCCCTTTTCTAGGCCTTCATTAGGATTGAATAATGCACAAAATTCGTGCTCAAAATCTTCTAAATTTTGCAACAAATGAAGTTTTCCGATATTGTTTCGTTGAAGATTATTTCCTTTTCTGAACTTTTTCTCCTCCTCGAAAATTGCAAAATTCGTGACTCTGCAATTTTGGTTTTGCAATTTCCACAACCCTTTGTAATTGCGACTTCATCTTGTAATTTCCATTATGCAATTTCCACAATTCCTACATACAAGTTTAGTTTTTAAGATTCTTACCTTAATTTGCTTTCATTTTTCTTTCTTTTGCAATTTTAGGATTCTTTTAGCTATTTTCCAATAATATCAAGATAAAACAAGAATATTTTAATTAATTAGAAGTTAAATAAGTCTTAATAAACCTTAGTATTAAGGGTTATTTAACTTCTAATTACTTAAACTATTCTTGTTTTATCTTGACATTATTGTAAAATAGCTAAAAGAATCGTGAAATTAAGAATAAAGAAGAATGAAGACAAATTAGGGTGAAAATCTTGAAAACTAAACTTGTATGCCAGAGTTGTAAAAATTGCATAACCAAATTGAAAGATGATGAACTTTCAATGTTGGAGAATCATAAAAAGTTCAAAAAATGGAAAATCTTGCTTTCACTCCAAATTCTAAAATGTTCTATTAATGCACGAATTGGGAGATTTTGAGCATGAAGTTTGGACATTATTCAACCATAATGAAGATCTATAATAGAGGAGATGAAGAATGGAGAAAGGAGGCCATTTTTGGAGGAAACTTTTGAAGATTCGTTAGTGGGTTTTTGTCTCAATTTCCTCTCTGTTTTTTTATTCTCTTCCTCTGTTCTTTCTCGATAGTTTCTGTAATTTTCAGTTCTATTTTCCTTCAATTTTTCCAATCCGATTCAAGCGAAAACTTGGGTTGTTAAAATTTATTCTTTTACTAGAAATAGGGAGAGATTGAGTCAATTGATGAATGAGGAAGAACTTATGAACATCAAATCCAATAGTCTTTGTATTGCTCTGTTTTTTTGTTTAATTTTATGTTTTTAGCCAAGTTGATGGTAGACTTTCAACTTGTGTCTAAATTACCTAAGATAGAGAGACTATAGACATATAGGTCTCTCACTTAGTCTCCTAAAACCTAACACTAAAGTGAACGAGAGTTGTAATTTCGGTTTACAATTGAATGTAGAATAGGTGGAATTGCAATTACAACTTAAAGCAATGAAATTTTTTACTTCCTTTTCTCTTGTAACAACCCCTACTCTTGGGCACATTTCCCTAAGGTCATTACTACTCATGCGTGCATTTGAGGCCATAAAACATTTAAAAGGGAAAGTAAATGCAATCAAAACAAAATTCGTTTCTTTTTTGGGATCCCAAAAGCAAAATAATTAAAATAAATGTAATTAGAAATTTGGCCCGTAGTGTAAAAAAAATAGCATTTAATACTCAAATCAAGTATCATTCAATAGATACAACATTTAACTAAGATTCACTAATTCCTAAGAATGCAGAAATCGTGACTTTTGCAATCTCATGGCCTTCGCACATTCTCGTCATTCGCCCTGTATGCTCTTGCCCTTACTTGTTTATTTTTCGTACTTTGGGCCAATTGGGCCAACTCTGTATTAGAGTTTAGGAGGGGTGTCATATATAAACCTCTTGAATTCTATCTGATTGAGTCTAGTTTTCTGTAATTTTGTTCTCTCGTTTTTCAGTTAATAAAATTACTCTCTCCCTCTGCAAATAGACGTAGCTAACACAACGTTAGTGAACCACATAAATTATGTGTGTTGATTTTCTTCTTTTTGACTCTTCGCCTATCTGTTGTTTTAGTTTTAACAAAAATAATTAGGGAGAGCATTATGTAACTTAGGAGTTGTTGGGGTTTTATGCCACAAACTCGTGTAATTTGCAAATACTCAATGAATTTAATAAAAAGTTATTTCATCATTTCTTGTGTACTCGCATTTAAAACTTAAATACAATAAACTAAGCTCCAGGGTTATGAATTTTAGATCTTGAACAGTGTGTAGTGGGCATAAAGGTAGGTGAAGGAAATCGAATTCCTCTGAGCAACAAAAACGTGAATTAAAATCTTAATTGCTTGTTTGTTTTGGTTTACTTCAAAAAACCCATACATTGGCAATGAAAACATAAACATGATAAAAGCATGGATTAAATTAACATAGACATGATGTACAGACTAAACTAAAAGGAAAACGTCATTTACCTTTGTAGTCTCAATTGGCAGCAACTCCTTGCAATTGCAATTCTACACAGCAACACGAACTTGTTCTTCTTTTCTCAGTAAGACGCTACCAATAGTGAGAACCTCCTATCCTCTGAATCCTGATCAAGGCTTGGTGGGAAGCCTGCAACAAATTGGTAAGAAGACAAAATTGTGTGTTGAGAGAGAATTGAGAGAAAAACTGTTTTTTTTTTTTCACTTCTTCAAAAATGATCCATCAATCCTTTCCCTGGATAAGGAAGAAGAAGCTCTAGAAGAGGGGCACCTCCCTCCCTTAACGATAGGGAGTTGGGAGACTCGGGGCACGTTCCCACTTTCTTTTTTATCCCTTTACTATAGACCCTTTAGGCTGTATCTCGAACTGAGATCCTTATATGTCCACTACATTCAGTTCAAGAGACATATAACAACCTTGTATGTTAGTTTCTTGGATTTAGGGTTAATTTAAGGCAATACAAATAATGATAAAAAATAACTCTTTTTTGTAAAACAATAACTCTTTATTGATTTAATTAGAACATTATTTACAAACTACAAATTTTAGGGCATAAATCCCAACAAACTCCCACTTGAACTAAAATCCTAGTGGGGTACATTACAATCTAAAACAGTGGTTACAGAGATACAAAATACAATAAACTAGGACATCCATATACCCATTACATATCTTCCACGTGCTCTAGATTATCCTATGTACATGTCTCGTAGACTTAGACTTTCCAGATGACCCTCAAACACTTTAGCCGTGAGAGTCTTCGTAAATGGATCAACTATGTTGTGATCTAAAGCAATCTTCGTGACTATCACGTCTTCTCGTTGCACTATCTCCCGAATGAGATGATACTTCCTCTCGTTGTGCTTCCCTCGCTTGTGGCTACGAGGTTCATTCGAATTAGCTACCGCACCACTATTGTCACAGTATAAGGTGATGGGAAATTCCATATTTGGAACAACTTCCAAATCAGTCAAGAATTTCCTTAGCCAAACAACCTCTTTAGCTGGTTCACAAGCAGCTACATACTCTGTCTCCATAGTATTGTCGGCGATGCATCCTTGTTTGATGCTACACCACACTATAGCTCCCCTGTTAAGGGTGAAAACTGATCCCGATATGGATTTCCTAGAATCTTTATCGGTCTGAAAATCAGAATCAGTGTATCCTGTAAGGCTCAAATTCTTAGACCCATACACAAGCGTATAATCACTCGTTCTCCTTAGATACGTGAGGATATTCTTAACTGCGGTCCAATGGTCTAACCCTGGATTGGACTGGTACGTATTGACTATACCCACAACATAGAAAATGTCTGGTCTTGTGCATAGCATAACGTACATTAAGCTACCTGCTGCCGAGGCATAGGGAATGCGTCTCATGTCCTCAACTTCTTGAGGTGTCTTAGGACATTGTTCCTTAGACAAATGAATTCCATGCCTAAAGGGAAATAAACCCCTTTTGAAATTCTGCATCGAATATTGGGACAACATTTTATCGATATAAGACGCTTGAGACAGAGCTAGGGTTCTGTTCTTGCGATTCCTGAAAATTTGAATCCCAAGAATATACTGCGCCTAACCAAATCTTTCATTTGGAATTGAGTCGTCAACTAATAATATGTCAGTGAGGTATCGCACATCATTCCTAATGAGTAGGATATCATCCACATATGGTACTAAGAAAGATACTTTATTGTTGATGATCCTCTTGTACACACAAGGCTCATCAACATTTTGGTCAAAGCCATAAAACATGATCGTTGTATCAAATTTTATGTTCCAAGATCTGGATGCTTGTTTCATAAGTCTTAGGCTCTTGAAAAGTTCAAAGAGTATAAGGCTGAAGTAGAGAATGCATTAGGGAAAACCATTAAAACACTTCGATCCGATCGAGGTGGAAAGTATATGGATTTGAGATTCCAGGACTATTTGATAGAACATGGAATTAAATCTCAACTCTCAGCACCTAATGCACCACAGCAAAATGGTGTGTCAGAAAGGAGAAATAGAACCTTGTTGGACATGGTTCGATCTATGATAAGCTATGCTCAATTGTCTGCCTCGTTTTGGGGATACGCAGTAGAGATTGCAGTTCAAATCTTGAATACTGTTCCATCAAAGAGTGTTTCAGAAACACCTTTTGAATTGTGGAAGGAGCATAAACCTAGTTTACAATACTTCAGGATTTGGGGTTGTCCGACACACGTTCTGGTGACAAACCCAAAGAAACTGAAACCTCGTTCAAGATTATGTCAATTTGTTGGCTATCCCAAAGAAACGAGAGGTGGTCTTTTCTACGACCCACAAAAAAACAAGGTGATTGTATCGACAAACGCCACTTTCTTGGAGGAAGATCACATGAGGAACCATAAACCATGTAGTAAACTAGTACTAAATGAAGCTACAACTGAACCAACAAGAGTTGTTGATCAAGCTGGACCTTCATCAAGAGTTGATGAAGAAGCCAACACAACAAGTCAGTCTCGTCCTTCTCAATCGTTGGGAATGACTCGATGCAGTGGGAGGGTTGTTACCCAACCTAACCGCTACTTGGGTTTAACTGAAACTCAAGTCGTCATACCTGATGACAGCGTAGAAGATCCATTGTCTTATAGACAGACAATGAATGACGTAGACAAGGACCAATGAATCAAAGCCATGGATCTTGAAAAATCGAGTCCATGTACTTCAATTCAGTATGAGAACTTGTAGACCAACCTGAAGGGGTAAGGCCCATAGGGTATAAATAGATCTATAAGAGAAAGAGAGATGCAGTCGGAAAGGTACAGACCTTTAAGGCTAGACTTGTAGCAAAGGGTTTTACCCAAAGGGAAGAGGTTGACTATGAGGAAACTTTTTCCCCTGTTGCTATGCTTAAGTCTATTAGGATACTCTTGTCCATAGCCGCATTTTATGATTATGAAATTTGGCAAATGGACGTCAATACTGCCTTTTTGAATTGTAGTCTTAACGAAAGTATCTATATGTCTCAGCTCGAAGGGTTCATAACCCAAGGTCAGGAGCAAAAAGTTTGCAATCTCAATCGATCCATTTATGGGTTGAAACAAGCATCTAGATCTTGGAACATAAGATTTGATACTGCGATCAAGACTTATGGCTTTGACCAAAACGTTGATGAGCCTTGTGTTTACAAGAGGATCATCTACAACAAAGTAGCTTTCTTAGTGCTTTATGTGGATGATATCCTACTCATTAGGAATGAGGTAGGATACCTTACTGACATAAAGAATTGGTTGGCGACCTAATTCCAAATGAAAGATTTGGGAAAGGCGCAGTATGTTCTCGGGATTCAAATTTTCAGGAATCGCAAGAACAGAACGCTAGCTCTGTCTCAAGCATCTTATATCGACAAAATGTTGGCCCGATATTCGATGCAGAATTCCAAGACACCTCAAGAAGTTGAAGATATGAGACGTATTCCATATGCCTCTGCAGTAAGTAACTTAATGTATGCTATGTTGTGCACGAGGCCAGACATTTGTTATTTAGTTGGAATAGTCAGTAGGTACCAATCCAATCCAGTGTTAGACCACTGGTCCGCAGTTAAAAATATCCTCAAGTATCTTAGGAGAACGAGGGACTAACGCTTGTGTATGGGACTAACGATTTGATCTCATCGGATACTCGATTACGATTTTCGGGCCGATAAGAATTCTAGGAAATCCACATCGGGATCGGTTTCACCCTTAACGGGAGTTATAGTATGGCGAAGCATCAAGCGAGGATGCATCGACTCCACGATGGAGGTTGAGTATGTTGTTTGCTTGTGAAGCAATTAAAGAGGTTGTTTGGCTAAGAAATTTCTTCGATTTGGAAGTTGTTCCAAATATGGAATTTCCCATCACCTTATACTGTGACAACAGTGGTGCGGTAGTCAATTCGAAGGAATCTTGCAGCCATAAGCGAGGCAAGCACATCGAGAGGAAGTATCACTTGATACGAGAAATAGTGCAATGAGGAGATGTGACAGTCACGAAGATCGCTTCGGAGCACAACATTGTTGATCCGTTTACAAATACTCTCACGGCTTAAGTGTTTGAGGGTCATCTGGAAAGTCTAGGTCTACGAGATATGTACATAGGCTAATCTAGGGCAAGTGGGATATATGTAATGGGTATATGGATGCCCTAGTTTATTGTTCTGTAACCACTGTTTTTAGATTATGATGTACCCCACTAGAGTTTTAGTTCAAGTGGGAGTTTGTTGGGTTTGTGCCATAAAACTCGTAGTTTGTAATTATATTCTAATTATTGTAATAAAGTGTTATTATTTCAATAAAAAGTTATTGTTCGATATTGCCATTATTTTAACCCTAAATCTAATAAACTAAACATCCAAGACTGTAAAATGTATCATTAACTGAATGTAGTGTACATAAAAAGGATCTCAGTTCGAGATACAACCTAAAGGGTCTATAGTAAGGGGATAAGGTTTGGGTACCTTACCCTAGTAAAACTATGGATATGACCCACTTTGTATATGATACAAACACTGTGATCCTAACGTGTTCGTGTAGATGACATGTGAGTGGGGATATCCTATGTAATGAGATTAAATAAGACCGGACCGCGAAATAGTAACCACTAGATGTAACTCCGTTGACTAGTTAGGTTTCTATTTCACTAGGATGACCTAGGCAACTTGATCTCAATCTTGAACGGGTTACGAACTCCTATTTGTGAGTGATTGTCCTTTGACTAGTATGGGTGAGAGTTGCCAGATTCGCCGACTCAATATGCCTACCTTCTTGGGGACAAGACCGAGTGAGCAGCTTGGGACTTAGCCTAGCAAGATGGAATTCACTCATTCCCGCCTATTAGGGTAAGTAGATGAATGTTCCCTTAAGTGGTATCGCCGGTACTTGAACAAAGGGCCCGACCCTCTCATTGGCCTGAGAGAGACTTTTGTTTGTTGGTAGGACCATAAACAAATTGTTCATTAGAGGAGCATTGGTACTTAAGGTACAAGATGTAAACCAGGGGTAAACGGTAATTTGACCCGACTGGTGTTACGAACATTCGTGAAGGATTGACTTGATGTTATTTGTCAATATCCGTGGACACAGAAATATATTAGCAGTGAGAAGAGTGCAGCTGCGGGACTTTAGTGGAGTGTTCCCGCAGTTAACGAATGTTGATTAGAAGGTTAATGAGATTAACCGAGTAATCTCGTATCGTTGAGCTTCTTATCTGTAGGTCCATTAGGTTTACCTTCTAGCTCGTAAAGGGTTCTTAGATCATTTGGATTTGAAATGTTCAAATTCAATAAGGGAATAACATTGATGTATAGAGATACATTATAATATAAAGTTTTAATGTGCATTAAAACTTTATAGTATAATTTAATTTGAATATGATTCATATTAAATTAATTGAGAGAATTAAATATTTGAAAGAGTTCAAATATTATTTAAATGTAAATGAGATTCATATTTAAAACTATAGGTTAAAATTTAATGTACATAAGATGTGCATTAAAACTATACATTAGAGGGAAATATGATTAAATGTGATTTAAATTAAATATAAGATATTTAATTAATATAATAATTAAATATTAAATATTAATTAATTATTTAATAATAAATAAATGGGAACGTGTCAGGAGGACACGTTCCCCACTTCCCCTTCAACTCCCTCTCGATAGGGAGTGGGGGAAGTTGCCCTCTCATTATTGTTGCGTAAAATGATATATTATGCAATACCGCAAGTGTAAGAGTCAAGTTTTAGTATAGTGATTTGAGAGTTCCAAGTATCGTTCTCGGGAATGGGTTTCTAGATTAATTAAATACCAAGATACTAATTCTCAATTTTAGCTAAAGTAACATAACATGGATAGATGGTGGAAGTAAAGATAAAAGATAAACACACAAGTGGAGACACGAATATAATAGATTTGGAGGCGTTTCACTTCACAAGTTAACACTTATTTAACACATGCAATTAACTAATGTGATGAATTTATAAACAAAAAGTAAGATACTCAAGAAAATCTCTCGATTCTTAGTGAGCCTCGCACACAAAATAAAATCTATAGTCTCCATATGAATCTAAAACATGAACGACATTAAGCAACTTTTTTATGTGTTTCCCTTACACTTCTAGGTCATTCTCATGCCAGACTTCTAAGAGTTTTGACAACTTTGCTCTAATCTAAGTTTTTTCTCTCGAGTCCACTTAAACCAACAAGATTAAAGAATTTAAGAACGAATTGCCAAAAATAAACAACGAAACATGATTCAATACATAAGCAAACAAGTCTTTAACAAGCAAATCAAATCATAGCTACAACTTTTAGCCACTCTAAATCACAATAAAATCAAACTAAAAGTGTAGAAAACGTCTTAGAACGATGTACAATCTGAAAGAAAGAGCAAATAAACTTATGTGTCAATGTCGGTCCCTCGTCCTCGAGCTCCCGTCACGATCTCGAACCTCCACGAATGCTTTGGCTCCCCAGGAATGCTCACTTTTCTCTTCTTACAGAGTGTATTTCGAATCTAGGGTGCAAAGACTATCAAATTCGGCTCCCTTTACAAGAAGAAATCATGTTGTATTTATAAGGTTTTTGGTACAGCGTTGCAACGCTGCTACCTTAACGTGCGCGCCTCTCTATCGATCTGGCGTTGTGACGCTGCAAGGTAGCGTTGCAACACTATCGACATGGGTCTTCTATGCTTCAAAACAGAAAGTATGGCGTTGCAACGCTATGGACTGTTGGGATTTTTGTCCTAATCTCGTGTTTGTAATATATTGTTTGAAATTAATAAGAGTTATTCATTTCATCACTTTGTGTCTCGCAATATTTATAAACTTTTCCAATAAACTAAGCTCCAGGGTCATTGAATTTATGAGAGAACTAGAACTTGAACGGTGTGTAGTGGACACACAGGGAGGATCACGTTCGAGTTAATGACCCGAACGGTCTACAGTATATAGATAGGGTTGGAGACCTAATCCGAATACACTGTGGATGCGGCCTGCTTTGTATTAGATACAAACGAGGTGATCTGACTCGTTCATGTAGTTGACATGCGAGTGGGGGCATCCTGTGCAATGAGATTGTACAAGACCGGACCGTGATTTATTAGACCTATTGATGTAACACCGTTGACAGTAAGGACTAATAACTTCGTAGATGACCATTAGTGACTCGACCTGAATCCTGAGCGTGTTACGGACTCCTGTCTGCAAGGGTCTGTTCTTTGACTAGTATGTTCTTTGACTAGTACGGGTGAGGGTGGTCACAATTACTCGCCCAATATGCCTATCTTCTCAGGGACAGAACCAAGTAGGGAGCTAGGAACTTAACTACGCGAGATGGAATTCACTCGTTCCCGCCTTTAGGAAAACTAGAGGGGTTGTTCCCTTAAGTGCTGTCTCCAGGCTTGAACAACGGGCGCCCACCTTCTCACTAGCCCGAGAAGGTTGTTGTGTATGGTTAGACCATCACAATTTGTTGTTCATTAGAGGAGTAGTGGGGACTTAAGGAACAAGAGGTAGACACAGGGGTAAAACGGTAATTTGACCTAGCCGTGTCTCGAAACAACCCGAAAGGTCGACTCATGGGTATTGGTTATATCGGTGGACACGTAATATTCTCAGACCGACGGGAGTGCAACTACGGGCTATAGTGGAGTGTTACCGTAGCTAATGAATGTTGGTTAACCGTGTCAAAGAGTTTGGCAGGTTAATCTCGGATCATTGGAGCCCATCATTGTAGGTCCATTAGGTCCCTCGGTTGGTTCCATCTGGGTTAAAATAAGGGTTAATGTTTTGGTATTAAATTGAAGTGTTCAATTTCACTTTAAGGGCATTTATTTCATTTATATGAGATATGAATGATATAATATATAGTTTAATGTGAATGAGATTCATAATAAACTATAGGTTAGCCTAATTGTTGAATTAGGGCTAATTGGAGAAATTGATTGAGAGAAATTAAATTGGATGTGATTCAATTTAATTAATCCACAATTATTGCAAATGAGATGTGCAATATGAGATATGAGATATCTTATATTATGTGGTTATGCAAATGAGATTTTCATAACCTATGGTTGTGGTAAAGTGGTAATTATATGGAGATTTTAACTCCATCAATTCCACTATATAAACCCTTTGCAAGAAGGGATTGGAGATCACTTCTCTCATTTTTTAGTTTTTCACAAAAGAGAAGAAGAAAGTTCTCTCTACTTTCTCTCTAATCTCCTCCCTCTCCAAAACACAAAAGGTTCCCACAAACCTCCCTTCTCCAAAAGAGAACAACCGAGAAGGCCAATTGGTGGTGTTCAAGACCATTCGTGGGAAGAGTTCGTTGAGTTCGAGGAGCACGAAGAGTTCGTGATTTGAAGAAGAATCTTTGAAGAAAGTCTTCAACAAGTAAGTAAATTTTCTTGCTGTAATTTTCTTCTTCTTTGAAGCATGTTTAGCCTAGATCTAGTGTTAGATCAATTTTAATAAAATCATGTTGCATATTGATACCACAACGATTCAATCGTCTTCCGCTGCGTGGGGATTCTCATTCCCTTCAATTGGTATCAGAGCCATCTCGATGGTTCTTCAATTTATGCACTGTTTTGTTTAAATTAGGTGGGTATTTTGCCATGATTTATATGATAAATTGTTGGTTTGCATAATGGATGTTTCAGTTTTTGGCACTTTTAGATTTATTTTCTGTTTGATGAGATCAAATGTAAAGGGCCCGTGTTTTTTGGGCATTTTAGAAAATAAATCGAGTCTGTAAGTCCGTGTCGTTCGTGGCAAGTGTTGCTGTGAAGAAATCGGAGCGGAAACAGGCGAAAAATCGATGAAGAACAGCAAAGGTGTTTGTTGTTCTGTCGATGGCGTTATGACGCTGCCCAACGGCGTCTCAACGCTGTCCTTGCGGCGGAGAGCCTCGCAGCGATTCGGCGTTGCAACGCTGGATGTAGCGTTACGCCGCCGCGGCGTTGAACGTAGGTCGACGTTATGCACGCGATGTTACAGTAACGCCGCACGCGCTGAGAGGAGCGCCGCGGCGCTTTACGTGAGGACGTGGGTTCAAGCCTCTACGTGGGCAGTTGCTTTTACGTTTTATTTATTTTTTTTATTTGTAAAATGTATTTATTTATTATTTAATTATTTTATTAAATAATATTAATATAAATGTTATATTAATGTTATTTAATTAAATAATTGCCCTTAGGTGCCAAAAATCGGTTCATTTTTGCTATTTAATTATTTTATGCATGAGATGTATATTTTAATTAATTTCTATGTGCATAATGTATGTCATATAGATTTAAAATCCCACCTTAGGTTAAACATTTCATGCATCATATTTATATTATAAGAGTTATAATATATAGTATGCATGATATGATTATATTATAAGAGTTATAATATAATGTTTGCATGATTTAATTTATTTAATATAAGTGCTATATTTTTAAATTAAAAGCATGCTCATGCATTTAATTCATGTGATGAATTATATTATGTTATAATATATAGTATTATTCATGTGATGGATGATCAAGCACTATAACATAGAAATGCATGCAACCTAAGTTAATTATTAGTTTTAAAGTGTTTAGAACTTGAATAATTAGACTTAGGTTTTCTAATTTTCTAATAACATTAGAAATTTAGGAAATCAAATATAACCTTTGAATGGAGACTGATAAGTAACTCTATCTAAGGAAGGTTTTGTCTAAGGCTGGGGTATTTAAGTTGACGCTTGCGGAACACCCCTACCTGGAAACCGACCTGGGAGTGAATTCGATCCGGAGATTCTTAGGCTATATTCTCGTGAGTGCCGTTAATTAAGTGTTAATTAATTTACTCACATAGACCTAAGTTAATAATGTGATTATAAACTTAGGTTAATACCATATAAGAGTTATATTGATAGACTTAGGTAAATTTTAGCCGGTTTATCTAGGTCAATCCCTAATAAAATTAAAGTGATGAGTGGGAGGAAATAAAGTGTATGAGATATATTTGAATTTCCAACCACAAATCTCCTTTAAGTCCGCACCGTGAGATCTATACTCGGCCTCGTGGCGCAAATGGGAGCGTCCCCCTTCGGATGGCATTTGTATAGGTCAATATCATCGTGGATGGAGAGAGTACTTATAGTGAGTGGGAGCGGGACTTGTGATAACGAGACCCACGGTCTCTTCTTTCGATTCACACCGTGAGACGCCTATGATTTGCCTGCTGGTTTGGCCTGGACCAGACAATCCCTTCGGAGGGCTTGATCATGGGAGTCGGAACACCGTGAATTCCCGAAAGGGATACAGTTTCCTGGTTGGTTTTCCTTTTTGGTTCACCCTTCGGTGGCTATTGTTTGGACGGATACTTGGAAACTTAAAGATTAAGGGTGACACTCACAGAATTCGTTAAGTGTTAATGAATTCGACCAGAACAATGGTAATTGGGCGCCTAATGGAATAAGAGTTATTCGGGATTAGGTCCGATCGAGAAAGTCGCGTCCTAGAGGAGGAGTGTTCTGTTCACCCTTCTATCGGTGGCGACATTCTAAACCTTTAGGGTATCATTGCAAAATTTTGAATGACCTAGGGATCATGAAACATTTTTGCTAAAACTTGATTGGATTTCAAAAGTTTTTTTGAGAGACTAATATAAAGGTTTTTCTTATTTTTCACTAAAAATGTCTAAATAATAATAATAGCTTTACTCGCCGGATAAATTAGTGGGGAGATAATTACCAAAGTTGGAAAAACAACATTAATACAATTTTGGTACAAGACGACATAAAGTTCGTGCTTATCTCGAGGAGTGTCCTCGGATCACGGCCGCTCGACCGCGTCGCGAAGTGTTCGCGACACGTCACGATCATTTGGATCGGGGCCAATGAAAAGGCCAAGGTCTACATAATTGCCGCATGTCCGATGTCTTGGCAAAGAAGCATGAGCTGATGGTTTCCGCTAAGGAGATCATGGAGTCCTTGCAGGAAATGTTTGGACAGCAATCCTTTCAGATCCGGCATGACTCGCTCAAAAACGTTTTTAACGCACGCAGACAAAGAGGGTCGTCATGCTGCAGAACATGTTCTGAGACATGATGACCCACTTCCATCCGCCGAGATGAACGGGGCTTCGATCGACGAGTCGAGCCAGTCGATTTTATTTTGGAGACTCTTCCAAGAGTTTCCTTCGATTTAGAGCAATGTTGTTATGAACAAAATTAGCTACACTCTGACTACCCTCCTCAATGAGCTACAGAATTTCCAATCCTTGCATAGGGTCAAGGAATCTGAGGCAAATGTTGCCTACAGGTCTTATCACAGGGGTTCGACCTCTAGGACGAAACCTATTGTTCCTTCACGCTCGAAAGGGAAGAAGAGGATGAAGAGGGGTAAAAGCGATCAGTGTTGCCCCACAAGGGCAAGAAGGTCAAGGAGGTTGCAGAGAAAGGAAAGTGTTTCCACTGCAATGGGGGCGATCACTAGAAGAGAAACTGTCCCAAATTCCTGGCCGAGAGGAAGAATCAAGGTAAATGTGATTTACTTGTGACTGAAACATGTTTAGTGGAGAGTAATGACTCTGCTGGATATTGGATTCGCGCCACTAACCACGTTTGTTCTTCTTTCGTGGATTGATTCTCGCACCACGCGAGAGGGTGAGGTGACTCTACGGTTGGATCCGAAGCTTGTCTCTCTGCTGCATGATCGGCACAGTGAAGCTAAACTTTGGCGGGAAGTACTTATTGTTGGACAATCTGTACATAGTTCCAGGGTTTACTAGAAACCTTGTTTCAATTTCCTGGTTTATTAGAATAATGTATTTAATTTCTTTTGAATTGAATAAAGCGTTTATTTCTTTCAAAGGGAATGTTATTTGTTCAGCTTCACTTGAAAATAGTCTGTATGTTTTGAAACCCAATTCGGTCAAAAGTGTTTTGAATACTGAGTTGTTTAAAACTGCAGAAACACGAACTAAGAAAGCAAAAGTTTCTCCAAAAGAAAATGCCCACCTTTGGCATCTTCGGTTAGGCCACATTAATCTCAATAGGATTGAGAAACTAGTAAAGAGTGGACTTCTAAACGAGTTGGAAGAAAACTCTTTGTCGGTGTGTGAGTCATGCCTTGAAGGCAAAATGACCAAACGTCCTTTTAGTGGAAAAGGATATAGAGCCAAAGAGCCTCTTGAGTTAGTACATTCTGACCTCTGTGGTCCGATGAATGTTAAAGCTCGGGGCGGTTATGAGTATTTCGTGTCTTTCATAGACGATTACTCTAGATATGGGTATAGTTACCTAATGCACAAGAAGTCTGAAACTCTTGAAAAGTTTAAGGAGTACAAGACTGAGGTTGAGAACCTCTTAGGTAAATCGCTTAAAATACTTCGATCGAATCGAGGTGGAGAGTACATGGACACCGAATTCTAGAACTATATGATAGAACACGGAATCACGTCCCAACTCTCAACACCTGGTATGCCACAGCAGAATGGTGTATCGGAGAGGAGAAATAGAACCTTGTTGGACATGGTTCGGTCGATGATGAGCTATGCTCGTCTCCCTTATTCTTTTTGGGGGTACACAGTGGAGACTGCGGTTTATATTTTGAACAATGTTCCGTCGAAAAGTGTTTGTGAAACACCTTTCAAGCTCTGGAGTGGACGTAAAGGCAGTTTACATCACTTCAAAATTTGGGGATGCCCGCTCACGTGTTGGTGTCAAACCCGAAAAAGTTGGAACCCCGTTCGAAATTGTGCCTATTCGTAGGTTACCCTAAAAAGACTAGGGGTGGTCTGCTTTACGATCCTAGGGAAAATAGGGTGCTTGTATCGACAAACGCCACTTTCCTGAGAGGAAGACCACGTCGTGATCATTTACCAAGGAGTAAAATTGTATTAAATGAAATGGATAGTACATCGCCAAAGAGTTCTTGATGGGGCTAGTACGTCAACAATTGTTGTTGATCCTAGCACGCCTAGTCAAATCCGCTCCCAAGAGTTGGGAATGCCTCGACGTAGTGGGAGGGCTATGAGACACCGATCGCTACATGGGTTTAAATTAAACCTCGCTTGTCGCTCCCGATGATGATCATGAAGGATCCATTGACCTATGATCGGACAATGGTTGATGTTGACAAAGACGCAGTGGATTAAAGCTATGGACCGAAATGGAGTCTATGTACTTCAATTCAGATGAGAGCTTGTGGATCAACCGATGATGGGTAAAACCTATTGGTTGCAAATGGATCTACAAGCGTAAACGCGGGCGTAGATGGGAAGGTGCGGACCTTCAAAGCCCGACTAGTGGCAAAAAAGAGTTTTACCCAGGTTGAAGGGTTGACTATGAGGAGACCTTTTCACCGCTGCCATGGTAAAGTCGATCAGATCCTTCGGCCATTGCCGCGTATTATGACTACGAGGTATGGCGGATGGACGTAAAGACGCCTTTTTACGAATGGCAAACTTGATGAGACCATCTACATGGACCAACCCAAAGGGTTCATCGCCAAAGGCCAAGAGCAAAAAGGTTTGCTTGGCTTCATAGGTCCATTTATGGACCAAACAGCTTCGAGGTCTTGGAATATAAGATTTGATGAGGCGATCAAATCTTATGGCTTTGATCAAAATGTCGACGAGCCTTATGTCTACAAGAAAATCGTTGACAAAAGCACGCATTTTTTTGGTGTTGTACGTGGACGATATATTCTTTCATTGGGAATGAGGTAGAATTTCTTCTTCGACGTTAAAAAGTGGCTAGCTTTGTAATTCCAAATGAAAGATTTGGGAGAAGCTCAGATGATGTTCTAGGTATCCGGATAGTCCTAACCTAAGAACAGAACGCTAGCTTTGTCTCAAAGCGCCTTATATTGACAAGATGTTGTCTAGATATAAGATGCGAACTCCAAGAAGGGCTTGCTTGCCTTTCGGGCATGGGGTTCACTTGTCAAGGATCGGTGTCCTAAGACTCCTCAAGATGTTGAGGATATGAGACGGATTCTATATGCTTCAGCTGTAGGGAGCCTCATGTATGCCATGTCGTATTAGGCCCGACATCCATTATGCAAGAGGAATTGTCAGTAGATATCAATCCAATCCAGGATTAGATCACTGGACAGCCGTAAAGGCAATCCTCAAGTATCTTAGGAGAACGAGGAACTACAGCTTAGTGTATGGGAGTGGGGATTTGATCCTTACGGGATACACAGATTCTCGATTTTCGCACCGATAAGGATTCTAGAAAATCCACCTCGGGTCGACCTTCATTCTCAATGGAGGAGTCAGTAGTATGGCGAAGACATCAAGCGAGGATGCATCACTTATTCCACTATGAAAGCGGGTATGTTGCGGCTTGTGAAGTCGCAAAGGAAGTCGCTTTGGCTTAGGAAGTTCATGACAGATTTGGAAGTTGTTCCAAATATGAACTTGCCGATCACACCGCTCTGTGATAACAGTGGTGCGAAGTACCTAACTCACGTGAGCCTCGAAGCCATAAGAGAGGCAAACACATTGAGCGCAAGTATCATCCGATACGGGAGATTGTGCAACTGCGAGACGTGGCGGTCACACGCAGATAGCGTCGAGCACAACGTAGCCGATCCATTTACAAAGCCCCTCACGGCTAAGGTGTTTGAGGTCACCTGCAGAGTCTAGGTCTTCGAGCTTCTCGACTAGGGCAAGTGGGAGATGTGTAAACGGGGTATTCAATGCCCTAGTTTATTGTATTACTTCATTGTAATTTATGTACATTTCAGAAATGTATTTTCTCCACTAGCTTAGTCCAAGTGGGAGTTTGTTGGGATTTTTGTCCTAATCTCGTGTTTTGTAATATATTGTTTGAAATTAATAAGAGTTATTCATTTCATCACTTTGTGTCTCATAATATTTATAAACTTTTCCAATAAACTAAGCTCCAGGGTCATTGAATTTATGAGAGAACTAGAACTTGAACGGTGTGTAGTGGACACACAGGAGGATAACGCTCGAGTTAATGACCCAACCGCTCTACAATATATGGATAGGGTTGGAGACCTAATTCGAATACACTCGTGGATGCGGCCCGCTTTGTATTAGATACAAACGAGGTGATCTCGACTTCGTTCATGTAGTTGACATGCGAGTGGGGGCATCCTGTGCAATGAGATTGTACAAGATCGACCGTGATTTATTAGACCTATTGATGTAACACCGCTGTGATGAAGGACTAATAACTTCGTAGATGACCATTAGTGACTCGACACAAATCCTCGAGCGTGTTACGGACTCTTGTCTGCAAGTAAATTTTTTTTTGACTAGTACTGGTGAGGGTTGTCACAATTACTCGCCCCAATATGCCTATCTTTTCGTGACGAACCAAGTAGGGAGTTGGGAACTTAACTACGCGAGATGGAATTCACTGCGTTCACTTTTTTAGGAAAACTAGAGCGGTTGTTCCCTTAAAAGTCTTGTCTCCGTGGCTTGAACAACGGCGCCCACCTTCTCACCGCCCGAGAAGGTTGTTGTGTATGGTTGGACCATCACAATATGTTGTTCATTAGAGGAGCAGTGGGGACTTAAGGAACAAGAGGTAGACACAGGGGTAAAACGGTAATTTGACCTAGCCGTGTCTACGAACAACCTGTGAAGGGTCGACTCATGGGTATTGGTTATATCAGTGGACACGTAATATTTTGCACTGACGGGAGTGCAGCTACGGGCTATAGTGGAGTGTTACCGTAGCTAATGAATGTTGGTTAACCGTGTCAAAGAGTTTGGCAGGTTAATCTCGGATCATTGGAGCCCGTCATTGTAGGTCCATTAGGTCCCTCGGTTGGCTCCATCTGGGTTAAAAGAAGGGTTAATGTTTTGGTATGAAATTGAAGTGTTCAATTTCACTTTAAGGGCATTTATTTCATTTATATGAGATATGAATGATATAATATATAGTTTAATGTGAATGAGATTCATAATAAACTATAGGTTAGCCTAATTGTTGAATTAGGGCTAATTGGAGAAATTGATTGAGAGAAATTAAATTGGATGTGATTCAATTTAATTAATCCACAATTATTGCAAATGAGATTTGCAATATGAGATATGAGATATCTTATATTATGTGGTTATGCAAATGAGATTTGCATAACCTATGGTTGTGGTAAAGTGGTAATTATATGGAGATTTTAACTCCATCAATTCCACTATATAAACCCTTTGCAATAAGGGATTGGACATCACTTCTCTCATTTTTTAGTTTTTCACAAAAGAGAAGAAGAAAGTTCTCTCTACTTTCTCTCTAATCTCCTCCCTCTCCAAAACACAAAAGGTTCCCAGAAACCTCCCTTCTCCAAAAGAGAACAACCGAGAAGGCCAATTGGTGGTGTTCAAGACCATTCGTGGGAAGAGTTCGTTGAGTTCGAGGAGCACGAAGAGTTCGTGATTTGAAGAAGAATCTTTGAAGAAAGTCTTCAACAAGTAAGTAAATTCTTCTTGTTGTAATTTTCTTCTTCTTTGAAGCATGTTTAGCCTAGATCTAGTGTTAGATCAATTTTAATAAAATCATGTTGCATATTGATACCACGACGATTCAATCGTCTTCCGCTGCGCGGGGATTCTTATTCCCTTCATGGACAGCGTTGCAACGCCTTCACCTCGGGTCTACTAGCTTGGATTGGTCCTTCTACTTTCAATTGATATTATTTTAAGCTCCAAAAAGCCTCGATTCGATCCCGAGTGATCCATAATATCTCCAAATATCATGTTTAAGGTCTTAACCTGAATTTCAATGATTAACACACATAAAAGTCCTGAAATTTTCATAAAACTAGCAATACTTAAGCCTAAGGATAGCACATTTTTTGTGCTATCAAACACCCCCAAACTTAAACTTTTGCTAGTCCCGAGCAAAAACAGAATTAAAAGGAAATTTTAGCAATCACAGGGAACACTCAAACATAATACTTCAATAAGCAATTTAAAACTTTTTCTAAGTGTTCCTACGTATGTGTGTGATTAGCCTATGTTCCCTTCATTTTTACCAAGCTCGGATCAACTTTATTAGGCTCTCTATTCAACTTGCCCCTACATTGGTCATAATTACTAATCCTTGAGCCTCCCCACATTCAAGAAATAAACAACTTTACTCAGCACTAAATCACTTTTTATCACTTTTTTCTATTTTCTTCTTTTTTTGTGCAAGGACACTAGCTTTCACACATCCACTGTTGGGACCCTTACCCACAACACTTGCTTAATGAGTGGCCTAACTGATCACAGTGATGGTAGCTCTTTTTGCCCTCACGAATTTTTTTCTTTAACAAACAAACAAAAGAAAAAAACAAACAACTCTTTAACCCATTACACATATTATATAGATCATGCACTTCATATTGTCATTCACCCTATCCTGCACTTTAACTCTCAAATTAGCTCTTAGACCTATCGAGGTGACATTAAACTTTAAAACCTAATAACTTTGTTCTAAGCATTTCAAAACTACAGGAACATAGTCTATGTGCATAATAGTGCAGAAAAAACTCAAGAAAAATTTTAAATTAACTCATATTCATATCATGCTCTCAAGTTTCAGTAGAATTCAAAAAAATTCAATTAATTCTCATCCTAGGCTATCATGATCATACTTATGCAAAAGATCAATCAGCAATTCAGCATATACTCAGGACAGTCACAACATATCAATAACATTGATAACTCGCCATAGGAGAGTTATTATAATAGAATTTTAGTGCTTAATCTACTTGAATTGCATAAAATTTGTTGAGCCTCATGTTATTTTATCTCTAAATTATGTGTGTTAGGTTTAAATCTTGAATTTAAGCATTAGGTTAAAAAGAATTAATTTTGATGTTTTTGCGCTTTAATTTAAGAAATTTAGGAAAATAAGCTAACGGTTAATTAAAGACCGAAATTTGAGATTTTTCTTAACTCCAAAAATCCTTGCGTATTTAGATTGATTTATAATTTACTTTATAAATTTATTTGAGATTTTTCTGTGTGCAGGAGATGTTTAAAAATTACAAGAGTCCATAAGGGCATTTTAGACATTTTACCCGAAGGGTAAGATGGTCTTTTTACCTTTAAGGGCATTTTTGTAATTTGTGGAGTTAGGGAAACACCATCTTGTATAAGGAGGCTAGGATTTACAAATGTTAGGGGGAGAGAGAATTTGCGACAAGAGGAAGAGACCGAGAAGAGAATGAGAACCAAGTGATTGCTACAGCAAAGTGTGCGTTGGAGAGACAAATCATGATAATGTCTTTGTTGTAGCAATCGTGAGGTCCATCCGTTGTTGAAGCAAAGAGCGAGAAAAGAAGAAGGCGTTGTTGGTGTTGCTACGTGTTGTTGCTGAAGCAATCGGATGAGAGAGCACAAATCGAGAGGGCCCTTTGTTGTAGCATTGAAGAGGAAAATTTGAGAGAGTTGTCCTTGGGTCTTTGCTGGAGCATTCAAGAGAGGAGTTGAGCATTCAAATTTGCTACTACAAAAGCAGGAAAATCGAGAGGACCATCCTGCCTTTTACTGAAGCAATCGACAGGGAAGGGAAAAGGATTTGTCGAGGTTTGCTGAAGCAATCACGTGAGGTTGCTGGCATTGGGAGTTGTCGAGGTTTGCTGAAGCAATCGCCTTGTTGCTGTGAAGTAGGAACCCGAGAACCCTTTTGCTAAAGCAATTGGTTGATCTGTGCTGAGGCCAACCAAAGAGTTTTGCTGAAGCAAAGTGCCCTACTGCAGTCCATCGACAGAGAGTTGCTGCTAGGCAATTGCTGTAGCAAAACAAGGCCACTTGTTGTGTAAATTGTTCCCTTTCTTTTAGTGCTTTTGCCTATTATTTTTGCTAATTATCACTGCTTTTGTTGGGTTGTTTATACACTAATTAGAGGTTAATTTGCTCACTGTTCTAAGCAGTTTGTGTGGCTGTTTTGGGTTGTTTTTATATATGAACTTCTTGATTAGTGAAAGTATCTTTAAATTAAAGATGTGTGATTTAATTCCTATCATGAACTAATTTGTCTTAGGCAAGGGTTAGGTTGTGTTCAAATGCAAATTTTAGAATAAATTTATACTTGATGCCATTGATTGAATTTATGAAATTTTATTGAATTTAACGTTGCATGAGGATTAAAATTGACATTTTTAACTTCTCCATAATTCATTAACTTGGGAAAGGTAATGAATTAGAAAACTAAAATTTCATTCTAGGATTATTGAGTTGATTAGGGATAATTAACCCACCTAGAACCTAAAATCATGGGCATAATTTAGATCACATTTGGGAAATTGTAGGTTTTAAAACTTAGTGATTTGGGAAAGAATCATTTGAATGCATGTGTAGGTAAATTCAAGGCATCACTCAAAATTTATTCCAATTGAACATTAGAACTCTAACCTAACCCGAGCCTATTTTTCATTACAAATCTCATCTCTTGCATCTTCCCTCTTGTTTGCATTTTTCTCTCCCAGCATTTAAATTTAGTTATTTTCTTGAGTCTAGTCTTATCTTGTCTTACTTATCACATCTGTTTATCTACTACAGTAAATTGCACACCCATACATTGCACTAAAATAAAGAAAATTTGTTAGGTCACTCATCCGTTTAGATTCTACTAGTCCTCGTGGGATCGATACTTTTCTTATCACTTGTTGCACTTGACCGTGTATACTTGCACGTCACAGAAGAGTCCGAGTCTCATCCTAATTTGCATTAGTTTAGGGCACTGATATTTTCGCATCAAACATCCCACCCCCAAACTTAAACTAAACATTGTCCTCAACGTTTGCAAAGTAAGCTCAAATTAAGTAAAAAAGGTAAGAGTGAACATTATTGTCCTGAGTAATGAAGATCTTCAGTTTCTTTTCTAGATTCCTTGGATAGCCAAGACATGTGAGTTGAAGTTCTACTGAACGGGAGCATGGGTTTCAACAAGGGAAGACATCATCACAACCTAACAAAAACAAACAAACTAATAAGAGAACAATAAAACAACTAAAAACAAACTAACAACAAAAAAAAAAATAATAACAAAAAAGTAAAACTTGGGTTGCCTCCCAAGAAGCGCTTTCTTTAACGTCTTTAACTAGATTGTACTCCCTCAAGGTGTCTCTTTCCTATCCAACAGCGTTCTAATTGATACATTCATCTGGTTGATATGGGTCTCAATATTCTTTATGGCAGCTCCATGACTGGTCACTACGCCAGTTAGACTGGTGACTGCATTCTCCAGCTGGTTGGACCTATTTCTGGATTCAGCAATAAAGGAGTGCATTGTTTCTTCAAGAGATGGTTTCCTCTCAGATGTAAAAGCATACTCTGTAGAAGGATTCAACACATTTTTATTGTTACCATATGAGAAATTTTCGTGATACCTCAAACCTGGATTATAATGTGTTGGAAGGGTATTCTGAGTCTGGTTCCTCCATAAGTGTTACTTATGTTATTCAGATAATGTATTTGCTCCAAAGTAGATTATTCATTGGGCTAGGAGCATTGAGAGGGTACCACGATTTGGGGTGATCCTGCAAAATTATTCAGAGCATGAGTGAGGGATGTTATATGTGATTTAAGGAAAGTTACCTCATCCAGTTGATACAATCCAGCTACTGGCTTAAATCTGTCATTATTTGTGGGTCATTGGTAGTTGGCAGTTGACACTTCCTCGAGGAGGGCACGTGCTTTAGGCACAGTGTTTGCCATGAAAACCCCTCCAGCAGTGGCATCCAGAATGGTCCTGGTCTTACCTGCAAGTCGATTATAGAATAATTGTACATTGAGCCAATCTGGGTAACCATATTGTGGGCATCTCCGGAGCATGTCCTTATAACAATCCCAAGCCTCAAATAGTTGCTCTCCCTCCTGCTGCCTGAATGTTCCTATCTCTGTCCTTAACTTTGCAGCTTTCACTGGTGGAAAGACTTTGGTCATGAAGGCTTGGGCCAACTCCTCCCAAGAGGTGATACTGCCTAGTGGGAGAGACCCTAGCCATTCCTTAGCCTTGCCCTGCAAAGAAAAAGGAAAAAGACGTAAGCGAACACTATCAGCAGAAATATCATTCAATTTAATTGTACCACAGATTTCTAGAAAATTCTGTAAATGTGAATTAGGATCTTCTATGGCTTGTCCTCGAAAAGCACATTCCCTAACCATCTGGATAAGCCCTGTTTTAAGTTCAAAATTGTTAGCATTTATGGGGCATGGACAATTCCAGCCTGCTCAGAATTAAACACAGGTTGAAAATACTCCCTGATGGGTTTAGAGTTGTTGATTAACTCCTGATCTGCCATTATTTGAGTTTCTGCTTTTTCTTGCCTTAGGAGTCTTCTACAGGTCCTTTCAATCTCGGGATCAAAAGGGTGCAAGTCTGCAGCTCTATCCTTGGGCATACACCTGGAGGTACAAAAAAAAAATAAGAATTAGACAACAAAACTACGAGAGGAAAGAAAACATAAAAAGAAAGAGAACACACTAAAGAAAAATAAAACAGAGAACTAAAACATAAACTTGGGTTGTCTCCCAAGAAGTGCTTTCTTTAGCGTCTTTAGCTACAACGGTGACTTATGATTGACATTAAGGCACGTAAAACTGCTCATATTTCTTCGGGCTCTTCTTGCTTGAATCGATATAACCTTCTAAGTCTAAAAGGCTATCTTGTTTTTCCTGGGCACTAGAAAAAAGATTATTTTTGGTATTTTTGTGTATTGAAATAAAAGAACAAAAATCAAAACAACACCCGTGAGTATAGGACAAATGGTCATCATGATTAAAGGAAATTTCTGGAGATAAAAGGGAAAAGGACTTTTCAGCCTCGAATTCTATCACCTGAATCTCCTATGTGGAAGTGATTGTATTACCATTGTCTACCTCACAAACCTGTTTCTGGTGTGTTTCAGTCTCCACCAACCCATCCTCACTATCATACGAAGAAATCCTCCTAGGTGGCTCCTCCTTAGTGGTAAGAATAAGAAACTGTTCCTGTAAGGCTTTAAGAGAATTTACCAGTTGATTGAGATAATGAGTTCTTTCATGTACTATTTTCCAAAGCTCTACCACTTTAGCCTCTAACCTATCCAACCTTTCTAATTCATCATGAACCAAATTTTTAATTTTTAAATCTAACGTATATTCCAATAGGTCCACAAGAGGAGTTTTCTATAGGTTGGTTGGGATAAGAGAAATTTTGGTTCCAAGTGCCTAAATGATTACCATCAAAAGAATTTTCATCCATCGTAGATTCAGAATGGTAAAGATTAGACAAATGGTATCCAGAAAAATCATGATGCACATACCTAGGGTCCCGAGAGGGACAGTACAATGGTGGAGAATCAAAATCATGCAAAATCATACTTTAAAAATCAGTAGTTCAAATCAAGACTTTTACATAATAGCAACACAATAAAAAAAACAGGAGAGAAAGACTAAAAAACACACAAAGAAAACAAATAAGAAAAGACAACACAAACACACTTTAGCCTAAAATCTCAAATTTTCTCCTAATATTAATTAATCTAAATAATCTCCATTTCCCGACAACGACGCAAAAAATTTGTTGCGTAAAATGATATATTGTGCAATACCCCAAGTGTACGGGTCAAGTTTTAGTATAGTGATTTGAGAGTTCCAAGTATCGTCCTCGGGAATGGGTTTCTAGATTAATTAAATACCAAGATACTAATTCTCAATTTTAGCTAAAGTAACATAACATGGATAAATGGTGAAAGTAAAGATAAAAGATAAACACACAAGTGGAGACACGAATATGATAGATTTGGAGGAGTTTGACTTCACAAGTTAACACTTATTTAACACATGCAATGAACAAATGTGATGAATTTATAAACAAGAAGTAAGATACTCAAGAAAATCTCTCGATTCTTAGTGAGCCTCGCACACACAATAAATTCTATAGTCTCCATATGAATCTAAAACATGCACGACATTGAGCAACTTCTTTATGTGTTTCCCTTACACTTCTAGGTCATTCTCATGCCATACTTCTAAGAGTTTTGACAACTTTGCTCTAATCTAAGTTTTTTCTCTCGAGTCCACTTAAACCAACAAGATTAAAGAATTCAAGAACGAATTGCCAAAAATAAACAATGAAACATGATTCAATACATAAGCAAACAAGTCTTTAACAAACAAATCAAATCCTAGCTACAACTTTTAGCCACTCTAAATCACAATAAAACCAAACTAAAAGTGTAGAAAACGTCTTAGAACGATGTACAATCTGAAAGAAATAGGAAATAAACTTATGTGTCGATGTCGGTCCCTCGTCTCCGAGCTCCCGTCATGATCTCGAATCTCCACGAATGCTTTAGCTCACCAGGAATGCTCCATTTTCTCTTCTTACAGAGTGTATTTCGAATCTAGGGTGCAAAGACTATCAAATTCGGCTCCCTTTGCAAGAAGAAATCATGTTGTATTTATAAGGGTTTTCGGTACAACGTTGCAACGCTAGGGACAGCGTTGCAACGTTGTACCCTAGGCGCGTATCATATATGGAATATGTTGACAGCGTTGCAACACTAGGGACAGCGTTGCAACACAGCTACCTTAACGCGCGCGCCTCTCTATCGATCTGGCGTTGCGACGCAAGGCGCAAAGCGGCGTTGCGCCGCCGCCACTGATCATGCTACTTAGCTTATCGAGATAGCGCCAGACGCTGCAAGGTAGTGTTACAACGCTATCGACATGGGTCTTCTATGCTTCAAAACAGCAAGCATCGTGAGTCTTCTATGCTTCAAAACAGCAAGCATGGCGTTGCAACGCCATCACCTCGGGTCTACTAGCTTTGATTGGTCCTTCTACTTCCAATTGATATTATTTTGGGCTCCAAAAAGCCTCGATTCGATCCCGAGTGATCCATAATGTCTCCAAATGTCCTGTTTAAGCTCTTAACCTGAAATTTAATGATTAACACACATAAGCCCCTGAAATTATCATAAAACTAGCAATAAGCCTAAGGATAACACATTTTGGATCATACGAGCGATTTGGTGAATTGCTGTGAAATTCTCTCAACCCAAAAAATCCCTTCCTCTTCCAATTGTTGGAGGTTTCCCACCAAATCTCGATCTTAAGATACTCAGAGACATAGAAGGTTTACACTACTAGTAGTGTCCTGTTTCACTGAGGAGAAGAGCTACGTTGGGTTCCTGTGTAGAATTGTGTTGCAAGAAGTTACAATTGATTGAAACTACAAAGGTAATAATTCTTTTCCTTTTAGTTTAGAAACTCACAACATGTTAATTTATGCTTTAATCTATGCTTAATTTAGAATTGCTTATCTCTGTTTTTTATTTGCCAATGTATGGGTTTTTGGAGTACACCAAAACAATCAAGCAAATTACGATTATAATATCACGTTTCCGTTGCTCAAGGGGATTTGATTCCCTTCAACAAAAATCCCTTTCGGGCCATTGAGAGGGTAGGGCCCTTTGTTAAAGTTTCGAATATACCACTTAAGGAAACACTCATCTACTTACCCTAAGTTGGTAATTAGTGAATTTCATCTTGTAAGGTTAAGTCTCTAGCTACCCATGCAGCTTTGTCCATAAGAAGGTAGCAAGAGTTTTAATTCCAGCTTAGGACGAATTTTAATTGAAGATTGAATAGGTGATGATTCTCTTTCATTTAATTCCAACCATTCAAAAGCTCGTTTGAAGTTAGAGGCTTCAGAAACACTCTCTGATTCTTCATAAATGCTATAACATCTGACTCTTCCTTAAAATTTTCATCAATCTTCCACTTGTGTTGTTCCAATATTTCTACTTTTATGTATCCTCTGATTATTTCTTAACAAATTTGAATGGTAGAGCATTCTTCCTATCAGAAGTATATTTCATTGCTTCAAAAATATTGAACTTCACTTCCTAGTCATCCACTCTCATCTTTAGCTCTCCTTTTGGCACATCAATTTGTGTTCCTACCGTAGCCAAAATGGTCTTCCCAAAATTATAGGTACATTCTTATTAGCTTGGTAGTCTAAAATAATAAAATCTGTTGGGAACACAAATTTGTTTATTTACACCAAAAATATATTCAATCTTTCCCTCAGGATATGTGATTGATCTATCAGCCAACTGAAGTGTAACAATTGTCAGTCTTGCTTCTTTTATCCCTAGCTTCCTAAAAATAGGCAATGACATGAAATTTATTCTAGCTCCAAGGTCACATAAAACTCTTCCAACCTATTTACCAACATTTGAAATAGGCACGATAAATACTCTTGGGTCTCTAAGTTTTGGAGGGATAAAATGTGTGAAAATTGAACTACACTTAGCTAAAAGTGATACAATTTCAAATTCTACTGGTCTTTTCTTCTTTGTCAGCATATCCTTGAGACATTTTGCATACTTAGGCATTTGCTCCAAAGCTTCTACCACTAGTATGTTGATATGCAATTGTTTGAAGATGTCGTAGAACTTCTTGAATTGTTGATCTTGAGCTTTCTTCTTTAATCTCTGTGGAAATGGAGGTGTAGGTGGCACAAATTCAACTTTTGAAAATGGCACTTCTTTAAAAACAACTGGAGGATTTGCTTTGACAATTTGTTATGGCTCAGCTTCTTCTGTCTCTTTCTGATTCTCCATCTCAGGTTCAACTGCGGCTTCTTTTGTTTAGATTGTTGATTCTCTACTCTTCTGCTTTTTCCTACTCAAAGTTTCTATTACAACCAAAGGTCTTCCACTTCTCAACTCAATTGATTGTACTTGTTCTTTACCTTCTCTTTTGGGAGTCTCAGTATCTGAAGGATGTTTCCCTTAAGATCTAACCTTTAATTCACTAGCTAGTTGCCCAACTTGAATTTCTAGATTCCTCAAGGAAGTTTGTTGACTTTGAATTATGGCATCGTTCTTTGCCATATACTCCTTCATAAGGTTCCCCACAGAAGTTCCAAGAATATTTTGATTGAATTGCTTTGGTTGAGTGTATTGTTGATTTTGTTGTTGTTTAAATCCTGGAGGGTGTGGTTTTTATGAAATCAACCCTCCCTATTCTTCCTAGAAATCAAGAGGACAAACACACAGAAATGGTTGGTCAAATGAAATCGAGTTAGACTTAGGATTAAGCACACATAAAAACCAAATCGATTAGAAATAAAATTTACATAGCTGCAATGTAAATTAAACTACAATCATCCTCTAATCCTCACCTTAAAGTGGGTTAGTTCATGTTCACAAGTAAAGAAAAATAGAAGAAGCCATAAATAAAATAGTAACTAATCTAAACAACTAAAATGCAGAAAAGAAGGAGAAAGAAATGTTGCTTCAAATCTTCCGTTGTAGCTCCCGTTGTAGCTCCCGTTGTTGCTCCAACAAGGAACCTTCCTTTTCGGACAAAAACTACCAATACGACGCTTGGAACCCAGACTTCTCTTTCCTTCCTATCTCCTTTTCAGGAATTTCTCTCTAAAATGATGGGTGCCCACCTTAAAAACGACTGTCCTAACTTTATGCTCTCCTTCTCGACAAACAGGGTTGAATGGACAACTTCTTCCACATGGCAGCATTTCTGAGGTCAAAAGAAGCTGAATCATCTGACAACATCCACATCATTTAATGAGATTTCTCTCACGTACAAATTCTATTTGGCTCCAGGGAGGACATTTCTACTATAGCAAATAGTTGAAAAATTGTTGTCTGCGTTCCTTGAGCATCTTCTTTAATTCCAACCCTAATTAAGAAATAATTAAGCTTGTTAATTAAGGTAATTATACTCAAATGATAATTTCACTGTCTCAAAATTAATATAAAAGCAAAGTAAATAAAAGCTAAGGGGTTCATGCATAAAGTCATAAAATTCATAGAAAATCATTACAGAATATTAATAGCTAATAACTCTTATTTTTAAGATTTATCAGAGTCAAAGAGGGCAATTTGGTCCTTTTGCCTCAGTTGAGAGTGTCGAGACGCTCCACAGAGCCCTCCTTGACGCTGCATTACAGAATGGTGAAAAATAGAGTAGCGTCGAGACGCTAGCCACAATGTCTTGACGTTGTATCGAAGACAAAAGCGCACGAAACAAGACAGCGTCTCAACACTAACGTGATAACGTCGTGTTATGTTGTAGCAAGGCCTCATGATGCTAGAAATGGGGCAACGTCTCCTTTTCATTTAGGGCAAAAAGGAGGAGAGGATTTAGGAGATTTTTAGAACACCATGGTTGTATTTCCTTTAAGTTTTTTTATTTTTTGTTTCTTTTAGCTTAGGATTAGTGTAGATTTAGTCTTATAATGGAGTTTATGGCGTTTGTAATGCGGCTACCGGCTTCGACTAAGCTGGAACGCCAATTTGGAGGCGATCGTCGGAAATTTTGTGTAACGCCATGAGGTTTGCCTATCAATGAGAATTCATTTGCTTGATGTTCTATCTTAATTCCCTTTGTTTGAATTTCTAAGCATATTTGTAATAGAGTTTAGCACACTCTCGTGCGTCAAATGAGTTTAGCTAAGCTATGAGTGTTGATTTTCTGTTTGGCATGCAAATTTAGTAGCACTAAGCATTAGGTTCGGTGAGTTTATGAGCTTTGAGCGGTCATGAAAAACTTAATGGACCTAGTGCTTAAAGAGGAAACCAAAGTATGAGGTTTAATCTAGGCTTGCCACTTAGGTTAAATTGAGTAATTTGCTAATCTTACATACTTTTAAAGCTTAAACGACGGATCTCTAGCATAGCACGTGACAATCTCTGCTAGGATTAGTATTGTCTCCAGCTTTAGACTAGTTTTTGGTTTAATTACTTGATTAATTAAACTGCCTTATAACTAATTAGGAATTCATTGGTTTTCAATTGGATGTGACGAATATATCACAACTTGCTAAATAAATTCAATCTTTAATACTTATGATTGACATTACAAAATAGCATCCTGATGTGACTCCACAAATTGGTATCCAATTAGTCTACTCATTCCTCTGTTAGTTTTCTCATTTGTCTACTTTATGCATTTAATTTTGCCCATCTTTACTTCTATCATATCGCCAAACTCCTTCCCCCCTCTCCCCCATGTTACATGAATCTAAATGAAGCGAGCAAGTTATGAAAATATTGTCTACCGCCTTTTCGTGGATCGACCTCGCTACTAGACTGCAAATCTAGTAGGTTAGTTTATAAATTTCATTTTGACGTGTCTGATAAGCACGAATCAAAATTGGCATTGTTGCCTGAGTTTTTATTTCTCTAGCACATACCAAATTTTGAGGTTCACTCAATTGTACATCTCTTGTGTTACAAGCACTTGTTGTTGCTAACCTAACATCAACACAAGTATGTCACTTACCCACTTGCTCTTGGACCTCCTAGCCAAGCCACATGTCTTGAGACTCGTTGATGTGAAAACCCTAGTGAACTAAAATTAAGAACCCTTTGGTTATGTGTGAAGGGATCATATCCCGGTGCAGAAGCATTTGAATCGCTTTTGCCTGCAAATACGTTGTCAAATTTTCACAAAACAGAAAATTGATTAAGCATAAATTGGGAAGAAGAAAATTTACCTTTGAAGAATTCTTTTTTCACGTGTTCCTTCTCCAATCTCGATTTCGTACCAGTCTTGAACAAAAATCAATCTCGAACACCTCTATTATGGCTACTTCGTTGTGCTCTAAGAGAGGGAGAACTGTGGGAGTTCCTTTCGAAATTGGGAGAGAAATCTCTTTTTGAAGAGAATGGTGTTAGGGAGAATTTGAGAGAGATTAATGTTTTGGATTTGCCAAAATCCAAAATTAAGTGATTAAATGCCAAAATGCATCCCAATGCACTCTTATATAGTGTGTGAAGGTGGAGGTACCCACTCACCCACTATTTGCATAATCAATGCACTATGCAAATCATATTTGCATAATTGCATAATATAAGGTATCATATACCTTACTTACATTATGCAAATCATATTTGGATAATGCATACTATAAAGTATCATATACTTTATTAATTGAATCATATTCAATTTTCCATATTACTCTCATATTCTCTATTATATTTAATATGAAACTATTTTGCATTAAATTAGACATTTGGATTATAATCTAAATATAGCATATAGTTCATTATGAATCATATTCACATTAAATTATATATTATATCAATTATATCACATATAATCGTTATAATTCCCATTTACGAATTCAAATATTTCAAATTCGCTCAAAACTTTATACCCTCGATATTTCCATGTTGAGCCAGCGGAGGGACCTAATGGACCTACAGTTCATGAGTTCCAATGATACGAGGTTAACTGATCGAACTCCTTGACCTGGTTGACCAACATTCATTAACTACGAGTCACTCCACTATAGACTCGTAGTTGCACTCTCCTTATAGCACAAGTTGTGTCCATTGATTTAACCAATATCCTTGAGTCGACCCTTCACATGGTGTTCGTAATCACAAGTGGGTCAAATTACCATTTTACCCCCATGATTACCTCTTGCTCCTTAAGTACTATTAATCCTCTAATGAACAACTTGTTTACGGTCCTACCATAAACAAAGTTCCTCTCGGGCCAGTGAGAAGGTGGGACCCCGTTGTTCAAGACCTGGATTCATCCCTTAAGAGAACAACCTATCTAAATTTTCTAGCTCGAGAACGAGTGAATTCCATTTTGCGAAGTTAAGATCCCAGCTCTCCACGAGATTTTGTCCCAAAGAAGGTAGGCATATTAAGCCGACAACTCTGGTCACTCTCACCCATACTAGTCAAAGGACAACACCCCGCAGACAGGAGTTCGTAACCCACTCAAAATTCAGGTTGAGTCAATAATGGTCATCTATAAATTATTAGACCTAATCTGTTAACGGTGTTACATCAACTTGACTAATAATTCGTGGTCTGGTCTTGTACGATCTCATCGCACAAGATGCCCCCACTCGCATGTCAACTACATAAACGAGTTGGATCACCTTGTTTGTATCAAATACAAAGTGAGACCCATCCACAGTGTTACCATGATAAGGTTCCCAAGTTTATCCATGTACTATAGATCGTTCGAGTTACATACTTGAACATGATCCTACTTGTGTGTCCACTACACACTATTCAAGATCTCATAATCATAACCCTGAAGCTTAGTTTATTGTATTAAGTTTAAATGCGAGTACACAAGAAAAGATAAAAAATAACTCTTTATTTAATTTCATCGAGCATTTACAAATACCACGAGTTTAGAGAATAAAGCCCCAACAATGTGAACCCATAATTCTCAAACACTAAAACTCTCAAATCGATTCAATTCAATCCCAAGGAAAAGGACTAGATGTGGATTACCTTTTGATCTAAGACCAAGAGACAACAAATTGATTCCTCACTCAAGGGTTGAACACTCCACAAGCAAGCTGATCAAACCTACCTGAATGTTCTTAGATTGCAACTTTGGCTTCCAGAATTGCAAAGAGGTGATGATGTGGCTCAAACATTAATAACTCTCATTTATGAGAGTTATTTGGCCCATTGTTGATAACTTATTATTGGAAACTAAGTAATAATTAGGCAAAAGTATTAGAAGTTTTTGCAGGAATTGCAACATTTTCCCAAAAGCAAAAAGAAGAGCTTATATGTTATGATCTGACTGTAGGAATGAAAAATAACGCAATTGCCTGGACAAAGGACGCAAACTAACGCAATTGCCTAAATGAAGTAAGATCGGCCGCGAAATTTGAGGAAAAGACTTAGTTACGAAAATCAAGTCGAGAATTGAGGACGACAAAGTGAGCTTGTCGGATGGAAACCATAGGGAAAGGCAACTCTATAAATAGACGAGCAAGCGGCCAAGAAGACACACGGTGGAGAAGAGGAATACTGTGTTTCAGCTTACTGCCATCATTTTGCTCACTCTTCTTTATCACTTTATCAAGTAATAGATCTGTTGTACTAGTCGCAGCTTCCAGTTTTGAACATCGTCGTTCTGTTTTGCTTCTTTAGATTTAACTTCAGTATTTCTGTAGTTTTATCCCTTTTGTATCGCACATCTCCAGTTTCGAACATTTGCATTTCTGTTTTGGTTACTCTAGAGTCCGATTAAGTATTTCTGTATTCCTTCCAATCTGTATCCTTTATTTCACAAACATTGCTTATTATTTTTCATCAAAGTTGGTTGTTCTGTCGATTTTCTTTATTCAACAGTATTGTCTTTAATTGAACAATCTAAGTGGCTCTCTCGGTTCGTGCTTAACAGTGGTAGGTCGAGAGATAAAGCTTAGGATGATGTTTTCGCAAGCTATGTTTGATTTTATCTTTACTGTTTTATTTATGAGGACCTAACTTTCCTTAGGGATTCAAAATGTGAATACCCTAAGGAAAGACAACGAAACTCCAAAGCAAGAGCAATTCTATTGCGGGAACACTTGGTCGGCCATCTAAGGTTACCTCTCAAGCTTGAGTTCGGCACCGAAAGGGTTGAGCTGAAGTGGATTTCCCAAAAGTAATGGAGTAAATGGGCTTAGACATAAGGCCTGAACTTTGTCCCTAGGCATAGGCCAAGACTCCAAAACCTTAGAGCCATGAGCACAAGCATCTGAGATAGATTAACCATCGACATATGGGTTTAATCACTCAGCCTCCTAAAGATACTTCAAAGAATGTCGAATAGGGGTAGGGTTTGGTTTACTTTGTTTGGAAGGTTTGGTCGAATCACATCGCTTAGCAACCAATTGCTGACGCAGAGTCGCGCAATTGCATTACAGCAGTAGATATACGCAACTATGCGGCAGGGCAGCGCGACGCAATTGTGTTGTTTTATTGTGGTCGTGTTGCGCTGCAAAATGCAACTGCAAAGCGAGGCAATTGCGCCTGAGTTGCATTGTCTTCCCGATTAGCGGTCTTAGCATTTTGAATCCCTTCTTTCTCGTTATTATTATTTATTTTTAGAACACAATCACCACATTATTCAACTCACTTTTGGTTACCATTTTGCATTCGGTCAGCAAGTCGTCCAAACTCCCGATTGGTTTTATTACTCCGTTCCCTTGGGCTCGATACTCTAGAATACTTCCAGATTCTTATTACTTTGATCGCGTGCGCTTGCACGTTTTTTCTATACTATGTTTTTGGCAGTGTTGTCGGGGAACGACATTTTCAATCAAATTAATCAGAAACGTACGACTAAAGATAGATTGCAAATCGACGCATTTGCGTTGATCATTCCAACGCAATTGCTTGGCAATGGCAGCTCCTCTACTCTAGGAAACTGAGTTTAGTTGCAGGAACTTGCAGGTTAAGCATAGTGTATGCAAAAAGAGTTTTGTCACTTGGAACTAGACCTTGAGATAGAAAGAACCTTCCACCTACGATGTAGGCAACAAAGAAGGAAAAAGTTGCAGAATCTAATCACACAGGCAAGCTGTGAGGGAAGCAATCAACAAAATACAAGAATGGAACCAATGAATGGAGAGCATCCTCAGAATGCAAACAATATGCAGCAACAAGCCCCCCCAGCTAACCCAATTTTCATTGCAGATGAAAGGAACCGAGCTATTCGAAACTATGTAGCTACAACTTTTAAGAATTTGAACACATGCATCAAGGAGCCCAACATCGAAGCAAATCACTTGGAACTCAAACCAGTGATATTTCATATGCTAAATACTATGGGCCAATTTGTAGGACTGTCGAATGAGGACCCCCACAAACATCAACTCATTCATCATAAATGGAATTTCGAAGGAAGCGTTGCGCTTGAAGCTATTTCCTTTTTCTTTACAGGAAAACGTAGAGGTTTGGTTGGATTCATTCCCTCCGGATTCCATAAGGACTTGGGATGAGTTAGTTGAGAAATTCCTGTTGAAATATTTCCCACCAACGAAAAACGCATAAATTCGGGGGGAAATCATCACTTTCAAGCAAGGCTTCCATGAAGGATTAGATACAACATGGGAGCGGTTCAAAAAGTTGGTTAGAAAATGTTCCCACCACGGACTCCCTGTTTGTCTCCTTATAGAACATTTCTATAATGGATTGACACAAGCTTCCAAGACGCTGGTAAATGCCTCAGTAAATGGATCATTACTGACCAAGATGGTGAATGAGGCACATGAAATCTTAGATGCCATGGCCTCTGTTGCGTAATTTTTTTATTGCAATACCGCAGTGTACGGGTCAAGTTTTAGTATAGTGATTTATGAGTCCAAGTATCGTCCTCGGGAATGGGTTTCTAGATTAATTAATTATTAAGGTACTAATTCTCAATTTTAGCTAAAGAAACATAACATGTATAGCTGGTTGAAGTAAATACAAACAAACGAACAAACATGTGGAGACACAGATTGATAGATTTGGGAGAAGTGATTTTACAAGTTAAAGACCTAACTAGCACATGCATTGAACCAATGAGATGAAATTATAAACAAGAAGTGAAATACTCAAGAAAATCTCTCGATTCTTAGTGAGCCTCACACATGCAATAAACTCATAGTCTCCATATGAACCTACAACATGCATGGCATTAAGCAACTTCTTTATGTGTTTCCCTAAGATTTCTAGGTCACTCTCGTGCCAGACTTCCAAGGGTTTTGACAATTTTGCTCTAATTCAAGCTTTATCTCTCGAGTCCACTTAAATCAACAAATTAAAAAGTAAAGAACGAATTGCCAAAAATAATGACATAACATACTTCAATACATCACAAGAAAGTCATAACAAGTAATTCAAATCCTAACTACTATGTTTAGCTACTCTAAATCACAAGAAAAACAAACTAAACAAGTAGAAAACGTCTTAGAATGCTATTACAAATTGAAAGAAAGAGAAATAAACTTAGGTGTCGATGTCGGTCCTTCGTCTCCGAGCTCCCGTCTTCGATCTCGAACCTCCACGAATGCTTTGGCTCCCAAAATCACTCTTTTCTCTCTTACACAAGGTGTATTTCAATTTAGGGCAAAACTCTACCAAATTGTGCTCTCCTTTTGCAAGAATCACAAGGTTGTATTTATAGACATCAATGGGGCAGCGTTGCAATGCTAGGGACAGCGTTGCAACGCTGTACCCTAAATGCGTGGTAAATATGGAAACTATCGGCAGCGTTGCAACGCTAGGAACAGCGTTGCAATGCTGCTACCTTAACGCGCGCGCCCTTATCGATCTGGCGTTGCGACGCTGCAAGTCGGCGTTGCAACGCCTCTGCGCGCTCTCTCATGCGTGGCTTCTCATCGAGATAGCGTTGTAACGCTATCGCTTGGAGTCTTCAAAGCCTTTAAACAAAGAAGCATGGCGTTAACGCTCGCATGGCGTTACGTAACGCTCGCATGGTTACAACGGCATCACATCACCGGGTCATCATGCTTGGATTGGTTCTTTTTCTTCCAATTGATGTTATCTTTAGCTCCAAATAGCCCCATTTTGATCCCGAGTGATCCAAATTGTCTCCAATAGCTCTGTTTAAGCTCTTAACCTTAAATTGAATTGATTAACCACGTAAAAGTCCTGAAATCATCATAAAACTAGTAATAATTAAGCCTAAGGATAGCACATTTTGTGTGCTATCAACCTCGAGTAACAGTCAGTGGGAAGAGAAGGATTCAAGTCATGTGCGAGGTGCTACAGGTGTGCACGTGGTTGACGCAATTGCAAGCCTGAGTGCACAGATGACAACAATGAACAACATGTTGAAGAACATAGCTTTAGCGAACAAAGCATCAGTGGCAATGGTCAACCAAGCACCAACACCCTCGTGCCCCTATTGTCAAGAAAATCATGTTTATGATAATTTCCCTCATAACCCTGCATCTATTTGTTGTGTAGGACAGAACATACCAAATCCATACTCAAACACTTACAACCGAGGTTGGCGTCAACACCCAAATTTCTCTTGGGGTGGACAAAGCTCTGGAAGCTCGAACCAGTCACAATTTGCCAAACAAGGAACTCCTCCTGGTTTTAACAATTCATCACAACAACAGTATGCCCCAAGGAATGGAAATCAGGGGCAACAAAGCCAAGCCTCATCAGGACCATCATTAGAGATTTTGATGAAGGAATTCATGATGAAAAATGAGGCAATCATTCAGAGTCAGGTTGCATCCATTCGAAACTTGGAAATACAGGTCGAGCAAATGGCCAATGAATTAAAAAGCAGACCACATGGAATGTTGCCAAGCACCACAGAAACTCCGCACCACAAAGGAAAGGAGCAGTGCAATGCCATAACACTGAGAAGTTGCCTAAAATATGAAGGCAAGGAACCACCTAGGACTGAAAGAGAATGTGAACCAGCAGGAAAGAAGGTAATTGCAGAGGAAACCCCAAGGGAACAAGAAAAGATGGCAAAACAGTCAGAAGTAGATAAAAAGGGAGCAGCAAACCAAAAAGAGATAGAAGAACACATACCACCACCTCCGTTTCCCCAACGACTGAAAAAGAAGAATCAGGATGCACAATTCAATAAATTCTTAGACATCCTCAAGCAACTTCATATCAACATTCCGTTGGTAGAAGCGCTAGAGCAAATGCCTAATTATGTCAAATTCCTGAAAGACATCTTGACTAAGAAATGAAGGTTGGGGGAGTTCGAATAAGTGGCATTGATAGAGAACTATAGTGCTCTTCTCACCAGTAAAGTGCCACCCAAACTGCAGGACCCAGAAAGTTTCATAATCCCTTGTGTGTTTGGAAACACCGACGTTGGGAAAGTGCAGTGTGATCTTGGGGCAAGCATTAATTTGATGCCTTTGTCCGTATTCTGCAAATTAGGAATTGGTAAAGCCCGCCCCACGACAGTTACACTGCAACTCGCAGACAGGACAATTGCAAGGCCGACTGGAAAAATCGAGGATGTTCTGGTTAAAGTTGACAAATTCGTATTTCCAACCGACTTCATAATTCTAGATTGCGAGGCAGATCGAGAAGTCCCCATCATCCTTGGAAGACCCTTCCTTGCCACAGGTTGCACCTTGATTGATGTGCAAAAAGGCGAACTCACAATGAGGGTAAATGATCAACCGATCACATTTAATGTCCTAAAGGCACTCAAATATCCTGGGGAATTGGAAGAATGTTCAAGAATAGAACTAGTAGAGGCAATTCAATTTGAACACTTCCAAGAACAAACAGAAGAAGACGACCTAGCAAGAGGACATGACGAGTTAGACGAACTTGAGGCAGTAGCATAAGTGGCATACATAGACCCATTAAGAACTCTGGAAGACAAGACGTTACAAATCAAGCCATCGATTGAAGATCCACCAGAGCTCGAGCTCAAACCACTTCCAACCCATCTGAAATACAAGTTTTTGGGAGATAAAGACACCTTACCTGTGATTATTTCATCTAATCCTACTGATCAGGATGAACGCTCTCTTTTGTAGGTATTGTCTCGCCATAAAAAAAGCAATAGGATGGACGATTGCAGACATTCGAGGGATCAACCCAACGTTTTGCATGCATAAGATTAACCTGGAGGAGGGAGCAAAGAATTCAATCGAGGGTCAGCGAAGATTAAACTCAACCATGAAAGAGGTAGTTAGGAAGGAGATCTTAAAATGGATGGATGCAGGTATAATATATCCCATTGCCGACAACAATTGGGTGAGCCCTGTCCAATGTGTGCCCAAGAAATGTGGGATGGCCATAATAAAAAATGAGGACAACAAGCTCATTCCCACACGGACAGTCACAAGGTGGAGAATTTGCATGGATTACCGACGTCTGAACAAAGCAACTTGGAAAGATCACTTCCTATTGTCATTTATGGATCAAATGCTCAACCGTCTAGCTGGAAAAGAATACTATTGCTTCTTGTACGGTTATTCATGATACAATCAGATAACCATCGATCTTAGGGACCAAGATAAAACGACATGCACTTGTCCCTACTGGACATTCATCTTCCGGCGCATGCCATTCGGATTGTGTAATGCACCAGCGACCTTTCAGCAGTGCATGATGGCAATTTTCTCGGACATGATTGAGAGAACCGTGGAAATCTTCATGGATGACTTCTCTGTGCATGGAGAGACTTGCAACGCATGTCCTGAGAACCTAGAACAAGTATTGCACATATGCGAAGAAACCAATCTAGTACTGAATTGGGAGAAATGTCATTTTATGGTGCAGGAAGGAATCGTGCTCGGGAATAGAATTTCAAAGAAAGGATCGAGGTAGATCGAGCTAAAGTGGAGCACATTTCAAAACTCCCACCTCCAAAAACAGTCAAGGATATTCGAAGCTTTTTGGGGCATGCCGGATTTTACAGGAGATTTATAAAAGGGTTCTCTCATATCTCAAAGCCCCTGTGCTCATTGTTGGAAAAAAACAAGCCATTTGTTTTTTACAAGGATTATTCAGCAGCGTTCGAGAAGTTGAAGGAAGCTCTAAGCATAACCCCTATCATGGTGGAGCCTGACTGGGCAAAACCATTTGAGATAATGTGCGACGCGAGCGATTTTGCGGTAGGAGCCATCTTGACTCAAATACGTGAAAAGATATTGCATCCCGTGTATTACGCTAGCAAAACTTTGAACGAGGCTCAAATAAATTACACAACAACAAAGAAAGAACTGCTAGTAGTCGTATTCGCGTTTGACAAATCCAGGTCCTATTTGGTGGGCAGCAAGGTAATCGCCCACACAGACCATTCAGCATTAAAGTATCTCATCTCAAAGAAGGATGCAAAACCTAGGCTCATTCGATGGATATTATTGTTTCAAGAATTCGATCTAAAGATTCAGGATAGAAAGGGAAGCGAAAACCAGGTAGCAGATCACATGTCCCATATCCAAGAAAATGTCACAGTGGGTGATGGGGCAGAAATACTGGACCAATTTGCAGATGAGCAGGTATTACAGATTGACAAAAAGGAAGATCCATGGTACGCTGACTTTGCAAATTATCTGGCAAGCGAAATATGGCCACAAGAAGCATCCTCACATCAAAGGAAGAAATTCTTTTCTAATGTAAAACACTATTTTTGGGACGAACCACACCTCTAGTGTGGAGACGATGCATAGCAGAATACGAGATGAGCAAAGTTCTAGAAGCCTGCCATTCAACACCTTATGAAGGGCATTTCTAGGTAAATAAAACAGCTGCAAAAGTGCTACAGAGTGGATATTTCGGCCAATGCTATTTAAAGACGCACAGAACTTCGCAAAAAGATATGAGAGGTGTCAAAGAACAAGGAACCTGAGCGCGCGGAATGAAATGTCGATGACATATATGTTGGAAGTGGAAATCTTTGACATCTGGGGAATCGATTTCATGGGCCCATTCTCGCAGCCGTACGAAAATTACTACATACTATCGATTATGTATCCAAGTGGATAGAAGCAGTGGCCACAGCGACGAACGATGCAAAGGTAGTTCAGAAGTTTCTACTAAAAAATATTTCCACACGCTATAGAGCGCCAAAGGTGTTGATCAGTGATAAAGGATCACATTTCGTCAACAGTCATGACCAAAATTCTGGCCAAATATAATGTGAAGCATCGAGTAACAACAACCTACCATCCTCAAACCAATGGCCAAACTGAGGTATCAAACCGAGAAATTAAGGCTATCCTAGAGAAAACGGTGGATCCAGCTAGGAAGGATTGGGCTTCGAGACTGGTCGAGGCTTTGTGGGCTCACAGAACAGCGTACAAGGCCCCCTTGGGGATGTCACCTTACAGAATTGTATTTCGAAAGGTCTGCCATTTACCATTGGAGCTAGAGTACAAAGTGTTATGGGCAATTAAAAAGTTGAATTTGGGCATGGAGTAGTCAGGAGTAGCACGGAAGTTACAGATTAATGAAATGGAAGAGCTCAGACATGAATCCTTCGAGAACGCCAAAATCTACAAGGAAAAAAATGAAGAAATGGCATGATCTGTTGATTAAGAAAAAAGAGAAATAACATGAATTGCTAGAGGGCAAGCAATGATTCAAGTTTGGTGATGTGATAACTCTCATTTATGAGAGTTATTTGGCCCATTGTTGATAACTTATTATTGGAAACTGAGTAATAATTAAGCAAAAGTATTAGAAGTTTTTGCAAGAATTGCGACATTTTCCCAAAAGCAAAAAGAAGAGCTTATATGTTATGATCTGACTGCAGGAACGCAAAATGACGCAATTGTCTGGATAAAGAAAGCAAACTAACGCAATTGCCTAAATGAAATAAGATCGGTCGCAGAATTTGAGGAAAAGACTTAGTTGCATAAATCAAGCCGAGAATTGAGGACGACAAAGTGAGCTTGTCAGATGGAAACCCTAGGGACAGGCAACTCTATAAATAGACGAGCAAGCGGGCAAGAAGACACACGGTGCAGAAGAGGAATACTGTGTTTTCAGCTTACTGTCGTCATTTTGCTCAATCTTCTGTATCACTTTATCAAGTAGTAGATCTGTTGTACTAGTCGCAGCTTTCAGTTTTGAACATTGTCATTCTGTTTTGCTTCTTTAGATTTAGCTTCAGTATTTCTGTAGTTTTATCCATTCTGTATCGCATATCTCCAGTTTCAAACATCTAGAGTCAGATTCAGTATTTTTGTATTCCTTCTAACCTGTATCCTTTATTTCACAAATGTTGCTAATTATTTTTAATCAAGGTTGGTTATTTTGTTGATTTTCTTTGTTCTACAGTATTGTCTTTAATTGAACAATCTAAGTGGCTCTCTCGGTTTGTGCTTAACAGTGGTAGATCGAGAGATAAAGCTTAGGATGATATTTTCGCAAGCTATGTTTGATTTTACCTTTACCGTTTTATCCATGAGGAGCTAACTTTCCTTAGGGATTCAAAATGTGAATACCCTAAGGAAAGACAACGAAACTCCAAAGCAAGAGAAATTCAATTAAACCTCCAAGGAAGTTTACTTTTGGTGATTTTATTGTGGGAAGCCTTGGTCGGCCATCTAAGGTTACCTCTCAAGCTTGAGTTCGGCACCGAAAGGGTTGAGCTGAAGTGGATTTCCCAAAATTAATGGAGTAAAGGGGTTTAGACATAAGGCCTGAACTTTGTTCCTAGGCATAGGGCAAAACTCCAAAACCTTAGAGCAATGAGCACAAGCATCTGAGATAGATTAACCATAGACATATGGGTTTAATCACTCAGCCTCCTAAAAATACTTCAAAAAAGGTCGAATAGGGGTAGGGCTTGGTTTACTTCGTTTGGAAGGTTTGGTCGAATCACATCGCTTAGCAACCAATTGCTGACGCAGAGTCGCGCAATTGCATTGCAGCAGTAGATATACGCAACTATGCGGCAGGGCAGCGCGACACAATTGCGTTGTTTTGCCTTCTCGTGCAAATGTAGTCTATTGTCGTGTTGTTGTCGCGTTGCGCTGCAAAACACAACTGCAAAGCAAGGCAATTGCGCCCAAGTTGCATTGTCTTCCCGATTAGCGGTCTTAGCATTTTGAATCCCTTCTTTCTCGTTATTATTATTTATTTTTAGAACACAATCACCACATTATTCAACTCACTTTTGGTTACCATTTTGCACTCGGTCAACCAGTCGTCCAAACTCTCGATTGGTTTTATTACTTCGTTCCCTTAGTCTCGATACTCTGGAATACTTCCAGATTCTTATTACTTCGATCGTGTGCGCTTGCGCGTTTTCGCTATACCAAACATCAAATACAGAAAATTTCATTCATCAAAAAACCGTCCTGTATAACCTAATGTCAAAGCTTTAAATAGCTTCCCAAACCCTATATGCCACATCATAACAAATGACAGAAAATGCCCCTACTTAAAATATCATAAAAATGATAAAATTGGAAAAAAATAATAAAATTACATAAAAACTAGAAAATAATAATTTGATTCCCCGGTGATTCATATCATCCTCTCGTTCTTTTGAAGGGTTCGTCCTCGAATCTAAATTGTCACCTTGGAGAGAAAATTTATAGTCATAAGATTTCAATGATCTAACTCTCTTTGGATTCCTCTTGAATTTTCCACCAAGGTTGGGTTCATCAATAAGCTTTGAGTAATATTTCGTAACTAGTAACATCTTTCTTTTGTACTTTGTATGTGAAAAATATTTCTCCTTCACTAGTGCATTAATTTCCTTCAAAAATTCAAAATTAGCAGTACGAAATACACTAAGATTAGGTGCACCTAAGAGATAACAAGTTCTCTTGTGTACAAGCTCCAAGATAAATCGTTTTGAGGAGATAATTTTATCCTCACAAACTCCTAAAATTGGACTCACTCCCTTGACCTCTTCTTCATTTCCACCACTTTGTATGTTGCTTCCAAATTCTTCTTTCACATTCTCTTCTTCTAATGTATCTACCTCCTCATTCTTTTTCTCTAATTTTGACTAATCAATGCATATCTCTTTATTCTCGGTGGCTCTTCTTTCTTCATCTTCAGAAATATTTATATTTAAATCTTCTTCTTGTGCTTTTATATGATGTACTTGTTCTTCTTCTTGGGTGGGTCACTCGTGTTCTTCTTGGCATGTTTTCCCTCTTGAGGCTTGGTAAAACAAAGTTCATTCTTGGACGGATTCTCTTACATACTTTCTTATCGAATGGCGTCATTCAACCAATTCTTCCTGTATAGCCTCTCTAAATATTGCATCTCTACTTCGATTTTCAACTCGTCTCCTTTGTTGGTACATGGTTGCAAAATAAAAATAAGTAAAAGAAAAATGGAGCTCACAATTCACTCCCTCACATATTTCACTCGATAGATAGAAATCACTCGTGTTTACTCTCTTTAATGTAATCTCTCCCTTACAAAGATGCAATCTCTCTCAAAGATATGGTGATGAGCCCAGACTTTGCTACCAAGATCAAAGAAGCAAACTAGAAACAACTCAAGCAAGAATGATTGTAAAGTGTCAAACTCAAGTAAAAAATAGTAGAATATAAAAAAATGAAAATTAGAAATCAAGAACGTAATGTTCAAGATCCAAAAAAATAGGAAAGGAAATAACAAAAACAAGATATCTGGAATCAAGAATTTAAGATTCATGATTCAAGGAATTATGTGAGATGAACAAAGAAAAGAAAACAACTAGATAATTTTTTTTTTTAGTTTTGAAACTACTTGCAAGCATTTGGAATTAAGATAAACGTTGTAAACAAGTAAGAGTTTGTGCACAAATTCACAAAATAACCATAATTAACAAAAGTATCTTCTTTGATCACAATGTCAAAAACGATAGAGAATATGGTTTATGATAGGGGTGGCTTGGTAAATTTGGTAAAAATAGTTAGGACTCTTGAAATTAAGTTATATTTAATACAATCAAAGTTAAGTGTGTCAAAATCACGTGACCAAATTTTGGGCTTAAAAGGAAGACGTTTAGATAACAAAAATCTAAGAAAGAAAAGTTGTTGCAAAAAAGAAATTAAGCTTTTGTGAGCAGAGTTGGTTTGGTCGTTTTAGTACCTTTCGATCTGGTTCTTTGAGCAAAAAAATTAAATTTCTTTGTGACTCGCAAAATAATGAGTGTAAAATTTGGGCTTAAAATACAATTGTTTGATCTCTGTAAAAATTATTCAAATCAGATAGATAAGATTTTCTAGATTTTTTAGATTTGAACACTAAACATTCAATCGATCTTTTATTCGTCTTTCTTTCAACTTTCCTCAAAATAATTATTATTTCTTCAAAATTAAGTCGATTGGCTTCATTTTAAACACTATAATTAATCGATTTGAAACTTAGAACATATAATCAAAAATAGGCAAACTCAGTAAATTCTGGAGATATGCAGTAGAAAAGTTTTCTAAGAACAAATTTCAAAGAAAATAGGTGTGGCTTTTAATCTAATCTATGAATCTTAAAACAAAGGCCTATGGTTAAAATTTTCTCCAAATGTGATCAACTAAAATATAATTGCTTCAAAAGATTATACATAATAGATCATCAACAATTATTTGTTTAGAAAGATGAAGTGCATAGATCAAATTGCAAGTAATTTTTCTTTTTAATAAAAAAGACTAGAATTTAGGAAACAAAAATTCATAATATAGATGAGGGAATAAAAAAAACAAACAAAAGAAGGATAGATCACCCAATAAAAATATTGAGATCTCGATATTTTCATGATCACACTATCATTTTAAATATTGATTGAAGTAACTTGTTTTGAAATTCAAAGAAATCTTGCAAAATATGATTTTTTGGTAAGAACTTTTTTTGACCGAATATGATCATTCAATTTCATATAATAATGAATAACAAAGTTAATTCAAAATTAGATAGAATTTGAAGTCACTCAAAATCCAATTCAAATTAGTTAGAATTTGAAGTCACTCAAAATCCAACACACATAGACCAAAAAAAAAAAATTGAAACTATAATAAAGACAAAGTTTACTATAAAAATGCTAAGAGTGTGTTTCATTAGCGACTATTACAAGTATGAAATACTTGAAAATTAGATTGTTAAAAATTGTGTTTAAATGATAGTTTTAAAATTGTTGTTGCCAAAATCCGGACAGGATAACTCACCTGACCTTCACGTGACAACCACTGTCAATTTGTTTGAAGGGGGAAGAACGTGGCCTGCAAAAGAAGAAAGATCTGAACACCGGTGTGGTGCTTGCCACACAAGCTCCGATGCTTAAGTGAGAGAGTGTTTAGATGAGTTTAACAAAGGTTTCTAGAGTGGAGAAGAAGTTACCTTTCCTTTGATAAGAGGAATATTTATGGGTCTTTCTAGGGTCTCAACCTTGATCCATCACGAAATAGGAAAAGGAGAGTGTCATCTTCCGATGTGGATCCGGGGCCCAAAAGAGGAAGAAGAAGGCAGATCGATCCCACAGAGAGGTCGGCCTCGGTTGGCGTGGTCGGCCTCGGCCTTGGCTGGCGTGGTCCGCCTCGGCCTCGACCTTGGACAGACGAGCTCAATCTTCACCTATTGCTCAGTTTGAGGGCCCAGTTTCTTCTACCTTTTGTATGGTCTCGGTCTTTCTTTGTGTGTTTGCTTTTTCGTTTCCTCTGTATTCCAAATTTGTCCTTATGGTCCAATTTCACCCATAACATTAGCCCCCACTCCCTAATTAGGATGCATGATGTAGTTTCAGACTAATGGTATGGAGACTGATTTGGGAGTATTTAGATTCATCTCTTTGCTTAGGACATTTTCACTTTGGTCATACTAGATTACTCTCTAAAGGTGTAGATTTAAACTCTAAGGTAGTCTTTAGATTATCCTTGGGATTGCCTGATCAACCCCTGTAGGGTTGATTTTGGTCTTTCCAAGATGTAAGATTCTCCTCTGGGTTCATGGTGTTCGACCACTTTCCTGGAGAAAATTTTAAGGCTCCAAGGTAGTCATTGGATTATCCCGGGATTGCTCGGTCATACCCCGTAGGGCTGATCCTAGTCTTCCCATGGTGTAAGATTCTCCTCTGGGTTCATGGTGTTCGACCACTTTCCTGGAGAAAATTTTAAGGCTCCAAGATAGTCCTTGGATTATCCTTTGATTGCTCGATCATACCCCGTAGGGTTGATCCTAGTCTTCTCATGGTGTAAGATTCTCCTCTGGATTCATGGTGTTCGACCACTTTCCTGGAGAAAATTTTAAGGCTCCAAGGTAGTCCTTGGATTATCCCGGGATTGCTTGATCATACCCCGTAGGGCTGATCCTAGTCTTCCCATGGTGTAAGATTCTCCTCTGGATTCATAGTGTTCGACCACTTTCCTGGAGAAAATTTTAAGGCTCCAAGGTAGTCCTTGGATTATCCTGAGATTGCTCGATCATACCCGTAGGGCTGATCCTAGTCTTCCCATGGTGTAAGATTCTCCTCTGGATTCATGGTGTTCGACACTTTCCTGGAGAAAATTTTAAGGCTCCAAGGTCGTCCTTGGATTATCCCGGGATTGCTCGATCATACCCCGTAAGGCTGATCCTAGTCTTCCCATGGTGTAAGATTCTCCTCTGGATTCATGGTGTTCAACCACTTTCCCGGAGATAATTTTAAGGCTCCAAGGTAGTCCTTGGATTATCCTGGGATTGCTCGATCATACCCCGTAGGGCTGATCATAGTCTTCCCATGGTGTAAGATTCTCCTCTGGATTCATGGCGTTCAACCACTTTCCTGGAGAAAATTTTAAGGCTCCAAGGTAGTCCTTGGATTATCCTGGGATTGCTCGATCATACCCCGTAGGGCTGATCATAGTCTTCCCATGGTGTAAGATTCTTCTCTTGAAGGTTCACACATTTGGTTTTCTAAAAAGCATACCAGGTTATCTGTAGCTTCAATTTCAGGTGATCTTGTCGGGATGAAGACGTCATTAATTGTTGGAATTTTTGGTCAAGTCTTGTTGAAACAGAGCTGAGAAGGGAAGAGAGAGTTCAAATCAAACATGTGGTGGGGTCGACCTTCATGGTCGGCCTCGGCCTTTTAGGATCGGTCTCGGCCTCGAACCTTAAGGGTTGGCCTCGGCCACACCGAGGTCGGCCTCGGCTCTTTAGGTCTGGCCTCGACAGGGTTGCCTTGCTTGGTTTGCTAAAAATTAAGCACATGTCGGGGTCGGCTTCGGCCTATGCTCTTGGTCTCGGCCTTGACAGTAACCCCCTTGTTGAAACGGAGCTGAGAAAGGACGAGAGAGTTTGAACCGAACACGTGGTGTGGTTGGCCTCGGCCTCACCCTGGTTGGTCTCGACCTATGCTTCTGGGGTTGGCCTTGGCTTCTAGTCAGCCCTGACCAATCTTCTCATGATTTTCAGATCATTATTGTTGCTTGAATTTCATCTTCTCAAATGAGTTGCTTTCCACAAATATTGTTTGAACTGTCGCTTGATTGGGAGATATATCTCCTATGTAGCCCCCTTTGTTCGACATGCTTGAACAAAATTGTAGTTTTCGTGCAACGGTCATCAAAAAATTTCTCGTTGGGGTTCATGATTAGGGTGATCAACATCAAGTGGGACTTGAGAAAAATCTGGTCGGCATCGGCCAAAAACTGGTCGGCCTCGACCAAAAATTGGTCGACCTCGGTCAAAATTTGGTCGGCTTCGGCCTCGGCCCCGTCGTCCTCGACCTCGGCTAACAGGGTTTCGACTCTGGCTTTGGCTTGTTGCTTTCATTTGTTGTTGATCAAACTCCGTAAGTTTGATCTTGTCGCTTCATCTTCTTGTAGCTTTGTTGTCACGTCCTCGTGACTTTCGTCGTTTTTTACGGAACTTTTGTGCACTTTATCTGATTACGATCTTGCCTTGGCTATTCTACCGTGGTTGCGCTTTTGATCCCTTTGAGTCACCTTTTTCTGATTGCCTCTTAGAATCAGCTTCTCCTTTGGTCTCTGTGTGTGAGATTCTGACTCACCCACGTCTTCAAGCATTGGTCATTTTTCCTTTTTTAGGATCTCGAGCAAGTGGCTCTATTCTATCTTTCGTTGGAGGAGTTTGGTTGTTGAGTTTTTTCCAGAATCCTAGCCAGGTTCCGGTCCATTCCATTCATCCTCTTATTTATTTCAGCAATCTCCTCCTCTTGTTGGACTTCATGAATATGAAGTCGAGGGGGAGTAACTTCCTTTGTTCTTCGGGGATGATGATCAGAATCAGAATCTTCTCCATCCAGATTGTAGTTTCTTTTCTCCATCGCCTTGCTTGACATGGATTTAGGGTGTTCAAGAATCTTTCAAATAAGCTTGCTTTTCTTCCCCACAGACGGCGCCAACTGTTGTTGCCAAAATTCGGACAGGATAACTCACCTGACCTTCACGTGACAACCACTGTGAATTTGTTTGAAGGGGAAGAACGTGGCTCGCAAAAAGAAGAAAGATCCCGAACACCGGTGTGGTGCTTGCCACACAGGCTCCGATGCTTAAGTCAGAGAGTGTTTAGATGAGTTTAGCAAAGGTTTCTAGAGTGGAGAAGAAGTTATCTTTCCTTTGATAAGAGGGATATTTATGGGTCTTTCTAGGGTCTCAACCTTAATCCATCATGAAATAGGAAAAGGAGAGTGTCATCTTCCGATGTGGATCCGGGGCCCAAAAGAGGAAGAAGAAGGCAGATCGATCCCACAGAGAGGTCGGCCTCGGCCTCGACCTTGGACAGGCGAGCTTAATCTCCACCTATTGCTCAGTTTGAGGGCCCAGTTTCTTCTACCTTTTTGCATGGTCTCGGTCTTTCTTTGTGTGTTTTCTTTTTTGTTTCCTCTGTATTCCAAATTTGTCGTTATGGTCCAATTTCACCCGTAACAAAAATTATTGAAAAACTAGTGTCCTTATCCTAATTTTTCTTATACAAAAATATCATTTAATTTCATGATAATAAACAACAAAATCTACTTAAAACTCATTAGAGTTTGAAATCATAAATAAACCAATGATCCATAAAAGATAGAGTTATAATAAATACTAAGTTTAACCATAAAATGCTAAATTTCTATAAGCGTTATAGGCAATAGATATGCAATGGAGTTGAAATTAAAATTAAAACAAAAAAAAAATCCTCATCTTTTCATTAAACATCAAACATTTTTAAATAATTAATTTTTTAAAAATATATATATACATTAGAACAAATGTCTTTAATAAACTGTTTATTTAAAAATAATATAGAATTAGTTAAAAAAAGGATTTTCTATTAGGGTAATTTTGAAAAAAAAAATCCTTAAAAAATGCTTTAGATATCTAAATAAGATAATAGATAAAAATGGAAATGAAAAATATTTCCTTTATGAGAATAATTTGTCTTATTTAAATTTTGAAAATTTGGTATCCACTACAGTTCTAATTGTATAGTATAACAAAAAAAAAATGTTAAAAAAAAAACCTCCTCGTTAAACAACTATGTATCTCGAAGATAGACTTCCTAAACTCAGACTAATTAAAGAACTCTACACCTAAATACAGATTTACACACAAACACAAATAATCTAACTCCATAAAATTAACACAACTCAAAATTATTTTAACCCATCAAATACTCTAATGCTCTATTTGGGGATGCATTTAGTAAGAAATGATTTCAAATTCTTGTTTGTGTTTGGAACCAAATTAATTTGAAATCACCGAAATTAAAATTTCTTCAATGTCAAAATTACGGTGGTGTTTCATCTTTAAAGACTCTCGCGATGCTTCGTTTGCAAGATGAAGGCGTTAGGCTTTTTGTTTAGATTTCATCGAACATGAATATTGAAGCTTTGATCCTAGGATGAAATCTAAGATTCAGATTGTGTTCAAAAGCTCGAACATTCTCGGAAACGCTCTGAAGTTTTTAAATTTACTACTGGCCTTAATTTTGGATAAAATTCAAAATTATTATCCCTCCTCAAAATTGGGACACATCAAATTCTATCCCAAATCAAAGTTGTAGTTCAAATAGTATCCCAAACTCGAGCGAATCAAACCCAATTTGGGTGGTGTTCCAATCCAATTTCAAGCATCAAAATCTTGGAAGAATTTATATTCATTCCTGAACTAACTTTCAGGGCAAATTCTATTCCAAATTCAAGTAAAATTTGGTAGAATTGTCTCAAATTAAAATTTTGGTACATTCAAAACTTTCCAATTTCAAGTCAAGGCAAGAGAAGACCAAAATTCTTTCAATCAAAGTTTGGGGCATGATTCAAATTTTATCCCAAATCAAAATTCTATTCCAATTCCAAATTGTATTGGGTAGAAATTTTCCTCAAATCAAAATTGGGAGATAATCCAAAGTTTATCCCAAATCAAAGATGGATTGAATTTCAAATCAAAACTGAGTTGAAATTCAAATCCAAGTTCAAATTCTATCCCAATTCCAAAATTTGGGTTTTTATTCAAAGTAGGGTGGAATCCAAATTTTATCCCAGGACGAGGTTGGAAGAAAGGTGTCAAATTTTATTCCAAATTTCCAAGTTCTAATCCAACTTCAAAATTTAAAAGTCTACTAAAAATTTTATGCCAAAAAGGAAATTCAAAATATCGACTCAAATTCATATTTTGATAAATTGGCATAAAAAAAATGTCAAAGAAAAGAAAATCAAATTATGAGCCAAATTTCATATTTTTGATTAAATTGACATATAGTTCAAATTAAGAGCGAACCTCACCCAAGTTAGAGCAAACCTCTTAAAATTTGACTCCAAAATAACTTTTTCAAAATTCACACACACATAATTGTGTATAAAATTCGAAAAGGGGCATTTGTTGGAATAGAAATTTTGACAAATTCCAAAATTGTCACGTCATCACCCGACATTGATGGCAAAGTTATATTTAATTAGGGATTGATGAAATTTGCAGGTATCCCTAAATTAAATTATGGCAAGATAGACATAGGCCCAAAATCAATCAGGCTTAATCTAGGACAAAAAGCCCAAATCGGTCAAGCCCAAGGATTGACCTAACCCGAAATGGTTGGCCCAAACCCAACCTGGCCCGGTCCAAAGGGTTGGCCAACAAAGAGCAGGCCTAGTCCAACAGGCCCAAGCCCACCTGGAGGTCCAAAAGAACTCTATAAATAGATATCTTTCTCCTTCATTTTGGAGGTTTAGGAAATTGGAGACTCCAGAGAGAATTCACAAACCAGAAGACTCTTTGCATTCTTAAAGATCAAACACTTCCTGAACGAAGAATATTGCATCGAAGATTAAGAACGTTTCTTCGAATCTGAAGAACACCTTTGCTTCAATCTCGAGAACAAGCTGAAAAACCCTCAAGAGAAATCTACATTCGAGAACAAGTTGTTTCAACACTCGATCCAGAACAAGTTGTTTCAACACTCGATCCAAGCACATAAGTAAGAGAGAGAATCAGAGGATTAAATACTAGAGATTGTATTCACAATTACCTGAAATCAATAAACACAAATTCTTCATTTACACGTGTCTCATTTCAATTCGTTGGTTGAAATCTCGTGTGAACAATGCCCCTTAGGAGATCATTTTAATTAATAACAAAATATTTTAATATTAAGTAATGTTATCAAATACATATCATCATGAAAACATACTAATAATCAAAACAAGTCAATTCATTAAATTAAAATTTACAAATGTTATCATTATTGTTAAAAATGAGAATAAAAAAATTACAAATGTCTTCATTTAAATGAAAAAAATTGATTTACTCAAAGAAAAAAAAAGAAAAAAAAATGAATGTAGTCGAATCTAAACAAAATCCATCAAAAGAGATTTGATATATTTTATGGAGAAAAAAAATCAAAATAATATTTTTTTTTGTTGATTTCTTCTTGAGCCCAATGAAGGAAAACACCAAACTAAAGAAATCTACACAAAAAAAAATCGATTGAATCAATATATATAAAAAGAAACAAAAAAACATATTATTCTTATCAAATCAATAAATAAAAAAAAGGGTTTAAGAAGATGAACAAACCAATAGAAAAAAACACTTCTAGTTTATTTGTCTATAAAACAAACTTGTTGAAAATATAAAAGTTGCCCGGAAAATATTGAAATTATTATTATTAGTTTTTATAAGTAAAATAAAACCCTAACTTGAGTTTGCTTTGGAGATTGAGTTTGAATAAGAAATATCGATAGAATGAAGTTAATGGAAAAAAAAAACTATATGTATGAGTTGGGGTAAAATTATAAACATATATTATTATTATTATTATTATTATTATTATTATTATTATTTTGTAGTTTTTAAACACATTAAATGATTTCAAATCTCTTATTATTTGAAATTATCCCAAATCTTGGAATCCAAAGAGGGGTAACTATTTGGGGTTGATTTAGTAAGTGTTTGAATATTGCCCCTCTATTGAAGCTCCCATACCTTAGTTTTGCAAAATTGGAGCTTCTGGAACCCATTCAAACATAGTTTTCTTAAATTCATACTTTGAAATGGCATGCTTGCCAACAAAAAATTCAAGCTCTTTTTTTATGTGGAAGCAAATTACAGCTGCATATTATGTTTTCGATTGTATTCGAGTTCAATCTCACAAATGCAGCTTGCCCCAAGATTGAGGTGCATCCACCACCTATATAACACACCAAACTACTCCTCCATTCAACTCAAACAAATTCACGCCCAATTGATCACCAATGGCTTCAAATCCCTCTCCCCTTACGCCAAACTAATCGCCCATTTCTGCAAGAAGAAATCTGCCCCACAAGCCATCGCCTACGCCCATTCCATATTCCATCATCACCAACACCCCCCAAATCTCTTCCTCTTCAACACTCTCTTAAGATGTGCTCCACCTCTATGCTCCATCTCCATTTTCGCCAATTGGGTCTCCACCGCCCACTTTGAATTCGACGATTTCACTTTCATTTTCGTGCTCGGAGCTTGCGCGCGAGCCCCATTGGCGCCTACGTTAATCATCGGTAAGCAAATTCATACTCAGATTTTCAAGCGTGGGGTTGTTTCAAATATTTGGGTGCAGACTACGATGATACATTTTTATGCGAGTAACACAAATGTGGGTTCTGCACGGAAGGTGTTTGATGAAATGTCTGTGAGAAATAGCGTTACCTGGAATGCGATGATTTCTGGGTACTGCTCACAAAGTGAAAATGCCCGAAATGCGTTGGAATTGTTTCGAGGGATGTTGGTTGAATCAACAAATTCTGAGGTGAAACCAACGGATACTACAATGGTCTGCCTTCTTTCTGCTGCATCTCAACTGGGTGTGCTTGAAACCGGCGCTTGTGTCCATGCATATATAGAGAAGACAATTAATTCCCCTGAAAATGATGTGTTTATTGGCACCAGTTTGGTTGATATGTACTCAAAATGTGGGAATCTTAACAGTGCTTCGTCAGTTTTTAAGCAAATGAAGCAGAGGAACGTTTTGACGTGGACGGTGATGGCGACGGGACTGGCCCTTCACGGAAGGGGTAAAGAAGCATTGGAGCTTTTGGAAGCAATGGGAGCTCATGGTGTAAAGCCAAATGCAGTAACTTTCACAAGTCTGCTTTCTGCTTGCTGCCATGGAGGGCTTGTTGAAGAGGGCCTCCATTTGTTTCATGTCATGGAGAGGAACTTTGGGGTTGTGCCTCAAATGCAGCATTATGGCTGCATTGTTGACTCTCTTGGGCGCTCTGGACACTTGAAAGAGGCATATGAGTTGATAATGGGGATGCCAGTGGAACCTGATGCTGTTTTGTGGAGGAGTTTGCTAAGTTCTTGTATGGTTCATGGTGATGTTGAGATGGGAGAGAAGGTGGGAAAGCTCCTTGTGGAGAGACAGGGAGGGCAGAGCTTTGATGAGTGGTGTGTTGGAAGTGAGGACTTTGTAGCTTTGTCAAATGTTTATGCTTCTGCTGAAAGGTGGGGAGATGTGGAGGCTGTAAGAGAGGAGATGAAGATCAAAGGGATTGAAAACAAAGCTGGGTTTAGTTCAGTTCAAACTACTGGTGCTCAAGGCTTGGCGGCTTTATAGGTATCACACAATAAGTTCCGTTTTCGAAAGCTGTTTATTTATGTTCTGTTTGAATGATAACATTTTGTCTTTTGTTTTTAAAAAGCATCCCATATTTCTTAATATTTTTCTTTGTTTTCTAATCTGCTGTCAAATTTGTTTCTAATCATAGCCAAATCTAGAGAACTTAAAAAGAAGTTGCTCTTGAAAACCTTTTTTTCATTATTGAAATTTGGATAAGATTTCAAAAATGTGTTTAAAAAATGAAAGCCTTAACAAAGAAAACATAGGTAGATGGTATAAGCTTAATTTTAAAACCTAGAAAATATAAAATAAAATTGTTATAAAAGGAAACCTTAATGTACTTATTTAGGACATTTGAAATGGTGGAAAATATTTGAAAATGTTTTTAGTCAATAAGTGCTTGGCTACGTAGTCAATAATTTGTTAAATTTTCTAAAAATACTTGATAGATATTTTAAAATCTTTTTCGGGAAAATACTTTGTTTTATGCATCTCAAACTTACCATTTAGTTTCATTAAAAATTGGAAAGTTGTTCATTGAAGGAACAAGACAGGATCTCTTTCATACACTTGAAACGAGAATAACACTATCATTGCTGATTTTCCTTTCCGGATGGATCACAGGAGCCTGAACTCCCCCGGATGCGCTTTTGAAGGTGCTCCAAACTTGCCACTCGACGCAAGGAAGCTGTTCTTGCCATCTTGTTGTTCCCCGACACTGTTGCCGTTGCCGGAGAATTCCTTTGTTTATTTGCAGAAGAAATGTCGGTAATATGATTGTTAGGTGCATCTGTTGATATCTCTGAGGGGCTTCTATCAAAGGATTGCATGCTCATTGAGGATACTTCCGACATGGCATAGAGCATAGGTTTCAAACCTGTAATTCGCTTTACTGTTTCCTCAGCCATCTGTACCTGAAATCATCATCATTATCGTCATCCTCATATCTAGAGGGAACAAAAGAAGATCAAGCTTTATATTGCTCTCTCAACATTCTGCAAATCAGTTACTTACCTTTGCTTTCAAAGTTTCAAGGTCAGCTTTCAGAACTCTATTGTTAACAGCTGCTTCATTGTACTTTTGGCTTATATCACTGAAACGCCTCAGCAGTGCAGAATTTTCAACTCTTAATTCAGCAACCTATCAATAATGAACCATGTCTAAATGAATTGACTGTATAACAATAACTGGTAGATAAGAATAAAGATTATATTTGTATATATAAGTTAGAAGTTCACCTGTGTCTCAAGCTCAGTCAAATGTGCTTGCTTTCTCTTTCTTGAGCGTCTAGCTGATTCTCTGTTAGAAAGCATTCTGATGAAAGTAACTGTGTTAGTATCGAAATAACAATTTTTCTCAAAAGATATTAGGATAAATTACAAATTTAGTCTTGATATACATATGAGGTATGTGTATTTAGTCTTTAAAGTTTTAATTATGTTTCTAAACTTTCAATTATGATTTTGTGGCGAGCACTATGAACTGAATGACGTAGTAACATGTCTATTGGACAAGTTGGCTAATTTGACACGATGCAGTAAGCATGTGTTTTTAATAGACATGTCTGAATTATTATAAAAAGGAACTACATAAAATCATAATTCAATGCTCGATGGTTTGGGGTAAAATGCAACTATCAAAGTTCAGGGACTCGATTCATAATTTAACAAACATATTATTAGAAAAGGTAATAGAGTCGACAATGTTATAATTTTTACCTCCTGACACGTTTAGCATATGCAGGATCCATTTGCTCAATCGTATCGTATTCTCCTTCGACATCATCTTCTTCATCAGTCTGCTCTCTGGATGATGATACAGTTGCTGAGCTGACCAGAATCCCAGCCTTTTTTGGCACACAAGGTGAGCTAGAAATTCCTAAAGGTTCATTAATGTCATTATCTTGTGATCTTCATAATTCATTCTAACCTCCTGAACTGAAAATAAATCATTTTTTCAGCCAACTATGGGAGATTTTGTTCTAAAACCATTGGGACTAAAATTTTAGTTTCAATAGTGTGATGTGTATTAATTTTTATATTACAACATTTCTCCAGGTCAGGCGGGATTACCCGCTGAGTTTAAGCATATATTATAACATTTCTATTACATGTTAGGTTAAAATACCATTTTTTGTCCCTGTACTTTGAGCATTGCTCCATTTTGGTCAATGTACTTTCAAATGTCTAATTTTAGTCATTGTACTTTCAATAAACCTTAAAATTGGTCCCTGTGGTAAGTTGGTTAATTAATTAAAATAATTTCAATACCAAAAAAGGCACGATGTAAACATACTTTTAAAATTTATACAGAAAAAACTAATCGATACTGTTTTTTTAATAAAAAATAACAATAAACTAATAGTAGGGACCAAATTTGGTCATTTGAAAGTACAGGGATCAAAATGAAACAATACTCAAAGTATAGAGACCAAAATGTTATTTTAACCCAAAAAAAAAAAAAAACAAAAGTGATTCTTTTCTAGTTTTTCTAGTTTCTATCAACCAAATCATCTTACAATTTTTGGAATTAAAGAAGGTTAAACTCTATTTTGTTTTCTAAACTTTCAATTATATTGTTTCACTTTAATATGTTTATATACATTCTTGAAAGTTGTGTTATCAATTTGTTAAACGAAGAACAAAAGAAAAAGGAAAGACTAATTGTAAAACTCAAGTATAATATACATTTTTGAATGTTGACCAAAATGGGATAAACTTGAAAGATCAAAATGAATATTTTGAAAAGTGAGGCTGAAATAGAACAAACATTTTGAGGAATAACATGATTTAAGCATGCTGATTTTACATTTCTTGAGAATAAATATTGTATTGAATATTACCCAAAATACTAGACATGTCAATGTTCCCAAATTAAGCCCATTCAAAGCAATTCAACTTTAGCATGATTTAACAAGTCAAAGTACCACCTTCACTCAAGAATCAGAAGATTGAATTCATACTTTATATTTATAATATAATATTCTAAAAGAAAAAAGTAAAGTACAAATGTGGGCAAGAATGGAGAATTGCAAACCTTTTGAAGGGGGTTGAGATGGCAAGTGTGAGCCTTTGGCTTGTGATTCATTATTAGCTAAAGGGGAACTTGCACATGAATCTTGAGCTTTCATATAAGACCCCTATTGGATCAAGGAAAGTACAAAATCTTTTATAATCATAGTCACTATAATTTGAATTCACAACTTTAAAGGGCACCTGATTTTATGAAGTAGCGATCACTATCATTTGAACTCACAACTTTAAACAGCATGTGATTTTATGAAGTAGTGAGATAAAATACTTGTATGTCTAACAAAAATAACAAAATTTAAAAGAGGTACATTAATGATTATAGTTAATTATTATATAAATTGACTAGTAATGATTATAGTTTATCAATATTTAAGTTAATGGTATCAATGACTATCATATAAACGTTATTTGGGGGCGTTGGGTGGGTTATAATAAACAATAGTTATAATAGTTCGTGGGTCATTATAATATGTAGAATCAAATAATATTATTTAAAATACACAGTAATATAATCTGAGGTTATAATAGTTTGTGTTTAGGGTGTAAAGTATTCCACCGGTTATAGTAACACGTAATTATAACCTATGCCCCAAACAGACCAATAGCGATTTTGATTATTTTAGGCCTCATTTGATAACTATTTAGTTTTTGAAAATTGTGTTTATTTTCTCATCATTTCTCTACATGAACTTTTTTGTAATAAAATATTTGAATTCTTAGATAAATTCAACAACAAGTTTTTCAAAATTACTTTTTTATTTTTTTTTTTTTTTCAAAACTTGGTAGCTTTTTAAAACATGGTAAGAAGTAGATCACAAAATAAAGAAATCCATAGGTAGAATTAGTATTTATAAGTTTAATTTTACAAAAATAAAAAATAAAATAGTGGAATCTTAGTTAGTTAATTTATAATTTTTTAAAAAATATTATCTTTATTTGTAATTTTGTTGAGAAGAATATATGTTTATAAATATTTTATAAAATAAAGTTATCTATTCAAATTTTTAAAAGTTTATAGCACTTGTTTTTGTTTGTTTGTTTTTTGGGTTAAAAGTTTTACTTTTAATCATTAAACTTTAATTGAAATAACAACTTAGTTCCTTAATTTTGATTTGTAATGATTTAGTCTATATACTTCAATTTTTGTAAGAATTTAGCCCCTATATTTTAAATTTTATAATGATTTAGTCTCTACTATGAAAATTATATTAAAATTCAATAAAATTTCTTAGATAGGTAGATCAATAAACTAATTAAGGACCCAATATATGTTTATAAGCTACAAAGTCTAAAATGTTAAATAATAAAAATCAACATTTAATTGTGATGGAATTTTTTACCGTAATGATTAAGTTATTACATAATAAAGTTCAAAGACTAAATTGTTACAAATTTGAAACTACAAGGACTAGATAATAGATTGTCACACAATAAAATTCATGGAATAAATTGTTACTTTCATGAAAATTTAGAGGTCAAAATTATTTTTAATTTTTTTTTAATTCAACAATTGTGGGAGATTCAACCATCTACTTTTAAAAGGGTAATAGCACTTTATTTTTGACACTTTGGCTCATGACAGTTTTTCTTTTTTTTTAAAAAAAAAAAAAAAATGACTAACTATTACTCATTAAATCAATATATGGTTAGAGGTTATTTAGAACAATAGGAAAAATAAAAACTATTTTTGCCAAGGTAAATATAGCTCAGAAGTTGAGGCATCTATTCCTCTCTTTGAGGTCGAAGTTCAAATATCTATTCTTATATTTGTTATACTAAAAAAAAATTATTTCCTATTTTCAAAATAAGTTGTCTTTCATTCTAGAAAATAAATCTGGATCATACATCTTTAAGAGGTATATTTAATTGAGTTGTTTCCATAAACAACATTTAATTTAAGAACTTTTGTTGAAATAGAAATGAGTGCACAGTAATAATTGAAGAATTAGAGTTTTAAAAAACGTAAAAATAATGATATTATTTATTCCTGAAGGGGCTTTCCTTTATGTTTTTGAAAAAATAAAAAGCAGAAACCAATGATCGAATTTCCAAGGTTATTTATTTTTAGTTTTTTAAAATTGGGATTGTTTTTTCATTATTTTTTTATAATAGTTTTCATCTCCAAAAACTAAAAATCAAAATCAAAATTTCCGTTGAATAACCATTTAGGCGTCGTTTGAAAAATATTTTTTAGTTTTTAAAAATGATGCTTGTTTCCTCATCTTTTCTCTGTGATTATTTTTTTCAAGATGAATTTCATTTAAAAAAAAAAACATATTTAAATTCTTAACCAAATTTTAAAATAAAAAACAAGTTTTTGAAAAAAATATCTTTTTTTAATTTTCAAAACTTGGCTTAGTTTTTTGAAAATATTAGTAAAAAATTTATTGACTTAATTTTCAAAGACAAAAAAAATAAAAAATAAAAACTAAATGGTTATCAAACTAATTTTCAAAGTGTTGCATTTTTTACTTTCTTTTCAATTTCCATAAATTACTCATTAAACAAGGTAAAAATCTACCCAAACTCTCCCATCTCAAATAAAAAAAAAAAACAAAAAATCAAGCAAAATTAAGTTCAATTATACCTAAAATCAACTCTTAAATGACAAACAAGAGTAGCCAACAATAGCATAATATAACGAATGTATCTTTAGTTCGAATCTTCAACCCCAATTGTACTAAAAAAACAAGAGCACTAAATCAAGTTCAACTAACCTTTAAAAAACAATCAACTAGGGAATGACTTTGGTACAATTGAAAAAAAAAATTATATATAAAATCAGCTATATTATCGCTTATCTCTTAAATTCATTTCGCACATGAAAATATCTTTTTAAATATTCTTCAAATAAAATATTACCATAACATTTTGATCCAGTTTTTCAAACTTAAGGTAATGATTGCAACCTTTTTTTCAAGTTAAGGAATGCAAAGGTAAAAATTGATACACATACTAAGTTTCTTGGACTAAAAAAAAAAGTATTTTAAGTTTTGTAAAACATGAGTTTTTTTTAAAAAAAAAAATTTATTATTTTTTGTTTATTTTAACCAAAAGAGGGAAAAAAAAAGTAAGTTGGGAAGTTAGGAGAGAGAGTAAAATCTTACTCGACACAAGGCCACAGCGGCACAGGCCAAATTGAGCTTGCTTTTCAGAAACGCCTGATAGTCACCGGAATCCGGCGGAACACACGGCGGTTCAAAATTAACTGAATCCGCCGCCTTACTCTTCTCCATCCTCGACGTCGCACTACTACTGCTTATCTTATTCCGATTACTCTGTTTCTGCAAAATCTGCTTCGCATTTTCTCCCGATTCCTTATTCTCAGATCGATCGCCGGCGAAAGGCGACGCTGGCGGCGGAGGCGAAGAAGCTGAGGAATCCGATACGGAGGCTTCCTGAAGAAACCGCCGGAACGACCACTCCGATGCGCTTCGGTTCAATTTCGACGATTCTTCCGCCTCCCTAGGCACTGTTCGCGCCGGCGAGGACCAGAACTGATCGGAGATTTCGTCAACGGTGAATTCTCTATCCATTGATCTGATTTTATTTTTTTGAAACTCTTGCCTCTCCTGTGTTCTACCTGACATTTCGTTTCAGTTTTATGATTTTATTTCCTTTTCCCTCTTCCTTTACAATAATAATAATAATAATATTAATAAATAAAGATATTTTTTTTTCAATAAATACACTAATTTTTCATTTTTTTTCTTTTTCAATTTAAATTTGCAGGTTACGTCTCCCTCAACAAATCCACTTTTTTTTAAAAAAATTCTTTTATTTGCATTCTTAAAGATGACTTATTGCATGATTTTCTTTTCTCTATTGGGATGAAATTGGTAAGAAATAATTTTTCAGATAGAAATGATTACAAATTCATATTTGCATTTGGAATCAAATTGATTTAAAATCACCGAAATTAAAATTATTCGTTTGGATGCACATGAGAAATGAAAAGAAAATATAATATTTTACTATTATGTCCTTATGGATTTTGCAGGAGATTATTTTAATTTGTAATAACATATTTTAATATCAAATAATATTATCAAATATATATAAACATGAAAACATACCAATAATCAAAACAAGTCAATTTATTAAATTAAAATTTACAAATGTTATCATTATGGTTAAAAATGAAAATAAAAAATTACAAATGTATTAATTTAAATAGATATAAAAAAATAATTGAACCCAATCTAAACAAAATCTATCAAGAGATTTGATTTGTTTTGTGCAGCAAAGGAGAAAAAAAAATTAAAAGAACTTTTTTTTTATGTTGATTTCTTCTTCAACCCAAGGTATGAAAACAAAAAATTTTAAAAATATACAGAAAAATAATCAATTAAATCAATATATATAGGGGCAATTGGGCTGGTAGCAAAAAAACCCAATATAATTGCCCATATAGCAAATGTCTCAATCTATTTGCAAAAATAACAAAAATTTGAAAAGAGGAATTGAAATTACTAAAACACCCCACGTTATATCAGTGATATCATTGATAGGATGCTATCAGTGATATCACGGACAGGATTCTATTAGTGATATCACTGATAGAAGTCTGTTTATTTAATAACTAATTTTTTTTGTCTGTTTATTTAATAACTAATTTTTTTCTTATAATTTTAGTTTTCCATCACTCCCATTTATAGCAAACGAAGAAGAAATCATTGATAGGATGCTATTAGTGATATCACTGGTAGAAGTTTGTTTATTTAATAACTATTTTTTTCGTCGTTTGGGAATGGTTACCACGATTGTCAATGTGTTATAGTGTTAGACTTCTATCCTCTTATATCGGTGATAGAAGTCTATCGTGTGATATAAGCGATATGAGTGATAGAAGTCTATAACGATTGTCAATGTGTTACTGATGTTTAGACTTCTATCATTTGATATCGATGATAGAAGTCTATTAGGTGATAGAACTCGATATAAGTGATAAAAGTCTATAACTCTATTAGACTTCTTGTTCTTCATGAATATTATTCTATCGGGCTTGTGATAAATGTCTATCACCGATAGTTGTTTATCAATCATTAACTTCTTTCCAGGTGATAGACTTCATCGGTGATAGATGTCTAATAAGTGATAGACTACTATTGTGATATCTATCAGCGATAGAAGTGATATCTATCGGTAATAGTTGTCCGATGAGACTTCTACCATAGTTGTCTCATCTATTACCTATTACTCATAACTTTTCTATTATCTATTAGACTTACTGTTCCTATCCGACTTCTATCATTGTCTATCACTAATAGAAGTGATAAACTACTATCACTGTTAACAATTGATAGAAATTAAAGAACAAGAAGTGATATACTACTATCACTGATAGAAGTGATAGGCTTCTATCAGTGATAGTTGTCTGATAGACTTCTACCTATCTATTACCTATTACTCATAACTTTTCTATTAGACTTCTTGTTATTCATGATTATTAACTTTTTTCTTCTATCCGACTTCTATCAGTGATAGATGTCTATCACTGATAGATGTCTATCACTGATAGTTGTCTATCAATCATTAACTTCTTTCCAGTAATAGACTTTTATCAGTGATAGATGTCTATCACTGATAAAGTGATAGACTTCTATCAGTGGTAGTTGTCTATCACTATCACTGATAGTTATCTATCTGTTAACTACTATTGTTTGTTGTGTAGTCTTCAAATTTTCTCATCAGATGCCAAAGTCCTTGTGTTCATAGTATTGATATTAAACTTTTGAAACAATCACAAACCTTGTATTGATAGTATGAATAGTATGATAACAACAATATTGAGTTCTATCTTGAAAAAATATATCTAAAACTAATTGTCAAAAATTACATCATGGTAAAAATGGTGGAAAATTACATGTCCTACGATTGTGACCAACAGGATGACAATGACTACATTTTGTGTGACTTCTTGCTTTCAAAGAATCGACGAAATCCTTTGCTTTCACGGTCTTCCCGCTGACGTTTAACAATTGGAGGTAATGCATTCATGTCAACATCTATCGAACTCCATTCGAATGATTCCCAATTGGGCGGATTACACCTCCGTAAGTTGTCACTCCCATCACTAATTGCACAAGAGGAGCCATCAAAACAAGCATAATTAATATGAGCAACTAAAGGATATCTTGTATTTTGATCTTCCACTAAAGTTAAAAACCAAGCAACATCAAAACAACGACATAGCGTTAGTTAATAACATCCCTCATTGCTATGTTTTTTTCTTTTAATATTACCTAATTTTCTAAAGTATTAATATTAATATGAATATTAATATTAACATTTTCCCCTAGAAAATGAAAAGGAAAATGCTACTAGATAGAGGGGAAAGGAGAGGGGGTAGTGTTTGGATTCCAAGAAAATTCTTGTAATGTAAACTAAAAAAAAAAATATGAAGAAAAAATTGATTAATATTTTCTTAATTTTGGGGTGTGTGAAAGCGGAAGTTTGGTGAAGTGCCAACTTGTTGTAGTGTCATTCCTCTCTCAAATTAACAAACTAGATGGACCCCACTTTTATTTTTCCTAATTTGTTTTCTTGAAAAAGGAAAGAAGAAGGAAATACTGAGGAAGAAAAAAATAAATAGATTTAAGCCAAGGGTATAATAGAAATTATGAAAACAATTTAAAGATTTTTGCCATATTTACAATTATTTTAAAATGTTGCTATATCTACAAATAGTAAAATCATCCTTGCTACCCATTACAAATAAAAGGGACCAAATCAATAAATAAAAAAAAATTAAGAAGATGAACAAAGCAAAAAAAAAAAAAAACTTTCTTATGATAAAGATTGAAATTATCGTTATCAACTTTTTTAAAAATAGAAAATTACAGTGAAGAAATAAACTAAAAATCTAACCTTGAATTTATTGTTGGCTTTGAGTTTGAATATAGAAGAAAATTGTTGTACAGTGATGTCGCCATTTTCTTCAAGATCATGGGTGTAGAAAAGTTTTGGTGAGATATGCTTTGTTCTATCTTCTTTGATATATCATCCCTTAATTTGAGATATACAGGTTGTGTTGTCTTCGTATAATATTGTGGAAGATGTTTACTAGAAGACAAACCACATGTTTCGCGGATATGTCGAGTCATCGATCTTAGCCATACACATTCTCGACTTGCTTTGTGAATTGCAAGGATTTTGGCATGATTTGAAGAAGTGGTTGTTATGGTCTGTTTCACTGATCGCCATGATATGGCAGTTCATCCACATGTGAACAGATAACCTGTTTGAGATCTAACTTTGTGTGAATCAGATAAATATCCAGAATCTGCATAACCAACTTTATCAAAATTGGATTTGTTAGAATAAAACAACTCCATATCAATTGTTCCTCGGAGATAACGAAGTATATGTTTAATTCCATTCCAGTGTCTTTTGGTTGGACAAGAACTATATCTCGCTAATAAATTTACTGATAATGCAATATTTGGTCTTGTATTATTAGCAAGATACATAAGTGCACCAATTGCACTAAGATATGATACTTCAAGACCAAGAAGTTCTTCGTTATCATCTAGAGGTCGAAATATATATTTCTTTACATCTAGTGAACGAACTTCCATTGAAATATTCAATGGACGTGCTTTGTCCATATAAAATCTTTTTAAAATTTTCTATGTATAAGTTGACTGATGAACAAATATTTCGTCTGCTAAATGTTTAATTTGCAAACCAAGGCAAAATTTTGTTTTCTCAAGATCTTTCATCTCGAATTCTTCTTAAGATATTCTATTGTCTCTGATAACTCTTCAGGAGTTCCAATTCTATTTAAGTCATCAACATATACAGTTATAATCGCAAATCCTGACTGAGATTTCTTTATAAAAACACACTGACATATTGGATTATTTTGATATCCTTCTTTCAACAAATATGTACTCAGACGATTATATCACATTCGTCCTGATTGTTTTAATCCATATAGTGATCTATGTAACTTTATTGAACACAATTCCCGATAATATGTTTCTAGCATTTTAAATCCTTCTGTAATTTTCATATAAATGTCATTATTCAGAGATCCATATAAATATGTTGTGATTACATCCATTAGATGCATATCAAACTTTTCATATACAGTCAGACCAATTAGATATTTTAATGTTATTGCATCCACCACAGGAAAATATGTCTCCTCATAACCAATATCAGGTCTTTGCGAGAATCCTTGTGCAACAAGTCTCGTTTTATATCTTGTGACCTCATTCTTTTCATTTATCTTCCCTACAAATACCCATTTGTATCCCACAAGGTGTCAGTGTTAGGACTACTGGTCCAAAAACTTCACGTTTTGAAAGTGAGTTTAATTCTGCTTGGATTGCTTCTTTCCATCTAAGCCAATCATTTCTATGTCGACATTCTTCAATAGATTTTGGATCATCATCTTCATGAATAATATCACGAACAACATTGTAAGCAAAAATGTTGTCAACAACTATATCATTTTGATTCCATATTTTTCTTGATATAACATAGTTTATAGAAATTTTATTATTATCCTCAAGTATTGGACTTTCATCAATACTTTTATTAGTAGTTGTATTATGGATTTCTTCTAGAACATCCATATCCTTTCTTGGATTATTTTGATTATCAATTACTTTTTTCTTTTTCGAGGTTTTTTTATCTTTGGAACCCATAGGTCTACCACGCTTCTGGCGTGCCCCAGACTCATTAGTGATAACTTATTTTATTGGGATATCAATTTTCAATAGGGCATTTGCAGTTGGTGTATATGATTTAGTTACTCTCTTACCATCTATAAATGCATCTAGTAATTGATTTGTTATATTTTACAAATGGATTATTTTTTAACTTCGAGTTCACATTGATCTGTACGGAGATCTAAATGAAATAATAACGATGCATCCCATGTAATCTCTTTTTCCAACTTCTGAGTTCCTCCCCTTAATGTTGGAAAATTTGTTTCATTAAAATGACAATCAACAAATTATGCAGTAAATACATCACTCGCCAGGGGTTCAAGATATTTAATAATAGATTGGGAATCAAATCCAATATATATTCCTAACCTCTTTTGAGAACTCATCTTAATACGTTGTGGTGGAGCAATTCGAACATATACTGCACATCTAAAACTTCTTAGATGGGAAATATTTGGTTGTTGGCCATAAGCCAATTACATTGGAGAGTACTTATTATAAGTTACTGGCCTAATACGTACTAGTGATGCAACATGCAAAATAGCATGTCCCCATGCAGATATTGGAAGCTTTGCTCTCATAAGCATTGGTCTAACAATTAATTGTAAACGTTTTATAAATGATTCTGCTAAATCATTTATGTATAAACACATGCTACAGGATGTTCACCATTTATCCCAATAGCAATACAGTAATTATTGAATATTTGGGATGTAAATTCACCAGTATTATCAAGATGAATAATCTTAATTGTATAATCAGGAAACTATGCTCTTAACTTAATTATTTGAGCAAGTAACCTTGCAAATGCAAGATTTCGACTTGATAATAAACATACATGTGACCATCTGCTGGATGCGTCAATCAATACCATGAAATATCTAAATGATCCACTTGGTGGGTTAATAGGTCCACATATATCACCATGAATTCGTTAAAAAAATGTAGGTGATTCAGTCCCCATTTTAGCTGGTGATGGTCTAATGATTAAATTGCCCTGAGAGCAAGCATCACATGACAATTGGATTGAAGAATCTTTTGGTTCTTTAATGGATGTTCATGTGAATTTTCAATAATTTTTTCATCATTATTGATCTTGGATGATCTAATCGATCATGCCAAACATTGAATATTTCTGGATTCATGAAACTTATGGTTCATTGTTGCATAGCTTTCGATTACTCATATATGAGTATAATATAATCCAGAAGAAAAAGCAGACAGTGTTTCTAATATACGTTTTTCATGTGAAACAATAGATGTGATATAGAGACACTCTATATTATTATTTTTACGATCAGTTTCAACATGATAGCCACTGTTACGTATATCTTTGAAACTCAATAAATTTCTCTTTGATTTGCTAGAGAACAAAGCATTATTAATTGAAAATTTTGTCCCTCTGGGAAAGATAAAACTTGATTTTTCAAAACCTTCAATCAAGTCTGCAGAACCTGATATAGTATTGACTTTTGCTTCCAGCATTGTAAATTTAGAAAAATATTTTCTGTTTATAAGTATTGTGTGCGTAGTTGCGCAGTCTACCAGACATAGATCTTCATTGTTCATTTTTTAGTCATTCAACAAATAAAAATTGTCCATATTTCTTTATTAAACTATAATAATTACAATAAGAGATACATCATACAAAAAGTTCAAAGCTAAAAAGAATATAAAAATAAATATTAGTACTAGACATTCTCAAAATCAAAAGAATCACTTGCTAATCCATCAATTGCTTCAATCTTCTCTTCAGAAGATGCAAAGAAGTCATCACATTCCAAAATTGTCATATTGGATGAGTCAAATATATCATTATCTTGATAAGCAAGATTTGTTTCCACATTTTTCCCTTTTTCCTTCAGGAAAGCTTGATAGAGATCGACTAAATGTTTGAATGTACGACAAATACGTGACCAATGTCCAGTTCTTCCACATCGAAAACATTTATTTTCATCACCTCTTGTACTATGTGAAGTTTTTCCTTTATGATCATAATTTCATGTGAGCTTTTTGAAATTTGGATAATTATAATGCTCACCACGAAAATAATTGTTTCTTCCCCTACCGCGGTCACGACCACGATGGTGACCTCGACCACGATTATTAAAATTCACAGCATTCACTTCAGGGAATGGTGTTGCTCCAGTTGGTCGAGATTCATGTTTTTTCATTAATAGCTCGTTATTTTGTTCAACCACGAGAAGACATGAAATCAGTTCTGAATATTTTTTAAAGTATTTCTCTCGATATTGTTTTTGCAGGAGCATATTCGAGACATGAAAGGTAAACAATATCTTCTATAACATATCCACATCAGTAATATTTTTTCTCCACATAGTTTCAATTTCGAACTAATTTTGAATAATGCGGAGTTATATTCACTTACTGATTTAAAATCTTGCAACCTCAGGTGCATCAAATCATAACGAGCTTTTGGAAGAATAACAGTTTTTGATGATCATACCTTTCTTTCAAGTTCTTCCACAAGACGTAAGGATCTTTTATCGTGAGATATTCCATTTTTAATCCTTTGTGGAGATGATGACGAATGAAGATCATGACCTTAGTCTTTTCTTGACTGGACATCGTATTCCCTTCTTTAATGGTCTCTCCAAGGTTCATAGCATCCAAATGTATCTCAGAATCAAGCACCCATGACAAATAATTATTATCATTAATGTTAAGGGTCGTGAATTCTACTTTTGCCAGATTTGTCATAGTAATATTATATAAAAAGAAATTTCATTTACATTAGGAAATTAATAAAACATGCAAAATAACATTTTATTATTTTTAGAAAAATGGCTTACCCGGAGAGCCTACCTTTAGCGGGAAAAAATGACAGAGGATCGTTCTGATAACGTATTATAAAAATAAGATGAAAACCGGGTATAATTGTATCAATATTTAAATACTAATATAATATATTAATAATAATATGGATATATATATAATATAAAGAAAAGTTAGTGAAGTTTTATGGCAAATTAAAAAAATAAATGAAATTAGAGAAAAGTGGGAGAGAAGAGAGAATATTGGAGAGGTTTTTCCACCAATTGTGTATTTTTCATTATCCACCAAAAGTCACTATTTATGGACTTTGTTGGACACATGGGAGAGGAAGACACTTTAGCTATGGAGAATTTGCCACTTGACATAGATATCAAACACATGGGAGAGGAAGACACTTTAGCTATGGAGAATTTGCCACTTGACATAGATATCAAAGGGGCATGTGGAATCAACATTTTTATATGTGTAATGTTTATAATAGAAAATAATTTTTCAAAGTATTAGAATATTGGAAAAAAATTACAGATGGACTAAAATGGAACTTTTTAAAAGTTACACATCCAAAATATTATATTTAGACAAAAAAAAATTACTACATACTGATTCAATTAATAGTAGTAAATTAGATAAATAATTAATAAAATAAGATAATGATTCACTACAAATCATTACAATTATTAATTAACTTAGGCATTGATCAGCTGTAATTGAAGCACGCACACAAATATATATGGAAAATATATATGAAAAACATTCTAGTATTACCCTAAGGGTTCTACTTGAGTCTGACCTGTTGCGTCCATCTATAAATAGTCCCATTTTTCAACCACAATTTTTTTTTTATAAAAAAAAAAAAAAAAAACTAATTTTTTTGTTTGTGGCTCTCCATTGGTGGCATATTACTTGGGTGCAACCCACCCAAGTATTTTATTATGAAGAATTTTTCATATACTCTCATTTATTATTCGTCACATCAGCATTTTTCTGAAAATTATGTGGAATCCATTTTAAATTATGTAGAGACTACTAGTATTGAAACATAGTAGAAAGTATGATATTACTGTAGTATTAGAATTCTTAGAATTCTTTCATTTGATTAATTGTAATCATAATCATTTGTACTTATTTAAATGTATTTTAGTTTTAATATAATCGGTAATGTTGTATTTTAGAAGAAAATATTTCAATCCTATCCTGGTTTATGTACTTTTAGAATATGGATTTCCTTATTGCGAGTTACTATTTTGATATTTATTTGTAAAAATTTATCTATTACAAGTTCTATACTGAATGAACACTCTTTCATACAAAGGTATAACAATATTTCAAAAAAATTAGTACGTTTAATATTGTGCCAAAAATACAATTGTGATCAAATTTTTCAAAAAAAAAATTAAGTTTAATATTGTGTCAAAAATACAATTGTGATCAAACTAAGATTAAAAAAAAAAAAGTCACTTTACGAAAGTATAGAAATTAAAATAGATGGGTTAAGAGGGCATTATTAGAAAATTGAGTGTGAAATTGCTAAAAACAAAACATTTTAAAATTTCATAGCCTATAATAAATAAAAGTTAATTCACGGTGTGTTTTGGTCGCTCTGGTGAGAATGCAATTTATTTATTTTTAATAATTTTTGGTGCTAAACTAGAACTAGGGTAGGCGTCTTCCACTAATTTTACAACCAATTAACTACTAGAATGTCATAAAAACAGGAGGCACAACTTTAATTTTTTTGGGTTAAATTATAAAAAATTATAAAAAATACTCATATATGGTTGGTTTCAACTATACTCCTAAACTTTAAAAAGTTTCATTTTAGCCGTTGAATTTCGTTGTTTCAAAATAATCCCTGAAGACTTTTTTCGTAAAATTCATTAATGGAAAACGTTGTATTTGCATTTGTATTATCGATTATGTGAACATATTTTAACATATACGTTGAAAAAAAAAATCAAAACATATGCAAATATGTCATTTTTCATTCATAAATTTAACAAAAAAAGAAAACCTTCAAGAGTTATTTTATAACAAACTTCAAAGTTTAAGGGTTAAAATGAAAGTTTTCAAAATTTAGGGGTACGGTATAATTGAAATCAACCCCATAGTTCAAGGGTATTTTTTATAATTTAACCTTTTTTATAATTTAATTTATTATTATTTTTTAAAATTCCTCACCATTTTCATGTCGGTAGACCTTCATAGAAATGAAAATTAGTGATGACATGGGATAATTTTTATTTCAAAAAGTTGTAAAAGTCCATAACAATGTAATGTCATCATAACATTTGAAATTTGAGCTAAAGTTGGCTCAACAAGAAATGAATATCAAAAGTGGATAAACAAAACATATCAGGACAAAAAGAGTAATTCTTTCTGCTTAGTAATAAGTATCTTTTAAATTAATTGACTGATTTTTTATATGTTTAATTTGATTGTATTTTAATTACAATAATTATGTGAGTTTACCCACAAACTTAATTCCATATTAAATTTCATTTTTTTCGTTGTATTTTTATTTTGGCACATACTCTCGCTCGCATGTTGTCAAACACTCACCACACTTAACAAACAAATACGATTAAAGAGTTGTTTTTTCATAACTACCCCTCTACACAAATTTACAGCTTTCATATGACAATAACACCTATATAGCCGATCATTATATAATGAGCAACACAATTATTAAAAAATAGAAACGAAAAAATGTATATAAGGATCTGTTTGGTAGGTTATCTAAAAAGGGAATTTTGAAAACAAAAGTTTCAATAGAAATAGAATTATATTTCATGTGTTTCAAATATGTGTTTGGTAGCAGTGATTCAGAAATTGGATTCTAATTTAAGCGATTGTTGAAAATGTGTTTTATAATATGTTTATAATCTAAGAAACTAGTTGTAGGGGTGAGCAAAAAAAAGATGGAAAACCAACTCGACCGACCGAACCGAGGTCGATCGGTTGGTTTTTGTATCTTTTCGGTCGGGGTTGTTTTGCCCTTGACAAAACCGACCTTTTTTTAAAAAAAAAATTAATGTACACACACATATATATATATATTATAATAATAATAATAATAATTAAAAAAAACAAAAACCATAAAGATTTTCATATTATTAAATAATTAAATAATTATATAAATATTTAAAAAATATATATATAAATGACCAAACCGACCCGTCGGTCGGTTAAAAGCAAAAAAAAAAAAAATTAAAAAACCGCCGATCGAACCGACCTCGGGTCGGTTGGGATCAAAAACCAACCTCGACCGATCAATCATCACCTCTAACTAGTTGTAGTTGTAAAACTAAATATTAGGTTGAATGTAAACCATTATTAATTAATTTATGGACATAATTTTTGTTATAAAATTTTGTATAATTATTTTACAATATCATATAATTTATATATTATACATATTTTAATTTACAAAAATAAATTGAGTTTATAACCTTAAATATTATATTTATTAAATTTTTTATTTTTTAATATAATTTTACATTTTAAAATTTCAAATTAAAAATTTAAATACACTAACAACATAAAAATGTTGTTTTTTTACTATTTGGATAACGAAATCTAAAAACAGTTGTCGAAACACACATTCGTCAAATACATATTCACTAAACTTAGTGAATCCGAAAATATAAAACATTACCAATCAGAGCATAAATTAAGAGTAAGTCTCTTATTTTTGGTCTTATCTTTTAGCTGTAAACTTATTTTCACTTTAATAACTTACTTAGTCACTTTCAATTGTCAATCAAAGCATAAACTAAGAGGATAAACACTAATTACCATCTCATCTCAAAGATAGTTGATATTTAATTTTTTATTTTGCAATGATTGAATTAAAAAAAAAAAAAACTTCTAATTTGATCATATAAATTTCATTGGGCCGATACCATACCAATATCCCTTACTTCATAATATTTTTACTTAGAAATTGAAATTTGACAATAAACTTTTAACTTTTACGTGATGTAGTTAAATTTAATCAATAAGATAAGTAATTATCTTGGTAAACTTCAAAAAGACCAAACAAAAAAAAATCCAATAAATATTCTTAATTACATAAAAAAATGATGGTTGCATAATCTTTAAATCATAAATTTAGAAAAGAAAAAGAGAAAACAAACACGTAGGATCCACATACAAGTTTATCGTTATTGTCAAGTTGTTGCTGAGTGTTTGTTGATAGGAATGAAGGACTCTTTCAACAACCTCCTTTGATCTTCTAAAAATAATAAAATCTTCCTTCAAAAAATTTATCTTTTTTGCAATTAATAATATTATTTTAATCCCAAAATTAAAGAAAATCCCAACCGTTTAACCTTTAATTCAGTTATACGATTTTTTTTATTATAAAAGTAAAACTTCCATTTTGTTATTTGAAATCCTGATTTTTGGTTCAAATTTTATTTGTAATAAATAATTACTTGTACTATTATTTTTTTTTGCCAAGTGGTTCATATAAACAGAAGCCTGGAGACTCAATTTGTGGATAAACTTGCGGAGTGGGGCCCGCATGACTCACTCTAGGGACCGCAGAATTCTGGTTTTTCTTTTTCATTTTTTTTTTCTTTTTTTGAAACATGGTTTTTCCTTTTAAGGCACTTAAAGTGGAATTTGTCTTTTTACTTTTTACTTTTTGGTTTTTTTTTTTTTAATGGGTGAGAGATATTCTGTGATCACATGTACTCACGGCACGACACGGGAAAAATATTTGACTTTTTCCATTTTTTTTTTTCTTTGGATTCGTTAATAATTGTGAATTCTTGTCATGCATCTATCTCATGTGATGTTTAACCTGCTCTTCTAAAATAGATCTTTGATCTTTTTTATGTAAAAATTATAGATAAATTGGATATGAATGATATGCTTTTATTGATAAACGAACTTTAACTCATATAGTCATTACAATGGAAGTAAATAACAAATAGATAACTGCGACCTCTGGTTAAATCAAGTATGTTAAAGTTGAAATTTTGAGTTTATTATGGTTAATCTTTTGGCCTAAGTAGAAGATATTTGAAATTTAATATTTTTGAGGCAAGTATGTTATTTTGGGATTTAAAGATATCTGATCTGACCTAGTTCAGGTCTATTTAGTTCAAGTTGTGTACAATTGAGAACGACATATCTTCAACTTTCATTTTCTTCAATTTTCTTTGCTTGGTTCTGGCCTATTAGTGCAATTCAATCGACAAGTAAGGTCGTTCCGGTAACATTTTTCTCTTCTCCTCTTTCTTTTTATTTCCTTTTTTTCTTTCCTTTTTTCTTTCTCTTTTAAGGCACCGTTTTAGATTGTAATGTACCCCACTAAAGTTTTAGTTCAAGTGGGAGTTTGTTGGAATTTGTGCCATAAAACTCGTAGTTTGTAAATAATGTTCTAATTAAATCAATAAAGAGTTATTGTTGTCAATAAAAGTTATTGTTCATTATTTACTATCTTGCCCTCTTATTAACTCTAAATCCAATAAATTAACATCCAAGGTTGTAATATGTCTCTTGTACTGAATGTAGTGTACATATAAGAATCTCAATTCGAGATACAGTCTAAAGGGTCTATAGTAAGGGGATAAGGCTTGGGTATCTTACCCTGGTAATACTATGGATATGACACACTCTGTATTTGATACAAACACAGTGATCCTAACGTGTTCATGTAGATGACATATGAGTGGGGGTATCCTATGTAATGAGATTACATAAGATCGGACCGCGAAATAGTAACCACTAGATGTAACCCCGTTGACTAGTTAGGTTTCTATTTCAGTAGGATGACCTGGGCAACTTGATCTCAATCTTGAGCAGGTTACAAACTCCTGTTTGCGAGGAATTGTCCTTTGACTAGTATGGGTGAGAGTGACCAGATTCATCGACTCAATAACCATACCTTCTTGGGGACAAGACCGAGCAGGCGACTGAGGACTTAACCTATCAAGATGGAATTCACTCCTTCCCGCCTATTAGGGTGAGTAGATAAATGTTCCCTTAAGTGGTGTCTCCGGGACTTGAACAAAGGGCCCGACCCTCTCATTGGCTCGAGAGGTAGGAGCACTGGGACTTAAGGTAAAAGATGTAACCCAGGAGGTAAAACGGTAATTTGACCCAACTGGTGTTACGCACATTCGTGAAGGATTAACTTGCTGTTATTGGTCAATATCCGTGGACACAAAAATATATCTGCAGTGAGAAGACTGAAACTGCAGGACTTTAGTGGAGTGTTCCCGCGGTTAACAAATGTTGATTAGGAGATTGATGAGATTAACCGAATAATCTTGTATTGTTAGAGCTTCTGATCTGTAGGTCCATTAGTTCCACCTTCTAGCTCGTAAAGGGTTCTTAGATCATTTGAATTTGAAAGGCTCAAATTCAATTAGGGAATAAACTTTAATGTATACCGATACATTATAATATAAAGTTTTAGAACTTTATATTATAAATTTAATTTGAATATGATTCATATTAAATTATTCGAAAGAATTGAATATTTGAAAGAGTTCAAATATTAATTAAATGTGCATGAGATTCATATTTAAAAACTATATGTTGAAATTTAATGTGCATAAGATATGCATTAAAACTATAGGTTAGAGGGAAAATGATTAAATATAATTTAATCATATTTAAATATAAGATATTTAATTTGATTTAAATTTGATTTAATTAATATATATATATAATTAAATAAGATTTAATTATTTATATATTAATTGAATTAATTAATTAATAATTAAAACGTTTAATTATTATTTAATAATATAATTAATGGAAACGTGTCACACTGACACGTTCCCACAACTCCCTCAACTCCCTATCGATAAGGAGTGGGAAGTTGCCCTCTGGATGTTCTTCTTCTTCACAATTGGAAGAATGCATTTGATTGATCGAAGGAAGCAATTGTGAATTGCTGGAAAAATTCTCTCTCAACAGGCATTTCCTTCCTCTTCCAATAGTTGGAATCCTTCACACCAAGGATTGATCTAAGTAGAACTCAGAGTCGTAGAAGGTCTTCCTGTTGGTAGTGTTCTGTTATATAGAGGAAAAGAATTTGGTTGGTGTTGCTGTACTGTGCATTTTCGAGAAGCAAGGAGTTGCATGAAAACTACAAAAGTAAATTACTAATTCCTTTTAGTTTAAGTTATGTACAACATGTGTTTAATTTCTTTAATCCATGCTTAATTAGTTTAATATGCTTATCTCTGTATTTTGCCAATGTATGAGGTTTTGAAGTAAACCAAAACAATCAAGCAAATTACGTTCCAATTACCACGTTTTCGCTACTCATGGGGATTCGATTCCCTTTAGAGATGACCTACATGAACGATTTCGACACGTTAGACAAAGAGACGACGTTCATTTTTACGCAGTTTTTTGAATTTTAATGACCTTCTTACAAAACCGAAGGGCCATTTGAACGTAAATGAAGGTCATCTCTTTACAGAACCTAATATTTCCCTTACCCTTTCTTCTTCTCCCCTTTTCTCTCCTTTCATTTTCACCATTTTCTCTTATTCTCTCTTTTTCTCTCTTTTCACTTTCACCCCTTCATTTTTCCTTCCATTTTCTCCGTTTTATATCATTTGAACGATTTTGTCGGCATCTAAGGTAAATATTTTTTTTACCCCAATTTAAGTTTTTTGTCGCCATTTGAAGGAACTAACATTTTTTTTTTGTCGATTTTGAAGCGTGACCATTTTTGTCGGTTTCTCAATCCTGCCAATGTGAGTTAGTTTTTTTTTTTTAAAAAAAATAGTTATTGTAATTTTGTAAGTTTTTTTAGTATGGATCTTTTACTTTATAATTTTGATGATTTGTTAATTATTTTGATTTTTTGTATATAAGATTTGTTAATTATTTTGATTTTTTGTAGATGCATATTAGATTTGTTAATTATTTTTATTGTAATTTTGCTGATTTTTAAAATAATTAATTGAGGTTAAGTAATTTTTATTAAAAATTTAATTCTAATTATATATGGTTTATTTGGTTTCAATAGAAAATGGAAGATAAGTCTTTGAGATTTGTTTTGCATACGAATGGATCTATGATTGATGGGGTAGATGGAGTAGATTATGACCAACCAACCTGTGGTGATTTTTCTCTGAATGTGAATAGTGAAGTAGTATTTGAACAGTTTCTCGAAATGATAGATATGTCACTTGGTGTAGATGTGAGGACAAATCATATTGACATAGTTTATAGACACCCTAAACTAACACTATCAAGATCAGTAAAGTTTATGCCTATATCAATCCCTAACTATCAAACAATGAACTTAATGTTCTCAATTGTGATGCCAATCCCAAATTTAGTAAATTTATATGTCAATGTAAGAAGGATGGATGTGAATGTACAAATGTCCGAAGTAACACCTATTCAATCTATTGATCCTAGCCAATGTGTTGACTCTAGCTAATGTCTTGTCCCCGATCCTGAAACAGTTGTTACACCATGTGATGATGAAAATATGGTGGTAGATTATATATATAAATAGTTTAGAACTGAAATAGATGATAAATTTGAAGAGTTGGACTTTGAGGATATTGTACATGATATCCCTTCAAACACATTTAATGAGTTGGATAACAATGTATTAGATAACACTACCGAACATGATCCTATCAAAAAATCAGTAGTTGTTGAAGGGAACAGATTGCATACGGGTTTAATATGCGACAATAAAAAAATCCTCCAACATATAGTAAAATGTTTTGCTGTTAAATATCATGCACCACATGAGGTTGTGGAATCAACACCTATGAAATGTGAGGTACGATGAAAAAAGTGGGAGAGATGGGTGTAGATCGCGACTTCGTGCCTCCAAGAAAAAATCTCATGGATTTTTTTAAATTACCAAGTACATTGAGCAACATACTTGTTTTTATTCAGAGATAAATCAAAGTCATGTGCAACTGGATTCTTCGATGATTGAAATTGAATTATGTGAAATGGTGAAAAATAACCCTTCCGTTGGTGTATCCCAACTACAGATTGATATAAAAGAAAAGTTTGGTTACCACGTGCCTTACAGTAGGGTGTGGGATGAAAAAAAAAAAGGCTCTGATCAAAGTGTTTGGTGATTGGGATCATTCTTTTAAGATTCTACCAAAATGGATGTACATGGTTAAGCATACAAAACCTGACACACGTGTGGAGTGGAAAGTAAAGTTTTATGGAAGTGCAGGTCATGCTATACTGACATCTATCTTTTGGGCTTTCGGTTCTTGTATAGAGGCCTTCAAAAAATGTAGACCCACTATCCAAATCAATGACACCCATTTGTATGGCAAAGTTATACAAGCAACTATTTAATGCCAACTGGTTGAATGCACGTGATATTGTCGGATTTGTAATACTTCTTTAGTTGAGGGGTTGAAAACGCCTTCCCACGATGGCTCCTCAACGCCGACATATGAACGATGCTAGATTAGTGGGGCAACCACTTGGTTCTCCGTATGATTTTCAAATTTTAATTTTTATTATTTAAAATGTTTGAAATTTAATATTTAATGCTAAATTTTTAATTTTCAGGTGGAAAGACCAATTCTGTGTTACAGGATCAACCACACATGTGATCAGACAATATAGATACATGTTTGATCTCCTTAGACCCAACTTGGTACGAATGTCATAATTAAATTTATTTTCGTTTATTTTACAAGTCACTAATCAACTACAATTTGGTATTCTCAGGTGATTTGGTAGCCATACAACAATGTCATGGACACATTACCACAATATTGTAGAAATGGTCATGACATGTGGCGTTCGATGACTCCACTTGTATGCTTTCATATTATAGAATGGCATCTACCTAATCGAGTGATGAGACAATTGATGAAAATCGGATCCTCTTGAACAGCAGAAACGTGTTTTGGAATCGTAATTGCAAGTTTATTTTGGTTGAACACAAATACCAATACATTGGAGAAAATATAGAGAATAAGTATACATTTCCTAATCTAATTAGGCATGAAACTAATCATGCAAACATGTTGTGTAAAACATTAAACTAAAAGGGAATTAGAAATATTACCTTTATAGTCTTTCCAACAGCAACTCCTTGCTCCAAGAATACAACAACATAAGAACACCAAAAAGAACTTCTCTATTTTTCCAATAGGACACAACCACCCAGTAAACCTTCTATGGCCCTGAGTTCCACTTAGATCTCTCCTTTGTGGGAAGAAGCCAACTTTTGGAAGTAAGAGAGAGGAAATTTTCTTGAGAGAGCTATTCTCTAATTGCACTACATTCAATGATTGATCGATTGATTCCAACTTCTGTCCAACGAGAAGTTGAATGGGGGAGGAGAGCTTCCCCACTCCCTATCGATAGAGAGTGAGGTGGGAAGAGGGGAATGTGTCCTCCTGACACGTTTCCAATAATTAATTAATTAATTAATTATTAAAATAATTAAATTTAATTTAATTAATTAATTAAATATCATATATTTAATTAATAATTAAGATCAAATCATATTTAATCTTTTTCTCCTCTAACCTATAGTTTTAATGCACATCTTATGCACATTAAATTATAACATATAGTTTTCAAATATGAATCACATTCACATTTAAATTAATATTTAAACTCTTTCAAATATTAAATTCTCTCAAATAATTTAATATGAATCATATTCATATTAAATTTATCATATATAGTTCCAAAACTATATATTATATCGTATCTATATACATTAAATTTATTCCCTAATGAATTTGAACATTTCAAATTCAAACGATCTAAGAACTCTTTACGAGCTAGAAGGTGGACCTAATGAACCTACAGATCAGAAGCTCCAACGATACGAGATTATTCGGTTAATCTCATTAACCTCCTAATCAATATTCGTTAACTGCGGGAAGCTCCAACGATACGTAGCTGTACTCTTCTCACTGTAGATATATTTCTGTGTCCACGGATATTGACCAATAACAACAAGTCAATCCTTCACGAATGTTCGTAACACCAGCTGGGTCAAATTACCGTTTTATCTCTGGGTTACATCTTGTACCTTAAGTACCAGTGCTCCTCTAATGAACAATTTGTTTGTTATCCTACCAACAAACAGAAGTCTCTCTCGGGCCAATGAGAGGGTCGGACCCTTTGTTCAAGTCCCGGAGACACCACTTAAGGGAACATTCATCTACTTACCCTAGTAGGCGGGAAGGAGTGAATTTCATCTTGCTAGGCTAAGTCCCCAGCTACTCACTCGGTCCTGTCCCCAAGAAGGTAGGCATATTGAGTTGGTGAATCTGGCCACTCCCACTCATACTAGTCAAAGGACAATTCCTTGGAAACAGGAGTTCGTAACCCGCTCAAGATTGAGATCAAGTTGCCTAGGTTATCCTAATTGTCTAGTGAAATAAAAACCTAACTAGTCAACAGAGTTACATCTAGTGGTTACTATTTCGCGATCCGGTTTTATGTAATCTCTTTACATAGGATATCCCCACCCAAATGTTATCTACACGAATACGTTAGGATCACAGTGTTTGTATCATATACAAAGTGGGCCACATCCATAGTGTTACCAGGGTAAGGTACCCAAACCTTATCCCCTTATTATAGACCCTTTAGGCTGTATCTCGAACCGAGATCCTTTATATGTACACTACATTCAGTTCAAGATACATTTTACAACTTTGAATGTTTAATTTATTCGATTTAGGGTTAAAATAAGGGCAATATCGTAAATAACGAACAATAACTCTTTATTGAAATAATAACATTTTACTACAATAATTAGAACATAATTACAAACTACGAGTTTTAGGGCACAAACCCCAACAACAATTTGGGATGAAACAATCTGTTGGGGTTTATGCTTTAAACAAGTGTAGTTTTGTAAAAATGACATTCAAATAAATAAAGAGTTATTTATTACATTCTCGCGCATAAACCTAAAATCCAATAAACTAAGTTCCAAGGTTATAATATATTCTTGAACAAATGTGTAGTGGACACAAGTTGGATAAAGTTGTTTAAGTATAACCTAAATGGCCTATGGTATATGCATAAGGTTGGAAACTTTATACTGGTAACACCATGGATGCAACCCGCTTTGTATTTAGTACAAACGAGGTAATCCAACTCGTTCATGTGGTAGACATACGAGTGGGGGCATCCTGTATAATGAGATTATACAAGACCGAACTGCAAATTATTCACCTACTAGTATAACACCATTAACAAGATAGGTCTAATAATTTATAGATGATCATTAGTGACTTGACCTGAATCCTGAGCAAGTTACGAATTCCTGCTTATAGGGGTTTGTCCTTAGACTAGTATGGGTGAGAGTGGCCTGTAGCCGACTCAATATGCCTAACTTCTCAGGGCAAAACCTTATAGGTAGTTGGAAACTTAACTCTGCAAGATGGAATTCACTCATTCCTAAATCAGGCAATCAGATAGGTTGTTCTTTTAAGAACTAAATCCAGGCCTTGAACAGTGGGGCTCCGCTCTCTTACGGGCCTAAGAGGGATTAAGTTTATGGTAGGACCATAGACTTGTTGTTCATTAGAGGATCAGTAGTGCTTAAGGAGCAAGAGGCAATCACAGGGGTAAAATGTTAATTTGATTAAAGAGTTTGATCAGTTAATCTCGTATCATTGGAGCTCATGATCTGTAGGTCCATTAGGTCCCTCCGTTGGCTCCACATGGAAATATTGAGGGCATAAAGTTTGGAGTGAAGTTGAAATGTTCAATTTCACATTTGAGAAGATATATCAATTATATGTGATATAATTGATATAATATAGTTTAATGAGAATTTGATTCGCCATAAACTATATATTAAAATGAGAGATACAATATCATTATGCTAATATGCAAATATGATTTGCATATAAATAATAAGAGCACCATAAGGATAAGATGGTAATTTCTATCCTATTTTCCAATAATATGTGCATAAGATGCACATTTTGGTCCAAGCATTTTAAGAGGCAATCCTAAAAGAAACCCTAGTGCTCTTACATTGTGAAAAGAGGTTTCACACTCATTCTCTCATATTCTCCTAGTTCCAATAGGATTCTCACCATCCTCCCTCTCCAAGAGATACAACGGAGAAGATCTAATGGTATGTTCGAGATCGTTGAGAACGTGAGATCGTGAGGAGCAAAGGAGCACGAAGATTTCGTTCTACAAAGGTAATATGCTGTCCAATTCTGTTAATCGATGTAAATCTACGTAGTTTATTGTTTTAGATTAGATCTTTGTAACAAATTTCAAGAACACGCGATTAAAGTCGCTTCCGCTGTGGGATTCAATGCTATCACAATCTATCCCAGAAGTGTGCAATGAAAACCCAAACCTACATGCTATTGACCTCTAACATCAAGATTGAGCGATTGTGTTAGCACCGTACGTGGAGCAGTGACATTTGCACAGACAACACGTAGCAGAAGCTCCACCAGTTGATACGTTTAGAGATAGCACTCTAGACTATACAAATTGGTATCATAATATTACCAGGCGTTACATCACTCGTGAGGGAGCATCCTATGGGAAAACGGTACAAGTTACATTTATTTTTTAAATATATGTACTTTAAATTTTCAATAAATATTGACCATTTTTTCCTTGAAACTTGAAGAGGTCATGCTTCCGACAGATTTGAGTCGTAATAGACGACGCCCACCTTGTGGCACACACTGAATTTGGATATTTTTAATCAATTTGTAAATTCTAACTTTTCATTTCGTATTGATGCTTGTCAATTTCTCATATTTTACATAAATATGAAATTTATTTTTAAACGATTTGTAAACTTTTACAAATTTGAAATTTATTCATCATGGTGGAGTAGTAATACACAAATATAAGAAAAAATAAAATTAAAAAAAAAACAATCAAGGGAGGTCCTCTCTTGAAGAGACGACCTTGTCCCATTCATTCATAGGTCCTCTTTTCAAGAGACGACCTACATCCACATACATAAAGGTCGTCTCCTGAACAGACGACCTATTTCCATGTATAAGAGACCTCCTACCACGTAATGTAGGTCGTATTTTCCAGAGACGATATTGCTATATTTTTAAAAATAGTTTGAATCCTGTCATATTTTTAAAAAAAGTTTAGAAACTTGCTATATTAAAAAAAATGTCCCGTAATAAATCCCTTTCCTAGTTTTTCTTTGCTAAGAAGGGGCTTGATTTTGAAAAAAATCTGCCATTAAAAGCTGCTGATGAATATTTTGAAAATCAATATATTAAACAAAATTGAATCGGTAAATATATAATCAGTTTAATTAAACAAGACTCTCCTATCAGTGACATTTTTTTTAGACAAATAAGAGTGCTATTGATTTTTAAAGGAAAAAAAATCAATTTTGACGCTAAATTTGGTAAGTTATATCAATTTTTTACTTTAGACTTTCAATTTCATCAATTTAAACTTCAAACTTGGCATATTGTTTCTATTTTACTCCTAAACTTTCAATTTCATCCATTTAAACCTTAACTTAAATAAGTGTATCCATTTACACCATCAGTTAAATTTTCATTTCAATCACCATAAAAAAGGTTTTCTACAAATATCCAAAGCCTTGTGTTGCTCTATGATATATACTTATTTGTTATTTAAACAAATATTACCAAAAAGGTAACTAAATCATTTTAGATCGGGTTGCGACTCTCTTGAAGACTACGAACTCGACTCCTAAAAATAGAACCCACACAAATGAATGAAGGACCCACACAAAAAATAAAATGGACTCTTGTGTTCTCTCTCGCCTTTTGTATCGATACTAGCAACGATGAGTGTGAAGAAGATCCAAGTGGTGACGTTATTGAAGGTGACAATGACCATGACAACTTCATCACTCTTGGTGGTGAGAAGTTTGAGCTCGACTAAACTGCAGAGAGAACAGGAAAGACCATGATGGCCAGAGTGACACCCATTAATACGATGAATTGGTTTTAACTGACCTTGTCGGTCTCGTTGAAAGTCTTACGCAAGATTAAAGTGTATCGATGTTGGAGATGAGGGGGACAAAAATTCTGATGAGGGCATTCTGAAATTCCTGTGTTCCTTGTGGAAGATCGAGAACAAATCAAGCTTGAGGCTGACGAGAAATAAAAAAGAAAAGTAAGTGTTGTTGCCAAATTTTGGACAGGAGGACACACCTGACCTCCACGTGACAACGACGGTAAATTTGTAATTCTTAGGGAAGAACACAGCCTGCAAGACAAGGAAAAATTGGACACCGGTGTGGTGTAGGCCACACAAGCTCCGATGCCTAAGTCAGAGAGGGTTTGTGAGGGAATTTAGGAAGAGTTTGTGTTTGAATGACTTCAATTGACTTACCTTTTTCCTCCTCTTAGGAGAGTTTAAATAGTCTTCCCTTTGATGGGTTTCCTTCCCCTTTTGGGAAAAGGGGCAGTTGGGGAAAGGCCGGAGTCAAGCTTATGGGTCCGGTTCCATTGGAACAAAGCCCAGGTATGGCCTCGGACATGGTCGGCCTCGGCCTCGTCCAAGGCCGATCACGGGTTTGGGCTTGGGCCCAAGCCCGACCCCTTTTCCTGGGACCTGGGGCTAGGGTAGAGCCCAAGTGGGAGGGCTCTTCCCTGGTCGGCCTCGGCCTATGCCGAGGCCGACCACACTGCTTGGGCCGGATTTCGGACAAACCCTCTAGTATCGTTCCATCATGGTTCGACCTGCTTTGACTTAGTATTTGGGCTTCTCATTCTGTTTTACCCTTTACCTTGGTCATTCGACCTGCCCATTCTTGTTGGCCCAATCTTTACCCATAACATTAGCCCCCACTCCCTGGTTAGGATTTGAGACTTGGGAGCTTGTGAACCTATGACGTGGAGCCTGACTTGGGAGTAACTTATATTTTTTTTTAGAGTGTTAACTTTCCCGTTGTCTGGTTTGGAATTTCAGGTTCTCGTCACGCTTATCTTGCGTTTCGATCCGCCTGCTTCTTTTAGTTGAATTTCTTCGGAGTCATTTCAAACATTTCGAGGGTTGCCTAGAATTTTCTCTAGTTATTGCTGTCCATCCTTATGAGGATATTCAGTCTCCTAGAGTGCCAATTCCTTCGATATTTATTATAAGTGTTAGGATCTCGTTGCGCTTTACTTGCGTTTCGATTCTCCCGGTAAGGTTTATTCGGAGTCATTTTAGACATTTCGAGGTTGCCTCGAAATTTCTCCTATTCTATTTGTCCATCCTTATGAGGATATTCGATCTACTAGAGTCAATTTCTCCGTTACCCAATGGGATTCTCGGCGGCCGTCATGCTTATTTCACACTTCTGGTGTTCTCCTTTTCCCTGGGTCATCTCCAGATTGATTCTATTGGGGGGTTTAAAACACTCATCCGGATTCACGACCAACGTCGTTCTCCAGTGATTATGCGTATTTGTCGTTCTTAGGTTTTGAGTGGGATCACCGTTAATCCTTATGGGGATTACCTTGGGCTTCCCGCTTCTTCGCTGGAGGGGAATTTTGTCGCTTCATAATCGCGTTGCTTACGTTTCTCGTTTTTCAATAAGAACGTGCTCCAATCCTGATCCACGACTTATGTCGTTCTCTTGGATAGAGCGTGTTTGACAGGAGTTGTTGCCTGATAACTGTGTCGTTGTTGGAGCTTGAAAGCCTTGAAAGTTGGTCTCGGTAGTAGGAGGTGACAGTTAGATAATCTTCATCGCAGGAGTAAGGGGAGCTTCGGTGGGGGGTCCGAACTCTAGGACCGGTCCGACCTAGGTAAGCCGTCCCTGTCAATCTTGGCCGGTTTGGTCTGGTCGGTTCTGGATCGATTCGGTCTGGTAAGCTCCAATCGATTTTTGTCTGGTTGGCCTCGACCGACGGCGGCGCGGCCCGAGGCGGCGGGCGTGCTGCGGCGATTCCAGCCAGCTGCGCTTTTGCGTGCGCTGACGCGCGTGGAAGGCCTGCCACTTGACTTCGTCACGGGGTGGCGTAGTCGGCCTCGGCCGGACCAAGACGGCCGAGGCCGAGGCGCGTGCTGCGAGGCCGTCGATGCCGCAAGCTTTGCCGCCATTCTCGACGCGCCGACACGCGCGGCGAGCCCGCCACCGTGTACGCCACGGAGGTGCTTTGATCGGCCTCGGCCGGACCGGCCCGTGCGCCGAGGCCGGCGGCGGCGTGCTCGTGGGAGCTACTTTCGCAGCTCGCTCTTCGCACGCGCCGACGACGCGGCGAGCTGCTCGCCGTCATCAAGGTCATGGGTCGGCCGAGGCTAACCCTTCCCTCCTTCTCTCCTTTTTTTTTTTTTTTTATCTTATTTGAATTTTCAAAAGCTCTTTTCCCTCCAATTTGGTCTTCACTTCCCTCCTATAAATAGAGCACCTTATTCTTCTCATTTTCCACACCATTCTTCTCATTTTCTCTTTCTCTTAAGGTAGTTCTCTTCTTGTTGTGTCTTTAAGTCGTTTCTTCTTCTTTTTAATCTTTTCTTTGTATTTTGTGTTTGATGGAAGGTGGTTGGTCTGCTACTTCTCTTGAGGTTGATGAATCATCTTGTGGTGAGGAGTCTTATGACACAAGTTGTTATGAGGCTCCCCAATCCTCTGATCATTCTTTCGAGGGGTCTGGTGCAAGTCATGAGGTTATATCATCCTTGGTGACCGGAGCTCAACTCGAGCGATTACGGTACAAGTATGATATTTCCTTAGACGTGCAAATCAGGGTTCCCGGGCCAAATGATCGGATTGATGATCCTCCTCTTGGTGAAGTAGCTATTTACTCTGCAATGTTCAAGTTTGGCTTTCGTCTTCCTCTTTCTTTATTTTTGCAAGGTTTTCTAGCGTTGGTTCTGGTTGGCACCCTTAAATTGTCCCAAACAATTTGGATTCACATCATTGGTCATTATATATTATGGGCAACTTATGGGGATGGGAGCCCGCTTAGTCCGCACGTCTTTATGTCTCTCTATATCTTGAGTCGAAATTCGTCTTTTGGTCGTTTCTTTTATTACTTGAGTTCTTCATGTGGAAAGTTAATTAATAACCCAAGTTCCGTTCACAACTGGAAAAATCAATGGTTTTTAGTGAGTGGCAATTGGTTGTCTCGTGGCTTTCAAAATGCCACATATGCAGTTTTCACTAAGTTTGGGAATTATGGTGAGTTGTTCTCTCTCTTTTTGGATACTGCACCTGTGTCTTTCAATTAACTGGCTTGTGTTTCTTTTCTTTTTCTTCAGCTCCTTTGGAATTTCGTCGTCCTGCCGCGGCTCGAGCTTTCGTTAGGGCTGTGAAAAGTTTAGGAGCTCCCTCCCGACTCAGGCCTGCTCTTGTGAGCCAAGAGAATATTGAAAGAATTGGTTTCGCGCCTCCTCCACTTTCCGAAGGTAAAAGCTTCTACCAGTCTCATCCGTGTTGGTCGTCGGCCTCGGCCGTGCTGGCCGGCCTCAGCCGTGCTGGTCGGCCTCACCCATGTTGCCAGTTTCGATCGAGTTGATCGGCCTCGGTTCTTCAAACTTTGCTCTTCGTCGTCTTTTTCTTACTTAGCTTTCATTTGTTGTAACTTGATTCAGTGATCCTATTGCCTTTGTTTTTTTTTTTTTTAGAAATGCCTCCACGAAGTGCTTCTTTGTTTGAGGCCATGGAGCAAAAAAAGAAGAAGAAAGCCCGTGGTGGGGCTGGTCCTTCAAGGGTTGAAGACTCCAACCCCTCTAGGGGTGAGGTGCCACCTTTCGAAACTCGTGATCTTCCACCTCGTCCTATTGGAGTTAGCACGCGTCGTACCCGGAGGAGCGTTCCTTCTTCATCAGAAGGGGAGAATACTCCATTCTCCGGGGCCTTCACTCTTCCCCAGAATTATACCTCGCCGGCTACTGAGGTTGAGCTGCTTGGTCGGAGTTTCGAGCTTTGGAGAGGGGTGAGTCAAGACCATCCCCCAGGGTTCCTGGCCAACGACCCCATGAGAGGCTTTAACGAAGGGATTGTTGAGCTCCGTCATGTAAGCTTTCTTCAATTGAGGGTGTTGTTATTATCTTGGTGCTTTTTGATGATCCTGCTTTTTTTTTTCTCTCATTTTTAGAGTTTCGGTCGTATTAGCATGGCTGCCATGGCTATGGCGGAGACCATCAATAATTTTCAACGCACTTCTGTTCCTAGATCTGAGCTGATTCAAGCTCAAACCAATTTGAGTCAGGTTAATCGTCTGCTTGCATAGAGTCAGATCAAACTCAATTCTGCCAATGTTGAGATTGAGACTCTTCGTAGTCAACTAAGTGAAACACAAGCCCTTTTGACTAATGTTGAGTACTTGACTGAGGGGTTTAAGAAGACGGAGGAGTTTACAACCCTCCAAAACAACATTTTTGATGGTGGATGCAACTGGGCCATCAAGCGCGCTTCCAAACGATTCAAGGATATAGACTTTGGGATTCTTGAGGAGGATTACGCTACCTTCAAGAATGACCCCACTGCCTTTCCTGATTCTGAGGACTCAAACAGTAGTGGTGGAGCTGGAGTGGATGAGTCTTAGACTTTATGTACTTTTTTTGCTTTTTCTAAGTTTGGTGTAATTCTGCCATGTAGTTTTCTTTTCCTTGAATGAATGAACATGCGCTTTCTTATTCAATTGCTGTGCTCAGCCTCGGCCGGTTTGGTCGGTCCCCGCATGTTTTTTATCATATGTGCTCGACCCCGACTCGATGTGCTCGGCCTCGGCTATAATATGCTCGGCCTTGGCCGGGCATGTTTTTTCATCACACGTGCTTAGCCTTGACTTGGTGAACTCTATCATATGCGCTCGGCCTCGACTTGGTGTGCTCGGCCTCGACTATAATATGCTCGGAAGTGGCCGGACATGTTTTTTTTTATCACATGTGCTTGGCCTTGACTTGGTGTGCTCGGCCTCGGCCGACCACAAGTTTTTCATGTTTTCGTGTGTAAGAAGAACAAGATGTGTGTGAGAGAGTGTGCAAGGTGTATCTCCCCTATAGCCCCCTACTCAAGTAGGAAATCTATGTTGATAGCCGTATTTGAGTCACGTTTTCGTACTTGAAAAGAAAAGCTAAACTTCCATTTATGGTAAAAAGAAAAGAAACTTCGAACTTTACATGGGGTTTTCTATGTAAATAAACCTAACTATGAACATGGGGCCTGGCTTTAAGCCGTGTCGGCCTCGTCCATTCCATGGTCGGCCTCGGCCATTTTGTGGTCAGCCTCGGCCATGTCGGGGCCGAGGTCTCTTTCAAATCTTCGTCTCATTGTCCCTTTTAATGCCGCGAAGTAACACTCTCTTGATGCTTTCTGTTGTCCCTTAACGATCCCGACACCATTGGTGGTTGGGAATTTCAAAAGTTGATGGTATGTGGAAGCAACTGCTTTTAATTGGTGAAGTGTTGGTCTCCTAAGGATTGCATTGTAAGCTGAGGTGCATTCCACTACTAAGAAGTTGATCATTTGTGTGACAGAGTTCGCTCCTTCGCCAAAGGTGACTGGAAGCTCTATGCTACCTTCAGGGGTAACCCTTTCTCTGCCAAAACCAACTAAGGGGGTTAAATTTTCTTTGAGAAGCCCCCTTGCTAATTTCATGGCATTGAAAGCGGCTGAAGACAGGACGTCGGCTGAGCTTCCTCCATCTATGAGTATTCTGTGAACCTTTACGTTGGCTATGGCAAGTGTCACTACTAATGCATCATTGTGGGGTTGATGGATCGCTCTAGCTTCGACTTCTGTGAACCCGAGGACTCGGTCCTCCATTCCTGGATGAACTGAGAAGATACCTTGATAATAAGGATCTTGTCGAGCTTCCCGAGCGATTGCCTTCCTCTTTCTGTTGGATTCGCCTCCAGCTGGTCCTCCAAAAATCGTTCGGATTTCTCGGGGTGGCTCGTCCTCGGCTTGGCCTCGGTTGTCGGCTGCTCGGCCTCGGCTTGATTCTGGTCGGCCTCGATCGTTTCTCGATGACGGGGGCTGAGTTTCGTCTTGGACGTATTCTTTCAGGTACCCTTCTCTGATCAGGGTTTCTATTTCGTCTCGGAGTTGGTAGCAATTGGAGGTGGCGTGCCCGTGGTCCCTATGGAACATGCAGTACTTGGCTGGGTCTCGTCTTCCAGGTGGGGTTCTCATCTTTTCAGGGAACTTCACAAGATTCAAATGTCGAATCTCCATCAAGATCTTCTTTGGAGGAAGAGTCGTGGAAGTGTACCTTTTAAATGGTCGTCCTCGGCCATTATCTGGTCGGCCTCGGCCACCTTCCTCGACTCTTCTTCTTTTAAAGACCGTCGAGGAATAGTTCTGTGTTCCGACTGGATCCACGCCTTTGTCATTCTTGTCTTGACCAGGGACCTCTTTTGATCGTAATAAGTCTTCTGCGCTCATGTACTTCTGTGCCCTCGCTATGAACTCCACGTAAGATGTTGGTTCTTTCTTTCCAATTGACCTCAACAGGCCTTTGTCTTGCAGACCTGCCACGATGGCAATTAGAGCTGTAGTGTCTGTGAAGCCTTCGACCTGCAGGGTTTCTTTGTTGAAACGAGAAACATAGTCTCGCAAGCTTTCCTTAGGTCCCTGCTTGATGGTAAGCAAGTGCATTTGGGGCTTCCGCTGGTCCCGACCTCCTAGGAACTGAGATACAAATGCTCTGGCCAACTCTTTGAAGGAATTGATGGATTTTCTCTTCAATTTTCTGTACCAATCTTGTGCTGGCCCTGTTAAGGTGGAAGAGAAAGCTCTGCACTTAAGCACTTCTGACGCTCCGTGTAGTTCCATGCGCGATCTGTATGTGTCTAAGTGTTCTCTGTGGTCCCGAGCTCCCATCGTAGGGGTGATGGAAGGTACTTTGAACTTTTCTGGAATTCTTTCGTTCATTATTTTGTCGGTGAAGGGCGGGTCAACCTGCTCGATAAGGGCTTCAAGATCCCACCTCTCGACCTCTCAAATTTTTAGGAGGTTCCCTTGGAGATCCCCGAATTCCTTTTGCATTTGGCGTATGTCATTCTTCCAAGGCGGAGTCGTCTCAGCCGTGTCATCTTGATTCTCATCGGGTCGGCCTCGGCGGCTTCCTGGTCGGCCTCGGGCGCCACCTGGTCGGCCTTGGTCTGTGCTTTCTGCCTTTGGTTAATCACCTCTCGTAAATCTGACGTCGTCCCGGAGCTTTTTCCAGCTGCTGGTTTCGAAGTTTCGGGACGATTTCTGCGATGAGTGTACGAGCTCACTTGCACAATGGATTTTATCCGGAGGGCCTTGCTTGCTTTGCTCTTGGCTGAGGAATGGCGTGGTTTGTCGTTTCCTCCAAGGATCAGCTTATCGGTGTGCTCCTGGGCTGGGGATTTTGATTCTCCCATCCCTTCTGCCACCTTCGCTTTTCCCTAGTGTTGGTCTTTTTGGTCGAGTTTCTCCAAGATCTTTTATAGACACTTGTCCATCTTGTCGACCTTCTCCTTTAATTCGACAATCTCCTCGTGTGGTCGACCTGTGTCAGTAGGAGGTCGAGGAGAGGAGATTGTTCGGATTCTCCGGGGATGACGGTCAGGATCAGATTCTTCTCCACCTTCGTTTCGGCTTTGATTCCCCATGAATCGGCTCATGCTTCTTCAGTTACTTGGCTTAGGCTTACAGTTTTCCAAGCAAGCGTTGTTCGTCCCCACAGACGGCGCCAACTGTTGTTGCCAAATTTTGGACAGGAGAACACACCTAACCTCCACGTGACAACGACGGTAAATTTGTAATTCTTAGGGGAGAACACAGCCTGCAAGACAAGGAAAAACTGGACACCGGTGTGGTGTAGGCCACACAAGCTCCGATGCCTAAGTCAGAGAGGGTTTGTGAGGGAATTTAGGAAGAGTTTGTGTTTGAATGACTTCAATTGACTTACCTTTTTCCTCCTCCTAGGAGAGTTTAAATAGTCTTCCCTTTGATGGGTTTCCTTCCCCTTTTGGGAAAAGGGGCAGTTGGGGAAAGGCCGAAGTCAAGCTTATGGGTCCGGTTCCATTGGAACAAAACCCAGGTATGGCCTCGGACATGGTCGGCCTCGGCCTCGTCCAAGGTCGATCACGAGTTTGGGCTTGGGCCCAAGCCCGACCCCTTTTCTTGGGACCTAGGGCTAGGGTAGAGCCCAAGTGGGAAGGCTCTTCCCTGGCGACCACGCGCTTGGGCCGGATTTCGGACAAACCCTCTGGTATCGTTCCATCATGGTTCGACCTGCTTTGACCTAGTATTTGGGCTTCTCATTCTGTTTTACCCTTTACCTTGGCCATTCGACCTGCCCATTCTTTTTGGCCCAATCTTTACCCATACCAGTAAGTATTGGTGACCGATTCAAGAATGAAAGTACTCCATTAAGAAAAAATAGAGTGCAAATAAGTTTTGTTTTTAGTAAAAGTCAACGAATCAAGTAGAATCTTACCTTAAAATTGAAAAACTCTTCATTAATGAAATAAAAAAAAAAAAAAAAATCAAAAAATCAAAAAATCAAAAAGATAAAAGAAGTGAAAAAAGTCATAATATAAAATAAAAAATGTTAGAGTTAGTCTACCTACTCCAATTTTCTTTTTTTTTAAAAAAAAAATAAAAATGCGTATATGTTATAGAGCAATAAGTGACTTTAGACATATATGGAAAACTTTCCTAATGGAGATTGAAATGAAAAAACTTAATCAAGGATATAAATTGATACACTTATTCAAATTTAAGGTTTAAATTGATGAAATGAAAATATAGGATTAAAATTGATACAATTTACTAAGTTAAGGATTTAAATCGATGAAATTGAAAGTTGGAATACAACTTGCTGTGTTTAGGGTAATAATAATTTTTTTTTTCTTTTTTTAAATCATTGATTCAATGTCAAGGGTCTAGGAGTAAAAATGAATAATTTTCAGTGTTTTTTTTTCATTAGGTACAACGTTTCCCCCATAGAATATCATGTCAGATCGATAAAATTAATGAATTAAGATCCCATCTTATAGTGTTTTATTTTTAGTATTACGATTTTAAAATATTGAACTTGTGTATTGACTATTGTTTTCGTAGATTTTCATTTTTCAAAAATATATTTAAAATCTTACTAAATAATTTAAGAGATATATTTAAAAACTTGTTTCTAAATTAGAATGGTGTGACTATTTTGTTATATTCATAATTTTTTATTTATGTTTTGCATAATCTATTTGTGTTAACACAACTAAATTAACAAATAATAACGTGACATATTTATTCAACAAGTATTAATTAATTTAACATGATGTGACATCAAAAGAATGTGTATTAAAAAAAGTAGCATGTATATATATAATTTTTATAAACAACTTACAAATCTACTAATAGATTATAAGACCCTATCTTTCTGATTGTTTGCTTTCCTTTATCATTTATCAATCATAATACTAAATTAGTGTGTATATATATATAATAAGTATGTTATTTTTATCACTTAATTAGTAATAAAATTAATAAGCTATTTAAATATAGAGACTAAATTTATAATTTAAATACACATACAACATGCTGCTAACTGCATTAATTGATACTATTTTTTTCTTTTCTTTTTTGGTTAGATTTACTATTTTTCTTTTGAAAAATGGTAAAATCTACTATCTGTTAAATAGTAAAAGAGTGCCAAAAAGAATATAGCTCAACTGACATCTTAAATGTATTAATGATCCTGAGATATGTAGTTCAAATTCTCAATTAAAAAAATAGTGAAAGTGATAGGAACAAATAGGGCAATATAAAATAATATTTTAGTGCATGCTTCCAATCTTATCTTTTCCAAAAGAGTTTCATTAATTACATTTCTGATTTCTCCTACTAACTTAATTTCTCATCTGCCCCAAAAAGTTATATACTCCAAATGCCAATTCTACTCCTACTTTAGGCACTCAATTTTATATACTATCTCAGATTAAAAAAAAGACTACTCTTGCATCTTATCCATCTAGTTTGATAGTGTGATTGCTAGTTTAATTATTATTTCCATTATAATACATATCATTTATTTTTTATTTTACATTAAGTCGTCTTTTCTTTTATTTTTAACCAAAGCATTAGAAGGTGAAAGGATTTGAGTTTAGTGCAGGTATTAGGGGTGTACAAATAATTCAGTAACCCGAGCAATCTGGACTACCCAACTCAAACCGTAAGGGTTGGGTTGGATTATGTTTTTTTTTCGGTTGGGTTGGATTAGAAATTTGGGGAATCGAAAAGTTTGGATCGATTCTCGGGTTGAGTTTTTAAATTCGGGTTGACCCAACCCAACCCAACTCAAAGTTTATATATATTTTTTATTTTATTTTAATTACATATATACTTATAAATGAATTATAAATGAATTGTTTGTCAATTTTTAATGTTTTTTCTTCTATACTTCTAACAATTGTTAAGATGTTATGAACTTTGCAGTTTGATATTTGAATTTTATGTGATTTTAGTTATTAATTCAAGAAAAAATATTTTAAAGAATTAAAAAAATTATAAAAAAAAAAATCAACCCGACGACCCAACCCAACCCAACCGAAAATATTGGATTGGGTTGGGTTGGGTTGAGTTATTCTCATGAATAGGATTAGTTGGGTTGAAAGAATGACCAGCCTTAATTTTTGGGTTGGTCCAAAAAACTCTCTCAACCCAACCTAACCCGGTTTATTTACACCCCTAGCAAGTATTTGATCCAGAAAATTTCTAGTATAGAAAATTTTCTATATTATTTCTATTGAATGCTTGTCACATCATCTTTTTAAAAATTATGTCCACTAAAAATTATGTGGAATCTACTAGTATAAGAAAACCAAAAAAACATAGTGTGATTCTCGAAAAAAGAAGGAAGTTCGGCTAAAGCCCAAAAGCAAGATGGAAAGGTGGAGGTTAACAATTCATTATTTGGGCTATGACAAGAGGACTCCAGTGGACCCAAATTAGCCTCTTTAGGTATAATCCGAGGAGGATTCCAAACCTAGGTCAACCCTCATATTATACCATAATGTCTTCTATAGAGATAATTCTTTTTTATTTTCAAAATTATAGCTTGCTATACTATTTTTCTCCATCTCTAACTAAATTATTGGTTTCTCAAAAAAAAAAAAAAATTATTGGAAACTGTGTGACCAGTGTAGATCCATAAATTTTATACAAGGGCACAATATACATACAAATTCATTAAGGGGGTGTTTGGTTTATGAGGTTGGGTTGAGTTGAGTTGGGTTAATAACCCAACTCCTTGTTTGTTTCACCAACAATTATAACCGGTGACTTAACAACCCAACTCCATGGAGTTGAGTTATTAACTCAACCGTACGGTACTTTCCGGCGGCAATCCGGCACCTTTCCGACGAGTCTCGGACGACGATCCGACGAGTCTCCGATGATGGTCCGACGACTCTCCGACGACTGTCTGGCGAGATGAAAAAAGTGGAGAAAAGAAGAAGATGAGGAGAGTTTTGAAGTGTGTCTTTAAGTTGCTAATACTCTAGTTTAAATAGACACCAAAAAGTCTTAATCCTTTTAGAACAAAGAATTCTAATCCTTTTAAAAAAAAATCCTAAACAAACAGAATCCTAATTCTTTTTAAACTTTTAAACACCATTTTCTAATCTGTTACGATTATCCAAAGATTCAAATTTAAAACAAATACAATTAAAGCATCTAATTTTACTGTATGCGCCACAATATACCCATCTAAGAAAAACTTTCGTCCTCGAAAGTTGCTAGAACTTTACAACGGTCACATCTTCGAGTCATAATCTAAACTTAAACTCTAAACTACATTTGCACAAGAACAAAGAAGTCAAAAGCATAGCTTAACAAGTGTCAACACACAAACAACTCAAATAACTTTAACTAGACTTCCTGCGAGAAGCTATAAGAATCGCTGCCTACGATGTAGGCGAGTATGCATAATCTAATACCCATGCTCTGATACCAACTGTAACAACCCTAATTTTTCAAACTCAAAATTTTCTAGGGACGTTACTAAGCAAAATTGCCTACACCGAAAATTTCGGTAGCATAACGACGCTACTAGGACCTTGATGACATATCTAATATTTTTTAGATATGCAACTTCAATATGACATAAAATATTCAAGTATGTTGACATATTTTTAACATCTTCACAAGGTAAACTATTTATTCCATTCTAAAGATGTCCATAGACAATGCATGTGTTTAGACAAATTTAAATAAACACTCTTCATATGCAAAGTATTAATACTAAATTAAGACCTACCTAAATTAAAATAAAAAAGTAGTGGTGAACATGTGCATAAAAAAAAGAAAAAAGTTCATATTGAAGAGTAAAAGTTCTAAATAATAAATTTTATTGGAAAAGAAATATTGATATCAAACCCAATATCCATTACTTTTGCAAATACCCCTAACATACTTTTGGCAAATGGTAATATATATTGTAATTTTATAATTGATCACATAATTGAGTTTTGAAATTGTAGACAAATGTGTTTGTATTTGATTTGTTGTGAAAATAAAGTAAGGAAAAAAAGTCACAAAAAATAATCAGACATTTCACTTTACATAAGATAAAAATGATTTTTAGGGGAGAAGAAAAATTGATATCAATTTCAATATTCAGTACTCTTCTAAATATCTCATATATCTTGAAAATGGTAATATATATTGTAAATTTATAATTGATCTCATAATGAAGTTTTGAAATTGTAGACAAATATGTTTGCAATTGATTTGGTAGAAACAAAAAAAGTAAAGAAAAAAGTCACAAAAAATCAGACTTATTCACTTTACAAAAAACTGCATCAGATACCCCTGACATAATAACTCAACTCTGCAAACCAAACACTGACTTCCTGACTCAACTCAACTCAACTCTACAAACCAAACACTGATTTCCAGAACTCACTGACAAAACAACTATGCACAACTCAACCCAACTCAACCCAACTCTGCGACCCAAACGCCCCCTAAAAAGAATCCATAGTGACTCTTTGTTGTTGCTTTTCTTTTATAATATCTCTCCATTTTGATTTCGGTCTACACAAATATTAATAAAAAAAATTAATGACAATTTCTTAGAGTAAAAATTATAAAAACTAAAAATCTAAAAAGAATTTGAATCTTACTAGACGATGGTAATATTATGTATATCCTGATGAGTAACGAAAAATAGTCCTCTTAGTATTAACTTTAAAATTAATGACAAATACAATATTAATTATGTGAATCGAAAGTAAGAAGTTACATGCAAATAAAAAATAAAAAATTACTTGCAAATAAAAAAAGGATCCTTTTTGGCTTTACGATACAACTGATAGAGCTGGTATATTATGTATATTTTGATGAGTAATGAAAAATAGTCATCTTAGTATTAACCTAAAATTAATGAAAAAATATAATATCAATTATGTGAATCGAAAGTAAGAAATTACTTAAAAATAATAATAATAATAAAAAAATCCCTTTTTGGTTTTTTGATAAAGCTGAAAATTCAATACTTTACTTATTGAGGTTGAAAAGTTTTCTGAACTGAAAAAAAAAAAAAACAATATTAACGACTGATAAATTTGATGTCTAGCTTCCATGGATTATATGGTGCCCCTTGCCAACAATCTAAACTCCTATTTTGGAAGTTCATACATGTTGTTGCCAAATTTTGGATAGGAGAACACACCTGACCTCCACGTGACAACGACGATAAATTTGTAATTCTTAGGGAAGAACGCAGCCTGCAAGACAAGAAAAACCTGGACACCGGTGTGGTGTAGGCCACACAAGCTCCGATGCCTAAGTTAGAGAGGGTTTGTGAGAGAATTTAGGAAGAGTTTGTGTTTCAGTGATTAGAATTGACTTACCCCTTTCTTTCCTCTAGGAGAGCTTAAATAGTCTTCCATTTGGTGGGTTTCCTTCTCCTTTTGGAAAAAGGGTCGTTGGGAAAGGCCGAAGTCAGGCTTATGGGTCCGGTTCCATTGAAACAAAGTCCAGGTATGGCCTTGGACGTGGTCGACCTCGGCCTCGTCCGGGGCCGACCACGGGTTTGGGCTTGGGCCCAGACCCGACTCCTTTTCCCGGGGTCGGGGCTAGGGTTGAGCCCAATTGGGAGGGCTCTTCCCCACGCGCTTGGGCCGGGTCTCGGACAGATCTTCTGATCTCGTTCCATCATAGTTTGACCCGCTTTGACCTATTATTTGGGCTTCTTAGTCTGTTTTGCCCTTCACCTTGGCCATTCGACCTGCCCATTCTTGTTGGTCCAATCTTTACTCATAACATTAGCCCCCACTCCCTGGTTAGGATTTGAGACTCGGGAGCTTGTGAACCTATGACGAGGAGCCTGACTTGGGAGTAACGTATTATTATTATTGTTATTTCTTCTTTAGCGTGTTAACCTTCTCGTTGTTTGGTTTGGAATTTTAGGTTCTCGTCACGCATATCTTGCGTTTCGATCCGTCTGGTCCTTGATTTTCAGGTTCTCGTCACGCTTATCTTTGCGTTTCGATCTGCCTGGTTCTTTTAGTTGAATTTCCTCAGAGTCATTTCAAACATTTCGAGGGTTGCCTCGAATTTTCTCTAGTTATTGTTGTCCATCCTTATGAGGATATTCAGTCCCCTAGAGTGCCAATTCCTCTGGTATTTATTATAAGCGTTAGGATCTCGTTGCCCTTTACTTGCGCTTCGATTCTCCTGGTAAGGTTTATTCAGAGTCATTTTAGACATTTCGAGGGTTGCCTCGAAATTTCTCCTGTTTTTGCTGTCCATCCTTATGAGGATATTCAGTCTACTAGGAGTCAATTTCTCCGTTACCCCATGGAATTTTCGGCCAACCGTTATGCTTATTTTGCACTTCGGGTGTTCTCCTTTTCCCTGGGTCATCCCCAGATTAATTCTATTGGGGGGTTTAAAATACTCATCCAGATTCACGACCAGCGTCGTTCTCCAGTGATTATGTGCATTTGTCGTTCTTAGGTTTTGAGTGAGATCACCGTTAATCCCCATGGAGATTACCTTGGGCTTCCCGCGTCTCTAATAAGGGCGTGCTCCGATCCTGATCCACGACTTGCATCGCTCTCTTGGACAGAGCGTGTTTGACAGGTGTTGTTGCCTGACGACTGTGTCGTTGTCTGAGCTTGAAGGCCTTGAAAGTTGGTCTCGGTTGCAGGAGGTGAAAGCTAGGTAATCTTCATTGCAGGAGAATGGGGAGCCTCGGTGGGGGGTCCAAACCCTGGGACCGGTTCGACCTAGGTAAGTTGACCCTATCAATCTTGGCTAGTTTGGTCCGACCGGTTCTGGACCGATTCGGTCTGGTCGGCCTCGACCGGACCGACGCCAAGGCCGAGGCTGAGGCGTGCCTGTGAAGGCCAATTCCGGCAACCTTGCTCTTCTGGTGCTCCTGATGCGCGTGGCAGGCCTGTCACCTGACCTCGTCACAGGGTGGCCTGGTCGGCCGAGGCCGGACGCCAGACCGGCCGAGGCCGAGGCGCGTGCTGCGCGGTGCCGACGCCGCGCAGCTGCCGCTTTGACGCGCTCGACACGCGTGGCAAGACCGCCCGACCAGACGCGTCTAGGAGTAGCCTGATCGGCCTCGGCTGGATCGGCACCGGGGCCGAGGCCGAGGCGTGCCTGTGGGAGCCGCTTTCCGCAAGTCTGCTCTCGTGAGCCAAGAGAATCTTGAAAGAATTGGTTTTGCACCTCCTCCACTTCCCGAAGGTAAAAGCTTCTACCAGTCTCATCTGTGTTGGTGGTCGGCCTCGGTTCTCCAAACTCTGCTCTTCGTCGTATTTTTCTTACTTAACTTTCATTTGTTGTGACTTGATTCGGTGATCCTATTGCCTTTGTTCTCTCTCTTTTTTTTTTTTTTTTAGAAATGCCTCCACGAAGTGCTTCTTTGTTTGAGGTCATGGAGCAAAAAAAGAAGAAGAAAGCCCGTGGTGGGGCTGGTCCTTCAAGGGTTGAAGACTCCAGCCCCTCTAGGGGGGAGGTGCCACCTTCCGAGACTCGTGATCTTCCACCTCGTCCTATTGGAGTTAGCACGCGTCGTACCAAGAGGAGCGTCCCTTCTTCATCAGAAGGGGAGAATCCTCCATTCTCCGGGGCCTTCACTCTTCCCCAGAATTATACCTCGCCGGCTACTGAGGTTGAGCTGCTTGGTCGAAGTTTTGAGCTTTGGAGAGGGGTGAGTCAAGACCATCCCCCAGGGTTCCTGGCCAACGACCCCATGAGAAGCTTTAACGAAGGGATTGTTGAGCTCCGTCATGTAAGCTTACTTTAATTGAAGGCGTTATTATTATCTTGGTGCTTTTTGGTGATCCTGCTTTTCTTTTCTCTCTTATTTTAAAAGTTTCGGCCGTATCAGCATGGCCGCCATGGCTATGGCGGAGACCATCAATAATTTCCAACGCACTTCTGTTCCTAGATCTGAGCTGATTCAAGCTCAAACTAATCTGAGTCAGGTCAATCGTCTGCTTGCAGAGAGTCAGATCAAACTCAATTCTGCCAATGTTGAGATTGAGACTCTTCGTAGTCAACTAAGTGAAGCACAGGCCCTTTTGACTAATGTTGAGTACTTGGTCGAGGGGGTTAAGAGAGATCGGAGGAGTTTACAACCCTCCAAAACAATATTTTCGATGGTGGATGCAACTGGGCCATCAAACGTGCCTCCAAATGTTTCAAGGATATAGACTTTGGGATTCTTGAGGAGGATTATGCTACCTTCAAGAATGACCCCACCGCTTTTCCCCGACTCGAGGACTCAAACAAGAGTGGTGAAATTTGGAGTGGATGAGTCTTAGGCTTTATGTACTTTTTTTTGCTTTTTCTAAATTTGATGTAATTCTGTTATGTAATCCTCTTTTCTTTGAATGAAAGAACGTGTGCTTTCCTATCCAATTGGTGTGCTCGGCCTTGGCCGATTTGGTCGATCCTCGCATCATATGTGCTCGGCCCCGACTTGGTGTGCTCGGCCTCGGCTGTAATATGTTTGGCCTTGTGCACTTCGCCTTTTCTTATTCAACTGGTGTGCTCGGCCGCCGGCGGTTTGGTCGGTCCGCGCATGCCTTGTTATCATATATGCCCGGCCTCGTTTTGGTGTGCTCGGCCTCAGCCATAATATGCTCGGTCTCGGCTGGGCATGCTTTTTATCACATGTGCTTAGCCTTAACCTGGTGTGCTCGGCCTCGACCTTGTGCTCGGCCTTGACCTTGTGCTCGGCCTCGGCTATGATATGCTCGGTCCCGGCCGACCACAAGTTTCTCATGTGCTTATGTGTAAAAAGAAATAAAATGTGTGTGAGGGAGTGTGCAAGGCATATCTTCCCTATAGCCCCCTACTCAAGTAGGAAATCTGTGTTGATAGCCGTATTTGAGTCACATTTTTCTTACTTGAAAAGCAAAACTGAACTTCCAGAAAAGAAACTTCGAACTTTACATGGGGTTTTCTATGTAAATAAATCTATCTTTAAACCGCGTCGGCCTCGTCCATTTCGTGGTCGGCCTCGGCCATTTTGTGGTCAGCCTCGGCGAAGTCGGGGCCGAGGTTCCTTTCAAAACTTCGTCTCATTGTCCCCTTTAATGCCGCGAAGTAACACTCTCTTGATGCTTTCTGTTGTCCCTTAACGATCCCGACGCCATTGGTGGTTGGAAACTTCAAGAGTTGATGGTATGTGGAAGCCACTGCTTTTAATTGGTGAAGTGTTGGTCTCCCAAGGATTGCGTTGTAAGCTGAGGTGCATTCCACTACTAAGAAGTTGATCATTTGTGTGACAGAGTTCGCCCCTTCGCCAAAGGTGACTGGAAGCTCTATGCTACCTTCAGGGGTAACCCTTTCTCCGCCAAAACCAACTAAGGGGGTTAAATTTTCTTTGAGAAGCCCCCTTGCTAATTTCATGGCATTGAAAGCGGCTGAAGATAGGACGTCGGCTGAACTTCCTCCATCTATGAGTATTCTGTGAACCTTTACGTTGGCTATGGCGATTGTCACTACTAATGCATCATTGTGGGGTTGATGGATCGCTCTAGCTTCAACTTCTGTGAACCCGAGGACTTGGTCTCCTATACTTGGATGAACTCAGAAGATACCTTGATAATAAGGATCTTGTCGAGCTTCACGAGCGATTGCCTTCCTCTTTCTGTTGGACTCGCCTCCAGCTGGTCCTCCGAAAATCGTTCAGATTTCCCGGGGTGGCTCGTCCTCGACTCGGCCTCGGTCGTCAGCTGCTTGGCCTCGGCTTGACTCTGGTCGGCCTCGGTCGTTTCTCGACGACGGGGGCTGAGTTTCGTCTTGGACGTACTCTTTCAGGTACCCTTCTCTGATTAGGGTTTCTATTTCATCTCGGAGTTGGTAGCAATTGGAGGTGGCGTGCCCGTGGTCCCTATGGAACATGCAGTACTTGGCTGGATCTCGTCTTCCAGGTGGGGCTCTCATCTTTTCAGGGAATTTCACGAGATTCAAATGTCGAATCTCCATCAAAATCTTCTCTGGAGGAAGTGTCGTGGAAGTGTACCTTTCGAATGGTTGACTTGGGACCACTCGATGATCTGGTTTACTTCGGTACTCCTCGGGTCGTCCTCGGCCATTATCTGGTCGGCCTCGGCACCTTCCTCGATTCTTCTTCTTTTGGAGACCGTCGAGGGATAGTTCTGTGTTCCAGCTGAATCCACGCCTTTGTCATTCTTGTCTTGACTAGGGACCTCTTTTGATCGTAATAAGTCTGCTGCGCTCATATACTTCTGTGCCCTTGCTATGAACTCCACGTAAGATGTCGGTTCTTTCTTTCCAATTGACCTTAATAGGCCTTTGTCTTGCAAACCTGCCACGATGGCAATCAGAGCTGTAGTGTCTGTGAAACCTTCGACCTGCAGGGTTTCTTTGTTGAAACGAGAAACATAATCACGCAAGCTTTCCTTAGGTCCTTGCTTGATGGTAAGCAAGTGCATTTGGGGCTTTCGCTGGTCCCGACCTCCTAGGAACTGGGATACAAATGCTCTGGCCAACTCTTTGAAGGAACTGATGGATTTTCTCTTCAGTTTTCTGTACCAATCTTGGGCTGGCCCTGTTAAGGTGTAAGAGAAAGCTCTGCATTTAAGCACTTCTGACGCTTCGTGTAGCTCCATGCGCGATCTGTATGTGTCTAAGTGTTCTACAGGGTCCGAGCTCCCATCGTAGGGGGTGATGGAAGGTACTTTGAACTTTTCTGGAATTCTTTCGTTCATTATTTTGTCGGTGAAGGGTGGGTCAACTTGCTCGATTAGGGCTTCAAGATCCCATCTCTCGACCTCTCGAATTTTTAGGAGGTTCCCTTGGAGATCTCCGAATTCCTTTTGCATTTGGCGGATGTCATTCTTCCAAGGTGGAGTCGTCTCTGTTGCGTCATCTTCGCTTCTCGTCGGGTCGGCCTCGGCAGCTTCCTGGTCGGCCTCGGCCGCCACCTGGTCGGCCTTGGTCTGTGCTTTCCGCCTTTGGTTGATCACCTCTCGTAAGTCTGACGTCGTCTCGGAGCTTTTTCTAGCTGCTGATTTCGAGTTTTCGGGACGATTTCTGCGATGAAGGTACGAGCTCACCTGCACAATGTACTTCATCCGGCAAGCCTTGCTTGCTTTGCTCTTGGCTGAGGAATGGCGCGGCCTGTCGTTTCCTCCAAGGATCAGCTTATCGGTGCGCTCCTGGGCTGGGGATTTTGATTCTCCCATCCCTTCCGCCACCTTCGCTTTTCCCTGGTGTTGGTCTTTTTGGTCGAGTTTTTCCAAGATCTTCCATAGGCACTCATCTATCTTGTCGACCTTCTCCTTTAATTCGACAATCTCCTCGTGTAGTCGCCCTGTGTCAGGACGAGGCCGAGGAGAGGAGACTGTTCTGATTCTCCGGGGATGACGATCAGGATCAGACTCTTCTCCACCTTCGTTTCGGCTTTGATTTCCCATGAATCGGATCATGGTTCTTCAGCTACTTGGCTTAGGTTTACAGTTTTCCAAGCAAGCGTTGTTCGTTTCCCACAGACGGCGCCAACTGTTGTTGCCAAATTTTGGACAGGAAAACACACCTGACCTCCACGTGACAACGACGGTAAATTTGTAATTCTTAGGGAAGAACGCAGCCTGTCGGACAAGGAAAATCTGGACACCGGTGTGGTGTAGGCCACACAAGCTCCGATGCCTAAGTCAGAGAGGGTTTGTGAGAGAATTTAGGAAGAGTTTGTGTTTCAGTGATTAGAATTGACTTACCCTTTTCTTCCCTCTAGGAGAGCTTAAATAGTCTTCCATTTGGTGGGTTTCCTTCTCCTTTTGGAAAAAGGGTCGTTGGGAAAGGCCGAAGTCAGGCTTATGGGTCCGGTTCCATTGAAACAAAGTCCAGGTATGGCCTTGGACGTGGTCGACCTCGGCCTCGTCCGGGGCCGACCACGGGTTTGGGCTTGGGCCCTGACCCGGCTCCTTTTCCCGGGGCCTGGGACTAGGGTTGAGCCCAATTGGGATGGCTCTTCCCTGGTCGGCCTCGGCCTATGCCGAGGCCGACCACGCGCTTGGGCCGGGTCTCGGACAGATCTTCTGATCTCGTTCCATCATAGTTTGACCCGCTTTGACCTATTATTTGGGCTTCTTAGTCTGTTTTGCCCTTCACCTTGGCCATTCGACCTGCCCATTCTTGTTGGTCCAATCTTTACTCATAAAAATACATAACTAACTATATATTAATATAATAGTACTTATAATTTATATTAAAAATATAAAGGCGAGACAATTTGAGGGGAGTCACTGCCCTAACCCCTACGTGGATTGTCTCTGTGTGTAATAAGTACTACATTGGTGTATAGCCTTTGCTACTTTGTAGGTCATCTCTTTCTCCTAATTAATAAATTATCTCTTTCTCCTAATTAACAAATTTTTATTAAAGCATGTGGAAGATCGGGTGAGATTTCATTTCCAAATATGTGCATCAACACTGAAGTTGGCAAATTGATGTTGCATTAAATTTAGAACAAATTACACTTTTCTATTCACTTATGATTTCACCTTTGTATCTACTAGTGTCTTACCACGTGCAATGCACGTGTACTTTTTTTTAATTCTAAATATTAACGATTTGAGTAAAATGGTCAAGTATAGTTGTTTTTTAAATTAATTAAAATTAGTTTTTACATATATTTATTTTATTGTAAAATATGTCTGTTTGAGACATGCAACTCATAGAAAGTTGAAAAATTATGTATGTTGAATCCATATAGGAGGATGGTCATGCATTATAGAATATATATGTTTTATGTTATTTATATGTAGGTGATTTCTTTTTACATCAAGTAGGTAAATTAGCCTCTTACATTTATAATTGGATAAATAGAAGATTATATAAGCTTTGATAAAAAAAAAAAATCATAAAAGTCAAATGGAGCATAACTCAAATACATGCATTAATTTAAAATTTTTAATTCATTATATTAATAGTGTAAGCCGTGTTACTAAATCTACATCTATATTAAAAAAAAAGTAAGTAAAATGTGTAAGCAATGTATTCTAAATATATAAAAAAAAAGTGTGAGCAATGTGTATATTACAAAATAAAGAAAAAAAGGGAAAAAAAGGTGTAAGCATACCCATACACAATCTCCTCTTCATCCATTATTCCAATATTTGGATGTGAGCTTGTTTCCAAAATGGTGTAAATGATGTTTTTATATATTTTATGTAGAATTCTAAAGGTTTTTTAGGTATGAATGTTAAAGGTCGTGCATTAATATTTTAAAAATAACTATAATTATAGTGAGTTTATAACCACCTTTATTTAGCCTAATAATTTTTAATATTACAATTAATTTTTCAGTTATAAATAATTTATCTTTTAAAAGATAGTACATAAGTTTTTTCAAACTATAATTTTTATCAATAAACAAAAATCAAAAGCAAATCAATCTATAGAATAAAATTATAAATTTTAAGATGCATCATATTTGCTTTTCTTTAAATTTGAAAATTATGTAAATATATAATTAACGAATAAAAACTCATTAGTTGGCCATTGACATTTTCATTAACTGATTAAAAATTGAAAATGACATGTTTGATAAATGTAAATATAGATAAAGGACATTATGGTCCAAAAATAATTTTTCAAGATTAATTATAGCTTTTTATATGTGGAAATTAGTAAATAATTCTATTACATCAATAAGCTACTAAAATTTGTCTAAAAGTTGAATTAAAAGAATGGTAACATGTACATAAGCGTTTTAAAAAAATTATTAATAAATATAGAAATAATTGATACTTATGAAAATTATTAATAAATATAGAAATAATTGATACTTATGTTTGTGAGCATTTTGTTGAAGTATTTTTATCTTTCATTCATACAACCTTATAAACTTTGAGAGACTTGATTGAGAGAGAAAGAGAAAAAAACTAAGAAGAAGATACTTGAGCTTTTGTAGAAAATAGTAGGAGATAAGTTTTTTATATACTTGAATGTTCCTGGCTTGAACGCAAGAATTGCAAAGAGGGTGGTGATGTGGCTCAACATCAAATCACACAAAATTTCATTTATACAAAAAAAACTATCTTTTGTACAACCTAATAGGTAAGCTTTAAATAGCTTCCCAAATCCCTAAATGTCATATCGATAATAATAACAAATGACAAAAATATCCCTACTTAAAATGTCATAAAAAGGATAAAATTGGAAAAATGATAGAATTATATAAAATCTAGAAAATAACAAAATAAATAATAAATTTTCCTAACATAAAGCTCTATTTTATTCTTGTAACATCATCTGACAACACATATAGAGCTATTGTTCCTTTCCCTGTCTTGACCTTCATTAATTGAATTCCCCATTGCTTGAACGTGAGAGTTGAAAACAAATTGTAGTTGCTTAACCCTTGCGCGTGTGATTGGCCCTGGAGGTAAAACAAGAGCATCTTGGTTCATATCATCTTCTCCCCTTTTTGAAGGATTCATCCTCGAATCAAAGTCATCACCTACATCAAAAGGAGTTAAGTAAAAAACATTAAAATTATAACTCACACCATACATACCTTTTAGATCTATTTGGTAGACATTGTCATTTATTTTCTTCAAGACTTAGAAAGGTCCATCTCCCCTTGGGTTTAGTTTTAAATCTCGTTGGTGTAGAAATCTTTCTTTTCGCAGGTGGACCCAAACCTAATCTCCCTTCTTAAAGATCATAGGCTTTCGGTGTTGGTTGATTTTTGCAGCTACCTTAGTATTTTGCTTCTCAATTCTTTCTTTAACCTCTTTATGTAGCTCCCGAATGGCAACCACCTTTTTGTCAACTTGAAGATTCACAACCTCGTTAGAAAGCAAAGGTAATAAATCAATGGGTGATAAAGGGTTAAATCCATAAATAATCTTAAATGGAGTACATTTAGTGATACTATGGACACCCTTATTATATGCAAATTCTATAAATGGTAGACATTCCTCCCATGTTTTGGTATTTCTCTCTATTATAGCCCTAAGCATAGTCACCATTGTTCTATTGACTACTTCAGTTTGTCCATTAGTTTGTGGATGACGTGTAGTAGAGTAAACTAATTTAGTACCAAGTTTTCCCCAAAGTACTCTCCAAAAATGACTTAGGAATTTCACATCTCTATCACTAACAATACTCCTAGGAATGTCATGCAATTTAACCACATCCTTTAAGAACAAGTCAGCCACATGTTTAGCATCATTAGTTTTATTATATGCAATGAAATACACCATTTTGCTAAACCTGTCAACTACCACAAAAATGCTATCCCTTCCTTTTTTTATTCGAGGCAGACCAAGCACAAAATCCATTGAAATATCTAGCCACAGACCGTTAGGAGTAGGCAAAGGAAAATAAATTCCATGTGGTTTTGACCTAGATTTAGCCTTCCTACCTGCAATGCATCTCTCACACTCCTTATATACATCATACCGCATTCTAGGCTAATAGAAGTGTTCATCTAACATGGTACCCCAAAATGTCCCATTAGACCTCCACTATGCGCCTCCTTAACCAATAACTCACGAATAGAACAAATAGGAATGCAAAGCTTATTCTTTCTATACAAGAACCCATCAAACATCATATAATCAGGAACAACACGTTTTTGCATAAGAGATTCAATAATAGGTGCAAAAAAAGTGTCATGTGAATACAAAGTCTTAATGTGTTCAAAACCAAGTAATTTAGTGTGAAGAGAGTTTAGCAAAACATACCTCCTAGATAGTGCATCAACTACCACATTTTCTTTACCTTTCTTATACCTTATCACATAAGGAAAAGTTTCAATAAATTCCAACCATTTAGCATGTCTCCTATTCAACTTGTTTTGGCCCCTCAAATGTTGTAAGATTTGATGATCTGTGTGAATAACAAATTCCTTTGGCCATAAATAGTGTTGCGATATTTGTAGTGTCCTAACCAAAGCATAAAGCTGCTTGTTATATGTAGGATACTTCAAGGCTGCACCATTCATCTTCTCACTAAAGTACATTAATGGCCTTCGCTTCTGCATTAAAACAACTCCAATCCTTATTCCACTGGCATCACACTCAATTTCAAATGTTAGCTTAAAATTAGGCAAAACAGGCAAAGGTGCATTACATAACTTATCCTTTAAATCATTGAAGGCACGTTCTTGAACTTTCCCCCACTCAAATTTCACATTTTTCTTTATGAGTTCATTAAGTGGTGCAACTATAGAACTAAAGTCTCTAATGAACCTTCTATAGAAACCAACTAGTCCATGAAAGCTCCTAATCTAATTAGCATTTTTAGGTGTTGACCACTCTCTAATAGCTTTAACCTTCTCAATATCAACTTCCACTCCTTGTTTAGACACTACAAATCCTAGGAAGTTTATCTTTTCCATGCAAAAACTACATTTTTTTAGATTGACATAAAGCTTTTCCTTTCTAAGTGCAACCAAAACACACCTAACATGCATAACATGATCCTCTAGTGTCCTAGAATATATTAGGATGTCATCAAAATAAACCACTACAAATTTTCCTAAAACATCACGCAATACATGGTTGATGGGAATCATAAAAGTACTAGGTGTATTAGTCAAGCCAAAGGGTATAACTAGCCATTCGTATAAACCATGTTTAGTTTTGAAAGCGGTCTTCCATTCATCCCCAACATTCATCCTAGCTAATTTGATGATACCCAGATTTTAAATCTATTTTTGTAAACATGCTACATCCATATAATTCATCAAGCATGTCATCCAACCTAGGTATAAGATGTCTATACTGAAGGGAATCGAAACCCCATGAGCAGTGGAAATGTGTTATTGGAACGTAATTGCTTGATTGTTTTTGGTTTACTCCAAAAACTCATACATTGGAAAATAAACAGAGAGATAAACAATTAACAGATTAAGCATGGATTAAAACAAATTAAACAAGCTGTGTGCTTCTAAACTAAAAGGAAAGAACTAGTTACCTTTGTAGTTTAAAAAAAAAAAAAAACAACTCCTTGCTCCAAAGTTTGCACAACAACAGAAAATTCTTCCAACTCCTTACCGCAGGACACCACCAAACGAAGTAAACCTTCTATCCTCTGAGCATCTGCTTAGATCTCTACTTTGTGGGAAGGAGGCAACAATTTGGGAGAAGAAGAAGGGAATAGGTGTTGAAAGAATTTTTGGTTTTCTGCAATTCACAATTGCAAGAGTGATTCATTCATTCTCCCAATTCTTCTCTCCAGGAGAAGAAGAAGGGAATACAGGGTAACTCCCCACTCCCTATCGAGAGGAAATTGGAGGGTAGTGAGAACGTGTAATCGTGACACGTTCCCAATTAATAATTAAAACAATTTTTAATTATTAACTAATTAATATAATTAATTAAATCTTATTTAATTATATTAATATTAATATTAATATTAGCCCTAATTAAATCACATTTAATTAAAACAAATTAAATATAATAATAATTAATCATTTTACCCTTTAAGCTATAGTTTTAATGCACATCTTATGCACATTAAATTTTAACCTATAGTTTTAAATGTGAATCTCATTCACATTTAATTTTAATATTTGAACTCTTTCAAATATTTAATTCTCTCAAATAATTTAATATGAATCATATTCAAATTAAATTTATAATATAAAGTTCTAAAACTTTATATTATAATGTATCTTTAAACATTAATGTTTATTCCCTAATTGAATTTGAACATTTCAAATTCAAACAATCTAAGAACCCTTTATGAGATAGAAGGTGGACCTAATGGACCTACAGATCAGAAGCTCCAACGATATGAGATTATTCGGTTAATCTCATTAACCTCCTAATCAACATTCGTTAACTACGGGAACACTTCACTAAAGTCCCGCAGTTGCACTCTTCTCATTGTAGATATATTTCTGTGTTCACGGATGTTGACCAATAATAACAAGTCAATCCTTCACGAATGTTCGTAACACCAGCTGAGTCAAATTACCGTTTACCCCTAGGTTACATCTTTTACCTTAAGTCTCAGTGCTCTTCTAATGAACAACCTTTTTGTGGTCCTACTAGCAAACAAAAGTCCCTCTCGGACCAATGAGAGGGTTGGACCCTTTGTTCAAGTCCCGAAGACACCACTTAAGGAAACATTCATCTACTTACCCTAATAGGCGAGAATGAGTGAATTTTATCTTGCTTGGTTAAGTTTCCAGCCGCCTGCTCGGTCTTGTCCCTAAGAAGGTAGGCTTATTGAGTCGGCGAATCTGACCACTCTCACCCATACTAGTCAAAGGACAATTCCTCGCAAGCAGGAGTTCGTAACCTGCTCAAGATTGAGATCAAGTTGCCTAGGTCATCCTATTGAAATAGAAACCTAACTAGTCAACGGAGTTACATCTAGTGGTTACTATTTCGCGGTTCGGTATTATACAATCTCATTACATAGGATATCCTCACTCACATGTCATCTACACGAACACGTTAGGATCACTGTGTTTGTATCAAATACAAATTGGGTCATATCCATAGTATTACTAGGGTAAGATACCCAAGCCTTATCCCCTTACTATAAACCCTTTAGGTTGTATCTCGAACTGAGATCTTTATATGTACGCTACATTCAGTTCAAGAGACTTATTACAAGCTTGGATGTTAGTTTATTGGATTTAGGGTTAATAAAAGGGCAAAATAGTAAATAATGAATAATAACTCTTTATTGATTAATTAGAACATTATTTACAAACTACGAGTTTTAGGGCATAAAACCCAACATATACTTTATTGTAATTATATTTATAACCCTACAATCTACACACATTCTCCAAGACTCATCTTTCTTAGGGGCAAGTTGTTGGGATATATTCCCTAAACTTGTGTAGTTTGTATACATTTGATGTTTATAAGTAAAAGTTATATTTCCATCAAACCTTGTATTCTCACATTTATAAACTTAATCCAATAAACTAAGCTCCAAGGTTATATAGATGAGATCTTGAACGGTGTGTAGTTGACACATAGGTAGGATCACGTTCAAGTAAATGACCCAAATGATTTATAGTACATGGATTAGGTTGGGAACATCAGCCTGGTAACACTATGGATGCAACCCATTTGTATTTGATACAAACGACGTGATCCAACTCATTTATGTAGTTGACATGCGAGTTGGGGAATCCTGTGCAATGAGTTTGTACAAGATCAGACCATGAATGATTAGACTACTATAGTAACACCGTTGACAGATTAGGACTAATAATTCGTAGATGACCACTAGTGACTTGACCTTAATCCTAAGCGGGTTACGGACTCCTGTCTTCGGGGGTTTGTCCTTTGACTAGTACGGGTGAGAGTTGCCGACTCAATATGCCTACCTTCTCAGGGGCAGAACCTCATGGGTAGTTGGGAACTTAACTCCGCAAGAAGGAATTCACTCATTTCCGAGCTAGGGAATTTAGATGGGTTGTTCCCTTAAGGGTTGAATCCAGGTCTTGAACAATGGGCCCCACCCTCTAACTGACCCGAGAGGGACGTTGTTTATGGTAGGACCATAAACATGTTGTTCATTAGAGGATCAGTTGTACTTAAGGTGCAAGAGGTAGTCACAGGGGTAGAACGATAATTTGACCCAACTATGACTATGAACGACCTGTGAAGGATTGACTCACAGGTATTGGTTATATCGATGGACACAACTTGTCCTATAGTGAGGAGAGTGCAGCTACAAGTCTATAATGGAGTGACTCGTAGTTAATGAATGTTGATTAATGAAATCAAAGAGTTTGATCAGTTAATCTAGTATCATTAGAGCTCATGAGTTGTAGGTCCATTAGGTCTCTCGGTTGGCTCAATAAGGAATTAATGAAGGTATAAAGTTTTAGAATGAATTTGAAGTGTTTAAATTCACATAAAGGGGCATTATGCCAATTATATGTGATATGATTTATATAATATATAGTTTAATGTGAATATGATTCATAATAAACTATACTATTGCCTAATTATGGAATTATGACACAATTAGAAGAATTAATGTTGGGAGATATGAAAATTGGATATGATTCAATTTAATTCCACTTTATGCAAATGTGATTTTCATATTAAGGTATGTAATACCTTATATTATGTAATTATGCAAATATGATTTGTATATTATATGATTTATGGAATTAGTGGGCTAAATGGGTGGAGAATTTATCTCCACCCTCACCCACTGTAAAGCATCATGTGCGATGAATTTTGCAATCACTTGAATCACTTTTTGAATTTGCTAAAATTCCAAACTCTCTCAACTCTCTCAAATTCTCTCTACAATCCTTTTCTCCCAAAGAGAGAATCCCACCATTCTCCCTCTTCCTAGAGAACAACCAAGAAGGTCATCTTGGAGGTGTCCGGTTTGTGGATTCGGGATCGCGTAGAGATAGTGAGAACGTGAGATCGTTGGAGAAGATTACTAGAAGAAAGAGTTTCTTCAAAGGTAAATGTCACACCCCCTCCCAAAGTACCTGCTAACTTAGCCTGACAGATGGCGTGAAGCCAACAAACATCGTTTACCTCTCTAACGAAAGTTGTTGACCATGTTTTACCTGATAATCATACTATACTTGTATATGAAATGCTTTAGACACAACACAACAGAACATTGCCAATTACTATACATACGTAAGGAGCAACTCTACTTAAGTCTCTCTTGAAAACTAAAACGGATAAGAGCATCACAACCAAAAACATACCCAACCATGGTTTACACAATCACAACCTCTAATGCACACACAAACATAACTACAAAGTCCTCTAAAAAAAGACTACAATACATATGGACTTACTATACAACCCCACCCACACACAAAATGTCAAACTTGTGGAGCTTCCAGCAGACTATGGCAGGATATCAGGAACCGGGAGCTCGATATCTACCTCAAAAGTTAGGAAACATTAATAGAATGAGCTATGAAGCTCAGTGAGTGACTGAGTTTAAAATCTATTAACTCGTGAATCGTATCACCTGATAATCTATGAGCATATGCATCTGTAATCAAGCGTTAAATATAAACGTGTAATCATAATAGCTTTTTCAGAAATCTAGCAAGTATATCATTAAAATCTCGTAAGGTATATCGATAATATTAATCATTTAAAAACATATGACAATCTACGTTGTGTAGGGCACACCCAGTACAACCAACGCTTACTCTACGATGTAGTGGGGCCTGCCCGACACTCCCATCGTCTTTGTCGTAGTGGGGCCCACCCAACACTCACGACAACATTGTTGCCACGGAGTACACTCAACATCGACAATAGAAAATGACATGTGTGCACACGGTACTATACAACCTCGGGCTCAATATCTCAGTCATTTACTCATTCGAGTCTCAGAAAAACACATGAAAATACTTTAATATGCCTGTTTATCTTTTCATCCGTAAAACTCAAGCTAACTCAGCTTGTTTGTGAAACCTGGAAATCTTTAAATAATACTTGCTAGTACATGCTTGCTTGAAATCATAACATTTCCACTAAATTTCAGTAATCAATAAACATATGCTCACATATAAATTTCATTGGGAAATCTAGGCTCACAACGAGCACTTGAAATCATTTGTAGAAAAACATGTATGCTCTTAAGTATGTGTTCAAAAGAAAACATAAAAGATTTAAGCCATTTCATTCTAGAGAAGTCATGTGTTTCTGTAAGCATAATTCGAGAATATAAATCGTGTTTCGAAGTTCGTTTTGTCACTCACAGCGTTAGAACTAGAACCTTGTCCCGAATACTCGACCTATTTCCTCTTGGCTTGTCAAACAAACCAAAACCAAGCATTAGAACCCTAAGCTCATGAATTTCAACCTTAAGATTACAAGAACCATTCTATCTCTTTTCCAACATTATACATATTTCATACCTTGAATTCACATACTCATAAATTCTTTGTTACTTAGCCAAAAAGGATGTACTCTATATCAAACTCTTCATTTTTGAACCTTCTAAAATTCATCTGAAGAAATTAAATTAAAACTCCAAAAGGATTTATCCGTAAATACCTCGAAAGCTGCTTCCTTAACAATAAGCTTCTGCTATTTTCAGATTCGTTCCCCTGTTGCACCCTTAACTTGACCTGAATTTTAAAGCAACTTCCAGTCGTTTTCTACTCACGAGGCCTTGATGACAATTATATGACTAAAACACCAGAGGTTTCTCATATTTGACAGCAAATTCTCTCCTCTGCCTTCCTCTTCACAAAACAGTAACTTAATGTCAGAATTTGCTCAAGTTTCCTTCACGAAATTTGTTAAAAAACGGATTAAATTTCAAGAAAATCAAATCTCACCTCTTAATTCTTCTTGTGGAGCTCAAAACAATTTAAACATCCGAACTGGGCAAAATTGATCACAAAATTGCCATGGAAATTTGTAGTGATCTTTCTCTTTTCTTCTTCAACCTCAAAACCAGAAAACTTTCTCCCTTCATCTTCCTTCAATCCTCTCTCATGAAGCTATCTTATTTTCATGGTATAATGAGAGAAAATTGAGGAGAATGGTTTATAAAGAGTAAGTTTGACGGTGCTCCACCCACCATCCATTTCCCTTTTTTTTTTTTAATTTCCATCATTCTTTCCTTTTATTTTAATTTCTTTTTTTTAACAGTAGATTTCAAGGAGAGATTTCGGGTTTACAACTTACCTCCCTTTTAAGAAATTTCGTCATCAAAATTTAGTAGTCCTTAAGTGAAGAGCGTTGGGTAATTCTTCCTCATTTTGTCCTCTAACTCCCAGGTTGCCTCCTCCACTCCGTGATGTCTCCAACGAACCTTCACAAGTGGGATCGTCTTATTTCTCAAAACTTGTTCGTCCCTGTCGAGGATTTAAACTGCATCCTCTATGTAACTAAGGTCTTCTTTCAGCTTAACTGGTTGCGCTTGCAACACATGTGTCGGTAAACTTCCGTTTCCATTTCTCCCTAATTGCTTAACCTATAGTATGCATGTTTTGAGTATAATTTACGTCATGCAATCGGGGCAAGCGATTCAATTTTCTTCTGCCGTGGGATTCAATCACTTCAATTGGTATTAGAGCAAATATTGCTCCCGGTTTCGTTCTGTGTAAAAGGGGTTTTCAATGCCCTAGTTTATTGTATCATTTGCATTTGAGAAATGTATTTTGTACTGCACTAGCTTTAGTTGAACTGGGTGTTTGTTGGGGGTGTATACCCTAAACTCCTGTCGTTTGTAACAGTTGATGTATTGATGAATAAAAGTTATTTTTTTCAATAAACCTTGTATCTCGCCTTTGAAACATAATCCAATAAACTATGCTTTAGGGTTATACTTATTTATGAAATCTTGAACGATGTGTAGTGGACACAAAAGTAGAATCACGTTCGAGTAATGACCCGAATGGTCTATAGTATATAGGTAAGGTTGGAAACCTTATCCTGGTGACACTGTAGTTGACATGCGAGTGGGGTATCCTGTGCAATGAGATTGTACAAGATCAGACCATGAGTTATTTTTCCAACTCATGTAACACCATTAACAGTTTAGGACTAATAAGTTCGTAGATGACCATTAGTGACTCGATCTTAATCCTGAGTGTGTTACGGACTCATGTCTGTGGGGGTCTGTCCTTTGACTAGTACGGGTGAGAGTGACATGTGTTGCTCGCTCAATATGCCTACCTTCTCAGGGGTAGGACCACGTGGGGAGCTGGCAACTTAACTATGCAAGATCGAATTTACTCGTTCCCGAGCTAGAGAAACTAGAGGGGTTGTTCCCTTAAGTGCTGACTCCATGGCTTGAACAACGGGGCCCACCCTCTCACTGGCCTGAGAGGGAAGTTGTTTATGGTAGGACCATAAACAAAGTTGTTAATTAGAGGATCAGTGGGACTTAAAGAGGAAGATGTAGGCACAGGGGTAAAACGATAATTTGACCCAGCTGTGACTACGAACAATCTGTGAAGGATCGACTCATGGGCGTTGGTTATATCGATGGACACAACTTGTCCTATAGTGAGGAGAGTGCAACTACGAGGCTATAGTGGAGTGTCCCCGTAGTTAATGAATGTTGATTAACGGGATCAAAGAGTCTGATCAGTTAATCTCAGATCATTAAAGCTCATCTGTAGGTCCATTAGGTCCCTTGGTTAACTCAATTATGGATTCAATGAGGGTATAGAATTTGGAGTGTGTTTGAAGTATTCAAATTCATATAAAAGGTATTTATGTCATTTATATGTGATATAATTGATATAATATATAGTTTGATGTGAATGAGATTCATATTACACTATACTATAGCCTAATTATGGATTTAAGACTTAGTTTGGAGAAATTGATTTGAGAGAAATAAAATTGAATGTGATTCAATTTTAATTCCACGTTATACAAATGAAATTTGTATAATAAGGTATTTGATACCTTATATTATATAGTATGCAAATATGATTTGCATATTATATGGTTGTGGTAAAGTGGTAAATAGGTGGAGAATTTGTCTCTACCACATACCATTATTTAAGAGTGTTTGATGAAGCATTCCATAGCACATTCTATCATTTTTTGGTTTTACAATCAAGAACTTTCTAGAGAATTCTCTCTACTCTCTCAACTCTCTCCATACCCAAACTACAAAGGAAATCCCACATATTCTCCATCATTCGCCGGAGAATAACCAAGAAGACTTGGTGGAAGTGTCGGTTCGTGGTTCGTGAAGGAGATCGTTGAGATCGTGACTCCAAGAAGAAGGAATTCGAGAAGAAAGGTTCTTCAAAGGTATGTTAACCGCTGCCCTTTTTCCTTCTTCCTCTTGCTTAACCTAGGATTACATGTGTTGTAGTTTAATTTTAAGAAATTTTGAAACACAACGGGGGCAATGTGATTCGCAACGCTTCTGCTGCGAGATTCCATCCCATCAATTGGTATCAGAGACATGCCTTTTGCTTCCGTTGTTGCTTTGTAAATTTCTTAAAATTAGGTGGGTAATCTTTACAATTCATGTGATGAATGCTAAGATTTGCAATTGAATGTTTCATTTTTGCAGCTAGATTAGATTTACAATTTATCTTTGAAGAGTTCAATGTAAAGGCCCGTTGTTTTCAGGCATTATTGTTGTAAATCGAGTCTGTAAGTCCGTGTCGATCGTGGCAAGGAGTTGCTGTGAAGGACAGAGCTGAAAACAAGCCAAAAACAGAAGTGTTTTGTTCTGTACATAGCACGATGTTGCAATGTTGTGCAATAGCGTTGTGCATGGTCCCAGGCATGCTGCAGGCGCAACGTCTCAACGCCGCGCGCGGTGCGACACAGGAGATGTCATTGAGTGGCACAACGTTGCAACATGACCCCACAACGTGGCAACGCCATGCGTAGTGGAGGCCTCAGACGTACGGTTTGTGTTAGAAAATCGTGGAGATGGTTGATAGTGGGTAGTTTTATCTGATTTTATTTATATTTATTTGTATTTTTAATTACAATTTCGGTGTTAATTAATTAAATTTTATTTTATTTAATATAATTTGATTATATTAAATTTAATTAATTTTTAGGGGTGCCAAAAATGGTTCAATTTGCTATTTTATATTATGCAATTGTTGAATGATTAATTATATGCATATGGTATGTCATATAGATTTAAAATCTCACCTTAAGTTAAGCATTTCATGCATCATTTTATATTATAAGAGTTATATATAATATATAGTATGTCCGGTTAATTAATATAAGTGTTATATTAATTAAATTAAAAGCATTGACATGCATTTAATTCATGTGATGAATATATGTTATATAGTTTATTATTCATGTGATGAAGTTAATTAATTAGTTTTAAATGGTTTAGAACTTGAATTAATTAGACTTAGATTTTCTAGTTCTAATAAGATTAGAATTAGGAAACAATATGGTTTATGAATGGTGACCGATTAGTAACACTGTATAAGGAAGGTTCTGTCTAAGGTTGGGGTATTTAAGCTGACGGTTAACGAAACACTCCTACCTGGGAACCGACCTGAGAGTGAATTTAGTCTTGAGATTCATAGATTATATTACGTGAGTGGCGCTTATTAAGGGTTAATAATTTAAACTCACATAGACCTAAGTTAATAAGTTGTTATACACTTAGGTTAATCCAATATAAGCATTATATTGGTAGATTTAGGTAAATAAAGCCGGTTTATCTAGGTCAATGCCGTTAGCCTAAAGTACTGGGTGGGAGGAAATATAGTGTATGTGATACATTTAATTTCCACCTACAAATCTCTGTTAAGTTCACACCGTGAGATCCATACTCGACCTCGTGGCGCAAATGGGAGCGTCCCCCTTCGGATGGTGTTTGTATGGGCCAAAATTCAAGGTGAATGAAGAGAATACTTATACTGAGTGGGAGTGGGACTCGTGTCAACAGGACCCACGATCTCTTCTATCGATTCACACCGTGAGACACCTATGATCTGCCTGATAGTTTGGCCTGGACCAGACAATCCCTTCGGAGGGCCTAATCATGGGAGTTGGAACACCGTGAATACTCGAAAGGGATAGGGTTGCCTTAGTTTATCTTTCAACTTAGTCCTCCCTTCGACGGATTTTGTTGGATGTGAACTCTTGAATATGAAGATAGAGGGTTACACTCACGAGAACCATTAAGAGTTAATGTATCCTGACCGAAAATGGTAACTAGATGCCTATAGGAAAAAGAATTATTCTAAAATTAGGATCTTGTCGAAATAGTTTCGTCCCAGAGGAGGAGTGATCTTGTCTACCCTTCGGTGGGGGTCATTCTAAACCTTTGGGGTATCATTGCAATTTTAAAATGACCTAAGGATCATAGATTAAATTTGCTAAAAAAAAAGATTGGATTTTTACAAAAGTTTTTGCGAGAAGCTAATGAAGGTTTTTATTATTTCAGCAAAAAAAATGTCGAGTTAAATTATCGCTCTGTTAGTTTCGGTTAAATTAATTGGCGATAATTACCAAACGTGAAAAAATAATATCAACACAATTTTGGTAACGGACGACCTTAAGTTCATGCTCACTTAGGAGTGTCCTCAGATGTCGAGCTCGACTACGACACGAAGTGTTTGTGACGCATACGATAGGTGGATCAGGGCCAATGAAAAGGCCAAGGTCTATATCTTATCCAACGTATCTGAAATCTTGGCTAAGAAACACGAGAGCATAGTCACCTGCAAAGGAGATCATGGATTCGTTGCAGGAAATATTTGGACAAGAGCCTTTCAGGTTCGACACGATGCTCTCAAGCACATCTTCAATGCACGGATGAAAGAGGGGACTTCTGTTCGGAAACATGCTCTCGACATGATGGTCCATTTTAATCTGGCAGAGATGAATGGGGCTTCTATCGATGAGTCGAGCCAGGTCAACTTTATCTTGGAGACTCTTCCGAAGAGTTTCCTACAGTTTTGTAGCAATGTTGTTAGGAACAAGATAAGCTACGCTCTTACCACCATTCTTAATGAATTGCAGACCTTCCAATCCTTAATGAGAGTTAGGGGACAGGAAGCTAAGACAAATGTTGCCTTCATGTCCTTCCACAGAGGTTCGACCTCGGGGACCAAGTCTGTAACTTCGTCCTCTTTAGGCCCAAAAAGAAAGAAGAAGAAAATGAAGAAGACTGGAAAGGAGAAACAAGCTGACCAAGCTGCCACCCAATAGAAGGGAAAGAAGGTCAAGGTCGTTGCAGATAAAGGAAAGTGTTTCTTCTGCAACGGAGACGGGAACTGGAAACACAACTGCCCGAAATACCTTGCTGACAAGAGGAACGAAGGTAAATGTGATTTACTTGTAGTTGAAACTTGTTTAGTGGAGAGTAGTGACTCTGTCTAGATACTTGATTCAGGTGGCACTAACCATGTTTGTTCTTCTTTTTAGGGAATTAGTTCCTGGCAGTGACTGCAGGAAAGGGAGATAACGCTCAGAGTTGGATCCAAGGAGGTTGTCTCAGCCGTAGCAGTTGACACGGTGGAGCTGCATTTTGGCTGGAAACATCTTTAGCTAGAAAATTTGTACATAGTTCAAGGGTTTACTAGAAATCTTGTTTCTATTTCTTGTCTTATTAAACAATATATTTCCGTCTTTTTTAATTTAATAAAGCGTTGATTTCTTTGAAAGGTGTTGAAATCTGTCCTGCTTCGCTTGAGAATAACTTGTATGTTTTAAGGCCTAATTCGGTCAAAAGTGTTTTGAATACTAAATTGTTTAAAACAATAAAAACACAAACTAAGATATTAAAGGTTTCTTTTAAAGAAAATATCCATCTTTGGCATCTAAGGTTAGGTCACATTAATCTCAATAGGATTGAGAGACTAGTGAAGAAGGGACTTCTAAGTGAGTTAGAAGAAAGTTCTTTACTAGTATGTGATTCATGCCTTGAAGACAAAATAACCAAACGACCTTTTAATGGAAAAGATTATAGAGCCAAAGAACCTTTGAAGCTTATACATTCTGACCTTTGTGGTTCGATGAGTGTTAAAGTCCGAGGAGGTTATGAATATTTCATCTCTTTCATAGGTGATTATTCGAGATATGGGTACGTTTACCTAATGCATCATAAGTCTAAAGCTCTTGAAAATTTCAAGGAGTACAAGACTGAGGTTGAGAACCAATTAGGTAAAACGATCAAAACACTTCGATCAGATCGAGGTGGAGAGTATATGAACCTTGAATTCTAGGACTATATGATAGAACATGGAATTACGTCCCAACTCTCAGCACTTGGTATGCCACAACAGAAGGGTGTATCGGAGAGGAGAAATAGAACACTGTTAGACATGGTTCGGTCGATGATGAGTTATGCTCGTCTCCCTTACTCGTTTTGGGGTTACGCAGTGGAGATTGCGGTATACATTTTGAACAATGTTCCGTCGAAGAGTGTTTCTGAAACACCTTTCGAACTCTAGAATGGTCATAAAGGTAGTTTACGTCATTTCAGGATTTAGGGTTGCTCGGGCCATATGTTGGTAACTAACCTGAAGAAGTTGGAACCTCGTTTGAAGTTGTGCCTCTTTATAGGTTACCCAAAGGAAACGAGAGGTGGTCTATTTTACTATCCTAGGGAAAACAGGGTGCTTGTGTCGATAAACGAACCATTCCTTGAGGAAGATTAGAGATATCCACGGGGCAGGGCGGGGTCGAAGAATGGCTCCCTGTCCCCGTCCCCGTCCCTGTCTCCCATTTCATTCCCCGTCCCCGCGAAATTCCCCCTGCGGGGAATAATTCCCCATTTAGAATTTTATTTTTTTTAAAATTTTATTAACTAATTTCTTTTTTTTTTTTGAAATTTTTTATTGAAATGGTTAATTATTCTTTTGAGATTTCTAGTTAAGCGACATTTTTTCAATTTTCTTAGAAAAATAAAATGATATTTAATAAAATTTTAGACTTATGGTTTATTAGATGTATACAAATATATATATTTAAAATTAAATTAATTAATCAGGACGAGGACGGAGAACGGAGTGGGGACGAGGTCGGGGATGGGGAATGTATTCCCTGTCCCCGTCCCCGTTTAGCCAACGGAAAAAATTTTATGCACGCTCCCTCCCCCGTTCTCCGCCTAAACGGGGATCGGGACGGGGCCCGCGGGAAAAATGGACATCTCTAAGGAAGATAAGATCAAAGATCACAAACCAAAAAGTAAAATTGTGCTAAGCGAAATGGACAGTTCATCAACAAGAGTTGCTGATGGTGCTAGTACGTCAACAAGTGTTGTTGATCCTAGCTCGTCTAATCAAGTGCGTCCTTCTCAAGAGTTGAGAATTCCTTGACATAGTGGGAGGGTTGTTAGACAACCTGAACGTTACATGAGTTTGGTTGAAACCCAAGTCGTCATACCTGATGATGATTGTGAGGATCCATTGACCTATGATCAGGTAATGGATGATGTTGACAAAGACAAATAGATTACAACCATGGACCAAGAAATGAAGTCTATGTACTTCAATTTTGTTTGGGAGCTTGTGGACCAACCAAATGGGGTAAAACCTATTGGTTGCAAGTGGATCTACAATCGTAAACATGGTGTAGAGGGGAAGGTGCAAACCTTCAAAGCCAGATTAGTGGCAAAGGGTTTTACCCAACGAGAAGGGGTTGACTATGAGGAAACCTTTTCTCCCGTTGCCATGATAAAGTCTATTAGAATCCTTCTTGCTATTTCCGCATATTATGACTATGAGGTATGGCAGATGGATGTCAAGACGATCTTCCTTAATGGCAATCTTGACGAGAACATCTACATGGATCGAAGGGTTCATCGTACAAGGCCTGGAGCAAAAGGTTTGCAGGCTTCAACGGTCTGTTTATGGACTGAAACAGGCCTGGAGGTCTTGGAATATAAGTTTTGATGAGGCTATAAAATCTTATGGCTTTAATCAAAATGTTGATGAGCCCTGTGTCTACAAGAAAATCATCAACAGTATTGTCGCATTTCTGATATTGTATGTGGATGATATCTTACTCATTGGGAATGATGTAGGGTTCCTTACTGATGTTAAGGAATGACTAGCTACGTAATTCCAAATGAAAGATTTGGGAGAAGTGCAATATGTTATAGGTATCCAGATTGTCTGGAACCGAAAGAACAAAACGCTAGCCTTGTCTCAAGCGTCTTATATCGACAAGATGTTGGTACGGTATAAGATGCAGAACTCCATGAAGGGCTTGCTGCCTTTTAGGCATGGGGTTCACTTGTCTAAGGAACAGTGTCCTACGACATCTCAAGAAGTTGAGGATATGAGACGGATCCCTTATGATTCAACTGTAAGGAGCCTGATGTACGCCATGTTGTGTACTAGGCCCGACATCTGTTATGCAATTGAGATAGTCAGTAGATATCAATCCAATCAAGGATGAAATCACTAGACAACCGTAAAGGCAATCCTCAAGTATCTTAAGAGAACGAGAGACTACATGCTTGTGTATGGAAATAGGGATTTGATCCTTACGGGATACACAAACTCTGACTTTCAAACCGATAAGGATTCTAGCAAATCCACATCAGGATCAGTGTTCACTCTTAACGGAGGGGTTGTAGTTTGGCAAAACATCAAGCAGGGATGCATTGCATATTCCACGATGGAGGCTGAGTATGTAGCAGCTTGTGAAGCAACTAAGGAGGTTGTTTGGCTTAGGAAGTTCATGATGGATTTGGAAGTAGTTCCAAATATGAACTTGTCAGTCACCGTTTATTGTGATAACAATGGTGCAGTAGCCAACTCGAGGGAACCTTGGAGTCATAAGAGGGGCAAGTACATTGAACGGAAGTATCACCTGATACGGGAGATTGTGCTTCGCAGAGACGTGACCGTCACGAAGATAGCTTCAGAGCACAATGTTGTTGATCCGTTTACAAATTCTCTCACAGCTAAAGTATTTGAGGGTCACCTAGAAAGTCTAGGTCTTCGAGTGATTCTTGACTAGGGCAAGTGGGGGTATTGTAAAAGGGGTATTCAATGCCCTAGTTTATTGTATCATTTGCATTTGAGAAATGTATTTTGTACTCCACTAGCTTTAGTTCAAGTGGAAGTTTGTTGGAGTGTATGCCCTAAACTCGTGTCATTTGTAACAGTTAATGTATTGATGAATAAAAGCTATTTTTTTCAATAAACCTTGTATCTCGCATTTTAAACTTAGTCTAAAAAACTAAGCTCTAGGGTCATACTTATTTATGAAATTTTGAATGGTGTGTAGTGGACACACAAGTAGGATCACGTTCGAGTAATGACCCGAATGGTCTACAGTATATGGATAAGGTGTTGGGATTTGTGCCCTAAACTTATGTAATTTTGATCAAATAAATAAAAAGTTATTTGTTTTGGTAAAATTATATTCTTGCTTTATAAATCCAATAAACTAAGCTCCAAGGTTATAATATATCTTGAACATCAGTGAAGTAGACACTATTTGATTGTGTTCAAGAGTATAACCTAAATGGTCTATGGTATAAGAATAAGGTTGGAAACCTTATTCTGGTAATACCATGGATGCGACCCACTTTGTAATTAGTACAAATGAGGTAATCCAACTCATTCATGTGGTTGGCATGCGAGTGAGGGCATCCTGTATGAAGAGTTCATACAAGACCGGACTGCAAATTATTAGTCTAACCAGTATAACGCCATTAACAGGATAAGACTGATAATTTATAGATGGTCATTAATGACTCGACCTGAATCTTGAGCAAGTTAAGAACTCCTGCTTATAGGGGTTTGTCCTTAGACTAGTATAGGTGAGAGTGATCTGTAGCCGACTCAATAAGCCTACCTTCTCAGGGACAGAACCTCGTAGGTAGCTGGGAACTTAACTATGCAAGATGGATATCACTCATTCCTACACTAAGGAATTAATGGGTTGTTCCCTTAAGAACTGAGTCCAGGTTTTGAACAACGGGGCCCCACCCTCTAAACTGGCTTAAGAGGGTATAAGTTTATGGTAGGATCATAGACTTGTTGTTCATTAGAGGATCAGTGGTGCTTAAGGAACAAAGAGGTAATCATAGGGGTAAAACGATAATTTGACCCAACTGTGATTACGAACAATCTGTGAAGGTTCGACTCATGTGTAATGATTATATCAATGGACACAATATAATCTACAGTGAGGAGAGTGCAACTACAAGTCTATAGTGGAGTGACTTGTAGTTTATGAATATTGATTAACTGGATCAAAGAGTTTGTAGGTCCATTAGGTCCCTCTGTTGGCTCAACATGGTAATATTGAGGGTATAAAGTTAGGAATGAAATTGAAGTGTTCAATTACATATATGAGGTGTTATATCAATTATGTGTGATATAATTGATATAATATATGGTTGTAATGTGAATTAGATTCACATATTAACTATATACTAATGAGAGAATGAATGAGAGATAGGATGGTAATTTCCATCCTATTTTCCTATAAATAGTTGCATGAGATGCAAATTTTAAGAAGATTTTTTTGACAAAACCCTAGAATTCTCTCTAATTGTGTTGGAAAGAGTTCCAAACACAATTCTATAAGATCACCTCACCCCATCCTAAAGGAACCCACCTTCCTCCCTCACCTAGAGAACAACAGAGAAGATCTGGTGGTGGAACTTCACAAAGTTTGAGTAGTTGCTGAGATCGTGATCTAGTGAGGAGGGATTCGTGAAGAAAGTAATCTTCAAAGGTAACATCTTGCTATCCTATGTATTACATGCTTAATCTTATATGTATTGTTCTTGAATGAAATCTATGCAACAAAATAAAGAACACGCGATTCACAATCGCTTCCACTGCGGGATTCGTCCCTTCATAAGGTTGGGATCCTTATCCTGGTGACACTCTGGATGCGACCCACTTTGTATTGGATACAAACGAGGTGATCCAGCTCGTTCATGTAGTTGACATGCGAGTGTGGGCATCATGTGCAATGAGATTGTACAAGACCAGACCGTGAATTATTAGACCAACTGATGTAACACCTTTAACATTTTAGGACTAATAAATTCGTAGATGACCATTACTGACTCAATCTTAATCCTGAGTGTGTTACGGACTCCTGTATGCGAGGGTATGTCCTATGAATAGTACGGGTGAGAGTGGTTTGTGTTGCTCGCTCAATATGCCTACCTTCTCAGGGGCAGAACCACATGAGGAGCTGGGAACTTAACTATGCAAGATGGAATAAAGGGATCGAATCCCGCAGCGGAAGCGATTGTGCATCGCGTGTTCTTAATTTAGTTACATGGATTACAATCAAGAACTAATCTAATTAGATTAAGCATGCATTTCTACAAGATGGACAACAAGATATTACCTTTGAATAACTCTTTCTTAAAGTGCTCATTCTCCCACGTTCACGATCTCAGCAACACGAACTCAAACGATCACCGACACTACCACCGAATCTTCTCCATTGTTCTCTAGGTGATGGAGGAAGGTGGGTTCCTTTAGGATGAGGTGAGATTGTGAGAGAGATTGTTTTTATGTTTTGTGGAACTTTTCCAACAAGACAAAACACTTACAATCTAGGGTTTTCCAAGATGTTGCTTGCCTCCTTGCATCTCATGCAACTATATATATATATATATATATATAGGGAAATAGGATAGAAATTACCATCCTATCTCTCCTTTATTCTCCCACTATTATATGGTTTATTTGTGAATCTAATTCACATTAAAACCATATATTATATCAATTATATCATATATAACTGATATAATACCTCATATATGATATTGAACACTTCAATTTCATTCCTAACTTTATACCCTCAATATATTACCATGTTGAGCCAACAGAGGAACCTAATGGACCTACAGTTCATGAGCTCCAATGATATGAAATTAACTGACCAAACTCTTTGATCCAGTTAATCAATATTCATTAACCACAAGTCACTCCACTATAGACTTGTAGCTGCACTCTCCTCACTGTAGATTATATTATGTCCATTGATATAATCATTACCCATGAGTCGACCCTTCAAAGGTTGTTCGTAATCACAGCTGGGTCAAATTACCGTTTTACCCCTGAGATTTCCTCTTTGTTCCTTACGCACCACTGATCCTTTAATGAACAACAAGTCTAAGGTCCTACCATAGACTCATACCCTCTTAAGTCAGTTAGAGGGCGAGGCCCCGTTGTTCAAGACCTGGAGTCAGTTCTTAAGGGAACAACCTATCTAATTCCTTAGTGTAGCAATGGGTGAATTCTATCTTGTATAGTTAAGTCCCCGACTACCTACGAGGTTTTGTCCCTGAGAAGGTAGGCTTATTGAGTCGGCTACATGCCACTCTCATCTATACTAATCTAAGGACAAACCCCTATAAGCAGGAGTTCTTAACTTACTCAGGATTTAGGTCGAGTCACTAATGACCATCTATAAATTATACGTCTTATCCTGTTAACAGTGTTACACTGGTTAGACTAATAATTTGCAGTCCGGTCTTGTATGAACTCTTCATACAGGATGCCCCCACTCGCATGTCAACTACATGAATGAGTTAGATTACCTCATTTGTACTAATTACAAAGTGGGTCGCATCCATGGTGTTACCAAAATGAGGTTTCCAACCTTATTCTTATACCATGGACCATTTAGGTTATATTCTTGAACACAATCCAAATAGTGTCCACTACACTGATGTTCAAGATATATTATAACCTTGGAGCTTAGTTTATTGGATTTATAAAGCAAGAATATAATTTTATCAAAACAAATAACTCTTTATTTATTTGATCAAAATTACACAAGTTTAGGGCACAAATCCCAACAATCTTCCACATGACCAAAAGTTTGTGGAGTACTAAAACATTACTGTAATGTAAATACAATAAACTAGGGTATTTAAACCCTTTGTACATAATACTCCCATTTGCCCTAGTTGGGGAAGACTTGTAAACCTAGACCTTCTTGGTGACTCTCAAACACTTTAGCCGTGAGAGCCTTTGTAAAAGGATCAACAACGTTGTGCTCCGAGGCTATCTTCGTGACGATCACGTCTCCTCGATGCACGATCTCCCAAATGAGGTGATATTTCCGCTCAATATGCTTTCCCCTCTTGTGACTTCGGGGTTCCCTTGAATTGGCCACGACACCACTGTTATCACAATACAACGTGATGGGCATACTCATATTTGGAACAACTTCCAAATTTAGCATGAATTTTCTTAACCAAACGACCTCTTTAGCTGCTTCACAAGCTGCTACATATTCGACCTCCATGGTGGAATCAACGATGCATCCCTTCTTGATGCTTCGCCATACTGACCCTGCTACATATTAGAGTGAATACTGACCCTGATGTAGATTTTAGAGAATCTTTATAAGTCTGAAAGTCAGAATCTGTGTATCCTATAAGGATCAAATCCTTAGCCCCATACACAAGCATGTAGTTCCTTGTTCTTCGTAGATATTTAAGGATTGTCTTAACCGTTGTCCAGTGTTCAGTTCCTTGATTGGATTGATACCTACTGACCATTCCAACTGCAAAATAAATGTCTGGCCTAGTACACAACATGGCGTACATCAGGCTCCCAACAGCTGATGCGTAAGGAATCCGTCTCATATTCTCAACTCCTTGAGGTGTCTTAGGACACTGTTCCTTAGACAAATGAACTTCATGTCTAAAAGGCAATAAACCCTTTTTGGAGTCTTGCATCTTAAACCTCAACAACACTTTGTCGATGTAAGATGTCTGAGACAGGGCTAGTGTTTTATTCTTGCGGTTCCGGACAATCTGGATCCCAAGAACAAATTGCGCTTCACCCAAATCTTTCATTTGGAATTGCGTAGCTAGCCAATTCTTAATGTCAGTAAGATATCCTACATCATTCCCAATGAGTAGGATATCATCCACATATAGAACTAGGAATGCGACAGAACTATTGATGATTTTCTTATAAACGCAAGGTTCATCATCATTCTGATCAAAGCCATAGGATTTGATTGCCTCATCAAATCTTATATTCCAGGACCTAGAGGCTTGTTTCAGTCCATAAATTGACCTTTTAAGCCTGCAAACCTTTTGCTCTTGTCCTGGTTCAATGAACCCTTTGGGTGGTCCATGTAGATGTTTTCCTCAAGATTGCCATTCAAAAAGGTTGTCTTGACATCGATTTGCCATACCTTATAGTCATAATATGCGACAATGGCAAGTAGGATACGGATAGACTTTACCATAGCAACAGGTGAAAAGGTTTTCTCATAGTCAACCCCTTCAACCTGAGTATAACCCTTTACTATTAGTCTAGCTTTAAAGGTTTGCACATTTCCATCTACACCACACTTTCTCTTGTAGATCCACTTACAACCCATAGATTTTACCCCATCAGGTTTATCTACAAGATCCCAAACAGAATTGAAGTACATAGACTCCATTTCTTTGTCCATGGCTATGATCCATTTGTCTTTGTCTTTGTCAACCATCGCTTGATTATAAGTCGATGGATCCTCACAGTTGTCATCTGGTATAACAACTTGGGTTTCTGTTAAACCCATGTAATGGTCATGTTGTGTTATAACCCTCCCACTACGTTGAGGCATACTCAACTCTTGAGATGGACTCTTTTGACTAGACAAGTTAGTATCAACAACTCTTGTTGACGTACTAGTTTTATTAGCAACCTTTACTATTGTTCCGTCTAACTCACTTAACACAATTTTACTTCTTGGTTTGTGGTCCTTTATGTGGTCCTCCTCTAAGAAAATGACATTTTTCGACACAAAAACCTTATCTTCCTTAGGATCATAGAATAAACCACCTCTTGTTTCTGTTGGGTAGCCTACGAATAGGCACAACTTTGAACGTGAATCCAACTTCTTTGGATTTGTAACAAGCACATGTGCTGGATAACCCCATATTCTGAAATGACATAAACTACCTTTACGTCCTTTCCAGAGTTCAAAAGGTGTTTCAGAAACACTTTTTGATGGCACATTGTTCAAAATGTATACCGCAGTCTCTACTGCGTATCCCCAAAAGGAACTAGGGAGATGAGCATAACTCATCATTGATCGAACCACGATCAACAAGGTTCTATTTCTCCTTTCCGATACACCATTTTGCTGTGGTGTACCGGGAGCTGAGAGTTGGGATGTAATTCCATGTTCTATCATATAGTTCTGGAATTTTAAATCCATGTACTCTCTACCTCGATCTGATCGAAGTGTCTTAATCGTTTTACCTAATTGATTTTCAACTTCAGTCTTGAATTTCTTGAATTTTTCAAGTGCTTCAGACTTGTGATGCAAAGTAAATATGCCCAAATCTAGAATAATCATCTATAAAAGAGATGAAATATTCATAACCTCCTCTGGCTTTAACATTCACCGGACCACAAAGGTCTGAATGTATAAGCTCAAGAGGTTCTTTGGCTCTATAACCTTTTCCACTAAAAGGTCTTTTAGTCATTTTGCCTTCCAGGCAGGATTCACATATAGGTAAAGTATTTTCTTCTAACTCATTTAGAAGTCCATTCTTTACCAATCTCTCAATCCTATTGAGATTAATATGACCCAATCTAAGATGCCAAAGATAAGCATTTTCTTTAGGAGAAATTTTGCGTTTCTTAGTTTGTGTGTTTGCAGTTTTAAATAATTCAGTGTTCAAAACCATTTTGACTGAATTAAGCCTTAAAGCATACAACCCATTTTCTAATGAAGCTGAACATATTTCTACTCCTTTCTTCAAAATAAACAATTTATTCATCGAGAAAGAAACAGAAATACATTGTTCTATAAGGCAAGAAATTGAAATAAGGTTTCTAGTAAATCCTAGTATCACTAATATATCGTCTAACAACATATATTTATTTCCAAAATAAAGCTTCATTGTGCCTACTGCTACAGCTAAGACGACTTCTCCATTTCCAACCCGGAACGTTATCTCATTTCATGTGCATGCTGATTTAATTCCACGAAAAGAAGAGCAAACATGATTAGTGGTGCCTGAATCAAGTATCCAAGCAGTTTTATCATTGTCCACTAAACAAGCTTCTAAGCAAAGTAAATCATATTTACCTTTCTTCTTCTTTTATACAATGTACTTCGGACAGTTCCGTTTCCAATGCCCGTCTTCATTGCAGTGGAAACACTTTCCTTTATCTGCAACTTCTTTGACTTTCTTGCCCTTCTGGGCGGCAGCTTTGTCAGCTCATTTCCCTATACCAACCTTCTTCATGTTCTTCTTCTTCCCTTTAAGGTTAGAAGAATATGAAGCCACTGTTTTTATTCCAGAGGTCGAACCTCTGTGATAACTCTTACTGACAACATTTACCTCACCTTTCGATCCCTGAATTTTCATCAAAGATTGAATGGTCTGGAGTTCATTCAGAAGATAGGTGAGATTAAAAGTAAGCTTGTTCATAACAACATTACTTCTAAACTGTAAAAAGCTATCTGGAAGGGTTTCAAGAATGAAGCTGACCTGACTCGATTCATCGATGGAAGCACCATTCGACTCTGCGATGTTAAAGTGTACCATCATATCCAGGACATAATCCCGAACAGATGAACCCTTTGGCATTCTTGAGTTGAATATGTACTTGAGGGCATTGTGTCGGGCCTTTGTGGACTGTTGTCCAAATGTACCCTGCACGGAATCCATGATTTCCTTAGCAGTCATCATGCCCTCATGCTTCTTGGCTAATATGTCAGACATACTTGCCAGCATGTAGACCTTGGCCTTATCATTGGCCTTGATCCATTGATCATATGCATCACGAACATTTCGTGACGCATTCGAGCCTGGCACCTGAAGACACTCCTCAGTTAGCATAAACTTCAAATCATCCACTACCAATATAGTGTTGAGTTTGTTTTTCCATGTCATCATATTCTCTCCAGTTAACTTTTCCGCACCCAATAAGGAAATTATAGAGCTAGACATTTTGCTGAAAATTTACAAACAAAACTTGTATGAGTTTCTTGCTATAATTCTAATCCAATCATGTTTTAGCTAATTATCAAATGATTCCTAGGTCATTCATAATTTGCAATGATACTCCAAAGGTTTAGAATGTATGACACCGAAGGGTAATAAAAAACACTCCTCCTTTGGATCAAGACATTCTTGACCAAAACCTAATGTCAGAATAACTCTTATTCCTATAGGCTTTAGTTACCATTATTCGGTCAGGAGGATACATACACTACTTATGTACCTCGTGAGTGTAACCCTATGTCTTTAGACCCAGAGTCCCCATCCAATAAAATTCGCCGAAGGAAGGACTAGATTGAAAAACAAACTAAGGAAATCTTTATCCCTTTCAGGTGTCTACTGTGTTCGATCCCCTATGATCAAGCCCTCCGAAGGGATTGTCCAGTCCAGCCAAACTAAACTAGCGTGACCATAGTGATCTTACGGTGTAAACCGACTGAAGAGACCATAGGTTTTGTTTTCACTAAACCTGCTCCCACTCACTATAAGTACCCTCTCTATTCACCTTAATATTGACTCATACAAACACCATCCGAAGGGAGATGCTCCCGTTTGCGCCGCGAGGCTAAGTATGAGTCTCACGGTGTGAACTTCCCGGAGATACGTAGGTGGAAAAATATGTATCATATACACTTTTCCTCCCACTGGATACTTTAAATCTATAGGAATCTTACTTAGGCTAAAACTCGGCTAATGGTTTTACCTAAACTTATCAATATAACTCTTATATTGATTTTATCCTAACTTTGCTAATATAACTCTATATATTAAGCCTAGGATTTCTAGTTTATTAACCCCTTAATAAACCTGCTGACACTACTGTAATTCATAAACTCTCTGATTAAATTTTACTCCCAGGTCAGTTCCCATGTAGGGGTCTTCCGTTTCCGTCAGCTTAAATACCCCAACCTAGACAGAACTTTCCTTAGACAGAGTTCCTCTTTTAATCATTGTTTATAAATTACTTGGTTCCTAATTCTAATCTAATTAGAACTAGATAACCTAAGGTCTATTATTTCCAAGTTCTAAACATTTTAAAACTAATAATTAACCTTAGGTGACATGCATACTATGTTATAGTGCTTGATCATTCATCTCATTGTTGGGATGTTTGTCCTAATCTCGTACTGTTTGTAAATATACATTTGAAATTAATAAAGAGTTATTCATTTCATCATTTTGTGTCTCGCATTTTATACAAACTTTGACCAATAAACTAAGCTCCAGGGTCATTGAATATATGAGAGAACTAAAACTTGAATGGTGTGTAGTGGACACAAAGGGAAGATCACATTCGAGTTAATGACCCGAACGGTCTACAGTATATGGATGGGGTTGGAGACCTAATCCTGGATAGACTGTGGATGCGACCCGCTTTGTATTAAGATACAAACGAGGTGATCTGATTCGTTCATGTGGTTGACATGCGAGTGAGGGAATCCTGTACAATGAGATTGTACAAGATCGGACCGTGAATTATTAGACCTACTGATGTAACACCGTTGATAGTAAGGACTAATAACTCTGTAGATGACCATTAGTGACTCGACCTGAATCCTCGAGTGTTTACGGACTCCACGCTGCATGCGGAGTCTGTCCTTTGACTAGTACGGGTGAGGGTGGTCACAGTTACTCGCCCAATATGCCTACCTTCTCAGGGACAGGACCAATAGGGAGCTGGAAACTTAACTACGCGAGATGGAATTCACTCGTTCCCGCCTTTAGGGAAACTAGAGGGGTTGTTCCCTTAAGTGTTGTCTCTAGGGCTTGGACAACGGGCACCCACCCTCTCACTAGCACGGGAGGGTTGTTGTGTATGGTTGGACCATCACAACGTTGTTGTTCATTAGAGGAGCAGTGGGGACTTAAGGAGCAAGAAGTAGACACAAGGGTAAAACGATAATTTGACCTAACAGTGTCTACGAACAACCTGTGAAGGGTCGACTCATGGGCATTGGTTATATCAGTGGACACGTAATATCTTGCACTGACGGAGTGCAACTACGGACTTTAGTGGAGTGTTACCGTAGCTAATGAATGTTGATTAACCGGGTCAAAGAGTTTGATAGGTTAATCTCGGATCATTGGAGCTCGTCACTGTAGGTCCATTAGGTCCCTCGGTTGGCTCAATCTAGGTTAAAAGAAGGGTTACTGTTTTGGTGTGAATTGAAGTGTTCAATTTCACTAAAGGGCATTTATGTCATTTATATGAGATATGAATGATATAATATATAGTTTAATGTGAATGAGATTCATAATAAACTATAGGTTAGCCTAATTGTTGAATTAGGGCTAATTGAAGAAATTAGATTGAGAGATATTAAATTGGATATGATTCAATTTAATAAATCCACAATTATACAAATGTGATTTGTAAAATGAGATATGAGATATCTTATAATATATGGTTATGCAAATATGATTTGCATAACCTATAGTTTTGGTAAAATGGTAAATAGGTGGAGATTTCAACTCCACCTATCTCCATTATTTAAACCCCTTTGCAAGAAGAGGAAATGAATCATTCTCTCAATTTTGGAAATCTCACCAAAAGAAGAGACCATTCTTCTCTCAAATTCTCTCTCAAAGAATTCTCCTTCCTTCACCAAAACAAAGAAGATCCCACTATCTTCCTTCTTCCTAAAGAAGAACAACCGAGAAGCCAAAGGGTTGTGTTCGTTCTTGATCGTTAGAAGGGTTCGAGATCGTTGAGTTCGAGAAAGCACGAAGAGTTCGTGGATCGTTGGAAGAAATCTTGAAGAAAGTCTTCAACAAGTAAGTATAGCTTTTTAATTTACTGTTTTTCTTCCATTCTTTGCATGTTTAGCCTAAATCTAAGAGTTAGATTGATTTTAATGAATAATAGTTGCACAACATCACCGCGACAATTCGATCGTCTTCCGCTGCACGGGGTGTTTCATTCCCTTCAATTGGTATCAGAGCCATACGTTGGTTCTTTGTTGTGCACTGTTTTTCGTGAAAATTAGATGGGTATAACCTTTAATTCATGAGATGAATGTTGGTTTGCGATTATGGATGTTTTCGATTTTGGCATTAGAATTGATTTACAATTTTATGTTGATATGATCAATGTAAGGGCCCGTTGTTTTGGGCATTTTGTTGTAAATCGAGTTTGTAAGTCCGAGTTGTTCGTGGCAAGAGTTTCTGTGAAGAAATCAGAGCGAAAACAGGCGAGAAACGACGTTGAATAGCAAGAGGAGCTTGCTGTTCTGTCGACAACGTTGAGATGTTGTTCATCAGCGTCTCAACGTTGCCATTGCGGAAGCAAGACGCACTCCAGGACAGCGTTGCAACGCTGGCACAACGCTAGACGCTACAACGTTGCCCACGGCGTTGCAACGCTACGAGCATTAGTGGGCAGTTCGCGAGGCTGATTCGCAAGACGTGGGGCGTGGAGTATTTTACAATCGTGGGCAATTAATTTAAATTAGTTTTTTTTTAAAATTCTTTTGTAAAATGTATTATTTATTTATTTATTTATTTTACTAAATAATATTAATATAAAAGTTATATTAATGTTATTTAATTAAATAAATGCCCCTAGAGTGCCAAAACCGGTCTATTTTTGTTATTTAATTATTTTATGCATGAGATGTATGATTTAATTATTTTCTATGACATACAAAATCCCACCTTAGGTTAAACATTTCATGCATCATTTATATTATAAGTGTTATAATATATAGTTTGCATGATAGGTTATATTATAAGTGTTATAATATAATTATATGCATGTTTTAATTTAATTAATATAAGTGTAATATTTTAAAATTAAAGTATGCTCATGCATTTTATTTCATGTGATGAATTATTTTGTTATAGTATACAGTTATTCATGTGATGAATGATCAAGCACTATAACATAGAAATGCATGTAACCTAAGTTAATTATTAGTTTTAAAGTGTTTAGAACTTGAATAATTAGACTTAGGTTTTCTAGTTCTAATAAGATTAGAATTAGGAAATCAAAGTATAATCTTTGAATGGTGACCGATAAGTAACTTTGTCTGAGGATGATTTTGTCTAAGGCTGGGGTATTTAAATTGACGCTTGCGGAACACCCCTACCTGGAAACCGACCTGGGAGTGAATTCGGTCTGGAGATTCTTAGATTATATTTTTCGTGAGTGTCGTTAATTAAAAGTTGATTAATTTGCTCACATAACCCTAAGTAATAATGTGATTATAAACTTAGGCTAAATACCATATAAGAGTTATATTGGTAGACTTAGGTAAATTTTAGCCGGTTTATCTAGGTAAATCCCGAAAATAATAAATTGTTGAGTGGGAGGAAATAAAGTGTATACGATACATTTAATTTTCCGACCACAAATCTCCGTTAAGTCCGCACCGTGAGATCCATACTCAGCCTCGTGGCGCAAATAGGAGTGTCCCCCTTCGGATGGTTTTGTATGGATCAATATCAATGTAGATGGAGAGAGTACTTATAGTGAGTGGGAGCGGGACCTGTGAAAACGAGACCCACGGTTTCTTCTTTCGATTCACACCGTGAGACCCCTTTGATCCACCTGCTAGTTTGGCCTGGACCAGACAATCCCTTCGGAGGGTCTTAATCATGGGAGTCGGAACACCGTGAATTCTCGAAAAAGATACAGTTTCCTTGTTGGTTTTCCTTCGTGGTTCACCCATCGGTGGCTATTGTTTGGGCGGATACTTGGAAACTTAAAGATTGAGGGTGACACTCACATAATTCGTTAAGTGTTAATGAATTGGACCAAATAATGGTAACTGGACGCCTAATGGAATAAGAGTTATTCGGGATTAGGAGTCCAGTCGAGAAAAATCCATCCCTAGAGGAGGAGTGTTTCTGTTCACCCTTCGGTGGCGGTCATTCTAAACATTTAGGATATCATTGCAATTTTTAAATGACCTAGGGATCATATGATTAAATTTTGCTAAAACTTCATTGGTTTTCAAAAGTTTATGCGAGACTGACACAAAAGTATTTGATTTTTTCAGCTAAAAATATGTCTAGCTCAATAATCGCTTTGCTTGCTTTCGACAAACTAGTGGCAGATAACTTCCAAACGTGGAAGAACAACATAAACACGATTTTAGTAACTGACGACCTGAAGTTCCTGCTTACTGAGGAGTGTCCTCAGTTGCCGAGCTCGACTGCATCACGAAATGTTCGTGTTGCATACGATCAATGGATCAGGGCCAATGAAAAGGGCAAGGTCTATATCATTGCCAGCTTGTCTAAAGTATTGGCAAAGAAGCACGAGTTGATGATCACCGCTAAGGAGATCATGGAGTCGTTGCAACCCATGTTTTTGTTTAACAGAATAAAAGAACAAAAATCAAAACAAGAGTCTTGAGTGTAAGACAATTGGTTGTGAAGATTAAAGGGATTTTTCTGAAGACAAAAGGGGGAAGAACTTCTCAGCCTCGACCTCTATCACCTGAATCTCTCCGGTGGAAATGATTGTATCACCAATATCTACCTCACTACCCTGACTATGGTGTGTCTCAGTCTCCCCCAAACTATCCTCACTATCATATGAACATGTCCTCCTAGGTGGCACCTCCTCAGTGGTAAGGATAAGAAATTGTTCCTGTAAGGCCTTGAGGGAAATTACTAGTTGATTGAGATACTGAGCTCTATCATGTACTATTTCCCAAAGTCCCACCACTCCAGCCTCTAACCTATTCAACCTTTCGAATTCATTATGAACCAAATTTTTAATTTTTAACTCTAAGGTATATTCCATTAATTGGTCCACAAGAGAAGATTTTTCATTAGGTTGGTCAAGGTATGAAAAAGTATGGTTCCTAGTGCCTAAATAACTACCCTCATGTGAATTTTCATAAATTTCAGGTACAGAATGGTAAAAATTAGACACATGGTATTTAGAGAAATTATGATGCACAAACCTAGGGTCCTAAGAGGGACAATAGAATGGTGGGGAATCAAAATCATGCAAAGTCATACTAAAAAAAAAAAATCAGAAGTCCACACCAAGACTTATACACAATAGCAACATAACCAAAACAAGGTATAAAGACTCAAAACACACAAAACAAAATAGAACAAATATGGAAACAAACAAACACATAAAAACAAATAACGAAAGACTCACAAACAAACTTTAGTCTAAAATCTCAAATTTTCTCCTAATATTAATTAATATAAATAATCGTCATTCCCTGGCAACGACGCCAAAAACTTGTTGCGTATAATTATGAATATGCAATACCGCAATGTACGGGTCAAGTTTTAGTATAGTGATTTTAGAGTCCAAGTATCGTTCTCGGGAATGGATTTCTAGATTATTGAATTACTAAGATACTAATTCTCAATTTTAGCTAAAGAAACATAACATGGATAGGTGATTGAAAGTAAAAACTAACAACAGACTAACACGTGGAGACACGAATTGATAGATTTGAGGAAAGTGATTATACAAGTTAATGACTAAATTAACACATGCAATGAACCAATGAGATGAACTTTTAAAAAATAAGTAAAATACTCAAGAAAACCTCTCGATTCTTAGTGAGTCTCGCACATGCAATAAACTCCATAGTCTCCATATGAACCTACAACATGCACGACATTAAGCAACTTCTTTATGTGTTTTCCTTAGACTTCTAGATCATTCTCATGCCAGACTTCCAAAGGTTTTGACAACTTTGCTCTAATTCAAGTTTTATCTCTCGAGTCCACTTAAACCAACAAAATTAAAAGTTAAAGAATGAATTGCCAAAGATAAGAACAAAACATGCTTCAATACATAACAATTTAGTCTTATCAAGTAAATCAAATCCTAACTACAATGTCTAGCTACTCTAAATCACATGAAAACCAAGCTAAACAAGTAAAAAACGTCTCAAACGGAGTTACAATCTGAAAGAAAAGGAAATTTAACTTATGTGTCGATGTCGATCCTTCGTCTCTGAGCTCCCGTCTTCGATCTCGAACCTCCACGAATGCTTTGGTTCCAGAAAATGCTGTTTTCTCTCTTCTTACAAAGTGTATTTCGAAAATAGGACAAAAATCTAGCAAATTGGGCTCCCCTTGTAATGAAACCATAAGGTTATATTTATAGTGCCTTTCGGTACAGCAACCGCGTGGTATATATGGAAACAGTCGGCAACGTTGCAACGCCGCTACCCTCCGCTACCCTAACGCGCGCGCTTCTCTATCGAAGTAGCGTTGCGACGTTGCAAGGCAGCGTTGCAACGCTACCTGGACGACCTTCATATTCATCTTCTTATCGAGATAGCGTTGCAACGCTATCGGCTGGAGTCTTCAATGCCTCTAAATAGCAATCATGGTGTTGCAACACTCTGTTTGGCGTTCAATGCCATCACCTCGGGTCTACTAGCTTAGATTGATCCTTCTACTTCCAATTGATGTTATTTCTAGCTCCAAATAGCCTCGTTTCGATCCCGAGTGATCCAAAATGTCTCCAAATGTTCTGTTTGAGCTCTTTACCTGAAATTCAATGATTTAAACACATCAAAGCTCTGAAATTATCATAAAACTAGCAATTATTAAGCCTAAGGATAGCACATTTTGTGTGCGGTCCAAATGGGAGCGTTCCCCTTTGGATGGTGTTTGTATGGGTTAAAATCAAGGTGAATGAAGAGAATACTTATAGTGAGTGGGAGCAGGACTTGAGTCAATGGGTCCCATGGTCTCTTCTATTGATTCACATTGTGAGACATCTATGATCTGCCTGCTAGTTTGGCCTGGACCAGACAATCCCTTCGGAGGGCCTGATCATAAGGGTCGGAACACCGTGAATTTTCGAAAGGGATAGGGTTGCCTTAGTTTTTTTTCAACTTAGTCCTCCTTTCGGCGGATTTTGTTGGATCGAAACTCTAGAATCTAAAGATAGAGGGTTACACTCACGGGATGGATTAAGAGTTAATGAATCCATACCGAAAAATGGCAACTAGAGGCCTATACGAATAAGAGTTATTATGGAGTTAGGGTCTAGTCGAGATAGTCTCATCCTAGAGGATGAGTGATTCGACTACTCTTCAGTGGCGGTCATTCTAAACCTTTGAGGTATCATTGCAATTTTAATTGGCCTAGGGATCATAGATTAATTTTGCTAAAACATAATTGGATTTTCTAACAAAAGTTTTTTGCGAGAAACTAATACAAGAAATTTATCTTTTCAGCAAAATATCTAGTTCGGTTATTTCTCTCTTAGCCTCCGACGAATTAAACGGTGATAACTACCAAACCTGGAAAAACAATATAAATACAATTTTGGTAGTCAACGACTTGAAGTTCGCACTTACTGAGGAATGTCCTCAAGTGCCGAGCTCGACCACGACACGAAGTGTTCGTGACGCGTACGATAGGTGGATCAAGGCCAACGACAATGCCAAGGTCTACATCTTATCCAATTTATCTAATATTTTGGCTAAGAAGCATGAGTACATGGTCATCGTCGAGGAGATCATGGAATCGTTGCAGGACATGTTTGGACAATAGTCCTTTTAGGTCCGACACGATGCTCTCAAGCACATTTTCAACGCTAGGATGAGAGAGGGAACGTCTGTTCGGGAACATGTTCTCGATATGATGGTCCATTTCAATCTGGCGGAGGTGAATGGGGTTTCTATCGATGAGTTGAGTCAGGTCAACTTCATACTGGAAACTCTTCCGAAGAGTTTCCTATAGTTTCGTAGCAATGTTGTTATGAACAAAATTAGATACAACCTCATCACCCTTCTAAACGAGCTACAAACCTTTCAGTCTCTGATGAAAGTCAAGAGACAAGAAGGTGAGGCAAATTTTGCCTACAGGTCCTTTCACAGGGGTTCAACCTCGGAGACCAAACCTGTAGCCTCGTTCTCTTCATGCCCGAAAATGAAGAAGAAGAAAATGAAGAAGCTGGTAAGGTGAAACAAGTTGACTCCGTTGTCGCTCAAAAAGGCAAGAAGGCTAAAGAAAGTTGTAGATAAAGGAAAGTGTTTCTACTGCAACACTAACGAGCACTGGAATCGCAACTGCCCTAAGTTTCTGGTCGATAAGAAGAATGAAGGTAAATGTGATTTACTAGTAGTTAAAAATTATTTAGTGGAGAGTAGTAACTCTGTCTGGATATTGGATTCAGGTGCCACTAACCACGTTTGTTCTTCTTTTCAGGGAATTAGTTCTTGGCAACAATTGCAGGAAGGGGAGATAACACTCAGAGTCGATACTGGGAAGGTTTTCTCAATCAGAGCGAGAGAACACAGAGAGAATTTGTTTTTGGTATGAAACGTTTGTTATTAGATAACATGTATATAGTTTCAGGATTTTCTAGCAACCTTATTTCAGTCTCTTATTTGATCAAACAGTGTATTTCAGTTCCTTTTAATTTAATAAAGCGTTTATTTCTTTGAAAGGAGTTGAGATCTGTACATCTTTGCTTGTGAATAATCTGTATATTTTAAGGCCTAATTCAGTTAAAATGGTTTTAAACACTGAATTATTTAAAACAACAAATACGCAAACTAAAAAGCAAAAAGTTTCTCTTAAAGAAAATGTCCATCTTTGGCATCTGAGGTTAGGTCACATTAATCTCAATAGGATTGAGAGACTTGTGAAGAACGAACTTCTAAACGAGTTAGAAGAAAGTTCTTTACCAGTATGTGAATCATGCCTTGAAGGCAAAATGTCCAAAAGACCTTTTAATGGAAAATGTTATAGAGCCAAAGAGCCCTTGGAGCTTATACACTCTGACCTTTGTAATGGAAAAGTCAGAGGAGGGTATGAATACTTCATCACTTTTATTGATGACTATTCGAGATATGGGTACAATTACTTAATGCATCACAAGTCTGAAACACTTGAAAAGTTCAAGGAGTTTAAGACTGAGGTTGAGAACCAATTAGGTAAAACGATCAAAACACTTCAATCTGATCGAGGTGGAGAGTATATGGACCTTGAATTTCAGGACTATATGATAGAACATGGAATTACGTCCCAACTCTCAACACCTATGCTTGAGCAAAATGGTGTATCAGAAAGGAGAAAAAGAACTCTGTTGGGCATGGTTCGATCGATGATGAGTTATGCTCATCTCCCTGACTCATTTTGGAGTTATGCAGAGAAGACTGCAATATGCATTTTGAACAACATTCTGTTGAAGAGTGTTTCTGAAACACCTTTCGAACTCTAGAAAGGGCGTAAAGGCAGTTTATGTCATTTCAGAATTTGGGGATGTCCGACCCATGTGTTAGTGACAAATCCGAAAAAACTAGAATCTCGTTCAAAATTGTGCCTATTTATAGGTTACCCTAAAGAAACGAGAGGCGATCTGTTTTACGATCTTAAGAAAAACAGGGTGCTTGTGTCGACAAACGCCACTTTCCTTGAGAAGGATCACCTCAGGGATCACAAACCAAAGAGTAAAATCGTGTTAAATAAAATGGGTAGTTCATCAGCAAGAGTTGCTGATGGTGCTAGTACGTCAACAAGAGTTGTTGATCCTAGCTCATCAAGTCAAATATGTCCTTCTCAAGAGTTGAGAATGCCTCGACGTAGTGAGAGGGTTCTTACTCAGCCTGACTATTACATGGGTTTAACTGAAACCCAAGTTGTCATACCTAATGACAATTGTGAGGATCCATTGGCATATGATGAAATAATGGAGGATGTAGACAATGACGAATGGGTTAAAGCCATGGACCAGAAAATGGTGTCTATGTACTTCAATTCTGTTTGAGAACTTGTGGATCAACTTGATGGGGTAAAACCTATAGGTTGCAAATGGATCTATAAGAGAAAAAATGGTGTAGATGAGAAGGTACAAACCTTCAAAGCTAGACTCGGGGCAAATGGTTATACCCAGCGAGAAGGGGTGGACTATGAAGAAACTTTTTCTCCTGTTGCCATGATCAAGTCTATCAGAATCCTTCTGGCCATTGTTGCATATTATGACTGAGAAGTATGGCAGATGGATGTCAAGACGACCTTCTTGAATGACAATCTTGACGAAAACATCTACATGGACCAAGGGTTCATTAAATAAGGTCTGGACCAAAAGGTTTGCAGGCTCAAAAGGTATATTTATGGAGTGAAACAAGCCTCGAGGTCTTGGAATGTAAGGTTTGATGAGGCTATGAAATCTTATGGCTTTAATCAAAGTGTTGATGAACCTTGTGTATACAAGAAAATCAACAACACTGTCGCATTTTTAGTGTTGTATGTGGATGACATCCTACTCATTGGGAATGATGTAGGATTCCTCACTGACGTTAAAAACTGGCTAGCTACAGAATTCCAAATGAAAGATTTAGGAGAAGCGCAATATGTTCTCGGTATCCAGATTGTCCATAACCGTAAGAACAAAACGAGAGCCTTGTCTTAGGCGTCTTATATCGACAAGATGTTTGTACGATACAAGATGCAGAACTCTAAGAAGGGATTGTTGCCTTTCATGCACGATGTTCATCTGTCTAAGTAGAAATGTCCTAAGACACCTCAAGAGGTTGAGGATATGAGACGGATCGCTTATGCATCAGTTGTAGGTAGCCTGATGTACGCCATACTGTATACTAGGCCCGACATCTATTATGCAGTTGCGATTGTCAGTAGGTACCAATCCAATCCAGGATGTGACCACTGGACAACCGTTAAGGCAATCCTCAAGTATCTTAGGAGAACGAGGGACTACATGCTTGTGCATGGAACTGAGGATGACCATTAGTGACTCGACCTTATCCTGAGAGGGTTATGGGCGTCTGTGTGCGGGGGTTTGTCCTTTGACTAGTATGGGTGAGAGTGACCAGAGTTGTTGACTCAATATACCTACCTTTTCAGGGACAAAACCTCGTGGGTTGCTGGGAACTTAACTTTGCAAGAAGGAATTTACTTGTTCCCGAGCTAGGAAATTTATATGGGTTGTTCCCTTAAAGGTTAAATCCAAGTCTTGAACAACAGAGCCTCACCCTCTCACTGACCCAAGAGTTACGATGTTTATGGTAGGACCATAAACATGTTGTTTATTAGAGGATCAGTGGTACTTAAGGTGCAAGAGGTAGTCACAGGGGTAAAACGATAATTTGACCCAACTGTGACTACGAATAACCTGTGAAGGGTTAGCTCACAAGTATGGGTTATATCGATGAACACCACTTATCATACAGTGAGGAGAGTGCAACTACAAGTCTATAGTGGAGTGACTCGTAGTTAATGAATGTTGATTAACGGGATTAAAGAGTTTGATCAGTTAATCTAGTATCATTGGAGCTCATGAGTTGTAGGTCCATTAGGTCCTTCGGTTGGCTCAATAAGGAATTAATGAGGGGTATAAAGTTTTGGAATGAATTTGTAGTGTCCAAATTCGCATAAAGGGACATTATGTCAATTCTATGTGATATGATTGATATAATAAATAGTTTAATATGAATATGATTCATAATAAACTATATTATTACCTAATTATGGAATTATGGCACAATTAGAGGAATTAATGTTGAGAAATATAAAATTTGGATATGATTCAATTTAATTCCACTTTATGTAAATGTGATTTGCATATTAAGGTATGTGATACCTTATATTATATGTAATTATGCAAATATGATTTGCATATTATATGATTTGTGGAATTAGTGGGCTAAATGGGTAGATCATTTATCTCCACCCTCACCTACTATAAAAGCATCATGTGAGATGCATTTTGCAATCACTTGAATCACTTTTTGATTTGCTAAATTCCGAACTCTCTTAACTTTCTCAAATTCTCTCTACAATCCTTTTCACCCAAAAAGAGAATCCCCTCATTCTCCCTCTTCCTTGAGAACAACCGAGAAGGCCATCTTGGAGGTGTCCGGTTCGTGGATTTGGGATCGCTTAGAGATCAGTGAGAACATGAGATTGTTGGAGAGGATTACAAGAAGAAAAAGTTTCTTCAAAGGTAAATTTTTGTTTCCACTTCTCCCTAATTGCTTAACCTATAGTATGCATGTTTTGAGTTTAATTTAAGTAATGCAATCGGGGCAAGCGATTCAATTCGCTTCCGCTACGGGATTTGATCCCTTCACAAGCAATACAAGAACACTACAAGAACTTAAACTCTCACGTACAAATCCTTGGGCAAGCAACTCATTGACTTGCCTTTGCTCTTTGGCCTCTTGTAGATTGGTCTTATAGGCTGGTCGATTTGGAATTTGAGCGCCTGGAATGAACTCAATCTTGTGTTCTATGTCTCTCAAAGGTGGTAATTCCTCAAGAAAGACTTCTTGAAACTCCTGCAAAAGAGACACAAAAACACTAGGCAAAGAGGATTTAAGGTCCTCAGTTAGTAGGTAAGCTTCTTTAAATTTAACCATCAGTATGGTTCTTTTTGAAATCATAGCTTTCCTAACCTCACAAGATCTAACACTCCAACTTGCTAATTTTCCTTTTCTTTTCTCTATAGGTTGCGAGCTACTCTCTTGCTTTTCTCTCACTCCCTTATTTTCTCTTAAACTCTCTTTTCATTTCCTTTTTCTTTTGTATTTTCTCCTTTTTGCTTTTGTTGCAACCTCTTCTTTTCTTTTTTCTAATTTTTCTTGATCAATAAGTACTTCTGTAGGTGAAAGGGGTACAAGTATAATTTTCTTACCATTATATGTGAAAGTGTAACGGTTAAGAAAACCAGCATAACAAACCTTTCTATCAAATTGCCAAGGCCTCCCAAGAAATATATCACTCGCATGCATTTGTACTACATCACATATCACTTCATCCTTGTACCTCCCAATTGCAAAAGAAACTTTCACTTGCTTAGTCACCTTGAGTTCTCCATAATAATTAAGACATTGTAGTTTGTAGGGTCGTGGATGAGGCATAACTTCTAAACTCAGTCGTGAGACCAAACTAGAGCTCACAACATTTATACAATTGCCACTATCGATCACTATGCTACAGGGTAAGGTTTGCACAAGGCAACATGTATGAAAAAGATTCTCTTTTTTATTCTCCAAGTCATCCTCCTTCATGTATGTACTCAATGCCCTTCTAGTGACTAAGGATAAGTAGGCAGTACCCTCCACTTCTTCATCTCCCCCATGGTCACTAGTTTCTTCATCTCCTTCACTCACATTTGTGATTATTTCTCCTTCCCTAATGATCATTGTTGTCCTATAAGGCACTCTCTGCTTACATGTTCCACCACTTGGTATTTCCAACACTTAAGGTCTCTATTTCTAATTGTGAGTGCATCAATTCGTGGTTATGTTTTTGATGAGGTCTCTCCCTTCTCTTTATTTTTATCACTGACTACCTTGGCCTTAAGCTTAAGATCTGTGGCCTTGTCATCCCATTTCCACGTAGAATATGAGTTGGAAAAAGTTTTATTAGAAGTCTACCTTGATCTGCACCTTTGGATTTGTTTTTCAATTTTAACTGCAAGGTGCACCAACTCCTCTATATCCTCATAAGTTTGCAACTCAACACGTTCAACCACATCAATGTTTAATCCATATGGAGAAACCTAGTCATGGTGTTCTCCTCATCCTCATATATCTCTAACCTCTCCATCAACATTTCCATTTTTATGTAGTAATCATCGGCATTCTTGTTCTCTTGTCGAAGAGCTTGAAGCTTCTGTGCACAATCTCGAAGGTAATGCTTTGGTATGAACCGTTTCCTCATGAGTTCTTTCAACATATTTCTACTAGCCCTTCTTGGTGTCTCCTTCGCTTAGAACACAATTTATCCCACCAAGTTTGTGTGTAACCTTTAAAATGTGTCACAGAGATGGTTACCCTTTTCTCTTCAATGAGATCATTAGTATGGAAGATATGCCTAGCTTCATGCTCCCATTTGAAATAGTCTTCAGGGTAAGATGTACCATGAAACTTTGAAAATTTAACCTTAATGTTACCAAACCCTCGATCTCCATGGTAATTTTCTCTCCTATCAGGTGGTCTCCTGTTATGAAATCCTCCTCTTCCCCTTACGCCTTGGTGTTCACCTCTTATAGCCTCATCTACAACAAGTTCATTGTCATACTCATCCTACTCTGGACCGTCTTCCTCCTCTGCAAACTCCTCAACTTGTTTCCTTGGTTGAGGTCTATTTTTGGCCTGGAGCCTTTGCTCCAACCTATCCAACCTCTATTGAGCATAGTTTCCACACTTCGCATGACCTGCTCAAGCAGTCGTTCTTGTTGTTGATCACCTTGTGACATATTTGTTGGGGTTTGTGCCCTAAAACTCGTAGTTTGTAATTATGTTCTAATTTAATAAAGTGTTATTATTTCAATAAAGTGTTATTGTTCATTATCCATGATATTGCCTTTGTTTTAACCCAAATCCAATAAACTAAACATCGAAGGCTGTTAAATAAATCTTTAACTGAATGTAGTGTACATATAAAGGATCTCGGTTCAAGATACAACCTAAAGGGTCTATAGTTAGGGGATAAGGTTTGGGTACCTTACCCTGGTAAAACTATGGATGTGGCCCACTTTGTATTTGATACAAACACTGTGATCCTAACGTGTTCGTGTAGATGACATGTGAGTGGGGATATCTTATGTAATGAGATTACATAAGACCGGACCACGAAATAGTAACCTCTAGCTGTAACTCCATTGACTAGTTAGGTTTCTATTTCACTAGGATGACCTAGGCAACTTGATCCCAATCTCAGGCAGTTCACGAACTCCTGTCATGAGGGATTGTCCTTTGACTAGTATGGGTGAGAGTGGCCGATTCGCCGACTCAATATGCCTACCTTCTTGGAGACAACACCGAGTGAACGACTGGGAACTTAACTTAGCAAGATGGAATTCACTCCTTCCCACCTACTAGGATAAGTAGAGGAATGTTCCCTTAAGTGGTGTCTCCGGGACTTGAACAAAGGGTTTGACCCACTCATTGGCCCGAGAGGGACTCTGTTTGTTGGTAGGACCACAAACAAATTGTTCATTAGAGGAGCACTAGTACGTAAGGTACAAGATGTAACCCAGGGGTAAAACGGTAATTTGACCCAGTTGGTGTTACGAACATTCGTGAAAGATTGACTTGCTGTTATTGGTCAATATCCGTGGACACGTAAAATATATCTGCGTGAGAAGAGTGCAAACATGGGACTTTAGTGGAGTGTTCCTGCAGTTAACGAATGTTGATTGGGAGGTTAATGAGATTAACCGAGCAATCTCGTACCGTTGGAGCTTCTGATCTGTAGGTCCATTAGGTCCACCTTCTAGCTCATAAAGGATTATTAGATCATTTGAATTTGAAATGTTCAAATTCATAAGGGAATAAGTTTAATGTATATAGATACGATATAATATATAGTTTTGGAACTATATATTATAAATTTAATGTGGATATGATTCATATTAAATTTTGTGAGAGAATTAAATATTTGAAAGAGTTCAAATATTAAATTCAAATGTGAATATGATTTATATTTGTAAACTATAGGTTAATCTTAATGTGCATGAAATGTACATTAAACTATAGGTTAAAGGGTAAAATGATTAAATGTGATTTAATTATTTAATTAATATTATATTTGAATTAAATAAGATTTAATTTATTTAATTAATTAATTAATTAATTATAATATTAATTGGAAACGTGTTAGGAGGATACGTACTTCCCAACTCCCCCTCAATAGGGAGTGGGGAGTTACCCACTGAAGTATCCTTTTCCTGGTGAGAAGGGACAGACTTGGATCGATCGATCATTGATTCAATCGATTGAGTTGAAACACACAGAAGAATTCTCTCTCTCTCTCTCAATTCCCAATCTTCCAATTGTTGGAACCCTTCCCACCTAGGGTGATCTAAGCACTCAGAGATATAGAAGGTGCTCTCTATTGGTAGTGTTCTGTAAAAGCAGAGAAGCAGAGAAGTTTGTGAGTTGTTGTTTATCGTGGAACAAGGAGTTGTTGTGCCTGGAAAAAACTACAAAGGTAATCTTCTTTCTTCTTTTAAGTTTAATTGTTAAACTTTAGCATGTTTGCATGTATTTATCCATGCCTAATTAGATTAGATAAGCATGTTTGTTCTGTTTTATCAATGTACTGGTTTTTGCAATTCAACCAAAATAAACTTGCATATTACGATTCCAAACACGTTTCCGCTGCTCAAGGAGATCAGATCTCCATCAATATTTCCATTGATAGGTTGATATCCTAGATTTGACATTTCTGCAAAAGAGAAACAAGTGAAAGAAGAAAAAAATGGACCTCACAATTCACTCCCTCACATATTTTCACTCGATAGATGGAAATCACTTGTGTTTACTCTCTTTAATGTAAGCTCTTTCTCACAAAATATCCAATCTCTCTCAAAGATATGGTGATCAACCAAAACTTTGCAACCAAGATCAGAGAAGCAAGCTAGAAACAAACCAAGCAAAAATGATTGTAAAATATCAAACTCAAGCAAAGAATAGTTGAATATAAAATAAATATATATATATAAAAAAAAAAGAAAACTAGAAATCAAGAACCTAATGTTCAAGATCCAACAAACTAGGGGAAAAAAATAACAAAAATAAGATATTTAGAATTAAGAATCTAATATTCAAAATTCAACGAATTATGTAAGATGAACAAAGAAAGACAAACAACTAAACAATTTTTTTTTAAGTACTGAAACTACTTGCAAGTGTTTGGAATTAAGATAAGCGTTGCAAACAAGCAAGAGTTTATGCACAAACTCACAAAATAACCATAAGTAACAAAAATATCTTCTTTGATCACAATGTAAAAAACTATAGGGGTTATGGTTTATGATAGGGGTAGATTGGTAAATATAGTTAGGACTCTTGAAATTAAGTGAAATTTAATACACTCAAAGCTAAGTGTATCAAAATCACGTGAACAAAAATTCGGCTTAAAAGAAAAAGTTTAGATAACAAAAAGCTAAGAGAGAAAAGCAGCTGCAGAAAAGAAATTGGGCTTCTGTAGAACCGAATTGGCTTGGTTGTTTCAGTATCTTTTGGTCCGGTTCTTTGACTGCAAATTTTGGAGTTTCTTGTTGACTCGTAAATAACGAGTGTGTAAAATTTGGGCTCAAAATACGATCATTTGATCACTGTAAAAATTGTTCAAATCAAATAGATAAGATTTTCCAGATTTTCCAGATTTGAACAAATGAACACAAACAAATTTTTCTTCTATTTTCCTTCAACCTTTTCCATAATCAATATTTTTTCTTCAAACCTAAGTTGATTTTTGGAATCAATCAATTTAGAATCCTGAATACTAAACTAAAACTAGGCAAACTCAGCAAAATTCTGGAGATGTGCAGCAGAAAATTTTTCAAAGAAAAAATTTGTAAGAAAATAGGTATGCTTTTTGGAATCTACTATCTGAATTTTGAATAAAAAAGCTTATGGTTAAAAGTTTTCTCCAAATATGATCAAATAAAAAGGTTATGCAGCAATAATTTGTTATGATCAAATAAACAATTATTTGTTCAGAAAGATGAAGCACATGAATCAAATTGCAAAATATTTTTTTTAAAAAAAATAAAAGAGACAAGAATTTAGGAAACAAATAAATTCAGAATATAGATGAGAAAAAAAAACAAATAAAAGAATGATAGATCTGATCTAAAGCCAAAGCTCTGATACCAAATGATATGAAAACCCTAGTAAACTGAAATTAGAAACCCTTTGGTTATGTGAACCCCTAATTCTCAAATACTAAACCCCCCAAATCAATTCAATTCAATCCCAAGGAAAATAACTAGATGTGGATTACCTTATGATCGAAGACCAAGAAGTAAGGAAACTAGTTCCTCACTAAAGGATGGAACACTCCACAAGCAAGTTGATCAATCCTACCTGAATGTTCCTGGCTTAGAACTTTGCACTCAAGAATTGCAAAGAGGGTGATGATGAGGCTCAACATCAAATCACACAACATTTCATTCGTACAAAAAAAACCTATCCTCTGTACAACTTAATAGCCAAGCTTTAAATAGCTTCCCAAAACCCTAAATGTCATATCAATAATCATAACAAATGACATAAATACCTCTGCTTAAAATGTCATAAAAAGAATAAAATTAGAAAAATGATATAATTATATAAAAACTAGAAAAATAACAAAATAAATAATAAATTTTCCTAACATAAAACTCTATTTTATTCTTGTAACATCATCTGACAAAATATATAGAGTTGTTGTTCCTTTTTCCCTGCCTTGACCTTCATTAATTGAATTTCGTATTACTTGAATGTGAGAGTTGAAAATAAATTGTAGTTGCTTAGCCCTTGCGTGTGTGATTGACCCTAGAGGTAAAGCAAGAGCATCTTTGTTCATATCAAAGTGTTATAAGTTTAGGGACTTCTAACTTAGACAAAACCGGCTAATGCTATACCTAAGTGAACCAATATAACTTTTATATCGATTTTAACCTAGGCCTATTAAACATTTTAATAAACCTAAGTCTATTAATTAATCCATTATAGAGATTATAGTGATTAAATTAATTAATGAGTTTTAACTTATTAAAAATTTTAATAAATGTGACTCTCGCGAAGAATAATTTATAAAACATTAGGTTAAACAGAATCTCAGGTTAGTTTCCAGGTAGGGGTATTCCATTTTCGTTAGCTTCAATACCCCAACCTAACTAGAGCAATCCTTAGTCAGAGTTGTTTAACCATAGCTTTATAAAATATTATTTGCCTAATTCTAATGGTATTAGAACTAGATAACCTAAGGTTTAATTAATTCAATTCTAAAATCATTTTAAAACTAATTAATTAAATCCTAAGGTTGCATGCATTTCTATGTTATGAATTGTTTGGACATTCATCACATGAATAATAAATAACAAAACATAACATATCACATGAAAAATACATGTATTATTTAATATAACACTTATATTAAAACTAATGAAATTTAATTCATGCTAATCATGCAATATACTTATATTAATTATGAGGCATGAATGTGCTTAACCTAAGGTGGAATTTTAATCTATATGACATATATTGTGCAATATAATTATCATATATCAAATACATAGGACAAAAATTAAATGTATATCCCTACACTTTGGAGTTGTATCAATAAAAACTATTGTTCGCACGAGATTTCCGGAGAAATTTAATTCGTGGAATGAACTTGATTTTTATTGATTTTTGTGAAGTGTTACAATCTCTAATGTGTAATCCCCTGATGCTTTCTCTAAGAATATGAACTTTGATCTGAGGGCTGGCAAGCTTGTTCTCAGATGGAGGGAGATTGAATCTTCGATTTGTAGTTGATGAAGAGACGATCAATTTGCGGAAGCTTTTAAGTCGTTGAATCTTCTGAATTCTGGATCTTTGGATCTTTTGAATTCTCTAGACTCTTTGACTGAATTTGAAGCTTCGGAGTTCTGACTTTGGAAGACTCTGAATTCTCTAGCTAAGCTGAGGTTTCTGAATTCTGACTCTGGAAGACTCTGAATTCTATGTCTGAGCTGAAGCTTCTGAATTGTGACTCTGGAAGACTCTGAACTCTCTGTCTGCATGCGAGTTGAAGCTTCACTTACGCCTGGAAGACTCAAGCTTCGACTTCGATTCTCGAAGACTCAACTCTCCGCTAGATGCTCTGGATTCTGACTCTTCTGAATTTCTTCAAATGGAGGGTGGTCCTCTCTATTTATAGAGTTTGATGGACCTTGTATGGGCTTGGGTCTGGTGGACTTTGGCCCAATTCTTGGGCTTATCTTATTTGGACTTAATTCAATCCATTTATTATTTTTTTTAATAGGTTTGGATTATTTAAATTGAGCCCACTCCATTTTTTATATTGGACATGTGACATTATTTAATTTGCCAAATTTTCATGTCTTTTAATTTAATTTTAGGACACGTGTAAATTTATAATTGGTCCAAAATTTATCTTATCATTAATTCAAATTAATGATGTGGCAATTTCTTATTGGCTGAAATTTTTCATTCAACAAATGCCCCTTTTCGAGATTTATGCACAAGTATGCGGTGGATGAATCTCGAAAAAGTTTAGTTTGAATCAAAATATAGAATAGTTTTGACTTTCGTTGATGAATTTAAGAAGTCTCAGAATTTTGACTTGAATTTGGAATGAAATTTGAATTTGAAGCTTCAAATTTTATTTGGGAGAAAATTTAAAGTATATTCAATCTTGATTTGAGAAACTTTATCAAGATTGTATAGATCTTGACCTGGATTCGGGGTGAAAAATTGAATATGAAATCTAAATTTGAGATGCACTCAAATTTTGATTTGGCAGAAAATTCGGAGTATGCCCAAATTTTGAGTTAAGAGATCAAAGGTTTGACATCCAAGATTTTGTCAAAATATTTGATTTTAGCCAAAATTTTGATTCTTGTATTTGGCTAAAAATTTATCTATGTCCACAAGTAGATTTGGAGGTAGATATTTTCCATAGTAAGAATGCTAGGAATTTTCTAAAATTTAGTTCGCCAATTTTAGAATTTGGCTTGTAAATCTTGTTTGATTAAGCTAAAATCTATCATATAATTTTAAAGGAAATCTTTTCCTTATAAATGTAGAGATTCTCCAAATTTGGCTTGCCAATATTTTTATTTGATTGGGCAAAGATTTATTTATTTATTGCTAAAATCAACAATCTCTGTTAAGTTTTGACCTAATCCCTCTTTTTATAAGTTGGAGAGATTGTAAGGATCAAGACATAAGGTCATTCCATCAGCAAGCTTTAGGTATTTGGAGGATTCTTCTCTTCAATCTTTTTTTTTTTTATTTATTTTTTATTTGACTTTGAATCTTCATGTACTTTTTTTTTTGTTGTGTAGGTCGAGTTCGAACAATAAATTTCCTCCAACTCTGCTACTGCCGTGAGTAAACACTGTAGTCAAGACTTATGTGTAGCAACATTTTTTTTTTTAATGCAAGCTTTGTCGTCGCTGATATATAGCATGACCTCCAAAAATTTGTGTTCTGCATTTGCCACTTTACTTTTTTTTTTTTTTTTGTAATATATATATGTATATATATATATATATATAGTAATACAATTATACAAACGAAGCATGTTGCTGCCTATATTGATATTTCAATTGTGGCCTTTCAACTTGCATATATATATGTACACCCCTTCAGATCGAGGCTTCATTTTGTTTCCATGTTTGTAGCTTTGTCACACATATTTATTTATTGTGTATTGAACTGCCACCTTCAACACTGTTTTGGATTATCACTTCTTTTATATATGCGTTGTCAGAAACTACAACTTTTTTTTTTTCTTTTAATATCTAATGAGATTCAAATGTGCACATTTTTTTTAAACTTATGTTGCCATCTCAAACTCTCATGCTACACAATTTTTTTTTTTTTATTTTTTTTTGCTAATTATTCTTTCCTCAATGGTAGGGAAACTTCTTCTATTGTGCAATTGTTTTCTTGTTCGTCATCTAAAAGGTACATATTCATCAACTTTTGTTAGGATGCCCCCTGTTGAATATGAACTGCTTCTATTGCCCCTGTTAAATATCTGATTTTTTTTCTTTTTTATAGATCTTTTGCCATAATTATTCTTGCTTTGTCTATTCTGTGCTTGAACGTGTAAATCTATATATATCTATATATCTATATATATATATATCTATATATATATATATTGTTGTTATTGCTCTTCCATTGTTGTGAAAACGCTTATGTTCAACCATGCAACAATTCCACACCTACAGTGATGGGCACCTAATTTATTGGGTGGCCTAAGTAGCCTGCAGCGGTGGTCACCTGCCTCATCTACAGTGATGGCACTCCTGCTAGACTTGGCACCTGATTTATTGGGTGGCCTAAGTAGCCTGCAGCGGTGGTCACCTGCCTCATCTACAGTGATGACACTCCTGCTAGACTTGGCACCTGATTTATTGGGTGGCCTAAGTAGCCTGCAGCCGGTGGTCACCGCCTCATCTACGATGATGACACTCGCTGAGACTTGGCACCTGATTTATTGGGTGGCCTAAGTAGCCTGCAGCGGTGGTCACCTGCCTCATCTACAGTGATGACACTCCTGCTAGACTTGGCACCTGATTTATTGGGTGGCCTAAGTAGCCTGCAGCGGTGGTCACCTGCCTCATCTACAGTGATGACACTCCTGCTAGACTTGGCACCGATTTATTGGGTGACCTAAGTAGCTCGCAGCGGTGGTCACCGCCTCATCTGATGATGATGACACTCCCGCTAGACTTGGCACCGATTTATTAGGCGCCTAAGTAACTGCGCCGGTGGTCACCGCCTCATCTACGCGTGATGACACTCCTGCTAGACTTGGCACCTGATTTATTGGGTGGCCTAAGTAGCCTGCAGCGGTGGTCACCTGCCTCATCTACAGTGATGACACTCCTGCTAGACTTGGCACCTGATTTATTGGGTGGCCTAAGTAGCCTGCAGCGGTGGTCACCTGCCTCATCTACAGTGATGACACTCCTGCTAGACTTGGCACCTGATTTATTGGGTGGCCTAAGTAGCCTGCAGCGGTGGTCACCTGTAGATTTTATTTTGTATTATTATTATTTTGAACTCCCCACGATATATATTTTAAAACTTTTTATTTTATTTTCCTTTCATCATTTTTTTATAATGAGACTGACCTTAATCTTTTTTTTATTTTTTTATTTTTAGGGATCTTATTTTTAATATGGTGTATTTTACGAAACACCCTGATCGAAAGAAAAATTGCTTGGTCATTTTAAAAGATAAAGATCAGCCTCTCGATAGTGGAGTCATTCTTCCGGTAGGAGCACCGATTATGGGAATTTCAGGGAGTCACAACCACCCTTAGACAACTCTATCTTTCTATCCAATTTGTCTAAAGAGCGACCCCTAAGTCCTGATTCTACATTGAAGGCGTGGTTTTTAGAGTCATCGATACATAATATGATAGGAAGTGAAAATCCAGAATCAACCTTAGGCCGTCGAATTATTGAAGACGAAGAGGTTCGTTGGGGCTCCACTCTGAAGATCCGTGGAGAATTCTTCTATACTGCTTATTATTGGGAATGGTTAGAGGTTGTACTTTCTCGAAACGAGATGTCACTCAAGAAAGCTCGTCTGTTCGATGTTGTGATAGCTTCTCTATACACCTATGATCGCAACAATGATATAGTCCGCGCTTTCTGTGAAGCGTGGTGTCCCTCGACAAATACCCTTCATACTTTATCTGGGGAGTTGTCTATTTCTCTATGGGACTTGTGGAGATTAGGGGGTCTTCCCATCAAAGGTCAATTTTATGATGAAGTTATTCCTTGTTACGAGGAGTTATTGGCATTTTCTAATCGAGCGGATGAAGACTGCCCAAAAAGTTGTGAGTATCTTTTTGCTGCATATTATCATATTGCATCTCAACAAACTGATCGTTCTTGGATCCCTATCAGTTCATGGATTTCTTTTTGGTTCAAAGGAAGTCTGAAGTATACGAAACCTCCTCCTCGAAAGGCTAAGAAAACTTCTCGTCCTCGCTTAACCCATAACCCAGACGGGATTCCCCTCAAATGCCATGACTGGTCCAAGGAAGAAACTGATTTATTCTGTGAGTTGGGCATAGAATCTGACCTGCAGGATAAGACGTACTTGGCAGCTTTTCTTTCTTGTTGGTTATGTGTATTTGTATTTCCCAGCAAACAAGCTTTCCTTCGTCCAGAGGTTTTCAAAGTTGCCAGTCTTATGGCTGAAGGTTATGTTTTTAGCCTCGTTGTTCCTGTTTTGGCTAACATTTATCATGGACTAGGTCAGATTCACGATGCATCTCCTTCTGCTGGGTTTTCGAAGGCCTGTTTGCCCTTGCACTATGTTCATGCTTGGCTTGCTCATTACTTTAATACGCATTATAAAGTCCCTACAACTGTTAGGGGGCCAATGATGGTGTTGTTTTCTGGCGAAGGTGGAGCCAAGTACTTCAATGATTTTGAAGCTCGTGTACATATTCACAAGGGTAAGTATGTCTCGTGGTATGCGAGCCTTCCAGCTAGAAATAGGGGTGAACTTTTGCGAGATGACGAGAAACTGTCATTCTGGTCTTCTTCGTTCTTTATAAGTGTTCGATCTTGCTTTTTATCCTTGCGGTCAGTCTCTTCGATGGTCATTGAAGCTTATAATCCCTGTCGATTTAGTCGACAATTTGGATTTTATCAGGATGTACCACATGATTTGGGCCAGAAGATTCCTGAAGTCAATCTCGACAATGTGTTACGCCTTTGGATGATATGTATTCAAGGAGGAACATTGTCTGAAATATATCTTCCAGTACAGCATTGAACCCTCATACCCAAGTTATCGCGTGCTATCGAAGCTGGTGGTTAGCCAAGAATGGAAATTATCTTGGGGACAACATTAGAAAATTAGTGGCTAGTGCTTTTCCTCTCCCATCTAAGCCTAAATTCCCTAAAAAGATTGGTGACGACAATGGAGGTAAGAGGATTCGCATGTTTGAACCTAGCGAGTTTGCCCCTAGGGATGATGAGGCTAGCGGTAGCAGTAATAGTGATCATCATTAGAAGAGACCGAAGAAATGCAATCGACCATTATCTTGTGGCGAAGACTTTTTGATGGGGTTGCAAGTGCTTCACAATTCCCTCTTGCTCCTGCCTTTGGTTAGAATTTTAATTTCATTATTTTTTATTTTTGTGATATCTTTCTATTCTAATCCCTTTTTTTTTTATGTGTGCAGCCACCTTTAGATGATTTCATTCAAGAAGTTGTGGAGCATCACAACCCTCCATCCTTTATGAGTCCACACATCTTTGATTCTTCCATCGGGCGTGTTGAAAATTTCAAAGCCCCAATGGATAAGGTCGTGATTCCTTCTTGTCTTCCTGTGACTAATGAGGCTTTCGGGACTGTGAGGAAGATTATACACGCTTGCTTTCAAGTTTCTAACTATTGTCTTGATGAAGCAGTACTTTCAAATATTCGACGAGAGATCGTGATCGCTATGTGGGGGATAGCATACATAAAAAGATCATCCGCACACCTTTCGACAAAATAGCTTGTCTTAAACAAGAGACGAGCAAAATTTTTCAAGGGATCTCAGAGACTTGTGGTACCAATCTTCCTTCTCTTCAAAAAGTTGTAGGCGAGTATTTTCAGAGAGTGGAAAAGTTTAACGAATTACAGTTGTCTTTTTCTTCCCAACTTACCTTAACAAGTAAGGCAAGTCAACTGCAAGAAACTAAATTTAGTTTGGAGAAGATACAAAGCAATGAAAGCCTAACACTTGCAGAGATAGATGCGCTTTCACAACAACATCAACAAATATTACAGGAGAAGGAAGAATATAAAGCAAAGATTAGAACTCTGGAAGTCAAGCAGGGTGAAATTTCTGAATTGATTGTCAACAAAGAGGGGTGTTTGAATCAATACAAACTTGAAATGTCTTCAATGCGTGAAACTATGAGCACTATTGAAAACACCCCAATTCTTCTTTGATGCGAGATCATTAACTTGGAGATGCTTCGAGGAATGTTGGAGGATGCACAACAAGAACTGCAGAACTACAAGTGGATGCCATGATTTAGTTTCGTTTTTTTTTTTCTAATGCCTTTAAGATTTTTTTTGTTATTGTTATTATTATTTTGAATTTAGCTTATCCTCCATTGTCAAACTTTTTTTTTTTAATGAAAGAAATTTATTCATGAATGATTTTTTTTTCTTAATTTATGGACTGAACTTAAAGTTTACTTTAAGTTGCCTACGTACCCTTTAAACAAAAGGGATCAAGTCATAACGTAGTTCAACATACATTTTTTTTTTTTTGGGTCGTTCACCTTTTAGACTCATGCGGGCCAGGAGTATCATGCAGTTTAGGCTCTTACGATAAGGAGCTTTTACACTTTTTTTTTTTAAGCATAATACTTTTTGAGAAATTTTCCATTGATCGGGCCGATTCTGAGTCCATCTTGATCAACTATCTTGTATGCTCCATTCGTGTAGACTTCTTTCACAACATAGGGTCCATCCCATTTAGGCGTAAACTTATGTCCTGTATGTCGAGTCGTTATAATAGGCCTTCGAATTGCAAGCACGAGTTCTCCAACTTGAAATGAGCGAGGTCGTACCTTTTTGTTGAAAGCCTTAGACATTCGTGCTTGATAGCATTCTAATGCTTGTTGAGCCTCCAGGCGCTTCTCATCCAATGCTTCCAACTCTTGTAGACGTAACTTAGCATTGTCTTCGACAGTAAGTCCCTCTTGAACCGCCATTCGCAATGATGGAATTTCTCTTTCTAAAGGGAGAACAGCCTCTACTCCATAAACAAGAGAATAAAGTGTAGCTCCCGTTGGGGTACGATAGGTAGTTCGATATGCCCATAAAGCTTCACCCACTCTTTCTTGTCAATCTCTTTTTGACTTAGAGACTATTTTCTTCAACAGGTTGCACAACGTCTTGTTAAATGCTTCGGCTAGGCCATTTGTCGCGGCGTTGTACATTGATGAATTATACTGCTTAAAGCCAAATTTTTTGCATAATTTATCCATCAAACTATTAGAAAATTGTCTCCCATTATCTGTTACGATGCGGTGGGGGATGCCATATCGATAAATGAGATGGTTACGAACAAAATCTGCCACGTTCTCTTTCTTTGCTTCTTTTAACGCGACAGCTTCTGCCCATCTTGAGAAGTAGTCTGTCCCTGCAAGGATATATGAGTGCCCTGCTGATGACTTAGGTGTTATGGGGCCGACAAGGTCAAGTCCCCAAGCTTCAATGGCCGTGGAGGCTACAGCTTGGATGAAGTGGTTCTGGAGATTGATGTATGAAGTTTGCATGAAACTGACAAGCTTCACATTTTTTTGCATACTCCATTGAGTCGTGAATCATTGTAGGCCACTAGTAACCCATCCTTTTCAACTGAAAGTGCAACTTTGGTCCAGACTGATGAGCTCCACAAACACCTGAATGAGCTTCCTCTAGTGCATGTGTTGATTCTTCTTTTCCCAAACATCGAAGAAAAATACCTTCATACAAGCGACGGTATAAAGTTTCTTTGTAAAAGATGAATCGAGATGCCCTTCTTCGTATCTCAGTCTTATGTCGCCTTTCGATAGGAAGTTTTCCATGTTGTAAATAGTCTATGATCGGTTGCCGCCAATCCTCTTCTTCAATTACATAAGCAGATATTGCATTTGACTCTTGACTTTCATTTTCAACTGGTGGTACGATCCATCTTTGACATAGTGGGATGCTTAAAACTTCGCTTTACAAAATGGTTAGAGTCAGAGCTTCAAATTTGCCAAAGCATCCGCTTTGTATTTTCAGATCTCAAGACATGATGTATCGTTACACACTCGAAGCTTTCCAATAACTGCCTAGCGTATTTGAAGTATGGTATCAAGTCTTCGTGTTTTACCTCATACTGGAGCAATAATTGATTCACTACCAATTTTGAGTCTCCGTAAATTTCAATGTATGTTACTCCGGTCTCTATGGCTATTTGAAGACCAATAATGAGTGCTTGATACTCAGCCACATTGTTCGAACATATCTCTCTCCGAATGTAAAGTCAGTATGGCAACATGTGTTTTTCTCGAGATGAATACTACACACCTGCTGCATGCTTTCTTGAGCCGCACCATCAAAATACATGATCCAAGGTTCAACGATTTCAATGTAGAAGATCTCTTCGTCAGGCAGTTCTTCCGACAATTTCCAATCTGATGGCGCTGGATGGTCTGCCAGAAAATCAGCCAAAGCTTGTCCTTTCACTGCCTTTTGTGGTACATAAACAATATCATATTGTTGAAGTAAGATGGCCCACTTAGCCAAACGCCCTGAAATAATAAGCCTAGATAGAACATATTTAATCGGGTCAGCCTTTGCCACCAAGTGTACTGTGAAAGCTTGCATATAATGTCTCAGTTTATCGATGGCGAAGAAGAGCGAAAGACACATCTTTTCAATGGGTGAGTAGTTTAGTTCTGCCCCATTCAAAGTTCTACTTAGATAGTATAGGGCACATTCTTTACCCTTTTCGTTTTCTTGCGCAAGTAGTGCTCCAAGTGACCTTTCTTGTGCAGCAATATACAATATCAACGAGCTATGGGAGCACTTAAAACAGGAGGGTTAAGGAGATATTTCTTTATGCTGTCAAAAGCATTTTGGCATGTTTTATCCCACTCAAATATTGTATCTTTCTTCATCAACCTTTGAAATGGTTGGCATCGACCTGCCAGGTTGGAGATGAACCTTCTGATATAAGCTAACCGTCCTTGAAGACTTCTCAGCTCCCGCAGATTTCGCGGCTCTGGCATTTTCTGAATGGCGTCAATTTTAGATTGGTCGATTTCGATTCCTCGATGCCTTACTATAAAACCAAGAAAATTTCCTGATGTCACGCCGAAGGCACATTTAAGAGGATTCATCTTCAACTGATATTTTCTTAAACGGTCAAAGACTATTCTCAAATCTTGCAGGTGATCTTTTCGCTTTTTAGATTTGACCACCAGATCATCAACATAACATTCAATACGTTTATGGAGCATGTCGTCGAAGATCTTTTGCATAGCACGCTGATAAGTTGCTCCGGCATTCTTTAATCCGAAGGGCATCACTTTGTAACAGTATATTCCTTTTGGAGTTCTGAATGTTGTCATCTCTTCATCGTCGAGGGCCATCCGAATTTGATTATATCCTGATGATCCATCCATAAATGACAAAGCTTCATGTCCGGTAGTAGCATCGACCATGATCTCAGTGATGGGCAATGGGAAGTCGTCTTTTGGGCATGCATTATTCAGGTCGCGAAAGTCCACGCAAACGCGAAGCTGTCCATTCTTCTTTTTAACAGGAACAATGTTAGCTATCCATGTTGGATATTTCACCTCACGGATGAATCCTGCTTCTATCAACTTGTTAACTTCTACCTCAATTTGAGGAATAAGCTCTGGTCGAAAACGGCGTTGAGCTTGCTTGACTGGTCTATACCCTTGTTTGATGGCGAGATGATGGATAGCTACTTTTGGATCAAGTCCTGGCATTTCTTTATAGGTCCAAGCAAACACATCTTTATATGAAGTGAGCAAGCTTATATATTCGCCTTCCTCCTCACAAGTGAGCGATGCACTTATGAAAGTTGGGCGCGGCTCTTCCAGCGTGCCGAGGTTCACCTCTTTAAGCTCATCTACTGTTGATTGATTGCCATCTTCAAGCGATAATGGTGCCTCTTCTGCATCCTCATCGAACATTTCAGTCTTTGTTTCTTCTCCAACCATAATATGGTGACAAGAGGTCTCGCCTTCTTCATGTTCAGGATCCTCTCTTGAAGGGTTGGTGAAGACGATATCGTGTCGTTTTACCTTTAACACACCCTCTGTATTAACTGTAACGAAGGTTTTTCTTTTCATACGGGAAGGAAAGGCACTGCGAATTTCCTGCTCATCTTTTGTTTCAACAGAGGATTTATCCTTCGAGGTTTCAATCAGGCAATCATGTTGAAGTCGGTCAAAAACTGACATGGAAGGACCCTCACTTTTTGACGTGGCTACACTTAACCTGTGAAAAGCTGAAGGGCGTGTCACATTTGAAGTCAAAGGTACATTTTTCCTCTCTTTCGTAAGTGTGCCAAATTGTTGCAACGCTGATGGTTGTACCAAAGTTGGAGTCATTGACGCTCTTTTTTCTTTACCAGTGGGCATTTTTAACCTCTGACGGATCGAAGATCGGGTAGCGTCCAAAGTAGGACCTAGTAAAACACTTTCTTCAGCAGTCACCCCTATCCTCTGGAGGGCTGGGAGTCGTGTTGCTAATGGCCTAACACGCCTAAAAACAGAAGTCCTTCGGATGACACTTCCTTTTTCATTCGGATCATCTACTTCCTTGACTGTTATGTGATTTGCGTCTACCACCTTCTCCTTTCCTTTTCTCGTTATACGGATTGGCTCAGGAGACTTGTATCCAAGTCCTTTTCTTGACGTGGGTATCATATAACCTTTCTTTAAAAGTTTCTTTTGTGTTGAAGAAAGCTCAGGCCTCTCATCGAAAATTTTTAAACTTTCGAACGTAGTGTGAGTTGTGAAGTCGTAACCTGCATTTGATAGAAGTTTGTATGCTTTAGGATCAAACCCATCCTTCGTTCTTCTTTCGGGCAAGGCCATTTTTGCATTATCAACTTTCGAATTTCGAATTTCTTGCTTGGTGATTGCTGTTAGAGGCGTGATGAAACTTTCTTTTAGGATTTCCACATCGCCAGATTTCAAGTTTTTTGAGCATTCTGTAAATGGTGATTCTCCCTTTTTACGTCGTGATAAAGGGATGTAACGCAATACTGGAAGATTTGATGATTTTTCTTCATTTGGAACCTTTTCGTTTGCAGAGTTGGTAGATGACTTACTTGTCTTAACTTCACAAGTGTCTACCTCTTTAATTGACTCTTTCTTCATGTGTTTTTGGCTCTCTACATTGTGATTTGCAATCAAACGTATTTCAGTTGGCACGATCTCTCCTCCTTTATCATTCTGCATATAGAATTTTGCATCGGCGAAGTGGGACTCTGCCTCTGAGAAGGGATTAGTATCTGCTTCGACTTTCTTGACCCCGTTTTGATAAAATTTGAAACACTGATGAAGTGTGGAAGATATTACTCCATTTCCATGGATCCAAGGGCGACCTAATAGTAGTTTGTAGGTGGTCCTGGAATCTATAATATGGAACAAGGTGTTAGCCTTCAATTCTCCAATACTAAGCTCTAAGCGAATCATGTCGATTGCTCTCTGACCCCCTTGATTGAATCCTTGGATAACCAATCTACTATTTGCAAGTTCATCCATCGAGATGCCTATCTGTGTCATTGTTGATTTAGGCATGATGTTGACGGCAGACCCATCGTCGATAAGGATTCGACCTACTTTTTGTTCTCGGATGTAACCCGAGACAAATAAGGGTCTATTGTGAGGTTTCGATCCCAGCATCAGATCTTCGTCTGTGAAGCTGATGGACATGCAACATGAGGCACACAGTGTACTTGAGGACCCAAATCTTTGAAACACAGTAGAGCTTTTGATGCTTCGATAATGATTATCATTTGTCGCTTGAGGAAGTGACAACAAATCATTTGCATCGAGTAAAGCCAAGCTTTCTGACTTTGTTGTCATTTGAGATAGATCAGAGGATGGACCCCCTTCTACAGATACGTTGACCACATGGCACGTGGTAATTTCAGGGACATCTTCGCTGTAGTTATTAAGGAAGCCCCTTGGCAAGAAATCGTTCAACGTTATTGGTTGTCGAGGTCGAACAAAGTCTTCGTTCTCTTCCTTAACTAGCTTGCATTTCCTCCAACTTTTGATCTTTTTGTTCTTCTTTCGTGGCATATTTTTCCTCTTGTAGTTTCGATACGCGTGTGGTTCTCTCTGGATGCATCGTTGTTTTTGCTTCTTTCGACGCGTTACTAAAGTCCATCCTTCATCTTCATTTTCACTATGCTTAGGCTGGCCATAGGAGGTATTTGGAAATTCTCGCTGCAACCAAACTTTTACAGGCTCTAAAGTCCCAAATTGGATCAAGCTTGCTTCTAGGTCATGTCGTAGGCTTGAAGATGTTTGGCTGCTGAGACTTGTTGCTATCGCAGCGTGGTTCGATTGGACTACTTCATCTAGATCCAACTCAATCTTCCTTTCTTTAGCTAATTTCAGAATTAACTCTTTCAAAACAAAGCATTTCTCCACCGGGTGACTAATGACTCGGTGATACTTGCAGTAGTTAGGATCATTGACCCTTCTCATCTCTTCGGGTCGCTTACATTCAGGTAGTTCAATAAGTTGTTTTTCGAGGAGTTGCTCTAACATATCTGCGATGTCTGAATCTGGAAAAGGGTAAACTTTCTCTTGTCTCTCCTTTAGAGTTAGTCATGCGTCTCTCTCGCCTCCCCTCTTGTGATTTTTCAACCTTCTTTTCTTTTCCTTTGGCAACAAACTTGAGAGGAGTTGTGTTAATGACCATCGATTCCTTAGTAGTGCCTTTGGAAATTTTCTCGATGTTCTTAACTTCTTTCTTCTCTTTCTTGACATCTGAAGCGAGAAGGTCTTTATTTCCTCTGCTAGCTATGCTTAATTCCATGTCATGAGCACGAGTTGCTAGTTCTTCGAAAGTTCGAGGCTTTATCCCTTGTAGAATGTAGAGAAGTCCCCAATGCATGCCTTGGATGCACATTTCAACTGCAGACACTTCAGATAGTCTATCTTTACAGTCGAGGCTTAAAGCGATGTAGTCAACGACTTGTTCACCTTTTCGTTGCTTAGCATTTGTAAGCTCCATCATGCTAACGGTTCGCCTCTTACTATTTATAGAGTTTGATGGACCTTGTATGGGCTTGGGTCTGGTGGACTTTGGCCCAATTCTTGGGCTTATCTTATTTGGACTTAATTCAATCCATTTATTTTTTTTTTAATAGGTTTGGATTATTTAAATTGAGCCCACTCCATTTTTTATATTGGACATGTGACATTATTTAATTTGCCAAATTTTCATGTCTTTTAATTTAATTTTAGGACACGTGTAAATTTATAATTGGTCCAAAATTTATCTTATCATTAATTCAAATTAATGATGTGGCAATTTCTTATTGGCTGAAATTTCTCATTCAACAACTATAAACTAATCCTTGTATCAGTTCAATTACGAACTTTAATAAGTGTATCTATTTACACCTTTTGTCAGATTTCGTTTAGAAAACGCCAACTTACATGTTTGTAAGAAAAAATTATGCTTTATTTTTTATAAATAAAATAATTAAATATTAATAAAAGATATAAAAATATATCTTTTAAAATCAAAATTAACTTTTTTATCCCTACTCCTTAATTTAGAAAATTAATATGTAAATAAAAACTTAATAAATATATTTAAAAAAGTATTTGTGGATTAAAGTGGAGAATAGGGCTTATCTAACCTAGTTTAAGAAACTATTAAGAAAAGTCAAAATGATAAAGAGCGAGATGGATGCTGTAAAGAAAATTATTGTCTTTTCTTACCAATTAATTTTAGAAATTTTCATAGAAACTCAAAGTCCCACAAGTGTTACAAAGAAGTATTTTTTTTTTCATTAAATATAGAATAATATTTAACTTCATCTTACTTATTTTTAAAATTTCAATTTCGTTTTCAATCAAATTCAAACACATAACATCATGAAAAATAGAATAATAAAATATGGGACAAAAATTAAATTTATATTCCTATACTGTCTGGTTGTATCAATAAAAACTATAAACTAATCTTTGTATCAGCTCAATTACGAACTTTCATAAGTGTATCCATTTATGTCCTCTATCAAATTTTGTTTAGAAAATGACAGCTTATTGTTTATAAACTAATAATTATATCAATTAAATTCCTATGTTTTATAATTAAATCAATTTAAACCTTCTATTTCAAATAATTAATGGTTTTCAGATGGAAATTTAGATTTTCTGAGAAGTCTACACATATGAGAATTGATGGCAGAAGAATTTTAAAATTGAAGATATAACTTTAAACACTGTAAACTAACATTTTTCAAATAGAATCTAGAGAGAAAAGGTAGATTGATAAGCTTCCAAATTTAATTTAGGTGTATAAATCTATTTTTCACCGAAATATAACATAACATTCAAACCTTTTAATCAAAATCTCACTTTATTTCTGAAAATGGTCAGATCTTCAAATAAGATTGAGAAAATTGCAACCATCTTTTTCTTTCTTTTTTTTCCCTTTTTAATTATTGGGTCAATGGGTTTGTTTACTGGATAGGGATGATTAGATTTTTAAATCAAATAGACAAATATTAGCTCACATGAAATAATATTTTTTAATAACACGTCACTATTTTTGGCACCGAATTAAATTGAAACGTTTTTTAAGATAAGAAACAAAATTAAAACTTCAAAAGCATAAAAAATGAAATTGAAAACATGGGAACTTGTCTATTTGAAGGAGCAAATCATATTTATATCTTTTTTTATTTCTGTTATTATGCACATAATTAGAAATAAAGTTTTAATAATTTATTTCGTTTATGTACAACAAGCACCAGTGGTCTAGTGGTAGAATAGTACCCTGCCACGGTACAGACCCGGGTTCGATTCCCGGCTGGTGCAGATTTTCCTTTTTTGGTTTTTTGAGATTCTTTTACTCTTGGATTTTTTTTAAGAGAAATTTTCCTCTTGGACTTCAACACCCATGAAAGAGATAATTACGTATGGGTTATCCCTTTCTCATTTTTGTCCAAACGAATAAAAAATTATAATTTTGTCCGATAGATTTTCATAGAAGCATAGTTACTATTCTAAACTTCTTCTAATGCATTTGGTAATTAAAATAGGACAAATATATCTTTTCAATTCTTCGGTTTTGCATTTCGTCCTAGAATTTTCAAACTCAAAAAATTTACTCTTAGAGTTTCTTTGGCTCATTGATTTAGATTTTTTCAAACCTATGTATTCGAAAAATGTTTTTAAATCCTTGGATTTGGAACCCAACCCCATGGGATTGTAAAAGTACAATCCCATGGAATTTGTTTTATGTTTTGCATTTAGTTACATTGTTCGTCATTTCATTCCATTTTTCGTTAGTCCCAAACAAAAAGGTGGTGTGACATCTATTTTTTTATTAAAAAATTATTTTTTTATTTTTTTATTATCTCCAATTTTTTAATTGAAACATTCTTTATTTATTTTCTTTTTCTTCCTTCCTCATCCTCTTTTTTCTTCATTCCTTGTCGTCGATCGTTATCTAGTGGTCGAACAGTACCTGCCACGATACAAATCCAAGTTCAATTCCTGGTTGGTGCATTTCTTTTTGTTTTTTTCTAAGAACTTCGATGTCGATAAATATATTTAAATTAGAAAATAAACATTCAACACTTCTCAAATAAGTTAAAATACTTGCTATAATAGTATATTCACATTGTGTTACATCTGGTTGTTATTTCTTTAATATTTGATCAATTTTGTATGGCATAATGAAAATGTTGATTCACTCCTTATGTCGATGTCAGACCTATGATCGTATAGAAACATGGAAATTTAATATCATGTTGATAACATCCCACTTGTTCTTTTCATTTTAGACTTTTAAGAATGATCTATGAAAGAATCCTAAAAAGGAAAATTGGATAGGTAGCCACGAAAAAAAAAATCCGGTTTTAGAAAATATTCAACAACAAAATTTAACATAAATTTGGCTACACGTGCTTTTTGCGTGCCATAATTTTCACCATTTTTTCCAATTATGCCTTACTATTTACACTCATGGATTCTGATTATGTGTATCTTAACTGTTTAAAAATTTGATATTTATTAGTTATGTCATCTCAAATTCAATTTTAAAATCTAGATTTAGCTTCTAATTAGTTTTTTTATTTAATTTTTGTCGATACCAAAATTTGGATAGTTGGATCAATAATAAATTTGTATTATCAGGAACAGTGAATACCTGCAAAACAGAGAATTAAAACGGGTGCAGTTAGAAATGTGAACTCTCTTTTAGCGAATTGAGACTCTAGCTAGAACGTATGAAATGTTTGCTTACCTTTTCCATTGCGCCACTAGAGATTATATAACTGTGACTCGTGCACGTGACGGCTGATAGAGGTTTATATGGCCCACTAACCCATTATGATCGGTCGACCTTAATCACAATCGTTATTACGTAGAAGGAGACATTTTTTTGCAACGTATCTACTCCTTTCATCTTCCAATTGTCGCAACTTCATTTACTAAAAAATAGAAGATTCATTTTCAACCTCGGTCAATCTTTCTGGGTCTGGGGACTCAGATCTGAAGGAATCTGAATTCCCATGAGCAGCGGAAACACAATTGAATCGTAAAAACTTGATTTGTTTTGGCTAAAAGCCAAATACCAGTACATTGGGAAAACACACAATTATATGCAATTTAAGCATGGATTAAAGCAATAAAACATGTTGTGAAAATTATCTAAACTAAAAGGAAATAGGTATTACCTTTGTAGTTCCGAAAGCAACAACTCCTTGCTTCCTCTCCAAAATTGCACAACACACCGACACTGTTTTTCTGTTCTACAGTTCAACAGGGCACAACCAAAAGAAGAGCACTCCCTATGTCTCTGACTTCTTAGATCTCGCTGATCTCGCTTTAGTAGAAAGCTACCAACAATTGGGAAAGGAATTTCTTTGAGAGAGATTGAGAGAGTGTGGTTTTACCCAAAAATCAACCAACCAATTGATCGATCTTCAATCAATCTTATTGATTGAAAAACCAACTCCTACACCCCCACCCCCTCTATCCCTATCGAGAGGGGAGTTGAGGGGTAGTGGGGGTGTGTCAGACTGACACGTTCTCTTAAATTAAAATTAAATTAAAATTAATAATAATTAACTAATTTAATTATAATTAATTAGTTTAAATAATTTAAAATCATATTTAATTATATATTAAGATTAATTTTAATTAAATCACATTTAACCAAAATTAAATTTAATATCATATATTTAGTGTAGTTTATCAATGATTATATTACATTTAATCATTTTTCTCTCTAACCTATAGTTTTAGTGTACATCTCATGCACATTAAACCTTAACCTATAGTTTTAAATATGAATCTCATTCACATTTAAATAATATTTGAACTCTTTCAAATATTTAATTCTCTCAATTAATTTACTTTGAATCACATTCAAATTAAATTTATAATATAAAATTTTAGTATACATAAAAACTTTATGGTATAATGTATCTCCATACATCATGTTTATTCCCTATTGGAATTTGAACATTTCAAATTCTAATGTCTAAGGACTCTTTACGAGCCAGGAAGTGGACCTAATGGACCTACAGATCAGAACCTCCAACGATACAAGATTATTCAATTAATCTCATTCACCTCCTAATCAACATTCGTTAGCTGCGGGAACACTCCACTATAGTCCCACAGTTTCACTCTCCTCGCTGTAGATATACTTCTGTGTCCATGGATATCAAACAATAACAACAAGTCAATCTTTTACGAATGTTTGTAACACCAACTAGGTCAAATTACCATTTCATCCCTGGGTTACCTCTTATACCTTAAGTCCTAGTGTTCCTCTAATGAACAACCTGTTTATGGTCCTACCAATAAACAGAAGTCCCTCTCGAGCCAATGAGAGGGTTGAGCCATTTGTTCAAGTCCCAGAGACACAACTTAAGGGAACATTCATCTACTTACCCTAAAGTCGGGAATGAGTGAATTCCATCTTGTTAGGTTAAGCCCCCAACCGCCTGCTCGGTCTTGTCCCCAAGAAGGTAGGCATATTGAGTTGGCGTCTCGGGCCACTCTCACCCATACTAGTCAAAGGACAATCCCTCACAAACAGGAGTTCGTAACCTGTTCAGGATTGAGATCAAGTTACCTAGGTTATCCTATTGAAATAAAAACCTAACTAGTCAACGGAGTTACATCTAATGGTTACTATTTCGTGGTTCGGTCTTATGCGATCTAATCACATATGATATCCCCACTCACATGTCGTCTACACGAACACGTAAGATCACTATGTTTGTATCAAATACAAAGTGGGTCATATCCATAGTATTACCAGGATGAGGTACCCAACCTTATTCCTCTACTATAAACCCTTTAGGTTGTATCTCGAACTGAGATCCTTATATGTCTACTACATTCAGTTCAAGAGACATACAACAACCTCGGATGTTTGTTTATTGAATTTAGGGTTAACATAAGGCAATACAGAAAAAAATTATGAAATAAACAATAACACTTTATTGATTTAATTATAACATAATTACAAACTACGAGTTTTAGGACATAAAACCCAACAGGATCGACCCTCTAAGCAGGGCGATCCAGGCCAACCTGGTGATGCTCGAGGTTGACCCTAGGGGGTCGACCTCCCTGGGTCGAGAGATCCGGGCCGACCTTCTAGGGCCAACCCACAGTGGCTCTTGGACGACTCCCTTGGAGAAACCCAGAAGAGCCCGGGATCAATTTTAGGGTGTTGGCCTCCCCGGATCGGGAGACCTAGGTCGACCCCCTAGGTTCAATCCAAAGGTCTGTCGGGGCCGACCCTAACGGGTCGGATTCCCCAGGTCAGAGAGCTCGGACCGACCCCTAGAGGTCGACCAACATGGACTTGGGGTCGTCCCCTTGGCGGCATCCTCCTTGGGCTATAAGCCTCAGGTCGATCCGTCGAGGTTGATTCCACAAGCTTTCTGATAACTCGCCATAGGAGAGTTATTTTACTAGAATTTTAGTGCTTAATCTACTTGAATTGCATATGATTTTTTGAGCCTCATGTTATTTTATCCCTAAATTGTGTGTGTGAGCTTTAAAATCTTGAATTTAAGCATTACGTTCGAAAAGAATTAATTTTGATGTTTTTTATGCTTTAATTTAAGAAATTTTGATAAATAAGCTAACGGTAATTAAAAACCGAAAAACGAAATTTTAACTCCAGAAAAATCTTCTCATATTTAGTTGATCCATAATTTAATTGATGCAGTTATTGAGATTTTTCTGTGTGCAAGAGATGTTTGAAAATTACAGGAGTCCCTAAGGGCATTTTAGACATTTTACCCGAAGGGTAAGATGGTCTTTCTACCCTAAGGGAATTTTTGTAATTTGTGGAGTTAGGGCAACACCATCTTATATAAGCAAGCTAGGTTCACAAGTGCAAAGAGGGAGAATGAGTTGCCGCAAAAAGAGAAGAGACCGAGAGAGAGAAGGGGTGATTGCTACAGCAAACGTGTGTGTTGGAGAGAAAAGTCATGAAGGTGTCATTGTTGTAGCAATTGTGCAAGTGAGGAAAATCGAAACTTTAAGGTGTCATTGTTGTAGCAAAATCGTGCAGTTCGATTTTTCACAGACGACGCTCACAAAGTTGTGATTTACCAGAGTTTCCACTGTTAGATTTTGCTGAAATTTTGTCCGTTTGTTCGAGACTCATAGGACTTTATTTTGAATGGTTGGATTGTCGTTCGAAGCTTTAGGTCATCAGATATTTCTATCAAACAAACTAGAAAAATAAGGCCACCTGCTATGTAACTTTTTCCCTATGTCTAAGTGTTATTGCTTGCTGTCAACTATCAATCTAATACTGAATTTCTGGGTTATTTATATACTGATTTAGACTACTTTTTCTCACTTTTTTAGGCCAAACTCGTGACTGTTTTAGGCTAGAATTGTGGCTGATTTAGGCTAATTTAGTGAATGTTGTTGGTTGTTTTGCATGAACTCATTGATCAATAAAAGCATGCTTAAATTAGAGATGTGTGACTCGATTCCCATCATGAACTAAATTGTCTTAGGTAAGGGTTAAGTTGTTTTCACTGTAATTTTGGATTGAATTATGGTTGATGTCATTGTTGGATTTATGAAATTCTATTAATTTTAACGACATGAGGATTAAAATTGATCACTTTAACTTCTCTAGAATTCATAAACTTGGGAAAACTAATGAATTAGAAAACTAAATTTTAATTCTAGGATTATTGAGTTGATTAGGGATAATTAACTCACCTAGAACCTAAAATCATGAGCATAATTTAGATCACAATTGGGAAATTGTAGGTTTTAAAACTTAATGACTTTGGAAAATTCATTTGAACTTGTGTAGGTAAATTCAAGACATCAATCGTATTTTCATTCTAATTGAGCATGAAATCTCCAACCTAACCCGAGCCTATTTTTCATTAAAAATCTCATCTCTTGCATCTTCCCTCTTGTTTGCATTTTCCTATCCTCTCGTTAATTTTAATTATTTTCTTGCATGTTGTTCCATTATCTTTATTTGTCACATCAAAATTAGAAAATCCAATTCCTATTCGTGTGTTTATTTATTTTCAACAAAAATTGCATGCTCATGCACTGCACAAAAATATAAAGGAAAGTTGCTAGGACACTCAATCACTTAGATTCAGCTAATCCTCGTGGGATCAATACTTAACTTATCACTTGTTGCGCATGACGGTGTATACTTGCACGTCATAAAAGTGTCGGAATCTCATTCTAATTTGTATTAGTTTAGGGCACTGATATTCTCGCATCAAGTTTTTGGCGCCATTATCAGGGTCTAGTTTTGATTCTTATCTTGTGTGAGTTGATTTTAGCATTTTATCCTTTTTTTTTTGTTGGGTGTGTCTTATTGTCTTTGTTTCGTGATTTTATCTTTATTTAGTCTTGAGTATTGTTTCTGGTTGTGTTGGTGCATATTGTGTTTGTTGAGCCTAATATAATTGATTCATTATTTTATTATGGCTTATGATAACTTTGGGTGGTCTTCTGTGCCCAATGAGCAAACACAATATGGTTCTTTTTCTTATGATCATCCCTTTGCCAATTTAGAGTCTTCTAGTGAGGGGTATGGATCTTATGGCTACCAAATGCCTAATTACTATCATACAAACCCTATGACTTCTGGGAACCATATGTATGATAATAATCAGAGCAATTGAGCCTATGAACCATATCCTAGGGGTTTTGAGCCATGTCCTTCCTATATTCAAGAAACCCGGTAGAAGACGAATCTTCCCTTAAAACGTTGTTATTAGAATATATGAGAACCACAGATGAGAGGAATATGCAAATAGGGGAGTCAATTCAATGCCTAACGGATACACTTGTCTCATTTAGAGAACAAATGTATTTAGACTCATCTGAGGATGAGCACCCTAGGGAAGATAGTGAAGGAGGACCCACACTCTTAGATAGTTCGATGAGTCACTTGATCACTGACTCGCTGATAGATCTTCAGGACCCTAGTCCTTCACATTTTTCTGAGTATGAGCATTTAGAGGATTGTGCTTTAAATATAAAAGAACTAGAACCTTTTAGCACACACCAGGATAGAGTCAGTGAGAGTGTGGAAGAAGTTGAGCCTGTTGAGTTAGGCCAGGAGGTAGAGTTTGAGGCTTTTGAGTTTATGTCAATTCTATCTTCTGATTTTTCTCTTATTGGTGAGTGTTTTTTTTTTCTATTCTCTCGAGTCAGTGTCTTTGTGTGAGTCTGTTTATTTTCTTGTTTTTCTTTCTTTTCTTTTATCAAATAAAAAACTAAAAAATGTTTTTCCTGTTTTTCTTTCTTTTCTTTTATTATATAAAAAATTAAAAAATATATATATTTCGGGTTCTTACGAGAAGCTAGTATTCTTGCTAGAATTGATTTGTTTTATAGATTCGAGGAAGAGATACCCGAAGAAATGGGAGAATTTTTATGTACCTTGACAAGACCATGTGTACTACGTTAAGCTAATGACGTTAAATAAGCGCTTCTTGTGAGACAACCCAAAATTTATTTCTTTTGTTTCATTTTTTTAGTTATTTTTGCTTTTTTTTGTTTAATAAATAACCCTTGCTTATTTTGCAGCTCTCTTGGGGTTTAGTGATTGATATACGCTTTAGTGGAGGTCTCCTCAATTTAGAGCAATATTGTTCTCCCTTCTATCTTTATTAGTTGTCCTTAACATGCTTAAGTGATTAGTTTATATATTGAGGGCAATGTATGCTTAAACCACGAGGAGGAGATGTGTTGTTCTGAATCTGATTTTGGGCTTAATTGAAAATTTTTCTGTTGATGAGGCTGTGTGTTGTTAGCGTTTATAGGGTGTTGAATGTCTTTGTGTTTATGAAGTTATTTACTTGCTTTAGGACTTCAAAATGATCTAATTTGACTACCAGATTCCATGTTTAGTTGTTCGTTTTCATGGTCTTTGATATGCATGATGTAGGTAGTTGTTTCTTTATGTGTAAGCAAGTAAAAATAGGAAAAATGGTTGTTGTACCTTTTATGAAAATTAAGTTTCTGCATGTTTTTATGGTAAAAAGTGTGTTGTCTTTTGTAGACCTGGTATGTATCTCCTTGCAAATAAAAAGTTAAGGCCAAATCTTAGGGTTAATGAAAATAAGGGTTGTAGTTTGTGTTTGAGGCAAAAGTATGTTATCTTGTTTGGTGTTTCTCGAGGTCAAGCTTGTCATTAGGGTTCTTTAGTGTGCTTATGGTTAGTGTGTCAATCAAACTAGTTAGGATTCAAATCCTAGGCCAAAAAGTTCGAAAACTAGAAGTCATGACAAGTTAGGTAACTCATACATATTTTAGAACGCTCCTAAATTAGTAAACTCCAAATTTGTGATCATTTCGAGTTTGGGGGAGTTACCCGCTTCCCTAACTCAACGAAGACATTGAGTACTCTAAATTTGGGGGGGAAAGGTAAATTCTCCGTGTTTTTTTTAAGAAGAAAAAAGGAAAGAAAGAAAAAGTGTTCAAACCTTTCATTTCCCTAAAAGTTCATTGGGCTAGACAAAAAATATGTTATTTATTTTGTTATTTCAGGCAACTTGGTGCTCGATGTCAGGGGATCTGGGCACTAACCATGCTAACCTCTTGGAGCGAAGGTATCAAGCAAGAAGTTTGTACCCATTGCTTAGATGTGTTGCGCTAACCACGTGTGCCATTCTAAGAACTACGGGAGAACCCCATTGCTTAGGTGTGTTGCGCTAACCACATGTGTCATTCTAAGAACTACGGAAGAGTAAAAAAAAAACTAGCCCTAAGTAGTGTGTTTTTAGGGAAATGGAGGGGATAATGTACATATTTGTTTAAAAAAATTGAAAAAAAAAGAATGATCATAAAATTGTAGTCATGCGAGTTTTGGAGTGTGACTTATCTTTAACTATGGATTGCTTGGTTTGAATGATTAGGATTATAGTGATTGAACTTGAGGTTAGGTGTCAAATCCTAGTTGGTTTGCTCTTGGTTATTGATGCATAAGTGTAACTAGAAAACCCCGGGTGAGCAACTTAGAAAACATGGAATGAATAGTGACTTGTAGCTTAGAGCATAAGTATTCAACCCTTGTGTTAGTTACCCAAATGATTTGAGTCTTTAAAGATCTTTAAAGCCTTTAGGGAATAGAACTCATTGAGGACAATGAGTAGTTCAAGTTTGGGGGTTTGATAACTCGCCATAGGAGAGCTATTTTACTAGAATTTTAGTGCTTAATCTAGTACTTGAATTGCATATAATTTGTTTTATCCCTAAATTTTGTGTGTTAGCTTTAAAATCTTGAATTTAAGCATTAGGTTTAAAAAGAATTAATTTTGATGTTTTTTATGCTTTAATTTAAGAAATTTGGATAAATAAGCTAACAATAATTAAAGACCGGAAAACGAAATTTTAACTCCAGAAAATCATCTCATATTTAGTTGATCCATAATTTAGTTGATGAATTTATTGGGATTTTTCTATATGCAAGAGATGTTTGAAAATTACGGGAGTCCCTAAGCGCATTTTAGACATTTTACCTGAAGGGTAAGATGGTCTTTCTACCCCTAAGGGCATTTTTGTAATTTATGGAGTTAGGAAAACACCATATTATATAAGAAGGCTAGGGTTCACAAGTGCAAAGGGGGAGAAGGAGTTGCCGCAAAAGGGGAAGAGACCGAGATAGAGAAGGGGTGATTGCTACAGCAAAAGTGTGCGTTGGAGAGAAAAACCATGAAGGTGCCATTGCTGTAGCAATCGTGCGAGTGAGAAAAAAATCGAAGCTTCAAGGTGCCATTGTTGTAGCAAAATCGTGCAGTTCGGTTTTTCGAAGACGACGCTCACAAAGTTGTCGTTTGCCAGAGTTTCCACAGTTGGATTTTGCTGAAATTTTTTCCGCTTGTTCGAGACTCATATGACTTTAGTTTGAACGGTTGGATCGTCGTTGTGAGCTTCGGTGCGTCAGATATTTCTGCCACGATGGGAGATATGTACAGTTCCGTTTTTCACAGGTGGCGCTCACAAAGATGTCGTTTGCCGAATTTTCAACCGTTAGATTTTGCTTAACTTTTGTCAGCATGTTCGAGACTCACATGACTTTGTTTGGAACGGTTGGATCGCCGTTCAGATCTTCGGTTTATCAGATATTGTTGTCGCACAGAACCTGCAAAAACTGAAATATGTTGCTATTGCATGTTGTCTTCGATGGTATCTCTTGGTGTTTTGCTAAAGCAAAACACGTGCCATTATGTCTCCTAATCTATAATTGTTAATGTTGTTTTTCTACCATTGGATACGTTGGGCTATTTTCATGAACTCTTTAATCCATAAAAGCATGCATAAATTAGAAAATTTTGAGTTGATTTCCATCATGAACTAAATTGTCTCAGGAAGGGTTAGGTTGTTTTCAAGGTAAATTTTGGAACGAATTTATGATTGATGTCGTGGTTGGATTTATGAAATTTTATTGATTTTAATGGTGCATGAGAATTAAAGATTAACCACTTTAACTTCTCTAAAATTCATAAACTTGGGAAAGCTAATGAATTAGAAAACTAAAATTTCATTCTAGGATTCTTAAGTTGATTAGGGATAATTAACCCACCTAGAACCTAAAATCATGAGCATAATTTGGATCACAATTGGAAAATTGTAGGTTTTAAAACTTAATGACTTTGGAAAATTCATTTGAACTTGTGTAGGTAAATTCAAGACATCAATCACATTTTAATTCTAATTGAGCATGAAAACTCCAACCTAACCCGAGCCTATTTTTCATTAAAAATCTTATCTCTTGCATCTTCCCTCTTGTTTGCATTTTCCTATTCTCTCGTTAATTTTAATTATTTTCTTGCATGTTGTTCCATTATCTTTATTTGTCGCATCAAAATTAGAAAATCCAATTCCTATTCGTGTGTTTATTTATTTTCAACAAAAATTGCATGCCCATGCACTGCACAAAAATATAAAGGAAAGTTGCTATGACACTCAATCACTTAGATTCAGCTAGTCCTCGTGGGATCGATACTTAACTTATCACTTGTTACACATGATCGTGTATACTTGCACGTCATAAAAGTGTCAGAGTCTCATTCTAATTTGTATTAGTTTAGGGCATTGATATTTTTGCATCAAGTTTATATTTTTGTGAAGTGCATGGGCATTCTAAGAACTACGGGAGAGTCAAAAAATAAATAAAAGTAAAAGAACAAACAAAAGAAACTAAAAAAATAATAATAAAAAAAACCTAACCCTAAGTAGTGAGTTTTATGGAAATGGAGGGGAATAATGTACATATCGGTTTTTTTTTAAAAAAAAAGAAATGATCCTAAAATTGTAGTCATGTGAGTTTTAGAGTGTGACTTATTTTTAACTATGGGTTGCTTGATTTGAATGATTAGGATTATAGTGATTGGACTTTAGGGTAAGTGTCAAATCCTAGTTGGTTTGCTCTTGGTTATTGATGTATAAGTGTAGCTAGGAAACCCCGGGTGAGCCACTTAGAGAACATTGAATGAATGGTGACTTATAGCTTAGAGCATAAGTCTTTAATCCTTGTTTAATTAACCCCCAAATGATTTGAGTCTTTAAAGGCCTTTAAAATCTTTAGGGAATAGAACTCATTGAAGACAATGAGTAGTTCAAGTTTGGGGGTTTGATAACTCGCCATAGGAGAGTTATTTTACTAGAATTTTAGGGCTTAATCAACTTGAATTGCATAGAATTTGTTGAGCCTCATGTTATTTTATCCCTAAATTTTGTGTGTTAGCTTTAAAATCTTGAATTTAAGCATTAGGTTCGAAAAGAATTAATTTTGATGTTTTTATGCTTTAATTTAAGAAATTTAGAAAAATAAGCTAACATGTAATTAAAGACCGGAAGACGAAATTGGAATGCCAGAAAAATCCTCTCATATTTAGTTGATACATAATTTAATTGATGAATTTATTGAGATTTTTCTATATGCAGGAGATGTTTGAAAATTACAGGAGTCTCTAAGGGCATTTTAGACATTTTACCCGAAGGGTAAGATGATCTTTCTATCCCTAAGAACATTTTTATAATTTGTGGAGTTAGGGCAACACCATCTTATATCAGGAGGCTAGGGTTCACAAGTGTCAGGGGAGAGAAGGAGTTGCGGCAAGAGGCAAAAACATGGAGAGGGAGGCGTGTGTTTAGAGAGAAAAATCGAGAGGAAAGTTGCTGAAGCAAGGTTGTTGTCTCATGGAGGAAAAACTCGAGAGAAGAATACAGAAAACATTGGGAGATCAGTGCAGTTCGGTTTTTTACAGACGGTGTTCACAAAGTTATCGTTTTCTGAATTTTCAACCGTTGAAATTTTCTGAAATTTTGTTAGTGTTTAGGACTGACAGTGCTTTGTTTTGAACGGTGAGATCGTGGTTTGGAACTTTGGTTTGTCAGATATTGCTATCACGTTGGGAGATCTGTTCAGTTCAGTTTTTCACAGACGACGTTCATAAAGTTATCGTTTGTTGAAGTTTTAACCGTTGGAGTTTGCTGCAATTTTGTCAGCTTGTTGAGGACTGACAGAGCTTCGTTTTGAACGGTGAGATCGTCGTTCGGAGCTTTGGTTTGTTAGATATTGCTGTCACGTTAGGAGATTCGTGCAGTTCAGTTTTTCACCGATGGCGTTCACAAAATTATTGTTGGTTGGAGTTTCAACCGTTGGATTTTACTGAACTTTTGTCAGCTTGTTGGGGACTCACTAGCTTCGTTTCGAACGGTTGGATTGTCGTTCGGAGCTTTGGGTCATCAGATATTGCTATCGAACAAACTAGAAAAACCTGCTGTGTAACTTTTTCCCTATCTCTAAGAGTAGTTGCTTGCTGTCAACTACCAATCTAATACTAAATTTTTGGGTAGTTTATATACTGATTTAGATTACTTTTGCTTACTGTTTTAGGCCGAACTCGTGATTGTTTTAGGCTAGAATTGTGGCTGATTTAGGCTAATTTAGTGAATATTGTTGGTTGTTTTGCATGAACTCATTGATCAATAAAAGCATGCTTAAATTAGAGATGTGTGACTCGATTCCCATCATGAACTAAATTGTCTTAGGTAAGGGTTAAGTTGTTTTCACTCTAATTTGGATTGAATTATGGTTGATGCCATTATTGGATTTATGAAATTTTATTAATTTTAACGGTGCATGAGAATTAAAATTGACCACTTTAACTTCTCTATAATTCATAAATTTGGGAAAGCTAATGAATTAGAAAACTAAAATTTCATTCTAGGATTATTGTGTTGATTAGGAATAATTAACCCACCTAGAACCTAAAATCATGAGCATAATTTAGATCACAATTGGGAAATTGTAGGTTTTAAAACTAAATGACTTTGGAAAATTCATTTGAACTTGTGTAAATTCAAGGCATCAATCACATTTTCATTCTAATTGAGCATGAAAACTCCAACCTAACCCGAACCTATTTTTCATTAAAAATCTCATCTCTTGCATCTTCCCTCTTGTTTGCATTTTCTATCCTCTCGTTAATTTTAATTATTTTCTTGCATGTTGTTCTATTATCTTTATTTGTCGCATCAAAATTAGAAAATTCAATTCCTATTCGTGTGTTTATTTATTTTCAACAAAAATTGCATGTCCATGCACTGCACAAAAATATAAAGGAAAGTTGCTAGGACACTCAATCACTTAGATTCAGCTAGTCCTCGTGGAATCGATACTTAACTTATCACTTGTTGCGCATGACCGTATATACTTGCATGTCATAAAAGTGTCGGAGTCTCATTCTAATTTGTATTAGTTTAGGGCACTGATATTTTCGCATCACTTACTCATAATTACATACACCCAATTTTCGCCCATAACAGTTGCCCCTCACTTCCAAGCTAACCTCATGGGCATATTCCATATTGGTTTGATTAGAAGTTCGTTGATGTCTCCAACTCTCTTCTTCAATACGATACTCCCATCGTCTCGAGAATCATGCCTTTCATGCCTATATAAGAGATCAACCAACACCATTTTTGCCACAACTCTCGACCTCTCAACTCCTATAGCTTTGAAACGATCCTCTTGACTCCGAAGCTTTTTAGCAAAAAACATCTTTCTTAAGTAGCCCAATCTTAACTTTCATTCATCATGGCAGGTAGTTCACAAGTTTTTCATGTTATCCATGCTAGCTCATCTGACCCTAATGACCAGGATTTGAACCCGAATTCACCGCCTAGAACCTGTAATCCTAGGGTCCGATACAATAGGGCATTTCCCAAAATCCGAACCATAGCCCAAGCAGCCTTAGAGGAGCTTCGAGCTTACTTTGATATCTCGACTTCTAGCACCTTAAGAGTCCCTAGATGAGATGAGAGGCCTGATGCACCTCATCTTAGGGAGGTCGCATTCTACCCCGGAAATGTTCTCAAGCAGGGTTAGGATACCCCTACTCCTGTAGTCCAAAACTTTCTGATTTTGACTAACGTGACACCCTTTCAAATCATTCCCAACTCCTTGTATTCATTCATGGGGTGTTGCGATCTTTGGCGCCAAGCTAGAAATCATGCTCCCATTTCTGCTACCGACTTCCTTTCGTTCCACACGTTTAAAAAGAAAAATAAGTCAGCACCTTTCTACTACACATATCCTCCACCTTCCCTAGAGTCCATTGTGAAGGAACCCAAATCGGTAAAGGATTGGAGAAAACCTTGGTTCTTTGTTGGCAGACAGTGGCTATCTCCCGATGAAATGGGATCTACCCTTCCGATCCCAACTGATTTCAGGGCACTAGGTGAGTTCGCTCTTACCCAACTCAACTGGGGTCGTCTCTCTTTCTCTTATCACTCATCTTTTCGTATCTATTATATTACTTTATGTTGCTATCACTGCTTCTTACTTCTTCTTTTCAGTCGACATTAGATTGGAGTCGACCCCCTACTGCCATCGCATTTCGAGAATTTGCTTGGAGAATAGCTAAGGCACTGTGTTGGGGTCCTGACTTAGTCCAACCTAGACTTCTCACAAACTACAACCTAATTCCAACTCTAACAACCAATCCCAAAGGTTGACTTTCCTTGCCTAGCGATACCCTTCGAAAACCTCTTATATTCTTACTAACTTAATTATTTTCTTCTTTTCAAACATGCCTTCACGATTCAAGGCCATGGATCGCGAGTTGGGGATGTCTTTTAAGGGTTCAAACTGCAACCTGCGGAGATCGTCCAAATGGAAACATCTCACATCGAGAACGTGATCATTGACCAGCGACCCACCCTACATCGATGCACTCGAACTTCTTCGACTCGCTCCTCGTTTCCTACATCCTCTCACTCAGCTCTCGAGCCAGATCTCTCCAAATTTCTGATGTTCCTTACCACTCTCCCTATGAGCAGAACTAGTCACAATGTCTCCCCTTCGACGGAGAGACTTCGCCACGAGGTCGAATTCTCTTTGGACTACACTAAACCTTACACCTCTATCGTGGGCGAGGTTGCTGAAGTGGAACAAGCTTTTACTGTATGGACCAGACTCTCTGACAACAACTCTTCTCATGGGAGCATCAATCGACACTGTGGTTTTTGGGATCCTCAACTTGCCCTCTCCACTGTCATGAATCAACTCTACGACGTAAAACACCTATCTCTCACCCTTCACACCTTTTCCGCATCAATTTACTAATTTTTGTATGCATACCTTGTACATAGGTCTTTCTTCACACCACCATCTCTTCACGTCAGATGGCTAAAGAAATCGTTCACCTTCGGCAAAATCATGCCTCTAGAGATGAATTGGAATAGGCTCGCTCTCTACACGCTTAGTCGACCCAAACCCTGCAAACTGTGCAAGGGAGACTCCAATCCCTCCAAGTTGTGTATGACTCCCTTCAAGTCGAATGTCAGGACTATTGGACTCACTTTGAAAACCTCCAACTCCAACTGTCAGACACACAATTCAAGCTGGCAGAGGCTGAAAATAAACTTAAGGACTCAAAGTACATGACTGAGGCTTTCAATCTTTCTGAGGAATACACCAACTTCCAAAACCAAGCAATGTGTTGCGGGATAAACTAGTCAATTCGGATCGCTAGGGAGTGATAACCTGACACAGGCCTGAGATGGCTCAAATTTTCTTTCACGGAATATTGTAATCCTCATGGGTTTGACTTCAGACAATCCTCCGAGCTTGGGGATGAAAATCAGGTCACTGGACTAGAAAACGTAGTCCTAAGAGAAAACTTCCTTAATGACATTCTTCTAGATGATGAACCGGAACCTTAGACCTAATGATTCTCATGTACTATCTTATTGTCTCTTTTGTATGGTACCTTTTCTTGAAATCAAATTGCATTTTCTTAAATAAAACTTTGCATTTCCTTAGATGACTCTTATACCCTCCACTCATACAGTTTGATTATAAACAAATCGCTTGAGTAGAAAAGTATCATGAGTAGAAAAGTATCATCATTAATAGGAAATTCTGGAAAATACATTTTGATTTGTATACCTACAAAAGACAATATAACTTATTGAAAATAAATCTTCAGATGTTCAACGTTCCACGGGTGAGGCATACATCTTCCATCAAGGTCTGTTATTTCATAAGTGTCTAGGCGAATAACTCCTGTAATCTTGTACGGGCCCTCCCAAGTTGGACCCAATGCACCGACATTCTAGTCTTTGGTGTTCTGCATAAGACGCCTACGAACCAGATTGCCCTCCTTAAAACTACGACCCTTCACTCGAGAATTTTAGTATCGGGCGATCATATTCTTGTACTCAGCAACCCGTAGTCAGACCTTCTCTCTTCGCTCCTCTAGCAAATCGAGATACAAACTAAGGGAACCCGAGATTTCATCTGGATTAAATTGCTCCACCCTAGGAGACGGAAGACCGATCTCTACAGGGATAATAACCTCAGCTCCGAACGAGAGTGAAAAAGGAGGTTCCCTAATTGATGTCCTCGAGGTCATCCTATACGACCACAACACGTTCGACAACTCCTCCACCTATGAGCCTTTCAACCCTTCAAGCTTAGTTTTCAAATTACGTTTGAGAATCTTATTCACCGCCTTTACATGGCCATTCACGTGTGAGTGCACAGAAGATAAGAAATAATGCTTGATTTTTAATTCAGCAAAGAATTCCCGAAAGGCTGCATTATCAAACTGACGCCCGTTGTCTGTAACCAGAGCATATGGTATACCAAATCGGAATATTATACTTTTCCATATAAAATTTGTGACCTTCTTTTCGGTGATAGTTACGAGTTCCTCTGCCTCTGCCTACTTCATGAAGTAGTCTAACGCTTGATGGATTATCTAGCTTCATCACCTTAGTCTCCTGGATGCTCGGTTCATCTAAGATCTCCATTGGGCAGTTCTTCATAGCTCAGTTTCGTATGTTGCAGCCAGCTTCGCCAGTGAATCTGCATTAGCATTCTGGGATCTTGGGATCTGCCTGATCTCAAACTTAGCAAAGAAACTCAAATGTTACCTTACCTTCGCCAAATAAATAGTCATTCATTATTCCTTGGCTTGATAGGTCTCTGCCACATGGTTGACAATAAGTAGTGAGTTAGTTAGAATGAGCAGATCGCTTATCCCAAATAACCTGGCTATTCTCTGCCCTGCCAGCAACGCCTCATTCTCAACTTCATTATTTGTGGCTCGAAACTTGAACCTCAGTGCATACTCGAATCGCTCCCCATCAGGGGGCACCCCCGATTATTGGATGACTTGTCCACATAGAGCTTCCAAGGGAGGTCATCGATTCCATGGGACTGGAGTTGAACCATATTTACCTTCCCCAAAGAGGTCATCTCAGCTATGAATCTGCCACTACTTGTCCTTTCATGACAGTTCGAGGACGATAGAGGTCATACTCACTTAACTCCACAACCCACTTCATCAGTCGCCCTGAGGCCTCTGGCTTTTGCAAAACCTGCCTCAACAAATAATTAGTTAAGACTACTATTTTATGCGCCTCAAAATACGGGTGCAATCTCCGTGTTGAAACCACAGAGCCAAATCCAACTTTTCTACCTGTGGATACCTCGACTCTACCCCCACCATGGATTTGTTCGTATAGTAAACGGGTGAGTGTCACCCATCTACTTCCTTTATCAACACCAAGCTTACAATAGTGTCAGAAGTCGCCAAGTACGAGATGAGCTCATCACCCATAATAGTTTTGGAGAGGAGTAGAGTTGAACTGAAATATTTTTTCAACAATTCAATGCTTGCTCGCACTCATCTGTCAATTCAAAGTTAGCCTTCTTTCGCAAAAGCTTAAAAAATGGAAGACATTTGTCAGTCGCTCTACTTACAAATAGATTTAGCACTTAAATCTTCCCGTTTAGACTCTGTAGTTACCTTATCGTCTTCGAAGACTCAATCTCTAATATGGCAGGAATCTTGTCCGGGTTCGCTTCTATCCCCCTCTGATTGACCATGAACCCTAATAATACAAAGGATACCCCAAAGGTGCACTTGCTTGGGTTCAACTTAATCAAATATTTTCTTAGAGTCGCGAATGCATCAACTAGGTAGACTTGGTGTAGATCGACTTCTCGACTTTTGACCAGCATATCGTCGACGTAGACCTCCATGTTCCTGCCAATAAGATGAACGAACATCTTGCTAGCCAATTATTGATAAGTAGCTCTAACATTTTTCAAACCAAAGGGCATAACATTAGAATAGTATAACCCTCTACTGGTAATGAACGATGTTTTCTCCTAATCAGAAGCATGCATTCGAATTTGGTTATACTCAGAGTACGCGTCCATGAAGCTGAGCATCTCATGCCTTGTTGTCGCATCTACCAGCAGGTCAATTCATGGGAGAGGAAAGCTATCTTTCGAACACGCCTTGTTCAAATCGGTGAAATGTTTGCACATCCGCCACTTCCCATTTGCACTCTTTACCAGCACAACATTGGATAGCCACTGTGGATAGTTGACTTTCAGGATAAATCTTGTCTTCAATAGCTCGTCGACTTGCTCGGTGATTGTTGGATTTTATGCCCTAAAACTCGTAGTTTGTATTTTATGTTCAATTTAATTCAATAAAATGTTATTGACATTGTTCATTCATTTATTGGTGAATTTCATAAATATTGCTTTAAATTAACCATAAATCCAATAAACTAACATCTTAGGTTGTATTGTGTCTTTTGAACTGTATGTGTGGACATACAGGGATCAAGGTTCAAGAAACAGTCTAAAGGGTCTATAGTATAGGGATGAAGTTGGGTACCTTATCCTTGTGACACTATGGATACGACCTGTTTTGTATTCGATACAAACATAATGATCCAGCGTGTTCGTGTAGGTGACATGTGAGTGGGCGTATCCTATGTGATGAGTTCACATAAGACCGGACCGCGATATAGTAACCAATAGATGTAACTCCGCTGACTAGTTAAGTTTCTATTTCAATAGGATGACCTAGGCAACTTGATTTTAATCATGAGTAGGTTACAAACTCCTGTTTGCAAGGGATTGTCTTTTGACTAGTATGAGTGAAAGTGGCTTAAGACGCCGACTCAATATGCCTACCTTCTTAGAGACAAAACTGCATGGGCAGCTGGGGACTTAACCTAACAAGATGAAATTCACTCTTTCCCTATCTTAGGGTAAGTAGATGAGTGTTCTCTTAAGTAGTGCCTCCAGGACTTGAAAAAGGGTCCTATCCTCTCACTGGCTCGAGAGGGATTTTTGTTTATTGGTTGGACCATAAACAGGTTGTTCATTAGAGTAGCACTAGTACATAAGGTGATATATATAACTCAGGGGTAAAACGGTAATTTGACTCAGCTGGTATTATGAACACTCGTGAAGGATTGACTTGCTATTATTGGTCTTTTATCCATGGACATAGAAAAATATCTGCAGTGACAAGAGTGTAGTTGCGGGTCTTTAGTGGAGTGTACCTGCAGTTAACGAAGGTTGATTAAGCGATTAATGAAATTAGTCAATTAATCTTGTGTCATTGGAGCTTCTGATATGTAGGTCCATTAGGTCCACTTCGTAGCTCGTAAAGGGTTTTAAGATTGCTAGATCTTAATTAGAATTTGAAATGTTCAAATTCAATTTAGGAATGAATTCCATGTATGGAGATATATTATAATATAAAGTTTTCTGTTGATTAAAACTTTATAATATAAATTTAATTTTGGATATGATTCAAAATTAATTTATGAGAGAATTAAATATTTGAAAGAGTTCAAATATTGTCATGTGAATATGGATTCATATTAAAAACTATAGATTAAAATTTAATGCACATAAGATATACATTAAAACTATAGGTCATGGGAGAATGATTAAATATGATTTAATCATAATAACCTAAATTAAATATATGATGCTTAATTCATAAATTAATTAATTGGTGAATTCATTAATTTGTGAGTTTAATTAAATTAATTAAATTAATTAAACTATAGGTTGTGAGAGATGTGCATTTAAATGAAAATTAATTTGATTAATTAATTAATTAATTATTTTATTTTATTTTATTTATTAAAATTAAATACAGGGAAGGTGCGTTACGCACGTTCCCACTTCCCCTCTCTCCCCACTTCTCTCTTTCTCTCCCTCTCCCTTCTCTATCGATAAAATAAATAGAAAAGGGTGTTGGGCAGTTGATCGATAGGATATTTGATAATTTTTCTCAATTAGATTGAGATTTCTCTCTGCCAAAAATTTCCAAAAATCTTTTGAGAAAGGTTTCCCACAAAACCTTGATCTTAGAAACTTAGAGAATAGGGAGTTTTCTCTTAGTGGTCGTGTTCTTCAAAATTCCAAAAAGGTTTTGGAATTGGCAGTTGGTGTGAATTGCAGAAAAGTTTTTTGCTGTAGAATTTCCAGAAGCCAAAAGGTAATTTTTTTTAAAAACCTTTTTAATTTGAAATTTATTTCTAGATTTGTTCTGTGTAAATCATAGATGTTGTTTATCGCTTTATTTGCCTATTTTAGAAATCAGTATCAATGTGATAGATCTAATTGGCTTCCGCTGCAATTGGTTTATTGAAACCATCAATTGGTATAAGAGACAAATCGTATTCTGATATGTTTTTCTAAAATTTGCATTGGCTTTTGGTGGGATTACATCGCATTTTTGGATTGCCATTAGACTGTTTAGGAAAATTTTGGCCATAGATTTTACGTTTTGAATTGTTCAATTCTATAAAAGCCCCTGCGTTTTGGACATTTTTTTTATGCAATCGAGTCTGTATTTGCTATTGTGTACGTGTTCAAGAAACCAATTGGAACAGAGGATTTGCAACAATTTTTGTAGAAATCTATAAGAACTTGCTAGAGATTTGGTCTGATTTTGGAAGATTTGGTCTGGTTCATGAGATCTGGTCTGGTTCGGCCTGGTTCGTGAGATTTGATCTAGTTCGGCTTGGTTCGTGCAGTCTGGTCTATTTTTTAATAAAATTAATGCAATTTTATTTTTTCTAGGGGCCAAAAATTCCGTTCTATATGGTTATTTTATTGTTTTATGAATGTCATTTAGTCAAATCCCACCTTAGGATAAACATGTTTCATGCATCATTTATAATATAAGAGTTATATTATATAGAAATGCATGTTCTAAGTTTTAATTTTCTTAATTAAAATAATTGTTATATTAATTAAAGGAAATTGCATTGTCATGCATATTGATATGATGTTTATTATTATTATTATTTTAGTTTCATTATATAAATATGCATGTGAATATTTTTTTTTCCATGAGTGACTTAATATAATGTGTTGTATTAAATATATGAAAAATGAAAAACATGATGCATGACATTACCTAGTTTAATATAAAGTGTTATATTAATTAATATCTAGCATGCTTGATTAATTCATAATTTATTAATTTAAATGTTTTATTAATTTCATTAATTATTTGGTTGGTAAATTAATTAGAATTTGATTTTTAATTTATTACACCATAGAAGCATGTTATAGATTAATATATTAAATTTTTTAATAATTATAATTTTTAATTAGAAACATTAACTTATAATAAAGAGTTGCATGCAAACATAGAATTTTTAAGTAAATCGAATTAATTTTAAATTTTTTAAAATTAATTAAACCTAAGATCAAAATTTCTAATAGGATTAGAAATTAGTCTTACTTAGTATTTTAAATAATTTTAAAATATGGTTAAGTAGGACAAAATACGACTTTGGTTATAAGGGAACTCTACCAGTGAGATTCTGTCTAAGGTTGGGGTATTTAAGCTGACGGTTTTTGGAACATCTCCTACTTGGAAGCTGACCCAGAACCTGAGTTGAATTAACCTAATTCCTATTAGCATGCAATGTCATTAGGTAATTAAATGGGTTAATGTGCCTGGTTAAAAACATTATTATAAGAGTCATAATAGAAATAGACTTAAATAGATTCATTTAGCCAGAATCCACCTAAATTAAAAATTAACCCTGAAACCTTAGGATACTTTAGTCGAAGAAAATGAGATGTTCACATCGATTCTTAGCTCTCACATCAGCAGATAAAGCATTGGCAGCGTTGCAACGTCGCTACTCTTGCGTGTGCGTCCTTATCGATCTGGCGTTGCAACGCTAAAAAAGCAGTGTTGCAATACCCTCACCACGGTCATGCTGTTTGGCTTCCTATCGAGATAGCATTGCAACGCTGCAAAGCAGCGTTGCAACGCTACCTGCATGGGTCTTCAACGCAAGAATTCTGCACGGACGGCGTTGCAACGCCATCACCTCGGGTCAATTGGCTAGGTTTGTCCATTCTTCTACCATTTGATGTTATTTTAAGCTACAAAAAGCCCCGATTTGATTCCGAGTGATCCAAAATGTCTCCAAATGTCCTGTTTATGCTATTTACCTGAAATTAAGTGATTTAAACACATCAAACCTCTGAAATTAACATAAAACTAGCAATAATTTAGTCTAAGGATAGCACATTTTGTGTGCTATCAAATACCCCCAAACTTAAACTTTTGCTAGTCCCAAGCAAAAACAGAATTAAACATGAGATTGTTCTTATACGTACATTTTATTCAAGCCTCAAAGATTTAAAAGGAAATTTTGGCAATCACAGGAAACACTCAAACATAATACTTCAATGTGCAATTTAAAACTCTTCCTAAGTGTTCCTACGTGTGTGTGTGATTAGCCTATGTTCCCTTCATTTTTACTAAGCCCGGATCAACTTTATTAGGCTCTCCATTCAACTTCCCCCTACACTAGTCATAATTATTAATCCTTGAGCCTCCCCACATTCAAGAAATAAATAACTCTACTTAGCACTTAATCACTTTTTTTATGTCATTTTTTTTCTTCTTTTTTATGCAAGGAAACTAGCTTTCACACATCCACTGCAGGGACCCTTACCCAAAGCACTCGCTCAATGAGTGGTCTAGCTGATCACAGTGAAGGTAACTCTTTTTGTCTTCACGATTTTTTTTCTTTAACAAACAAACAACAAAAACATACGACAACTCTTTTACATAATGCACATATTATACAGATCATGTACTTCATATTGCCATTCACCATATCCTGCAGTTTAATTCTCAAATTAGTTTTTAGACCTATCGAGGTGACATTAAACTTCTAAGCCTAATAATTTTGTTCTAAGCATTTCAAAACTACAGGAACACAAGTTATGTGCATAATAGTGTAGGAAAAACTCAAGAAAATTTTTAAGTTAACTCAAATTCATATCATGGTCTCAAGTTTCAGCAGAATTACAAAAATGTTCAATTAAATCTCATCCTAGGCTATCATAATCATACTTATGCATAAGATCAATCAGCAATTTAGTATATACTCAAGACAGTCACAAAAGAATCACAACTTCCCACCCCCAAACTTAAACTAAACATTGTCCCCAATGTTTGCAAAATAAGCTCAAATCAAGTGAAAAGGGTAAGAGTGAACAATACTGTCCCGAGTAATGGAGATCTTCATTTTTTAGATTCCTTGAATAGTCAAAACACGTGTGTTGGAGTTCCACAGAACGGGAGCATGGGTTTCAACGAGGGGTGACATCAGCAACAACCTAATAAAGCAAAACAAACTAATAAGTAAACAAAAGACTAAAACAAAAACTTAGAAGAAATAACAAAGAACTAGAACTTAAAGCTTGGGTTGTCTCCCAAGAAGTGCTTTCTTTAACGTCTTTAGCTAGACTGTACTCCCTCAAGGTGTTTCTTTCCTTTCCTGCAGCGCTCGAATTGATACATTCATCTTGCTAATCTGGGTCTCAATATTCTTTATGGCAGCTCCATGACTGATCACTATGTCTGTTAGACTGGTGACTGCATTCTCCAGCTGGTTGGACCTATTTCTGGATTCAACAATAAAGGAGTGCACTGTTTCTTCCAGAGATGGTTTCCTCTCATATGTAGAAGCATATCATGTAGGAGGATTCAACACATTTTTATTGTTAACATAAGAGAAATTTTTGTGATACCTCTGATAGGATTGAATCCCGTAGCGGAAGTGATTTCGATCGCGTGTTCTTGTAAGAAGTTACATAGATCTAATCAAAACATATATCTAAAGCAGTTAAACACGTTTATCAAGATTGGACAACAGTTGTATTACCTTTGAAGACAAAAACAACACGTGCTCCTTTTGATCCTCTCATTCTCACCATCTCAACGATTTCAACGATCTCGCGTTCTCCACAAACTACGAAGTAGTTTTGATCCGCCCGCTAGATCTTCTCCGTTGTATTTCTAAGAGAGGGAAGGTGGTGAAACCTCTTTTGGAGTTGGGAGAGATTTTGAGGAAGACAAGTGTTTTGGAACTCTTCCAACAAAAACACTTCTCAAAGAGAGCACTACGGCTGCCTTTTTGAATTAAGTTAACAAATGTGCATCTCATGCACATATTTATAGAGAAATAGGGTAGAAATGACCATCCTACCCCTATAGTGCTCTTATGATATATTTCTCATGGATTAAACCATATGTTATATCAATTATATCATATCATTGATATATCCCTTTAAACATGAAATTGAACATTTCAATTTCACTCCAAACTATAAACCCTCCTTATTTCCATGTTGAGCCAATGGAGGGATCTAATGGATCTACAGATCATGAGCTCCAATGATACAAGAATGATACAAGATTAATCGATCAAACTCTTTGATTCAATTAACCAACATTCATTAACTATGAGTCATTCCACTATAGACTCGTAGTTGCACTCTCCTCACTATGCACTATGTTGTATCCACAGATATAATCAATATTTGTGAGTCGACCCTTCACAGGTTGTTCGTAACCACAGTTGGGTCAAATTACTGTTTTACCCCTGTGAATACATCTTGTTCTTTAAGCTCCACTGATCCTCTAATGAACAATCAGTCTATGGTCCTACTATAAACTTGATCCTTCTTAGGCCAGTAAGAAGGTGGGGCCCCATTGTTCAAGACTCGGATTCAGTTCTTAAGAGAACAACCTATCTGATTACCTAATTCAGGAATGAGTGAATTTCATCTTGCATAGTTAAGTTCCCAGCTACTTACAAAGTTATGTCCCTGAGAAGGTAGACTTATTGAGTCGGCTACAGGCCCCTCTCACCCATACTAGTCTAAGGACAAACCTCACAAGCTCGTCCATAGCATGCTCATGATTCAGGTCAAGTCACTAATGATCATCTATGAATTATTATACCTATCTTGATAACGGTGTTACACTAGGAGGTTAATAATTTCCACTTTGGTCTTGTATAATCTCATTGTACAGGATGCCCCCACTCGCATGTCTACCACATGAACGAGTTGGATTACCTCGTTTGTACCAAATATAAAGTTGGTTGCATCCATGGTGTTACCGATATAAGGTTCCCAACCTTATGCATATACCAAAGACCTTTTAGGTTATACTTGAACAACTTAATCCAACTTATGTCTACTACGCAAATGTTCAAGATCTATCATTATAACTTTGGAACTTAGTTTATGGGATTTAGATTTATATGCGAGAATATAATAAATAACATCTTTATTTATTTGAAACAAAACTACACTTGTTTGGGGCATAAATCCCAACAATCTCCCACTAGCTTGTCCTAAAGCTAGTGGAGTACATAATGAACATTACAGTAATGTAAATACAATAAACTAGGGCACTGAATATCCTTTGTACAACATACTCCCACTTGCCCTAGTTATAAGATACGTAGTCCTAGACCTTCTAGGTGACTCTCAAGCACTTTAGCCGAGAGAGCCTTTGTAAATAGGTCAACAGTATTGTGCTCCGAAGCTATTTTTGTGACGATCACATCTCCTCGATGCACTATCTCCCTGATTAGGTGATACTTTCGCTCAATGTGTTTACCCCTTTTGTGACTTCGGGGTTCTATTGAATTTGCCATAACACCACTGTTATCACAATAAAGTGTGATCGGCAAACTCATGTTTGAAACAACTTCCAAATCCATCATGAATTTCCTTAGCCATATGGCTTCTTTAGCTACTTCACAAGATGCTACATATTCGGCTTCCATAGTTGAATCTGTGATGCATTCTTGCTTGATGCTTCGCCAAACTATAACCCCTCCGTTAAGAGTGAAAATTGACCCCGACGTAGATTTCCTAGAATCTTTGTCAGTTTGGAAGTAAGAATCTGTGTGTCCTGTAAGAATCAAATCCTTAGCTCCATACACAAGGATGTGGTCCCTCGTTCTCCGAAGATACTTAAGGATTATCTTAACCGTTGTCCAGTATTCTGATCCTGGATTAGATTGATATCTACTGACCATTCCTACTGCAAAGCATATGTATGGCCTAGTACACAACATTGAGTACATTAGGCTTCCAACCGCTGATGCATAAGGAATTCATTTCATATCCTCAACTTCTTGAGGCGTCTTAGGACATTGTTCCTTAGACAAACGAACTCCATGCCTGAAAGGTAATAAACCTTTCTTGGAATCTTGCATCTTAAATCTTGACAACACTTTGTCGATGTAAGATGTTTGAGACAATGCTAGAGTTTTGCTCTTGCGATTCCGGACAATCTGGATTCCAAGAACAAACTGCGCCTCTTCCAAATCTTTCATTTGGAATTGCGTAGCTAGCCATTTTTTAATGTCAGTAAGATAACCTACATCAATCCCAATGAGTAAGATATCATCTACATATAAGACTAGGAAAGCGACAAAACTATTAATGATTTTCTTGTAGACACAAGGTTCATCATTATTTTGATCAAAGCCATAAGATTTGACTGCCTCATCAAATCTTATATTCCAGGACCTAGAAGCTTGTTTTAGTCCATAGTGGACCTTTTAAGATTGCAAACTTTTTGCTCTAGTCCTGGTTGTATGAACCCTTTAGGTTGGTCCATGTAGATGTTTTCGTCAAGATTTCCATTTAAGAATGTTGTCTTGACATCCATCTGCCATAACTCATAGTCATAATACGTGGCAATGACAAGTAGAATACGGACAGACTTTACCATAGCAACAGGTGAAAAGGTTTCCTCATAGTCCACCCCTTCTACCTGGGTATAACCCTTTGCTACTAGTCTAGCCTTAAAAGTTTGCACTTTTCCATCTACACCACGTTTTCTCTTGTAGATCAACTTAGAACCCTTAGGTTTTACCCCATCAGGTTTATCTATAAGATCCCAAATAGAATTGAAGTGCATAGACTCCATTTCTTGGTTCATGGCTATGACCCATTTGTCTTTGTCTTTGTCAACCATTGTTTGGTTATAAGTTAATGGATCCTCACAATCATCATTTGATATGACAATTTTGGTTTCAGTTAAACTCATGTAACGGTCAGGTTGTGTTAAAACTCTCCCACTACGTCGAGGCACTCTCAACTCTTGAGGTGGACTTGACAAATTTGTATCAACAGCCCTTGTTGATGTATTATCAACAACTTTTGTTGTTGTTCTGTCTAATTCACTTAACACAACTTTACTTCTTGGTTGGTGATCCCTTATGTGGTTCTCCTATAAGAAAGTGACATTTGTCGACACAAGTACCTTATATTCCTTAGGATCATAGAATAACCCACCTCTCGTTTCTTTTTGGTACCCTACAAAAAGGCACAATTTTGAACGTGATTCCTATTTCTTTAGATTTGTCACGAGCACATGTGTTGGATATCCCCAAATTCTGAAATGACATAAACTACCTTTACGTCCTTTCCAGAGTTCAAATGGTATTTCTAAAACACTTTTTGATGGAACATTGTTCAAAATGTATACAACAATCTCTATTGTGTATCCCCAGAACGAGTTAGGGAGATGAGTATAGCTCATCATTAATCGAACCATATCCAACAGGGTTCTATTTCTCCTTTCTGATACACCGTTTTGTTGAGGCGTACCAGGTGTTGAGAGTTGGGATGTAATTCATGTTCTATCATATAGCCTTGAAATTTTAAATCCATATACTCTCCACCTCGATCCGATCGAAGTGTTTTAATTGTTTTACCTAATTGATTCTCAACTTCAGCCTTGAATTCCTTGAACTTTTTAAGTGCTTTCAGACTTATGATGCATTAGGTAAATATGCCCAAATCTTGAATAATCATCTATACAAGAGATAAAATATTCATAACCTCCTCTGGCTCTAACATTCATCGGACCACAAAGGTCAGAATGTATAAGCTCACGAGGTTCTTTGGCTCTATAACCTTTTCCACTAAAAGGTCTTTTAGTCATTTTCCCTCTAAGCAGGACTCACATACTGGTAAGGCATTTTCTTCTAACTCATTTAGAAGTCCAATTCTTACCAATCTCTCAATCCTATTGAGGTTAATGTGACCTAACCGAAGGTGCCAAAGTTGAGCATTTTCTTTAGGAGAAATTTTACTTTTCTTAGTTTGTGTGTTTGCAGTTTTATATAATTCAGTGTTCAAAACAATTTTGACTAAATTAGGCCTTAAAACATACAACTCATTTTCTAATGAAACTACACATATTTCAATACCATTCTTAAAAATAAACACTTTATTAGAAGAAAAAGATATTGAAATATATTTTTCTACTAGGCAAGAAATTGAAATTAGGTTTCTAGTAAACCCTGGTATCACTAGTACATTGTTCAACAACATATGTTTCTCGCCAAACAATAGCTTCATGGTGCCCACTGCTACAACTGAGACAACTTCTCCATTTCCAACACGGAGTGTTATCTCCCCTTCTTGTAGCTGCTGCCAGGAACTAATTCCCTGAAAAGAAGAACAAACATGATTAGTGGCTCCCGAATCCAATATCCAGGTAGAATTATCACCATCCACTAAACAAGCTTCTAAGCAAAGTAAATCATATTTACCTTCTTTATTCTTTTCTGCAACGTACTTTGGACAGTTCCATTTCCAATACCTGTCTTCGTTGCAGTGGAAACATTTTCCTTTGTCTGCAACTTCTTTGACCTTCTTGCCCTTCTGGGCAGCAACTTTGTCAGCCCGTTTCCCCTTACCAACCTTCTTCATTTTCTTCTTCTTGCCTTTCGGGCTTGAGGAAGATGAAGCTACTGATTTTGTTCCAGAGGTTAAACCTCCGTGATTACTCCTACTGGCAACATTTGTCTCACCTTTCGATCCCTTGATTTTCATTAGAGATTGAAAGGTTTGGAGTTCATTCAGAAGAGAGCTAAGGTTAAAAGTAAGCTTGTTCACTTCGAAACTGTAGAAAACTCTCTGGTAGAGTTTCTAATATAAAGCTGACCTAGCCCGATTCGTCGATAGAAGCACCATTCGACTCTGCCATGTTGAAGTGAACCATCATATCAAGAACATGATCCCAAACAGATGATCCCTCCGCCATTCTAGCATTGAAGATGTACTTGAGGGCATTGTGCGTGACCTGAACAGACTGTTGTCCGAACATGCCCTGCAACGAATCCATGATTTCCTTGGTGGTCATCATGCCCTCGTGCTTCTTGGCTAGTATGTCTGACATACTTGCCAAGATATAGTCCTTGGCCTTGTCATTGGCCTTGATCCATCTATCGTATGCATCACGAACATTTCGTGACGCATTCGAGCTTGGCACTTGAGGGCACTTCTCAGTAAGCACACACTTTAGATTGTCCGCAACCAAGATGATATTAAGATTGTTTTTCCAGGTCATCATATTTTCTCCGATTAATTTCTCGGTAGCTAATAAGGAAAGGATTGAGCTATTCATATTGCTGAAATACAAAATACTTGTATTAGTTTTTCGCTAAACGTTTAATTAATCCAATCATTTTTTAGCTAATTATCTAATGATTCCTAAGTCATTAATAATTCACAATGATATTCCAAAGGTTTAGAATGTATGACACCGAAGGGTAATCATAAACACTCCTCTTCTGAATCAAGACATTCTTGACCAAAATCTAATGCTAGAATAACTCTTATTCCTATAGGCTTTAGTTACCATTATTCAGTCTGGATACTATTACAACTAATGTATCCTGTGAGTGTAACCTTCTATCTTTGGATTCCAGAGTCCCAATCCAACAAAATCCGTCGAAGGGAGGACTAGGTTGGAAAATAAACTAAGGTAATCTTTATCCTTTTCAGGTGTTCACTGTGTTCCGATCCCTATGCTCAAAGCCCTCCGAAGGGATTGTTCTGGTCGAGGCCAAACTAGCAGGCTTATCATAGTAATCTCACGGTGTGAATCGATAAAAGAGACTATGGGTTTTGTTTTCACAGTTTCCGCTCCCACTCACTATAAGCATCCTCTCCATTCACCTTGATATTGATCCATACAAACACCATCCGAAGGGGGATGCTCCCGTTTGCGTCACGAGGCCAAGTATGGATCTCACGGTGTGAATTTCTCAGAGTCATGTAGGTGGAAAACTTGATGTATCATATACATCTATTTCTTCCCACTAAGTACTTTAAGTATTTTAGGAATTTTACCTAGGTTAAATTCGGCTAATGATTTTACCTAAGTCTATCAATATAACCCCTTATATTGAATTTTACCTAAGTCTACAAACCTAGGGTTTCTAGTTTATCAACCCTTAATAAACTTTGCTGACATTTTAATAATTTATAGACTCTAAGATTAATTCACTCCCAGGTTAGTTCTCAGGTAGGGGTGTTCCGTTTCCGTCAGCTTAAATACCCCAACCTAGACAGAACCTTCCTTAGACAGAGTTCCTCTTAATCATAGTCTATAAATTATTCGATTCATAATTCTAATCTAATTATAAATAGATAACCTAAGATCTATTAATTTCAAGTCTTAAACATTTTAAAACTAATAATTAACCTTAGGTGACATGCATACTATGTTATATTTGCTTGATCATCCATCACATGAATAATAAACATGCATAGCATATTCATCTCTTGAATCATAATGCATGCCAATGCTATCCAAAAATAATATAACATCTAATATTAATAATCCATGCAAACTATATAATATAACACTTTATATTATAAATGATGCATGAAAATGTTTAACCTAAGGTGGGAATTTCTAAATAAATGCATACATTATACATGCCAATAATTATACAACAATTGCATAACTTAAATAGCAAAATTAGACCATTTTTTGCACCCTAAAAATATTTTAATTAATATAATATAATTATATTAATTAAAATAAATAAAATTAATATTAATTAATATAAAAACGTTTTATATATTAAATGATATTAAATAAAATATTTTTCTGCTCGTTGTTGCTATTCGTGAAATGCCTGCGGCGCTGCAACGCTGATACCAGCATTGCAACGCTATCCTTTGTCCATTTTTTACTGTTGAAGCGCGCCTCAGCACCAGTGTTGCATAACGCCGAGGATGGCGTTGCAACGCTGTCGTCTTCTCAGTCGCGCGCCTGCCGCAGTGGCGTTGCAACGCATTCACAGAATAATATGGCCCCTCCTCATTTTTTGCTCGATTTTCCTCGTTCTTCTCAGCAACCATTTTGCCTCGATCGACACGGACTTACAGACTCGATTTACAATTAAAATTGTCAAAAACATCGACCCTTACATTGAACGATTCAATAGAAAATTTGTAAATCTAAGTGCCAAAAATGTAAACATCTAATTTGCAAACCAAACATTCATCTTATGAATTTCATGCTTTCCCACCTATGTTTTTTTACAGATCTAGAACAAAAATAAGAACACAATTGCCTCAGATACCAATTGATAGGATTGAATCCCGTAGCGAAAGCGATTTCGATCGCGTGTTCTTGTAAGAAGTTACATAGATCTAATCAAAACATACATCTAAAGTAGTTGAGCACGTTTATCAAGATTGCACAACAATTGTATTACCTTTGAAGACAAAAACAACACGTGCTCCTTTTGATCCTCTCGTTCTCACGATCTCAACGATCGCAACGATCTCGCGTTCTCCACAAACTACGAAGTAGTTTTGATCCGCCTGCTAGATCTTCTCCGTTGTATCTCTAGGAGAGGGAAGGTGGTGGAACGTCTTTTGGAGTTGGAAGGGATTTTGAGGAATACAAGTGTTTTGGAACTCTTCCAACAAAATCACTTCTCAAAAAGAGCACTAGGGTTGCCTTTTTGAATTAGGTTAACAAATGTGCATCTCATGCACATATTTATAGAGAAATAGGGTGAAAATGACCATCCTATTCCTATAGTGCTCTTATGATATATTTCTCATGGATTAAACCATATGTTATATAAATTATATCATATATAATTGATATATCCCTTTAAACATGAAATTGAACATTTCAATTTCACTCCAAACTATAAACCCTCCTTATTTCCATGTTGAGCCAACGGAGGGACCTAATGGATCTACAGATCATGAGCTCCAATGATACAAGATTAATCGATCAAACTCTTTGATTCAATTAGCCAACATTCATTAACTATGAGTCATTTCACTATAGACTCGTAGTTGCACTCTCCCACTGTAGACTATGTTGTATCCACTGATATAATCAATATTTGTGAGTCGACCCTTCACAGGTTGTTCGTAATCACAGCTGGGTGAAATTACCATTTTACCCCTGTGAATACATCTTGTTCCTTAAGCTCCACTGATCCTCTAATGAACAATCAGTCTATGGTCCTACCATAAACTTGATCCTTCTTAGGCCAGTAAGAAGGTAGGGCCCCATTGTTAAAGACTCGGATTCAATTCTTAAGAGAACAACCTATCTGATTACCTAATTCAGGAATGAGTGAAGTCCATCTTGCATCGTTAAGTTCCTAGCTACATATGAAGTGATGTCCCTGAGAAGGTAGGCTTATTGAGTCTGCTACAGGCCACTCTCACCTAGAGATGTCCACGGGGTGGGGCAGGGACGGGGAATGGCTCCCCTGTTGGAATTTATGCCATAAACTTGTGTAATTTTGATCAATTAAATAAAGTGTTATTTGTTATGATAAGATTACAGTCTTGCTTTTATAAATCCAATAAACTAAGCTCCAAGGTTATAACGTTTATCTTGAAATCAGTGTAGTAGACACTATTTGGGTTGAATTCAAGATTATAACCTAAATAGTCTATGGTATAAGAATAAGGTTGGAAACCTCATTCTGGTAACACCCTGCATGCGGCCCACTTTGTAATTAGTACAAATAAGGTAATCCAACTCATTCATGTAGTTGACATGCAGTGGGGGCATCTGTATGAAGAGTTCATACAAGATGGATCGCAAATTATTAGTCTAACCAAAGATAACACCATTAACAGGATAAGACTAGTAATTTATAGATGGTCATTAGTGACTTGACTCGAATCTGAGCAAGTTAAGAACTCCACGCATAGGGGTTTGTCCTTGGAGACTAGTATGGGTGAGAGTGGCTGTGTGGCCAGACTCAATAAGCCTACCTACCTTCTCGAGACGAAACTCTCGTAGGTAGCCGGGAACTTAACTGTGCAAGATGGAATTCACTCATTCCTCTATTGAGGAATTAGATAGGTTGTTCCCTTAAGCGACTCAGGTTCTTGAACAACGGGGCCCCGCCTCTGTGAGGGTATGAGTCTAAGGGAGGACCTTAGACTTGTTGTTCATTAGAGGATCAGTGGTGCTTAAGGAGCAAAGAGGTAATCACAGGGGTAAAATGGTAATTTGACCCAACTGTGATTACGAACAACCTGTGAAGGGTCGACTCATGGGTAATGACTATATCAGTGGACACAACAATATCTACATTGAGGGGAGTGCAGCTACAAGTCTATAGTGGAGTGACTTGTAGTTAATGAATATTGATTAACTGGATCAAAGAGTTTGATCAGTTAATCTCACATCATTGGAGCTCATGATCCAGTAGGTCCATTAGATCCTCTCCTGGCTCAACATGGTAATATTGAGGGTATAAAGTTAGGAGATAAATTGAAGTGTTCAATTTCATACATGAGGAGTTATATCAATTATACATGATATAATTGATATAATATATAGTTTTAATGTGGATTAGATTCATCTATAAACTCTATACTAAAGAGAGATAAAAGGAGGGGTAGGATGGTCATTTCCATCCTATTTCCCTATATATATGGTTGCATGAGATGCAACTAGGTCAAGTGATTTTGGAAATCATTCTAAGCTATTCCTAGCCTCCTTGTTGTGTTGTTGGAAGAGTTCCGAAACACACATCTCTCTCACAAAATACCTCACCACTCCTAAAGGGAACCCACCTCCTCCTCCTCACCTGAGAACAACGGAGAAGATCCGGTGGTGGTGTCGGTGTTCGTACGAGTTCGTGTTGCGTTGATCTTGATCGTGAAGAGAGGAGGAGCACTTGAAGAAAGGTTCTTCAAAGGTAAATACTTGTTGTCCATTTTATTGTATATGCTTAATCCATGTTTTACGTTCTTGAATTTTTCGTTGTAACTAAATCAAGAGCGCGCGATTCGCAATCGCTTCCGCTGCAGGGACTTCGATTCCCTTCAATTTGTATCAGAGCCCAATTGCGTTCTTGATTTATGTTCTGGAATTTTCAAGAACAAGGTGGGATTTACTATTTTTGCATGAGATGTATGAACGGTTTTTTGTTGTGAAATTAGATGTTTTCAATTTTGGCACTTAGATTTATAATTTCCATTGAAATGTTCAATGTAAAGACCCGATGTTTTGGGCAAATTTAATTGTAAATCGAGTCTGTAAGTCCGTGTCGATCAAAGCAAGGCGGTTGCTGAGAAGAACGGAGCAAAAACGAGCAAAGAATAGTGGATTCACAATGTTGTTTGTGTGCAACGTTGCAACGCTGTTCATCGGCGTTGCAAACTGCGCTTTGAGGAGAAGCGCGCGCGAGAGAGCAACGTTGCAATGCGACCTCTAGCGTTGCAACGCGGCGAAAAACGACAAAGCGATGTTGCAGCGCGTCAGACGCGTTACAACGCGGATACGTTTCACGCGAGGAGCAACGGGCAGAAACGTTTATTTTTATTATATATATTAATTATAAAAATATTTTATTTTAATATATTTAATAATTTTAATTTTAATTAATATAATTAGATTATATTAATTAAAATTATTTCTAGGGTGCCAAAATTGGTCTAATTTTTGCTATTTTAATTATGCAATTGTTGTGTAATTATTGCCATGCATAGTGTATGCTTATATTTTAGAAATCCCACCTTAGGTTAAGCATTTTCATGCATCATTTATAATATAAAGAGTTATATTATATAGTTTCATGATTAATTAATATAAGGTTGTTATATTAATTTTTGGACAGCATTGACATGCATTATTTTTCATGAGATGAATATGCTATGAATGTCTTATTATTCATGTGATGAATGATCAAGCACTATAACATAGTATGCATGTCACCTAAGATTAATTATTAGTTTTAAAGTGTTTAGAACTTGGAAATAATAGACCTTAGGTTATCTAGTTCTAATTAGATTAGAATTAGGAACCAAGTAATTTATAAGCTATGATTAAAAGAGGAACTCTATCTAAGGAAAGTTACTGCCTAGGTCAGTATATTTAAGTATTTAATTTAAAACGGAACACCCCTACCGGAATCGACACGGGAGTGAAATTTAATCAGAGAGCCTTATAAATTACAGTAGTGTCAGCGGGTTTATTAAGGGGTTAATAAACTAGAAATCCTAGGTTTAATATAAGGAGTTATATTAACAAACTTAGGATAAAATCAATATAAGAGTTATATTGATCATCAATATAAGAGTTATGTTGATAGAGTAAGGTAAAACCATTAGCCGGGTTTTAGCCTAAGAAAGATTCCTATAGACTTAAAGTATTCAGTGGGAGGAAAAGTGTATGAGATACATATTTTTCCACCTACGCTATCTCTGGGAAGTTCACACCGTGAGACTCATACTTGGCCTCGTGGCGCAAATGGGAGCGTCCCCCTTCGGATGGTGTTGGTATGAGTCAATATCAAGGTGAATGGAGAGGGTACTTATAGTGAGTGGGAGCAGGTTTAGTGAAAACAAAATCTACAGTCTCTTTTGTCGGTTTACACCGTTAGACCATTATGGTCGCCTGCTAGTTTGGCTGGACTGGACAATCCCTTCTGAGGGCTTGATCATAGGGGATCTAACACATGTGTGACACACCGAAAGGGATAAAGATTTCCTTAGACTATTTTCCAATCTAGTTCTCCCTTGGTGGATTTTATTGGATCGAGACTGCGGGATCTAAAGACAAAGGGTTACACTCACGGGGTACATAAGTTGTGTATGTATCCGGCATCAAAATGGTAACTAAAACCTATAGGAATAAGAGTTATTACGGTATTAGGTTTTGGTCAAGAGTGTCTTGATCCAGAGGAGGAGTGTTTTTTATTACCCTTCGATGTCATACATTCTAAACCTTTGGAGTATCATTTCAAATTATAAATGGCCTAGGAATCATTTGATAATTAGCTAAAACATGATTGGATTAGAGTTATAGCAAGAAACTCATACAAGTTTGTTTGTAAAATTTTCAGCAAAATGTCTAGTTCTATGACTTTCTTATTGGGTGCGAAAAAGTTAACCGGAGAGAACATAGTGACTTGGAGGGATGGACTCAACATAATCTTGGTTACACATGATCTTAAGTTCGTTCTCAATGAGGAATGTCCTCAATTTCCTACTCAAAATGCATCTCAAGCTGTTGAGGATGCGTATGACCGCTGGATTAATGCTAATGAAAAGGTGAAAGCATATATCCTGGCTAGCATACCTGATGTTTTAGCCAGGAGGCTAGAGGGAAAGGTCTCAGCTCGAGAGATCATGGATTTTGTGCTAAATTTGTCTAGACAACCGTCCAAACAAATTCAGCATGAAGCCCTAAAATTCGTTTATAACGCACGTATGAAGGAAGGAACATCGGTGAGAGAACATGTTCTCAATCTGATTGCCCACTTCAATATAGCGGAATTAAACGGAGCGGTCATAGAAGAGAAATGTCAGATTTTGTTCATCCTAGAATCTCTTCCGAAGAGTTTTCAGCGATTCCGTAGCAATGCAGCGATGAACAACATAGAGCATGATCTGACTTCTCTGCTACATGAGCTGCAGAATTATCAGTTTCTTATGGATGATAAGAGACAACAAAATGGAGAGGAAAATTTGTTTGCTCATTCCAAAAGTTCTCAGGAGGATTCATCCTCTGGGACAAAGAATCTATGAAACCATACTTACGGACTTAAGAAGATACGAAGAAGAGGAAAAGGAGCAGATAAAGAGCAATCGTCTGGCAAAGAAAAACTGTTATTTGATAACATGTAGCTTAAGGGTTTATTAGAAACCTCATTTCTTTCCTTAGCGAACATTGTACTTCTCTGTCTTTTCAATTGAATAAAGTGTTTATTTCATTGGAAAAGTATTATACTATGTGTTGCTCTTCTTGAGAACTATTTGCAAATGGTTTAATTCCGTTAAAATTGTTTTAACAAGTGAATTTTACAGAATTGCAAGTACACAAACTAATTTCTCCTAAAGAAAATGCTCATCTTTGGCATCTAAGATTGGGTCACATTAATCTCAATAGGATTGAGAGATTGGTAAAGAAAGGACTTCTAAACGAGTTAGAAGAAAATTCTTTGCCAGTATGTGAATCCTGCCTAGAAGGCAAGATGACTAAAAGACCTTTTAGTGGAAAAGGTTATAGAGCCAAAGATACTCTAGAGCTTATACATTCAGACGTTTGTGGTCCGATGAATGTTAAAACCAGGGGAGGACATGAATATTTCATCTCTTCTATAGATGATTATTACAGATATGGGCATATTTACCTAATGCACCACAAGTCTGAAGCACTTGAAAAGTTCAAGAAATTCAAGACTAAGGTTGAAAATCAATTAGGTAAAAGAGTTAAAACACTTCGATCGGATCGAGGTGGAGAGTACATGGATTTAAAATTCCAGAACTATTTGATAGAACATGGAATTACATCCCAACTCTCAGCTCCCGGCACACCACAGCAAAATGGTGTATCGGAAATGAGAAATAAAACCTTGTTGGACATGGTTCGATCAATGATGAGTTATGCACATCTCCCTAGTTCCTTTTGGGGTTATGCAGTGGAGACTGTAGTATAGATTTTGACTAGTGTGCCCTCCAAAAGTGTTTCTGAAACACCTTTTGAACTCTGGAAAGGACGTAAAGGTAGTTTATGTCACTTCAGAATATGGGGTTGTCCAGCACATGTGCTTGTGACAAATCCAAAAAAGTTGGATTCACGTTCAAAGTTGTGCCTATTCGTAGGATACCCAAAAGAAACAAGAGGTGGTTTATTCTATGATCCTAAGGAAGATAAGGTCTTTGTGTCGATAAATGCCACTTTCTTGGAGGAGGACCACATAAGGGACCACAAACCAAAAAGTAAGGTAGTGTTGAGTGAGTTAGACGGAACAATAGCAAAGGTTGCTAATAAGAACACTAGTACGTCAACAAGAGTTGTTGATACTAGTTTGTCTAGTCAAGAGGGTCCATCTAAAGAGTTGAGTATGCCTCGACGTAATGGGAGGGTTGTGATACAGCCTGACCGTTACATGGGTTTAGCTGAAACCCAAGTTGTTATACCAGATTACAACTGCGAGGATCCATTGACTTATAATCAAGCAATGGTTGACAAAGACAAAGACAAATGGGTCATAGCCATGGACCAAGAAATGGAGTCGATGTACTTCAATTCTGTTTGGGATCTTGTAGATAAGCCTGATGGGGTGAAACCTATAGGTTGTAAATGGATCTACAAGAGAAAACGTGGTGTAGATGGGAAGGTGCAAACCTTTAAAGCTAGACTAGTAGCAAAGGGTTATACCTGTTGAAGGGGTTGACTTTGAGGAAACTTTTTCACCAAGGCTATGGTAAACTCTATCCGTATCCTTCTTGTCATTGCCGCATATATTATGACTATGAGGTATGGCAAATGGATGTCAAGACAACCTTTGAAATGGCAATCTTGAGGAAACCATCTACATGGACCAACCCAAAGGGTTCATTAAACCAGTGACAAGAGCAAAAGGTTTGCGGGCTTAAAAGGTCGATTTATGGATGAAACAAGCCTCTAGGTCCTGGAATATAAGATTTGATGAGGCTATCGATCTTATGGTTTTGACCAGAATGATGATGAACCTTGTGTCTACAAGAAAATCATCAATAGTTTTGTCACTTTCCTAGTTCTCTATGTGGATGATATCCTACTCATTGGGAATGATGTAGGTTATCTCACTGACATCAAGGAATGGCTAGCTACGCAATTCTAAATGAAAGATTTGGGTGATGCGCGAGCTTGTTCTTGGGATCCGTTATTGTCCTAACCGCAAGAATAAAACACTAGCCTTGTCTCAAGCATCATACATAGACAAAGTGTTGTCAAGGTTTAAGATCAAAGATTCCAAAAAGGGCTTGTTGTCTTTTAGACATGGAATCCATTTGTCTAAGGAACAGTGTCCTAAGACACCTCAAGGAGTTGAGGATATGAGACGGATTCCTTACGCATCAGCTGTTGGGAGCCTGATGTACGCCATGTTGTGTACTAGGTCTGACATTTGTTTTGCAGTTGGGATGGTCAGTAGGTATCAATCCAATCCAGGACTTGAACACTAGACAACAGTTAAAACAATCCTTAAGTATCTTCGGAGAACAAGGAACTACATGCTTGTGTATGGGGCTAAAGATTTGACCCTTATAGGATACACAGATTCTGACTTTCAGACTGATAAAGATTCTTGGAAATCTACATCAGGGTCAGTTTTCACTCTTAACGGAGGAGTCAGAGTATGACGGCGTCAAGCAAGGATGCATCATCGATTCCACCATGGAGGTCGAATATGTAGCGACTTGTGAAGCGCGACTAAGAGGCCGTTTGGTTAAGGAAATTATGCTAAATTTGGAAGTTGTTCCAAATATGACTTTGCCCATCACACCTGTATTGCGATAACAATGGTGCAGGGTGGCAAATTTGAGGGAACCCCGAAGTCACAAGAGGGGAAAGCACATAGAGCGGAAGTATCATCTCATCCGGGAGATCGTGCATAGAGGAGACGTGATTGTCACGAAGATAGCCTCAGAGCACAACATTGTTGATCCTTTTACAAAGGCTCTCACAGCTAAAGTATTTGAGAGTCACCTAGAAGGTCTAGGTTTACAAGTCTTCCTCAACTAGGGCAAGTGGGAGTATTTTGTACAAAGGGGTTTAAATGTCCTAGTTTATTGTATTTACATTAATGTAATGTTTAGTACTCCACAAGCTTTAGGTCAAGTGGGAGATTGTTGGGACTTATGCCCTAAACTTGTGTAATTTTGATCAATTAAATAAAGTGTTATTTGTTTTGATAAGATTACAGTCTTGCTTTTATAAATCCAATAAACTTAGCTCCAAGGTTATAACGTTTATCTTGAAATCAGTGTAGTAGACACTATTTGGGTTGAATTCATGATTATAACCTAAATAGTCTATGGTATAAGAATAAGGTTGGAAACCTCATTCTGGTAACACCATGGATGTGGCCCAATTTGTAATTAGTACAAATAAGGTAATCCAACTCATTCATGTAGTTGACATGCGAGTGGGGGCATCCTGTATGAAGAGTTCATACAAGACTGGATCGCAAATTATTAGTCTAACCAGTATAACACCGTTAACAGGATAAGACTAGTAATTTATAGATGGTCATTAGTGACTCGACCTGAATCTTGAGCAAGTTAAGAACTCCTGCTTATAGGGGTTTGTCCTTAGACTAGTATGGGTGAGAGTGGCCTGTAGCCGACTCAATAAGCCTACCTTCTCAGGGACAAAACCTCGTAGATAGCTGGGAACTTAACTGTGCAAGATGGAATTCACTCATTCCTCTACTGAGGAATTAGATAGGTTGTTCCCTTAAGAACTGACTCCAGTTCTTGAACAACGGGGCCCCGCCCTCTATGAGGGTATGAGTCTAAGGGAGGACCTTAGACTTGTTGTTCATTAGAGGATCAGTGGTGCTTAAGGAGCAAAGAGGTAATCACAAGGGTAAAACGGTAATTGGACCCAACTGTGATTACGAACAGCTTGTGAAGGGTCGACTCATGGGTAATGACTATATCAGTGGACACAATAATATCTACAGTGAGGAGAGTGCAGCTACAAGTCTATAGTGGAGTGACTTGTAGTTAATGAATATTGATTAACTGGATCAAAGAGTTTGATCAGTTAATCTCACATCATTGGAGCTCATGATCTGTAGGCCCATTAGATCCCTCCGTTGGCTCAACATGGGAACCCACCTTCCTCCCTCACCTAGAAAACAACGGAGAAGATCCGGTGGTGGTGTCGGTATTCGTACGAGTTCGTGTTGCGTTGATCTTGATCGTGAAGAGAGGAGGAGCACTTGAAGAAAGGTTCTTCAAAGGTAAATACTTGCTGTCCATTTTATTATATATGTTTAATCCATGTTTTACGTTATTTTCCGTTTTAACTAAATCAAGAGTGCGCGATTCGCAATCGCTTTCGCTGCGAGGACTTCGATTCCCTTCATCCCCGCCCCCATTTCATTCACTGTCCCCGCGAAATTTCCCATCTAATTTTGTGGGGAACGGGGCGGGGATTCCCCGCGGGGAATAATTTTCCGTTTATAATTTTATTTTTTAAAATTGTATTAACTAATTTCTTTTTTTAAAAAAAAAAATTGTATTTAAATGGTTAATTATTCTTTAGAGATTTCTAGTTAAGAGGCATTTTTTCAATTTTCTTAGAAAAATAAAATTATATTTAATAAAATTTTAGACTTATGGTTTATTAAATGTATAAAAATATGTATATTTAAAATTAAATAAATTAATCGGAGCGGGGACGGGGTCTGGGTCGGGGACGGGGCCAATAGGGAAAATTTTATCCCCGCTCCCTCCCCCGTTCCCCGTCTAAACGAGGATTCACGGGAAGGGTCGGGCCCCGCGGGAAAAATGGACATCTCTACTCTCACCCATACTAGTCTAAGGAAAAACCTCACAAGCAGGAGTTCGTAGCATGCTCAGGATTCAGGTCAAGTCACTAATGATCATCTATGAATTATGATACTTTTCTTGATAACGGTGTTACACTAGTAGGTTAATAATTCGCGGTCTAGTCTTATATAATCTCATTATACAGGATGCCCCCACTCGCATGTCTACCACAAGAACGAGTTGGATTACCTCGTTTGTACCAAATATAAAGCGGGTCGCATCCATGGTGTTACCAGTATAAGGTTCCCAACCCTATGCATATACCATAGACCTTTTAGGTTATACTTGAACAACTTAATCCAACTTATGTCTACTACAAAATGTTCAAGATCTATCATTATAACCTTGGAAGTTAGTTTATTGGATTTAGATTTATATGCGAGAATATAATAAATAACATCTTTATTTATTTGAAAGAAAACTACACTTGTTTAGGGCATAAATCCCAACAACCTCAAACCTGGATTATGATGTGTTGGAAGGGTATTCTGAGTCTGGTTTCCACCATAAGTGTTGCTTCTATTGTTCAGATAATGTATTTGCTCCATAGTAGATCCTCCATTGGGTTGGGAGCATTGAGATGGTACCACTGTTTGGGGTGATCCTGCCAAATTATTCAGAGCATGAGTGAGAGATGCCATATGAGATTTGAGGGAAGTTACCTCATCCAATTGATACAATCCAGCTACTTGTTTAGATCTGTCGTTATGTGTGGGCCACTGGTAGCTGGCATTTGACACTTTCTCTAGGGGGCACGTGCTTCTGGCATAGTCTTTTCCATGAAAGTCCATTATAGAATAATTGTACCTGGAGCCAATCGGGGTAACCATGTTGTGGACATCTCCTGAGCATGTCCTTATAACGGTCCCAGGCCTCAAATAGTTGTTCTCCCCCCTGCTGCCTGAATGTTCCTATCTTTGTCCTTAACTTTCAGCTTTCACAAGTGGAAAGAATTTGGTCATGAAGGCTTGGGCCAACACCTCCCAAGAGATTGATACTTCCTGCTAGGAGGGACCCTAACCACTCTTTAGCCCTACCCTGCAAAGAGAGAGGAAAGAGGCATAAGCGAATACTATTAGCAGAAATACCATTTAATTTAATTGTACCACAAATTTCTAGAAAATTTTGCAAATGTGAATTAGGGTCTTCTGTGGCTTGTCCTCTAAAAGCACCTTCCCTAACCATCCTAATAAGCCCTGTTTTCAGTTCAAAATTATTAGCATTTATAGGGGGCATGGACAATTCTAGCCTGCTTAAACACAGGTTGGAAATACTCCCTGAATTTTTTATTAGCTCTTGATCTGCCATTGTCTGAATTTTTGCTCTCCCTTGCCTTAGGAGTCTCCTACAAGTCCTTTCTATCTCAGGATCAAAAGGGTGCAAGTCTGCAGCTCTTCCCTTGGGCATACACCTTGAGGTACCAAAACGAACTTAAACAAAAACTAGAAAAAGAAAGAAAACATAAAAAAAAAGAAAACAAATAAGGAAAATTACAAATAAGGAAAAACACAAACACTTTACTCTAAAATTTTGAATTTTCTCCTAAGATTAATTAATCTAAATAATTGTCATTCCCCAGCAACGACGCCAAAAACTTGTAGCGTAGAATTTTATATTGCAATACCGCAAGTGTACGGGTTAAGTTTTAGTATAGTGATTTTAGAGTTCCAAGTATCATCCTCGGGAATGAGTTTCTAGATTAATTAATTACTAAGATACTTATTCTCAATTTTAGCTAAAGCAACAAAACATAGATAGAAAATGAAAACAAAGATAGAAAATAAATGTACAATTGGAGACACGAAAATGATAGAATTGAAGGAAGATGATTTCACAAGTTAATTTCTTATTTAACACATGCAATGAACTAATATTATGAATTTATAAACAAGAAATGAAAATACTCAAGAGAATCTCTCGATCCGTATTGAGCCTCAAACACACGATAAATTCTAAAGTTTCCTTATGAATTTTAAAAGCATGCACGACATTAAGCAACTTGTTTATGTGTTTCCCAAAGAACTCTAGGTCATTCTCATGCCAGATTTTTAAGGATTTTGACAACTTTGCTCTAATATAAGTTTTTTTCTCTCGAGTCCACTTAAACCAACAAGATTTATGAAATTGGGAACAAATTGCCAAAAATAAATAACATAACAAAGTTCAATACATAATCAAATAAATCTAAATCATGCTAATCAAATTTCAACTACAACGTTTAGCTACTCAAAATCACCATAAAAACAAGCTAAAGTCATAGGAAAAGTCTTTAAACTCAATTACAAACTAAAAGAAAGAGAAATAAACTTATGTGTCGATGTCTGTCCCTCATTCCCGAGCTCCCGTCACGATCTCGAGCCTCCACGAACGCTTTGGCTCCCAATGAATGCTCTTCTTTCTCTCCTTAGAGTGTGTATTTCGAAATTAGGGCTAAAAACTACGAAATTCGGCTCCTCCTCAAAGTTGGACAAAATGTTGTATTTATAAGGTTAAACGGCTCAGCGTTGCAACGCTAGGGACAATGTTGTGCCCTAAGCGCGTAGCATATATGGAAAACATTGCCAGTGTTGCAACATCGCTATCCTTGCGTGCGCGTCCTAATCGATCTGGCGTTGCAACGCTAAAAAAGCAGCGTTGCAACGCCCTCGCCACGGTCATGTTGCTTATCTTCCTATTGAGATAGCGTTGTGACGCTGCAAAGCAGCGTTGCAACGCTACCTGCATGGGTCTTCAATGCAAGAATTCTGCACAGATGGCGTTGCAACGCTCTGTAGGGCGTTGCAACGCCATCACCTCGGGTCAATTGGCTAGGTTTGTCTATTCTTCTATCATTTGATGTTATTTTAAGCTCCAAAAAGCCCCGATTTTATCCCGAGTGATCTAAAATGTCTCCAAATGTCCTGTTTATGCTATTTACCTGAAATTAAGTGATTTAAACATATCAAAGCTATGAAATTAACATAAAACTAGCAATAATTAAGTCTAAGGATAATACATTTTGTGTGGTATCAGAGGGTTATTTCACAGCCTGGCCATTACATGGGTTTAACTGAAAATCAAGTTGTCATACCCGATGATGGCATAGAGGATCCATTGTATTTTAAACAGGAAATGAATGACTTGGATAAGGACCAATGGGTCAAGCCATGGACCTTGAAATGGAGTCAATGTACTTCAATTCAATATGAGAACTTGTAGACTAACCTGAAGGGGTAAGACCCATAGGGTGTAAATGGATCTATAAGAGAAAGAGAGATGCAACTAGAAATGTACAAACCTTTAAAGCTAGACTTGTAGCAAAGGATTTTAGCCAAAAGGAATGAGTTGACTATGAGAAAACTTTTCCCCGGTTGTTATGCTTAAGTTGATTAGAATTCTCTTGTCCATAGCCACGTTTTATGATTATGAAATTTGGCAAATGGATGCCAAGACTACTTTTCTGAATGGTAATCTTGAGGAGAGCATCTATATGTCTCAACCCGAAGGGTTCATAATCCAAGGTCAGGAGCAAAAAGTTTGCAAGCTTAATCGATCCATTTATGGGTTGAAGCAAGCTTCCAAATCTTGGAATATAAGATTTGATACTGCGATCAAGTCTTTTGGTTTTGACCAGAATGTTGATGAGCCTTGCGTTTACAAAAAGGTCATTAACGATAAGGTAGCTTTCTTAGTGCTTTATTAGACGATATCTTACTCATTGGGAATGATATAGGATTCCTTACTGACATAAAGAAATGGCTAGCGACCCAATTTCAAATGAAAGATTTGGGAGAAGCACAATATGTTTTTGGGATTCAAATTATAAGGAATCGCAAGAACATAACGCTAGTTTTGTCTCAAGCATCCTAGTGACAAAATGTTGGTACGATATTCGATGCAGAACTCCAAGAAAGGTTTTTGGCTGAGGAAGTTCTTAACAGATTTGGAAGTCGTTCTAAATATGGAATTGTCTATCACCTTATACTGTGACAACAATGGTGTTGTGGTAAATTCAAAAGAACCTCGAAGCCACAAACCAGGAAAGCATATCGAGAGGAAATATCATCTCATTCGAGAGATAGTGAAACGAGGAGATGTGATTGTCACCAAGATCGCTTTGAAGCATAACAGTGTTAATCCTTTTACAAAGACTCTAACGACTAAAGTGTTCGAGGGTCATCTAGAGTGTCTAGGTCTATGAGATTTGTACATAGAGTAATCTAGTGCAAGTGGGAGATATGTAATGGGTATAACGATGTTCTAGTTTATTGTATTTTTTGTTGTGCCCCAAAGTTTTAGATTGTATGTACCCCACTAGACTAGAGTTTTAGTTCAAGTGGAAGTTTATTGTGTTTTATGCTCTAAAACTCGCAGTTTGTATTTTATGTTCAATTTTATTCAATAAAATGTTATTGAAATTGTTGATTCAATTGTTGGTGAAATTCATAAATATTGCTTTAAATTAACCATAAATCCAATAAACTAACATTCTAGGTTCTATTGTGTCTCTTGAACTGTATGTGTGGACATACGAGGATCAAGGTTCAAGAAACAGTCTAAAAGGTCTATAGTATAGAGATGAAGTTGGGTACCTTATCCTGGTAACACTATGGATACGACCCACTTTGTATTTGATACAAACACAATGATCCAACGTGTTCGTGTAGGTGACATGTGAGTGGGCGTATCCTATGTGGTGAGTTCACATAAGAACGAACCGCGATATAGTAACTAATAGATGTAACTCTGTTGACTAGTTAGGTTTCTATTTCAATAGGATGACCTAGGCAACTTGATTTTAATCCTAAGTAGGTTACGAACTCATGTTTGTAAGAGATTATCCTTTGACTAGTATGAGTGAGGGTGGCCTGAGACGCCAACTCAATATGCCTACCTTCTTGGGGACAAAACTGCGTGGGCAGCTGGGGACTTAACCTAACAAGATGGAATTCACTCCTTCCCTATCTTAGGGAAGTAGATGAGTGTTCCCTTAAGTAGTTCCTCCGGAACATGAACAAAGGGTCTTACCCTTTCACTGGCCCGAGAGAGATTTTTGTTTATTAGTTGGACCATAAACAGGTTGTTCATTAGAGAAGCACTGGTACTTAAAGCCATAGGTGTAACCTAGGGATAAAATGGTAATTTGACCCAGCTGGTGTTACGAACACTCTTGAAGGATTGACTTATTGTTATTGGTCTTTTATCCATGGACAAAAAAAATATCTGCAGTGAGAAGAGTGCAACTGCGGGTCTTTAGTGGAGTGTATCTGCAGTTAACGAATGTTGATTAAGCGGTTAATGAGATTAGCCAATTAATCTTGTGTCGTTGGAGCTTATAATCTGTAGGTCCATTAGGTCCACTTCGTAGCTCGTAAAGGGTTCTAAGATTGCTAGATCTTAATTAGAATTTGAAATGTTCAAATTCAATTTGGGAATGAATTCAATGTATGGAGATACATTATAATATAAAGTTTTAGGTTGATTAAAACTTTATAATATAAATTAAATTTTGGATATGATTCAAAATTAATTTATTAGAGAATTAAATATATGAAAGAGTTCAAATATTGTTCTAATGATATGATTCATATTACAAACTATAGGATAAAATTTAACGCACATCAGATGCACATTAAAACTATAGGTCATGGGAGAATGATTAAATATAATTTAATCATAATAATCTAAATTAAATATATGATGTTTAATTCATAAATTAATTAATTGGTGAATTCAATAATTTGTGAGTTTAATTAAGTTAATTAAATTTGATATAATTAAATTAATTAAAACTATAGGTTATGAGAGATGTGCATTTAAATGATAATTAATTTGATTAATAGTTAATTAAATTAATTAATTATTTAATTATTTAATTACATTTTATTTATTAAAATTAAATACAGGGAACGTGTGTTACGCATGTTCCCACTTCCCCTCTCTCCACACTTCTCTCTTTCTCTCCCTCTCCCTTCTCTATTGGTAAAAAAGATAGAGAAGGGGTGTTGGGATGTTGATCGATTGGATATTTGATATTTTTGTTGGGATTTATGCCCTAAACTTATGTAATTTTGATCAATTAAATAAAGTGTTATTTGTTTTGATAAGATTACAGTCTTGCTTTTATAAATCCAATAAACTAAGCTCCAAGGTTATAACATTTATCTTGAAATCAGTGTAGTGGACACTATTTGAGTTGAGTTGAAGATTATAACCTAAATAGTCTATGGTATAAGAATAAGGTTGGAAACCTCACTCTGGTAACACCATGGATGCGACCCAATTTGTAATTAGTACAAATGAGGTAATCCAACTCATTCATGTAGTTGACATGCGAGTGGGGGCATCCTGTATGAAGAGTTCATACAAGACTGGATCGCAAATTATTAGTCTAACCAGTATAACACCGTTAACTGGATAAGACTGGTAATTTATAGATGGTCATTAGTGACTCGACTTGAATCCTGAGCAAGTTAAGAACTCCTGCTTATAGGGTTTGTTCTTAGACTAGTATGGGTGAGAGTGGCCTGTAGCCGACTCAATAAGCCTACCTTCTCAGGCACAGAACCTCGTAGGTAGCTGGGCACTTAACTGTGCAAGATGGAATTCACTCATTCCTCTACTGAGGAATTAGATAGGTTGTTCCCTCAAGAACTGACTCCAGGTCTTGAACAACGAGGCCCCGCCCTCTATGAGGGTATGAGTCTAAGGTACGACCTTAGACTTGTTGTTCATTAGAGGATCAGTGATGCTTAAGGAGCAAAGAGGTAATCCCAGGGGTAAAATGGTAATTTGACCTAGCTGTGATTACGAACAACCTGTGAAGGGTCGACTCATGGATAATGACTATATCAGTGGACACAAAAGCAGAAGACGACAAAAGACGACAAAAGCAGAAGACGACAAAAGCAGCGTTGCAACGCTAGATACGTTTCACGCGAGGAGCAACGGGCAGAACACGTTTATTTTATTATATATATTAATTATAAAACGTTTTATATTTAATATATTTTAATTAATATAATTAGATTATATTAATTAAAATTATTTCTAGGGTGCCAAAATTGGTCTAATTTTTGCTATTTTAATTATGCAATTGTTGTGTAATTATTGTCATGCATAATGTATGCTTGTATTTTAGAAATCCCACCTTAGGTTAAGCATTTTCATGCATCATTTATAATATAAGGAGTTATATTATATAGTTTGCATGATTAATTAATATAAGGTTGTTATATTAATTATGGACAGCATTGACATACATTATTTTTCATGAGATGAATATGCTATGAATGTCTTATTATTCATGTGATGAATGATCAAGCACTATAACATAGTATGCATGTCACCTAAGGTTAATTATTAGTTTTAAAATGTTTAGAACTTGGAAATAATAGACCTTAGGTTATCTAGTTCTAATTAGATTAGAATTAGGAACCAAGTAATTTATAAGCTATGATTAAAAGAGGAACTCGCTCTAAGAAAGTTCTGTCTAGGTCAGGGTATTTAAGCTAACGAAAAACTAACACCCTACCCGAAATCGACTGGGGAGTGAAATTTAATCAGAGAGTCTTATAAATTACAGTAGCATCGGCGGGTTTATTAAGGGGTTAATAAACTAGAAATCCTAGGTTTAATATAAGGAGTTATATTAACAAACTTAGGATAAAATCAATATAAGAGTTATATTGATCATCAATATAAGAGTTATGTTGATAGAGTAAGGTAAAACCATTAGCCGGGTTTTAGCCTAAGAAAAATTCCTATAAATTTAAAGTATTCAGTGGGAGGAAAAAGTGTATGAGATACATATTTTTTCACCTACGTTATCACTGGGAAGTTCACACCGTGAGATTCATACTTGGTCTCGTGGCGCAAACGGGAGCGTCCCCCTTTGGATGGTGTTTGTATGAGTCAATACCAAGGTGAATGGAGAGGGTACTTATAGTGAGTGGGAGCAGATTTAGTGAAAACAAAACCCACGGTCTCTTTTGTCGATTTACACAATCGTTAGACCACTATGGTCACCGCTAGTTTGGCTGGACTGCACAATCCTTCTGGAGGGTTTGATCATGGGGATCTAACACAGTGAGACACCCAAAAGGGATAAAGATTTCCTTAGACTATTTTCCAATCTAGTCCTCCTTCTTGGCGAATTTTATTGGATCGAGACTGCGGGATCTAAAGACAAAGGGTTACACTCACGGGATACATAAGTTGTGTATGTATCCAGACCGAAAAATGGTAACTAAAACCTATAGGAATAAGAGTTATTCTGGCATTAGATTTTGGTCAAGAGTGTCTTGATCCAGAGGAGGAGTGTTTTTTATTACCCTTCGATGTCATACATTCTAAACCTTTGGAGTATCATTGCAAATTATTAATGGCTTAGGAATCATTTGATAATTAGCTAAAACATGATTGGATTAGAGTTATAGCAAGAAACTCATACAAGTTTGTTTGTAAAATTTTCAGCAAAATGTCTAGCTCTATAATTTCCTTATTGGGTGCGGAAAAGTTAACCGGAGAGAATATGATGACATGGAAAAACAAACTCAACACTATTTTGGTAGTGGATGATCTGAAGTTTGTGCTAACTGAGGAGTGTCCTCAAGTGCCGACCTCGAATGCGTCACAAAATGTTCGTGATGCATATGATCGATGGATCAAGGTCAATGATAAGGCCAAGATCTACATGCTGGCAAGTATGTCTGACATATTAGCCAAGAAGGATGAGGCATGATTACCGCCAAGGAAATCATGGATTCGTGCGGTATGTTTGGACAACACCACACAAGCCCGACATAATGCCCTAAAGTTCATATTCAACTCGAGGATGCCAGAGGGTACATCTGTTCGGGATCATGTCCTGGATATGATGGTGCACTTTAACATCGCGAGTCGAATAATGCTTCCATCGATGAATCGAGCCAGTCGACTTTATTCGAAACCCTTCCGAGATAGTTTCCTCTGATTTAGAAGTAATGTTTGTTATGAACAAGCTTACTTTTAATCTTACCTCCTTCGAATGAACTCCGGACCTTTCACTCTTTGATGAAAATTCGTGGATCGAAAGGTGAGGCAAATGTTGCCGTAGGAGTTATCACGCAGGTTCGACCTGGATAAAATAAGGGCTTCATCTTCTTCTAACCCGAGAGAAAAGAAGAAGAACATGAAGAAGGTTGGTAAAGGGAAACCGACTGACAAAGTTGCCGCCCAAAAGGGCAAGAAAGTCAAAGACGTTGCTGACAAAGGAAAGTGTTTCCACTGCAACGAAGACGGGCATTGGAAACGGAATCGTCCAAGTACATTGCGAGAAAAGAAGAAGGAAGGTAAATATGATTTACTTTGCCTAGAAGCTTGTTTAGTGGATAATGATAAAACAGCTTGGATACTTGATTCAGGCGCCACTAATCATGTTTGTTCTTCTTTTCAGGGAATTGATTCCTGGCAGCAGCTACAACAAGGAGAGATAACGCTCCAGGTTAGAAATGGAGAGGTCGTCTCAGCTATAGCAGTAGGCACAATGAAGCTTTATTTTGGCAAGAAATATGTATTGTTGGACAATATATTAGTGATACCAGGGTTTACTAGAAACCTTATTTTTATTTCTTTCCTTATTGAACAATGTATTTCTGTTTCCTTTTCTATAAATAAAGTGTTTATTTTGAAGAAAGGTTTAGAAATATGTTCAGCTTCATTAGAAAATGGATTGTATATTTTAAGGCCTAATTTAGTCAAAATGGTTTTGAACACTGAATTATTTAAAACTGCAAACGCACAAACTAAGAAACGTAAAATTTCTCCTAAAGAAAATGTTCATCTTTGGCATCTAAGATTGGGTCACATTAATCTCAATAGGATTGAGAGATTGGTAAAGAAAGGACTTCTAAACGAGTTAGAAGAAAATTCTTTGCCAGTATGTGAATCCTGGCTAGAAGGCAAGATGACTAAAAGACCTTTTAGTAGAAAAGGTTATAGAGCCAAAGACACTTTGGAGCTCATACATTCAGACCTTTTTGGTCCGATGAATGTTAAAGTCAGGGGAGGATATGAATATTTCATCTCTTTTATATATGATTATTCCATATATGGGCATATTTACCTAATGCACCACAAGTTTGAAGCACTTGAAAAGTTCAAGGAATTCAAGACTGAGGTTGAAAATTAATTTGCAGTTGGGATGGTCAGTAGGTATCAATCCAATCCAGGACTTGAACACTGGATAGCGGTTAAAACGATCTTTAAGTATCTTCGGAGAACAAGGAACTACATGCTTGTGTATGGGGCTAAGGATTTGATCCTTACAGGATACACGGATTCTGACTTTCAGACTGATAAAGATTCTCGGAAATCTACATCAGGGTCACTTTTCACTTTTAACAGAGGAGTTGTAGTATGGCGAAGCATCAAACAAGGATGCATCGCTGATTCCACCATGGAGGCCGAATATGTAGCAGCTTGTGAAGCAACTAAGGAGGTCGTTTGGTTAAGGAAATTTATGCGAAATTTGAAAGTTGTTCTAAATATGACTTTACCCGTCACACTGTATTGCGATAACAGTGGTGCAGTGGCAAATTCGAGGGAACCCCGAAGTCACAAGAGGGGAAAGCACATAGAGTGGAAGTATCATCTCATCCGGCAGATCGTGCATAGAGGAGACGTGATTGTCACGAAAATAGCCTCAGAGCACAACATTGCTGATCTTTTTTCAAAGGCTCTCACGATTAAAGTATTTGAGAGTCACCTAGAAGGTCTAGGTTTACAAATCTTCCCCAACTAGGGCAAGTGGGAGTATTTTGTACAAAGGGGTTTAAATGACCTAGTTTATTGTATTTACATTAATGTAATGTTTAGTACTCCATAAGCTTTAGGTCAAGTGGGAGATTGTTGGGATTTATGCCCTAAACTTGTGTAATTTTGATCAATTAAATAAAGTGTTATTTGTTTTGATAAGATTACAGTCTTGCTTTTATAAATCCAATAAACTAAGCTCACAGGTTATAACATTTATCTTGAAATCAGTGTAGTGGACATTATTTGGGTTGAGTTCAAGATTATAACCTAAATAGTCTATGGTATAAGAATACGGTTAGAAACCTCATTCTGGTAACACCATGGATGCGGCCCACTTTGTAATTAGTACAAATGAGGTAATCCAACTCATTCATGTAGTTAACATGCGAGTGGGGGCATCCTGTATGAAGAGTTCATACAAGATCGGATCGCAAATTATTAGTCTAACCAAATTGTAACAATCAAGTTAACAAGATAAGACTAGTAATTTATAGATGGTCATTAGTGACTCGACTCAATCTGAGCAAGTTAAGAACTCCTCGCTATATGGGGTTTGTCCTTAGACTAGTATGGGTGAGAGTGGCACTGTGCCGACTCAATAAGCCTACCTTCTCGTGGACAGAACCTCGTGAGGTAGCCGGGAACTTAACTGTGCAAGATGGAATTCACTCATTCCTCTCTCGAGGAATTAGATAGGTTGTTCCCTCAAGAACCGACTCTGTGGTCTTGAACAACGGGGCCCCGTCCTCTATGAGGGTATGAATCTAAGGTAGGACCTTAGACTTGTTGTTCATTAGAGGATCAGTGGTGCTTAAGGAGCAAAGAGGTAATCACAGGGGTAAAACGGTAATTTGACCCAACTGTGATTACGAACAACCTGTGAAGGGTCGACTCATGGGTAATGACTATATCGATGGACACAATAATATCTACAAGAGAGAGAGTGCAACTACAAGTCTATAGTGAAGTGACTTGTAGTTAATGAATATTGATTAACTGGATCAAAGAGTTTGATCAGTTAATCTCACATCATTGGAGCTCATGATCTGTAGGTCCATTAGATCCCTCCGTTGGCTCAACATGGTAATATTGAGAGTATAAAGTTAGGAGTGAAATTGAAGTGTTCAATTTCATACATGAGGAGTTATATCAATTATATATGATATAATTGATATAATATATAGTTTTAATGTGAATTAGATTCATATATAAACTATGTACTAAAGAGAGATTAAAGGAGGGGTAGGATGGTCATTTCCATCACATTCCCCTATATATATGGTTGCATGAGATGCAACTAGGTTAAGGATTTAGAAGCTCCCTTGTTGTTGTTGGAAAAGTTCCAAGACAACAAGCATCTCTCTCAAAATTATCTCACATCTCCTAAAGGGAACCCACCTTCCTCCCTCACCTAGAGAACAACGGAGAAGATCCGGTGTTCGTGTCTTCACACGTTAGAGTTCTTGTTGTTGAGATCGTGACCGTGGGAGAGAGGAGCACTCGAAGAAAGGTTCTTCAAAGGTAAATTCTTGCTGACCATTCTAATTTTATGCTTAATCTATTTTTGTATGTTCTTGAATTTATCGATGTAACTAAATCAAGAGCGCGCGATTCGCACTCGCTTCCGCTGCGGGTACTTCGATTCCCTTCAATTTTTTCTCAATTAGATTGAGATTTCTCTCTTCTAAAAATTTCCAAAAATCTTTTGAGTAAGGTTTCCCACAAAACCTTGATCTTAGAAATTTAGAGAATAGAGAGTTTTCCCTTAGTGATTGTGTTCTTCAAAATTTCAAAAAGGTTTTGGAATTGCCAGTTGGTATAAATTGCAGAAAAGTTCTTTACTGTAGAATTTCCAGATATATCCTTCTTAATTTAGAATTTATTTCTGGATTTTTTTTGTGTAAATCATAGATGTTGTTGATCGTTTATTTGCCAATGTACTGGTATTTTAGAAATCAGTATCGATGCGATAGATCAAATTGACTTCCGCTGTAATTGGTTTATTGAAACCATCAGTGATGACCTCATTTCGAATATGATTAGAGGTCCACCGCTTTTGACGAATGAGTTTGAAATCTCTGTCCACATTCAACGTGTGCACTATCATCTTCGGATCTACTCCCGACATGTCATGATCATGCGAGCACGTTAGCATTTTGCAGGAGGAACTCAATGAGGCTCCTCCCACGTATTGATCAACCTCCACTGCATCGTCTCGATTTTGGCCTCCTCGGGTTGGACGTCTTGAGTTCTAGCTGTACTCGACAAGGTGTCGGTCATTGTCAGACTCCTCTCCGTCGTTGATCGAGTTAACTTGACTCAAATCGTTGCTCATGGTGAACAACATTAGAACTCCTTAGCACATAGAATTGCAAGAAAAGTTTTCGTTATCCCCATAGACAGCGCTAACTGTTGATACCAGAATTTGGACAGTCGGATCAACGATAAATTTGTATTACCAAGAACAGTGAATACCTGCAAAACAGAGAACTAACACTGGTGTGGTGCTGAGTCACACACACTCCGACGCTCAAGTGAGAAATGTGAACTCTCTTTTGGCGAATTGAGACTCTAGCTAGAACGCAGGAAATGTTTGCTTACCTATTCCATCGTACCACTAGAGATTATATAACTGTGTGACTCGTAATGGTTGATAGAGGTTGTATGACCCACTAACTCGTTATGATCGTTCGACCTTAGTTAAGGTCGCTATTACTTAGAAGGAGACGTTTTTTGCAACATGTCTACTCCTTTCATCTTCCAACGTTCGCAGCCTCATTTACTGAAAAATGGAAGATCCGCTTTCAGCCGCGGTCAATCTTCCTGGGTCTGGGGACTCGGACCAACCCTCTAAGCCGGGAGATTCGGGCTGACCCCCTAAGGTCGACCAGGTGATGCCTAGGGCGACCTAGGGGGTCAGCTTCCCTTAGTCGAGAGGCTCGGGACTGACCCAAAGGAGTCGAGGAACATGGGTTAACCCGCTTGTTGGGGTGTATGTCCTAAGCTCGTGTCGTTTGTAACAGTTCTTGTTTTAATAAATAAAAGTTATTTGTTATTCAAACCTTGTATCTCGCATTTATGAACTTAATCCAATAAACTCAGCTTCAGAATCATGCTTATGAGAACTTGAATGGTGTGTTGTGGACACACAGGTAAGATCACGTTCGAGTTATTGACCCAAACGGTCTATAGTATATGGATAGGGTTGGGAACCTCATCTTGGTAACACTATGGATGCGACCCACTTTGTATTAGATACAAACGAGGGGATCCAACTCGTTCATGTAGTTGACATGCGAGTAGGGGCATCATGTGCAATGAGATTGTACAAGACCGGACCGTGAATTATTAGACCAACTGATGTAACACTGTTAACAGTTTAGGACTAATAAATTCGTAGATGACCATTAGTGACTCATCCTTAATCTTAAGCGTGTTACGGACTCCTGTCTGTGGGAGTCTATCCTTTGACTAGTATAGTTTAATGTGAATTAGATTCATAATAAACTATAGTATAACCTAATTAGGAAATTAAGGCTTAAATTGGAGAAATTGGATTGAGAGAAATAAAATTGAATGTGATTCAATTTTAAATTCCATAATTATGCAAATAGGATTTGCATGATAAGATATGTGATACCTTATACTATATAGTATGCAAATATGATTTGCATATTATATGATTGTGGTAAAGTGGTAAATTGGTGGAGATTTCACCTCCACCACATACCACTATAGAAAGGTGGATTGTAAAGCTTTTCATAAGACAATTCTCATTTTTTTGGAAATCCACTAAAAAGAGAACTTCATTCTCTCTCAAAACTCTCTCATCTTCTCCAAACCCATAATCCAAAGGGAGTCCCACAACTCTCCCTTATCCGCCAGAGAACAACTGAGAAGATTAAGTGGAAGTGTCTCAAGATCGTGTTCGGTTCGTGGTTCGAAGAGGAGATCGAGAGAGATCGTTGAGTTCGTGACCGGGAGAAGGATTTCTTGAATAAGTGTTCTTTAAGATGTTAGTACACTTGCTCTATTTTTCCTTCTCTTTATCATGTTTAGCCTATGATTTACATGAGATGTATGTTCAATTTTAAGAGAAACGGTAATACAATGAAAGCAACACGATTTACATCGCTTCTGCTGCGGGATTCAATCCCATCAATTGGTATTAGAGGCATGCTTTTATTTTTCGTTGTTGTTCCGTAATTTTTCTTAAAAATAAGTGGGTAGCCTTGCAATTCATGTGATGATTGTTTAAGGTTTTGCAAATTGAATGTTTTCGATTTTGGCACCTAGATTAGATTTACAATTTTCATTGAAAAGTTCAATGTAAGGGCTCGTTGTTCTGGGCATTAATGTTGTAAATCAAGTCTGTAAGTCCGTGTCGTCCGTGGCAAGGCGTTGTTGTGGTGAAACGGAGCATAAACGGGCGAAGAACAGAAGCGTTCTATTCTGTGCAAAGCATGGCGTTGCAATGCTGTGTAACAACGTCGCAACGTCGTGTAGGTAGTCCCAAGCGCACTACAGGCATGGCGTTGCAACGTCGTGCGCATTGAGACGTAGGAGTAGGCGTGGAGTGGCACAACATTGCAACGTCGTGCGTCATGGAGTAGTTTGCGCGAGGATTCCGCGGGAACTGAGCGTTGAGGATAGTTTTTTCGAATAAATTTGTGTTTGTATTTTTTTTTATTATATTTCAGTTTTTATCAATTAATATTAATTAATTTTAATATATTTGATATATTAATGTTAATTAATTTAATTAATGTCCTTAAGGTGCTAAAAGTGGTTCAACTTACTATTTAATTTATGCATTTGATGTATGAATATTTATGTGCATATGATATGACATATAGATTTAAAATCTCACCTTAGGTTAAGCATTTCATGCATCATATTTATATTATAAGAGTTATAATTCTTTTTTTTTTGAGAAAAAAGTTATAATATATAGTATGCATGATTAATTAATAATTTAATATAAGTGTTATATTAATTAGATTAAAAGCATTGACATGCATTTAGTTCATGTGATGAAGGTATGTTATATACTTTTATTATTCATGTGATGAATGATCAAGCACAATAACATAGAAATGCATGTAACCTAAGTTAATTAATTAGTTTTAAATGGTTTAGAACTTGAATTGATTAGATTTAGGTTTTCTAGTTCTAATAAGATTAGAATTATGAAATAAATATGATTTATGTTATGGTGATTGATTAGTAACTCTGTCTAAGGAAGGTTCTGTCTAAGGTTGGGGTATTTAAGTTGACGGTTTACGGAACACCCCTACCTGGGAACCGACCTGGGATTGAATTTGATATGGAGATTCATAGATTATATTTTCATGAGTGGTGTTTATTAAGAGTTAATAATTTAAACTCACATAGACCTAAGTTAATAAGTTGTTATAGACTTAGGCTAATCCAATATAAGAGTTATATTGGTAGACCTGTAAATATAGTCGGTTTATCTAGGTCAATCCCGTTAACCTAAAGTGCACAGTGGGAGGAAATATAGTGTATATGATACATTAATTTCCACCCACAAATCTCCGTTAAGTTTACACCGTGAGATCCATACTCGGTCTCGTGGCGCAAATGGGAGCATCCCCCTTCAGATTGTATTTGTATGGGTCAATATTCAAGGTGAATGGAGAGAGTACTTATAGTGAGTGGGAGCAGGACCTGTGAAAATAGGACTCACGGTCTCTTCTATTGATTCACAACATGAGACACCTATGATCTGCCTGCTAGTTTGGCCTACACCAGACAATCCCTTTAAAGGGCCTTGATCATGGGGGTCGGAACACCGTGAATTCCTGAAAGGGACACGATTGCCTTAGTTTATCTTTCAACGTAGTCCTCCATTCGGCGGCTATTGTTTGGATGGAAACTCTTAGGTCTAAAGATAGAGGGTTACACTCACGGATTCATTAAGAGTTAATGAGTCCGACCGAAAAATGGTAACTGGAGGCCTATATGAATAAGAGTTATTCTTGAGTTAGGATCTGGTCGAAATAGTTTCGTCCTAGAGGATGAGTGATTTTGTCTACTTGGTGGAGGTCATTCTAAACCTTTGGGGTATCATTGCAATTTTATATGACCTAGGGATCATAGATTAAAATTTGCTAAAAACTGACTGGATTTTACAAAAGTTTTTGCGAGAAACTAATACAAAGTTTTTTATGTGTTCAGCAAAATGTCTAGTTCAATCATCGCTCTTCTAGCCTCGGACATATTAATAAGCGATAACTACCAAACGTGGAAGAATAATATCAACACAATCTTTGTTATTGACGACCTAAAATTCGCGGTCACTGAGGAGTGTCCTCAGGTGCCAAGCCCGACTGCGACACGAAGTGTTCATGACGTATTCGATAGGTGGACCAAGGCCAATGAAAAGGCCAAGGTTTATATCTTAGCCAGCTTGTATGAAGTCTTGGCTAAGAAACATGAGAGCATGGTCATCGCCAAGGAGATCATAGAGTCATTGCAGACCATGTTTGGACAACAATCCTTTCAGGTCAGGCACGACGCTCTCAAGCCCATCTTCAATGCGCAGATGAAAGAGGGAACATCTGTCTGGGAACACGTTCTCGACATGATGGTCCATTTTAATTTGGCAGAGATGAACGGTGCTTCTATCGATGAGTCAAACCAAATGAGCTTCATTTTGGAGACTCTTCCGAAGAGTTTCCTTCAGTTTCGTAGCAATGTTGTTATGAACAAAATTAGCTACACTCTGACCACCCTTTTGAATGAATTGCAAACTTTCCAATCCTTGATGAGAGTCAAGGGACAGGAAGCTGAGGCAAATGTTACCTTCAGGTCCTTCAACAGAGTTTCGACCTCGGGGACCAAGTCTGCAGAGATCTTCTTCAGGCCCGAAAGAGAAGAAGAAGATAATGAAAAAGGATGGGAAAGCTGGTTGCGCTGCCGCCCAAAAGGGAAAGAAGGTCAAGGAGGTTGCAGATAAAGGAAAGTGTTTCTACTGCAACGGGGACGGACACTGGAAATGAAACTGCCCCAAATTCCTTGTCGAGAAGAAGAAGGCAGGTAAATGTGATTTACTTGTTACTAAAACCTGTTTAGTGGAGAGTAATGACTTTGTCTAGATACTAGATTCATGCGTCACTAACCATGTTTGTTCTTCTTTTTCAGAGAATTAGTTCCTTGCAGCGACTGCAAGAAGGAGAGATAACGCTTAAGGTTGGATCCGGGCAAGTTGTCTCAGGCACAGCAGTGGGCACGATGAAGCTACATTTTGGCAGGAAGCACTTATTATTAGATAATATGTACATAGTGTCAAGGTTTACTAGAAATCTTATTTCTATTTCCTGCCTAATTGAACATTGTATTTCTGTCACTTTTGAATTCAATAAAGCGTTAATTTCTTTCAACGGTGTTGAGATATGTTCAGCTTCACTTGAGAATAATTTATATGTTTTAAGGCCCAATTCAATCAAAAGTGTTTTGAATACGAAATTGTTTAAAACTGCTGAAATGCGAACTAAAAGGTTAAAAGTTTCTCCTAAAGAAAACACCCACCTTTGGCATTTAAGGTTAGGCCACATAAATCTCAATAGGATTGAGAAACTAGTGAAGAATGGACTTCTAAGCGAGTTAGAAGAAAATTCTTTACTGGTATGTGAGTCATGCCTTGAAGGCAAAATTACCAAACGACCTTTTAGTGGAAAAAGTTATAGAGCTAAAGAACCTTTGGAGCTTATACACATTGACCTTTGTGGTCCGATGAGTGTTAAAGCCCAAGAAGGTTACGAATACTTCATCTCTTTCATTGATGATTATTCGAGATATGGGTACGTTTACCTTATGCATCGCAAGTCTGAAGCTCTTGAAAAGTTCAAGGAGTAAACGATTGAGGTTGAGAACCAATTAGGTAAAACGATTAAAACGCTCCGATCAGATCGAAGTGGAGAGTATATGGACCTTGAATTCCAGGACTATATAATAGAACATGGAATTACGTCGCAACTCTCAGCATCCGATATGACACTGCAGAATGGTGTATCAAAGAGGAGAAACAAAACCCTGTTGGACATGGTTCGATCGATGATGAGTTACGTTCATCTCTCTGACTTGTTTTGGGGTTACGCAGTGGAGACTGCAATATACATTTTGAAAAGTGTTTCGTCGAAGATGTTTCTGAGACACACCATTCAAACTCTGGAATGGTCGTAAAGGTAGTTTACGTCATTTCTGGTGTCAAACCCGAAGAAGTTGGAACCTCATTCAAAGTTGTGCCTCTTTGTAGGTTACCTAAAGGAAACGAGAGGTGGTCTATTTTTTTATCCTAAGGAAAATAGGGTGCTTGTGTCGACAAATGCCACATGCCTTGAGAAGGATCACATCAGGGATTACAAACCAAGGGTAAGGTTGTGTTGAACGAAATGGGCAGTTCATCAGCAAGAGTTGCTAATGGTGCTAGTGAAGGGAATGAAACTCCCGCAGCGGAAACGACTTTGAATCGTCGTGGTGTTCGTTGTGAAAAACGTTTTCTTAAAACTGAATTTATCACACAAATCCTAGGTTAAACTTGGTTAAAACGAAGGAAAAACAGTGAGCAACGATTACTTACTTGTTGAAGAACACTTCTTCGGCATTTCCTTCTCCGATCACGAACTCTTCGTGCCCTCGATCTCTACGATCATGATCTCTCGAACCGAACGAATTGGACACCTCCAATTGATCTTCTCGGTTGTTCTCGGTCGGTAGAGGGGGAGTAGTGGGACTCCCTTTGATTTGGGGTAGAGAGAACTTTTGAGAGATTGAGAGAGTTTGAGAGAGAAGCTTTTGGTGAGATTCCAAAAAATGACCAATGAGCCTACCAAAGCCTTCTCACAAAGGCCTTATACAATGGTGATAGGTGGAGTTGAAATCTCCACCTATTCACCATTTTACCACAACATTAGGTTATGCAAATCATATTTGCATAACACATATAATAGATATCTCATATCATATTTGCATAACACATATAATAGATATCTCATATCTTATTATACAAATCACATTTGTATAATTGTGGATTTTGAATTGAATCACATTCAATTTTAATTTCTCTCAATCCAATTTCTCTAAATTAGCATTAATTAATCAATTAGGCTAACCTATAGTTTATTATGAATCTCATTCACATTAAACTATATATTATGTCAATCATATCTCATATAAATGACATAAATACCCTTTTAATGAATTTGAACACTTCAAATCCACACCAAACTGTAAACCCTCAATATATCCAGTTTGAGCCAATCGAGGGACCTAATGGACCTACAGATGACGAGCTCCAATGATCCGAGACTAACCTGTCAAACTCTTTGACCCGGTTATTCAACATTCATTAGCTACGGTAACATTCCACTAAAGCCCGTAGCTGTACTCCCATCACTGTAGGACAAGTTGTGTCCATTGATATAACCAATGCCCGTGAGTCGACCCTTCACAGGTTATTCGTAGACACTTCTGGATCAAATTATCGTTTTACCACTGTGTCTACCTCTTGCTCCTTAAGTCCCCACTGCTCCTATAATGAACAACAACGTTGTATGGTCCAACCATAAACAACATCCCTCTCGGGTCAGTGAGAGGATGGGTGCCCGTTGTCCAAGCCCTGGAGACAACACTTAAGGGAACAACCCCTCTAGCTTCCCTAAGTCGGGAACGAGTGAATTCCATCTCGCGTAGTCAAGTTCCCAGCTCCCCACGTGGCCTTGTCCCTGAGAAGATAAGACATATTGGGCGAGTAACTGTGACCATCCTCACCTGTACTAGTCAAAGGACAGATCCCCACAGACAGGAGTTCGTAACACGCTCAAGATTAAGGTCGAGTCACTATTGGTCATCTACGAAGTTATTAGTCCTATATTGTTAACGGTGTTACATCAGTAGGTCTAATAATTCACAGTCTGGTCTTGTACAATCTCATTGCACATGATGCCTCCACTCGCATGTCAACCACATGAACGAGCTGGATCACCTCGTTTGTATCTAATACAAAGTGGGTTGCATCCACAACGTAACCAGGATTAGGTCTCCAACCCTATCCGTATACTGTAGACCGTTCGGGTCATTAACCCAAACATGATCCTCCTTGTGTGTCCACTTCACATCGTTCAGGTTCTAGTTCTCTCATAATTTAATGACCCTGGAGCTTAGTTTATTGGATAAAGTTTGTAAATATGTGAGACACAAAGTGATGAAAAAAAATAACTCTTATTTATTTCAATAATGAATATTACAAACATATACGAGATTAGGACATACATCCAACAAACTCCCACTTGGACCAAGCTAGTGGAGTACAAAATACATTTCTCAAATGTACAGTAAAAATACAATAAACTAGGGCATTGAATACCCGTTACAATACTCCCACTTGCCCTAATCAGGAAGCACTCGAAGACCTAGACTCTCTAGGTGACCCTGTAACACCTTAGCCGTGAGGGCCTTTGTAAATGGATCAGTAACGTTGTGCTCCGACGCTATCTCGCGTGATCGCCACGCCTCATGGTGTCTCCCGTGTCGTGATGATATACGCTCAATGTGCTTGCCCCTCTTATGACTCCGAGGTTCTCTCGAGTTGGCTACTGCACCACTGTTGTCACAAAACAAGGTAATCGACAAGTTCATATTTGGAACAACTTCCAAATCCATCATGAACTTCCTAAGCCAAACAGCTTCCTTTGCAGCTTCACAAGCCGCAACATACTCGGCTTCCATCGTGGAATCAGCTATGCATCCCTTCTTGATGTTTCGCCATACTATAGCTTCTCCATTCAAAATGAAGGTTGACCCCGAAGTGGATTTCCTAGAATCCTTATCGGTTTGAAAGTCAGAATCTGTGTATCCCGCAAAGATCAAATCCCCACTCCCATACACAAGGTTGTAGTTCCTCGTTCTCCTAAGATACTTGAGGATTGCCTTTACGGTTGTCCACTGATCTAATCCTGGATTGGATTGATACCTACTGACAATCCCAATTGCATAACAGATATCGGGCCTAGTACACAACATGACATACATGAGGCTTCCTACAGCTGAAGCATAGGGGATTCGTCTCATATCCTCAACCTCTTGAGGTGTCTTAGGACATTGATCCTTAGACAGGTGAACCCCATGCCTGAAAGGCAGCAAGCCCTTCTTGGAGTTCTGCATCTTATATCTAGATAACATCTTGTCAATATAAGACGCCTGAGACATGGCTAGCGTTCTGTTCTTCCGATTCCGGACTGTCTGGATACCTAGAACATACTAGGCCTCTCCCAAATCATTCATTTGGAATTGCAAAGCCAACCATTTCTTAATGTCAATAAGAAATCCTACCTCATTCCCAATGAGAAGGATATCATCCATATATAATATCAAAAATGCGACAGTGTTGTTGACGATTTTCTTGTAAACACAAGGCTCGCCAACATTCTGATCAAAGCCATAAGATTTGATCGCCTCATCAAACCTTATATTCCAAGACCTCGAGGCTTGTTTCAGTCCATAAATAGACCTATGAAGCCGGCAAACCTTTTGCTCTTGGTCTTGGGCAATGAACCATTTGGGTTGGTCCATGTAGATGGTTTCATCAAGATTGTCATTCAGAAAGGTTGTCTTGACATCCATCTGCAATACCTCATAGTCATAATATGCGGCAATGGCCAGAAGGATCCTAATCGGCTTTACCATGGCAACAGGTGAAAAGATTTCCTCATAGTCAACCCCTTCAACCTGGGTAAAACCTTTTGGCACTAGTCGTGCTTTGAAGGTCTGCACCTTCCCATCTACGCCACGTTTACGCTTGTAGATCCATTTAAAACCAATAGGCTTTACCCCATCCGGTTGATCCACAAGCTCTCAGACAGAATTGAAGTACATCGACTCCATTTCTTGGTTCATAGCTTTAATCCATTCGTCTTTGTCAACGTCTGTCATTGCCTGATCATAGGTCAATGGATCCTCGCAGTCATCATCAGGGGTGACGACTTGCGTTTCAGCTAAACCCATGTAACATTCAGGCTGTCTCTGTTGGGATTTGTGCCCTAAACTTGTGTAATTTTGATCAAATAAATAAAGAGTTATTTGTTTTGATAAAATTATATTCTTGCTTTATAAATCCAATAAACTAAGCTCCAAGGTTATAATATATCTTGAACATCAGTGTAGTGGACACTATTTGGATTGTGTTCAAGAATATAACCTAAATGGTCTATGGTATAAGAATAAGGTTGGAAACCTCATTCTGGTAACACCATGGATGCGACCCACTTTGTAATTTGTACAAATGAGGTAACCGAACTCATTCATCTAGTTGACATGCGAGTGGGGGCATCCTGTATGAAGAGTTCATACAAGACCGGACTGCAAATTATTACTCTAACCAGTGTAACACCGTTAACATGATAATACTGATAATTTATAGATGGTCATTAGTGACTCGACCTGAATCCTGAGTAAGTTAAGAACTCCTGCTTATAGGGGTCTGTCCTTAGACTAGTATGGGTGAGAGTGGCCTATAGTCGACTCAATAAGCCTACCTTCTCAGGGACAGAACCTCGTAGGTAGCTGGAGAGTTAACTATACAAGATGGAATTAATTCATTCCTACATTAAGGAATTAGATAGGTTGTTCCCTTAAAAACTGACTCCATGTCTTGAACAACGGGGCCCCACCCTCTAACTGACTTAAGAGGGTATGAGTCTATAGTAGGACCTTAGACTTGTTGTTCATTAGAGGATCAGTGGTGCTTAAGGAACAAAGAGGTAATCATAGGGGTAAAACGGTAATTTGACCTAGCTGTGATTACGAACAACCTATGAAGGGTCGACTCATGGGTAATGATTATATCAATGGACACAATATAATCTACAGTGAGGAGAGTGCAACTACAAGTCTATAGTGGAGTGACTTGTAGTTAATGAATATTGATTAACTAGATCAAAGAGTTTGATCAGTTAATCTCACATCATTGGAGCTCATGAACTGTAGGTCCATTAGGTCCCTCTGTTGGCTCAACATGGTTATATTGAGGGTATAAAGTTAGGAATGAAATGAAAGTGTTCAATTTCATGCATGAGGTGTTATATCAGTTTTATATGATATAATTGATATAATATATGGTTTTAATGTGAATTAGATTCACATATAAACTATATACTAATGAGAGAATGAAGGAAGGATAGGGTGGTAATTTCCATTCTATTTCCTTATAAAAGGTTGCATGAGATGCAATTTGAACTAGAAGCAAAATCTTGAAAAACCCTAGATAATCAAGTGTATTGTCTTGTTGGAAAGGTTCCACAAACAAAATACACAACCTCTCTCACAAACATCTCACCTCACCTAAAGGGAACCCACCTTCCTCCCTCACCTAGAGAACAACGAAGAAGATCCGGTGGTAGTGTTCGTGATCGTTCGGGTTCGAGTTGTTGAGATCGAGATCGTGGGAGAAGGAGCACTTGAAGAAAGAGTTCTTCAAAGGTATAATTCTTGTTGTCCATCTTGTAGAAATGCATGCTCAATCTAGTTAGATTAGTTCTTGATTGTAATCCATGTAACTAAATTAAGAACACGGGATGTACAATCGCTTCCGCTGCGGGAATCGTATCCCTACAATTGATTATATTAATTAAAATTATTTTTACGGTGCCAAAATTGGTCTAATTTTGCTAATTAAATTATGCAATTGTTGTGTAATTATTGTCATGCATAATGTATGCTTTTAATTTAGAAATCCCACCTTAAGTTAAGCATTTCCATGCATCATTTATAATATAAAGAGTTATATTATATAGTTTGCATAATTAATTAATATAAAGTGTTATATTAATTTATGGACAGCATTGACATGCATTATAATTCATGAGATGATTATGTTATGTATGTTTTATTATTGATGAGATGAATGATCAAGCACTATGACATAGTATGCATGTCACCTAAGGTTAATTATTAGTTTTAAAATGTTTAGAACTTGGAAATAATAGACCTTAGGTTATCTAGTTCTAATTAGATTAGAATTAGGAACCAAGTAATTTATAAACAATGATTAAAAGAGGAACTTTGTCTAAGGAATGTTCTGTCTAGGCTGGGGTATTTAAGCTGACGGAAACTAAACCCCTACACAGAAACTAACACGGGAGTGAAATTTAATCAGAGAGTTTATAAATTATAGTAGCGTCAGCGGGTTTATTAAGGGGTTAATAAACTAGAAATCCTATGCTTAACATAAAGAGTTATATTAGCAAACTTAGGATAAAATCAATGTAAGAGTTATATTTATTATCAATATAAGAGTTATATTGATAAGTTTAGCTATAACCATTAGTCGGGTTGAACCTAAGTAAGATTCCTATAGATTTAAAGTATCCAGTGGGAGGAAAAGTGTATATGATACATATTTTTCGACCTACGTATCTCCGGGAAGTTCACACTTTGAGACTCATACTTGGCCTCGTGGCGCAAACGGGAGCGTTTCCCTTCGGATGGTGTTTGTATGAGTCAATATCAAGGTGAATGGAGAGGGTACTTATAGTGAGTGGGAGCAGGTTTAGTGAAAACAAAACCTATGGTCTCTTCAGTCGGTTTGCACCGTAAAATCACTATGGTCAGCCTGCTAGTTTGGCCTGGACCAGACAATCCCTTTGGAGGGTTTGATCATAGGGGATTGAACACAGTAGACACCCGAAAGAGATAAAGATTTCCTTAGTCTGTTTTTCAATTTAGTGCTCCCTTCGGTGGATATTATTGGATGGGGACTCGGGAGTCTAAAGACAGAGGGTTACACTCACAAGGTACATAAGTAGTGTATGTATCCTGACCGAATAATGGTAACTAAAGCCTATAGGAATAAGAGTTATTCTGGCATTAGGTTTTGGTCAAGATTGTCTTGATCCAGAGGAGGAGTGTTTTTTGTTACCCTTCGGTGTAATACATTCTAAACCTTTGGAGTATCATTGCAAATTATAAATAACCTAGGAATCATTTAATAATTAGCTAAAACATGATTGGATTAGACAATTATAGCAAGAAACTCATACAAGTTTTGTTTGTAAATTTTTCAGCAAAAATATCTAGCTCTATAATTTCCTTCTTGGGTGCAGAAAAGTTAACCGGAGAGAATATGATGACGTGGAAAAGCAAACTTAACACTATATTGGTAGTGGACAATCTGAAGTTTGTGCTAACTGAGGAGTGTCCTCAGGTGCCAAGCTCGAATGCGTCACGAAATATTCGTGATGCATATGATCGATGGATCAAGGCCAATGATAAGGCCAAGGTCTACATGCTGGCAAGTATGTCTGACATATTAGCCAAGAAGCATGAGGGCAAGCATGAGGGCATGATGACCGCTAAGGAAATCATGGATTCCATGCAGGGTATGTTTGGACAACAGTCCATACAGGCCCGGCACAATGCCCTCAAGTACATATTCAACTCAAGGATGCCAAAGGATTCATCTGTTCGGGATCATGTCCTTGATATGATGGTACACTTTAACATGGCGGAGTCGAATGGTGCTTCCATCGATGAATCGATCCAGGTCAGTTTCATTCTGGAAACCCTTCCAGATAGTTTCCTATAGTTTAGAAGTAATGTTGTTATGAACAAGCTTACTTTTAATCTCAACTCCCTTTAGAATGAACTCCAGACCTTTCAATCTTTGATGAAAATTCAAGGATCGAAAGGTGAGGCAAATGTTGCCAGTAGGAGTTATCACAGAGGTTCGACCTCTGGAACAAAAACAGTGGCTTCATCTTCTTCTAACTTTAAAGGAAAGAAGAAGAACATGAAAAAGGTTGGTAAAGGGAAACGAGCTGACAAAGTTGTCGCCCAGAAGGGCAAGAAAGTCAAAGAAGTTGCAGATAAAGGAAAGTGTTTCCATTGCAACGAAGATGGGCATTGGAAACGGAACTGTCCGAAGTACATTGCAGAAAAGAAGAAGGAAGGTAGATATGATTTACTTTGCTTAGAAGCTTATTTAGTGGACAATGATAAAACTGCTTGGATACTTGATTCAGGCGTCACTAATCATGTTTGTTGTTCTTTTCAGGGAATTGATTCTTGACAGCAGCTACAGAAAGGAGAGATAATGCTCCGGGTTGGAAATGGAGAAGTCGTCTCAGCTGTAGCAGTAGGCATGATGAAGCATTATTTTGGCAAGAAATATATGTTTTTTTAGACAATATATTAGTGATATAAGGGTTTACTAGAAACCTTATTTCAATTTCTTGCCTTATAGAACAATGTATTTTTGTTTCTTTCTCTATGAATAAAGTGTTTATTTTGAAGAAATGAGTAGAAATATGTTCAGCTTCATTAGAAAATGGGTTGTATGTTTTAAGGCCTAATTCAGTCAAAATGGTTTTGAACACTGAATTATTTAAAACTGCAAACACACAAACTAAGAAACGCAAAATTTCTCCTAAAGAAAATGCTCATCTTTGGCATCTTAGATTGGGTCACATTAATCTCAATAGGATTGAGAGATTGGTAAAGAACGGACTTCTAAATGAGTTAGAAGAAAATACTTTACCTGTATGTGAATCTTGCCTGGAAGGCAAAATGACTAAAAGACCTTTTAGTGGAAAAGGTTATAGAGCCAAAGAACCTCTTGAGCTTATACATTCAGACCTTTGTGGCCCGATGAATGTTAAAGCCAGAGGAGGTTATGAATATTTCATCTCTTTTATAGAACATGGAATTCAAGACTAAAGATGAAAATCAATTAGGTAAAACGATTAAGACACTTCGATCAGATCGAGGTGGAGAGTATATGGATTTAAAATTCCAGAACTATATGATAGAACATGGAATTACATCTCAACTCTCAGCTCCTGGTACACCACAGCAAAACGGTGTATCGGAAAGGAGAAATAGAACCCTGTTGGACATGGTTCGATCAATGATGAGTTATGCTCATCTCCCTAGTTCCTTTTGGGGATACGCAATAAAGACTGTGGTATACATTTTGAACAATGTGCCATCAAAAAGTGTTTCTGAAACACATTTTGAACTCTGGAAAGGACGTAAAGGTAGTTTATGTCATTTCAGAATATGGGGTTGTCCAGCATATGTGCTTGTGACAAATCCAAAGAAGTTGGATTCACGTTCAAAGTTGTGCCTATTCGTAGGCTACCCAAAAGAAACAAGAGAAGGTTTATTCTATGATCCTAAGGAAGATAAGGTTTTTGTGTCGACAAATGTCATTTTCTTAGAGGAGGACCACATAAGGGACCACAAACCAAGAAGTAAAATTGTGTTAAGTGAGTTAGACGGAACAATTTCAAAGGTTGCTAATAAAACTAGTACGTCAACAAGAGTTGTTGATACTAGCTTGTCTAGTTAAGAGAGTCCAACTCAAGAGTTAAGTATGCCTCGACGTAGTGGGAGGGTTATAACACAACCTGACCGTTACATGGACTTAACAGAAACCCAAGTTGTTATACCAGATGACAACTGTGAGGATCCATAAACTTATAATCAAACGATGGTTGACAAAGACAAAGACAAATGGATCATAGCCATGGACCAAGAAATGGAGCCTATGTACTTCAATTCTGTTTGGGATCTTGTAGATAAACCTGATGAAGTAAAACCTATAGGTTGTAAGTGGATCTACAAGAGAAAGCGTGGTGTAGATGGAAAGGTGCAAACCTTTAAAGCTAGACTAGTAGCAAAGGGTTATACCCAGGTTGAAGGGGTTGACTATGAGGAAACCTTTTCACCTGTTGCTATGGTAAAGTCTATCCGTATCCTACTTGCCATTGTCGCATATTATGACTATGAGGTATGGCAAATGGATGTCAAGACAGTCTTTTTGAATGGCAATCTTGAGGAAAACATCTACATGGACCAACCCAAAGGGTTCCTTGAACCAGGACAAGAGCAAAAGGTTTGCAGACTTAAAAGGTCAATTTATGGACTGAAACAAGCCTCTAGGTCCTGGAATATAAGATTTGATGAGGCAATCAAATCCTATGGCTTTGATCAGAATGATGATGAACCTTGTGTCTACAAGAAAATCATCAATAGTTCTGTCGCATTCCTAGTTCTATATGTGGATGATATCCTACTCATTGGGAATGATGTAGGATATCTTACTGACATTAAGAATTGGCTAGCTACGCAATTCCAAATGAAAGATTTGGGTGAAGCGCAGTTTGTTCTTGGGATCCAGATTGTCCGGAACCGCAAGAATAAAACACTAGTCATGTCTCAGACATCTTACATCGACAAAGTGTTGTTGAGGTTTAAGATGCAAGACTCCAAAAAAGGAGCACTTGAAGAAAGAGTTCTTCAAAGGTAATATCTTGTTGTCTATCTTGTAGAAATGCATGCTTAATCTAGTTAGATTAGTTATTGATTGTAATCCATGTAACTAAATTATGAACACGCGATGTACAATCGCTTCCGCTGCGGGATTCGATCCCTTCATGTTGTTCCATAAACAACATTGTTGATCCGTTTACAAAGACTCTCACGGCTAAAGTGTTCGAGGGTCATCTGGAAAGTCTAGGTCTACGAGATATGTACATAGGCTAATGTAGGGCAAGTGGGAGATATGTAAAGGGGTATATGGATGCCCTAGTTTATTGTTTTTGTATCTCTGTAACCACTGTTTTAGATTATGATGTACCCCACTAGAGTTTTAGTTCAAGTGGGAGTTTGTTGGGGTTTGTGCCTTAAAACTCGTAGTTTGTAATTATGTTCTAATTAATCTAATAAAGTGTTATTATTTCCATAAAGAGTTATTGTTCGTTATTTGTGATATTGTCTTTGTTTTAACCCTAAATCCAATAAACTAAACATCCAAGGTTGTAAAATGTATCTTTAACTGAATGTAATGTACATATAAAGGATCTCGGTTCGAGATACAGCCTAAAGGGTCTATAGTTAGGGGATAAGGTTTGGGTACCTTACCCTGGTAAAACTATGAATGTGGCCCACTTTGTATATGATACAAACACTGTGATCCTAACGTGTTCGTGTAGATGACATGTGAGTAGGGATATCCTATGTAATGAGATTACATAAGACAAGACCACGATATAGTAACCTCTAGATGTAACTCCGTTGACTAGTTAGGTTTCTATTTCACTAGGATGACCTAGGCAACTTGATCTCAATCCTGAGCAGATTACGAACTCTTGTTCGCGAGGGATTGTCTTTTGATTAGTATGGGTGAGAGTGGCCAGATTCGCCGACTCAATATGCCTACCTTCTTGGGGACAAGACCGAGTGAGCGACTGGGAACTTAACTTAGCAAGATGGAATTCACTTCTTTCCGCCTACTAGGGTAAGTAGAGGAATGTTCCCTTAAGTGGTGTCTCCGGGACTTGAACAAAGGGCCTAACCCTCTCATTGGCCTGAGAGGGACTTTGTTTGTTGGTAAGACCACAAACAAATTGTTCATTAGAGGAGCAATGGTACTTAAGGTACAAGATGTAACCCAGGGGTAAAACGGTAATTTGACCAAGCTGGTGTTACGAACATTCGTGAAAGATTGACTTGTTGTTATTGGTCAATATCCGTGGACACGTAAATATATCTCACGAAGTGAGAAGAGTGCAAATATGCGGGACTTTAATGGAGTGTTCCTGCAGTTAACGAATGTTGATTAGGAGGTTAATGAGATTAACCGAGTAATCTCGTATCGTTGGAGCTTCTGATATGTAGGTCCATTAGGTCCACCTTCTAGCTCGTAAAGGGTTCTTAGATCGTTTGAATTTGAAATGTTCAAATTCATTAGGGAATAAATTTAATATATATAGATACGATATAATATATGGTTTTTGAACTATATATTATAAATTTAAATGTGAATATGATTCATATTAAATTATATGAGAGAATTAAATATTTGAAAGAATTCAAATATTAATTCAAATGTGAATGTGATTCATATTTGAAAACTATAGGTTAAAATTTAATGTGCATTAGATGTGCATTAAAACTATAGCTTAGAGGGACATATTGATTAAATGTGATTTAATCAAAATTAAATATATGATATTTAATTTGTTTGATTTAAATTAATAATTAAATATGATTTAATTATTATTTTATTATTTTAATATTAAAATGAGGGAACAAGTCATCCAGACACGTTCCCACTATCCCTCTCCTTCTCCCTATCAATAGCTTAATAGGGAGAAGGGGGTTGATTGATCAACCGATCGTTCTTCTGGCAATTGGTGAATTGCTCACAGTAGAATTCGCTCTCTCTCTCAATTCTCATTCTCCAATTGTTGGATTCCTTCCCACAAAGGAATTTGATCTAAGTAGTACTCAGAGGATAGAGGGTTTTCCCCATGGTGCTATCCTGTTGGAGAAAACAGAGAAGTATTTTTCGGTTGTTGTGTTGCTGTAAAGCTTGGAGCAAGGAGTTGTTGTTCTGTGAAACTACAAAGGTATTTTGAATCCCTTCTCTAGTTTATTCTAAATTTCTAAAGCATGTTTGCATGTAAATAAATATCTTCATGTCTAATTAGATTAGGATTATTGTATGCTTATTCTGAATGTTTACCAATGTATGGGTATTTGATTTTCAACCAAAACAAACTTGCAATTACAATTTCCATCACGTTTCCACTGCTCAAGGAGATCAGATCTCCATCAGGCTGGTACACCGACTTAGAGCCAGAAACAATTGACAGTTGGGAACAGTTCGAGAGAGAATTCCTAAATCGCTTCTACAGTACGAGACGAACTGTCAGTATGATGGAACTTACCAGTGCCAGCCAACGCAAAGGCGAACATGTCATTGATTACATCAACTGTTAGAGAGCTCTAAGCCTCGACTGCAAAGACCGCCTCACTGAGTTATCTTCCGTGGAGATGTGCATCCAAGGCATGAACTGGGGGCTTCTTTACATCTTGCAGGCCATAAAACCTCGTTCTTTCGAGGAGCTAGCAACCCATGCTCATGACATGGAGCTAAGCATCACTGCTTGAGGGAATAAAGACCTCTTAGCCCCAGACGTGAAGAAAGAGGAGAAAGGATTCAAAGGCGTAGAGAAGGCTATGAAAAGCTCCATTGAGGAGTCCATGGTCGTCAACACGACCCCTCTAAAGTTTTTCTCAAAAGTTAAGGAAGTTAAGTCAAGAAAACAACAAGAAGTAGTTGAACGACGTCGCCCAACTTTGAAAGAAAGATAAGAGAAAGTATATCCATTTTCAGACTCCGGCGTCCCAGATATGTTGCAGCAACTACTGAATACACAATTGATTGAACTTTTAGAATGTAAACGACCGGAAGAGATAGAAAAAGTCGATTATCCTAAGTATTGCAAGTATCATCGAGTTATGAGTCACCCAATTGAGAAATATTTTGTCCTAAAAGAGCTAATTCTAAGATTAGCTAAAGATGGAAAGATTAAGCTAGACCTCGATGAAATAGCTCAAACAAATCATGTTGCAGTGACAATAAACACATGCAGTCAAATGCGCTCTAGTCCGCTTCATGGTAAAGAAGTGGGCTTAGTCCAATTTGGAACCATGGAACCTATAGTTGTTCGGTTTCAACATGAGATGTCAAGAAACAAACTCCAAGGTACGATCAAACTTACTGATGATAAAGACAAAGGTCAGGGCTTTGTGACTCATTTGAAGAAGCAAATGACAAAGTTTAGCTTCAGATGATTCTTGTCAATCTAGAAGCCACAAATGCAAAGACAAACATCAAAAGAAGAATGATTCAAGGAAACCTAACTTTGAAAGGAAGAGAAGAAAAAAATATTCTCAACCTGGAAAATCGGTGACCTTAAAGGAATTCTTCTCTAGAAAATTCCTTCACATGAAAGAAAAGAAAGAAAACTTTGTTGGTATTTACTACATTGAAGAAGAAAAAGTTGGCGATGTAAAAGATGTCAAGCAAAGGACTTCTGTCTTCGATCGCATCAAGCCTGCAACTACTCGACCTTCAGTCTTCCAAAGGATGAGTATGGGTGTGACGAAAGAAGAAAACCAAGACCCAACCCCTTTCTCACTTCGGTTTTCAGCCTTCCAAAGGTTAAATGCCTCCACATCAAAGAAAGATCGACCTTCAACATCTGTTTTAGATCGCCTCAAAGTAACAAGCGATCGACATGAAAGAAAGATGAAATCCTTGAAGGAAGAACTGTTCGATGAGGTGAACCACAACAAGGTTCAAAGTACCGTCCCTTCACGTATGAAAAGGAAGTTTTTCGTTCTCATAAATACAAAGGGTTCCTTAAAGGTGAAGAAAAATCTCGTCGTCTTAAATCCTACTAATGAAGGGCTTGATCAAGACTATGGTGACGACAAAGACATTTAAAATGTAAAAGCTCCTTGTCGCAAGAGCCTAAACTGCATGATGCTTCTGGTCCACACGAGCTTAAAAGGTGAACGACCAAAAAAAATAAAAATAAATAAAAAAATCCTTCTGAACTACTTTCTGACTTGATCCCTTTTCTTAGGGGTATGTAGGCAGCTTAAAGGAAACTTTAAGTTCAGTCCCAAAAAATACACAAAAAAATGTGTCGCAGCTACTGAGACATGACATTATAAGTTAAGGATTAACTATCTACTGGGGGCAATTCAAAAAATTGAAGGTGCTCAATCCTATTATCGATAGTGACGCTGCAAATTGAAGGTGTTGTATCATTGTGAGGATGACACTGCAAGTTAAGTTCAACTGAAGTCGCTTCCTCCCCAAATTCGAGGGACTTGGTTGCTTCCTCTCCAAATTCGAGAGACTCTAACGCTTCCTCTCCAAATTCGAGGGCTTCGTCGTCGCTTCCTCTCCAAATTCGAGGGGCTTCGTCATCGCTTCCTCTCAAAGTTCGATTGCTTCTTCGTCACCTCCTCCCAAAGTTCGAAAAGTTCGAGGACTTAGTCGTCGCTTCTTCTCAAAGCTCGAGGACTTCGTCATCGCTTCTTCTCAAACCTCGAAGACTTCGTCGTCGCTTCTTCTTAAATCTCGAGGACTTCGTCATTCTTCTCAAAGCTCAGGGACTTCATCGTTGTTTCTTCTCAAAGCTCGGGGACTTCGTCGTCGCTTCTTCTCAAAGCTCAAGGGCTTTGCCGTCGCTTCTTCTCAAATCTCGAGGACTTCATCGTCGCTTCTTCTCAAAGCTAGAGGACTTTATCGTCTTCAAAGTCTCTGGCAGTGCTTCGTCTTCAAAATCTTTGGTGGTGCTTCGTCTTCAAAGTCTCTGGTTGTGCTTCGTCTTCAAAATCTCTGGTGGTGCTTCCTCTTCAAAGTCTCTAGCAGTGCTTCGTCTTCAAAGTCTCTAGCAGTGCTTCGTCTTCAAAGTCTCTAGCGGCACTTCGTCCTCAAAGTCTTCAAAGTTTGGCCTCTGTCGGCTTCATCGTCAAAGTCATCAAAGTCTAGCCTCTGGTGGCTTCAAAGGCTTCAAGTTGTCGTTAATCTGAAGGTATCTATTTCTCAAAGACGAGCATCAAAAATTTCACACCAAGTTTGAGTTTGCTCGTTAAGTTTCAAGTTCGCTCTCGAATTTACGAGTCTTCTCGCCAAGTTCTGAGTTTGCTCAACAAGTTTCGAGTTCGCTCGCTAAGTTCAGAGTTTTCTCGCAAGTTTTCTCGCAAGTTTTCAAACTCGCTCACCAAGTTTCAAATTCATTCGACAAGTTCTGAATTCGATCGCCAAGTTCGAAGTTCATGTCTTGCTCGTTAAGTTGCGAGTTTGCACCTCGCTCCTTAAGTTCGAGTTTTCTCGTCAAGTTTCAAGTTCGCGCTCTGCTCCAAATTTGAGGATCCCGCGTCTTTCTGCCATATCAAAGGTTGTCGTTCGTCGTCACGCGTCCCTCCGCCAAATCAGGAGTTGTCGTTAGTCGTCGCATGTCTCTCTGCCAAATAGGAGTTGTCGTTCGTCGTCACGCATCTCTCTTCCAAATGAAGAGTTGTCGTTCGTCGTCACGCGTCTCTCTGCCAAATAAGGAGTTGTCGTTTGTCGTCGCACATCTCTCCACCAAATCAGGAGTTGTTATTCATCGTCACACATCTCTCCACCAAAACAGAGTCGTCGTTCGTCGTTGCACGTCCCTCCACTAAGTAAGAAGTGATGCGTCAAATTGATGATGAAGCGGTCATGAAAGCAAATCATCCCTCAACGAGGAATGTAATCACTTTCACTTTCAGGAGTGATGCACCAAGTTGACAGGCTATGAAGATGAATAGTCCTTAGTCGAAGCTAAGAGCCTTCGTCACCTTCGTTCCATCGTTGTTGAAGTCGTCAGGCTGTGAAGGTGAATTGTCCATAGCTAAAACTAGGAGCCTTTGTCACCTTCGATCCATCGTTGTTGAAGCCGTCAGGTTGTGAAGGTGAACTGTCCTTAGCCAAAGCTAGGAGCCTTTGACACCTTCGATCCATCGTTGTTGAAGCCGCCAGGTTGTGAAGGTGAACTGTCCATAGTCGAAGCTAGGAGCCTTTGTCACCTTCGAACCATCGTTGTTGAAGCCGCAAGGTTGTGAAGGCTAGGGGCTCTTGTCACCTTCACAAAATGGGTTCGCCTTTTGATGATGAGAACGTTCCCGCTCGCTAAGGTGTCCCAAATGTGGGAGGCTTCAAATCTAAAAGAAAAAAAAACAAAACAAAAAAATGAGACTTTGTATATATATATAAAGTTTGAAAAAAAAGTAGAAAATAAAAATTAAAAAAAAAAAGAAAAGAAAAGAAGTGTAATAAGTGCTAAAAAGTGTAAAAAAATTGAGAGAAAATTTTCTACAAAAAGAGATATGCCAAAGGAAAATTAAGAGAGAGTTTGATAGATGGTTGGCTTCAGTATGGAATGATGAGTTCATTCCTCCTTCCTACTATTTATTGGGAAGGTTGGGGGAGATTTGTTAGCTAATTTTAGTATGAAGTTGGTTAACAAAATCTAAATTGAAGTTGATTAAAAAAAATCTAAATTGAATTTTGTTAGAAAAAAAATATTTTTAATAAATAGAATGGGTAAATCTAGGGCATGTTTGGGAGTGATTCCCAAGTGATTTTTGTAAATTGATTGTAATTTAAAATGACTATTATTCATTTTTTAAAATAGTATACTTTTAATGACGAGTAAAAACTGTAATCTTTTGTCAAAATTCATAAATTTCCATAAAATAGTGAATTTTTTCAAAACCAAAATCACAATTAAAAGTATAGAACCAAACATGAAAATAATTATATGAAAATCACTTCTAATAAATCAATTATAGATAAATCAATTATACTAAAATCAATATTTCTAAAATCATTGCACTAAACTGGTTCAAAAATGGGGCTTTGAAAATCTAATAGTTGTGCTCAACCAATTGAGTTTGGGTAGCTTCATCTAAAAAAAATCTAACTGAATTTCTGTTTAAAATACCTCTCTAATGTCTAAATTTAGATGAAATTTAAGGTTTTTCAAACTTTGAGAATGCCCCAAAATTTCATTAAGAAAAATGTTGGAGACTAAGTTTCTCGAGTTTTGAGTAAAGCTTAAATTTTTGTCAAAACTAATTTTTGGGCCTAACTTTAAATTGTGTTCAAATTTTGGGCATAAATAAAACTTTGGTCTAATCTGAATTTTGACTAAATTCTAAGTTGAGTTTTTCAAAAATTTGGGCTTAACTTAAATGTTTTTCTCAAAATAAATATTTGTCAAATTTTTTTAAGTTCAATCCCACACCTTTCGAGTTTAACTTAAATTTTTGTCCCAAGCTAAATTTTGATCATATTCCAAATTTAGTTTCTTTAAGTCAAAGTTTGGGTTTAAATCAAATTTTTATCTCAAACTAAATTTGGACTAAATTTCCAATTAAAGCTTCTCAAACAAAATTTTTGAGTTTTGTTAAGTTTGTCTCAAACCAAATTTGGAGTAAGTTTCACCAAATTCAAACAAAAAAAATATTTGGGCAAAATTTCAAAGCTTAATCCAATTTCAAATTTTTGGGATAAAACTTTCAACCTTACCCAAATTTTTTTTAATTAAAGTAGAAAATAAACTCTACTAAATTCAAATTAAATTTTATTTTATGCTAAAAAAAATCAAAATATTGACTCAAATTCATATTTTGATAAATTGGCATAAAAAATGTGTCAAAGAAAAAAATAATCAAGTTATGAGCCAAATTCCATATTTTTTATTAAATTGACACATAAGTGGAGTTCAAACCAGGAGCAAACCTCATCCAAATTAGAGTAAATCTCTTATGTTTTGATTCCAAAATAATTTTTTCAAAATTCACACACACATAATTGTGCATAAATTTTGAAAAGGGGGCTTTTGTTGGAATAGAAATTTCGGCGAATCTAAAATTGTCACGTCATCACCCGACATTGATGGAAAAATTATTTAATTAGGGACTAATTAAATCTGAGGCATCCCTAAATTAAATTGGTGGCTATACAATTGGGTTCCTTAAAATTTGATAGACAAAAGTCTAAATTAAACGTCAATTAGCAAAAGTCCAAACCCGGTCCAGAGACGTAGGCCCAAATCAATCAAGCTCAGTCCAGGGAAGAAGGCCCAAATCAGCCAAGTCGAAAAAAAGGTTGGCTCAACCCAAAATGGTTGGCCCAAAGCCAACCTGGCCCAACAAAGAGCAGGCCCAGTCCAACGGGCCCAAGCCCATCTGAAGGCCCAGAGGAACTTTATAAATAGAGACCTCCCTCCTTCATTTTCAAGGTTCAGAAATTTGAGACTCTAGAGATAATTCACAAATCAGAAGGCTCTTTGTATTCTTAAAGATCAAACACTTCCTGAACGAAGAACGTTGCATTGAAGATCAAAAACGTTTCTTCGAATCTGAAGAACACTTCTTCGAATCTAAAGAATACTTCTTCGAACCTAAAGAACACCTCTTCAAGTCTGGAGAATCCATTGCAACCTCAATTTGGAGAACAAGCTTTGTAGCCGTCGAGTGAAACATACGAGGTTTACAATCTGAAGAAGCTCAGAGAGAATTTAGAAACAAAACTGTGAAGTCTCCAGAAGCTCATGAAGATCAAACACCGTCTGAACGAAGAACGCTTCAAGGGAATCGTCAAGAACACACCGCGAATCCATTGAAGTTTTCAACACTCGAGAACAAGTTGCGAAGCCCTCAAGACAACTTCAGATTCGAGAACAAGCTGCAAAGTCCTCAAGTACAAATTCATATTCGAGAACAAGCTGTAAAGCCCGAGAACAAGCTGCAAAGCCCGAGAACAACTTGAAGATCTTCAACAAGCTATAAGCTACAAGTCGAAGACCTTCAACAAGCTACGAGTCGAAGACCTTCAACAAGCTGAAAAATCCTCAAGACAAATTTACATTCGAGATCAAGTTGTTTCAACCCTCAATCAAAACATACCAGTAGGAGAGAGAATCAGAGGATCAAATATTAAAGATTGTACTCACAATTACCTGAAATTAATACAAATACAAATTCATTTACACGTGTCTCATTTTCATTCGTTGGTTGAATTCTCGTGTGAACAGCTACGTGTCTCTAACTCTTTCGTTACGAACTCAAGCGATCTTCCTCTTCTCCGTGATCAACTCACACGGATTGTTCCTCGCATACTTGGCCAACCCACATGAATCGATCTCCAAGGGCCTTAACAACCTCCGGCCAACCCATGAGGACTAGCTAACTAGGTCTGGTCGACCCACATAAGGTCAACCATAGTGGCCTTTAGTTGACCCTATAGGGTCGACCATGAAGGCCCTTGGCGAGTCAGCCAATTGGGTAAGTCCGACCCACTTGGGTTGGGCTTCAAAGCCTTTTGCCTTCTAAATTGGTCTCTCCAACCCTTCAATCCGTCATTTCTCGTTCCTAAGCCTACCTATGGGCTTGAACTAAGCTCGGATTGCTTGGATAACTTCGACCTTTAGTATTAGACCTAGCGAAATTTGCCCATAACACTATCTTAATCTAAATAAAATTATTCTTTATGTTTATTTATATTTAATTTAATTAACAATAGTTCAAAATAGGTATAATATTTAAATTTTAAGATAAGAAAAAATATATTTTAGACAACTTATATTAATATCTTAAAAAAAGAACATTTAATTTGAAGTAAACATATTAAAATTTAAGTCTATATTCTATTTTCAAATTAACAATATTCAATGTAATAAAAATAAATAATATTTTATTTTGAAATTATTAAAATAAAATTAATAATATTTAATTGTAAATTAGTTATAGTAAAGAAAATATTTTATTTTAAAATTGGATAAAAAAACGAAGGTATATGTATGATATTAATTTAAACATAGTTATATTAGAGTAAATTAAATATATGTTATTTTATTTTTAATTTAGTCATTTAAAAAAACATATAAAGTGTATTTTATTTTAATTTAATTTAATTAAAATTACATAAATTATTTACATTATACTCTATATGTAATTCTATATACTAATTTTACTTTTTCCATGAATTATGTAATTTTTCTCATTAACTACTTTAACTTATAACACCTCCTATCCAAATCTATGAAATTTGAAAAAATACTTGGAAAAAAAATTTATTTCTCAATGTTTACTTTCAAAATCCCAAAACTCTAATAATAATTTCATTCTTATTATGAATTTATTCATTCTATGCTTCTGATAATGTCATCTAAATTCACATCACTATGAATGGAGCGAATGACATAAATTAGAGTTATACAAACTACACATGGAATAATTCCAATTTAAATAGGGTTTGGTATAATTCCAATTTGAATATGGTTGAGACAGAGACTTTTAAATATCGATATGCAAATTACATAAACTTTGTCAAAATATTGCCTTGCAATTCAAAAACAAAATTATTAGGTCATTGATAAATCTTAAAACAAGAGTTATAAGTCATCATTTTTGGATTTCTTTTCCCGTGTATTACCTCATTTTATCTTAGAAATCCCCTATAACTTTTATTTATTTTTCTCTAAGTTTAACTTCAATGTAGTAAAATTCTTATTAGAGCAAGATTATCATAATTAATGAGTTTTATGTGATTAATTTATGGCTTGATTTAAGAAGACTCTCGAAGTTAAGGGCAACAATTATACTGGAGGAAATCTGGTAATTTAAGCCTACACGAATTTCGCACCTGAGAAAGGAAACTCATTAAATAAGTTGGAAGATGTCAGATTACTCAACTTATTTCGACTTATTGAAGCTTGTCACGTCATGAGATCTGTCTAATCAGCCTTTGTTTGCATAATTTATGAGATATATAACGGTGGACAAATGTTTTTATGAAGAGAAGATAGTAGAAGAAAGGAAATCGAAAAAAACAGAAAAATAATCGAATTGAAGGGAAGAAGCTCTCAATAGAGGATCGTTGATCGAAGTTTTTGTGATGGAGATGTTAAAAAAGAAAAAAAAAATGGAAACGACACCAACAAAGAGCTCTTCTACGTTTTCTTCTTCTTCCTTAAGCATAGATTTTTAATTTATTTATGTTACAACATAATATCTGGTTCTCACTGTTTTATTGCCTTTTATTCTTGTATCATGTACTAAATACCTCAAGGTAAAGATTAGGGATGTTTGTAATATTTTGAGACAAGTTATCAACACTCTTTGTTTAATTAATTTGGTTTTAATGGTTTTTAGTGCAAATAGTCGATTTCATCTGGCCAACCATTTCGGGTATTGTCTCTTTGAGTTTTGAAAAAAATAGGGAGGTCGAACACTTAAAATAACATTAGCTCATTGTTTGAGTTAGTAGTTAGTTAAGTGGGGAGGTTAGGAATAATCACACACCTAATGCACACTGTTAGCAACTAGGTAATAGTAGATTTAATGGAAATTAAGTCGTAATATCTTGAAATCTGGGAGATTCTGTAAGGGTTGTGTGTGAGTTAAGAGAACAATGATTTTGCTGGAGCACTTAAAGTAATGCAAACCTCTCCCTAATCTGAATCTATTTTAGTTTATCATACAAGTTTGTTACGTGTCATCTCTTTACTCTGTTTTGTTTTGTTTTAGTAATTATTTTTTAATTAAGAATGTTGTTTTCCATAACATTCTCAAAGTTATTTTTTGTGTTACCAATTGAGTTTGCTGAGAATAATTCTTGTTGAATAAAAAAGTTACTAATCCCTAAGGAATACAATAATTTACTTTCTGCTTGCTACAACTTATGTATACACTTGCACATATCAGGACCTAATGGTTGCTAAAATAAGTAGTATATATTAGCAAAGTATCACTCACAAGAAATGAAAATTAAAAAAATAATAATAAATGTCTTAAAAAAAAGAGCGTAAACAAACTCAACCCAACTCAACACCCCAAATACAAGTTTCAGCTACCCAAGCATACCCATTCCTACACCCTAAATGCAGTAATTAGGATTCCCAGGGTTTTTTATTACAACCAAGGATTCCAAGTTTTCTGATTTCCAAATTTTTTTATTCACAAGCTTTCTGATTATAAAACAACGTGTCAAACAACCTCTAATAGATCAAGTTAGTTAAAACCCTTTATAAAAAAAGAAAAGAAAAAGAAAAGAATGTCAAATCCCTAGTTTGTGTTGAGGGTTGATTCTAAGTTACCAATGTCTCAGTTGGACTTGGTCTTTAGTGTGTTGGGATTTTTGTCCTAATCTCGTGTTTGTAATATATTGTTTGAAATTAATAAGAGTTATTCATTTCATCACTTTGTGTCTCGCAATATTTATAAACTTTTCCAATAAACTAAGCTCCAGGGTCATTGAATTTATGAGAGAACTAGAACTTGAAAGATGTGTAGTGGACACACAGGGAGGATCACGTTCAAGTTAATGACCCGAACGGTCTATAGTATATGGATAGGGTTGGAGACCTAATCCTGGATACACTGTGGATGTGGCCCGCTTTGTATTAGATACAAACGAGGTGATCTGACTCGTTCATGTGGTTGACATGCGAGTGGGGGCATCCTGTGCAATGAGATTGTACAAGACCGGACCGTGAATTATTAGACCTCTCGATGTAACACCATTGTGATGATGGGACTAATAACTTCGTGATGACCATTAGTGACTCGACTCAATCCCGAGCGTGTTACGGACTCACATCATCTGCGAAGTCTGTTCTTTGACTAGAACGGGTGAGGGTGGTCACGCCTACTCGCCCAATATGCCTATCTTCTCAGGGACAGGACCAAGTAAGGAGCTGGGAACTTAATTATGCGAGATGGAATTCACTCGTTCCCGCCTTTAGGGAAACTAGAGGGGTTGTTCCCTTAAGTGCTGTCTCCAGGGCTTGGACAACGGGCGCCCACCTTCTCACTGGCCCGATAAGGGTGTTGTGCATGGTTGGACCATCACAATATGTTGTTCATTAGAGTAGCGGTGGGGACTTAAGGAACAAGAGGTAGACACAGGGGGTAAAGCGGTAATTTGACCCCGTAGTGTCTCTGAACAACCCGTGAAGGGTCGACTCATGGGCATTGATTATATCAGTAGACACGTAATATTCTGCACTGACGGGAGTGCAGCTACGGGCTATAGTGGAGTGTTACCGTAGCTAATGAATGTTGATTAACCGGGTCAAAGAGTTTGACAGGTTAATCTCGGATCATTGGAGCCCGTCACTGTAGGTCCATTAGGTCCCTCGGTTGGCTCAATCTGGGTTAAAAGAAGGGTTAATGTTTTGGTATGAAATTGAAGTGTTCAATTTCATTTTAAAAAACGATTATGTCATTTATATGAGATATGAATGATATAATATATAGTTTAATGTGAATGAGATTCATAATAAACTATAGGTTAGCCTAATTGTTGAATTAGGACTAATTGGAGAAATTAATTGAGAGAAATTAAATTGGATGTTATTCAATTTAATTAATCCACAATTATTGCAAATGAGATTTGCAATATGAGATATGAGATATCTTATATTATGTGGTTATGCAAATGAGATTTGTATAACCTATGATTGTGATAAAGTGGTAATTATGTGGAGATTTTAACTCCATCAATTCCACTATATAAACCCTTCTTGCAAGAAGGAAGGGAGCTCTTTCTCTCATTTTTTTTATTTTCATCAAAGAAGAGAAGAAGAATTCTCTCAACCCTTTCTCTCAATTCTCCTCCCTTTCCAAAACTAAAGTCCCACCACTTTCCTTCTTCCTAAGGAAGAACAACCGAGAAGGTCGTTGGTGGTGTTCGTTTTGTACGAGAGAAGCGATCGTTGAGAAGCACGAAGAGTTCGTGATTCGAGGAAGAAATTCTTGAAGGTTGTGTACAACAAGTAAGTAAATTCTTTCTTGCTGTAAATTTCTTCCTTTTCAGCATGTTTAGCTTAGGTCTAAGTGTTAGATCGGTTTTAACAAATCCGAGTTGCATAATGATACCATGACGATTCGATCGTCTTCCGCTGCGCGGGGATTTTCATTCCCTTCATAGTGTTGCTGTCATTTTTCAGATTGTTATTTTTTTTTATGAGTTAGTTAGGTGATTTAGTGCCAATAAAATCTCACGTCATTCGAGTCTTTTTAGCTTTTCAGTTTAGTTGTAAGCCTATATAAAGGCATTCTCTTTTGTGGAATATTTAGCATCAGATTACTTAGCTATTTCCTGCAATATATAGTTAATTTCTCTGCTGCAATATCAGTTTATTACCTCTTTTACTTCAAATTTCCAACATTACTGGTATTAGAGCCAGGTTCGAATTCATCTGGACCTTGCGAGTGATTTGGAGTGAAAAAGAGAAGAACACCATGGCTGCTAATGGAAGTTCAATTAGTGTTTCACAACCAACCATTTCCATCTTCAAAGGAGAATGTTATGAGTTCTGGAGCATTAAAATGAAGACCTTATTTAAGTCTCAAGATCTTTGGGACTTGGTAGAGAATGGGTATGTTGATCCTGATGAAGAGAATCGGTTGAAGGAGAACATAAAGAAAGACTCGAAAGCTCTTTTCTTCATTCAACAAGCTGTTCATGAATCAACTTTCTCAAAACTTTCAGCAGCAACCACATCCAAAGAAGCTTGGACAATATTGCAGATGGCATTTCAAGGTTCCTCAAAAGTGATCACAGTGAGATTGCAATCCCTTCGTCGTGACTTTGAGACTTTACAACTGAAAGGTGGAGAATCAGTGCAAGACTTTCTTACAAGAGTAGTTGCAATTGTCAATCAAATGAGATCGCATGGAGAAGAAGTTTCAGATCAAACTATTGTTGCAAAGGTACTGAGAAGTTTAACTTCTAAGTTTGATCATGTAGTAGCTGCAATTGAGGAATCTAAGGACTTGTTAATTTTTTCATTTGATGAACTAATGGGTTCTTTGCAAGCTCATGAGGCCAGGTTGAACAGATCAATTGAGACGCATGAAGAAAAGGCATTTCAAGTGAAGGGGGAGAGCTCTAACCAAAAAGAGTCTGAAAGAACAACTGGAAATGAACGTGGCAGAGGTTCATATCGCGGTGGCAGAGGTTCATTTCGTGGTGGCAGAGGCAGAGGCAGAGGCAATAGGGGTGGCATCCAATGTTATCGCTGCAATAAGTATGGGCATGTTCAAGCAGATTGCTGGTACAAGAATGATGAAGTCAATTATGCAGAATTGGAAGATGAAGAAAGTAAGTTATTTATGGCCCATTTCGAGAATAATGATGTTGCAGGTGATGTTTGGTTTGTAGATAGTGGATGCTCCAATCATATGTCAGGCATAAGAGAAATGTTTAGAGAGCTTGATGAAACTCAGAAGATGCAGGTCAAACTTGGAGATAATAAAGACATTCAAGTTGAAGGAAAAGTAACAGTAGCAATCAAAACTAGTCATGGTAAAGTGAAACTTCTCCATGATGTTCAATTTGTTCCTAATTTGGCACATAACTTGTTGAGTGTAGGGCAATTGATGGTCAGTGAATACTTAGTAATGTTTGATGATGGAGCATGTGTTATTAAAGACAAACAATCAGGACAAACAATAGCTAATGTTCACATGACCAAAAACAAAATGTTTCCACTTGAAGTTTCAAATGTGGAGCATTTCGCGTTAGTTGTTGGTGAAAAGGATGAGTCTAAGTTATGGCATCTGCGGTATGGACATCTAAATGTCAAAGGGTTGAAGTTGTTGAATCAAAAAGGTATGGTTCTTGGATTGCCAAAAATTGAGTCTTTTGATTTATGTGAAGGCTGTATATATGGCAAACAAACAAGAAAATCATTTCCAGTTGAAGGTGCTTGGAGGGCCTCTAATTGTCTTGAATTGGTTCATGTTGATTTGTGTGGGCCAATGAACACTGAATCATTTGGAGGAAGTCGTTATTTTTTTCTCTTAACTAATGACTTTAGTCGCATGAGTTAGGTTTATTTTTTGAAAAACAAATCAGAAGCTTTTGAGAATTTCAGAAAATTTAAAGCTCTTGTCGAGAAGCAAAGTGGGTCTTGCATAAAAGCTTTCCGCACAGATAGAGGTGGTGAATTCCTATCTAAAGAATTAAGTCAATTTTGTGAAGAGAATGGCATTCACAGGGAATTGACAGCCCCCTACACACCAGAGCAGAACGGAGTAGCGGAGCGTAAAAATCGTACAGTCGTTGAGATGGCCAGAAGCTTGCTTAAAGCCAAGGAGATTCCAAATCAGTATTAGGCAGAAGCAATTGCAACCTCAGTTCACCCGTAGAATATTTCACCAACCAAGGCTGTATTGAATCAAACACCATTTGAAGCTTGGAGAGGTACAAAGCCTTCAGTAAGCCACTTATGAATTTTCGGTTGTATTGCCTATGCTTTGATAAACTCACAAAAGCATCAAAAACTAGATGAGAAATCTGAAAAATGTATTTTCATTGGATATTGTTCTCAATCCAAAGCATATCGGTTATATAACCCTCTTAGTGGCAAAGTGATTATTAGCAGAAATGTAGTGTTCGATGAAGAGGAAAAGTGAAATTGGAGTAGCAGCAGCAAAGAAGTTCAACTTGAAGCCTTAACAAATGAGGTTTCAGATCCCACACCAACAAATTCACTAAATTCCTCTCCCTCAACATCAAACAATAACAGCTCCACAAGTTCCAGTCCAAATACTCCAAGTAGCAGCAGCTCATCTTCCGTAAATGAGTCTTTTGATGAGACACCTCCAAGAAAATTTAGATCCTTGAGAAAGATCTATAAAACTTGTGCATTTGCTTTAATTGTTACAGAACCCACTACTTATAAAGAAGCAACAGAAAAAGAGGAATGGAGAAATGCAATGAAAAAAGAACTCATGGCCATCCAAAGGAATGAAACTTGGGAGCTAGTGGATCTGCCCGATGATAAGAATGTGATTGGCTTAAAGTGGGTGTTCAAAACAAAGTACCATGCAGATGGGAGCATACAGAAACACAAAGCTCGATTGGTGGTGAAAAGATACTCACAACAACAGGGTATCGATTTTGAAGAAACTTTTTCTCGTGTTGCTCGATTTGAAACGGTGCGAATTTTTTTGGCTTTGGTTGCACAATTACAATGCCCTGTGTATCAATTTGATGTTAAATCAACATTTCTAAATGGCGAATTGCAAGAAAAGGTGAATGTTACTCAACCCGAAGGATTCATTATTGAAGGTAAAGAAGATAAGGTGTATAAGCTGCGAAAGGCACTTTACGGGTTGAAACAGGCTCCACGTGTATGGTATAGCAAGATAGACTCATACTTTCTACAAAATGGGTTTGAAAGAAGTGAGAATGAGCCTACATTTTACTTGAAGAAGAAAGATGAATTTAAATGTAGTATGATGGCAAGTTTTGAAATGTCAGATTTGGGTTTGCTACATTATTTTCTTGGCCTTGAGGTGAAACAAGGAGAAGATGGGGTGTTTATTTCACAAAGAAAGTATGCAGCAGATCTTCTCAAAAGGTTTAACATGCTTAATTGCAAAGTTGCAGCCACTCCCATGAATATGAATGAAAAATTGCAGCTAGAATATGGTACTTAAAAAGTCGACGCAAGAAGTTTCAGAAGCTTAGTTGGAGGATTGATTTATTTGGGTCATACTCGACCAGATATTTCATTCTCTGTTGGTATGGTGTCAAGATTTATGAACAGTCCTACAAAACATCACTATGGAGCTGCAAAAAGGATTTTGCGGTACATAGCTGGAACTTTGAAATTTGGAATTTGGTACACTCGAGTTTCAGAGTTCAAGCTAGTTGGCTTTACTGATAGCGATTGGGCGAGTTCCTTAGATGATAGAAGGAGCACCTCATGAAATATATTCAATCTCGGGTCAGGAGTTGTCACATGGAGTTCAAAAAAACAAGCAACAGCTGCACTTTCTACATTAGAGGCAGAATACATTGTTGCCACTTCTTCAGCATGTCAAGCCGTATGGCTGAGAAGATTACTTGCTGATTTTCATCAAGTGCAACAAGAGGAAACTACAATTTTTTGTGATAACAAGGACACGATTGCAATGACAAAAAATCCTACTTTCCATGGAAGAACCAAGCACATCGACATCCGGTTTCATTTCATTTGTGACTTGGTTGCAAAAAATGAGATCGTGTTAAAGTTCTGTAACACTGATGAACAGTTGGCAGATATATTCACAAAAGCTCTTCCATGTCACAAGCATGTCTACTTCAAGTCAAAGCTTTGTGTGTGCAACTTTGAATCAAGGGGGAGTGTTGAAGGTTGATTCTAAGTCATTTTTCAGATTGTTATTCCTTTTTTTTTTTGTGAGTTAGTTAGGTGATTTAGCGTCAATAAAATCTCACGTCAGTTGAGTCTTTTTAGCTTTTCAGTTTAGTTGTAAGCCTATATAAAGGCATTCTCTTTTGTGGAATATGTAGCATCAAATTACTTAGCTATTTCCTGCAATATATAGTTAATTTCTCTGCTGCAATATCAGTTTATTACCTCTGTTACTTCAAATTTCCAACATTACATATTGATAAGGACAATGGGCCTCCACATATCTCCACAATGATATGATATTGTCCACTTTGGGCATATGCCCTCATGGCTTTGCTTTTGGTTTCCCCCTAAAGGCCTCATACCAATGGAGATAATTGTCCTCACTTATATACCCATGATCAATCTTTTCCCTAGCCAATGTGGGACTTTTGTTTGCATCCTAACAATCCTCCCCTCGAACAAAGTACCACAACTTGAGCCTCCCTTCGAGTCTCCCCTCGAACAAATCCGTCTACTCCAACGGATCACCACATTGTGTGATATTCCTTAATCCTCCCCTCGAACAAAGATCTACTCCTCTACCAGGCAGCTTTTGATAGAGTTTATCACTTGCTTGCCGCTCCAAGCACTTTTTGTTCGACTCTAGGGTTCATCTACAATGTCCACATAAGGCTCATTAATCTTTGTTCCACTTTGAAGATTTTTCCGACACACAATTAAGTTTTATCATGGCTCTGATAGCAATTGATAAGGACAATGGGCATCCACATATCTCCACAATGGTATGATATTGTCCACTTTGGGCATATGCCCTCATGGCTTTGCTTTTGGTTTCCCCCTAAAGGCCTCATACCAATGGAGATAATTGTCCTCACTTATATACCCATGATCAATCTCTTCCCTAGTCAATGTGGGACTTTTGTTTGCATCCTAATAGTTTGATCGTCTTTTTTTCCTCCTCCCCCCCAGCATCTTTAATGGTTTTCACTCTAGCAGTAGAGATTTCAACGGTGGTGAGACCGTAAACTCTCCTTCTTCCCATCTCAGTAAGCTCAGACCCCATGGCGGTAGAAAAACTTTGGCTCGCACAAACTCTCATTTTGACGATCAACTCTCACTTGTGGTGTGGTTGTACTTCGGTAAACCTTAGCTTGCAGCACCCAACGCGACGACATCACTCCTCTCACAATGAAAGTTCCGCAAAAACTAAAGAATCTACAGTGACGATAATTTGTATTAGTTGAAAAAGAAGCACATTGTTTTGATTTATTATTTAAGTTTTATGTGTTTAAGTGGAGTTGATGATATTTAATGTTATCTTGGATTAAAGAAGTGTTTTTTAGTCTTTGTGATTGAGTTGACGAAGTGTGAGATTATGAAAAGTGGAGCATGCATGATGAAGAAAGATATCGAGGTTGATATATTGTGTATATATTGGAGATATTGGGATGTTTGGTTATGAAGGATAGGATTGAGATTCTCCATATACAAAGTATTAGAGTGTCTAGATACAGAAGTCAAGAGTAGATACTCAAAGTAAGATATGCATGCAAGTAGAGTTCTACTAAGTCTAGTTTTGAGTGTCGTGAGCATGTTATACACGCAAAGTTCTACTTAGTCAGATGTTGATGTTCAAAATTGTATACAGGAGATATCAAGTGGTTGGTTAAAAAGTCAAGGGTTAGCATCCACCTTATAAAAGTACAAGAGTGTCTGGGTATAAAGGCCTAGAGTCGATATGCTAGTAATTAATTAGGTAATACAAGTGGAGTTCTTTTTAGCCTAGAGTTGTGTGTTATACTGGATATTGTTGGGGTGCCTAAGTGCATAGTTTAGGAGTCGATTAGAGTGTCGGAGTCAAGGATATAAAGAGTAGGAACTGATTGGTTAAGTTTTGTTAAGGATGACTTAAGAAAACTAAGTATGAGTGAATTACTTTGTGCTCACATTACTACAAATTTTTCAACTGAATATATGAATAATGATGTATGTGATGCAATCAAGGTATTTAAAAAGTGTAAGGTGCATGTAAGGAGACACACACCTCCACGAAACCCTAATTCTTACCTTCTATCTAAAGGAATTTCCCAGGAACAATCGTACCATGACCTCACTAATTGACTTTTAGTTATTCGTTTTCTTTTTGCAAGAATTTGTTATTTCCTTATTAATTTATTTGAACAAATGCTATATTTTTTTAGTTTTAGTTTAATAAAGTTGAGGTTGTTGATTTCTGCAACGCCTCGCGCTATTAAATCTTTAATTTTAAGGTATGAGAAATTAATTTCAGATTTTACTTCTAAGTTCAACAGGAACCAAAATTTCTTTTTTTATTAGATTTTATCATAAGTTCTTTAGATTTCATTTTTTAGCTTTTGAACTTGGAAAAGAGAAAAAAATTAAGAAAATTAAAGAAGACTAAAGATCTTCCTCTTTTGTATTTTGTTTTTTATAGATAATTTGTATTTTGGAAAATTAAAAGAAAAGAGGAAATCAAAAGAAAGAAATAAAAAAGAGCAAAGTCATTACTAGGGGTGCAAGTTGAAATCGAAAAATCGATCAGACCGTCAAAACCGAAGTCAGGTTGGTTACGGTTCGGCTCAACCAGTCAGAGTCGATTCACAAAGTCTTGAAGCCGAATATACTCGGTTGGCTTCAGTTTTGTGAGTAAGCGCCCAATCCAACCTGCACCGACCGTTCAAGCTGAATAATAAGTATATTTTTCTTCTTAAAAAAAACGTTAAGGGGGCGTTTGGATCGTAGAGTTGGGTTGAGTTGAGTTGAGTTGGGTTGAGTTGTGCAGAGTTGTTTTGTCGCTGAGTTACGAAATCGGTGTTTGGTTTGTAGAGTTGAGTTGAGTTGAGTCGGGAAGTCGGTGTTTGGTTTGCGAGTTGAGTTATTATGTCGGGTATCGATGCGCTTTTTGTAAAGTGAATAAGTCTGATTTTTTGTGACTTTTTTCTTTACTTTTTTGTTTCCACCAAATCAATTCCAAACACATTTGTCTACAATTTCAAAACTCCATTATGAGATCAATTACAAATTTACAATATATATTACCAATTGCAAGATATATGGGATATTTAGAACAGTACTGAATATTGAGATTGATATCAATTTTTCTTCTCCCCTAAAAATCATTTTTATCTTATGTAAAGTGAAAGATTTGATTTTTTTTGTGACTTTTTTTCCTTACTTTGTTTTCACAACAAATCAAATACAAACACATTTGTCTACAATTTCAAAACTCAATTATGTGATCAATTATAAAATTACACATATTACCGTTTATCAAATGTATGTTAGGGGTATTTGCAAAAGTAATGGATATTGAGTTTGATATCAATATTTCTTTTCCAATAAAATTCATTATTTAGAACGTTTACTCTTCAATATGAACTTTATTCTTTTTTTTATACACATGTTCACCACTACTTTTTTATTTTAATTTAGGTAGGTCTTAATTTAGTATTAATACTTTGCATATGAAGAGTGTTTATTTAAATTTGTCTAAACACATGCATTGTCTATGGACATCTTTAGAATGGAATAAATAGTTTACCTCGTGAAGATGTTAAAAATATGTCAACATACTTAAATATTTTATGTCATATTGAAGTTGCATATCTACAAAATATTAGATATGTCATCAAGGTCCTAGTAGCGTCCTTATGCTACCGAAATTTTCGGTGTAGTTAATGTTGCTTAGTAACGTCCCTAGGAAATTTTGAGTTTGAAAAATTAGGGTTGTTACCGTTGGTATCAGAGCATGAGTCTTAGATTCTGCATACTCGCCTATATCGTAGGCAGCGATTCTTATAGCTTCTCGCAGGAAGTCTAGTTAAAGTTATTTGAGTTGCTTGTGTCTTGACACTTGTTAAGCTATGCTTTTGACTTCTTTGTTCTTGTGCAAATGTAGTTTAGAGTTTAAGTTTAGATTATGACTCGAAGATGTGACCGTTGTAAAGTTCTAGCAACTTTCGAGGACGAAAGTTTTTCTTAGATGGGTATATTGTGGCGCCCTGTAAAATTAGATGCTTTAATTGTATTTGTTTTAAATTTGAATCTTTGGATAATCAGAACAGGATTAGAAAATGGTGTTTAAAAGTTTAAAAAAGAATTAGGATTTCTGTTTGTTTAGGATTTCTTTTTTTAAAAGGATTAGAATTCTTTGTTCTAAAAGGATTAAGACTTTTTGGTGTCTATTTAAACTAGAGTATTAGCAACTTAAAGATACACTTCAAAACTCTCCTCATCTTCTTCTTTTCTCCACATTCTTCATCTCGCCGGACAGTTGTCAGGGAAGTGGTCGGAGAATCGTCGGACCATCGTCGGGGACTCGTCGGACCGTCATCGGAGACTCGCCGGACCGTCATCGGAGACTCATTGGATCGTCATCGAAGACTCGCCAGACCGTCGTTGGAAAGTTGTCGGATCGTCACCGGAAAGTACCATACGGTTGAGTTAATAACTCAACTCCATGGGGTTGGGTTATTAAGTCACCGGTTATAATTGTTGGTGAAACAAACAAGGAGTTGGGTTATTAACCCAACTCAACTCAACCCAACCCCATAAACCAAACACCCCCTAAGTAGTTAAGTGACTTTGTGCCTTGGGGTTTGCGTCTTGCTAGAGTCTCTTCATTTCCTCTATTAGAATAAAAAATGAATCCCTGTGAGGCCTGAGTCACTGACTTTGGGTTTGCATGTAAGGCAAGTGTTGTGTGACAGTGACATAACTGTATCACATCACCTCAGTAATTGATTTTTTATTTATTTCTTTATGAATCATGATATCAAATCGATTCGTGAAGACGTGAAGATGAAGAAGAACTGGGGCCTCTTTCTCGAACATGTGACGACGAGCACAACAAAGGAATATGGATTTGGAATGCGTTTGTTTGCGATGCGATTTACATTTTGTCGTGAGTTGAGAACGAATTTCTTGCGTCGTTTAACTTAAGTTTCATTTTCATCGCATTCATCGTTCAACACTCAACAGTAAGTCAATGTTTATTAGCGTTGATGCACAAATCTCGTCAAAACGGTACATACCTAATTTGTACGTGAAGCCAACTGCGAATTTGTACTCTAAGGAAACCTAAGTTAGAGAGGTTTAAGTATAACAAGCTAGTCAGAAGACTTTGGATGAATTAGGTAACCTTTAATGGAGTTATATTGAGGTATTTATATGAGGGGCCTTTTCCCAACCCTAGTTGGATTAGGATTTTAGGAAAAATGGGGGCTAGATCTGTTGTGTAGGAGGAAGAAGAGATTAACCAAACTGGTCAAATCGGTTTGGCTTGGTGATAATAAAATTCTTGAAAGCTTGCTAAGAATGGTGGGGAGTGAAAAATAATTGAGAAAAGAATGAATTTGAACTAATTTCATTATTTTTGTGAAGATTTGGAGCAAACAGAAAAAATGCAAGAGAAAATGCAGTTGCATTTTTACTTGTAGGGTAGAAGATAACAAGCTAGAATGCAAGACAAAATGCAACTGCATTTCTAGATTTTTGAAAAAACGCCAAAAATTTCAGGAATCACGAGATTTGACCAAATCTTGCTCATTTTTGACAAATATACAACCTCAAACCATGCCTAAATGACAACCCAACAATTGAGGATGATTTACAAATAATTTTCCATGGATTGAGGATGATTTACACATGGAAACCCTAGTTTATCACCTATAAAAAGAGATGAAAAGAGGCACAAAAAGGGAGGACGTTTTTCTAGGTTTTCTTCCAAGTTGGGTAACATCAGTTTTCTTTCTTTTTCTTTATTTTTCCAGCACGTTTTCTTCATCTTTTAGTCATGTAAACTTCTTGGTTGGTCCCTCATTTATGAAATTATTAGAGGTGAAGATCCATAACTCTCAAGTGTATTTTTGGAATCGATCAACAAGGTAGTTTTTAGGGTGTATCTTTAATTGTTGTTGTTTTTTTTTTTATTTCCATTTGAACACTTACTATACTTTGTTTGCTTATTTCACTTTATGTTGTTGTTTATGCTTTCTTGTTATTTCTTCAATTAAAGCTTATGTTCTCCTATTTTTCTTCCCATTTCCAATAAAAGGTCGAGAGCCTCATACTTTTCTTCACGAGTTGTACTTTTCTTTTGCTTATTGTTTCATTTTTATTTACTTAAAATTTAAGCTTTTATAAGTAATGTTTTAGAATAATAAGTAGAAAGTTCGGTAGTTTACATCTTTGGGTTGTTTTTGTAGTTTTCATATACCATATATTTTTCATCAATAAAGTTTCTATTTTTTTTCCATCATGAATTAAATCCTCTTTAGGGGTTCAAGTTGTGAATGCCCTAGAAGAGAGATGCCAAGCTCAAAGTAGTAAAGTAATTATGTCGGCAACTAATTCTATGTTTGTTTTTATTGAATGTTATTTGGGTAACCCTAGTCTATCACTAGGATTTACTCACCAAGCTAGAACTTAATACTAAAGGGGTCAAGGGATAGAGGATCTCATAAGAACAATGGAGGAAAGGACTTAGACATAAGATCTGAAACTTCGACCCTAGGCATAGGGCTACTCCAAGACCCAAGGGTTGTGCACCGAATTATCTAGCCATAGACATATAGATTTAATTGCATAGTCTTCTAAAGGTTTTGGGAGCAAAACCGAATAGGAGTCGAATCCGGTTTACTTAGGTTTACGATTGCTGGCACAATTGCTACTGCATTTCTGGCTGCATTTTCTCCGAAAGGGGAAGAGCAACTCGAATTCCCTTTTTTTTAATCATTGATTTTTCTTAATTTTCAGTAGCTTAGATACATTCAAAACAACTTTACAAAACTCAGTTACCATACTTGCATTTTTACTAGCATAGTTTGTCTTCTAAATAAGATTTATTAAAATATGTTCCATGTGGGTTCGATACTCTAGAATACTTCCAGTTTTTATTACTTCGATCACATGCAATTGCATGTCACGTAGCGATCACTCGACCTGGCTCGGGTTGAGTCAGTCGTCTGGTCTGACTTGTCTGCTACATGGACTCCTTCGGTCCGACTCTGTTGTGAATCTTGGATTTGGCCTGTATTTAACCCAATTGTTTTCTGTTGTTGGGTTTTACCCGGTTGTCCAAATTTACCCATAACATTAAGCCCCCACTCCTATGTTGGGATTTGTGGTTCAGCTTAATCTTGGGTTGGACATTCAAATCCCAAGTTGGGAGGAATGAACTTGTAAATATTTCCTCGAGGAATAGTGTTTAACCTAAGTACAAGGCGTCCTCTGTATTTCCTTGGGTTTTAGTTTTGGAATGACCTATCAAACCTTTGGTTGATTTTCTGGCTTCCTAATATTTGTAAGGAGAAGATTTGGGGTAGGCCCCAAATCTGATTTTAGGAACGACCTATCAAGCCCGTTGGGTTGTTTTCTGGCTTTCCAAAATTTATAAAAAGAAGGTTAGAGATGGGCCTAGGCCTGATTTTGGGGATGACCTATCAAGTCCATTGAGTTGGTTTTGTGGCTTTCCAAAATTTATAAAAAGAAGGTTAGGAGTGGGCCCCATACCTGATTTTGGGAATGACCTATCAAGCCTATTGGGTTGATTTTGTGACTTTCCAAAATTTATAAATGGAAGGTTAGGGGTCGGTCCCAGACCTGATTTGGGAATGACCTATCAAGCCCATTGGACCGATTTTGTAGATTTTTAAAATTTATAAAAAAGAAAGTTAAGGGTGGGCCCTAGGCTTGATTTTGGGAATGACCTATCAAACTCATTGGGTTGATTTTATGGGTTTCTAAAATTTATAAAAACCTAGGTGGTCCTCAGAATAAATTATGACCACCAAGACTTGTGACGGAGTTTGTGTCACGCTTGGACCAGTTAACCTAACCCCTTTTAAGGGCCCAATTAACCACCTCCAAGATTTTTGTTCTCTGCAATTAAGCGAAGTTCTAAACAATTAACCCATCATGAGGCGTACACTAGATTTTTAGGCTACTTAGAGTTGCCAACCAACCCCTTTTGGGATCAACCAACTCTCCGAGCTATTTTCTTTGCACCGTTGTGAGGAGTTTTGCATATTCCGTATTTCTATACACGACATAATTGGCCTTATCTCATAGTTAGCTCCGCGATATTTGGCTCAGAATTGACCGTATCTGGAATCAATTCCAGATTTTGTATTTAAACTGACTAACTACTGAATCTGATAAAAGTAAAGGAAAATAAGGAAATACTTTGAAAGTTCCTAATTGGAGGCTCTACTAAGGGCAAAGGCACGTATTCTTAGGTCGACCAAGTGGGTTGCGGCCTTGGGTCGACCAGCTCGGCTTGACCACCTTTTTTTTATGCATGCTTCTGGATCGACCTCGGGTCAGCCTCAGGCTCAGGTTGGTTCGACATGACTCCGAATTGGCCAGTCTCTTGTCCTCTGTTTCAACCTAGTTAGTTGCAATTTTTTTTTATTTGTTTGTTGGACCAGTGTTTTGCATTTTGTTTGACAGGGAGACATATCCCCTTTTAAGCTACCTATTCAAAGAGGAATATGTTAGTAGGAAGATCTTACTTGAATATTAACAAATTAACAAAATATAATTTGCATTTATTATGCAAAGAAATACTTATCTGAAGTTTTGTTATGTTGTAGGGAACTTTGATGTTGAGGCTTCAACATTTGTTCTAATTGAAATATGTTTTTTGGATTAATATAGGGTAACGTGGTAAACCATCTTGACCTCAGTTCATCCAACTTGACCTCAGCTCGGGCCACTTGACTTGAGCTCCACCAATTTGACCTCGACTTGGTAAATAATGTTTTGGCTCATCCAAAGTCGATCTGGCTCTAATGCTTTTCAATTCAGAAACTTCTTGTCTTTGTTTGCTTTTTGTTTAATAGGAAGACATATCCCTTATTCTTGTTTTTTGCTTAACAAGGAGGCATATCCTCTTCTTCTTGCTTTTTGCTTAATAAGGAGGCATATCTCATTCTTCTTGCTTTTTGTTTACTGGGAAAATATATCCTTTGTTGAGCCCCCTGCTCAAGAATTTTTTTGCTTCAACAAAGATTTTCTTTGATTATAACAGGATGTGTTAAAACTAAAAGTTGAAACTTATCATGCAAATAAGAAAATTCATAAAGAACTAGCCTATCTTGCTTAATTTTCACTGATTAATATGAATTGCAAAGAAAAGTATAAAAATAGTGACAACATAGAGATACCAAAACTAGTGTGTAAAAAAGTCACCTTGGGCTCGGGCTCGAGCTCTAGCTCGACCAATGCACGAGGGTTACACAACTATTTGATTTCCCTGGGTGGTATAGTTGTTGGAGTGTACTTCTGGAATTTACCAGTAATGGGATTTATTCGAGGTCGAGCCAACCTCAAGTTATCCCTCTTATGTTTTTTTGGAGTCTCGACCAAATCCTTCTATGGTTCTTGCTCTGTAAGGGCGATCTGCTTCACTCTTGATTTTCTCTGTTATTTCTTTCCAACGAAAGAGTTCCTTGACACTCATGTACTTTTGTGCACATGTGATGAGTTCTACATATGAAGTTGACTCCTTTTTTCCCTAAGGATTGAATGAATCATCGATCTTTGAGTCCATTGACAATAACCATCAACGCAACTCCATCAATGCAGTCTTCAACTTGTAAATCCTTGCTATTAAAACGAGGTATGTATTCACACAAGGTTTCTTTGGACCCTTGCTTAATAGTTAGAAGATGACTTGTAGGCTTTTTTTGGTTTTTGCCTCTTAGGAATTGTGTCACAAAGGCTCGAGCCAACTCCTTGAAGGACTTTATTGATTTCCTTTTGAGCTTCAAGTACCAATCTATTGCCATTCCAGGGAAGATAAGAGAGAAAACCCTACATCTGATGGCATCTTAAATTCCATGGAGCTCCATCCGTGATCGATATGTATTCAGATGTTCTAGGGGATCTCCTTTACCTCTATAGGATTTGATTGACGGAACTTTAAATTTCAGAGGCAATAAAACCTTCATTATTATACCATCGGTGGATGAGGAATCAACCTGTTCCAACAAAACATCAAGTTCAAAGTCAGTATCCTTTACCTTTTGCATATTTCGACTTATCTCGCTTAGTAGCTTCACAAGATCTGCCTTCCAGGGTGAATTTTCTGTCTCAGCCTAGGTCAAAGCTTTGTCTTACTTTTTCTTCTCGATCATGCTTCGTAGATCGGAGCCCCAAGTATGGTAATTGGTTGTAAAGGTCCTTTCATCGTCTCGACCATGGTGGGGTGGGCCTCGACTCTAACTCCACAGATCGTGACTCTTAGTTTCGTGAGTCATGATTCAATCTCCTCAGGCTGGCTTCTCTCCAAATGAAGCTGAGGTGGGCTCTTCCCTAGCCGAGGACGAGGCAGGCTTCCCCTTGGTTGTTGCGATGTTCCGACTAGGAAGTACCTTATCTCGTTCTCCTCGGATGTTGATCTTCATTCGAAAAATCTTATTCCATGGCATGACTTTGATCTATGGATTTGGGATTCATCCTTAGGTATGCAAGTTTCTTGATTAAACCTTCTCAATCCCCACAGACGAAAGCCAACTGTTGATGCACAAATCCGACAGAGGGTACGATTAGGGTTTTAGGAAAATGGGGTTGAATCCGTTGTCAGTGTGCATAAGAGGAAGAAGAGATGAACCGAACTAGTCGAACTGATTCGACTCGGCTTGACCTGGATCGACTCGGCTCAACCCACCTCGGGTTGAGCTGGTTGTCTAGTCTGACTTGTCTGCTTCATGGACTCCTTCAACCCGACTCTATTCTAGATCTTGGATTTGGCTTGTATTTGACCCAATTGTTTTCTTTGTTAGGTATTACTCGGTTATTCAAATTTACCCATAACAATCATCCTCCTTCAATTCTTCAGGCTAAAATCTTAGATTCTTAATCTTCTATTGCATCTAATAATATTTTGAAATCCAAAAAAAACTTTCTGAATCGAAATCTAAATTTTATTGCTAATTCATTCGTGATTTGATTTGTTCTTGGAGTATAAAACGTATAAACCTACCTAAAATTGATATTTGAATAATGAACACAAAACAATTGACCAAAAAAAAAAAAATTGGGCGCTCACGAGCCCTCGAATGTCCAGACCCGTCTTGTGAACAGTGCGCCAACTAAATGGTGAACCGCGCCGAATCGACCAAGCCGTCGGTATAGGCGATTGGGTCGGTGCGGTTTACACCGTTATCGATTCTAGGGGTGTTCACGGTTCGGTTCGGTCCAGTTTTGGCCAAAACTAATGACCGAACCAAACCTCTCGGTTAAGAATATGCCTAAATCGAAAAAATCAAAATCTTTTCGATTCTATTCGAACCGAACCAATTCAATTTTGGTTGAAAACAGTTCGGTTTTGATTTTAACCGATTTTGCTATTTTTTCCAATTTTCTGATAATTTCAAGAGATCTACATGCTCTGTTATTTGTCGTCACAAAGAAATTGACTCTTAAACGGAATAGGGACGAGAGACGACCGACAAGAAGTTGTATGGAGGTCGTTGGCGAGCATGGAGAAACAGAGTTGTGGGAAAAGAGACTTGAATGACTGAGATGATAAGAGAAAAGAGAGAGAGGACGTTGCAGTTGTGGAGTGAGTGAATGATGGAGATGAGAGAAAATAGAGAGAAGTTGGAGAGGAGATAGGCGTGAATGATGGAGATGAGAGAAAATAGAGAGAAGTTGGGGAGGAGTGAAGGGAAGAAAAGAATTGAAAGAGAAAATGTTAAGGTTTGTGGGATTGAAGTTTACTTAAATTAGAGTTAGTTTGGGTTGGGCTTGGAGAATTAAAATGGGAAGGAGGATGCGGGCTGGGCTTGGAGAAAAGAAGTGTTGGAATAAGGGCTACATTTATTATTTAAAAAAATGGAGTTTTTTATGCTGAACGGTTCGATTCGGTTCATGTTGGTTTTTTAAATAACTAACCGCGAACCAAACCAAATTTAACGGTTTTTTCATGTCTTAAACTGGAGAATCAAAATTTTTCAAAGAAACCGGGTCGAACCATTTGGTTCACTTTGGTTCGGTTCGATTCGGTTCGGTTTCTCTTGCACACCCCTTCGGTTGGGCTTCGATTTTTATTTTCCCTCACTAATTTTAGCGGTTCGGCACCGGTTTGGCACAGCAACCGAGCCGAAGCGAGTCGTTTGCACCTATCCGTCCCCGCTCTTTCTCGTTTGAAGCCGCCGACCCCCTCCCACGCGCAAGGTGTCACGGTCGCACCTCTTAGAGGGTCTTGACACGACCGTGCGGCACTTGCTCTCGCTCACGAGCAAGTCAGCCCACTCAAATTCGGATCGCCGGCGGCACAACGGGCCTATATCGCAACCTCCACCCCCGTTCTTGAGAAAAGATTTTAGAAAACGGGTCGAGAGAATTTGTAAAAACATTTTAGAAAGCGTTTGTGAGAGTTTAGAAAGTTAGTTATACAAATTGAAGCAAGCAATAAGAAAAGCCCACACTTATCTAGCATATAACTCTTGGTAGGGAGAATTGATGAATGTTCGCATCCCCCTATAGTACATTCTAGGAATTTTGGCTATGACCCCTTTGCACGTCATTTTGGCGAGGAGTCATACGCCCACAAAAATACATGGAAATGAAATAACAATGCTAAAGCAAAAACATACATGAAAACATAATGAAAAAGGATGGGGGCGGCCATGCGCCATGGGCAACACGCCTTGGACAAGCATGACCGTGACATTCTCCCCACTTAATTGGTTGGCGCCTCGTCAACGAGCACTCTTCGAACGGGATGGTCCCGGGTGGCGGTCTTCAAGTCTTCAACTCGGTCCCAACGGACTTCTGCTCCCACGGCTTCCTTCCACATCTGCAAGAACTGCTGCACCTTCTCATATGGGGCAGCATCTGACTCCGTCCCTTCAGCTAGGACCTCAAAGGAGTTCTTCAGTTTGATCGGCGGACTTGTCACGTCGCTCGCCTTCGTACCACGCTGTGATTGCGTCTTCCAAGCCCCAGGGTAGTCCGACTTCGGCAATACGGGCTTCGCCACTTTGGCTTCAATTCTTGGAGGGGTCTGTCTCTGACTGTGTCCCTCGACTTCGCGCCTCGGCGCTCTCTGTGTGCACTCTTGCACTTGAACTGTTCTTTCATCCCCTCTTCTCGGGGGGGTGTACTTTCGACTGCCGCTTCTCTCGTCGCGATGGTCTGTTACTCGTGACATCTCGCCACAACATTCACTTGGGCCCGCTCTCACCGCAAGGCCGAGAATACTCGCTTCCGCCCGAGGGTCGCTTGACTTTGCGGGCACTACGGCGGGATTTCCTCCTGTGATTACTAGACAACTCGCTAGGGGCACAGGTATGACTTTGTGCTGAAGAAGGAACTCCATTCCCAACACAACATCGAAGTCGTCCATCCTGACGACGACAAGGTCTACGCGACCACCCCAGTCTCCCATCTTGGTAGGCGCGCCTTTGCAATCCCCGAAATAGGTAGAAATCAGCTGAATTCCACTTTCATCCTTCCCTGATCTCGGCTCCACGACAAGTTCAATCGCCTCGCCTCGCCGTCTGCGAGGCGAAATTATGGGTGGCTCCCGATCAACCATTGTGCTCTTGGTCGCTTTGTTGTTGACATGTGCGTCCAACGTACATGAGGCCCTCTTATCGGATGGGCCTTTGTCTCTCCCCACTCTTACGGAGGGTGACAAAAATTATGCTATGCGCCAACGCGCGATTCTCTAGGTCTTCGTCTTGTATGCGAACTCAATTTCCGTATCATCGACTTCTTTTCCTTTCTTTGCCTCATAGGACGCTTGAAGGGCCTTGAGGGCTATTTTACTCGGGCAGTCACTCACTCGGTGAGGCCCGTCACAAAGAACGCACTTCTGGTAGTTGTTGTTCTTGTTATGTGGTCTCTGCCACGAATTTCCATTCCTCGGTGGGGACTTCCTGCTGTCCTTCCTACGAACTTCTAGGCCTATCTCCTCCCCCACTCTTGGGAGAGTTAGGCTGATGAGATCGATCATCTCCCCGTGGGGAGGTTTTGCTCGGTCCTGCTTCTTGGAACTGTGCATTAATACCGTCACCACTCGAAAGTCAAATAAATGCGTTCATTGCTGCATATGCTTGGTCGTGTTGTACTCACATTTGCTCGTACAAACTTAGCCCCGCCCATGGTTGTAGCCCTTCGACAAAGGAGAAGATCTTGTCCTTCTCGCTCATATCTCGGATGTCCAACATCAACCCAACAAACTGCTTTGACATATTCGCGGATGGCACCTTTATGTCTCTCACTCTCTCGAAACTTGCGCCTTGCAATTATCTCGACATTCTCAGGGAAGAATTGCGAGCGCAATTCTTGTTTCAACGTCTCCCATGTGTTAATGGTACATCTGCCTTCTTGAATGTCCATATAACGGGTCCTCCACCATAGTTTGGCATCGTCTTCCAGATGCATTGTTGCTAAGGTGACTCTTTCTTCGTCAGTCACCGTATCTGTTGCTCGAAAGTATTGCTCCATATCGAAGATGAAGTTTTCCAACACTTTGGCATCTCGAACCCCACAGAAGGGTTTCGGCTCGGGGATCTTCTTCTTCCCCGACTTGGTCGCGCCCCCAGGTGAGGCTTGACTTCCCATCGCAATCATGGTGAGATTTAGCTTTGCGGCCATCTCGCCTATCTCGCCCCTACAGATCTTAAGGGCATCTCTCACATCAACAGAAAAGTCAGAAAACATCTGACCCAACTCTTTGTGGGAACCGCCCGGACCATCGACACGCTTCCTCAATTTGGGCGACGCCGCCTGACGAGCTAACACCACGCCTGAGCTTTCACATCGGTTTACCCCTATCCTCGAGGTCTCAACTCTCCATCAATTCATGACGGGCATTCCTCGATGCGTCCAAAGAATCGCATCAATCGCGTCGGCCTTGGCCGCAATCTCTTCGATCGAGATCCCAAGGACCGAATATTATCGGGGACTTCCGTCAAGAGAAGCAATTGCTCCTCGATCTCGCCAACCGCTCTTTGTCCGACTTGTTTAATTTGTTTGCGAGCATGATTACCGTGTCTTGCCTTCCCGGCCAACTAGGCTCGATACCAATCTATCACGGTCGCACCTCTTGAGGGTCTTTGACACGACCGCGCGGCACTTGCTCTCGCTCACGAGCAAGTCACCCACTCAAATTCGGATCGCGGCGCATGCAAACCTATATCGCAACCTCCACCCCGTTCTTGAGAAAGGTTTTAGAAAACGAAGTCGAGAGAATTTGTGAAAACATTTTAGAAAGCGTTTGTGAGAGTTTAGAAAGTTAGTTATCACATGTGACAAGTGAATAAAGAGAAAGCGCACTTATCTAAAGTATAACTCTTGGTAGGGAGAATTGATGAATGTTCGCGATCCCCATAAGTACATTCTGGAATTTTGGCTATGACCCATTTCAGACGCGTCATTTTGGCGAGTCATACGCCCACAAAAATACATGGAAATGAAATAACAATCTTTAAACAAAACATACATGAAAACATAATGAAAAAGGATGGAGACGACCATGCGGCCATGGGCAACACGCCTTGGACAAGCATGACCGTGACACAAGGCAACAAATCGCTCCTCCCTCTTCGATCTGCTCCTCCGGCGAGACCACACCTCCGGCGGGTCTTCTTGGCGACAAGCGTCCTGCAGCAAAAACTTGAGACCCACGAACCCTGCGCGACGGCTTCTTCCTGGCGAATCCGGTGGCTGCTCGCAAGACACACGCAATGCCATCATCTTCTTCCTTCGCGACGCAGGACTCGTGTTTCTTCTCTCCTAGCAGTAAATCGTGACTCACGAAACAACGTCGTTTGGTAGAGTTTCGTGCTGACCCAGCGTTATTGGACCTCAAAACAGAATACCCACAATCCGAGTAGTGCTCAATAGAGTTACTCATAGGTCGTAAGGTCGGATTCGCGCTTTTGGACGCCGTCAAACACCAGCCAGCGAGGTTCCGACCTCTTTTGGTACGTTTCAGTGTCTTTTCACCCTTTCAAACTCTTTTAAATTGCTATAAATTAGTTTCTAATGCTTAGATAACTCCTAAATGCAGTTCGATCACTTTTAACTGTTATCCACAACTCGAATAGTCTCGGATTAGTTTACCCATAGCCTGTAGCCGTTAGTTTGTTGTTTTCAAACCAACTCGAACACTAACAAGCAAGCATTTTAGCTTGTTTTGTATAGTCCGGTAAGTTTTGGTTCACTTTAACTCTTTTGAACTCATTTAAAGTACCTTAGTTTAGTTGCTAACCTTTGAGACTTTTGTTTGTAGTTTCTAGCCAATTCGAACTCGTTTGAACAGCTTTCCAACAAGTAATCAAGTTTGTATCGCTGAGTTTTGGTAAAATGAGTTAGTTTAGACCTTTTTACAAAATTTTTAAATGCCTTAACTTAGGGCCTGTTTGGTAAGGAATCTGAAAACAGAAATTTGAAAACAAGGGATTCAATGAAACAGAGTTGTATTTCATGTTTTTAGATATGTGTTTGGTAGCAGATTTAGAAATTTGATTCTATTTTAAACAATTGTTTAAAGTGTATCCTATAACATATTTATAGATCATGAAATTGGTTGTAGTTGCAAAATTAATTATTAAATTGAATATAAGTCATTATTAATTAATTTATGAACATGATTTTTATAAATTTTATAGAATTATCATTTTATAATATAATATTATATAATTTATAATATATTATATTATACATATTTTAATTTAACAAAAGTAAATTGAGTTTATAATATGAAATATTGTATTTATTAAGATTTTTATCTTTGTTTAATATAATTCTGGATTCTAAAATTTTAAATTCAGGATCTGGATACAATGAAAACATAAAAATGTTGTTTTCAGAATTTCCACTATTTGGATCACAGAATCAAAAAACAGTTTTCGGAAACACATCTGCCAAACACATATTCACTGAGTTCAGTGAATCCGAAAACATAAAACATAATCCGGATTGCATACCAAACAGACCCTTAGTTTCTAATATTTGAAAGCTCTTTGTTTGAGGATTTGAATTAGTTTCAGACTGTTCGAACTAAGTTTAAAGTCGTTTTGGGTAAGTACAATCTTCTTAAACACTCTTTCGAACTCGATTTAGGTTTTCAAATGGAGTTTTGGTTTACGTTTAGTAACTGCTCATTCCTCTAGTTTGATTACATAATTAGACATTATGTTACAATTAGTAAGCTCGTTTACTTGTAGTACCTGACTCATGTGGAAGGTTAGTATAGATCTTTTGTTAGGATACTCGATCTTTGTGAAACGAGTTTGCATGAAGTTGAATAAGGTAGTTGTGTCCTTTACATATTTAGCATAATGGTTTGTTTCTAGTCTCCTAAAACTTGATTGGCTGGAGTTGGGATTTTTGTTTGGTTCTAACTCTTTAGTGGGTGGCTAACGAATTAAAGTTAGAGTGGTTGTTGGATGATTCTGGCTTTAGAAGTGTGTTTATGTCTAACATGTACTTGTAAAATCTTGGTATTGATGTAGTTACATTGTCAAAATTTTTGGGCATAGTGGTCATAAGTTTAGCAGCGTCCTCTAGATTAGGCAAATTTTGTGGTCGTTACAATTGGTATCAGAGTGGAGTTGGTTTTGTAGATTGACCTAGAAAACTAGGTTGTTAAGGTTGTATTAGGGTTAATGGTCTTTCTCAACCCCCTTTTCATCACCAAGTATGTGGATCTGTCTTTGTTATGATACTTATGTTGTTGAATTAATTGCTTGCATGCTAATTGTTTGACTTGTTTCCTTTGAATGATTAATGTTTGAAGGCATGTTTTCGGGACTTGTGGCAGTTAGGCTTAGGATGCTCCCCTTAGCTTGTTAGTTAATTGTTTTGCGCATGTTGTTTGCTAGTAGGTTTAGGATGTTGCCATAGTTAACTAGATAGCTTGTGCTTGATCTTATGTTTGTTGGTGGTTGGTAAGATGAGTTATTACCTTAGAATTGAAACTAGTGCGTTCGAAATCTATATTGTTAGTGCAGGGGCTTCGTGACCCTAGTAGCCTTTTTCAAGTCCTCTAAGATCTACTGGATCGGTTCAGTATAGATTTCGGTTTGATTAGTGTCTGAAAACCTTTTCTGTTGATTTAGGAACAATTTTAGTGCCTTGAAAGATTCGAGTTAAGTGGTCTCTTGTTGGGCAATTGTGTAATTGTTTATAAATTTTCTTTATGTTGATATATGCATTTGATGTGGATGCTTGTTGTATATATAAATTTGATGATTTAGCATACCGAAAAATATTGTGGAGAAAATGTATGATTCTTAGGGTTGATGCACTTTTTTTCTAATTCAGCAACATTTGAGGTTGAGGTATTCGAACATCTAACCTCTTGGCCGAGGATACATGTCAATTACTGCAAAGCTAAGCTCACTTTGGTAATTCTTAAGGTTGATGCACATGCATGATAATTTGTATTAGTTGAAAAAGAAGCACGTTGTTTTGATTTATGATTTAAGTTTTATATGCTTAAGTGGAGTTGGAGATGTTTAATGTTTATCTTGGATTAAAGAAGTGTTTTCTAGTCTTTGTGATTGAGTTGAGGAAGTGTGTGGTTATGAAAAGTTGAGCATGCATGATAAAGAAAGATATCGAGGTTGATATATTGTGTATATATTGGAGATATTGGGATGTTTGGTTATAAAGGATAGGATCGAGATTCACCATATATATACAAGTATTAAAGTGCTTGGATACAAAAGTCAAAGAGTAGATACTCAAAGTAAGATACATATGCAAGTAGAGTTCTACTAAGTTTAGTTTTGAGTGTCGTGAGCATGTTATACACGTAGAGTCCAACTTAGTCAGATGTTGATATTCATAATTGTATATAGGAGATGGGGGGTGGCTTTATTTAAGAAGGATGAAGTTAATGGGGTGGTATTAAAGGAGATGGTTACATCATTAAAAGAAAAAGAAAAGGAGGGATTATTTCCGGAAAGGAGTCTCGGAAAGGGTGAGTTTTTAAATCGGTTTTCTGAGGGGTCGATTGAAAGCTTAGAAGTTAATGCCTCCATTAAACAGAAATGGTTATTGTTAGAAGACTCTTCACATTCCAGTTATGTTCATAACAGTTTGGGGGAATTAAATGAAATAGACTTTCCTCCATTAGCTTTAAACCAATCCATTAAAGGTGCTAATCTGAATGTCTCCTCGGTTCCTGCAACCAAGTCAAAGGTTGAAGGAGGTTGTTCATCGGAGAAGTGCGCAAAAACAGTTGTAGTCTCAAGGGAACTGTAAGGCCTCCAATTATAAAGAAATACTCGAGGAGGGGTAAGAAAGTAATTGAGATGAGAGAGAATAGGGACCACCCAAGTTAGTTGGGCTTGGGATCGTGGAAAACAATATTTGTACTGCTCTGTGTAGTCTGTTTTCTTTTTGTCGAGTATTTTGTGAACAGAACTTGTAAGAGAGACCCAACCTCTCGAATGCTGTGGAGTGTTTTGGTTTTCTTATCAATGTTATCGGAGGAAAATAACCATCTCTCCCTATTGAAGAACTATCAATAGAGGGGAGTTGGCTTCTTTCAACATCGTTCTTGATTATTATCTTTATCCTGTTGTTTGTGTGAGTTTTTCTGTGTGCAGGGGAAGTTTGGATACCTAACAAATTGGTATCAGAGCCCGTCGACCTGGGGAAAACTAGAAGAATGGCAATGGAAGAACGGCTCTCAGGAATGGAGTCGGAGGTGTTAGAAATGAAAGAGAGGTTTCAGAGTTTGGAAACCAAATTAGAAAAAGGCTGGGAAAGAGTAGCAGCCGAAATGCGAGAGAACCAGAAAGCTTTGGTGATGATGATAGCCGAAGGGTCAATCGGAAAAGGAAAGGGAAGCGTAACAGAGTCGAGTGGGTCCAAGGGAGGGGTATCAGAGGGAGTGACGAATCCCGGTACTCGGGAAGAGACCATTTCGAACCAGGATCGTCGTAGTGATAATGGGTCCGACAGGGGTAAGTATAAGAAGCTGGAGATGCCTGTTTTCACCGGAGCTAACCCGGATGCTTGGATGCTGAGAGCCGAAACTTATTTTGAAGTGCATCAATTAAGCGACCTGGAGAAAATGAATGTAGCAATAGTAAGCTTCGACCTGGACGTGATCGAATGGTACAGATGGACAAACAACCGGAAGAAAATAAGTTCATGGGAAGACGCTAGAGAGCGGATCCTGCTACGATATCGAGTGACCCAAGAAGGAAATTTATGTGCTAGGTTTTTGTCGATTAAACAAGAGGGGACGGTGAGTGAATTTCGCAAGAAGTTTGAGTCGTTCTCAGGGCCTCTTCCGGGATTACCAGAGGACGTCTTGGAGAATACCTTCCTCAACGGCTTGTTGCCGGAGATCAGGGCGGTGGTCATTAGTCGAGAACCACAGGGGCTGGAAGAAATCATGAAGCAAGCCCAATTGATAGAAGATCGTGAGTTGGCCCTATCCATATTCCGAACAAATAGTAAAAATAGCCCAAGAGAAGAGAATCGAAAAGCTGGGCCCGACCCAAAAGTGGAGACACCTGGGATCAGTAACTTCAGAGGAGTGCACAGAGCTCCCCAGGACGTGCGACTCGTGTCGATCCCTGAGAGGAGGAATACGGAGAGACGCCCACCCCTTCCAAGACGCCTGTCAGACGCGGAGTTCCAGGCCAAGAGAGAAGCTGGCCTATGCTTCCGTTGTGACGAGAAATATTCGAAAGATCACAGATGTAAGAGAATAGAACTTCGAGAGTTGAGGGTAATATGGGAGAGCGAGCTTGGAGAAGTTGAAGTCAACCAAGAAGTCGCTGAGACTGAGGAGGAGTGGGTGTTGGCTAAACAGAATTTCGTGCTCTCACGGGTGAAGGGGTGCAACTAGATTTCAAGACCTTGATAGGTTTTTCTGCTCCTGAAACGATGAAGTTGCATGGGAGCTTAGAGGATCGCAATGTGGTGATACTAGTGGATTGTGGGGCGACACATAATTTCATATCTATGAAACTAGCTGTTGAGCTGGCACTCCCTCAGATTGACACAAAAACTTTCGGAATAGTGATGGGTAATGGCCAAGTGACTGAAGGCCAAGGAGTCTGTAAGGGGGTAACTATACGGCTCGAAGGATACACTTACAAGGGGGATTTCTTACCCATTGAGCTGGGGGGAGTTGATGTTATATTCGGCATGTCTTGGTTGAAATCGATAGGAATGATGGAAGTGGACTGGAAGCAATTGTCTCTGACGTTCACGACCGAAGAAGGGCAAGTGACCTTGAAGGGTGACCCGTCTTTGACCCGGTCACAAATATCCTTAAAAATGATGAAGAGTGAATGGGAAGTGGAGGACCAAGGTTACATGATAGAATTACAGGAAGTGAGGGACGCAGATGAAGGAGTCGAGGGTACCGGAATAGAAAATGGGGAAGAGTTGAGAACCTGGCTTGAGATTGAACAATTGAAAGTGGAGTATAGTGAATTGTTCTTCTTAAAGGAAGGACTTCCACCACCGAGAGAAGTTGACCACCGAATTACCCTAGCCGAAGGTAAGGGACCGATTAATGTGAGACCATACAAGTACGCGCACAGTCAAAAAAATGAAATTGAGAAGATGATTATGGAAATGCTCTCGTCCGGGATAATACGTCCGAGCACCAGTCCTTTCTCTAGTCCTGTACTTCTGGTTAAGAAAAAAGATGGTGGGTGGCGGTTTTGTGTTGATTACAGGGCTTTGAACAGGGCGACCATACCTGACAAATTTCCGATTCCAGTGATTGAGGAACTCTTAGACGAGTTGCACGGTGCGACGATCTTCACTAAGTTAGACCTGAAATCTGGGTATCACCAGATACAAATGAAGGAAGAAGACATAGAAAAGACGGCGTTTCGCACACATGAAGGACATTACGAATTCCTCGTTATGCCCTTTGGCCTCACGAACGCGCCGGCGACATTCCAATCGTTAATGAACAAGGTTTTTCACCCTTTCCTAAGAAGATGCGTCTTAGTCTTTTTTGATGACATTGTAGTTTACAGCCCTGATTATCAAACTCATTTATCCCACTTGGAAATGGTCTTTAACGTGTTGCGAGAGAATAGCCTGACTTTGAACGAAAAAAAATGTGTTTTCAGACAGTGTAAAGTTGAATATCTGGGCCACTGGATTTCTGGGCAGGGAGTCGAAGCAGATAGGGGGAAAATAAAAGCTATGTTGGATTGGCCGAGACCCGAATCCTTGAAAGAACTCAGGGGATTCTTGGGGTTGACGGGATACTATAGGCGATTCGTTTTGAACTATGGCGAAATTGCCGCTTCGCTACATAGTATGTTAAGAAAGAATGCGTTCCAATGGAATCCAGAATCCTTAACGGCCTTTGAGCAGTTAAAAAGAGCAATGACAACGGTACCCGTCTTGGCATTGTCGGATTTCTCGTTACCATTTATCATAGAGACAGATGCATCCGGCACAGGGTTGGGAGCGGTGCTAACGCAAAACCGAAGACCTATTGCATACTATAGCCAGGCATTATCTGAAAATGCGAGATTGAAGCCTATTTATGAGCGTGAGCTGATGGCTATCGTATTTGCTGTCCAAAAATGGAGGCACTACTTGTTAGGCCAAAAGTTTGTAGTGATGACTGATCAGAGAGCTCTGAAGAATTTACTTGAGCAGCGAGAAGTGCAGCCAGAGTATCAGAGGTGGTTGACGAAACTGTTGGGTTATGACTTTGAAATTCGTTACAAGACGAGAATTTTGAACAAGGCAGCAGATGCTCTCTCCAGATTAAGACCAAAAGGGGAATGTTCTTCGATGACAACTCCGAACATTATTGATGTCTCATTAATAGCGAAGGAAGTCAAGGAAGACGAAGAACTGCAGAAGATTGTGATGGAAATGGAAAGTGACCCGCTAAGCCATCCGAAGTTCTCCTTACACCAGGGACAATTACGATATAAGGACAGGTTAGTTTTATCTAATAAGTCCAAATTAATCCCTACGATACTTCAAATGTTCCATGATTCAGTGCTAGGAGGACATTCTGGTTTTTTGCGGACTTATAAACGTCTTACTGGGGAGTTGTATTGGAGAGGTATGAAACAAGATGTCAAAAGGTATGTTGCAGAATGTGGTATTTGCCAGCAGAATAAAACTGAAGCTATTTCCCCAGCAGGGTTGTTGCAACCACTTCCAATTCCAGATAGAATTTGGGAGGACATCAGCATAGATTTTATTGACGGTCTCCCTAAATCAAACGGAAAGGACTCCCTGTTAGTGGTGGTGGATAGGTTGAGTAAGTACACCCATTTTATAACGCTTAAGCATCCCTACTCGGCCAAAGAGGTCTCTTCTCAGTTTATTCAGGAAGTGGTCCGCCTACATGGGTATCCCAAATCGATAGTTTCGGATAGAGATGTGATCTTCATGAGTAGCTTCTGGAAGGAGCTCTTCCGCATCCAGGGAACTAAGCTAAAGAGAAGCACCGCCTTCCATCCTCAAACAGATGGGCAGACCGAACGAGTGAATCGTTGCGTTGAAACATTTCTGAGGTTCTACTGCAACGAACATCCAAAGAAATGGGAACAGTGGATAGATTGGGCGGAGTACTGGTATAATACCAACTTTCATACCTCTCTCAACACTACACCTTTTCATGTCGTCTACGGTAGACCCCCACCTCCCCTTATCTCTTACGGTGAACAGAGGACTAAGAATGACACACTCGAGCAACAACTGTTGGATCGAGATAGAGCACTTGCAGCTCTAAGAGAGCAACTGAGGATGGCACAGGAACGTATGAAAAAGCAGACCGATAAACATCGACGGGAATTAGAATTCCAAATTGGGGATTGGGTTTATCTGAAACTACGACCCTATCGTCAAAGATTCGTGCCCCAAAGACGCTGTGAAAAACTCTCACCAAAATTTTTCGGGCCTTATGAAGTTATTGAACGTATAGGAGTTGTGGCCTACAAGTTGCAACTTCCGGTGAAGGCCACTATCCATCCGGTCTTTCATGTTTCCCAACTAAAAAAGGCAGTGGGATTCAAGGGTTCGGTGCAGTCAAGAGTCCCTGATGTATCAGAGAATTATGAATGGTCTGCTGGCCCGGAGGAGCTGTTAGGGGCAAGATGGAATGAGGGAGAACAGAGGTGGGAATGCTTGATCAAGTGGGAAAATCAGCTCACGTCTGATGCGACATGGGAAGAGTATGAAAATATAAAACGACAATTTCCAGAATTTCACCTTGAGGACAAGGTGGTAGTCGACCCCCGTGGTATTGTAAGGCCTCCAATTATAAAGAAATACTCGAGGAGGGGTAAGAAAGTAATTGAGATGAGAGAGAATAGGGACCACCCAAGTTAGTTGGGCTTGGGATCGTGGGAAGCAATATTTGTACTGCTCTGTGTAGTCTGTTTTCTTTTTGTCGAGTATTTTGTGAACAGAACTTGTAGGAGAGACCCAACCTCTCGAATGTTGTGGAGTGTTTTGATTTTCTTATCAATGTTATCGGAGGAAAATAACCATCTCTCCCTATTGAAGAACTATCAATAGAGGGAAGTTGGCTTCTTTCAACATCGTTCTTGATTATTATCTTTATCCTGTTGTTTGTGTGAGTTTTTCTGCGTGCAGGGGAAGTTTAGATACCTAACAGGAACCTTTAGATCACGAAGGAGGTTTAGGTAAAAAGCCGAGAGTGATTAAACCTCTTCCCTTGCATTACTCTCGGAAGGAGGAATGTAAAGGGGCAGGGCGATTTTGTAGGGAAGCTAGACTCAATCCAGATACCATTGAAGAAAGACGTCTGAGAGTACTGACGGAAGGGAACTATTCTACTCGGCCTTATACCCTTCCAGAGGATCAAGGTAATTCCAATTTTTTTTTACCAACTAGTTGTGGGAAGGTTTCCTTGTCTAAAGTAGAGGTGCTGCGGGCAAGCAAAAAGGTATCTTTTCAAAGGAAGGAGCCCGGAAGGCTCAGATGCGGATTCAATATTCAGTGTAAGTAGTATTGACTCGGAGAAGCAGGGAGGGGTATGGGATAAGGTGGGGTGGGGGGGGGGGGAGAAGGAATTTTCATGCCTCAACTGTTGATGAGGATGCTGAGGAGTCAGATTTAAGGAATGATGCTGGGATCTCTTCTGTCCCTTCAAAATTCCTTGCGATTCTTGAAGCTTGTGATTTGCAGCTAAAGGAAATAAACCCGGATTGAGGATAGTTGATGCTTAGTAGGAGTTTAGTAGGGGGCAAAGTGCTAAAGATGAAGATTATTACATGGAATACTTGGGGTCTTGGGGATAGTTCTAAGAGGACTGCTCTTAAATTTTTTTTTCAGCAGCATTGCCCTGATGTTGTTTTAATTCAAGAGGTAAAGCTGAAAACGGTTGATGGAAGGATAATAAAAGAGATATGAAGTTCAAAGGATATTGGCTGGTCCTTTGTGGAGTCATGGGTTAGATCGGGAGGTCTTTTGATTATGTGGGATGAGAATAAAGTAAAGCTCCTGGAATTCATAAAAGGGGGCTACTCTCTTTCGGTTAGATTGACATTGTTACATGACAAAACTTGCTGGATTACTAATGTATATGGACCAAATGATTATAGGGAAAGGAAGTTTTTATGGGAGGAGTTGAAATCTTTAAGCCTGTATGTGGAAGATGCTTGGTGTATTGGGGGAGATTTTAATGTTACTCGATGGATTCATGAGAGAAAGCCATGCAGGAGAACAACTAAAGGTATGAAAGTCTTTAATCGGTTAATTGAGGAGCTGGATTTATTGGAATTGCCATTGGCTAATGGAAAATATACTTGGTCTAAACCGGGTAATGCATCCATTCATTCACTCTTAGATCGTTTTCTAATATCAAAGGCATGGGATGAGGAGTTTGCTAATTCTTCGGTTTGCAGAATGATTAGGTCAGTTTCTGACCATTTTCCTTTGCAGTTGGAGGTAGGAAGGTTCAATTGGGGACCTTCACCTTTTAGATTTTATAACAGTTGGCTTATGGTGGATGAATGTAGAAGGATTATTGAGTCAGCTTTCTCAGAAAAGAGATTGTATGGGTGGGCTGGTTTTGTTGTTGATGCAAAGCTGAGATTGGTAAAGGCAGCTGTGAAGAAGTGGGCTGCGATGGAAGAGGCTAGAAGGAAGAAAAAGGAGAGGGCTCTACTCTCGGCAATTGATAATTTTGACAAAAAGGCAGAAACAGTGGGATTGTCTTCCCAAGAGAGCTCTTTGTGGTATGCAGCAAGAGGTGAGATTCTTGAGTTATCCCTTATGGAAGAAAGGAATTTAATTCAGAAGTGTAAGGTGACGTGTTCAAGAGAAGGTGATGAAAATACCAGTTTTTTCCATAAGTATCTGGCGACAAGAAAAAGGAGGCAGATGGTTACCCAGTTGAAGTCACTTGATGGGGTATCTCTCATCTCCTTTAAGGAAAAGGAATTTACAGATTTTTTTACCCTCTTGTATCTTAAGGTTAAAGATTTATTCCTTGTAATTTCTCATGGGAATTAATTTCTTCAGTACAAAATAAAGATTTAGTAAAGCCTTTTTCGCATGAGGAGATATCGACAGCTGTGAAGTCATTCGGAAAGAACAAGGCCCGGGGACCCGATGGATTTACAATGGAGTTTTATGTGAAGTTTTGGCGTTGTGTAAAAGAAGATTTTGGGAGATTGTTTACTGAATTTTATCGAAATGGGCATTTGAACTCAAGTTTGAAGGAAACTTTTATCTGTATGATCCCAAAAAAGGAGGGAGTGGAGTATGTGAAGGACTTTCGACCAATTAGTTTGACTAATTCGGTGTACAAGATTGTGACTAAAGTGCTTGCTGAGAGGTTGAAGGGAGTTATGTATTCGATCATTTCGCCCTTTCAAAGTGCTTTTATAGGGGGAGGGCAAATTTTGGATCCTATTCTCATTGCAAATGAATTGGTAGAGGAATATCGTGTTAAAAAGAAGAAGGGGGGATATTGAAAATTGATATGGAAAAGGCTTTTGATTGTGTCGATTGGGACTTTCTGGAGGAAGTTCTTAAGCTTAAAGGCTTTAATGATAAATGGATCCAGTGGATAAGGGGTCGTATAAGGGATCCAAAGTTTTCCGTTATGATAAATGGTAGGCCTAGGGGCGTATTCATGCTTCAAGAGGTCTAAGACAAGGGGATCCTCTTTCCCCTTTTCTTTTCCTTTTGGTAAGTGAAGTATTTTTGGCTTTGATTAATAGTGCTTACTCCAAAGGGGTGTTTGAAGGTTTTGTGGTTGGCAAGGATAAGGTTCATGTACCTTTGTTACAGTTTGCAGATGATACTCTGATTTTTTGTAAGGATGATGATGGTATGCTCAAAACTCTCTTTGAGATTATTGATTTATTCCAATGGTGTTCAGGGTAGAAGGTTAATTGGGAGAATCTTTTATGAATTAATGCCATCGAATCCATTTTATTAGAATTGTGGTTCACCCGATTCTCTCTTCTCTCTCTGCCTTGTCTTCGCGCCTCCGATCATCCCTTCCGTTCGTCGTCTTCTTCCATCGTCTCCCTCCTCACCTCGTCGTCTTCCTCTTTCGTTTCCCTTCTCACCTCGCCTCGGCAGAGTCGCTTGGATTCTTGCATTGTTTGGGTTTGTAGCTTTCGTTTGAAGTTTTGGTTTACGCTTTGTTAATGCTAAAGTATGAGAGAATCAGTATGTTCTATTCCATTCACTCAAGATATATATATATATACAAGTATACAGGGTTAACCTAAATAGAAGAGCGTAAAAAGACAATAAAGGACACCCTTAGAGTTATATTAACAAAATACAATTATACTAATATAAGGACTCTAACACTCCCCTCAAGTTGGAGCATATATATCCATCATGCACAACTTGTTAGAGAGAGATAATCAATTCGTGCTCCGTTCAATGCTTTGGTGAAGATATCTCCTAATTGCTCTCCGGTCTTCACATATCCCATGTCGATATCAAACCTTGTTGTATCTTCTCACGTACAAAATGACAATCAACTTCAATGTGTTTAGTTCTCTCATGAAATCTTTGGATTAGATGCTATATGTAGAGTCGCTTGATTATCACACCACAATTTGGTCGGTCTTTGTGATATCAAATCCCAATTCAATAAGAAGTTGACGTATCCAGACTAATTCACAGACAGATTGTGCCATTGCTCTATATTCTGACTCAGCACTTGATCGTGAAACCACATTTTGTTTTTTACTCTTCCAAGAAACCAAATTACCACCAACGAATACACAATATCCTCGACGTTGACCTTCTATCTTCCTTAGATCCCGCCCAATCAAAGATCGAGAAACATTCAATGTTCATATGCCCATAGCTCTTATATAATAAACCACGCCCAAGAGCTGCTTTCAAATAACACAAAATCTGTTTCACTGCAGCCCAATGATCAATTGTAGGAGAAGACATGTACTGGCTCACAATACTCACTGAATAAGCTATGTGCAGTCGAGTTCTCAGAAGATAATTGAGTTTTCACACCAACCTCCTATATCGTTCGGGATCTTTCAATAATTCTCCCTCTTTTGTGAGTTGTACATTAGGCATCATCGAGGTACTACATGGCTTAGCCCCTAACTTCCTCGTTTATCCAACAAGTCAATAACATACTTTCTCTGTGATAGCATGATTCCCTTCTTGCTTCTTATTACCTCAATTCCTAGAAAGTATTTCAACATTCCCAAATCTTTCGTGTGTGGAATTGACTATGGAGAAAGGTCTTGAGAGATTGGATACCCAATGTATCATCTCCTGTAATCACAATATCGTCAACATACACAACCAACAGGATGACACCACTCTCGGGATCGCTTGTAAAACACAAAATGATCCCGATTTGCTCTTTCTCATTCCAAAGCTTTCAATCACACGAGTGAATTTCCCAAACCATGCTCGTGGACTCTGCTTTAATCCATACAAGGATTTACGAAGGCGACATACCTTTCCCTTCTCCCCCTGAGCAACAAACCCTGGAGGTTGCTCCATATACACCTCTTCCCCAAGATCACCATGAAGAAAGGCATTTTTAATATCAAGTTGATGCAATGGCGGTGATGAATCGATGCTAATGAAATGAATAACTTTGTAAGTCATTTTAGCAACAGAGAGAAAATGTATCGTAATAGTCAATCCCATAAGTTTGTGCGTAGCCTTTAGCAACAAGGCGAGCTTTCAATCGAGCAACCGATCCATCCGGATTGACTTTAATCGCAAAAACCCACTTACAACCAATAGATTTCTTTCCTGCGGGAAGAGACACCAAATCCCAAGTACAATTGTCGTCTAAAGCGGTCATCTCCTCCACCATTGCAAAGACGCCAACCGAGATAAGACAAAGCTTGAGAATGAGTCTTAGGAATGTATATAGATTGGAGGGATGCAATGAATGAACAAGTAGAAGATGACAAATGGTTATATGAAACAAAAGAGGAAATAGGATATGTGCATTGACGTTTACCTTTACGAAGTGCAATAGGAAGATCATCGTTTGTTCCTCGAATCCAATGACGAAGAAGCCTGCGTGCAGGGCATGCATCCCGAAGGAGGTCGTCGTCGTCGGAATAAACCTGAGTGATAGGTGGGTTAATACAAGCGGATGGAGATGGAGAAGAAGCACCCGAAGACTCACAAGAGGAGAAAATTGTATAAACAAGAAAATCATCCTCGTCCTCTCGATGCTCCCCCTGACACGTATTCGAAGATGAAGTAAAGAAAGAAGAATCTTCAAAGAACGTGACATCAGGAGAGACAAAGTAACGATCAAGACTAGGAGAATAGCACCGATACCCTTTTTGGACACGAGAATAACCAAGGAAGACACATTTTAAAGATTTCGGATCGAGTTTGGTGAGAAGAGGGCGAACATCTCGAACAAAGCAAGTACAACCAAAGATTTTCGGTGGGAGAGGGAACGCAGGAGGTGGGGCACAAAATACGATAAGGTATCTCACCTTTAAGAACCGAAGCGAGGGCATACGATTGATTAAGAAACAAGCATTAATATAGCATCAGCCCAAAATTGTTTGGGGACATTCATCTGAAACATTAAGGCTCTTGTTGTTTCAAGGAGATGGCGATTCTTTCGTTCGGCAACTCCATTTTGAGACGGAGTATCAACACATGAGGATTGATGTAGAATGCCATGTTCACTTAGATAAGAACTAAGAGCATGAGAAAAGTATTCCTTAGCATTATCACTTTGCGTAACTTTAAGAGAACCATGATATTGAGTACAATTTCAGCATGAAAATTGCGAAAATGAGAAAGTAACTCGAACGATTCTTCATTAAATATAACCACGTGACACGAGAAAATCATCGACAAATGTAACAAAGTACCGAAACCCTCGCTTAGACTCAACAGGACAAGGACCCCAAACATCAGAATGAACTAACTCAAATGGAGCATTAGCTCGTTTATTGACTCTAGGATACATACTTAGACGATGAAATTTAGCAAACTGACATGACTCGCAATCTAACGAAGACAAGTGATTAAATTGAGGACGAAGACTCTTCAAGACAGAAAAGATGGATGACCCAAACGACAATGTTCTTCAAAAGGAGAGGTCAACAGAGAGCATGGAACAGTGTGGATATGTGTGGTTCAAAAATATAGAGACCTCCCGATTCGTGCCCTTTACCAATAGTCTTCTTCACAAAAGATCCTGAAATAAACAATAACCGAGGAAAGAATAAGACACAACACAATTTAGATCTCGAGTGAGCTTACTAACCGAAATCAAGTGAAAGGAGAATCTGCGGTAAACTTAAAACAGTAAGACAAGGAAATTGACTTGGTAAGATTGATGATGCCCCCTAAAACATGAGAGGTGGTCCCATCAACTATAGTAACATTAGGTGAAGATTTATACGGACGATATGAGAGAATAAATTTGGATTACCCGCCATATGGTCGAGCGCGCGGAGTCTATGACCCATTTGGAAGAGGAGGAAAGAAGACACGTAGATGTATTACCCGTGTCAAGAATGACAGAATAGGAGTGGAGGATGACGCCTTTAGCGACTCTTGATCTCGGGCGGGCCGAGCAAACTCCTCTGCAGAAATCGAGATAGATTTATCGGGATTATCAGTGTAGAGGCAACATGCGCAGATGGAAACCTCGGCCTCTATTCAACAATCGTGCGCAATCACGCTTCATGATGACCGGGCTTATGGCGGTAGTGACAAACAATATCACCCGAGTTTGCTCTCCGAGTGTTCGAATTACCTTTATATGCGTTGGGTCCAACCCTCTCTGCTTCCTTTGTACTCACACATCATTCAACCAAGGCACCGCTTGACTCAGTGGCAAGGTTACCCGCGACTTCTCGATCACAGTATGCGAGTATAAGCATCTTCCAATGAGGAGATGTCGAGCTAGATAAAACTTGATCTTTTGCCATATCATATTTAGAAGTGTGACCAACTAAAAACTCATGATGAGCATAGTTGTTCACGTTGTGCGATTTGAACTTTCACATCATTACTAATAGGCAACAAGACATTAAACTCTGCATATGATGTTTTGCACTCCATAAAGTAACTAGTCAGAGATTTCTCACCTTGATCAGGTTGAAAGAGAGTTTTGCATACATCAAACACTCTACTAATATTTCCTTTTCCAGAGTAAAGGAATTCCAAATATTCCAAGAGCTCGTGAACAGATTCACAATGATTAACCAACCTACGATGTTGCTCTCAATAGAGTTCTTTATTTGTAGAATAAGCCTAGAATCATCAGCAGTAACCAATTTTTTCTAGTATCATCGATCGGTGGTGAATTTCGGTGACATGATCATCCATATCGAGACTCGAATGTAGTGACGAATGTTTGTCCGCCATGCATAAAAATTAGACCCATTAAGCTTATGTTCTGTAATCTTTGACACCATAGGGATCATCTCCGTCATCACCATACCTTTCTTGTCACCATAACTAAAGAAAAGAAAAAGGACCACAAAAAAACAGATTGAAAGGCCCAAACAGAATTGTACCAAAAACCCTAGATTGCCAAAGAGGGGTGTCTCAAACCGACCCTAAACCGAGAGGATATGACCCCAACAAGCACACCACTAGAAAGAGTATGCAAAACCGAGCGAAGCCCAAAAAAAAAAAAAAACATTTCCGTGGCGGCGTGCTTTCCGACGGTGGCAGCGATTCCGGCGGCGGCGGCAAGGCGTGGTTTCCGGCGACAACAAAGCAGCGGATTTCGGCGGTGAAGAGAGTCCCGATAGTAGTGGCAACAAGCAAACCTCACACACAAAGGACTTAAACCTTCAAATCTCAAACCCTAATTAGTTCCAAATCCCTAAGGACAACAAAAACAAAGAACCCTAATTGCCCTAGAAAACCCTAGGCTCACGATACCATGTTAATGCTAAAGTATGAGAGAATCGGTATGTTTCTATTCCATTCACTCAAGATATATATATATACAAGTATACTGAGTTAACCTAAATAGAAGAGCGTAAAAAGACAATAAAGGACACCCTTAGAGTTATATTAACAAAATACAATTATACTAATATAAGGACTCTAACACGCTTCAACTTCCCCTGCCTCTGTTTGTTCGTCGGTTTCCGTTTCGTCCTTTTTCCTTTTCGTCTCCTGTCTTCTCTCCGGTCAAGTCTGTTCGACTCCCTTCGTTAGTTCGCCTGCAGGTCTTCTCTTCTCTCCGGTTGCAGGTCGTGTCTTCTCTCCGATCAACTTCGTTCTCTCTTTTTCTTCCTTTGTGTCTTTTCTTCCGGTTTTTCTTTGGTTTTGTCCCTGTCCTTTCTTCCTTCCCTCCACTTCCAGTTTCCTTTTCTTCGGTTTCTTTCTTTTTTCCTTTTTGGCCGTTGCGTCTATCCTTTCAGTTTGTCTTTTCGCCTTTGTCCTTTCAGTTTGTCTTGAGTCTTGTCCCCTTTCATTTTCTGTTACTTGCTCCGGGGTGATCGTTAGTTCAAGGGGCTGTAGTTTGAAGTCTCCTGGTGGAGTGGGGTGTGTATTTTGCAGTGGTTGGCTTTATATGGAGAGTCTCAGTTGTAGCATTGGCAGTTCCAATTTTCGTATTCGTAGGATTGATGATTGATTTTGGTTGGAAGATCAGTGTGAAGGAAGTAAGTTGGCCTTATCTATGGTCCAGTTGCAATGGTTTAAAGAAGCATTTGAGATTCTGCGTCTTCATTCCAAATCCTTTTTTCAAAGGAGGAAATTTCAAGACGTCGATGGAGTGCTTGGTTTGTTTAAAGTCCGTAAAGGTAATTCTTGGTTTGCTGATTGTGTACATTGGCCACCCTCTGGGGGGACGTTTTAGAATCAAAGTGGGTTTAGGGAAGCATCTGAATGGCTGGTTAGTGTTCGGGGTTATGTTGAGAGATTTCTTGCAAAGGCTAGAGGTGAGCAATTTGGAAGCAATGTCAGTGCAGAATTTGTGTTTAGAGCAGCGTTTTTCATCCGATTTGTGTTTCAGTGAACCTTCGGGTGCAGAGCAATGGGTTAGGAAAGAGTCGGAGGTGTTGGATCTCGATTTTGAAGGATGTTTGGTTATTACTTGTTTGTTTGCTTGTATTTCTTGGGTTGAGATTTGATCGTCTATTGAAAAATTCTTTTGTGTGAAGATTCAGATTAACCAATTTTCGGTAGATAAGACTATCTAATAAAGGTGGATAAAAAGTCTAAGGAGGTGTTTTCTGGGACAATTGGTCAGTGGCAAAGAATCGGGGTGTCCTTTATCAAGGTAGAAAGGTGGTCAAAGAAGGATTATTGTTTGTCTAATCTTATTGAGAGCTATGGAGGATGGGTTGCCATTTCTAATCTTCCTTTGTATATGTGGAAAAGGATAGTCTTTGAGACTATCGGGTTGCACTTGGGGGGCTGGTTGAAATTGCTTTGGATACTTTGAATTTGACTGATCTTTCTTCTGCCAGAATTAAAGACAAACCTAACCTATGTGATTTTCTTCTAGCTCATATTGAGGTCTCTGATGGTTATAGTGGTAAATTTGAATTAAAGGTTACGGATATTCAAGGATTGAAGCCTTCTAGGTTGGAAAGTTGTTCTTTGGAGGTAAAGGATTTCTCAAATCCTATTGATTTGGAACGAATTGGCCCTGCCCTGCGGAATCTTTTTGATGAATTTGAAGAAGGTGTTCCGAGTTGTCCCTCGAATAATACGGTTAATGTGTTGGTTGGTTTGGAGTGTTCATCCAAGTTAAATCCTTTGTTGATATTGGAGAAGCCGGGTGCAGGAGTAGGAGATGTTTTAGGTGGCTCCTTCATGTCTGTTAATGTTGAGAAACTAGATGGGCAGGGGGTGGTCTCTTTGTCTCCAGGAAAGTTGAGGCTTTCGGCTATTGGTGAGTAGGTTGAAAAGGAGGGGTAGTAATCTTTTCTCTTCCCCGATCCCGCCATGGGTAAAGAGGTAAGGGCTAGGTTTTGTGATAAATTTTACAAAAGGGGTGGTGGGAAATCTTTGAGGCCACCAGGTGAACTTTCTAGTGAGGTTGTTTTCCCGAATTTTCTTGGACATTCGATGCCCTATATTCAGTCTGGTCAGTCGGATTTGCTATTCTCTAAGGGCCCAGATGATTTGGTTTTAAAGGGGCAATCTTTTTCTATAGAAGATTGCCAATTTGGCCCGGGGGGAGTTTCTTTTGTTAAAGTTTCACTGCAGAATCCGGGGGACATTGCGAGGGTTGCTGATTTGTCTTCTCCTTTCTTAGAATGTGATTCTGTTGTTGGTTCGATGATGAGCTTAAGTAGCCCAGATTTGGGGTCGGTCAGGAAATCTTCGCTAAAGGATCGTTGGATGGTTCTCCTATTATTAATCTTGCAAGCTTATTTGATTCTCTAGGGGTAGGGGGTGTCACACCCCTGAAGCGAAAAATTGGGGTTCCAAGGAAGCGTCCGTGACAGGGGGCTCTCCTTTCTATAGCTACTTATCCAGAACTAAGTCGTTTTAGCTCCCTGATTAAGGCAAGTGGTTTGCAGTTTAAAGAAGTATGTGTTGGTGGGTGTTCCTCCTCCTTTTAATAATGATCTTTCCTTCGAAAATGTGGATTTTCAGGATGATTCTAAAGGGTTTTTGTTTGAAGAAGTTTTTGCAAAATTTTTGCCCTGTTGAGGAGTTCTTTCTAGAATTCAATTCGACATTAGTTGATTAAAAATGGGTTTTGTCATTGTGGAGATTGCGAGGTTCTAAATGGTGTCAGGTTGAAGCTTTTGGAAGTTTTCGGAGGGTGAAGATTTTAGGGTTTGTGTGGTATTTGTGGTTCATCTTGCTTCAGGGCCTTCCTTGCTTGTGTCCTTAAGCAGTTTTGTTATGAAGAAATGGGGAGCAAGCGTTTTGTCTGAGTTTTGTTTGGATTAAATTCAAAGTTCGTCTTTAGGCTTGTGGATGGTGGATTTTGAGTCTATCATTTTGATGGTTTCTTTCTGGAGTGCTTTCCTCATTGGCATCACTGGAGTTTTGTTTTTGTTGGTTGTTTGTTTTTGGTTCTTGAAAGTTCGTTTTGCTGGCACTCTTCTTTTGTTCGTTTTGTTTTCATTTGTTTGTTCATTGTGTGTTGTTCTTGCTCTTTTGTTCTCAGTTTGTTTTATTGTGGTATCTTTTCAATTCTGTTCTTCTTTTTGAGATTATACTTTGAGCATTAGTCTCATTTCATTATTTCAATGGAAGTTGTTGTTTCCTTGTCAAAAAAAAAAGGGAGAAATCAACCTTGTGTGGTTTGAATATGGATGCTTCTAAGGTGGGTGAGTTTGCGGATAGGTTGAATTGTAGGGTAGTCTCAATGCCCTTTCTGTACCTTGGCCTTCCATTGGGTGGACATCCTAAATTACTTTCTTTTTGGCAGCCGGTGGTTGAGAAGATTCGGGTAAGGATTGAAAGGTGGAAGAGATTCAATCTTTCTATAGGTGGAAGGGTTGTTTTGTGTAATCCGGTGCTATCTTCTATCCCATTATATTATCTCTCGGTTTTTCAAATACCGGCATCAACTTGCTTGATGATTGAAAGGTTGCTTAGAGAGTTTTTTTTTGGGAAGGAGCAGGGGGAAGCAAGGTAAATTATTTGGTTAGATGGAGTTTGGCTTCAAAGGCACAAAATGAAGGAGGTTTGGGAATTGGGGGTATAAAGAATAGGAACATTGCCTTGCTTGCTAAATGGGTTGGAGATACTTTACTGAGCCTCATGGTTTTTGGAGGAAAATGATTAGCAGTATTCATGGAGATCGTATGGGGAATTGGCATACGGCTGGGAGGTTTAAGCCTAGCTTAAGAAGCCCTTGGGTTAGTATTTCCAAGTGTTGGAAAAAAGTGGAGTCTCAAGCACGGTTTTCTTTGGGAAATGGTGATAAAATTCTGTTTTGGCATGATGTCTGGATAGGTTTGGCAGCTTTGAAGGAGGTCTTTCCCCGGTTGTTTGCTATTTCTTCTCAGCCGAATAAGTCTGTTGCTTCTTGTTGGGATGCGGCTACCTTGTCATGGAATGTGGTTTTCAGAAGGTTAATGAAGGATGTTGAAATGGAGGATTTTCAGGAATTACTATTGCTAATTTCAAAAGTTTCTCCTTCTAGGGAGGAAGACTGTAAACGGTGGAGCTTGGAACCATCAAGAGAGTTTTCGGTGAAGTTAGCAACTAGATTTTTGGGAGCTGCTGATGTTGTGGGGAAGGAGATGATTATGGTTTTATGGAAATCAGAATGTCCGAGGAAGGTTAATATCCTTATTTGGGTTCTGCTGAATGGAAGCCTTAATTTGGCTGAAGTTTTGCAAAGAAAATTTCCTAATCAGTGTTTGCAACCTATAGTTTGTGTTATGTGCTTTATGGCAGGAGAAACACTCAATCATTTATTTTTTGACTATTTGTTTTCAAGACGGTGCTGGCTCAAGCTGTTTGAGATTTTTAAGTTCAATTGGGTGTTCTCTAACAATGTTAAGCTGAATGTTGAATAATTGTTGTTTGGACCGTATTTGGGTAAATGATGTCAAAGCTATTCTTTCGGAAGTTTGGTTTGAAAGAAATCAGAGAATTTTCAGAGACTCTCAGTTGGATTGGGTGAACTGTTTTGATTCAGCTAGTTTGAAAGCCTCTTCTTTGTGCTCGGCTAGCAAGCTTTTTGAGGATTACTCTTTGCTGGATATATATCGGAATTGGGAGGCCTTTTTGTTTTAATATCTAGCTATTTTGTATTCTTGGATATGTGATAATTTTATTTCATGTTCACTCCTGTGGGAGTTTGTATCTTTGGGAATTAGTCTCTTCTCATCTTCTAATGAAAAGTTTCTATCTCGTTCAAAAATTGTATATATAGATATCACGTGCCTGGTACAAAAGTGAAAGGCTGATATCCACCTTATATAAGTACTAGAGTGCCTGGGTATGAAGGTCAAGAGTCGATACACCAGTAAAGGTAATGCAAGTCGAGTTCTTTTTAGCCTAGAGTTGTGTGTGAAGTGTGTTATATTGGATATTGTCTGGTTGCTCCGGTGCATCGGTCAGGAGTCAATTATCCTTCATATGAGAGGAGTGTCGGGGTCAAGGATACAAAGGGTAGGAACTGATTGGTTAAGTTTTGTTAAGGATGACTTAAGAAAACTAAGTATGGGTGAATTACTTGTTTTTCAATTATATTGTTTAACGATTGTTAGTTTATTATTGTATATTACATGCATGTTTTTTGAATGATGCATGACTCCTCGAGTGATTTGCTACTTATTGAGTACTTTGTATTCACACCCTACAAATTTTGCAAGTGAATATATGGATAATGATGTGTGTGATGCAATCAATATTTTAAAAGGTGCAAGGCGCATGTAAGAAGGCGCATGCCTCTTGTGAAGCCCTAATTCTCGCCTTCTCCCTAAAGGGATTCCCGAAAAGCAATTGTAACACGACCACATTAATTGACTTTTGGTAGGATAGTTATTGAATCTGCAGTTTAGCTTGTTTAGTTATTAGTTTCCTTTCTGCAACAATTTGTTATTTCCTCATTAATTTATTTGAACAAATGTTATATTTTTTTTTAGTTTTAGTTCAATAAAGTTGAGGTTGTTGATTTTATTTTAGCATGATTGGGGTTTTGAATCAGACTCGAAGTGTTTGAATAATTTTTTAATGGATTGGAGAAATTAGTAACATTTCCACTAATCAGTGAAGTGGGGGCATCAATCCAAAAAGTTCTTGAATTGAGAAGGATAATCCAAACTATAATCTTTTAAAGTTTATTTTCCGTTAATACAAAAAACAGAACTTTTTAGAACGTAAAAAGCCTTCATTTTGTTTAGAACCTGTCACTATTGTTTTTATTCATCCTGAAGAAATTATTGCATTTTAATGAGAAGGAGTTTATTTTTTTAAAAAAGAAAAAGAAATCCTGCTTTTGAACATGGAGGGGGAGGAAGGAGAGATGGGAGGTAGTGAGGAAGAATGAAGGGTACGATTGTCAAGGGAAATTTGTCATGAATTTTAACTTTTGGATAGATTCACAAATATGAAGCATTTTAAGGGCACTTAGCTCGATTACCCAATAATTTTGTTTTTGGTATCGACTGTCAGGTATTCTTAGAAAATTCATCCTTCCACAAATATGCCTTCAAAGGGAAAGAAGAACTCAACGACACTTTCTAGATTGTCAAACTCGAGCCACTCTCAATCTCCACTGCCACGATTGGCAATACCTCCTGCCTCTGAAGTTTGTGATGATGAATTTCTTTCCTCTATTGAAAAAGCTTCAAGGAAATACCCTTCTTTGTTGGTAAGTCTGCTTTCATTGGGAGAGTTGCTAATTCTCCAATTCAATCTACTGGCTGTAAAGTTTGGCTTTCTGAATCTTCTATGGTTGCTTCTAGCTTCACCCAAGGGGCAATCGTCTCGGTAATTTTTTTTTTCTCCTCTTTCCTGTACAATATAATTTTTAGATTGTACTCATTCCAATTACCAGATTCGAAGAGTCTTCTCGTACAATAGAATTAAAATTCATTACTATGACAAAAATCGTCTTTGTTAATAATTAGTAGTATAAACACTTGGAAAAGCCATATTTTCTTCTGATTATTTTTTTTTCCTTTTGGTAGGTAGCTGTAGCACTTAGATCTGAGGGAGGAAACAATTTAAAAGGTTTTTCTCTTTCCTCATTAGCAGATGAATGTGGTAGGCACTTCGGGATTGATTATGGAGATTCATTAATCAATGAAGCGGGAAATTACTTTGCTCTTGCGAGAATTTTCTCTTGTAGTAAGGTATGGAGGTAAACCTTTTTCTTGTTTGAACTTTTGCATAAGCAACTTCTAACAAGTACTTCTTCCTTGAGGGAGGAAGATTATAAACTCTACATTAGACCTTGTGTAGTGTTTAGTGATCTTAATTTTGAAAGAAGAAACACAATTTGTGCACTTACTTTTCACTTTTGGTAGCTCCCAACCATGTGCTGCTATGAAAATCATCCAAATTCATTAGAATCTTAACTGATTCAAGTGAGAGACCAACTGATTCAAGTGAGATACCACATCTTGTTCTCGTCACCTTCTTGTAGTGAAGTCCCTAAGCTTATTGCAATTGTGATACATGAAAGACTGGATGAACCCTGCCCCCTTATGGTAGCTATTTCATAAGAAACTTGACCAACCCTTTCCAAGATGCAAAGAGGTCCATAAAATCAAGGAGCTACGTTTGTGATCTCTCTATGATTGAGGTTTGCCTTTAAAGTTGTAGCCTGAGATAAACCATTTTTCTAGCCTCAATTGCTTGGCTTGTTCTTTACCTGTTGTTGCATCTAACATTCATTACTTTGCTTTAGTGAATTGCATTTTAAGTTCTATGGGTGTCAATATGGAATCTGGATCAATTAAGCGCTTTAGCATGATATGGGATGATTGGGGAAGGAGCTTCTACTTTTATTGTGCCTGTTCAAAGCCTAAACTATGGACTTAGTGGTTGGTACAGACAGGATACGACTGCAATGTCCATTGTGTAGGCTTTGAACAGGGACAGCAATGTATGTGGGTCTCCAAGCATCGATTTATGGCTTTTGTTTGACCTTCAATTTGGATTGGTAATTTGTGCTTCTTTTACGACTAGGTACCTTGCAACTTGAATCATTCAGTCAATGAAGCAAGTGACACTTCAATACCGCTTGGAAATAATACTTCTCGTAATTCCATGCAGTCAAACAACCTCATTTAAAAACATGATAGCAACTTGAGGGCTGTAAAGAATGCTTTGGAGGAAGCAAATTATTATATTTGTTTAGTGTATTGATAACCAGCACAGTAGTATCACATGGCTTGGATTATGGTAATCCTTGATAAAATCCATGAAGACGTATTTCCAAACTTTATCAAGTGGTTGCAAAAGCCCAGCATGGTTGATGATTGGATATATATATATATATTTTTTATAGGAAACAAAAACCATCTCATTGATGTATGAAGTCGATATAAACGGAGCCCTATATGAGAATAATTACAAAACACCTCCACTGTGCTCAGAGGGTTGTTAAACTATAATTAAAAAAAGGAGGAGATCATTTACTCCATGATAAAGCAAGAAAAGATGTAGATTCAATAAAGGAGACCATGCTTTGTTGTTTATCTGTGAAGATGTGTGCATTTCTTTCTAGCCATAAATTCCAGTAAAAAGCATAAAAAGGACACAGTTGTACAACCTATAGAACAGATCTTGTTCAAGTAAGGTCGTTTCTGTCAACTATTTACATTCATCTTATTATTTACATGGCCCCCTCCGCTCCTCACATTCCATCTACTCCCACCTAATGACTACCCTAATTTTAAATGAACAAGAGGAGCAAGAGGGAAATGAGGAAGAGGGCTTCACATCAGCTTTGTGACTATATAGCCAAGTTATCTAGGCATTGTATTGTAGGATATATTTTGTTCACATTTCTTATGTTGCAAAATTTTTTCTGATCTTATTTTATATGTAGAACTGTTTTCACCTATTCCTGAGGTGAAAAGTACAAAAAAAAAAAAGAAAAAAGAACTGTTGTTGTTTCTGACTTAAAATCTTCAGTTTGGAAATATGTACATGTTAGAAACTGTGGCTTGAAATTTGTTCTCATGTTTTTTTTTTCTTCATAGGAGTTAAATGACGGAGTGCAATTATCAACAAACCTCTCGTACACCTTGGGTTGGCCTGCAATAGGCCGTGTTGTGTTTATCTCCCCTTTAAAAAATAACCTATGCAATGGCCCATTAAATGAAAATCAGAAATTCAAGAGCACAGAAGTTGAATCTCTGAAAATAAACAACTGTAAGGAACTGTTCCTGGAGCTAGCTTCTTCAACCAATATATCAGCAAAAGACAACTTATTCTCTTCCTCAACTATTGGTTCTAGGAAGGTTCATGGTTATGGTGAAAATGGTAATTTAGCGTCCCCGAGCACTGTGTTATCTACATCTCCTACATGTGATGACGTGGTATCGAATTTACTTATAGAGAGTCCATGTGCTCATTCATTTATTAAGGAGGCCTTAGGAGATGACAGTGTCAAAATTTTTTTGCAGACAATTGCTTCCAATGAGTTATATAAACGTTGTTTGCTGCGTGGTAATCTTGTAACTATCCCAGTGCTTTCAGATCTTTGTACATTCCATGTGAGGGGTGGTAAAGGACCGTCGACATATAACAACTCTTATGATTCTATGCACAATGGAAGCAGCCATCATGTTCAAATTTTGTGTCAAATGAATATGTGGATTATGCTTTCAATATAGACCAGCTGACAAAAGTATTTATAAATGTTCAATCAACCACGGTCTCGGAGACAGTGCAAGAAAGCGTTCCATCAAATGTGGAACCTCAAAATCTAAATATTAGAGCTAAAGTAAAGAGTGAAGTTTGGAAACTAGGCGGTCTTTCTAAAGAATATTCAGTTTTGAAGGATATTATAAATGCCTCATCTTTAAGTAGCACCGTGTCAAGGTATGATATAACCTTGTTTTGTTGGCACCATATTCTTATTGGATGTTCCACCGACATTTGTAAATGTGTGTTAAATCATATCCTTGCTAATGGAAAGCTCCATACTTGATGTGCTTTAGATACGATGTCAGTGCAGGAATTTCAACAAAGGAGTTGGCATTGATTAGCTAGGATGTGTCAGTTTTACTATTTCTAAAGTATTCTTCTATTAGGTTATTATTCTACTAACTGTTATTTTCTATTAGGGGTTGTTTGGGGCACAGATTATAATAACCTGTGGAATACTCTGCATCCCAAACACATATTATTATAACTCCAGACTAAACAACTCTGAATTTTAAACAATATTATATAATTCCACAGACTATTATAACCCACAACCTATTATCACCCATGTTATTATAACCCACTTAATGCCCCAAACAACCCCTTAGTGTTATTTAACTGTCACTTATCTGTAAGATAACTTGAAATAAATGGGTTCTATAAGTCAGATTGAATACTTTTCTTTTTTTTTTTTTGAATGTTTGTTAATTGTTCTTAGGACACATTTGAAATAGCTTTTTGATTTGAGATCTGCTTGTTATCATCTTCATAAGCTAAAGCTCTGGGAATGAGGCTTCCTTCTGTCATCTGAACAACTTCTTAGCCTTCTTTGAATCTATTTCGGGGTTGAAGATAAATAGGGGGAAGTGTCAGCTGTTGGGTTTGAATTGTGACCCCGAGAAGTTGAGGACTTGGGCTAATCGGGTTGGTTGTAAGGTGGGATCCTTTCCCTCTTCATATTTGGGGCTGCCTCTTGGGGATAGTCCCAGGGCTCTATCTTTTTGGGATCCTGTGTTGAGAAAGTACAGAAGAGATTGACTTCTTGGAAGAAGAGTTTTTTTTTTCAAAGGAGGAAGGCTTACCTTGATTCAGTCCATGTTGAGTGGAATTCCTGTTGTTGGAGAACCTTTGTTGGATCCCAAATAGGAAGGATATCCATTGTTGGAGTCCTAGTTCGACTGTGGGGTTTTCTTGCCGTTCCTTTTTTCTAGTCCTAGTTGCTCCTTCTCCCTCTGTTTCTAGGGGAAGTCTGTCTTTGCGACTGTGTGGAAGGTGAAGATTCCAAAGAAGGTTAAGTTTTTTGCCTGGCAGGTTTTACACGGAAGAGTTAATACTCTTGATAAAGTCTCGAGAAAGGTGCCATCTCTGGTTGGACCATGGTGTTGTATTCTCTGCAGGAGGGCGTGCGGAGGATTTCGAGCATTTGTTTTGGAGTTGTGACTTGGCGGTAGGCGTGTGGAATTTCTTTTTTTAAGGAGTTGGGTCTTTCAGACCTTAACCACAGAGTTAGTAGTCAGAGGTTGGAAGAGTTTATCTTGCACCCAAGGGGAATGATTTGTTTTTGTGGCACGCCGGGGTTTGCGCTATTCTTTGGAGGCTTTGGGATGAGAGAAATAATAGAATCTTTCGAGGGCTAGAGCGATCTCCTTTTGACGTCTGGTCTCTTATAAGATTCTACGTTTCTCTTTGGGACTCGTTAACTAAGGTCTTTTGTAATTATACTTTACATCTTATTTTGTTGAGGTGGAGGCCTTTGTTGTAAGCCTCCCTTTTTTTGGTGGGCAAGTCTTTTTGTATGCTCTTGTATTCTTTCATTCTTTCTCAATGAAAGCTCGGTTTCTTATCAAAAAAAAAAAAAAAAGCTAAAGTTTATAGTTTTATATATTTTAAAATGTGAGATTATATCTCTATGTAGCCTTTGGGGTATTGGAGGGGAGGTTTGGGATCTAGCTTGCCTCAACACTTGTGTGTTACTAAACTTTTTAGTATTTACCCAGTAGATCATATTCTGATTCATTGGAGCAGTGTTATTGAGGTGACCCAGGCGCGCGCCTCAGGCGAGAGGTGAGGCGATTTGAAACCTTTGCTCCTCAACAATAGCCTAGGCGAGCATCTTCAATCAAGCGTTGGTGCTTGCCCAACAATGCCTCTTGTTGCCTGTCATCACCTTTGCCAAAGATGAAGGCGCTCGCCTCTTTAATTATGTTGTTTGTTTTTAATTTTTTAAAATATATTTAAGCTAATCGACTAAGCCCATAAAAAGCCACGAAAAGCCATCCAAACGTTGTTTCAATCCTCTTCATTCTTCAATAAAATCCGATTCTTTAACGACAACTTTTGTCTTTTCTTTGCTTTCTCATGCAAAGTTGTGTATTCTTCTTCTTTGACTTCTTAAGGGGCAACTTCTTTCTTTTCTTTTATGATTCTTGATCTTTTCTTCTTCTATTAACTTCTTCGGTACCTTCTGTCTCCTTCTTCGACTTCTTTTTCTTCTTCCGTTTCTTCTCCAATTCTCCTTTTATTCTAACATTTTATGTTTTACTTCTTTTTTTTTTTTAATAATTTTTTTCATAATGTTTTGAAACTACTAAAACTTGATTATTATTTGTTGTTTTTGACATTCATATGTTTTTACTCTTTAGTATTAATCTTTAAAAATTTGGCATTTTATGTGAATATATTCACTAAATTACTATATAAATTTATGCTTTATATATATTGTTTATTTATGTATTTATTCATTGCACCTCATTTCACTTATACCTCACCTTTTTGTCGCCTCTCAACTTGAGGGGATCAAGGGCCTCGTTGCCTTGAGGTGTGCCTTTTGCTTTGAAAACACTAGATTAGAGACTCTTTTTGTTTTAGTTTAGGTTTCTGGTTGTCTCCTCTCTTTGTGATCTTTTCTTTTTGTTGGCACTTCGTATTTGTATTTGTTTCTTTTATCTCTCAAGCATGATTTTTCTTTTTCTAAAAAAATAAATCTCTTTGTAGGCTTGTAGCTTTTGTGGCTTTCAAATACTAAAAATTTACTTTTTTTTTTTCTCTTTGAATATTTGTGGAGTTCTATAATTGTTCCCTTCTTCCCCCCACCCAACAAAGAAAGTATTCTGTTGTACATACTTAGCTTGTTTCTAGACTCTGTGCACCTTTTGTTACTCTTCCATGAACATAAACTAAAATTATAACTGTTCATGTAACTATTTAGCCTTGGTTTACGAACCACAAAGGGAGTACTTCTTCATGGTCCTCCTGGTACTGGAAAAACTTCCTTGGCTCAATTATGTGCTCATGACGCTGGTGTCAATTTATTCTATTTGAATGGACCTGAAATTATAAGTCAATATCATGGGGAAAGTGAACAGGCCTTGTATGAAGTTTTCGAGATGGCAAGCCAAGATGCACCTGCTGTGGTTAGAGTTCTTAAATTCTTGATTCTTTGCCTTGGATGTTTTAATTCTTCTCCAAGTTATCTCATGAGAAATTATTTCTGTGGTTAATTTTTGAGTTTCACAAACAAATATTATAAGAATTTTAAGGTAAGGATAATCGAATAAAGTATTTAATGTATGCTTAGGCTTAATGAGTAGTACCTTAACATTTAAAATGAGTGTTGATTTGGAAAGGGTGGACAAGAAGTTAGACTTAATAAACCTGTGTGATTAACGTTTTTAGTCGAATGATTGACTATCCCCATCATTTAATTCTCTTTCTGGAAGCTAGTTAATTTACCTAACTTTTATAATCTATTAATTGATGAGTTGGATGCTATTGCACCTGCAAGAAAAGATGGAGGTGAAGAGTTGTCTCAAAGAATTGTTGCTACATTGCTTAATCTGATGGATGGGATCAACCGAACTGGTGGGCAACTTGTAATTGCTTCTACCAACCGGCCTGATAGCATTGAGCCTGCACTAAGTCTAAGGCGACCTGGGAGACTTGACCGGGAAATTGAAATAGGTGATTTGTAGTTTCTACATATGCTTTCCAGTTCTAATATTTCATCACATTTGAGATGTCATGAATTAATTTTTTTTGGTGTCTGTAATTGATTGCACCTGTGGTTCCTTGTTACAGGAAGTTCCAAGTATATAAATTTTTTTTATAAGCAAGTCTATGTTTGTATTAGTGTGGGCAAGAATGCTTTTTCCCCTTTTCTAATTTTTAAGATTATAATTTGCAAATCCAGTTGTCTATTGTGATCACAATCTATATTCTAGAATCACTTGTTTGATTTAAGTTATTACTGGTTGGCAAGATGATCTTATAATTTCTCTTTTGTATTTTCAATATGTAACGGTATGAAGTTCATATGGAAGAGAGAAAAGGCGATCTTTCAAACCCCGAAGTGGGATGAGAGAGAAAACAACAATTATGTGCAAATTTGTAGATAGATTTCTGTTACTTGTTGAATATTTATATATATATATATAGAATTATTTGAGGAACTGAAATAGGAATGTTATGTTTCTAATAAGAAATAGGAAATGTGCGTTATTTTTCTGAGTAATTGAGAAATTTGGAATGACACAACTAATCGGTGTCAATGTCTGACTTTTTGTTCCATCTTGAAGATGCATTTAGGGTGATGCTCTAAATGATGAAAATAGTATCTTTATATTTACTCATGCAGAAACATGAAAACTAAACAAAGTGTATCTTTAGTCTTCAAAAAACACTTGATGAAAAAAATTTAGGAAAGCTCATACACGAACTAGTTACTCTGGCAGAAACCTGTTAGAACTTCAACTTTGCTTGGATGTATACAGGTGTGCCATCTCCCAATCAACGGTTGGATATTCTTCATACAATACTAAGTGAAATGGAGCATTCTCTTTCAGACCTGCAAGTTCAGCATCTAGCTATGGTTACACATGGTTTTGTGGGTGCTGATTTGGCTGCCCTTTGCAATGAGGCTGCCTTAGTTTGTATAAGGCGTTATCACGAGTTTAAAGTTTCTACTGATTGCCTTAGTTCTGGTAGATCTATTATTGCAGAGGAACAACGTAAGTTTACCATGGTGGATCACGAAGCCAATGTTGATGATATGATTTTGGAACCTGTTCTCTCAAAAGATGCAAGAACTATGTTAGGAGTTTGCTCAAACCTTTCGTCTTCATCATTCTCTAAATGTACTTCTACATCTGAGGCTCTAACATGTGTGTCCTCGAGTGAAGTGGTAGCTGATAGTGAGGATATTTTTAACTTGTCTGAAATCAAGTATGCATTGTAGATTGTTTTTGAAGATTTTGAGATGGCCAGAATGAAAGTGAGGCCTAGTGCCATGCGAGAGGTATGTCTACTTTTTTGTTTTGAGATAATCATCTTATTGACAACTGACAGTATATTACAGAACTAGGGTCCTTAACTGCATAAAAGTACATTGCATTACTTTTGTGCATTTGATGATGCCTTGTTTAGTTTGGGCAAAGTAATTATATGATGAGAAGTGCTTAGTCTTTGGTTTTGTATAATCTAGATACATTTGGAAAACTACGGCTTTTCTTGAACAAGATCTGTTCTCTGGGTTGTACAACTGTGTCCTTGTTCTAAAGACACATTTAAAAAATTCAGATGGAAATAAACCTATGGACCTTGAGATGAGCCTGAACTTTGGATGTAGTTCATTTTTTAGCTTCTTTTTCGTATACTCTTTTTGGATCGTTTTGTAATTGTGATTCCTTTTTGATGAATACCAATTGAACAACTTTTCATTAGCTCCATTAGATAAATGTTCTGTAATCTTTTTGGTTCTTTAGACTTCTTTATGGAAAGTTAATTTCTTATAAAATCATATTTGATGGTTAAACATCAAGTTAAAGACCACCTTATTTTAAATTTAGGTCATACTTGAGGTTCCAAGGGTAAAATGGGAAGATATTGGTGGACAAAGGGAGGTTAAGGTTCAATTAATGGAAGCAGTGGAATGGCCTCAAAAACATCAGGAGGCATTCAAGCGAATAGGGACTCGACCTCCAACAGGAGTGTTAATGTTTGGTCCACCTGGATGTAGCAAAACTCTCATGGCACGTGCAGTAGCTTCTGAAGCAGGACTAAATTTCCTTGCAGTAAAGGGCCCAGAACTTTTCAGTAAATGGGTTGGTGAATCTGAGAAGGCAGTCAGATCTCTATTTGCTAAGGCAAGAGCTAATGCACCATCAATCATATTTTTTTGATGAAATTGATGGTCTTGCTGTCATTCGCGGGAAGGAAAGTGATGGGATTTCTGTCTCTGATAGAGTTATGAGTCAACTTCTTGTTGAATTGGATGGTCAGTTGAACGTTTTTTTAAAAAATTCTATCTTCAATATTTCCTTGTTTTTTTTACTGATATTACCGAAGGGTCTTAAATCACATTTGAAATGGAGATTATGAATCTAATGTTCGCAAGGATATATTTGAGCGTTTTATTGTAATCATTTGTGTTTTTTTGTTTCTAAAATCTAGGTTTACATCAGAGAGTTGGTGTTACTGTCATTGCAGCTACCAATCGGCTGGATAAAATTGATTCTGCCCTTCTAAGGCCAGGTATTACCCCATACAGAAACTTCTGTACGCTCGTACACTACAAATCTACTAATACAATAACATCTGCACTGAACAAATGCATTCTGCCCAGTTTCTTCTTTTCTTTTTGTTTGTTTGTTTTCTTTATTTTTTAAAGCAAATGACGGTATTAAACTAACTGACTTTAACTTCAAATAGGACGTTTTGATCGGTTGCTATATGTTGGGCCTCCGAGTGAATCTGAACGAGAAGAGATATTTCAAATCCATTTGTGCAAAATTCCTTGCAGCCCAGATGTCAGCACGAGGAAGTTGGCTTCTCTTGCTCAAGGCTGTACAGGGGCTGACATATCATTAATCTGCAGAGAAGCAGCTTTATTTGCCCTTGAGGTTTATTGAGTTCCTGTGGCTCTCCCGGCCTTCCAAACTTCAATTTAAACTTTCATTTATATTTAATATCGATGTTACTTTTGTTTTCAGGAGAACCTTGAGGTTTCAAAAATAAATATGCAACATTTAGAAACTGCTGTTAGACACGTGAAGCCATCTGCAACTGAACCTTATCAAGAATTATCATCTAGGTTTCAAAGGCTTGTGTGTTCTAGCTCACAAGGAGCTAATGTAGTGTGTCAGCAGTCACGATCTAACTGGTTTTCTATTTGGTGAGTATACCTTCTTCCCTAACTTCTTGCTTTTGATGTACAATTGGATAGGCCAGATTGCACCGAATATGTAGTTTTATGATGCATAAGGTTTTTGTTTCAAACACTAAAAGGAATCTGCAGATTGTCTTCTTGTTTGATTATTGTTATTTGAAGAGTATCTTTGCCATCTCCAAACTTGATGTTGCCTATCTAGGAAATTTACTGTTGGATTTCCTGTATATCTTTGGTAATAATGTGTATGTTTGTGTATCTTTATTATTTATACCTGTAATATTCTTTTCCCTTATTGATAGATGTTTCCTTATTGGTAGATGGTCTTTCTCCTATATAAGAGCACCTTGTATTTTAATTAGTATGTGAAGAAATACAATATCTCTATTTCTTTCCTAAATTCAAGTTGGTATCAGAGCAAAACCCTAGCCGCCGTCGCTGCTATAGTAACCCTAGTTGCTAAACTGCCGGAACCCTAGCTATCACATTCAAACAAAGCACTTTACTTCCGGTTGGAGTATCAAGGTTAAGGTGTTCGTGCTGCTGTAATCTTCTTCTTCCGGTCGGAGTATCAAAGCGGCAAAGACGATCTCACCGAACGGTCGGCGAAGACGATCTCACCATCTTCTTCCTTCGAATGGTCAGTGGTAAGGCGAGTTCTCAGTTCCGTGGGTTCCGTTTGCAGCTCAGATCCGTGCTTCTCCGTTCATCACCATCCGACCAGATCTGCTCAGATCGTGGGTGCTTAGATCCGTGGGTTCTATTTCGCAGCTCCTCATCATTTGCTCCTCAAATCTGTCTTCCTTTGTCTTCTCGAAAACATCAGATCCACGAAGATTCACGCTAAAGGTTTGTGGCCCACTCAACTCAATCCGGTCCAGTTCGGTTTTCTCAGACCGATTTGGTTCGGTTCACTCAGATTGGTTTGGCTTGCTCCCTTGGTTTAGTTCTATTACTTTGTTCAGTTTGGTCTGGTTCATTTCAGCATTAATCTGGGCAGTACAACAGTGGGTTAAAAGAATCAGTGGTTCATTTTATCTGGTTCGGTTTGGTTTATTTTCAGGTTCTTAATTGGTTTGATTTTTTTTTGATAATGTCTAAATTGATTGTTGAAATGACTCTGAAACATAGGAAAAGGAGTGTGGGTTCGATAATACAACCATTAACTCAAGGCTTTTTGGTAAAGAGGAAGTTGATCAATTGTTGAAATTGCTGCAAACCAATTTATCATCTGGTAATCTTGTGTTTCTTTGGCACAAATAGGTAACTATCCTCAAGCTTTTTCTTGTAGTAATTTATCTCCATGGATTATTGATTCTGGAGCATCTGATCACATGACTAGTTATTCTCAGTTATTTGATTCTTATTCTCTTACCTATAAAAATGAAAAAAATTAGAATTGCAGATGGTAGTTTCTCTTCTATTACAGGAAAAGAACCATTAAATTGACTGATAGACTTTCCCTACAGTCTGTCCTCCATGTTCCTAAACTAGTTTGTTACCTCTTATCTGTTAGTAAACTTTGTAGAGATTCTAACTGCCATGTCACTTTCTTTGAATCTCATTGTATTTTTCAGCATCAAGACTCAGGAAAGAAAATTGGGAGTGCAAGGATGCTTGACGGTCTCTACTACTTTGATGAAGGTTCTTTTAGTAATAAAGTAACTCAGGTTCTTAGTAGTATTAGTTCTCTCTCTATTCATGAGCAAGTCTTACTTTGGCATCGTAGGTAAGGACATCCCAATTTCTTCTATTTGAAACATTTATTTCCAAATTTATTAAAAAATGTTGATTGCTCTTCTTTTCATTGTGAAAGTTGTATTTTTGCAAAAAACCATCGATCCACATATTTACCAAATTCTTACAAAGCCTCCAAACCGTTTTACGTAATACATACGATGTTTGGGGTCCTTCTAAGATTATGACTCATAGTGGTAAAAAATGGTTTGTTACTTTTATTGATGACCACACACGTCTATCTTGGGTCTATTTAATAAAAAAAATATGAGGTGAAAGATCTTTTCATACATTTTTATAATATGATTGAAACCCAATTTCAAACTAAAATCAGTATTTTACACTCTGACAATGGGACTGAATATTTCAATGAATATCTGAGTGATTTTTTAAAGGATAAAGACATTTTACATCAATCTACGTGTCGAGATTAAAAATTAAAAATTACAATTTTAAGATTGAGATAGAGCAATTTATGGAATGTTTATGTTTTGATGAATTTGAGCTTCTTTTTATGTATGTTGTATTACATTTTGTTAATTTTTAAAATTATCTAATGAGGAATATCAAAAGTCTAGGTTTTTATTTACTTATCTAAAATAATTTAGAAACCATATTTAACACTCTCGACATTAGTAATTCTTCTAAGAGTGCTTATAGAAAAAGTGTTTTTACTTAAAAAAAATACCTTTTCCAAAGTCCCCAATCTCACGGTTCATTAGTCTTGGTCACCAATGTTTGAATATAAAACCTCAAAGAGGAAAACTTAACCCCCATTTATCTAAATGGCTATGGAGATTCCTCTTAAAGAAGAGAAAAAACTTAGAATCTAATGAGTTATGTTACATTTATAAGGTGGTGGCCAGTAATTCTCATGTGGTTGGTTTACAAATATTACAAGGGGGGATTTGGAAGTTGTAGAAGCCCCGGTGGAGTATTTCAAAATTTGGTTGTAACCTACCATGGTTATTTGCGGATAACTCTCTGACTTTACTACATTTGGTTGCAACTTGGAAGGAATTTCATAGGATTATAAATCTTAGATAGGTTACTTGTAAAGTTTTCTAATGGGAATGCTTGTTGAGGAATGAATATTATTTGATGATGCTCTTTTGTTTTTTGTTTTTTTTTTGTCTTGTTTCTACCACCTCTCCTATTTAAATCTACGTTGGTGGCTTATGGAACAATTGGCTTGAGAAAATAGGAGAATCTTTAGAGGAGTCAACAGTCTTGAAATTGGAAGAAGGAATTCTTGAGGACTTGAGAGTCTTGATAGAATATTGGACTGTGGCCAGGTTTAGAACTCTGCTATGCCCCTTATTTTTAATTTTTGGGGGTACTTCTTCCTTGTTCTTTTTTTCATTCTTTTTCTTTTTTCTTTTCATTTTGCAATGCTAGTTCATTTTCTCTTTTTCAAAAAATGTTTGGAGATGACTAGGTCAACGATTGTTATTTTTCTAGAAATGTCCTCCGTTTATCTGTGCATGTTTAATAACTCTTTTTCCCCACAAATCTTCTCTGATATAAAGCAGGTCCCTTGTAAAATCTGCTGTGCTACTTTTATCTCGGTTTCTAGCTCGTGTATATCACGCGCTTGATGAAGGCTTCAAATGAGCAGCAACAAATTGGCTGTTGGAGATTCATTTACACATTGTCTTCAAGAAATTGTTCTGCATGAACTCAATCAAGAACAAGGTTATTCTTACATGGGGTTATTTCGAGTACCGAGTTTGTAACAGTAACTCTGACTGCACACAAGTTCTTTTTGAAGACAATGTAAGTCTGGGATCCCCTGAAGGATGATGAAGATACCATTTACAAATTATGGGCTCGCATGATTTCATTCACCACATTCATTGCATATATCCTGCTGTGGAGGTACACTCATTTTCTACTTACGGATTCTTGTTCCTTTTCTCTTTATTGAGCATACATTTGGTTCGTGGATGATGCTATACGTATGGTATGATTCTTTGGTTCGTGGTCATTTTGGATTGAAAGTAATGGAGGCTAGTCATCAAGTTATGTTCAAGGAGGGTTTAACCAAGTTTTTAATAATAAGAGAACTAACAAGTAGAAGTAAGAATTAAGGAGGTATTATTGTGCGAATGCCAGTTTGAGGGTTTAACCATGTTATTTCATCCTATCTCGTCCTCGCTCTCGAGATTGGTGGCAGTTCTTTGGCAAAGTTGATTTCTCTGTAGTGTTACGGAGAGGTCTGGGAGGTAGTTTTGACCTGAATTAGGTTCAATGCCTTCGAGTTTACGTTCGTTGCTAAAGATTTTGGTGATTAGGATCTCTCGTTTTTTTGAATTGGAGCCAGTGTCTGTTTGCCTTTTGTTATTGTTCTTGCTGTTTTTCGGCTCTTTTTGTCTTAAGCTTGTATGTATATATATATATTACATTTCTTTTAGTAAATTTTTGTTCAAAACGAACACAGCAGATAGGCGAATCACATAGAAGAAAATTAACATACATAATTTACGTGGTTAACTAATGTTGTGTTAGCTACATCCACGGGCAGAGGGAGAGTAATTTTATTAATTAAAAAATGAGAGAATAAAATTATAGAAAACTAGATTATATTAGATAGAAGTTTATGGGATTTATATACGGCACCTTTCCTAAACCCTAATATAGAGTCCACCTAGCTGGCCCAAAGTACGAAAAATATATTGCCAAAAACCCTTCAAAATGTGTCATTAGAATTTTCTAAAAAATTCTTAAGCAGTTTTGACTATATATTTCCAATAATTGATGACAATAATTTAGAAATATTTTTAATCAGTTAAAATCCCTCCCCAATCCAAGTTAAGTAGTATGAATTCACCCTTTAATGGAAGCAACACCTGAATCACAGTATTGAATACTTAGAAAACATGGGTAGACAACCAAATTATGTTGTTAATTTTTTTTTTTAAAACAGCTACTTTTCTACCTTAAAATTTTGTTTTTAGTTCAAACACTATTATTACTAGTAGTGAACACAGTTCCAGAAATATGATTTCAAACATTACTAAAAACTTTTAAAAAGTAAACATGGTTCAGTCAATTTATTTATACTATCCCTTCAATAGAATCGAAGAGCAAAGGCTAACAGGGAGCGGATTGAAACATTCATTCATAATATGCATATTCGCTACTAAACAAATATGATGGCTCATCACTCATCCAAAATTCATTGCAAACAAGAACTTCAATTAACAAGTACATGTTGAGATTGCGGTTAAAAAGAGTGTGTTTCGAAAGTGCATTTTCTTTCTCACACACATATATCTATCTATTTTATAAAAACCATTTGAAATGAAAAAAAAAACACTCGTATATTTGATTTCATTTTCTCAAAAATGTTTTTATATAAAAATTTGTTTGATTTGCTCTACATTCAAAATGCTTATACTAATGTCAAATTACTCTATGACTACTATTGAACATTACAAACTAATAAGTTCACATTTGTATTTTAAAATACTCATATGTATTACCGATTGGCTGCCATCAATCACCGCTAGAGGGGACGTTGAAGTTGTCACCACAGAGTTCACCGATGTGGTCGTTGGCCATGGTTCGTCACCACAGAGTTCACCGATGTGGTCATTGGCCATGGTTTTCAGAGTGATTGAGTTGTCGAAGTGGTCTGGTTGCTGAGGTGGTTGGATCACAGGGGTGGTTGTCGGGAGTGGTTGTCAGCGGTGGTTTTTAGGTGGTCGGGTCGTTAGAGTGGTCAGATTATTGGAGTGGTTGTCGAGGTAGTCGACAACGGTGGTTATTGGTTCGTTGGAGTTGTCGTTGCCAGTGGTTGCCAAGTGGTCAGGTCACTCTCTTGTAGTTGGAGTGGACATTGGGGTGGTTTGATCACCAGAATGGTCGTCGACGGTAGTTTTTAATGGTTGAATTGCTAGGATGGTCGACGGTGGTGGTTGGTAGTGGTTGGGTTGGTCGCTGGTAGTGGTTGCTAGGTGAACAGGTCACTGGGTAGAACGCTGATTGATCATCAAGGTGGTCGAGATACTGGAATGGTTTGGTCACTAGGTGGGCATTGACAATGGTTGACAACAACAATTGTCAAGTGGTCGAATCGTCAGAGTAGTTGTTGGTGGTTACGAAATGGTTGAGTAGTTATGGTGGTTAGGTCGTGGGTGTGGTCGTAAGAGTGATGTTTGAAGTTATCGCTGAGGTGTCGTCAGAGGTGGTTGTTAGTGGTGGTCGGGTCTCCAGAGTGATCGTGAGAGTTGTCGTTGACGGTGGTTGTCAGGTAGTGCTGAAGTTGTCACTAGAGTAGTTGTGCGACGGTGGTCATCATTGAAGGTTGTCAGAAGGGTCACTAGGGTGGTCATCAAAGTTGTCACTAGTGATGTTGCCAGTGGTGAGTGGGGTAATGTGAAGGTTGTAACAACTCGTATTTTTTCAATACAATCATTCTAATAATAATGTAGAAGCGTTATAATTACAAACTAATAATGCAAAAGCATAACAATTACAAACTAAAACAAAATTAAACAAATTCAACGAAAACAATTTCTTACAAAAGATTTCTAAAATAAACTACTACTAAATCCTTAACAATAACTTTCTAAGTTTGATAAACCTTAGAATTAAAGCTTGTTTAACTCTCGTAAGCTTAATTTATGCTTGTTTTGCTTTAGAAGTCATAGGAGCACTACTACAATTTTGACATTCTATGACACCATTTTAAAAATAGTGGCATTTTTGCTCAAATTGCTCTTTGGACTTAAATACCTATAAATTACACATTAAAACACATTTAAACGTTCAAAAAAATAAGGTATAAACTAGTAAAAATAGGACTATTTTAAATCTTATCAAATACCCCCAACCTAAACCTTTCTAGTCCTCAAGCAAGACTAACATTCAACTATAATAAACATAAAAAAAGGAACCTTGGATATAAGAGGCATAACTCAAATCTCAATACTCAAGATAGTAATATTGAATGAAAAGTGGAAAAACATGATTAACCACACTATCAAAAGCATAACCAAAAGATTTTTCCAAGAAATTCTTGCATAAGTGCACTATCTTACTTAACGAGGTCTTTACAAGCATGGAGTAGGTTTATAAGATTATTCAATCTAGCTTCCCTTTACAGTGCTAAAAATAAAAAATAAGTATAAAACAATCAAGTATATAATGGTTTGAGGGCTTAATGAACCATTTTTAGCTCTTTTGTTTTCTTTCTTTTCACACTTTTTAAGGAAGAAAGTTTCTCTAGTTGCCTATGCCTTTGCTCCAACTTACTAACACTCGTGGTTAAAGTAATTGACTATGATCATAGACCGCCTTGAAAACTATCTGTATACTCACTTCCTAAACAAGTCTTTCATGCAAGAGAGATTATGAGCGTCATTTGACCGCTCCTGATTACTTAACTCATAAAGAAAGGAGGAGTGTTTCTCCTAAAAAAATTTATTTCTTTTCTCAAGCTGAACTTTTACTCTTTCTTATTCTATTCTTATCTTTTTTTTTTGGTTCATATACTAATCTCTCTTTTATGAAAAACATTATAAACAATCATGCAAAAACCACTTGAAAGCTAGTTAAAACCTATCGAGGTGTCGAATTTGTTCAAAGTTTGTGGAGAACGAAAGATCCTTGAGATCGTGAGAAACGAGGAGTACGAGAAGATATAGATCTACAAAGGTAATAATATGTTGTCCATATTCTTATTTTATGCTTAATCGTTGTAGTTTCATGTTTTTTATTTGATCTACTTAACAAAGTTCGAGAACACGCGATTAAACTCGGTTTCGCTGTAGGATTAAATCCTATCAATTGGTATCAGAGCCAATTGTGTTCTTGTTTTTGTTCTAAATCTGTCAAGAACATAGGTGGGATTGCGTGATACTCATGAGATGAATGTTTGGTTTGCAAAATTAAATGTTTTCACTTTTGGCACTTAGATTTAAAATTTTCATTGAATTGTTCAGTGTAAGAGCCCGGTGTTTTGGAGAATTTTTATTGTAAATCTAGTCTGAAAGTCCGCGTCGATCGAGGCAAAAATGTTGCTGAGAAGAAAGGGGGAAAACGAGCAAAAATGGAAGAAGGTGCATACTGTTACATACGCGGCGTTGCAATGTCGTTTCTTCACGTTACCAAACGCCATCGAGGCGACTTTTTGGTCGAGAGACACACCAGCGTTGCAACACCACAATCGGCGTTGCAACGCTGAAGCTTCAACACACATGGTTGGATGGACCAGCGTTGCAACGCCATAGGGAAATGGCAGCAACTCTCCAACGGGCAGAAATCGAAATTTTGTTAAAATTTAATATATAAAAACGTTTTTGTATTAATTTTAATTAATATAATTAGATTATAATTGATTTTAGGGTGCCAAAAAAGTGGTCTAATTTTGCTATTTATTTTATGCAATTGTTGTATGAATTATTTCCATGCATAATGTATGCTATGTAGATAAATTCCACCTTAGATTAATCATATTCATGCATCATTTATAATATAAGGTGTTATATTATATAGTTTGCATGATAAATTAGTATCAAGTGTTATACTAATTTTGGATAGCATTAACATGCATTATGATTCATGAGTTGAATATGTTATGTATGTTTATTATTCATGTGATGAATGATCAAGAACTTATAATATAGTATTGCATGTCACCTAAGATTAATTAATTAGTTTTAAAATGTTTAGAACATGATATTAATAGACTTTAGGTTATCTAGTTCTAATTAGATTAGAATTAGAAACTGAATAATTTACAGACTATGATTAAAGAGGAACTTTGTCTAAGGAAAGTTACATCTATCTTGTCAGGTATTTAAGTTTGACTTTAAATGGAACACCCCTACCTGGAAACTGACCTGGGAATGAATTTAATCTAGAGTTTATAAATTATTATAACGTCAACATAGTTTATTAAGGGGTTAATAAACTAGAGAATCTAGGTTTATAGACTTAGGTAAGATTCAATATAAAAGGGTTATATTGATAGACTTAGGTAAAAATCATTAGCCGGATTTAACCTAGGTCAAATTTCCTAAATACTTAAAGTACTTAGTAGGAGGAAATAGGTGCATATGATACATCATGTTTCCATCTACATATTTCCGAGAAATTCACATCGTGAGATCCATACTTGGCCTCGTGGCGCAAACGGGAGCGCCCCCTTTAGATGGTGTTTGTATGGGTCAATATCAAGGTGACTGGAGAGGGTACTTATAGTGAGTGGGAGCGGGTGTGAAAACAAAACTCACGGTCTCCTCTATCGGTTTGCACCGTGAGATCACTATGGTCAGTTTGGTAGTTTGACCTGAACCAGACAATCCCTTCGGAGGGCTTTAATCATAAGGATCGGAACACAGTGAATACCTGAAAGGGATAAAGGTTACCTTAGTCTGTTTTCCAACCTAGTCCTCCCTTCGGTGGATTTTGTTGGATCGGGACTATGGAATCTAAAGATAGAGGGTCACTTTCACCGGATACATTAGTTGTAAGTGTATCCAGACCAAATAATTGTAACTAAAGCCTATAGGAATAAGAGTTATTCTAGCATTAGGTTTTAGTCAAAAATGTCTTGATCTAGAGGAGGAGTGTTTTTTATTACCCTTCGGTGTCATACATTCTAAACCTTTGGAGTATCATTGCAAATTATTAATGACCTAGGAATCATTAGATAATTAGCTAAAAATTGATTGGATTAGTTAAAGGGTTAGCGAGAAACTAATACAAGTAATTTGTTTTTCAGCAAAATGAATAACTCAATCATTTTCTTATTGGCTACCGAAAAATTAACCGAGAAAAACATGATGACATGGAAGAACAACGTTAACATAATCTTGGTAGCAGACGATCTTAAGTTTGTGCTTATTGAGGAGTGTCCTCAGGTGCCAGGCTCGAATGCGCCACGAAATGTTCGTAATGCATACGATAGATGAATCAAGGTCAATGACAAGGCCAAGGTCTATATATTGGCAAGTATGTCTGAGATACTAGTCAAAAAGCACGAGGGCATGATGACTGCTAAGGAAATCATGGATTCGGTGCAAGGCATGTTTGGACAACAGTCTGTTCAGGTCAGGCACAATGCCCTCAAATATATCTTCAACGCCAGGATGACAAAGGAATCATCTGTTCGCAATCATGTTCTCGATATGATGGTTCACTATGACGGAGTCAAATGGTGCTTCTATCGATAAATCAAGCCAGGTCAACTTTATATTGGAAACTCTTCCAGAGAGTTTCCTACAGCTTCGAAGTAACGTTGTTATGAACAAACTTACTTTTAACCTACCACCCTTCTGAATGAACTCCAAACCTTCCAATCTGATGAAAATCAGTGGATCAAAAGGTGAGGCAAATGTTTCCATTAGGAGTTCTCACGGAGGTTCAACCTTTGGAACAAAATCAGTGGCTTCATCTTATTCAAGCCTGAAAGGGAAGAAGAAGAAAATGAATAAGGTTGGTAAGGGAAAACGGTTGAAAAAATTGTCGCCCAAAAGGGTAAGAAGGTCAAGGACATTGCAGACAAAGGAAAATATTTCCACTGCAATGAGGACGGACACTGGAATCGGAACTGTAAAAAATACCTGATCGAGAAGAAGAAAGAAGGTAAATATGATTTACTTTGCTTAGAAGCTTGTTTAGTGGATGATGATAATACTGCCTGGATATTGGATTCGTGCACCACTAATCATGTTTGTTCTTCTTTTTATGGAATTAGTTCCTGGCAGCAACTACAAGAAGGGGAGATAACGTTTTGGGTTGGAACTGGAAAAGTTGTCTCAGCTATAGCGGTTGGCACAATAAAGTTGTTGTTTGGCAAGAAATATATGTTTTTAGACAATGTATTAGTGATACCAGGGTTTATTAGAAACCTTATTTCCATTTCTTGCCTAGTTGAACAATGTATTTCAGTATTTTTTTCTTTCAATAAAGTGTTTATTTTAAAGAAAGGAGTTCAAATATGTGAAGATTCATTAGAAAATAGTTTGTATGTTTTAAGGTCTAATTCGGTCAAAATGGTTTTGAATACTGAATTATTTAAAATTGCAAATACACAAACTAAGAAACGTAAATTTTCTCCTAAAGAAAAAGCTCATCTTTTGGCATCTTAGATTAGGCCACATTAATCTCAATAGGATTGAGAGATTGATAAAGAATGGACTTCTAAATGAGTTAGAAGAAAGTACCTTACCAGTATGTGAGTGTTGCGTAAAATTATATTGCAATACCGCAAGTGTACGGGTCAAGTTTTAATATAGTGATTTGAGTACAGAGTATCGTCCTCAGTAATGAGTTTCTAGATCGATTAACTACCCATATATTAATTCTTAATTTTAGTTAAAGTAACAAAACTTTGATAAAGGTGGAAACAAAGATAAAGAAAAGCAAATATACAAATGGAGACACAAATATGATAGATTTGTATGGAAATTGATTTCACAAATTAAATCCTTATTTAACACATGCAATGAACTATGATTGTGAATTTATAAACAAGAAGTAAAATACTCAAAAGAATCTCTCGACCCATGGTGAGCCTCGTACATAGCGATAAATCCTACAGTTTCCTTGTGAATTTTAAAAGCATGCACGACATTCAACAACTTTTTTATATGTTTCCCAATGAATCTAAGTTACTCTCGTACCATATTTACTAAGAGTCTTGACAACTTTGCTCTAATCTAAGCTTCTTTCTCTCAAGTCCACTTAAACCAACAAGATCAATGAATTTAAGAACGAATTGCCAAAAATAAATAACACAACAAATTTCAATACATAATTAAATAAATTCAAAACATGCTATTCAATCCCTAACTACAACAATTAACTACTCAAAAATCACCATAAAAACAAGCTAAAGTCATAGAATTGTCTTTAAACTAAGTTACAAACTAAAAGAAAGAGAAATAAAACTCTTATGCGTCGATGTCGGTCCCTCGATCCCGAGCTCCCGTCACGATCTCGAGCCTCCACAAATGCTTTGGCTCTCAAGGAATGCTCTTCTTTCTCCCCTTAGAGTGTGTATTTTGAAATTAGGGCTAAAAACTATCAAATTCGACTCCCTTTGAAAATGGTACAAAGTGCTCTATTTATATACAAGATCAGCACGACGTTGCAACAATAGGGGAAGCGTTGCAACACTGTATCCTAGGCGCCGTACAAATAAGGAAATATCCAGTGGCGTTGCAACGTTGCTGATACCGTTGTGATGCTTCTACCTTAACGCGCACGCATCCTATCGATATGGTGTTGCGACGCTGCAAAGCAGCTAGCGTTGCAACATCGTCTTCATGGCTTCACCAAGAAGTTTATCCGCAACATCGGCGTTGTGACGCTTTGCTGAGCGTTGCAACGCCTTCACCTCGTGTCCAAGTTCTTGAATTGAACTTTCTCCTTACACTTGATGTTATTTTTAGCTCCGAAAAGCCTCGATTTGAACTCGAGTAATCCATAATATCTCCAAATGGTCTATTTAAGCCCTTAACCTAAAATTGGATGATTTAAACACATAAATACGCTGAAATTATCATAAAAACTAGCAATTTATAAGCCTAAGGATAACACATTTTGTGTGCTATCAAACACCCCCAAACTTAACCTTTTGCTAGTCCCAAGCAAAAATAGAATTAAACATAAGATTTTTCTTATACATACATCAGACTCAAGCCTCAGAGATTTAAAAAGAAATTTTAGCAATCACAGGAAACACTCAAACACGATACTTCAACAAGTAATTTAAAACTTTTCCTTTGTGTTCCTACGTGTGTGTGTGATTAGCCTACGTTTCTTTCATCTTTACTAAGTCCGAAATAATTTTATTAGGTTCTCCATTCAACTTCCCCCTACACTGGTCATAATTACTAATCCTGAGTCTCCCCACATTTGAGAAGTAAACAACTCTATTTAACACTTAACCACTTTTTTTTTCAACATCTTTTCTATTTTCTTCTTTTTTTTTTGTGCAAGGACACTAGCTTTCACACATCCACTACAGGGACCCTTACCTAGAGTACTCGCTCAATGAGTGGCCCAACTGATCACAATGAAGGTACCTCTTTTTGTGCTCACGATTTCTTTCTTTAACAAACTAAACAACAAAACAAACAAACTTTTTCACAAAATGCACATATTTTACAGATCATGCACTTCATATTGTCACCACCCTATCCTGCAGTTTAACTCTCAAATCAGTTCTCAAACCTATCGAGGTAACATCAAACTCTAAACCTAATAACTTTGTTCTAAGCATTTCAAAACTACAAGCACACAGGCTATGTGCTTAATAGTGCAGGAAAAACTCAAGAAATATTTTCAATTAACTCGAATTCATATCATGCTCTCAAGTTTCAGCAGAATCACAAAAATTTTCAATTAAATCTCATCCTAGACCATCATAATCATACTTATGCATAAGATCAATCAACAATTCAACACATACTCATGACAGTCACAACAGATACACAACACATCCCACCCCCAAACTTAAACTAAACATTGTCCCCAATGTTTACAAAATAAGCTCAAAGAAAGTAAGAATGGTAAAAGTGAACAATACTGTCCTGAGTAATGGAGATCTTTATTATTATTTTTTTTTTTCTGAATTCCTTGGGTGACCAAATCACGTGAGATGAAGTACTGTAGAACGGGAGCATGGGTTTCACGAGGGAAGACATCAACAACAACCTAACAAAACAAAACAAAATAAAGCAAACTAAGAATTAAACAAACAAACTAAAAACAGAAAACAGAAATAAAACAAATGTAAAGCTTGGGTTGCCTCCCAAGAATCGTTTTCTTTAATGTCTTTAGCTAGAGTGCAACCATGATTAGCATTAAGGCACGTAAAATTGCTTGTATTTCTTCGGGCCCTTCTTCCTTGAGTCAATATAGCCTTCTAAGTCCAAGAGGCTCTCTTGTTTTTCTTGGGCACCTGAAAGATAATTATTTTTGGTATTTTTGTTTACTAAAATTAAAGAAAAAAAATTAAAACAAGACTCGTGAGTATAGGAAAAATGGTTATCAAGATTAAAAGAAATTTTTGGAGATAAAGGGAGGGGAGATTTTTCAGCCTCGAATTCTATCACCTGGATTTCTTATGTGGAAGTGATTGCATTGCCATTCTTTACCTCACAAACCTATTTTTGGTGTGTTTCAGTCTCCTTCAACTCATCCTCACTATCATATGCATAAGTCCTCCTAGGTTGTTCTTCCTCAGTGGCAAGAATAAGAATTTGCTCCTAAAGGGCCTTAAGGGATTCTGCCAGTTGACTAAGATGATGAGCCCTTTCATGTATTATTGCTCCAAGTTCTACCACTTTAACTTCTAACCTATCCATCCTTTGTAATTCAACATGACACAAATTCTTAATCCTCAACTCTAACGTATATTCCATTAATAAACCTACAAGAGAACAGTTTTTTATAGATTGGTCGGGGTAGGAGAAATTTTGGTTCCAAGTACCTATATGATTACCATCAAAAGATTTTTCATAAATCATAGATTCATAATGGTAAGGATTAGATATTTGGTATTCAGAGAAATCATGATTCACATACCTAGAGTCCTGAGAAGGATAGTACATTGGCAAAAAATTAAAATCATGAAAAGACATGCTTTAAATCACAACAATTCGAATCTAGACTTTTACACAAAAATCAACACAACCAAAACAGTAGATAAAGACTCAAAAAACAAACGAAACTAAATTAAGAACAAATAAGGAAACAAAAAAACAAACACACAAAGAAAACAAATAAGGAAAGAAAACACAAAAGGAAAAACAAACTTTAGTCTAAAATCTCGAATTTTCTCCTAATATTAATCAATCTAAATAATCGTCATTCCCCAGCAACGACGCCAAAAACTTGTTGCGTAAAATTATATTACAATACCGCAAGTGTACTGTCAAGTTTTAATATAGTGATTTGAGTACAAAGTATCGTCCTCAGTAATGAGTTTCTAGATCGATTAACTACCCATATATTAATTCTTAATTTTAGCTAAAGCAACAAAACTTTTATAAAGGTGGAAACAAAGATAAAGAAAAACAAATATACAAATGGAGACACGAATATGATAGATTTGTATGGAAATTGATTTCACAAATTAAATCCTTATTTAACACATGCAATGAACTATGATTGTGAATTTATAAACAAGAAGTAAAATACTCAAAAGAATCTCTCGACCCATGGTGAGCCTCGTACATAGCGATAAATCCTACAGTTTCCTTGTGAATTTTAAAAGCATGCACGACATTCAACAACTTTTTTATATGTTTCCCAACGAATCTAAGTTACTCTCGTACCATATTTACTAAGAGTCTTGACAACTTTGCTCTAATCTAAGCTTCTTTCTCTCAAGTCCACTTAAACCAACAAGATCAATGAATTTAAGAACGAATTGTCAAAAATAAATAGCACAACAAAGTTCAATACGTAATTAAATAAATTCAAAACATGTTATTCAATCCTTAACTACAACAATTAACTACTCAAAAATCACCATAAAAACAAGCTAAAGTCATAGAATTGTCTTGAAACTAAGTTACAAACTAAAAGAAAGAGAAATAAAACTCTTATGTGTCGGTGTCGGTCCCTCGATCCCGAGCTCCCGTCACGATCTCGAGCTTCCACAAATGCTTTGGCTCCCAAGGAAGGCTCTTCTTTCTCCCCTTAGAGTGTGTATTTCGAGATTAGGGCTAAAAACTATCAAATTCGACTCCCTTTGAAAATGGTACAAAATGCTCTATTTATATACAAGATCAACACGACGTTGCAACGTTAGGGCCAGCGTTGCAACGCTGTGCCCTAGGCGCCGAAAAAAATAAGGAAATATCTAGTGGAGTTGCAATGATGCTGATAGAGTTGCAACATTTCTACCTTAACGCGTGCGCATCTTATCAATACGTCGTTGGGACAATGTTTGCAGCGCCATCTTCATGACTTCGCCAAGCAGTTTATCCGCAACATCGGCATTGCGACGCTCTGCAGAGCGTTGCAATGCCTTCACCTGCGTTGCAATGCCTTCACCTCGGGTCCAAGTGCTTGAATTGAACTTTCTTCTTCCACTTGATGTTATTTTTAGCTTCGAAAAACCTCGATTTGAACCTAAGTAATCCTTAATATCTCCAAATGGTCTGTTTAAGCTCTTAACCTGAAATTGGATGATTTAAATACGTAAATCTTTTTATCATAAAAACTAGCAATGTATAAGCCTAAGGATAGCACATTTTGTGTGTTATCAGTGAGTCTTGCCTAGAGGGTAAAATGACTAAAAGACCTTTTAGTGGAAAAGGTTAATAAAGTCAAAGAACCCTTAGAGCTTATATATTCAGACCTTTGTGGTCCAATGAATGTTAAAGCTAGAGGAGGGTATGAATATTTCATCTTTTTATAGATGATTATTCAAGACATGGGCACATTTACCTAATGCATCACAAGTCTGAAGCACTTGAAAAGTTCAAGGAATTCAAGGCTGAAGTTGATAACAAATTAGGTAAAACTATTAAAACACTTCAATCTGATCGAGGTGGAGAGTACATGGATTTAAAATTCCAGGGCTATATGATAGAACATGGAATTACATACCAACTCTCAGCACCTGGTATGCCTCAGCAAAATGGCGTATCAGAAAGGAGAAATAGAACCCTGTTGGACATGGTTCGATCAATGATGAGTTACGCTCATCTACCTAATTCGTTTTGGGGTTATGCAGTAGAGAATGCAATTTACATTTTGAATAACGCTCCATCAAAGAGTGTTTCAAAAACACCATTTGAACTCTGGAAAGGACGTAAATGTAGTTTACGTCATTTTCAGAATTTGGGGATGCCCAACACCTGTGCTTGCGACAAATCCAAAGAAATTGGAATCACGTTCAAAATTATGCCTATTTGTAGGTTACCCTAAAGAAATGAAAGGTGGATTATTCTATGATCCTAAGGAAGATAATGATGGGGTTTATGCCCTAAACAAGTGTAGTTTTGTAATAATCATATTTCAAATAAATAAAGTTGTTATTTATTATATTCTCGCACATAAACCTAAATCCAATAAACTAAGTTTTAAGGTTATAATGATTGATCTTGAACAATTGTGCAGTGGACACAAGTTGAATTAAGGTGTTCAAGTATAACCTAAAAGGTCTATGGTATATGCATAAGGTTGAGAACCTTATACTGGTAACACCATGGATGCGTCCCGCTTTGTATTTAGTACAAACGAGGTAATCCAACTCGTTCATGTGGTAGACATGCGAGTGGAGGCATCCTGTATAATGAGATTATACAAGATCGGACCACAAATTATTAACCTACCAGCGTAACACCGTTAAACAAGATATGTCTAATAATTTATAGATGATCATTAGTGACTTGACCTGAATCTTGAGCAAGTTACGAACTCCTATTTATGGGGTTTGTCCTTAGACTAGTATGGGTGAGAGTGACCTGTAGCCGACTCAATAAGCCTACCTTCTCAGGGACATAACCTTGTAGGTAGCTGGGAACTTGACTCTGCGAGATGGAATTCACTCATTCCTAAATTAGGGAATAAGATTCATTGTTCTTTTAAGAACTGAATCCAGGTCTTGAACAACGGGGCTCCACCTTCTTACTAGCGTAAGAAGGATTAAGTTTATGGTAGGACCATAGACTGGTTGTTCATTAGAGGATCAATGGTGCTTAAGGAGTAAGATGTAGTCACATGGGTAAAACGGTAATTTGACCCAACTGTGACTGCGAACAACTTGTGAAGGGTCAACTCATGGGTATTGATTATATCAGTGGATACAACATAGTCTACAGTGAGGAGAGTGCATCTACGAGTCTATAGTGGAGTGACTCGTAGTTAATGAATGTTGGTTAATTAGATCAAAGAGTTTGATTGATTAATCTTGTATCAATGGAGCTCATGATCTGTAGATCCATTAGGTCTCTTCGTAGGCTCAACATGGAAATAATGAGGGTTTATAGTTTGGAGTGAAATTGAAGTGTTCAATTTCATGTTTAAGGAGATATATCAATTATATGTGATATAATTGATATAATATATGGTTTAATCCATATATTAAATGTGAAATATATCATAAGAGCACTATAGGGGTAGGATGGTCATTTTCATCCTATTTCCCTATAAATATGTGCATGAGATGCACATTTGTGATGGATTCCAAGGAATTTTGTAAGAAACCCTAATGCTCCCTTTTGTAAGTGTTGTTGGAAAAGTTTCAAAACACTTATCTCTCTAAAAATCTCTCCCAACTCCAAAAGAGGTTCCACCACCTTCCCTCTCCTAGAGCAACGAAGAAGATCTAGCGGGCGTGTCAAAACTAGTTTGTAATTTGTGGAGAACGTGAGATCGTGAGAACGAGAGGAACAAAGGAGCACGTGTGGTTTTAAATCTACAAAGGTAATATACTTGCTGCCCATAATGTAATATGCATGCTTAATCACTTTTATGTATGTTTCTGATTTGATCTACGTAACACATTACAAGAACACGCGATTCAAATCGCTTCCACTACGGGATTCGATCCTATCAATTGTTATCAGAGACAATTGTGTTCTTGTTTTTTGCTCTAGATCTGTCAAAAACATGGGTGGGATTATATTTTGTTCTTGAGATGAATGAAGGTTTGCAAAATTAGATGTTTTCATTTTTGGCACTTAGATTTACAATTTTTTATTGAATTATTCTGGTAAGGGCCCGATGTTTTGGGCATTTTAAATTGTAAATCGAGTTTGTAAGTCCGAGTCGATCGAGGCAAAGTGGTTGCTGAGAAGAACGGAGCAAAAACAAGCAACAAATGAAAAGAGCAGTGTTGTTCTGTGAATGGTGTTGCAACATTGTTCATCAGCGTTGCAACACCACTGCAACTGGTGTGTGGCTGAGAAAACGACAGTGTTGCAACGCCATCCTTGGCGCATGGTGGACCAGCGTTGCAACGTCGAAGGCATAACGCACCAACGGGCAGAAACAACATTTTTTGGGCGTTTTTTGTAATAATTATATATATAAACGTTTTTATATTTATTTTAATTATTATTATTAATTTTAATTAATATAATTAGATTATATTAATTAAAATTAATTTTAGGGTGCCAAAAGTGGTCTAATTTTGCTATTTATTTTTTATGCAATTGTTGTATAATTATGTCCATGCATAATGTATTCTATTTAGAAAATCACACCTTAGGTTAAACATGATCATGCATCATATTGTAACATAAGGTGTTATATTATATAGTTTGCATGATAAATTAATATAATTTGTTATATTAATTTCTGGATAGCATTGACATGCATTAAAATTCATGAGATGAATGTGTTATGTATGTATTATTATTCATGAGATGGATGATCAAGCAAATATAACATAGTATGCATGTCACCTAACGTTAATTATTAGTTTTAAAATGTTTAGAACTTGGAATTAATAGACCTTAGGTTATCTAGTTCTAATTAGATTAGAATTAGAGACCGAATGATTTTATAAACTATGATTAAGAGGAACTCTGTCTTAGGAAGGTTCTATCTAGGCTAGGGTATTTAAGCTGACAGAAACGGAACACCCTTACCTGGGTACTGACTTGGGAGTGAATTAATCAAAGAGTTTATAAATCCAACTCGTTCATGTGGTAGACATGCGAGTGGGGGCATCCTGTATGATGAGATCATACAAGACCGGACTGCAAATTATTAGCCTATTAGTGTAACACTGTGAAAAGGATATGTCTAATAATTTATAGATGATCATTAGTGACTTGACCTGAATCCTAAGCAAGTTACGAACTCCTGCTTATGGGGGTTTGTCCTTAGATTAGTATGGGTGAGAGTGGCCTATAGTCGACTCAATATGCCTACCTTCTCAGGGACAGAACTTTGTAGGTAGCTGTGGACTTAACTCTGCAAGATGGAATTCACTCATTCCTAAATTAAGGAATCAGATAGGTTGTTCTCTTAAGAACTGAATCCAAGTCTTGAACAACGAGCCCCACCCTCTTAATGGCATAAGAGGGATTATGTTTATGGTAGGACCATAGACTTGTTGTTCATTAAAGGATCAATAGTGCTTAAGGAGCAAGAGGTAATTACAGGGGTAAAATGGTAATTTGACCCAACTGTGATTACGAACAACCTTTGAAGGGTCAACTCACAGGAATTGATTATATCAATGGACACAACACAATCTATAGTGAGGAGAGTGCAACTACGAGTCTATGTAACGATCGGTTGTCTAACATCCCTCCCACTACGTCGAGGCATTCTCAACTCTTGAGAAAGACCAACTTGATCAACAACTTTTGTTGATTTATCTGTAGCTTCCCTGAAAATTTCGCTCAAGAAATTCTGCTACGAGGTCGATGATCTCTCATGTGGTGTTCCTCTAAGAACGTGGAGTTTGACGATACAAGCACCTTGTCCTCTTGAGCATCATAAAACATACCACCTTTCATTTCCTTGGAGTATCCTACGAATAGGCATAATTTTGAACAATGTTCCAGTTTCCTTGGATTGGACACCAACACATGTGCGGGACATCCCCAAATCCTAAAGTGATGTAAACTATCTTTACGCCTTTCCATAGCTCATAAAGTGTTTCTAAAACACTCTTAGAGGGAACCATGTTCAAAATATATGCAGCAACTTCTACTACATATCCCCAAAACGAACTAGGCAGCTGAGTATAACTAATCATGGATTGAACCATGTCTAACAGGATTTTATTCTCATCTTAGATATACCATTTTGTTGAGGTGTACCGGGCGTTGAGAGTTGGGATGCGATTCCATGTTCTATCATATAGTCTTGGAATCTTAAATCCATATACTTTCCACCTCGATCTGATCAAAAAATTTTAATCGTTTTACCTAATGTGTTCTCAACCTCTGCCTTATACTCCTTGAACTTTTCAAGGGTTTCAAACTTATACTGCATTAGGTAAAGATAGTCATACCTTGAATAATCATCAATGAAACTGATGAAGTATTCATACCCTTCTCGTGCCTTGACATTCATTGGACCACAGAGATCTGAATGCACGAGTTCCAAGGGTTCTTTGGCTCTATAACCTTTTTTAGAAAAAGGTCATTTAGTCATTTTTGCTTCAAGACAGGGCTCGCATGGTGCTTAAAAGTTATCCTCTAAGTTAATTAGAAGACTCTTAACCAATCTCCCAATCCTATTAAGATTAGTGTGTCCTAGTCTCAAGTGCCAAAGATAGGTACTAGGAGAAATTTTATTCCTTTTATTTTGAGTATCAACTGTTTTAAACATTTCGGTTTTCAAAGTAGCTTATCTCTGTTGGTCTTAACACATATAAGTTGTTTTCAATAGCCGAACATATTCGTACACCTCTTTTGAGAACGCTTCATTATGATCACAAGATACTTTATACATATGTTCAAGCAAACAAGAGATAGAAAGATTTCTTTTGATTCTAGGAACCAAAAGTACATTTTTTTAATAGAATGAATCTATTTCTAAACAACAACTTCACCGCTCCCAATGTTTTAGCTGAGACAACCTCTCATGTTCCAACCCTGAGAGTTATCTCACCATCAGCAAGTAGCTGACAGGAACTAGTTTCCTGAAAAGAAGAACAAACATGGTTGGTGGATCCTGAATCTAGTATCCAGGTTGAATCATCATGTTCCACTAAACATGTTTCAACTACGAGTAAATCATATTTATTTTGTTGTATCTTCTCAGCCTTCCTCTCCATCATATGGGAGTTGTAAACATTCTTGAGGGCATCATGACGGACCGATGAGGACGATTGTCCAAACATCGCCTGTAATGAATGCATGATCTCCTTGGCGGTTATCATCCCCTCATGTTTCTTACCTAGCACATCAGATATGTTGGCCAAGATGTAGACTCGAGTCTTATCACTAGCCCTAATCCATTTATCAAATGCATCCCAAACAATTTGGGTTGCAGATGAGTTGCGAAGGGGAGGACATTCCTCCGTTAAGACAAACTTAAGATCACCGAGAACTAGAATCGTATTCAAGTTCGATTTCTAGGTCACGTAGTTATCGTCGTTTAATTTATCGGAGGCGAGTAATTGGATTAAAGAGCTCGACATGCTGAAAAAGAACGAATTCTATTAGTGAATTGCTTCTAATTCATCCAATTAAGAATTTAGCAAAAGTAATAATGTACTCATAAATTCATTATTGTTTTGCAACGATACTTCAGTGAGTCAAAGTAGCCACTACCGAGGGGCAGTCAATCACTACTTCACTGAACCAAGACATTCTTGACTAAATGCTAATTGTTGCACGTAAATGTAACCATGCAAAACTGCAAGTGTACAGTGTCAAATTTTATTATAGTAATTTGAGATTTCAAGTATCGTCCACAGGAATGGTTTTCTAGATTGATTAATTACTAAGATATTAATCCTCAATTTTATCTAAAGAAATATAAACTTGTCAATGAAGGAATGGAAAATAACAACTAAAACAAGTGTGGAGACACAAATATGAGAGAAGCGTTAGGGAATTGATTTCACTAATTACTTCATTATTTTAGTGCATGAAATCGACTTTGGTTGTGAGATTATAAACAAGAAGTTAAAAGTAATCAAAAGACTCTATCGAGCTCTAGTGACCTCATGCATAACGATAAACCTAAAGTCTCCATTTAGAGTTTATAAGCATGCAAGGCATTAAGCAACTTCTTTTAAGGGTTTCCCAAAGAACCCTTCACTCTCATATAAGGATTTACTAAGGGTTTTTGTAATTTTAATCTAGGCTAAAGTCTATTCTCTTGAATTAAACTAAAACCAATAAAACATGCAATTCTTTGCCAGAGAAAAACAAGCATTAAGAGTAAACTACCAAAAATAACACAACACAACCAATATTCAATTCAATTGCTAAAATAAATCCATAACAAGCTACATCAATCCCCTAACTATGGACTTAGCTACTCATAATCACTACAAAACATGTTGAGTCCATGCTAGAATCCATAAAACAAAACTACAAAACTAAAGGGAAGAGAAAGAAAAACGCTTTAGTGTCGATGTCGGTCCTCGTTTCCGAGCTTCCGTTACGATCTCGAGCCTCCACTCTCGTGCTTGGCCTCCAAAGAATCCTCTTCAGCTCCCTCAAGAATGTATGTTTCGAAATTTAGGTTAAAAGTCTCTCAAATTCTCCCCACCCCAATAATAATTAAGGCAAAATAACAAATATATACACTTATCGACACGACGTTGCAACATCGTGCCCTAAGCACGAATTAAATAAGGAAAAATGGGGTAGCGTTGAGACGCTGCGCGAACATAGTTGACACAAAGGAAGCGCGTTTCGGCGTCTCAACCCTGCAAAGCAGCATGTCAATGCTGCCTGCCCGGGTCTTCAGCTTGCATAAGCTATTTGCATGGCATTGCAATGCCCAAAATGACGTCTCAACGCCCTGGGCTCGGGTCAACAGGCTATTTTGGCTCCTCTTCTTCAACTTACTCCAACTTTTATGCTCCATTAACTCCACTTTGAGTCATAATATCTCAAGATCTCTTATTTTGCTCCGTTTCTGCTCTTTTCTTGAAATTCGAAGATTTAACTCGTGAAAGTACTAAAATTATCATAATAACTAGCAAAAGCTAAGCCTAAGAATAACACATTTTGTGTGCTATTACTAGTACCAAAATAACTCTTATTCCTATAGCATTCTAGTTATCGCTACTTTGGTCAAGAATTCACTAACATTTAGCAATTCTTGTAAGTGTGACCTGCCATTTTCAGACCTCAGAGGTCGGCCCCAACAATGCCACCGAATTGGAAAGTCAAAGTTGGGAATGGACCTAAGATACCCCATCCATTTCTGGAGTTTGAGTTGTTTCAAATCCCATGTTACATCCCTCTTAATAGATGGTGCTACTTCGGGCAACCTGCAGGCGGAACATGGGAATCTCACGGTCCAACCTAATGGAGGAGATCGTAGGATGTATTGACACACTTCCTTCTCCCAGTTACTATAAATACTTTCTCCGTTCACCTTGCACTTGATTTATGCAAACACAATCCGAATGGGGATGCCCTATTGACATCACGAGGTCGAGCATAAAACTCATGGTGTGAACTTCACGGAGAGCGTAAGAGGAAATTGATATATCATATATACCTTTTCACTCCCACTATGTATTTTAAACAGTTTGAGTATACTTTTACTAAGGCATATTCCGACTAAAACAATATGACCTAAATCTACCAATATAACAATTATACTAGAATTACCTAAATCTATTAACTTTTTAATAAACGTAGGTCTATGAGTTTAGTTTATTAACCTTTAATAAACGCCACTCACAAAAAGTAATTTATAAACCTCTGGATTAAATTCACTCCCAGGTCGGTTCCCAAGTAGGAATGTTCCATTTCCGTCAGCTTAAGTACCCCAACCTAGCTAGAACCTTCCTTAGACAGAGTTCCTCTTTAATCATAGTTTATAAGTTATTGGTTGCCTAAGGTCTAATTAATCCCAATTCTAAAACCATTTTAAAACTAATTAATTAACCTTAGGTTACATGCATTTCTATGTTATAAAGTGTTTGATCATTCATCACATGAATAACATACATTTATAACATATTTATCATAAAAATAAATGCATGGCGATTATATATTTAATTTTTTAATTGATATAACCCTTATATTAATTATAATTAAAACATATAATATTTGTTTCATAAATTAATATAGCTCTGAAATCCAAAAACATGCCTACTATATATTATAACACTTATAACATACTTTCAATGCATGGAGCATGCTTCCTATGGTGGGATTTTAAAATCTACATACATACTTTATGCACATACAATCAATGATTTTAATTAAAACATACATTTTCAATGAATAATTAATTAAACACATTAAAGTGGGCTGATTTTGGCATCAAATGCAAGCAAACCACTAAATTATTACAATAATAATCTACAAATATGGTCAACCCACTTCGAATTTCGATTGAACTGGCTTGCAAATGTGTGAACCAGACGTTTAAAAGGCTGAACTAGGTTGTAAAAGGCTGAACCAAGCCTTTAATTGATGAAACAGACATCCAAAAGAGCAAAATCGGGCTCGAATTAGTTAGAAATGGTCTAAAAATGCTCGAACCAGACCAAAAATGGGTTGAACCAACCCAAAAAGAGGTGAACCAAGCTTGAACCGGTTGGTGACGTCATTGATGACATCATCGTCATCATCTTCTTCTTCAAACTATTGAAATCGCACGTCTATAAAACAAAAACTGGGCAGAAGGTAACGCAAAACAACCCCGGATTTCGGTTTGAATGACCTTTCCTCTTTCTCTCTTCAAATTGAAGGCTTTTCCAAACTCCGATTGATTCCGAAACTTTTACAGACTTTTTTTCACATATTAATAATCAAACACCCTTTAGAAATTAGAAAATAAAGTACGAATTGATGCTCAATTTAAATGCCAAAATCAGAATATCACTCTAGACTTTCAGAAAAATTCGATTTCAAAATACACCCACCACAACTCAAGATAGATCAAATTGAGTGCTTAAAATTTATCTGATACCAATTGAAAGAGTCCATATTAAGAAAGCATAAGTAATTTTGGATCTTGAACACTCTAATTTGATCAATTTTAAAATACAAAAAGCATGCTCAAAATTGAAAAAACAGAGAATAAGAACTCATATTTTTGTAACTCAAAATTCTCCTAATGCATGGATAATTTCTTGTCACAAACACTTTGTGGACCACCTCTAGTGTCTTCCCTACTATCCTCAGGCCTTGGAACAGATTGTGGGATCTTTGATTAAGAGAATTTAGAAGAAAAATGGAGATGGTTCAAAACCGAGAAACCCAGAAAGTAAGTAAAATCCTCTTTATCCATGTATTTCTTCTTTAATTAAACCAAACCATAAGTTTCTTCAAGCCATGAGAAGATGACAACATGAACATGAGAAGGATAATTGAAGAAGGAGGTGGTCAATTTGTGTGAATTTGAAAAATAAAGTAGCTTATTCACACACTTGTGAATTTGGTCCAATTTTAATTCAAATATGAATTTGAATTTTCATTTAATTTTAATTAAAAACTAATTTTAAATTAAAATCAATTTTAATTTAATGAATTAATTTTAAATAATTAATTAATTTAATATCAAATATCAAATTAAATAATTGGACCAGTCCCGATTTCTTAAATCGAATGTTCGAACATGAATCCCTATTCATGTTTTAACCCGAACCAATATTTAAATCATATTTAAACATGTCCAAATCTTCTTTATCATAGTTTAATTCATAATTAAGTTATGACACGTTAAATATATCGCATATAATTAACGCTTTCTCTCAAAATCGAATTTGAACACTTCAAATTCTTTTCTTTCAAATTGTTACAAGGCTTAGTCTGAGCTAGTAAGGGGGACCTAATAGACCTACAGATCATGAGCTCCAACGATACGAGATAAACCGATCAAACTCTTTAGCCTAGCTAATCAACATTTGTTAACCACCAGGACACTCCACTAAAGCCCAGTGGTTGCACTCTTTGTTGGGGTGTATGCCCTAAACTCGTGAAGTTTATAACATTTTGATGTATATAAATAAAAGTTATTTTCCATCAAACCTTGTATCTCGCATTTCAAACTTAATTCAATAAACAAAGCTCCAGGGTCATACATATTTATGAGATCTTGAACGGTGTGTAGTGGACACATAGGTAGGATTACGTTCAGGTAAATGACCCGAATGATCTATAGTATATGGATAAGGTTGGGAACCTTTTCCTGGTAACACTATGGATGTGACCCACTTTGTATTTGATACAAACGAGGTGATTCAGCTCGTTTATGTAGTTGACATGCGAGTGGGGGCATCTTGTGTAATGAGATTGTATAAGATCGAACCGTGAATTATTACACCAACTGATGTAACACCGTTAACAGTTTAGGACTAATGAATTCATAGATGACCATTAGTGACTCGACCTTACTCCTGAGGGGGTTACGAACTCCTGTCTACAGGGGTCTGTCCTTAGACTAGAACGAGTGAGAGTGGCCAGAGACGCCGACTCAATAAGCCTACCTTCTCAGGGGCAGAACCACGTGGGTAGCTGGGAACTTAACTACGCAAGAAGAAGTTCACTTGTTCCCGAGCTAGGGAATCTAGAGAGGTTGTTCCCTTAAGGGCTAACTCCAGGTCTTGAAACAATGGGGCCTCACCCTCTCACTAGCCCAAGAGGGACGTTGTTTATGGTAGGACCATAAACAAGTTGTTCATTAGAGATCAATGATACTTAAGGTCCAAGAGTTAAGCATATGGGTAAGGTAATTTGACCCAACAATGACTACGAACAACCTGTGAAGGGTTGACTATGGGCATTGGTTATATTGATGGACACAACTTGTCCTACAGTGAGGAGAGTGCAACTACGAGTTTTTAGTGGAGTGATTCATAGTTAATGAATGTTGATTAACGGGATCAAAGAGTTTGATTAGTTAATCTCGGATCATTGGAGCTCATGATCTGTAGGTCCATTAGGTCCCTCGGTTGTCTCAATTATGGAAGTAATAGGGTATAAAGTTGGGAATGAATTTGAAGTGTGTTCAAATTCATATAAAGGGTCTTTATGTAAATTATATGTGATATAATTGGTATCATATATAGTTTAATGTGAATGAGTTTCATATTAAACTATACTATTGCATAATTATGGAATTATGACATAGTTGGAGAAATTGATTTGAGAGACGTGAAAAATTGAATATGATTCAATTTATTTTCTCATTATGCAAATATGATTTGTATAATTAGATATGTGATACCTTATATTATATAATTATGCAAATATGATTTGCATATTATATGATAATGTGAATAAGTGAGCAAAATGGGTGGAGAAATTCTCTCCACCCCATCTCACTATAAAAGAATGTTTGGAGAAGAATTGTCTCAATATACAACAATTGTCATTTTTTGGATTTGGAGAATTCCAAAAAACTCTCCTCTCTCTCAAACTCTCTCTACCTCCCTTTACCCAAAAGGAACACACATTCCTCCCTCATCCAAAGAAGAACAACTGAGAAACTCTGGTGGAGGTGTCCAGATTCGAGGTTTTGATCAAGATCGGGAGATCGTTGAGAACAAAGGAAGATCGCGGGAGAAGGATTACCAGAAGGTGTTCTGCAAAGGTAATTTCTGTTTTTCCTTCTCCTTTCCATGCTTAACCTAGAGTACATGTGATGTATGTCGATTTTTTAGCACAATTCTTGTAACACAATGGGACAACACGATTCGCATCGCTTTCGCTGCGAGATTCAATCCCTTCACTCTCCTCACTGTAGATATATTTCTGTCCACTCGATATAACCATGATTAGTAACTCGATCCTTCACATGTCGTTCGTAATTAAAGTTGGGTCAAATAAACCATTTTACCCTTGTAATTATTCTTGTTCCTTAAGTCCCACTGGTCCTCTAATGAACAATTCATTTGTGGTCCAACCAACAAACCGAATCTCTCTCGGGCTAATGAGAGGGGTGAACTTTTTGTTCAAGACCCGGAGTGAACACTTAAGGGAACAACCTCTCTACTAATCCCTAAAGCGGGTAGGAGTGAATTCCATCTTGCAGAACTATGTTCTCAGCATACCCGGTCTTATCTCTGAAATGGGAGGCTTATTGAGTCGGCGATCTCGAGCCACTCTCACCCATGCAAATCTAAGGATAATCTCAAATAAACAGGAGTTCATAGCGCGCTCAAGATTAAGATCGAGTTACATAGGTCATCGTATGAATATAGTCAGTTAAGATAGTAAACGGAGTTATAAAGTCTAAGTGACTATTTCGCAGTCCAGTCTTATGCAAACTCATTGCATAGGATGCCCCCACTCGCATGTTTCCACTTGAACGATTTAGGATCACATTGTTTGTACTTTACAAAGTAGGTCGCGTCCATAGTGTCCCTAGGATAAGGTACCCAACCCTATCCCTATACTATAGACCGTTTTGGCTATAACTTGAACTTGATCCATTTTTATGTCACACATAAAGTTCAACTATACATCCTATAGCCAAGGATTCTTATTGGATTATGGTTTTAAAATATACAATTCACTTTATTCAATAACACATTTACTGAATAAACCTCAATAACAACTTTATTGCAAAATAGAATATGCATTCATTTTACAAAAACCACGAGTTTTAGGACATAAACTCAACAAATGACAAAATTATAAATTATTATATTTGAAACCAATTATACATTGATATTGTTCACACGTGATTTCAACAAAGAAATAGAAATAAGACACGTGTAAATAAATGAGTTTGTATTTGTATTAATTTTGAACGTGTGGTACAATCTCTAAATTGTTCCTTTGATTCTTTCTCTTTCAAGCGTAATTCGCTTGAGGGCTTTGCAACTTGTTTTTGGATGTAGATTTGATTCAAGAGCTTCACAGCTTGATCCCAATATTCAAGTTGTTTGAGGACTTTGCAGCTTGATCTCGATCTTCAAGTTGTTCTAGGGTTTTGTAGCTTCATCTCGATTTTCAAGTTGTTCGAGGGCTTTATAGCTTGATCTCGATCTTCAAGTTGTTTGAGGGCTTTACAACTTGTTCTCAATCTTCAAGTTACTCAAGGGTTTTGCAGCTTCTTCTCGAATGTAAATTTGTCTCGATGGTTTTGCAACTTCTTGTCGAATGTAAATTTGTCTCAAGGGCTTTACAACTTATTTCGAGTGTGAAGTTGCCATGAATCTTGAAGAAATGCTCTTGATCTTCGAGACAACGTTCTTCGTTCAGGAAGAATTTTATCTCCAGAAGCACAAAGAGTCTTCTAGCATTTGTTATAGAATTCTCTCTAAAGTTTCCAATTTTTGAACTGCTCAAATGAAAGGGGAACTCTCTATTTATAGATTTCTCAAATGGGTTTGGGCTTGACCATTGAATTAGATCTATGGTTGACGTTGGGTTTGAACCCTTGTAAACTGGTCTGATTGACTTTGGACTTAGTCCTGGGACTTTGTTGGATCTGAGCCTCCCATTAGGATCTTGTCTAGTGTTGGCTCAAATTTCATATAACTCAATTGTAGATATGGATTTTTCTTAATTTAATGTAGGGATATTGCAAATTTAATCAATACCTAATTAAATAAATAACTTTCCCATTAATTTTAGATAATGACATGGCGGCTTCTGATTGAGCAAAATCTCTATTCCAGCAAATGCCCCTTTGAGATATATGCAGTAGTATGTGTGAGTGAATCTCGAAAAAGATAATTTAGAATAAAAATTTAGAATGTTTGCTCCTAATTTAGACTCCATTTTATGTGTGCCAATTTAATCAAACTATGAATTCAACTCATAATTTAGATTTTTTATTTCACACACTTCCATGCCAACGAACTCAAAATATGAATTTTAGTCACCATTTTGACTTTCTTATTTCACAGTGAACTTTGATTTGATTTTTGGTAGAATTTATGTTATACCTTATTCAAAATTTAACTTGGGGCAAAGTTAGAATTTTATCCAATTTTTTTTTATTAAAATTGGAATAAGATTTAATTTGGATTTTGCCTAATTTTTATTTAAACTTAGAATAAAATTTAAAATTTGATCCAAGTTGTATTTAGAATAAAATTTGGATTATGCCTAAATTTTGATTTGGGATAAAATTAAAATTCTACCATGATTTTAATTCGATAGAATTAATTTTATCTATTTTTTATTTGAGATAGAATTTGAATGATACCCAAATTTTATTTTGTGAGATAAAATTAAAATTCTATCATGATTTTTATTCAAAAATATTAATTTTATTCTAATTTTTGATTTGGGATAAAATTTAGATTATGTCCAAATTATGTTTTGTGAGATAAAATTAAAATTTGATTCAATGGAATTAATTTTATCTAATTTTGATTTTAATTTTATCTAATTTTAATTTAGGATAAAATTTGGATGATGCCAACTTTTTTTTGTGAGATAAAATTAAAATTATATCATGATTTTGATTTGGTACCATTAATTTTATCTAATTTTGATTTGTGATAAAATTTGGATTATATCCAAATTTTTATCTTTTGAGATAAAATTCTATCAAATTTCAACTTTGGATTTGGAATAAAAGTTTAATTGGGTTGCAAACAATTTTTAATTTGAGATAAGATATGCCAAATTTTGATTTGAGATGAAATCCTATTCCAATTTCAACTTGGGATTTTGGAATGTGATCTTTATCTTCTTTCATCGATTCAGATCAGAGTGTGGACACAAGTTTGGTTACTATTTTGATTTTCATATTGAGGAATGAGGCAAGTCACAAAGTTTGTTTTTTTTTTCTTTTATTTTTATTATTTTTCTATGTTTCTTTTATTTTTCCTTTTTTCTTTTGTTGCTTTTGTTTGTTTGTTTTTTTTTTTTAACTTCTTTGGAAACATTTATGTACTTATACCATTTTTTTTTATAACTTGGTATTTGCAAGTCTCACAAATATCTCCATCGTAGCACAAAGGAAATTAGGGGTACAAATAACTCGGTAACCCGAGCAACCTGGACTATCCAACCCAAACCGTAAGGGTTGGGTTGGGTTAGATTTTTTTTCGGTTTGGGTTAGGTTAAAATTTTGGAGAACCGAAATTTTGGGTTTGGTTCTCGGGTTGACCTTTTTAGGCTCAGGTTGACCCAACCCAAAATTTATATTTTTAATTTTTATATATACTTATAAATGAATTATTTGTCAATTTCTTACGTTCTTCTTTTAAGATTATAATAAATATTAAGATGTTATGAACTTTGAAGTTTAATAATTGAATTTTATGTGATTTAAGTTATAAATTCAAGAAAAAAGTTATTTTAAATAATTAAAAAAATTATTAAAAATACAAAATCGACCCGGTGACCCAACCCAACCCAAACAAAAAATATAGGGTTGGGTTGGGTTGCAACCCTTAATCCGGTAATTCGGGTTGCCAATCCAACCAACCCAAATTTTCAAGTTGGTCCAAAAAAACCCCTTCAATCCAATCCAACCCTACTCATATACACCCTTAAAGAAATCTTCATCCACCAAAAGGTAAATAGGTAAGCTATTTTCTTGCCCCCTGCTTTCTTTATTCCTCTCTTGCAATTAAGATGCCTTTTTCTGCTTCGACACTAAAGGTGACTGTTGCATGATAATTGTAATACCGCAAGTGTATGAGTCAAGTTTTATTATAGTGATTTCAGATTTCGAGTATCGTCCTCAGGAATGGTTTTCTAAATTGATTAACTACCAAGATACTAATTCCTAATTTTATCTAAAGAAACAAAACTTGTCAAAAGTGGAATGAAAATAACACTAAATACACAAGTGAAAACACAAAGATGAGAGAAGCATTAGGGAACTGATTTCACTAATTACTTCATTATTTTAGTGCATGAAATTGACTTTGGTATAAACAAAAAGTAAAGGTAATCAAAAGACTCTCTCGAGCTCTAGTGACCTCATGCATTACGATAAACCTAAAGTCTCCATCTAGATTTTAAAAGGATGCAAGGCATTAAGCAACTTCTTTAAAACGTTTCCCAAATAACCCTTCACTCTCGTGTAAAGATTTACTAAGGGTTTTGACAATTTTAATCAATCTAAGTCTATTCTCTCGAATAAAACTTAAACCAAATAAAACATGCAATTCTTGGCCAGAGAAAAACAAGCATTAAGAACGAATTACAAAAAATAATGCAACACAACCAAATGTTCAAATCAATTACGAAAATAAATCCATAACTAGCTACATCAATCCCCTAACTATGGAGTTTAGCTACTCATAACCACTACAAAACATGTTAAATCCATAATAAAATCCATAAATAGAACTACAAGATTAAAAGAAAATGAAGAAAAACGCTTTGGTGATGATGTCGATCCTCGTCTCTAAGCTCCCATCACGATCTGGAGCCTCTACTCTCGTGCTTGGCCTCCAAAGAATCCTTTCCAGCCCTCTCAATAGAGTATGTTTCGAAAATAGGGGTAAAATCTCTCTAAAATTCGACTCTCCTTTCCATTTAGGCAAAAACTGATGGGATCGAATCCTGTAGCGGAAGCGATTTGAATCGCGTGTTCTTGTAATATGTTACGTAGATCAAATCAAAGGCATATATAAAACAATTAAGCATGTAAATTAGATATATGGGCAGCAATAGTATTACCTTTGTAGACAAAACTAGCACGCGCTCCTTTTGATCCTCTCGTTCTCACGATCTCAACGATCTCGCGTTCTCCAGAAACTATGAAGTAGTTTTTGATCCGCCCACTAGATCTTCTCCGTTGTATCTCTCATAAACCCTCCTTATTTCCATGTTGAGCCTACGAAGAGACCTAATGGATCTACAGATCATGAGCTCCATTGATACAAGATTAATCAATCAAACTCTTTGATCTAATTAACCAACATTCATTAACTACGAGTCACTCCACTATAGACTCGTAGATGCACTCTCCTCACTGTAGACTATGTTGTATCCACTGATATAATCAATACCCATGAGTTGACCCTTCACAAGTTGTTCGCAGTCACAGTTGGGTCAAATTACCATTTTACCCTTGTGAGTACATCTTGTTCCTTAAGCTCCACTGATCCTCTAATGAACAATCAGTCTATGGTCCTACCATAAATTTGATCATTCTTAGGCCATAAGAAGGTGGGGCCTCATTGTTCAAGACTCGGATTCAGTTCTTAAAAGAACAACTTATCTGATTCCCTAATTTAGGAATGAGTGAATTCCATCTTGCATAGTTAAGTTCTCAACTACTTACAAAGTTATGTCCCTGAGAAGGTAGGCTTATTGAGTCGGCTACATGTCACTCTCACTCATACTAGTCTAAGGAAAAACCTCACAAGCAGGAGTCCGTAGCATGCTCAGGATTCAGGTCAAGTCACTAATGATCATCTATGAATTATTATACCTATCTTGATAACGATGTTACACTAGTAGGTTAATAATTCGCGGTCTGGTCTCGTATAATCTCATTATACAGGATGCCCCCACTCGCATGTCTACCACATGAACGAGTTGGATTACCTCGTTTGTACCAAATACAAAGCGGGTCACATCCATGGTGTTACCAGTATAAGGTTCCCAACCCTATGCATATACCATAGACCTTTTAGTAGGGGTGTGCACGGTTCGGTTCGGTTCGGTTTTCAGCTGAACTGAGAGCCGAACCGTAAACGTCGGTTCTACGAAGTTGCAAACCGAATATTAATCGATTTTTTCGGTTTCAATTTTTGAACCGAACCGCCTGGTTCGGTCATGGGCGGTTCGGTTCGGTTTAAACCATTTTTTTTTTTTTTTTGCAGCCCAAACCCAACATCATTTCTTTCATTAATCCCAATAAGAAGTAAGCTAGTTTTAAATTTCTTTACAAATCCAAACACTATATAAATCAAATCAAATGAAATTTGAAATAGAACAATCTAAAATGAAAATAAAATAAACAAAGTTCACACCAAGTTTAAACACAACACGAACTGATTTTAAAATACATAACCTACAAAGTTTCCATCAAAGTTCAAATACAATTCAATATCCAATAACAATACTAAATATAAACTATAAAGTGTCCATCCAAATTCATCCAAATTCAAACAGAATTCAATATTGAGAAGAAGAAGAAATCTGGTGAGTGGTTTAAAAGGATTGAAGAAATCGACCTGTGGTTGTGGGCTCGGGTTGTGCGGTTGTGCTTGCGTGAAGATGAAGATTCAAATGGTTGGTCTGCTGCTAGGAAACGTGAAGGAAGGATGAAGCCTGAGTGAGAGAAGAGGACGATGGTCTGCTCACTGCTGCGTTCTCGGAAAGAAGGATGAAGCCGCCTGTGTGAGAAGAAGAAAAATCGACAGTGCGCCCTTTAAGAAGAAGAAGTCGTGAATAGGAGTGAAGGAGAAGAAAGATCTATCTAGGGTTGCATAATAGATTATGGGCTGGGCTTTGGTTTTATTAGGTTTAAATTTTAGAAATAAGTTGGGCCTTTGTGTTATTAGGTTTAAATTTTAGAAATAAAAAAATGAGTTGGGCCACGGTTCGGTTTTTTTTGGATTTTTGAGAAGTGGAACCGAAAACCGAACCGATTCTATCGGTTCCTCTTTTATACGAACCGCAAAACCGAACCGATTGCCACGGTTCGGTCCGGTTCATCGGTTCGGCTCGGTTTCTGCACACTCCTACCTTTTAGGTTATACTTGAACAACTTAATCCAACTTATGCCTACTACACAAATGTTCAAGATCTATCATTATAACCTTGGTACTTAGTTTATTGGATTTAGATTTATATGCGAGAATATAATAAATAACATCTTTATTTATTTGAAACAAAACTACACTTGTTTAGGGCATAAATCCCAACAAAAATTCATATTTAAACACAACTATCGACACGACGTTGCAATGCTAGGCACAACGTTGCAACGTCGTGCCCTAGAACGCGGATTATTTAAGGAAAATAATGCAATGTTGAGACACTATGCGCAATGTTGAGACGCTACGTACATCATTGATGTAAATAACACACGTTTCGACATTGCAACGCTGCAATGCAACATCTCAATGTCGTCTTCACGGTTCTTCAGCCTATTTCTTCTCATGGCATGGCATTGAGATGCCACCATGCCCTTGGGTCCAATAGCTTATTTTGCTCTTCTTCTTCTTCCAATCTTTTCATCTTTTGTGCTCCATTGGCTCCCATTTAAGCCCCAATTCTTCATGCTCTCCATTTGGTCCATTCTTGCTCGTATCCTGAAATTCAAAAAATTACTCTCGTGAAAGCCCTGAAATGAATACAAAAAATGACAAAATCTAAGCCTAAGAATAACACATTTTGTGTGCTATCAGTGACCAAGCTTCTGGCTTCAGCTAGCGACGTCTTTAATTTTCTTGTCGCTTTTTTTATCTTCTTGTATTTTTGCTTTGAAGACAACTTGAGAGGGTACAACCATAGACTCTTCTGAAGTCGCCTCAATGTACTTTTCCTTTTTTCTTACGTTAGGGACTAAATGGTCTTTATCTCCTCGACTACCAATGCTTAGCTCCATGTCGTGGGCACGATTTGCTAGTTCTTTAAATGTGTGAGACTTTATACCTTGGAGGATGTAAAAAAGTCCCCAATGCATGCCTTGAATGCACATTTCAACAATAGATAGTTTAATGAGACGATCTTTGCAATCAAGACTCATGGCTCTCCAACGATTTATGTAGTCGACAACGAGTTCACCTTTTCGTTGTCTAACGTTGATGAGTTCGAACATGTTGACGATTCGTCTTGTGTTGTAGAAGCGGTTTAAGAACTCCTTTTCAAATTGATCCCAACTATCTATCAATTGGGGCTTTAGATCAATATATCAATCGAAAGCATTTCCTTTCAATGTTCGTATGAACTGCTTGACTAGTAGATCTCCTCGCATGCCAGAATTTTTACATGTCCCAATAAAATGCGCAACATGTTTCTTAGGGTTGCCATTTAGTGGTTGGTATCTGATTAGCATTCATAGATTGTCGATCTTCTTAGTATATAGTTTGGAATACAAGCAGGACTTCTGGACAGGTCCACCGTATTGAGCTATGATGGAGTTTGTTATCATGTCATGAAGTTATTTGACATATAATGAAACAATCGAAGTGGAGAGTTGTGGTTGGTCTTCTTGCACAATGACCTTCTCTTTGTTGCGATCTTTTACAATAGGAGTTTGACTTGATTCAACGACATCTTGATTCTCAATTTGATTCTTTAAGTATGCGATTTGAGAGTTTCTTTCTTCAATCGCCTTCATCAAGGTGTTGATTTGCTCCCTCATCTTTTTCAATCTCTCTTCCTTAGTGCTTGTTTCAGTCATCATGACGAACACTACATTAGAATCGAAATCGAACAAAGGGTTATACTTGGCTAGGAACTTGTTGTTAGTTGATGTCCCCGACAGTATCGTTACTTCACCTTCTTCTAATATTAGTTTATTAGAGCAACTATGGGTAGTAGAATCCATGTACAAGTTGCTCATGACAACAACCATCGAAAAAGTCTTCAATGACATGATGAGAGGTAGAGATGGTTTCACTGGACGTGCAAGTTTGTTCACATGTGATTTCAACAAAGAAATAAAAACAAGACATGTGTAAATATATGAATTTATATTTGTATTAATTTTATGGGTGTGATACAATCTCTAATTTGTTCCACTAATTCTTTCTTTCTCTCAAGTGTAATTCACCTGAGGGTTTTGTGGCTTGTTCTCGGACGTAGATTTGATTCAAGGGTTTCACAACTTCATTTCACAACTTCATTCCAATCTTGAAGTTGTTCGAGGACTTTGCAGCTTAATCTCGATCTTCAAGTTGTTCGAGGGCTTTGCAACTTGATCTCAATCTTCAAGTTGTTTCGAGGGCTTTGCAGCTTGTTCTCGATCTTCAAGTTATTCGAGGGTTTTGCAACTTGTTCTCAAACGTAAATTTTTCTCGAGGGTCTTGCAACTTATTCTCGAATATAAATTTGTCTCGAGGGCCTTGCAACTTGTTCTCGTGTGTGAAGTTGCAATGAATCTTAAAGAAGTGTTCTTGATCTTTGAGACAACGTTCTTAGCTCAAGAAGTGTTTGATCTCCAGAAGTGTAGAGAGTCTTCTAGTCTTTTTTATAGATTCCTCTTTGGAATTTCAACCTTCTGAACCTCTCAAATGAATGAGCAACTCTCTATTTATAGAGTTCTCAACTGGGCTTGGGCTTGACCATTGGACTGAATCTATGGTTGACCTTGGGCATGAACGTCTGATTGATTTTGGACTTAGTCCTTTTGGCTGGGACTTTGTTGGATATGGGTCTCCCATTTAGGTTTTGTTAGAGTTGACCCAAATTTCATATGTCTCAATTGTAGATATAGATTTTCCTTAATTTAGTGTAGGGATATTGCAAATTTAATTAATCCCTAATTAAACAAATAACTATTCCAACAAATATGTATGTTAAATTTAATTTGAACACAAAAGTTGACAAATTCTAAATTTTACGTTCACATGTCTTCATTACGACCCTTTGATCAAATAATCAAATTTAATTTGGTCAAATTGGGTCATATGGTATTTGGGTCAAACTTAAATAAAACCCAAAGAGATAGACCCTAATCTAACAAAGTTCAATTCGAAGGGTTAAACCTAAATTCAAGGCCTGAGTCCAATAGTTGACCCAAAAGTCATTAAAGCTCAAACTTATATGCTCACAGAAAGCTCCATAAATGAATAAGCCCTCTTCATTTAAAGAGTTCAAAAATTAAACTTTAATAAATTGATAAGAGAGCTTAGAGACAGTCCACAAGCAAAGAATCAAAAGACTCCCTAAAATGGTTAGACATTGAACATTTCTTGAAGATAAAAAATACTTGAAAACTTTTCGACTCTAAAAATTAATTGAGTCTTCAATCAAAAAAATAAGCATTCCACCCCTCTAGTGAAACACGCGTACAAGAGAGGATAAGAAGAACATATGTTAGAAATTCTACTACACTCACCAAATCAATATAAATATGAGTTGATTATGCGTATCAATTTTTTTTTTTTAAATCACGTTTGAACATACCTAATTTCTTAAAATTAATTATTACTAATTTTTTTATTTCACTTTATTTTATCTTATTTTTATATTTCATTAAATAGTTTAGGGTCGGTTTGATAAGCAATCTGAAAACATAAAAAGGGATTCAATGTAACACATAATTATATTTCATAGTTTTAGATATGCGTTTGGTAACCGATTTAGAAATTTGATTTCATTCTACACTTATTTAAAGTGTATCCTATATAATCATGTAATTAGTTGTAGTTGCAAAATTAATGATTAAATTGAATATAATTAAACATGTTTTTTATAAATTTTATAGAATTATCATTTTATAAAATAATATTATATAATTTATAATATATCATATTATACATATTTTCATTTAACAAAAGTAAATTGAGTTTATAATATGAAATATTGTATTTATTAAGATTTTTATCTTTGTTTACTATAATTCTACATTTTAAAATTTTAAATTCAGAATCTAGATAGAATGAAAACATAAAAATGATATTTTCAGAATTTCTACTATTTGGATTACATAATTCGAAAATAGTTTTCGAAAACACAACTGTCAAACATATATTCAGTAATAAGAAAAATAAAAAACAGAATTCGAATTACATATCAAACAAACTTTTAATTATTAAACTCACCGTCAAATTTTGTTTTAAGAATTAAAAAAATAGATGCAACGCACGTGTGCACTAATATAAGCGCTAGTCCACAACTTCTAGTAACACCAACCGTACGATTCAACATTTCTGACGTCATCACAACACGTGTACACATCATGTGAGAACCAAGTCAACCTATTAAGAATATTGGTTTGTTTCGAGTCAAAAAGAGAACATCATATCATTTGATTTCACTTTTCACTGAGGAGTTTAAATGAATCACAGTCATTTGATCAGACTGGGCCCGAAAAATACACGTGTGGCTTCTATTATTGTGTACACTTTTTTTTTCTTTTGAGTATTGGACTTATATACTATTATTATTATAATTATAATAATTATTATGACAGAGCTATCAGATAGGTGGCAGGTGGCAGCATCAGAGCGTTGCAGACCCATTACATGTGATGTAGATGTGTTGCAGCGAATCAGAGCCCCCTGACCATGACCCACTCAAACTGAAAACTCTGGCAACTATTATTTTTCTTTATATATATTTTTTTTCTTTATCTTTTTGTTGGGATAGAAAAAGATAAAAATAGCTTTTTGTTTCTGTAATTTTGTAGGTTTTTTTTTTGGGGGGAAAGGCTGGTTTCATAGCCGTTGATTTTAATTTTTCTGATTAATGGAGGACTGAGGACCGAGGGGAAGCATGTGGTGGGACCCAGTTCTTTTTTGACAGAAATTATTTTTGGTGAATTATTGTGTGATCAGTGATGGTTTTCTCTCTGTCTTGTCATTCGTGTGCATTCGTGAACAGGGATCCAAAATTACATAATAAGACTAAATTCAGAACTTTATTTTTTAGGTCATATACTGGATTTTTGTGATAATAGCAAATCTAGCATCTCGAATTTAAATATTTTGTACCAATGGCTAAAATGTAAGGAATTAGAGACTCAATATATATACACGAATATATTAGGGAGTAATTTATGTATCTATATATTTTTTAATATATTGAGTAATTTAGATTTAGTATATAAATGATATGTTTTGTTAGATTATATTTATTGTATTAGTTTTATTTTATTTTATCTTATCTTTTATCACTCCTACAAATAGGTTCTTTAAGTTTATATCTTGTTAAGGTAATATACAGATTGTAGATTGTAAATTCTAGTTGCCTCTCGTTTTCTCTCTCTTTTGCTTTTCATTCTCTAAAATCAACATGTTTCATTGATTATCTATTATATTACATTGATTATGTATTTTTAATATAAAATAGGCTTAAATCTTTTGCTGAACTTTTAAATTTATTTGAACTAAAAAAACAAAAAAAACTTTTAAATTTATTTTATTTTGGTTCAAAATGTCTATTTTCATCTTTTAACTTTTAAAATATTTATTTTAGTAAATAATATATTTTTTGAAAAAAAATAGTCACACGTTGGTTCTTAAATTTATTTTCTTTTTAACAAATTTATTACATATTTGCACATGAGAATATATGCATGATTTCAAGAATGAACATAGGCTAGAGACAAAAATTGGCCAAGACGATATTAGATGAAAACTGTAATGCCACACATTTTCATGTTAAACTAATTTTTAATATTTTAGAGATTAATTTAGACTTAAACAAATTAATTTTAAGTGAATTCATTAAGTTAATATTATTAAATTTTTTAATTTTGGATTAGAGCTTTTTAGTTAGGTCTCAAATTCATAATTTTGAGAATTTAATCAATTCTTGGTTTTTTAATTGAAAAATTGTGAGTAATGTCTAAAAAAAAATTAATTGTAATGAAAAATAACTAATAGTTTTAATATTGCGGATATACCTACCTTACTTTTAGGAGCGGTTAATAATATTAATTTCCTAAGATATCGTTGGTATATCTTCGTAATTATAATCATGTTATTATCATATTCACATCATTCCAACAATTGTCAGATTCTATTTTGAAAAATTTTCAACCATTTGTAACGGAAATTTACTCACATTTTCTTATGTTTTAGTAAATCTTCATTTGATCGAATTTGGAAGCATAATGGAGATCGTCTTCCATGGGGCTATGAGGTCTCATGCAACTGGTCTCACAATACACGTTCCAAATGAAATCTCTTCATGCATCCAACCTCAAATTACATGTTCCAGACTATTCGAAATGGTTCTCAACATTCCTATCATGTTTGATGTTGTGTGGGATAAGGACGATCGTTACAAGGTTTACAAGTCAGTATATTCGAGGGTCACCGAAAAAGCCTTAGGCTCTTCTTTCTGGATTTGCAACCATTTAATTGTGAAACTCTAGGTATATACACGTATATACATCCTTTTAAAAGATACAATTAATGTATGTACTGATATCTACAAAATTGGGTTGTTTATTATTAATTATTGGCATTCGAAGACCCAATATTATTTCATTTTTCTTTCTTTGGTCGCTTCAATATCTTCTGCATTAGGGTCATTACGATGATATACTGTCGCATGGATTTTTATGTTTTCATATAAGATATAAACCATGAGTATACTATTGGGTAGGTATTTTTGCATTTTTATACTCATTTGTTAGGTAAAAAATAGCACATATATTAAGTTGGAAATGTAAGGAAGTCTTAGGTGTTTACCTTTCTAATTGTGCATGTGTACCGGGATTAATTTTTTTGTTTTTCTTACACGTTGGGTGGGTATTCGTATTTCTACATATTTATTACATTAAAAAAACAAAGTTGTATGTTCCAATATGTACACTAAGTGTTAGACCGTTCTGGCTATAACTTGAACCTAATCCACTTTTATGTCACACATAAAGTTCAAGTATACATCCTATAGTCATGAGTTCTTTATTGGATTAAAGTTTCAAAATATACAATTCACTTTATTCAATAACTCCTTTATTTGAATAAATCTCAATAACACCTTTATTGCAAAATAAAATATACATTCAGTTTACACACCTACGAGTTTTAGGACATAAAACCCAACAATTAAGAAGTTGGAAAAAGAAATTACATGGAATGCATCGTTATTATCTCATTTAGATTCTCGTAGAGATCAATATGAACTTGAAGTTCAAAAGACAAATCATTTGCAAAATATAGCAAATCAATTACCAGATGCATTCATAGATGCTAAAAGAGTGACTAAATCATATATACCAGCTGCAAATGCTCCATAAAAAATTGATATCTCAAAGCAACAAGTTGTCAATAATGAGTCTGGAGCACGCCAGAAGCGTGGTAAACCAATGAGTTCCAAATATAAAAATCCTCGAAAAAGAAAAGTAGTTGAGAATCAAAATGATTCAATAAAATGTATGGATGTTCCAGAAGAAATCCAGAATATAACTACTCAAAAGAGTATTAATGAAAATCAAACACTTGAGGATAATAATGAAATTTCTATAAACTATATTACAATAGGAAAGAGATGGAACCGAAATGATATCATTGTTGACAACATTTTTGCTTATAATATTGCTCATGATATTATTCATGAAAGTGACGATTTTGATCCAAAATCTATCGAAGAATGTCGACATATAAATGATTGGCTTAAATGGAAAGAAGCAATCCAAGAAGAATTAAACTCACTTTCAAAACATGAGGTTTTTGGACCAGTAGTCCTAACACCAGAAGATGTCAAATCTGTGGGATACAAATGGGATTTGTAAGGAAAAGAAATGAAAAGATTGAAGTCACAAGATATATAAAGCGAGACTTGTTGCACAAAGGATTCTCGCAAAAGTCTGGTATTGATTATGAGAAGACATATTCTCCTGTGGTGGATGCAATAACATTGAGATATCTAATTGACCTGACTGTATATGAAAAGCTTGACATGCATCTGATGGATGTAGTTACAACATATTTAATATGGATCTCTGGATAATGACATTTATATGAAAATTCCGGAAGGATTTAAAATACCAGAAACATATGAATCAAGTTCTCGGGAATTGTATTCAATAAAGTTTCAGAGATCATTATATGGATTAAAACAATCAGGACGAATGTGGTATAATCGCCTGAGTGAATATATGATGAAAGAAGGATATCAAAATAATTCAATATGTTATGTCCGTGCGTTTTTATAAAGAAATCTCTGTCAGGATTTACTATTATAACTGTATGTGTTGATGACTTAAATATAATTGGAACTCCTGAAGAGTTATCCAAGGCGATAGAATATCTTAAGAAAGAATTCGAGATGAACGATCTTGGAGAAACAAAATTTTGCCTTGGTTTGCAAATTGAACAATTAGCAGCTGGGATATTTGTTCATCAGTCAACTTATACAGAGAAGATTTTTAAAATATTCTATATGGATAAAGCACATCCATTGAACATTCTAATGGAAGTTCGTTCACTGCATGTTAAAGAAAGATATATTTCGACCTCGAGATGACAATGAAGAACTACTTGGTCTTGAAGTACCATATCTTATTGTAATTGGTGCACTTATGTATCTGGCTAATAACACAAGACCAGACATTGCATTTGCAGTAAGTTTATTAGCTAGATATAGTTCATGTCCTACAAAAAGACATTGGAGCAAAGTTAAGTATGTAGTCCGATATCTTCGAGGGACAATTGATATGAGTTTATTTTATTCTAACAAATCAAATTATGATTTAGTTAGTTATGCAGATTATGGTTATCTATCTGATCCACAAAAAGCTAGATCTCAGGCAGGTTATCTATTTACATGTGGAGGAACTGCTATATCGTGGCGATCAGTGAAACAGACTATTACGACCACTTCTTTCAAATCATGCTGAAATCCTCGTTATTCATGAAGCGAGTCGAGAATGTGTATGACTAAGATCGATGACACAACACATTCGTGAGACCATGTGACTTGTCTTCGAGTAAGCCTCTTCCAACAATATTATACGAAGATAACACAACATGTATAGCTCAAATCAAAGAATGATATATTAAAAGAGATAGAACGAAACATATCTCTCCAAAGCTTTTTTTACACTCATGACCTTGAAGAAAATGGCGACATCTCAGTACAACTAAATATGTCCATTTTCCATGCAAGCGAGGAGCGAGGAGAGAGTGAGGATGAAATTTTCTCTGTTGGCTAAACGGGGACGGGGACGGGGAATACATTCTCCATCCCCGACCCCGACCCTGCTGTTAGCTCTTAGAATGAGAGCTAAGATTGAGCTTTTATTGTGATTATTCCTTGGTATTTTGAGCTTTCTTGACTATTTTAACCCCTTGATTAGGTACTTTTGTGTGTTAATGTTTACAAAGTACTTTTGAAGTACCTTAAAGCCATTGAAGTACTTTTCATTGCTGAATTTTGTCATTTTGGCCATGTTTAAGGAGTTTTTGGGAAGATGGATGTTATGAAGTGTTGAAGGTCTACTTGAGTCTTTGTGCGTGCAATTCTTGAAGGATCAAGATTGTTGGAGCAAAAATTCTTATACCAGTTCGCAGAATACGCACGTGGGAGAGATCTCATTAATTGAGTTGGACGAAAACTGCCACACATCAGCTGCTGAGAATCAATGGACAGCCGCCAGACCATTTTCCCTTGTCTATTAAACCCTCATTTCCATATGGGTGTGATATAAAGGCTTTCTTAGCCATTTTTAGGGCAAGGAGGAGAGTGGGCAAGAAGAAAAAGAGGAAAACTCGATTGGGATAGGAGACAGCAAGAGAAAATCAAGAGGAGTCAATTTTGGAAGCATTCCCCTTCTGAAAAGAGGCTGGAGTGGACCAAAAGAGGCCTTGGAACTTCACCCATCTGTTTATTCTTTGTTTTTCTTGCTCTTTACTCTTTTACATTGTAACTAGACCATTTTAAGCATGTTTAACACTAGGTTTACTGTTTTATTGTTGTCTTTTCTCATCACCATGAACTAATCACCCTTGGGGTGAGGATTAGGAGACTTTATATGGATGCAACTTTAATGAAAGAGTAATTTGCTGCAATCTCACTCTTGTGCCTTGTGATTTTACTGCTTAACTAAGGTTTGTTTGGCCATCTCATCTTAGTATTATTTATTCCAATTTGGGAAAGGGAAGAATAAACCGATTTCAAGGCATGACACTAGTTCTGATTAAGAGATTTACTTCTCTCAGGTGATTGAGAAGTCTAGGGATAGTCACTCACCTAGTGTTAACAGTTAGGAGCTAAAATTAAGGTGTTTAATGGGAATTAAGTGCCTAAATCGCGAAGAAATCTGGGAAGATTCCGTGAATTAAACTTTTTTGAGCTCTAGTGCAGTTTTGAGCTCTAACATTAAGATTGCTGAAACATAATTTACCCATGATCCAATCCCCTTTTTACTGCTTTGGTTAAGTTTGTTGTGCTGCTGCGTTAGTCTTTTTAATCCTATTCTGCCTTATTTTAGCATTTTAGTTGCTATTTGTGATTTCTAAATTCATTACTCATTTGTTTATGTTGGTTACCTCTTACTCATTAAATTCAACTCAACCTTGTGTAATTTCTACAACTAATCCTTGAGGAGACGATTAAATTTACTTATCACTTGCTGCTTAGATTGTGTATACTTGCACAGTTTAGGAGTGTTTCCTTGATAATTTGATACACCCCTTTTAAGCAAACACGTGCCCCACTCCCTGTCCCAGTCCCGATTAACATATTTAATTTTAAATATATATATTTGTATAGATCTCATAAACCATAAGTCTAAAATATTATTAAATAACATTTTATTTTTCTAAAAAAAATGAAAAATGCCTCTTAACTAGAAATCTCTAAAGAATAATTAGCCATTTAAATAAAACTTTTCAAATAAAAAAGAAATTATTAATAAACTTTTAAAAAATAAAATTTTAAACGGGAAATTATTCCCTGCGGGGAACCCGATTCCCGCGAATTCCCCACGGAGAATCCCCGCCCCGTTCCCCGAAATTAAATGGAGAATTTCACGGGGACAGAGAATGAAATGGGGGCGGAGACGGGGACAGGGAGCCATTCCCCGATCCCGCCCCGCCCCGTGGACATCCCTAAGTACAACAGATTTGTTCGAAGGATAACATGACAGACATATTTACAAAGGCATTACCAACTACAACATTTGAGAAATTGGTTCATAGTATTCGAATGCGACGACTTAGAGATCTCAAGTGATGTTTCCATGAGTAGGAGTAAATATATTGTATTCTTGATATAAAATATGTATTTTTTTTCCTTCACTAGGATTTTTTCGCATTGGATTTTTTCCTAGTAAGGTTTTAACGAGACATATTTTATATAAATCAGCATTTAAGGGGGTGTATTGTAAACATTACACATGTAAATGCCCATTCCACATACCCCTTTGATACCCATGTCATGTGGCAAATTATCCCTAGCCAAAGTGTCTCCCATGTGTCCAACAAAGACCATAAATTGGTGTCCAAATGGACCACATCATGCTCTCTAAATTTTCTATAAATAGTGGCATTTTGTGGATAAATAAAGGACACAATTGGGTGAAATTTCTCCAATACAATTTGTGAAAAACTTCTCCAATCCATTTCTTCTCTCCCACTTTCTCTCCAATTTATTCCTTATATTATTTTGTCATATAATTCCACTATCTTCATTTATATTATATATATTCTATTTTCATTATTATTATTATTATTATTATTATTATTATTATTATATAGTTTGGTATGTGAATCATGATTTCTTTTGACGGTAATCATATAGGCATTTGGAACCAAAATTTTTCCTACTCCAACCAATCTATAGACAACTCTTCTCTTGTGGATTTATTAATGGAATATACTTTTGAGTTGAGGATAAAAAATTTGTTTCATGCTGAATTAGAAAGGCTGGATAGGTTAGAAGCTAAAGTGGTAGAACTTGGGGTAATAATACATGAAAGGACTCATCATCTTAATCAACTGGTAGAATCCCTTAAGGCCCTACATGAGCAAATTCTTATTCTTGCCACTGAGGAAAAGCAGCCTAGGAGGACTTGTGCATATGATAGTGAGGATGAGTTGGAGGAGACTGAAACACACCAAAAACAAGTTTGTGAGGTCGAGCATAGTTTTGCAATCACTTCCACAAAAGAAATCCAAGTGATAGAGTTTGAGGCTGAAAAGTCTCCCTTCCCTTTATCTCCAAAAGTTTCTTTTAATCTTGATAACCATTTTTCCTATACTCACGAGTCTTGTTTTGAATTTTGTTATGTTATTTTGATAAAAAAAAATAACAAAAATATTTATCTTTCAGGTGTCCAAGAAAAAACGAGATAGCCTTTTAGATTTAGAAGGCTATATTGACTCAAGGAAGAAGGGCTCGAAGAAATACGAGCAATTTTACGTGCCTTGATGCCAACCATGGGTGCAGTCTAGCTAAAGACATTAAAGAAAACGATTCTTGGGAGGCAACCCAAGCTTTTAGTTTTATTTATTTATGTTATGTTTTCTTTAGTTCTTTTGTTGTTTGTTTAGTTCTTAATTCTCGTTGTTTTGTTTTGATTAGGTTGTTGTTGATGTCTTCTCTCGTGAAACCTATGCTCCCGTTCTACACTATTTCATCTCACGTGATTTGGTCATCCAAGGAATTCAGAAAAAAAAAAGATCTACATTACTCAGGACAATATTGTTCACTCTTACCCTTCTTACTTGCTTTGAGCTTATTTTGCAAACATTGAGGACGATGTTTAGTTTAAGTTTGGGGGTGGGATGTGTTTATCTGTTGTGACTATCTTGAGTATGTGGTTAATTACTGATTGATCTTATGCATAAGTATGATTAAGATGGCTTAGGACGAGGTTTATTTGAAAATCTTTGTGATTCAGCTGAAACTTGAGAGCATGATATGAATCCGAGTTAATTTAAAATGTTTCTTGAGTTTTTTCTGCACTATTATGCACATAGCCTGTGTTCCTGTAGTTTTGAAATGCTTAGAACAAAGTTATTAGGTTTAGAAGTTTGATGTTACCTCGATAGGTCTAAGAACTGATTTGAGAGTTAAACTGTAGGATAGGGTGAATGACAATATGAAGTGCATGATCTGTACAATTTGTGCATTATGTGAAAAATTCTATTTTGTTTATGTTGTTTAGTTTGTTAAAGAAAAACAAATCGTGAGTACAAAAAGAGCTACCTTCACTGTGATCAGTTAGGCCACTCATTGAGCGAGTGCTCTGGGTAAGGGTCCCTACAGTGGATGTGTGAAAGCTAGTGTCCTTTCACAAAAAAAAAAGGAAAATAAAAAAGTGACATCAAAATAGTGATTAAGTGCTGAGTAAATTTGTTTATTTCTTGAATGTGGGGAGACTCAAGGATTAGAAATTATGACCAGTGTAGGGGGAAGTTGAATGGAGAACATAATAAAGTTGTTTCAGGCTTAGTAGAGATTAAAGGAACGAAGGCTAATCACACACACACACGTAGAAACACTTATGAAAAGTTTTAAATTGCTTGTTGAAGTATCATGTTTGATTGTTACCCGTGATTACTGAAATTTCCTTTTAAATCTCTGAGGCTTGAGTCCGATATATGCATAAGAAAGATCTTATAGTTTAATTTTATTTTGCTCGGGTCTAGCAAAAGCTTAAGTGTGGGGGTATTTAATAGCATGCAAATATGCTATCTTATTTCTATGTTTTAGCTAGTTTTTATACTTAAAACATAAGCTTTCATGGCATTTTATGGTTAATTTCATGAAACTGAGCTTGAGAAGCAAGAATTGAGTGTTTTGAGGCTATTTTGGTGCAATTTGAAACATGTGTATGCTTAATTGAAGACCCAAGAAAACACTAGATGTATTTTGAGTATAAAAAATATACTAAGAGATTCTACATCGAATCACGATTCCAACGCATCAAATCGGAGGTCATTTGGACACCCGAGCGAAAAGATATGACAAAAATGGTCGCAGTGGGCTGACTGGCAGCAGACACAGCGTTGCAACGCCATACCGAAAAGCCCTATAAATACAACATGTTATTTTCATTGCAAAGGGTGCCAAAATTTATAGTTTTTTACCCTAATTTCGAAATACACACTTTAAGAGGAGAAATAAGAGCATTCTTTGAGAGTCAAAGCGTTTGTGGAGGTTCGAGATCGTGACGGGAGCTCGAGATCGAGGGACCGACCTCAACACATAAGATTTATTCCTCTTTCTTTTAGTTTGTAATTGAGTTTAAAGACTTTTCCTATGACTTTAGCTTATTTTTATGGTGATTTAGAGTGGCTAGAAGTTGTAGTTAGGATTTGATTTACATGTTTAAGACTTATTTGCTTTTGTATTGAATTATGTTTTGTTATTTATTTTTGGCAATTCATTCTTCAAATCTTTAATCTTGTTGGTTCAAGTGGGCTCGAGAGAAAAAGCTTAGATTAGAGCAAAGTTGTCAAATTCCTTAGAAATTTGGCATGAGAATGACCTAGAGTTCTTTGGGAAACACATAAAGAAGTTGCTTAATGTCGTGCATGGTTTTAAAATTCATAAGGAAACTTTAGAATTTATCGTGTGTGCGAGGGTCACTATGGATCGAGAGATTCTCTTGAGTATTTTCACTTCTTGTTTATAAATTCATAATATTAGTTCATTGCATGTGTTAAATAAGGAATTAACTTGTGAAATCATCTTCCTTCAATTCTATCATATTCGTGTCTCCAATTGTACTTTTATTTTCTATCTTTGTTTTCACTATCCATCAAAGTTTTGTTGCTTTAGATAAAATTGAGAATAAGTATCTTGGTAATTAATTAATCTAGAAACCCATTCCCGAGGACGATACTTGGAACTTTAAATCACTATACTAAAACTTGACCCGTACACTTGCAGTATTGCATTAATAAAATTTACGCAACAATATTGTATCAGAAACTCTGGCCACTCTCATCCGTACTAGTCTAAGAAAAAATCCCCGCAGACAGAAGTTCGTAACTCGTTAAGGATTTAGGTCGAGTCACTAATGGTCATCTATGAATTATTAGTCCTAATTTGTCAATGGTGTTAGTACAACATTCTAATAATTCTCGGTCCGGCTTGTACAATCTCATTGCACAGGATGCCCCCACTCGCGTGTCAACTACATGAACGAGCTGGATCATCTGGTTTGTGTCAAACACAAAGTGGGTTGCATCCATAGTGTTACCAGGATGAGGTTCCCAACCTTATCCACGTACTATAGACCATTTGGGTCATTTACTTGAACGCGATCCTCCTTGTGTGTCCACTACACACCGTTCAAGATCTCACATACATGACCCTGGAGCTTAGTTTATTGGATTTAAGTTTAATTGCGAGATTACAAGATTTGATGAAAAAAATAACAGTTTATTTATGAACATTAAAAAATTACAAACTACACGAGTTTAGGGCATACACTCCAACAAACTCCCACTTGACCTAAAGCTTGTGGAGTATCACAACATTTCATAACTGTAAATACAATAAACTAGGGTATTGAATACCCTTGTACAACATACTCCCACTTGCCCTAGTTAGTGTATCACTTGTAGACATAGACTTTCTAGGTGACCCTCAAACACCTTAACCGTGAGAGGCTTTGTAAGTGGATCAACAACGTTGTGCTACGAAGCTATCTTCGTGACGATCACGTCTCCTCGATGCACAATTTCCCGTATTAGGTGATACTTCCGTTCGATATATTTTCCGCTCTTGTGACTTCGATGTTCCCTCGAGTTGGCCACTGCACCACTATTATCACAATAAAGGGTGACTGACAAGTTCATATTTGGAACAACTTCCAAATCCATTATGAACTTCCTTAGCCAAATTGCCTCAGTAACTGCTTCACAACCTGCTATGCATTCGACCTCCATTATGGAGTCTGCGATGCATCCTTGCCTTATGCTCCACCAAACTACAACTCCTCAGTTAAGAGTAAACACTGACCTCGATGTGGATTTCCTAGAATCCTTATCGGTCTGAAAGTCAGAGTCCGTGTATCCCGTAAGGATCAAATCCTTAGTCCCATACACGAGCATGTAGTCCCTCGTACTCCTAAGATACTTGAGGATTGCCTTAATGGTCGTCTAGTGTTCAAATCCTAGATTGGATTGGTACCGACTGACAATCCCAACTACATAACAGATGTTGGGCCTAGTACACAACATGAGGTACATTAGGCTACCTATACCTGATGTATAAGGGATCCGTCTCATGTCCTCAACTTCTTGAGGTTTCTTAGGACATTGCTCCTTAGACAGATGAACCCCGTGCCTGAAAGGCAACAAACCCTTCTTGGAGTTTTGCATCTTATATCGTACCAACATCCTGTCGATATATGATGCCTGAGACAAGGCTAGTATCTTGTTCTTACAGTTCCAGATAATCTGGATTTCGAGAAAATATTGTGTTTCTTTGAAATCTTTCATTTGGAATTACGTAGTTAGCCAATTTTTAACGTCTGTGAGGAATCCTACATCATTCCCAATGAGTAGGATATCGTCCATATACAACACTAGAAACGCGACAGTGTTGTTGATGATTTTCATATAAACACAAGCCTCATCAACACTTTGACTAAAGCCATAGGATTTGATAGCCTCATCAAACCTTCTATTCCAAAACCTTGAGGCTTATTTCAATCCAAAAATAGATCGTTTAAGCCTGCAAACCTTTTGCTCATGGCCTTGTTGAATGAACCCTTTGGGTTGGTCCATGTAGATGTTTTCGTTAAGGTTGCCATTCAAGAAGGCTATCTTGACATCCATCTGCCGTACCTGATAGTCATAATATTCGATAATGGCCAGAATGATACTAATAGATTTTATCTTTACAACAAGAGAAAAGATTTCCTCGTAGTCCACCCCTTCTCGCTGGGTATAACCCTTTTCCACGAGTCTAGCTTTGAAGGTTTGTACCTTCCCATCTACACCACGTTTTCTCTTGTAGATCCATTTACAACCTATAGGTTTAACTCCATCAGGTCGATCCAAAAATCCCAAACGAAATTGAAGTACATACACTCCATTTCCTAGTCCATGGCTTTAATACATTCGTCCTTGTCTACATCATCCATTGCCTGATCATAAGTCAATGGAGCCTCACAGTCGTCATCAGGTATGACAACTTGGGTTTCAATTAAACCCACGTAACAGTCAGGCTGGTTAACAACCCTCCCACTTCGTCAAGACATTCTCAACTCTTGAGATGGACGGTTTTTTACTTGACGAGCTAGGGTCAACAACTCTTGCTGACGTACTAGTATCATCAACAACCCTTCTTGATGTACTACCCAGTTCATTTAACGCGATTTTGCTTTTTAGTTTATGATCAATGATGTGATCCTCCTCTAGGAAAGTGGCGTTTGTCGACACAAACACCCTATTTTCCTTAGGATCATAAAACATACCACCTCTCGTTTCCTTAGGGTAGCCTACAAATAGGCATAACTTTGAACGAGGTTCCAATTTCTTCGGGTTTATCACGATTACATGGGTTGGACATCCCCAAATTCTGAAATGACGCAAACTACCTTTACGCTCTTTTTAGAGTTTCAAAAACACTCTTCGAAGGAACATTGTTCAAAATATAAACAATAGTCTCCATTGCATAACCCCAAAACGAGTCAGAGAGACGAGCATAACTCATCATCGACCGAACCATGTCTAACAGGGTTTTGTTTCTCCTTTTCGATACACCATTTTTTTGTGGCATACTAGGTGCTGAGAATTAGAACGTAATTCCATGTTCTATCATATAGTCCTGGAATGCAAGGCCCATATACTCTCCACCTCAATCGGATCGAAGTGTTTTTATCGATTTACCTAATAGGTTCTCAACCTCAGTCTTAAACTACTTGAACTTTTCAAGTGCTTCAGAATTGTGATGCATGAGGCAAATATACTCATACCTTGAATAATCATATATAAAGGAGATGAAGTATTCATACCCTCCTCTGGCTTTAACACTCATCGGACCACAAATGTTTGAATGTATAAGCTCGAAGGGCTCTTTGGCTCTATAACCTTTTCTAGTAAAAGGTCTTTTGGTCATCTTGCCTTCAAGGCATGATTCACATATAGGTAAAGAACTGTCTTCTAACTCGTTTAGAAGTCTGCTCTTTACAAGTCTCTCAATCCTATTGAGATTTATGTGACTTAACCTTAGAAGCCAAAGTTGGACATCTTCTTTAGGAGAAACTTTTTGTCTTTTAGTTCGCGTATTTGTTGTTTTAAATAATTCAATGTGTAAAACCATTGTAACTGAATAAGACCTTAAAACATACAAATCATTCTCAAGAAGAGTTGCAAAAATTTCAATACCTTTCAAAGAAATAAACGCTATATTCGAATGAAAAGAAATTGAAATGCACTGTTTAATAAGACAAGAAACGAAAATAAGGTTTCTAGCAAACCATAGTACTATATACAGGTTATCTAATAACAATCATTTCTTGCCAAACAACAACTATACCATGGCAACTGCTACGACTGAGAACTAATTCCCCTTCCTGCAGTTGCTGCCAGGAACTAATTCCCTGTAAAGAAGAACAAACATGGTTAGTGACACCTGAATCTAGTATCCATGTAGAGTTATTACTCTCCACTAAATAATTTTCAATGCACAGTAAATCATATTTACCTTCATTCTTCTTATCGGCCATGTACTTAGGGCAGTTCCGCTTACAGTGCTTGTTAGTGTTGCAGTAGAAAATTTTCCTTTTTCTGCAACTTCCTTGACCTTCTTGCCCTTCTGGGCGACAACAATGTCAGCTTGTTTTCTCTTACCAACCTTTTTCATCTTCTTCTTCCCTTTCGGGCATGAAGAGGATGAAGCTATAGGTTTGGTCCCTGAGGTCGAACTCCTATGAAAAGATCGACATGCAACATTTGCCTCACCCTTCTGTCCCTTGACTTTCATCAAAGACTAAAAGGTTTGTAGCTCGTTAAGAAGGGTGGTAAGGTTGTAGCTTATCTTGTTCATAATAGCGTTGCTACGAAATTATAGGAAACTCTTTGGAAGAGTCTCGAAGATAAAACTGACCTGGCTCGACTCGTCGATAGAGGCACCATTCATCTCCGCCACGTTGAAGTGGACAATTATATCGAGAACATGTTCCCTGGCAGACGTTTCCTCCTTCATCCTAGCATTGAAGATGTGCTTGAGAGCATCGTGTCGGACTTGAAAGGACTATTGTCCAAACATGTCCTGCAACGATCTCATGATCTCCTTAGCGGTGACCATGTTATCATGCTTCTTACCAAAATATCAGATATACTGGCTAAGATGTAGACCTTGGCATTGTCATTGGTCTTGATCCATCTACTGAACGCGTCAAGAACATTTCGTGGTGCGGTCGAGCACGACACCTGAGGGCATTCCTCAGTGAGTATGAACTTTAGGTCATCCACTACCAAAATCGTGTTTATATTGTTTTTACAGATTTTATAATTGTTACTAGTTAATTTCTCGGCAACCAAAAGTAAAATTATCAAACTCGACATGTTTGCTGAAAAATAAGTATTCTTGTATTAGCTTTCTCGCATAAACTTATGTTAAAACCCAATCATATTTTAGCAAAATTAATCTATGATCCCTAGGTCAATTAATTTGCAATGATACCCCAAAGGCTTAGAATGACCGCCACCGAAGGGTAGTCGAATCACTCCTCCTCCAGGACGAGACTATCTCGACCAGACCCTAATACCAGAATAACTCTTATTCGTATAGGTCTTAGTTACCATTTTCGGTTTGGATTCATTAACTCTTAATGCATCCCGTGAGTGTAACCCTTCATCTTTAGATTCTAGAGTTTCCATTCAACAAAATCTATCGAAATGAGGACTATGTTAGAAAACAAACTAAGGCAACCCTATCTTTTTTGGGAATTCACGTTGTGCCGACTCCTATGATCAGACCCTCCAAAGGGATTGTCTGGTCCAGCCAAACTACCACCAGATCATAGGAATCTCACGGTGTGAACCGATAGAAGAGACTGTGGGACCCGTTGACACAAGTCTCGCTCCCACTCACTATAAAGCACTCTCTCCATTCACCTTGATATTGACCCAACAAACACCACCCGAAGGGGGATGCTCCCATTTGCGCCACAAGGCCGAGTATGGATCTCACGGTGTGAACTTAACGGAGATACGTAGGTGAAAATTTAATGTATCTCATACACTTTATTTCTTCTCACTAAGTACTTTATAATTAAGGGAATGACCTAGATAAACTCGACTATAACTTACCCAAGTCTACCAATATAACATTTATATTGGGATTACCTAAGTTTATAAACCATTTATTAAACTTAGGTTTATGAGTTTATTTATTAACCCCTTAATAAATGTCACTTACGAAATAGAATTTATAAACCTCTGGATTAAATTCACTCTCAGGTCGGTTCCTAGGTAGGGGTGTTCCATTTCCATCAAATTAAATACCCCAACCTAGCCAGAACCTTCCTTAGATAGAGTTCCTATTTAATCATAGTTTATAAATTATATGGGTTTCCTAATTCTAATCTTATTAGAACTAGATAATCTAAGTCTAATTAATTCCAAGTTCTAAAACAATTTTAAAACTAATTAATTAGCCTTAGGTTACATGCATTTCTATGTTATAATGCTTAATTATTCATCACATGAATAATTGGATATACATAACATATTCATCACATGGAAAAAATGCATGTCAATACTTTCATAAAAATTAATATATCCCTTATATTAATTAAATCATGCAAACTATATAATATGATACCTTATATTATAAAATGATGCATGATTATGCTTAACCTAAGGTGGATTTTAAAACTAAATGACATACATTATGCACATTAAAATTCATACAACAATTGCATAAATTAAATAGCAAAAATGAACCATATTTTGGCACCCTAAACTTAATTAAATCAATTATAATCAACATAATCATATTATATTAATTATAATTAATAATAATTAATTAAATAACAAAAATAAATAAATAACGAAAAAAATTGTATCCCACGCCGCCCATAGATCCACTATGCACGCTTCTCTAGTAAGCATTGTGCACAGACGCCGAGGGCAGCGTCTCAACGTCGTGCCCTCCATTGCGCGCGCCTCAGCGTGATGTGCACAACATTAAGACATTGCGCTTAGCGTCTCGATGTTGTGCATGTTGCAGGCCAGCGACCGCGAACATGGCGTTGAGACGCTGATGCACAACGTTTCAACATCATGCTCTGTACGGAACGAAACACCTTCTGTTTTAGCTCATTTTTGCTTCGTTCTTCACAACAACTGCCTTGTCACGAACGAGACAGACTTACGGACTCGATTTACATTATAATTTGCACAAAACAATGGACCCTTACATTGAACATTTCAATGAAAAACAATGTAAATCTAACTGCCAAAATATATAAATATTCATTTTGCAAACCAACATTCATCTCATGAATAGAAAGCATACCCACCTAATTTTTTAGAAATTTAGTACGTAACCGAGAGCATGATTGTCTCTAATACCAATTGAAGTGATTGAATCCGGTAGCGAAAGTGAATTGAATCGCATTGCTCTCGATTAGGTTACATGAATTTAACTCCGAACATACATTAAGTTGAGCATTTAGGGAGAAAGATAAAACTACCTTTGAAGAACACTTTCTTCTTGTAATCCCTCCTATGATCCTCAAGTTCTCTATGATCTTGCCACGATCTCGAATCGAACACCTCCAAAGAGCCTTCTCAGTTGTTCTCTAGGTGAATGAGAATTGTTGGATTCTTTTTGGAGGAAGAGAGACTTGGGTTGTAGAGAGAATCGAGAGAGCACTTTTGATTTTGGAATTCTCAAATCCAAAAAGTGAGACTTGTGTTGCAGAAATAAATCTCAATGCATTCTTTTATAGTGAGTGAGGGTGGAGATAAATTCTCCACCCATTTAGCCCACTAATTCTACAAATTATGTATTATGCAAATCATATTTGCATAATGTGGAACTAAGTTGAATCATATTCAATTTTGAAATCTCTCATTATTAATTCCTCTAATAATGTCATAATTCTAAAAGTAGGTAATAGTATAGTTTATTATGAATCATATTCACATTAAACTATATATTATATCAATCATATCACATATAATTGACATAAAGTCCCTTTATATGAATTTGAACACTTCAAATTCATTCCGAAACTTTATACGCTCATTATTTCTATATTGAGCCAGCCGACCTAATGGACCTACAAATCATGAGCTCCAAAAATTAGCTGATCCCATTAATCAACATTCATTAACTACGAGTCTCTCCACTATAGACTCGTGGTTGCACTCTTCTCACTGTAGGACAAGTTGTGTCCATCAATATAACCAAAGCCCGTGAGTCAACCCTTCACAGGTTGTTCGTAGTCACACATGTGTCAAATTACCGTTTTACCCCTGTGACTACTTCTTGCACCTTAAATCATTGATCCTCTAATGAAAAATAAGTTATGATCCTACCTGTGACGCCCGAGGAAGAGGGGTACATGAATGAACTGAGTCCACATCTGAATGAGAGGGATCCTGAGGATATGAAAGCATGGTGCCCGAGGAAAAGGGGTACATGCGAGTGACCATGAGGATATGAAAGTATAGTTGAGAAAGGCTTAAAAGAATTGATAGCTACTACCTATACCAATAAGGTGCACCTTCCTTTTCGGTGGCTCAATCATAGGAACTCCACAGTTAAGCGTACTTAGCTTGGAGCAATTCTATGTTGGGTGACCTTCTGGGAATTTTCCTAGGGAGCATGTGAGTGAGGACAAAGCATGTTAAAAGGACCCGTGTTGGTTTGTGGGGAAAGTCTTCACTCTTACAAGCAGTCTTGGATGATATAGTGACGCAGCCAGGTCGCAGAGGATCCTGGGCCTGGGGCGTTACAAATGGTATCAGAGCGAAACCTCTCCCAGTAAGATGTGGTTCGGGGACGAACCAAGGCGGAAGCTATATCATCTGAATGAACTGAGTCCACATCTGAATGAGAGGGATCCTGAGGATATGAAAGCATGGTGCCCGAAGAAAAGGGGTACATGCGAGTGACCATGAGGATATGAAAGTATAGTTGAGAAAGGCTTAAAAGAATTGATAAACTTACTACCTATACCAATAAGGTGCACCTTTCTTTTCTGGTGGCTCAATCATAGAACTCCACGATTAAGCGTGCTTAGCTTGGAGCAATTCTATGTTGGGTGACCTCCAGAATTTTTCTAGGGAGCATGTGAGTGAGGACAAAGCATGTTAAAAGGACCCGTGTTGGTTTGTGGGGAAAGTCTTCACTCTTACAAGCAGTCTTGGATGATATAGTGACGCAGCCAGGTCGCAGAGGATCCTGGGCCTGGGGCGTTACAAAACTACTAAATTATTACATTAATAATCTAGGGTTAACATCGAACCACTTCGAACACTTCGAATTTGGGTCGAACCGACTTGCAAATGTGTGAACCGGACCTTCAAAAGGTTGAATCGGGCTGTAAAAGGCTGAACCGGGCCTCCAATTGGTGAAACAGACCCCCAAAATAGAAAAATCGACCTCGAAATAGTCAGAACATGTGTAAAACCACCCGAACTGGACCAAAAACGAGCTGAACCGGTCAAAGTCAACTGAACCGGAGTCAAAGTCAACGGTCAACTTCTTCTTCCTTGAAATCACGGGCTGAAGCTTTAATTTTACTATAGCAAAATAAAACCAGCAGCTTCTTTGTTTTCTGATTTCGAGACCTCCGTGGCTTCTTTCTTCAAATTGAAGGCCTTCCCGAACTCCAATCGACCCGAAATTTTTACAGATTATTTTACACACATTAATGCTCAAATACACTTGAGCAATTTGAAAATAAAGTACGAATTGATGCTCAATTTAAATGCCAAAGCCAGAAGAACACTTTAGACGCCCAGAAAAATTGTACTTCAAAAAACACGCACCACAGAACAAAATAGATCAAATTGAGTGCTCACAATTGCTCTGATACCAATTGAAAGAGTCTAGATTAAGAAAGCGGAAGCAATTTTGGATCTTGAACACTCTAAGTTGATCAATTTTGTAAAATAAAAAACATGCTAAAAGCTGGAAAAACAGAGGGATAGAAAACTCAACTTTGAAGATCAAATTCTCTTCACCCGGTGGATGGTTTTCAACACGAACACTTCATGGACAACCGTTAGAGTCTTCCCTACTATCCTCAGGCCTTAGAACGGATTGTGGGATCCTAGGTTGAGAGAATTTGGAAGAAAAGACCTCAAACGTCACTAATTCGGGAATATTGAATTTTTTGTCAAATACTCTCATATTACCTCAAATCACCATTATATAAAGCTTCATTAAGCTTCATTAGAGTGACATCTCAATAGTGATGAGGATAATTTGAGATGGAAGTGGCCTAATTCGGTGAATTTGAAGATGAGAGGGATTGGGCAAGTTGCCAATTTGTTTTCCATGAGATCCTTGTTTTTTTTCATTTACTTTTAATTCAATAATCAATATTAAATTAATTTTTAATTAAAATTAATTTAATTAATTAAATAATTCAAAATTAATTTAATTAATTAATTTTTAATTTAATTTAATATCAAATATTGAATTAAATAAATTGCCCGATCTCGATCGTTTTTCCGAACATGAATCCTTATTCATGCTATAAACCGATCCGATATTTAAATCATATTTAAATATATCCACCTCTTATTAATCATAGTTTAATTCATAATTAAACTATGATTCGTTAAATATATCACATATAATTAACGTTTTCTTCCAAACTCGAATTTGAACAATTCAAATTCTTTTCTCTCAAAATGTTATAAGACTTAGTCCGAGCTAGTAAGGGGGACCTAACGGACCTACAGATCATGAGTTCCAACGATACGAGATTAACCGGCCAAACTCTTTAGCCTAGCTAATCAACATTCGTTAACCACTGGCGTACTCCACTAAAGCCCAGTGATTGCACTCTCCTCACTGTAGATATATTTCTGTCCACTTGATAGAACCATTATTAGTAAGTCGATCCTTCACAGGTCGTTCATAATTACAGCTGGGTCAAAATTACCGTTTTACCCCTGTAATTACCTCTTGTTCCTTAAGTACCACTCATCCTCTAATGAACAATTGGTTTGTGGTCCAACTAACAAACCAAATCCCTCTCGGGCCAATGAGAGGGGTGGGCCCATTGTTCAAGACCCGGAGTCAGCACTTAAGGGAACAGTTATAATAGTGGTGAAGTGGCAAATTCTAAAGAACCTAGAAGCCATAAGCGCGGAAAGTATATTGAGCGCAAATATCATCGCATCAGGGAGATTGTGCAACGAGGAGACATGATCGTCACGCACGTCACTTCGGAGCACAACATTGCTAATCCGTTTACAAAGCCCCTCACGACTAAATTGTTTGAGGGACACCTAGAGAGTCTAGGACTACGAGTTGTATAGTAGGGCAGTTTTCTTGCTCAGCATGTTTGACTCCACTGGCGTTTAAGTCCAAGTGGGAGTTTGTTGGGTTGTACGTCCTAAAACTCGGTGTTGTAAACTGAATGTATATTCTCTTTTGCAATAAAGATGTTATTGAGATTTATTCAGATAAAGGTGTTATTGAATAAAGTGAATTGTATATTTTGAAACCCTAATCCAATAAAGAACCCTTAGTTATAAGATGTATACTTGAACTTTATGTGTGACATAAAAGTGGATGAGGTTCAAGTTATAGCCAGAACGGTCTATAGTATAGGGATAAGATTGGGTACCTTATCTTAGGGACACTATGGGCGCGACCCACTTTGTAAAATACAAACGATGTGATCCTGAATCGTTCATGTGAAGACATGCGAGTGGGGGCGTCCTATGCAATGAGTTTGCATAAGATTGGACCGAGAAATAGTCACTTAGACTTTATAACTCCGTTTACTGTCTTAACTGACTATATTCATACGATGACCTAGGTAACACGATCTTAATCTTGAGCGTGCCATGAACTCCTGTTTATTCGGATTATCCTTAGATTTGCATGGGTGAGAGTGACCTGAGATTGTCGACTCAATAAGCCTCTCATTTCAGGGATAAGACCGGGTAGATAGCTGGGAACATAGTTCTACAAGATGGAATTCACTCCTACCCGCGTTAGCGATTAGTAGAGACGTCGTTCCCTTAAGTGTTGACTCCGGGTCTTGAACAAAGGGCCCACCCCTCTCATTGGCCCGAGAGGGATTCAGTTTGTTGGTTGGACCACAAACCAATTGTTCATTAGAGGATCAGTGGGACTTAAGGAACAAGAAGTAATTACAGGGGTAAAACGGTAATTTTGACCCAGCTGTAATTACGAACGACTTGTGAAGGATCAACTTACTAATCATGGTTATATCAAGTGGATAGAAATATATCTGCAGTGAGGAGAGTGAAGCCACTGGGCTTTAGTGGAGTGTCATGGTGGTTAACGAATGTTGATTAGCTAGGCTAAAGAGTTTAACCGGTTAATCTCGTATTATTGGAGCTCATGATCTGTAGGTCCATTAGGTTCCCTTACTAGCTCGGATTAAGCCTTGTAACATTTTAAGAGAAAAGAATTTGAATTGTTCAAATTCAGTTTTGAGAGAAACTGTTAATTATATGCGATATATTTAACGAATCATAGTTTAATTATGAATTAAACTAAGATAAAGAAGAGGTGGACGTATTTAAATATGATTTAAATATTGGTTCGATTTATAACACAAATAGGGATTCATGTTCGAATGGTCGGTTTAAGAAATCGAGATTGGTCCAATTATTTAATTTGATATTTGATATTAAATTAAATAATTATTTAAAATATTTAATAAATTAAATTAAAATTGATTTTAATTTAATATAAAATTAAATGAGAAATTCAAATTCATTTTTAATTTCAAAATGGATTTTATATTATTTTGAATAACCATCTTGTTTTGGCAAATTCACTAAAATTGAACACCACCTACTTAAATCATCCTCATCAAACATTTGTTGTCATCTTCCCAAAGCTTATTGAAGCTTTATATGATGGAGATTTGAGGTGATAGAGGAGAATTTTGTAGAAAATTCCATTTGTTCTTGGTTTTGAACCATTCTCCTTCTCTCTTCAAATTCTCTAAACTTTGGATCCCACAATCAGCCCCAAGGCCGAGGATAGTAAGGAAGACACTAGAGGTTGTCTACAAAGTGTTTGTAACAAGCAATTGCCCATGGATTAGGAGAATTTTGAGCTACAAATGTATAAGTTCTTATTCTCTGTTTTTTCCAAATTTGATCATGTTTTTTGTTTTGTAAAATTGATCAACTTAGAGTGTTCAAGATCCGAAATTGCCTCCACTTTCTTAATATAGACTCTTTCAATATTTGTGTGGCTCATTAGTGAATCTGAGCACGAAGAGCAAACACCAACATCTAATTCTTATCATTTTAGTTATCACTTTATTATTTATGAGCCTTCTAGGGAAGATTATGTGTTTCATGGTTATCAAATGCCTAATTATTATCGTACTGAATCTATAAGTTTTGAAAATCTTATGTATGATCATAGTTAATACATTGGGACTCATGAACCATATCCTAATTATGGTCAGGAAACCCAAGTAGAAGAAGAACCCCCTAGAAAGAATGATAAGGGACTATATGGAGAAGCTAGATGTTCAGATGTTAAAATTAGATGAAATTAAAAAGTGAAGGGATTGAATCCCGATGCGGAAGCGATAGATCATTTTTGCTTTCGAAATTGTGTGAATTATAAAACACTGAAAACCAAAAACCTAAGCATGCATTTCTCTACTTTACAAAAAAAATACAGAGAGCAAGAAAGTTTACCCTTGAAGTTTTGCACAACAACGAGATTGGACACCTCCAAAAGGCCTTCCCTACTATTCTCTTGCAAATATCTGACTTGTTGGAGCCTATTCCTTTTGACAATGTAAAGGGTTTTCTACATGAATAGTTTACTAAAGAAGCTCATTTATATATATGACCCAAATCCACTATTTTTTTTTACAAATTTAGCCAAAGAACTTGTGTTTAATACACAAAAGTCATTATTCATTTACTAAACAACCCTCAAGCTATGCGATAGTTTTTTTTTAAAAAATATATGGTAATTGTATGAACAGTTTTTCATAACATTTTCCTTGTTTGTTAAAAAATTTTTATTATCACACTTTTTTTAGTACATCAACAATTGGGGGTGGAGGGATTCAAACCCATGACCTCTTAGTCATGAGTCATACTTTATGTCAGTTGAGCTATGCTCTTGTTGGTCTTTATTATCGCACTTTGCATATTTGGAAATAGACAGTATGATTCATTTTTTTAAAAGAAAAACAAAATATTCCTTTCGAAATCATTTTTTCTTCATTGTCGGGAGAATCAATCTCGTGGCAATAATCCTTCCCCATTCGCTGGAACATCCGTTGTGTCACAATGTGCTCTTTTATTGTCATCCTTTAGGTATGTGTTTAGGGGTATATATTCCTATTAATGATTCACTTTCATAAATTTTGTTCACAGTTTCTTTTTTTAGGACTTCGATTAATGGTATATTATTTCTGAAAATTGTTTTATGAGGTGTATTTTTTCCTTCTAAATATGTATTGCGATCAAATGGATATTTTTTAGGAAAATATTTCTAGTATGAAGATTTTTGGGAAATTGTAAAAATTGAACTCTTAGAAGTTCTTGTTTGGATTTGAGGGTTCCACTTGTAAAAACTTGTTATATTGGACCCTTTGGTGATGAAAATGATGTAAGAAAGAGAAAATACATGATGTGTAATTTCTATAATGTCTTTATTGTATTTTAAAACATAATAAACAAACTCCACTATATAAAATACCTCTAACTAACTCAACTAACACATTTAATTACCACCAACAAATTCTTCAATATCCATCATTTTTACAATTTACCAATTTCAAAATCTCATCTCACAAATAGAACATAATAATCGGTCCTACAAAGATGAAACGATCTAAGGTACGTATATATGTTATGGTTAAGTTTGATTTATTTGGATTTTTAGGTGCAACATTTTTGTTATGAGGATGCAATTTATTTGAGTTTGAAAAGGGTTTAGGTGATTGTTTTATCGATAAATCCCGGTATTGTCCTTAAGAATCCCAAACGAACTTGAATCTCGACCGAGATTGTAAGAACATCGTTCGAGATTTAATTTCGACCGAGATTCTTAAGGTCAATACCGCGATTTATAATTTTTTTTAAAAAATTACTTATTTTGTTATTATTTTCCTACAGTCATGCCACGTGTTGGGTTTGTTTTGGTGGTGTGTGGAGTGATAGGGAAAAAGATTACGATGGTGGAGAAGTGAGAGGTTTGGATGTAGACATTGATGTAGTTTTTGAGGAGTTCATAGGCAAAGTATATGAATTAAGCGGTATAGACCTAAATGGATTCAATCTTATTATAAGATGTTTACTCCAACTGAGGTCGAAAGCTCCTACTTTTCTCGTTAGAAATGATGCAGACTTAAAAAGTTTCTTGACTTGGGAACTGTTGGGGTGTATGCCCTAAACCCGTGTAGTTTGTAGTTGTTTGATGTTCATAAATAAAGTGTTATTTTTTTCATCAAATCTTGTAATCTCGCCATTAAACTTAAATCCAATAAACTAAGCTCCAGGGTCATGTATGTGAGATCTTAAAGGAGTGTAGTGGACACACAAGTAGGACCACGTTCAAGTAAATGCCCCAAATGATCTATAATACATGGATAAGGTTTGGAACCTCATCCTGGTAACACTATGGATGCAAACCACTTTGTGTATGACACAAACCAGGCGATCCAACTCGTTCATGTAGTTGACATGCGAGTGACATCCTATGCAATGAGATTGTACAAGATCGGACCGAGAACTATTAGACTACTGTAGTAATACCGTTGACAGATTAGGCCTAATAATTCATAGATGACCATTAGTGACTCGACTTGAATCCTGAGCGAGTTACGGACTCCTGTCTGCGGGGATTTGTCCTTAGACTAGTACGGGTGAGAGTGGCTAGAGTTTCTGACTCAATAATCCTACCTTCTCAGGGACAGAACCTCGTAGGTAGTTGGAACTTAACTCCGCGAAAAAGAATTCACTCGTTCCTGAGCTAGGAAATTTAGATAGGTTGTTCTCTTAAGGACTGAATCCATGTCTTGAACCACGGGGCCTCACCCTCTCAGTGGTCCAAAAAGGACTGTTGTTTATGGTAGTGTAACGCCCCAATAACCCAATTACCTTTTGGTTTGTGTTTTGGACTAAATTGTTGAAAAGTAAATTGGGTGGAGCTTGAAGTTGTGAAAGTAATTTAAGTTTTTACACAATTAAAGGATTACATATAGAGGCAATTATATATAATCTTAATTGGAAATATTTATCTAGGATTGATAGCAAAAAGGGTGGTCTTTGATAAAGGAAGGGGCATTCTAGTAATTTAAACAATGAAAATTAGGGCTTTCCAAGGCATTTTGTCCTATTATAGCACGAATCCCAAGGCGTGTCTCCTCCCTCTTCTCCATCTTCACGAAAAAGGAGACCCGGTACCGACACCCTCCACCCTCCGTTTTTCGCTCAACCCACAACCACGATCGCGTCCTTCACCGCCGGCCTTCTCGCTTCTTTGCTCGAGTTCCTCGCCACGGCCGGCCACGCCTTTGGGCCGAAGTCGGTCCGTCACCCGTGTGCCCACCCAAGTCGCAAAGTGAGTTGCTGCAGCAGACGCCTCCGCCGCCCTCCCTCCGACGGCAGCAGCGACGACGACTCGGCGACCGCTTCGCCGTCGCGCCGCGCGCAACTCCAACCCGATCGCCGCCGCTCGTCGTTCTTTGCAAAGTCGCGCGGGAAGCCGCACCACGAGCTCCGTTCAACGCCGTGGATTGATCGGGACCGTCGCGCATCGCCACAACCTCAACTCACGAACCGCCACGAGCCCGATCGGAAGTCAATCGGCCGGTTCACGCCGCTTCCGATAGGTTTTGAAGTTTCAGGACCGGTTTTGGATAGATCGGCTCACAACGTTCCCAGATCTGATGTTCACGCTCCGAAAGGCGCAACGACGCGCCGCCGCTCTGCCTCCACGCGCCGCGTGCTCGGTCCACGCCACAGTGTGTTATTCGATCCGCCGCCGTGCTGCTCCGCCACGCGCCGCCATTCCCCCAGTTCTGGCCAATTGCCTCCGTTTCGTTTCCCGAGTTCGTTTTAAGCGTCCGTTTGTGGTAATTTAGCCTAACTATGATTGGATTCAAAAATAAGTGTCTAATTATGTAAGTTAATTAAAGAATTGATGAATGTGATTTAGGGGATTCGACTATCGAGCACGACTAAGCGAAACCTTGAGTTAGGAGCGGAATTTAAGGAGTTCGAGCTAAGGTAAGGGACCTTGTGCCGAATTTTTATGGGATTAAATGAAAATGATTTTCACGATTTCATGCGAAAATAGTTTATAATTTTCTATACGAAAATATACAGATATTCATGTGAGAATACGTAATATTTTATGTGCAAATACTTCGATGCATCTAGTGGAATTAACCCATTATTTTATGTGAGATTATTCTCGTATGCTATGTAAAAGTATTCCATTATTTTATGTGAGAATAGGACAGTAGTTTGTATGAGAATGGTACATGTTTTCTTACAAAGTATGATCTTCAAACTGCCCATGAGAAAGTATGATTGATATATTGATGATGATGTTTGTGACATGTACTCTATTATCATGTGACTGATGGGACCTCATGCATGTTTTGTATGCCACGAAATGAATAGCGAATAGTGTGGACATTGGTTATCCTGAGATCGTTATGTGCATGGTCAAACATGCAATAGAGACCTATGGGTCAATGTACAGGGGTCTGTGAGGGACTCAAAACGAAATGACTCAGGATGACCAGTCGGCCCCACAATTAAATAAACAGTCATGGATTAAAGACCTGACAATTAAATGAGCAGTCATGGATTAAAGACCTGACAATTAAATGAGCAGTCATGGATTAAAGACCTGACAATTAAATGAGCAGCCATGGATTAAAGACCTGGCAACTAAATAAGCAGTCATGGATTAAAGGCCTGACAATTAAATAAGCAGTCATGGATTAAAGACCTGACAATACTAGAAAGTTTTAGGTCCCATCTATGTATGTAACGAATGGGTTTAGAGATCATGATTGTATGTGTATGCATATCCCAAACCTCGGTAGCGAGGTTACTTACTGGGTATTGTTTTGCAATACTCACCCTTTTCTTTTAAAAATGTTTTACAGGTAAAGGAAAGGACGTGCAGGGCGTGTGACGGAGGAGCGTTACTAAGACCATGGGAACCAGCATGATTTCCGCATATTCTTGTTTCGAATCATTGTTGTCTCTATGTTTTTAATTGGAGTTAAACTTATTTACGGTTTTAATAGGCCAAGCTGAATTGATGTTTTTAACTGATTTTAATGTTTTGTTTTGGGGATCCCTGGAACTATTTACGTTAAGTGGAAATTTCTTTTAAGTTCTTTTATCTCTCGGCCTATAAATGCATGCATGTGTAGTAATGTCCCTAGGAGTTGGTCATTAAAAAGTAGGGGCGTTACAGTTGGTATCAGAGCCCTAGGTTTAAGGGTTCTGTAGACTTGCTTACAGAGTAAGCACAGAGTAGTTCCCATGGTTTAACAACGCTTCCAGTCACCGCCAGGTATGCCTTCGAATTAAAAGTTTTATTGTTCATGAAAAGAAAATTTGGTATTCTACGTAAAGATACTTTTTATAAAAATCAAGTTTGATGAATTTCCAAACTAAGAAAGAATGAGAATGTATGAGCTAAACTATATGTCTATGAAAAGGAAATGCATAAATGAAATGCTTATATGTGAATCTATACGCGTATACGTCATAGAGATGACATGATCTTACGCCGAAAGGAAAAAGAACACATGTGATTCCTACTATCGATGATAGAAAGGAAAATGTTTTAGTTAAGGATGTTTACGCTAAAAATGAAGTTTTATAGCCATAAAACACGTGTTGAGAATTATTAAAAGGTCCGCTTTGACCAAAGGGGTAAAAAGTAAGACTTAAAGAGACTAGAGTGTTAAGGGTTGCTAAGCAACTAGATTACTTAAGTATAGCTTTCAAAAATAAAAGTTAAGACTACTCATGAGAAGTACAAAGTTAGAATGTGTTCGGTAGGAGGTTAGGGGTCTCATTCATTCATGCTAGATCAATTGGATAGAAAGCATGAGATTTAGTAAACGTACCACTTTGGAGTTTTCGACTTTGTTGGTTCCTGAATAAAGTCCCTTCATCTTCAAGTGATTGCATAACTATAGTATTTAAGGAGTTGAAAAGTAAAGAGAGCAAAAGTGTTTTGAAAATGGGCTCGAGACGTAAAGGGAAAAATAGATTGTTAATGTCAAGATGAAAATTAGTCCTTTTCAAAATGCTTGAAACACTTCGATTTTATTTATACCATTACTCTGAGAGGAAAGCCACAGGGTTATACACAATTAATGTGTTACTACAGATAGGCATGATACGAAGTTTCAAAAGCGACACCATAAACTAAATAAACTTAATAAAGACAAGTATAAAGAAGAAAAGTAAGGAGTTAGAGTTTTAGTTTGAGAACACAAGAGAATTGATTGTCGGGACTCCAGGAACTTGTGCACGAATTGACTTTCATATGATCACTTGTGTATTCAAGCTTGTGGAATGTGTATAAGAACCTTGCCACTAATTTCTACCTGTTGGACTAAATGTATGTGTACCACTTGAAAGAGATAACATGTGATGTTAACCTTAAATTCTTATGTAGTAAAGTTTCTTTTCCCCCGATCAGAGGGTTAAGGAGAGAGGTTTCAGTTAATAGAGGAAAGTGCTTTGAATCTCTTCTTCGCTATATAGAAGTCAAGTTGAGGAAATTCTTTCAATTAGTAAAGTGTATAGTGGTAGTGGTCGAGCGACCATTAGAAACATGAAACTACAAGGTTCCTTTAGTAAAGGCTAGGTTGATGGTTTCTTAAGAGAGGTTTTGGTGAATTTGACATTATAACCAAACGAGTACAAATAGTTGAGAAAGTCCTTAATCTTACTAAAAGAAGAAGGCCAAGTTTAAGGAGAGTAAGCATGAGGATCAATGCGTTAGTGTTGGATAAGGAAGGTTTATCTTTTAAAGTTACCCCTAACACAAGAGACAGACTTAAGTATGGAATTAAAAGTAGAGAGAAACAGTAATTTTTTATACTCCTTACAGAATGCCCAGTAAAGTAAAAGAATGCAAATCATAGGTACACAACCTTCTATATAAGAGTTAACAGTAGTTCGTCGTCATAAGAAGTAGTAGTGTGGCAAAAAGGAGAAAGGTGTATCCTTATGCTTGTGCATAGGAGATGAGAAGTAGAAGGAAAGCTGTTGCTAAGGATAAATCTCTTCGTCATTGGATGAACGGCCTATTCCACCAATACGAGTAGTACAGTGTTCCTTAGGATGATTTTGAAGGCAAGTTAGCGCCCGTCATGAACCAGGGATTAGATATTCTGGGACAACTTTCAAATTACTTTACGAACATCATGAAAATTGTAGAGGTTTTACTTAAATACCCCTAATGTTTATAGGCTTGATAGACTTAGTACTCAAAAAAAAAAAAAAAAAAAAAAAAAAAAAAAGGGTAAATCATTGTGGGAATAAAGTTGTCGGAGACGTTCCAATTAAATCAAGCCTAAGAAAGGGCAGAAATGACAATTCGGAAGGATGACTTTAGGCATAAGGAGGGAAGAGTAAGTCCTGAGATATGCAAGTAGTCGAAAGGGCACTAAGGAGTTAAGTGCTCAAGTAAACTTCAAAGGATGAGCATAATGAAATTTGTTAAGCTAAGAAAAGACGAGTATGTGACCTCAGGTGTTTGATATTAGAAAGGAAATGTCCGAGTTCAGGATGCTAGGCTTAAAGGAAACTTTGTCAAGATAAGACTCACTTGCGCGTTATCAAAAAGGAGTAGTTTAGACAAAAGGAGGAAAGGGTAGACATTACGAGGCGAAAGTCTTTCAAGAAACCTTGAACAACTGAGTTCGCGAGTAGAACATTAGCAAAGGAATATTGTAATTCTTGAAAAGTTCAAAGTCTAGAGGTGTTAATTAAAGTATTCGTATTCAAGGTTTGAACGTTAGGGTTTCATGACAAAAGAGTCGGAAAAGTTAAGAAATGTAGTGGATGCCCTTGTAAGGTATCCAACCCCATTAGTGTTAAGAAAGTTGCATTATATTCGAGTGATCACCTGAACGTGATATTTAAGGAGTCGGAAGGTAATGGGAGAACGAGCCTTAAAAGACTAGATTCATGTCCGCGAGATCACTTAGTATCGAAGTCGTTGTTGGTTGGGTATTTTAAAGAGGAGTGACATGAATGACTGTTGCATTGTGCCATGGGCTGAGGAAAGATTAAAAGCGATAGAGTACGGGTTGTAACTTGAATAACTTGCTTTAAAAGGGTTCATTCTAATTCCTAGGATTTGCAACGAAAATTTTGTCACTTACTGCGATAACCTTTAATTATTTAGGCTTTAAAGTAAAGTAAGTCAAGAGGATTTCATTACACTCTTTTAAAGTTTGCTTTAAAGTTGATGTCGCAATCTGATTGTTAGATCTCCTTGTCTTTAAAGAATCATCACTTACAATTAAAGAAACTTAGTTTCACTTATATTTGGTTGTTCAACATTTCTGTGTGTAGTGTGTTTCTGAACCCTGAGTAATCTGAGATGAAGTTTGGAGGCATGATTGGTTTGTTTTCTGATTTTAGAAGTGCATTTCTATCAAACAGGTGTTAGAGAAAAAATTTGGGTTTTGTTGTAGTTATGTCGTTATGCTGCCGAAATCTTCGGAGTAAGTTTATAATAAGATTGGTAAAGTTTCATGGAACACTTTATGTGTCATGACAACCAAAGGATACCTATGTTCGAGTTACTCTTACCATGACCTAAGACTTTGAACGAGTTATTGGTTTCAATAGAAAGCCCCAAAGTTAATTAAGTATGTGAGTGAGATTATAATTACGACGTTTACTAAAAGGTCGGTGAGAGTAGCGAGAGGCTAACCAATTATGTAAGGAGTCTTGAGCGACCGAACAAAGTTGCTAACTCTATCCTTGAAGTCACATCTCTTAGAAATGTGTTAAAGTTATGGAAACGATGGTCGAGATTTAAATAAGCGAGTCATGCCTTGAAATGGATGCTAGTAGGGAGTGCAGGAAACCTTAAAGGGGATTTTGAAGCTCAACAACAATGGAATCATCTTAGCAAAGAGTTCCATTCTACAATCACAAGACAGAAGAGACTAATTAAAGGACTAGAGAAGAAAATACGAGCTAAATATCCTAAGTTACCTTAGAAATTGAACCTAGAACTTTCCAAATTTAAAATTTGAGTCAAGGGCATCAGTTATGAAGACCTTGGAAGAAGGACTCAAAGAAGAGAACGAGCTTAAGTTAAAGTTATGAGACCGTTGGGTAATAGGGTTACGCTAAAGGGTGATACTTGAGGAGCAACTAGTGCTAATTTTTGCATAAGGATCGAAAACTCATCATGACCAAGCGGAGCGAGTATGAACAAGCCCTCCCCGAGTATTACAAGATTAAAAACTTTCGAGGACGAAAGTTCTTAAGGAGGGAAGATTGTAACGCCCCAATAACCCAATTACCTTTTGGTTTGTGTTTTGGACTAAATTGTTGAAAAGTAAATTGGGTGGAGCTTGAAGTTGTGAAAGTAATTTAAGTTTTTACACAATTAAAGGATTACATATAGAGGCAATTATATATAATCTTAATTGGAAATATTTATCTAGGATTGATAGCAAAAAGGGTGGTCTTTGATAAAGGAAGGGGCATTCTAGTAATTTAAACAATGAAAATTAGGGCTTTCCAAGGCATTTTGTCCTATTATAGCACGAATCCCAAGGCGTGTCTCCTCCTCCTCTTCTCCATCTTCACGAAAAAAGGAGACCCACCGACGACCCCTCCACCCTCCGCTTTTTCCGCTTCAACCCACAACCACGGATCGCGTCCTTCACCGCCGGCTTCTTGCTTTTTTGCTCGAGTTCTCGCCACGGCCAAGACGCGACTTTGGACGAAGTCGATCCGTTCACCGTGTGCCCGCCAAGTCGCAAAGTGAGTTGCCGCAGCAGACGCCCTTCCGTCCTTCCTCCGACCGCAGCGAAAGACGACTCGGCGACCTTTCTTCTTTGCCGCGCGCCGCCGCAACTCCAACCCGATCTAGCCGCCGCTCGTCGTTCTTTGCAAAGTCGGCACCGGAAGCCGCACCACGAGCTCCGTTCAACGCCGTGGATTGATCGCACTGCCGCGCGCCATTGCCACAACCTCAACTCACGAACCGCCACGAGCCCGACGGAAGTCAATCGGCCGGTTCACGCGCTGCTTGGATAGGTTTTTGAAGTTTCGGGACCGGTTTTGATAGATCGGCTCACAACGCTCCCGGATCGATGTTCACGCTCGAAGGCGCAACGACGCGCCGCCGCTCTCCCTCCACCGCGCGCCATGCGTCGGCCACGCGCCACCGCCAGTATGCCGATCCACGCGCCGCCGCGGTTCTCGCCACGCCGCCGCCATTCCCGCCTCGCCAATTGCCTCCGCTTCGTTTCCCGAGTTCGCTTTTAAGCGTCCGCTTGTGGTAATTTAGCCTAACTATGATTGGATTCAAAAATAAGTGTCTAATTATGTAAGTTAATTAAAGAATTGATGAATGTGATTTAGGGGATTCGACTATCGAGCACGACTAAGCGAAACCTTGAGTTAGGAGCGGAATTTAAGGAGTTCGAGCTAAGGTAAGGGACCTTGTGCCGAATTTTTATGGGATTAAATGAAAATGATTTTCACGATTTCATGCGAAAATAGTTTATAATTTTCTATACGAAAATATACAGATATTCATGTGAGAATACGTAATATTTTATGTGCAAATACTTCGATGCATCTAGTGGAATTAACCCATTATTTTATGTGAGATTATTCTCGTATGCTATGTAAAAGTATTCCATTATTTTATGTGAGAATAGGACAGTAGTTTGTATGAGAATGGTACATGTTTTCTTACAAAGTATGATCTTCAAACTGCCCATGAGAAAGTATGATTGATATATTGATGATGATGTTTGTGACATGTACTCTATTATCATGTGACTGATGGGACCTCATGCATGTTTTGTATGCCACGAAATGAATAGCGAATAGTGTGGACATTGGTTATCCTGAGATCGTTATGTGCATGGTCAAACATGCAATAGAGACCTATGGGTCAATGTACAGGGGTCTGTGAGGGACTCAAAACGAAATGACTCAGGATGACCAATGGGCCTTTCACAATTAAATAAATATCATGGATTAAAGACCTGACAATTAAATGAGCAGTCATGGATTAAAGACCTGACAATTAAATGAGCAGCCATGGATTAAAGACCTGGCAACTAAATAAGCAGTCATGGATTAAAGGCCTGACAATTAAATAAGCAGTCATGGATTAAAGACCTGACAATACTAGAAAGTTTTAGGTCCCATCTATGTATGTAACGAATGGGTTTAGAGATCATGATTGTATGTGTATGCATATCCCAAACCTCGGTAGCGAGGTTACTTACTGGGTATTGTTTTGCAATACTCACCCTTTTCTTTTAAAAATGTTTCTGAGTAAAGGAAAGGACGTGTGCGGGCGTGTGACGAGGAGCGTTACTAAGACCATGGGAACCAAAGATGATTTCCGCATATTCTTGTTTCGAATCATTGTTGTCTCTATGTTTTTAATTGGAGTTAAACTTATTTACGGTTTTAATAGGCCAAAAATTTGAATTGATGTTTTTAATCGATTTTAATGTTTTGTTTTGGGATCCTCGAACTATTTACGTTAAGTGGAAATTTCTTTTAAGTTCTTTTATCTCTCGGCCTATAAATGCATGCATGTGTAGTAATGTCCCTAGGAGTTGGTCATTAAAAAGTAGGGCGTTATAGCTGGTATCGTGAGCCCTAGGTTTAAGGGTTCTGTAGACTTGCTTACAGAGTAAGCACAGAGTAGTTCCCATGGTTTAACAACGCTTCCAGTCACCGCCAGGTATGCCTTCGAATTAAAAGTTTTATTGTTCATGAAAAGAAAATTTGGTATTCTACGTAAAGATACTTTTTATAAAAATCAAGTTTGATGAATTTCCAAACTAAGAAAGAATGAGAATGTATGAGCTAAACTATATGTCTATGAAAAGGAAATGCATAAATGAAATGCTTATATGTGAATCTATACGCGTATACGTCATAGAGATGACATGATCTTACGCCGAAAGGAAAAAGAACACATGTGATTCCTACTATCGATGATAGAAAGGAAAATGTTTTAGTTAAGGATGTTTACGCTAAAAATGAAGTTTTATAGCCATAAAACACGTGTTGAGAATTATTAAAAGGTCCGCTTTGACCAAAGGGGTAAAAAGTAAGACTTAAAGAGACTAGAGTGTTAAGGGTTGCTAAGCAACTAGATTACTTAAGTATAGCTTTCAAAAATAAAAGTTAAGACTACTCATGAGAAGTACAAAGTTAGAATGTGTTCGGTAGGAGGTTAGGGGTCTCATTCATTCATGCTAGATCAATTGGATAGAAAGCATGAGATTTAGTAAACGTACCACTTTGGAGTTTTCGACTTTGTTGGTTCCTGAATAAAGTCCCTTCATCTTCAAGTGATTGCATAACTATAGTATTTAAGGAGTTGAAAAGTAAAGAGAGCAAAAGTGTTTTGAAAATGGGCTCGAGACGTAAAGGGAAAAATAGATTGTTAATGTCGAGATGAAAATTAGTCCTTTTCAAAATGCTTGAAACACTTCGATTTTATTTATACCATTACTCTGAGAGGAAAGCCACAGGGTTATACACAATTAATGTGTTACTACAGATAGGCAGGCATGATAATGAAGTTTCAAAAGCGACACCATAAACTAAATAAACTTAATAAAGACAAGTATAAAGAAGAAAAGTAAGGAGTTAGAGTTTTAGTTTGAGAACACAAGAGAATTGATTGTCGGGACTCCAGGAACTTGTGCACGAATTGACTTTCATATGATCACTTGTGTATTCAAGCTTGTGGAATGTGTATAAGAACCTTGCCACTAATTTCTACCTGTTGGACTAAATGTATGTGTACCACTTGAAAGAGATAACATGTGATGTTAACCTTAAATTCTTATGTAGTAAAGTTTCTTTTCCCCCGATCAGAGGGTTAAGGAGAGAGGTTTCAGTTAATAGAGGAAAGTGCTTTGAATCTCTTCTTCGCTATATAGAAGTCAAGCTGAGGAAATTCTTTCAATTAGTAAAGTGTATAGTGGTAGTGGTCGAGCGACCATTAGAAACATGAAACTACAAGGTTCCTTTAGTAAAGGCTAGGTTGATGGTTTCTTAAGAGAGGTTTTGGTGAATTTGACATTATAACCAAACGAGTACAAATAGTTGAGAAAGTCCTTAATCTTACTAAAAGAAGAAGGCCAAGTTTAAGGAGAGTAAGCATGAGGATCAATGCGTTAGTGTTGGATAAGGAAGGTTTATCTTTTAAAGTTACCCCTAACACAAGAGACAGACTTAAGTATGGAATTAAAAGTAGAGAGAAACAGTAATTTTTTATACTCCTTACAGAATGCCCAGTAAAGTAAAAGAATGCAAATCATAGGTACACAACCTTCTATATAAGAGTTAACAGTAGTTCGTCGTCATAAGAAGTAGTAGTGTGGTACGTAAAGGAGAAAGGTGTATCCTTATGCTTGTGCATAGGAGATGAGAAGTAGAAGGAAAGCTGTTGCTAAGGATAAATCTCTTCGTCATTGGATGAACGGCCTATTCCACCAATACGAGTAGTACAGTGTTCCTTAGGATGATTTTGAAGGCAAGTTAGCGCCAGTCATGAACCAGGGATTAGATATTCTGGGACAACTTTCAAATTACTTTACGAACATCATGAAAATTGTAGAGGTTTTACTTAAATACCCCTAATGTTTATAGGCTTGATAGACTTAGTACTCAAAAAAAAAAAAAAAAAAAAAAAAAAAAAAAAAAGGGTAAATCATTGTGGGAATAAAGTTGTCGGAGACGTTCCAATTAAATCAAGCCTAAGAAAGGGCAGAAATGACAATTCGGAAGGATGACTTTAGGCATAAGGAGGGAAGAGTAAGTCCTGAGATATGCAAGTAGTCGAAAGGGCACTAAGGAGTTAAGTGCTCAAGTAAACTTCAAAGGATGAGCATAATGAAATTTGTTAAGCTAAGAAAAGACGAGTATGTGACCTCAGGTGTTTGATATTAGAAAGGAAATGTCCGAGTTCAGGATGCTAGGCTTAAAGGAAACTTTGTCAAGATAAGACTCACTTGCGCGTTATCAAAAAGGAGTAGTTTAGACAAAAGGAGGAAAGGGTAGACATTACGAGGCGAAAGTCTTTCAAGAAACCTTGAACAACTGAGTTCGCGAGTAGAACATTAGCAAAGGAATATTGTAATTCTTGAAAAGTTCAAAGTCTAGAGGTGTTAATTAAAGTATTCGTATTCAAGGTTTGAACGTTAGGGTTTCATGACAAAAGAGTCGGAAAAGTTAAGAAATGTAGTGGATGCCCTTGTAAGGTATCCAACCCCATTAGTGTTAAGAAAGTTGCATTATATTCGAGTGATCACCTGAACGTGATATTTAAGGAGTCGGAAGGTAATGGGAGAACGAGCCTTAAAAGACTAGATTCATGTCCGCGAGATCACTTAGTATCGAAGTCGTTGTTGGTTGGGTATTTTAAAGAGGAGTGACATGAATGACTGTTGCATTGTGCCATGGGCTGAGGAAAGATTAAAAGCGATAGAGTACGGGTTGTAACTTGAATAACTTGCTTTAAAAGGGTTCATTCTAATTCCTAGGATTTGCAACTAAAATTTTGTCACTTCATCATGATAACCTTTAATTATTTAGGCTTTAAAGTAAAGTAAGTCAAGAGGATTTCATTACACTCTTTTAAAGTTTGCTTTAAAGTTGATGTCGCAATCGATTGTTAGATCTCCTTGTCTTTAAAGAATCATCACTTACAATTAAAGAAACTTAGTTTCACTTATATTTGGTTGTTCAACATTTCGTGTGTAGTGTGTTTCAACCCCGAGTAATCTGAGATGAAGTTTGGAGGCATGATTGGTTTGTTTTCTCTGATTTTAGAAGTGCATTTCTATCAAACAGGTGTTAGAGAAAAAAATTTGGGTTTTGTTGTAGTTATGTCGTTATGCTGCCGAAATCTTCGGAGTAAGTTTATAATAAGATTGGTAAAGTTTCATGGAACACTTTATGTGTCATGACAACCAAAGGATACCTATGTTCGAGTTACTCTTACCATGACCTAAGACTTTGAACGAGTTATTGGTTTCAATAGAAAGCCCCAAAGTTAATTAAGTATGTGAGTGAGATTATAATTACGACGCTTACTAAAAGGTCGGTGAGAGTAGCGTAGAGGCTAACCAATTATGTAAGGAGTCTTGAGCGACAGAACAAAGTTGCTAACTCTATCCTTGAAGTCACATCTCTTAGAAATGTGTTAAAGTTATGGAAACGATGGTCGATTTTAATGAATAAGCGAGTCATGCCTTGAAATGGATGCTAGTAGGGAGTGCAGGAAACCTTAAAGGGGATTTTGAAGCTCAACAACAATGGAATCATCTTAGCAAAGAGTTCCATTCTACAATCACAAGACAGTAAGAGACTAATTAAAGGACTAGAGAAGAAAATATGAGCTAAATATCCTAAGTTACCTTAGAAATTGAACCTAGAACTTTCCAAATTTAAAATTTGAGTCAAGGGCATCGCTTATGAAGACCTTGGAAGAAGGACTCCAGTGAAGAGAACGAGCTTAAGTTAAAGTTATGAGACCGTTGGGTAATAGGGTTACGCTAAAGGGTGATACTTGAGGAGCAACTAGTGCTAATTTTTGCATAAGGATCGAAAACTCATCATGACCAAGCGGAGCGAGTATGAACAAGCCCTCCCCGAGTATTACAAGATTAAAAACTTTCGAGGACGAAAGTTCTTAAGGAAGAGGAAGATTGTAACGCCTCAATAACCCAATTACCTTTTGGTTTGTGTTTTGGACTAAATTGTTGAAAAGTAAATTGGGTGGAGCTTGAAGTTGTGAAAGTAATTTAAGTTTTTACACAATTAAAGGATTACATATAGAGGCAATTATATATAATCTTAATTGGAAATATTTATCTAGGATTGATAGCAAAAAGGGTGGTCTTTGATAAAGGAAGGGGCATTCTAGTAATTTAAACAATGAAAATTAGGGCTTTCCAAGGCATTTTGTCCTATTATAGCACGAATCCCAAGGCGTGTCTCCTCCCTCTTCTCCATCTTCACGAAAAAGGAGACCGGTAAATGACCCTCCCACCCTCCGTTTTTCCGTTCAACCCACAACCACAGATCGCGTCCTTCAGCTGCCGGTCTTCTGCTTCTTTGCTCGAGTTCCTCGCCACGGCCGAAGACGCGACCGACGAAGTCGGTCCGTTCACCGCAGTGTGCCCACCAAGTCGCAAAGTGAGTTGCTTTGCAGCGACGCCTTCCGCCGCCCCTCCTCCGACCGCAGCAGCACGACTCCGGCGACCCTTCTTCGTGCTGCACGCCGCCGCAACTCCAACCCGATGCTGCCGCTCGTCGTTGCTGCAAAGTCGGCACCGGAAGCTGCACCACGAGCTCCGTTCAACGCCGTGGATTGATCAGACCGTCGCGCACTGCCACAACCTCAACTCACGAACCGCCACAGAGCCCGATCGGAAGTCAATCGACCGGTTCACGCCTGTTCTGATAGGTTTTTGAAGTTTCAGGACCGGTTTTGGATAGATCGGCTCACAACGTTCCCAGATCTGATGTTCACGCTCCGAAAGGCGCAACGACGCGCCGCCGCTCTGCCTCCACGCGCCGCTGCCGCTCCGGCCACGCTGCCAGCGTGTTCGGCCACGCGCCACGCCGTGCTCCTCGCCACGCCGCCATTCCCGCCCGCCAATTGCCTCCGCTTCGCTTTCCGAGTTCGTTTTAAGCGTCCGTTTGTGGTAATTTAGCCTAACTATGATTGGATTCAAAAATAAGTGTCTAATTATGTAAGTTAATTAAAGAATTGATGAATGTGATTTAGGGGATTCGACTATCGAGCACGACTAAGCGAAACCTTGAGTTAGGAGCGGAATTTAAGGAGTTCGAGCTAAGGTAAGGGACCTTGTGCCGAATTTTTATGGGATTAAATGAAAATGATTTTCACGATTTCATGCGAAAATAGTTTATAATTTTCTATACGAAAATATATACGATATTCATGTGAGAATACGTAATATTTTATGTGCAAATACTTGATGCATCTAGTGGAATTAACCCATTATTTTATGTGAGATTATTCTCGTATGCTATGTAAAAGTATTCCATTATTTTATGTGAGAATAGGGCAAGATAGTTTGTATGAGAATGGTACATGTTTTCTTACAAAGTATGATCTTCAAACTGCCCATGAGAAAGTATGATTGATATATTGATGATGATGTTTGTGACATGTACTCTATTATCATGTGACTGATGGGACCTCATGCATGTTTTGTATGCCACGAAATGAATAGCGAATAGTGTGGACATTGGTTATCCCGAGATCGTTATGTGCATGGTCAAACATGCAATAGAGACCTATGGGTCAATGTATGCAGTGGTCCATGAGGACTCAAAACGAAATGACTCAGATGACCAATGGCCCCACAATTAAATAAATAATATGGATTAAAGACCTGACAATTAAATGAGCAGTCATGGATTAAAGACCTGACAATTAAATGAGCAGTCATGGATTAAAGACCTGACAATTAAATGAGCGAGACACATGGATTAAAGACTTGGCAACTAAATAAGCAGTCATGGATTAAAGGCCTGACAATTAAATAAGCAGTCATGGATTAAAGACCTGACAATACTAGAAAGTTTTAGGTCCCATCTATGTATGTAACGAATGGGTTTAGAGATCATGATTGTATGTGTGTGATATCCCAAACCTCGGTAGCGAGGTTACTTATCTGGTATTGTTTTGCAATACTCACCCTTTTCTTTTAAAAATGTTTCTGAGTAAAGGAAAGGGCGTGCGGGCGTGTGACGGGAGCGTTACTAAGACCATGGGAACCAGCATGATTTCCGCATATTCTTGTTTCGAACTGTTGTTGTCTCTATGTTTTTAATTGGAGTTAAACTTATTTACGGTTTTAATAGGCCAAGCTGAATTGATGTTTTTAACTGATTTTAATGTTTTGTTTTGGGGATCCCTGGAACTATTTACGTTAAGTGGAAATTTCTTTTAAGTTCTTTTATCTCTCGGCCTATAAATGCATGCATGTGTAGTAATGTCCCTAGGAGTTGGTCATTAAAAAGTAGGGGCGTTACAAGTTTGCTTGCATTAGATGCCAAAACCAGTCTACTTTAGTGTGTTTAATTAATTATGCATTGTGAATGTATGTTTTAATTAAAATCCCTGATTATATGTGCATAAAGGATGCCATATAGATTTTAAAATCCCACCATAGGAAGCATGCTCCATGCATTGAAAGTATGTTATAAGTGTTATAATATATTGTATGCATCTTTATTGGGTTTCATAAGAATTAATATAAGTGTTATATTAATTTATGAAACAAATATTATATGTTTTAATTATAATTAATATAAGGGTTATATTAATTAAAAATTAAACATATAATAGCTATGCATTTATTCATGTGATGAATTTGTTATAAATGAATGTTTATTCTTGTGATGAATGTTGAAGCAATTTATAACATAGAAATGCATGTAACTTAAGGTTAATTAATTAGTTTTAAAATGGTTTTAGAATTGGAAATTAATTAGACCTAAGGTTATCTAGTTCTAATAAGATTAGAATTATGAAACCAATAATTTATAAACTTTGATTAAAGAGGGACTCTGACTAAGGAAGGTTCTGGCTAGGTTGGGGTACTTAAGTCGACTTTGAAACGGAACACCCCTACCTGGGAACTGACCTGGGAGTGAATTTAATCTAGAGGTTTATAAATTATCTTTGAGTGAGTGGCGTTTATTAAAAATTAATAAATTAAACTCATAGATCTAGGTTTATTAAAAGGTTAATAGACTTAGGTAATTCCAAAGATAATTGTTATATTGGTAGACTTAGGTCATATTGTTTTAGCCTAATATGCCTAAGTAAAAGTATACCCAAACAGTTTAAAATACTTAGTAGGAGTGAAAAGGTATATATGATATATCAATTTCCTCTTACGCTCTCCGCGAAGTTCACACCGTGAGATTTATGTTCGGCCTCGTGATGTCAATAGGGCATCCCCATTCGGATGGTGTTTGCATAAATCAAGAGCAAGGTGAATGGAGAAAGTATTTATAGTAAGTGAGAGAAGGAAGTGTGTCAACACATCCTACGGTCTCCTCCATTAGGTTGGACCGTGAGATTCCCATGTGTTGCTGCCGCAGTTGCCCGAAGTAGCACCATCCATTCTGAGGGATGTAACATGGGATTGAGAACAACTCAAACTCCGTAAATGGATAGGGTCTCTTAGGTCCATTCTCGCTTTTGTCTCTCAATTCGATAGCATTGTTGGGGCCGACCTCCGAGGTCCGAAAATGGCGGGTCACACTTACAAGAATTGCTAAGTGTTAGTAAGTTCTTGACAAAAGTAGCGATAGCTAGAATGTTATAGGAATAAGAGTTATTCCGGTATTAGCATTTAGTCAAGAATGTCTTGGTTCAGTGAAGGAGTGATTGATTGCCCCTCGGTAGCAGTTGCTCTGACTCACTGAAGTATCGTTGCAAAAATAATAATGAGTTTATGGGTACATTATTACTTTTGCTAAATTCTTAAATTGGATAGGTTACAAACAATTCACTAATAGAATTCATTCTTTTTCAGCATGTCGAACTCTTTTATCCAGTTACTCGCCTTCAATAAACTTAGCGGCGATAATTATGGAACCTGGAAATCAAACTTGAATACCATTCTTGTTCTTGATGATCTAAGGTTCGTCTTAACGGAGGAATGTTCTTCCCCTCTCAGCTCGACTGCAAACCGAATTGTTCGGGATGCTTATGACAGATGGATTAGGGCTAATGTGAAGGCCCGAGTCTATATCTTAGCCAGCATATCGGATGTGTTGTCTAAGAAACATGAGACCATGGTCACCGCAAAGGAGATCATGGGATCATTACAGACGATGTTCGGACAACCGTCCCTCACCTGGTCCATTATGATGTCACAAATATGTTTACAACTCCCGTATGAAGGAGGGAGCCTCTGTTAGGGAACATGTCCTTGACATGATGACCCACTTCAACGTGGCTGAAGTAAATGGGGCAGTCATAGATGAGAAAAGTCATGTAATCTTTATTATGGAATCTCTTTCAAAGAGTTTCCTGCGATTCCGCACAAATGCGATGATGAATAAAATAGAGTATAACCTGACTACACTCCTCAACGAGCTACAGACTTTTGAGTCCCTCATGAAATCAAAAGGAAAAGAGAAAGAGGCAAATGTTGTCACTTCGAAGAAGTTCCTAAGAGGATCGTCCTCTCGGGACCAGTTGCAGTCCTTCTTTTTCTAAGAATAAGGGTATTCGAGAAAAAGAAGAAGAAGGACAAAGGGGAAGGGACAGAGCTCCCACACGCAAGGCCAAAGCCACAGAAAATGTTTCCATCAGGAGTAGACGCGAGCACTTTGGAAGAGGAACTGCCCGAAATACCTTGGAGAAAAGAAAGCTGAGAAAGAAAAACAAGGTAAATATGATTTACTCGTTATTGAAACATGTTTAGTGGAACATGATGATTCCGCTGGATATTAGATTCAGGAGCCACTAACTGTGTTTGTTCTTCTTTTCAGAAACTAGTTCTGGCAAAGAACTTGCGGATGGGGGAGATAACTCTCGGGGTTGGAGCGGGAGAGGTTGTCTCAAATGCAAAGCAATGGGAGTCTGTGAAAGTCATTTGTTTAGAGATAGATTCGTTTTATTAGAAAATGTACTTTTGGTTCCTGGAATCAAAAGAAATCTTGTATCTATCTCTTGTTTGCTTGAACATATGTATAAAGTATCTTTTGATCATAATGAAGCGTTCATTTGCAAAAGAGGTGTACGAATATGTTCTGCTAAACTTGAAAACAACTTATACGTGTTAAGACCAATTGAAGTAAAAGCTATTTTGAACACCGAGATGTTTAAAACAGTTGATACTCAAAATAAAAGGCAAAAACTTTCTCCTAGTACCTATCTTTGGCACTTAAGACTAGGCCACATTAATCTCAATAGGATTGGGAGATTGGTCAAGAGCGGTCTCCTAAGTCAGTTAGAGGACAACTCTTTACCACCATGTGAGTCTTGTCTCGAAGGAAAAATAACTAAAAGACCTTTTTCTGAAAAAGGTTATAGAGCCAAAGAACCCTTGGAACTCGTGCATTCAAATCTTTGTGGTCCTATGAATGTCAAGGCACGAGGAGGGTATGAATATTTCATCAGTTTTATTGATAATTATTCTAGGTATGGCTATCTTTACCTAATGCATTATAAGTCTGAAACCCTTGAAAAATTCAATGAATATAAGGCAGAAGTTGAGAACACATTAGGTAAAACAATTAAAACACTTCAATCAGATCGAGGTGGAGAGTATATGGATTTGAGATTCCAAGACTATATGATAGAACATGGAATCGTATCCCAACTCTTAGCGCCCAAAGACACCTCAAAGAAAACGGTGTATCTGAGAGGAGAAATAGAACCCTGTTAGACATGGTTCGATCCATGATGAGCTATGCTCAACTGCCTAATTCGTTTTGGGGATATGTAGTAGAAGCTGCTGCATATATTTTGAACATGGTTCCCTCTAATAGTGTTTCAGAAACACCCTATGAGTTATGGAAAGGGCGTAAAGGTAGTTTACGCCACTCTTGATTTGGGATGTCCGCACATGTGCTTTGGTCCAAACCAAAAGAAATTGGAACATCGTTCAAAATTATGCCTATTCGTAGGGTACTCCAAAGAAACGAAAGGTGGTCTATTTTATGATCCTCAAGAGGACAAGGTGCTTGTGTCGACAAATGCCACGTTCTTAGAGGAAGACCACATGAGAGATCATCAGCCTCGAAGCGGATTTGTCTTAAGTGAAATTTCCGGGAAGCTACGGATAAATCAACAAAAGTTGTTGATCAAAAGTCGGTCCTTCTCAAGTGTTGAGAATGCCTCGACGTAGTGGGAGGGATGTTAGACAACTTTGACCGCTTACATGGGTTTGACCAAACCCAAGTCGTCATACCGATGATGGCGTTGAGGATTCATTGACCTATAAACAGCAAATGAATGATATAGATAGGGCGATGGATTAAAGCCATTGACCTTGAAATGGAGTTAATGTACTTCAATTCATGCTGAAACTTGTAGATCAACCAGATGGTGAAAGACCTATCGGTTGCAAGTGGATCTACAAGAGAAAACGAGATCAAGCCGGTAAGGTGCAAACCTTTAAGGCTCGACTTGTGGCAAAGAGTTATACTCAAAGGGAAGGGGTGGACTATGAAGAAACTTTCTCCCCTGTTTTCATGCTCAAGTCCATTAGAATACTCTTGTCCACTGCCACGTTTTACGACTATGAAATTTGGCAAATGGATGTCAAGACAGCCTTTCTAAATGGCAATCTTGAAGAGAGTATCTATATGGATCAACCAGAAGGGTTCATAGTTCAGGGTCAAAAGCAAAAGGTTTGCAAGCTTAAACGATCCATCTATGGATTGAAACAAGCTTCTAGATCCTGGAATATAAGATTTGATACAGCGATCAAATCTTATGGCTTTGAACAGAATATTGACGAGCCTTGTGTTTACAAGAAGATAGTCAATACCACTGTAGCTTTCTTAGTTCTATACGTAGATGATATCTTGCTCATTGGGAATGATGCAGGGTTTCTGACTGGCATTAAGCAAGGGCTAGCAACCCAATTCCAAATGAAAGATTTGGGAGAGGCTCAGTTTGTTCTTGGAATCCAAATCGTTCGGAATCGCAAGAACAAAACGCTAGCACTGTCTCAGGCATCTTATATTGACAAGATGTTGGTTAGATATAAGATGCAGAATTCCAAGAAGGGTTCATTACCTTTCAAGCATGGAATTCATTTGTCTAAGGAACAGAGTCCTAAGACACCTCAAGAAGTTGAGGATATGAGACGAATTCCCTATGCATCTGTTGTCGGTAGTCTGATATATGTCATGCTATGTACTCGACTGGGAATAGTCAGCAGATATCAGTCTAATCCAGGATATGATCACTGGACTGTCGTTAAGAACATCCTCAAGTATCTTAAGAGAACGAGGGACTATATGCTTGTGTATGGCGTAAAGGATTTGATCCTTGCAGGATACACTGACTCTGATTTTCAGACTGATGTAGATTCGAGGAAATCCACATCAGGATCAGTGTTCACTCTTAACGGAGGAGCTATAGTATGGAGGAGTATAAAGCAAGGTTGTATTGCTGACTCCACCATGGAGGCTGAATATGTCGCAGCTTGCGAAGCAGCGAAGGAGGCTGTATGGCTTAAGAAGTTCTTGATTGATTTGGAAGTTGTTCCAAATATCAATTTGCCTATCACCCTTTATTGTGATAATAGTGGTGCAGTGGTAAATTCCAAGGAACCTAGAAGCCATAAGCGCGGAAAGCACATAAAGCGCAAATACCATCTCATCAGGGAGATTGTGCAAACAAGGAGACGTGATCGTAACGCAGATCGCTTCGGAGCACAACATTGTTGATCCGTTTACAAAGCCCCTCATGGCTAAAGTGTTTGAGGGACACCTAGAGAGTCTAGGACTACGGGTTGTTCAGTAGGGCAATTTTTCTTTTGCTCAAAGATGTTTTACCCTGCCGCACGCTTTAGTCCAAGTGGGAGTTTGTTGGGTTTTATGTCCTAAAACTCGTGGTTTTGTAAACTGAATGTATATTCTATTTTACAATAAAGTTGTTATTGAGATTTATTCAGTAAAGGTGTTATTGAATAAAGTGAATTGTGTATTGTGTAACCTTAATCCAATAAAGAACCCTTGGCTATAGGATGAATACTTGAGCTTTATGTGTGACATAAAAGTGCATCAAGTTCAAGTTATAGCCAGAACGGTCTATAGTATAAGGATAGGGTTGGGTACCTTATCCTGGGGACACTATGGACGTGCCCCACTTTGTAGAGTAGAAACGATGTGATCCTAAATTGTTCATGTGGAGACATGTGAGTGGGGGCGTCCTATGCAATGAGTTTGCATAAGACTGGACTGCGAAATAGTCACTTAGACTTTATAACTCCGTTTACTGTCTTAACTGACTATATTCATACGATGACCTAGGTAACTCGATCTTAATCATGAACGTTCTATGGACTCCTGGTTATTCGGATTATCCTTAGATTTGTACGGGTGAGAGTGGCTCGACACTGCCGACTCAATAAGCCTCCCATTTCAGGGATAAAATCGGGTAGATAGCTGGGAACATAGTTCTGCAAGATGGAATTCAATCCTACCCGCTTTAGGAATAGTAGAGAGGTTGTTCCCTTAAGTGCTAACTCCGGGTCTTGAACAATGGGCCCACCCCTCTCATTGGCCCGAGAGGGATTCGGTTTGTTGGTTGGACCACAAACCAATTGTTCATTAGAGGATCAGTGGTACTTAAGGAACAAGAGGTAATTACAGGGGTAAAACGATAATTTTGACCCAGCTGTAATTATGAACGACCTGTGAAGGATCGACTTACTAATAATGGTTATATCAAGTGGACAGAAATATATCTACAGTGAGGAGAGTGCAATCACTGGGCTTTAGTGGAGTGCGCCAGTGGTTAACGAATGTTGATTAGCTAGGCTAAAGAGTTTGGTCGGTTAATCTGATACCAATTGAAAGAGTCTAGATTAAGAAAGCGGAAGCAATTTTGGATCTTGAACACTCTAAGTTGATCAATTTTGTAAAATAAAAAACATGCTCAAAGCTGGAAAAACAGAGGGAATAAGGATTCATGTTCGGAAAAACGATCGAGATCGGGTAATTTATTTAATTTAATATTTGATATTAAATTAAATTAAAAATTAATTAATTAATTAAATTAATTTTGAATTATTTAATTATTTTAATTAATTTTAATTAAAAATTAATTTAATATTGATTTTTGAATTAAAATTAAATGAAAAAAAAAACAAGGATTTCATGGAAAACAAATTGGCAACTTGCCCAATCCCTCTCATCTTCAAATTCACCAAATTAGGCCACCTCCATCTCAAATTATCCTTATTACTATTGAGATGTCACTCTAATGAAGCTTAATGAAGCTTTATATAATGGTGATTTGAGGTAATATGAGAGAATTTGACAAAAAATTCAATATTTCCGAATTAGTGACCTTTGAGGTCTTTTCTTCCAAATTCTCTCAACCTAGGATCCCACAATCCGTTCTAAGGCCTGAGGATAGTAGGGAAGACTCTAACGGTTGTCCATGAACGATTTAGGATCACATCGTTTGCACTCTACAAAGTGGGTCGCGTCCATAGTGTCCCCAGGATAAAGTACCCAGCCCTATCCTTATACTATAGACCGTTCTGGCTATAACTTGAACTTGATCCACTTTTATGTCACACATAAAGCTCAAGTATTCATCCTATAGCCAAGGGTTCTTTATTGGATTAAGGTTACACAATACACAATTCACTTTATTCAAAAACACCTTTACTGAATGAATCTCAATAACAACTTTATTGTAAAATAGAATATACATTCAGTTTACAAAACCACGAGTTTTAGGACATAAAACCCAACAATAACAATAAAGGGTGATAGGAAAATTCATATTTGGAACAACTTCCAAATTAGTAAAGAATTTTCTAAGCCATACAACCTCCTTCGTTGTTTCACAAGCTGCGATGTATTCATCCTCCATGGTGGAGTCAGCAATACAACCTTGTTTTATACTCCTCCATACTATAGCTCCTCCGTTAAGAGTGAACACTAATCCCGACGTGGATTTTCTCAAATCTATATCAGTCTGAAAATCAGAGTCAGTGTATCCTGCAAGGATCAAATCCTTCGCGCCATACACAAGCATATAGTCCCTCATTCTCCTGAGATACTTGCGGATGTTCTTAACGGCAGTCCAATGATCATATCCTGGATTGGACCGATACCTGCTGACAATTCCCACTGTATAGTATATGTCGGGTCGAGTACATAGCATGACATACATCAGACTACCGATAATAGATGCATAGGGAATGTGTCTCATATCCTCAACCTGGATTGGACTGATACCTGCTGACAATTCCCACTGCATAGTATATGTCGTGTCGAGTACATAGCATGACATACATCAGACTACCGACAATAGATGCATAGGGAATGTGTCTCATATCCTCAACTTCTTGAGGTGTCTTAGGACATTGTTCCTCAGACAAATGAATTTCATGCCTGAAAGATAATAATCCCTTCTTGAAATTTTGCATCTTATATCTAATCAGCATTTTGCCAATATAAGATGCTTGAGACAGTGCTAGCGTTTTGTTCTTGCGATTCCGAACAATTTGGATTCCAAGGACAAACTGAGCCTCTCTCAAATCTTTCATTTGGAATTGGGTCGCTAGCCCTTGCTTAACGCCAATCAGGAATCCTGCATCATTCCCAATGAACAGGATATCGTCTACGTATAAGACTAAGAAAGCTACAGTGGTATTGACTATCTTCTTGTAGACACAAGCTTTGTCAATATTCTGTTCAAAGTCATAAGATTTGATCGCAGTATCAAATCTTATATTCCATGATCTAGATGCTTGTTTCAATCCATAGATGGATCGTTTAAGTTTGCAAACCTTTTGCTCTTGACCTTGAACTATGAACCCCTCTAGTTGATCTATGTAGATACTCTCTTCAAGATTTTCATTCAGAAAGGTTGTCTTGACATCCATTTTCCAAATTTCATAATCATAAAATGTGGCAATGGACAAGATATTCTAATCGACTTAAGCATGAAACAGGGGAGAAGGTTTCTTCATAGTCCACCCCTTCCCGCTGGGTTTGCCACAAGTTGAGCCTTAAAGGTTTCACCTTACCGCTTTGATCTCGTTTCCTCATGTAGATCCACTTGCAACTGATAGGTCTTTCACCATCAGGTTGATCTACAAGTTCCCATACTGAATTGAACTACATTCACTCCATTTCGAGGTCCATGGCTTTAATGCACTGGTCCCTATCTATATCATTCATTGCCTGTTTATAGGTTAATTAATCCTCTATGCCATCATCAGGTATGACGACCTAGGTTTCAATTAAACCCATGTAACGGTCGGGTTGTCTAACATCTCTCCCACTACGTCGAGGCATTCTCAACTCTTGAGAAGGACTAGCTTGATCAACAACTTTTGTTGATTTATCTGTAGCTTCCCTGGAAATTTCGCTCAAGACAATTATGCTACGAGGCTGATGATCTCTCATGTGGTCTTCATCTAAGAACGTGACAATTGTCGACACAAACACCTTGTTCTCTTGCAGATCATAAAACAGACAACCTTTTGTTTCCTAGGAGTATCCTACGAATAGGCATAATTTTGAACGATGTTCCAATTTCTTTGGATTAGACACTAGCACATGTGTCAGACATCCCCAAATCCTGAAGTGACGTAAACTACATGTACGCCCTTTCCATAACTCATAGGGTGTTTCTGAAACACTCTTAGAGGGAACCATGTTCAAAATATATGCAACAACTTCTACTGCATATCCCCAAAACGAACTAGGCACCTAAGCATAGCTCATCATGGATCGAACCATATTTAGCAGGATTCTATTTCTCCTTTCAGATACACCGTTCTGCTGAGCTTGTTGGGATTTTTGTCCTAATCTCGTGTTTGTAAAATATTGTTTTGAAATTAATAAGAGTTATTATTTTCTTCACTTTGTGTCTCGCAAATATTTTAAACCTTTCCAATAAACTAAGCTCCAGGGTCATTGAATATATGAGAAAACTAGAACTTGAACGGTGTGTAGTTGACACACAAAAGAGGATCACGTTCGAGTTAATGACCCAATACGATCTGATATAAGGATGGGGTTGGAGACCTAATCCTCGGATACACTTGTGGATGCGGCCCGCTTTGTATTAGATACAAACGAGGTGATCCGACTCGTTCATGTGGTTGACATGCGAGTGGGGCATCTGTACAATGAGATTGTACAAGATCGGACCGTGAATTATTAGACTTCACCGATATAACACGCTTAATGAAAAAAGACTAATAAATTCGTAGATGACCATTAGTGACTCGACACGAATCCCGAGCGTATTACGGACTCCATCTGCCGGGTCCATCCTTTGATTAGTGCGGGTGAGGTGGTCCCGATCCACTCGCCCAATATGCCTATCTTCTCGGGGACGAAACCAAGTAGAGAGCTGGGAACCTAATTACGCGAGATGGAATTCACTCGTTTCCGCCTATAGGGAAACTAGAGGGGTTGTTCCCTTAAGTGCTATCTCCAGGGCTTGGACAACGGGCGCCCACCTTCTCACCGGCCCGAGAAGGGTGTTGTGCATGGTTGGACCATCACAATATGTTGTTCATTAGAGGAGCGGTGGGGACTTAAGGAACAAGATATGAGACACGAGGGTAAACGATAATTTGACCCAACCGTGTCTATGAACAACAACTTTGTGAAGGGTCGACTCATGAGAATTGGTTATATCACCGGACACGTAATATTCTACATCGATGGGAGTACAACTACGGGCTTTAGTGGAGTGTTACGTAGCTAATGAATATTGGTTGACCGGTCAAAGAGTTTGACTGATTAACCTCAGATCATTGGAGCCCGTCACTGTAGGTCCATTAGGTCCCTTGGTTGGCTCAATCTGGGATAAAAGAAGGGTTAACGTTTTGGTTTGAAATTGAAGTGTTCAATTTCACTGTAAGAGTAATTATATCATATAGATGATATAATATATAGTTTAATATGAATGAGATTCATAATAAACTATATGTTAGCCTTATTGTTGAATTTAAGGCTAATTGGAGAAATCGAAAGAGAGAAAATAAATTAAATGAGATTCAATTTGATGAAATCCACAACTATTGCAAATAAGATTTTCACCATAAGATATGAGATATCTTACATTATAAAATTATGTAAATGAGATTTACATAACATATGGTTGTGGTAAAGTGGTAATTATGTGAAGTTTTGAACTTCATCATTCCACTATTTAAACCCTTTGTAAGATGAGTTTGGTAAGCCAAGTTGTCATTTTTGGATTTTTACCTAAGAATCCAAAAGTGCTTTCTCTCTATTCTCTCATTTCTCCACCTCTTCCAAAACAAAAGGAAGTTCCCACCAACTTCCCTTCTCCTAAAGAGAACAACCAAGAAGATCTATTTTGGTAGTGTTCGAGATCCGTTCGTGGGAAGAGTTCGTGGAGATCGAGGAGCGCGAAGAACGTGATCTGCAAGGAGAGGTTGCTGAATCGATCTACAACAAGTAAGTTATCCTCATCGTTGTAATCTTTTCAGCATGTTTAGCCTAGATCTAATAGGTAGATCGATTTTAATAAGTACATTGCATGATGATACCATGACGATTCAATCGCTCTTCATTTGCGAGATTCTAATTCCCTTGAGGGTGTACGGTAGTGAGAGTTGGGATACGATTCCATGTTCTATCATATAGTCTTGGAATCTAAAATCCATATACTCTCCACCTCGATATGATCGAAGTGTTTTAATCGTTTTACCTAACAAGTTCTCAACCTCTACCTTATACTCCTTGAACTTTTCAAAGGTTTAAGACTTATGATGCATTAGGTAAAGATAGTCATACCTAGAATAATCATCAATAAAACTGATGAAATATCCATACCCTCCTCGTGCCTTGACATTCATAGGACCACAGAGATCATAATGCACGAGTTCCAAAGGTTCTTTGGCCCTATAACCTTTTTCAGAAAAATGACGTTTAGTCATTTTTCCTTCAAGACAAGACTCACATGGTGGTAAGGAGTTGTCCTCCAACTGACTTAGGAGACCACTCTTAACCAATCTCCCAATCCTATTGAGATTAATGTGACCTAGTCTCAAGTGCCAAAAATAGGTATTTGGAGAAAACTTCTGCTTTTTATTTTGAGTATCAACTGTTTTAACCATCTCGGTGTTCAAAATAGCTTTTATCTTTGTTGGTCTTAACACATATAAGTTGTTTTCAAGTTTAGCAGAATATATTCGTACACCTCTGCAAATGAACGCTTCATTGTAATCAAAAAATGCATAATACATATGTTAAAGTAAACAAGAGATAAATACAAGATTTCTTTTGATTCTAGGAACCAAAAGTACATTTTCTAATAAAATGAACCTCTCTCTAAATAACAACTTCACTACTCCCACTGCTCTAGCTGAGACAACCTCTCTTGTTCCAACCCTGAGAGTTATCTCACTACCAGCAAGTTGCCTCAGGAACTAGTTTCCTTAAAAGAAGAACATACATGGTTAGTGGCTCCTGAATCCAGTATCCAGGCGGAATCATCATGTTCCATTAAACATATTTCAACAACGAGTAAATCATATTTACCTTGTTTTTCTTTTTTAGCTTTGTTTTCCGCAAGGTACTTCGCCCAGTTCCTCTTTCAGTGCCCATCTTCACCACAATGGAAACATTTTCATGTGGCTTTAACCTTGCGTATGGGAGCTTTAAACATCCTTGAGGACATCATGACGGACGATTATCTAAACATCGTCTGTAATGAACGTATGATCTCCTTAGCGGTGATCATCCCCTCATGTTTGTTACCTAGCACATCAGATATGTTGGTTAAGATGTAGACTCGGGTCATTTCATTAGCCCTAATCTATCTATAATATGCATCCTAAACAATTTGGGTTGCAGACGTGCCGGGAGGGGGAGGACATTCCTCCGTTAAGACGAACCTTAGAACATCGATGGCTAGAATCATATTCAAGTTCGATTTCCAGGTCACGTAGTTATTGTCGTTTAATTTATCGGAGGTGAGTAATTGGATTAAAGAGCTTGACATGATGAAAATAGATCATATTCTAATAGTGAATTACCTTTTTAACCCATAACATGCACCCAATTAAAAATTTAGCAAAAGTAATAATGTACCTATAATCTCATTATTGCTTTTGCAACATACTTCAGTGAGTCAGAGCAACCGCTACCGAGGGACAGTCAATCACTCCTTTACTGAACCAAGATGTTCTTGACTAAATGCTAATACCAGAATAACTCTTATTCCTATAGCATTCTAGTTATCGCTACTTTGGTAGAGAATTCACTAACACTTAGTAATTCTTGTAAGTGTGACCCGCCATTTTCAGACCTTAGAGGTTGGCCCCAACAATGCTACCAAATTAGAAAGTCAAAGATGGGAATGGACCTAGAAGACCCTATCCATCACTGGAGTTTGAGTTGTTTCGAATCCCATGTTACATCCCTCCGAATGGATGGTGCTACTACGGGCAACCTGTAGGCGCAACATGAGAATCTCACGGTCCAACCTAATGGAGGAGACCATAGGATGTGTTGACACACTTCCTTCTCCCACTTACTATAAATACTTTCTCCATTCACCTTGCTCTTGATTTATGCAGACACCATCCGAATAGGGATGCCTTATTGACATCACAAGGTTGAGCATAAATCTCACGATGCGAACTTCGCGAAGAGCGTAAGAGGAAATTGATATATCATATATACCTTTTCACTCCCACTACGTATTTTAAACAGTTTGGGTATACTTTTAGTTAGACATATTTCGACTAAACCAATATGACCTAAGTCTACCAATATAACTATTATACTGGAATTACCTAAGTCTATTAACCTTTTAATAAACCTAGGTCTATGGATTTAATTTATTAACTTTTAATAAACGTCACTCACGAAAATAATTTATCAACCTCTGGATTAAATTCACTCCCAGGTTGGTTCCCAGGTAGGGGTGTTCCGTTTCCGTCAGCTTAAGTACTTCAGCCTAGCCAGAGCCTTTCTTAGACAGAGTTCCTCTTTAATCATAGTTTATAATTTATTGGTTGCCTAATTCTAATCTTATTAGAACTAGATAACCTAAGGTCTAATTAATTTCCAGTTCTAAAACCATTTTAAAACTAATTAATTAACCTTAAGTTACATGCTTGATCATTCATCACATGAATAAACATACATTTATCACAAATCCATCACATGAATAAATGCATAACAATTATATGTTTAGTTTTTAATTAATATAACCCTTTAATTATAATTAAAACATATAATATTTGTTTCACAAATTAATATAACACTTATATTAATTCCTGTGAAACCCTAATTCATGCATACTATATATTATAACACTTATAACATACTTTCAATGCATGGAGCATGTTTCCTATGGTGGGATTTTAAAATCTATATGGCATACTTTATTCACATTCAATTAGAGATTTTAATTAAAACATACATTCACAATGCATAATTAATTAAACATACTAAAGTGGACTGATTTTGGCATCTAATGCAAGCAAACAACTAAATTTTTACGATAATAATAATCTAGAATTAACATCGAACCACTTCGAACTCTTCGAATTTGGGTCGAACCAGCTTGCAAATTTGTGAATCGAACCTTCAAACGGTTGAACCAGGTTGTAAAATGTTGAACCAGACCTTCAAATGGTGAAACAGATCTCCAAAATGGAAAAATCAGGCTCAAATAAGTCAGAACTGGTCTTAAACCACCCGAACCGGACTGAAAACGAGGCGAACTGGTCCAAAAACACTTGAACCAGTCAAAGTCAACTCCTTCTCCTTCCTTTTTGAATTTCACGGACTGAAGGTGGAATTTACTGTAGTTGAAGAAAGGAAAAAAACAACAGTTGCTCTGTTTCTCGATTTTCTGGACCTTCCGTGCTTCTTTCTTCAAATTGAAGACCTTTCTAAACTCCGATTGACTCAAAACTTTTACAGATTATTCTACACACATTAATGCTCAAACATACAAGAACAATTTTAAAATAAAGCAGAAATTGATGCTCAATTTAAATGCCAAATCCAGAAGATCACTTTAGACTCCCAGAAAAATTGTATTTCAAAAAATACCCACCATAGAACAAAATTGATCAAATTGAGTGCTCAAAATTGCTCTGATACCAATTGAAAGAGTCTATATTAAGAAAGTGGAGGCAATTTTGGATCTTGAACACTCTAAGTAGATCAATTTTACAAAACAAAAAGCATGCTCAAATCTGGAAAAAACAAAGAATAAGAACTCATACCTTGGTAGCTCAAAATTCTCCTCATCCGTGGGCAAGCTTGTTACAAACACTTTGTAGACAACCTCTAGTGTCTTCCCTACTATCCTCAGGCCTTGAGACTGATTGTGGGATCAAAAGTTGAGAGAATTTGAAGAGAGAAGGAGAATGGTTCAAAACCAAGAACAAATAGAATTTTCTGCAAAATTCTCCTCTATCACCTCAAATCTCCATCATATAAAGCTTAAATAAGATTTGGGAGATGACAACAAATGTGTGATGAGGATGATTTAAGTACGTGGTGTTCAATTTTAGTGAATTTGCCAAAGCAAGAAGGTTATTCACTAAATGATATACTTGGTCTATTTTGAAATTAAAAATAAATTTGAATTTCCCATTTAATTTTAATTCAAAATTAATATAAAATTAATTTTAAATTAACATAAATTTTAATTTATTTAATTTAATATTTTAATTAATTAATTTTAAATAATTATTTAATTTAATATCAAATATCAAATTAAATAATTGGACCAATCCCGATTTCTTAAATCGACCATTCGAACATCAATCCCTATTCATATTATAAACCAAACCAATATTTAAATCATATTTAAATACGTCCACCTCTTCTTTATCATAGTTTAACTCATAATTAAACTATGATTCGTTAAATATATCGCATATAATTAACGCTTTCTCCCAAAACTGAATTTGAACAATTCAATTTTTTATCTCTCAAAATGTTACAAGGCTTAGTCCGAGCAAGTAAGGGGACCTAATCGACCTACAGATCATGAGCTCCAACGATACGAGATTAATCGACTAAATTCTTTAGCCTAGCTAATCAACATTCGTTAACCACCAGGACACCCCACTAAAGCCCAGTGGTTGCACTCTCCTCATTGTAGATATATTTTTGTCCACTTGATATAACCATGATTAGTAAGTCGATCCTTCACAAGTCGTTCGTAATTACAATTGCGTCAAAATTACTGTTTTACCCCTGTAATTACTTCTTGTTCCTTAAGTCCCACTGATGCTCTAATGAACAATTGGTTTGTAGTCCAACCAACAAACCGTATCCCTCTCGGGCCAATGAGAGGGGTAGGTCATTTGTTCAAGACCCGGAGTCAGCACTTAAGGGAACAACGTCTCTACTAATCTCTAAGGCGGGTAGGAGTGAATTCCATCTTGCAGAACTATGTTCCCAACTATCTACCCGGTCTTATCCCTGAAATGGGAGGCTTATTGAGTCGACAATCTCAGGCCACTCTCACCCATGCAAATCTAAGGATAATCCGAATAAATAGGAGTTCATGGCACGCTCAGGATTAAGATCGAGTTACCCAGGTCATCGTATGATATATAGTCAGTTAAACAGTAAACAGAGTTATAAAGTCTAAGTGACTATTTCTTGGTCCAATCTTATGCAAACTGCTCCCACTCGCATGTCTTCACATGAACGATTAAGGATCACATCGTTTGTACTTTACAAAGTGGGACGCGTCCATAGTGTCCCCAGGATAAGATACCCAACCCTATCCCTATACTATAGACCGTTCTGGCTATAACTTGAACCTGTTCCACTTTTATGTCACACATAAAGTTCAAGTACACATCCTATAACTAAGGGTTCTTTATTGGATTAGGGTTTCAAAATATACAATTCACTTTATTCAATAACACCTTTATCTGAATAAATCTCAATAACATCTTTATTGCAAAATAGAATATACATTCAGTTTACAACACCACGAGTTTTAGGACATACAACCCAACAAATATATCATATGCCATCTAAAAACAATAGAACAGATAAAATTAGGCTCAGAAAGACACGATATGTAGTACAACAAGAAACAAAGGACTAAGACTTAATAAAAATAAAAAAAATAACAAGCACGAAATTAAAGATAAACCTCTAAATTAAAACATACAAATTTTCTTCTTAATATTAATTGAATTAGATAACACCAATCCTTGGAAATGGCGTAAAAAACTTGGTCAGATTATACGCAAGTTTTCATGATCGAAGTAATAATAAAAGAACAGAAGAGTATCGAGTATTGGATTCCTAGAGATTGGTTTTTAATTCAATTAAGTATTGCGAATAATTTTACTTTGATTTATCCAAAGAACAACAAGCAAGAGGAAAAGTAAAGTAAATTAAGGACATCAAGTAAATCTAAGTAAGATAAATGAAAGATACAAACACGAGGGAGAACTTGAGTATAAGATTAACTATACAATGAAACAAACAATCACAACTAGTTTGACAATGAACTCATAATCCTAAAAGCTCTAAAAGCATGGGTTTTCTTGTCGGGCTCCTCCAATCTCGAGGATCAATTAACTAACCTAGGTGTCCGTCAACACTAGCTAATTAATGCAAGATAGTACGACCTTTATTTTAGACCTCTAAATAATTGTTCTTATCACTGTTGTGTCTAAACAATTATCAGTCATGCATTTATTTCTAAACTAGTTTATCTCTATCGAGCTTACAATAGTAAATGAATCAATTAATAGTATTTTACGAACTAATCTTCTCAATTACTGCCATCAATTAACCACTAACCCCACTGTTACTTTGGTAATTAATTAATTGCCACTAATTTTAGACCAAACTAAATCTCCTCTATCGAGCCTGACTTAGACTAATTCAATTAATCATAGAACATTAATTAAAGGCAAACTTAGAATGCATAAAATCCCTCGAAGCCATAAAAGCAATAACATCGATTTAACATGTAATTAATCTACAATTCCAACAATTAAGCATAAAATAAATACAACCAACAATTCTCAAGTATTTAGAGATATAGAACTAGAAATACATAAATTAAACTCCTAAATCACTAAATTAACAACCAAAATAGTAGCTAAAATTAAAGGAAAAGAGAAGAAAATGGCAAATGGAAGTCGATCCCACATTTCCGACGTGATCGCCTTCATCCTCGAGCTATGAATTCTTCAATTCCACTCAATTCTACTCATATTGCTTCCCAAAATTCTCTCAAGCAACTTGGATTCAAGATTATGGTTGTATCCCACAGTCTGGCCTCTTCCAATTCGAAGAAGAAAAGATGAATTTATACTGCCTATCGAGACAATGTTGAGACACTGCAGATAGCGTTATGACATCATGAGAACTTTTCATATGCTAATAATCAAAATGTTTTGTTGGGCCCTGCCAACTTTGTTTCCACATCTCAAACAACAGAGGGAAAGTCCTCCTTAGAAGAAATGATTGTAGCCTTCATTGTAGAATCCACAAAAAGAACAAATCAATTGGAGGAGAAGATGGAAGACATTGCTAATAGACATGAGAAAGCTATCAGAACTTTGAAGTTCAGATGAGTCAGATAGCAACTTCCCTGAATGCATTACACAGAGAGAAGTTTTCCAATTATATAGAGGTAAATATTAGGGAGTAATGCAAAACCATTAGTATGAGGAGTAGAAGAAACTTGGGAGAACCTATAAGACATTATCCGAAGAGGATGACGAGTGAGGAAAAAGAGAAGGAAAACAAACTTGCAAAGGAAGCTGAAACACCATGCACTCCAACTTTTCCAACAGTTCTGAATCAGACTCTTTATACCTAGTGGTTCAGAAAGAAAAATTGGAATGAGGAGATCTCTAAATTTCTTACTTTCTTTAAAAATCTTCAAATTACCATTCTTTTTGCAGATGCCCTGGAAAGAATGTCGAGTTATGCAAAGATCATGAAAGAAATCTTAACAAAGCAGAGAAAGTTCGAGACCGCGAAAACTGTGTGCATGAAGGAAGAGTGCAGTAACACACCACAACAAGCTAACCACCAAAGCTTAAAGATTCAGAGAGTTTTACTGTTCCCTACATGATCAGTTTTTATTTTCATAGGGTATGATATGATTTATGTGCTTATATTAATCTTTATGCCCTATTCTATGTACAGGACTCTGGGTCTCAAAGAACTGAAGCCCACAGGCATCTCTCTCCACCTAGAAAATTGTTTGATCACCTATCCTAGAGGAATAGTAGAGGATGTCATGGTAAAGGTTGATAAGTTCTTAATTCCGGTGGACTTCGTGGTGCTCGACATGGAGAGCAGCGATGACATCCCCATCATCCTGAGGTGACTTTTCTTGCTACAGGGGAACCACCAATCAAGGTAAAGGAAGGAAAGATATCTTTTAGGTAAAAGATGAAAAAGTAACTTTGATATGAACATAGCGATGGAGTACCCCTGCGAAGTAAGCAAAGGTATGTTTTTGGATAACTTTGATGATTTGACTAATGACTTTTGTGATCTGATAGTTCTCATTTATGAGGATTATTTAATTCTAAACTTGGTTATTTTTTGTCATTTTTATATGTTTATTGATTATCGGGAAAGCAAAAATAGTAATAATGAGTAAAATTCTTGAAAACTTACTAAGAATGGTGAGAAGTGAAGAATAGTTAAGAAAAGAATGAAAATCGAACTAATTTTGTTGTTTTTATGTAGGATGGAGAAACAGAAAAAAAATTGATAAAATAATAAATGACCAAGGAGACCATGAGAAAAGCCTACAAAATGTAACCAAAGCTCAACCAGCTCAATTAAGCTCAAATGAAGATCATATTCAAAGTCAATGGAGTAAACTTAAATTCAAGTCAATAATGAGTCAATCATTATGCCATAAAGTGCAATCATTAGAGCTAAAATACTACAATCAGACTTCAATGATTACTTCCAAGCTAAGGTTCTACACAAAGTGAAGAGTTGTATCCTTTCAAGCTTGATAAGGCACCTTTTCATCCAAGTGTCATAATGAATCTAAAAAACTAGATGCATTCACACCTTTAATGCATTATGTACTTATTTAATTCATGTATTCACATTTAATATGGTTCATGTATGGAGTTGAAAGTTTGGGAGTTGAATTTGAACTAATAGGTGAAGGGATGTGTCCTTTCATGATGCCATTTCAATTAGTATAAATAAGTTGTCATTTTGTCATTTGAACACAAGTTGAATTTGAATGAAATCTCATATTAAATTTAGTCTCTCAAGCTTTATGCTTTCTTTGTATTCTTATATTTCGAATGCATGTTTTATAACTTTCAATCTAGTTTGATCCATTAGATTGTGGAGAGTTCAAAATCTTGAAGTTAGGAACAAGTTCTCCTTTCTTCTTGATCATCCATCAACTTTTTCAAGTAAAATCTATTTAACTTTCTTGGGGTTGCTTTATCATTTCATTTTTGGGTTATTCCTTGTTTTCCCGTAGCATAGATACCTTCCAAATCAATTTTATAAAACTTGGTTACCACACTTGCATTTTGTTGCGTAATATTTATGATATTGCAATACCACAGTGTATGAGTCACGTTTTAGTATAGTGATTTATGAGTCCAAGCATAGTCCTCGGGAATGGGTTTCTAGATTAATTAATTACTAAGATATTTATCTTTAATTTTAGCTAAAGAAACAAAACGTGGATAGGTGATGAAAGTAAAAACAAACAACAGACTAACACGTGGAGACACGAATTGATAGGTTTGAGGAAAGTGATTATACAAGTTAATGACTCAACTAACACATGCAATGAATCAATGAGATGAATTTATAAACAAGAAGTAACATACTAAAGAAAACCTCTCGATTCTTAGTGAGCCTCATACATGCGATAAACTTCATAGTCTCCATATGAACCTATGACATGCATGGCATTAAGGAACTTCTTTATGTGTTTCCCTAAGATTTCTAGGTCATTCTCATGTAAGATTTCTAAGGGTTTGAAAATTTTGCTCTAATAGTTAAGAACGAATTGCCAAAAATAAGAACAAAACATGCTTCAATTCATGGTAAGAAAGTCTTAACAAGTAAATCAAATCCTAACTACAATGTCTAGCTACTCTAAATCACATGAAAATCAAACTAAACGTGTAGAAAATGTCTTCGAACGTTGTTACAAATTGAAAGAAAAGGAAATTAAACTTATGTGTTGATGTCGGTCCTTCGTCTTCGAGCTCTCGTCTTCAATCTCGAACCTCCATGAATGCTTTGACTCCCAAAAACGCTGTTTTCTTTCTTCTTACAAAGTGTATTTCGAAAATAGGGCAAACATCTACCAAATTCGGCTCCCTTTGCAAGAAATCATAAGGTTATATTTATAGATGAATTCGGTGCAACGTTGCAACGTTGTACACTAGACGCGTATCAAATATGGAAACTGTCGACAACGCTGAGAGTAGCGTTGCAACACCGCTACCCTAACGTGCGCGCCTTTCTGTCGATGTGGCGTTGCAACGCTGCAAGGCAGCGTTGCAACGCCCTCTGCGTGGTCCTTCATATATGCTTCCTTATCGAGATAGTGTTGCAATGCTATCAGTAGTGGTCTTCAACGCCTTTAAACAGCACGCTCGATGTTGCAACACTATCGGCAGCGTTGCAACGCCATCACTTCGGGTCATCATGCTTGGATTGATCATTTCTCTTTCAATTGATGTTATTTTTAGCTCCTAATAGCCTCATTTCGATCCCGAGTGATCCGAATTGTCTCCAATAGCTCTGTTTAAGCTCTTAACCTGAAATTGAGTGATTTAAACATGTAAAACCCCTGAAATCATTATAAAACTAACAATAATTAAGCCTAGGGATAACACATTTTGTGTGCTATCAAACACCCCCAAACTTAAACTTTTGCTAGTCCCGAGCAAAAACAGAATTAAACATTGAATTGTTCTTATACATGCATTTGATTCAAGCCTCAAAGATTTAAAAGAATATCTGGCAGTCACAGGAAACACTCAAACACTTCAGCAAGCAATTTAAAACTTTTCCTAAGTGTTCCTACTTGTGTGTGTGATTAACCTATGTTCCCTTCATTTTTACTAAGCCAAGATCAACTTTATTAGGCTTTCCATTCAACTTCCCCCTACACTGGTCATAATTACTAGTCTTTGAGCCTCCCCACATTTAAGAACTAAATAACTCTACTCAGCACTTCATCCCTTTTTTATCATTTTTTCTATTTTCTTCTTTTTTTGTGCAAGGACACTAACTTTCACACATCCACTGCAGGGACCCTTACCCACAACACTCGCTCAATGAGTGGCCTAACTGATCACAGTGAAGGTAGCTCTTTTTGCCCTCACGATTTTTTTTCTTAAACAAACAAACAAAAAATCGTGAGTCTGATTTTTCATGATACCTCAAACCTGGATTGTAATGTGTTGGGAGGTTATTCTGAGTCTGATTTCCTCCAAAGTTGTTGATTTTGTTGTTTCGGTAGTGCAATTGCTCCATAGTAGATTCTCCATTGGGTTGGGAGCATTGAGAGGGCATCCCTGTTCGTGGTGATCCTGCAAAATTATTCAGGGCATGAGTGAGAGATGCCATATGAGATCTAAGAGAGGTTACCTCATCAAGTTGATCTGATCCAACTCATCGGCTTAGATCATCATTGTCAGTAGGCCACCGGTAGTAGTGGCGATTGACACTTCCTCTAGGAGGGCACGTATATCTGGCACAGTCTCCGCCATGAAAGCCCCTCAAGAAGTGGCATCCAAAATGGTCCTGGTCTTACCTTCCAGTCCATTATAAAACAATTGTACCTGGAGCCAATCTGGGTAGCCATGCTGTGGGTACCTCCTGAGCATGTCCTTGTACCTTTCCCATGCCTCAAATAGTTGTTCTCCCCCCTGCTGCCTGAATGTTCCTATCTCAGTCTTTAACTTTGCACCTTTCACAGGTGGAAAGAATTTGGTCATGAAGGCTTGAGCCAACTACTCCCAGGAAGTGAAACTACCTGAGGGGAGGGACCCTAGCCATTCTCTAGCTCTACCCTGCAAAGAGAAAGGAAAGAGACGCAAGCGAATATTATCAGCAGAGATACTATTCATTTTAACTATACCATAGATTTGCAAGAAGTTCTGCAAGTGTGAGTTAGGATCTTCTGTGGCTAAGCCTTTGAAAGCACCTTCCCTAACCATTTGTATCAGACCTGTCTTAAGTTCAAAGTTATTGGAATTTATAGGGGCATGGACTATTCCAGCCTGCTCAGAATTAAACACAGGTTGGAAATACTCCCTGATAGGTTTAGGGTTATTGATGAGTTCCTGATCAGCCATTGCCTGAAGCTCTGCTCTTCCTTCCCTTAGGAGTCTCCTACAGGTCCTCTCGATCTTAGGATCAAAAGGGTGCAAGTCTGCAGCTCTCCCCTTGGGCATACACTGGAGGTACAAAAAGAAAAAAATTAGACAAAAACACAAATAACTAGAAAATAAAACAAAAAATAAAGACACGAAACATAAAACTTGGGTTGCCTCCCAAGAAGCGCTTTCTTTAACGTTTTTAGCTAGACGGTGACTTATCAGGATACATAAAATTACTCATATTTCTTTGGGCTCTTCTTGCTCGAATCGATATAGCCTTCTAAGTCTAAAAGGCTATCTTGCTTTTCATGGGCACCAGAGATAGAATTATTTTTGGTATTTTCGTTTAGTAAAATGAAAGAACTGAAATCAAAGCAAGACTCCTGAGTACAGGACAAATGGTTATAAAAAATAAAGGAAATTTCTGGGGATAAAAGAAAAGAAGACTTCTCAGCCTCTAACTCTATCACCTGGGTCTTCCCTATGGAACTAATTGTATCACCAATGTCTTCCACACTAACCTGATCATGGTGTGCCTCAGCCTCCCCCAAACTATCCTCACTAACATATGAACAAATCCCCCTAGGTGGCACCTCATGAGTGGTAAGGATAAGAAATGCTCCTGTAAGGCCTTAAGGGAAATTACTAGTTGGTTAAGATACTGAGCTCTATCCTTTACTATTTCCCAAAATCCTACCACCTCAGCTTCTAACCTATCCAACCTCTCTAATTCACTATGAACCAAATTTTTAAATTTCAATTCTAAGGTATATTCCGCCAATTGGTCCATAAGAGAAGATTTTTCTAGGGGTTGGTTAAGGTATGAAGAACTATGGTTCCAACTGCCTAGATGACTACCATTACATGAATGTTTATCAATTTTAGGTACAGAATGATAAAAATTAGACAGATGAAATTCAGAGCAATCATGATGCACATACCTAGGGTCCTGAGAGGGAAAATAGAATGGTGGAAACTCAAAATCATGCAAAGTCATGCTAAAAAAAAAAATCAGAAGTTCACACCAAGACTTATACACAATAGCAGCACAACCAAAAACAGGGAACAAATACTCAAAAATAACACAAAACTGAAATAAAACAAATAAGGAAACAAACAACACACATAACAAATAAGGAAAAACACACAGAAACACTTCAGTCTAAAATTTAAACACTTCAGTCTAAAATTTAAATTTTCTCATAATATTAATTAATTTAAATAACCGTCATTCTTCGGCAACGACACCGAAAACTTGTTGCGTAATTTTATGATATTGCAATACCGCAGTGTACGAGTCAAGTTTTAGTATAGTGATTTATAAGTCCAAGTATCGTCCCCGGGAATGGGTTTCTAGATTAATTATTTACTAAGATACTTATCTTTAATTTTAGCTAAAGAAACAAAACGTGGATAGGTGATGAAAGTAAAAACAAACAACAGACTAACACGTGCAGACACGAATTGGTAGATTTGAGGAAAGTGATTATACAAGTTAATGACTCAACTAACACATGCAATGAATCAATGAGATGAATTTATAAACAAGAAGTAAAATACTCAAGAAAACCTTTCGATTCTTAGTGAGCCTCATACATGCGATAAACTCCATAGTCTCCATATGAACCTATGACATGCATGGCATTAAGCAACTTCTTTATTTGTTTCCCTAAGATTTCTAGGTCATTCGCATGCCAGATTTCTAAGAGTTTTGATAATTTTGCTCTAATTCAAGCTTTATCTCTCGAGTCCACTTAAACCAACAAATTAAGAGTTAAGAACGAATTGCCAAAAATAAGAACAAAACATGCTTCAATTCATGGTAAGAAAGTCTTAACAAGTAAATCAAATCCTAACTACAATGTCTAGCTACTCTAAATCACATGAAAATCAAACTAAACATGTAGAAAACGTCTTAGAACGTTGTTACAAATTGAAAGAAAAGGAAATTAAACTTATGTGTCGATGCTGGTCCTTCATCTCCGAGCTCCAGTCTTCGATCTCGAATCTCCATAAATGTTTTGGCTCCCAAAAATGCTTTTTTCTTTCTTCTTATAAAGTGTATTTTGAAAATAGGGCAATCATCTACCAAATTCGGCTCCCTTTGCAAGAAATCATAAGGTTGTATTTATAGATGAATTCGGTGCAGCGTTGCAACGCTGCTACCCTAACGCACGCGCCTTTCTATCGATGTGGCGTTGCGACGCTGCAAGGCACCGTTGCAACGCCCTCTGTGCGGTCCTTCATATATGCTTCCTTATCGAGATAGCGTTGCGACGCTGCAAAGCAGCGTTGCAACGCTTTCGACAGTGGTCTTCAACGCCTTTAAACACCACGCTTGACGTTGCAACGCTATCGGCAGCGTTGCAATGCCATCACTTCGGGTCATCATGCTTGGATTGATCATTTCTCTTCCAATTGATGTTATTTTTAGCTTCTAATAGCCTCATTTCAATCCCAAGTGATCCAAATTGTCACCAATAGCTATGTTTAAGCTCTTAACTTGAAATTGAGTGATTTAAACATGTAAGAGCCCTAAAATCATTATAAAACTAGCAATAATTAAGCCTAGAGATAACACATTTTGTATGCTATCAAACACCCCAAACTTAAACTTTTGCTAGTCCCGAGCAAAAACAGAATTAAACATTGAATTGTTCTTATACATGCATTTGATTCAAGCCTCAACGATTTAAAAGAAAATCTGGCAATCACAGGAAACACTCAAACATAACACTTCAGCACGCAATTTAAAACTTTTCCTAAGTGTTCCTACGTGTGTGTGTGATTAGCCTATGTTCCCTTCATTTTTACTAAGCCAAGATCAACTTTATTAGGCTCTCCATTCAACTTCCCCCTACACTGGTCATAATTACTAGTCTTTGAGCCTCCCCACATTCAAGAACTAAATAACTCTACTCATCACTTAATCCCTTTTTTATAATTTTTTCTATTTTCTTTTTTTTTTTGTGCAAGGACACTAGCTTTCACACATCCAATGCAGGGACCCTTACCCAGAGCACTCGCTCAATGAGTGGCCTAACTGATCACAGTGAAGGTAGCTCTTTTTGCCCTCACGATTTTTTTTTCTTAAACAAACAAACAACAAAAAAATAAAAAAAACTCTTTCACATAATGCACATAATACACAGATCATGCACTTCATATTGTCATTCACCCTATCATGCAGTTTAACTCTCAAATCAGTTCTCAGACCTATTGAGATGACATCAAACTTCTAAGCCTAATAACTTTGTTCTAAGCATTTCAAAACTACAGGAACACAGGCTAAGTGCATAATAGTGTAGGAAAAACTCAAGAAAATTTTTAAATTAACTCGAATTCATGTCATGCTCTCAAGTTTCAACAGAATCACAAAGATTTCCAATTATATCTCGTCCTAGGATATCATGATCATACTTATGCAAAAGATCAATCAACAATTCAACACATACTCAGGACAGTCAGAACAATTAAACAATATCCCACCCCCAAACTTAAACTAAACATTGTCCCCAATGTTTGCAGAAATAAGCACAAATTAAGTATAAGGGTAAGAGTGAACAATACTGTCCTGGGTGATGGAGATCTTTCTGAGTTCCTTGGATAGCCAAAGCATGTATGTTGGAGTTCTATAGAGCGGGAGCATGGATTTCCAACGAAGGATGACATCGTCACAACCTACAAAGCAAAATAAACAAACTAGTAAATAAACTAAGAACTGAAAAACAATAAAAACAAACTAAAGACAGAAAATAAAAATAGGTAAAGCTTGGGTTGCCTCCCAAGAACCGCTTTGTTTAACGTCTTTCGCTAGACTGTACTCCCTCAAAGTGTTTCTTTCCTTGGTTGCAGTGCCTGGAGTGATGTGTTCATTTGGCCAATCTGTGTCTCTATATTCTTTGTTGCAGCTCCATGACTAGTCACTATACCAGATAGACTGGTGACTGCATTTTCTAGCTGGTTGGACCGACTTCTAGATTTAGCTATGAAGTAGTGCAATGTCTCTTCCAGAGATGGTTTCCTCTTTGATGTAGAAGCATGCCCTGTAGGAAGATTCAACACATTTTTGTTGTTAGCATAAGAGAAATTTTCATGATACCTCAAACCTGGATTGTAATGTGTTGGGAGGTTATTCTGAGTCTGATTTCCTCCATAGTTGTTGCTTCTGTTGTTCAGGTAGTGCAATTGCTCCATAGTGGATTCTCCATTGGGTTGGGAGCATTGAGAGGACATCCCTGTTCGTGGTGATCCTGCAAAATTATTTAGGGCATGAGTGAAAGATGCCATATGAGATCTAAGAGAGGTTACCTCATCAAGTTGATACAGTCCAGCTACTGGCTTAGATCTGTCATTGTCTGTAGGCCACTGGTAGCTGGCAGTTGACATTTTCTCCAGGAGGGCACGTGCTTCTGGCACAGTCTTCGCCATGAAAGCCCCTCCAGCAGTGGCATCCAAAATGGTCCTGGTCTTACCTTCCAGTCCATTATAAAACAATTGTACCTGGAGCCAATCTTGGTAGCCATGCTGTGGGCACCTCCTGAGCATGTCCTTGTACCTTTCCCATGCTTCAAATAGTTGCTCTCCCTCCTGCTGCCTGAATGTTCCTATCTCAGTCCTTAACTTTGCAGCTTTCACAGGTGGAAAGAATTTGGTCATGAAGGATTGGGCCAACTCCTCCCAGGAAGTGATACTACCTGAGGGGAGGGACCCTAGCAATTCTTTGGCTCTACCCTGCAAAGAGAAAGGAAAGAGATGTAAGCGAATATTATCAGCAGAGATACCGTTCATTTTAACTGTACCACAGATTTCTAAGAAGTTCTGCAAGTGTGAGTTAGGATCTTCTATGGCTAAGCTTCTGAAAGCACCTTCCCTAACCATTTGTATCAGCCTTGTCTTAAGTTCAAAGTTATTGGCATTTATAGGGGCATGGACTATTCCAGCCTGCTCAGAATTAAACACAGGTTGGAAATACTCCCTGATAGGTTTAGGGTCGTTATTGATGAGTTCCTGATCAGCCATTGCCTGAAGCTCTGCTCTTCCTTCTCTTAGGAGTCTCCTACAGGTCCTCTCGATCTCAGGATCAAAAGGGTGCAAGTCTGCAGCTCTCCCCTTGGGCATACACCTGGAGGTACAAAAAGAAAAAAATTAGACAAAAACACAAATAACTAGAAAATAAAACAAAAAATAAAGACACGAAACATAAAACTTGGGTTGCCTCCCAAGAAGCGCTTTCTTTAACATTTTTAGCTAGACGGTGACTTATCAGGGCACATAAAATTGCTCATATTTCATTGGGCCCTTCTTGCTCGAATCGATATAGCCTTCTAAGTCTAAAAGGCTATCTTGTTTTTCATGTGCACCAGAGATAGAATTATTTTTTGTATTTTCGTTTAGTAAAATGAAAGAACTGAAATCAAATCAAGACTCGTGAGTATAGGACAAATGGTTATAAAAAATAAAGGAAATTTATGGGGATAAAAGGAAAGAAGACTTCTTAGCCTCTAACTCTATCACCTGGGTCTTCCTAATGGAACTAATTGTATCATCAATGTCTTCCTCACTAACCTGATCATGGTGTGCCTCAGTCTCCCCCAAACTATCCTCACTAACATATGAACAAATCCCCCTAGGTGGCACCTCCTGAGTGGTAAGGATAAAAAATTGCTCTTGTAAGGCCTTAAGGGAAATTACTAGTTGGTTAAGATACTGAGCTCTATCCTTTACTATTTCCCAAAGTCCTACCACCTCAGCTTCTAACCTATCCAACCTCTCTAATTCACTATGAACCAAACTTTTAAATTTCAATTCTAAGGTATATTCTGCCAATTGGTCCATAAGAGAAGATTTTTCTAGGGGTTGGTTAAGGTATGAAGAACTATGGTTCCAACTGCCTAGATGACTATCATTACATGAATGTTTATCAATTTTAAGTATAGAATGGTAAAAATTAGACAGATGAAACTCAGAGAAATCATGATGCACATACCTAGGGTCATGAGAGGGATAATAGAATGGTGGAAACTCAAAATCATGCAAAGTCATACTAAAAAAAAACAGAAGTTCACACCAAGACTTATACATAATAGCAACACAACCAAAAACAGGGGACAAATACTAAAAAACAACACAAAACTGAAATAAAACAAATAAGGAAACAAACAACACACATAACAAATAAGGAAAAACACACAGACACACTTCAGTCTAAAATTTTAAATTTTCTCCTAATATTAATTAATCTAAATAATCGCCATTCCCCGGCAACGACACCGAAAACTTGTTGCGTAATATTTATGATATTGCAATACTGCAGTGTACGGGTCAAGTTTTAGTATAGTGATTTATGAGTCCAAGTATCGTCCTCGGGAATGGGTTTCTAGATTAATTAATTACTAAGATACTTATCTTTAATTTTAGCTAAAGAAACAAAACGTGGATAGGTGATGAAAGTAAAAACAAACAACAGACTAACACGTGGAGACACGAATTGATAGATTTGAGGAAAGTGATTATACAAGTTAATGACTCAACTAACACATGCAATGAATCAATGAGATGAATTTATAAACAAGAAGTAAAATACTCAAGAAAACCTCTCGATTCTTAGTGAGCCTCATACATGTGATAAACTCGATAGTCTCCATATGAACCTACGACATGCATGGCATTAAGCAACTTTTTTATGTGTTTCCCTAAGATTTCTAGGTCATTCTCATGCCAGATTTCTATGGGTTTTGATAATTTTGCTCTAATTCAAGCTTTATCTCTCGAGTCCACTTAAACCAACAAATTAAGAGTTAAGAACGAATTGCCAAAAATAAGAACAAAACATGCTTCAATTCATGGTAAGAAAGTCTTAACAAGTAAATCAAATCCTAACTACAATGTCTAGCTACTCTAAATCACATGAAAATCAAACTAAACATGTAGTAAACGTCTTAGAACGCTGTTACAAATTGAAAGAAAATGAAATTAAACTTATGTGTCGATGTCGGTCCTTCGTCTTCGAGCTCCCGTCTTCGATCTCGAACCTCTACGAATGCTTTGGCTCCCAAAAATGCTCTTTTCTTTTATTTTACAAAGTGTATTTCGAAAATAGGGCAAACATCTACCAAATTCGGCTCCCTTTACAAGAAATCATAAGGTTGTATTTATAGATGAATTCGGTGCAGCGTTGCAACGCTGTACCCTAGACGCGTATCAAATATGGAAACTTTCGATGGCGTTGCAACGCCGCTACCCTAACACGCGCGTCTTTCTATCGATGTGGCGTTGTGACGCTGCAAGGCAGCGTTGCAACGCTATCGGCAGTGGCCTTCAACGCCTTTAAACAGCACGCTCGGTGTTGCAACGCTATCGGCAGCGTTGCAACGCCATCATTTCGGGTCATCCTGCTTGGAATTATCCTTTCTCTTCCAATTGATGTTATTTTTAGCTCCTAATAGCCTCGTTTCGATCCCGAGTGATCCAAACGATACTCTAAAATACTTCGAGTTTTTATTACTTCGATCATGTGCATTTGCTCGTCGAGTCGATCATGATATGATGCTAATTAAGGACCCTTTGGAGTGAGTGCATACCAACAACTTAGTCGTAGATTTGGACAAGAACTGAATTGTCATGAGAGCCTCATCTAGCTAAATACGTTAAATAAAGTGTTTCTTGGGAGGCAATCCAAGGTTTCTATCCTTTTTCATTTTTCTAGTTATTTTCTTTTTAGTAGTAGGTTGTTTAAAAAGTGCCACTAAATTCCATTCCTATCATGCAGGCTCAATCATTAAGGCACCTTCCTCCTCTTAAGATTACTAAGGAAATCATGAGCACCTTCTCCTAGGAGGGTCCTTATTTTTCTTTTCCACTCTCCTATTATGATTTATAGTCAAATTTTTACATTGAGGGCAATGCTTAATTGAAGTTTAGTTTGGGGGTGGGAAGTTTTAGCATTATCGTAGAGCATGTTGTGTTTGCTAGATAAAATTTAAATTTTTTCAGCATGATCTAAATAAATAGTATTGTTTTAATGGTGGTTGAGATAACTTAGGATATGTATGTAATAATGGTTTGCTACAATAAAATTGCTAGAACATACCCCTCAAGTGAGTTAAATTTAAATTTTAGCTTAATTCTCCAATATAAAAATGCACCTACCTCTTCTATTTTTAGGTTTTTTTAAGGCTTAGGGTTATGTGATTTATATGTTTGTTGTCACCCTAAAAAGATTAAAAACCTTCTAGAAGGTTGATTTTCATGATAGATAATAATATTACGTCAGGGAAAGTTCATATGTTTGTATCTGACTCATAGAACTTCACTGTATATCCTAATAAATTAAAAGAAAATTGAAAAGAAAATGTATGCTTAAAGTTAAGAACAAAAAGATATACATCTCTTGTGTATAGTTGGGCCACTCATTGAGCAGGTGCTTTGAGTAAGAATTTCTACAGTAGAAGTTGGAAAGCTAGTGTCTGCTAGAATATTGAGAAAATTAACGCCCCGTTTGATAACCATTTGGTTTTTTAAAGTTATGCATGTTTTTTCACAACTTTTTTTCATCATCTTTACAATTAGTATCATCTTTCTTGAGGTACCATTTAAGTTTCTATCCAAATTTTAAAAATAAAAACTAGTTTTTGAAAACTACTTTTTTTAGTTTTCAAAGCTTAGCTTAGTTTTTAAAATCATAGGTACAAAGTACATAAGATAAAAAACTCAGTAGTAGATGTAGTATTTTTAGGCTTAATTTTTAAAAACCCAAAAGCTAAAAACCAAATGGTTATCAAATGGGGCCTAAGTTTAGGGAGGCCTACCCCGTGTTTAAGGCACCTTAGTAGAATATTAATGTCTTGAGTGTGAAGAAGCTAATAAAGCAAATATAGAGTCAGAAGTAGGAGAAATGAATTAAGGATTGTATAAAACTGTTATGGGTTGATAAAGACTAAAAATAAGAGAATTTTCACACACACAGGAAAATTTAGTTTAGATATAAATTTCTTATTGACGAGGTGTGTTCGATTATTTCTTATGTCATGAATTATTATTTGGAATAGTGAATTTGAAGCCCCATGAATGTTATTACCTTTTTCCTATCTGATAAGTGTATATTTTGCTCGAGGACTAGCTAAGACTTAAGTTTGGGAATATTTGATAGTACACACAAGTGTACTATTTCTACACTTACATTCTTGCTAATTTAGGTTTTATTCATGTACTTAATCTATTCATTTTATAGGATTCGAGCAAGTATGGAGAAATAGAGAAATCGAGAAAGAGATGGAGGATATTTGGAGAAAAATGATGTGTTTTGGAGAACTGGAATCAAGAAGAAGAAAAATGGAGCTTTGGGACCGAGGGAGTAGTGTTAAGATGTTGTTCCTAGCGTCTCAATGTTGAGATGTCTGTCCTAGCGTTTCAACGCTGCAACATTGGGTTTAAATAGAACATATTGTGTGTGAATTAAGGGAGTATATTTGGAGAGGTTCCCGTTTAGAAATCAAATTCTACTTTGTAATTGAAGTCAGAAGAGTTCTTTAAAGAGCCGAGTAAGGCATTTGACGCTCGAGATTGAGTTGTCTACGACGGAAACCAGTGTGGCATACGTAAAAGAGTTTTTTCCTTCTTGTAGTTTTTATTTTGAGACTTTGCATGAGTTTAGAGATTTATTTTTGACTAAAAATGTTGAACTCTGTGATTAGACTTAATTGTTTTAGAATTAATTTATTTCGAGATTATTATCTATGTTCTAATTCTTTTAAATGATAGTTCATCGTTTAGTTAATTCTTTGGAGCTTTTGGTATTTTTTAGCATGAGAATGAATCAACTGCTAAAAGAACTTATTAAATATTTGCATAACGTCATGTTTAATTATAAATTAGACTGGGAAGTTGATTTAATAGGTAAGCACGTATTTTGGTTGAGCTTGATAAAGTCAACTGATATGTTATGTAAAGTATTAATTTGCAAAAGAGTTGAATTTATAAATAATCTATTAAATAGATTAATTGTGATTTATTTGGTTAAAATCAAGGTTTAAAAGACTTTCTCTGAGTGTCTCCAATCTTGTAAATAGTACCTTAGGCTTTTAAGTTATTCTATTTTTTTATTTCGATTTCTCTAGATAAAATTAGAATTGAATAGTTGTGATAATTAATTAAGTATAAGAAAATCAATCCCTAGATCGACCCTGACCACTTTTACTATAAATTTAAGAGGTCTAGGTAAAAATTTATTATTTGATAGAGTCTTCGACAAACTCTTTATCAAATGCTATCATGCCTAGCTAATTAGGGTTAATTAGGCTACTTGATACTAGGTTGGGTTAATTGGGATTTAGGGGATCTAAGCTTGCTTAAAGGCTTTAGGCCACTTTTCTGTTAAGGTTGATTAGGTAATAAATTACTGATTGAATTTTGTTTTGGTTTTCGTTGATCGTTTACATTGTTGCATGTTTTACCCTGAATTAGTGCTTGAGGTGTGATCGTTGTCTTTATCTTTACTGGTTCCAGTCCTTCTGTTTATTTCATGTTTAATCCCTCTTTGTCTATGTTAATAAGAAATCCATATCTTAGAAATTAAATTTATTCGATTCCCTGTTGTTAGACCTGGTCCACTCTTAACTACTACAAGTAGTTAATTTTAGATCATTATTATAAATTGTATTTGATTGAGCCTTTGACATGTGATGAGAGTAATTTATGTCATGTTTATAAGATTATATTGTTGCACTTTATTTACCTTATTGAGTACTTTTATGCATTTTAATGTCTAATTTGCAGGAATTGAGCATTTTAGGATACACGAGCCAAAGGAGAATAATTAGGGGGAAAAAGTCATTTTGGAGGCACAAATAGGCATTTGGCATTAAGAGGATGAAATCAAGTCATTTGACCTGTGGGGGTGGCATTGCGATGCCATGTCGAATCTTTGTGTATATGAAAAATGGGACAGTGTTTCAACTTTGTCGTGAGGTTATAAATAGGAACTTTCGAGTTCAAGCAAAGAGAGTCGTTTTGGGAGAAAATAAACCCTATTTTCGATTGGAATACTAGCTAAGGGGCTAGAGGAGAGTTTTGGAGAGCCAAGGAGGGAACTCAGGCTCAAGATCGTGAACTACATGTCAGGGACGAATGTTGGCAAGCGACCTATAAGTTCTTCTCTACTTCCCTTGTCTTTTTATTTGTATTTAGGAGTTTTTTATTTGTTGTTTTGCAATGTAAATTTTTGTTATAGACACTTTTCATGGTTGTACATATTTGTGGATCTTGTATACTTGCAATTAATTGAATATAAACTACTTTTCTGTATCTCGTGCTTGAATGTCTTAACCTTAGGCCTAGGTTTTGTATGTTTAGATAAATTTAGCTTGGAAAAGTAAATTTAGTTGGAGAACTTAGATGCATGACTAGATTTGATTTATTGCATGGGAATAAATTAATCATAGAACCTTATGTGAATAATTTAATGTCATGTTTAGCCATAAAAATAGATTGGAAGGTTGATTTTGAAAGGAATCGATTTTCTGCAGCGGAAGACGTTGTGAAACGTTGTTGATTCGATGTGTGTGTGATTTCTTAAAATTGAACATATCGTCATATATTCCTAAGTTAAGCATGCTGATTTGATAAGGAAAACAGAGAGTAAACACTTTACTTACCTCTTGTAGACAACTTCTTGCAATTCCTCCTCGATCTCTCTCGATCCAACGAACCTCGTGAACACGATCCTTAAATCCAAACAAAGACACTTCCAAAAGCTCTTCTCGGTTGTTCTCGGGAGGTTGAAGGAGAGTTGTGGGACTCCTTTTGGAATTTGGGTTGGAGAAAGATTGTAGAGAATTGAGAGAGGCTAGAGAGAATTTGTGGTGTGTTCTTTGGATGGAATTCAAAAAATGAGAACTCTTGTTTTTTTTTTTTTTACCAAGTGCTTCACAAAATACCTATTTATAATGGTTTGTGGTGGAGTTACAATCTCCACAAATTCACCATTTTACCACAACCATATGACATGCAAATCATATTTGCATATCACATATAATATAAAGTATCTCATACCTTATTATACAAATCATATTTGCATAATTGTGGAATAATAAATTGAATCACATTCAATTTAATTTTATCAATTCAATTTCTCCAATTTAGCACTAATTAATAAATAGGCTAATCTATAGTTTATTATGAATCTAATTCATATAATTGACATAACTACCCAATTAATGAATTTAAACACATCAAATCCACTCCAAATTGTAAACCCTCAATTTGTCTAATTTTAGCCAACCGAGGGACCTAATGGACCTACACCTGATGAGCTCCAATGATATGAGATTAACCAATCAAACTCTTTGATCTGGTTAATCAATATTCATTAACTACGGTAACACTCCACTAAAGCCCGTAGTTGAACTCCCACCACTGTAAGACAAGTTGCGTCCATCGATATAACCAATCCCCGCGGTCGTCCCTTCACAGGTTGTTCGTAGTCACTGTTGGGTCAAATTATCGGTTTACCCTTGTGTCTACTTCTTGTTCCTTAAGTCTCACTGCTTCTCTAATGAACAATTTTGTTGTATGGTCCAACCATAAACAATGTCCCTCTCGGGCCAATGAGAGGGTGAGTGCCCGTTGTTCAAGCCCTGGAAACAACACTTAAGGGAATAACCTCTCTGGTTTCCCTAGTTCGGGAAACGAGTGAATTTCTTCTTGCGTAGTTAAGTTTCCAACTCCTCACGAGGTCTTGCCCCCAAGAAGGTAGGCATATTGGCATACTCAGACCACCCTAATCCGTACTAGTCAAAGGACAGATCCCCGCAGACAGGAGTCCGTAACACACTCATATTAAGGATATGAGTCACTAATGGTCATCTACGAAGTTATTAGTCCTACTGTTAACGGTGTTACATCAGTACGTCTAATAATTCACGGTCCGATCTTGTACAATCTCATTGCACAGGATGCCCCCACTCGCATGTCAACCACATGAAAGAACTGGATCACCTCGTTTGTATCTAATACAAAACGGGTCGCATCCACAGTGTAACCAGGATGAGGTTTCCAACCCTATCCATATATTGTAGACCGTTTGGGTCATTAACTCAAACGTGATCCTCCCCCGTGTGTCAACTACACACCGTTCAAGTACTATAATATGACCCTGGAGCTTAGTTTATTGGATTAAGTTTTATAAAATGCGAGATACAAAGTTTGATAAATCAATAACTTTTATTCATTTATAACAACTGTATTACAAACTACACGAGATTATGGCAAACACCCCAACAAATTTATTGTTTTACATGAGTTCAATTGAGTTCGAGAAAGTCAATTGATATCTTAGCAATTCGTGGTTAAGTCGTTATATTTAATTAAATTACAGATTAATACAAGTTGCATGTAATGTACACAATCATATTATTTTCTAAAATCGGACTCCACCCTTATACATAGTAGTTTAGGATTTTAATTTTTCCTTTTCTTAAGTTCGATTATATAAAGAAAATTGGATATTATTAATCATGGTACTTAATCTAAGAAAAACCCGTCCTTGAGATCGACCAAGGGCACTTATACTACAAATATAAAAGGTTTAGAATTAAATATAAATGATTATTTGGCAGGGCCTTCGACAAGCCTTTCGTCAACAAGCTCACTATCAAATTGGCGTCGTTGTCGGAGATTTCATTTATTTGATTTGTCTAGCTTGCTCCAATTCTAATATATTATCAATGTCTATAGCTAATTTTAACTTAGGTAAACAAAGAACACAACTAAAAAATATCTTGAGGTTTTTGTCTTATATCTAGTGTTGCGTGATTTTATGACCATGTAAAGCTACAAGTGCACGGTGTCAAGTTTTAGTATAGTAATAGTGAGTGCAAAGTATCGTTCTCAGGAATGGTTTTCTAGATTAATTAATTACTATGAATAATACCATCTAATTTTATTTAGAGAATTGAGAATTAGAAAAATTGTGATTAAAATTAAGTAAAATTAAAGATGAAGATATCTAAGAGAGAAAAAAAAAAACTACGAAATTGATTTTTCACTGATTGAACCATTATTTTAGTTAATTAGTCCAACTATGATTTTGCAAGACTATAAGCAAGAAGTAAACAAATAGAAATATATTATTTCAAGCTCAATTGATCTCATGCATTGCTATAAATTAAACCCAACGTGGTCGTCTAGATTTTAATAGCAAACAAGGCATTAAGTAACTTCTTTTGTGCTACTAAAAGAATTCTTCATTCACATGCAAGAATTTACAGATAGTTGTAATTGAATTAAATCTAGTCTAAAAGCCCCTTTTCCAAGCATACGTTTAGACCAACAAGACATGAAAACTTTGGCCAAAAGATGACAAGCATTAAGAACATTCAAACACATATAGCTATAAGGCAAAATCAAAGCATAGATTAATGTTGCACGAATTTGTAACCATGCAAAACTGCAAGTGTACAGTGTCAAGTTTTAATATAGTGATCAAGAATGGTTTTCTAGATTAATTGATTACTAAAATACTCACTCTAATTTTATCTAAAAAATCTTGTAGTTGTCAAAAGAGATGATAACAATGAAAAAGATATAGTGAAACACTAATGAGAAAAATGTCAGGGAATTGATTTCACCAATTGATTTATTATCATAGCGGATATATTTAACTCTGGTTTTGAAATTAAAAGCAAGAAAGTGAATTTAACCAAAATACTCTCGAGCTCAATTGACCTCAAGTACAACTATAAACCTAAAGTCTCCATTTAGATTTTAATAGCATGCAAGGCATTAAGAAAATTCTTTTAAATGCTTCTCAAAGAACTCTTCACTCTCGTGCAAGGATTTACTAAGAGTTTTGATAATCCTATTCTAGTTTAAAGATTATTCTCTCGAACTAAACTTAAACCAATTAATCATGCAATTCTTGGCCAGAAAAATACAGGCATTAAGCAAAAGTTACCAAAAATAATTCAATACAATCAAGTTCAAAACAAATTACTAAGATACTAAAACAATATGGCTACATCAATCCCCTAACTATGAACTTAGCTACTCATAATCACTAAAAACATATTAAATCCATGTTTAAGGACCATAAAACAAACTACAAAACTGAGAGGAAAGAAGAAAGAACACTTTGTGCCAATGTCGATCTTCGTGTTCGAACCCCGTCACGATCTCGGGCCTCCATTATCATGCTTGACCTCCAAATATCCTTCTCCAACTCCCTCAATACTGTAGGAATCAATTTTAGGGTCTAATTTCTCTAAAAATGGTTCTCTCGTGAATTAGCATATAAAAGACATATATATATAGGCAATCGACACGTCGTTGAGACGTTAGGTACAACATCACAACGTCTCGTCATAAGGTGCACACACAAATAAGAAAATCGAAGTATTGTTGAGACGTTGTGCGCAACGTCTCAATGCTACATACATGTTTGACGGAAACCACACGAGTTCTGGCGTCTCAACGCTGCAAAGCAGCGTCTCAATGCTGCTTGCATGGGAATTCAACCCGAGTCTTCATTTGCATGGTGTCTCAATGCAAATTCTGGCGTCTCAACACCCTAGTCTCAGGTTTTGGTGCTATTTTTGCTTCTCTTCTTCACTTGGCTTCATCATTTATACTTTATTTATTCCAAATGAGTTATAATCATTCAAAATCTCTTATTTTGCTACATTTTCGCTCTTTTCCTGATATCCAATAATATAAACTCTTGAAAGCATTAAATTGGATATAAAAACTAGCAAAATATATGCATAAGAATAACACATTTTGTGTGCTATCAATTAACAACTAAAATAATAAGTTCAATGACTACATCAATTTCCTAGAAACAAGTCAAGCCACTCATAATCATAAAAATAAATCTAAACTTGTATCGGCCAAAATCCATGAAATCAACTACAAATTGAAAGAGAAACGAAAAAACTCTTGTGATGTGTCGACTCTCATTCCCAATGAAATCTTCACGATCTCAAAGGTTCGAACCCTCATTCTTCCCTTCCAAGAATGTTCCTTTGCTCCCAAAATAGAATAGAAATAGATTATAGGGTTTTCGGTCTCCCAAAAAACTCCCTCCTTTTCGCAGGACATAACACTATATTTATAAACTTTGTGACAGTGTCGCGACGTTGTGGACAACATTGCAATGTTGTCTCGAAGATACACGCATAAATGGAAAAAAATCAAGCAGTATTGAGATGCTATACTAGCTTCTCAACGCTACACTTTTGGAGGAAACACGTGTTTGTAGTGTTGCAACTCTATGATATAGCGTTGCAACATTATGTGTGCGGGAACTTAGACTTGGTTGGCTGCAAATGTAGTGTTCAGACACTACACATAGAATCTCAACGATATGCTCTCAAGTATCTTTTTTTGCTTCTTTTCTTCACATGGCTTACTAATTTATGTTCTACTACCTCTATATTCACCATGATATCTCCAAAATCTTTGGTTTTACTCCATTTTCTCAATAACTAAAATTTAATCAAATAAACTCGTGAAAAACACTTAGGCTACAAAGACTAACAAAAATAAAGCCTAAGAATAACACATTTGTATGTTATCATCTAGGTACAAAAGGTGAAGTTCTACTTCTAGAATCTTCTCCTAGATTATTTTTATGAAAATACATGATCCAATCTTTTCAATATTGAATCTCACAAGACTATGTTAACTCAAGTGCAAGTTTAAGCTAACAATGAAACTTAAACTAAATAAAACAATGGTGCTTAATGTTAATCAAAGTTATTGAACTCACATGATGGGGTTTATCTCCTTGTTAAGGGACTTCATTGAACTCCCTCCAAGGAGTTTAGTTATTCATAAAAAAGAAGTCTAAAATGCAAAAACTAAAGCAGAAATGAGAATAGGAAATAACTCACTTCATTGAAATAATGAGCTTGAACATACTTTGAAATATGAAAAGAAAGGAAGAACTAAATGAAATTTAATTAAAAGAAACTACTACTTAATTCAAAGGGAAATATAGAAACTTACAACGCTGAAAAAATAAGGATAAAACAATAAGTACAACATTGAAAAACAGAAACATACAAAACTTGAATAAAAACCAATAAGGACCATAAGCTTGTTCTAATAAAGTTAGGAATTATAAAAAAGCCTCACTACATCACAATTGGGTTTAATCGACCTATGAACCAGAAAGAGAGGTTTAGCCGAGCATAGTCATGAACACTCCAACGACCACCATGGTCTTCATTGATACAATCCAAAAACTCTAAAAAACCGAAAAGAAACTAACAAAAACTATAAAACTAGAGATATTCTCGAAAATGGGAACAAAAGTCTAAAGGTGTCTCCTTAAACCTAAATGAAAAACTTGTTTTTATAATAGGAGAAAACATCTAGACGCTAAGAAGAGTGTCTAGACGCTCCCTTGTTAGCTTTAAGGCTTCAATCCAGCTAAATATTTTGATGATAACAAACTCATTTTTTAGTGATCCTTTTAGTGTTTCAAATGGTTTATCTTGTAGAGCTAAAAGAGACGAAGTACAACCCACTTTGAATCGTTCAAATCGGAGTTCAAACGAAGGAGATATGAGCAAAAGAAGTTTGAAAAGGAAAACCAATAAGGCAGTGACACGTGGCACTGTGTTGACGTGGTGGCGACTGAGGTGGCGATGACGTGGAGATGGCATGACAGTTGATGTGGTACTCCAACGGTCGAATAGGATGAAGTGGTGTTGGCATGGCAATCCAACAGTTTGGTTAGCTAACGTGGCGAATGACGTGGCATCTAGCGATCATACTTTGATGACATGGCACATAACAACTTAATTTTGCGGACGTGGCATACGTGGAGGAATAAAAAGCGTACATGTGGCGATAAACTATCAAAAATTTAAAAATTTGAAATTCAAATGATTTACAAAATAATAATAATAATAATAAAAAGGAAAAGGATGTCACACATATGGATATTTTGGATGAGAATCTTTTCCTTTCTCTCCCTCCATTTATACACTTTAATCTTTCCAAAATTCAACCATTCAATCTAAACCATCCATCTTTTTTTACCTAAATCCAAGGACCTATCTTCAATTTGTTCAAAATCCTTTTTAACCATGAAAGCATCATCTTTCTCATACTTTTTTTAAAAAAATTCCAACAACCAATAGCTCTCCAAAAAGCTCCAAAAAGCTTCTATTTTCAAGAATTCTCACTAAGCTCTTCAACCGGCATCTCTACTATTATGTGAGAATTTTCTTTAGAGTTTTATTGTGCAATCTGACACTTGTGTACCTTGCTTTCAAGAAGCAACTCTTTTTAAATTTTATTTGGGAATTTCGATTAAGGTATGGGTACACCTTGGGTGTTGTGTGAAAAGTAAATTGGTTTAATCCTAAACCAGGAAAAGGATTGGGCTTCTCTTTAGTCTAGGAAAAAGAGGGTCGTGACAGTTTGGTTCTCACCTGCAAGAGGATCGAATTTAGTAAAATACTCAAGAGGAGCTTGGGGAGTGGAGTAGGCAATTTGCTGAACCACTATAAATTTTCGGTATCCTGTTTTCCCTCAACTTTTTAATTTTCACACTTTCTTTTTTATTCTAGCATTTTATTAGAGTGCATGTTTTAGGATTTGCTTCGTTCAAATTTTGTGGCTGCAATCTTTTTATTATTGCATTAGAACTGCATGTTTTAGATTTTACTTCGTTAAAATTGATTGAGTGCAAATTTCTTAAACTTTTCATTGGGTTGAAAAGTGCGTAAAAGATGTTGAAATTAATTTTTAAAAAACCAAAAAGTTGGAAGACAACCCTATTCACCCTCCTCTAGTGTTGTCATACGGTCCTACAATTGGTATCAAAGCGAGTAGCTCGGTTATTTTTTGTCTGGAAGGGTATTTAAATTTTTTTTTCAATTTTTTTTTAAAACTCTTTTTGTATTTTTCTCAAATCTGTAATTTTTTTTAAAATTAAAGAAAAAAAAAGTTGATTTTGGAGTTTTAAAAGGGTTCTTTCACTAGAAAATTTTTCATTGAAAATTGACTCTTAAAATTCTATTATTTTTTTTTTTACTTTTTAAACTCTAAATCAGTTTTGAAATTTTATAGAAAAAATACCTTCGCTGAAATTCATTTTAATTAAAAAAATTTATTTATTTTTTTGTTTTTATTTTAATTTTTTCCTTTCTGAAACTCTTAATTGTTCGAGCTTATGGCAAATGTTGGAATAAATGGGTTTGTAGAGGGTCAATCTACCACTAGGCCACCTTTTTTTTATGGAAATAATTATGCCTGGTGGATGACGAGGATGAGAATTTATCTGTTATCCATTGATTATAACTTGTGGGAAATAGTCTCTAGGGTCCTATTGTCCCAACTAAATTTGTTGCAAATTAGAAAGTGTCTAAAAATGAAAATGAGTTCAATGAAGATGATAAAAAGAAAGTGTATTAATTTGAGAGTTGTGAACTATCTGTTTTGTGCCTTATGTCCTAATGAGTTTAATCGAGTCTCTACATGTAACTCTGCTAAAGAAATTTGGGAGATGCTCGAAGTAACTCATGAAGGAACGAATTAAGTAAAAGAATAGAAAATTAGCATGTTAATCCATAATTACGAATTATTTAGAATATATGCAAATGAGACTATTTCTAAAAAGTTTACTCAATTTACTAATATCGTAAATGCCTTGAAAGGATTAGGAAAAACTTACTCTACCTCTGAGAATGTCAGGAAGATCCTTAGGTCATTGCCCAAAAGTTGTGAAGCTAAAGTCACGACGATTCAAGAAGCTAAAGATCTCTTAACACTTCCTTTAGAGGAGCTCATTGGGTCTCTCATGACACATGAGATAATCATGAAGGGTAACATGGAGGATGACATAAAGAAGAAGAATAACCTAGCATTAAAGTCTACTCAAGCTCAAAACAGTTATGAAAGTGAGGATGAATTAAATGATGATGAATATGTGTATCTAGCCAAAAAGTTCAAGAGGTTCCTTAAAAAGAAAAAATTCTCCAAGAAAAGTAACAGTCAAGAGTGAAGGGAATGTGAATCCCGCAGCGGAAAATGACATGATACGTCGTGATTTTCGTAATGGAACTGATTTCTTAAAATTGAATTTAACACTTAAATTCTAGGCTACATGTTGATTTTCAAGAAGAAAACAAAAAGTAAAGGGTACTTACTTGTTGAAGAACACTTCTTTAAGATTTTCTTCTCCGGTCACGAACCTCTTCGCAACTACGATCTCTACAATCACGATCTCTCGAACCGAGCACAATGACACCTCCGAAAGGTCTTCTCGGTTGTTCTCGATCGATTGAGGGAGAGTTGTTCCCTTTGGATTTTGGGTGGAGAGAATTTTGAGAGAAAGTTGAGAGAAAAGAGAGCTCTTGGAAGATTGAGTTTCCAAAAAAATGAGCAATTGTTGTACAAAAGGCTTCTCACCAAGCCTTTATATAATGGTGAGTGGTGGAGTTGAAATCTCCACCAAATCACCATTTTACCACAACCTTATAATATGCAAATCATATTTGCATATTACATATAATAAGGTATCCCATACCTTATTATACAAATCTCATTTTATATAATTGTGGATTTTTTAATTGAATCACATTCAATTTAATTTCTCTCAATTCAATTTCTACAAATTAGCACTAATTAATCAATTATGCTAACCTATAGTTTATTATGAATCTCATTCACATAAAACTATATGTCAACTATATCATATATAAATGACATAAGTACCCAAATAATGAATTTGAACACTTCAAATTCACACCAAACTGTAAACCCTCAATTTATCCAGTTTGAGCCAACCAAGGGACCTAATGGACCTACAGATGACGAGCTCCAATGATTCGAGATTAACCTGTCAAACTCTTTGACCTAGTTATTCAACATTCATTAGCTACGGTAACACTCCACTAAAGCCCGTAGCTGCACTCCCATCATTGTAGAACAAGTGTGTTCATCAATATAACTAATGCCCGTGAGTTGACCCTTCACAGGTTGTTTGTAGTCACAGCTGGGTCAAAATTATCGTTTTACCCCTGTGTCTACCTCTTGCTCCTTAAGTCCCACTGCTCCTCTAATGAATAACTACGTTGCATGGTCTAACTATAAATAACATCCCTCTCGGGCCAATGAGAGGGTGGGTGCCCGTTGTCCAAGCCCTGGAGACAACACTTAAGGGAACAACCCCTCTAGTTTCTCTAATTTGGGAACGAGTGAATTTCATCTCGCGTAGTCAACTTCCCAGCTCCCCACGCGGTCCTGTCCCTGAGAAGATAGGCATATTGGGTGAGTAACTGTGACCACCCTCACCCGTACTAGTCAAAGGGACGGACCCGCAGATGGAGTCCGTGAACACGCTTTGATTTAAGGTCGAGTCACTAACGGTCATCTACGAAGTTATTAGTCCTATATTGTTAACGGTGTTACATCAGTAAGTCTAATAATTCATGGTCCGGTCTTGTACAATCTCATTGCACAGGATGTCCCCACTCGCATGTCAACAACATGAACGAGCTAGATCACCTCGTTTGTATCTAATACAAAGTGGGTCGCATCCATAGCGTATCCAGGATTAGGTCTCCAACCCTATCCGTATACTGTAGACCATTCGGGTCATTAACTCGAACGTGATCCACCCTTTGTGTCCACTACACATCGTTCAAGTTCTAGTTCTCTCATAATTCAATGACCCTGGAGCTTAGTTTATTGGATTAAGTTTATAAATATGCGAGACACAAAGTGATGAAAAAATAACTTTTATTTATTTCAATAAGGAATATTACAAACTTACACGAGATTAGGTCATACATCCCAACAAAGAGGGAAAGGGAGAAAAGAGCAATAAGAACGCAATTATATGCTTTGAATGTAAGAAGCCTGGACACGTGAAGTGGGACTATCCACAAAGGAAGTCATCGAGCAAGAAGGCCATGAAAGCTACTTGGGATGAAAGCGATGAGAGCGAATTTGAAAGTGAAGGAGAAGTAGCCAACCTCTATTTTATGACATTCGGAGACAATGATGACGACGATGAGGTAATTCTTGAAAACCTTTCCTTTGATGAACTTGTTGAAGCTTTTAATGAAATTAAAAATGAATTTGAAAAATTAGGATGCAAATACATGTCTCATAGAAAGAAAAATGCTAAAATAGCTCACGAAAATAATGACCTATCAATTGAGCTAGAAAATATAAAAGAAGAAAATGAGACTTTAAGAAAAGACCTTGATATGTCTAAATCAAATTTTCATGTGTTAAAAGGGGAATATAAAATACTAGAAAATATAAAAGAAGAAAATGAGAAATTAATAAAAGATCTTGATTTATCTTAGTCAAATTTGCATACTTTAAAAGAAAAATATAAATATTAGAAATTAAAAATAAAGATTTATCCTCTACCTTAGTAAAATTTACTAATGGGAAGAAAAAAATCTAGACATTATGATGGGTAAACAACAGGGGATTTTTTTTATAAAAGTGGTATATGTTACAAACCTCATCAAAAGCAAAAGAAATTTGCAAATTATTTTATGAAAGGAAGTACCATGTCATCGATTGTTTGTCATGCCTGTGGAAAACATGGTCACAAAGCCTATGCTTGTAATTTAAGGAAATCCAATGTTATAAATGAAAATAAGAAGAGATGGATTCCAAAGTTTTTATTGACTAATCTCCAATGACCCAAACAAATTTGGGTACCTAAGATTACATCTTGAGAATAAATTTCTTTCAGGTATGTTTGAGATCAATAAAGAACAAGTGGTACTTAGACAATGGGTGTTCAAAACACATGACTGGGGTCCACACAAAATTTTCATTCCTAGAAAAGAAAAATGGAGGATACGTTACCTTCGGTGACGAAAAAAAGGGTAAGATCACTGGCAATGGTAACATAGGTAATGGTTCAAATTTTCTTATTGACGATGTTCTGTCAGTGGATGGATTAAAGCATGATTTACTAAGCATTAACCAATTATGTGATAAGGGATATAAGGTAGTTTTTAATGATAAAAATTTTATTATTGAAAATGCACGTGATGGAAAAAATCTGTTTGTTGGAAATAGAGATAGAAATGTGTATACTGTTGATCTGATGAATTGTCCTGTAGTAGAAAATAAATGTTTGTCTGCTTTGCATGATGATCCTTGGTTGTTGTTGTTAGGTTTTATGTCCTAAAACTTGTGAGTTTGTAAATTAAATGTATATTCTATTTTGCAATAAAGTTGTTATTGAGATTTATTCAGTAAAGGTGTTATTGAATAAAGTGAATTGTATATTTTGAACCCTAATCAAATAAAGAACCCATGGCTATAGGTTGTATACTTGAACTTTATGTGTGACATAAAAGTGGATCAGGTTCAAGTTATAGCCACAACAGTCTATAGTATACGGCCGGATAGGGTTGGGTACCTTATCCTGGAGACACTATGGACGTGACCCACTTTGTAAAGTACAAACGATGTGATCCTGAATCGTTCATGTGGAGACATGCGAGTGGGGGCGTCCTATGCAATGAGTTTGCATAAGACTAGACCGAGAAATAGTCACTTAGACTTGATAACTCCGTTTACTGTCTTAACTGACTATATTCATACGATGACCTAGGTAACTCGATCTTAATCCTGAGTGTGCCATGAACTCCTGTTTGTTCGGATTATCCTTAGATTTGCATGGGTGAGAGTGACCTGAGATTGTCGACACAATAAGCCTCCCATTTCAGGGATAAGACCGGGTATATAGCTGGGAACATAGTTCTGCAAGATGGAATTCGCTCCTATCCGTTTAAGGGATTAGTAGAGAGGTTGTTCCCTTAAGTGTTGACTCTGGGTCTTGAACAATGAACCCACCCCTCTCATTGGCCCGAGAGGGATACAGTTTGTTGGTTGGACTGCAAACCAATTGTTCATTAGAGGATCAGTGGGACTTAAGGAACAAGAACTAATTACAGGGGTAAAACGGTAATTGTGACCCAGCTGTAATTACGAACGACCTGTGAAGGATCGACTTACTAATCATGGTTATATCGAGTGGACAGAAATATATCTACTGTGAGGAGAGTGCAGCCACTGGACTTTAGTGGAGTGTCTCGGTGGTTAATGAATGTTGATTAGCTAGGCTAAAGAGTTTGGTCGATTAATCTCGTATCGTTGGAGCTCATGATCTGTAGGTCGTTGGAGCTCATGATCTGTAGGTCCATTAGGTCCCCTTACTAGCTCGGACTAAGCCTTGTAACATTTTGAGAGAAAAGATTTTGAATTGTTCAAATTTAGTTTTGGGAGAAAACGTTAATTATATGTGATATATTAAACGTGTCACAGTTTAATTATGAATTAAACTATAATAAAGAAAATGTGGAAATATTAAAATATGATTTAAATATTGGTTCGGTTTATAACATGAATAGGGATTCATGTTCAAACGGTCGATTTAAGAAATCGGGATTGGTCCAATTATTTAATTTGATATTTGATATTAAATTAAATAAATTATTTAATTAAATTATTTAATTAATTTAATTAATAAATTAATTTTAATTTAAAATTAATTTCATATTAATTTTGAATTAAAAAATAAATGAAAATTCAAAATTGATTTTGATGTTTTAATTGGACCAAAATGAAAAGGGTGAACAAGCTTCTTTGAATGTCAAATTCACCATAATTGAGCACCTGCTTCTTGTTTAATCCTTCTCATCTTCTTGCTGTCATCTTCTCCTAGCTTGAAGAAGCTTTTGGTTTCTTTAATTGAAGAAGAAACCATTAGATTAATAAGGATTTATCATAATTTTTATCATTCACGTTTTTCAGACCTTTCTCCCATCTCTCTTCAAATTCTCTCTATCAAAGATCTCACAATCTGTTCCAAGGCCTGAGGATAGTAGGGAAGACACTAGAGGTTGTCCACAAAGTGTTTGTGACAAGAAATTGCCCACAGATTAGGAGAATTTTGAATAACAAAGGTATGTGTTCATACTCTCTGTTTTCCAGATTTGAGCATGCTTTTTATTTCGTAAAATTGATCACCTTAGAGTGTTCAAGATCCAAAATTGTTTCCGCTTTCTTAATCTACACTCTTTCAGTTGTGACATAGAAGATTAGGACATGCTAGTATGCATTTAATTTCAAATATTTCTAAGAAATCCCTTGTTAGAGGTCTTCCAAAATTAAATTTTGAAAAAGATAAAGTTTGTGATGCTTGTCAAATGGGTAAACAAACTAAGTTTTCTTTCAAAACAAAGAAAATAGTTTCTACCTTTAGGCCTTTGCAACTATTACATATGGATCTTTTTGGACCTACTAGAGTTGCAAGTCTAAGGGGAAAACATTATTCTTTTGATATAGTTGATGATTTTTCAAGATTCACATGGTTTTTATTTTTATCTCATAAGGATGAAGCTTTAAAATCTTTTATCAGTTTTTTCAAAAAGAATTCAAAATGAAAAAGGTTTTATGATTTCAAAAATTAGAAGTGATCATGGAGGAGAAATTGAAAATGCTTCTTTCGAAACTTTTTGTGAAAAAAATAGTATTTCTCATGATTTTTTCTCTCCAAGAACACCTCAACAAAATGGAGTTGTAGAAAGGGAAAAATAGGTCTTTACAAGAATTAGCCACCTCCACGCTAAATGAATATAATTTGCCAAAATATTTTTAGGTTGAAGTTGTTAACACTGCATCCTATATAATGAATAGAGTTTTAATAAGGCATGTGTTAAATAAAACTCCCTATGAGCTTTTTAATGATAAAACTCTGAATATCAACTGTTTCAAAGTCTTTGGTTGCAAGTATTTTATTTTGAAAGACAAAGGGAAACTTGGAAAGTTTGATTAAAAAATTCATATTGGCATATTTTTAGGATATTCTGCATGTGGTAAAGCATATAGAGTTTTTAATAAAAGAACTCTTGTTGTTGAAGAGTCAATAAATGTAGTATTTGATGAAACACATGTTGCATTTAATTAAGTGTCTGTGAGTGATGAATTAGAAAAACCTTTTGAGGAGTTGAATATTCAAGATAAGTACACAAAAGTAGTAGCAAATGAAAGCCAAAAAGAGCAAGAGGAAACCCTCCCTCAGGATTGGAGATTCTCTACTCACCATCCTTAAGAGCAAATTATAGGTGATGTATTTCAAGGAGTAAAGACTCGATCTTCTTTAAATGCCTTAAATAATCTTGCATTTGTGTCTCAAATTGAACCAAAGTCTTTTAAAGATGCTGAATGTGATGAGTTCTTGTTAATGGCTATGCAAGAAGAATTGAATCAATTTAAGGAAAATAATGTGTGAGAGTTAGTTGTGCGCCCTAGTAATCATTCAGTTATTGAAACTAAATGAGTATTTAGAAATAAAATAGATGAATAAGATAATATTGTTAAGAATAAAGCTAGGCTAGTTGTTCAGGGTTACAATCAGGAAGAAGGAATAAATTATGAGGAAACATTCGCTCATGTTACTAGACTTGAGTCAATTTGCATGTTGCTTGCATTTGCATCTCATAAGAATTTTACCTTATTTCAAATGGATGTGAAAAGTGCTTTTTTAAATGGTTTCATTATGGAGGAAGTCTATGTTGAACAACCTCCAGGATTTGAAAGTTTTGAAAATCTAGATCACGTTTTTAAACTAAATAATGCTCTTTACGTTCTTAAACAAGCCCCTCGAGCTTGGTACAACCGTTTGACTAAATTTTTACTTGAAAATGGGTTTAAAATTGGACTTATTGACACTACACTTTTTATTAAAACCAAAGAAAAGAACATTTTGCTAGTACATATTTATGTTTATGATATTATTTTTGGTGCCACTAACCCTTCTTTCTGTGAAGAATTTTCTAAGTGTATGCATAGTGAGTTTGAAATGAACATGATGGGAGAACTCAAGTTCTTTCTCGGGCTTCAAATCAAACAACTCGAAGAAGGAATCTTCATAAATCAAGAAAAGTATACAAGAGACCTACTCAAGGGATTAAGTTCGATAATGAAAAAGTAGCAAAGACCCCAATGAGCACAACTACAAAGCTCGATAAGGATGAAAAAGGTAAAAACGTAGATATTAAAGCTTATCGAGATATGATCGGATCTCTACTTTACTTAACTGCAAGTAGGCCAGATATTATGTTTAGTGTTTGCATGTGTGGTAGGTTTCAATCTTGTCCTAAAGAATCACACTTGCATGTTGTAAAAAGAATCTTTGAATATCTACTTGGAACTGTTGATTTAGGTCTGTGGTATCCTAAGAATGCATCTTTAGACTTAATTGCATATTTTGATGCTGATGTTGTTGGGAGTTTAACTGATAGGAAGAGTACTAGTGGAACATGCCATTACTAGTGGAACAAGTCATTTCTTAGGTAGCTCAATAGTATCTTGGTATAGTAAAAAGCAAAACACTATTGCACTATCCACTACTAAAGCTGGATATATTGTTGTTGCAAGTTTTTGTTCTCAGGTTTTATGAATGAAACAAACCTTGCATGATTTTGGTTTAAATTTTGAACAAGTACCTATCTTTTGTGATACACTAGCTCAATTAATTTAACCAAAAATCCTATTCAACACTCTAGGACAAAACATAGAGATATAAGGCATCACTTTCTTAGAGAGCATGTACAAAAATGTCAAATTGTCATAAATTATGTTCACACAGAGAAACAAGTAGTAGGCATTTTCATAAAAGCTTTAAATGAAGAAGCCTTTTGTAAAAATAGATTTGCTGCATTTGGTATCCTTCGAATTTAATGATATCATTATGCTTAATAGGGGTAGCATGTATTATTTAATTGTATATTGAATCCAAGGGGAGCTATTTATCTCTTTTATTATGTGATTGAGGTGGAGAATCCAATTTGTGTCTTTTTGGTTATAACAAAAGGAGGAGAATATATTTAAAAATGCCTACATTATTTACAGGTTTGTCATCATCAAAAAGAGGGAGATTGTTAGCTTTAAGGCTTCAATCAAACTAAATATTTTGATGATAACAAACTCAAATTTTTTACTAATGCTTTTAGTGTTTCAAAGGGTCTATCTTGTAGAACCCGAAGAGACGAGTACAACACACTTTGAATCACTCAAATCAAAATACAAACGAAGGAGATATGAGCAAAAGAAGTTTGAAAAGGGAAACCATTAAGGCAGTGCACGTGGCACTGTGCTCATGTGGTGACGACTGAGGTGACGATGACGTGGAGATGGCATGGCAACTGATGTGGTACTCCAACGGTCGAATAGGATGATGTGGCGCTGGCATGGCGCTCCAACAGTTTTATTAGCTAACGTGGTGAATGGCATTGAACCTAACGATCATACTTTGATAACATGACACATAACAACTTAATTTTACTGACGTGGTATACATGGACGAATAAAAAGCGTATATGTGGCGAGAAGCTGTCAAAAATTCAAAAATTCGAAATTCAAATGATTTAAGAAAAATAATAATAATAATAAAAAGGGAAAAGGATGTCACACATATGAATATTTTGGAGGAGAATCCTTTCCTTTCTCTCCCTTCATTTATACATTTAACCTTTCCAAAACTCAACCATTCAATTTCAATCATCCATCCTTTTTGACCTAAATCCAATGGCATATCTTCAATTTTCCAAAATCCTTTTTAACCCTAAAAGCATCATCTTTCTCATACTTTTTTTTAAAAAAAAAATCAGCAAACAATAACTCTCCAAAAAGCTTATATTTTCAAAACTTTTCACCAAGCTCTTCAACCGACATCTCTACTATTGTGTGAGAATTTTCTTTAGAGTTTTATTGTGCAATCTGAAACTTGTGTACCTTGCTTTCAAAAAGCAATTTTTTTTTAATTTTATTTGGGAATTTGTATGAAGGTGTGGGTACACTTTGGGTTGTGTAAAAAGTAAATTGGTTTAATCCTGAACCAGGAAAAAGATTTGGATTTCTCTTAAGCCTAGGAAAAAAAGGGTAATGATGGTTTGGTTCTCATCCGCAAGAGGATCGGATTTAGTGAAATACCCAAGAGAAGCTTGGGGAGTGGAGTAGACAATTTGTCGAACCACTATAAATTTTCGGTGTCCTCTTTTCCCTCAGCTTTTTAATTTTCACACTTTATTTTTTGTTCTAGCATTTTATTAGATTGCATGTTTTAGGATTTGCTTCGTTGAAATTATTTGACTGCAATCTTTTTATTATTGCATTAGAATTGCATGTTTTAGATTTTACTTTGTTAAAATTGATTGAGTGCAAATTTCTTAAACTCTTTCATTGGGTTGAAAAGTGTATAAAAAATGTTGAAATTAATTTTTTAAAAAATAAAAAAGTTGCCATACGGTCCTACATCCCCCATCAACATAAGGGAAAAATCTACAAAAATATGTAGGGCATCGAAACGCTTGAATCAACATCTTGGCAAGCCTCCCCACAACATCGAGCGAGCCCTCATCTTTCAGAATGCGCCGGTGTCTAGACGCTTGGAACAACGTCTAGACGCTTGGAACAACGTCTAGACGCTTGTGTATGGGTCTTCTTGCTTAAGATTGGATGGCATCTAGACGCTTCGTTATAGCGTATAGACGTTCTACTAGCGGTTCTTTTGGCTTGTCTAACTCTTTTTCTTGTAATTTGATGCATCTTTTTGCTCATTTTCACCCACTTAGCCCTTAATCCTTCCTTAGCCTCCTAAAACACTCTAAATTAGAATCTCTTATAAAATAGACAAATAAGCACATGAGTCTAGCTGAACTAGCATAAAATGAATAGATAGAATAACACTTTTATAGTGATATCACGTTTAATACTCGGTTTTGGATGGAAATAACTCTTCGATGAAGAGTTATCACATACTAAAATTTGTAGTGCAGGTCATCTCACAATTTGATAGCTAAGGATGACCGGGTGACAATGAAGCGACGATCACGTGGGATCACGAAGTGACATCGAACATGAAAAGTCTAATCTACCTAAAGTGGAAGAATCAAGTTGAGGTCGACCAAACTGAGGTCAAGGTCGAGCAGATTCACGGAGCACAAACCTAAAGTTCTTTCTGGAAAGGTAACATCCTTAAGAACCAGAAGGAATTTAGGGACCTTCAAGGAAATATTCTCAATTCTCGTGAAGAGAGGTGTGATCTAGAGGCTTTTTTTTTTAGAAAGTTGACATTCTTTTACTGATGAGATCATACAAGAGAAGATTTCTGAGAAGTTCAAATGGTTGGCCACCACCTCATACAAAATGGATCCATTGATCCTATACAGTACTTGGACACCTATCAATCACAAATGGAATGACATGGAATTTCAGCAGCCGTCAAATATGGGCATTCTCTTCTACCTTAAGAGGATCAAGTAGAGAATGGTATAGGAAGTTGAAGAGAAAATCCATTGGCTCCTTCAAAGAGGTAGCAAGAGTGTTTGTAACGCAATTCTTAGAAGGTCGAGATCAATGTAAGCCTTAGATGCACTTGCTCAACATTAAGCAAGGGCCAAAAGAGACATTACGTGATTATGTCTCGTGCTTCAACAAGGAAGCATTGCAAGTTGAAAGATTCACAGACATCACTACTCTGATTACTATTGTAGCAGGATTACAAGACAAAGAACGACTCAGATCGATCAACAAAAAAGAAGAAACTTCTTATGTTGTGTTCATAACCGGGGCTCGAAAGTATATGAGCGCTGGAGAGTTGATGCAGTCGAAGGACGAAGCAGCATCTGATGAAGAAAGAGGCAGTAAACATGAAGAATACAAAGGGCACACGAAAAATCACTTTTCTTGCTAAAAAAGGAAGAAGGATGAGGAGAGTGGCCGAGGCTGACAAGACCCCATGGTCATCTACGACTAAAAATTTGAGAAGTACACTCCCACGACCCTCCCGCATGAGAAAACCTTAAAGGAGATTCGTCATTTAAATTTGGTAAAGTTTCCTCGCAAGAAGAGGACTCCGTTTGGAAAGAGAGACAATGACAAGTATTGTTTCTTTCATAGAGATCACGACCATGCAACTCATCATTGTTATTAGTTACAAGATGAGATCAAAACTAATCAGAGAAGAGTATCTGAATGAGTACGTGAGGGATAACTCAAGGTCGAGGTCGGCTAGAAAATGTCGAGGTTAACTAGATAAAGAACCCCCATGAGAGATCAAGTAACGAGCATGAAACACACCTTGGCAAAGCCAAAGCCGACCACACGCTTATGAACTACTAACGACTTTTCTTTGTTTACTTCTCCGCTAGTTAGAATTGCTTTTGACAACTTCTACAAGTTCATGTACAGTCCGAATTTATTAGGAATAAAATTCTATTTTTCAAGCTACAAAAGTGTATCACTTAGACATGAGTTCAACCAAAACTCTTACTTGAGTAGGGGCTACTAAAGGGAAATGTTTTCCTATTAAACAAAAAGCAAAGAAGCCACAAACGAGATATGCCTTTCTATTAAACAAAAGGCAAAGAAGCTACTAAAGAGATATGTCTCATTGTTGAACAAAAAGAAGAAGCTACATAAAACAAGCCAGAAAAGTCAATAATCCCAGGGAAGCCAAGGTTAGCCCTCGTAGGCCGAGGTCGAACACGTTGCAAGTAAGTGATTCCTTTTGGTTTTGTGGTTTGAGTTCATGAATGATGGACCCCTTTATCAATTTAATCTTGTTTGATAAGTCTTAAATAATTCTATTTGTCAAAGTTCATCTTTTTGAAGCAATTAAAGAGAACACAATGGCAATAAATAGAAATTAAACTTTCATGGGATAACAAAGGAAAGTCTTATACTAAAATTAAAAAGATAGAAGGGAACAAGCAAAATACGAAATAGAAAATAAACTAGCCCTCACACATATAACTCCTCCACTCCCATTAGAATCATCTGACTTTGGGGAGGGATATGAATCTTTCTTAAAAGAAGAAAATCATGGAAGCATATCTGAAGAACAGAAGCGACAAAAAATATTGAGTTATAGAAAACACACGAAGCAAAAGTTGGAACAGTTGGGCCAAGGTTGGCCACCATGGTCGAGACGGAGCTCTTTCCAACATAGAAATCAAAAGAAGAATCTGAGGTTCGATCTAAACCGATTTTGACTATACTTATTCTCTTGACTAATGAGAGAAAGTTAGAGCTTCCAAACTCCTCATAGCTCTTACAAACGCTCAAGCAACAACAGAACGACAGAACTTAGTGGGAATTGAAAAGAAGAAAACATAATATGGTTCGATAAAGGTTTATAAAAGCAGTTTTCATAAAGAAATGGAGAATAAAGAGAGTAACCATCATCTCTAAATTTCACAGAAACTGCATAAACAAAATTTTGGGACCTATGAGCTAAATAATTTCCACTCATTTATTCTTCCAACAATGAACCGAACTCGATCCATCAATCAATTTGCCACATGAAGAGCTCAAATCGTAAAAGAAACGATCAAAATGAGGGATTGTGGCTTAAAATGTAGAGAGATATAAAAATATGCAATATGAGCGGACTTCTATCACTATATATTGTTCATAATACATAACAACCTATTAGATAACTCCAACTGTTTTGGACAAGACAATTCCTAGAAAATTCCAGAATCAGGAAGAGGAGGTTGGTAAGGCTGGGGAGAACCTGTACATGGCAAACATACCAGCGTGCACAAAGGGTTATGAGCATGCGCCATGCACATGCAACAGAAATGCCGAGGAGGTCAAGGCCAACAAGCTCAAGTCATTATTTTACCTCCGACTCTCACTCCATTGGCTATTTTCTCCTCTTATCTCACGGTATTAGCTTGGAATGAAGCTACATTTGTTTAGAGAACCGCTTACGAAAAGTGGGAAGCTACAATGTTACTAGATGGTTAAGAAATTCCTCATTAAAGCTAACACGACTACTAGATAGCCCAAAATTCCCTCCTACGGAAGGTCGAGAAGTCTAGAATAATCCTTACGAGGTTTGATGGGAAACCCACTTATATTTGAGGATACCCTCGAATTTATTTATTCTTTACAAGAAAGTGACACAGATCGTGAATCCAGAGGAGAATCTTAACCTACAAGAAAGATCAAATGTTCCATACGAGATTGGATGATAATTTTGGGGGATCCAATGTGAACCTTGGAGTCCTAAATTTCCTCTAAGATGTGGACGAACACACATCCAGAGGAGAGTCTTGGCCATAAGGAAGAGACCTACCTATGAGGTTAGATGACAGTCCTGGAAAGAATTGGAGACACAAAATAAATGTCACAAACCCCTAAAATTCCTAAGAAAAAATGGAGAAACAAACCCTCTAGAAGATTGAAATATTCTCACGAGGATGGACAACAATAACTAGAGAGAATCTGAGGCAGACCTCAAAATGTCATAAATGACTCCAAAATTTAATAGGCTACTTCAAAGTTAGCCCTCATACAATTATTTCACACGCTCTTAATCTCGAATCCTAATTAGGAATGAGGGCTAATTTTATAGGTGAAACTTGACCAACAAGAACAAGATAGCTAAAAGGTTACAATGAAGGGTCAAACGAGGGGGAAAAAAGCATAATAAAAAGTCAAAACGAACCGAAACCAAAAGAGGACTGACCTAGGGCACGAAAGGAGGAAGAAACGGGCTTGTGGTCTTGCATGGAAAAACCCTCTTGTGGTTTTGCATTGGTCCCTCATGATCCATTACCCTAGTCTAGCCTTGTTATGTACTTTCGTTCCCAATTGAAGATGAAAACCCTAAGAAGGAGGTATCTAAACTCTCTCTTTAAGGGGAAGTATGGTAAACTCATTCTAGCCGCCTAAACTCTAACAGAATTCCTAATTCTCTCCCAAAACTCTCTCTGATTTAAAGATTGAAGCTTGTGTAGCCTACACTACACTAGTGTTCAATTCACCATTGTTGTCACGTAGAGGTCATTTCCCCCGTTTAAAATTTAACAACAACATCTAACACTTTTAAATTCATCTAACATTTTTAGATTAAAAGACCAAATGAAAAATAAACTTAAACACAATGGTACGACATTTTGTAACGTAGAATCAATTGGAAACTAAACTCAAAATTCACGTAATACAAATACAACAATAAACAAGGGCAATTGTGAAATGGGAAAAGAAAATCCAAAAAATGAATGAAATTAAAATTTTGGAACCATCCTCGTGACTCAAAACTGAAACACTGCTTTCACACGGCGTGTCAAAGTCAAAGCCTAAAAATAAAGAAAAAGTTTTTTTTTTTTTTTTAACGACAACGCACGCACGCTCATCGTACTCAGACCGCTCAATACCATTCTGGTTCTGCTTTTGTCAATTGGTATTAAATCCCCAATCTCTCCTCACCCCTTTTATCATCCAAAAACCAAAACGAACTTTACAAATTTCGTCATCTTCTTCTCCCGCTCCGGTCGGATCCATGGTGTTTCAGCCGTAATCAGCAATGTTCCGCCGTTGATCTGATCTGATCTGGGTCGGTGATGAATCTCAAGAAAAAAGTCATGGAGTTTCAAAGAATTCGAGATTTGTTGCTCATTTGGTGTGGAATTCGAAGCTCCCGAGTAGCCCTCGTGGGTGGAAATCACACCGCTGCCAGGTTTTGCTCTCGCTAGAAGCGCTTTTTTCACCTCTTTCCCCATCCCCTATCTGAAATTTCCTCTTCAAGTTTTAGCATCTGGGTATTTTCCCCTAATCTTCAAACCCAATCTAATTCCACTTACGATTCCTCATTCCCAAGTATTTGGGCGTCGGAATCATGGATTTTGCTCCTCTTAATCGAGCCAAGAGCGAAGGATTCGACAATGGCGGCTTTAATTCTGAGTCCCATTTGGTTATTAAGTTTCCTGATCCACGAATTCTTCATGTGATTTCTCGTTCGTTGTTTTTCGCTTTGGTTATTCTCACGTTGCCTTGTATTATGTCCATTCTTGGGCGAGAAAGTGGGTTTGAGTTTTTTGCTGTGTCTGATATGGTTGATTCTGAGCAATTGGATTTGCTTTTTCGTGATTTGGGTCACGAAGGCTTGGCCATTAACGGCCATAAGGCTCTCATTTTGAGCTCTGCTGCAGCTAAGGGCCTGACTCAGGTTCGTGTGTTGGATGGTGATGAACACAAACTTGATATTGTTCTGGATTCTGATTTTGATCGAACTGGGTTGTTTTCTGATGATTCTTTTGATTTTGTGTTTCCTTCGGGCCTTGTGGACTCTGATTTCGTGGATAGAATTCTGAGAATCGGTGGCATTGTGGCGTTTCCACTTAATAAAAATGACCCATCAAATCATTTTCAAAAGAAACCAAATTACAGGCCTGTGTTTCTCAACAGATACAGCTCCATTATTGTGGCAATGGAGAAGACAGCCATGTCTGATCAGCTGGTTAATGCTTCAGCTTCAAGAAGACGCCTCTGTCAATTCTCATTGCAAACTAGAAAAGCAGCTTTGAGAGGGCTTGAGGATGCTCTACTTGAGCCACCCCCAATTAAGACCGGGAGGAAAAACAAGTACCTTCGAAAACCTCATCGACGATTTTCTCGAGCGCTCTAGGCGAAGGATCTTCATCACAGTCGGCCTGCAAAAAGCGAATAAAGACATGGTTCAATACTTTGATGAGAACTACACCCAAGAAAGGATCAAGAGTTTGAGGTCCACAAAATTGACTTGGAACCTGATCAAGAGTCATCGAGCAGCGTCGGTTGAGGAAGACGAACGCGGAGGTCATTGAGAAACTGATGAAATGAGGACAATGTAACTAGGTTATTGGGAATGCTTGTCTTTGTATGGAAGTTTGAAAGATGAGGGAATTGCAGAGCATTAATGGTGGTGTTGAGAGAGAGAGATGTTCCTTCTCTATTTGATGTAAATGTGTTAACAAAGCTAGTGTTTGAGCTTGTTGATGTCGTTTTAAAAGTTCTGTAATGGTGGGCGTTTCCTGTTTTTTTTTTTTTTTAATTTGGCTTTGCAGTTTGCCATACATTTGCTTTGCTTGCTGTTCCGTGGATTCCCAAGTTTCAAAATAATATTCCAAACCTTAAATTACAAAATAGTTTTTATAGTTTGATAAAAGTTTTAAAAAGGGTCCTTATGTAACGTTTTTCTAAAATAACATAATTTTAATATACGTTATTTTATTTTTAATTTAATCATTTTCAAATGACATATAGACTGTATTTTATTTTTAATTTAATCAAATTAAAATTAAAAACTATGCAAATTTCGCTCCCTATATATGATTCTATGTTCCAATTTGTTTTTTTTTAATCAACTAACTACTTTATGTAATAACATTGGGACCCATATCATTATTCTGAATTATTGTTTAAGTTTAAAATTTGCTTGTCATCTATGGAAAAAATGACCAAATTTAGTCCCGTTTGATAATCATTTTGTTGTTTATTTTTAGTTTTTGAAAGTTAAGCTTATTTTCACCTAATTTCTCTACAATAGAGATCATCTCTTTTAAGTAAGCATTTGAACTTTTAGTTAAATTTTAAAAATAAAGTCAAGTTTTTTAAAACTACTTTTTTTAGTTTTCAAAAGTTGGCTTGGTTTTTGAAAACATAGGTACAAAGTAGATAAGAAAACATATATACTCATTGGTACAAGTATATTTTTAGGTTTAAATTTCAAAAACTAAAAACAAAATGGTTATCAAACGGGGCCTTAGTCGTTTGATAATTATTTTGTTGTTTTAAAATTAAACCTAGAAATATTACTTCCACCTATGGATTTTTTTGTTTTGTTATCTACTTTTTACTTATGTTTTCAAAAACCAAACGAAATTTTGAAAACTAAATAAAATAGTTTTCAAAATTTTATTTTTATTTTTGGAATTTAACTAACAATTCAAATGTTTTACTTAGAAAGTTGAAATTCATTACGGAGAATTGATGAGAAAACAAACAAAATTTTTAAAAATTAAGGCTTCATTTGATAACCATTTAATTCTTAGTTTTTCTTATTTATGTTAAAATCATACTTGTTTTCTTACCATTTCTTTATAATAGTTTTCATCTTCCCTACAATACTTTCCATCAAACACTTGAATTCTTAGCTAAATTTAAAAAACAAAAACAAATTTTTGGAAATTACTTTATTCAGTTTTTAAGATTTGGTTTTTAAAAATACATCTAAAAACTAAATAAGAAAACATAGAAAACCATAGGTGGAAGTAGTATTTATAGACTTAATTGTCAAAAACCAAAGACCAAGCCCTAAATAGTTATCAAACAAGACCTAAATGATTATCAAATAGGGTATAAGATTGTCATGTTATATATTTCATTTTGATAATGGTAAACCATGTTTTGATTGTTGGAAACAATTTTGTATTCTAAGAATATAACATATATTAAATGCTTAATTCAAAATTCTCTCAAACATTGATCCATGTTACGGAAGACAGCTTACAATTCATAAAACATCCACACCAATAAAAGTAAAAAAAAGAAGAAAATAGCCAAAGAAAAAAAAAAGAAAAGAAAAAACCAACTCCCCCATTTAGAATCCTGCACCCAAAATGCAAGTTCTTGATTCTGAGACTTCTCAACTTTGCATTCCAAATACAAGTTTTTGATTCTTAGGTCTCCCAACCCAGCAACCCAACACATAGGTTTTGATTCCCTTTATAGAACTCTAAGACAAAACCCCCAGAATTTCTGATTCCGAACCAAGGGCCAAATACCTCTTGAATTCTGAGCCAAATTTCAAAAAACAAAAAAAAGATTTTGAAAACTTGTTCTTTTTAGTTTTCAAAATTTGGCTTATTTTTTTTAAAAACAAATGCAATAAATATATAACTAAACAAGAAAACCTATGGGTGGAAGGTAGTATTTATACACTTAGTTTTCAAGAACAAAAAACCAAATGGTTACCAAATGAGATCTTAATTTTTGGTGTTTTACTTTTGAAAATTAAGTCTATAAATTTCAGCCAATCTCAAATTGCCACGTTGTTAGTCTAAATTAATAACGGAACTACAAATAATTAAATTTGGAATCAACTATAAATTGACATGTGCCAAAAATTTAATTTAAAGACAAAAATTGAAAGATTCTAAAAATTAAAAGGTCATATGTCTTATTATGATAATTTGACCTAAGAATTAAATTTAATTTGGTCAAGTTGGGTTATATGGAATTTGAGTTAATATTAAATAAAACTAAAATCCAAATAGTTAGGCCCAAAGCCAACAAAAGTATCCACTTTGATTTCAGACTTCTTCGCCCTAATCAATAAACGTGAGATACTTCGAGAAGTTTGATTTGCCCACGTCTATGTTTGGGCTCAAAGGCCACTAAAGCCCAAATCCACATGTATATGAAAAAGTTTTATAAATAGAAGAGTTCTCCTTCATTTGAAAGGTTTAGAAATTTTATTCTCTAGAGAACTTAGGTTCTAGCCTAAGTTTCTCTTTGTCAAGTTTCCCCTTCAAATCAAATCAATTAAACAGTGCTCAATTAATTAATTTTCTATTAGAATTTATGTCTTAAAGCCTCATAATTAATTATTTATTTAATAACTAATAATAATTTTGATTATTTTCTTTGCAATATAATATTATCCATTATATGAAAAAATACAAGGTTATTAGTGTAATCTTGAACAACATATGGTTGACATACAGGAGGATCAGGTTCATAGTATATGAATAATATTAGGTGTCTTATCTTTGTAACACTATTGTTATGACCCACTTTGTAAAAGTTACGAACGATTTGATTTGAGGCGTTCATGTGGAGACATGTGAGTGGGGTATCTTATACAATGAGTTTGTACAAGACTAGGCCACGAAATATTTAATCTCTCTTTATAAATTTATTAATTCAAAAGATTAATATTTCCTCAAAATGAACATATGCGACCCGATTTTATTTCTGAGTGAGTTATGAACTCGTGCCTGTGAGGGTTTGTACTTTGATTTGCATGGTGAAAGTGGCTTTTGTAGCCAATTCAATATGCCTACCATTTTTGGGACTTGACCAAATAGAAAATTGATAATATAATCTCACAAGATGAAATTCACTCATTCTCATATAGGATAAGTAGATGAGTAGTTTCCTTAGTGTTGATTCAAAACTTGAACAATGGGGTCTCACCCTCTCACAGGCCCGACAGAGACTTAGTTTATCATGCTTGAATCATAAACAAATTATTCATTAGAGGATCATGCAAATTTAATTCATGTTGATTAAAACTTTAAAATATAAATTTGATTTTGGATATGTTTCAAACTTAATTTATGATAGAATTAAATATTTGAAAGAGTTCAAATATTATTTTAAAATGAGTTGGATTCATATTAAAACTATAGATTTGATGCACATTAGATGTACATTAAAACTATAGGTTATGGGATATTATAATTGGATATGATTCAATCATAAGGTCTAAATTAAATATATGATATTTAATTTCACAATTATTTAATTAGTGAATTAATTAATCGATTAATTTAATTCTAATTAAATTTGATTTAATTAAATTAAACTGATTAGATTGAAACTATAGGTTATGTGAGAAATATTCATTTAAATATGATTTAAACGAATGAATGAGTTAAAGTGGATTTAATTAATTAATTATGATTAATTGAATTAATTAAGTTAAATTAAATTAAATTAATTTAATTAAATATAATAACTTTCAGTCGTTGCTAGAAGTTATGGATACATGGGATGATCCCACGACACCCCTCTCTCTCACAACCTTTTATCCATAAAGGGGTTGTTTGGCGCTACTGTGTGTTGGGTTCGAAACCCTCAGGGTTGAAACCCCAGGGTTTCTTAATTTGGAATCAAAAACACACGGAGTTGCGAAAACAGATGTTTGGAGTGCGAGGGTTGTGTTGAAATGTGTGTTGCAAAAAGATGTTTGGGATGCGATGTTTGTCTTTGGAATGAGTTGTAGAAAACGGTGTTTGGGGTGCAGTGTTGTGTTGGGTTGAGTTTGTGCAGTCTTTTTTTTTTAATAAATATTTAATATTATTCTTAAATATAGTAATCTTCTCTTCCTTCTCTATTTTTTTTAACTTCATAACTACATAATTATTTATCAACAATTTATCTAATTTATGTAATTTGAGTTTATACTATTTAATATTGTTTTTAAATATAGTAATTTTGTATGAGTAAAGTAAAACAACGAACTATTTTAGTCATAACCCCTAATCTAAGAATCGTGACATGAATGATAAAGTAAACAATCATTGCATAGAGTGTAGCAGAAAAAGCGATAAAGATAACATATTACAACGACCAAAATAAATAATAATAAAAGTAGAAATAGTTGTCCAACGATATTCAACTTAACATAGAATTGTAAAAAAGTCATAGAGAGTGGTACATGAAGATAGAATCAGATTCCCGGTGCTTTCCCCAGAACTTCCACACAATAATCATACTTCCAATCTGGGGTCCAAGCAAAGAAAGAGTTCAACATCATACTATCCGAGAGAAGCGTCTTTGCAACCATCATGCAGTCTTGTCTTGTCATCCCTGGGATTGCCTTCAACTCGCATATAGCTTCGTTCACTCGAGCTCTTTCAATTCTATCTTTCTCCGACGGTCGGTGCAATCTTTCCAATCTGTCACATTTGTCAATTGAAAACCCTGACTCATGATGTCAGCCATATTTGACCCCGAGGACAGACGTCTCCTCCTAGTCGATCTGAAAGATCCGACTTCTTGTGTTCGACTCGTAGGTGTGGCTGATGTGTCCTTGCCCATTGATACATCCACTGGTGGTGGATCACGGAGGAATGAATCGAGAAAATCAGGGTTTAGATCATCCTCTAAGTCAGTTGCAGCATCTGATGCCATGTCGGATGGAGTTTGTGCACCGGCACCTGTTGCTCTATCTTTTCCAAATATGACTGCTAGATCGTTGAACAAAGGGAATGACCTATTTCGAAGACTTTTTGCATTTGGGTGAGCCTGCATCATAAATAATATGCATAAAGTTCATTTTACAGTGACATGTTGAGATTTGAAAATAAAAAATTATATTTTGACTTCATTACCATCACCCATGCATCGAATATGTCTTTCTCGGCCTCCACGCACTTACGCTCCTCGTTCCATCCGAATCCACTACATGCAGGACCTAACATCTCCGCAATCGCGTTGTACTGCTTCTTTAAATTCTCACTCTTGACTCTAGATTAGGGCTCACATGTAGGTCGACATTTGGCATCTTCTCTTTCATTATCTTCTTGACCTGCGATAAATATCCAGGTCTAAATGTCTCATTGTCGGCACGCCATCCACCGACATGGACGAGGTGCAATAATGCATCAACCAGCACGACATCTTCTTCTGCAGTCCACATATGTTTGGGCTGCTTAGATGTCGACGACGAACCTGCCATCTAAAACAAACGCTCGTGTTTGAATAATATGTTATGCATAAACGTACGAAGGTTGCAAGACGCTTAATTCAACATGATATTAATAATATCATATTTGAAATATTTACACACAAAAATATTATCCACCACAATACATGTGCATACATACAAAATCTAATCACAAAATATATATCTATTCCACGTTTAATTGAACAATCGTCAATTCCCATTCTAATTCATCCACATGTGGTTTGCGATATGTTCCCTCCATTCAGTCCAGGCATCTGTTGTCTCTACAAACTCAATGTTGTCTGTATTCATCCCATTTGAATCAGGGTCACTTGTATGTGCCTCCTCGAATGTGGGGTCTGGGCCCATCTCTTGTATAATTAAGTTATGTAGCAAACAACATGCAGTTATAGTTCTACATTGTACTTCTACTGGGTAAAAAGACTTTCCTCTTAATATCGCCCATCGACCCTTCAACATTCCGAATGCCCTCTCAATTACATTTCGAGCAGATGAATGTCGCATGTTGAACAACTCTTTTGGACTGGTAGGTGGATTCCCTCCTCGCCATTCAGTTAAGTGGTAACGTTGTCCTCTATACGGGGCTAGGAATCCCTCCGCGTTGGGATAGCCAGCGTCGCACAAGTAGTAATACCCTGATTTCAAAAGCAGGTTATCACAACATGTCGTGTCTGACATATGTATACTTTTAATTGAAATCAGTTCATTACCCCTTGGGACCTTCAATCCAGTTGGTCGGGAAACTGCATCACGTAAAATCCTAGAGTCTGATGCACTCCCTTCCCATCCAGGAAGGACAAATATGAACTCACTGTTTTGGGTACACACGACAAGTACATTTGTGGCGATCTCACCCTTACGCGTCCGGTATCGTGGACGATCTTCCACACTTACGTTCACTTTAATATGGGTCCCATCCAAAGCACCTAAACAATTCTGCGATCAAACCAGAAGATATGGGTGCATGGTAGAGGTAATGATATCACATCGACAGTTCAAAGGTATAATACCTCGAACCATCGCCATCGCCGCTCGTCGACACGTATTTGAAATCGGTGAAGGTGCCTTGATAGAATACCAGAGTGAAGTCTTACTATCCCACTTAGGACGACATTGAAGTGTCTGGACACAGTCTCGCCAGACCGCACAAATTGTCTTCTCACTACTCTGTTCTTCACATCATGCGCAATGATGTGAAGGAACATGGCAACCATTTCTTCCACATCTACGTATTGAGTAGACGTCAACCCCCCTAATCCTTTAAGCAATTCACAGAGGATGGAAAATGTTCTCCTATCCATCCGTGTGCTCTCGCGACAAGCTAGATCATTTTCTTGTATAATACGAAAAAAGTTTAATTGTCTGATTTGGTGTCTTACATGGGGGGATTGGTTGTCAATTCTTCGTGGCCCTTGCATAATTGCAGTGAATGTTGATACAAATTGATATTGAGTTGCACATATCATGGTAAGTATTGCAACCAACTCATTTGGGTCAATATCCAGCATGTCTAATTACTAGTTATACGGTCCTGACAAAAACAAGTTCATGAAAATAAAATCGATTGTTTTCACAACAAGCTTCCTAAAATCTAAATTATTTTAACATGTTGGGTATGAAACTATGAAGTTGAATATTGAACCATTCTTTATAATTATATCTAAAAAACCATTTTATTCATTACTATTTTTAGGACTTAGACTTGTATTTAAAAAAAAACATTCTAAATTTATAGAACAGTTTTTACTATTTCAAAAAACTCTTTTATTTAACATGTTGGGTATGAAACTATGAAGTTGAATATTGAACCATTCTTTATAATTATATCTAAAAAACCATTTTATTCATTACTATTTTTAGGACTTAGACTTGTATTTAAAAAAAAATTTCTAAATTTATAGAAACAGTTTTTTACTATTTCAAAAAACTCTTTTATTTAACATGTTGGGTATGAAACTATGAAGTTGAATATTGAACCATTCTTTATAATTATATCTAAAAAACCATTTTATTCATTACTATTTTTAGGACTTAGACTTGTATTTAAAAAAAAAACATTCTAAATTTATAGAACAATTTTTACTATTTCAAAAAACTCTTTTATTTAACATGTTGGGTATGAAACCATTTTATTTATTTAGATGTTGAGTATGAAAATAAAAACCATTTTATTTAAGAATTTCAGTATGAACCACATTTTATCAAGTTGAATTTGTCAAATTTAAATTTATCAAGTTAAAATTTCTTGCATAATTGCAGTGAACGTATATGAAATCCATTCAAGAGACAGAGATACCAATTAATTAGATCAAGTGCAAAAATCAGATCAGATCATATGAATTCGCAACATCAGTGAACACAAACAAAATTCATACTCTCAGAACCAAAGCAATTCACAAAACAGAACTAATATTTTGTGAGAGTGTGCCTCAGGACCATTTTGAACAAGTGTAGTAAACCATTCAAATTAGCAAGAACATCATCGGCCATACCAATCAAAATTAGATCAAGTGCAGGACATCATGAACTATCAACACGGAATAAGCTTTCAAGGAAGATCAAGTGTATGAAATCCATTCAAGAGATAAAGAATACCAATCAAGTAGATTAGGTGCTTTCAAGGCTGACCAAGTATACGAAATCCATTCAAGAGACAGAGATACCAATCAATTAGATCAAGTGCAGAAATCAGATTAGATCATATGAATTCGCAACATCAGTGAACACAAACAAAATTCATACTCTCAGAACCAATACATGGGCATGGCGACAAAAATGTGCAAATAAATAATAATAACACAAACCAAAATCGGGGAAGCCAGAGTAAATGCAAACCGATGGAATGAGAAAACCGTGGGAGCAGTTCGAGAACGGAGAGGCGATTTAAAAGAAACCCTTGCGTTTCTCTGCCCGTGAGAGCAAACACCATCATCGACTTTTTCGAATACCAAACAACCCCCAACCTCGAAGAAACAGACTACCTCTACCAAGAATCCGAATACAGGAGATCTGAGAAAAATTGAAAGGAAACAGCAAAGGTTACGATTTCTTCGAGGGGGGAAACCGTCGATTAGGGTTCCACAAAAAATACGATGGAAACCCTAAACTATCGACTAGGGTTCCAAAAGAAGATGATGGAGAACAGAGAGAAATCTGAAGAGAGAGTATCGATGGAAACAAATGGGCAAAACGAAGAGTAAATGCGGTAGGTGAAGAAAACGGAAACCCAGAGTAAATGCAAAAGAAACCGCGTGAAGAAAAACGGTGGGATGGGAATGAGAAAACCAGGGAGCCGCGTGAAGAAAACCCTTCGGTTTCTCTACCCGGTGGGCCAAACATCGGTTTGAGTTTGGAACCCAACACGGGCCCAACCCAACTCGGTGGGCCAAACAACCCCAAAATGGCAGTGAGGAAAGTAGAGAAAAAAAATTGATCCTTTTGGTTTGGCTTTTGCTTCCTCATAGCTGAAGGGAATTAGAGTCCCAGCGCAGCGGAAGACGATCGAATCGTCGTGGTATTGTTGTGCAACTCGATTTCGTTAAAACTAACTATCATATAGAATAGGCTAAACATGCAATTCTAGAAAGAAAACAACAAGTTTAAAGTAGTACTTACTTGTTGAAGACGATCTTCAAAGTTTCCTTTCCGTTCACGAACTCTTCGTGCTCTCCTCGATCTCAACGACCTCGATCTCTTCACACGAACACCTCCACAAGGTTACACGGTTGTTCTACTTTAGGAAGAAGGAGGATTGTAGGATCCTTCCTTTTTGGTTTGGGAGGAGAACTTTGAGAGAGGATTTGAGAGAGAAGTAAAGCTTTTTTTGGTGAGAAATCCAAAAATGAGCCTTAGATCAAAGAACCCTTCTTGCAAAGGGGTTTATATAATGGTGGTAGGTGGAGTTGAAATCTCCACCTATTTACCATTTTACAACAACTATAGGTTATGCAAATCATATTTGAAAAACCACATATTATAAGATATCTTATATCTCATTTTACAAATCACATTTACATTATTGTGGATTTTTAAATTGAATCACATCCAATTTAATTCTCTCTTAATCTAATTTCTCCAAATTAGCCTAACCTATAGTTTATTATGAATCTCATTCACATTAAACTATATAATATATCATTCATATCTCATATACATAAATGCCCTTTAATGAACTTGAACACTTCAAATTCACACCAAAATTGTAAACCTTCTTTTAATCCAGTTTGAGCCAATCGAGTGACCTTATGAACCTACAGTGACGAGCTCCAATGATCCGAGATTAACCTATCAAACTCTTTGACCCGGTTAATCAACATTCATTAGCTACGGTAACACTCCACTAAAGCCCGTAGTTGTACTCCCGTCAGTGTAAGACAAGATGTGTGAACTAATATAACCAATGCCCATGAGTAGACCCTTCACAGGTTGTTCGTAGACACTGCTGGGTCAAATTACCGTTATACCCCTGTGTCTAATTCTTGCTCCTTAAGTCTCCACTGCTCCTCTAATGAACAACAACGTTGTAATGGTCCAACCATACACAACACCCCTCTCGTGCCAGTGAGAGGGTGGGCGCCCGTTGTCCAAGCCCTGAAGACAACACTTAAGGGAACACCCCTCTAATTTCCCTAAAGGCGGGAACGAGTGAATTCCATCTCGCATAGTTAAGTTCCCAGCTCCCTACTTGGTCCAGTCCCTGAGAAGATAGGCATATTGGGCGAGTAACTGTGACCACCCTCACCCGTACTAGTCAAATGACAGACCCCCGCAGACAGGAGTCCGAACACGCTCAAGATTCAGGTCGAGTCACTAATGGTCATCTATGAAGTTATTAGTCCATCTCGCATTAGCGGTGTTACATCGATGAGGTCTAATAATTCACGGTCGATCTTATGCGGGATGCCCCACTCGCATGTCAACCACATGAACGAGTCGAGATCACCTCGTTTGTATCTTAATACAAAGCGGGTCGCATCCACAGCGTATCCGAGGATTAGGTCTCCAACCCCACCCATATACTGTAGACCATTCGGGTCATTAACTCGAACGTGATCCTCCCTATGTGTTCACTACACACCGTTTAAGTTCTAGTTCTCTCATATATTCAATGACCCTGGAGCTTAGTTGATTGGACAAAGTTTGTAAGAAATGCGAGACACAAAATGATGAAATAAATAACCTTTATTAATTTCAAATGTATATTTACAAACTAAACGAGATTAGGACAAACATCCGAACAAACTCGCACTTGGACTAAGCTAGTTGAGTAAATACATTTCTAAAATGTACATAAATTACAATGATGTAATACAATAAACTAGGGCACTGAATACCCGTTTACATATCTCCCACTTATCCTAGTCAGGAAGTTCTTGAAGACCTAGACTCTCTAGGTGACCCTCAAACACCTTAGTCGTGAGGGGCTTTGTAAATGGATTAGCTACGTTGTGCTCCGATGCTATCTGCGTGGATCGTATCACGTCATTGCGATTGCACAATCTCCGTGTCGGTGATACTTACGCTCAATATGTTTGCCTCTCTTATGGCTCCGGGCTCTCTGGAGTTAGCTCTTTGCACCACTTGTTGTCACAAAAACGATTGTGATTGACAATTTCATATTTGGAACAACTTCCAAATCATCATGAACTTCCTAAGCCAAACAACTTCCTTTGCGACTTCACAAGCCGCAAGCGTACTCCGCTTCCATAGTGGAATCAGCGATGCATCCCTACTTGATGTTTCGCCATACGACAGCTCCTACATTCAGAATGAAGGTTGACCCCGAAGTGGATTTCCTAGAATCCTTATCAGTCTGAAAGTCAGAATTTGCGTATCCTGTAAGGATCAAATCCCCACTGCCATACACCAAGCTGTTGTTCCTCGTTCTCTTAAGATACTTGAGGATTGCCTTTACGGCTGTCCACTGATCTAATCTTGGATTGGATTGGTACCTACTGACAATCCCTACTGTATAACAGATGTTGGGCCTAATACACAGCATGACATACATCAGGCTCCCTATAGCTGAAGCATAGGGGATTCGTCTCATATCCTCAACCTCTTGAGGAGTCTTAGGACACTGATCCTTGGACAAGTGAACCCCGTGCCTGAAAGGAAGCAAACCCTTCTTGGAGTTTTGCATCTTATATCCAGACAACATCTTGTCAATATAAGACGCTTGAGACATGACCAACGTTCTGTTCTTCGGGTTCCAGACAATCTGGATACCTAGAACATACTGAGTTTCTCCCAAATCTTTCATTTGGAATAATTGCGAAGTTAACTATTTCTTTACGTCAGTAAGAAATCCTACCTCATTCCCAATGAGAAGGATATCATCCACATACAATATCAGAAATGTGACAGTTTTGTCGACGATTTTCTTGTAGACACAAGGCTCGTCAACATTCTGATCAAAGCCATAAGATTTGATTGCCTCATCAAACCTTATATTCCAAGACCTCGAGACTTGTTTCAATCCATAAATAGACCTATGAAGCTGACAAACCTTTTGCTCTTGGCCTTGGGTTATGAACCCTTTGGGTTGGTCCATGTAGATGGTTTCGTCAAGGTTGCCATTCAGAAAGGCGGTCTTGACATCCATCTGCCATACCTCGTAGTCATAATATGCGACAATGGCTAGAAGGATCCTGATGGACTTTACCATGGCAACAGGTGAAAAGGTTTCCTCATAGTCAACCACTTCGACCTAGGTAAAACCCTTTGCCACTAGTTGTACTTTGAAGGTCTACACCATCCCATCTACGCCACGTTTACGCTTGTAGATCCATTTACAACCTATAGGTTTTACCCCATCCAGTTGATCCACAAGCTCCCAGATAGAGTTGATGTACATTGACTCCATTTTCTGGTCCATAGCTTTAATCCATTCGTCCTTGTCAACGTCTGTCATTGCTTGATCATAGGCAATGGATCCTCGTAGTCATCATCAGGATTGACGACTTGGGTTTCAGCTAAACCCATGTAACATTCAGGCTGTCTCACAACCCTCCCACTACGTCGAGGCATTCCCAACTCTTGGGAATGGACTTGACTTGACGTGCTAGGATCAACAACACTTGTTGACGTACTAGCCCCATCAGCAACTCTTGCTGATGTACTGTCCATTTCGTTTAACACGATTTTGCTCCTAGGCAAATGATCCCTGATGTGGTCTTTCTCAAGAAAAGTAGCGTTTGTCGACACAATCACTTTATTTTCCTTAGGATCGAAAAATAGACCACCCCTAGTCTCTTTTGGGTAACCTACGAATAGGCACAATTTTGAACGGGGTTCCAATTTCTTCGGGTTTAACACCAACACGTGGGTCGAACATCCCCAAATTCTGAAATGATGTAAACTTCCTTTACGTCCATTCCAGAGCTCGAAAGGTGTTTCACAAACACTCTTCGACGAAACATTGTTCAAAATATAGACCGCAATCTCTACTGCGTAACCCCAAAAAGAATCAGGGAGAAGAGCATAGCTCATCATCGACCGAACCATGTCCAACAGGGTTCTGTTTCTCCTCTCCGATACACCATTCTGCTGTGGCATACCAGGTGCTGAGAGTTGGGACGTAATTCCATGTTTTATCATATAGTCCTAGAATTCAGTGTCCATATACTCTCCACCTCGATCTGATCAAAGTGTTTTTATTGTTTTACCTAACAGGTTCTCAACCTCAGTCTTGTACTCCTTGAACTTTTCAAGAGTTTCAGACTTCCTATGCATTAGGTAAATATATCCATACCTCGAATAGTCATCTATGAAAGATACGAAGTATTCGTAACCACCTCGTTCTTTAACATTCATCGTACCACATAGGTTAAAATGTATAAGCTCAAGGGGCTCCTTGGCTCTATATCTTTTTCCACTAAAAGGACGTTTGGTCATTTTGCCTTCGAGGCATGACTCACACACCGGTAAAGAGTTTTCTTCCAACTGACTTAGAAGTCCACTCTTCACTAATCTCTCAATCCTATTGAGATTAATGTGGCCTAACTTTAGATGCCAAAGACGAACATTTTCTTTTGAAGAAACTCTAACTCTTTAGGTTCGTGTTTCTGCAGTTTTAAATAACTCAGTGTTCAAAATGCTTTTGACCAAATTAGGCTTTAAAACATATAAATTTGACTTAAGTGTGAAGGGAATGAGAATTCCCGCGCAGCGGAAGACGATCGAATCGTCATGGTATCATCATGCAATGTTCTTATTAAAATCGATCTAGCTATTAGATCTAGGCTAAACATGCTGAAAAGATTACAACGATGAGGATAACTTACTTGTTGTAGATCGATTCAGCAACCTCTCCTTGCAGATCACGAACTCTTCGCGCTCCTCGATCTCCACGAACTCTTCCCACGAACGGATCTCGAACACTACCAAAATAGATCTTCTTGGTTGTTCTCTTTTAGGAGAAGGGAAGTTGGTGGGAACTTCTTTTTTGTTTTGGAAGAGGTGGAGAAATGAGAGAATAGAGAGAAAACACTTTTGGATTCTTAGGTCAAAATCCAAAAATGACAACTTAGCTTTTCTTTTGCTTAACCTAAACCCATCTAACAAAGGGTTTAAATAGTGGAATGATGAAGTTCACAACTTCACATAATTACCACTTTACCACAACCATATGTTATGTAAATCTCATTCACATAATTATATAATATAAGATATCTCATATCTTATGTTGCAAATCTCATTTGCAATAATTGTGGATTTAATCAAATTGAATCACATTCAATTTATTTTCTCTCTATCAATTTCTCCAATTAGCCTTTAATTCAACAATTAGGCTAACATATAATTTATTATGAATCTCATTCATATTAAACTATACATTATATCATCTATATAATATAATTACTCTTAAAGTGAAATTGAACACTTCAATTTCAAACCAAAACTTTAACCCTTCTTTTATCCCAGTTTGAGCCAACCAAGGGACCTAATGGACCTCTGATGACGGACTCTAAATGATTTGAGGTTAATCAGGTCAAACTCTTTGACCCAGGTCAACCAATATTCATTAGCTACGATAACACTCCACTAAAGCTGTGTGTGTACTCCCATCGATGTAGAATATTACGTGTCCACCGATATAACCAATGCTCATGAGTCGACCCTTCACGGGTTGTTCATAGACACGATTGGTCAAATTACCGTTTACCCACATGTGTCTATATCTTGTTCCTTAAGTCCCCACTTTGCTCCTCTAATGAACAACATATTGTGATGGTCCAACCATACACAACACCCTTCTCGGGCGGTGAGAAGGTGGGTGCCGTTGTCCAAGCCACGGAGACAACACTTAAGGGAACAACCCCTCTAGTTTCCCTATAGGCGGGAGCGAGTGAATTCCATCTCGCGTAATTAGGTTCCCAACTCTCTACTTGGTTCTGTCACCGAGAAGATAGGCATATTGGGCGAGTGGTGGGACCACCCTCACCGTACTAATCAAAGGGATGGACCAGAAGCGGACATGGAGTCCGTAATACGCTCGTGGATTGAGTCGAGTCACTAATGGTCATCTACGAATTTATTAGTCTTTTCTTTTTGTTAATGGTGTAATACCGGTAAGTCTAATAATTCACGGTCCCTGGCCTTGTACAATCTCATTGTGCAGGATGCCCCTACTCGCATGTCAACCACATGAGCGAGTCGAGATCACCTCGTTTGTATCTAATACAAAGCGGGTCGCATCCACAGTGTATCCGAGTTAGGTTTCCAACCCCATCCTTATCATCGTAGAGCGGTTCGGGTCATTAACTCGAACGTGATCCTCCTTGTGTGTCAACTACACACCGTTCAAGTTCTAGTTTTCTCATATATTCAATGACCACGGAGCTTAGTTTATTGGAAAGGTTTAAAATATTTGCGAGACACAAAGTGAAGAAAATAATAACTCTTATTAATTTCAAAACAATATTTTACAAACACGAGATTAGGACAAAAATCCCAACAAACTCCCACTTGAACTAAGCTAGTGGAGAAGGTACATTTCAAAATGTATTTGAATTACAATAAAAATTACAATAAAGCTGGGCATTGAATACCCGTTTACACATCTCCCACTTGCCCTAGTCGGGAAGCTCTCGAATACCTAGACTCTCTAGGTGACCCTCAAACACTTTAGCCGTGAGGGCTTTGTAAATGGATCACTACATTGTGCTCGATGCTATCTCTGCGTGGTATCACGTCTCGCGGTGCACAATTTCCCGTGTCGGATGATACTTGCGCTCAATGTGTTTACCTCTCTTATGGCTTCGAGGTTCACGTGAATTGGCTCTTTGCACCATCATTGTTATCACGCGAACAACGCGTGATTGACAAGTTCATATTTAGAACAACTTCCAAGTCTCATCATGAACTTCCTTAGCCAAACGACTTCCTTTGCGACTTCATAAGCGCAACATACTCTGCTTCCATAGTGGAATCGGCAATGCATCCTTTCTTGATGCTTCGCGACTACAACTCCTCCATTCAAAATGAAGGTGACCACGAAATGGATTTCCAAGAATCCTTATCGATCGAAAATCGAGAATCTGTGTATCTGTAAGGATCAAATCCCCACGCCCATACACTAAGTCGTAGTTCCTCGTTCTCCCAAGAAACTTGAGGATTGTCTTTACTACCGTCCAAAGATCTAATCTGGATTGGTGATATCTACCGACAATTCCGACTGCATAACAAATGTCGGGCCTTGTACACAGCATGGCATACATCAGGCTCCCTACAGCTGAAGCATATGGAATACGTCTCATATCCTCAACATCTTGAGGAGTCTTAGGACACTGATCCTTAGACAAGTGAACTCCATGCCTGAAAGGTAGCAAGCCCTTCTTGGAGATCTGCATCTTATATCTAGACAACATCTTGTCAATATAAGACGCTTTGAGACAAGGCTAGCGTTACGTTCTTCCTGTTCCGGACTATCTGGATACCTAGAGCGTCGAGCTTCTCCCAAATCTTTCATTTGGAATTGTGAAGCTAGCCATTTCTTAACGTCGATGAAGAAATTCTACCTCATTCCCAATGAGAAGAATATCGTCCCACGTACAACACCAGAAAAGCGATAGTTTTGTCAACGATTTTCTTGTAGACACAAGGTTCGTCGGCATTTTGATCAAAGCCATAAGATTTGATTACCTCATCAAACCTTATATTCCAAGACCTCGAAGCTTGTTTCAGTCCATAAATGGACTTATGAAGCTGGCCTTGGGCAATGAACCCTTTGGGCTGGTTCATGTAGATGGTCTCATCAAGTTTGCCATTCGTAAAGGTCGTCTTGGCGTCCATCCGCCATACCTCGTAGTCATAATCTGTGGCAATGGCGGAAGGATCTGATCGACTTTACCATGGCAGCGGCGAAAAAGTTTCCTCATAGTCAACCCGTTCAACTGGGTAAAACCCTTTGCCACTAGTCGGGCTTTGAAGGTCCACACCTTCCCATCTCACGCCACGCTTACGCTTGTAGATCCATTTACAACCAATAGGTTTTACCCCATCCGGTTGATCCACAAGCTCCCAGACAGAATTGAAGTACATAGACTCCATTTCTTGGTCCATAGCTTTAATCCACTCGTCTTTATCAACATCAGCCATTGCCTGATTATAGGTCAATGGATCCTCACAGTCATCGTTAGCGTGGCGGGGTTTCAAATAAACCCATATAGCGATCGGGCTGTCTCACAGTCCTCCCACTACGTCGAGGCATTCCCAACTCTTGGGAACGGATTTGACTAGACGTGCTAGGATCAACAACACTTGTTGATGTACTAGCCCCATCAGCAACCCTTGCTTATGAACTGTCCTTTTCATTCAATACAATTTTACTTCTTGGTACATGATCCCTGACGTGGTCTTCCTCTAGGAAAGTGGCGTTTGTCGACACAAGCACTCTATTTTCCTTAGGATCGTAAAACAGACCACCCCTAGTCTCCTTAGGGTAACCTACGAATAGGCATAATCTTGAACGGGGTTCCAACTTCTTCGGGTTTGACACCAACACATGGGTCGGGCATCCCCAAATTCAAGTGATGTAAAGCCGCTTTTCGTCCACTCCAGGAGCTCGAAAGGTGTTTCACAAACACTCTTTGAGGAACATTGTTCAAAATATAAACCGCAGTCTTCACTGCGTATCCCCAAAAGAATCCGGAAGACGAGCATAGCTCATCATCGACCCGAACCATGCCCAACAAGGTTCTGTTTCTCCTCTCCGATACACCATTCTCACGTGGCATACCAGTATTGAGAGTTGGGGCGTAATTCTGTGTTCTATCATATAGTCCTGGAATTTAGTGTCCATGTATTCTCCACCTCGATCCGATCGAAGTGTTTTAAGCGATTTACCTAAGAGGTTCTCAACCTCGATCTTGTACTCCTTGAACTTTTCAAGAGTTTGGACTTCCTATGCATTAGGTAAATGTACCCATATCTAGAGTAGTCGTCTCATAAAAGACACAAAGTACTCATAACCGCCTTAGAGCTTTAACATTCATCCGGACCACGAGGTAAGAATGTACTAACTCAAGAGGCTCTTTGGCTCTATATCCTTTTCCACTAAAAGGGCGTTTGGTCATTTTACCTTCAAGGCATGACTCACATCTTGGCAAAGAGTTTTCTTCCAACTCGTTTAGAAGTCCACTCTTCACTAGTTTCTCAATCCTATTGAGATTAATGTAGCCTAACTGTAGATTCCAAAGATGGGCATTTTCTTTTGGAGAAATTTTTGCTTTCTTAGTTCGTGTTTCCATGATTTTAAACAATTCAATATTCAAAATACTTTTAACCGAATTGGGTTTTAAAACATACTGATTATTTTCAAGTGAAGTTTGAACAAATAACATTCCCTTTGAAAGAAATAAACGCTTTATTTAATTCAAATGAAACGGAAATACAATGTTCAATTAGGCGGAAATAGAAACAAGGTTTCTAGTAAACCACTGGAACTATGTACAAATTGTCTAACAATAAGTACTTTCCGCCAAAATTCACTTCACTGTGCGATTGCTGCGTGAGACAAGCTCCCGGATCCAATCCGTAGAGTCACCTCACCTCTCGCAATGCAATTGCCAGAATCAATCCCACGAAAGAAGAACAAGCGTGGTTAGTGGCGCTGAATCCAATATCCGGAAGAGTCACAACTCTCCACTAAACATGTTTCTACCACAAGTAAATCATATTTACCTTGGTTCTTCCTCTCGGCCGAGAATTTGGGACAATTTCTCTTCCAATGTCCGCTTCCATTCTTTGTGGAAACACTTTCCTTTCTCTGCAACCTCCTTGACCTTCTTGCCCTTCTAGCGCGGCTCGGCTCGGTCGCTTTACCCCTCTTCATCCTTTTCTTCCCTTTGGGCGTGAAAGAGCAACAGTTTTGTCCTGCAGGTCGAACCCACAGAGAAGACACAGTAGGCAACATTTGCCTCGATTCCACACCTGCTCTGTTGGACCGGAAATCTGTAGCTCATTGAGGAGGGTAGTCGAGTGTGGCTAATTTTGTTCATAACAACATTGCATACTCTGACTGGCCAAGGAAACTCTTCTAAGAGTCTCCATGATAAAGCCCGACTCGACTGCTCGACTCGTCGATCGAAGCCCCATTCATCTTAGCCGATTAAAGCGGGTCATCATGCCTAGAACATGTTCACGGACGAGACGACCCTCTTTCATCCGGCGTTGAAAATGTATTTGGCGCGAGTCATGCGGGACTGAAAGGATCGTTGTCTAAACATTTCTGCAGAGGACTCCATGATTTCCTTAGCGAAACCATCGGCTCATGCTTCTTTGCCAAAACATCGGAGATGCTTTGGCAATATATAGACCTTGGCCTTTTCATTGGCCCCGATCCATCGATCGTGCGTATCGCGAGCGACACGCGATGCGATCGAGCCCGACATCCGAGGACACTCCTTACAACACGAACTTTATGTCGTCGATCACCAAAATTGTATTGATGTTGTTTTTCCAGCTCTGGTAATTATCTCCCACTAACTTATCGGAAGCAAGTAAAGCTATAATAGCGCTAGACATTTTTAGCTGAAATTTAAAAAAAAAACTTTGTATTAGTCTCGCAAAAACCTTTTTGAAAAACCAATCTAAATTTTAGCAAAAATGTTTTAATGATCCCTAGGTCATTCACATAATTTTGCAATGATACCCTAAAGGTTTAGAATGACCACCACCGAAGGGTGAGCAGAACATTCCTCCTCTAGGGGCGAGACTTTCTCGATCGGACCCTAATCCCGAATAACTCTTATTCCATTAGGCATCCAATTACCATTTTTCGGTCGAATTCATTAACACTTAACGAATTCTGTGAGTGTCACCCTCAATCTTTAAGTTTCCAAGTATCTGTCCAAACAATAGTCACCGAAGGGTGAACTAAGAAGGAAAACCAACCAGGAAACTGTATCCCTTTCGAGAATTCACTGTGTTCCGACTCCCATGATCAAGCCCTCCGAAGGGATTGTCTGGTCCAGGCCAAACTAGCAGGCAGATCATAGGTGTCTCACGGCGTGAATCGAAAGAAGAGAGACCGTGGGTCTCGAATTCACAAGTCCCACTCCCACTCACTATAAGTACTCTCTCCATCCACGATGATATTGATCTATACAAATGCCATCCGAAGGGGGACGCTCCCATTTGCGCCACGAGGCCGAGTATAGATCTCACGATGTGGACTTAAAGAGATTTGTGGTTGGAAATGGAAATGTATCTCATACACTATATTTCCTCCCACTCAATTACTTTAATTTTAATAGGATTGACCTAGATAAACCTAGCTAAAATTTACCTAAGTCTACCAATATAACACTTATATGGTATTTTGCCTAAGTCTATAATCACATTATTAACTTAGGTCTATGTGAGAAAATTAATTAACACTTAATTAACGGCGCTCACGTAAATATAATCTAAGAATCTTCGGACCGAATTCACTCCCGGTCGGTTTCGGTAGGGTGTTCATGGCGTCAACTTAAATACCCCAGCCTTAGACAAAACCTTCCTTAGACAGAGTTACTAATCAGTCACCATTCAAAGATCATATTTGATTTCCTAAAATTTTAATCTTATTAGAAAATTAGAAAACCTAAGTCTAATTATTCAAGTTCTAAACACTTTAAAACTAATAATTAACTTAGGTTTGCATGCATTTCTATGTTATAGTGCTTGATCATTCATCACATGAATAAGTATATACTATAACATAATTACCATTCATCACATGAATATAAATGCATGAGCATACTTTAATCTAAAAATATAACACTTATATTAATTAAATTAAATATGCATTTAATTACACTATAACTCTTATAATATAACCTATCATGCAAACTATATTATAACTCTCATAATATACATGATGCATGATTATGTTTAACCTAAGGTGGGATTTTAAATCTATGTGACATACATTATGCACATAGAATTTAATTAAAATCATACATCTCATGCATAAAATAATTAAATAGCAAAATTGGACCGGTCTTTGGCACCTACGGGTAATTATTTAATTAAATAAAATTAATATAACATTTATATTAATAATATTTAATAAAATAATTAATAAAATAAATTAAAAAACCATTTTTATAAAAAAAATCGAAAATTAATAATATAAAAATTGAGAAACGGCCATCCTCGTGCGCGCTATTACTCATTACGCGTACAGCGTTGCAAACGCTGTGGCGGCGTTACGTTGCGCAACGCTGTCGCGCTATAGCGTTGAGCGCGTCCTCAACGCCGCGCGCGCGTTACGCTACATTTAGCGTTACAACGCCACTCTGCTGCAGGGCCTTCGTCTGCGAGCACGGCGTTGAGACGCCGTTGGGCAGCGTCTCAACGCCATCGACAGACAACAACATCTTTGCTGTTTTTCGCTCGGTTTTTCGCCTGTTTCTGCTCCGATTTCTTCACGACAACTCTTCCCTCGAACGACCCGGACTTACAGACTCGATTTACAACAAAATTGCCCAAAACAACGGGCCCTTACATTGATCTCATCAACATAATTATAAATCTTATCTAGTGCCAAAAACCGAAAACATCCAATTCGCAAACCATACATTCATCTCATGAAAACATGGTAAATTTCCCACCTAAATTTTAATAAAACAGTGCATCGATGAGAGAACCATCGAGATGGCTCTGATACCAATTGAAGGGAATGAGAATCCCCGCGCAGCGGAAGACGATCGAATCGTCATGGTATCATCATGCAATGTTCTTATTAAAATCGATCTACCTATTAGATCTAGGCTAAACATGCTGAAAAGATTACAACGATGAGGATAACTTACTTGTTGTAGATCGATTCAAAGAACCTCTCCTGCAGATCACGAACTCTTCGCGCTCCTCGATCTCCACGAACTCTTCCCACGAACGGATCTCGAACACTACCAAAATAGATCTTCTTGGTTGTTCTCTTTTAGGAGAAGGGAAGTTGGTGGGAACTTCTTTTGTGTTTTGGAAGAGGTGGAGAAATGAGAGAATAGAGAGAAAGCACTTTTGGATTCTTAGGTCAAAATCCAAAAATGACAACTTAGCTTTTCTTTTGCTTAACCTAAACCCATCTAACAAAGGGTTTAAATAGTGGAATGATGAAGTTCACAACTTCACATAATTACAACTTTACCACAACCAAAATTTCATTCACATAATTATATAATATAAGATATCTCATATCTTATGTTGCAAATCTCATTTGCAATAATTGTGGATTTAATCAACTTGAATCACATTCAATTTATCTTCTCTCTATCAATTTCTCCAATTAGCCTTTAATTCAACAATTAGGCTAACATATAATTTATTATGAATCTCATTCATATTAAACTATACATTATATCATCTATATGATATAATTACTCTTAAAGTGAAATTGAACACTTCAATTTCAAACCAAAACTTTAACCCTTCTTTTATCCCAGTTTGAGCCAACCAAGGGACCTAATGGACCTACAGTGACAGGCTCCAATGATTTGAGGTTAATCAGTTAAACTCTTTGACCCGGCCAACCAATATTCATTAGCTACAAGAATAACACTCCACTAAAGCCTCGTGAAATGTACTCCCATCGATGTAGAATATTACGTGTCCACCGATATAACCAATGCTCATGAGTCGACCCTTCACGGGTTGTTCATAGACACTACCGGTCAAATTACCGCTTTACCCACTGTGTCTATATCTTGTTCCTTAAGTCCCCACTTTGCTCCTCTAATGAACAACATATTGTGATGATCCAACCATACACAACACCCTTCTCGGGCGGTGAGAAGGTGGGCGCCGTTGTCCAAGCCACGGAGACGACTTAAGGGAACAACCCTCTAGTTTCCCTATAGGCGGGAACGAGTGAATTCCATTTCGCGTAATTAGGTTCCCAACTCTCTACTTGGTTATGTCCTCGAGAAGATAGGCATATTGGGCGAGTGGATCGGACCACCTCACCCGCATCTAATCAAAGGATGCACCGCAGATGCGGAGTCCGTAATACGCTCGTGATTCGTGTCGAGTCACTAATGGTCATCTACGAATTTATTAGTCTTTTACCGTTAACGGTGTTATACCAAAAGTCTAATAATTCACGGTCCGGTCTTGTACAATCTCATTGTGCAGATGCCCCACTCGCATGTCAACCACATGAACGAGTCGAGATCACCTCGTTTGTATCTAATACAAAGCGGGCCGCATCCACAGTGTATCCAAGATTAGGTTTCCAACCCCATCCTTATACTGTAGACCGTTCGGGTCATTAACTCAAACGTGATCCTCCTTGTGTGTCAACTACACACCGTTCAAGTTCTAGTTTTCTCATATATTCAATGACCCTGGAGCTTAGTTTATTGGAAAGGTTTAAAATATTTGCGAGACACAAAGTGAAGAAAATAATAACTCTTATTAATTTCAAAACAATATTTTACAAACACGAGATTAGGACAAAAATCCCAACAAAGTGAAGCTGAACAAATAAAATTACAATTTCTGGAAATAAACGCTTTATTACCATGAAAAGAAACGGATATACATTGTTCTAAAAGACAGGAAATAGAAACGAGGTTTCTAGTAAACCCTGAAACTATATACATATTGTCTAACAAAATGTAATTCTTGCCAAAGAAAATCTTCACTTTGCCGATAGCTGCAGTAGAGACTATCTTCTCGGATCCAACCCGTAGAATCACCTCACCCTCTCGCAGCTGATGCCAGGAATCAATTCCCTGAAAAGAAGAACAAACGTGGTTAGTGGCGCCCGAATCCAATATCAAGGTAGAGTCACTACTCTCCACTAAACAAGTTTCAGTCACTAGTAAATCATATTTACCTTGATTCTTTCTCTCGGCAAGGAACTTGGGACAGTTTCTCTTCTAGTGGTCGTCCCCATTACAGTGGAAACACTTTTCTTTCTCTGCAACTTCCTTGACCTTCTTGCCCTTTTGGGCGACAACTCGGTTAGCTTTACCCTTCTTCATCTTCTTCTTCCCTTTCGGGCGAGAAAGAGCAACAGATTTGGTCCCAGAGGTCGAACCCTTGTGATATGATCTGTAGGCAACATTTGCCTCAGCTTCGGTGTCCTGATCCTCATCAAGGACTGGAAGTTTTCCAGCTCATTGAGGAGGGTAGTCAGAGTGTAGCTAATTTTGTTCATAACAACATTGTTACAAAACTGAAGGAAACTTTTCGGAAGAGTCTCCAAGATAAAGCTGACCTGGCTCGACTCATCGATCGAAGCCCCGTTCATCTCCGCCAAATTAAAGTGGGTCATCATGTTCAGAACATGTTCACGGACGCCCTTCTTTCATTCGGGCGTTGAAGACATGTTTGAGCGAATCGGGCCTGACCTGAAAGGATTGTTGTCCAAACATGTCCTGCAACGACTCCATGATCTCCTTAGCGGTGATCATCAACTCGTGCTTCTTTGTCAAGACTTCAGATAAGCTGGCAATGATATAGACCTTTGCCTTTTCATTGGCCCTGATCCATCGATCGTATGCATCACGAACACTTCGTGATGCAGTCGAGGTCGACAACTGAGGACACTTCTCAGTAAGCACGAACTTCAGGTCATCGGTTACAAGAATCGTGTTAATATTGTTCTTCCACGTTTGGAAGTTATCTCCCACTAACTTATCGGAAGCGAGTAAAGCAATAATTGAGCTAGACATTTTAGCTGAAAAAATCAAATATAAATTTGTGTCAGTCTCGCATGAACTTTTGAAATCCAATCAAGTTTTAGCAAAAATTAGGATCCCTAGGTTATTTAAAAATTGCAATGATATCCTAAAGGTTTAGAATGACCGCCACCGAAGGGTGGACAGAAACACTCCTCCTCTAGGACGAGACTTTCTCGACCATACCCTAATCCCAGAATAACTCTTATTCCATTAGGCGTCCAGTTACCATTATTTGGTTGAATTCATTAACACTTAACGAATCCCGTGAGTGTCACCCTCATTCTTTAAGTTTCCAAGTATCCGTCGAATAATAGCCACCGAAGGGTGAACCACGAAGAAAAACCAACAAGGAAACTGTATCCCTTTCGGGAATTCACGGTGTTCCGACTCCCATGCTCAAGGCCCTCTGAAGGGATTGTCTGGTCCAGGCCAAACTAGCAGGCGGATCATAGGGGTCTCATGGTGTGAATCGAAAGAAGAGATCGTGGGTCCCATTTTCACAGGTCCTGCTCCCACTCACTATAAGTACTCTCTCCATCCACTTTAATATTGACCCATACAAATAACATCCGAAGGGGGACGCTCACATTTACGCCACGAGGTCGAGTATGGATCTCACGGTACGGACTTAACGAAGATTTGTGGTGAAAAAATTAAATGTATCTTATACACTTTATTTCCTCCCACTCAACAGTTTATAATTTTCGAGATTGACCTAGATAAACCGGCTAAAATTTACCTAAGTCTACCAATATAACTCTTATATTGAATTTAGGCCTAAGTTTATAATCACATTATTACTTAGGTCTATGTTAGTAAATTAATCAACTTTTAATTAACGACACTCACAGAAAATATAACCTAAGAATCTCCGAACCGAATTCACTCCCAGGTCGGTTTCCAGGTAGTGGTGTTCTGCAAGCGTCAACTTAAATACTCCAGCCTTAGACAAAACCTTCCTTAGACAGAGTTACTTATCAGTCACCATTCAAAGATTATATTTTGATTTCTTAATTCTAATCTTATTAGAACTAGAAAACCTAAGTCTAATTATTCAAGTTCTAAACACTTTAAAACTAATAATTAACTTAGGTTACATGCATTTCTATGTTATAGTGCTTGATCATTCATCACATGAATAACTATACTATAACATAAATATTCATCACATGAAATAAAATGCATGAGCATACTTTAATCTAAAAATATAACACTTATATTTAATTAAATTAAAACATGCATTTAATTATATTATAACACTTATAATATAACCTATCATCCAAACTATATATTATAACACTTATAATATAAATGATGCATGAATATGTTTAACCTAAGGTGGGATTTTAAATCTAAATGACATACATTATGCACATAGAATTAATTAAATTATACATCTCATGCATAAAATAACTGAATCGCGAAAATGGACCGGTTTTGGCACTTAGGGGCATTTATTTAATTAAATAACATTAATATAACATTTATATTAATATTATTTAATAAAATTAAATTAATATAACATTTATATTAATATTATTTAATAAAATAAAATAAATAAATAATAAAATTACATTTTACATTTAAAAAAAATGAATTTGAAAACTGCCCACGAACACAACTACAGCTCACACCCCACGTCTTCGTGCGCGCCTCGCGAACTGCCCACTAACGCTCGTAGCGTTGCAACGCCGTGGGCAGCGTTACAACGCTGCAGCGTCCAACGTTGTGCCAGCGTTCCCAACGCCAGTAGCGTTGCAACGCTGTCCTGCAGCACACCTTGCTCCCGCAATGGCAACGTTGAGACGCTGATGAACAACGTCTCAACGTTTTCGACAGAACAACAGTTCGTCGTTTCTCCTCCGTTTCCGCTCTAATTTCTTCACAGCATCTCATGCCACGAACGACACAGACTTACAGACTCGATTTACATTAAAACTTGCCCAAAACACGTGCCCTTACATAAATCAAATCAACTTTAAATGTAAATCTAAAAACAGTGCCAAAACCGAAAACGTCCATTTCGCAAACCACAATTTATCTCATAAATCGAAGCAAATACCCACCTAATTTTAACAAAATCAAGTGCACAACAAGAAGCCAACGATTGACTCTGATACAATTTGAAGGGAATTAGAGTCCCAGCGCAGCAGAAGACGATCGAATCGTCGTGGTATTGTTGTGCAACTCGATTTCGTTAAAACTAACTATCATATAGAATAGGCTAAACATGCAATTCTAGAAAGAAAACAACAAGTTTAAAGTAGTACTTACTTGTTGAAGACGATCTTCAAAGTTTCCTTTCCGTTCACGAACTCTTCGTGCTCTTCTCGATCTCAACGACCTTGATCTCTTCACACGAACACCGATCGAACACCTCCACAAGGTTACACGGTTGTTCTACTCTAGGAAGAATGAGGATTGTGGGATCCTTCCTTTTTGGTTTGGGAGGAGAACTTTGAGAGAGGATTTGAGAGAGAAGTAAAGCTTCTTTTGGTGAGAAATCCAAAAATGAGCCTTAGATCAAAGAACCCTTCTTGCAAAAGGGTTTATATAATGGTGGTAGGTGGAGTTGAAATCTCCACCTATTTACCATTTTACCACAACTATAGGTTATGCAAATCATATTTGCATAACCACATATTATAAGATATTTTATCTCATTTTTCAAATCACATTTGCATTATTGTGGATTTTTAAATTGAATCATATCCAATTTAATTTCTCTCAATCTAATTTCTCCAAATTAGCCCTAATTCAACCATTAGGCTAACCTATAGTTTATTATGAATCTCATTCACATTAAACTATATAATATATCATTCATATCTCATATAAATGACATAAATGCCCTTTAGGGAACTTGAACACTTCAAATTCACACCAAAATTATAAACCTTCTTTTAATCTAGTTTGAGCCAACCGAGGGACCTTATGGACCTACAGTGACGGGCTCCAATGATCCGAGATTAACCTATTAAACTCTTTGACACGGTTAATCAACATTCATTAGCTACGGTAACACTCCACTAAAGCCCGTAGTTGTACTCTCGTAAGTGTAAGACAAGATGTGTCCACTGATATAACCAATGCCCATGAGTCGACCCTTCACAGGTTGTTCGTAGACACTGCTGGGTAAAATTATCGTTATACCCCTATGTCTAATTCTTGCTCCTTAAGTCCCCACTGCTCCTCTAATGAACAACAACGTTGTAATGGTCCAACCATACACAACACCCATCTCGTGCCAGTGAGAGGGTGGGTGCCCGTTGTTCAAGCCCTGGAGACAACACTTAAGGGAACAACCCCTCTAATTTCCCTAAAGGCAGGAACGAGTGAATTCCATCTCGCGTAGTTAAGTTCCCAGCTCCCTACTTGGTCTTGTCCATGAGAAGATAGGCATATTGGGCGAGTAACTGTGACCACCCTCACCCGTACTAGTCAAAGGACAGACCCCCGTAGACAGGAGTCCGTAACACGCTCAGGATTCAGGTCGAGTCACTAATGGTCATCTATGAAGTTATTAGTCCATACTGTTAACGGTGTTACATCAGTAGGTCTAATAATTCACGATCCGGTCTTGTACAATCTCATTGTACAGGATGCCCCCACTCGCATGTCAACCACATGAACGAGTCAGATCACCTCGTTTGTATCTTAATACAAAGCGGGTCGCATCCACAGCGTATCCAGGATTAGGTCTCCAACCCCACCCATATACTGTAGACCATTCGGGTCATTAACTCGAACGTGATCCTCCCTATGTGTCCACTACACACCGTTTAAGTTCTAGTTCTTATTGGGATTTATGCCCTATACTTGTGTAATTTTGATCAATTAAATAAAGTGTTATTTGTTTTGATAAGATTACAATCTTTCTTTTATAAATCCAATAAACTAAGCTCCAAAGTTATAACGTTTATCTTGAAATCAGTGTAGTGGACACTATTTGGGTTGACTTCAAGATTATAACCTAAAAAGTCTATGGTATAAGAATAAGGTTGGAAACCTCATTCAGTAACACCATGGATGCGACCCACTTTGTAATTAGTACAAATGAGGTAATCCAACTCATTCATGTAGTTGACATGCGAGTGGGGGCATCCTGTGATGAAGAGTTCATACAAGATCGGATCGCATAAATTATTAGTCTAACCAAAGATAACAATCCGCTAATGTGATAAGACTAGTAATTTATAGATGGCCATTAGTGACTTGACTCAATCTCGAGCAAGTTAAGAACTCCCGCTTATATAGGGGTTTGTCCTTAGACTAGTATGGGTGAGAGTGGCTCAGTGGCCGACTCAATAAGCCTACCTTCTCGTGGACAGTAACTGGTAGGTAGTAGCGGGAACTTAATCGTGCAAGATGGAATTCACTCATTCCTCTATCGAGGAATCGATAGGTTGTTCCCTTTAATAACCGACTCCGGTCTTGAACAACGGGGCCCCGCCTCTGAGGGTATGAGTCTAAGGTAGGACCTTAGACTTGTTGTTCATTAGAGGATCGGTGGTGCTTAAGGAGCAAAGAGGTAATCACGGGGTAAAACGGTAATTTGACCTAATTGTGTAATTACGAACAACCCGTGTGAAGGGTCGACTCATGGGTAATGACTATATCGGTGGATACAATAATATCTACAAATGAGGAGAGTGCAACTACAAGTCTATAGTGGAGTGACTTGTAGTTAATGAATATTGATTAACTGGATCAAAGAGTTTGATCAGTTAATCTCACATCATTGGAGTTCATGATCTGTAGGTCTATTAGATCCCTCCGTTGGCTCAACATGGTAATATTGAGGGTATAAAATTAGGAGTGAAATTGAAGTGTTCAATTTCATACATGAGGAGTTATATCAATTATATATGATGTAATTGATATAATATATAGTTTTAATGTGAATTAGATTCATATATAAACTATATACTAAAGAGAGATTAAAGGAGGGGTAGAATGGTCATTTCCATACCATTCCTCTATATATAGTTGCATGAGATGCAACTAGGTCAAGACTTTGAGAAAGTTTTTACAAGCCTCCTTGTTGTGTTGTTGGAAGTGTTCCAAAACACAAATCTCTCTCACAAAATACCTCACCACTCCTAAAGGGAACCCACCTTCCTCCCTCACCTAGAGAACAACGGAGAAGATCCGGTGGTGGTGTCAGTGTTCGTACAAGTTCTTGTTGCTGAGATCGTGACCGTGGAGAGAGGAGCACTTGAAGAAAGGTTCTTCAAAGGTAATATACTTGTTGTCCATTTTTGTATTTTATGCTTAATCTATGTGTTTACGTTCTTGCATTTTCCGTTGTAACTAAATCAAGAGCGCGCGATTCACAATCGCTTCTGCTGCGGGGACTTCGATTCCCTACAATTGGTATCAGAGCCCAATTGCTTTCTTGATTTATGTTCTGGATTTTTCAAGAACAAGGTGAGATTTACTGTTTTGTGCATGAGATGTATGAACGTTTTTTCCGAAATTAGATGCTTTCGATTTTGGCACATAGATTTACAATTTTTCATTAAAATGTTCAATGTAAGGGCCCGGTGTTTTGGATAAATTTTATTGTAAATCGAGTCTGTAAATCCGTGTCGATCGAGGCAAAGCGGTTGCTGAGAAGATCGGAGAAAAAACGAGCAAGGAATGGAGATTCCTATGGTTGTTCTGTGAATGGCATTGCAACACTGTCCTCAGCATTGCAACGCCACTGCGGCAGGCGCGCGACTAGAGAAGATTTACGCGTTGCAGCCGCCTCGTGAGTTGCAACGTTGTGGCGTTGCGCAACGCTCGGCGTAAAATGACAAAGCGCGTTACAGCAACGCTATATCGCCGTTACAACGCCAAGACGTTTCACGGAAGGCAGCAACGGGCGGAAACGTTAGTTTTAATATATATTAAATATAAAAATATTTTGTGTTTAATTTATATTTAATTAATTAATTTTAATTAATATAATTAGATTATATTATTTAAAATTAATTTTAGGGTACAAAAATTGGTCTAATATTTGCTATTTTAATTATGCAATTGTTGTGTAATTATTGCCATGCATAGGGTATGCTTGTATTTTAGAAATCCCACCTTAGGTTAAGCATTTTCATGCATCATTTATAATATATGGAGTTATATTATATAGTTTGCATGATTAATTAATATAAGGTTGTTATATTAATTTTTGGACAAGATTGACATGCATTATATTTCATGAGATGAATATGCTATGTATGTTTTATTATTCATATGATAAATGATCAAGCACTATAACATAGTATGCATGTCACCTAAGGTTAATTATTAGTTTTAAAGTGTTTAGAACTTGGAAATAATAGACCTTAGGTTATCTAGTTCTAATTAGATTAGAATTAGGAACCAAGTAATTTATAAGCTATGATTAAAGAGAGAACTCTGTCTAAGGAAAGTTCTGTCTTTAGGTCAGGGTATTTAAGGTCGACTTTGGACGGAACACCCCTACCGAGGCGGACTGGGAGTGAAATTTAATCAGAGAGTCTTATAAATTACAAGATGGCGTCAAATGGTTTATTAAGGGGTTAATAAACTAGAAATCCTAGGTTTAATATAAGGAGTTATATTAACAAACTTAGGATAAAATCAATATAAGAGTTATATTCATTATCAATATAAGAGTTATGTTGATAGATATAGGTAAAACCATTAGCCGGGTTTTAGCCTAAGAAAGATTCCTATAGACTTAAAGTATTCAAAGGGGGAGGAAAAGTGTATGAGATACATATTTTTCACCTACGCTATCTCCTGAAGTTCACACCGTGAGACTCATACTTGGCCTCGTGGCGCAAACGGAGCGTCCCCCTCTGGATGGTGTTTGTATGAGTCAATACCAAGGTGAATGGAGAGGGTACTTATAGTGAGTGAGAGCGAGTTTAGTGAAAACAAAACCTACGGTCTCTTTTGTCGGTTTACACAGCTTGGACCACTATGGTCACTGTTAGTTTCGCGCTGGACTGCACAATCCCTTCTGAGGAGCTTGATCATGGGGATCTAACACAAGAGACACCTCGAAAGGGATAAAGATTTTCTTAGACTATTTTCCAATCTAGTCCTCCTTCTGCATTTTATTGGATCGAGACTGATCTAAAGACAAAAGGTTACATTCACGGGATACATAAGTGGTGTATGTATTCAGACCGAAAAATGGTAACTAAAACCTATAGGAATAAGAGTTATTGTGGTGTTAGGTTTTGCTCAAGAATGTCTTGATCCAGAGGAGGAGTGTTTTTTATTACCCTTCGGTGTCATACATTCTAAACCTCTGGAATATCATTGCAAATTATAAATGCCTAGGAATCATTTGATAATTAGCTAAAACATGATTGGATTAGAGTTATAGCAAGAAACTCATACAAGTTTGTTTGTAAATTTTTCAGCAAAAATGTCTAGCTCTATAATTTCCTTATTGGGTGCGGAAAAATTAACCGGAGAGAATATGATGACATGGAAAAACAAACTCAACACTATTTTGGTAGTGGATGATTTGAAGTTTGTGCTTACAGAGGAGTGTCCTCAGGTGCCAGGCTCAAATGTGTCACGAAATGTTCGTGATGCATATGATCGATGGATCAAGGCCAATGATAAGGCCAAGGTCTACATGCTGGCAAGTATGTCTGACATATTAGCCAAGAAGCATGAGGACATGATTACCGCCAAGGAAATCATGGATTCTGTGCAGGGTATGTTTGCACAACAGTCCACACAAGCCCGACATAATGCCCTAAAGTACATATTCAACTCGAGGATGCCAGAGGGTACATCTGTTCCAGATCATGTCCTGGATATGATGGTACACTTTAGCATTGCGGAGTTGAATGGTGCTTCCATCGATGAGTCGAGCCAAAGTCGCTTTCATTCGAAACCCTTCCGATAGTTTCCCTCTGATTTAGAAGTAATGTTGTTATGAACAAGCTTACTTTTTAATCTTACCTCCTTCTCGAATGAACTCCAGGACCTTTCAATCTTTGATGAAAATTCGTGGATCGAAAGGTGAGGCAAATGTTGCGATGAGAAGTTATCACAGAGGTTCGACCTTTGGGACAAAAATACAGGTTTTCATCTTCTTCTAACCTGAGAGGTAAGAAGAAGAATATGAAGAAGGTTGGTAAAGGGAAACAAGCTGAAAAAGCTGCCGCCCAGAAGGGCAAGAAAGTCAAAGACGTTGCTGACAAAGGAAAGTGTTTCCACTGCAACGAAGACGAGCATTGGAAACGAAACTGTCCGAAGTACATTGCAGAAAAGAAGAAGGAAGGTAAATATGATTTACTTTGCCTAGAAGCTTGTTTAGTGGATAATGATAAAACAACTTGGATACTTGATTTAGACGCCACTAATCATGTTTGTTCTTCTTTTCAGGGAATTGATTCCTGGCAGCAGTTACAGCAAGGAGAGATAACTCTCCGGGTTGAAAATGGAGAAGTCGTCTCAGCTGTAGCAGTAGGCACAATGAAGCTTTATTTTGGCAAAAAATATGTATTGTTGGACAATATATTAGTGATACCAGGGTTTACTAGAAATCTTATTTCCATTTCTTGCCTTATTGAACAATGTATTTTTGTTTCCTTTTCTATGAATAAAGTGTTTATTTTGAAGAAAGGTTTAGAAATATGTTCTGCTTCATTAGAAAATAGATTGTATGTTTTAAGGCCTAATTCAGTCAAAATGGTTTTGAACACTGAATTATTTAAAACTGCAAACGCACAAACTAAGAAACGAAAAATTTCTCCTAAAGAAAATGCTCATCTTTGGCATCTAAGATTGAGTCACATTAATCTCAATAGGATTGAGAGATTGGTAAAGAACGGACTTCTAAACGAGTTAGAAGAAAATTCCTTGCCAAGATGTGAATCGCTGTAAGGCAAGATGACTAAAAGACCTTTTAGTGGAAAAGGTTATAGAGCCAAAGATCCTCTGAGCTTATACATTCGCACCTTTGTGGTCCGATGAATGTTAAAGCCGGGGAGGATATGAATATTTCATCTCTTTTATAGATGATTATTCCAGATATGGGCATATTTACCTAATGCACCACAAGTCCAAGCACTTGAAAAGTTCAAGGAATTCAAGGCCGAGGTTGAAAATCAATTAGGTAAAAGAGTTAAAACACTTCAATCGGATCGAGGTGGAGAGTACATGGATTTAAAATTCCGAACTATATGATAGAACATGGAATTACATCCCAACTCTCACCTTAAAGCACACCACAAAGAAAAGCGGTGTATCGGAAAGGAGAAATAGAACCTTGTTGGGCATGGTTCGATCAATGATGAGTTATGCTTATCTCCCTAGTTCCTTTTGGGGTTATGCAGTGGAGACTGCAGTATACATTTTGAATAGTGTGCCTCCAAAAGTGTTTCTAAAACACCTTTTGAACTCGGAAAGGACGTAAAGGTAGTTTATGTCACTTGTAATATGGGGTTGTCCAAAGACATGTGCTTGTGACAAATCCAAAGAAGTTGGATTCACGTTCAAAGTTGTGCCTATTCGTAGGATACCCAAAAGAAACAAGAGGTGGTTTATTCTATGATCCTAAGGAAGATAAGGTCTTTGTGTCGACAAATGCCACTTTCTTGGAGGAGGACTACATAAGGGACCACAAACCAAAAAGTAAGGTAGTGTTGAGTGAGTTAGACGGAATAAAGAGCAAAGGTTGCTAATAAGAACACTAGTACATCAACAAGAGTTGTTGATACTAGTTTGTCTAGTCAAGAGGGTCCATCTCAAGAGTTGAGTATGCCTCGACGTAGTGGGTGGGTTGTGATCTGACTGGCCAGTTACATGGGTTTTAGCCAAACCCAAGTTATTACACCGATGACAACTGCGAGGATCCATTGACTTATAATCAAGCAATGGTTGACATTGACAAAGACAAATGGGTCATAGCCATGGGCCAAGAAATGAAGTCTATGCACTTCAATTCTGTTTGAGATCTTGTAGATAAGCCTGATGGGGTAAAACCTATAGGTTGTAAATGGATCTACAAGAGAAAACGAGGTGTAGATGGGAAGATGTAAACCTTTAAAGCTAGACTAGTAGCAAAGGGTTATACCCAGGTTGAAGAGGTTGACTTTGAGGAAACCTTTTCACCTGTTGCTATGGTAATGTTTATCCGTATCCTTCTTGCCATTTCCGCATATTATGACTATGAGGTATGACAAATGGACGTCAAGACAACCTTTTTGAATGGCAATCTTGAGGAAATCATCTACATGGACCAACCCAAAGGGTTCATTAAACCAGACACAGAGCAAAAGGTTTGCAGCTTAAAAGGTCGATTTATGGACCAAACAAGCCTCTAGGTCCTGGAATATAAGATTTGATGAGGCTATCAGATCTTATGGTTTTGACCAGAATGATGATGAACCTTGTGTCTACAAGAAAATCATCGATAGTTCTGTCGCTTTCCTAATTCTCTATGTGGATGATATCCTACTCATTGGGAATGATGTAGGTTATCTTACTGACATCAAGGAATGGCTAGCTACGCAATTCCAAATGAAAGATTTGGGTGATGCGCGAGCTTTGTTCTTGGGATCCGTTGTCCTGGATCCGCAAGAATAAAACACTAGCCTTGTCTCAAGCATCATACATAGACAAAGTGTTGTCAAGGTTTAAGATGTAAGATTCCAAAAAGGGCTTGTTGCCTTTTAGACATGGAATCCATTTGTCTAAGGAACAGTGTCCTAAGACACCTCAAGGAGTTGAGGATATGAGACGGATTCCTTACGCATCGGTTGTTGGGAGCCCGATGTACGCCATGTTGTGTACTAGACCGACATCTGCTTTTGCGCTTGGGATGGTCGGTAGGTATCAATCCAATCCAGACTTGAACACTGGACAACGGTTAAAACGATCCTTAAGTATCTTCGGAGAACAAGGAACTACATGCTAGTGTATGAGGCTAAGGATTTGATCCTTACAGGATACACGGATTCTGACTTTCAGACTAATAAAGATTCTCAAAAATCTACATCGTGGTCGGCCACTCTTAACGAGGAGTCAGTAGTATGGCGGCGTCAAGCAAGGATGCATCGCGATTCCACTATGGAGGCTGAATATGTAGCAGCTTGTGAAGCAGCGAAGGAGGCCGTTTGGTTAAGGAAATTTATGCTAAATTTGGAAGTTGTTCCAAATATGACTTTGCCCGTCACACTGTATTGCGATAATAGTGGTGCAGTGGCAAATTCGAGGGAACCCCGAAATCACAAGAGGGGAAAGCACATAGAGGAGACGTGATTGTCACGAAGATAGCCTCAGAGCACAACATTGCTGATCCTTTTACAAAGGCTCTCACGGCTAAAGTATTTGAGAGTCACCTAGAAGGTCTAGGTTTACAAGTCTTCCCCAACTAGAGCAAGTGGGAGTATTTTGTACAAAGGGGTTTAAATGCCCTAATTTATTGTATTTACATTATTGTAATGTTTAGTACTCCACAAGCTTTAGGTCAAGTGGGAGATTGTCGGGATTTATTGAAGGGAATGAGAATCCCCGCGCAGCGGAAGACGATCGAATCGTTGTGGTATCATCATGCAACATGCTTATAAAAATTGATCTAACTATTAGATCTAGGCTAAACATGCTGAAATTTTACAGTAAGAAGAAAAAACACTTACTTGTTGTAGACCAATTCAGCAAACTCTCCTTGTTAATCACGAACTCTTCGTGCTTCTCGATCTCTATGAACTCTTCCACAATCAGATCCCAAACACTACCAAATGATCTTCTTGGTTGTTCTCTTTTGGAGAAGGAAAGTTGGTGGGAACTTTTGTTTTTGGAAAGAGAGGAGAAATGAGAATGGAGAGAATTCACTTTTGGATTCTTAGGTCAAAATCCAAAAATGAGAACTTAGCATAACTTAGCTAACCCATCTCACAAAGGGTTTATATAGTGGAATGATGAAGTTCACAACTTCACATTATTACCACTTTACCACAACCATATGTTATGTAAATCTCATTTACATAATTATATAATATAAGATATCTCATATCTTATGTTGCAAATCTCATTTGCAATAATTGTGGATTTAATTAAATTGAATCACATTCAATTTATTTTCTCTCTATCAATTTCTCCAATTAGCCTTTAATTCAACAATTAGGCTAACATGTAGTTTATTATGAATCTCATTCATATTAAACTATATATTATATCATCTATATGATATAAATACTCTTATAGTGAAATTGAACACTTCAATTTCATGCCAAAACATTAACCCTTCTTTTATCCCGCATTGAGCCAACCAAGGGACCTAATGGACCTACAAAGGATTGCTCCAATGATTTGAGGTTAACCACCAAACTCTTTGACCCGGCCAACCAATGTTCATTAGCTACAATAACACTCCACTAAAGCCCAGTAGTCAGTACTCCCATCGATGTAGAATATATTACATGTCCATTGATATATCCAATGCCCATGAGTCGACCCTTTCACAAAGTTGTTCGTCAAACACTACTACTGGTCAAATTACCGCTTTACCCCTGTGTCTACATCTTGTTCCTTAAGTCCCCAAAGGTGCTCCTCTAATGAACAACATATTGTGATGGTCCAACCATACACAACACCCTTCTCGGGCCGGTGAGAAGGTGGGCGCCCGTTGTCCAAGCCACGGAGACAACACTTAAGGAACATCCTCTAGATTCCCTATAAAGGCGGGAACGAGTAAATTCCATCTCGCGTAATTAGGTTTCCAGCTCTCCACTTGGTTCTCGTCCCTCGAGAAGATAGGCATATTGGGCAAGTAATCGAGAGACTACCTCACCCGTGATTAGTCAAAGGACGGACCCCTCGCATGAGAGTCCGTAATACGCTCGTGATTCGTGTCGAGTCACTAATGGTCATCTATGAATTTATTAGTATTTACTTCACAACGGTGTTATATCGCAAGTCTTATAATTCACGGTCCCTGGTCTTGTACAATCTCATTGTACAGATGCCCCACTCGCATGTCAACCACATGAACGAGTCGATCACCTCGTTTGTATCTAATACAAAGCGGGTCGCATCCACAAGTGTATCCGTGGATTAGGTCTCCAACCTCATCCTTATCATCGTGAGACCGTTCGGGTCATTAACTCGAACGTGATCCTCCTTGTGTGTCAATTACACACCGCTTCAAGTTTTAGTTCTCTCATATATTCAATGACCTGGAGAGCTTAGTTTATTGGAAAAGTTTAAAATATTTGAGAGACACAAAGTAAGAAATGAATAACTCTTATTAATTTCAAAACAATATTTTACAAACACGAGATTAGGGCAGAAAATCCCAACAAACTCCCACTTGGACTAAGCTAGTGGAGAAGGTACATTTCAAAATGTATTTGAGTTACAATAAGAAAATACAATAAACTAGGGTATTGAATACCCGTTTACACATCTCCCACTTGCCCTAGTCAAGAAGCTCTCTCATACCTAGACTCTCTAGGTGACCAGTCAAACACTTTAGTCGTGAGGGGCTTTGTAAATGGATTAGCTACATTGTGGTTCGATGCTATCTCTGCGTGATCATCACGCTCTCATGCGGTGCACAATTTCTCGTGACGATGATACTTGCGCCAATGTGTTTACCTCTTTTATGGCTTCGAGGCTCACGTGAAGTGGCTCTTTGCACCATCATATCATCCGCGAGCGATTGTGATTGGCAAGTTCATATTTGGAACAACTTCCAAATCACATGAACTTCCTAAGCCAAACAACTCCCTTTGCAGCTTCACAAGCCGCAACATACTCTGCTTCCATAGTGGAATCAGCAATGCATCCCTGCTTGATGTTTCACCATACCACAGCTCCTCCATTCAAGACGAAAGCTGACCCCGAAGTAAATTTCCTAGAATCCTTATCGGTCTAAAAATCAAAATCAGTATCCCCTGTAGATCAAATCCCCACGACCATACACTAAGTCAGAGTTCCTCGCTCTCCTAAGATACTTGAGGATTGTCTTTACTACCGCCCAAAGATCTAGTCCTGGATTGGACTGATATCTACTGACAATTCCTACTGCATAACAGATGTCGGGCCTAGTACACAACATTGCATACATCAGGCTCCCTACAGCTGAAGCATATGGAATGTGTCTCATATCCTCAACATCTTGAGGAGTCTTAGGACACTGATCCTTAGACAAGTGAACCCCATGCCTAAAAGGCAACAAGCCCTTCTTGGAGTTCTACATCTTATATCTAGACAACATCTTGTCAATATAAGACGCCTGAGACAAGGCTAGCATTCTTTTCTTCCGGTTCCGGACTATCTGGATACCTAGAACATACTGAGCTTCTCCCAAATCTTTCATTTGGAATTGTGAAGCTAGCCACTTCTTAACGTCAGTGAGAAATTATACCTCATTCCCAATGAGAAGAATATCGTCCACATACAACACCAAAAATGCGACAGTTTTGTCAATGATTTTCTTGTAGACACAAGGCTCGTCGGCATTTTGATCAAAGCCATAAGACTTGATTGCCTCATCAAATCTTATGTTCCAAGACCTCGAAGCTTGTTTCAGTCCATAAATGGACCTATGAAGCCGACAAACTTTTTGCTCTTGGCCTTGGGCAATGAACCCTTTGGGCTGGTCCATGTAGATGGTCTCATCAAGTTTGCCATTCGTAAAGGTCATCTTGACATCCATCTGCCATACCTCGTAGTCATAATATGCGGCGATGGCCAGAAGGACCCTGATTGACTTTACCATGGCAACAGGTGAAAAGGTCTCCTCATAGTCAACCCCTTCTACCTGGGTAAAACCCTTTGCCACTAGTCGGGCTTTAAAGGTTTGCACTTTCCCATCTACGCCACGTTTACGCTTGTAGATCCATTTACAACCAATAGGTTTTACCCCATCCGTTGATCCACAAGCTCCCGCATGCATTGAAGTACATAGACTCAATTTCTTGGTCCATAGCTTTAATCCACTCGTCTTTATCAACATCGGCCATTGCCCGATCGGGGTCAATGGATCCTCACGATCATCGTCGGGAGCGACAACCGAGGTTTCAAAAAACCCATATAGCGATCGGGTGTCTCTCACGATCCTCCCACTACGTCGAGGCATTCCCAACTCTTGGGAAGGGATTTGACTAGACGTGCTAGGGTCAACAACGCTTGTTGACGTACTAGCCTTATCAGCAACTCTTGCTGATGTACTGTCCATTTCATTCAATACAATTTTACTCCGTGGTAAATGATCCCTGATGTGGTCTTCCTCTAAGAAAATGGCGTTTGTCGACACAAGCACCCTATTTTCCTTGGGATCGTAAAATAGACCACCCCTAGTCTCTTTAGGGTAACCTACGAATAGGCACAATTTCGAACGAGGTTCCAACTTTTCCGGGTTTGACACCAACACATGGGTCGGTGATAACTCACCATAAGTGAGTTATTTTACTAGAATTTTAGTGTTTAATCCACTTGAATTGCATTTAATTTAGTTATCCTCATGTTATTTTATCCCTAAATTATGTGTGTTAGCTTTAATATCTTGAATTTAAGCATTAGGTGCAAAAAGAATTAATTTTGATGTTTTTGTGTTTTAATTCAAGAATTTAGGAAAATAAGCTAACTGTTTAATTAAAGACCAAAATTTGAGATTTTTCTTAACTCCAAAAATCCTCGTGTATTTAGTTTGATTTATAATTGACTTCATAAATTTATTTGGGATTTTTCTGTGTGTAGGAGATGTTTAAAAATTACAAGAGTCCCTAAGGGCATTTTAGACATTTTACCCAAAGGGTTATATGGTCTTTTTACTCTTAAGGGTATTTTTGTAATTTGTGGAGTTAGGGCAACACCATCTTATATAAGGAGGCTAGGGTTCACAAGTGCCAAGGAGGAGAGAAATTGCGACAAGAGAAAGAGACCGAGAAGAGAAGGAGAACCAAGTGATTGCTACAGCAAAGTGTTCGTTGGAGAGACAAATCATGATGGTGTCTTTGCTGTAGCAATCGTGAGGTTAATCCGTGGTTTGAGGCAATTGTTTGAGGCAGACCGAGAGGGGCTTCAATTTTGCTACAGACAAAGTTGAGGAGCAGATTAGTGAGGGCATTCGGAGAGCCAACCTACTACCTTGCTTGAAGCAGTCGGAGGAAGGCGCCTAGATTTGCTGTAGCAATTGCGAGGGCGACATCGGGAGAGTTGGCCTATCGATTTCTTTGAAGCAATCGCGTGAGGTCGCTTTAGCTTGTGTTGTGTTGGTTCTTTGTTTCTTTGCAAATCGCGGATCCAAGGGGTTGTTCTTCTTTGTTTCTTGCCTTTGCCGAAGCAATTGGTCGCCGATTCTTGGCCAACCCAAGGCTTTCTTGAAGCAAAGTGCCTGCTGCAGACCATCGGCAGAGGCCCGCATCTAGGCAATTGCTATAGCAAAAAGGCGTAAGAAATCGTTTGTGAAGTTGCTACGGCAGAGACCGAGCGAGAGGGTTCGAGAGGCCAAGGGAGAAGCTAATCGATAAAGGTTTGCTACGGCAATTGTGAGGGCGACATCGAGAGAGTTGGCCATCGATTTCTTTGAAGCAATCGCGTGAGGTTCGCGGGCGTCGGAGTCGCCGAGAGGTTTCTTTGAAACAACGTCACATTTCTTTGTGAAGGAGGTACCGATAGGCTTTTTGTTTGAAGCAATTGGTGATCGAGTGTTGGGAACAACCAAGCAATTCTTTGAAGCAAAGTGCCTAACTTTATACCAAAATCGAGGTGTTTTGCTAGGCATTTCTTTGAAGCAATTTTAGCCTAATTGTTGTGTAATTTGACTTCCTTTCTTCTAGCACTTACTCTAATATTTTGGCAAATATCACCGATTTTATTGGGCCTTGTCATACACTAATTGGAGATTAATTGCCTTTCTTCGTTCTAAGAAATTTGTGTGATCTTTTTTGGATTATTTTTGCATATGAATTTCTTGATTAGTGTAAGCATGACCAATTTAATGAAGTGTGATTGATCCTTTACATGAACTAAATTTTCTTAAGCAAGGGTTAGGTTGTTTTAATGTAATTTTGGATTAAATTTATGGTTGATGTCATTAATTGAATTTATGAAATTTTATTAAATTTAACGTTGCATGAGAATTAAAATTGGCCTTTTTAACTTCTCTATAATTCATAAACTTGGGAAAGCTAATGAATTAGAAAACTAAAATTTCATTCTAGGATCATTGAGTTGATTAGGGATAATTAACCCACCTAGAACCTAAAATCGTGGGCATAATTTAGATCACAATTGGGAAATTGTAGGTTTTAAAACTTAGTGATTTTGGAAAGAATCATTTGAATGCATGTGTAGGTAAATTCAAGGCATCATTAAAAATTTATTCCAAATGAACATTAGATCTCTAACCTAACCCGAGCTTATTTTTCATTACAAATCTCATCTCTTGTATCTGTCTTCTTGTTTGCATTCTCCTCTCCCTGCGTTTAAATTCAATTATTTTCTTTGGTCTTATCTTATCTTTCTTATCGTATCAACTTATTTATTTTAAACAATAAATTGCACACTCATGCATTGTACTAAAATAAGGAAAATTTGCTAGGACACTCACTAAATTAGGTCTAACTAGTCCTCGTGGGATCGATACTTTTAACTTATCACTTGCTGCTCTCGACCGTGTATACTTGCACGTCGTAAAAGTGTCGGGGTTTTATTCTAATTTGCATTAGTTTAGGGCACCCGATATTTTCGCATCAGTCGGGCATCCCCAAATTCTGAATTGATGTAAACTTCCTTTACGACCACTCCAGAGCTCAAAGGGTGTTTCACAAACACTCTTTGATGGAACGTTGTTCAAAATGTAAACCGTAGTCTCTACTGCGTACCCCCAGAAAGAATCAGGGAGACAAGCATAGCTCATCATCGACCGAACCATGTCCAACAAGATTCTGTTTCTCCTCTCCTATACACCATTCTGCTGTGGCATACCAGGTGCTGAGAGTTGGGACGTAATTCCGTGTTCTATCATATAGTCCTGAAATTCAGTGTCCATGTACTCTCCACCTCGATCCGATCGAAGTGTTTTAAGCGATTTACCTAAGAGGTTCTCAACCTCAGTCTTATACTCCTTGAACTTTTCAAGAGTTTTAGACTTCTTATGCATTAGGTAAATATACCCATATCTGGAGTAATCGTCTATGAAAGACACGAAGTACTCATAACCGCCCCGAGCTTTAACATTCATCGGACCACAGAGGTCAGAATGTACTAACTCGAACAGCTCTTTGACTCTATATCCTTTTCCACTAAAAGGGCGTTTGGTCATTTTGCCTTTAAGGCATGACTCACATACTGGCAAAGAGTTTTCTTCCAACTCGTTTAGAAGTCCACTCTTCACTAGTTTCTCAATCCTATTGAGATTAATGTGACCTAACCATAGATGCCAAAGATGGGCATTTTCTTTTGGAGAAATTTTTGCTTTCTTAGTTCGTGTTTCCGCAGTTTTAAACAATTCAGTATTCAAAATACTTTTAACCGAATTGGATTTTAAAACATACAGATTATTTTCAAGTGAAGCTGAACAAATAACATTACCTTTGAAAGAAATAAATGCTTTATTTAATTCAAAAGAAAGCTAAATACAAATGTTCAATTAAGCGAAAGAAATAAAAACAAGGTTTCTAGTAAACCACCGGAACTATGTACAAATTGTCTAACAATAAGTACTTCCCGCCAAAATGCAACTTCATCATGCCGATTGTTTGCAAAGAGAGACAAGCTCCCCGGATCCAACCCGTAGAGTCACCTTACCCTCTCGCAGCGACTGCCAGGAATCAATCCTCTGAAAAGAAGAACAAACGTGGTTAGTGGCGCCTGAATCTAATATCCAGGAAGAGTCATTACTCTCCACTAAACATGTTTCTACCACAAGTAAATCACATTTACCTTGGTTCTTCCTCTCTCGGCCGAAATTTTGGACGCTTTCTCTTCGGTGTCCGCTTCCATTGCAGGTGTAAACACTTTCCTTTCTCTACAACCTCCTTGACCTTCTTGCCCTTCTGGGCGGCAGCTCGGTCAGTTTTACCCCTCTTCATCCTCTTCTTCCATTTCGGGCGTAAAGGAGCAACAAATTTTGTCCAAGAGGTCGAACCCCTGTGAAAAGACCTGTAGGCAACATTTGCCTCAGATTCCTTGACCTGCTTCGTGATTGGAAATTCAGTAGCTCATTGAGGAGGGTAGTCGATTGTAGCTAATTTTGTTCATAACAAAGATTGCTCTGGCCCAAGGAAACTCTTCTAAGAGTCTCCATGATAAAATCGACTGGCTCGACTCGTCGATTGAAGTCCCATTCACCTCGGTCGATTAAAGCGGGTCATCATGTCAAGAACATGTTCACGGACAGACGACCCCTCTTTCATCCGAGCGTTGAAAATGTATTTGAGCGAGTCATGCGACTGAAAGGATCGTTGTCCAAACATTTCTGCAAAGACTCCATGATTTCCTTAGCGAAACCATCGGCTCATGCTTCTTTGCCAAGACATCAGACATGCTAGCAATTATGTAGACCTTGGCCTTTTCATTGGCCCTAATCCATCGATCGTACGTATCGCGAACAACTCGCGATGCGGTCGCGCTTCGCATCTCGAGGACACTCCTCGGACAACACGAACTTTATGTCGCCGCTTACCAATATTGTATTGATGTTGTTTTTCCACTCGATAATTATCTCCCACTAACTTATCGGAAGCAAGTAAAGCTATAATAGCGCTAGACATTTTTAGTGAAAATTTAAGAAAACTTTGTATTAGTCTCATAAAACCTTTTGAAAACTAAACTAATTTTAGCAAAAATATTTCATGATCCCTAGGTCATTCAAAATTTTGCAATGATACCCTAAAGGTTTAGAATGACCGCCACCGGGAGGGTGAATGAACACTCCTCCTCTAGGACGAGACTTTCTCGATCAGACCCTAATCCCAGAATAACTCTTATTCCATTAGGCATCCAATTACCATTGTTCGGTCAAATTCATTAACACTTAACGAATTCTGTGAGTGTCACCCTCAATCTTTAAGTTTCCAAGTATCCGTCCTAACAATAGCCACCGAAGGGTGAACTAAGTAGGAAAACCAACCAGGAAACTATATCCCTTTGGGAATTCACTGTGTTCCGACTCCCATGATCAAACCCTCCGAAGGGATTGTCTGGTCCAGGCCAAACTAGCAGGCAGATCATAGGTGTCTCACGGTGTGAATCGAAATAAGAGACCGTGGGTCTCGTTTTCACAAGTCCCGCTCCCACTTACTATAAGTACTCTCTCCATCCACGAAGATATTGACCTATACAAATGCCACCCGAAGGGGAACGCTCCCATTTGCGTCACGCGGCCGAGTATAGATCTCATGGTGTGGACTTAAAAGAGATTTGTGGTTGGAATTTGAAATGTATCTCATACACTATATTTCCTCCCACTCAGTACTTTAATTTTAATAGGGATTGACCTAGATAATCGGCTAAAAAATACCTAAGTCTACCAATATAACTCTTATATGGTATTTTGCCTAAGTCTATAATCACATTATTAACTTAGGTCTATGTGAGAAAATTAATTAACACTTAATTAACGGCGCTCACGTAAATATAACCTAAGAATCTCCGGACCGAATTCACTCCCGTGTCGGTTTCGAGTGTAGGGTGTTCATGGCGTCAACTTAAATACCCCAAATTTTAGACAAAACCTTCCTTAGACGAGTTACTAATCGGTCTCCATTCAAAGATTATATTTGATTTCCTAAATTTCTAATCTAATTAGAAAATTAGAAAACCTAAGTCTAATTATTCAAGTTCTAAACACTTTAAAACTAATAATTAACTTAGGTTGCATGCATTTCTATGTTATAGTGTTTGGACATTCATCACATGAATAACTATATACTATAATATAATATCATTCATCACATGAATATAAATGCATGAGCATACTTTAATCTAAAAATATAACACTTATATTAATTAAATTAAAAATGCATTTAATTACATTATAACTCTTATAACATAACATATCATGCAAACTATATTATAACTCTTATAATATATATATGATGCATGAATATGTTTAACCTAAGGCGGGATTTTAAATCTATATGTCATTCATTATGAACATAGAAATTAATTAAAATTATACATCTCATGCATAAAATAATTAAATAGCAAAATTGGACCAGTTTTTGGCACCTAGGGGCAATTATTTAATTAAATAAAATTAATATAACATTTATATTAATAATATTTAATAAAATAATTAAATAAATAAATTAAAAAATATTTTTATAAAAAAAATTGAAAAGTAATTAAAAACAACGGACAGAAAACGCCCACGTCGCGCGTTTTAACTCCTTAACGCGATACACGTTGCCGCAGTAACGCTGCAGGCGCTTACAGTAACGCTGTTGCCCATGGCGTCGAGGCGCGTCCTCAACGCCATCGTCTTTGCATAGCCTCCGATCGCAAGCACGACGTTGAGACGCCGTTGAGGCGCGTCTCCTCAATGCCATCGACGAGACAAAGAAACTTCTTCTTTGCTTTTTCCCCGGGTTTTCGCCTGTTTCCGCTCCGATTTCTTCACAGCAACTCTTGCCACGAATGACCCAGACTTACACACTCGATTTACAACAAAATTGCCCAAAACAACGGGCCCTTACATTGATCCCATCAATATAATTGTAAATCTAATCTAGTGCCAAAAATCGAAAACATCCATTTCGCAAACCAAAACATTCATCTCATGAAAACATGGTAAAATACCCACCTTAATCTTAATAAAACAGATGAATGACCATCAAAATGGCTCTGATACCAATTGAAGGGAATGAGAATCCCCGCACAGCGGAAGACGATCGAATCGTCGTGGTATCATCATGCAACATGCTTATTAAAATTGATCTAACTATTAGATCTAGGCTAAACATGCTGAAATTTTACAGCAAGAAGAAAAAACACTTACTTGTTGTACACCAATTCAACAAACTCTCCTTGTTAATCACGAACTCTTCGTGCTTCTCGATCTCTACGAACTCTTCCACGATCAGATCCCAAACACTACCAAATGATCTTCTTGGTTGTTCTCTTTTGGAGAAGGGAAGTTGGTGGGAACTTTTGTTTTTGGAAAGAGAGGAGAAATGAGAGAATGGAGAGAGTTCACTTTTGGATTCTTAGGTCAAAATCCAAAAATGAGAACTTAGCATAACTTAGCTAACCCATCTTACAAAGGGTTTATATAGTGGAATGATGAAGTTCACAACTTCACAATATTACCACTTTACCACAACTATATGTTATGTAAATCTCATTTACATAATTGTATAATATAAGATATCTCATATCTTATGTTGCAAATCACATTTGCAATAATTGTGGATTTAATTAAATTGAATCACATTCAATTTATTTTCTCTCTATCAATTTCTCCAATTAGCCTTTAATTCAACAATTAGGCTAACATGTAGTTTATTATGAATCTCATTCATATTAAACTATATATTATATCATCTATATGATATAAATACTCTTATAGTGAAATTGAACACTTCAATTTCATGCCAAAATATTAACCCTTCTTTTATCCCAGATTGAGCCAACCAAGGGACCTAATGGACCTACAGTGACGGGCTCCAATGATTTGAGGTTAACCACTCAAACTCTTTGACCTGGTCAACCAATGTTCATTAGCTACAGTAACACTCCACTAAAGCCTAGAGCTGTACTCCCATCAGTGTAGAATATTACGTGTCCACTGATATAACCAATGCCCATGAGTCGACCCTTCACAGGTTGTTCGTAAACACGGCTGGGTCAAATTATCGTTTTACCCCTATGTCTACATCTTGTTCCTTAAGTCCCCACTTTGTTCCTCTAATGAACAACATATTGTGATGGTCCAACCATACACAACACCCTTCTCGGGCGGTGAGAAGGTGGGTGCCCATTGTCCAAGCCACGGAGACAACACTTAAGGAACATCCCCTCTAGATTCCCTATAGGCGAACGAGTAAATTCCATCTCGCGTAATTAGGTTCCCAGCTCTCCACTTGGTTACGTCCCCCGGAAGATAGGCATATTGGGCAAGTGCTCGAGACTACCCTCACCGTACTAGTCAAAGGGACGGACCCATGATGTGAGTCCGTGTCAATACGCTCGGGATTCAGTGTCGAGTCACTAATGGTCATCTATGAATTTATTAGTATTTCTTTGTCAACGGTGTTATATCGCGAAGTCTAATAATTCACGGTTCCTCGATCTTGTACAATCTCATTTATGCAGATGCTCCCACTCGCATGTCAACCACATGAACGAGTCATATCACCTCGTTTGTATCTAATACAAAGCGGTCGCATCCACGGTGTATCCGAGTTAGGTCTCCAACCTCATCCTTATCGTAGACCGTTCGGGTCATTAACTCTCGAACGCGTGATCCTCCTTGTGTGTCAACTACACACCGCTTCAAGTTCTAGTTCTCTCATATATTCAATGACCCTGGAGCTTAGTTTATTGGAAATGTTTAAAATATTTGCGAGACACAAAGTAAAGAAATGAATAACTCTTATTAATTTCAAAACAATATTTTACAAACACGAGACTAGGACAGAAATCCCAACATTTATGCCCTATACTTGTGTAATTTTGATCAAATAAATAAAGTGTTATTTGTTTTGATAAGATTACAGTCTTTCTTTTATAAATCCAATAAACTAAGCTCCAAGGTTATAACGTTTATCTTGAAATCAGTGTAGTGGACACTATTTGGGTTGACTTCAAGATTATAACCTAAACAGTCTATGGTATAAGAATAAGGTTGGAAACCTCATTCTGGTAACACCATGGATGCGACCAACTTTGTAATTAGTACAAATGAGGTAATCCAACTCATTCATGTAGTTGATATGCGAGTGGGGGCATCCTGTATGAAGAGTTCATACAAGACTAGATCGCAAATTATTAGTCTAACTAGTATAACACCGCTAATGTGGATAAGACTAGTAATTTATAGATGGTCATTAGTGACTTGACTCAATTTACAGGCAAGTTAAGAACTCCTGCTTATAGGGGTTTGTCCTTAGACTAGTATGGGTGAGAGTGGCCTATAGCGACTCTCAATAAGCCTACCTTCTCGAGCACGTAACCCGGTAGGTAGTCGGGAACTTAACTGTGCAAGATGGAATTCACCCATTCCTCTACTCGAGGAATCGAGATAGTTGTTGTTCCTTAGAACCGACTCGTGTCTTGAACAATGGGGCCCGCCCTCTATGAGGGTATGAGTCTAAGGTAGGACCTTAGACTTGTTGTTCATTAGAGGATCAATGGTGCTTAAGGAGCAAAGAGGTAATCACAGGGGTAAAACGGTAATTTGACCCAGCTGTGATTACTGAACAACCTGTGAAGGGTCGACTCATGGGTAATGACTATATCAGTGGACACAAGAATATCTACAGTGAGGAGAGTGCAGCTACAAGTCTATAGTGGAGTGACTTGTAGTTAATGAATATTGATTAACTGGATCAAAGAGTTTGATCAGTTAATCTCACATCATTGGAGCTCATGATCTGTAGGTCCATTAAATCCCTCCGTTGGCTCAACATGGTAATATTGAGGGTATAAAGTTAGGAGTGAAATTGAAGTGTTCAATTTCATACATGAGGAGTTATATCAATTATATATGGTGTAATTGATATAATATATAGTTTTAATGTGAATTAGATTCATATATAAACTATATACTAAAGAGAGATTAAAGGAGGGTAGAATGGTCATTTCCATACCATTCCCCTATATATAGTTGCATGAGATGCAACTAGGTCAAGACTTTGAGAAAGTTTTTACAAGCCTCCTTGTTGTGTTGTTGGAAGTGTTCCAAAACACAAATCTATCTCACAAAATACCTCACCACTCCTAAAGGGAACCCACCTTCCTCCCTCACCTAGAGAACAACGGAGAAGATCCGGTGGTGGTGTCAGTGTTCGTACGAGTTCTTGTTGCTGAGATCGTGACCGTGGAGAGGGGAGCACATGAAAAAAGGTTCTTCAAAGGTAATATACTTGCTGTCCATTTCTGTATTTTATGCTTAATCTATGTTTTACGTTCTTGCATTTTCTGTTGTAACTAAATCAAGAGCGCGCGATTCATAATCGCTTCCGCTGCTGGGACTTCGATTCCCTACAGTTCTCTCATATATTCAATGACCTTGGAGCTTAGTTTATTGGACAAAGTTTGTAAGAAATGCGAGACACAAAATGATGAAATAAATAACCTTTATTAATTTCAAATGTATATTTACAAACTAAACGATATTAGGACAAACATCCCAACAATAGCTTATTTCCATAAATTTATTCTCTCTACACATTTCCTTCTCTTCCTAATCGAGATACGATCTACCCATCGTGATCTCAGAAATCTCAGAGATATAGGAAGGATGTTCTTATGGGTTTTGTCCTGTTCTTGGTGTCAATTGGCATTCACAGAACTTGCTGGAAGTTCATAAGATTTTGTAGAAAGTGAGATTTGGTTCTACAAAAGTAAGTACTCAATACTTAAATTTATACATTGAACTTCTTAATTGTAAAATTTCATTCTGCTGTGTTTATCTTATTTGCCAATGTACTGGTATTTTGGAAACAAAATTAAAATACGATTCGATTCCCAATTGGCTTCCGCTGCAATTGGTTTTCATCAGTAGGATCATCTTCAAGTCAATGACATGAATGGTCTATCAGGGACCATTTTCAACCAACATTTACTAGAAACCAATTTGGAATTGTTTATGCGCCAATTAATGCAAATAATTTTGAAATTAAAATTGACCTCATCTAGATGGTTCGAGAGAATGCTTTCAGAGGACATGCCACTGAAGATCCAAATCTACATCTAAGATCTTTCATTGAAATTTGTGGCAATGTTAAAATTAATGGTGTATCTCCTGATGTTATTCGCTTACGACTTTTTCGTTTTTCTCTGCAGGATAAAGCAAAATTTTGGCTAGAATCTTTGTCTACAGGTAGCATTAATACATGGGAGGAATTAGCTCAAGCATTCTTACCCAAATACTTTCCACCTTCTAAGACTACGAGACTGCGAATTAAGATAGGCACTTTCAGACAACAAGATGGAGAACAAATATTCGAGGCATGGGAACGTTACAAAGACTTACTAAGAAAGTGACCCCAATATGGATACTCAGACTAGTTGCAAATCCAATTATTTTTTAATGGTTTAATTGGTTATAATAAAGCTCTTTTGGATGCGACTGTTGGAGGATCTATATTTTCTGAATTAGTAGAGGGTGCTCGTACATTGTTGAAGGAAATGGTTGCCACAAGTTATAATTGACACTTTGAACGTGGTCGGGATGTATGAGATTGATGCGTAAGCTCCATAAAGTTTCATATGGCTTCTCTGACTATTGCTTTTATAAATTGTAGGTATAGGAAATAGCAAATCCATAGCTTCAGTTGCAACTGCTAATAATTATCAAGGTGGTGAGGATCTTGATCTGAGCAAGCTCAGTATGTGAATAACAGGAATTATGGATACCGTGGAAATCAAGCACAAAATCAAGTGCCTACTCATTATCATCCGGGTTTGTGTCATCATGAAAACTTTTCTTATGCTAACAATAAGAATATGTTGCAACCTCCTTCAGGTCAGAGGGTAAGCCATCACTGAAAGATTTGGTAGGATCATTTGTGACAGAGTCTGGGAATCGAGCAAACCAGTTAGAAAACGTGTTGACTAGCTTAAGTAGTATGGTAATTAACAATCACGAAGCTTCCATTAAAAACATAGAAGTAGAAATTAGTCAAATGGAAACTACCTTGAACAACTTGCAAAAGGGTAAGTTTCCAAGTGACACAGAGGTAAATCCAAGGGAACATTGCAAGGTTGAAACCTTGAGAGTGACAAGGAGCCCGTTGGACCTGAAAAAGTACACCCTGAAAAGGAACACCTTACTGAGGATAAGGATGATAATAGGGAAGTGGTTGATGAGGCAACAACATCAAATATGACAGAGAAGCCTTCTAACTTCACTATTCCTATTGTTCCTAATTCTATTCCTTATCCTCAACGGTTTCAAAAGAAAAGGACTAATTCTGAATTTCCAAAATTTCTTGAAATATTTAAGAAGCTTCATATTAATATTCCATTTGCAGATGCCTTGGAACAAATGCCAAATTATGTGAAGTTCATGAAGAAAATCCTTTCAAAGAAAAAGAAATTTGGAAATTATGAAATGGTCAATCTTATTGAGGAATGCAGTGCAGTACTCTAAAGAAAAATGCCTAAAAAATTCAAAGATCCAAGTTGTTTTACTATTCCTTGCATTATTGGTAGTATTTCTGTTGAGAGAGCTCTATGTGATTTAGGAGCCAGTATTAACTTGATGCTTTTTTCTGTTTACAGGAAACTAGGTCTGGGGGAAGTACAACCTACCACAATTTCACTACAATTAGTTGATTGTTCTATTAAATATCCTAGAGGTATTTTAAAGGGCGTTTTAGTTAAAGTTGACAAGCTCATCTTCCCTGTAGATTTTGTTGTCCTGGATATGGAGGAAGACTATGAGATTCCTATTATTTTGGGGAGACCTTTCTTGGCTACTAGACGAGCTCTGATTGATGTTCAAGATGGTAAGTTACTTCTGAAAGTAGATGAAGAAAAGTTAGTATTCGACATATTTCGATACATGAAATATCCGAATGAGGTAAGTACAAATCATATGATTGATATTGTCTATGAATCTGTTGAATCATTCAAGGAATTAATATTATCTCTTTATCCTCTTGAAGCGTGCATGATGAATTCAATGGTTGAGAACTTACATATTTTAGAGCAGGAGGTCACTTTATGTCATGATGCACTTAATCACTTGCCTATATTTCATTATAGAATTGACAAAGTGTTACCATTACCTGTAAATGAAATTGAAGAAGTCAAACCTCTGATCCTAGGTTTAAAGCAATTACCTACACCCCTATGTTATGCTTTCTTAGGAGATTCTTCTACCTATCCTGTGATTATTTCTGCTACTTTACGTAAGGCAGATAAAGAAAAATTGTTGCGAATTTTACGCGCACACAAATTCGCCTTAGGTTGGTCAATTAGTGATATTAAAGGTATCAATCCTTCTATAGTCACACACAAAATTCTTATGGAAGATACCTTTAGTCCACCAGTTGAGCACCAGAGGAGACTTAATCAAGCAATGAAAGAAGTAGTAAAAGCCGAGGTGTTAAAACTTTTAAATGCGGGTATTATATATGTCATATCTGATAGTTCTTTGGTGAGTCCTGTGTAGGTTGTTCCTAAGGAAAGAGGGATGACTGTCATAAAAAATGAGAAAAATGAGTTCACATCCACCAGGACAGTCATAGGATGGTGTGATTGCATTGACTATACGAAGTTGAATAAAGATACACAAAAAGACCATTTTTCTCTTCCTTTTAATGATCAAATGCTTGATAGACTGGCTAGTTATCCTTACTTTTGTTTTCTTGATGGCTATTCAGGATATAACCAGATCGCTATTCCTCTAGAAGATCAAGAAAAAAAACGACGTTCTCATGCCCTTACGGGACTTACGCCTTCAGAAGAATGTGATTCGGTTAATGTAATGCCCCCACCATGCTCCTGAAGGGAAGGGATTTCCCGCAGCGGAAGATGTTGTGAAATGTCGTTGATTCGTTGTGTTTCTATTTTCTTAAAATTGAACATATCAACATACATTCTGGGTTAAACATGTAAAATCGAGAAGGAAAACAACAAGTATAAGGAATACTAACCTCTTGAAGAACCTTTCTCAAAATCCTCCTCAATCACAATCTCTCTCGATCCAGCGGAATCGCAATCTCGATCCTTGAACCGAACTTCGAACTGAACAACAAGATACTTTCAAAGAGTCTTCTCGATTGTTCTCGAGAGGTAGAGGGAGAGTGGTGGAACTCCCTTTGGATTGGGTTTGGAGAGAAAGTATGGAATTGAAAGAGAGAGCTTGAGAGAGTTTTTCTTTCTCTTTGGATGTGAATTCCAAAAATGAGAATTAATACCTTGTGAGATGCTTTTGAATGCACTTATATATAATGGTGTGTGGTGGAGTTAAAACCTCCACCAATTCACCGTTTTACCACAATCATATGATATGTAAATCATATTTGCATATCACATAATATAAAGTATCTCATACCTTATTATACAAATCTCATTTGCATAATTGTGGAATTTTAAATTGAATCATATTTAGTTCAATTTCTCTCAATTCAATTTCTCAAAATTATCATTAATTATTCAATTATGATATTCTATAGTTTATTATGAATCTTATTCACATCAAACTATATATTATGCCCATTATATCACATATAAATAACATAAATACCCATTAATGAATTTGAACACTTCAAATCCACTCAAAACTGTAAACTCTCATTTTTCCAATTTGAGCCAACCGAGGGACCTAATGGACCTACAGATGACGAGCTTCAATGATACGAGATTAACCTGTCAAACTCTTTGACTCGGTTAATCAACATCCATTAGACATGGTAACACTCCACTAAAGCTCGAAGTTGCACTCCCATCACTGTAGGACAAGTTGTGTTCATCGATATAACCAATGCCCGTGAGTCGTCCCTTCACAAGTTGTTCGTAGTCACTACTAGGTCAAATTACCGTTTTACCCTTGTGTCTACTTCTTGTTCCTTAAGTCCCTCTGCTCTCTAATGAACAACTACGTTGCATGGTCCAACCATAAACAACAACCCTCTCGTGCCAATGAGAGGGTGGGCGCCCATTGTCCAAGCCCTGGAGACAACACTTAAGGGAACAACCCCTCTAGTTTCCCTAGTTCAGGAATGAGTGAATTCAATCTTGCGTAGTTAAGTTCCCAACTCCCCACGAGGTCCTGTCCCCAAGAAGGTAGGCATATTGGGCGTACTCTGGCTACCCTCACCCGTACTAGTCAAAGGACAGACCCCCGCAAACAGGAGTCCGTAACACGCTCAGGATTAAGGACGAGTCACTAATGGTCATCTACGAAGTTATTTGTCCTATATTGTTAACGGTGTTACATCATTAGGTCTAATAATTCACGGTCCGGTCTTGTACAATCTCATTGCACATGATGCCCCCACTCGCATGTCAACCACATGAATGAGCTTGATCACCTCATTTGTATCTAATACAAAGTGGGTTGCATCCACAGTGTAACCAGGATGAAGTTTCCAACCCTATCCATATACTGTAGACCGTTTGAGTCATTAACTCGAACGTGATCATCCCCGTGTGTCCACTATACACCGTTCAAGTCTTAGTTCTCTCAAAAGATATGACCATGGAGCTTAGTTTATTGGATTAAGTTTAAAAAAATGCGAGACACAAAATTTGATAAATAAACAAACTTTATTTATCAAAACATCGAATATTACAAACTACACGAGATTAAGGCAAACATCCCAACAAACTCCCACTTGAACTAAGGTAGTTGAGTACATAATACATTTTCCAAATGTACAGTAATACATAAAAGTAATACAATAAACTAGGGCATTGAATACCCCTTTACAATACTCCCACTTTCCCTAGTCAGGAAGAACTCGAAGACCTAGACTCTCTAGGTGACCCTCAAACACCTTATCTGTAAGGACCTTTGTAAATGGATCAGCAACGTTGTGCTCCAAAGCTATCTGCGTGACGGTCACGTCTCCACGGTGCACAATCTCCCGTATCAAGTGATACTTGCGTTCAATATGCTTGCCCCTCTTATGACTTCGACGTTCTTTCGAGTTGGCTACTGCACCGCTGTTGTCACAAAACAACGTCACTGGCAAGTTCATATCTCGAACAACTTCCAAAGCTAACATGAACTTCCTAAGCCAAACAGCTTCCTTTGCAGCTTCACAAGAAGCAACATACTCGGCTTCCATCATGAAATCAACGATGCATCCCATCTTGATGCTTCGCCACACTACAGCTCCTCCGTTAAGAGTGAACACTGACCCCGATGTGGACTTCCTAGAATCCTTCTCGGTCTAAAGGTCAGAGTTTGTGTATCCCGTAAGGATCAAATCCCCACTTCCATACACAAGGTTGTAGTCCCTCATTCTCCTATGATACTTGAGGATTGCCTTTACGACTGTCCAGTGATTTAATCCTAGATTGGATTGATACCTACTGACAATCCCATTTGCATAACAGATGTCGGGCCTAGTACACAACATGACGTACATCAGGCTCCCTACAACTGAAGCATAAGGAATCCGTCTCATATCCTCAACCTCTTGAGGCGTCTTAGGACACTGATCCTTAGACAGGTGAACCCCATGCCTGAAAGGCAGTAAACACTTCTTGGAGTTCTGCATCTTATACCGTGACAACATCTTGTCAATATAAGATGCTTAAGACATGGTTAGTGTTATGTTCTTCCGGTTCCAGACTATCTGGATACCTAGAACATATTGTGCTTCTCCCAAATCTTTTATTTGAAATTGCGAAGCCAACCATTCCTTAATGTCAGTAAGGAATCCTACATCATTCCCAATGAGTAGGATATTATCCACATAGAATATCAGAAATGCGACAGTGTTGTTGATGATTTTCTTGTAGACACAAGGCTCATCAACATTCTGATTAAAGCCATAAGATTTGATCGCCTCATCAAACCTTATATTCCAAGACCTCGGGTCTTGTTTCAGTCCATAAATAGACCTTTGAAGCCTGCAAACCTTCTGCTCTTGGCCTTGGGTAATGAACCCCTTGGGCTGGTCTATGTAGATGGTCTCATCAAGATTGGCATTGAGAAAGGTCGTCTTGACATCCATCTGCCATACCTCATAGTCATAATATGCAGCGATGGCAAGAAGGATCCTGATAGACTTTACCATGGCAACAGAAGAAAAGGTTTCCTCATAGTCAATCCCTTCTCGCTGGGTAAAACCCTTTGCCACTAGTCTGGCTTTGAAAGTCTGCACCTTCCCATCTACACCACGTTTACGCTTGTAGATCCACTTGCAACCAATAGGGTTAACCCATCAGGCTGGTCTACAAGCTCCCAGACGGAATTGAAGTACATCGACTCCATTTCCTAGTCCATGGCTTTAATCCATTCGTGTTTGGCAACGTCATTCATTGCCTGATCATAGGTCAATGAATCCTCGCAGTCATCATCAGGGGTGACGACTTGGGTTTCAGCCAAACCCATGTAACGTCCAGGATGTCTCACAACCCTCCCACTACGTCGAGGCATTCTCAACTCTTGAGAACGGACTTGACTAGACGAGCTAGGATCAACAACACTTGTTGAAGTACTAGCACCATCAGCAACTCTTGCTGATGAACTGTCCATTTCTCTTAACACAATCTTACTCCGTGGTTGATGATCCCTGATGTGGTCGTCCTCAAGGAATGTGGCGTTTGTCGACACAAGCACCCTATTTTCCTTAGAATCATAAAACATACCACTCATTGTCTCTTTTGGGTAACCTACGAAGAGGCACAACTTTGAACGAGGTTCCAACTTCTTCGGGTTTGACACCAACACATGGGTCGGACATCCCCAAATTCTGAAATGGCGTAAACTAGTTTTACGACCATACCAGAGTTCGAAAGATGTTTCAGAAACATTCTTCGACGGAACGGTGTTCAAAATGTTTACCGCAGTCTCCACTGCGTAACCCCAAAAAGAATCAGGGAGACGAGCATAGCTCATCATCAATCGAACCATGTCCAATAGGGTTCTGTTTCTCCTCTCCGATACACCATTCAGGTGGTGAGAGTTGGGACGTAACTCCATGTTCTATCATATAGTCCTGGAATTCAGTGTCCATATACTCTCCACCTCAATCTTGTACTCCTTGAACTTTTCAAGAGTTTCAGACTTCGATGCATTAGGTAAACGTACCCATATCTCGAATAGTCATTTATGAAAGATACAAAGTATTCGTAACCTCCCGTTGCTTTGACATTCATCGGACCACAAAGGTCAGAATGTATAAGCTCAAGAGGCTCTTTGGCTCTATAACGTTTTCCACTAAAAGGTCTTTTGGTCATTTTTCCTTCAAGGCATGACTCACAAACCGGTAAAGAGTTTTCTTCCAACTCGCTTAGAAGTCCGTTCTTCACTAGTCTCTCAATCCTATTGAGATTTATGTGACCTAACCTTAGATGCCAAAGATGAGCATTTTCTTTTGGAGAAACCTTTTGTTGCGTAAAATTGTAGATATGCAATACCTCAGTGTACGGGTCAAGTTTTAGTATAGTGATTTATGAGTCCAAGTATCGTCCTCGGGAATGGGTTTCTAGATTAATTAATTACTAAGATACTAATTCTCAATTTTAGCTAAAGAAACATAACATGGATAGTTGGTTGAAAGTAAAGATAAGCAAACAAACAAACATGTGGAGACACGAATTGATAGAATTGAGGGAAGTGATTATACAAGTTAACGACTCAATTAACACATGCAATGAACCAAAGAGATGAAATTATAAACAAGAAGTGAAATACTCAAGAAAACCTCTCGATTCTTAGTGAGCCTCACACATGCTATAAACTCCATAGTCTCCATATGAACCTACGACATGCATGGCATTAAGCAACTTCTTTATGCGTTTCCCTAAGATTTCTAGGTCATTCTCATGCCAGATTTCTAAAGGTTTTTGACAATTTTGCTCTAATTCAAGCTTTATCTCTCGAGTCCACTTAAACCAACAAATTAAGAAGTAAAGAACAAATTGCCAAAAATAAGAACAAAACATGCTTCAATACATAGTAATAAAGTCTTAACAAGTAAATCAATTCCTAACTACAATGTTTAGCTAATCTAAATCACATGAAAATCAGACTAAACATGTAGAAAACGTCTTAGAACGCTATTACAATTTTAAAGAAAAGGAAATTAAACTTATGTGTCGATGTCGTTCCTTCGTCTCCGAGCTCCCGCCTTCGATCTTGAACCTCCACGGATGCTTTGGCTCCCAAAAATGCTCTTTTCTCTCTTCTTACAAAGTGTATTTCAAAATTAGGGTGGATTGTCTATCAATTTCGGCTCCCCTTGCAAGAAGAATTAAGGTTGTATTTATAGAGGAATTCGGTGCAGCGTTACAACGCTAAGGACAGCGTTGCAACGCTGTACCCTAGATGGTTGGTAAATAAGGAAACAGTCGGCAGCGTTGCAACGCCACTACCCTTACGCGCGCGCTCCTTATCGAAATGGCGTTGCGATGCTGCAAGGCAGCGTTGCAACGCCCGCTGTGCGGTCCTTCTTGTGCATCTTCTTATCGAGATAGCGTTGCGACGCTGCAAAGCAGCGTTGCGACGCTATCGCCTGGGGTCTTCAACGCATCTTGGTTGCACGTTCGGCGTTGCAACGCTCTTCATGACGTTGCAACACCATCACCTCGGGTCTTCAAGCTTGGTTTGGTCCTTTCACTTTCAATTGATGTTATTTTGAGCTCCAAATAGCCTCGTTTCGATCCCGAGTGATCCAATTTGTCTCCAAATGTTCTGTTTACGCTTTTAACCTGAAATTGAGTAATTTAAATGCGTAAAAGCTCTGAACTCATTATAAAACTAGCAATAATTAACCCTAAGGATAGCACATTTTGTGTGCTATCACCTTTAATCTCTTAGTTCGCGTTTTAGATGTTTTAAACAATTCAGTATTCAAAACACTTTTGACCGAATTTGGCTTTAAAACATACAAATTACTCTCAAGTGAAGACGAACATAACACCATTTCGAGAAATAAACGCTTTATTACTCTTGAAAGAAACAGAAATACATTGTTCTAATAGACAGGAAATTGAAACAAGGTTTCTTGTAAACCCTGGAACTATGTACATGTTATCCAATAAAATGTACTTCCTGTCGAAGAAAAACTTCACTGTGTCGATCGCTGCAACCAAGACAACTTCTCCGGATCCAACCCTGAGTGTTATCTCACCCTCTTGCAGCCACTGCCAGGAACTAATTCCCTGAAAAGAAGAACAAACATGGTTAGTGGCGCCTGAATCCAGTATCCAGATATAGACTACTCTCCACTAAACAAGTTTCAACCACAAGTAAATAACATTTACCTTTCTTTCTCTTCTCGGCAAGGAACTTGGGACAATTCCTCTTCCAGTGGTTGTCCCCGTTGTAGTGGAAACACTTTCCTTTTTCTGCAACCTCCTTGACCTTCTTTCCCTTGTAGGCAGTAGCGCGATCAGCTTTGCCCTTCTTCAACTTCTTCTTCTTCCCTTTCGGGCCTGAAGAACCCACAGACTTCGTCCCAGAGGTCGAATCTCTGTGAAAGGACCTGAAGGCAACATTTGCCTAAGCTTCCGGTCCCTTGAATCGCATCAGGGACTGAAAGTTCTGTAGTTAGTTGAGTAGGGAGGTCAGATTGTAGATAATTTTGTACATAACAATTGTTACGAAATGGAAGGAAACTCTTCGGAAGAATCTCCAGAATAAAGTTGACCTGGCTCGACTCATCGATCGAAGCACCGTTCATTTCTGCCAGGTTAAAGTGGGTCATCATATCGAGAACATGTTTCCAGACAGACACCCCTTCCTTCATCCTTGCATTGAACACATGTTTGAATGAGTTGTGTTGAACCTGAGAGGACTGTTGTCCAAACATATTCTGCAACGACTCCATGATCTCCTTAGCGGTGACCATGACCTCGTGCTTCTTAGCCAATACTTCAGATAAGCTGGCAATGATGTAGACCTTGGCCTTTTCATTAGCCCTGGTCCATTGATCGTGCGCATCACGAACACTTTGCGATGCAGTCGAGCCCGAAACTTGAGGACACTCCTCAGTGAGCGCGAACTTTAGGTCGTCGGTAACTAAGATCGTGTTGATATTATTTTTTCACGTTTGAAAGTTATATCCTACGAGTTTATCATAAGCTAACAGGCTATTATTGAACTCGACATTTTTTCTGAAAAAGAAAACTTTGTGTTAGGTCTCGCAAAAACTTTTGTAAATCCAACATTTTTTTAGCAAGTTTTATTCTATGATCCCTAGGTCATTAAAAAATGCAATGATACCCCAAAGGTTTAGAATGACCACCACCGTAGGGTAGACAGAACCACCTTCCTCTAGGACGAGACTTTCTCGACCAGACCCTAATACCAAAATAACTCTTATTCCATTAGGCATCCAATTACCATTTTTCGGTATGAATCCATTAACTCTGAATGAATCCCGTGAGTGTCACCCTCTATCTTTAAACTTCTATAGTATACGCCAAACATTAGCCGCCATAGGGAAGACTACGAAGGAAAACCAACAAGGAAATCGTATGCCTTTCGGGAATTCACGGTGTTCCGACTCCCATGATCAAGGCCCTCCGTAGGGATTGTCTGGTCCAGGCCAAACAAGCAAGCGGATCATGGGCGTCTCACGGTGTGAATCGATAGAAAAGACCGTGGGTCCCATTTTCACGGGTCTCGCTCCCACTCACTATAACTACTCTCTCCATTCACCTTGAATATTGACCCATACAAATACCACCCGTAGGGGGACGCTCTCATTTGCGCCACGAGGCCGAGTATGGATCTCATGGTGTGAACTTCACGGAGATGTGTAGATGGAAAATTAAATGTATCTTATATACTTTATTTCCTCCCACTAAGCACTTTAGTTTAACGAGATTGACCTAGATAAACCGGCTATATTTACCTAAGTCTACCAATATAACTCTTATATTGGATTAGCCTAAGTCTATAGTCAAATTATTAACTTAGGTCTATGTGAGTATATTTAATTAACTCTTAATCAACGACACTCACAAAAATATAGATTTAAAATCCCACCTTAGGTTAAACATTTCATGCATCATATTTATATTATAAGAGTTATAATATATAGTATGCATGATAGAATTATATTATAAGAGTTATAATATAATGTTTGCATAATTTAATTTATTTAATATAAGTGTTATATTTTTAAATTAAAAGCATGCTCATGCATTTAATTCATGTGATGAATGCATGTTATAGTATAGTATTATTCATGTGATGAATGATCAAGCACTATAACATGCATTCATCACATGAATTAAATGCATGAGCATGCTTTTAATTTAAAAATATAACACTTATATTAAATAAATTAAATCATGCAAACATTATATTATAACTCTTATAATATAATTCTATCATGCATACTATATATTATAACTCTTATAATATAAATATGATGCATGAAATGTTTAACCTAAGTGTGGATTTAAAATCTATATGGCATACTCTATGCACATAGAAATAATTAAATCATACATCTCATGCATAAAATAATTAAATAGCAATATTGGACCGATTTTTGGCGCCCTAGGGACATAAAATTAAATTAATTAACATTAATATAACATTTATATTAATATTAATTAAAATAATTAAATAAAAAACATTTTAAAAATCAAATTTTACAAATAAATAAATAAATAAAAGGGCAATTGCACAACTAGAGGCTCGAACCGACGCCCACGAACACGCCTCCCGCAAATCTCGCGCTCTACGCACCGCTACGCCACGACGTTGCAACATTGTTACTAAGTTGCAACGCTAAAATGTATAGCGTCGCGCCCAGCGTTCTCAACGTTGTGGGCGTTGCAACGCCACCGCTAGCGTCGCAACGCTGCACTGCAGCAGCCTCCAGCAGCAAGGATAGGGTCGCAACGCTGATGAACTTTCAGCAACACCACTTTTGCTGTTTTTCATCGAAATTGCCCGTTTTTGCTCCGTTTTCTTCACGACAACTCTTGCCACGAACGACACGTACTTACAGACTCGATTTACATTAAAAAATGCCCAAAACAACGGGCCCTTACATTGATCTCATCAACTTTAATGTAAATCTAAAAAATGCCAAAAATCGAAAACATCCAAAATTGCAAACCATTAACATTCATCTCATGAAAATTAATGCTACCTACCTAATTTTAAGAATTCACAGAATACACAACGAAGAGCAACGATTGGCTCTGATACCAATTGAAGGGATTTTGAATTCCCGCAGCGGAAGACGTTGTGAAACGTCGTTGATCCGTTGTGTAGTTCCTATCTTAAAATTGAATCTATCTCATAGATCCTAGGCTAAACATGCAAATAAGAGGAGAAAACAGTAAGGAACTATAAGATACTTACTTGTTGAAGAACTCTTCTTCAACGCTTTTCTCCTCCGGTCACGATCTCTCTCGATCCAACGATCTCCTCGAACACGAACCACGATCTGAACAGTGAGACACCTCCAAAGGGTCTTATCGGTTGTTCTCGGGAGGTTGAGGGATAGTAGGTGGGACTCCCTTTGGTTTTGGGTGAGGAGAAGTTTTAGAGAGAATTGAGAGAAAATGAGAGAAAGTCACTTGCTCTTTTTGGATCAAAATCCAAAAAATGGCAAAATGCATACCAAAGGCTTCTTGCAAAGCCTTTAAATACTATTGTGTGATGGAGTTAAAACCTCCACCAAATCACAATTTTACCACAACCATATAATATACAAATCACATTTGCATATTATATAATATAAGGTATCTCATACCTTATTATACAAATCTCATTTGCATAAATGTGGAATTATAAATTGAATCACATTCAATTTAATTTCTCTCAATTCTATTTCTCCAAATAGCACTAATTAATCAATTAGGCTATACTATAGTTTATTATGAATCTCATTCACATCAAACTATATATTATGCCATCTATATCTCATATAAACGACATAAATACCCAAATAATGAATTTGAACACTTCAAATTCACACCAAACTATAAACCCTCAATTTGTCCAATTTGAGCCAACCGAGGACCTAATGGACCTACACGTGACGAGCTCCAATGATCCAAGACTAACTCACAAACTCTTTGACTGGTTATTCAACATTCATTAGCTACGGTAACACTCCACTAAAGCCCGTGAATGCACTCTCATCAACAGTAGGACAAGTTGTGTCCATCGATATAACCAATACCCATGAGTCGACCCTTCACAGGGTTGTTCGTAGTCACACCGGGTCAAATTACCGCTTTACCCCGTGTCTACCTCTTGCTCCTCCTTAAGTCCCACCGCTCCTCTAATGAACAACTACGTTGCATGGTCCAACCATAAACAACAACCCTCTCGGGCCAATGAGAGAGTGGGACCCCGTTGTTCAAGCCACGAGACAAAGACTTAAGGGAACAACTCCTCTAGTTTCCCTAAGTCGGGAACGAGTGAATTCTTTCTTGCGTAGTCAAGTTTCCAGCTCCCCACGTGGTCCTGCCCCTGAGAAGATAGGCATATTGGGCGAGCAACAGTGGCCACCCTCACCCGTACTAGTCAAAGGACAAAGTCCCGCAGACAGGAGTTCGTGACACGCTCAGGATTAAGGTCGAGATACTAATGGTCATCTACGAATTTATTAGCTCTATACATGCTAATCTGTTACATCGGTAAGTATAATAATTCACGGTCCCTGGTCTTGTACAATCTCATTGCACAGATGCCCCCACTCGCATGTCAACCACATGAACGAGTCGGATCACCTCGTTTGTATCTAATACAAAGCGGGCGCATCCACAGTGTATCCGTGATTAGGTCTCCAACCCTATCCATATCATCGTAGACCGTTCGGGTCATTAACTCGAACGTGATCCTCCTGTGTGTCCACTATACACCGTTCAAGTTCTTAGTTCTCTCATAATACAATGACCCTGGAGCTTAGTTTATTGGATTAAGTTTATGAAAAATGCGAGACACAAAGTTTAAATAAATAACTCTTATTTATTACACAATGTTGAAATAAATAACTCTTATTCATTTACAACTTGGAATATTACAAACTACACGAGATGAGGACATACATCCCAACAACTCTTTGATCCAGTTAATCAATATTCATTAACTACAAGTCACTCCACTATAGACTTGTAGCTGCACTCTCCTCACTTTAGATATTATTGTGTCCACTGATATAGTCATTACCCATGAGTCGACCCTTCACAAGTTGTTCGTCATCACAGTTGGGTCAAATTACCACTTTAGCCCTTTGATTACCTCTTTGTTCCTTAAGCACCACTGATCCTCTAATTAACAACAAGTCTAAGGTCCTACCTTAGATTCATACCCTCATAGAGGGCGGGGCCTCGTTGTTCAAGACACTGAGTCGGTTCTTGGAACAACCTATCTAATTTCTCGAGAGAATGAGTGAATTCCATCTTGCACGCTTAAGTTCCCAGGCTACCTACGAGGGTTCCGTCACTGAGAAGGTAGGCTTATTGAGCCGGCCACTGCAGCCACTCTCACCCATACTAGTCTAAGGACAAACCCCTATAAGCGGGAGTTCTTAACTTGCTCGAGATTCAGTCGAGTCACTAATGACCATCTATAAATTACTAGTATTATCCTCATTAACGGTGTTACAATCGTTTAGACTAATAATTTGCTCCAGTCTTGTATGAACTCTTCATACAGGATGTCCCCACTGCATGTCAACTACATGAATGAGTTGGATTACCTCATTTGTACTAATTACAAAGTGGGCCGCATCCATGGTGTTACCAGAATAAGGTTTCCAACCTTATTCTTATACCATAGACTATTTACGTTATAATCTTCAAGTCAACCCAAATAGTGTCCACTACACTGATTTCAAGATAAACGTTATAACCTTGGAGTTTAGTTTATTGGATTTATAAAAGCAAGACTGTAATCTTAGCAAAACAAATAACACTTTATTTAATTGATCAAAATTGTACAAGTTTAGGGCATAAATCCCAACAATCTCCCACTTGACCTAAAGCTTGTGGAGTACTAAACATTACAGTAATGTAAATACAAAACTAGGGCATTTAAACCCCTTTGTACAAAAATACTCCCACTTGCCCTAGTTGGGGAAGACTTGTAAACCTAGACTTTCTAGGTGACTCTCAAATACTTTAGCCGTGAGAGCCTTTGTAAAAGGATTAGCAATGTTGTGCTCTGAGGCTATCTTTGTGACAATCACGTCTCCTCTATGCACGATCTCCCGGATGAGATGATACTTCCACTCTATGTGCTTTCCCCTTTTGTGACTTCGGGGTTCATTCGAATTTGCATCGCACCACTGTTATTATCGCAATGTCTGATGTGATGGGAAAAGTCATATTTGGAACAACTTCCAAATTTAGCATGAATTTCCTTAACCAAACGACCTCCTTAGCTGCTTCACAAGCTGCTACATATTCGACCTCCATGGTGGAATCAGCGATGCATCCTTGCTTGACGCTTCTTCATACTACAGCTCATCCATTAAGAGTGAAAACTAACCCTGATGTAGATTTCCGAGAATCTTTATCAGTCTGAAAGTTAGAATCTGTGTATCCTGTAAGGATCAAATCCTTAGCCCCATACACAAGCATGTAGTTCCTTGTTCTCCGAAGATACTTTAGGATTGTTTTAACCGTCGTCCAGTGTTCAAGTCCTGGATTGGATTGATACCTACTGACCATCTCAACTGCAAAACAGATGTCAGGCCTAGTACACAACATGGCGTACATCAGGCTCCCAACAACCGATGCATAAGGGATCCGTCTCATATCCTCAACTCCTTGAGGTGTCTTAGGACATTGTTCCTTAGACAAATGGATTCCATGTCTAAAAGGCAACAAACCCTTTTTGGAATCTTCTATCTTAAACCTTGACAACACTTTGTCTATGTAAGATGCTTGAGACAAGGTTAGTGTTTTATTCTTGCAGTTCCGGACAATCTGGATCCCAAGAACAAACTGCGTATCACCCAAATCTTTCATTTGGAACTGCGTAGCTAGCCATTCCTTGATGTCAATAAGATAACCTACATCATTCCCAATGAGTAGGATATCATCCACATAGAGAATTAGGAAAGCGACAGAAATATTGATCATTTTCTTGTAGACACAAGGTTCATCATCACTCTGGTCAAAACCATAAGATCTGATAGCCTCATCAAATCTTATATTCCAGGACCTAGAGGCTTGTTTCAGTCCATAAATCGACCTTTTAAGCCTGCAAACCTTTTGCTCTTGTCCTGGTTTAATGGACCCTTTAGGTTGGTCCATGTAGAGGGTTTCCTCAAGATTGTCATTCAAAAAGGTTGTCTTGACATCCATTTGTCATATCTCATAGTCATAATATGCGGCAATGGCAAGAAGGATACGAATAGACTTTACCATAGCAACAGGTGAAAAGGTCTCCTCATAGTCAACCCCTTAAACCTGGGTATAACCCTTTGCTACTAGTCTAGCTTTAAAGGTTTGCACCTTCCCATCTACACCACGTTTTCTCTTGTAGATCCACTTATAACCTATAGGTTTTACCCCATCAGGCTTATCTACAAGATCCCAAACAGAATTGAAGTACATAGACTCCATTTCTTGGTCCATGGCTATGATCCATTTGTCTTTGTCTTTGTCAACCATTGCTTGATTATAAGTCAATGGATCCTTGCAGTTGTCATCTGGTATAACAACTTGGGTTTCGGCTAAACCCATATAACGATCAGGTTGTATCACAATCCTCCCACTACGTCGAGGCATACTCAACTCTGGAGATGGACTCTCTTGACTAGACAAACTAGTATCAACAACTCTTGTTGACGTACTAGTATTCTTATTAGCAACCTTTGATAATGTTCCGTCTAACTCACTCAACTCTACCTTACTTTTTGGTTTGTGGTCCCTTATGTGGTCCTCCTCCAAGAAAGTGGCATTTGTCGACACAAAGACCTTATCTTCCTTAGGATCATAGAATAAACCACATCTTGTTTCTTTTGGGTACCCTACGAATAGGCACAACTTTGAACGTGAATCCAACTTCTTTGGATTTGTCACAAGCACATGTGCCGATATGTCCCATATTCTCAGTGACATAAACTACCTTTACGTCCTTTCCAGAGTTCAAAAGGTGTTTGAAACACTTTTGGAGGGCACACTATTCAAAATGTATACTACGCCTCCAATGCATAACCCCAAAAAGAACTAGGGAGATGAGCATAACTCATCATTGATCGAACCATGTCCAACAAGGTTCTATTTCTCCTTTCGATACACCGTTTCTTGTTTGTGTGTGTGGGAGCTAAGAGTTGGGATGTAATTCCATGTTCTATCATATAGTTCTGAAATTTTAAATCCATGTACTCTCCACCTCGATCTGATCGAAGTGTTTTAACTCTTTTACCTAATTGATTTTCAACCTCAGTCTTGAATTCCTTGAACTTTTCAAGTGCTTGATTTGTGGTGCATTAGGTAAATATGCCCATATCCGGAATAATCATCTATAAAAGAGATGAAATATTCATATCCTCCCTTGGCTTTAACATTCATCGGACCACAAAGGTCCAATGTATAAGCTCTGAGATCTTTGGCTCTATAACCTTTTCAAGAGAAAGGTCTTTTAGTCATTTTGCCTTCTAGGCGTGGATTCACATCTTGCAAGGAATTTTCTTCTAACTCGTTTAGAAGTCCGTTCTTTACCAATCTCTAAATCCTATTGAGATTAATGTGACCCAATCTTAGATGCCAAAGATGAGCATTTTCTTCAGAAATTTTACGTTTCTTAGTTTGTGCTTTTGCAGTTTTAAATAATTTAGTGTTCAAACCATTTTGACTGAATTAGGCCTTAAAACATACAATCCATTTTCTAATGAACTTGAACATATTTCTAAACCTTTCTTCAAAATAACCACTTTATTCATAGAAAAGGAAACAGAAATACATTGTTCAATAAGGCAAGAAATGAAAATAAGGTTTCTAGTAAACCACAGTATCACTAATATATTGTCCAACAATACATATTTTTTGCCAAAATAAAGCTTCATTGTGTCTCATCACTACAAATGAGAGACGACATCTCCATTTCCAACCGGAGCGTTATCTCTCCTTTGCTTGTGAGTCTTTGCCAGAATCAATTCCTGAAAAGAAGAACAAACATGATTAGTGGCGCTGAATCAAGTATCCAAGTTGTTTTATCATTATCCACTAAACAAGCTTCTAGGCAAAGTAAATCATATTTACCTCCCTTCTTCTTTTTCTCGCAATGTACTTCTGACGATTCGTTTCCAATGCCCGTCTTCGTTGCGGTGGAAACACTTTCCTTTATCAACGTCTTTGACTTTCTTGCCCTTCCGGCGGCAACTTTGTCACTGTTTCCCTTTACCAACCTTTCATGTGTTCTTCTTCTTACCTCTCGGGTTAGAAGAAGATGAAGCTCGATTTTGTTCCGGAGAGGTCGAGCCTCTATGATAACTCCTACGGCAACATTTGCCTCACCTTTCGATCCTCGAATTTTCATCAAAGACCGAAAGGTCCGGAGTTCATTCGAAGGAGATAAGATTAAAAGTAAGCTTGTTCATAACAACATTACTTCTAAATCAGAGGAAACAATCGAAAGGGTTTCGAAATGAAGTCGACTGCTCGACTCATCGATGGAAGCACCATTCGACTCCGCGATGCTAAAGTGTACCATCATATCCAGGACATGATCCCGAATAGATGTACCCTCTGGCATCCTCGAGTTGAATATGTACTTTAGGGCATTATGTCGGGCTTGTGTGGACTGTTGTCCAAACATACCCTGCACATAATCCATGATTTCTTTGGGGGTAATCATGCCCTCATGCTTCTTAGCTAATATGTCAGACATACTTGCCAGCATGTAGACCTTACCCTTATCATTGGCCTTGATCCATTGATCATATGCATCACGAATATTTCGTGACGCATTCGAGCCTGGCACCTGAGCACACTCCTCAGTTAGCACAAACTTTAGATCATCCACTACCAAAATAGTGTTGAGTTTGTTTTTCCATGTAATCATATTCTCTCCGGTTAACTTTTTCGCACCCAATAAGGAAATTATAGAGCTAAACATTTTTTTTTTGCTGAAAATTTACAAACAAACTTGTATGAGTTTCTTAACTCTAATCCAATCATGTTTTAGCTAATTATCAAATGATTCCTAGGCCATTTACAATTTGCAATGATACTCCAAAGGTTTAGAATGTATCACACCGAAGGGTAATAAAAAACACTCATCCTCTAGATCAAGACACTCTTGACCAAAACCTAATACCAGAATAACTCTTATTCCTATAGGTTTTAGTTACCATTTTTCGGTCTGGATACATACACAATTTATATACCCCGTAGTGTAACCTTTTGTCTTTAGATCCCAGAGTCTCGATCCAATAAAATCCGCCGAAGGGAGGACTAGATTAGAAAATAGTCTAAGGAAATCTTTATCCCTTTCGGGTGTCTACTATGTTGGATCCCCTATGATCAAGCCCTCCGAAGGGATTGTCTGGTCCAGGCCAAACTAGCAGGCTGACCATAGTGGTCTAACAGTGTAAACCGACAAAAGAGACCGTAGGTTTTGTTTTCACTAAACCTGCTCCCACTCACTTTAAGTACCCTCTCATTCACCTTGATATTGACTCATACAAACACCATCCGAAGGGGGACGCTCCCGTTTGCGCCACGAGGCCAAGTATGAGTCTCACGGTGTGAACTCTCGGATATAGCGTAGATGGAAAAATATGTATCTCATACACTTTTTCCTCCCACTGAATACTTTAAGTTTATAGGAATCTTTCTTAGGCTAAAACCCGGCTAATGGTTTTACCTAACTCTATCAACATAACTCTTATATTGATGATCAATATAACTCTTATACTGATTTTATCCTAAGTTTGTTAATATAACTCCTTATATTAAACTTAGGATTTCTAGTTTACTAACCCCTTAATAAACCCGTTGGTGCTACTGTAATTTATAAGACTCTCTGATTAAATTTCACTCCCAGGTCAGTTCCCAGGTAGGGGTGTTCCGTTTTCGTCAGCTTAAATACCCCAACCTAGACAGAACTATCCTTAGACAGAGTTTCTCTTTTAATCATAACTTAAAAATTACTTGGTTCCTAATTCTAATCTAATTAGAACTAGATAACCTAAGGTCTATTATTTCCAAGTTCTAAACATTTTAAAACTAATAATTAACCTTAGGTGACATGCATACTATGTTATAGTGTTTGATCATTCATCAAATGAATAATAAGACATTCATAGCATATTCATCTCATGAAAAGTAATGCATGTCAATGCTGTCCAAAAATTAATATAACAACCTTATATTAATTAATCATGCAAACTATATAATATAACTCCTTATATTATAAATGATGCATGAAAATGCTTAACCTAAGGTGGGATTTCTAAAATACAAGCATACACTATGCATGACAATAATTACACAACAATTGCATAATTAAAATAGCAAAAATTAGACCAATTTTGGCACCCTAGAAATAATTTTAATTAATATAATCTAATTATATTAATTAAAATTAAATATATTAAATATAAAACGTTTTTATAATTAATATATAATAAAAAAATATTTTCTACTCGTTGCTCATCGCGTGAAACGTATTTGGCGTTGCAACGCTGATAGCATCGTTGCAACGCTACTTTTATCGCCTTCTGTCGAGCGTTGTGCAACGCTAGAGGCTGCGTTGCAATGCTGCCTTCTGTGTGGGCCTTCTCCCGCAAGCGCAACGTTGCAACGCTGCACACAGACAGCACATGGAATCACCATTCCTTGCTCGTTTTTGCTCCGAACTTCTCAGCAACCGCTTTGCCTCGATCGACACGGACTTACAGACTCGATTTACAATTAAATTTGCCCAAAACACCGGGCTCTTACATTGAACATTTCAATGAAAATTGTAAACATAAGTGCCAAAATTGAAAACATCTAATTTTGCAAAACCGTTCATACATCTCATGCAAAAACAGTAAATCCCACCTTGTTCTTGAAAAATTCAGAACATAAATCAAGAACGCAATTGGACTCTGATACCAATTGAAGGGAATCGAAGTCCCCGCAGCGAAAGCGATTGCGAACTGCACGCTCTTGATTTAGTTCTAACGATTAATTCAAGAACATAAAACATAGATTAAGCATGTAAAACACAATGGACAGCAAGATATTACCTTTGAAGAACCTTTCTTCGAGTGCTCCTCTCTCCCACGATCACGATCTCAGCAACAGGAATTCCAACGTATAAAGACACGACCACCGGATCTTCTCCATTGTTCTCTAGGTGAGGGAGGAATGTGGGTTCTCTTTAGGAGAGGTTAGGTTTTTGTGAGATATGTGTGTTTTGGAACTCTTCCATGGCTTGTAATTCTATGAAAAACACTTAACCTAGTTGCATCTCATGCAACCATATATATAGGGGATTGGGATGGAAATGACCATCCTACCCCTCCTTTATTCTCTCTTTAGTACATAGTTTATATATGAATCTAATTCACATTAAAACTATATATTATATCAATTATATCATATATAATTGATATAACTCCTCATGTATGAAATTGAACACTTCAATTTCACTCCTAACTTTATACCCTCAATATTACCATATTGAGGCAACGACGGGATCTAATGGACCTACAGATCATGAGCTCCAATGATGTGAGATTAACTGATCAAACTCTTTGATCCAGTTAATTAATATTCATTAACTACAAGTCACTCCAATAGACTTGTAGTTGCACTCTCCTCACTTTAGATATTATTGTGTCCACTGATATAGTCATTACCCATGAGTCGACCCTTCACAGGTTGTTCGTAATCACAGCTGGGTCAAATTATCGTTTTACCCCTGTGATTACCTCTTTGTTCCTTAAACACCATTGATCCTCTAATGGACAACAAGTCTAAGGTCCTACCTTAGACTCATACCTTCATAGAGGGCGGGGCCCCGTTGTTCAAGACACGAGTCGGTTCTTGGGAACAACCTATCTAATTCCTCGGTAGAGAGAATGGGTGAATTCCATCTTGCACGCTTAAGTTCCCACTACCTACGAGGTTCTCGTCACACGAGAAGGTAGGCTTATTGAGTCGGCCACAGCCACTCTCACCCATACTAGTCTAAGGACAAATCCCTATAAGCGGGAGTTCTTAACTTGCTCAGGATTCAGGTCGAGTCACTAATGGCCATCTATAAATTACTAGTCTTATCAACAGTGTTACACTGGTTAGACTAATAATTTGCTATCCAGTCTTGTATGAACTCTTCATACAGGATGCCCCGACTCGCATGTCAACTACATGAATGAGTTGGATTACCTCATTTGTACTAATTATAAAGTGGGTCACGTCCATGGTGTTACCAAAATAAGGTTTCCAACCTTATTCTTATACCATAGACTATTTAGGTTATAATCTTGAAGTCAGCCCAAATAGTGTCCACTACACTGATTTCAAGATAAACGTTATAACCTTGGAGCTTAGTTTATTGGATTTATAAAAGCAAGACTGTAATCTTATCGAAACAAATAATACTTTATTTAATTGATCAAAATTACACAAGTTTAGGGCATAAATCCCAACAAATGAGAGGGTGGGTGCCCGTTGTCCAAGCCCTGGAGACAACACTTAAGGGAATAACCTCTCTAGTTTCCCTAATTCGGGAACGAGTGAATTCCATCTTGCGTAGTTAAGTTCCCAACTCCCCACGAGGTCATGTCCCCAAGAAATTAGGCATATTGGGTGTACTCTAGCCACCCTCACCCGTACTAGTCAAAGGACAGACCCCCACAGACAGAAGTCCGTAACACGCTCAGGATTAAGGACGAGTAACTAATGGTCATCTATGAAGTTATTAGTCCTATACTGTTAAAGGTGTTACATCAGTAGGTCTAATAATTCACGGTCTGGTCTTGTACAATCTCATTGCACATGATGCCCCCACTCGCATGTCAACCACATGAACGAGCTGGATCACCTCGTTTATATCTAATACAAAGTGGGTCGCACCCATAGTGTAACCAGGATGAGGTTTCCAACCCTATGCATATACTGCAAACTGTTCGTGTCATTAACTCGAACGTGATCCTCTCCGTGTGTCCACTACACACTGTTCAAGTCTTAGTTCTCTCAAAAGATATGACCCTGAAGCTTAGTTTATTGGATTAAGTTTAAAAAAAAATTGAGACACAAAGTTTGATAAATAAACAAACTTTATTTATTAAAACATCGAATATTACAAACTACACGAGATTAGGGCAAACACCCCAACAGTTCCAACGTTGCATTATGGCCATATTTCACGACATGTTAGTGGAGATTATGGAGGTTTTTATAGATGAATTTTCAGTTTTTGGATCATCATTTGATATTTGTTTGCACAATCTTGCTCGTGTTTAGCAAAGGTGCCAAAAAACTTGTGTTAAACTGGGAGAAATGTCATTTTATGGTTCAAGAAGGTATAGTTATAGGGCACAAGGTTTCTAAACAAGGACTTGAGGTGGATCGATCAAAGATCTCTTCTATTAAACAACTGTCACCTCTAATACATGTGAAGGGAGTCCGTAGTTTGTTAGGTCATGCGAGGTTTTACAGACGTTTTATAAAAGATTTTTGTCTATTTTATTGCAATTATTTATTTATGACAAGCTAAAAATATCATTCGTGAGTAAAATTGCTCAAGCTTGCTAAAATTTATGGAAAATAAGAAATAATTGAAAACTGGTGGAAAACAAGCTTATTTGCTGTGTTTTTGTGAAGGAAAATAAGAACGGAAAAAAATTCCAAGGAAATTGCAGACGCATTTGAACCAACAAAGTGACCAGACAAGGAAGCCAAAATGCAAGACAAATTGTTGGACAAATTGTTGTCGAATTTTACAAATTTTTGGGAACACGCCACAAGTTTTGAGATTTCGAGATTTTGGAAGATTCTCATTCATTTTTGGAAAGAATATGGCCTAGAATCATGCCAATTGATTATCCATAGATTAAGGGTGAATTTAGAAGGAAACCCTACTTGCACCACTTATAAAAGGGGGAAATTTTATGGGTTTAAACGAACACGGAGGGCAACTGCAACTTTTTATTCTCTTTTCTTTCATTTTCTTAAGTGTTAGACATAAGTGTTTTAGGGTTTTTATTATCTTTCTTTTCAGCAAGCTTCTACTTCGTTTTAGCTTTTGTAAGCCCTCGGTTGATCCTTCATTTATTAGAATATTGGAAGTGAAGATCAATAATTCTCCTTGCGGGGTTTTGGAATCGATCAACAAAGGGCTCTAGGGGTTTTCTTTCTTTTAGTTGTTATCTTACAAACTCAAGTGTTTTTTATACTTCATTCAGTTTAGTCGTATCTCAGTATTACTAGCGTTTCCCCATTAAGGCTTAAGCTTTGTTAATATCCTTCCTGTTTGAATAAAAGGTCGTGAGCCATAATTGTTATTTTTGCCTCCTGAGAGTTTTATTATTTTCGTATTGTTCTTGTCAAGTAATTAAACTAAGGGGTTTAATGTGGGGGTTCACATAAAGAGCTCCATAGTTACATCTCTTGAGTGGTTTTTGCAGTTTTCGTTCATTATGCGATTTCCATCAATAAAATTTCTATTTTTCTTAATTTCCATCATGAGCTAAATCCTCTTTAGGGGTTCAAGTTGTGAATGTCGTAGAAGAGAGATGCCAATCTAAAAGTAGCAAGTAATTGTGTTTGTTACGAACTCTAAGTTTGTTTTTATTGAATATAATTTGGGCAACCCTAACCGATCTTTAGGTCTTGTCCATCAAGCTTGAACTTAATACTGAAAGAGTCAAGGAAAGTGAATCTCATAAGAACAACGGAGGAAAGGACGTAGACATAAGATCCGAAACTTCGACCCTAAACATAGGGTGAGACTCTGAGACCAAGAGGGTTGTGCATAGAACTATCTAAGCTCAATTAGCCATAGACATATAGGTTTAATTTCTTAGTCTTCTAAAGGTTTTGGGAGCAAAACCGAATAGTAGTAGAATCCGCTTTACATAAGATTTAAGATTGCTGGCACAATTGCTACTGCATTTTCAGCAACATTTTCTCCAAATGGGCAAAAGTAACTTGAATTCCCTTCTTTTTATAAATTGATTTGGTCTTAAGTTTTAGTAGCATAATTAACCCTCAAACCACTTTTATAACTTTGGTTACCTTATTTGCATCCGTACTTATAATTCTTATTTTCTCGAGTGATTTTGTGAACCCGTTCCCTATGGGTTCGATACTCTGAAGTACTCTAAATTTATTACTTTGATCACGTGCACTTGCCTGTCACGTAGCGATCAGTTTACTAGCATTTAATCTTCTGAAGGAAAAGTTGACTTCTACTCCTATTATTTGTGCACCTGATTTGAGTCAACCTTTTGAAATCATGTGTGATAATAGTGATTATATGTTCTAGGTGTAGTCTTAGGCCAACGTCGTGATAAATTTCTAGGGCCATTTACTATGCAAGAAAGACTTTAGATAGTGCATAACAAAATTATACTGCTGAAAAGAAATGTTGTGTTTTTCTTTGACAAATTTAGGCCTTACTTGTTAGGGATTAAAGTGATTGTTCACACTGACCATGCAACTCTTAGGTATTTGTTTGATAAGAAAGATGTTAAACCTCATTTGATGAGATGGATTCTTCTTTTGTAGGAGTTCGACTTTGAGATCAGGGATAGAAAAGGATGCGAAAATGTGGTAGTTAATAACCTATGTAGGATCGAGAAAGAGAATAATCAACAAACTATTCTTATTATAGATGACTTTTTAGATGAAAGACTTTATTAGGTTCAAACTGATTGGCCATGGTCCGTTGATTATGTGAACTTTCTTGCAGGAGAAGTTATACCACTAGATTTAAACTCTCAACAAAAGAAGCAATTTCTCCATGACATGAAGTCTTACCTTTGGGATGATCCATTGTTGTTCAAAGTCTGCTCGGACCAATTGATAAGAAGGTGTATATCACTTGAAGAGGTGGGTAAGATAATCCATGATTGTCATGTTTCTCCTAATGGAGGACATTTTGGACTCACTCGCACAACTACAAAGGTATTACAATTAGGTTTTTAGTGGCCTACCATTTTTAAAGATTGTTATACTTTTGTCAAGACTTGTGGTCGATGCCAGAGGACAGGTAACACCACAAACTTCCTTTAACTCCGATTCTTGAGGTGGAGTTATTTGATGTATGGGGTATCGATTTTATGGGTACTTTTCCATCTTTGCATGATTATCTATATATCTTAGTTGTTGCAGATTTTATATCTAAGTGGATAGAAGCTATTGTTACTAAGAATAATGATTCTTGTGTTGTGATAAATTTTTTACATAAAAATATTTTCACAAAGTTCGATACTCCTCGAGCTATTATTAGTGATAAGCGTCACATTTTTGTAATAAACTATTTGATTCCATGCTTTCCACAGAGTTAAACATAAGATCTCTTTAGCATACCACCCTTAGACTAATGGCCAAGTAGAAATTTCAAATAGGGAGATGAAATTAATTTTGGAGAAAATAGTATGAACCAACAGAAAAGAGTAGGCTTTAAAGTTAGATGAAGCACTTTGGGCATATCACAGAACCTTTAAAACTTCAATAGGCACATCATCGTACAAATTGGTGTTTGGAAAGACGTGTCATTTGCCTGTGGAGTTGGAGCATAAAGGATATTGGGCCATCAAAACATTAAACTTTGACCTCCAAAAGGCGAGTGAACAAAGATTACTGCAAATCAATGAGATCGAAGAATTTCTAACTCAAGCTTATGAGAATGCCAAGTTATATGAAGAACAAACTGCACGATGGCATGATCAAAACATCCAAAAGTGATCTTTCTTACCTGGTCAACAAGATCTTCTTTTTAACTCTTGTTTACGTTTATTCCCAGGTAAGCTAAGAATGCAATGGTCCAGACCATTTATTGTCAAAGAGATTTTTCCACATGGAGCTATTGAGTTGCAGGCCAAAGATGGACACTTGTTCAAAGTCAATGGCAACGGGTGAAACATATTGTGGTGACGAGGAACGACATTTAGAGAACATATACCTGGATGAGCCAAATTAATACCTGAGCACTCGGTCTATCCTACGATGTTAGAAGAAGCGTTGAATGGAGGCAACTCATTATTTTTTTCTTTATTTATTTGTATCTAAAAAAATAGCATTGAGAAGTCGTTAGTGGCGTTGAGACGCCAGGACCTGCTGTAACATGACATCCCGCGTAGACAACATTGAGGTGTTGCAACAAAATATGGAATTTTAAATCCCAGATTTCCATGCGAAGATAGAGCCAGTTTCTTCATCCATTGCCTTAACTTTTACCCCTGCTGTTTTCATCCATTTTCTTCAAATTTCTTTCTCCCTTGGTTTATTTCTCTCAATTTCCATCATATTCACTCACTTTCCTCTCCTTTTCTTACATTCTTGGATAGATTGCACATCCATGGGAGGTTAGGCATCACCAAATCGAGGAGCTTGTCATGGGTAACATATGATGACATCATTGGCACGATGATCGCTTCCAATTTCTTAGTAATTGTAAGCTTGTCGAGAGCTCGATCAAATACAATTTATCTGACTGATCTATATTAAATACTTGTAGTACTTGACAGTGGTCTAGGTCGAACCTTAGGGAGAAATGAATTTGAACTTTCTAGATTTAGATTCCAAAAGAAAACAAGAAGGAAAAGGGGGTTTTGAATATTTGGTTCGAAAATAAATAAATACTAGGGAATTCAATAGAAGGAGAGAGAGGGACTAAGAAATATCAAATCTTACCAAATTCCAATCCACATGTACAGTTATCTCAATTGTAATACAAATCCCAGGCATTCTCAAGATTGATTTAAACTAAATGGGCAACTAACTTGGTCGACTTAGTGGTTCCCCTAAAAAGCTATTTCCCTAAGTTCATTAACTTTACCGCTCCAATATTTGTTAATCTCAATTATGTTAATTATTTAGCACTCTCCATGTCATAAACAATTAAGACAAAGGCATGAAGCAATATGGAAGACCAAGACACTTTAATTAGAACAATCTAATTAACATGTTTCTCAAATTCTCTAAAGTTTAACATGCCAACTATGAAGCAAGATTTTCCCAAGACTCACACATAGTTATAACTCTAGTGTTACAAAATCAAGGCCATGATTGAGGTGTCACATCAACCATGAACTAACAGTAGACATGCATAAATAATTGAGGCGTTAATTCAATCAAAGTTGCATAGTCATAAGATTAAAGCGGAGAATTCAAGAATTAAATGCCTATATAGTTAAGAATTACAAACAAGACTCACTACATTACAACCGGCTTTGATCGACCTATGAACAAGAAGAGGAGGCTTAGCCAAGCATAGTCACGAACACGCCAACGACCACCCAAGTCTTAATCGATACAATCCGAACATGATGAGAATACTAAAGAAACTATCCTACACTCTAAACTAAAGTTAATCTCGAAAGTAGGAGAAAAGTCTCCAAAAGTTCATGCAAAGCCTAAAGGAAAAGTTGGTTTTTATAAGCGTTGGGAGCGTCTAGACGCCACGGAGAGCGTCTAGACGTTCCCCATCTATGTAAGAAAAAAAATCTTTTAAGAATATAGGTTGCGTCGAGACACTTGGAAAATCATCTCGACGCTTCAAGCGTCAAGCAGATCCTCCCCATAGTGTCGAGCGAACCTTTTTGCGATTGCATCTTGCTAGTGTCGAGACAGTTGTCTTATTGCTTGAGAGCAATCAACGTCTAGATGCTCCTTTTAGGCGTCGAGACGCTCTGCATGCGGTCTCTTTGGCTTGCCCAACTTTTTTCTCTTGATTTCATGCATTTTTTGTCATAACTTTGGCCTTTTAACCTTTGATCTTTCCTAAGCCTCCGAAATTGCCTCAAGATGCAAATCTCCTGTAAAATAGACAAATAAACACGTGAATGTAGCAGAACTAGTATAGGATAAGTAGATAAAATAACACTTTTATGGTGCTATCAAAATACCCCCAACTTAAATCTTTGTTAGCCCTCTAGCAAAACCTAGAATATACAACCCTGCAAAACATAATTCAATCTTCAATGGCATGCAAACTAAATAGATAACACTCTAGAAAAGCAACAAACATATATCACCCACAGATGAGTAAGTTATATGTCAATGAAACATTCTTGGTTTTCCTCAAGTTAGTGTGTGCTTTTTAACCTATCAGTCATGATGCCTACTAGCCCATGGCAAGTTTACAAGAACATAAGTTAGCTTCCCCCTACACCAACCTAACAACTGACCAACAAGCGCATGTCAATCAGTAAGTAGTAAAATGCTTAGATTTCAACAAAACAGTCTTTCAGACCTTTATTCGATCGACTCAAAAAATTTAAAGCAAACAGGAAACCTCTCTAGTCGTCTATACCATTGCTCCAATTTATCAACACTTTGTGGTGAATATAGGTGACTAGGAGCATAACCCACTTTCAAAATAATAACATACTCATTTCTTACTTAGGTTTTTCATGCAAAGGAAATCGCGAGTGTCATGGTCGCACCTGGTTACTCAACTAGTAAAGAAAGAGGAGTACCCTAATTATGCTATAAATGACCCACATAAATTTTTTTTTTTGCTTTCTATTTTTTTATAAAAAAAGGCACTAATCTTTTTCTTATAAGCATTACCAACTTCTCATTGTGTTCACATACTTGCAATTCAGTTGAAGCCTGTAAACCCAAGATCTCTCTTTGGAATTTCCTTACAAGAAAGAAAAAAAAAAACAAAAGAAGGCAAGAAAAAAAAAGGTTAATATATTTTGGTTTGTTTTGTTTTAAGAAAAGAAAAGAAAAGATAAGATAAGAAAGAGATAAAGGAAGGATTAAAAAAAAGAAAAAGTAAAAGGGGAAAAGGACAAGAAAACCCAACCACCGTTTAAAACATCTCTCACCCATTTGGAAACTCATTTCCAACTCATTTTTCACAAATTAAGCAGAGGACTTCGGGGGAGAGAAATCAAGGAAGAAGAAGGAAAGTGGGTTTTAGTTTGAAGCTGAAGGAGAAAGGGAGAAAGCTTAATCCACCCTCCCATGACAGCAAGGTGATCATTTCTACCAATTTCTGATATTTGGATCATTTCAAGCTCCACAAGAAGAGGTAAGATGTGAGGTTTGATTTTCTTGAAAGTTAACTCATATTTGAACAAAATTCGTGAAGGAATCTCGAGCAAATTCTGATTTTAAGTTACTGATTTATGAAGAGGAAGGCAGAGAAGAGATTTTGCTGTTAATTCCGAGAAGCTTCTGGTTTTTTGGTCGTGTTGATCAGTAGGATTCGAATCAGAAGCTCTATTAGGTATGGTTTTCTACAACTTTCATGAAGAACTTGTGAGTAGAAAACGATTGGAAGATATTTTAAATTTCAGGTTAAAATTAGGGTAGAACAGAAAATCGAATCTGGAAGTAGCAGAAGGTTCTTTTTAAGGAAGCTATTTTTGAGGTATTTTCAAATAAATCTGTTTGGAATCTCAATTTCATTTCTTCATATGAGTTTTAGATGGTTCAAAAATAAAAAATTTGGTATAAAGTACATCCTGTTTGGCTAAGTAATGAAGAAGTTATGAATGTTTGAAGTTAGGGCATGAAATCTGTAAAATGCTGGAAAATTAAATAGTGTGTTTTTTGTAATTCTAAGGTTGAAATTGATGAGCTCGAGGTTATAATACTTAGATTTGGTTTGTTTGACAGGCCAAGAGGAAATGGGTCGAGTGTACGGGCCAAGTTTCTAGTTCTAACACGGTGAGTGACAAAACGAACTTCGAAAACGATCTATATGCTTGAATTATGCTTAAAGAAATACAAGTTTTGCTAGAATGAAAGGGTTCTAATGCTTATTGTTTTCCTTTGAACACATGTTTATGAGTATTCATATTTTCTAAGAAATGATTTCAAGTGCTCGTTGTGAGCCTAAATGTCCTGATGAAATTTATACATGAGCATATGTTCTTGATTGTCGAAATTTATGAAGATGTTATGATTTCGAGCAAGTATGTACTAGCAAGTATGATTTAAAGATTTCCAGTTTTTATGAAAAAGTTGAGTAAGCTTGAGTTTTAGGAAAGAAAAGATAAGCAGACATGTTCAAATGTTTTTATGTGTTTTTCTGAGACTTGAATGAGTAAATGACTGAGACATTGAGCCCGAGGCTATATAGTACCGTGTGCACACAAGTCATTTTCTGTTGTCGACGTTGAGTGTACTCCGTGACAACAATGTTATCGTGAGTGCTGGGTGGGCCCCACTTCGACAAAGACGATGGGAGTGCTGGGCGGGCCCCACTACATCGTAGAGTAAATGTTGGTTGTACTGGGTGTGTTCTACACAACGTAGATTGTCATACGTTTTTAAATGGTTAGTAGTATCGATATGCCTTGCGAGATTTTTTGTTGGATTTCTGAAAAGCTATTATGATTACACGTGTTTTTTTAACGCTTGATTACAGATGCATATGCTCATAAGTTTCCAGGTGATATGATTTATGAGTTATTAGATCTTAAACTCAGTCACTCACTGAGCTTCATAGCTCATTCTTTCAGTGTTTTCAAACTTTTCAGGTAGAGATCGAGCTCCCGGTGCCTGATAACCTGCCATAGTCTGCTGGAAGATCCACGAGTGTGATATTTTACACGTGGTTGGAGTTGTATAGCAAGTCTATATGTATTGTAGGAGGACTATGTAGTTATGTTTGTGTGTACATTCTAGGTGGTGGCTGTGTAAACCATGGTTGGGTATGTTTTTTGTTGTGATGCTCATACCCGTTTCAGTTTTCAAAGAGTCTTAAGTAGGGTTACTCGTTACGTAGGTTTCGTAATAGCCAATATTCCACTGTGTTATGTTTAAAGTGTTTCTTATACAAGTATAGTATGCTTATCAGGTAAAACAAGGTCAACAAGTATCGATAGAGAGGTGAACGATGTTTGTTGGCTTCACGTCGTCTGTCGGGCTAAGTTAGCAGGTAGTTCGGGAGTGGTTGTGACAAAGCCTATCGAGGTGACACTAGCATATAATTCCTGTAAGACTAGCCTAGCTTCCATATCATAAAAGAAAGGCTAAAATGTGCTCAGAGAGTTCGAGGAAAACTAGAAGTTCATTGCCAACCAACTACACTAATCTCAGGCCAATATATTTGTCTTTACTGCAAAACTATTATTTAACTTAAATAGACAAATCACAAGATATTCTGATTATGCAGTTTAGTACTTCAACATGAAAAGCATAAAAATAAATATAGATAAGCATCTAAGAACTCAGATGCTCAGATATATGTCAGATGTATCAGATGTCTGTAACATTCCATGAACTTAGATGTTTCAGATACAGATCACTTTGAAAGTGGTTTTTTAAAAACCAGATATACTACTAATTAATCATTTTTAAAAATCAGATATACTACCAAACAGGGTTGATAGATTAAGCATCAATTTATAAACATCTCACCCCACAAATTAAAATATTACATTGTCCTTAATTCATTAAAAATAGATATAAGTAAATACATAAAAAGAGGAAAATATAAATAAAAAGCTAAAGAGAGAAAGGGGAAAAGGAATTCCTTGTTAGAGGAGTCATATGGTTGCATCGGAGGTGGAAATGTGGGATCGCCACCTGATATGTGACGGAGGCAATGATACAGGTGCTTGTGGTAGGCCTTACCTCGGATATGTCGTCGCTCGATTCTATCCAGCCGCGATGTGATGGAAATCAAATCCTGAAACCGCTCGTGGTGTGCAGGAGGAGTAGGTAGATGGTGAGACTTGTCCTGATCGTGGTCCTCTTCATCACGCTCAACCTCATCCTCAACCAGATGATCCCATCCATGAAGTCCCATGATGAAGCTCCAGTCCATGACTGCTCGAGGCTAGATGAGTTCCTCGTTTGGAGTCCAGGTGACTCTGACTAAATGGCAGATGTCTGTGATAAGTGAGGCATGTTTTAAGCCTATTGTGGTGTCGCCTCACCTGATATGTCGGATGGATCGACAGATGACCTTTTCGACGTTGATGCTCATGCCGGTGGCAATGGCGTAAAGGAGCACAACTCACCCTTCTTCATATCGGTGAGGCGAGAGACTAGAAGAAGCTTCGCGCAAACGAAGTTGTGCCACACCCTATTGGTAACACTAAGATCTGATGAGCGAAATTTCACCACTTCACCTCTTTCTTCACTTTTAATCTTCTCTCCTCCCTAATCCCTAATCAATCCTCTCCATGTTCCTTCCCTCTTATTGAGGAAGAACGTGAACTCTGACCTATTATTGCGATAGGGGAGAAGACTAGGTTTATCGGATGAAAACAATGTGGAAAAGAAGAAAACGAAAAATAAAAAATCAAATAAAAAAATCAAATCAATTCAAATTACAATAAAATAAAATAAAATCTAAACTGAACTAAAAAGAAAAAATAATGAAATAAAAAAATAAAAAAAATAAAACTAAACGAACAAATAAATACAAAAATAAATAAATAAAAATATCAGACTAAATATGGTATCTACATTGACCATTTACCTTGAAACCATCGTTATTTGATGGATTTTCTATTTCTACTGCACCAAAAGGAAAAATATTAGTGATAACGGATAACAAAACCTCCACTCCATCCGGATCAAAACTTACCGGGCATTATTTAAGCGCGAGTTCAAAAGTAGAATTTTCTACCCAATCTTGAACCGCTTCCTTATAATCATCCTATCATGAAGTAGTTTGGATTTTTTCCTTGTATATCCTTGAGTCCACATATGCCTCAAGTTTTAGCTCTTCCAACTCTTGCAGTTTCAACCAACGGGATTTACCTGCCCTATCCATGTCAAAATGTCACCTCTTCACGACCCAGTAAGCTTTATGCTCAATCTCAACTGGCAAGTGGCACGCTTTCTCAAAAACCAGCTGATAGGGGGACATCCCTATGGGTCCTGTAAGTTGTTCGATATGCCCATAAAGTATCATCCAATTGAAGACTCTAGTCTTTCCCTTTTTGGTTGACAGTCTTTTCCAGAATAGATTTGACTTCTTTATTTGAAATTCCAGCTTGCCCATTTGTCTTAGGGTGGTAGGTTGTGTTAATCAGTGGTGAACGACATATTTCCTCAATAGGGCATCAGTAGTCCTGTTACAGAAATGTGTATCTTGATCATTGATGATGGCTCGTAATATGCCAAACATGTTGAAAATGTTAGATTTGATAAAACCTGCAACAGTCTTTAACATCGTCAGTTCTGGTGGTTTTCGCTTCCAACCATTTAGAAAACATAATCCACTGCCAACAGTATATAAGAGAAACCACAAGAAGGAGGAAAAGGTCTCATAAAATCGATTCCCCAAAGATAAAAAATTTCACAGGCCATAATAGTTACCTATGGCATTTCATTCCAACGATAATTGTACTTGTCCGTTAACATTCATCACAAAATTTACAAAATTGGTAAGCATCCCTATATAAGGTTTCCCAGTATAATCCACAGTCTAAGACATTTCTAACTGTTCTTTTTGGACCAAAGTGCCCTCCACATGAATAATCATGATAGAAAGCTAGAATAGACTCAAACTTGTCATTAGGTACACATCTCTTAACTATTTGATCAGCATAGAATTTCCATAAGTAAAGGTCATCCCATATATAATATTTGGAATCACTTTTTAACTTACACTTCTTAGATGATGAGAGTGTAAGAGGGAGCGTACATGTTACTAGATAGTTTACCATATCCGCATACCAGGGTGTCAAACTCGTTGTTTAGACTAGATGTTCATCGAGAAATTCGTCATTTAGTGGTAACTGGTCCTCTTCTTTGATTATTCTGCTTAGGTGATCAGCTACTAAATTCTCTATGCATTTTTATTCTTTGATTGTTAGGTTGAATTCTTGAAGGAGCAGTATCCATCTGAGCAGTCTTGGTTTTGATTCTTTCTTTGCTATGAGATACCTTAGAGTTCCATGTTCAGAGAAAACAACTACTTCAAAACCAAGAATATATGATCGAAATTTATTTAAGGAAAAAATAATAGACAAAAAATCTTTTTCTGTTGTGGAATAATTGCATTGCACAAAGTTTAGTGTTCAAGAAGCATAATAGATGGTGTGGCTCTTTTTGTAACCTTGTTGCCCTAACAATGCTCCAACTGCGCAGTTGTTGGCATCACACATGATTCGAAACGTAGGTCTCATTGAGGCAGATGAATTATTGATGCACTGGTAAGACGTCCCTTAAGTAAGTCAAATGATTCCTTGCACCCATCCCAAAATTCGAAGGTAACATCTTTCTGAAGCAAATTGGTCATTGGCAGGGTTACTGATAACATACAAATATGTTATCTAATTTCTTATATTTTAGCTAGTTTTTATACTTAAAACATGGGTTTTCATGGCATTTTATAGTTAATTTTAGGGAACTGAGCTTGAGAAGCAAAAATAGAGTGTTCGATTTTGGTGCAATTCGGAGCATGTGTATGCTTAATTGAAGACCCAAGAAAAATATAGATGTATTTTGAGCATAGAAAATATTCTAGGAGATTCTACATCGAAACACGATTCCAACGCATAACACCGAATGGTCATTTGGACACCCGAGCAAAAAATATGACAAAAATGGTTGCAATGGGTTGTCTGACAACAAGCGCAACGTTGCGACGTTGTCCCTAGCATCGCAACGCTGTGCCGATTTCCTATACATACATCCTTATGAGCCCATTCGAGGAGGGACCAATTTGGAGACCTAAAATACCCTAATTTCGATTTCTTCACTTATTTTGGGGTTGAGAGGACTATTTTAGAGGCGAGGAACGTGAGTTCAGGATGTCAATCGTGGTGAGGTTCGGGAACAAAGATCGACACATGCCATTAGAGTTTTTCTTTCTCTTTCTCAATTACAATTATTTTTATGGATTTTAGTGATAAGTATAGTTGTTTTATTATTCAAATCATGTGGAATTAAACTTAGTTTAGGGATTGATGTAGCCGTTGAACTTTTTGTCTTATTTTGATTTTCTTGAATTGAATTTACAATATCTTTGTGTGAATTTGATATTCTTAATGCTTGTATGCTTCTGGCCAAAGTTTACATGTTCCCTTGGCTTTAATTATTGCTTGAAAAAGAATCAGTTAGGCTAGAATAATCAATTGCACATCTATTTGTAAATCCTTGCATAAGAATGGAGGGTTCACTTAGAGGCATCATAGAAAGTAATTTATATCTATGTTATTTTATTAAAGTTTAAACAGACATGTTAGGCTTATAAAATTGCATGAGTTCTAAATGAGCTCGAGAGACTTTTTTGGTCTTTTAAACTTTCTGCTCAAAGTGTTGCATGTTTAATCTAGAATTAATTGAATAAGACATTAGTTTAGTTGGTGAAATCAACTCCCTAAATTCTCTCAAATTGTGTCTCCCGTTATCTTTTGCTTTTTAGTTTAATTCTTAGATTTAGACTATTTTCATTTGATTCGGTTCTCTAAATAAAGTTAATTGAGAGAAATTACGGTAATTAAATGAATTAAGAAACCCAATCCCTGAGATCGACCTTTACCACTTCTACTACAAATTTAAGAGGAATGGGTAATAAATTATTATTTCATAGGGCCTTCGACAAACCCTTTTATCAGTTACCTTAGAGAAATCTTTGAAGAGCCTGCGATAAAAACCTGGATGGCCAAGAAAAGCTCGCACCTCCCTAGCATTGGTGGGGTACGGCAAGTTAGCAATAACATCTACTTTAGCTTTATCAACCTCTATCCCCCTGAAAGAAACTAATTGCCCTAAGACTATACTCTGGCTAGCCATGAAATGACATTTCTCATAGATCAACACTAAGTTGGTTTCAATGCATCGTTTCATAACATTAGTCAAATTATGCAAACATTCATCAAATGACTCTTCATACACAGTAAAATCATCCACGAACACTTCGATGCATTTTGTTATGTAATCAGAAAAGGTACTCATCATGCATCTTTGAAATGTACCTGGTGAAGGGAATCGAATCCCGCAGCGGAAGCGATAGTGAATCGTGCGTTCTTGATTTCGTTACAAAGATTACATTCAAGAACAATTCTATCTAGATTAAGCATATAATAACAATATGGACAGCGAGATATTACCTTTGAAGAACTCTTTCTTCAAGTGCTCCTTCTCCCACGTTCACAATCTCAGCAACACGAACCCGAACGTTCACCGACACTACCATCGGATCTTCTCCGTTGTTCTCTAGGTGAGGGAGGAATGTGGGTTCCCTTTAGGTGTGATGAGATGTTGTGAGAGAGTTTTTGTGTTTTTGGAACTTTTCCAACAACACCACAAAAGCTTCGGTTTTGCTTTTTTTAACCTAGTTGCATCTTATGCAATTATATATATAAGGAGATAGGGATGAGAATTACCATCCTATCCCTCTTTCATTCTCTGTTTAGTATATAGTTAATATGTGAATCTAATTCACATTAAAACTATATATTATATCAATTATATCACATATAACTGATATGACATCTCATATATGAAATTGAACACTTCAATTTCATTCCTAACTTTATACCCTCAATATAACCATGTTGAGCCAACAGAGGGACCTAATGGACCTACAGTTCATGAGCTCCAATGATGTGAGATTAACTGATCAAACTCTTTGATCCAGTTAATCAATATTCATTAACTACAAGTCACTCCACTATAGGCTTGTAGTTGCACTCTCCTCACTGTAGATTATATTGTGTCCACTGATATAATCATTACACATGAGTCGACCCTTCACAAGTTGTTCGTAATCACAGCTGAGTCAAATTATCGTTTTATCCCTGTGATTACCTCTTTGTTCCTTAAGCACCACTGATCCTCTAATGAACAACAAGTCTAAGGTCCAACCATAGACTCATACCCTCTTAAGTTAGTTAGAGGGCGGGGCCCCGTTGTTCAAGACCTGGACTCAGTTCTTAAGGGAACAACCTCTCTAATTCCTTAATGTAGGAATGAATGAATTCCATCTTGCACAATTAAGTTCCCAGCTACCTACGAGGTTCTATCCCTGAGAAGGTAGGCTTATTGAGTCGGCTACAGGCCACTCTCACCCATACTAGTCTAAGGACAAACCCTTATAAGCAGGAGTTCTTAACTTGCTCAGGATTCAGGTTGAGCCACTAATGACCATCTATAAATTATTAGTCTTATCTTGTTAATGGTGTTACATTGGTTAGACTAATAATTTGCAGTCCGGTCTTGTATGAACTCTTCATACAGGATGACCCCACTCGCATGTCAACCACATGAATGAGTTTGATTACCTCATTTGTACTAATTACAAAGCGGGTCGCATCCATGGTGTTACCAGAATAAGGTTTCCAATCTTATTCTTATACTATAGACCATTTAAGTTATATTCTTAATCACAATCCAAATAGTGTCCACTACACTGATGTTCAAGATATATTATAACCTTGGAGCTTAGTTTATTGGATTTATAAAGCAAGAATATAATTTTATCAAAACAAATAACCCTTTATTTATTTGATCAAAATTACACAAGTTTAGGGCATAAATCCCAACAATCTCCCACTTGACCTAAAGCTTGTGGAGTACTAAAACATTACAGTAATGTAAATGCAATAAACTAGAGCATTTAAACCCTTTGTACAAAATACTCTCACTTGCCCTAGTTGGGGAAGACTTGTAAACCTAGACCTTCTAGGTGACTCTCAAATACTTTAACCGTGAGAGCCTTTGTAAAAGGATCAACAACGTTGTGCTCTGAGGCTATCTTCGTGACAATCACGTCTCCTCTATACACGATCTTCCGGATGAGATGATATTTTCGCTCAATGTGCTTTTCCCTCTTGTGACTTCGGGGTTCACTCGAATTTGCCACTGCACCACTGTTATCGCAATACAACGTGATGGGCAAAGTCATATTTGGAACAACTTCCAAATTTAGCATGAATTCCTTAACCAAACGACCTTTTTGTTTGTTTCTACAAGTCGCTACATATTCGACCTCCATGGTGGAATCAAGAATGCATCCTTGCTTGACGCTTCGCCATACTACAACTCCTCCGTTAAGAGTAAATACTGACCCTGATGTAGATTTCCGAGAATCTTTATCAGTCTGAAAGTAAAAATCTGTGTATCTTATAAGGATCGAATCCTTAGCCCCATACACAAGCATGTAGTTCCTTGTTCTCCGTAGATACTTAAGGATTGTTTTAACCGTTGTCCAGTGTTCAAGTCCTGGATTGGATTGATACCTACTAACCATTCCAACTGCAAAACAGATGTCAGGCCTAGTACACAACATGGCGTACATCAGGCTCCCAACAGCTGATGCATAAGGAATTTGTCTCATATCCTCAACTCCTTGAGGTGTCTTAGGACATTGTTCCTTAGACAAATGGACTCCATGTCTAAAAGGCAATAAGCCCTTTTTGGAGTCTTGCATTTTAAACCTTGACAACACTTTGTCTATGTAAGATGTTTGAGACAAGGCTAGTGTTTTATTCTTGCGGTTCCAGACAATCTGGATCCCAAGAACAAACTGTGCATCACCCAAATCGTTCATTTGGAATTGCGTAGCTAGCCAATTTTTAATGTCAGTACGATATCTTACATCATTCCCAATGAGTAGGATATCATCCACATATAGAACTAGGAATGCGACAGAACTATTGATGATTTTCTTGTAGACACAAGGTTCATCATCATTCTGGTCAAAACCATAAGATTTGATTACCTCATCAAATCTTATATTCCAGGACCTAGAGGCTTCTTTCAGTCCATAAATTGACCTTTTAAGCCTGCAACCCTTTTGCTCTTGTCCTGGTTCAATGAACCCTTTGGGTTGGTCCATGTAGATGTTTTCCTCAAGATTGCCATTCAAAAAGGTTGTCTTGACATCCATTTTCCATACCTCATAGTCATAATATGCGGCAATTGCAAGTAGGATACGGATGGACTTTACCATAGCAACAGGTGAAAAGGTTTCCTCTTAGTCAACCCCTTCAACCTGGGTAAAACCCCTTTGCTACTAGTCTAGCTTTAAAGATCTGCACCTTTCCATCTACACAACGCTTTCTCTTGTAGATCCATTTACAACCTATAGGTTTTACCCCATCAGGCTTATCTATAAGATCCCAAATAGAATTGAAGTACATAGACTCCATTTCTTGGTCCATGGCTATGACCCATTTGTCATTGTCTTTGTCAACCATCGCTTGATTATAAGTCAATGGATCCTCGCAGTAAAGTCATCTGGTATAACAACTTGGGTTTCAGATAAACTCATGTAACGGTCAGGTTGTGTTATAACCCACCCACTACGTCGAGGCATACTCAACTCTTTAGATGGACTCTCTTGACTAGATAGGCTAGTATCAACAGCTCTTGTTGACGTACTAATTTTATTAGCAACCTTTGCTATTGTTCCGTCTAACTCACTCAACACAATTTTACTTCTTGGTTTGTGGTCCCTTATGTGGTCCTCCTCTAAGAAAGTGGCATTTGTCGACACAAAAACCTTATCTTCCTTAGGATCATAGAATAAACCACCTCTTGTTTCTTTTGGGTACCCTACGAATAGGCACAATTTTGAACGTGAATCCAACTTCTTTGGATTTTTCACAAGCACATGTGTTGGACAGCCCCAAATTCTGAAATGACATAAACTACCTTTACGTCCTTTCCAGAGTTCAAAAGGTGTTTCAGAAACACTTTTTTAGGGCACATTATTCAAAATGTATACTGCAGCCTCTCATCACAGAACTCTAAGAACTGGCGCCAAAAACTTGTTGCATAAAATTATATTGCAATACCGCAAGTGTACGGGTCAAGCTTTAGTATAGTGATTTGAGTACAGAGTATCGTCCTCAGGAATGGGTTTTCTAGATTAATTAATTATCAAGATACGTTTTCTTAATTTTAGCTAAAGTAACAAAACTTTGATAGATAGGTGAAAACAAAGATAGAAAATAAATGTACAATTGGAGACACGAATATGATAGAATTGAGGAAGTTGATTTCACAAGTTAATTCATTAATTAACACATGCAATGAACTAATATCATGAATTTACAAACAATAAGTAAGATACTCAAAAAAGTCTCTCGATCCTTAGTGAGCCTCACACACAAAATAAATTCTATAGTTTCCAAATAAAATCTAAGCATGCACGGCATTAAGTAACTTCTTTATGTGTTTCCCTTAGACTTCTAGGTCATTCTCATGCCAGACTTCTAAGAGTTTTGACAACTTTGCTCTAATGTAAGCTTTTTCTCTCAAATCCACTTAAACCAACAAGATTTATGAAATTAAGAACGAATTGCCAAAAACAAATAACATAACAAAGTTCAATACATAATCAAATAAATCTAAAACATGCTAATCAAATTCCAACTACAACGTTTAGCTACTCAAAATCACCATAAAAACAAGCTAAAGTCATAGGAAAAGTCATTAAACTCAATTACAAACTAAGAGAAAGAAAAATAAATTTATGTGTCGAAGTCGGTCTCTCGTTCCCGAGCTCCCGTCACGATCTCGAGCCTCCACAAACGCTTTGGCTCCCAAGGAATGCTCTTTTTCTCCGCCCAGAGTGTGTATTTCAAACTAGGGCTAAAAACTACCAAATTCGGCTCCTTTGCAATGAAAACAACATGTTGTATTTATAGGTTTTTCGATGCGGCGTTGCAACGTCGGTCATGGCTTTGCAACGTTGTGCTCACCGCCACCAAATTTCATCGCGACCATTTTTGTCATATCTTTTCGCTCGAGTGTCCAAATGAGCTCCGGTTTGATGCGTTGGAATCGTGATTCGATGTAGAATATCTCAGTATATTTTTTATATTCAAAATACATCTTGAGTTTTCTTGGGACTTCAATTAAGCATACACATGTTCCAAATTGCACCAAAATAGCCTCAAAACACTCAATTCTTGCTTCTCAAGCTCAATTTCTTGAAATTAACCATAAAATACCATGAATGCCCATGTTTTAAGTATAAAAATAGCTAAAATATAGAAATAAAATATCATATTTGCACATTTTGTGTGCTATCAAACACCCCCAAACTTAAACTTTTGCTAGTCCCGAGCAAAAACAGAGTTAAACATTAGATTGTTCTTAAACATGCATTTGAATCAAGCCTCAAAGATTTAAGTGAAAATTTGGCAATTACAGGAAACACTCAAACATAACACTTCAACAGGTAATTTAAAATTTTTCCTAAGTGTTCCTACGTGTGTGTGAATAGCCTATGTTCCCTTCATTTTTACTAAGCCCGGATCAACATTATTAGGTTCTCCATTCAACTTCCCCCTACACTGGTCTTAATTACTAATCTTTGAGCCTCCCCAGATTCAAGAAATAAACAACTTTACTCAGCACTTAATCACTCTTTTGATGCCACTTTTTCTATTTTCTTCTTTTTTTTTTGTGTGTGTGTGTAAGGACACTAGCTTTCACACATCCACTGCAGGGACCCTTACCCAGAGCACTCGCTCAATGAGTGGCCTAACTGATCACAGTGAAGGTAGCTCTTTTTGCCCTCACAATTTTTTTTCTTTAGCAAACAAAAAACAAAAGCAAACTATTTCACATATTATACAGATCATGCACTTCATATTGTCATTAATCCTATCCTGCAGTTTAACTCTCAAATCAGTTCTCAGACCTATCGAGGTGACATCAAACTTCTAAACCTAATAATTTTGTTCTAAGCATTTCAAAACTATAGGAACACAAGCCATGTGCAAAATAATGCAGGAGGAACTTAAGAAAATTTTAAAATTAACTCAAATTCATGTCATGCTTTCAGGTTTCAGCAGGATCACAAAGATTTCCAATTATATCTCATCCTAGGCTATCATACTCATACTTGTGTAAAAGATCAACCAACAATTCAGCACATACTCAGGACAGTCACAACAAATAGACACATCCCACCCCCAAACTTAAACTAAACATTGTCCCCAATGTTTGCAGAATTAAGCACAAATTAAGTATCAGGGTAAGAGTGAACAATACTGTCCTGGTGTATGGAGCTCTTTCTGGTGTTCTTGGATAGCCAAAGCATGTGTGTTGGAGTTCCTCAGAATGGGAGCATGGATTTCGGCGAAGAAGGACATCTCCACCACCTACAAAGTAAAACAACAACTAACTAAGAATTGAAAAACAACAAACTAAAGCAAGCTAAAAACAGGAAAACAAAAGTAAGTAAAGCTTGGGTTGCCTCCCAAGAACCGCTTTGTTTAACGTCTTTAGCTAGACTGTACTCCCTCAAGGTGTTTCCTTACTTGCTTGCAGTGCCTGGAGTGATGTGTTCATTTAGCCAATCTGGGTCTCTATATTCTTTATTGCAGCTCCATGACTAGTCACTATACCAGATAAACAGTGTGATTCATTCTCCAAATTGGTTGGACCGACTTACGGATTCAACTATGAAGGAGTGCAATGTGTCTTCCAGAGATGGTTTCCTCTCTGATGTAGAAGCATGCCCTGTAGGGGGATTCAACACATTTTTGTTGTTAGCATAAGAAAAATTTTCATGATACCTCAAATCTGGATTGTAATGTGTTGGTAGGTTATTCTGAGTCTTATTTCCCCCATAGGTGTTGCTTCAGTTGTTCAGGTAGTGCAATTGCTCCATAGTGGATTCTTCATTGGGCTGGGAGCATTGAGAAGGCATCCCTGTCTGTAGTGATCCTGCAAAATTATTCAGGGCATGAGTGAGAGATGCAATATGAGATCTAAGAGAGGTTACCTCATCCAGCTGATACAATCCACCATCGGCTTAGATCTGCTATTTTCTCGAAGGCCACTGGTAGTTGGCGATTGACACTTCCTCCGTGGAGGCACGTGCTTACGCGCGCGATCTTCGCCATGAAAGCCCTCCAAAGAAGTGGCATCCAGAATGGTCCTGGTCTTACCTTCCAGTCCATTATAAAACAGTTGTACCTGAAGCCATTCTGGATAGCCATGTTGTGGGACCTCCTGAGCATGTCTTTGTACCTTTTCCAGGCCTCGAATAGTTGTTCTCCCTCCTGCTGCCTGAATGTTCCAATCTCCGTCCTTAACTTCGCAGCCTTTACAGGTGGAAAGAATTTGGTCATGAAGGCTTGGGCCAACTCCTCCCAGGAAGTGATACTCCCTGAGGGGAGGGACCCTAGCCATTCTTTGGCTCTACCCTGCAAAGAGAAAGGAAAAAGACGTAAGTGAATACTATCAGGAGAGATACCATTCATTTTAAATGTACCACAGATTTCTACGAAATTTTGAAGATGAGAGTACTATCTTATGTGGCTAAGCCTCTGAAAGCACCTTCCCTAACCATTTGTATCAGCCCTGTCTTAAGTTCAAAATTATTAGCATTGATAGGGGCATGGACTATTCCATTCCACTGCTTTAATTAAACACGGGTTGGAAATACTCCCTGATAGGTTTAGGGTTATTGATGAGTTCCTGATCAGCCATTTCCTGAGGTTCTACTCTTCCTTCCCTTAGGAGTCTCCTACAGGTCTTCTCGATCTCAGGATCAAAAGGGTGCAAATCTGCCGCTCTCCCCTTGGGCATACACCTGGAGGACAAAAAAGAAAGAAATTAGACAAAAAACACAAAGGGAACTAGAAAACAAAAAATGAAGACATGAAACATAAAACTTGGGTTGCCTCCCAAGAAGCGCTTTCTTTAACGTCTTTAGCTAGACGGTGACTCATCAGGGCACATAAAATTGCTCATATTTCTTCGGACCCTTCTTGCTCGAATCGATGTAGCCTTTTAAGTCTAAAAGGCTATCCAGTTTTTCTTGAGCCCCAGACAGAAAATTATTTTTGGGATTTTTATTTATCAAAAGAAAAGAACTGAATTCAAAGCAAGACTTGTGAGTATAAGACAAATGGTTATAAAAAATAAAGGAAATTTCTGGGGATAAAAGGAAAGAAGACTTCTCAGCCTCTAACTCTATCACCTGGATCTCTCCTGTGGAACTAAGTGTATCACCAGTGTCCTCCTCATTAACCTGATCATTGTGTGTCTCAGTCTCCCCCAAACTGTCCTCACTATCATCCGAACAAATCCTCCTAGGTGGCACCTCCTGAGTGGTAAGGATAAGAAATTGTTCCTGTAAGGCCTTAATGGAAACTACTAACTGGTTAAGGTATTGAGCTCTATCTTGTACTATTTCCCAAAGTCCTACCACCTCAGTTTCTAACATATTCAACCTTTCTAATTCACTATGAACCAAATTTTTAAATTTTAACTCTAAGGTATATTCTGCCAATTGGTCCATAAGAGAAGATTTTTCCAGGGGTTGGTTAAGGTACGAAAAACTATGATTCCAAGTGCCTAAATAACTACCCTCATGTGAATTTTCATATATGTCAGGTACAGAATAGTAAAAATTAGACACATGGTATTCATAAAAATCATGATGCACAAAACTAGGGTCCTTAAAGGGACAATAGAATGGTGGAAACTCAAAATTATGCAAAGTCATGCTTGAAAAATTGCTAATTCAGAACAAGACTTATACACAATAGCAACACACCAAAAGAAACAGGGGACAAAGACTCAAAAACACACAAAACTAAAATAACACAAATAAGGAAACAAACAATCACACAAAACAATTAAGGAAAGACAAACAAACAAGCTTTAGTCTAAACTTTCAAATTTTCTCCTAATATTAATTAATCTAAATAATCGTCATTCCCCGACAACGGCACCAAAAACTTGTTGCGTGATATTTAAGAGATTGCAATACCACAGTGTACGGGTCAAGTTTTAGTATAGTGATTTATGAGTGCAAGTATCGTCCTCGGGAATGGGTTTCTAGATTAATTAGTTACTAAGGTACTAATTATCAATTTTAGCTAAAGAAACATAACATGGATAGTTGATTGAAGTAAATACAAACAAACAAACAAACATGTGGAGACACGAATTGATAGATTTGAGGGAAGTGATTTTACAAGTTAAAAATCTAACTAACACATGCATTGAACCAATGAGATGAAATTATAAACAAGAAGTGAAATACTCAAGAAAATCTCTCGATTCTTAGTGAGCCTCACACATGCAATAAACTCATAGTCTCCATATGAACCTACAACATGCATGGCATTAAGCAACTTCTTTAAGTGTTTCCCTAAGATTTCTAAGTCATTCTCATGCCAGAATTCTAAGGGTTTTGACAATTTTGCTCTAATTCAAGATTTATCTCTCGAGTCCACTTAAATCAACAAATTAAGAAGTCAAGAACTAATTGTCAAAAATAAGAACAAAACATGCTTCAATACATTGTAATAAAGTCATAACAAGCAAATCAAATCCTAACTACAATGTTTAGCTACTCTAAATCACATGAAAATCAAACTAAACAAGTAGAAAACGTCTTAGAACGCTATTACAAATTGAAAGAAAAGGAAATTAAACTTAGGTGTCGATGTCGGTCCTTCGTCTCCGAGCTCCCGTCTTCGATCTCGAACCTCCACGAATGCTTTGGCTCCCAAAATCACTCTTTTCTCTCTTCTTACAAGGTGTCTTTCGAAATTAGGGCAAAACTCTACCAAATTCGGCTCCCTTTACAAGAATACATAATGTTCTATATATAGGCTTAATCGATGCAGCGTTGCAACGCTAGGGACAGCGTTGCAACACTGTACCCTAGGCGCGTATCAAATATGGAATCTATCGATGGCGTTGTAACGCTGAGGGCAGCATTGCAACGCCGCTACCCTAACGCGCGCGCCTTTGTATCGATGCGGCGTTGCGACGCTGCATGGCAGCGTTGCAACGCCTGCTGTGTGATATCTCATGCGCGCTTTCTTATCGAGATAGCGTTGCGACGCTGCAATGCAGCGTTGCAACGCTATCGCCTGGGGTCTTCAACGCGTCTTGGCTGCACATTCGGTGTTGCAATGCTATAAACAGCGTTGCAACGCCATCACCTCGGGTCATCATGCTTGGATTGGTCCTTTCTCTTCCACTTGGTATTTTTTTCAGCTCCAAATAACCTCGTTTTGATCCCGAGTGATCTAATTTGTCTCCAATAGCTCCGTTTAAGCTCTTAACCTGAAATTGAATGAATTAACCACGTAAAAGCCCTGAAATCATCATAAAACTAGCAATAATTAAGCCTAAGGATAGCACATTTTGTGTGCTATCAACTGCGTAACCCCAAAATGAACTAGGGAGATGAGCATAACTCATCATTGATCGAACCATGTCCAACAAGGTTTTATTTCTCCTTTCTGATACACCGTTTTATTGTGGTGTACCGGGAGCCGAGAGTTGGGATGTAATTCTATGTTCTATCATATAGTTCTGGATTTTTAAATCCATGTACTCTCCACCTCGATCTGATCGAAGCGTTTTAATTGTGTTACCCAATTGATATTCAACCTCAATCTTGAATTCCTTGAACTTTTCAAGTGCTTCAGACTTATATTGTATTAGGTAAATATGCCCAAATCTGGAATAATCATCTGCAAAAGAGATGAAATATTCATAACCTCCTCTGGCTTTAACACTCATCGGATCCCAAAGGTCTGAATGTATAATCTCAAGAGGTTCTTTGGCTCTATAACCTTTTCCACTAAAAGGTCTTTTAGTCATTTTGCCTTCTAGGCAGGATTCACATACAGATAAAGTATTTTCTTCTAACTCGTTTAGAAGTCCATTCTCTACCAATCTCTCAATCCTATTGAGATTAATGTGACTCAATTTAAGATGCCAAAGATAAGAATTTTCTTTAGGAGAAATTTTACGTTTCTTAGTTTGTGCGTTTGCAGTTTTAAATAATTCAGTGTTCAAAACCATTTTGACTGAATTAGGCCTTAAAACATATAACCCATTTTCTAATGAAGCTGAACATATTTCCATACCTTTCTTTAAAATAAACACTTTATTCATTGAGAAAGAAACAGAAATACATTGTACTATAAGGCAAGAAATTGAAATAAGGTTTCTAGTAAACCCTGGTATCACTAATATATTGTCCAAAAACATATATTTCTTGCCAAAGTAAAGCTTCATCGTGCCTACTGCTACAGCTGAGACGACTTCTCCATTTCCAACCCGGAGTGTTATCTCTCCTTTTTGTAGCTGCTGCCAGGAATCAATTCCCTGAAAAGAAGAGCAAACATGATTAGTACCGCCTGAATCAAGTATCCAAGTAGTTTTATCATTATCCACTAAACAAGTTTCTAGGCAAAGTAAATCATATTTACCTTCCTTGTTCTTTTCTGCAATGTACTTCGGACAATTCCATTTCCATTGCCCGTCTTCGTTGCAGTGGAAACACTTTCCTTTGTCAGCAACTTCTTTGACTTTCTTACCCTTCATACGCGCGGCTTTGTCACTCGTTCCCTTTACCAACCTTCTTCATGTTCTTCTTCTTCCCTTTCAGGTTAGAAGAAGATGAAGCCACTGTTTTTGTCCCAAAGGTCGAACCTCTGTGATAACTCCTACTAGCAACATTTGCCTCACCTTTCGATCCCTGAATTTTCATCAAACATTGAAAGGTCTGGAGTTCATTCAGAAGAGAGGTAAGATTAAAAGTAAGCTTGTTCATAACAGCATTACTTCTAAACTGTAGGAAACTATCTGGAAGGGTTCCTAGAATGAAGCTGACCTGACTCGATTCATCGATGGAAGCACCATTCGACTCCACGATGTTAAAGTGCCCATCATATCCAGGACATGATCCCGAACAGATGTACCCTCTGGCATCCTCGAGTTAAATATGTACTTTAGGGCATTGTGTCGGGCCTATGTGGACTGTTGCCCAAGCATACCCTGCACAGAATCCATGATTTCCTTAGCGGTTATCATGCCCTCATGCTTTTTGGCTAATATGTCAGACATACTTGCCAGCATGTAGACCTTGGCCTTATCATTGGCCTTGATCCATCGATCATATGCATCACCTGAGGACACTTCTCAGTTAACACAAACTTCAGATCATCCACTACCAATATAGTGTTGAGTTTGTTTTTCCATGTCATCATATTCTCTCCGGTTAACTTTTCCGCACCCAATAAGGAAATAATAGAGCTAGACATTTTGCTGAAAAAATTTACAAACAAACTTGTATGAGTTTCTTACTATAATTGTCTAATCCAATCATGTTTTAGCTAATTATCAAATGATTCCTAGGTCATTTATAATTTGCAATAATACTCCAAAGGTTTAGAATGTATGACATCGAAGGGTAATCAAAAACACTCCTCCTCTAGATCAAGACACTCTTCACTAAAACCTAATGCCAGAATAACTCTTATTCCTATAGGCTTAGTTACCATTTTTCGGTCAGGATACATACACATCTTATGTACCTTGTGAGTGTAACCCTCTGTCTTTAGACCGCAGAGTCCCCATCCAATAAAATCCGCTGAAGGGAGGACTAGATTGAAAAACAGACTAAGAAAATCTTTATCCCTTTCGGGTGTTTACTGTGTTCGATCCCCTATGATCAAGCCCTCCGAAGGGATTGTCTGGTCCAGGCCAAACTAGCAGGCTGACCATAGTGATCTTACGGCGTAAACCGACAAAAGAGACCATAGGTTTTGTTTTCACCAAACCTGCTCCCACTCACTATAAGTACCCTCTTCATTCACCTTGATATTGACTCATACAAACACCATCCGAAGGGGAATGCTCCTGTTTGCGCCACGAGGCCAAGTATGAGTCTCACGGTGTGAACTTCCCGTAGATACGTAGGTGGAAAAATATGTATCATATACACTTTTCCTCCCACTGGATACTTTAAATCTATAGGAATCTTACTTAGGCTAAACCCGACTAATGGTTTTACCTAAAGGTATCAATATAACTCTTATATCGATAATCAATATAACTCTTATATTAATTTTATCCTAAGTTTGCTAATATAACTTTTATATTAAGCCTAGGATTTCTAGTTTATTAACCCCTTAATAAACCCGCTGACGCTACTATGATTTATAAACCCTCTGATTAAATTTCACTCCTAGGTCAGTTCCTAGGTATGGGTGTTCCGTTTGCGTCAGCTTAAATACCCCAGCCTAGACAGAACTTTCCTTAGACAGAGTTCCTCTTTTAATCATTGTTTAAAAATCACTTGATTCCTAATTCTAATCTAATTAGAACTAGATAACCTAAGGTATATTATTTCCAAGTTCTAAACATTTTAAAACTAATAATTAACCTTAGGTGGCATACATACTATGTTATAGTGCATGATCATTCATCTCATGAATAATAAGACATACATAGCATAATCATCTCATGATATATAATGCATGTCAATGTTGTCCATAAATTAATATAACAACTTTATATTAATTAATCATGCAAACTATATAATATAACTCTTTATATTATAAATGATGCATGGTAATGTTTAACCTAAGGTGGGATTTCTAAATTAAAAGCATACATTATGCATGGCAATAATTACACAACAATTGCATAATTTAAATAGCAAAATTAGACCAATTTTGGCATCCTAAAAATAATTTTAATTAATATAATCTAATTATATTAATTAAAATTAAATAAATTAAATATAAATAAATACAAAACGTTTTATATTTATTATATATAATAAAAACGAATTTTCACCCATTTGATAACTCGCTGAAACGCCTTCGGGGTTGCAACGCTGTATATTGTCTGTTTCCACCCGTTGAAGCGCGTTGCGAAACGCCTTCGGCGTTGCAACGCTACCTCTGATGCGCGCCTCCTTCCACAAGCGCAGCGTTGCAACGTCAATGAACAACGTTGCAACGCTGCACATAGACAGCATGTGGAATCTCCATTCCTTGCTCGTTTTCGCTCCGATCTTCTCAGTAACCACCTTGCCTCGATCGACACGGACTTACAGACTCGATTTACAATTAAAATTATCTAAAACACTGGGCCCTTACATTGAACGATTCAATGAAAATTGCAAATTTAAGTGTCAAAATTGAAAACGTCTAAATTGCAAACCGTTCATACATCTCATGCAAAACAGTAAATCTCACCTCGTTCTTGAAAAATCCAGAACGTAAATCAAGAACGCAATTTGGCTCTGATACTAATTGAAGGGAATCGAATCCCGCAGCGGAAGCGATAGTGAATCACGCGTTCTTGATTTCGTTACAAAGATTACATTCAAGAACAATTCTATCTAGATTAAGCATATAATAACAATATGGACAACGAGATATTACCTTTGAAGAACTTTTTCTTCAAGTGTTCATTGATGCAGAAATATCGAGTGTCCTAAACTAATGTAAATTAGAATAAGACTCCGACACTTCTACGACGTGCAAGTATACACGGTCGAGAGCAGCAAGTGATAAGTTAAAGTATCGATCCCACGAGGACTAGCTAAACCTAAATGAATGAGTGTCCTAGCAATTTTTCCTTATTTTAGTGCAATGTATGAGTGTGCAAATTACTATTGTAAATAAATAAATTGATGTGATAAGTGTGCAAAAACAAGACTAGACTCAGAAAAATTACTAAATTTAAATGAGGGGAGAGGAGAATGCAAACAAGAGGGTAGATACAAGAGTTGAGATTTGTAATGAAAAATAGACTCGGGTTAGGTTAGAGTTCTAATGTTCATTTGGAATAAATTTTGAGTGATGCCTTGAATTTACCTACACATGCATTCAAGTGATTATTTCCAAAATCACTAAGTTTTAAAACCTACAATTTCCCAATTGTGATCTAAATTATGCCCATGATTTTAGGTTCTAAGTGGGTTAATTATCCCTAATCAACTCAATAATCCTAGAATAAAATTTTAGTTTTCTAATTCATTAACTTTCCCAAGTTTATGAATTATAGAGAAGTTAAAAAGGCCAATTTTAATTCTCATGCAACGTTAAATTCAATAAAATTTCATAAATTCAATCAATGGCATCAACCATAAATTTAATCCAAATTTACATTGGAACACAACCTAACCTTTGCCTACGACAATTTAATTCATGATTAAAATCGAGTCACACATCTCTAAATTAAGCATGCTTTTATTGATCAATGAGTTCATGCAAAACAACCAACAATATTCACTAAAATAGCCTAAACCAGCCACAATTCTAGCCTAAACCAGTCACGAGTTCGGCCTAAAACAGTGAGAAAAAGTAGTCTAAATCAGTATATAAACATCCCAAAAATTTAGTACTAAATTGGTGGTTGATAGCAAGCAATAAAACTTAGAGATAGGAAAAAGTTACACAGCAGGTGGCCTTGTTTTTCTAGTTCAGTTCGATAGCAATATCTCATCAACGGAAGCTCGAAACAACGATCCAACCGTTCAAAACGAAGCCCTGTGAGTCTCGAACAAGCTGTCCAAATTTCAGCACAATCCAACGGTTGAAACTTCAAGAATTGACAACTTTGTGAGCGCCGCTGGTGAAAAACCGAACTGCACTGATCTCCCAACGTGACAGCGATATCTAACACAGCGAAGCTCAGAACGATGATCCAACCGTTCAAAGTAGAGCCCTATGAGTCTCGAACAAGCTGTCAAAATTGCAGTACAATCCAACGATGGAAACTTCGAGAAACGACAACTTTGTGAGCGTCGTCTGTGAAAAATCGAACTGCACGATTTTTGCTACAACAATGGCACCTTGAAGGTTCGATTTTTTCCTCAATCGCACGATTGCTACAACAATGGCACTTTCATGATTCTTCTCTTCAATACACACCTTTGTTGTAGCAATTGCCCCTTCTCTCTCGCTCTCTTCCCCTTTTGTGGCAACTTCTTCTCTCCCTTTTGCACTTGTGAACCCTAGCCTCCTTATATAAGATGGTGTTGCCTAACTCCACAAATTACAAAAATACGCTTAGGGTCAGAAAGACCATCTTACCCTTCGGGTAAAATGCCTAAAATACCCTTGGGACTCCTGTAATTTTCAAACATCTCCTATACAAAGAAAAAGCCCAATAAATTCATTAATTAAATTATGAATCATCTAAATATGAGAAATTTTTCTGAAGTTAAAATTTTATCTTCCGGTATTTAATTACTTGTTAGTTTATTTTTTCCAATTTTCTTAAATTAAAGCATAAAAATATCGAAATTAATTCTTTTCGAACATAATGCTTAAATTCAAGATTTTTTAGCTAACATACACAATTTAGAGATAAAATAACATGAGACTCAAGAAATTTTATGCAATTCAAGTACATTAAGCTCTAAATTATAGTAAAATAACTCTCCTTTGGCGAGTTATCATTCATTCTCCCACGTTCACAATCTCAGCAACACGAACCCGAACGTTCACCGACACTACCACCAGATCTTCTCCGTTGTTCTCTAGGTGAGGGAGGAATGTGGATTCCCTTTAGGTGTGATGAGATGTTGTGAGAGAGTTTTTGTATTTTTGGAACTTTTCCAACAACACCACAAAAGCTTAGGTTTTGCTTTTTTTAACCTAGTTGTATCTTATGCAACTATATATATAAGGAGATAGTGATGAAAATTACCATCCTATCCCTCTTTCATTCTCTGTTTAGTATATAGTTAATATGTGAATCTAATTCACATTAAAACTATATATTATATCAATTATATCACATATAATTGATATGACATCTCATATGTGAAATTGAACACTTCAATTTCATTCCTAACTTTATACCCTCAATATAACCATGTTGAGCCAACGGAGAGACCTAATGGACCTACAGTTCATGGGCTCCAATGATGTGAGATTAACTGATCAAACTCTTTGATCCAGTTAATCAATATTCATTAACTACAAGTCACTCCACTATAGACTTGTAGCTGCACTCTCCTCACTGTAGATAATATTGTGTCCACTGATATAGTCATTACCCATGAGTCGACCCTTCACAGGTTGTTCGTAATTACAGCTGGATAAAATTACCGTTTTACCCATGTGATTACCTCTTTGTTCCTTAAGCACCACTGATCCTCTAATGAACAACAAGTCTAAGGTCCTACCTTAAACTCATACCCTCATAGAGGGCGGGGCTCCATTGTTCAAGACCTGGAGTCAGTTCTTAAGGGAACAACCTATCTAATTTCTTAGTGTAGGAATGAGTAAATTCCATCTTGCACAGTTAAGTTCCCAGCTACCTACGAGATTTTGTCCCTGAGAAGGTAGGCTTATTGAGTAGGCTACAGGCCACTCTCACACATACTAGTCTAAGGATAAACCCCTATAAGCAGGAGTTCTTAACTTACTCAAGATTCAGGTCGAGTCACTAATGACCATCTATAAATTATCAGTCTTATCCTATTAACGGTGTTACACTGGTTAGACTAATAATTTGCAGTTCGGTCTTGTATGCACTCTTCATACAGGATGCCCCTACTCGTATGTCAACCACATGAATGAGTTGGATTACCTCATTTGTACTAATTACAAAGTGGGTCGCATCCATGGTGTTACCAAAATAAGGTTTCCAACCTTATTCTTATACCATAGACCATTTAGGTTATATTCTTGAACACAATCCAAATAGTGTCCACTACATTGATGTTCAAGATATATTATAACCTTGGAGCTTAGTTTATTGGATTTATAAAGCAAGAATATAATTTTATCAAAACAAATAACCCTTTATTTATTTGATCAAAATTACACAAGTTTAGGACATAAATCCCAACACCTGAAGCATTACACAGACCAAAGGGCATACGCCTGTAGGCAAAAGTACCAAATGGACAAGTGAAAGTAGTTTTCTCTTGATCTTCCTGAGCAATAATATTTGATAGAAACCAAAGAAACCATCGAGAAAACAAAAATATGGTTTTCCAGTTAATCTCTCAATCATTTGATCTATGAAGGGTAATGGGAAGTGATCTTTCCTAGTTGCTTTATTTAGTTTTCTATAATCTATGCACATCCTCCAACAATTTTGAACACACATGGGTACTAATTCATTGTTATTATTCTTAACTACGGGCATACCTGTTTTCTTAGGAACTACGTGAATATGACTCACCCATTTGCTATCAGAGATTGGATAGATAATACTTGCCTCTAAGAGCTTGATTATTTCCTTCATTACTACTTCCTTCAAAGTTGGATTCAATCTTCGTTGTGATTCTTGGGATGGTTTAGCATCGTCCTCCATAAAGATTTTGTACATACACAAAGCTAGGCTGATACCTTTTATGTCAGCAAGTGTCCACCCAATGGCTTACTTGTGTTCTTGCAAGGTCATGACTAATTTCTCTTCCCGTTCTATTGTAAATTCCTTTGAAATGATGACTGGTGGGGTGTCATCATTCCCCAATAACACATACTTCAAGTGACCTTGAAGTTCTTTTAGCTCTAACCTTGGTGTCTGCACAATATAAGGTACCATTTTGTCATTCTTACTAGAAATTTCAACCTGAGAGTTTATCGGTTCAAGAGAGGATTTTGATGACAATTCTTTATCATCTTCCTCAGAGTCCTCTAGTATCATATCATCTAGCTCAACAATTACAGATTCTTGAATTAGTGAGTCAAAAATATCAACGTAAGAAACAGATTGAACATTATGAGGATGTGTCATTGCATCATAAATGTTAAATTGCGCAATTTCTCCATCAAATTCAACTGATAGGGTTCCTTCATCTACAGAAATTTTCGTTTTTGCAGTTTTCATGAATGGTCTACCTAACAAGATTGAAGTTTTAGCAGAAGAAGATTTACCTTCCATTTCAAGAATGTAAAAGTCAACAGGAAATATTACAACCTTAACTTGGACTAACACATCTTCAACTACTCCTACGATGTGAATATATGATCTATCTACTAACTGAATAATTAAATCAGTTTCTTAGAGTTCATTCAAGTTCAACTCTTGATAAATAGAAAGAGGCATAACATTAATTGAAGTGCCCAGATCTAACATAGCATACTCCATTTTCTTATCTCCTATAACATAGGGTAAAGAAAACATAACTGGGTCTCTGCATTTTTTTTGGCATATTCCTTTTAAGCATGGTTGAAACATTTTTACTTACCACAACTCGTTCTTTCTCTTTCAGTTTCCTCTTGTTGGTACATAATTCTTTCAAAAACTCCGCATACTTTGGAATTTATTTAATTACATCTAACAGAGATATATTGACCTGAACCTTCCTGAACGTTTCATGAATTTCCTCATCTTTGTCCTTTTTTGGTTTAGCCAACGTGTTAGGAAAAGGTGTTATAAAAGGGTGAGAATTTATACATAAGGGTGGGTCAAAGCTTACCTTACTCTTTGTAGCAAGGGAAACTCATTTTTCAACTTCCTCCTTGTTCTGAGGAGTTACTTCACCTTGGAGCTCTTTCCCACTTCTTAGTGTGATTGAACAAATATTCTCTCGTGGATTTCCTTCAGGCTGAGATAGTAGTTTCCTAGAATTCTGCATTTCTAGCTTGTTTACAATGATGGCCAACTAGGTGATCTGATTTCCTTAGTTGTTCAGCTGTGTTTGTTGTTACTCTTGAGCTTCCCTCAATGTTTCTTATTTTCTGTGTCAACATCTAAACATCTGTTGTTAAATCTTTCATTATATCTTCTAGAGATGTACCTGATGATTTTTGTTGTTGAGAACTCGCCTGAGGTTGTCTGTTAAGGTTTTAGTGAGGTTGACCTTGTTGGTTGTTCTGATTACCATAGCTAAAGTTGGGATGATCCATCTATCCAGGATTGTAGGCGTTAAAGTAGGGTTATACTGTTGGGATTTATGCCCTAAACTTGTGTAATTTTGATCAATTAAATAAAGGGTTATTTGTTTTGATAGAATTACAGTCTTGCTTTATAAATCCAATAAACTAAGCTCCTAGGTTATAACATATATCTTGAACATCAGTGTAGTGGACACTATTTGGGTTGAGTTCAAGAATATAACCTAAATGGTCTATGGTATAAGAATAAGGTTGGAAACCTCATTCTGGTAACACCATGGATGCGACCCACTTTCTAATTAGTACAAATGAGATAATCCATCTCATTCATGTAGTTGACATGCGAGTGAGGGCATCATGTATGAAGAGTTCATACGAGACCGGATCGCAAATTATTAGTCTAACCAGTGTAACACCGTTAACAGGATAAGACTAGTAATTTATAGATGGTCATTAGTGACTCGACCTAAATCCTGAGCAAGTTAAGAACTCCTGCTTATAGAGGTTTGTCCTTAGACTAGTATGGGTGAGAGTGACCTGTAGCCGACTAAATAAGCCTACCTTCTCAGGGACAGAACCTCGTAGGTAGCTGAGAACTTAATTGTGCAAGATGGAATTCACTCATTCCTACATTAAGGAATTAGAGAGGTTGTTCCCTTAAGAACTGACTCCAGGTCTTGAACAATGGAGCCCCGCCCTCTATGAGGGTATGAGTTTAAGGTAGGACCTTAGACTTGTTGTTCATTAGAGGATCAGTGGTGCTTAAGGAACAAAGAGGTAATCACATGGGTAAAACGGTAATTTTACCCACCATAATTACTGAACAACACGTGAAGGGTCGACTAAGTGGGTAATGACTATATCGGTGGGATGAGAATATTATCTACATGAGGAGAGTGCAAATACAAGTCTATAGTGGAGTGACTTGTAGTTAATGAATATTGATTAACTGGATCAAAGAGTTTGATCAGTTATTCTCATATCATTGGAGCTCATGATCTGTAGGTCCATTAGGTCCCTCCGTTGGCTCAACATGGTAATATTGAGGGTATAAAGTTAGAAATGAAATTGAAGTGTTCAATTTCATATATGAGATGTCATATCAATTATATGTGATATAATTGATATAATATATAGTTTTAATGTGAATTGGATTCACATATTAACTATATACTAAAGAGAGAATGAAAGAGGGATAGGATGGTAATTTTCATCTCTATCTCCTTATATATATAGTTGCATAAGATGCAACTAGGTTAAGACATCCCAAGCTCTTGTGTGTTGTTGGAAAGGTTGTACAAACACATTCTCTCTCACAAAATTGTCTCATCTCACCTAAAGGGAACCCACCTTCCTCCCTCACCTAAAGAACAACGGAGAAGATCCAATAGTCGTGTCTTCGTCTGTTCGTGTTCCTGTTGCTGAGATCGTGATCGTGGGAGAAAGGAGCACTTGAAGAAAAGTTCTTCAAAGGTAATTTTTCCTTGTTGTCCAATCTATTTTATGCTTAATCTAGTTATTTACGTTCTTGAATGAAATCGTTGTAACTAAATCGAGAGCGCGCGATTCACAATCGCTTCCGCTGCGGGACTCGTTACCCTTCATATACTTCCTCTGCCTTTGATAACCTCTTATAGCATTTACTTCCTCAGTTAAATCTTGTTGGTTTCTACCTATGACAATTTGATCAACAACAGAAGTTAGTTCAGAAAGTTGATTTCTTAATTCGCTTATCTCGTTTATCTGGTAAATTCCTCCTAATCCTTGGTACCAAATTGCTGGAAATTTTCTTCCATGGTCTGGATCAATTATCTTGCTTCTGCAGGAGCCTTATTTACCAGAACTTCTCCGCTTGCTATATCGATCATGCCTTTTTCATATTGCACCAAACCTTCATAAAAGTAATGGATAAGGAGTTGGTCTAAGATCTGATGATTTGGGAAATTGGCACAAAACATATTGTATCTCTCTCAATACTCATAAAGTAATTTTCCTATCATTTGCTTAATACCATAAATTTCCTTCCAAAGAGAAGCAACCTTTGATGTAAGAAAGTACTTTTCTAAAAAAATCCTTTTCATCTCATTCCATGTGTTGACAGTCCCTGAGGGTAAAAATTACAACCAATCTTTTGCTTGGTCCTTCAGAGAAAACAGAAAAGCCTTCAGATTGATCTTTTCTTCTGTAATGCCATGAGCCTTCATTCCCGAACATACTATAAGGAATTCTTTGAGATGTTTCTGTGGGTCTTCACCTGCAAGACTACGAAAAATAGGAAGTAAATGTATCAATCCAGATTTTAATTCAAAATCACCTTTAATAGTAGGATAGGTAATGCAGAGCGGTTGTTGGTCCAAATCTGGAGCTGACAGCAATTTAAGAGTTCTTCCGACCATCTTTTCCTCAATTTCAGCAAAAATAGAGGTGTCGTCGAGATTATAGTCAAAACTGAGATTTTCTTTGTGCATACTCTTTCCTTTCGCCTCCCTTCTTAATTTACGTACTTCTCTTTCTAGTTTAGAAAAATATTGAAATTTTACATCCTGAGAAGAACGGGTCATAAACAGTGAGAGCAAAAGTAAGTGGAATCAACTAATGAAAATTTTAAAATTTGCCTTTTTCCTCAACAACGAGGCCAATTTGATCGCTTCTAATTTTGTGGTAATTGTAAGCTTGTCGAGAGCTCGACCAAATATAATATATATAATTCATCTAGACTAAATATTTATAGTATTTAACAGCGGACCAGGTTGAACCTGTTGGGGTTTATGTCCTAAAACTCGTAGTTTGTATTTCTGTTCTAATTATTGTAATAAACTGTTATTACTTCAATAAACCGTTATTGTTCATTATCTACGAATTTGCCTTTATTTTAACCCTAAATCCAATAAACTAAACATCCAAGGTTGTTAAATGTATCTTTAACTGAATGTAATGTACATATAAAGGATCTCGGTTCGAGATACAACCTAAAGGGTCTATAGTTAAGGGATAAGGTTTGGGTACCTTACCCTGGTAAAACTATGGATGTGGTCCACTTTGTATATGATACAAACACTGTGATCCTAACGTGTTCGTGTAGATGACATGTGAGTGGGGATATGTTATGTAATGAGATTACATAAGACCGGACCACAAAATAGTAACCTCAAGATGTAACTCCGTTGACTAGTTGGTTTCTATTTCACTAGGATGACCTAGGCAACTTGATCTCAATCCTGAGCAGGTTACGAACTCCTGTTTGCGAGGGATTGTCCTTTTACTAGTATGGGTGAGAGTGGCCAAATTCGCCGACTCAATATGCCTACCTTCTTGGAGACAAGACCGAGTGAGCAGTTGGAGACTTAGCCTAGCAAGATGGAATTCACTCCTTCCCGCCTACTAAGGTAAGTAGAGGAATGTTCCCCTAAGTGGTGTCTCCGGGACTTGAACAAAGGGCCCGACCCTCTCATTGGCCCGAGAGGGACTCTGTTTGTTGGTAGGATCACAAACAAATTGTTCATTAGAGGAGCACTAGTACTTAAGGTACAAGATGTAACCCAAGGGTAAAACGGTAATTTGACTCAGCTGGTGTTACGAACATTCGTGAAGGATTGACTTGTTGTTATTGGTCAATACCCGTGGACACAGAAATATATCTGCAGTGAGAAGAGTGCAGCTACGGGACTTTAGTGGAGTGTTCTCGCAGTTAACGAATGTTGATTGGGAGGTTAATGAGATTAACCAAGCAATCTCGCACCGTTGGAGCTTCTGATCTGTAGGTCCACTAGGTCCACCTTCTAGTTCGTAAAGGGTTCTTAGATCATTTGATTTTGAAATGTTCAAATTCATTAGGGAATAAATTTAATGTATATAAATACGATATAATATATAGTTTTGGAACTATATATTATAAATTTAATGTGAATCTGATTCATATTAAATTATATGAGAGAATTAAATATTTGAAAGAGTTCAAATGTTAAATTTAAATGTGAATGTGATTCATATTTGAAAACTATAGGTTATAATTTAATGTGCATAAGATGTGCATTAAAACTATAGGTTAGAGAGAAAATTGATTAAATGTGATTTAATCTAAATTAAATATATGATATTTAATTTAATTTAATTTAATCAGATTTAATTGATTTATTAATAATTAATATGATTAATTATTAATTAAAAATAAAAATAGGGAACGTGTCAGGAGGACACATTCCCCATCTCTCTCAACTCCCTAATCGATTGGGAGTGGGAGATGCCCTCTACAGGGTCCTCTTCTCCTGGTGAGAAGAGACAATCCGATCGATGGTTTTGCTTTGAGTTGAACTCTCAGTAGAAAGAACACTCTCTCAAAAAATTTCCAAAGTTTTCTTCCAATTGTTGGATTCCTTCTCACAAAGGAATTGTTCTAAGCACTCAGAGAATAGGAGGTTCTCTCTTTTGGTGGTGTCCTGTTGTAAAAGCAGAGAATCTAGAGGTTCCTGTGTTGCTGTACATCTTGGAAGCAAGGAGTTGCTGTTTTGGAAAAACTACAAAGGTAATGTATCTTCTTCTTAGTTTAATTGTTAAACAAAGCATGTTTGCATGTAAATTTCCATGTCTAATTAGATTAGAAATGTATGTTTATCTCTGTTATTTTTCAATGCACTAGTTTTTTGTTTTTTCAACCAAAAACAATCTTGCAATTACGATTCTAAACTCATTTCCGCTGCTCAAGGGGATTAGATCTCCATCAGAATCATGGGGAGCAATAAATTTCAACTTTCCAGAATTAGATTCCAAAAGAAAACAAGAAGGAAAATAGGGGAGCGAGATTTTGAATGTTTGGTTCCAAAATAAATAAATACCAGGGACTTAAATAGAAGGAGAGAGAGTGACTAGAAAATATCAAATCTTACCAAATTTTAGTCCCTAAGTACGGTTATCCCAATTGTAATATAGATCCCAGGCATTCTCAAGATTGATTTTAACTAAATTGGCGATTAACTTGATCGACTTATTGGTTCCCCTAAAAAGTTATTTCCCTAAGTTCATTAACTTTACCTCTCCAGTGTCCGTTAATCTCAATTATCTTAATTATCTAGCACTTTTCATGTCATAAACAATTAAGACAAAGACATTAATCAATGTGAAAGATCAAGATACTTTAATTAGAATAATCCAATTAACATGCTTCTCAAATTCCTTAGAGTTTAACATGTCGGCTATGAATCAAAATTTTTCCAAGACTCACATATAGTTATAACTCTAGTGTTACAAAATCAAGGCCATGATTGAGGTGCCAAAATTGAGAACTTCCTATTCTCTAAGTTTCTAAGAGTGAAGTTTTATGGGAAAACTTTCTTAAGTTTTGGGAAAGAAGAATTTTGGAAGAGAATTCTACAACGTATTTCCAATCTCTGCAAGATTTTTCACATCTTTCTCCTCAACCTCCTCTGTCTTATCGATAGAGGAAAGAGAAGATAGAGGGAGTGAGGGAGAGAATGGAGGAACGTGTAACACACATTTTCCATTATTTAATTAATTAATATTAACATTAATATTAATTAATTAATTAAATTAACCATTAATATTAATTAATTAATTAAATTAACCATTAATTAATTCATCAAAAAAAATTAACCATTAATTAAATTAATTTACATTTAAATCATATTTAAATGTACATCTCTCATAACTTATAGTTTTAATTAATTTAATTAAACCAAATTTAATTAACTTAATTAAACTTACAAACTAATTAAATTAAAAATTAAATATCATATATTTAATTTAGTTTATTATGATTAAATCACATTTAATTATTCTCCCTTAACCTATAGTTTTAATGTACATCTTATGTGCATTAAAACCTAATCCATAGTTTTTAATATGAATCCTATTCACATTAAAACAATATTTGAACTCATTCAAATATTTAATTCTTTCAAACTTTAATTTTGAATCAGATCCAAAATTAGATTTATATAATAAAGTTTTAATCAACATAAAACATTTATATTATAGTGTATCTTCATACATTAAATTATTCCCCAAAGTGAATTTGAACAATTTCAAATTCCAATTAAGATCTAGCAATCTTAGACCCCTTTACGAGCTAGGAAGTGGACTTAATGGACCTATAGATCATCCCTCCCTTTTTAGGAGCGCACTAAACAGGACTTACCCAACTGCTACCAGAGATAGGGTAAATGATTTCTAGATCCAACCACTTGATGATCTCCTTTTTAACCACTTGTTTCATGGTAGGATTTAATCTTCTTTGTTGCTCCACTGACTTGAAGTTACCTTCCTCCAAAATGATTTTATGGATGCAATAGGAGGGACTAATTCCCTTTATATCAGCTAACATTCATCCTATGGCTCTCTTGTGTTGCTTAAGCATGTCAAGCAACAACTCTTCTTCCTTAGGTGGCAAGTCTGCTGCTATAATAATAGGAAGAGTCATTTTGTCTCCCAAAAATGCATACTTAAGATGTTGAGGTAATGGTTTTAACTCACGCTCAGAAGGTTCTTATATTGAGGGTAACATTGGGGAATTACTCCCATCTCTCAACTCCAAAGATTCAAAAATCTGCATGAACTTGGCTATTTCAGCTAGTTCTTCCAACTCTTGGATGGAATCTTCTAGTTCTATATCTTCTTCTCTTATTCCTCAAATTTTTTTGGGTATTCTTCAAATTCTACATTAAAAGTTTCAGAAATAACTTCCTCTAACACATGGATAACTAAGCACTCTTCAACTTCATCCAGATATTTCATTGTGTCATTTATGTTAAATTAGACCTCTTGATCATTCTTTTCAGTTTAATGGTCCCTAACACATCCACAACTATTCTACCTATGTTTAGGAAAGGTCTCCCTAAGATAATAGGCACATCCTTTTCAACCTCATAATTCAAGATGATGAAATCATCAGGGAAGATGAATTTGCCAACCTGAACCAGGATACCTTCTATCTTTCCTTCAGGGTGTGTGGTTGACCTATCAGCTAACTATAAGATCACTGTGGTAGACCTAACTTTTCCTATGCCTAATTCCTTGTAGATGGATAAGGGCACAAGGTTGATACTAGCTCCTAAATCACATAATACTCTCCCTAATTGCTTACCTCCAATTGAAACAGGTATAGTGAAAGATCCTGAATCCTTCTACTTGAGGGATCCTATTTATAAAAACAACACTACATTCCACACTCAATAAGACGACCTTGAATTCTTGAAATCTTTTTCTTTTCGAACATACGCCCTTGAGAAATTTCAAGTAGTTAGACATTTGCCTCAAGGCATCTAGAAGCAGAATATTAATGTAAATTTCTTTCAACATGTCAAGGAATTTCTAAAAGGGAGCTTCCTTGGCTTTTTTTTGTACAATCTCTGTGGGTAAGGGGATGAATGTGGTTTAAACTCAGAGGTAGCAGTTATTGCTCCCTTTGAGACCTTAGGGTTTGAAGTTTCAGGTTTATCTTTAACTCATGTTTCCTTAGTAGTTGGTTTTTCCAACCTCTCACCCCTCTCTTCTTCTGGGTTCGTTTCCTTTCTGGTTTCGACTTCAATTTCTCTGGGTGGTAAAGATTTTCCACTTCTTAGCTCAATGGCTTGGACTTGCTCATTTCTCTTTTTCTTTGGATTTTCAATGTCTGCGGGACGTTTACCTAGAGGTCTAGCCCTAAGCTCATTAGCTAATTGCCCTACTTGCATCTCCAAGCTTCCCAAAGAGGCTTGTTGACTTTGAATAACAACAAATTTTATTTCCATATATTCTTTCATCAAACTCTCAAGAGATGAACTCGATGCTTGTTGAGGTGCCATAATCCTTTGATTTTGTTGGATTATGGAATTTTAATTGTCAAATGCTTGATAACCTTGATTTTCGAAACCTGATGGTTGATTCACCTTTTGTTTCACTTAGGGGCTTGAGAAATACTTCATTGGCCTCCCTAAGAGAAATTTGGGTGATTCCTTCATCCATGATTATAAGTATTGGAATAAGGGTTATTCCTTGAGTGGTTGTGATTAGTATATAGCATACTGAAGCAGGGTTACTTGGACAGAACTCAAATGTGTCATTCTCCATATTAAACACAAGAGTTTGTGCTCACTTGGTACACTAGAAGATATTTGATTCACATTTTCCACTATTAAACCTTTCAACATTATGGTCATGGATGCAATTTGTGCATTGATAGCATTCAGAGCATCTAACTCCAAAATTCCTTTGTTTTTCTTCCCAAGGTTGCTCCTTAGCATCAACCCATTAATAGTTATTGGATTATATTCTTCCGAGTATTTCATGGGCCTCATTATAAGTTTTTTATAATAAGGCACCATTAATAGATGCATCCACAACTTGCTTGGTGGTTATGTTCAACCCGTGATAAAAGCTTTCCATTTGAAAGGTTGGGTAGGCCATGGTGAGGGCATTTCCTAAGTAGTTCCTTGAATCTCTCCCATGCCTCACTCAAAGTCTCATCATCAAACTGTTGGAACGCAAAAATCTCGTTCCTAAATCTAGCATTCCTAGTAGGTGGAAAGTATTTGATCAGGAATGTTTCTGCTAGAGTATTCCAAGAATTTACTGCACCTGGAGGAAGCGAATTCAACCAAATTTTAGCAGCATCTCTCAGGGAGTAAGGAAACAAACTAACCTGAAAGCATCTTTAGGTACTCTTAGCATGATAAATGAATCATTAACCCCTAAAAATCATTTCAAATGCAAATGAGGATCTTCGGCAGGTAGTCCATGAAATTTCCCTATTGTTTGAAGCATCTGAAACATAACTGGTTTTAATTCAAAAGCAGGGGCTTGAATAATAGGTCTGATTATCCTAGGTTTAGTTTATCGATCAAAGGATTAACATAGGCTCTAATGGCTCTCTCGCGGTCATCTTCTAACTCAATGACATTAGCAGGTGCTCCAACTTGATGACCTTCTAAAGCTGGTCCATTTTCAGGTATGGGTGGTTGTCTAATTTCATGGTTTGGTCCAAGTGGATCTAGAGGTTCCCTAGGGAGTTGTTGATCTGCCATAACTATTCTTTGTTCTCTTAACCTCCCCCTATAGGTTCTCTCAATTTCAGGATCCAAGATAGACCCCAAATGTTGACGCTCATTCATACACAACTCAAATGACTAAAAAACAGAAAATCCAACTCTAGCAAGTTCTAAATAAAGCTCAAAATTCACTATAACAAACTCAAACAAGACAAAATCAAACTAATCTAGTCCCCGTCAACGACGCCAAAAATTTGATTGCAGTGTGTGCATGGGCAAAAATATAACACAATTAATGACAAATGCACCTCAGAATATGCAAGTATACATAGTTTTGTTGCAGCAAGTAATAAGTATAAGAGTATCGTCTCCATAGGGACTAGATGTGATTTCAATAAGTTTGTGTCTTTTGTAGCAAATGTAAGAGTAATCAAAAAGAAAAGAAAATGATAAAGTTGGATAAGAAAAGTAAAATAATGAATTTAAACAATGGAAAAGTAAATGCAAGGTAAATTAAATGACAACAAGTAAATGAAAGCAATAAAGGAAAACGAGTAAAAAAAGCAAGTAAATGAAAGAAAGTAAAGAAAGCAAGTAAATGATAAGATAAATAATAGGAAAGCAAAGTAAAGTAAATGCTAGAAATAAATATTCACAAGGTGAGATTGCTTGAGTCCACTTTTAAGACAAGTAGGTGTGGACTAAGACCTCTTATGCTCCTAAATGCTCCCTATTAAGCTTTTGCAACACTTTTGATGTCATAGCAATTGTTCAAGGCAGTTTTCTCAAACTTACCTAAATTTTCAACAAGTGAACTCCCATTCAAAATGCCTAATAAAATGTTTGCTAGTATTCTAGGTGGGAGATTATCCCTCATCTTCCCTTTTTCAATACAAGATTTCTCTAAGTACTTTATCCTAGAATGGAGGTTGGTAAATCAGTTTCTCCTCTCTTCCAAAGGCAAGAAACGGGATGGAAATCAAATTGTCCAAATTTAATCCCAACATTAATCAAGTAAAACAACCAAATCTCCAACATCAAGAAGCAAACATACACTTAACATTCAAAAAATAACATCACAAGATCTCTTAGCCTTAACCATAAGCGAGTGCATAATAGTTACAACAAAATGATAGAAATAAAGCACAAATCTTCATAGGTCTCTCGGGTACAAGAAATCGCACAAGAATAATTGAAGAACAAAAGGGAAAGTGCAATCTAAGGTAAAAGAAAGCAAACAAAGATTCCTCTAAGCTTAAACTCTCTTTTTGTAGAAACTTTTAGCCCACACAACTCCTTCGTGTTCCTCTTCTTACGTGTCTTCTTTGAATCTCCAAGGCCTAGCTGAAAATGATACCCAAATGCAACTCCCTTTGCATTTGATGTAAGAAAGCTTTTATAGGTCTCTCATTAACCCTAACCAAGGTTAAGTTAATCCTAAATAATGTTGTTGCGTAAAAATTCAATATCGCAAGTGCACAGATCAAGTTTTAATATAGTGAGATTGAGGTCGAGTGTCGTCCACAGGATTTAGTTATTTAATTAAAATAAGTACCATAAATATCACCACTCAATTTTATCTAGAAATTCATAGCTTAATTGAAGGAAACAAAACAACACAAAGTGATAAAATGTGTGAAATTGGGAAACAATCAGGAAAGAAAAGTATCTTAGGGATTAGATTTCACCGATCAACCGACTATCTAATTGAGATCATGTTATTGGATGATTGCACATGCTTTTATAAATCAAGAAACGAATATAACAAATGACTCTCTCGAGGCAAGTGAATCTCATACATGAAGATAAAACCAATATCTTTGTCTAGCTTTTAAAGGACATGCATGGCACTAAGTTTGGTGCTTTTATTATTTCTAATAACGCCCTAATCATTCTCATGTCAAAGTAATTATTAGTCGTGCAATCTAGATCAAATCAAAACTACCTTTCTCAAGCGTAAGTTCAAATCAATAAAGCAAATAAACCATGATCAAGAGTCTATAAGCATTACGAACACAATTGTATGAATAAAAACACGGACAATAATCTAAAAGCAGTCAACTCAACAAATAGTGCGATATAAAGACTACATCTATCCCTAAGACAACAAGCTTAGCTACTCATGTCCACTATAAAAACGTCTAAACTCAAATACAAAACCATAGTTTCAAATGTAAAGAAGAAAGGGATAAAAATGGAACTAGTGTGGCGTGAAAGGCTTCGTTCCCAGCATCGATTACAATCCAGAGCCTCAGAATCTCTTCTTTGAACTCCAAAAAATCTTATTTTCAGACCCTCACACTCAATTTTTGACAATGGCTTCGGTTCTCTCCAAAAAGTCTTTCAATTTGTAGTAAAAATTGGTTTTTATAATAATCGACATAGCGTTGAGACGCCAGGGCCAGCGTCTCAACGTTGTGCCCTAGAGGTGTGTTTGAGAAAAGGAAAGTGCATGGCATTATGACGTCGTTGTGCAGTGTCTCAACGCTGCTACGTTGGGTGTGTGCGATCGAATCTTCATGTAGGACGTTGTTGTGCAACGTCTCAAACGTCGCCCTTGCAGGGCGCGTGGTTGTAGTGTCTAGCGTTCAGTCGTTGTGCAACATCTCAATGTTGCTCTCATGGCAAACTCCATTTTTTTCTTCCAGACTTCTCTTTTTCTATCTTTGTCCTATTTTTCTCCTTTTTCATTGTTTTCAACCATATGACTTCGTTTATTCTTGAATGCTCGAATCCTACAAATAGATGGAAATGTGCATACAATTATTCATTAAATCCTCAAAACTTGCAATATTTAAATATAAAATAAGCTCACAAAGTGTGTTTATCAAATGCCCATACATTTTTTACTAGAGTTACGTGTGATAAGTAGATCAATCGCGTGCTTTAGATCTAAAAATCATGTGCAAGTGCCACAATACTCTATCAAAGTTGCATTCCAGATTGTTGAAGTGAAGTCAATTTCCCGATTGCAGAAGCAAAGTTTCACATACTAGCTTTTAGCTTTTCCAATACTTCTCATTTCAACTTTCTTCTTCCTAAACAAGAAAAATAGCTCAATTAAGACACAAATATCATAATTTCACCAATGTTAATGCTAAGCTCAAAGATTGGTCAAAACATAAGCAAAGTGCACAATTTAGGAAGAGGAAATGCTAAAAGACAACACCTTAAGCACAATTATGCAAAGTTTGGTAGCAAGTTTAGAAATAAATAACTTTTTGTTAAAGAGTTATCACCAATGTAGGAGGATGATGAATGGAGGATTTAATAAGGTTGTCTCGAGCTTGTAGGAATTAGACTGGAAGAGGCTAGCACACGCTCACTCAACGAATGATCTTATTCAATTTGAAACTCTCATTAGATTTTGTTTTTTTTTTTAATCAAAATCCTTACTTGTGGAGTTATCTTATCTTTTACAGAATTCCTAAGGTTTGAGTTTTTTGGCAGTGGAGATTATTTTTCTGAGGAAAGTTTTTGAGTTTGCTCGAGGACTAGCAAATACTTAAGTTTGGAGATATTTGATAAGCACACTTTGTGAGCTCATTTTATATTTAAATGTTGCATGTTTTTATGCACATTTCCATTCGTTTTTGTAGGATTCGAGCATTCGAGGATAAAAGATGGCAAATTATTGAAAACATTGAAAAAAAAAGCAAAAATTGGGCAAATAATGGAGAGAGAGAAGATTGGAAGAAGAAAAGCAAAGCTGCCCAACGACATCTCAACCCTAGGCCAAGCTAGCCACGTGTCTGGCGTCTCAAGGCCATGAAGATTCCCTCTCGACCTAGTGAGAGGGTGGGTCCCGTTGTTCAAGTCCTGGAGTCAGCACTTAAGGGAACAATTCATCTAATTTTCCTAAGCTCGAAAATAAGTGAATTCCATCTCGCAGAGTTAAGTTCCCAGCTCCCCATGTAGTTTTGTCCTCAAGAAGGTAGGCGTATTGAGTTGGCCACCCAGGCCACACTCACCCATACTAGTCAAAGGACAATCTCTCGCAGACAGTAGTCCGTAATCCGCTCAGGATTCAGGTTGAGCTACTATTGATCATCTATGAATTATTAAACCTAATATGCTAACGTTGTTACCTCAATTGGTTAATAATTCGTGATCCAATCTTGTACGAGCTCATCGCACAGGCTGCCCCCACTTGCATATCTATTACATGAATAAGTTAGATCACCTCGTTTGCATCAAATACAAAGTGGTTGGCATCCATAGTGTTATCAGGATAAGGTTCTCAACCTCATCCATGTACTATAGATCATTCAGGTTAACAACTTGAACACGATCCTACATGTATGTGTTGGGATTTTTGTCATAATCTCGTGTTTGTAATATATTGTTTGAAATTAATAAGAGTTATTCATTTCATCACTTTGTGTCTCGCAATATTTATAAACTTTTCCAATAAACTAAGCTTCAGGGTCATTGAATTCATGAGAGAACTATAACTTGAACGGTGTATAGTGGACACACAGGGAGGATCACGTTCGAGTTAATGACCCGAACGGTCTACAGTATATGGATAGGGTTGGAGACCTAATCCTGGATACGTTGTGGATGCGGCCCGCTTTGTATTAGATACAAACGAGGTGTTCAAAACCCAATAGGGTCAACCTACATGGATCCGCCAAAGGCTTGATTGGGCGACCCATGGCCATATTGTGGGTTGGCCAAGGACTTATTTTGGGTTGGCAAAGGGTCTTGTTTGATTGACCCACTGCTTGGTTATTATTCAGATTGGGGGTTTAAAAAATAGGATGTGATGGTTGCAACTTAAGAACATGTGTTTTGAGCATATGAATATAAAATTATTAGAAGCAAACTGTCTACCATACATTGAGCACAAGTGTACACTCAACACAAGCAAGTAATACTTTGATAATATTCCAAAGTCGAATCCTCAGGGATTTGGTAGTACAATAGTAATTTTTTACAATAAATAAGTGCATGTTTGGGAATAATTTTAGAAATATTGATTTTAGTGTAATTGATTTCTCTATAATTGATTTATTAAAAGTGATTTTCATATAATCATTTTCATGTTTAGTTCTATATTTTTAATAGTGATTTTGGTTTTGAAAAAATTCACTTTTTTATGGAAATTTATGAATTTTGACAAAAGATTACGGTTTTTACTCGTCATTAAAAGTATATTATTTTCAAAAATGAATAACAGTCATTTTAAATTACAATCACTTGACAAAAATCACTTGGGAATCACCTCCCAAGTGATTGAAAGGGAATCATTTCAAATGTTTTTGGATTATTCCAAAATCACTTGCTTAATATTGCAAAACATCACCCTTTGGGTAGAAAGTGATTTTAGACTTGTCAAAAGTGATTTTGGTCACTCCAAAATCACTCTCAAACATGCTCTAAGGAAGCTAACAGTGAGGGAAACAAGGGCATAGCTACAAATCCCCCCAGTGTGCACTTACTTTTGTTCACGTCTAACGATCTATTTGCCCTCTTTTTCGACAAAGCTTGGATTCTTACTTATTTTAGCTCTCTCAAGAAGGATGTTAAGCTTAATTATTCACTCAATTGTCTATGCTTAAAATAGTGAGTTCTCTGCCACTCATTTTAACTTGAAAGCGGTTGTTTTATTTCTAAAACCCCTCGGTGTTATTGCACTCTTACTTTTCAAGTTCTCCACAATCAGCTTCATAAAAGATTCGTTAGAAAATTATTGAACAAAGCTTTTAAAAGTAATTTAGAGACTTAAGTGAGATCGTGACTAAAATAAACGAATGGATAATGATTCGACAATGTTCAAGCCCGAGTTTCAGTGATGAAAGGGTGATTTTATATAAGCAAAGAAGGCATCTTTGTCGGAGGTATGTGAAAAATATGCAATTTCATTCTCTCAGACCCGTTTGATAACCATTTTGTTTTTGGTTTTTAGTTTTTGAAAGTTAAGTTTATATTCACCTAATTTCTCTAGCATAGAGATCATCTCCCTTAAATAAACATTTGAACTCTTAGCCAAATTCTAAAACCAAAGTCAAGTTTTTGAAAGCTAGTTTTTTTAGTTTTCAAAAGATGGTTTGGTTTTCGAAAACATAGGTACAAAATAGATAAGAAAACATATAAATTCATTGGTATAAGTAGTATTTTTAGGTTTAAATTTCAAAAACTAAAAACAAAAAACGAAAAATTGTTATCAAACGGGATCTTATCTTCTTACAAACCTAATAATGACTTGAGCATCAAAGTGTAGGTAGTTTGGCATCGCACCCGTGTTCAATTTTCCTTTGTCTTACTAGGCTTTTTTAGGATTTTCTTAGAAAAATACAAATTTACAGTTTGGACTATTTTTCAGTAACAACAAGTTTTAAATTATTTTTAAAATCATATCGCAGTTCGAAGAAAATGGTTGGTCTAAAAGACTAGTTTTCACAAACCAACTTGAGAAAACTACAAAAATAAATGTAAAATATCAGATTTAAATCTTCTTTGGCATATAAATTAAACTTTCCTACTTATTTCATTGTAGTCTCTAAAACTTTTAAATATTTTAATCCATCAACTCTTAAATGCTCTATTATAATCCTTCGACTTTAATTTGCATAAAAATCATTTTACTTTTCTTACCATTAATCTCACATTAATCATCTGAACTCGTTTTAAAATACAATACTTAACTCTACTACCCCTGTAACTATAATTTAAATAGTAGTAAAAATATATATACAATTTAAATATCCGTTCATGTAAATATTTTAATTTTATTACTGCACCCAATTTATTTGTGATACTAAAAACAAAAGAAAACATGTGCATTTAAAAAAAAAAGGAAAAGAAAGAAAAAGGACTAAAGATAAGATTTAACCGAAAAAACTATGAACTTAACCAGTAAAATATTCAAACACTTGTAATGAAAAGAAAAAATAGAAAAAGGATATATGTATATATTATGCAATTGGCATTAATTAAATTTATTATTTTTGAAAAGAAGAATTCAAATTAAATGGGTTGAATTAAATTTGGGTTCTTATTTCTCACACTGTGTCGGTGCTCAGAAAAAGTACACAAGTAATTTTGTAACAACAAATATAGATGAGGATAGCCTCAAACCAAAATCATGTACTACCCACCCAACCAGCCCAGCTACCTGTTAGTTTCATTACTCAACAGCGCAACCAACCACAAACACACCCAACTCCACTAAATAAAACAAAAACACTTACATATCCCTCTTTTCTTCTCTCAAACCGTTCGATGCAGGTTCAAAATTAGCAAAATATATTTGTCTCTAAGAACAACATTCAATACAAGTTTAAAATACAATTCTCTCATACCTCTGATAGGATCGTCGCAATTTGGCTAATTATCTAGGATGAATTCGGGAAGTTTTCCGACGAGACGACGGGGACGGGGCTGTTTTCCGGGTGCTTGTTCCCTCCTCCTTGATTGTACAATGTGGTGAGTTGGTGGAAATAAGGGCAAGTTCTTGAGTCAAGGGATCTTTTCTTGTTGACATCTTTGGTTTTTCTAAAGTACTTGTTTATGTTCTCCCATTTCTCCTTGCACCTTTTGGCACTTCTCTTGTAACCCAATTGAAGCATCCCTTGTGAGATTCTCTCCCACAATGGTGCTTTTAATGAAGAGGCTTGATCTTGATCACCGCCATTGTTGTAGAGGCTGCACCTCACATTTACTAGAGCCAACACTTCATCTCTTGGCCATCTTTTTCCCAAGTCATCTAGCTGATGATCTTTATTATCTCTAGTTTTAGGGTTTTGAAGGGAAGATAATGGTGTTGGGTTTGAATGGTTGATGAAGGAATTGGGATCTTGAGGAGCAAGGATTTGGGTTGATGAACAAGGGTTTAATTTAGGGTTTTTTGGATCACTAATTTGGCTAGTGAGAGAAGAAGAAGAAACTAAAGCAACTAATTGTTGTTGTTGTTGTTCTTTATTGGGGCTTGAAGTTTGGGTTTGGATTAAGGATGAAGAAGAAGGAGAATTAGGGGCATTATTATTGTTATTATTATCATCATCATTCAAACTATGAAGCAAATTTTGTAAGTCCTTTTTGGATTGAGAGGAAGAAAAAGTGTTTGAATTGGTGATTTGGTTCAAAATTTCAATGATTGTGGCTTGCCTATCACCTGCAATGGCTTGTTCATGGGCCATTACTTCAAGCTCCTTGTGAAGCCTCTCCATTTGTTGCTTCTTCCAACATTCCTCTTTAGCAATCTTCTCTTCTTCCCTCTTCAACATGTCATGTAAAAGCTTTGAGTGAATTTCCTCTTGTTGAATCATCATTTTCTTCACAATCTCCTCACAATAAGCCTTCAATATTTCAAACTCCTTTTGCCTCATCATTTTCCTCTTCCTCTTCTTGCAACTTCTTGATCTACTACTTTCTTCTTCTTCCTCGATGTTGTTGTCGTTTCTTCTAATTTCCTTCGTCGTCGTCGTTTCGTTTTTCGATTCTTCTTCTTCTTCTTCGCCTCTCTCGTCTCTGTCCCTGAAATTAGCTTCGTTTCCTCCTTCGGCTCCTTCCGGTACCACGACGTTGGCCCCACCGTCGTCGGGTTTCCCATTTTCGCTGTGAATTATGAGAAGGTGATCTTGATCTTGATGATGAGGATGATAATTAAGCTCATGAGTGAGTAACCTGCAACTTTTGTTGTAGTTAATGTGGTTGAAATATCTACTCTCTTCTTCAAATTTCTCTTTGCACTTCTCTGCAGTCCTTCTGAAACCCACCTCTCCCAACTTTCTGCACCCACCATAATTAAATTATAAAAATTAAAAATTAAAAAAAAGAAAAGGGAAAACTAAATGCAACCAACATATATGCCTGCATTTATTCCTACTGTTTTTAAGTATAAATTAAAGCTATACACCTCACACATTATCATATTTCCCAAGAAAAAAAAAATTTTTAAAAAAATTCATGAACCATCTCTCTCTAGTACAACTGAAGTGAAGCCCACCAAATAAAAGAAAAAAATAGAGCAAAAAAAATATGCCTAAGAAAACAAAACATTATAAAGAAAAAAAAAACTAAAAAATTAAAAGGGAATTTTTTGGGGTTTAATTTAATTTGATGACCTTGAAACATGTTCCCAAGTAGATTCAGGGAAGCAATTGTCAATGTTAGATCTGATTCTGAGGAGGGCAAGAAGCTCATCATTGCTCCATTGATGATGATCCTCCATCAAAATAGATCTATTGTTGTTGCTGTCTCTTCCAACCTCCAAATCCATAGCTACTTGCAAATTTGCCATCGACGTCGTGGTCGTGGTCGTGGTCGTCTGGTCGACCTTCTCGTCGCCATTATTCTCGTGAGGGTTCGAAGATTGATGCAAAAGATGATGAGGGTGATGATGAAGATGAATTTGATGATGAGTAGAAGTATTGTAAGAATCAAAAGGGTGGAAGTTGAAATTGGGAGAATGAAGAGCAAAATTAAGAGGAAGAGGAAGAGAATTAGAATTTGGTGTTGTTGTTGTTGTTCTTGGAGTTAAGAATTGATGAAGTTGCTCAGACACTGATCCTTCAAACATTGTCTCTTGTTTTTGCTCTCTTCCTTCTTCTTCTTCTTCTTCACTTTCTTTTAACTCTCTCTCTCTCTCTCTTTCTTTTATGGTATAATTGGGAAAATGCTTCAAATAACACAACAAAACACGCACCCCTATACTAAACCTATCTCTCTATTTCTCTATTATAATTTTTTTCTGTTTTTTTTTTTTTTTTTTTTTTTTTTTTTTTTTTTTTTTGCTTCTTCTCTCTCTAGATCTCAATCTTCTTTATGAAAGAATTTGTCTTGTTGTGGAAGACAAAAAGATATAGCCCACCACACCCTTTTCTAAGAAACTGAAAGTCACCCTCCAAACAACACACACATTGAGAGAGAGAGAGTGTTTAGTATTCACTGCATGCAACCAACTACTTTAGCAATCTTGGTGTTTGATTATATTAAAATTTCAAATTATTATAAACCCTAATTGGTTAAGAGAGTAAGTAACTTTTTTATAAGGTTGTCCACTTAAGAATATATATATCATCAACTGTAACATCCTCCGTTATAAAATTAGATTATTTTAGAGTATTTAGAGTTGGTGTGTTCGTTAGAGTTCTAATTTGAAAAATTAGAGTTTCGAGTTTAGCCCTTTAAATTTGATAAATTAAGCGCCCGTTTAATAATCATTTTGTTTTTGGTTTTTAGTTTTTGAAAGTTAAACTTATTTTCACATAATTTCTCTACAATAGAGATCATCTCCCTTAAATAAGCATTTGAACTCTTAGCCAAATTCTAAAAATAAAGTCAAGTTCTTGAAAACTACTTTTTTTAGTTTTTCAAAATTAGCTTGATTTTTAAAAACATAATTACAAAGTAGATAAGAAGACATATAAACTCACTGGTAGAAGTAGTATTTTTAGGTTTAAATTTTAAAAACTAACAACTAAAAACAAAATGGTTATCAAACGGAGCCTAAATTTCTAATAATTTTAGGAAAAAGAGATTTTTGGTTAATTCTTTAACTCCTAAAGTATGGAAGTTTGCTTTTAGGTTCTACCTCCAAAATTTAAGAGAAATCAAAGTCTTCAATTTTTTAGGATTTTTCAAATCTTTTAGAAAATTTAAATTAGGACTTTATAAGGTCTAAATTGTTTCATTTTTACTTATGGGTTTTTTCATTTGGGAGAAATTACATTAAAGAAAGAAAACAAAGGCCCAAAAATCCATCTCTTTCTTCTCCTTCTCAAGTTAGAAACTCTAGTCACCTCCATCTTGACAACCCCGCCTCCTTCACGTCATCGATCTTCTTCTTCATCGACGCCATCTTTACTTTGCAGTTTTAGGCTCATTTGGTCATCAACCAGCCCTTGGTTGAGGTTGTTAGAAGTTGATTCGCGAGTTTGAGCCTTGTTCTCGGTGACCCACGTGAGGATTCACGTTCTTCAGCAAACAACCTTTCGAATTAGACATAGAACCACTCTTATTTTAAGACCCACACTCCAACCAGGCTTAATTTGGAGTACCCATTGTCTCAAGGGCTCGTATTGGTGAAGTCAAACTCGTTCGAACACCAACCAACAGTCTTTTAGAAGTTTTTGTATGTTTTAAACATTTCACTAATCAATCTAAGTTTGATAACTTTAGTTCTAACATGTAGAAACCTCGAGGTTGCAGTTTAGGATCAATTTGAATGCCTTTGAATAGCCAATAGCAAGTGCAACTTCAGTGAGTTTTAATGCCACTACAACAAATTCGACTTTTAATGTCAGTTGTTGGGCAATTGGCATATTGTAAATGATGTCAGTTTTCAGAATTGTACCCTTAAAGACTCTTCAAAATTATCGCGACCATTGATGTCCGTTTTAAACCGTCATCAAATATACCCTTACGATGTCGGTTCAAAACCGTCATTAAAAACTCTCTAAAATTATCACGAAATTTGATGTCGGTTTTAAGCCGTCATCGAATATACCCGACATTAAAGACTCTTCAAAATTATCGTGACCTTTAATGTCGATTTTAAACTGCCATCGAATATACCCTTACGATGTCGGTTTAAAAACCATCATTAAAGACTCTTTAAAATTATCACGACCTTTGATGTCGGTTTTAAATCCTCATCAAATATATCCTTACGATGTCGGTTAAAAACCGTCATAAAGACTCTTCAAAATTATTGCAAAATTTGATGTCGGTTTTAAACCGCGCATCGAATATACCCTTATGATGTCGATTTCAAACCGACTCTAAAGACTCTTCAAAATTATCGCGACCTTTGGTGTCGGTTTTAAATTTTCATTGAATATACCCTTACGATGTTGATTTAAAAACCGTCATTAAAGACTCTTCAAAATTATTGCAACCTTTGATGTCGGTTTTAAACCGTCATCATATAGACCTTTATGATGTCAGTTTAAAACCGTCATTGAAGACTCTTTAAAATTATCGCGACCTTTGATGTCAGTTTTAAACCATCATCAAATATACTCTTACGATGTCTGTTAAAAACTGTCATTGAAAACCGTCATCATATAGATCTTTATGATGTCAGTTTAAAACCGTCATTGAAGACTCTTTAAAATTATCGCGACCTTTGATGTCAGTTTTAAACCATCATCAAATATACTCTTACGATGTCTGTTGAAAACTGTCATTGAAGACTTTTTAAAATTATCGCGACCTTTGATGTCGGTTTCAAACTATCACCAAATATACCTTTACGATGTCGGTTTAAAAATCTTCATCAAAGACTCTTCAAAATTATTGCAACCTTTGATGTCGGTTTTAAACCGTCATTGAATAAATCCTTACGATATCAGTTTAAACCCGTAATTGAAGACTTTTTAAAATTATCGCGACCTTTGATGTCGGTTTTAAACCGTCATCAAATATACCCGTGTGATATCAGTTAAAAACTGTCATTGACACTAGAAGAAAATAAGGCTACAATGACGGACGAAAAAATCAAGGGGCGAGATACAATGACGGACGGGAAGAAGGCGCGCTGGAATTTTTTCGCCGGACATACAATGACGGGCATTGCCTGTCATTATATGATATATTAATTAAAAAAAAAATTCGGACACCTCACAACCCGACAACTCACTCTCTCTCTCCACGTTCCACCCTCGATCTCCCTCCATCACTTTCCCTCGATCTCTCCTCCATCACTTTCCTCGACTCACCTCACACCCGACCATCTCCACCATGCCGCTCGGGAGTCGAAACCGCCGTCCATCTCATCGCCGCCCGCCTCGTCGGTCTTCGCCTAATTGCCTCGTCGCCGCCGACCGTAGGCTTGATCTCACAGCAGCCTTCATCTCTCTCCACGATTTCACTCTCTTCTTCACAAACCGTCGTCCACCGTCGACCGTCGATCGTTTGGGAGTCACCGCCGGCCACGAAGCACCAAACCGCCGTCCTCCTTGACGCTCAATCGCCGCCGTCCATTTGGGAGTCCTCACCGTCTTTCTTCTCCGACCGGCCGGATCTGGAAGCTTGAGGTCCGATCTACACCCTCCTTTGTAGATCTCTGCTTCATTGAGGTCCAAATCATCCCCTTTAGCTTGTTTTTTTATGTCGGTTTAGCTTGTTTTTTTTTAGTTATCTTGAAATGCTCTTGAAATGATGAAGCTCTTGAAATGTTGAAGGGCACAAAGTTGAAATGGAAGTCACATTTGATGGATTATGCAATTTTTAGGTTGAGGTTGAGGTTGAGGTTGAGGTTGGATAGAACCATATATCAATTTTAAGGTTTCAAACTCTTTAGATCCTTGAAAATGAATTACTTTCTATTAATTTTTCTAATGTTTCAAACTCTTTAGATCCTTGAAAATGTGGCAAGCCAAGCACTCACTTCCACAATATCGTTCTTCCATCACTTTGAAACTTGTAAAGGTAAACATAATTTAATATATTCGAATGTTTTGTTCAACGTTGGAGCAATATTTAACTCAAATATGCTATTTTTAAATTATTTTGCATATAGTGCCCCCACAACCGAAGTTCGTGGAGTCATGGGTACTATGTATGATATATACGAGAAATCGTATATAATTCTAGTATTCCTATAATGAACCTCGTAAGTACTCTTATTTTATCTGGTTTGTGATTCAAAACATAATTTAGTCTAATGTTATTATATTATTTTTCATTATAGTTCAACACAAAAACTGCATACAAACAAGAAGAAATCGACGAGGTTCGAGTAGAATGGGCGGATTTTGTTGGCAGATTTGTGTAAGCCATTTGTGAATACCTGAATTTTGTGAAATTTTTACTACATTTCGTTAGGGTGTACAATATTACTTGTTTATAATGTATATAGTAGAAGTGTATTAGTAGTTTGTGTTTTTAGATGTATATACTTGTTTGTTGGATGTGAAGAGGCGGGTGGCCTCATTCTTCTGAATCTGGGATTGGAGTTTGTTGGATGTTTTGTATGAATGAATGTGTTTTTAGATGTATATACTTGTTTGTTGGATGTGGAAAGGCGGGTGGCCTCATTCTTACGAATGCAGGATTGGAGTTTGTTGGATGTTTTGTATGAATGAATGTGTTTTTAGATGTATATACTTGTTTGTTGGATGTGAGAGGCGGGTGGTCTCATTTTTCCGAATCTGGATATATAGAAGTGTTCGCAATGTTTCGAAGTTATGGTTAGTGATGTTACCTGTAGAGGTCATGCCAAAATTTTTACTTATTAGCTTGATATTTCGTGTTAGTTTTAGAGTTTACTGTTTTTGTGATATAGGTGTTAAGGACATGTAGAGATCGTCTCATGTGTATTATTTTATAATGAAGTTATGTTCTTCTTGTAAAATGAATGATTGTTGGATGTTTATGGATGAATTTCATGTTTTGTTGGATATAGAAGTGTTCTGCAATGTTTCAGGTTATGGATAGTTGATGTTCTGTAGAGGTCATGCCAAATTTTTACTTATTGGCTTGATATTTCGTGTTTAGTTTTAGAGTTTCTTTCAATTTTGTGATATAGGTGTTAAGTTTTGTGATGTAGGAGTTATGGTTTCAGTGTTATGATATATAGGAGTCTATGATTTTAGAGTTATGGTTAAGGTTTATGATATACTAGTTTATGGTTAATTAAGGTTTGTGATGGTTTTAGAGTTATGGTTAAGGTTTGTGATATATGAGTTTATGGTTTTAGAGTTATAGTTAAGGTTTGTGATATATAAGTTTATGGTTTTAGAGTTATGGTTAAGGTTTAATTTTGATATATGAGTTATGGTTAAGGTTTGTGATATAGGAGTTTATGGTTTGTAATATAGTAGTTTATGGTTTTGGATATAAAAGTTTTCTATGTGCATTGTTTTGGTTGAAAAAGAATTTTGTTGGATGTTGTTATGGGTGGTTTGATGTATGTTTTGGATATAAAAGTGTTTTTGTTTCATGTTTGTAAATTTGTATAGTGATTTCATGTGTGGTTTCAATATAGAAGTTAATATATTTGCAATATTTCGGTAATTTAGTTATTAAATATTGTTGGTGTCATCGGGCTATTAACGACCTTTTTTTTTTATTAAAATTATGCTAAAAGCGATGACGGGCATTGCTCATCATAATAAAAATTATGAACTAAAAATAATGACAGATATAATGACGGACAATAGGTTTTTTAAAAAAAAAAAAATTCCAAGAGTTTTAATGACGGGCAATGCCCGTCATTGAAAATCACTTTTTATGACGGGTAATGCCCGTCATTAAAAGCTGGTTTCCAACCCATGTTACAATGACACTCGCATAGATGACGGGCGCGCGCCCGTCATCAAAACCCTTTAATGACGGGCAATGCCCGTCATTAAAACCCTTTTTTCTACTAGTGTGAAGACTTTTTAAAATTATTGCGACCTGAAGCCGTCATCAAATATACCCTTACGATGTCGGTTAAAAATCGACATTATATGGGTTTAATGTCAGTGGAAAACTGACATGAAAACCTATATTTGTTGTAGTGTGTGTTGTGGACCTTTCACACATCACTCTAGGTGTTATAACTCATGTGCTAATATGAAGGAACCTTCGACTCGTAGTTTGGGGTTGACCCGAACATCTTCGAGCTAGCACCAACAAGGCACTGGGCCTGTTGTTGCAAGGTTAGCACCCTTTAAACTCATTCGGACTAGTTTAGAGTATTTTAGATTAGTTTCTAATGCTTAATTATCTTTTATGTGTAGTTTCGAAATATTGTCGCCTATGACCCATACCTCAGATAGGTTCGTTTTTAGTCTACCCACAAGCCATCGAAGTCAGTTTAGCAAAAAAGAGTTAATTTGAGCTTCAACCAACAAGGTGTTTAGCCATTTTGGTAAATTTCAGGAAATTTTATTCCCTTTTAAAACCTATTTAAGGTGTTGTAAATTAGCTTATTGAAATCTTTTGTAGTTTTGGCTTGGCCCTAGAGTGAGTGAAATATCTTTTAAGGTTGCTTCTAAGTGAGTATGCCCTCCTTGAGCATTTTGGAATTCGGCCTAATGTTTTTAACTAAGCTTAGTTTCTAAAAAGTTACCTATGTTTGATTGTGTGCAACCTGCTTTAGGATTTCTTATTTGTTTGGTACATATTTTATGTTTTATGCCTATTATACTTGTGACAAGCATGCTTGAACATTGACTAGTGATAGTTATATGTAGCATGTTAGTTTATTGAACTTAATGCATATGAATGTGAGCATGTTTTAAATCATGTATTAGGATGGGTGTGTTAGAGCATGACATATAAATCATGTATGGGTTGAATGTTCATTGCATGGCGTGTAATTCATGTGTTGTAAGTATGTAGCATAACGCGTAAATCATGTGTAGGGATGTGTGTGGAGCATGACGCGTAAATATGTACAGGTTGAATATGTATTTCATGGCACAGAATTCATATGTGGTGAATGTGGAGCATGACGCATAAATTATGTGGAGCATGACGCGTAAATTATGTGTGAGTGTGATGAGCATGATGCATAAATCATGTGTCAAGAGGTTTTTAGATTGCATGATGCAAGAATTCATGTGTTAATTGCATAGCATAAAGCAATGCATTAAAGTAGTCTTTGGCTTGTTTTTCTTGTATTTGTATGTGAAGCATGATGCTTAAGTTAGTTCGTTGCAAAAACATGTTTGGATATGTGATATGAACCAAGATGCACTTGTTTTACCTCCAGGGCCAATCACATGTGCAAGGGCCAAGCAACTACAATTTGTTTTCAACTCTCACATACAAGTAATGGGGAATTCAATTAATGAAGGTCAAGGCAGGGAAAAGGAACAACAACTCTATATGTGTTGTCAGATGATGTTACAATAACAAATAGAGTTTTGTTTCTAGTTTTTTATATAATTCTATCATTCTTCCAATTTTACTCATTTTATGACATTTTAAGTAAGGGTATTTTTGTCATTTGGCATGATATGACATTTAGGGTTTCGGGAAGCTATTTAAAGCTTGGCCATTAGGTTGTACAGGAAGTTTTTGGATGAATGCAATTTTCATGTGATTTGTTGCAGAGCCACATCACCCTTTGCAATTCTTGAGTATAGGGTTGCAAGCCAGGAACATTCAGGTAGGTTTGATCAACTTGCTTGTGGAGTGTTCCATCCTTGAGTGAGGAACTAGTTTCCTTACCTCTTGGTCTTCGATCATAAGGTAATCCACATCTAGTCCTTTTCCTTGGGATTGAATCGAATCGATTTGGGGGTTTTAGTGTTTGAGAATTAGGGGTTCACATAACCAAAGGGTTCCTAATTCCAATTCACTAGGGTTTTCTTATCAATATGAGTGAATAGCATTGTTGGTTGTTGGTTGTTGTTTGGTGGCTCATCGGGTGTGAGCTACTTACCCAGTACGCGACCCACCACTAGATTTTTCAGGTGTTGACTAATACGATGAACATAGTGATGTCGACGAGGAGACACACTGAGAGGAACTCTATTAGTTATAAGTTTTTCTTTTTCTCTTGTTTGGGGTTTTGCTAGGGTTGTTGGATAAGACTCTAGTTGTTTTTTAATAAGTGCATGTAAATGCCTCTTCCTATTCTTTATTGGTTATTACTGTTATTTTGTGAAGTTTAGATAGGTTCTTTTGGTAGAAGTTAGGATATAAGTAACAAAGATTTGAGATTAGAATCTTGTGGTTTCTGCTGCATTATTTAAATTAAGTATGTGTTGGGTTAATGAGGTTCTGTTTATTCTGAAAGTTGTTGGTGTTGAACTGTAGCGCTAGAAGTTGAGGAGTTTGTGTATTGTTGGTTATCTGGTTTTAGAAGTGTGATTTCTTGTTTAACAGAAGAAAGATTCTAGGAAATGTCCTAGTTATGTTATTATACTGCTCAAAATTTCGGAGCATATAGGGTGTAAGCTTAGTAATGTCCCTAGGTTAGGTTTAAAATTTTGGGGCTTTACATCAACCAAAAGGTCAAAGGTTCAAATTCTCACTCCACATGTTAAACTAAAATAAAATAAACGATTGATATGATCAGAGGTTCAAGTTTCTATTTCACCCCTTTTAAGCTCATGGAAAAAATGGTTAAGATATTGGATAACCATCTTATAAGATGAAGATCGGAAGATAAGTATTAAAAAAAAAAACTATCTTATGTTACAACTAAAATAGCTTGATATAAATTAATTAAAACACTAGTGTCAATTTGTTGAATATAACTCAACTAGTTAAGGTATATATCATCAATCAATAGGTTAATGGTTTAAAATCTCCACGACATTATTGAGCTAGAAAAATTAAGACATTATTTGGTAACCTAAACTTCTCCCTTATTTATAATTTTATATTCTATTAAAAAATTAAAGCAGAATTGGTTTCTACTACATGTATTTTACCATATAAGAATGGGAGAGTTGCAAATTTAATCTAATTTGATTAAGTCAATAAGAACGTAAACTGACCTCAACTAAAACTTATGACCGAGAGATCATGAGTTTGAATCTTCCCACCCCCAACTGTTCATGTACTAAAAAAAATCATAACGTGTAAATGAGTGATTACAATTAACTAATGGCTAAATTCATTCCTAATGCTATATTTGCAATTCCCAAACTACCCACTTGAAATTTCCCAAAAAAACATTTCAAGAAAAAAAAAACATTACTATAATCAAATTTTGGTACAAAAATATCCTTTTCAACAGCTAATACATATATACAATGTATATGATTTTGGTCCTACCAATTTTGATCCCTATATTACCACCACACCTTAGTTTTTCTTATTGCACGGCAAGTTTCCTAGGTAAGATCATAAAAAAAATAAATAAATAAAAATAAAAAATAAATCGAATCTCTCACATTTAATACATATTTCTTTAAATTGTACCTTTTATATGGCCCATTTTCTTCAAATTATTAGGTACTTTACATAAGATGTATTTTTACAAATTTATTTTTATATATATTATATTTAACCGATATAGCCCTAATAACATATGGAGGGTATGCATATATGTCAGCTCATATTGAATAATTATTGTCATGGTATTTTTTTTTTTCTTTTGAACTCAACAACACCTCATGGAGTGATGGAGATGAAGATTTGATTCTCTAACTTTTTGGTCGAAAATATATACTTTGACCAGTTGAATTATGATCGGATTGACATTATGGTAACATTTTAACTACTATATAAGCTATCAATATCATTGTGAAACAAATATATTTTTTATGTTAATTAATGTCAGTCATTCTAATTAGCTTATATATCTTTGTATTTAAAATGTTTTTGTTTTTTTGGAAGCAAGAAGATGAAGAACTATTTTTAAGCCATGGTGATTTTCAAGTAATAAAATGTTTAATAAGATTTTAGCTTTAGGTTGAGTTTTTCTTTCCCCTTTGGTTTCTTCTTTTAAACATGGTATAATTTAATTTCACATATGGTATCAATTCTAAAAGCTAATTTTGGAAAATATATCATTTAGAGCCCATTTAGTAATGGTATTATTTTTTATTTTCAAAATTATATTCATTTACTAAATATTTTATATGTTCTAATCTACTTGTAATCGTAATCAACCTTTGGGCCGTTTTTAATATCATAACCAAATTTTTGTTTAATATCATAACCAAATTTCAAAAAGTGAAGAATATAGTTTTGAAATGTATTTTTATTTTTAAAAGGATTAAATTCTTGAAAATTATTCGAAAAGGTTCGAAAGTAAACTACACTTGAAGCGAGAAAAAAAATGAAGGTAACATATTCTGTGGAAGCTAAATGACCAAAATACTTTTTGATATTCTTATGGCTTAAAATGAGAGGAAACAAAAAAATTCTACTCACTCAAGTACTCAGAAACTTCAATTGATTTGAATAAATTTTAAAAAATGGTTGAATGATTTTTTTTTAGGTTATATCTACCTTTGAAAAGTTTTAATCATATATTCAGACTTTAATTTGGTGTCTAGTATATTTTTTAATGAGGCAGGTTAGTTATATTAATTGAGAATTATATATAAGACATCACATGACTAAATGAAATTAATGAGAGGGGGTTTAAGACTTTTTTTTAATTAACAAATGAAGATGTTGCTACTTTTAAACTTAGATGACTAATTATATATTTTAGTTTCTAATATTCTAATTTACTAAAAAAAAGCTCTAAAACTTTTTTTTTCCAATCTAATTAATATTGTTTAAATAATCCATTCAGTGTCTTATATTAACTTACCTAAACTATAATATTAGTAAGTTGACAAAAATTTAGATGAGAAATTATTATCTTTTTCTAATTAAGGAATCACAAATAAAGTTATATATATATATTAGGCAATTCAATTTATTTTCAATTTATCTTCTAAATTTTTACCAATTTATTAACCTTTTATATCGGGTAAATTTATCATCAAATCCAATTTAAAAATTCACTAATACGAATAACATAGTTGGAAAAAATGTTAAAAGGTAAGAAACTAATTAAAATGGTCTTTTTTTTAGTTCAATAATACATAGGAAGTGGATATTCGAATCTCAAATCTTTTAGTCGTGAATATAGTATCTTAACCCGTAAATCTTATATTAAAATATATTTAAAAAAACTAACTAAAATTGGTTTTTAGATCAACAATAAATAGTAAGTAGATGTTCGAATCTTTAATTTTTTAATCGAGCATATAATGTCTCTTAACCAAGGTTTAAAATGTCGATGTCGATGGAAATATCGAGATCTCAATTTCATGGAAATGTCGATGGAAATATCGATAAAATGTCGATGTCGATGGATATTATTTTTGAAAAAAATTTTAAAAATAAAAAATTTTAAAAATATATTTAAATTAGAAAATAAACCTTCAACCCTTTTCAAATAAGTTAACATACTTATCATAATATTATATTTCCATTATATTACATTTTGTTGTAATTTTATTTAATATTTCATCAATTTTATACGATATAATGGGAATGTCGACTCACCCTTAGTGTCGATGTCGAACCCATGAACATGTAAAAATATCGATAAAAATATCGACGTGTCGACGAAAATTTAATATCATACTCTTAACTAATTTATCTATGCTCAAATTAATTACCACATCATTAGAAGAACGAGATCCATGGATGGCAAAGCAAGTGAAACGCACGCGCTACAAAGTGAAAGTAGCGGTGGAAGAAGACAGAGGGGTGGTGATATATAGTTTTTTTAATATATATAAAAAATTGGAGGGGTGGGGCCCATTTAGAATCCTATGCAAATGCGAAGGGCAGAAGAGAGGGCATGATGGTGTAATTAACGGCAACTGGATGACACAGACACGTGAACACATGCAGAGATTGGGGCCAATTATTTATGTCCAAAAACAAACCTGGCTATATTCACATGCTACCAGCCTTATTTTAACTTCTCTACACCCGCCAATCACAGCCTTCCATTTCTCTTCCTTTTTCAATGACACTGAAAATTTTGATTCATCCTCTTGAAGGATGATGGATGGGATGGGACTTGGGAGAGATGGATTGGACCTATTGGAAAATTAAAATTTTAAAAAAAGGGAGAGAAAAGTAGTAGAGAATATTTTCTTTTCTTTTTTTTTTCTTTTTAATTTGTATTTTAATATCTTTTTTTTGCTAATTTGTTCTCTCTCAAAATGGAAATATTTTTCTTTCTTTTTTGTGTTTTTTGTTCTCTATGAAATAAATGGTATGAAATTTGACTCTCCCTCCCTCTATTTTTTTTCTCTTCTTTCCCCCCTCTCTATTTCTTTTGTCTTTTCCCTCTCTTTGCTAATGCTAGATTGAAGAATTAGTACCACCTATATACTTTTTTTAAATAGAATATTCAGGCAAAATATGCAAAATGGTCCTTCCTCTTTTGGGTAATTCTTAATTTAGTTCTATTTTTTTAATTTTTTTTTATTTTATCTTTGATGTATTGAAAATTTTCAATTAGATTCTTTATGAAAGAGTTATTAGATTTTGTAAATAAGAAGTTGATGTATTAATAAATTATTGTTTTATTGACATATTTGAACAGGTGAGAATGCCTAGATGAAAGAGACTTTATTTATGAGCACATAAGATTTTATGTATTATCATTAAAGTTACCCATATATTAATAAAATATTTTTTAGGGAATATATTAATAAAACATTAATTTAATGGTCTATCAATTTTTTAGTATAATCTAAAGGAAAATTTTTAATACGTTGAGAATTTCATAGAAAACTAGGGAATATTATGTGTATTTGGTTTATTATCTACGAACTAAAATCTAATCACAAAAAATGTCTAAACTCAACCATGAAAAGATTCAAATCAGACCATGAAATTAAATAGATAAAAAATGTTGTTTTCATCTAAAAATAAAGCATTCAAATTTAACTAAAAAATATACAACATGACAATTAGAAGAATTGCTATCTCATCCCGTTAAGATTCAATTTTTTTTTTAAAAAAAAAATTGAACTTAACTAATTGAAAATCTAGGATATTGGTTTGATTTCATCCCCTTATTTTCATATTAATTAGAATTCATGAAAATATGCTAAGCATTTTCCAAAATATTTTCTAGTATAAGATTTTATACTGGAAAAAAAAATCCTTAATCCAGGGTTGGTTTTAATTGATGATTGGCCTTAGGGCTAGTTTTGGATCAAACATAAGCTAATAAGAAAAATATTTTTAATTCCATTTTAGTCGCTTTTAATCAATTTAGACAAATTTTAGTTTGTTTTCTAGTAAAGAAAGTCAAATGTCTTCTATAGAAATTTTTGTAAGCGAATCATTATTGGAAATAAAATTATTAGTTACATTATACAGTATTTCAAATATACTAAACATTTTTTAATAAGTCATTTTATTTATAAAATTTTATAATTATCATGAACATTATTCCAATTTCTAAATATGTATATTGATTTTTTTTAGTTCCACAACATTGAGGAGAGATTTGAACTCATACATGCCAATTACCATCAATTACTACTGAACTATGTTCACTTTGACAAATATTGTATATTGATTATGACTCATTAATATGTTTTCTTAGGTTTTGTTTGATAACTATTTGGTTTTTTGTTTTTTATTTTGAAAATTAAGCCTATAAATACTACTTCCACATATATTTTTTCATGTTCTTTTTATCTACTTTTTAAATATGTTTTAAAAAACCAAGTAAAGTTTTGAAAACTAAAAAAGATAGTTTCCAAAAAATTTATTTTGTTTTTGGAATTTAACTAAGAATTTATGTGTTTTCTTAAGAAAGATGGAAACTATGGTTGAGAAAATGAAAACCAGAGAAATAGTGAAAAAACAAGTACAATTATTAAAAATAAAAAATTAAGGCTCCGTTTGATAACCATTTTATTTTTTGTTTTTAGTTTTTGAAAGTTAAGCTTATTTTCACCTAATTTCTCTACAATAGAGATCATCTCTCTTAAGTAAGCATTTGAACTCTTAGCCAAATTCTAAAACAAAGTCAAGTTTTTGAAAACTACTTTTTTTAGTTTTCAAAAGTTAGATTGGTTTTTGAAAACATAGGTACAAACTAGATAAAAATACATATAAACTCATTGGTAGAAGTAGTATTTTTAGGTTTAAATTTCAAAAACTAAAAATCGAAAACAAAATTGGTTATCAAACGGGGCATAAAAAACTAAATAATCGGGCCTTAATTATTTAAATTCTATTATGGCACTCATATATATTTATTGGTCATGTTAACTTTCTGGTCGTTGCAACATTTTACTGATCAAGATTAATTTTTTACTAAACATAGTTAACTTGGTTAAAATATTAAGGACCTTTATTTAAGGTATTGTTATTCTTAAAAAAAAGTTTTAAACAATCTTTCTAATTACTTTCATATGAAAATTCAATGTGTTATGGGCAAATTTCACTAGGTCCAAAACCAAAGGCCCAAGTTATCCAAAGAAATTCGAAGCCCAGTTCAAGCCCGAAGGGAGGCTTAGGAACGAGAAGGGACAGATGGGTAAGGCCCAAGAATGGTCGACCCAATAAGGTCAACCAAAGTCAGGGCCTCTTATGGGTCGACCCTATAGGGTCGGCAGAAGAGCGAAGGTTGGCCGAGGCCTCTTGTGGGTCGACCCTATAGGGTCGACCAAAGAGCGAAGGTCGGCTGACCCCATAGGGTTGACCGAGGCCTCTTGTGGGCCGACCCTATTGGGTTGGCCGAAGAGCAAAGGTTGGTCGACCCCATAGGGTCGGTCGAGGCCTCTTGTGGGCCAAACCTATAGGGTCAGCCAAAGGCCTAGTTGAGCCAACCACGACCACGTCCCTTGGACACCGGTCCGGCCAAGTTCACGTGGAATAGATCGTGTAAGACGGTTCAGTTGAGTTCGTAACGGAAGAATGAGACGCATAACGGACAATCGAGCAATTATACGGTAATAATCATGAGGTTGTTATCAGTTATGAAACTGATTAGTATATATTCAACGAAATAATTCAGAAATGGTAAGTTCTTCAACACACAACAACTGCTCTTTAGACTTTTCTTGAGTTCATACTAACTTGAGCGTCAGAGTGCAGGTGGCTTAGCACCACCCCGGTGCTTAATTCTCTTGGTGATTTCAGGTCAATCGTTGGATTTCTTTCCCAGGAATATAAATTTTACCGTTGACTTGGAGATCTAAATTCCGACATCAACAGTTGCCGCCTTCTATGGGGACAATTATCGAACGATTGCACAGTTCATTTTTCGTGTTTTACCGAAAAACTAAGTGCGATAGCCATGAGTAACGACATGATAGCCATGAGTAACGACATGAATCGTGAGAATCGACTGGTTGATGGAGACGACTCGGATCAAGAGCGTCACCCAAGGCAGTTACGTGAGCAAACGACACCTGTGGAAGGAGTCCACCAGCAAGCGGTCGGACAAATGGAGGAGCGGACAACCCTAGAGCATGCGGAGTTGGCATAAAAGGTTCAAAAGATAGACCAAGACCTAGCGCGAATCATAAACCTCCTGAGTAAGCCAAATGTCGTCATAGAGGCATTGGCAAAGATTGCTGGAGATTTACCAGGAGGTGAGAAGGAGAAAGAAGGGTTGGGTCAAAACCAACCTTCGCAAGTTCGTGACTTTGTTCCCATTACTCGAGATCCCGTTAAGGGAAAAATGCCTGTAGCTGAAGAGGTGGGTGAGTCTCAAGTCAGAGGCTCATGCGCAAGGGAAAAGCTAAGACTAGGAGGGAATAGGAGGGTCATGTCGCGTCATGACCTCAAGAAGCCATAAGCATCTATGCATCTTTCCCAAGGCAGGACCTTTCGACTGAACAAGAGGTTTGGTTGGAGGGTCGCGCAGGCATCTAGATCAATCAGGGGTTCGAAAGGTCGGGCAGTTCGAAAGATCTGACCTGGGCACGAACCTGCGAGACCTGATCAATCACAAGAGGAAGGGGCATGCTGAAGATAAGGAAGTGGAGAGCCAACCTTGGGCAGTAGAGCTACGAAGAATCCAAAATGAATTGGGAGATATGAAGAAGGTCCAAGACCATGAAGAGCTAGACTTGGAAAATTTATTAGACCAAGTCGACCCGCCTTCCAATGATGAGATAATGCAAGAAAAGGTACCCACTAAATTTAAGCTGTCAACCATGAAAGCTTATGATGGATCAAAAGACCCTGTAGAACATCTAGATACATTTCGGTCGTGGATGGAACTCCATGGAGTCCGAGATGCAATCAAATGTCGGGCATTCTCATTTACTCTTGCAGGTCCAACTCGAAAATGGTTCAGGCAGTTAAAAAGGAGGTCCATAGGTTCTTTCTGGGAGCTAGCTCGAGCATTCGTAACCCAGTTCCTAGGGGGCGAGACCAGCGAAAACCACCCACCCATCTACTCACTATCAAGCAGGGAAGGGGTGAAACTCTAAGAGGGTATGTCTCTAGGTTTAATAGCGAAACCTTGCAGATAGAGGGATACACTGATGGAGCAGCTCTAACGGCCATAGTGGCATAGCTAAGGGATGAAAAGTTCCTTTGATCTGTAGGTAAGAAGGTTGCTACCATCTACGTAGAACTTCTTTCTAGAGCTCAGAAGTATATGAATGCAGGGGAGTTGTTACGCTCGAGAGGAGCACCTGAAGATAAAGTTGTTCGATCTGAGCATCATCGAAGTAGGGGAGAAGAAGAACGCTCAGAGTTAAAAAAAAAGAAAGGTAGAAGAGCGTAACTCCACCCATGAGCGGTCGTTACGCAAGAGCTTACCCCCAAGCAAGTTCGAGCGATACACATCAACTGTGGTCCCAGTAAAACAGATCCTAATGCAGATACAAGATAAAGAAATGTTGAGGTGGCCCACAAAGCTAAAGGCATACTCCCATCGAAGGAGTCGAGATAAGTATTGTCTTTTTCATAGGGATCACGGTCATACCACAGCGGATTGCTTTGATCTTAGAGAAGCAATAGAGTCCCTGATTCAGCAGGGGCATCTGAAGGAGTATGTGGGAGAAAAGAGTACTCAAGATCAACCCTCACAGAGTAAGAAGGGTCGAACTCCTACACCCCCTCAAGAAATTCAAACCATCTTCGGAGGTCCAGCTGGAGAGGAGTCTGGAAGGAAGCAAAAAGCGAGAGATGAGGAAAGTCGAGATTAACCCAAAAGTGTTGGCCCCCGTAATAGTGGAAGAGTCAGTACCAGGGTCGAAGATCCTACCAGGAGATCAAAGACTTGGTTGAACCCAGAGGTAGGAATAATCAATGTGATGGACCGGCGGAACCACTTGAGTTAGTCCAATCGTTTGAGACTCGAAAAGTCAGTATTGGTACGTGATTGTTAGGGTCTATAGAAAGTCACTGAAATAGTCTGACTTGGTACTTTCGAGTTAGCTACTCTAGGGAAGCAACTGCCTTACCCTTAGAGTACTTGATGATTTACTGCTACAGGGAGTTGTTTCTTTTCAATAATAAAGGAAAGGTTATGTGTTTTTTTGCTTTAAAGTTTTGTGCTCCCCTATCATTGGTTATGAAATTCATGTTAATTTCTTTGCAAAATTACTTGAATTGGGGGCAAGTGGTAAGCTATTAAACCTCGAGGCAAATTTTGAGGTCAAAATTCAAAATTTAATTCAACACAGAATGTGCAAAGTAGCAAAGTTTCAATTAAGTTCATGAGTCAAACAAAACGTTAAGCAACAAATCAAGAAGCGAAAAGTTAACAAAGAAAGCAAGCCTAAGCGTCTGGAACATCCCTAAAAAAACGGTCCATATTGACAGACTCATCCATGGTGGTACTGGAGTCAAAAAGGTAGTTCCTCTGGGTAGCCTCCATAAGCTCCTTGTATTTCATCCCAAGGAAGTCAAAGTCTATCTCAGGATGGCAGGCCTTAGCAGTTTTCATAGACCACTCGACCCCAACCTGCATAGCTTCGTCCTCTAGCTCATAATATTCGGTGGTTTCCTTGAAAGCTTTGGACAAGAACTCAGCATCATGCATGTCATGTTGGCATCCCACCAATTGGTTTCGAAGATCAACCAATTCTGATTCAGTAAGAGTGAGCTTGTTCTTAGATTCCTTAAGATTGGCTCTAAGTGCAGTCAAAGAGTCTTCTGATTGCTGAAGTTGAACCCTGAGTTGGTCAAAGCTAGCCTTAGAAACGTAGTTTTCAAGGTCAGCTTTTGGAATATAATTTTGCTGGTAGTAACTCAGCTCGGAGGACAATCGCTGAAGGCTTGTCATCAAGTCAGCATAGCCATGTATGAAACAGGCCCAAAAATTAAGTACAATAACCAAAGTACAAACTAAATTTCAAAAAACCAATCAAGTACCTCGAAAATATGTCGCAGACCGTTGCAAGCACCTTGGCTAGGGTTGGTCACGCCCACCGGGTGATACTTATCCGAAATGCCAGTCCAGGAAGTGAATACAACTGCCAGAGCGACTCGTTCATCAAGCGACGAGTGGAAGGGACCATCGTAGCAGGTTAGAGGGGAAGGTTGTCTAGAAGAACTCCCCCCTCCAAACATTGAAGGAGGAAGCATAAGACAAAAGCTAGAACGGTGAGGAGAAGTCCGATTACACTGGCAATGGTGGAGCCGCTCTTGAGAGCTACCTTGCCCACTCTGGTTTGCCTCCCCTCCGCAGTAAGCCTCGACAGGTGCAGTGTGTCCAAGGTTGGACACGTCAAAATCGAGGCTGGCCAGGTCGTCACCCAAAGGACCATGGGCAAGATTTTCGTCGGCAGGAGCTAAGTCATCGACCACGACAGGCTCAGTGTCAGATGATCTAGTAGATCGATGTAGTGCCTGTTGTTGTTGTTGATGCACTTGAAGCACATATATATGCTGACGTGGAGCCATTCCTGCAAAATATTGTGAAAATGTAGATATGTCAACGAAAGAGAGAAAAAAAAGTTGAGGGTCACTAACCAGGAAGGAGATGGTGATCAACTAAGGCTTGTTGAGAAACGAATAAAGAATTTTTTCGATGGTGATCGAGAATGGAAGTCGCGGCTCCATAAAAGGCAGAAGACAACTCAGTTGGATCCATCTTCCTTTTACCTGAAAAATGAAGAAGAAAATGTCACATTCGAGATGCATAGGATAGGTGGTTCCGACAGAGCAAGGAAAGGAAAACGTACCCCACACCCTAAACTCGGTCGAAACCGAGGAGGTAGAAGTTTGGTCGGGACAAGCCAACCAGTCTCCACTTACAAAAAAAACCAATCAAACTTCCAATCCTTGTTAGATGATGAGCTTTTATGATGACTTTGGTTTTATAACGGGGGCTGATGTAATAAGTCAACTGAATGTTAGGATGTCTGTTAAGACCATGCAAAGACATAAAATCTTTAATAGTCATAGGGTTGGCACTGATCAGACGCTCCCACATAATGAAACATCCGAAAATCACGCTCCACCCGTTGGGAACGATTTGAGCAGGAGCAAGATCCACATATGTTAGAAAATCTTGAAGGGGAGGGATGAGGGGTAGTCGGACTCCATACTTGAACATGGCAGTGTAGAACGCCACTTCCCCAAGAGGAGGACTCTCCACCTTTTCACCCAGAAGAGGCATTCGCATCCTAACCGAGCTAGGGACTTAGTAGATTTCCCTAAGTTCGTCTAGTACGCCTTGAGAAAGAAAGGATTGAGAACGAGGGTGATCCGAACTACCCTCTAAGCTTCTCCTATTGTTTTGACGAGCTAACCCATGGGCAAGTCGACTAGGAGCCACCTCTAACTCGTAGTCTGAGGAGGTATCGGGACTAAAATCCTAAACATTCATTGTAACAGGTTTTATGAAATAAAAAGTGTCAAGGTTTTAGAGGTTACCTCGATTAAGAGAAAATAATAACCAAAGTGGTGATGGATGGCAAGGAAGGGTAAACACTACCCTTATATAGCAAAAATGACACACAAATCGAGGCAACTGCTTTAAACATTGGTAAACACTGACAGACACACCAACAATGGAACGTAGGTGGCAACCTATGTGAGTACCCACGACGGGACCAATGAGACTATCTAGGTATGGACCGAAGGCTAGACATCGGTTGAAACTGAGGTAAGGTCTTCGACAGCTATGCACGATGGTTAGGACGACAACTTTAGCAGATGATTGATCCAAGAAACTCTCGATTTCTGACCTACGAAAAGGAATACTTCAAGCGGCACTCAAGAATCGAATAAGAAACACACCCAGGGGAGACAGTAAGAAAAAGAGAGTGGGGGCAACTTTTATGGGCAGATTTCACTAGGTCCAAAACCAAAGACCCAAGTTATCCAAAGAAATCTGAAGCCCAGTTCAAGCCCAAAAGGAGGCTTAGGAACGAGAAGGGGCGGATGGGTAAGGCCCAAGAATGGCCGACCCAATAAGGTCAACCAAAGTCAAGGCCTCTTGTGGGCCAACCCTATAGGGTCGACCGAAGAGCGAAGGTCGGCCGACCCCAGGGTCGGCAGAGGCCTCTTGTGGGTCGATCCTATTGGGTCGGTCGAAGAGTGAAGGCCGACCGATCCCATAGGGTCGGCCGAGGCCTCTAGTGGGTCGACCCTATGGGGTCGGTCGATCCCATAGGGTCGCCCCGAGGCCTCTTGTGGGCCGAGCCAAAGAGCGAAGGTGGGGTCGGCCGAGGCCTCTTATGGCCGACCCTATAGGTCAGCCAAAGGCCTAGTTGGGTCAACCACGACCACGTCCCTTGGACACTGGTCCAACCAAGTTCAGGTGGAATAAATCGTGTAAGACGGTTCGGTTGAGTTCGTAACCGAAGAATGAGACGCGTAACGGAGAATCGAGCAATTATACGGTAATAATCGTGAGGTTGTTATCAGTTACGAAACTGATTAGTATATATTCAACGAAATAATTCAGAAATGGTAAGTTCTTCAACACACAACTGCTCTCTAGACTTTTCTTGAGTTCATACTAACTTGAGCGTCGGAGTGCAGGTAGCTTAGCACCATACCGGTGCTTAATTCTCTTGGTGATTTCAGGTCAATTGTTGGATTTCTTTCCAAGAATACAAATTTTACCGTTGACCCGACGATCGAAATTCCGACATCAACACAATGATTTGAAGGTATTGTATGTAATTATCTATTCTAAAATTTTCACACTCCCCTTGCTAATCTATTTTTTCATTACTACTATAATATAAGTAATGTAACACATTAAAATATATAGAATAGATAAATGCATATATATATATATATATATACATTATACATAAGAGATAAATTACTTATTTTTCTACCTTCTAACTCCAGTAAATATATCAATCCAAGCAAAACTAATTTAAGATATTATATCTTCAATCAAAATATCATAAATTTGAACATCTAACTCCATAAAAAAAATTATTCAATAAAACTGCCACAATGGCCTCTTAATAGTTTGAACATCAAATTTTAAAATATTTTTTTTGGATCTCTTTCATATATATCACGATGCAACCTTTTCGAATAATTTTTCTACTTTTAGAAGTCTTGAAAACTATTATATTCAAAGATTTATGATCTTAAAAAAATAATGTATTATTTATAATGTACCCAACGATTAAAGAATAAAAAAAGTTAATGTGTCGGATTAGTTTTTTTTTTTTTTTTTGTCAAATATAAGACCAAATTAGGACAAAAGAAAACTCAAGCTAAAATTGAATTTCTAACCCAATATTTGAAATTAGAAAATTTAAGTACAATAATTGAAGTGATGATGATAGTCTATCATCATCATTCTTTTTATTTGGATCATAGCCCCCTATCCCAAAGAATGAAAAAACTAAGGTTGTTTCAATTTATACTATGATATTCCCTTTTATATATTTGAAACAAAATAAACTGAGAAATTTGGCACATCCTTCTGTATATTCTTTATACAAATCAACCCTTAAGATGTAGAAAATTTTAGTGGTTTAAATCCTATCTCAGTTCTAATTAGCTTGTACTGGTTTTATTTTGGTCCTTACAATTTTAAATATTTTATTTTAGTTTTTAATTTTCCTAAAAGCAATTAAATCATTTTTCTTATTTTTATAATAAATAATTAAAATTTTGATATAGACAAATGTGTTATTTATTTACTTAATCAAAGACAAGTATTTGAATATGTTAGGGGTACAATTCGACCATAATGACAAGTTGAACTATAAAGGAAGTGGAAGAGAAAATATGCAAAGAAGAGCTCAAAATAGGGTTAAAATGGATCAAGTTGGACCAAAAAGAACAAAACATCGGGCCTCCAAGAAATAAAGGAGGTGGAAATTTGAGCCTGTTGGTCTCAATTTAGGCCGACCAACCAAAGGGTCTAACCCACCTTCTTTGGCTCCCTTAACTTGGTCCAACCTTCTAAGATTTTTCCTTTCCTAATTCACCAGGATTGAAGATTTTGCCTTAGAAAAAACCCTATAAACACTCGTAAGTTCTTCATCATTCTCTAAATCCTAACTTGTCATGTTCATTCACTGTCTAACTTAAGCATCGGAGCTTATGTGGCAAGCACGACACCGGTGTTCATGTATTTCTTGTCTTGCAGGCCACATTTTCCCCCTCCAAACAAACTCACTGTTGTTATCACGTGGAGGTCATGTGCGTTCTTTTGTCAAAGTTTGGCAACAACAGTTGGCGCCGTCTGTTAAGAAGAAAATCAAGTTTGCTTGAAAGAATCTGCATACGGTGTAAATTCGAGGATGAGAAAAATTATGGGAAAGCGCAACTGAAATCAAGACAAAATCGATTCATATGGAAGAATATGCCTCGAAGATGAAATCAAAGTCCTCCAGAATCCGTCGACCAAAGCCGAGGCCAACCAAAGGTTGAGGGCGACCAACACATGGTTGAGGCCTACCATAAGGAAGTTGAGGCCAAAAAGATCGATCAAGCTACTCCAATTGAAAAAAGACTAGATCAACATGACCAACAAGGAAGCAAGGTAAGTTGAAGAAATAGAATGAAATTAGATATGTACCCAACATAAAAAGGTTAAGGTAAAAGAGATCAAAACTGAGGTCAAGGCTGAGACAAGGATAAAATCCTAACCTTGGATCAATATAAAGAAGGGACAAATTTAAGAAGTGTGATCGAGGAAAAAAAAGCGACAGAGAGCCTTGAGCGAAGCGGAAACAAGCAATCTTCCAAGTAATGAAGCGACAGATCTAAGAAGTTCATCGACTAGAGAAAGCAACAGAGAGTCGAGGTCAAGGCTAAGGATAGTTTTGATGTTGAGGTTGAAGGGGTCGGATCCCGAAGTTGAAGCGATTGAATCACTTTGCTCTCAATTATATTATAAGAATTAACTCAAAAACAGAAACTAAGTTAAACATATAAGGGAGAAGGAAGATATTACCTTTGAAGAACGCTTTCTTCTTGTAATCCCTCCTTTGGATCCTCTCGTTCTCTACGATCTTGAATCGAACACTTCCAATTGATCTTCTCAGTTGTTCTCTAGGAGAGGGAGAGCGGTGGGAGTTCTATATGGAGAAAGAGAGAGCTTTTTTAGAGGAGTTGAGAGAATTTGAGAGATTTGGAAATCTCAATTTCCAAAAAGTGGTATGCTTAGTTGCAAAATGCATCTCAATGCATTCTTTTATAGGGAGTGAGGGTGGAGATAAATTCTCCACCCATTATCCCATTAAATCCATATATTATGCATTATGCAAATCATATTTGCATAATTGCATAATATAAGGTATCATATACCTTATTATGCAAACCATATTTGCATAATGTGGATAATAAATAGAATCACATTCAATTTTCATATCTCTCATGTTTAATTCCTCTAATTATGAAATAATTCCATAATTAAGCAACAATATATTTTATCATGAATCATGTTTACATTAAACTATATATTATATCAATCATATCACATATAATTTATATAAATCCCTTATATGAATTTGAACACTTCAAATTCATTCCAAAACTTTATACCCTCTTTATTTCTATGTTGAGCCAACCAAGGGACCTAATGAACCTACAGATCATGAGCTCCAATAATACGAGATTAACTGATCAAACTCTTTGATCCCGTTAATCAACATTCATTAACTACAAGTCACTCCACTATAGACTCGTAGTTGCACTCTCTTCATTGTAGAACAAGTTGTATCCATCGATATAACCAATGCCCGTGTGTTAACCATTTACAAGTTGTTCGTAGTCAAAGTAGGATCAAATTACCGTTTTACCCCTATGACTACTTCTTTCTCCTTAAGTACCACTGATCCTCTAATGAACAACAAGTTTTTGGTCCTACCATAAACGATGTCTCTCTCGGGCCAGTGAAAGGGTGGGGTCCTGTTGTTCAAGACCTGGATTCAGTCCTTAAGGGAACAACCTGTCTAAATTCTCTAGCTCGAGAACGAGTGAATTCCTTCTTGCAGAGCTAAGTTCCCAACTCCCTACGAGGTTTCGTCCCTGACAAGGTAGGCATATTGAGTCGGAAACTCTGACCACTCTCACCTATACTTGTCTAAGGACAAACTCCCTGTAGACAGGAGTTCGTAACTCGCTTAGGATTCAGGTCGAGTCACTAATGGTCATCTATGAATTAGTAGTTCGAATCTGTTAATGGTGTTACTACAATAGTCTAATAATTCATGGTCCGGTCTTGTACAACCTCATCGCACAGGACGCCCTCACTCACATGTCGACTACATGAACGAGTTGGATCGCCTCGTTTGTATCAAATACAAAGTGGGTCGCATCCATAGTGTTACCAGGACAAGGTTCCCAACCCTATCCATGTACTATAGACCATTCGGGTCATTGACTTAAACATGATCCAACCTGTGTGTTTACTACACACTATTTAAAGTCTTATAAGCATGACACTGGAGCTTAGTTTATTGGATTTAATTTTCAATTGTAAGATTACATGATTTGAGGAAAAAAATGCTTTATTTATAACCATCAAATAATTACAAACTACACGAGTTTAGGGCATAAATCGCAACAGAGTTTGAGGCCAAAGCTAGGGCAAATTTTGCAGCCAAAGACAAAGTGAATAGTTTGTAATTTAGGGCATAATTATTGAAGATTCAAAGCGAGTTGGACCATATACAAGGTAATATATACGAGATAAAGAATGTAGGTTTTGATATAGAAACTTTGATAGAATAGGTAGATCCACCTTTTAGAGATGGAATCGTGAATGTGAAACTAACTCCCACATTTTAAGTTTCAAAGATCAACCCATATGATGGAAACAAGGATCATATAATGCATCTAAATGTGTACAGGTCATGGATAGAACTTCATAGAGTGGAAGATAAAATTAGATGTAGAGTCTTCTCATTCACTCTAGTAGGACCAACAAGAAATTGATTTCGCAACATAAAAAGAGAACCTATATGTTCATTCAAGGAATTGGCTCATGCATTCATAACACAGTTCTTAGGAGAAAGAGATCAGTGCAAGTCAACAACTCATCTGTTTTCCATCAAACAAGGATCCAAAGAAATCTTACGAAAAGATATTGCTCGATTCAATAGAGAAGCTTTATGTGTTGATAATTGCATTGACGGAGCAACATTGATGGGCATAGTTAATGGATTCAGAGATCGAAGACTCATCCGGTCTCTAGGAAATAGAAAACCCACATCGCATATAGAGCTCATCACTCGAGCTCAAAGTTGTGTGCCTATAGAAGATCTGCTTCATTCAAAGAAGAAGACTTGTGAGCTTGAAGGAAGATCAAATCAATTTGTAAAGATGCCCTGAATCTGTTATATGGCAGTTTGAATGACCAAGTACGGAGGCTATATATAAACCCCAATTTGTAAAGATCAAATCAATTTGTAAAGATACCTAACTCGGTTTATTTTTCGTACTTTGGGCCTATTGGGTCGACTCTGTATTAGGGTTTAGGAGGTGTGTCGTACATAAATCCCCTAAACTCCTATCTGAAGTAATCTAGTTCTCTGTAATTTTGTTATCTCGTTTTTTAGTTAATAAAATTATTCTCTCCCTATGCATGTGGATGTAGCTAACACAACGTTAGTGAACCATGTAAATTCTGTGTGTTGATTTCCTTCTTTGTATCTCTTTGCTTTATTTACTGCTTGCGTTTTAACACAATTAAAGGAAAGAAAAAACCAAGTGAAACATTACATTAAGAGATTAAGAGACAGGAGATAGATGAACAAAAACAACTTTGACTTGGCCACGCACTAAAAAATTTGAGAAGTACAACCCAACTTCAGTTCCCCTTGAACATATTCTAATGGAAGCACACTATTCAAACTTATTGAAGTGACCTGAAAAGATGAAAACAGGATCAAACAAAAGAGAGAGACAAAAATATTGTCTCTACCATGAAGATCATGGCATATGACACGAGACTGCTTCCAAATGAAGACAATATTGAGGCTCTAATCTTAAAATGGCTTCTTGAAAGAATACATTGATCTAAGTGCTAGAAAAAGGTCAAGACCGACCCCATAGGAAATCGAGGCCGACATTATAATTGGTAGAGGTCGACCCAAATATTATTCATACAGAGTTAGTTTATTTTCTATTTTTTATCAAATTATGTTTGTTGAGCTTAGATTCATTAAATTCAATTGAAAAATTAGCAAGTCTCATGCAATAGGCTAGATTATTCATTACTCATTTTAAGTTGATCAATACCGGTTATGTTTTGAAAATGAATTTGTACTCAATCAAAAGAGATCTTCTTACAAGTAATATCCTTCTGGAGTAGAGGGCTACTTAGGAGATATGTCTCCCTATTAAATAAAAGGTAGAAGCTACTTAGGGGATATGTCTCCCTATTAAATAAAAGAAGAAAACTACTTAGAGGATATATCTCACTGTTAAACAAAAGACACATAAACTACATAGGAAATATATCTCTCTATTAAACAAAAGGCGAAAAAACTACTAAAAGAGATATGTCTCTCTATTAAATAAAAGGCAAAAAACCTACCCAAAGAGATATGTCTCTCTATTAAATAAAAAGTAGAAGCTACACAGAGTGAACTGGAAAAGTAAAAAATTCCAGATAGGACGAGGTCGACCCTCATAAGTCGAGGTTGGCCCTCATAGGCCGAAGTTGAGCAAGTTGCAAGTAAGTGATTTCTTATGATTTTGTGGTTTGAGTTCATGAATGAGGGACCCCTTTATAAATTTATCTTGAGTGATAAGACTTAGGTAATTCTATTTATCAAAATTCATCTCTGTGAATTAAAATTCATTAAAGAGAAACAAGAATGATAAATAGAATCTAACTTTCATTTAATAACAAAAGTTTTACATTATGATTAAAAAGATAAAAGGAATAAGCAAAGTACGAAGGCGGGAAGTAAAGTAACCCTCATTCATATCAAATTTTTCACTCCCATTGGAATCATCTAAGTCTGGGTAGCCATATGGATCTTTGTTAAAGAGAGTAGAATGTGTTCACATGTCTACAAAATGAAACAACAAAATCGTGAGCTATAGAAAATACACGAACCAGAAGATGATTAAGATTTAGTCAGTCAAGATATAAGCTAACCATACCCAATCGTTTTGTTTTCTTCAGATTTCAAGCCTTTCTCATAGTTTTTTTTCCTCTCGTCGTGTTCTACCTAAAATGAAGCTACAATTTGTAAAAGAATTAATTTCGAATAAGCAAGAAGCTACAAAAAAGTCATCTACACGGGATTGGACGAGCTATCTTACCAATGATCCAAGACTCACCTAAGTCATGTTTGTTAGGAGTGCCAACAAAATCCTACATTGGCTAGAGAAGGAAGAAATCCCTGGTATATAAGTGAGGACAATTATCTCTATTGGTATGAGGCCTTTTAGGAAACCAAAAACAAAACTATGAGGGTTTATGCCCAAAGTGGACAATATCATACCATGGTGGAGATATGTAGGGTTTGTTGTCCTTGTTAATTGATATCAGAGCATGGTAAGAAACAATACTGTGTGTCAGAGAAATCCTCAAAGTGGAACAAAGATTATTGAGACTCGACTGTGCTCTATATGGGTGTTCTCCTACTCGCCTTGATAAGAGCAAGTGTGATTTGTATGTTCATGCTCTATTTGGATGTTGCCTCGAGATGAGCTAGTTGTGTTTCGAGATGAAAAGCAAGCTTTTTTAGTTGAGAGTGGACAAACTTATTTGAAGGAAGACTCAAGTGTTGTACTTTATTCAAGGGCAGGATTGTTAGGAGTACTGACAAAGTCCCACATTGGTTAGATGATCAGGTGAACTTTGAGTAAAGAAAAGTAAGCGATTATGTTCGACCCTAGTGCAAGTGCACATTGCCGATGTAAGTATTAAACGAGAGTATTCTTGAGTATCGATTCCTTTGGGAATGGTGTAACAAAAATTATCAAGAAGCAAAAAATGTAAGAGAATTGAAACTTTAAAACTAAAATTACAAAAACAAGGTTGGGTTTAGTGTGTTTGTTAACGACAAAATAATTGCAAAATCTAAATTACAAGTTAAAGTGACAAATATTGTAGAACTAAATTGCAGAACTGAATTACAACGTTTGCAAAATAAAATAATTGCATAATCTAAAATTGCAAGACTGACTGGCAAACTAAACGAACTTGAGTAAAATAAATGAAAAATTCAAACGGAATGCTTAAGAGAAAGGAGAGGCTCAAGAAAGTAACTGCCCTAAGTCATAATTGCAAACCAAAATTACAATTACAACTTATTCTGCATTCAATTGTAAATTAAAATTGCTATTCCTATTCACCTTGAGATAAGGTTTTAGGAGACTAAGTGAGTGGCCTATATATTTAAAGTCCCTCTATCTTAGGTAATTTTAGCACAATAATTTCTTAGATTTTGGAGTGTTTGATCCCTATGTCTAGATAAAGATTTTGGCTTATGTCTAAGCTCTTATCTCCTTCACTTGTACGAAATTCGCTTATTACTAACCCTGTCGGTATTAGATCTAAGTCTGAGTTGTTATCCTAGTTGATCAATCTAAGATCTCAACAAAAAAATTATTTAACACAAGCGAACAATTGATATGTAGGCTCAATTTTGTTAATTTTGTTAAAAAATTAATCATTAACTACAAAATTATTAATACCCATCAAATCATCATTATTTCTCAACATTAACCACTAACTAAATCCTAACTAAATATCAAATCATATTTATTATCTATTTACTTTATATAGTCATTCCTAAATCATATAACAATCATTCTTTAAAAAATCACTAAAACATATAATTATACCTTAATTATTGAGTTTCTCATCTTTATTTTAAATATAACATTTAATCATTTAGGTATTTTTCACATTCTTTTTAAATATAGCAAAATTTTAGAACTGGTAGAGTTTTATACAAAAATATTTTAATATAATATTTAATATAACTTTTTATTCATTTGTTTATATTTATGTAGAGAAGATGTTATTTATGAATGTAAATTTAGAAATTTGGATACACAAATGCAAGGAAGAAATATAAATTTAAACTTATTCATCGTAAAAATATTGTTGAAGGTGTATGAGAAAATAATAAAAGAAAATAAATAAGAATAATCAATCATTAATCATCAAAAAAATTAAAATTAGACTAAATAAATTAAAAAATTATATAACTTACTTTTTGAGTGACAATTAGACTAAATATGTTGAAAATGCAGTGAAAAGGATTTGAAATGGAATATAATGCAGTGGGAAGGATTTGAGATGAAATATTTTGATTTTTGAAGGTGTATGAGAAAATAATAAAAGAAAACAAATGACACACCATAAAAGAAGGAGAAGAATAAGAAGAAGTGAGAAAATAATAAAAGAAAACAAATGACACACCATAAAAGAATGAGAAGAATAAGAAGAAGTGAAAAAATGAGAGAAAATTTCGGAAAGGAATTCTGAATAGAAATGAAGGTGAAAAATCAAGGAAAATTTGGTTGGTGATTTAAAGGAACTTTAAAGTGGGGATTTAATAAGAGGGAGAAGATTTTGTTTGTTGGGAGAATAAATACAAAACGAGTGGTTGGGGTCTATTTTTAAGTACTAAAGGAATGGTGGGGATTTTATCTGGATCAGCGTGTTGTCAACTGGTGGTTGGTTGATTTGTTTGGAATGCGTCAAAGAGACGCATTCCAAATAATTTTCAATTTTTCAAATTTTCGACCATTTGACTTGTTTGACCAACCTTTTGACAGAATGCTTGAGTTGAAAAGACATATTCACTTTAAAATGCGTCTTCCCAAGTGACACATCATAATAAGGACAAAAAATTAACATGTTTTTTGCAAATAATTTTTAAAACTACTCGATTTTTGCAATAAGTTTTCAAATATGCTCTATTCTTATAATTAGCCCAACTCTTTGATCTCGTTAATCAACCTTCATTAACTATGAGTCACTCAACTATAGACTCGTAGTTGCACTCTCCTCACTGTAGGACAAGTTGTGTCCATTGATTTAACCAAAAACCGTAAGTCGATCCTTCATAGGTTGTTCATAGTCACGGTTGGGTCAAATTACCGTTTTACCTTTGTGACTACCTCTTGCTCCTTAAGTACCATTGATTTTCTAATGAACAACTAGTTTATGGTCCTACCATAAACAATGTCTCTCTCGGGTCAGTGAGAGGGTGGGGCCCCATTGTTCAAGACCTGGATTCAGTACTTAAGGAAACAACCGATCTATTTTTCCTAGCTCGAGAACGAGTGAATTCCATCTCACAGAGTTAAGTTCGCAGTTCCCCACAAGGTTTCGTCCTACATTGAGTCGGCAACTCTGACCACTCTCACTCATACTAGTTTAAGGACAAACCCCTGCAGACAGGAGTTCGTAGCCCGCTCAGAATTCAAGTTGAGTCACTAATGGTCATCTATGAATTATTAGACCTAATTTGTTAACGATATTACATCATTTAGATAATAATTCGCAGTTCGGTCTTATACAATCTCATCGCACATGATGTCCTCACTCGCATATCAACTACATGAACGAGTTGGATCGCCTCGTTTGTATCAAATACAAAGTGGGTCGCATCCATAGTGTTACCACGATGAGGTTCTCAACTCTATCTATTTACTATAGACCATTTGAGTTACACACTTGAACACGATCATACATATGTGTCTGCTACACACTGTTGAAGTTCTCATAACCATAACCCTGGAGCTTAGTATATTGGATTTTAAGTTCCAAAATGCGAGAACACGATAAATGATGAAAAAATAACTCTTTATTAATCTCATCAGAAATTTATAAAACTACACGAGCTTAGGGCATAAAATCCCAACCCAAACAAATTCACTGTCGTTGTCACGTAGAGGTCAGGTGCATGCTCTGTCTAAAATTTGACAACAATAGAATCTAATATTCTAGATTGATTATCAGCTTTCAAGGTCATAACCTTATTTGACATAGATTTGGAAGAATTTTGAAGTGCCTACGTATAAAAGAATTTTAGCCTTTTCTTAGACTTGAAAAACTCAATTGTATATTAATTTGAAGGTTAAATCGTAGAAAATACTCCTAAACTTTAGGATATGTTTTAATTATGTTGTCGAGTTTTGAAAAGTTTCATTTAATCTTTGAATTTTTGAAATGTTAAAAAAGCAAACTTGGGAAAATATTTTTTTTATTAAAATAAAGACTGAAAAATTGATGTAATGGTGATGTGAAAAAGATTGGAGAGTGGACATCATTTACGACTCAATTTAACTTTATAGTATATTAAAATCGTTACTACCAAAGATTACTATCATTCCTTGCAACTCAAAAGATATCGTTGGCATCAATTATAACCTACTCTAAAAGAAATTAGGAGTACTTGACATAATTTAACCTAATTTAAGTAGAATCACTTTTTTTTATTACATGTATTTGTAAAATTAGATTCAACAACTTTTGAAATTGGATTTCCAAATAAGACATTTGCTAACAAACTTTGGAAAATTTTCATTATCCTTCTATATCCTCAGTAGAGGTTCTTCACCATTATTTTAAAGGAAAAAAAGAAAAAAGAAAAAGAAAGTTCACCATCAATTCCATCTCATCAGATTTTTTTCTTTTCAATTTAATTTGTTGCTTATACTCTCTCTTTCAATTCAATAGTTTTTTTTTTCTTAACCCTTTGTATTTAAATTGAAATAACATTTTGCTGGATATAGTTTCTTATAAGAATTACCCTTCTTAATTTTTATCAAATAATTTCAAATAAATATTACATGACTTTTCATTTAAATTATATAATTTTCTAAATGTTCATCTCAATAAACAAAATTAAAAATAAATGTCGACATAATATTATGCATGATTGGAATACCAATTATATCCTTAATCTAGTCATTATAATTAAATCACAATGATTTCAATAACTCACTTCTTTTTCAAGTTTAAATCTATCATATTATACCAAACTCTAACTAATTTTACATTACAACCAAATTTTGTAAAAAAAAAAAAAAAAAAAAACAATTTACCCCCAATTACTTTAGCCACCACAATAATCTCAAACTAATCCTAAAGTAATTTAAATTTTTAGGCAAAATTAAAAAATTAACAGAGAAACTAAAAACCCAAGTTTAGGTCTGTATGATAACAATTTAACTTTTGAAAATTATATGATTGTTCTCTTATAATTTCTTTACAATAATTTTCATCTTTTGAAGGATTACTTTTGTTTTTGAGTTTCAAAACTCGGTTTAGGTTATTCAAACGCATATATATTTAATTTTAAAAAAAAAAATAATTTAGGTATAGAATGAAGGTTGAAAGAGGTAGAAGTAATTTGAAGAGTAAGTAGGATAGGGACGAATGAAGAAAGACAAGGAAAGAGAGACAGAGACAAAGACGAGAAGAGAGAGGAAGATCATTAAATAGGCTCAACAACCAGCAATGAGTTGTAAAAACATGAAAGAGATGTGTCATAAAAAAAATTAGTTGTTACCAGCACAGAAGTTTGTCCAAAAATATATTTAAGGAAGAGAGTAGTATGATGCCCCTTCTTCCATTTCCACTTTTCTTTTCTGGCCCCCCACCAAACACACTGCCACTAAATCAAACATCATCAATGAATATCCCAAAATTTTCCATATTCTCTCCTCGAAAATTTTTAAAGACTACTTTAGAGATCATATACTCTTTTTGTGCTCACACTACGCTTATACGCTAGTAGACTCCACGTCATTTATGATGGACCTAAAATCGTTTTTTTGACGTGGAAAGTAATAAATGGAAGTAGTATGAAAAATTTCTATAGGAGTATAATACAATTTACACCATTATGCATTTGCCTTTGTTTTGTCAATTTTTTTTTTTTTACTTCACTCTTCTCCTCTTTTCTTTCATGATTTTTTTCTTGGGAGGTTCTAGAGGAGAAATTATTCGTGGCTGCCTCTTAATAACCGTTGGATGTGGATACAATAATTTTCATGTCCCCTAATAACCATTGGATATAAAATCGAACTACTTCTCTCTTTTCATCTAACGGTGAAAAATTTTCGATCACATTGTGGCGAACTCACCGAATAATTTCTCGTTCTCTTGTGGAGGGGAATAATATTTGGAATAATAGAACCTACTTGTCTTTCTTCTATTCTTTTGCTTTGGATTCGGAGCTTCCAAATTGCCTATTTTGGGCCTAGGCCCACTCTAGGGTTTTGTGTGTACCTTTTTTACCCTCTCACTTCCTCATCCTCATGCTCTACATGGACTGAATTCGCTTCACATGGATATGGCTACTCCAACTTTTATTTATTTTTTTTTAAATATACCGTTGTATTTTTTTTCTAAAAGCAAAAATATAGCATTTTAATCGGGGATAAGGGTTCGGATTTTTTTTTTATCTATAGAAAAGATATTTAAGGCCTTAAGTTTGACACTTATATCTATTTAGTCTTAAAATATTAAAAAGCTTCAATTCAATCTCAATTGAAACTTTTGATGTTGAATCTAAAAAGATCTTGCGGTTAATTTCGTCTCTTAAGTGTTTATGCGACTTACTAAGTTGATTAGTAAGTGTTAATCTGACACACTGTACCTGAAGATAGTAAGCCAGCTGAAATAGATAAGTGTGAATATGTAGAAAAAATTGATGGTCGACTAAATGAATAAATTTTTGGCTCATCTACCCTTATTTTATCTAATTAATCCACTCTACTCTATTGTGTTACCTATTGTCACATTGTATCAAATTCTAACTTGCTAGTCCATTAATAAGCATGTCATGTGAACATTGAAGTGATGGCATTAATGATCAAGATTATTAAAATCGAAGAATATAATTGAAGCTTTATAAAGTTCGGGATGATTAAATTAACATAATTTGACAATGAGTGGAAGTTTATTGTTCATACTGCTATAATAACATAAACTTAAATGATACAATCACAACATCACATAAACGTTAAAATTGATGGGATGAATTAATAACAAATATCCTAGTAGATACAAAATTTAAAATTTTAAAATTTATTAGAAAATATTTAAAGTAGGGAGACTAATTAGACATTAAAAATACATAGACACTATCTCTTTCTTATTTGCGTTGAAGGCTTCTCAGTTATGTAAAACAAGGAAGAATTCTCTCCCCAACTTTAAAGACTTTCACTTAAATAAATTTTGTCATTTTCTCATGCATCTCTTTTTTGCACATGACAACCTTATTTTCTTCAAAGCTAAGAAAAGTAACGGTAGGAAGATTAAGGGGATCCTGACCATCTACAAAAGAGCTTCGGAGAAAACGATAAATATGAAGAAGTTTTTGTTTATGACTAGTAAAAATGTGGAAGCTAATAAAATGTGGGATCTAGGAAGAATTTTGGGAGTTAATTATGCAAAGTCTCTAGGTGATTATCTAGGAATGCCTTCCCAATCTGGGCGGAACAAATGAAAGATCTTCTTCAAAGTCAATGATGGAGTTTTGAAGGTCTTCCAAATGTGGAAAGAAAAGCTTTTCTCGCGAGAGGGAAAAGAGGTTCTTATCAAGGCCATTGTCCAAGCAACTCCTTTATGTACCATGAGTTGTTTCTGTCTTCCCTAGTCGATCTTTAATGATATTAATATATATTATGTCAAGTTCTAGTGGGGCTCTACTTTGGAGGGGAAAAAAGGCTCACTGGGCAATTTTGGCATAAGATATGTAAAAGCAAGAATATGAAGGCTCTTGGGTTCAGAGGCCTATCTTTGTTCAATCAAACCATGCTTGCAAAGCATAGTTTGTGTATCTTAAAAAACTCGGAGAGCCACTTAGTATTATATTTTGTCAAGATCTAAATCCAAGTTTTAACCAATTTTAGACTATGATTATGTATTCTTATATGATCTCTAATAAAATTGACTAGCAAAGGCCTTTAAGATCCTTTGCAAAGTGGAGTAGGTCTTTTATTGACCAAACCACTATAAATTCTTGTGTCACCAACAAATTTTATACTGTTTTTTGCACTTTTTACTGATGGAGATCGGATCCCCTTGAGCAGCGGAAACGTGATTTGAAATCGATTTTGTTAGTTTATTTTGGTTAAACACAAATACCAATACATTGGTGAAAAACAGAGATAAGCATACATTTCTAATCTAATTAGGCATGGATATTAAACATGCAAACATGGTATAAATTTAACTAAAAGGAAAGTAACAATTACCTTTGTAGATACGAACTTCCATCAGCAACTCCTTGCTCTAGTTAGGTTCTACAACAACTCAGCAACACAGAGAAAATCCTCTGTTCTTTTTTCACCACAGGGACAACACCAAAAGTGAGAACCTTCTATGACTATGAGTTCCACTTAAATCTCTCCTTTATGGGAAGGAGCCAACAGTTTGGGAGATGAGAGAAATTTGAGAGAGAGGGATCTTTTGGCAATTTCACCAATTGTACACCAAATCCATCGATCAACCAAAAACTTCTTGTTTGAGAGGTTCAAATAAGAGAAACTCTTCACCCACTCCCTATCGATAGGGAGTAAGTGGAGAAGAGGGAAACGTGTCCTCCTAACACGTTCCCATTAATTAATTGATTAGTAATTAATTAATTAAATCAATTTTAATTAATCATTTAATTAAATATCATATATTTAATTAATCTTTAAATATCATATATTTAATTAAGATCAAATCATATTTAATCTAATTCTCTTTTAATTAAGATCAAATCATATTTAATCTAATTCTCTTCTAACCTATAGTTTTAATGCACATCACATAAACATTAAATTTTAACCCATAGTTTTTAAATATTAATCACATTCACATTTAAATTAATATTTGAACTCTTTCAAATATTTAATTCTCTCATATAATTTAATATGAATCATATTCACATTAAATTTATAATATAAAGTTCATTATATCGTATCTATAAACATTAAATTTATTCCCTTATCAATTTGAACATTTAAAATTCAAACGATCTAAGAACCCTTTACGAGTTAGAAGGTGGACCTAATGGACCTACAGATCAGAAGCTCGAACGATACGAGATTACTCGGTTAATTTCATTAACCTCCTAATCAACATTCGTTAACAGCGGGAACACTCCACTAAAGTCCCGCAGCTGCACTCTTCTCACTGCAGATATATTTTTGTGCCCACGGATATTGACCAATAACAACAAGTCAATCCTTCACAAATGTTCGTAACACCAGCTGGGTCAAATTACCGTTTTACCCATGGGTTACATCTTGTACCTTAAGTACCAGTGCTCCTCTAATGAACAATTTGTTTGTGGTCCTACCAACAAAAAGAGTCTCTCTCAGGCCAACGAGAGGGTCGGACCCTTTGTTCAAGTCCCGGAGACACCACTTAAGGAAACATTCATCTACTTACCCTAATAGGCGGGAAGGAGTGAATTCCATCTTGCTAGGCTAAGTCCCCAGCTGCTCACTCGGTCTTGTCTCCAACAAGGTAGGCATATTGAGTCGGCGAATTTGGCCACTCTCACCCATACTAGTTAAAGGACAATCCCTCGCGAACAGGAGTTCGTAACCTGCTCAGGATTGAGATCAAGTTGCCTAGGTCATCCTAGTGAAATAGAAACCTAACTAGTCAACGGAGTTACACCTAGTGGTTACTATTTCGCGGTCTGGTCTTATGTAATCTCATTACATAGGATATCCCCACTCACATGTCATTTACACGAACACGTTAGGATCACCGTGTTTGTATCATATACAAAGTGGGCCACATCCATAGTGTTACCAGGGTTAGGTGCCCAAATCTTATCCCCTTACTATAGACCCTTTAGGTTGTATCTCGAACCGAGATCCTTTATATGTACACTACATTCAGTTCAAGATACATTATACAACATTGGATGTTTAGTTTATTGGATTTAGGGTTAAAACAATGACAATATCGTAAATAACGAACAATAACTCTTTATTGAAATAATAACACTTTATTACAATAATTAGAACATAATTACAAACTACGAGTTTTAGGGCACAAGCCCAACAAACTCCCACTTGAACTAAAACTCTAGTGGGGTACATTACAATCTAAACAGTGGTTACAGATATACAAATACAATAAACTAGGGTATCCATATACCCCATTACATATCTCCCACTTGCCCTGGGTTAGCCTATGTACATATCTCGTAGACCTAGACTTTCCAGATGACCCTCGAACACTTTAGCCGTGAGAGTCTTCGTAAACAGATCAATAATGTTGTGCTCCGAAGCGTTTTCGTGACTGTCACATCTCCTCATTGCACTATATCTCGTATCGGGTGATACTTCCTCTCGATGTTCTTGCCTCGCTTATGGCTGCGAGGTTCCTTCGGATTGGCTATCGCACCACTGTTGTCACAGTATAAGGTGATGAGAAATTCCATATTTGGAACAACTTCCAAATCAATAAGGAATTTCCTTAGCCAAACAACCTCTTTAGCTGCTTCACAAGCAGCGACATACTCAACCTCGATCGTGGAGTCTGCGATGCATCCTTTCTTGATGCTTCGCCATATTATAGCTCCCCCGTTAAGGGTGAAAACTGATTCCGATGTGGATTTCCTAGAATCCTTATCGGTCTGAAAATCAGAATCAGTGTATCCAGTAAGGATCAAATCCTTAGTCCCATACACAAGCGTATAGTCCCTCGTTCTCCTAAGATACTTGAGGATATTTTTAACTGCGGTCCAGTGGTCTAACCCTGGATTGGATTGGTACCTACTGACTATTCCCACTGCATAGCAAATGTATGGCCTCGTGCACAACATAACATACATTAAGCTACCTACTGCAGAGGCATAGGGAATACGTCTCATATCCTCAACCTCTTAAGGTGTCTTAGGACACTGTTCCTTAGACAGATGAACTCCATGCCTGAAAGGTAATAAGCCCCTCTTGGAATTCTGCATCGAATATCTGGACAACATTTTGTCGATATAAGATGCTTGAGACAGAGCTAGCGTTCAGTTCTTGCGATTCCTGAAAATCTGAATCCCAAGAACATATTGCGCCTCTCCCAAATCTTTCATTTGGAATTGGGTCGCCAACCAATTCTTTATGTCAGTAAGGTATCCTAATTCATTCCCAATGAGTAGGATATCATCTACATAAAGTACCAAGAAAGCTACTTTGTCGTTGATGATCCTCTTATAAACACAAGGCTCATCAACGTTTTGGTCAAAGCCATAAGACTTGATCCAGTATCAAATCTTATGTTCCAAGATCTGGATGCTTGTTTCAACCCATAAATGGATCGATTGAGCTTGCAAACTTTTTGCTCCTCACCTTAGGTTATGAACCCTTCGGGCTGAGACATATAGATGCTCTTGTCAAGATTACCATTCAAAAAGGCAGTCTTGACATCCATTTGCCAAATCTCAGAATCATAAAATGCGGCTATAGACAAGAGTATCCTGATAGAATTAAGCATAGCAATAGGGGAAAACGTTTCCTCATAGTCATCTCCTTCCCATTGGGTAAAACCCTTTACTACAAGTCTAGCCTTAAAGGTCTGTACCTTTCCGGTTGCATCTCTCTTTCTCTTATAGATCCATTTTCACCCTATGGGTCTTACCCCTTCAGGTTGGTCTACAAGTTCCCATACTGAATTGAAGTACATTGACTCCATTTCAAGCCCTATGGCTTTGATCCATTGGTCCTTGTTTACGTCATTCATTGTTTGTCTAGAAGACAATTGATCTTCTACGCCGTCATCAGGTATGACAACTTGAGTTTCAGCTAAACTCAAGTAGCGGACAGGTTGGGAAACAACCCTCCCACTAGTTTACTACGTGGTTTATGGTTCCTCATGTGATCTTCCTACAAGAAAGTGGTGTTTGTCGATACAATCATCTTGTTTTCTTGTGAGTTATAGAAAAGACCACCTCTCGTTTCTTTGGGATAGCCAACAAATTGGCATAATCTTGAACGAGGTTCCACTTTCTTTGGGTTTGTCACCAGCACGTGTGCCGGACAACCCCAAATCCTGAAGTGTTGTAAACTAGGTTTACGCCCCTTCCACAATTCAAAAGGTGTTTCTGAAACACTTTTTGATGGAACAGTGTTCAAGATTTGAACTGCAGTTTCAACTACGTATCCCCAAAATGAGGCAGGCAATTGAGCATAACTCATCATAGATCGAACCATGTCCAACAAGGTTCTCATTCTCCTTTCTGACACACCATTTTGTTGTGTTGTATTAGGTGCTGAGAGTTGAGATTTAATTCCATGTTCTATCAAATAGTCCTGGAATCTCAAATCCATATACTCTCCAACCCGATCGAATCAAAGTGTTTTAATGGTTTTCCCTAACATATTCTCTACTTCAGCCTTATACTCTTTGAACTTTTCAAGAGCCTAAGACTTATGATGCATTAGGTATAGATAACCATACCTCAAATAATCATCTATGAAAGAGATGAAATATTCGTACCCTCCTCGAGCTTTAACATTCACCGGACCACAAAGATTCGAATGTATAAGTTCTAAGGGCTCTATGACTCTATAACCTTTTCCAGTAAACGGTCGCTTAGTCATTTTACCTTCCAAGCAAGATTCACAAGGAGGTAAAAAATCATCTTCTAACTTATTTAGAAGTCCATTCTTAGATAGTCTCTCCATCCAGTTGAGATTTATATGACCAAGTGTAAGATGCCAAAGATAGGTATTATTATGAGAAATTCCTTGCCTTTTACTTTGAGTATTAGCTGTTTTAAACATCTCATGATTCAAAATTACTTTAGTTTGATTCAGTTTAAGTACATACAAGTCGTTTTCTACCTTAGCAGAGCAAATATTGACACCTTTCTTTAAAATGAACGCTTCATTAAAAGAAAAAGTAATACAATAGCCAAGTTCAATTAAACAAAAGATAGAAATTAAGTTCCTCTTAATCTTGGGAACCATGTACAGATTTTCTAAAAAGATAAATCTATCTCTAAAAAACAGCTTGGCATCTCTCATTGCACGAGCTGAGACGACATCTCCCATTTCGACCCTGAGCGTCATCTCACCCTCTTCGAGCTCCTTGAAGGAACCAGTTTCCTGTAAAGAATAGCAAACGTGATTAGTGGCTCCTGAATCAAGTATCCAGGTAAAATCATCATTTTCCACTAAGCAATTTTCAAGAACAAGTAAATCGAATTCACCTTTCTTCTCTTTGAGCTCAGCAAGGTACTTTAGACAGTTTCGCTTCCAGTGCCCGTCCATGTTGCAGTGGAAACACTTTCCTTTGTCTGCAACCTTGGCTTTTCCTTTGCCCATTTCAGCAGCAGGTGCCTTCCCTTCCCCTCTTATCTTCTTCTTTTGGGTCTTCTTAAACCCAGAAGATGAACCACAAGACTTAGTCCTAGAGGATGAACCCTTCTGGAACCTTCTGGAATGGGCAAACAGATTCGCCTCTCCATCAGCCTGCCCTTTATTCTTCATAAGAGACTGGAAAGTTTGTAGTTCATTAAGGAGAGTAGTCAAGTTATACTCTATCTTGTTCATCACTGCATTACTGCGGAGTTGCAGGAAACTCTTCGGAAGAGATTCAAGGATGAACGAAACCTGACTTTGCTCGTCTATGACTGTGTCGTTTATCTCAGCCACGTTGAAGTGGACCATCAGATCGAGAACGTGTTCTCTCACCGACGACCCCTCATTCATACGGGAGTTATAAACGTACTTGAGGGATTCATGTCGGCCGCCCGCATTTGCCCAAACATATTCTCGCAACGAACTCATGATCTCACGAGCTGAGACCATGCCCTCGTGCTTTTTGGCTAAAACTTCAGAAACACTAGCCAAAATGTAGACCTTGGCCTTATCATTTGCCTTGATCCAACAGTCATACGCATCATTAACAGATTGAGGAGCGTTTCGAGCAGGGACCTGAGGACATTCCTCAGTCAGTACAAATCGAAGGTCGTCAACAACAAGAATCGTATTCAGGTTGGACTTCCACGTAGTATAGTTTTCACCAGTTAAACGTTCGCTTTTGAGTAAGGCTATAATTGAGCACGACATGCTGAAATTTCAAAAATAGTTCTAATTAGTTATGCCTTTAACCCATTATAACTAAACAATTTTAGCAAAATTATTAAAGAACCCTAGTGTTTAAATTAAACCTTTAATTTTGCAACGATATTTCAAGGGTTTAGAACAAAAGACACCGTCGGGTGGTCAGTCACTCCTCCCCTGAATTGAGACTATCTCAGCTAATTCTCACTACCAGAACATCTCATGTCCCAATGATTCTTAGTTACCGTTTGTTTGGTCAGGGACTTGTTAACTAACTTAACTTATCCCGTAAATGTGGCCCTACCATTTTCAGATCCAATAGGTCCGAGCCAACATGCTACTATTAAGAAAGACATGTTGGGATTTATGCCCTAAACTTGTGTAATTTTGATCAATTTAATAAAGGGTTATTTGTTTTGATAGAATTACAGTCATGCTTTATAAATCCAATAAACTAAGCTCCAAGGTTATAACATATATCTTGAACATCAGTGTAGTGGACACTATTTGGGTTGAGTTCAAGAATATAACCTAAATGGTCTATGGTATAAGAATAAGGTTGGAAGCCTCATTCTGGTAACACCATGGATGCGACCTACTTTGTAATTAGTACAAATGAGGTAATCCAACTCATTCATGTAGTTGACATGCGAGTGGGGGCATCCTGTATGAAGAGTTCATACAAGACCGATCAGTAAATTATTAGTCTAACCAAAGGTAACAATCGCTAATGAGATAAGACTAGTAATTTATAGATGATCATTAGTGACTTGACCTAAATCCTGAGCAAGTTAAGAACTCTTGCTTATAGGGGTTTATCCTTAGACTAGTATGGGTGAGAGTGGCCTGTAGCCGACTCAATAAGCCTACCTTCTCAGGGACAGAACCTCGTAGGTAGTTGGGAACTTAACTGTGCAAGATGGAATTCACTCATTCCTACACTAAGGAATTAGATAGGTTGTTCCCTTAAGAACTGACTCCAGGTCTTGAACAACGGGGCCCCACCCTCTAATTGAATAACAAAATTACTTAAATAAAATAACATTTACTTTAAACTAAGTAATTTCATACTCCATGCAATTTATTTTCCATATTATCTAATTATAACAATTATAAATTAATACTTATGAAAATAAATTAGATCATGCATTTCTACCATATTTATATAACAATTATACAAATAAAATGCATGAACATGCTTATCTTAAGGTGGAAAAAATTCTAAATGACATTTATAAAGAAAAATAGCTGTAAAACCGGAAAAATTTGCCCCTAAAGTGCAAAAATAATAAAATTACACTAATCTTATTACAAAACCGGTCCAAAACTCCTTGAACCGGGCTCAAACCGCTCGAACCGGACTAAAAACCGAATCGAACCACCCGTGATCGGTCTCTGCGCTTTGCTTGGCATCACGACATTGCAACGCCAAGGGGAGCGCGGTACCGCGCCAACTTCATTCGCGCGCGCGCTGACATCGGGTAGCGCTGCGTGACGCCATTTCTTAGCGTTGCAACGCTGCTAGTAGCGTTGCAACGCTGTTGCTTTGGCAGCAACATTTCCTTCGAACACAACAGCTTCAATCGCCAATTACTCCTTCGATACTCATCCAAAATGCACGAAATTGGTCCTTAATGACTGACAACTTGATTACATGATACTCGATTATGCACATAATTGCCCAAAACGTCGGGGCCTTTATATTTAATTTGATCAAATTAAAGGAAACTAAGGCCAAAAAATTCCTAAACAGTTTTACAGCAAACCAAAATGCAATTCCCACCTATCCAATGCAAATTTCTTTCAAACCATAACAAACAAGTATTGCTCTGATACCAATTGATGGAGATCGGATCCCCATGAGCAGCGGAAACGTGATTTGAAATCAATTTTGCTAGTTTATTTTGGTTGAACCCAAATACCAATACATTGGTGAAAAACAGAGATAAGCATACATTTCTAATCTAATTAGGCATGAATATTAAACATACAAACATGTTGTAAATTTAACTAAAAGGAAAGTAACAATTACCTTTGTAGATACGAACTTCCAGCAGCAACGCCTTGCTCCAATTAGGTTCTACAACAACTCAGCAACACAGAGAAAATCCTCTGTTCTTTCTTCACCACAGGGACAACACCAAAAATGAGAACCTTTTATGACTCTGAGTTTCACTTAGATCTCTCCTTTGTGGGAAGGGAGCCAAAAGTTTGGGAGATGAAGGAAATTTGAGAGATAATGATCTTTTGGCAATTTCACCAATTGCACACCAAATCCATTGATCAACCAAAAACTTCTAGTTTGAGAGGTTTAACCAAGAGAAACTCTTCTCCTACTCCCTATCGATAGGGAGTATGTGGAGAAGAGGGGAACGTATCCTCCTGACACGTTTCCATTAATTAATTAATTAATTATTAAATTAATTAAATCAAATTTAATTATTCATTTAATTAAATATCATATATTTAATTAATTTTTAAATATCATATATTTAATTAAGATCAAATCATATTTAATCTAATTCTCTTCTAACCTATAGTTTTAATGCACATCACATGCACATTAAATTTTAACCTATAGTTTTAAATATGAATCACATTCACATTTAAATTAATATTTGAACTCTTTCAAATATTTAATTCTCTCATATAATTTAATATGAATCATATTCAGATTAAATTTATAATATAAAGTTCATTATATCGTATCTATATACATTAAATTTATTCCATAATGAATTTGAACATTTCAAATTCAAACGATCTAAGAACCCTTTACGAGCTAGAAGGTGGACCTAATGGACCTACAGATCAGAAACTCGAACGATACGAGATTACTCGGTTAATCTCATTAACTTCCTAATCAACATTCGTTAACTGCGGGAACACTACACTAAAGTCATTCAGTTGCACTCTTCTCACTGCAGATATATTTCTGTGTCCATGGATATTGACCAATAACACCAAGTCAATCCTTCACGAATGTTCGTAACACCACATGGGTCAAATTACCATTTTACCCCTGGGTTACATCTTGTACATTAAGTACCAATGTTCCTCTAATGAACGATTTGTTTGTGGTCCTACCAACAAAAAGAGTTCATCTCGGGTCAATGAGAGGGTCGGGTCCTTTGTTCAAGTCCCGGAGACATCACTTAAGGGAACATTCATCTACTTACCTTAGTACGTGGGAATGAGTAAATTCCATCTTGCTAGGCTAAGTCCCCAACTGCTCACTCGGTCTTGTCCCCAGGAAGGTAGACATATTGAGTCGGCGAATCTGGCCACTCTCACCCATACTAGTCAAAGGATAATCTCTCGCGAACAGGAGTTCGTAACCTGCTCAAGATTGAGATCAAGTTGCCTAGGTCATCCTAGTGAAATAGAAACCTAACTAGTCAACGGAGTTACACCTAGTGGTTACTATTTCGCGGTCCGGTCTTATGTAATATCATTACATAGGATATCCCCACTCACATGTCATCTACACGAACACGTTCGGATCACCGTGTTTGTATCATATATAAAGTGGGCAAAATCCATAGTGTTACCAGGGTACCCAAACCTTATCCCCTTACTATAGATCCTTTAGGTTGTATCTCGAACCGAGATCCTTTATATGTACACTACATTCAGTTCAAGATACATTTTACAGCCTTGGATGTTTAGTTTATTGGATTTAGGATTAAAACAATGACAATATCGTAAATAACGAACAATAACTCTTTATTGAAATAATAACACTTTATTACAATAATTAGAACATAATTACAAACTATGAGTTTTAGGGCACAAACCCCAACATTTACATTCTTTCTAGCACTTATTTTTCTAGAATAATAACTTAAAATCACCTCTTATGGTCTAAAATTGGTTAAGACTTGAATTTGAATCTTGGTAAAATATCACAATGTATGAGAGCTTTAAATCCTTGTTTTAAGCAATTTTTCTTGAATAAAGTAGGTTTTTAAACATACTTTCTTGAAATTAAAGAATCTTTAAAGTGTTTGCTTATTCTTTATTTCTTGAATTTTTTATCCAAGAAAGCTTTTTATCCAATTTTCTTTGATTGTTTTCAGGATGAGTACCAAGTTCGAGGTGGAGCAATTTGATGGAAAATGAGATTTTAGTCTTTGGAAGATCAAAATATTGGTCATCCTCCATCAACAAAAGGTTGATTATCCTCTCATGGAGGCTAAGAAAATTTCAGATAGTCTAACGATGGATCAACTAAAGGAAATAAATAAGGTAGTACATAGTCTTACTATTTTACATTTGTCTGACACTATTATACGACAAATGCGTAGTGAGGATGACATAATTAAACTTTGGAGAAAATTGGAATCTACCTACCAAGTTGCATCTATTTCAAGCAAAATTTCTTTAAAGTCTAGTTTCTTTAGCTTTAAAACGGAACCAAACAAAAGCATGAAACATAATTTTAGATGAATTTCATAGAGTAATATCTTAAATGAAAAATATAGGTGAAATTTTTTGGATGAAAATTATGTTGAAATTTTGGTTAATTCTTTGCCTAATACTTATAATGATGTCAAATCTGCTATGAAATTTGGTCGGGATACTTTATCTACTGAAATTGTATTAAGTGCTATAAGAGTTAAAGAACAAGAATCGAAAGAAAACAAAAAGATGAATAGTGAAATCTTGTATGTGAGAGGGAGATTAGAGAACCGAACTAAACATAGGAGCAAGAGTAGGAGTAGATCAAAATCAAAGAGGTCTAATAATAGGAAGTGTTATCATGGTAAAAAAACAAGGCCATATTAGAAGGTTTTGTCCTGATCTTAAGAATAAAAAGTCGTTGGGTAAAGAGAAAGAAGAGTCTAATGTAGTAAACCTAAGCAAGGAGTATAACCAATCCTTAATAGAGAATGGCTAGATTCAGGTTGTTCTTTCCATATGATCCCTAATAGAGAATGGCTAGAAGACTTCCCAATTGGCGTGAGAGGAAAAGTCATGTTATAGAACCGATACTTTTACAATGTAGAAGGCCAAGGTACAAATCACCTTAGGTTTCATGGTGGGAATATTAGGCTTCTAATAGGAGTTAGATACGTACCTGAAGTAAAGAGGAACCTAATATCTTTTAGCATGTTAAACAAGCTAGGATACCTTATTATGTTAGAAGGTTATGTTCTAAAAGTCATGAAGGGCATCTAAGTAGCAATGAAAGGACTTCTTAGGGATATCTTATACACCTTAGAGGGTTCAACGGTCGTAGAGTCAAGTGATTTAATAAAAGAGAGTGATAATTCCAAAACTATTATTTGGCATAAACGTTTAGGTCACATGAGTGACAAGAAATTATGGAGTTAATAAAACAACAAATAATTCATAGTATTAAAAATGTAGACCTAGATATGTGTGAACATTGCATTTATGGTAAAAATAAAAGAGTAAAATTTGGAATATATGCATGCTGACTTATAGGGCCCATCTAATGTTGTACTAATGGAGGGGCTAGATATTTTTTTATCCATTATAGATGATTGTACTAGAAAGATGTGAGTTTATCTTCTTAAAAATAAATCTTGCATATTTAATAAGTTTGTTGAATGGGTATCCTATGTGGAAAATCAAACTGGCCTTAGAGTTAAGAAACTTAGGACTGACAGTGGGCTAGAATTTTGTACCCATGAGTTTAAAAACTACTATAAGTCTAAAGGTATAGCTAAACACTTGACCGCTGTAGGAACACATTAACAACATGGGGTCACGGAGAGAATGAACCGAACCCTTATGAAGAGAGTAAGGTGCATGTTATCTGATTCACAACTTCCTCAAAGGCTTTGGGGAAGTTATTGCAACAATATGCTATATAATCAATAGGAGTCCATCCCCTGCCATAGACCTAAAAACACAACAAGAACTTTGGCAAGATAGTTCTCCCGATCTATCACATATGAAAGTCTTTGGGTGTTTAGCTTATGCTTATTTAAAAGAGGGAAAACTAGACCCAAGGGCTAAGAAATGTGTTTTCCTAAGATATCCCGAGGGTGTTAAGGGATACAAGTTATGGTACCTAGATTCAAACTCACCAAAATTCCTAATAAGTAGAGATGTTTTCTTTAATGAAGATAAAATAGGATATGTAGAAGAGAAAATTGAGTCTACCATTAAAAATCCATCTAGCGTCACTGAAACTGTTTTAGCACCTCCTCCAACCACTTCCCAAATAGATCAAGCAGATGACCCAAGTAGCTGAAGGGAATGACAATCCCCGCGCAGCGGAAGACGATTGAATCGTCGTGGTATCATTATGCTACTTGTTCTTGTTAAAACGATCTAACACTAGATCTAGGCTAAACATGCTGAAAAGGAAGAAATTTATAGCAAGAAGGAGTTTACTTGTTCTAGATAAACTTCAAGAATTTCTTCCTCGGATCACGAACTCTTCGTGCTTCTCGACGATCGCTTCTCTCGTACAAAACGAACACCACCAATGGCCTTCTCGGTTGTTCTTCCTTAGGAAGAAGGAAAGTGGTGGGACTTTTGTTTTGGAAAGGGAGGAAAAATGAGAGAGAATGGAGAGAATTCTTCTTCTCTTCTTTCATGAAAATAAAAAAAATGAGAGAATGAGATGCATTCCTTCTTGCAAGAAGGGTTTATATAGTGGAATTGATGGAGTTAAAATCTCCACATAATTACCACTTTACCACAAGCATAGGTTATGCAAATCTCATTTGCATAACCATATAATATAAGATATCTCATATCTCATATTGCAAATCTCATTTGCAATAATTGTGGATTAATTAAATTGAATCACATCCAATTTAATTTCTCTCAATCAAATTCTCCAATTAGCCCTAATTCAACAATTAAGTTAACCTATAGTTTATTATGAATCTCATTCACATTAAACTATATATTATATCATTCATATCTCATATAAATGACATAAATGTTTCTAAAGTGAAATTGAACACTTCAATTTCATACCAAAACATTAACCCTTCTTTTAACCAAGATTGAGCCAACCGAGGGACCTAATGGACCTACAAAGGATTTGGCTCCAATGATCCGAGATTAACTCACAAACTCTTTGACCCTGTTAACCAACATTCATTAGCTACGGTAACACTCCACTATAGCCCGTAGCTACACTCCGTCGCTGTAGAATATTACGTGTCCACCGATATAACCAATGCCCATGAGTCGACCCTTCACAGGTTGTTCGTAGACACGGATGGGTCAAATTACCGCTTTACCCCTGTGTCTACTTCTTGTTCCTTAAGTCCCCACCGCTTCTTCTAATGAACAACATATTGTGATGGTCCAACCATACACAACACCCTTCTCGGCCGGTGAGAAGGTGGGCGTCATTGTCCAAGCCCGAGACAAGACTTAAGGGAACAACCCTCTAGTTTCCCTAAAGGCGGAACGAGTGAATTCCATCTCGCGTAGTTAAGTTCCCACTCTCTTGGGTTCTATCCCCGAGAAGATAGGCATATTGGGCGAGTAATCGTGACCACCCTCACCCGCATTTCTAGTCGGAGAGACGCACTCGCAGCAGGAGTCCGTAACACGCCGTGATTCGTGTCGAGTCACTAATGGTCATCTACGAAGTTATTAGTTCTTACTGTCAACGGTGTTACATCAATAGGTCTAATAATTCACGGTCCGGTGTTGTACAATCTCATTGCACAGGATGCCCTCACTCGCATGTCAACCACATGAACGAGTCAGATCATTTCGTTTGTATCTAATACAAAGTGGGCCACATCCACAGTGTATCCAGGATTAGGTCTCCAACGCTATCCATATACTGTAGACCGTTCGGGTCATTAACTCGAACGTGATCCTCCCTTTGTGTCCACTACACACCGTTCAAGTTCTAGTTCTCTCATAAATTCAATGACCCTGAAGCTTAGTTTATTGGAAAAGTTTATAAATATTGCGAGACACTAAGTGATGAAATGAATAACTCTTATTAATTTCAAACAATATATTACAAACACGAGATTAGGACAAAAATTCGAACAAACTCCCACTTGGACTAAGCTAGTGGAGAAAATACATTTCCGAAATGTACATAAATTACAATGAAGTAATACAATAAACTAGGGTATTGAATACCCATTTACACATCTCCCACTTGCCCTAGTCAAGAAGCTCTCGAAGACCTAGACTCTCTAGGTGACCCTCAAACACCTTAGCCGTGAGGGGCTTTGTAAATGGATCAGCTACGTTGTGCTCTGACGCTATCTGCGTGATTGTCACGTCTCCGCTGTGCACAATCTCCCGTATCAGATGATACTTGCGCTCAATGTGTTTGCCTCTCTTATGGCTCCGAGGCTCACGTGAATTGGCTACTACACCACCAAGTACCACGTAATGCTGTGATCGATAAGTTTATGTTTGGAACAACTTCCAAATCATCATGAACTTCCTAAGCCAAATACTTTTCTTGCGCCTTCACAAGCCGCAACATACTCCACTTCCATAGTGGAATCAGCGATGCATCCCTGCTTGATGCTTCGCCATACTACAACTCCTCCATTCAAAATGAAGGCTGACCCCAAAGTGGATTTCCTAGAATCCTTATCGGTCTGAAAATCAGAATCCGTGTATCCCGTAAGGATCAAATCCCCACTGCCATACACTAAGCTGTAGTTCCTCGTTCTCCTAAGATACTTGAGGATTGCCTTTACGGCTGTCCAGTGATCTAATCCTTGATTGGACTGATATCTACTGAGAATTCCCTCTTGCATAACGTATGTCGGGCTAGTACACGTGATGGCATACATCGGGCTCCCTACAACACCAAGCATATGGAATCCGTCTCATATCCTCAACATTTTGAGGAGTCTTAGGACACTGATCCTTAGACAAGTGAACCCCATGTCTAAAAGGCAACAAGCCCTTCTTGGAGTTCTGCATCTTATATCTAGACAACATCTTGTCAATATAAGACGCCTGAGACAAGGCTAGCGTTACGTGCTTCCTGCCCGACAACTGGATACCTAGAACATACTGAGCTTCTCCCAAATCTTTCATTTGGAATTGCGAAGCTAGCCACTTCTTAACGTCAGTAAGAAATTCTATCTCATTCCCAATGAGAAGAATATCGCCCACATACAACACCAAAAATGCGACAGTTTTGTCAACGATTTTCTTGTAAACACAAGGCTTGTCAACATTTTAATCAAAGCCATAAGATTTGATCGCCTCATCAAACCTTATATTCCAAGACCTCGAAGCTTGTTTCAGCCCATAAATGGAATTATGAAGCCGGCAAACCTTTTGCTCTTGGCCTTGGGCAATGAACCCTTTGGGCTGGTCCATAGCTTTAATCCACTCGTCTTTGTCATCATCAACCATTGCCTGATCATAGGTCAATGGATCCTCACAGTCATCATCAGGAGCGACAACTGAGGTTTCAGCTAAACCCATGTAGCGATCAGGTTGTCTCACAGTCCTCCCACTACGTCGAGGCATTCCCAACTCTTGGGAACATATTTGACTAGACGTGCTAGGATCAACAACACTTGTTGACGTACTAGCCCCATCAGCAACTCTTGCTGATGTACTGTCCATTTCATTCAACACAATTTTGCTTCTTGGTAAATGATCCCTGACGTGGTCTTCCTCTAGGAAAGTGGCGTTTGTCGACACAAGCACCCTATTTTCCTTAGGATCGAAAAACAGACCACCCCTAGTCTCTTTAGGGTAACCTACGAATAGACACAATTTCGAACGGGGTTCCAACTTTTTCGGGTTTGACACCAACACGTGGGTCGGGCATCCCCAAATTATGAAGTGATGTAAACTGCCTTTACGTCCACTCTAGAGCTCGAAAGGTGTTTCACAAACACTCTTCGACGGAACATTGTTCAAAATATAAACCCGCAGCTCCACCGCGCACTTCAAAAAGAATCGTGGAGACGAGCATAGCTCATCATCGACCGAACCATGTCCAACAAGGTTCTGCTTTCTCCTCTCCGATACACCATTCTCATTGTGGCATACTAGGCGCCGAGAGTTGAGACGTAATTCCGTGTTCTATCATATAGTCCCGGAATTCAATGTCCATGTATTCTCCACCTCGATCCGATCGAAGTGTTTTAAGCGATTTACCTAAGAGGTTCTCAACCTCGCCTTGTACTCCTTGAACTTTTCAAGAGTTTCGGACTTCTTGTGCATTAGGTAAATATACCCATATCCGGAGTAATCGTCATGAAAGAGACACGAAATACTCATAACCGCCCCGAGCTTTAACATTCATCTATTGACCACAGAGGTCGAATGTACTAACTCAAGAGGCTCTTTGGCTCTATATCCTTTTCCACTAAAAGGACGTTTGGTCATTTTGCCTCTCAAGGCATGACTCACACACCGACAAAGAGTTTTTTCCAACTCGCTTAGAAGTCCACTCTTCACTAGTTTCTCAATCCTATTGAGATTAATGTGGCCTAACTGTAGATGCCAAAGATGGGCATTTTCTTTAGGAGAAACTTTTGCTTTCTTAGTTCGTGTTTCTACAGTTTTAAACAATTCAGTATTCAAAACACTTTTGACCGAATTAGGTTTCAAAACATACAGATTATGTTCGAGTGAAGTTGAACAAATAACATTCCCTTTGAAAGAAATAAATGCTTTATTTAATTCAAAAGAAACAGAAATACAATGTTCAATTAAGCAGGAAATTGAAACAAGGTTTCTAGTAAACCCTGGAACTATGTACAAATTGTCCAACAATAAGTACTTCCCGCCAAAATGTAGCTTCACTGGGGCCGATCCATTGCAGAGAGACAAGCTCCCTGATCCAACCCGTAGAGTCACCTCACCCTCTCGCGTGCACGCGTGAATCAATCTCACGAAAAAGAAGAACAAACGTGGTTAGTGGCGCCCAATCCAATATCCAGCAGAGTCACTACTCTCCACTAAACATGTTTCGTCACAAGTAAATCACATTTACCTTGATTCTTCCTCTCGGCCGTAAATTTTGGACGCCCTCTTCCAAAGTCCGCCCCATTGCGGTGGAAACACTTTCCTTTCTCTCGCAACCTCTTTGACATTCTTGCCCTTGTGGCGACCTGGCTCGATCTTTACCCTCTTCATCCTCTTCTTCCCTTTCGGCGTGAAGAAGCAACAGTTTCATCCTGAGGTCGAACCCCCGTGAGATAAGACACAGAGGCAACATTTGCCTCTGCATTCCTTGACCTGCTCAAGGATTGGAAATCTGTAGCTCATTGAGGAGGGTAGTCGAGTATAGCTAATTTTGTTCATAACAACATTGCTCTGAAATCAAGGAAACTCTTCTAAGAGTCTCCAAAATAAAATCGACTGCTCGACTCATCGATCAAGCCCCGTTCATCTCGGCCGATTAAAGTGGGTCATCATGTCTAGAACATATTCACGGACGATTTGACCCTCTTTCATCCGTGCGTTGAAGACGTACTTGAGCGAGTCATGTCGGACGTGAAAGGACTGTTGTCCAAATATTTCCTGCAAGGACTCCATGATCTCCTTAGCAGAGACCATCAGCTCATGCTTCTTTGCCAAGACATCAGACATGCTGGCAATTATGTAGACCTTGGCCTTTTCATTGGGCCCGATCCATCGATCGTGCGCATCGCGAACACTTCATGACGCTGGTCGAGCCCTGCAGATCCGAGGACACTCCTCGATAAAGACGAACTTTATGTCGCCGATTACAAAATTGTGTTTATGTTGTTTTTCCAACTTTGGTAATTATCTCTCACTAACTTATCGGACGCGAGTAATGCTATTATTGCGCTAGATATTTTTAGCTGAAAAATAAGAAAAACTTTGTATTAGTCTCGCAAAAACTTTTTGAAATCCAATCAAGTCTTAGCAAAAATTGTTTCATGATCCCTAGGTCATTCAAAATTTTGCAATGATACCCTAAAGGTTTAGAATGACCGCCACCGAAGGGTGAACAAAACACTCCTCCTCTAGGACGAGACTTTCTCGATCAGACCCTAATCCCAGAATAACTCTTATTCCATTAGGCGTCCAACTACCATTATTCGGTCGAATTCATTAACACTTAACGAATTCTGTGAGTGTCACCCTCAATCTTTAAGTTTCCAAGTATCTGTCCAAACAATAGCCACCAAAGGGTGAACCAAGAAGGAAAATCAACCAGGAAACTGTATCCCTTTCGAGAATTCACGGTGTTCCGACTCCCATGATCAAGCCCTCCGAAGGGATTGTCTGGTCCAGGCCAAACTAGCAGGCAGATCATAGGCGTCTCACAGTGTGAATCGAAAGAAGAGACCGTGGGTCTCGTTTTCACAAGTCCCGCTCCTACTCACTATAAGTACTCTCTCCATCCACGATGATATTGACCTATACAAATGCCACCCGAAGGGGGACGCTCCCATTTGCGCCACGAGGCCAAGTATAGATCTCACGGTGCGGACTCAAAGGAGATTTGTGGTTGGAAATTCAAATGTATCTCATACACTATATTTCTTCCCACTCAGCACTTTAAGTTTAATAGGGATTGACCTAGATAAACTGGCTAAAACTTACCTAAGTCTACCAATATAACTCTTATATGGTATTAACCTAAGTCTATAATCACATTATAACTTAGGTCTAAGTGAGTAAATTAATTAACTCTTAATTAACGACACTCACGAGAATATAACCTAAGAATCTCCGGACCGAATTCACTCCCAGGTCGGTTTCTAGGTAGGGGTGTTCCGCAAGCGTCAACTTAAATACCCCAACCTTAGACAAAACCTTCCTTAGACAGAGTTACTTATCAGTCTCCATTCGAAAGTTATATTAGATTTCCTAATTTCTAATCTTATTAGAAAAAAGAAAACCTAAGTCTAATTATTCAAGTTCTAAACTCTTTAAAACTAATAATTAACTTAGGTTGCATGCATTTCTATGTTATAATGCTTGCTCATTCATCACATGAATAATACTATATTATAACATACATTCATCACATGAATTAAATGCATGAGCATGCTTTTAATTTAAAAATATAACACTTATATTTAAATAAATTAAAACATGCATACATTATATTATAACTCTTATAATATAATCCTATCATCCATACTATATATTATAACTCTTATAATATAAATATGATGCATGAAATGTTTAACCTAAGGTGGGATTTTAAATCTATATGACATACATTATGCACATAGAAATTAATTAAAATATACATCTCATGCATAAAATAATCAAACAGCAAAAATGGACCGGTTTTTGGTACCTAGGGGCAATTATTTAATTAAATAACATTAATATAACATTTATATTAATATTATTTAATTAAATAATTAAATAAATAAATAAATTACAATTTATAAATAATAAAATAAAAATAAATCGAAAATAAACTGCCCACTTTGAGAAATCACGTCCCACGTTCGCGAAATCGCCTCCAAAGAATCGCTCAACAACGCGCGTCCAAATACAGTAACACCGTGGCGCTGTGTAACGCTTGCCGCCTCCAAATGCCGAAAGCTACGTTCTCAACGCCAGCGGCATTGCAACGCTACACCCAGCGTTGCAACGCTGCTCTGCAGCAAGGCCTCCGTCCGCAAGGACAACGTTGAGACGCCAAAAGGCAGCGTCTCAACGCTATCGACAGAATAGCAAACTCTTTGTTGTTCTTCACCAAATTTCTGCCTGTTTTCGCTCCGATTTCTTCACAACAACTTTTGCCACGAACGACCTAGACTTACAGACTCGATTTACAACAAAATGCCCAAAAACAACGGGATCTTACATTGATCTCATCAACATAAAATGTAAATCTATAATGCCAAAAATCGAAAACATCCATTTAAGCAAACCAAAATTCATCTCATGAAATTAAGGCAATTTACCCACCTAATTTTAACAAAACAGTGCATAAATGAAGAACCATCGAAATGGCTCTGATACCAATTGAAGGGAATGACAATCCTCGCGCAGCGGAAGACGATCGAATCGTCGTGGTATCATTTGCTACTTGTTCTTGTTAAAACGATCTAACACTAGATTTAGGCTAAACATGCTGAAAAGGAAGAAATTTACAGCAAGAAGGAGTTTACTTACTTGTTATAGACAAACTTCAAGAATTTCTTCCTCGGATCACGAACTCTTCGTGCTTCTCGACGATCGCTTCTCTCGTACTAAACAAACACCACCAATGGCCTTCTCAGTTGTTCTTCCTTAGGAAGAAGGAAAGTGGTGGGACTTTTGTTTTGGAAAGGGAGGAAAAATGAGAGAGAATGGAGAGAATTCTTCTTCTCTTATTTGATGAAAATCAAAAAAATGAGAGAATGAGATGCATTCCTTCTTGCAAGAAGGGTTTATATAGTGGAATTGATGGAGTTAAAATCTCCACATAATTACCACTTTACCACATAATTACCACTTTAAAATCTCATTTGCATAACCATATAATATAAGATATCTCATATCTCATATTGCAAATCTCATTTGCAATAATTGTGGATTAATTAAATTGAATCACATCCAATTTAATTTCTCTCAATCAAATTCTCCAATTAGCCCTAATGCAACAATTAGGTTAACCTATAGTTTATTATGAATCTCATTCACATTAAACTATATATTATATCATTCATATCTCATATAAATGACATAAATGCTCTTAAAGTAAAATTAACACTTCAATTTCATACCAAAACATTAACCCTTCTTTTAACCCAGATTGAGCCAACCGAGGGACCTAATGGACATACAAAGGATTTGCTCCAATGATTCGAGATTAACTCACAAACTCTTTGACCCGTTAACCAACATTCATTAGCTACGGTAACACTCCACTATAGCCCGTAGCCGCACTCCGCCGCTGTAGAATATTACGTGTCCACCGATATAACCAATGCCTATGAGTCGACCCTTCACAGTTGTTCGTAGACACACGCTGGGTCAAATTACCGCTTTACCCTTGTGTCTACTTCTTGTTCCTTAAGTCCCCACCGCTCCTCTAATGAACAACATATTGTGATGGTCCAACCATACACAACACACCTTCTCGGGCGGTGAGAAGGTTGGCGCCCGTTGTCCAAGCCCCCGGAGACAACACTTAAGGGAACAACCCTCTAGTTTCCTAAAAGGCGGGAATGAGTGAATTCCATCTCGCGTAGTTAAGTTCCCACCCCTACATGTTTTGTCCCGAGAAGATAGCATATTGGGCGAGTAATCGTGACCACCCTCACCCGTATTTAGTCAAAGGACAAACCCTCGCAGACAGGAGTCCGTAACACGCTCGTGATTCGGTCGAGTCACTAATGGTCATCTCACGGTTATTAGTCCTCATCACAACGGTGTTACATCGTGAGGTCTAATAATTCATGGTCCATCTTGTATAATCTCATTACACAGATGCCCCCACTCGCATGTCAACCACATGAACGAGTCGATCACCTCGCTTGTATCTAATACAAAGCGGGCCGCATCCACGCAGTATCCGTGGATTAGGTCTCCAACCCTATCCATATATCAGAGATCAAGCTTGGGTCATTAACTCGAACGTGATTCTCCCCGTGTGTCCACTACACACCGCTCAAGTTCTAGTTCTCTCATAAATTCAATGACCCTGGAGCTTAGTTTATTGGAAAAGTTTATAAATATTGCGAGACACTAAGTGATGAAGTGAATAACTCTTATTAATTTCAAACAATATATTACAAACACGGGATTAGGACAAAAATCCCAACAGTAGCTCCCACTAGATTTGGATATGTTGACCTTATATCATATGCCCTAGTAATAGCTGATGAGTTTATTAACCAAAAACCACAAACTTTCAATGAAGCCATAAATAATGAAAATAAAGATAAGTGTTGGGACGCAATGAAAGAATGGTATGATTTTTTAATAAAGAATTAAACTTGAGTTCTTGTTAACAAACCATTATATGCTAAAATAGTTGGTTGCAAATGGATTTATAAAGTTAAGGAGAACCCTTTAGAGAACAACAAGTCTAGGTTCAAGACTAGGTTGGTAGCAAAAGGATTCACTCAAAGGGAGGGTATAGACTATGATGAAGTTTTCCCCTCTGTTGTAAGACACACCTCTATTAGAATTTTGCTTGCGTTTGTTTCTCACTTTGATCTTGAGTTAGAGCAGATGGATGTAAAACTACTTTCTTGCTCAGTGAGCTTGAGAAGGTCATTTACATGAACCAACCTCCTGGATTTGAAGCTCCCAAACAAGAAAAGAAAGTTTGTCTTCTTAAGAGATCGTTGTATGGATTAAAGCAATCACCACGTCAATGGTATAAAAGGTTTGATTCTTATATGCTATCTATTGACTTTAGTAGGAGTAAATATGATAGTTGTGTTTATTTTAAACAAACTTCTGAAGTGAATATTATCTACTTGTTGCTTTATGTTGATGATATCTTGATTGTTGTAAGTCCATGCATGAAGTTAATAAGTTAAAAACTCTCTTAAAGAAGGAATATGAAATGAAAGACTTAGGCAATGCAAAAAAAATATTAGGAATAGATATTGTTAAAGATCGAAAAGAAAAGAAACTATATTTGTCTTAAAGTAAATATATAATAAGACTAGTTAAAAGACTGAGCATGCATGATAGTAGAAATGTTAATAACTCTTTGGCAAGTATTTTAAACTGTATGTTGATGATTCACCTAAGACTCCAACTGATATTGATGAAATGCATGATATTCCATATGTTAATATTGTTGGGAATCTTATGTATGTCATGGTTTGTACTAGACCTGAGCTTGGTCATCCACTTAGTGTTGTTAGTAGATTTCTTGCTAATCCTAGTATACAACATTGGAATGTTGTTAAATGGATTATGAGATATCTTGCATGTCATACTGATTTATGTCTTGTTTATAGTGGATCAAATATAGTTTATAGTGGATCAAATATAGTTGGATATATTGATGTTGATTATGCTGCTGATATTGATAAATGTAGATATTTGGCTAGATTTGTGTTTAAATTGTTTAATTGCACAATTAGTTGGAAGTCTAGTTTATAGGTATATAGTTACCTTATCTAAAACTGAATCTGAATATATTACATTAACTGAAACTATTAAGAAATCTTTATGGCTTAAGAGAATTCCATTTGAAATATGTTGTAGTGATAATGTTTCTATAATTGTATTATGTGATAATCAAAGTGCTCTACATTTATCTAAAAATCATTATCACCATGAAAGAACTAAACATATTGATGTTAGATATCATTTTGTTTGAGATTGTAAGGAATCGAATTCCAACAACAAAAACGTGTGAATGATTTTGCTTAGGAATTTTGTGGAAATTTCATAAACACGTTTCTAAAATGTAATAAGCATGATAACACGAGTTGGTGATTTACCTTCGTTGTTCTCAACAACAACCTAATCTCTCAATATGATCCAAGCACGAACACCTCCAAAATGATCTTCCCTGCTATTCTCTTGGACAAGATCTGGCTTGTGGGAGCCTTTTCTTTTTGGAAGAAAACTAGAGAGAATAATCACCTTTTCTCTAGAAAAGTGAGAGCCTTTTGAGAGAGAGAGCTTTGGAAGGGAGGATGGAATTGCACACTTTTTTCTCACAAGAGGGTGGCTAGGGTTTCACTATTGTGTTAAGCCTTCTCCATGTATTCATATACATTGATATTTATAGAGTTTAGGATGGAGGTTATTACCTCCATCCATAACTCATATGTTATGTCATAACTCATATGTTATGCCATATGATAACTCATATGTTATTCCATCACCTTTAATTTTATAACATATAAACCATTTTTGTAGTTATTATTTTAATCAAATATCATATATTTGATTAATTCTATTTCTCTCATAATATATATAATATGAATCCAATTCACATTATTATTTGATTCTCAATACAAATATAACATAGAGTTTAATTATGGATTTCATTCAAAATTAACTTTATGTTATATTAATAATAATAAAAAAAAACTTTATGTTATGGTTATATCTCATATAATAGATACATTCTCCCTCGATAATTTAAACCATTCAAATTTCCTCCAAAACTTATGATTCTTGTTTAACCCATGGTTAGCTAGCAAGGGGACCTAATGGACCTACAGATCATGAGCTCCAATGATATGAGATTAATTGATCAAACTCTTTGATCAAGTTAACCGACATTCATTAACTACGAGTCACTCCACTAAATACTCATAGTTGCATTCTCCTCACTGTAGGATAAGTTATGTCCATTGATATAACCAATACACATAAGTCGACCCTTCACGAATTGTTTGTAATCACAGTTAGGTCAAATTACCGTTTTACCCATGTGATTACCTCTTGCTCCTTAAGTACCACTAATCCTCTAATGAACAACTTGTTTATGGTCCAACCATAAACAAAAGTCCTTCTCGGGCCAGTGAGAGGGTGGGGCCCCATTGTTCAAGACCCGGAGTCAACACTTAAGAGAACAACTCCTCTACTTTCCCTAAAACTGGGAAGGAGTGAATTCTATCTTGCCTAGTTAAGTTCCCAACTCCCCACTCAGTTTTGTCCCCAAGAAGGCAAGCTTATTGAGTCGGCAACTCGGGTCACTCTCATCTATGCTAGTCAAAGGGTAACCTCTCGTGGATAGGAGTTCGTAACCCACTCAGGATTAAGGTCGAGTTATTGATGGTCATCTATGAATTATTAAACCTAAATAGTTAACGGTATTATAACATTTGGTTAATAATTCTCGGTTTGGTCTTGTACGAACTCATCGCACATGATACCCCCATTCGCATGTTTCTACATGAACAAATTAGAACAATTCATTTGTATCTAATACAAAGTGGATCGTATCCATAGTGTTACCAGGATGAGGTACCCAGCCTAATCCATATACTATAGACCCTTAAGGTTATTACTTGAACATGATCCACCAGTATGTCTACTACATATTGTTCAAGTTTCATAAATAACCTTGGATGTTAGTGTTGGGGTTTGTGCCCTAAAACTCATAGTTTGTAAATTTTGTTCTGATTAATGTAATAAAGAGTTATTATTTTCAATAAAGAGTTATTGTTCGTTATTTACGATATTGCCATTGTATTAACCGTAAATCAAATCAACTAACACGAAATGAATGTAGTGTGCATATAAAGGATCTCAGTTCGAGATACAACCTAAAAGGTCTATAGTAAGGGGATAAGGTTTGGGTACCTTACCTTGGTAATACTATGGATGTGACCCACTTTGTATTTGATACAAACACTGTGATCCTAATGTGTTCGTGTAGATGACATGTGAGTGGGGATATCCTATGTAATGAGATTGCATAAGACCAAACCGCCAAATAGTAACCACAAGGTGTAACTCCGTTGACTAGTTAGGTTTCTATTTCACTAAGATGGCCTAGGAAACTTGATCTCAATCCTGAGCAGGTTACGAACTCCTGTTTGCGAGAGATTGTCCTTTGACTAGTATGGGTGAGAGTGGTCAGATTCGTCGACTCAATATGCCTACTTTCTTGGGGACAAGACCGAGTGAGCGGTTGAGGACTTAACTTAGCAAGATGGAATTCACTCCTTCCCGCCTATTAGGGTAAGTAGAGGAATGTTCCCTTAAGTGGTGTCTCCATGACTTAAACAAAGGGTCCGACCCTCTCATTGGCCCGAGAGGGACTTCTGTTTGATTGTAGGACCACAAACAAATTGTTCCTTAGAGAAGCACTGATACTTAAGGTAAAAGATGTAACCCAGAGGTAAAACGATAATTTGACCCAACTGGTGTTACGAACATTCGTGAAAGATTGACTTGCTGTTACTGGTCAATATCCGTGGACACAGAAATATACCTGTAGTGAGAAGAGTGCAGCTGCGGGACTTTAATGGAGTGTTCCCGCAGTTAACGAATGGTGATTGGGAGGTTAATGAGATTAACCGAATAATTCTGTATCATTGGAGCTTCTGATCTGTAGGTCCATTAGGTCCACCTTCTAGCTCGTAAAGGATTCTTAGATCGTTTGAATTTGAAATGTTCAAATTCAATTAGGAAATAAACGTTAATGTATATAGATACATTATAATATAAAGTTTTGGAACTTTATATTATAAATTTAATGTGAATATGATTCATATTAAATTATATGAGAGAATTAAATATTTGAAAGAGTTCGGATATTATTTTAAATGTGAATGAGATTCATATTTAAAACTATAGGTTAAAATTTAATGTACATAAGATGTGCATTAAAACTATAGGTTAGAGGAGAAAATTGATTAAATGTGATTTAATCTAAATTTAATATATGATATTTAATTTATGATTAATTAAATATGATTTGATTAATTAATTATATTATTTAATTAATAATATAATTAAATATGTTAAAAAAAAAGGGAACGTGTCAGGAGGACACGTTCCCCATGTCTCCCAACTTTCCATCAATAGGGAGTGGAGAATTACCCTCTGCAAGTGGTTTTTCTTCTCCAATGGGGAGAAGTGAACATTGATCATTCGATTGATTTTAGAATCACAAAATTCTCTCTCTCTAAATTTCTTCCCTTTCACCATCTCCAAGAGTTGGAATCCTTCCCACCAAGGTTGGATCTAAGTGGAACTCAGAGCCATAGGAGGTTTTCGAAATGGTGTTGTACTGTTGGAAAGGAAGAACAGAGGATTTTATTTGGTTGCTGAGTTGCTGTGCAAGAGGAGCAAGGAGTTTCTAAACTGTGAAACTACAAAGGTAATTTTGAATTCCCTCATTAGTTTAAGATTATACAACATGTTTGCATGTTTAGATCCATGCCTAATTAGATAGATTTAATGCTTCATGTTTAGATCCATGCCTAATTAGATAGATTTAATGCTTATTCTTTATTTTTAAACCAATGTACTAGTATTTGGAATAAACCAAAACAAGCAAGTATTTGATCCGTTAAACCACGTTTCCGCTGCTCACGGAGATCAGATTCCCTTCAATTGGTATCAGAGCAATGCTTGTTTTTTTTTTTGTTGAAACAAATTTGCATTGGATAGGTGGGAATTGCATTTGGTGTGCTGTAAAACTAGTTTAGGAAATTTTGGCCTTAGTTTTAATTTCGATTTGATCAAATTAATTGTAAAGGCCCCTGTGTTTTGGGCAATAAAGTGCATATTCGAGTCTGTAAAATTGTTTTGAGTCTTTCGTGACAAGTTTGAAGCAATTCGGGTGAGAAATTGCAAGTTGAAGCTACAGTTTTTTCGAAAAAGAAGCTACTTCGCGTAACTAGAGAAGCGTGCAACGCTGCTTCATCGTTGTTGCAACGCTGAGAAACGATGTCGCTAAAAGAGTCTATATAAAGAAAGCGGAAGCAATTTAGGATCTTGAACACTCTAAGTTGATCAATTTTACAAAATAAAAAACATGCTCAAAACTGGAAAAACAGAGAATGAGAACTCATACCTTTGTAGCTCAAAATACTCCTAATCCGTGGGCAATCTTTGAGCACAAACTAGTTATGGACCACCTCTAGTGTCTTCCCTACTATCCTCAGGCCTTGGAAAAGATTGTGGGATCTTTGATAGAGAGAATTCGAAGAGAGATGAGAGAAAGGTAAGAAAAACGTAAATCAGAAAATTCTGATAAAATCTATTTAATCCATTGGTTTCTTCTTCAATTAAACCAAACCATCAGCTTCTTCAAGCTAGGAGAAGATGACAACATGAAGATGAGAAGGTTAATTGAAGAAAGAGGTGGGCAATTTTGGTGAATTTGACTTTAAAGAAGCTTATTCACCAAAATCATGATTTTGGTCATTTTTCACTCAAAAATGAATTTGAATTTCTTTTTAATTTTAATTCAAAATTAATATAAAATTAATTTTAAATTAAAATTAATTTTTTAATTTAATTAATTAAATAATTTAATTAATTAATTAAAAAATTATTTAATTTAATATTAAATATCAAATTAAATAATTGGACCAAATCCGATTTTTTAAATCGATTTTTCAAACATGAATCTCTATTCATGTTATAAACCGAACCAATATTTAAATCATATTTAAATACGCCCACCTCTTCTTTATCAAAGTTTAATTCATAATTAATCTATGACATGTTAAGTATATCACATATAATTAACGTTTTCTCCCAAAACCGAATTTTAACAATTCAAATTCTTTTCTCTCAAATGTTACAAGGCTTAGTCCGAGCTAGTAAGGGGACTTAATGGACCTACAGATCATGAACTCCAACGATACGAGATTAACCGACCAAACTCTTTAGCTTAGCTAATCAACATTCGTTAACCATCGGGACACTCCACTAAAGCCCAGTGGCTGCACTCTCCTCACTGTAGATATATTTTTGTCCACTCGATATAACCATGATTAGGAAGTCGATCCTTCACAGGTCGTTCGTTATTACAGCTGGGTCAAATTACCGTTTTACCCCTGTAATTACTTCTTGTTCCTTAAGTCCCACTAATCCTCTAATGAACAATTGGTTTGTGGTCCAACCAACAAACTGAATCCCTCTTGGGCCAATGAGAGGGGTGAACCCTTTGTTCAAGACCCGGAGTCAGCACTTAAGGGAACAACCTCTCTACTAATCCCTAAAACGGGTAGGAGTGAATTCCATCTTGCAGAACTATGTTCCCAGCTATCTACCCGGTCTTATCCCTAAAATGGGAGGCTTATTGAGTCGACAATCTCAAGCCATTCTCACCCATGCAAATCTAAGGATAATCCGAATAAACAGGAGTTCATGGCACGCGCAGGATTAAGATCGAGTTACCTAGGTTATCGTATGAATATAGTCAGTTAAGACAGTAAACGAAGTTATAAAGTCTAAGTGACTATTTCTTGGTCCAATCTTATGCAAACTCATTGCATAGGACGCCCCACCCGCATGTCTCTACATGAACGACTAAGGATCACATCGTTTGTACTTTACAAAGCCTGGCCGCGCCCATAGTCCCCCGTGATAAGGTACCCACCATTCTATCCCTATACTTAGACCGTTCTGGTTATAACTTGAACCTAACCCACTTTTATGTCACACATAAGGTTCAAGTATACATCTTATAGCCATGAGTTTTTTATTGGATTCGGGTTTCAAAATATACAATTCACTTTATTCAATAACACCTTTACTGAATAAATCTCAATAACATCTTTATTGATAAATAGAATATACATTCAGTTTACAAACCCACGTGTTTTAGGACATAAAATCCAACAGTCGCAATGCCGAAGGCCCTATCGATAAGGAGATCCAGGGGTCAGCAGCGTTGCAACACTCTCTCTCAGCGTTGCAATGCTACCCCGATACCTGAAGCGGACACATTAGGAGGCGGCGTTGCAACGCTCTCCTCAGAGTTGCAACGTCGTGGCAGCATTTGGGTGAAACAGACCGATTCAGAGGCGGTTCGAGCGGTTCGAGCGGTCTGAGTCCGGTTCTAAGTGTATTGGACCGGTTTTGTAATAAAATTAGTGTAATTTTATTATTTTTTGCACTTTAGGGGCCAAATTGTTTCGGTTTTATGGCTATTTTCTTTAGGAATGCCATTTAAAATTTTTTTCACCTTAGGATAAGCATGTTCATGCAATTTATTTGTATAATTGTTATATAAATATAATAGAAATGCATGATTTAATTTATTTTTCATGAGTAATTGATTATAATTGTTATAATTAGATTATATGAAAAATAAATTGCATGGAGCATGAAATTACTTAGATTAAAATAAAATGTTATTTTATTTTAGTATTTAGCATGATTCAATTAGTTGAATATAGTTCCAATTTGAAATCGTTTGTTAAATTTATCATATAGTTCGTCGTCATAGGTTAATTATTAAAATTTATAAAAGTTATAAAGGGGTTTTAGAAACCATAACCTATAACAAAGAACTGCATGCAAACATACGAGCTTGTGTTAAATAAAATTAGTTTTAAATTGTTTAAAATTAATTTAGACCTAAGTTTAATTTCTAATAGGATTAGAAGTTAGTCTTACATAGTATTTTAAATAGTTTAAAATATAGTAGGACAATAGGACATTGGTTATAAGGGAACTCTACCGGTGATGTTCTGTCTAAGGTTGGGGGTACTTAAGCTAACGGTTTACGAAACACCTCCTACATGAGAACTGACCTGGAGCTTGAGTTGAATTAACCAAAGTCTTGTGTTATATCTAGGTAATTAAGATGTTTATTCACCTATACATAAGGTTAAAAGACCTAGTTATAATAGTTATAATAGGCATAGACTAAGATAGATTCTTTTAGCTGGAATCCGACTAAGTTAAACCTATACCCTTACCTTAGGAACTTCAGTGAGAGAAAACGAGGTGTTCGCATCGAGTTTACTCTCACGTCCTCAAGAGTTCACACCATGAGTTCCATACTTGGCTACGTGGCGTCAATAGGGTGTCCCCCCTATGGTAAGTGTTTGCATGGTTCAATACCAAGGTGAATGAGGGAAGTATCCATACTAAATGGGAGTAGGACGCGTGTCAACGTATCCTACGGTCTCCTCCATTAGTTTGCACCGTGAGATTTCTATAGTCCACCTGCTAGGTTGTCCTGAAACAACCAATCCCTACGGAGGGCCTGACTATAGGGGTTGGAACACCGCGAACTCCAGAAATGGATAGGGTCTCTTATGTAATTTGCCAACATTTATCTTTCTTAATAGTAGTCTGTTGGCTCGGACCTATTGGATCTGAAAATGGTAGGGTCACATTTACGGGATAAGTTAAGCTAGTTAACGAGTCCTTGACCAAACGAACGATAGCTAAGAATCATTGGGACATGAGATGTTTTGGTAGTGAGAATTAGTTGAGATAGTCTCAATTCAGGGGAGGAGTGACTAACCACCCGACGGTGGCTTTTGTTCTAAACCCTTGAAGTATCGTTGCAAAATTAAAGGTTTAATTTAAACATTAGGGTTCTTTAATAATTTTGCTAAAATTGATTGGTGTGTAATGAGTTAAAGGCATAACTAATTAGAACTATTTTTGAAATTCCAGCATGTCGTCATCAATAATAGCCTTACTCAAAAGTAAATGTTTAATTGGCAAGAATTATACTACGTGGAAGTTCAACCTGAATACGATTCTGGTTGTTGACAACTTACGGTTTGTACTTACTGAGGAATGTCCTCAAGTCCCTTTTCGAAACGCTCCCCAATTTGTTAAGGATGCGTACGACCATTGGATCAAGGCAAATGACAAGGCTAAGGTCTACATTTTGGGTACTATTTCTGAAGTTCTGGTTAAAAAGCACGAGGGCATCGACTCAGCTCGTGAGATCATAAGTTCGTTGTAGAATATGTTTGGACAACCGTCTGGATAGCATCGTCACGAATCTCCCAAGTACGTTTATGATAGCACACAAAATGTGCTATCCTTAGGCTTATTTATTGCTAGTTTTATAATTTTTAGGGCTTTTATGTGTTTTAATCATTGAATTTCAGGTTAAGAGTTTAAACAGAACATTTGGAGACATTTTGGATCACTCGAGATCAAATCGAGGTTTTTGGAGCTTAAAATAACATCAAATAGAAAAAGAATGGACAAATCTAGCCAATTGACCCCCCTGCACAGCGTTGCAACGCCGTCCGTGCTGCTTTTGTGCGTTGAAGACCCGTGCAGGTAGCGTTGCAACACTGCCTTGCAACGTCACAACACTACTTCGATAAGGAAGGGGGCGCACAAGGGTAGCGACGTTGCAACGCTGCCCTTAGCGTTGCAACGCCGCCGAGACTTTCATTATTTACACTGTGCCTAGGGCACAGTGTTACAACGTTGTCCCTAGCGTTGCAACGTTGTGCCGATTGCATAAATACAACACTTTTCCAATCTTTCAAAGGGAGCCAAATTTGATAGTTTTTGCACCATAATTTCGAAATACATTCTAGCATTTTTGGAGGTTCGAGATCGTGACAGGAGCTTGGGAACGAGAGACGGACATCGACACATAAGTTTATTTTCTCTTTCTTTTAGATTGTAACACCGTTTAAAGATGTTTCTATAATTTTAGCTTGTTTTTATTGTGATTTAGAGTGGCTAAACGTTGTAGCTAGGATTTGATTTGCATGTTTAAGACTTATTTTCTTATGTATTGAACTGTGTTTTGTTATTTATTTTTGGCAATTCGTTCTTCAATTTTTTGATCTTGTTGGTTTAAATGGACTCGAGAGAAAGAAACTTAGATTAAAGCAAAGTTGTCAAAACTCTTAGAAGTCTGGCATGAGAATGACCTAGAAGTCTATGGGAAACACATAAAGAAGTTTCTTAATGTCGTGCATGCTTTTAAAATTCATCAGAAAACTTTAGAATTTATTGTGTGTGCGAGGCTCACTAAGGATCGAGAGATTCTCTTGAGTATCTTCACTTCTTGTTTATAAATTCATTATGTTAGTTCATTGCATGTGTGAAATAAGGTTTTAACTTGTAAAGGTAATTTCGTCAAATTCTATCATATTCGTGTCTCCAATTGTACATTTATTTTCTATCTTTGTTTTTACTATCCATCAAAGTTTTGTTACTTTTGCTAAAATCGAGAATTAGTATCTTGGTAATTAATTAATCTAGAAACCAATTCCCGAGGACAATACTTGGAACTCTAAAATCACTATACTAAAACATGACTCGTACACTTGCGGTATTGCAATATAATTTTACGCAACAAGTTTTTGGTGTCATTGTTGGGGAATGACGATTATTTAGATTAATTGATATTAGGAGAAAATTCAAAATTTTAGACTAAAGTGTTTGTGTGTTTTTCCCTTTTTGTGATTTTTTCTTATTTGTTTTCTTTCATTTTTATGTTTTCTTTCCTTTTCTAGTTTTTTGTCTAATTCTTGGTTCTTTTTGGTATCTCACAGTGTATGTCCAAGGATAGTGTTGTAGACTTGCACCCTTTTGATCCTGAGATCAAGAGGACCTGTAGGAGACTCCTGAGGCAAGGGAGAGCAGAAATTCAGACAATGGCAGATCAGGAGCTAATCAACAACCCTAAACCCATCAGGGAGTATTTCCAACCTGTGTTTAATTCTGAGCAGGTTGGAATTGTCCATTAAATGCTAATAATTTTGAACTGAAAACTGGGCTTATCCAGATGGTTAGGGAAGGTGCCTTTAGAGGACAAGCCACAGAAGACCCCAATTCACATTTGCAAAACTTTCTAGAAATCTGTGGTACAATTAAATTAAATGGTATTTCTGCTGATAGTATTCGCTTACGTCTCTTTCCTTTCTCTTTGCAGGGTAGAGATAAGGAATGGGTAGGGTCTCTCCCACCAGGAAGTATCACTTCTTGGGAGGAGTTGGCCTAAGCCTTCATGACCAAATTTTTTCCACCTGTGAAAGCTGCTAAGTTAAGGACAAAGATAGGAACATTCAGGCAGCAGGAGGGAGAGCAACTATTTGAGGCCTGGGATCGTTATAAGGACATGCTCAGGAGATGTCAACACCATGGTTACCCAAATTGGCTTCAGGTACAATTATTCTATAATTGACTTGCAGGTAAAACCAGGACCATTTTGGATGCCACTGTTGGAGGGGCTTTCATGGCAAAGACTGTGCCAGAAGCATGTGCTCTCCTAGAGGAAGTGTCAAATGCCAGCTACCAGTGGCCCACAGACAACGACAGATCTAAACCAGTAGCTGAATTGTATCAATTGGATGAGGTAACTTCCCTCAAATCTCATATGGCATCCCTCACTCATGCTCTGAATAATTTTGCAGGATCACCCCAAACAGTGGTGCCCTCTCAATGCTCCCAGACCAATGGAGAATCTACTATGGAGCAAATACATTATCTGAACAATAGAAGCAACACTTATGGAGGAAACCAGACTCAGAATACCCTTCCAACACATTATAATCCAGGTTTGAGATATCACGAAAATTTCTCTTATGCTAACAATAAAAATGTGTTGAATCCTCCTACAAGGTATGCTTCTACATCTAAGAGGAAACCATCTCTGGAAGAAACAGTGAACTCCTTTATTGTTGAATCCAGAAATAGGTCCAACCAGCTGGAGAATACAATCACCAGTCTAATCGGCGTAGTGACCAGTCATGGAGCTGCCATAAAAAATATTGAAACCCAGATCAACCAAATGAATGTATCAATTCCAGCGTTGTAGGAAAGGAAAGAGACACCTTGAGGGAGTTGGGAGGCAACACAAGTTTTAAGTTTTAGTTTTTGTTATTTCATTTTTATTTTAGGTATTTTATGTTTATTAGTTTGTTTGTTTTGCTTTATTAGGTTGTTGTTGATGCCACCTCTCGTTGAAACCCATGCTCCTGTTCAGTGGAACTTCAACTCACGTGTCTTGGCTATCCAAGGAACTTGGAAAATAATAATGATCTCCATCATTCAGGACAGTATCGTTCACTTTTACCCTAATACTTGCTTTGAGCTTATTTTGCAAACATTGGGGACAATGTTTAGTTTAAGTTTGGGGGTGGGACGTTGTTTATATGTTGTGACTGCCCTGAGTACATACTGAATTGCTGATTGATCTTATGCATAAGTATGATTATGATAGCCTAGGATGAGATTTAATTGAAAATTTTTGTGATTCTGCTGAAACTTGAGAGCATGATATGAATTCGAGCTAATTTAAAAATTTTCTTGAGTTTTTCTGCACTATTATGCACATAGCACGTGTTCCTGTAGTCTTGAAATGCTTAAAACAAAGTTATTAGGTTTAGAAGTTTGATGTCACCTCGATAGGTCTGAAAACTGATTTGAGAGTTAAATTGCAGGATAAGGTGAATGACAATATGAAATGCATGATCTGTATAATATTGACATTATGTGAAAGAGTTGTCGTCTGTTTTTGTTGTTTGTTTGTTAAAGAAAAAAAACGTGAGGACAAAAAGAGCTACCTTCACTTTGATCAGTTAGGCCACTCATTGACCGAGTGCTCTAGGTAAGGGTCCCTGCAGTGGATGTGTGAAAGTTAGTGTCCTTGCACAAAAAAAAAAGAAGAAAATAGAAAAATGTGAAAAAAAAAGTGATTAAGTGCTAAGTAGAGTTATTTTTTCTTGAATGTGGGGAGGCTCAAGGATTAGTAGTTATGACCAGTGTAGGGGAAGTTGAATGGAGAGCATAATAAAGTTGATCCGGGCTTAGTAAAAAATGAATGGAACATAGGCTAACCACACACACATGTAAGAACATTTAGGAAGAGTTTTAAATCTTTGAGGCTTGAATCAAATGTATGTATAAGAACAATCTCATGTTTAATTCTGTTTTTGCTCGGGACTAGCAAAAGTTTAAGTTTGGGGGTATTTGATAGCACACAAAATGTGTTATCCTTAGGCTTATTTATTGTTATTTTATGATAATTCCAGGGTTTTTATGTGTTTTAATCATTGAATTTCAGGTTAAGAGCTTAAACAGAATATTTGGAGACATTTTGGATCACTCGAGATCAAATCGAGGCTTTTTGGAGCTTAAAATAACATCAAATGGAAGAAGAATGAACAAATCTAGGCAATTGACCCGAGAAGATGGAGTTGCAACGCCCTGCACGACATTGCAACGTCGTATGTGCTGCTTTTGTGCGTTGAAGACCCATGCAGGTAGTGTTGCAACGCTACCTTGCAGCGTCGCAACACTACTTCGATAAGGAAAGGCGCGCGCAAGGGTAGCGGCATTGCAATGCTGAGGCAACGTTGCAACGCCACCGAGACTTTCCTTATTTACTCTGTACTTAGGGCACACCGTTGCAACGCTGTGCCGATTACACTATGAATACAACACTTTGCCAATCTTTTAAAGGGAGCCGAATTTGATAGTTTTTGCACCCTAATTTTGAAATACACTATTCAATAAGAGAAAAAAGAGCATTCCTTGGGAGCCAAAGCATTTGTGGAGGTTCAAGATCGTGACGGGAGCTCGGGGACGAGGGACCGACATCGACACATAAGTTTATTTCCCATTTCTTTTAGATTGTAACACTGTTTAAAGACGTTTCTATAACTTTAGCTTGTTTTTATTATGATTTAGAGTGGCTAAACGTTGTAGCTAGGATTTGATTTGCATATTTAAGACTTATTTGCTTATGTATTGAACTATGTTTTGTTATTTATTTTTGGCAATTCGTTCTTCAATTCTTTGATCTTGTTGGCTTAAGTGAACTCGAGAGAAAGAAACTTAGATTAGAGCAAGTTGTCAAAACTCTTAGAAGTCTGGCATGAGAATGACCTAGAAGTCTAACGGAAACACATAAACAAGTTGCTTAATGTGGTGCATGATTTTAAAATTCATAAGGAAACTTTAGAATTTATTGTGTGTGCGAGGCTCACTAAGGATCGAGAGATTCACTTGAGTATCTCCACTTCTTGTTTATAAATTCATTATGTTAGTTAATTCCATGTGTGGAATAAGGTTTTAACTTGTAAAGTCAATTTCCTCAAATTCTATCATATGCGTGTCTCCAATTGTACATTTATTTTCTATCTTTGTTTTCACTATCCATCAAAGTTTTGTTACTTTAGCTAAAATCGAGAATTAATATCTTGGTAATTAATTAATCTAGAAACCAATTCCCGAGGACAATACTTGGAACTCTAAAATCACTATACTAAAACTTGACTCGTACACTTGCGGTATTGCAATATAATTTTACGCAACAAGTTTATAACTCTCGTATGAATGAGGGATCTTCGGTGAGAGAACATGTTCTCGATCTGATGGTCCACTTCAACGTGGCAGAAATGAACAGTGCGGTCTTCGACTAGCAAAGTCAAGTGTCCTTCATCCTGGAATCTCTTCTGAAGAGTTTCCTACAATTCCGCAGCAATGCGGTGATGAATAAAATAGAGTACAACCTGACTACTCTCCTCAATGAGCTACAGACTTTCCAGTCCCTTATGAAGAATAAGGGACATGTTAATGGAGAGGAAAATCTGTTCGCCCATTCCAGAAGGTTCCAGAAGGGTTCATCCTCTGGGACTAAGTCTTGCAGTCCATCTTCTAGGCTTTAGAAGACCAAAAAGAAGAAGATAGGAGGGAAATGGAAGGCACTCGCTGCTGCAGATAAAGGCAAAGGAAAAGTCAAAGTTGCAGATAAAGGAAATATTTCCACTGCAACGTGGACAGGCACTGGAAGCAAAACTGCCCAAAATACCTTACTGAGCTCAAAGAGAAGAAAGCTAAATTCGATTTACTTGTTCTTGAAACTTGTTTAATGGAAAGTGATGATTTTACTTAAATACTTGATTCAGGAGCCACTAATCACGTTTGCTCTACTTTACAGGAAACTAGTTCATTCAAGGAGCTCGAAGAGCGTGAGATAACGCTCAGGGTCGGAACGGGAGACGTTGTCTCAGCTCGTGTAGGAGGAGATGCCAAACTGTTTTTTAAAGATAGATTTTTATTATTGCAAAATCTGTATATAGTTCCTAGAATTAAGAGGAACTTGATATCTATCTCTTGTCTAATTGAATATGGATATTGTATTTCTTTTTCAATTAATGAAGCATTCATTTCGAAAAAGGGTGTCAATATTTGTTCTGCTAGATTAAAAAACGACTTGTATGTACTTAAACCGAACCAAACTAAAGCAATCTTAAATCATGAGATGTTTAAAACTGCGAATACTCAAAGTAAAAGGCAAATAATTTCTCCAAATAATAATACCTATCTTTGGCATCTTAGACTTGGTCACATAAATCTCAACCGGATTGAGAGATTATCTAAGAATAGACTTCTAAACAAGTTAGAAGATTATTCTTTACCTCCTTGCGAATCTGGCTTAGAAGGTAAAATGACTAAGTGACTTTTTACTGGAAAAGGTTATAGAGCCAAAGAGCCCTTAGAACTTATACATTCGGATCTTTGTGGTCCGGTGAATGTTGAAGCTCAATGAGGGTACGAATATTTCATCTCTTTCATAGATGATTATTCGAGGTATGGTTATCTATACCTAATGCATCATAAGTCTGAGGGTCTTGAAAAGTTCAAAGAGTATAAGGCTGAAGTAGAGAATGCATTAGGGAAAAGCATTAAGACACTTTGATCCGATCGAGGTGGAGAGTATATGGATCTAAGATTCCAGTACTATTTGATAGAACATGGAATCCAATCTCAACTCTCAGCACCTAATACACCTCAGCAAAATGATGTATCTGAAAGGAGAAATAGAACCTTGTTAGACATGGTTTGATCTATGATGAGCTATGCTCAATTGCCTGCCTCGTATTGGGGTTACGCAGTTGAGACTGCGATTCAAATCTTAAACACTGTTCCATCAAATAGTGTTTCAGAAACACATTTTGAGTTGTGAAAGGGGTGTAAACCTAGTTTACAACACTTCAGAATTTGGGGTTGTCCGACACACGTGCTGGTGACAAACCCAAAGAAAATAGAACCTCGTTCAAGATTATGCCAATTTGTTGGCTATCCCAAAGAAACGAGAGGTGGTCTTTTCTACGACCCACAAGAAAACAAGGTGATTGTATCGACAAACGCCACTTTCTTGGAGGAAGATCACATGAGGAACCATAAATCGTGTAGTAAGTTAGTATTAAATGAAGCTACAGATGAGTCAACAAGAGTTGTTGATCAAGCTGGACCTTCATCAAGAGTTGATGAAGAAGCCGACATATCGAGTCAATCTCGTCTTTCTCAATCGTTGGGAATGCCTCAACACAGTGGGAGGGTTGTTTTCCAACCTGACCGCTACTTGGGTTTACCTGAAACACAAGTTGTCATACCTGATGATGGTGTAGATGATCCATTGTCTTATAAACAGGCAATGAATGACGTAGATAAGTTTGAGAACTTTAAATGGAGTCGATGTACTTCAATTAAGTTTGAGAACTTATAGAGCAACCTGAAGGGGTAAGACCCATAGGGTGCAAATGGATCTATAAGAGAAAGAGAGATGCAACCGGAAAGGTACAAACCTTTAAGGCAAGACTTGTAGCAAAGGGTTTTACCCAAATGGAGGGAGTTGACTATGAGGAAACTTTTTCCCCTATTGCTATGCTTAAATCTATAAGGATACTCTTGTCCATAGCCGCATTTTATGATTATGAGATTTGGCAAATGGACGTCAAGACTGCCTTTTTTAATGGTAATCTTGACGAGAGCATCTATATGTCTCAGCCCGAAGGGTTCATAACCCAATGTCAGGAGCAAAAAGTTTACAAGCTCAATCGATCCATTTATGGGTTGAAACAACATCAAGATCTTGGAACATAAGATTTGATATTGCGATCAAAACTTATGGTTTTGACCAAAACGTTGATGAGCCTTGTGTTTACAAGAGGATCATCAACGACAAAGTAGCTTTCTTAGTACTTTATGTGAATGATATCCTACTCATTGGGAATGATGTGGGATACCTAACTGACATAAAGAAATGATTGGCGACCCAATTCCAAATGAAAGATTTGGGAGAGGCGTAGTATGTTCTTGGGATTCAAATTTTCAGGAATCGCAAGATCAGAATGCTAGCTCTGTCTCAAGCATCTTATATCAACAAAATGTTAGCCCAATATTCGATGCAGAATTCCAAGAGGGGTTTATTACCCTTCAGGCATGGAGTTCATATGTCTAAGGAATAGTGTCCTAAGACACCTCAAGAGGTTGAGGATATGAGACTATTCCCTATACCTCTGCAGTAGGTACCTTAATGTATGTTATGTTGTGCACGAGGCCAGAAATTTGTTATGCAGTGGGAATAGTCAGTAGGTATCAATCCAATCCATGGTCAAACCGCAGTTAAAAATATCCTGAAGTATCTTAGGAGAACGAGGAACTATACACTTGTGTATGGACTAAGGATTTGATCCTTACTGGATACACTGATTCTGATTTTCAGACCGATAAGGATTCTAGGAAATCCACATCAAGATCAGTTTTCACCCTTAACGAGGGAGTTATAGTGTGGTGAAGCATCAAGCAGGGATGCATCGCTGACTCCATAATGGAGGCAGAGTATGTCGCTGCTTGTGAAGTAGCTAAAGAGGTTGTTTGGCTAAGAAAATTCCTTACTGATTTGGAAGTTGTTCCAATATGGATTTTTCCATCACCTTATACTGTGACAATAGTGGTGCGGTAGCCAATTCGAAGAAACCTCGCAACCACAAGCAAGACAAGCACATTGAGAGGAAGTATCACCTGATACGAGAGATAGTGCAACGAGGAGATGTGACAGTCACGAAGATCGCTTCGGAGCACAACATAGTTGATCCGTTTACAAAGACTATCACGACTAAAGTGTTCGAGGGTCATCTGGAAACTCTAGGTCTACGAGATATGTACATAGCCTAATCTAGGGCAAGTGGGAGATATGTAATGGGTATATGGATGCCCTAGTTTATTGTATTTTCTATCTCTGTAACCACTATTTTAGATTGTAATGTACCCCACTAGAGTTTTAGTTCAAGTGGGAGTTTTTTGGGGTTTGTGCCCTTAAACTCGTAGTTTGTAAATTTTGTTCTAATTAATGTAATACAGAGTTATTATTTTCAATAAAGAGTTATTGTTCGCTAAATCTAATAAACTAACATCCATGGCTATAAAATGTCTCTTGAACTGAATGTAGTGTACATATAAATGATATCAGTTCGAGATACAACCTAAAAGGTCTATAGTAAGGGGATAAGGTTTGGGTACCTTACCTTGGTAACACTATGGATGTGGCCCACTTTGTATATGATACAAACAGTGTGATCCTAATGTGTTCGTGTAGATGACATGTGAGTGGGGATATCCTATGTAATGAGATTGCATAAGACCAGACCGCGAAATAGTAACCACGAGGTGTAACTCCGTTGACTAGTTAGGTTTCTATTTCACTAGGATGACCTAGGAAACTTGATCTCAATCCTGAGCAGGTTACGAACTCCTGTTTGCGAGAGATTGTCCTTTGACTAGTATGGGTGAGAGTGGTCAGATTCGTCGACTCAATATGCCTACTTTCTTGGGGACAAGACCGAGTGAGCGGTTGAGGACTTAACTTAGCAAGATGGAATTCACTCCTTCCCGCCTATTAGGGTAAGTAGAGGAATGTTCCCTTAAGTGGTGTCTCCAGGACTTGAACAAAGGGTCTGACCCTCTCATTGGCCCGAGAGGGACTTCTGTTTGTTGGTAGGACCACAAACACATTGTTAATTAGAGGAGCAATGGTACTTAAGGTAAAAGATGTAACCCATGGGTAAAACGGTAATTTGACCCAGCTGGTGTTACGAACATTCGTGAAGGATTGACTTGCTGTTATTGGTCAATATCCGTGGACACATAAATATATCTACAGTGAGAAGAGTGCAGTTGCAGGACTTTAGTGGAGTTTTCCCGTAGTTAACGAATGGTGATTAGGAGGTTAATGGGATCAACCGAATAATTTCATATCGTTGGAGCTTCTGATTTGTAGGTCCATTAGGTCCACTTTCTAGCTCGTAAAGGATTGTTAGATCGTTTGAATTTGAAGTGTTCAAATTCAATTAGGGAATAAACGTTAATGTATATAGATACATTCTAATATAAAGTTTCGGAACTTTATATTGTAAAATTAATATGAATATGATTCATATTAAATTATATGAGAGAATTAAATATTTGAAAGAGTTCAAATATTATTTTAAATGTAAATGAGATTCATATTTAAAACTATAGGTTAAAATTTTGTGTACATAAGGTGTGCATTAAAACTATAGGGTAGAGGAAAATTTTGATTAAATGTGAATTAATCCAAATTAAATATATGATATTAAATTTATGATTAATTAAATATGATTTGATTAATTAATTATATTATTTAATTAATAATTTGATTATTTAATTAATAATATAATTAAATAAATTATATAAAAAAAAGGAACGTGTCATTGACACGTTCCCCATGTCTCCCAACTCCCCATCGATAGGGAGTTGGGAATTTCCCTCTGCAAGTGGTTTTTCTTCTCCAATGGGGAGAAGTGAACACTAATCATTCGATTGATTTTGGAATCATAGAATTCTCTCTCTAAACTCCTTCCCTTTCACCATCTCCAAGAGTTGGAATCCTTCCCACCAAGGTTGGATCTAAGTGGAACTCATAGCCATAGGAGGTTTTTCAAGTGGTGTTGTCCTGTTGGAAAGGAAGAATAGAGGATTTTATTTGGTTGTTGAGTTGTTGTGCAAGAGGAGCAAGGAGTTGCTGAACTGTTAAAGTACAAAGGTAATTTCAAATTCTCTCATTAGTTTAAGATTATACAACATGTTTGCATGTTTAGAGATCTGCCTAATTAGATTAGATTTAATGTTTATTCTCTGTTTTTAAACCAATGTACTGGTATTTGGAATAAACCAAAACAAGCAAGTATTTGATCCTTTAAACCACGTTTCCGCTGCTCACGGGGATTAGATTCCCTTCAGTTAGTTTATTGGATTTAACTCCAAGCAATTCAAGAAATTAATCAAATAACTCTTTATTTTATTTAAATAAATTCTATTACATCCACGAGTTTAGGGCATAAATCCCAACAGAGATGTCATTAATGATGGTTTAGTTTCTGTTAAAAAGGTTGCTACTGATTTAAATGTTACAAATATGTTTAACGATGTGATAAGTTCAACCTTTGTGTAAGAATGTTGCAACTTGATAATGGAGGATAAATTTTTTTTTTAGTCTTCTATGGATGCGACCCACTTTGTATTTGATACAAACGAGGCGATCCAGCACGTTCATGTATTTGACATGCAAGTGGGGGCATCCTGTGCAATGAGATTGTACAAGACCGAATCGAGAATTGTTAGAACACTCTAGTAACGTCGTTGATAGATTAGGCTAATAATTCGCAGATGACCATTAGTGACTCAACCTGAATCCTGAGCGGGTTGCGAACTCCTGTCTGCGGGGGGTTTATCCTTAAACTAGTACGGATGAGAGTGGCCACAACTGCTGACTCAATAAGCCTACCTTCTCGGGAATAAAACCTCGTAAGGAGTTGGGGACTCAACTTCGAGAGAAAGAATTTACTCATTCCCGAACTAGGGTAAGTAGATAGGTTGTTCCCTCAAGAGTTGAATTCAGATCTTGAACAATGGGGCCACTCCCTCTTGTTACCTGAGAGGGATATTGTTTATGGTCGGACCATAAACTTGTTGTTCATTAGAGGATCAGTGGTGCTTAAGGTGCAAGAAGTAATCACAGTGGTAAAACGATAATTTGACCCAACTATGACTACACGACCTGTGAAGGGTTAATTCATGGGCATTGGTTAAATCAATGGACACAACTTGTCCTACAGTGAAGAGAGTACAACTACGAGTCTTTAGTGAAGTGACTCGTAGTTAACGGGATCAAAGAGTTTGATTAGTTAATCTCATATCATTGGAGCTCATGATCTATAGGTCTAATAGGTCCCTCGGTTGGCTTAACATGGAATTGAATGAGGGTATAAAGTTTTGGAATAAATTTGAAGGGTTCAAATTCAATTTAGGGATTATGTCAATTATATATATGATATAATTGATATAATATATAGTTCAATGTGAATATGATTCATAATGAACCTAATTATGTCTAATTATGGAATTAAGGCATATATTGAGGAAATAATTTGAGAGACAACCACATTATATAAATATGATTTACATAATAAGGTATTTGATACCTTATATTATGCATTTATGCATAATTAGTGGAGTTAGTGACAAAATGGATGGAGAATTTGTCTCCACCCACATTGCCTATAAAAGCATCCTTTTGGATGCATTTTGAAACACTTGACGCATTTGCTAAATTTTGAAATTCTAGCAAACAACACTTCTCTCTACTTTCCCTAATCCGAAAAAAGGAGATGAGATCCAACCTCTCTCCCTCTCCAAGAGAACAACCGAGAAGGCTTTTTGGTGGTGTTCGAGTATTTGATCGTAAAGAAGAAGAGATCGTTGACGGGAGAGAATTATGCGAAGAATCGGACTTCAAAGGTAATCCCCTAATTCACATTATGCTTTGAAATGCATGCTTAGCTAGGTTTTACGTTTTTGTGCATTTTCTATGTAACACAATAGAGAGCAAACGTGATCATTCTTTTCCGCACGGGATTCGATTCCTTTCAATTGGTATCAGAGACACTCTTGCTCTTGATTATGTTAGGAATTTCTCACAAACTAGGTGGGTATAGCATTCAATTTAGAGAAATTGTATGTGGTTTGCAAAATGGATGTTTACATGATTTGGCATTTTAGATTTACAATTCAATTGAAATGTTCAATGTAAGGGCCCGTTGTTTTAGGCAAAATGTATTGTAAATCGAGTCTGTAAGTCTATGTCGATCGTGGCAAAGTGTTGTTGTGAAGAAACGGAGCGGAATCGGGCAAAATGGCAGTGTGCGCGCGCGAAAAAGGAGCGTAGTGGAGTGCTTTTAGGCGGCAATTTCTTTTTTTCTCATTTTTTCCTATTTATTTATTATATATTAATTATAATTAATATAATTTGATTATATTAATTTAATTAATTTTTAGGATGCCAAATTATGGTTTATTTTGCTATTTTAATTATGAAATTGTTGTGTATTTATTTATGTGCATAATGTATGCCATTTAGATTAAAATCCCACCTTAAGTTAAGCATATTCATGCATCATATTATAATATAAGATGTTATTGTTGGGATTTTTGTCCTAATCTCGTGTTTGTAAATTACTGTTTGAAATTAATAAGAGTTATGTCTACGAACAACCTGTGAAGGGTCGACTCATGGGCATTAGTTATATCAGTGGACACGTAATATTCTACACTTATGGGAGTACAGCTACAGGCTATAGTGGAATGTTACTGTAGCTAATGAATATTGGTTGACTGGGTCAAAGAGTTTGACAGGTTAACCTCATATCATTAGAGCCCGTCACTGTAGGTCCATTAGGTCCCTTGGTTGGCTCAATATGAGATAAAAGAAGGATTAATGTTTTGGCATGAAATTGAAGTGTTCAATTTCACTTTTAAGAGTATTTATATCATTTATATGAGATATAGATGATATAATATATAGTTTAATATGAATGAGATTCATAATAAACTACATGTTAGCCTAATTGTTGAATCAAGGGCTAAATGGAGAAATTAATTGAGAGAAATTAAATTGGATGTGATTCAATTTAATTAATACACAATTATTGAGATATGAAATATCTTATATTATGTGATTATGTAAATGAGATTTACATAACCTATAGTTGTGGTAAAGTGGTAATAATGTGAAGTTTTGAACTCCATCATTCCACTATTTAAACCCCTTTGCAAAAGGGTTTTGTTAAGCTAAGCTAAGAGAAGCCAAGTTGTCTTTTTGGATTTTGCCCTAAGAATCCAAAAGTTATATTCTCTCTACTCTCTCAATTCTCTTCACCTTCCAAAACACAAAAGTTCCCACCAACTTCCCTTCTCCAAAAGAGAGCAACCAAGAAGATCTATTTTGGTAGTGTTTGGGATCCGATCGTGGGAAGAGTTCATTGAGATCGAGGAGCACGAAGAATCGTGATCTGCAGGAGAGATTGTTGAATTGGTCTACAACAAGTAAGTAAGTATGTTCTTCTTGGCTGCATAATTTAGCATGTTTAGCCTAGATCTAATAGCTAGATCATTTTAATAAACACATGTAGCATGATGATGCCACGACGATTCGATCGTCTTCCACTGTCATGAGGATTCTCATTCCTTCAATTGGTATCAGAGCCATTTCGATGGTCATTCATCTATGCAATCGCTTTTATTAAGATTTAGGTGGGTATTTTACCATATTTTCATGAGATGAATGTTTGGTTTGCGAAATGGATGTTTTCGGTTTTTGGCACTAGATTAGATTTACAATTATGTTGATGAGATCAATGTAAGGGCCCGTTGTTTTGGGCAATTTTGTTGTAAATCGAGTCTGTAAGTTCGGGTAGTTTGTAGCAAGAGTTGCTGTGAAGAAATCGAAGCGAAAACAGGCAAAAAACTGGGGGAAAAACAGCAAGAAGAATGTTGTCTGTCGATGGCGTTGAGACGCTGCCCAACGGCATCTCAACGTCGTGCTTGCGGTCGGAGGCTATGCAGCACGATGGCGTTGCAACGCCGATAGCGTTGAGAACGCGCCTCGACGCTATAGGCGACAGCGTTGCAACGCTGTGTACGTTGCAAATTAAATGCGGGCGACGTGGGTGGTTTTTGTCCGTTGATATTTATTATTTTTCAGTTTTTTTTATATAAAACGTTTTTTAATTTATTTATTTCATTATTTCATTAAATATTATTAATATAAATGTTATATTAATTTTATTTAATTAAATAATTGCCCCTAGGTGCCAAAAACTGGTCCAATTTTGCTATTTAATAATTTTATGCATGAGATGTATAATTTTAATTAATTTCTATGTTCATAATGTATGACATATAGATTTAAAATCTCACCTTAGGTTAAACATATTCATGCATCATATATATATTATAAGAGTTATGATATAGTTTGCATGATAGGTTATGTTATAAGAGTTATAATGTAAATAAATGCATATTTAATTTAATTAATATAAGTGTTATATTTTTAGATTAAAGTATGCTCATGTATTTATATTCATGTGATGAATGATATTATGTTATAGTATATAGTTATTCATGTGATGAATGTTCAAACACTATAACATAGAAATACATGCAACCTAAGTTAATTATTAGTTTTAAAGTGTTTAGAACTTGAATAATTAGACTTAGGTTTTCTAATTTTCTAATTATATTAGAAATTTAGGAAATCAAATATAATCTTTGAATGGAGATTGATTAGTAACTTGTCTAAGGCTGGGATATTTAAGTTGACGCTTGCGGAACACCCCTACCTGGAAACCGACCTGGGAGTGAATTCGGTCCGAAGATTCTTAGGTTATATTTACGTGAGTGCCATTAATTAAGTGTTAATTAATTTTCTCATATAGACCTAAGTTAATAATGTGATTATAGACTTAGGCAAAATACCATATAAGAGTTATATTGGTAGACTTAGGTATTTTTTAGCCGATTATCTAGGTCAATCCCTATTAAAATTAAAGTACTAAGTGGGAGGAAATATAGTGTATGAGATACATTTCAATTTCCAACCACAAATCTCCTTCAAGTCCGCACCATGAGATCTATACTCGGCCTCGTGGCGCAAATGGGAGCGTTCCCCTTCGGGTGGCATATGTATAGGTCAATATCATCGTGGATGGAGAGAGTACTTATAGTGAGTGGGAGCGGGACTTGTGAAAACGAGACCCATGGTCTCTTCTTTTTCGATTCACACCGTGAGACACCTATGATCTGCCTCGCTAGTTTGGCCTGGACCAGACAATCCCTTCGGAGGGCTTGATCATGGGAGTCGGAACACAGTGAATTCCCGAAAGGGATACAATTTCCTGGTTGGTTTTCCTTCTTTGTTCACCCTTCAGTGGCTATTGTTAGGACGGATACTTGGAAACTTAAAGATTGAGGGTGACACTCAAAGAATTCGTTAAGTGTTAATGAATTTGACCGAACAATGGTAATTGGATGCCTAATGGAATAAGAGTTATTCTGAGATTAGGGTCTGATCGAGAAAGTCTCATCCTAGAGGAGGAGTGTTCTGCTCACCCTTCTATGGGCATCATTCTAAACCTTTAGGGTATCATTGCAAAATTTTGAATGACCTAGGGATCATGAAATATTTTTGCTAAAATTAGATTAATTTTCAAAAGGTTTTTGTGAGACTAATACAAAGTTTTTTTCTTAAATCTTCATCTAAAAATGTCTAGCGCTATTATAGCTTTACTTGCTTCCGATAAGTTAGTGGGAGATAATTACCAGAGTTGGAAAAACAACATCAATACAATATTGGTAACTGACGACATAAAGTTCGTGTTGTCTGAGGAGTGTCCTCAGATGCCGGGCGCGACCGCATCGCGAGTTGTTCGCGATACGCATTTATCAATGGATCGGGGCCAATGAAAAGGCCAAGGTCTACATAATTGTCGCATGTCCGATGTCTTGGCAAAGAAGCATGAGCCGATGGTTTCCGCTTAAGAAATCATGGAGTCCTTGCGCAGAAATGTTTGGACAACATTCCTTTCAGTCCGGCATGACTCGCTCAAATACATTTTCAACGCTCGGATGAAAGAGGGGTCGTCTGTCCGTGAACATGTTCTAGACATGATGACCCGCTTTAATCTGGCCGAGATGAATGGGGCTTCGATCGACGAGTCGAGCCATGTCAGTTTTATCATGGAGACTCTTTCGAATAGTTTCCTTCAGTTTCGTAGCAATGCTGTTATGAACAAAATTAGCTACAATCTGACTACCCTCCTCAATGAGCTACAGACTTTCAAATTTTGAACAGGTCAAGGAATCTGAGGCAAATGTTGCCTACAGGTCTTATCACAGGGGTTCGACCTCTGGGACAAAATCTGTTGCTCCTTTACGCCCGAAAGGGAAGAAGAGGATGAAGAGGGGTAAAACTGACCGAGTTGCCGCCCAGAAGGGCAAGAAGGTCAAGGAGGTTGCAGAGAAAGGAAAGTGTTTCCACTGCAATGGAAGCGGACAATGGAAGAGAAACTGTCCCAAATTCCTGGCCGAGAGGAAGAATCAAGGTAAATGTGATTTACTTGTGGTAGAAACATGTTTAGTGGAGAGTAATGACTATTCCCGGATATTAGATTCAGCGCGCTACTAACCACGCTTTGTTCTTCTTTTTCGTGGATTGATTCTGCAAACACCGCGAGAGGGTGAGGTGACTCTACGGGTTGGATCCGGGAGTTTGTCTCTTTGCAAAGAATTGGCACTGAGTGAAGTTGCATTTTGGCGGGAAGTACTTATTGTTAGACAATTTGTACATAGTTCCAGGGGTTTACTAGAAACCTTGTTTCTATTTCCCGCTTAATTGAACATCAGATTTCAGCTTTCTTTTGAATTAAATAAAGCGTTTATTTCTTTCAAAGGGAATGTTATTTGTTCACTTTCACTTGAAAATAATCTATATGTTTTAAAACCCAATTCGGTTATAAGTGTTTTGAATACTGAATTGTTTAAAACTGCGGAAACACAAACTAAGAAAGCAAAAATTTCTCCAAAAGAAAATGCTCATCTTTGGCATCTACAGTTAGGCCACATTAATCTCAATAGGATTGAGAAATTAGTGAAGAGTGGACTTCTAAAACGAGTTGGAAGAAAACTCTTTGCCAAGATGTGAGTCATGCCTTGAAGGCAAAATGACCAAACGTCCTTTTAGTGGAAAAGAATATAGAGCCAAAGAGCCTCTTGAGTTAGTACATTCTGACCTCTGTGGTCTGATGAATGTTAAACCTCGGGGCGGTTATGAGTACTTCGTGTCTTTCATGAGACGATTACTCCAGATATGGGTATATTTACCTAATGCATAAGAAGTCCAAACTCTTGAAAAGTTCAAGGCGTATAAGACTCGAGGTTGAGAACCTCTTAGGTAAATCGCTTAAAACACTTCGATCGGATCGAGGTGGAGAGTACATGGACACTGAATTCCAGGACTATATGATAGAACACGAAATTACGTCCCAACTCTCAGCACTGGTATGCCACAGCCAGAATGGTGTATCGGAAAGGAGAAACAGAACCTTGTTGGACATGGTTCGGTCGATGATGAGCTATGCTCGCTCTCCCCGATTCTTTTTGGGGTACGTAGTAGAGATCATGCGTTTACATTTTGAACAATGTTCCATCAAAGAGTGTTTGTGAAACACCCTTTGAGCTCTGGAGTGGACGTAAAGGAAGTTTACATCACTTCAGAATTTGGGGATGCCCACCCATGTGTTGGTGTCAAACCCAAAAAGTTGGAACTCCGCTCAAATTGTGCCTATTCGTAGGTTACCTTAAAGAGACTAGGGGTGGTCTGCTTTACGATCCCAAGGAAAATAGGGTGTTTGTGTCGACAAACGCCATTTTCTTAGAGGAAGACCACGTCAGGGATCATTTACCACGGAGTAAAATTGTATTGAATGAAATGGACGAAGACATCGCCAAGAGTTCGATAAGGCTAGTACGCCGAAGCAAGCGCGTTGTTGACCCTAGCACGCCTAGTCAAATCCGCTCCCAAGAGTTGGGAATGCCTCGACGTAGTGGGAGGACTCGTGAGACAAAATTCCGATCGCTATATGGGTTTAGTTGAAAGCTCGGTTGTCGCTCCCGACGATGATCGTGAGGATCCATTGACCTATGATCGGAAATGGTCGATGTTGATAAAGACGAGTGGATTAAAGCTATGGACCAAGAAATGGAGTCTATGTACTTCAATTGCATGCTCGAGCTTGTGGATCAACCAGATGGGGTAAAACCTATTGGTTGTAAATGGATCTACAAGCGTAAACGTGGCGTAGATGGGAAGGTGCAAACCTTCAAATCCCGACTAGTGGCAAAGGGTTTTACCTGTGTGAAGGGGTTGACTATGAGGAGACCTTTTTACCCGCTGCCATGGTAAAGTCAATCGTGATCCTTCCGCCATCGTCGCGTATTATGACTACGAGGTATGGCGGATGGATGTCAAGACACCTTTACTCGAATGGCAAACTTGATGAGACCATCTACATGGACCACCCCAAAGGGTTCATTGCCCAAGGCCAAGAGCAAAAGGTTTGTTTCACTTCATAAGTCCATTTATGGACCAAAACAAGCTTCGAGGTCTTGGAATATAAGATTTGATGAGGCAATCAAGTCTTATGGCTTTGATCAAAATGCCGAAGAGCCTTGTGTCTACAAGAAAATCGTTGACAAAACTGTCGCATTTTTGGTGTTGTATGTGGACGATATTCTTCTCATTGGGAATGAGATAGAATTTCTTACTGACGTTAAGAAGTGGCTAGCTTCACAATTCCAAATGAAAGATTTGGGAGAAGCTCGGATGTTCTAGGTATCCGAGATAGTCCGAGACCTAAGAACAACATGCTTGCCTTGTCTCAGGTGTCTTATATTGACAAGATGTTGTCTAGATATAAGATGCAGAACTCCAAGAAGGGCTTGCTGCCTTTTAGGCATGGGGTTCACTTGTCTAAGGATCAGTGTCCTAAGACTCCTCAAGATGTTGAGGATATGAGACGCATTCCATATGCTTCAACTGTGGGGAGCTTGATGTATGCAATGTTGTGTACTAGGCCCGACATTTGTTATGCAAAGAGGAATTGTCAAGAGATATCACCCAATCCAGATTAGATCACCGGACACCAGAAAGACAATCCTCAAGTATCTTAGGAGAACGAGGAACTACACTTTAGTGTATGGGCGTGGGGATTTGATCCTTACAGGATACACGGATTCTGATTTTCATACCGATAAGGATTCTAGGAAATCCACTTCGGGGTCAGCCTTCGTCTTGAATGGAGGAGTTGTAGTATGGCGAAGCATCAAGCATGGATGCATTGCTGATTCCACTATGGAAGCAGAGTATGTTGCGGCTTGTGAAGCCTTAGGTTAACTTGACCTAGTTGCATCTTATGCAACTATATATATAAGGAGATAGGGATGGAAATTACCATCCTATCCCTCTTTCATTCTCTCTTTAGTATATAGTTAATATGTGAATCCAATTCACATTAAAACTATATATTATATCAATTATATCACATATAATTGATATGACATCTCATATACGAAATTGAACACTTCAATTTCATTCTTAACTTTATATCCTCAATATTACCATGTTGAGCCAACGGAGGGACCTAATGGACCTACAGTTCATGAGCTCCAATGATATGAGATTGACTGATCAAACTCTTTGATCCAGTTAATCAATATTCATTAACTACAAGTCACTCCACTATAGACTTGTAGTTGCACTCTCCTCACTGTAGATAATATTGTGTCCACTGATATAGTCATTACCCATGAGTCGACCCTTCACAAAGTTGTTCGTAATTACAGCTTGGGTCAAATTACCGCTTTACCCTCGTGATTACCTCTTTGTTCCCTAAACACCACTGATCCTCTAATGAACAACAAGTCTAAGGTCCTACCTTAGACTCATACCCTCATAGAGGGTGGGCCCCGTTGTTCAAGACCTGGAGTCAGTTCTTAAGGGAACAACCTATCTAATTCCTTTGTGTAGGAATGAGCGAATTCCATCTTGCACAGTTAAGTTTCCAGCTACCTATGAGGTTCTATCCCTGAGAAGGTAGGCTTATTGAGTCTGCTACAGGCCACTCTCACCCATACTAGTCTAAGGACAAACCCCTATAAGGAGGAGTTCTTAACTTGCTCAGGATTCAGGTCGAGCCATTAATGACCATCTATAAATTACTAGTCTTATTCATTACAATTGTTGTTACATCGTTAGACTAATAATTTGCGATCCATCTTTTATATGAACTCTTCATACAAGATGCCCCACTCGCATGTCAACTACATGAATGAGTTGGATTACCTCATTTGTACTAATTACAAAGTGGGTCGCATCCATGGTGTTACCAGAATGAGGTTTCCAACCTCATTCTTATTCCATAGACCATTTAGGTTATATTCTTGAACTCAACCCAAATAGTGTCCACTACACTGATATTCAAGATATAAGTTATAACCTTGGAGCTTAGTTTATTGGATTTATAAAGCAAGACTGTAATTTTATCAAAACAAATAAACCTTTATTTAATTGATCAAAATTACACAAGTTTAGGGCATAAATCCCAACAATCTCCCACTTGACCTAAAGCTTGTGGAGTACTAAAACATTACAGTAATGTAAATACAATAAACTAGGGCATTTAAACCCCTTTGTACAAAATACTCCCATTTGCCCTAGTTGGGGAAGACTTGTAAACCTAGACCTTCAAGGTGACTCTAAAAAACTTTAGCCGTGAGAGCCTTTGTAAAAGGATCAGCAATGTTGTGCTCTGAGGCTATCTTCGTGACAATCACGTCTCCTCTATGCACGATCTCCCGGATGAGATGATATTTTCACTCAATGTGCTTTCCCCTCTTGTGACTTCGGGGTTCCTTCGAATTTGCCACAGCGTGATGGGCAAAGTCATATTTGGAACAACTTTCAAATTTAGCATGAATTTCCTTAACCAAACGGTCTCTTTAGCTGCTTCACAAGTTGCTACATATTCGGCCTTCATAGTAGAATCAGCCATGCATCCTTGCTTGACGTTTCGCCATACTACAACTCCTCCGTTAAGAGTGAATACTGACCCTGATGTAGATTTTCGAGAATATTTATCAGTCTAAAAGTCAGAATCCGTGTATCCTGTAAGGATCAGATCCTTAGCCCCATACACGAGCATGTGGTTCCTTGTTCTCTGAAGATACTTAAAGATTGTCTTAACCGTTGTCCAGTGTTCAAGTCCTGGATTGGATTGATACCTACTGACCATCCTAACTGAAAAACAGATGTCAGGCCGAGTACACAACATAGCGTACATTAGGCTCCCAACAACCGATGCATAAGGAATCTGTCTCATATCCTCAACTCCTTGAGGTGTCTTAGGACACTGTTCCTTAAACAAATGGATTCCATGTTTAAAAGGCAACAAGCCCTTTTTGGAATCTTGCATCTTAAACCTTGACAACACTTTGTTTATGTAAGATGTTTGAGACAAAGCTAGTGTTTTATTCTTGCGGTTTCGGACAATCTGGATCCCAAGAACAAACTGTGCATCACCTAAATCTTTCATTTGGAACTGCGTAGCTAGTCATTCCTTGATGTTAGTAAGATAACCTACATCATTCCCAATAAGTAGGATATCATCCACATAGAGAATTAGGAATGTGACAGAACTATTGATGATTTTCTTGTAGACACAAGGTTCATCATCATTCTGGTCAAAACCATAAGATTTGATTGCTTGATCAAATCTTATATTCCAGGACCTAGAGGCTTGTTTCAGTCCATAAATCGACCTTTTAAGCCTGCAAATCTTTTGCTCTTGTTCTGGTTCAATGAACCCTTTGGGTTGGTCCATGTAGATGTTTTCCTCAAGATTGCCATTCAAAAAGGTTGTCTTGACATCCATTTGCCATACCTCATAGTCATAATATGCGGCAATGACAAGAACGATACGGATAGACTTTACCATAGCAACAGGTGAAAAGGTCTCCTCATAGTCAACCCCTTCAACCTGGGTATAACCCTTTGCTACTAGTCTAGCTTTAAAGGTTTGCACCTTCCCATCTACACCACGCTTTCTCTTGTAGATCCACTTACAACCTATAGGTTTCACCCCATCAGGCTTATCTACAAGATCCCAAACAGAATTGAAGTACATAGACTCCATTTCTTGGTCCATGGCTATGACCCATTTGTCTTTGTCAACCATTGCTTGATTATAAGTCAATGGATCCTCGCAGTTGTCATCTGGTATAACAACTTGGATTTCAGCTAAACCCATGTAACGGTCAGGCTGTATTAAAACCCTCCCACTACGTCGAGGCATACTAAACTCTTGAGATGGACTCTCTTGACTAGACAAACTAGTATCAACAACTCTTGTTGACGTACTAGTGTTCTTAGCAACCTTTGCTATTGTTCCGTCTAATTTACTCAACACTACTTTACCTTTTGGTTTGTGGTCCCTTATGTGGTCCTCCTCTAATAAAATGACATTTGTCGACACAAAAACCTTATCTTCCTTAGGATCATAGAATAAACCACCTCTTTTTTCTTTTGGGTAGCCTACGAATAGGCACAATTTTGAACGTGAATCCAACTTCTTTGGATTTGTCACAAGCACATGTGCCGGATACTTTCAAATTTTGAAATGACATAAACTACCTTTACGCCCTTTCCAGTTTCATAAGATGTTTCAGAAACACTTTTTGAGGGCACATTATTCAAAATGTATACTGCAGTCTCCACTGCGTAACCCCAAAAGGAACTAGGGAGATGAGCATAACTCATCATTGATCGAACCATGTCCAACAAGGTTCTATTTATCCTTTTCGATACACCGTTTTGTTGTAGTGTACCGGGAGCTGAGAGTTGGGATGTAATTCCATGTTCTATCATATAGTTTTGAAATTTTAAATCCATTTACTCTCCACCTCGATCCGATCGAAGTGTTTTAATAGTTTTAACTAATTTATTTTCAACCTCAGTTTTGAATTCTTGAACTTTTCAACTGCTTCAGACTTGTGGTGCATTAGGTAAATATGCCCAAATCTAGAATAGTCATCTATAAAAGAGATGAAATATTCATATCCTCTCCTGACTTTAACATTCATCAGACCACAAAGGTCTGAATGTATAAGCTCTAGAGGATCTTTGGCTCTATAACCTTTTTCATTAAAAGGTCTTTTAGTCATTTTGCCTTCTAGGAAGGATTCACATATCGGCAAAGAGTTTTCTTCAAACTCGTTTAGAAGTCCGTTCTTTACCAATCCCTCAATCCTATTGAGATTAATGTGACCCAATCTTAGATGCCAAAGATGAGCATTTTCTTTAGGAGAAACTAGTTCGTGTACTTGCAATTTTGTATAATTCACTGTTAAAACTATTTTAACTGAATTAAACCGTTTGCAAATAATTCTCAAGAAGAGCAACACATAGTACAATACTTTTCCAATGAAATAAACACTTTATTCAATTGAAAAGAAAATGAAGTACAATGTTCGCTAAGGCAAGAAATAGAAATAAGGTTTCTAATAAACTCTTAAGCTACATGTTATCAAATAACATCTTTTCTTTGCCAGACGATTGCTCTTTATTTGCTCCTTTTCCTCTTCTTCTGTATCTTCTTAAGTTCGTAAGTCCGGTCATAGCTTTTTAGTCCCAGAGGATGAATCCTTCTGAGAACTTTTGGAATAGGCAAACAAATTTGCCTCTCCATTTTGTTGTCTCTTATCATCCATAAGAAACTGATAATTCTGCAGCTCATTTAGCAGAGAAGTCAGATCATACTCTATGTTGTGAATCGCTGCATATGCTATGGAATTGCAGAAAACTCTTCGGAAGAGATTCTAGGATGAAAAAAACCTGACATTTCTCATCTATGACCGCTTCGTTTAATTCTGCTATGTTGAAGTGGGCAATCAGATTGAGAACATGTTCTCTCACTGACGTTCCTTCCTTCATGCGTGCGTTGTAAACGAATTTTAGGGCTTCATGTCGAATTTGTTTGGACGGTTGTCTAGACAAATTTAGCACAAAATCCATGATCTCACGAGCTGAGACCTTGCCTCCACCTCCCCGCTAAAACATCGTGTATGCTAGCTGGGATATAGGCTTTTGCCTTTTCGTTGGCATTGATCCAGCGGTCATATGCATCCTCAACAGCTTGAGATGCATTTTGAGCAGGAAATTGAGGACACTTCTCATTGAGAACGAACTTAAGATCATGTGTAACCAAGATTATGTTGAGTTCATTCCTCCAAGTCATTATGTTCTCTCCGATTAACTTTTTCATACCCAATAAGGAAATTATAGAGCTAGATATTTTTGCTTAAAATTTACAAACAAACTTGTATGAGTTTCTTGCTATAACTCTAATCCAATCATGTTTTAGCTAATTATCAAAATGATTCCTAGGTCATTTATAACTTTCAATGATACTCCAAAGGTTTAGAATGTATGACACCGAAGGGTAATAAAAAACACTCCTCCTCTGGATCAAGACACTCTTGACCAAAACATAATACCGTAATAACTCTTATTCCTATAGGTTTTAGTTACCATTTTTCTACGTAATACATACACAACTTATGTACCCTGGTGAGTGTAACCCTCTGTCTTTATATCCCGCAGTCTCCATCCAATAAAATTCGCCAAGGGAGTGACTAGATTGAAAAATAGTCTAAGGAAATCTTTATCCCTTTCGGTGTCTCACAGTGTTTGATCCCCTATGATCAAGCCCTCCAAGAGATTGTCTGGTCCAGGCCAAACTAGCAGGCTGACCATAGTGGTCTAACGGTGTAAACCGACAAAAGAGACCGTAGGTTTTTGTTTTCACTAAACCTGTTCCCACTCACTATAAGTACCCTCTCCATTCACCTTGATATTGACTCATACAAACACCATCCGAAGGGGGACGCTCCCGTTTGCGCCACGAGGCCAAGTATGAGTCTCACGGTGTAAACTTCCCGGAGATAACGTAGGTGGGAAAATATGTATCTCATGCACTTTTCCTCCCACTGAATACTTTAAAGTTATAGGAATCTTACTTAGGCTAAAACCCGGCTAATGGTTTTACCTAACTCTATCAATGTAACTCTTATATCGATAATCAATATAACTCTTATATTGATTTTATCCTAAGTTTGTTAATATAACTCTTTATATTAAACCTAGGATTTCTAGTTTATTAACCCCTTAATAAACCTGCTGACGCTACTGTAATTTATAAACTCTCTAATTAAATTTCACTCTCAGTGTCGCTTCCTGTGTAGGGTGTTCCGCTTCCAATCACCTTAAATACCTCAAATTTAGACAGAACTTTCCTTAGACAGAGTTCCTCTTTTAATCATAGCTTATAAATTACTTGGTTCCTAATTCTAATCTAATTAGAACAAGATAACCTAAGGTCTATTATTTCCAAGTTCTAAACATTTTAAAACTAATAAATAACCTTAGGTGACATGCATACTATGTTATAGTGCTTGATCATTCATCACATGAATAATAAGACATTCATAGCATAATCATCTCATGATATATAATGCATGTCAATGTTGTCCATAAATTAATATAACAACTTTATATTAATTAATCATGCAAACTATATAATATAACTCCTTATATTATAAATGATGCATGAAAATGCTTAACCTAAGGTGGGATTTCTAAAATAAAAGCATACAGTATGCATGGCAATAATTACACAACAATTACATAATTTAAATAGTAAAATAAGACCAATTTTGGCACCCTAAATTTAATTTTAATTAATATAATCTAATTATATTAATTTAAATTAAATATATTAAATATAAAACGTTTTTATAATTAATATATATAATAAAACTGAATTTTCGCTCGTTGCTCATTCGCGTGAAACGCATGTGGCGCTGGGTAACGCCGCGCTTGTCTGCTTACGCGTTGGAGCGCGTTGCTAAAAACACCTTCGGCGTTAGTAACGTCAAGGCGCGCGCTGCAACGCCGCCTCGATGCGCGCCTCTCTCGCAAGCGCGGCGTTACTGCAACGCCGCATTACAGAGCGCACATGGAATCTGCTATTCCTTGCTCGTTTTCGCTCTGATCTTCTCAGCAACCACTTTGCCTTGATCGACACGGATTTACAGACTTAATTTACAATTAAAAATGCCCAAAACACCGGGCCCTTACATTGAACGATTCAATGGAAATTGTAAATTTAAGTGCCAAAATTAAAACCATCTAATTTGCAAAACCGTTCATACATCTCATGCAAAAACAGTAAATCCCACTTCGTTCTTGAAAAATTCAGAACGTAAATCAAGAACGCAATTGGGCTCTGATACCAATTGAAGGGAATCGAGTCCCGCAGCGGAAGCGATTGTGAATCGCGCGTTCTTTATTTAGTTACTAAGATTTCATTCAAGAACAAAACAACTAGATTAAGCATATAAAACTAGATGGACAACAAGAAATTGTACCTTTGAAGAACCTTTCTTCAAATGCTCCTCTTCTCTCACGATCAAGATCTCAGCAACACGAACCATGAACGGACTAAGACACGACCACTAGATCTTCTCCGTTGTTCTCTAGGTGAGGGAGGAATGTGGGTTCCCTTTAGGTAAGATGAGATGTTGTGAGAGAGAGAGATTGTGTTTTGGAACCTTTCCAACAACACAACAAAGCCTTAGGTTAACTTGACCTAGTTGCATCTTATGAAACTATATATATAAGGAGATAGGGATGGAAATTACCATCCTATCCCTCTTTCATTTTCTGTTTAGTATATAGTTAATATGTGAATCCAATTCACATTAAAACTATATATTATATCAATTATATCACATATAATTGATATGACATCTCATATACTGAAATTGAACACTTCAATTTCATTCTTAACTTTATATCCTCAATATTACCATGTTGAGCCAACGGAGGACCTAATGGACCTACAAACCATGAGCTCCAATGATATGAGATTGACCGATCAAACTCTTTGATCCAGCTTAATCAATATTCATTAACTACAAGTCACTCCACTATAGACTTGTAGTTGCACTCTCCTCACCAGAGATAATATTGTGTCCACCGATATAGTCATTACCCATGAGTCGACCCTTCACAAAGTTGTTCGTAATTACAGCTTGGGTCAAATTACCGTTTTACCCCTGTGATTACCTCTTTGTTCCTTAAGCACCACTGATCCTCTAATGAACAACAAGTCTAAGGTCCTACCTTAGACTCATACCCTCATAGAGGGCGGGGCCCCATTGTTCAAGACCTAGAGTCAGTTCTTAAGGGAACAACCTATCTAATTCCTTAGTGTAGGAATGAGTGAATTTCATCTTGCATAGTTAAGTTTCCAGCTACCTACGAGGTTCTGTCCCTGAGAAGGTAGGCTTATTGAGTCGGCTACAGGCCACTCTCGCCCATACTAGTCTAAGGACAAACCCCTATAAGCGGGAGTTCTTAACTTGCTCAGATTCGTGTCGAGTCACTAATGACCATCTATAAATTACTAGTCTTATCCTCGTTAACTGTTACACAATCGTTAGACTAATAATTTCATGGTCCGGTCTTGCATGAACTTTTCATACAGGATGCCCCCACTCGCATGTCAACTACATGAATGAGTTGGATTACCTCATTTGTACTAATTACAAAGTGGGTCGCATCCATGGTGTTACCAGAATGAGGTTTCCAAACTTATTCTTATACTATAGACCATTTAGGTTATATTCTTGAACTCAACCCAAATAGTGTCCACTACACTGATGTTCAAGATATAAGTTATAACCTTGGAGCTTAGTTTATTGGATTTATAAAGCAAGACTGTAATTCTATCAAAACAAATAACCTTTTATTTAATTGATCAAAATTACACAAGTTTAGGGCATAAATCCCAACATAAGGTTCGTCCTCGGGGACCAAATCTGTAGTCTCGTCTTCTTCAGGCCTGAAAGGGAAGAAGAAGAATGTGAAAAAGGTGATCAAAGGGAAATAAGCTGACCGTGATGCCGCCCAGATGGGCAAAAAGGTCAAAGACGCTGCAGAAAAAGGAAATGTTTCTACTGCAACGTAGATGGGCACTGGAAGCGTAACTGCCCCAAATACCTACTCGATAAGAAGAAAGAAAGTAAATTTGATTTTCTTTGTGTCAAAACATGCGTAGTGGAGAGTGACAACTCTACCTGGATATTGGATTCAGGGGCCACTAACCACGTTTGTTCTTCTTTTCAAGGAACTAGTTCCTGACAACAATTGTAGGAAGGGAAGATAACACTTAGAGTTGGAAATGAGGATGTTGTCTCAGCTATTGCAGCGGGCACGGTAAAGCTGTTGTTTGGCAAGAAAACATTGTTATTAGATAACGTGTATGTAGTTCCAGGGTTTACTAGAAATCTTATTTCTATTTCTTGCCTTATTAAATAATGTATTTCAATCTCATTTCAATTTAATAAAGCGTTTATTTCTTTGAAAGGTATGGAATTGTGTATTGATCTACTTGAAAATAATTTGTATGTTTTAAGGCTTAATTCAGTTAAAATGGTTTTAAACATTGAATTATTTAAAACAGCAAATACGCGAACTAATAAAAAAGAAAAAAGTTTCTCCTAAACAAAATGCTTATCTTTGGCATCTAAGGTTAGGTCATATAAATCTCAATAGCATTGAGAGATTAATGAAGAACGGACTTCTAAGCGTGTTAGAAGAAAGTTCTTTACCTGTATGTGAATCGTGTCTTGAAGGCAAAATAACCAAACGACCTTTTGGTGGAAAATGTTATAGAGCCAAGGAAACCTTGAAGCTTATACACACAGACCTTTGTGGTCCGATGAGTGTTAAAGCCCGAGGTGGGTATGAATACTTCCTCTCTTTTATAGATGATTATTCAAGATATGGATACATTTACCTAATGCATCACAAATCTGAGGCACTTGAAAAGTTCAAGGAATATAAAACTGAGGTTGAGAATCTTTTAGATAAATCCATCAAAACACTTCGATCTGATTGAGGTGGAGAGTATATGGACCTTGAATTCCAAGACTATATGATAGAACATGGAATAACGTCCCAACTCTCAGCCCCTGGTATGCCACAGCAAAATGGTGTATCGGAAAGAAGAAACAGAACCCTGTTAGACATGGTTCGGTCGATGATGAGTTATGCTCATCTCTCTGACTCGTTTTGGGGTTATGCAGTGGAGACTGCAGTGTACATTTTGAACAACGTTCCTTCGAAAAGTGTTTCTGAAACACCTTACGAACTCTGAAAAAGACGTAAAGGCAGTTTATGTCATTTCAGAATTTGGGGATGTCCAACCCATGTGCTAATGACAAACTCGAAGAAATTGGAACCTCGTTCAAAATTATGCCTATTTGTGGGCTACCCAAAAGAAACGAGAGGTGGTCTATTTTTTTATCCTAAGGAAAATAGGGTGTTTGTGTCGACAAACGCCACTTTCCTTGAGGAAGATCACATCAGGGATCACAAACTTAAAAGTAAAATTGTGTTAAAAGAGTTAGACAGTACGACAGTAAAGGTTACTGATAATACTAGGAAGTCAACAAAAGTTGTTGATCCTAGCTCGTCTAGTCAAAGTTGTCCATCTCAACAATTGAGAGAACTTCAACATAGTGGGAGGGTTGTTATACAGCCTGATCGTTACATGGGTTTGATTGATACCCAAGTTGTCACATCTAGTGATGACAGTGAGGACCCATTGTCTTATGATCAAGCAATGGATGACATTGACAAATACGAGTGGATTAAAGCCATGGACCAGGAAATGGAGTCTATGTACTTCATTTCGTTTGGGATCTTGTGGATCAACCTGATGGGGTTAAACCCATAGGTTGTAAATGGATATATAAGAGAAAACGTGGTGTAGATAGAAAAGTGCAGACCTTCAAAGCTAGACTCGTGGCAAGGGTTAAACCCAACAAGAAGGGGTTGACTATGAGGAAACCTTTTCTCCTGTTGCCATGATCAAGTCTATTTGAATCCTTCTTGCCATTGTTGCATATTATGACTATGAAGTATGGCAAATGGATGTTAAGACAGCCTTTCTGAACGACAATCTTGACAAAAACATCTACATGGACCAACCCAAAGGGTTCATTGAACAAGGCCATGAGCAAAAGGGTTGCAAGCTTAAACGATCCATTTATGGGTTGAAACAAGCCTCTAGGTCTTGGAATATAAGGTTTGATGAGGCTATCAAATCTTATGGCTTTTATCAAAATGTTGATGAACCTTGTGTATACAAGAAGATAATCAACAATATTGTCGCTTTTCTAGTGTTATACGTGGATGATATCCTACTCATTAGGAATGATGTAGGATTCCTCACTGACATTAAAAACTGGTTGGCTACGCAATTCTAAATGAAATATTTGGGAGAAGCGCATTTTGTTCTCGGGATCCAGATTCTCCTAAACAGCAAAAACAAAACACTAGTCTTGTCTCAAGCATCCTACATCGACAAAATGTTGATTCGATATAAGATGCAGAACTCCAATAAGGGTTTATTACCTTTCAGGCTTGGGGTTCATTTGTCTAAGGAACAATGTCCTAAGACATCTCAAGAAGTTGAGGACATGAGACGAATCCTTTATGCATCAGTTGTAGGTAGCCTCATGTATGTTATGTTGTGTACTAGGTCCGACATCTGTTTTGCAGTTGGGATTGTCAGTAGGTATCAATCCAATCCAGGATTAGATCACTGGACTGCAGTAAAAGCAATCCTCAAGTATCTTAGGAGAACGAGGGACTATATGCTCGTGTATGGGGCTAAGGATTTGATCCTTACGGGATACACGGACTCTGACTTTCAGACCGATAAGGATTCTAGGAAATCCACATTGGAGTCAGTGTTTACTCTAAATGGAGGAGCAGTAGTTTGGCGAAGAATCAAGTAAGGATGCATTGCTGACTCCACTATGGAGGATGAGTATGTACCAGCTTGTGAAGCGGCTAAAGAGGCGGTTTGGCTGAGGAAGTTCATGTCCAATTTGAAAATTGCTCCAAATATGAACCTCTCAATCACTCTTTATTGTGATAACAACAGTGCAGTGGCCAACTCGAGGGAACCTCGAAGCCACAAAAGAGGAAAACACATTGAATGGAAGTATCACTTGATACAGAAAATTGTGCACCGAGGAGACATGATCGTCACGAAGTTAGCATCGGAGCACAATGTTGTTGATCCATTTACAAAGACTCTCACGGCTAAGGTGTTCAAGGGTCACCTAGAAACTCTAGGTTTACACATTTGTACTTGACTAGGGCAAGTGGGAGTATTGTATCAAAGGGTATTCAATGCGCTAGTTTATTGTATTTGCATTATTGTAATGTTCTATGCAATCCACTAGCTTTAGGACATGTGGGAGTTTGTTGGGATTTATGCCCTAAACTCGTATATTTGTAATTATTTAAGGAAATGAATAAAAGTGTTATTTTTCCTTCAATCTTGTATTCTCGCAAATTACAAACTTAAATTCAATGAACTAACCTCCAAGGTCACATTTAGAAGATCTTGAACAGTGTGTGTGGTTGACACACATCTAGGATCAAGTTCAAGTAAAAGACCCGAATGGTCTATAGTACATGGATTAGGTTGGGAACCTCATCCTGGAAACACTATAAATGCGACCCACTTTGTATTTGATACAAACAAGGGGATCCAGCTCGTTCATGTAGTTGACATGCGAGTGGGGGCATCCTGTGCGATGAGATTGTACAAGACTGAACCGAGAATTGTTAGACCACTCTAGTAACGTCGTTAATAGATTAGGGCTAATAATTCACAGATGACCATTAGTGACTCAACCTGAATCCTGAGCGAGTTGTGAACTCCTTTCTGCGGGGGTTTATCCTTAGACTAGTACGGGTGAGAGTAGCCATAGCTGACGACCCAATAAGCCTACCTTCTTAGGGATGAAACCTCGTAGGGAGCTGGAGACTCAACTTCGCAAGAAGGAATTCACTCGTTCCCGAACTAGGATAACTAGATAGGTTGTTCCCTTAAGAGTTGAATCCAGGTCTTAACAACGTGACCCCTCCCTCTTGTTGGTCCGAGAGGGATATTTTTTATGGTCGGACCATTAACTTATTTTTCATTAGAGGATCAATAGTGTTTAAGGTGCAGGAAGTAGTCACAGGGGTAAAACGGTAATTTGACCCAACTATGACTACGAACGACCTGTGAAGGGTTGATTCACGGGCATTGGTTAAATCAATGGACACAACTTGTCCTACAGTGAGGAGAGTGCAGCTACGAGTCTTTAGTGGGGTGACTCGTAGTTAACTAATATTGATTAACGGGATCAAAGAGTTTGATTAGTTAATCTCATATCGTTGGAGCTCATGATCTGTAGGTCCATTAGGTCTCTCGGTTGGCTGAACATGGAATTGAATGAGGGTATAAAGTTTTGGAATGAATTTGAAAGGTTCAAATTCAATTTAGGGATTATGTCAATTATATATATGATATAATTGATATGATATATATTTCAATGTGAATATGATTCATAATGAACCTAATTATGGAATTAAGGTGTATATTGAGGAAACAATTTGAGAGACAAAAAATTGAATTTGACCAAATTCAATTTCTCGACATTATGTAAATATGATTTATATAATAAAGGTATTTGATACCTTATATTATGCATTTATGCATAATTAGTGGAGTTAGTGGAAAAATGGGTGGAGAATTTATCTCCACCCACATTGCCTATAAAAGCATCATTTTGGATGCATTTTGAAACACTTGATGCATTTGCTAAATTTTGAAATTCTAGCAAACAACACTTCTCTCTCAAATTCTCTCTACTTTCCCTAATCCCAAAAAGGAGATGAGATCCCACCTCTCTCCCTCTCCAAGAGAACAACCGAGAAGGCTTTTTAGTGGTGTTCGAGTATTCGATCGTAGAGAAGAATAAATCATTGACGGGAGGGAATTACACGAAGAATCGGTCTTCAAAGGTAATCCCCTAATTCACTTTATGCTTTCAAATGTATGCTTAGCTAGGTTTTACATTTTTGTGCATTTTCTATGTAACACAATTGAGAGCAAAGGCAATCATTCGCTTCCGCACGGGATTCGATTTTTTTCAGTCATTTATTTGAAAATTGTCCTTATAATCTTGATTCTTTATGTTATGGATTTCTACCCATATTTGCAAATCAACATCAGTACCAATGTTTCCAACAAGAGAAGATGATTCCAAAAGAGCCTACCATTGAAGAACTTATCATGGAATACATGGTAAAGCAGGATGTTGTGATACAGAGCCAAGTTGCATATCTACAGAATTTGGAGATCCAGTTGGAACAAATTGCTAATGAATCGAAGGACGAGTCACGAGGAATCTTGCTCAACAATACAGAGACTTCCAAATAAGAGGAAGAAGAAGAATGTGAGGCGGTAACACTTCAAGCTGAATTTGAACATGAAGACCTTAAACTCCCAGTTGAAGCACAATACATTCCAATACTTGAAAGCAATGAGGAGCCAAAAGGGAGAGAAGAAGAACCACCTCAAGAAGAGAAGGAATCACCAATGGAAGTGGAAGTGAGCTATGCAATTGTCGTTTCACAGCAAACAACATCCAAAGAGCTCTTGATGCTAGAATCACCTGTGTCCACTTATTGCAACTTACAAGAAAGAATAAATGAAAAAAAATGCAAAAAAAGAGAGCAGGGTAGATGACAATTTGCAAAATGTAATACAAGTTGAAACCGCAATTTCTATTTTCAACGACTTATGTAAAGCTCTTGAGCAAGCAAGACCCGTTGTAATGAAAGCACCTCGATTAAGGCTAAAATCTCGTCCATCATCAAGATCAAAGTGCGAAATGAAGGAACATGGTTGCAGCCTCCCTACTGGAATAGGATAAGTTATCTTTTCGTTAATTTTCTTTTTTAAAAAAAACACAAAAAAAATCTTTATTTCTATCAATTTAGAAATTATTGGACAAATTCTATCTGAGGAGGGATCCTATCTAGGTTGAGGTACTTAAGCTAACCATAGGGAACACCTCTACTTGGAGATCTACCTGAGAAATTGTCTGAGAATTTCAAAAGGTCGAAAGAAAATAAGGAAAACAAAAAAAAAATGTGCTTACGAGAAAAGTATATTTTAAGAGAATCAGTTCAAATAAAAGAGTTTTAGAGAATCTTTGTCTAGAAAAATCATGTCTATGTCGAGATACTTAAGTTGACCGTCTAGGGAACAACTCCACTTGGGGATTTACCTGGGAGTTCAATGAATACACTTTAAGTTTTAAATTGAGTTTCCCAAAAAATCATCAAGACCCAAGGGAGAAATTGTGTGAACTTTTTGATAAGTTAATCTTGAGTTTCAGTTGGATGAACAAAGACAAAGGGCTCACACTTCTCGACTTACTAGAATTATTCTTCCACAACCAAAGACTCCAGAGGCTAGTGATGAGAGCAATGACACATTCTTCTCCACAGGAAAGGAGTTGTTTTATCTTTTTACTTGTTTTCTTAGTTGTTTCCTTCAAGTCATTTTTGTTGGTTGTTGTTTTTCTGTTTTTGCTTTGATTTAGATAGGTTGTTTTTCTCGCTTTTTAGTTTATTTATTTCTTTTTGTGAACTCTAGAATATTTTTTATGATGGACTCTTTGATACATTCTTTGAGTATTTTCTGATTAAATACCTCTTAATAATGACACTGGAGTTTGGTCGGATCATTAAACACTATATCATTATTTAAGTGCTTCTCGAACAAACACCTTCATGATTCCTTGTCTCTATGAAATATCCAAGTCTAAGACTCACCTAAATTTATGCATCTTACCCTTTAGGAGAGAATAACTTGAATGTCTTGCAAGTCATCCCTTCCTTTCACCCCTATTTGCTACATTTTCGACCAATGGGGGCATTGACCTGTTTAAGTTTGGGGGGACGAGTCATGTAATATATGTAATTCTACTATTGTAATAGTATGTTGTTGTAATACTATTGTTGTAACACCATGTTGTTGTAATATTATTGTTGTAATACTATGTTGTTGTAACCACTGCTAGGATTCATAAAAAAAAAAGAAAAAAAAAAGAAAAAAAAATGATACTCCTCCTTCCAGAGTTAGCTTATTAACTAGAGGCGGTCATGACACCCATGATTTCCTTTGCATGAAAAGTTAACTTAGGAAGTGAGTATGCAAATGACCTTGATGTGATGAGTGCTCGTAGTTAGATACTTTCACCAAAAAGTATTAGTAAGTTAAAGCGAAGGCACAAATGACAAAAAGGTTCTCTCTTGAACTAAAATTTAAAAAAAAAATATTGAAAAAGAGAAAAATAAAAAAAAAGTATGTACCTTAGTAGTGAAGAATAAGTTTGAGGGGATGTTGTTAAAGAAATCAAGAAAAAGTTATCTTGTGAGCAATTAAGTGAAACTTGACTAAGGAACTAGGTAGTATGAGCCCAAGGTGTAGTTGTAGGATGAAGGTATTTTGTTTAGACAAGGGAAGCATAGAAGTAGCATGTAGCGGAAGCATTAAAGTTTTGTAAGTGTTAGGAGCATGAGACCTCCCCTGAAAGGTGTAATTTTATCAGAATCACTCATAGAATCAATCTTGGCTTGTTATGTGTTTATATATTTAAATGTTTGCTATGATATTGCTTGAGGACAAACAATGGCTTAAGTTTGGGGGTGTGATAATTCTAATTTATGAGAATTATTTATATCTAAATTTAGTCATTTTTTATCTAATTCATTTCAATTGTTTATTTATGACAAGCGAAAATTATCATTTGGAAGTAAAATTTCTAAAGCTTGCTAAAATTAGAGAAAATTAAGAAATGAGTAAAAATTGGTGGAAAGCAAACTAATTTGATGTGTTTTGTAGGAAAAGAAGAACAAAAAAAATGTTATGGAAATTGCAACCGTATTTTATACAGTAAAGTAACCACACAAACAAGCCAAAATGCCAGACAAATTGCTGAACAAAATGCTGACAAAGTTCCAGATTTCAGAAACACGATCCAATTTTCGAGATTGCAATATTTTGGGAGATTCTCACTCACTTTTGGAAAGAATATGGTCTAGAATCATACCCAATCAATTACCCACGAATTAAGGATGGATTCTTTGAGAAAACCCCTACTTGCATAGTCTATAAAAGGTTACAAATTTAGGGTTTGAAGGGAGGCGAGCTAGAGGTCGAAAGACCAAGTTCTCTCCACTTTACTTTCTGTCATTTTCTTCTCATTCTGTTTTATTACAACAGTTCTTTTCCAGCGACTTTAAGTTTATTTAGCATTTGTAAACCCTCGGTTAATCCCTCTTTACGAAAGTAGTTGAGGTGAAGATTTGCAACCCAAGTGTGGGTAGAAATCGATTAACATAGGGAGTTATTAGTTGTGTTTCTTTACTTTTCTGCACATCTACCTTTCGAACAAGCTACTGTATCTTCATTGAAGTCAACACGATTTTGCACTTGGTTTCCTTACCTGTTTACTTTTCTGTTCGTGAATAAAAAGAAGCAATCCGGGAGCTTTTGCATGCAACGTTAAGGGTTTTTTTTCCTTCGGTTCCATCTTATTTTCATTTCTGTTTTTCCTTTATATTTCAGAAACTAAAATCATGTTTTCTTTTGTTTTAATCATGAGTTAAATCCTCTTTAGAGATTCAAGTGTGAATGCCTTAGAAGAGAGATGTCTAGCTTAAAGTAGCAAGGTAGTTGTGTTGGTAACCGAATCTAAGTTTGTTTTTAGTGAATAAAATTTAGGTGTAAGACTGATGCTTGTAACCAAAAGGAAGCTCCATATAAACCTCTTCAAAGAGATCACCGTGGAGAAATGCATTGTTCACATTTAGTTGAATGAGCGGCCAATTGTAGGACGTTGCCATTGTCAAGAGAACTCTGACAGTGACTAATTTTGCTACAAGTGAAAAGGTTTCAATGTAATCAAGGCCTTCAAGCTGAGTGTAACCCTTGGCCACCAGCCGAACCTTGTATCTCTCAATAGAACCATTTGGCTTGTATTTAACTCGATACACCCATTTACAACCCACAGGGTCGCGCCCTTTTGGTAATGGTACAACAGACCAAGTGTGGTTTGCTTCCATGGCTTGAAGTTCAACATCCATAGCCTCACGCCAATGAGCATGTGCTATTGCCTGATGATAAAACTGAGGCTCGAAAGAAAGAGATACAGACAAGGCAAAATTCTTGTATGCTGGAGAGAGAGTACCATAGTTTAAGTAGTTGTGCAAAGGAAACTTCGCAGCAGAGGGGGTGACAATTGCTTCTGATTTTAAAAGATTGTAATGGTAGTCCTTCAAATAAGAAGTTGGTTTGATCATTCGGGTGGTCTTGCGAGTTGGAATAGAACAAGTAGCATCATCAAAAGGCACAACAACAGAAAGAACCTACAACGAAGATCCAAGAGTCTCAGAAGGCACAACAACCGTAGGAACCACTGAGGGGCCTGCAGCCACATCAATTGATGTAGTCATTGGACTGGAACGATGAACTGAGGCAACATCAGGAAAGCCACTATAATCAAACGGCTTGGGCAGTACAACATCAGTAAAGATATCATGAGGCTAGCATAAGGAGGAAACTGTCTGATGAAAAGGAAAGATTCCTTCATGAAAAATGACATCTCTGGAGACAAATATTTTCTTGTTCTGGATATCATAAAGCCTATAGCCTTTCATCCCCTGTGGATAGCCAATAAACATTGAGGGGATAGCACGCAGTTGGAATTTATGGCGGCTAAAAACCAAAGTGGAAGCAAAGCATAAGGAATCAAAAATTTTGATATTGCTATAGTCAGCATTTGTCTCATGGAGTCGCTGATAAGGAGTCTGCCATTGTAAGACACTAGACGGCGTGGGATTGACTAAATAGGAGGTTGTTAACACACATTCACCCCAAGGGGAATTTGAGACTAGAACCGGAGAGCCCTGACAACATTTAACAAATGTTGGTGTTTGTGCTCGACAACGAAATTTTGCTCAGGGGTTTCAACGCAAGAGAACTGATGGACTACTCCTTTGTGCAAGAAAAAGTCTTTGAAAAGTAGCTCAGGAGCGTTGTCTGACCTGAACATCTTAACCTGAGTCTCAAACTGTGTTTCAACATAGTGAAAAAACTGAGGGACAATATGCAATGCATCAGGCTTAGCTCTCATAAGAAACGTCCAGGTATATCGTGAGAAGTCATCAACTATAGTTAGAAAGTATTTGTAGCCAGCATGAGTGGGGTTTTGAAAAGGACCCCAAGTGTCACAATGTATGAGTGCAAAGGGCTTATCAGTGATGCGGTTATGAGAGACAAAAGATAACCTACGTTGCTTCGCCAAAGGACATATGAAACAAGGTGTATTATCATTGAAATCAGAAGAAATACGCCATACATGTTTCAAAGAAAGCAGATGCTTGGCAGAAGGGTATCCTAAACGATCATGCCAAATAGAAAAATTGGACTTCTTAACAGTATTACAGTCTCCAACAGAGGAAACACTACAAACATTACTTATCTCAGCCACTCGAAGCAAAAACAGCCCTTGCCAAAGCTTAGCCTTGCCAATCATCCTCGAAGAGGACTTGTCCTGAAGGAGACAATAATCGTCAATAAACACAACTGTGATTGGTAATTTGGATATCATGGAGCTGATTGAAATGAGATTGAATCAAAAAGATGGTACAAACAGAACATCATGAAGGATTATATCAGGAGAAACTTGAACACTGTCAGTAAAGCTAACATTGATACGACTTTGGTCAGGCAGAGTGACTGTGACACCATCCACACGTTGAAGGGATACAAATAAATCCTTATAACAGCAGATATGTGTGGAAGCCCCTGAATCAAGAACCCAATCACGCAGGCTAAGGGAGTGCAAGGAGCAAGTACTTGCTATATGAGAGACACCAGAAGGTGACGAGACTCAAAGTCTTTGACGTTGTTCAAGTGTGTCTGCAACATGGCAAGAAGACCTTGGCATTGCTCTGGCATAAGCTTAGGCAACCCAGACGATTCACCCTTGGTCGAGGTAGAGGAATCAGGTTTCGAAGTACTTTTGAAGTAGCGATGGCCTGGAGGGTAGCCATGAATCTTGTAGCATTTCTCAGCCGTGTGGCCTTGAATGTTACAATGAGTACACACAGGTCGTTCTTTCTTTTTCGTTGAGGATCGCGCCACTGTGGTCGAAGATTGAGAGGCCTTGGCAAGAAAGGCAGAGTTGGCAATAATAGAGCTTGACGGACTCGTGGTGACCCGTTGTTCAACTTCTTGTGCTATGAGGGAAAATGCCCGAGCAATCGATGGCTCTGGCTCCATAAGCAACAGTTGGGAACGAATCGGGCTAAGGGAGTCGTTCAAGGCCATCAAAAACGCCATGACGTACTCTGTTTGGAAGTACGTGTTGAGTTCCTTCACACCACCACAAGAACACCAACAACAGGAACAAGAAGGACAGTAACTGACTAATTCATTCCAGAGCGTCTTGAGTCGAGCACAGTAGGTTGTGATTGTCTGCTGATCTTGAGAAAGATTAGAAATCTCTCGCCGTAATTGAAATATCTGTGGGTGATTTTTGCGGATAACGTTGTTGACGATCAACCCATATTTCTCTAACCGAATCAGAGAAATTCACACTGGCGGAAATTTCTTTAGATACAACATTGAGAATCCAAGCCTTCACGACGCTATTGCAGATATTCCAAGAATGGAGAAAGCCATCAGCGGGTTGGGGAAGAGAACCATCCACAAAACCAATTTTGTTCTTCACGGTGAGACCGAGCAGCATAGCCTGGCTACAGGAAGTGTAATTGGACTCGGTAAGAAGATCGAAGACGAGAACCAAATTGGTGTTGTCGGAGTGGTGAAGGAAATAAGAATTGACATACTGATCAATCACGGATTGGCTGACAGAGGAAGAAGAATTAGGGTTCAACCCTTCAGCCATTGGAGCAAGAAAGGAAAAATTCAGAGATGGAAGGATCTTCGTGAACTACTCTCGTGGAGACTGTGCAAAATTTCAACTGATACCATATAGAAGCTGAGAGAGAGAGAGTAAATAATACTTGTTCATCTTATTGATCACAAGTAAGAGATATATATAGAGACAAAGGCTTAGTAGTTAAGTGTAACAACCCAATAACTGACCTAACTACTCAATATTACCTAAAGAAATCTTCTTGATATTTTACCTCCATCCTACAATTTCAAAAATATATACCATTGGATATATACATGACAATATACCTCATATTTTAGTATGATAACCTCATTTTTGTCTTTTAGCTTCTTCATGTACTTTCACTTCCCAGTGTATTACTCTAGTCGTTTAGATGTTTATAATGTTCATATATATGCAATATACAATTGCTTATGTGGTTCAAGCAATAAAATATAAGAAAATGAGAAAATAGAGAGTCATCTTCTTTCTTTATTTTACAAGAAATCCAAGGAGAATATTGTATACAATTATAATAAAACTAAAAGCAAGTTAAAAATGAATGCAATCATATGGGTTTATCTTATTCATTTGACATCTAGAAAATGATTTAACAAAAAAAAAAATACTAGTTTTTTTTCAAAATCAAATATGTGGGTTTTGACTCATATTCTTCGAATCAAACAAAAATCATACTCAGTTTATTAACGCCGATATATTTCAGAAAGAACTTATATAAACTAAGAAAATTATGAAAAAATCTAAGGCAAAAGTCGTATATACTCGATACAAAACAAATAATATAGATGACATACCAGTGATACCTTCGCCTACGAACAAATTTTTTTTTTCTTCTTCTGATTCATGTATGTAGTTTCTTCATCTTATTCCAATTGCAATATGAGAGACTTTTGTTTTTGGTTAAAATCATTCAATTTCGTTTTTTCTAATTTTTTTCTTCCAAATTTGTTTCTTCAAACATGGGGCAAATCTTTTTTTCTTATAATAATTTCCTCTTAATAAGGGATTTGGGAAACAATTTATTTTTTTCATATATTATTTTTATTTTTTATTAAAAAAAGATATCAAATTGAAGTTGAGAGTGTAATAATAAAATACCTATAAGATTTTTGTAAAAAAATAGACTTAATTGTCTATTTATGTAAAAAAAATGATTGTTGGTTTGTTTGTAAATTGAACCTGATAAATAGGCTATCCATGTGAACTCTCAAAATCTCACATAATGATACTATTTTATTTTTCCATTTTTGAATTTCTTCCTAATAAAACATTTGATAAATCATTGGGGTTTCCATATATTGTTTTTATTTTTGTTTAAAAACTATCAAATCGAAGTTAAGGGTATAAAAGTAAAAGGTCTACGACATTTGTGTAAAAAATAGGATAAATTGTCCATTTGTATAAAAAATAATGAATGTGGGTTGATTATGTAAATTATGCCTCATAAATAGGTTATTCAAGTAGAAAGCCTTTTATCAAAACTGCAAATAGTAGTTAGCCTATGTATTTATTCAAATCCAATTTCACCCAACATTTTTTTCCAGAGATCAATACATCAAATTCATATGGATTTAACACCATATTTTTATTTTTAAACAAACATATCTTAAGTAAGTAAGTAAATCAATCAATCAAGACTGGTATATCAAACCAACCACAAATTTAGTTAATTCAAAATAAAAATAGGTTAACAAGACCTTTTTAGTATCTCTATTTTTATTGAAGTCACAATTTAGTCCATTGACTTTACTACGTAAAAATTTGATTCTTATACTTTTAAATTAGTAATGGTTTAGTCTCTATCTACTATATAAAATCTCGTTAAATATTTTTTTAAAAATTCATACAAATATAGATTGATAAATTGATTACGAAGGAAATGTATTTATATACTATAAGGAATAAATGTCTGTCATATAATAAAAATATTTTAACTAAATGGAAATTTTCACATAGATTAAATCAGATTAAAATTTTAATTCAATGAAACTATAGTAACTAAAAATATTTTTTAAATTTTAAAAAAGGGTGGAAAAAAAGTGAAAGCTTCAAGGTCAAAATAGAATTCAATTCAAGGGTCACTATTTTATTATTTTCTCTTTTTTTTTTAAAAAAAAAAAAAAAAGGGTTCCGCGTTAAACCCTACGAACGAACCTTCGTCCTCCATAAACCCTTTGAACCTTTTGAAAAACCCTCAATTCCCAAATCCCTCTTCTCTCTCTCTCTCTATCTCTCGCCATTACTTTCTCTCTCTACAACCTTCAATTTCAACCGATCCTCCCTCTTCTCCCAACCCTAATTTTGATCCCTCCTCCTCCTACAATGGAAGATTCCTCCCAATCAGCCGGTGATCGGAAAACCCGTTTCTACCACCCCTACCAAGACCTTCACGTTCCGATCACCAAGCTCTACGAGCTACCCACCTCCCCCGAGCATCTCTTCTTTGAAGAGGCCACCAGACCCCACCGTTCTTGGGGTGAAAATCTCCAGTACTACACCGGAATTGGCTACTTGTCCGGCGCCGTTCTCGGCGGTGCCAGGGGCTCTCTCCAGGGCCTCAGAGCCGCGGAGCCCGGTGACACCATGAAGCTCCGTCTTAATCGAGTTCTCAACTCTGGGGGCCAGCTCGGCCGCAGAGCTGGAAATTCTCTTGGGATCCTTGGCTTGATTTTCGCCGGTTTGGAAAGTGGAGTTATTCATTTGAGAGGTTCTGATGATGTTTTGAATAGCATTGTCGCCGGATTGGGGACTGGTGCTCTTTATAAGGCAGCTTCTGGGCCGAGGTCGGCCGCCATCGCTGGTGCCATTGGAGGGATTGCTGCTGCAGCTGCAGTTGCTGGCAAGCAGGCAGTGAAGAGATATGTGCCAATATAAGCATAAACAAATCTGTGGGGGCTTTCTTTGGTGAGGGTTTTGGTGAACGGTATAGCATTTGGATTTCTTTGATTTTTATTTCTTGATATTGTTACACAGTTATAATGGATTGGTGAATAATATACACTATTAGGTCACTAATGATCGCTCTTGTTATTTGTAATTGTTATACAATCTGTTGACTTGCCACTTATTGATGTCCTGGATCAATGGGAAACTTCTAATTTGTTGTTTGATTGGTTTCTTCCTATTTGCAATTGATTCTGAACCCTTTTATGAATAACTTGCACGAGTTCTACTTGTTTTCATTTCATTATAAATGTTTTTGAGGAAAAAAATGTTGTAGCCACCACAGTACAGAATTGGAGAAGGGGCTCTGCTTTAAGATGATGGGATTCCTGGATGGAAAGTTTAGTGATGACATATTTCTGGGATATCGTTCATTTGAATGAATCAATAAAGTTATTGGTTTTGTGGTAGCAGCCATTAATTTTTGTGCTACATGCTAATAATGCAGAGGTCTCTTCTAGTTATTGGCAACTATGGAAGTTCAAATGCCAAGGCTAAAGTTTTTTCAAATCAGGCATAGCCTTGGAAGTCTAGTCAAATTGTGGTGGTTAGAGTAATTTTCAAAAGAAGAAATTTAAGGAAGGATTGACTTGACTGCATATGCCCAATGTCAAAAGCATCTTGTTAATTTTCCATAGGCTTAAGGGTTGAAGTTCATTGCATCTGGGTCTGAACTTAGCTGCATACATTGATCAGACCCTACTTCCCTTTAGCAGTCTTCAACTTAAGATGGATTGGGAGTATGGGTTGATTGAAGGAAGTGATTCATGTGTTCATGTTTAATGCTGTAATTTCTACAGGTTCATGGCTGCGCTGTTTATCTTATCTAATGGCATATTGAGTACTCTCTTTAAGCATTTTTATGGTGTATAATTTAAACAAAGTGGTTTGTGCAGTTATGTTGAAAACAATTTGCCATTTTATCACTAAATGCATTTGGAATAAGAGCTTGGTTTTTTTAGTACAATAAGGTTAGAAGATTCGAACCATTGACCTTGTCATCGTTAATACAAATATGCATTGGACCTACATTTGATACGGGAATTTGTTTATTCTATTGATCAAAGTCCACTTCCCCTGATTGAAACAACAGAATATGTTGACATGGAATATGAAGTTCAAATTTTCATTTTTCTACCCAATCTAAAATTTTAATCTTAAACTGATATCGATCTTGTGAATTTTGAATGCTTAATATTTGTAAGAAATTATGTACAATCAAAGAAAAAATTGAATAATTTAAGACCATATTAATAAAATTATTGCCGTTGATACCTTTTTTTTAATAATCAAATTTACCATATTAATTTAGCCACCATCTTTAACCAATCTAATTAAGTTTTGAGTTTTTACTACTATTTTGATCTTATTCTAGTTGGTCCCCTCGTGCTTTTTGTTTGCAGCCTTTGATTATACTATAAATGAAAAGCTCAATTTCCAATTTTGTGGAAAAAAATCTTAGCAAGAAAATAGTTTAAATTGGTGAACAACGTATTTATTTACATTTCCAAAAGACGTGCATGAGCAAAAACAATGATGTATGGATAATGTTGAGCCATCAAAACATAATTGCTAGTCAAGCATTTCCTAAGCGTGACATTAAATGAGCATAAAGGGGGCTTTTTTTTCATTCACTTGAAAATTGCCTGAATATGGATACAATGCACAGGGGGAAAAACAAACAGCATCATCATCACCGTATGCTCATTTTAATTCAATTCAAATTGTTGAACATTTCATAACGTTTCCGTACATGCCTAAAAATTCATTTCAGGGATTTCCATAAAAGTGAATGTAGAAACTCAATTCATCCCTTTAGATATGGCCCTACCTCCAAACGGAACAAGTCGAAACTGAAGGGACTAAAGGATTTCTGTGTTCTTTCTCTACAGTGAAACCGCACTTGGCCCTGGGTTGGCTCTCTGAAAACAGAAAAACGGGCAAGTTTATTAGAGATTTCTTCTCTGGCTCCGTTTGATAACCTACGGTTTTTTGTTTTTGGATTTTGGAAATTGTGCTTGTTTTCAAATTAATTCTCCACAATGAGTTTCATATTTAAGAAAACATTTGAATTCTTAGTCAAAATCCAAAACAAAAAACAAGTTTTTGAAAAATATTTTATTTTTAATTTTCAAAACTTTGTTTGATTTTTGAAAATACAAGTAATACGTAGATAACAAAACAAGAAAACTCTAAGTAAATGTAGTATTTATAGGTTTAATTTTCAAAAACAAAAAACTAAATGGATATGAAAAGTGGTGGTCTAACTATTATTGAATTATAACAGCAAATGTTAAAATTGGTGAAGAAAATAACCACCGGAAATAGGTAATAATAAAGCCGACATATTTAATGCAAGTACATTGTGCCATGTGGGAAAAAGACTTGAATATGCAAATCTTAGGTTCATTTATAATGTATCTACAAGTTCAAAGTTTTTGGTCAAATCACATCGCAAGGCAGGAGTGTGTAACAGTGTTGTACATCAAAATTTTGAAGTGGGAAATCTGAGGCTGATTGACATGACTTGTTATGAACAGAGTTCGTAATTTCTGGAACTGCTTAATAGAATCTGGGAAAAAAAATCAATTTTTAACTCTTAGATAGTGAGCAATTTAATTTCAACCTTTAACCTTTCAATTTCATTGATTTAGCCTCGACACTCATGTAGTTAGTTTAGTCCTCAATCAGGGAAAGTCCCATGCCAACTTGAGCATACTAACAATTAAGGAATCTACTTAGGGATGGAAAAAATACTCGCGAGGTCGGGTCCTGCCCCGAACGGGGAGGGAAATCTCCAGTTTGACCGATTATGAGAGTTAAACTGGATGTTCTTTTTGGGTCCCCAACCGAGGACGGATTTGATCTACTCCCTTCCCTTGAGGTTCAAATCTCCTCACCCACATTTGATGTACTAAAAAAGTTAGTAAGTTACCCATCTTAAAAAACCAAAAACTTGACTAACTTTGGGCATTCTTATAATTAAAAGACTATTTTTTCAGGTATTGGTTCTATAAATTAGGTTGGATTTGGACATTTTATTTAATCCTAAGTTTGAGCATTTCTTATTTGCTCAAATTTTTTTGGCTGGGTTCTAGGATGTTTGTAATAGGTTTGGACATTTCTGTGACATGATTTTTTGTGCTTGTTAGTTAAATTTTGTCTGATTTGGTGGTTGATTCTCTTCCCATGCACTTTTCAAAAGTAGTCATACTTCTTCACGCATAGAGTTTAAATTGATTAAACGGAAAGTTTTAAGGTCAAAATTGGCTCACTCGTCATTTGTAACATAAAAAAGTATGATTCTGTGTTCTTCATTATTTTCCCACTCAGAAGTTTTACCTTTGGGTTCCTACAGAACTTCTCTGGATTCCCATCAGTCTCCATGTTTGGCGAAGTGATCACTCGTTTAAAGCTTTGTGGAAAGCAACCTGAAATAACAAATGAACTATAAATCCATGAATGATGAGAATACCAGATTGCATAAATTCTACAGAACGGATTTGCAGAAGAAAAACTTCTACTTCAACCCAAGTTTAGATCAGAACAAAACAATAATTTGCTGATAATGAAAAGGAGACAGAAGAGATCTCACAGAAGTTGATGTTTTCAGCAATTCTCTAATTGCCATTGTAGCGTAAGAGGACGTAGGGAGAGTAAAGCTCAACTTGAGAGCCATCTGAGGATCCTGAGTGCCTTCCCCACTTTCATTTTCATCTGCATCAAGTTTAATATTCTTTTTACAGCATCCTGATTGTTCTGTGGAATCCAATGAATCTTCATCTTTAGATTTATCAGGCAGTTTTTCTTCCTTGGTAATTTCAACACTTTGAGACTTCAAAAGGTTATCTAAATCACTCTGTGCCAGGGGTAAATTACGATCAACATATGAGATCAATTCCCTGCCAAACAACAGAATTTAATCTTCTAAAGAATAGAAAAATGCTAGGAATTAATGATTTAAACAACTTAAAGAAAGTACCACTCGTAGTCCTTTGGTCTTTGAAAAACTCTACGGTAGCTTCCAGTCATACTTGTAATCGAAAATTCCCTATGGACAATATACCATAAAGTACAATAAGAGTATACAAATATAACTTTCTATAAAATGAAAATAGGAAGGAGAGAAGATGGCTCGATCTCATGAGAGTTTGTAACGTACTTTACATTATGAATAGTCTCTGTCAAGCTAATTGAATCCTAAACAATAGAAATCAAGAAGGTAAAAAATGGGGTTTGAAGCAAAAAGTAAAATGCTACTAGAAGGAAAAAATATACAAAACGAGGTATCCCTGCGTCCAAAATTGGATAGTTTGTGCAATTAAAATGGTGATAACTCATGGTGTTAAGAAGTCTTACAACGTGCATTTATCAGAAGTCTGTCATGCTTGAATTATACTTCACCCTCATTAGTCATTCCTCAAAAATATAATATCATTATGACTTGCAAAATAGTTACAAATTAACATTTTTCTGCATCACTAATGTACTGAAGATTGCTATTGAGAGCTACAAACACCTAAGAGATTTTGAATTTGATGAAAATGAGCATGAAGTATGAACACAGATAACATGAATGTTCTGTTTTTGTGCACATCTTAGAACACTTCTGATAAGCAAAACAAGCTTCCGGTCATCTATACTTACGCGTACAGGAGAAAAAGAATAGATAAGGGGAGTTAGTTATGTAAAGTGTGTTCGGATAAGTTGGCCAAGGGTAGTTATTTTGGAAAAGTTCTATTTAAGACAGGAAGTCAGGGAACTATGTTTGACTTGTGTGTTGTAATTGGAGAGACCAAACCTCTCAGAAGTATCAAAAAGCCTAGTATCTTTGATTCTCAGCATTTTCAATTCAATAAAGGAAAATTTCTTCCAATTGTCTATCAATTTCTATTATGCACGTCACCTTATAGCCAATAGTCACATGCATGGATTTTAGGTTAGCACCATGTGGGTAAGCACAGATAGTTTATGTCAAGAGAGAATGCATGAACCTTTTTATTTGCTGTCTTCTTTTCTTTCAATTATCAGTGGTGGTTAAAGTAATTTAATCCTAGTTGTTAATGCTAACTTGGGCCTATTGCCCAAATAGAAACCACTCTTTTAGACAAGTTAGCCAAGAAACAGACTTATTTGTATTTAGTATTATGTCAAGTAATCAAATCCACGAGAAGTAGATATACTAAAAAAAACTAAGATAGAAAGAAAGATACTAAATAGAAGCTAAGATTAACAAAGGACCTTAGCTGCTAAATCATGATAAACTTCAGCAATATCATTTGTGGGATAGATTACCCTTGACCTGTTGAAATAAAAAAAAAAAATCAACAAAACAAATAATTAAGTCACACAAAAATCATAAGACCAAAATAGATTTTAAACAGGCCAAAAATATTTTCTACCCTCACCCAGGCAAGGGAAGAACAACATCATCAATAGTAAAGTTTCCACTTTGGACATCTTCTGCAGTTACAGCCTGTCAGATGTCAAGACAAATATTAATTTCAATCACGTATGTGGAAAAATAATATTCAGTTCCAACAATTTATTAGTTGGCCAGAATGCATAGAACCACAAACATACAATCCACATCAACTTGCTGCAAGATGGATTCAAAATGAGATTACAGTTTTGTGCATTAAGAGAAACTTAATATGGAAACTGGGAAAGGCGTATGGATCCTAAATCTAGAGAAATGCAAGTAAACTTATAAAGCTTTGACTGCAAACATCATCCATGCACGAAGAAAGTACAAAATCTTCGGATTGGCAGCACAGAACCAAACCGAATAATATTGGCCTTGACACAAATCACAGTGACTAATTGAAACATGCCTATAGATGCTAATAAACATAGGTTAGAAGTAGGTAATAAACATAGGTTAGAAGTAGGTAAAGATAGTCATAAATCACAGTGACTAATTGGAACATGCCTATAGATGCTAATAAACATAGGTTAGAAGTAGGTAAAGATAATGGAGAAATAACTAAACTTCAAGGCAAATAAAATTTATTTAGAATTTATGCTGAGAATTATGACGATCTTCTTCAATTGATTTAATTGAAAAAAAAACAGCATTAATATGTTCACACTTCAATAAAATATCTTTGAACAAACTGAGGACATATGCAATGTTTTAACTTGCTAAAGGCTTCCTCATCCCTTCCTCCCTACAATGAGCGTGGAATAAGCCTATTTCTAAGAAGCATAGACACGGACACGACACGTTCAGGACACATTATTCTTTTTTTATAAAATATATGAGGGGTATATTTTGACATGTTATGAATATTTATTACTTTTAATATAGATTTCTACCTTTTGACACTAAAAGAACATCCATAAAATTCATTAAAAAGATAACGATAAGATAACAATTAACAAATAACATCAACAATATCCAATATTCAATAAGTCTTAAACAAAAAATTACATCATCAATAGGGATGGCAACGGAGTGGGGCGGGGTCGGGGATGCACTCTCCATCCCCATCCCCGTGCATTTTGGGGAGTCGGGGAATCCCCGATCGGGCAATCGGGTCCTCATGGGAAAAAAAACCCGTTTTCTTTTTTTTTAATCTTTTATTAAAATTAATAATAATTATTATTTTTTTTTATAGGAAACTAGACAATTTCATTGATAATATGAAATTAACAAAATACAAAGTCCTATTCAATGGATCACAAAAAGCTTTTCCAATTGGTCATGAGATTAGTTAATTGATAATCACAAAAAGGAGGGTACAATTTACACCAATTGAGAGAATGAAAAGTGATCGATGAGAGAATGGAATGATCGGCATGATGCTGCTCGGAGAGTATTCTACAGTTTCTCTCTAGCCAAGTAGACCACAAGAAAGCCCTCACAAAGTTCCTCGAGAGAATCTTTTTCTCCTTGGGGGGAAAACAGTTTGCCATCCAAAAACCCCTAATAAGAAGTTCCAAAATGTCGTCGCTTGATTACAGTGTATAAAAAGGTGGCTATGAGATTCACTATCCTTTTTACACATGATACGCCAAGAAGGGGATAAAATAAGATGAGGAAGGCGCCTCTGGAGTCTATCTTGGGTGTTTAGGCAAGAGTGGCTAAGCTCCCATAAGAAGAACTTCATTTTTTGGGGTAGCGGGCTTTCCAAATCGCCTCATATAGATCTCTAGTGTTTTTATCAATCCGTGAATGAATTGAAGAGGATAGAGATTTAATTGAGAAATTCCCATGTTTTTCAAGGTTCGCCACCAGTAATCAGAGGAATCTTTTAGAACAAATTGGTCAAGTTGTTGCATAAGGAGAGCCCATTCACCAATTTCTTGATCTGTGAGTGATCATCGGGGGTGGAAATTCCATGAAGCAGTGGGAGCATGCCAGAAATCAACAACCATGGCATTCTTTTTAAGAGAAATAGAATAAATATGAGGGTAGCAATCCTTGAGTGGCCTATTATCAATCCATGGCTCGGACCAAAACAGAGCACTCAAGCCATTTCCAACCCTGTAGGAAGAGTTGTTATAAATCAAGTCTCTCAACTTCAAGATGTTTTTCCAAGGTCCTTTTGCCGAGTGAAGTTGTCGGGCCCCCGGTTTCAAATCTAAGTGTTGGAAGCCATACGTAGAGACATTGACCTTCCTCCAAAGAACCTTCTTTTCTTTGTGAAATGGCCAAATCCACTTAGCCATCAACGAATCATTTTTTACCTTAATGTCAATGATCCCCAATCCTCCCTCTTCAAGAGGACACTTAAGCTTTGACCATCTCAAATTGTGCAAACCTCTTTGATCTTTGTTACCTTTCCATAAGAAATGTCTATACAGCTTTTCAATAGCTTTGGCTACTGTTAATGGAAGAGCCAAAAGAGATAAGTAATATATTGGGAGGTTTGTCAAGGTAGCTTGCATGAGAGTCAAACGGCCCCTCTTCGAAATGTGAGAGTTACCCCAGCTGTGAATCCTTTTCTGTATTTTCTCAATGATCGGTAGCCAGAAAGATGTGGATTTATGCTTTCCATTCAGAGGTAGACCAAGGTACTGTTGTGGGCCAGCTGCCCAATTTGCAGTTCCAGGTCTCAGACAATGAGGCTGCAAGAGATCGTTTAATTTCAATTCCCAAGAAATTCTTATTTTTGTCGGTTGATATTTAATCCTGAATGTAAACCCAAAATCTCTCTTTAAAATTTCCTTAAAAAAAAAGAAAAGGAAAAAAAAGGAATAAAGAAAATAAAAAGAAATATTTTGGATATGTTTTGGTTTTGTTTTGTTTTAAAAAGAAAAAAAGGAAAAGGAAGGAGGGAAAAAAAAAGAAAAAGGGATGTAGTGGAGCACTCCACCGCCTAGTTCACGCTTTTAATCCAATTTCTCTCCCATTTGCTCTCATTTTATCAAAGGAAATCAGAGAGTTTCGTTGGAGAGGGTTGAAGGGAGAAGAAGAAAGAGGTTGCAGGTGTTGAGGTTGAAGAAGAAAGGGGAAAGATCATTACAAGTTCCATGGCAAGTTTTGTGAGCAATTCTGCCCAATTCTGATATTTGGATTGTTTTGAACTCCACAAGAAGAGGTAAGAGGTGAGGTTTGTTTTTCTTGAAAGTTAACCCATTTTTTAACAAATTTCGTGAAGGAAGCTCGAACAAATTCTGACTTTAAGTTACTTATTTGTGAAGAGGAAGGCAGAGGAGAGACTTTGTTGTCAAATCTGAGAAACCTCTGTTTTTTTAGTCGTGTTGATCTGTAGATTTCGAATCAGAAACTGTATTAGGTATGGTTGGAAAGCTTATTTAATTTCCTATAACTTTCATGAAGAAATCGTGAGTAGAAAACGATTTTAAGTTGCTTTAAAATTCAGGTCAGGGTGCAACAGGAAAACGAATCTGGAAATAGCAGAAGCTTATTTTTAAGGAAGCAGCTTTCGAGGTATTTACGAACAAATCCTTTGAGAATTTCAATTTCATTTCTTCAGATGAGTTTTAGAGGGTTCAAAAAGGAAGAGTTTGGTATAAAGTACATCCTTTTTGGCTAAGTAATGAAGAAGTTATGAGTGTGTGAAGTCAGGGTATGAAATTTGTAGAACGCTGGAAAATTGATAGAATGGTTTTTGTAATCTTAAGGTTGAAATTCATGAGCTCCAAGTTCTAATGCTTGGTTTTGGTTTGTTTGACAGGACAAGAGGAAATAGGTCGAGTATACGGGCCAAAGTTCTAGTTCTAACGCTGTGAGTGACAAATATAATTTCAAGAACGATTTTTATACTTGAATTTATGCTTATGGAAATACATGGTTTCCTAGAAATGATTTCAAGTGCTCGTTGTGAGCCTAGATTTTCCCAATGAAATTTATATGTGAACATATGTTTATTCATTTACTGAAATTTAGTGGAAATGTTATGATTTCAAGTAAGCATGTACTAGTAAGTATTATTTAAAGATTTCCAATTTTCATGAACAAGGTGAGTAAGCTTGAGTTTTTACAAAAAAAGAGATAAGCAAGCATGTTCAAGTATTTTCGTGTGTTTTTCTGAGACTCGAATGAGTAAATGACTGAGATGTTGAGCTCGAGGTTGTATAGTACCGTGTGCACACAAGTCATTTTCTGTTATCGACGTTGAGTCTACTCCGTGACAACAATGTTGTCGTGAGTGTTGGGCAGGCCCCACTACATCGTAAAGTAAACGTTGGTTGTACTGAATGTGCCCTACACAACGTAGATTGTCATATGTTTTTAAATAGTTAATATTATCGATATGCCTTGCGAGATTTTAAGGACATACTTGTTGGATTTCTGAAAAGCTATTATGATTACACGTTTATATTTAACGTTTGATTACAAATGCATATGCTCATAGATTGTCAGGTGATATGATTTACGAGTTAATAGTTTTAAAACTCAGTCACTCACTGAACTTCATAGCTCATTCTTTTCAATGTTTTCCAACTTTTCAGGTAGAGATCGAGCTCTCGGTGACTAATATCCTGCCATAGTCTGCCGAAAGCCCTACCAGTTTGATATTTTGTACGTTGGTGGGGTTGAATAGTAAGTCCATATGTATTGTAGTTTATTTTGAGGGGACTATGTAGTTATGTTTGTGTGTGCATTAGAGGTTTTGGTTGTGTAAAACCATGGTTGGGTATGTTTTTGGGTGGTGATGCTCTTACCCGTTGTTTTAGTTTTCAAGAGAGACTTAAGTAGAGTTGCAACTTATGTATGTATAGTGATTGTCAATGTTTCGATGTGTTATGTTTAAAGTGTTTCATATACAAGTATAGAATGTTTATCAGGTAAAATAGGGTCAACAGGTGTCGCTAAGAGGTAAACGATGTCTGTTGGCTTCACGCCGTCTTCCGAGCTAAGTTAGTGAGTAGTTCGGGAGAGGGTGTGACACTAAACCCCCTTTCGAACTCCTTAATAACCCTGTGTAAGTTAAGTAAAAGGTTTGGTTGAGGAGATGAGAATAAGATGGTGTCGTCTGCAAATTGAAGGTGGGGAGATCAAGGTTCGATTAGCACCAAATCCCACTGAAAAGCCTTCAATTAATTTAGATTCAGCAAGCAAAAACAATTTACTCAAAGCATCCATCACCAAGGTAAAAAGAAAGGGTGATAAAGGATCACCTTGTCTAAGCCCTCTACAATGATCTATCCCCGTGGTTTACCATTAATAATGATGGAAAAGTTGGTGGATGAAATACAACCCCTGATCCATCTTCTCCACAGACTTCCAAACCCTTTAGCTTGTAGGATAAGGTCAAGAAAGTCCCAATCAACTTTATCAAAGGCCTTCTCTATATCTAACTTGATCACTATGTCTGGTTGTTTCCGTCGTTTCCTTTCATCAATGAGCTCATTTGCAATTAATGAGGCATCTATAATTTGTCTGTCAGCCACAAAAGTTGATTGATATTCTGAAATAGTGTGTGGAAGCACTTTTTTCAGTCTCTCTGATAGAACTCTAGCAATAATTTTGTAGAGACAAGTTGTAAGATGAGCTTGTATTCACCAACTACTTTCGCTGCTGTTTTCTTAGGGAATGAGGCAGAAATAAGTCTCGTTGACACTGGCGTTTATGATGGCGTTTTTAAAAAAATCATTGAACACCCTCTTGATGTCGTCTTTGAGGATGTTCCATGATTTTTTAAAGAATTCGAATGTGAAATCATCGGGCCCAGGTGATTTGTTTGAACCCAAATCATTACCAACAACAAGAATTTCGGCTTTGGTGAAAGGCAATTCCAGGGACTTACTTTGTTCTAAGGAAATAGGACTTCAATCAATATTTTGGGGATATAACGAACATCGTCCATCTTCGTGTAAAGTTTCTCAAAAAAAGAGACAAATTTGTCTTCAATTTCCTTGTCAGATAAAAGGCTCATCCCATTGTTGTCTAAAACTTCCACAATAGTATTATTTCTTCTCTTGGCAGTCAAAATACGGTGGAAAAATGAGGTGATGTAATCGGTTTTGAGAGTCTTATGAAAAATGGATTTGTAAATCTATATCTTCCTCTAAGGAGAAAACACTCCTTAAATAATACAAACTAGAAGCCTATGAGGCCCACAATCAGCCCTTAACAACCCTTAACAACCCAAACTGACTTCTAATTCTAACAAACTTTTAAAACAGAGTCTAAAAAAAGAACCTACTAAACCAATAAAACCATAAAGCATATTACATCAATTCCTTCCCCCCGAAAACAAAACTCGTCCTCGAGTTAACAAGCCTGTCTCTTAAGCAGAAATCTGGAATTTGTCCGGTGCATAGTACTCAAACAAATCTGAAACGTTAAAAACAAGGGACATTTTGTATGTAGGAGGTAGTTCCACTTTATAAGCATTGGCTCCCACTTTCTGAAGAATGGGATATGGGCCTATCTTCTTTGGTTGTAGTTTTCCATGTATGCCTGCTGGTAGGCGTCCCTTGTGCAGGTGCACCATAACTAGATCGCCAATGTTGAATGTCTTCTGCCTCCGATGTTTGTCAGCGCGTTCTTTGTAGTTTAGGTTGGCCTTTTTGAGATGGTCAGTGACCTCTTGATGAATCCGAGCTATTCGTGAGGCCATAGTTTCAGCCTCAGAGCTTAAATCATATGTAAGAGGAAGGTTGGCAAGGTCTAGAGTCAGCCTTGGTAATTTCGTGTATACGATTTCAAAGGGAGATTTCCCAGTTGATCGATTTCGCATATGGTTATATGCGAATTCAGCTTGTGTTAGGTGCAAATCCCATTGTTTAGGCCTGTCGCTGCTAAGACACCGAATAAGGTTTCCAAGGGTCCTATTAGTTACCTCAGTTTGTCCATCCGTCTGAGGATGGTTGGTAGTGCTGAAGCGCAAATTGGTGTGGAATTTTTTCCAAAGGGTTTTCCAAAAATAGCTCAAGAATTTGACATCCCTATCTGATACTATAGTTTTAGGGATTCCATGTAGTCGCACTATTTCCTTAAAGAATAGGTTTGCCACATATGTTGCATCTGATGTTTTTTTGCAAGCTAAAAAGTGAGACATTTTGCTGAAACGGTCGACCACCACCATTACTGAATCGAAACGTCTTTGTGTCCTTGGAAGTCCCAGCACGAAGTCCATAGACAAGTCTTCCCAGATGCCTTCGGGGATTGGTAAGGGTTGGTAAAGCCCTGTGTTTTGCCTATGTCCCTTTGAAACCTGGCAAGTGTAGCACCGTTGTACAAAGTTGAAAACATCCTTTTGTAGTTGAGGCCAAAAGAACCTGGACGACATCAACTCCAAGGTCTTATCCTTTCCAAAATGTCCAGCCAGTCCACTGCTGTGAGCTTCTCGGAGTAGGGCCTCTCGTAGTGATGTATGTGGAATGCACAGGGCGTTGCCTTTAAATAGGTATCCATCTACCAGATGGAAGTCCTTTGTGGGTAAATGTTGTGAACATTGGGTCCAGATTGTGTGGAAATCAGGGTCATTCTCATATCCTTCGGGTAGGTGCTGGAAGGCCGTGATTTTTCCTCCCAATTCTGTCAATAGGACATGCTTTCGGCTTAAGGCGTCAGCGGCCTTGTTTGCTGTCCCATTATGATGTTTAATTACAAACTCGAACCTTTGTATGAAGGATAACCATCGGGCGTACATTCGGTTGATACTCTTTTGGGTTTGTAAGAATTTTAGAGAATAGTGACCTATCAGAAGAATGAATTCTCTTCCCAAAAGGTAGTGTTCCCATTGTTTTAGGGCTCGTATTAGGGCATATAGCTCTTGCTCATAAGTGCTCCATTTGGCCCTTGCATCGCTTAGCTTTTCACTATAATATTCAACTGGGTGGCCATTTTGAGTTAATACAGCTCCAACGCCTTTACCTGAGGCATCCACAGCCACCTCAAAAGGTTGAGAGAAATCTGAAAAATTTAACACAGGAGTGCTACTTAACCTTTCCCTTAACACCTTGAAGTTGTTTTCTTGTTCATGGCTCCACCGAAATTGTCCTTTCTTTAAGCACTCGGTTAAGGGTGCTGCGAGGGAGCTAAGACCTTTAATGAATCTCCTGTAGAAGGAGGCTAACCCCAAGAAACTTTGTATATCCCTAACTTTTGTGGGTGTTGGCCAATCTCAGATTGCCCGAATTTTTAGGGTCGACTTCAATGCCTTTTGCGCTGATTACAAACCCTAGAAAATGTATTTTCTGCATCATGAACGAACATTTCTTTAGATTTATGTAGAGTTCATTCTTTGCTAGTGTTAGAAAAATAGGGTATGTAGGTGTTGCAAGTGTTCTTCCCTGGTTTGGCTGTATATTAGGATATCGTCGAAGTATACTACCATAAATTTGTTGAGATATGGCTCTAGTACGTTGGTCATTAGCCTCATGAATGTGTTGGGTGCGTTTGACAAGCCAAACGGCATGACAGACCATTCGAAGAGCCCAAAATTGGTTTTGAAAGTTGTCTTCCATTCATCACCTGGTCGTATTCTTATTTGATGATACCCGCTCTTTAGATCCACCCTTGAAAACATCGTGGCACCTGCTAATTGATCAAACAAGTTAGTCATCCGAGGGATAGGGAACCTATACTTAACCGTGATCCGATTAATTGCCCTGTTGTCCACGCACATTCGCCAACTGCCGTCTTTTTTTGGAGCTAATAGGGCAGGGACAGCACAAGGACGGATGCTTGGTTGAATATGCCCTTTGTCAAGTAGATCCTGGATTTGTTCTTGAAGTATGTCGTATTCATGAGGGCTCATTCTATAATGAGGCAAGTTTGGTAACGTTGCTCCCGGTAGTAGATCGATTTGGTGTTGTATGCTCCTTAAAGGGGGTAATGTATTAGGGGTCTGACTAAGTTGAGGGAATTGGCTTAACAATTCGGCTACCTCACTGCAGGGTTCTTCGCTTGTTGGGTAAGGTGTTTTTGTGTTTGTAACAGCCCAAATTTCCTTGTTGGTGGGATAAGTGAAGCTCCTCCCACTGATTATAGTAAAAAGTGGTCTGTTAGTGCTTTTTTCACCATTAGTCCTCTTCTCTTGTTGTTGCTGAAGAGGTAACAACACAATCTTTCTTCCCATCCAATAGAATTCATAGGTATTCTCCCTACCTTTGTGGGTGGCCTGCAAATCATACTGCCACGGTCTACCTAGCAAGACGTGACAAGCATCCATTTCAAGAATGTCGCACACTATTTGATCTTTGTAGTTGTTTCCTATCGATAGGGGTACTGTGCAAATCTCGTTAACCATTACTTCTGCTCCTTTTCTGATCCAACCTACCTTGTAAGGGTTAGGATGGGGCTCCACCCTAAGTTTGAGAGGCTGGACTAACTTACTTGATACCATGTTCTCACTACTACCACTATCAATGATGATGTTGCATACTTTTCCATTAATGGTACATCGAGTTCTGAATAGGGTGTGCCTTTGCACATGAGGTTCGGTTGTAGGTGCTAGTAATAGACGTTGCAGTACACATGAAAGTTGCTCTCCTTCATCGGCTTCAGTATAAGATACCTCCTCTTCTTGTTCTTCATCATCTTTTGGTTCTTCTTGATTGTCTAACAGGGCTACGGCTCTTCGTTGGGGGCACTCATTCGACAAATGGCCTTGTTGACCACACCTAAAACACTTCCCAAGAGTTGGTCTGTTATAAATGTTAGTAGGTTTTCGTGGGACTCCTTCTGTATCCTTCACCGAGCTGCTGGACTCAGGTCGTTGCCGGTTGTTATTTCCGGCTGGAGCAGTAGTGGGGGTAACCTTTGTTTCTCCAAGGGGTCTTCTAAAACTCTGTCCATTCCACGCACTCTTTCTATTGTTTAGGGTTTGTTGTTTCTCTGCCCTTTGTGGTTCAGCCCTGTATGCTAAGGAAATGGCATCAGGGAGGAAGTAGACTGGTTGAAGCCTCACTTTTCTTTTGATGTCTTCTCGGAGGCCGTCCACAAATCTTTCTATTTGTTGGTTTTCTGATTCAAGTAGATTGTTTCTTGCACTTAAGCGGTTGAACTCTTCAGTGTATTCAGCTACCTTGTGATTCCCCTGTTGGCAGTGTTGTAGTTGGTTATATAGGAGTTGTTCATAATCCGTGGGCAAGAATTGAGCCTTCATTGATCGAAGTATCTCGGTCCAAGTCTTGATAGGCCCCTTTCCTTGCCGCCTACGATTGAACTTCAACTGGTCCTACCAGGCTGCGGCACCTCCTCTTAACTTGTAGGCAACTAATTTAACTTTTCGATCCTCTGGGGTATTGGTATACTCAAAAAAGTTCTCCACTTCCTTGATCCAATCAAGAAAAGCTTCAAGATCGAGTTTGCCTGAAAATGTGGGTAGATCTATCTTCATCTTGTAATCTTGGCCTCCTGGAAATGGATATTGTGGCTGTCATGCTGCCGTATTTGAGGTTTGCGCATGATAGGTCCCTTCTACTGTTCTGTTAACATAGGCATCCGGTCCAAATTGAGTCTCTTCTTCGCTTGAACTATCCCACTCCCTCTGTTTTAGATAGTCAGCTCGTATCTCAGGCCTTCTAAACTGCGGTGGGTAGTTTCTTGATGATTCTTGGTGTGAAATTTGTAAATCTTGAACTCCTTTGGTGATGGTTGCAACCTGCTCTTGCAAATGTTGTGGCCGGAATTCACTTTTCCCTTTTTCTTGTGCAGTGGGGCGTGGGTTTGGTGTTGAAAACCTATCAAATTGTTGAGCGATTGATCCCATAAACTGGTTCATTTCTCGCATGGTCTTCTTTATTTCTTCGATTGAGGTTTCCATTGAGATCACTTTCTTGGTTAAAGATTGAGGGGATAATGGAGTCTGAAGGCCAAGCCTTTCAGCTTCGATTAAAGAGGATTCTGTGAAGCCCCAAATAGTAAATACTTATACCAGGAGGGGCAAAAAGGGGAATGACCCTCAAGTTAGTTAGGAAAAAAGGACAGATTGGTGAATAACGGTCTGGGAGGGCCTTTTTAGGTGGAACGTGAGGGAGAGGAAGGTGTGGATTTTTGTGGTAAGGCTGTAGGTCTAGGAGAGAACCAGCTCTCTCAAAAAGCTGGAAAGTTATCTTGTCATTCCTATTTTATCTTGTTGTTTGTAAGGATCATTTCCATATCAATGAAATAGCCACTGACTATTGCAGAGAAGACAATAACTCAGTGTTTTCCAGGGTTGTTAGCTATCTTCTTGTGTGTTTTTCTTAGGAAAGGCTCTAGGATTCCTAACATCTTGGTATCAGAGCACGTTTCATCCTGGGGAGAACAAGGAAAATGGCACAGAAACAAATGGAAGAAAAGGCGGAAGCTACAGAAAGAGAGGTGCACGACCTTCGGACAGCGATCCTTGATCTCACCCGAAACTTGGGAGTACTCTCCGACAGAGTCAATGAGAATCAGAGAAGCTGGGAGGAAACCAGAGAGAGCTTGAAGAGGCAAACGGAAGAGATACGAGAGAATCATAAGGCGATGGTCATGATGATTGCCGGAAAAGTTAAACCTCACGAGGAGAGTTCGGCAACTATTACGACTCCTTTTCCGCCCGACTGGAAAACGGGAGAAAGCTCCGGAAATCGATTAGAGGTGACGAACGGAGTAGGGGGAAACAACCCACGGCAAGAGACACCGAGCGATCGAGGTAAGTTTAAAAAACTCGAAATGCCCGTGTTTAATGGTACTAACCCAGATTCGTGACTCTTCAGGGCCGAGACTTATTTTGAAGTACACCAACTCAGCGACTTAGAGAAGATTAATGTGTCCATCGTAAGCTTCGATCCGGACGTTGTCGATTGGTATCGATATACCAACAATAGATCAACGGTGAAATCGTGGGAAGATATGAAGTCTCGAATATTTGAGCGGTATCGACCAACACAAGAGGGAAGCCTTTGCGCTCGTTTTCTAGCCATCAAACAAGAAGGGACTCTTGCAGACTATCGAAAGAAGTTCGAGATATACTCGGCACCGGTGATGAAGTTGCTGCCGGAAGACGTGTTGCAGAACACATTCCTTAACGGTCTCAGACCAACCATTCGAGCGGAGGTGGTAAGTCGCGAACCTAAAGGACTTGATGAAATCATAAAACAGGCCCAACTCATCGAGGATCGCAATTTGGCCTTACTTCTGGCCCAAGAAGAAGAAGCGAAGGGAGTTAGCCAGGCCGCTGGAAAGAACGCAAGCCTAAACCATAATCGTTCAACTACGGCCCAAGTTCCAAACGGCCCAAATAAGTCAACGCCCAACCCCTCGGAAAAACCGTATACAAGGCCAGATTACACGAAGTCTGTGTCCATTCCTGAAAAAAGAGAGAACCATAGAAGGGAACCCTCGAGACGATTATCAGACGCAGAATTTCAGGCGAAGCGTGAGAAAGGGTTGTGTTTCCGTTGTGACGAGAAATATTCCGCAAATCATCGTTGCAAAAATAGAGAGGTCAGGGAACTGAGGGTGATGCTGGTGGGCGAATTTGGGGAGATTGAGTTGATACAAGGGGGTAGCGAGGAGATCGAAGCAGAGGAAGACTCGGCGGCAAAACTCAATATTTGTGAGATGGTAGAGGCAGTAGAATTGGACCTACGATCAGTCTTGGGATTTTCAACACCGGGAACCATGAAAGTCAGAGGAAGAGTGGAGGACCAGGACGTCGTAGTGTTAATCGATAGCGGAGCCACTCACAACTTCATTTCCCAAAAGCTTGTGAAGGAATTGAATTTGCCAGTGACACAGACGGCCAGCTATGGCATAGTAATGGGAAATGGAGTAGCAATCAAAGGGCAAGGAGTCTGCAAAGATGTCGCTGTGCATCTGAAGGAGGTATCCATAGTGGAAAATTTTTTACCATTGGATCTAGGACGAGTGGAGGTTGTCCTGGGAATGCAGTGGCTTCGAACCATGGGATATATGGGTGTCGATTGGAATAATCTCACCATGACACTCGAAACAGGGGACACTCAAGTCACCATACAAGGCGACCCTTCATTGACCGTCTCTGAGATTTCCTTGAAACAGATGCAGAAATCATGGAAAGAGCAGGACCAAGGCTACGTAGTGGAATTACGAGGCATAAAGATTGAAAACGAGGATTCCGACACTGAATTAGATACTCAACAAGGTGAAGAGTTGACGCCCGGGGTACAGAGCCTTTTGCAGGATTTTGACCGTTTATTCCACCTCCCTCAGCAACTACCCCCAGCTCGAAAAGTTGATCACCGAATAGTACTTAAAGACACAAATGCCACGGTCAATGTGAAACCTTATCGGTATGCCCATAGTCAGAAGAATGAAATTGAGCGACTGATTAGTGAAATGCTAGCGCCGCATCATTCGTACCAAAGACCATCCATTCTCAAGTCCAGTCCTGTTGGTCAAGAAGAAGGATGGGGGATGGCGCTTCTGTGTAGATTACCGCGCCCTCAATCAAGCTACTGTCCCTAATAAGTTCCCAATACCCGTAATTGAGGAATTATTAGATGAGTTGCAAGGATCCCAGATCTATTCAAAATTAGATCTCAAATCAGGCTACCATCAAATCCGGATGTGTGACTCAGACATTCCAAAGACGGCTTTTCGAACGCACGAGGGGCACTATGAATTCTTAGTCATGCCATTCGGATTGACCAATGCTCCTGCCACGTTCCAAGCCCTTATGAATCAGATCTTTCGGCCATATTTACGAAGGTTTGTCCTTGTTTTCTTTGACGATATACTAATATACAGTCCTGACTATGTTACACATCTCCGTCATTTGGAAATAGTTTTTGAAACTCTCACTCACAATGCTCTGTTTGCCAATCGAGCCAAATGCGTGTTTGCGCAAGATCGGGTGGAATACCTTGGCCATTGGGTTTCTGCAGGAGGGGTTGAAGCGGACCGCAGCAAGGTTAAAGCAATGTTAGACTGGCCCCAGCCAAAGACAGTGAAAGAATTGCGTGGTTTCCTCGGTCTCATAGGCTATTATCGACGGTTCGTTCTCAATTACAGCCTGATTGCCACACCTCTCAACCAACTTCTTAAGAAAGATGCCTTCCAATGGAGCGAGGAAGCCACACAAGCTTTCGATAAGTTGAAACAAGCTATGACTACTTTACCTGTTTTGGCTCTTCCTGATTTCTCACTACCATTTGTTCTAGAAACAGATGCGTCTGGCACAGGGGTAGGTGCGGTCCTCTCACAGAAGCAACGACCCCTTGCTTTCTTCAGCCAAGCTCTGTCTTCCCAAGCTCGCCTCAAGTCTGTGTATGAGCGAGAGCTCATTGCCATAGTCCTAGCCGTTCAGAAGTGGCGCCATTATCTATTGGGGCAGCGATTTACCGTCCTCACCGATCAGAGGGCACTTAAGCATCTGTTAGAGCAACGTGAGGTACAACCAGAGTATCAGAAATGGCTCACCCGTCTTCTCGGATATGACTTTGAAATTCGCTACCATCCGGGACTGTTGAATAAAGCGGTTGACGCTCTATCTAGACGACCAAACACTTTGGCCGAAGTCGAACTCCACACGCTCTCAGCCCCTTCCATCATTGATCATACGATGATACAACATGAAGTGGATCAGGACCCCGAACTCCAACAGATTAGAAAAGAGATTGAAAATGATCCGGTGGCTCACCCACATTTCTCCCTACAGCATAACCAACTCCGCTATAAAGATCGTTTGGTTCTGTCCAACAAATCTTCACTCCTTCCTACCATACTCTCCACATTCCATGATTCTGTTTTAGGGGGACACTCCGGCTTCTTACGTACCTACAAACGGATCACGGGTGAACTATATTGGAAAGGGATGAAGACCTATATCAAAGACTATGTGGATAGGTGCGATATTTGTAAAAGAAACAAAGCTGACTCCCTCTCCCCTGCCGGCCTATTGCAACCGTTACCAGCACCAAATGCCATTTGGGAGGAATTGACCATGGATTTTATCGAGGGCTTTACCGAAATCTCATGGTAAAAAGGTCATTTTCGTTATTGTGGATAGGCTGAGCAAGTATAGTCACTTCATACCCTTGCACCACCCTTTTACAGCCAAGGAGGTTGTAGATGTTTTTATCGGAGAGATAGTACGTCTCCATGGATTTCCCAAGACAATAATTTCAGACAGAGATAAGATATTTGTCAGTAGATTTTGGACTGAGTTGTTCAAGCTGCAGGGTACACAACTACGAAGGAGCACATCCTTTCATCCCCAAACCGATGGGCAATCAGAGCGTGTAAACCGTTGTTTGGAGAACTACCTTCGATGCTTTTGTAGTGAACGACCTACCCAGTGGGAGCAATGGCTTCATTGGGCTGAATATTGGTATAACACTACCTTTCACATTTCCATAAATACAACTCCTTTTAACATAGTCTTTGGCCGCCAGCCACCACCCCTGCTGTCCTATGGTGATAGACAGACTTCCAACAACACATTAGATCAGATGCTTGTCGAACGGGACCGTGCCCTGTTGGCCTTAAAAGAAAATTTGCGATTAGCTCAAGATCGAATGAAGAAACAAGCTGATAAGCGGCGGAGGGATATTGAGTTCCAAGTGGGACTGAGTTGTTCAAGCTGCAGGGTACACAACTACGAAGGAGCACATCCTTTCATCCCCAAACCGATGGGCAATCAGAGCGTGTAAACCGTTGTTTGGAGAACTACCTTCGATGCTTTTGTAGTGAACGACCTACCCAGTGGGAGCAATGGCTTCATTGGGCTGAATATTGGTATAACACTACCTTTCACATTTCCATAAATACAACTCCTTTTAACATAGTCTATGGGCGCCAGCCACCACCCCTGTTGTCCTATGGTGATAGACAGACTTCCAACAACACATTAGATCAGATGCTTGTCGAACGGGACCGTGCCCTGTTGGCCTTAAAAGAAAATTTGCGATTAGCTCAAGATCGAATTAAGAAACAAGCTGATAAGCGGCGGAGGGATATTGAGTTCCAAGTGGGGGACCGGGTATATCTGAAGTTGCGACCATATCGACAGCGTTCGATGGCTCGGAAGCGTTGCGAGAAGCTTGCTCCTAAGTTTTATGGCCCTTATGAAATCCTGGAAAGGATAGGAGTTGTCGCTTACAGACTGGCTTTACCTCCCGAGGCTTCCATCCATGATGTGTTCCATATATCGCAATTGAAGAAGGCAGTGAAACCTGATGTCCAAATGCAACCACAGGCACCCCTGTTTTCTCCGGAGTATGAAAGCACAGCCATTCCTGTGGCACGGCTGGGAATTCGTTGGAATGAAGAACGAAACGAAGAACAATGGCTCGTGTCATGGCAAGGTGGAACGGAAGAGGACGCTAATTGGGAACCAGCGGCGGTGATTCGTGACCAATTCCCTGATATTCACCTTGAGGACAAGGTGCCTCCAAATCCGGCGGATAATGTGAAGCCCCAAATAGTAAATACTTATACCAGGAGGGGCAAAAAGGGGAATGACCCTCAAGTTAGTTAGGAAAAAAGGACAGATTGGTGAATAACGGTCTGGGAGGGCCTTTTTAGGTGGAACGTGAGGGAGAGGAAGGTGTGGATTTTTGTGGTAAGGCTGTAGGTCTAGGAGAGAACCAGCTCTCTCAAAAAGCTGGAAAGTTATCTTGTCATTCCTATTTTATCTTGTTGTTTGTAAGGATCATTTCCATATCAATGAAATAGCCACTGACTATTGCAGAGAAGACAATAGCTCAGTGTTTTCCAGGGTTGTTAGCTATCTTCTTGTGTGTTTTTCTTAGGAAAGGCTCTAGGATTCCTAACAGATTCTTCACCGAAAGGGGTGGGATTTTTCTTTCCCGCCATCAGGTCCCTTCGTCGAGGGTGCTCTGATAACAAAACTGATGTAATCGGTTTTGAGAGTCTTATGAAAAAATGGATTTGTAAATCTATATCTTCCTCTAAGGAGAAAACACTCCTTAAATAATACAAACTAGAAGCCTATGAGGCCCACAATCAGCCCTTAACAACCCAAACTGACTTCTAACAAACTTTTAAAACATAGTCTAAAAATAGAACCTACTAAACCAATAAAACCATAAAGCATATTACATCATGAGGTGTTCTCATCACCCTCTCTAAGCCATTTAATCTCATCACCCTCTCCAGGGACTTACTTTGTTCTAAGGAAATAGGACTTCAATCAATATTTTGGGGATATAACGAACATCGTCCATCTTCGTGTAAAGTTTCTCAAAAAAAGAGACAAATTCGTCTTCAATTTCCTTGTCAGATAAAAGGCTCATCCCATTGTTGTCTAAAACTTCCACAATAGTATAGGTCAGCCTTCCGCAGTCAAAATACGGTGGAAAAATGAGGTGTTCTCATCACCCTCTCTAAGCCATTTAATCTTACCATATTGCTGCCAATTCGCCTCTTTTGATGCAACAATGGATAGTAGTTCGACCTTGATCTCTATCCTTTGTTGGAAAAGAGATTGATCTAAAGGGCCTGCCTTTTCTAAGGTATCTAAAGTAGCCAACTTCTTCTTCAGGGCCTTTTTGTTTTGTGAAATCTGACCGAAGGTGTTTGCGTACCATTCTTTCAATACTTTTTTAAAAGCTTTGGCTTCTGTATAAAACCATGTCAAGGCCAGCCCTCCAAAGGGTTTGATTGCCACCACTCTTCTAATAAGGAGGAGAAAGAAGGATGGGTAAGCCAAGTGTTTAAGAACTTGAAAGAAGTGGGGCCCCATTTTTGCTTACCGAGAGTCAATAAGATAGGGAAGTGATCAGAAGTCACTCTGTCAAGCCGTCGAACAAAACCATCCCCAAATTTATGCAGGCAGTCCTTTGTAACGAGAAAACAGCCAATCAAAGAATGAAATGGGAGTTCTCTGTTGCAGGACCAAGTGTATCGACCATTTTGGAGGGGCAAATTAATAAGTTGAGCATCATCAATGAAGAGGTTAAAAAGTTTCATGCTTCTGGTAAATCTGGTGGAGGAAGACTTCTCAAATGGCCATATGGTAACATTGAAGTCACCCACCAAAATCCAGTCAGGGTGACAAAGATGTCGAAGATCATTAAGCTCTTGCCAAAAAGCCAGTCGATTCGTGGGGTTGGGAGGGCCATAAATTCCTGTAATCCAGAAACAAGATTTTTCAGCTAAAACAACATTAAGGGTGAGAGTGAACAGACCTTCGTGAGCCTCTTGGATAGAAATCGAGGGATCATTCCACATGATAAAGATGCCTCCTGAAGAGCCATTCACATCCAATGAACATCAACGAATATGTCTAGAGCTCCACAAAGACTTAATGAATCTTTGGGTGGGAGAGGCAGTTTTAGTCTCCTGTAAAATGACCATAGAAGGATTGTGTTGATGAATAAGATCTTTAATAAGGGCTCTTTTTCGCGACGAGCCCAAGCCCCAAACGTTCCAAGGTAAGATAATCATCAGGTCGTAATTAACCCATCCTCGTCTCGATTTTCCCTTGGATTGTTGTAGGTAACCGAGGATTGTAGGTTTTGTAGCTCTCTGACGTGTTTGTGGATCCTTTTAGTAGCAACACTTTTCTTCTGTCTAGAGGGGATCGGCATGATACAACATCCATGTTTGGCAAGCCACAAGAAGAAAAGATGAAAGAAAGGTGGGTGGGGGTGGGGGTGAAAGTCATCAAAAGATAAATCGGGAGGAGGGGCCTAGTTAGGGGAAGGATCAATAAAGGGGTATGGGTGAAGTAAAGATTGAGGATGGGGAAGAGGAAGAATAGGTTCACGGGAGGGGGGTGTGATTCGAACAAAGGGGCAATCGACAGGGGAGAAGATATATTCAGACAAGGATCGGTAGAAGGAGGAGGGGAGGCGATAAATTCCATGTTCACTTTTGTGCGCTCCACATTTGAACTAAAATATCTTTTGATGCATTTCACTCTCTCCCGAGATACTTCTAAATCTTTATGTGGTGGGACTCGAGTCTTGTCTTCTTGAAGCCATGGTTCACTATGATGACTAGATAAAATTTTAAATGCATCAACTTTAGAGTGTGATTAGAGAAAAAAAAAAGAGAGAAAGTAAACATCTAATCGTTGAAGACTAGTACTAGTAAAGTACCTTGGATTTAGAAAATTTGCCAAACAATGGAGTGGAGTGTTATTTTTGTTCTAACGATCCATTAGAATTTGATGCACCACATCATAAGAAGATGAAAATTCGTCTACATGCTTTCCTTCATGTTTATAGATTGCAACCTTCACTTCTTCAATGATGTTGTCCCACGTATCATATATATCAAATGAAGATAAGGTTTGTTTGTTTCACAAGCTTTGATCATGTCATATATTAGGTGATGTAAAGGAAAGAATATAATCAATCTTATCCCACCAAACATCATCAAGTATCAACTGCTTCACATGTCTTGCTTTTTCCACATTATCTTCTCTATAGCATGACCATTTATCACTGATAACCATAGCTTGCAAACCACTCTTAATGAGTTTAAATCTTTTAAGCATAATGATTGCAGATGCAAATCGTGTTTCTACTATTAAAAGTAACTTCGAAGGCACAAACTCATTGAACATAGCAAACCTTAGGGAATAATTCATGAAAAAATCTTTACCACCTTCATCACTAGAAGTATCATAAATCCAACCACACTCCTCAAATACATGTTGATTACTTTCAACATTTTTGGCCAAACAAATATTCTTCAAAGCAAGGTTGAGAGTTGAACTACAGATGGTGTCCATGCCATGTTGAAAATTGTGATTTAATAATGTGTCCTACACCTTTACAATTAAGAGCATTGTCAGTGATTATTTGGAGCACATTCTGATGTTTCACCTCATTTATAACTTTTTTCATAGATTTTCTATGAAATATTTATCTTTAACCTCATCTGAGCAATCTACTACTTTAAGAAACATTGGTCCTCCTTCTGTAATTGCCATAAAATTAATTAAAGGTCTCTGTGAATCACTCTATACTTGCCCCCTTCTGACACCATGTACTTTTGGCAACACTCTCTCAACATTTGCTTTTTCCCTTTGAAGAAGAGTCGTTCCTAACATATTAGACCCAAGAGGTATATAACCCGACAATGCATTATTTGCAGTAAAAGTAAATGCATTCACATAATGTGGATTTCTAGCCAAATGAAAAGGCAATCCTACGAAATAAAATATTCTAGCAATCTCTCCTTGCAATTTATCACAGGTTGCCAAGTTAAATGACTTCTCAAGTACACTATTATTTCCTTTCCTTTTCTTTTGTTCCATGGTTGAGGAAGAATAGTTACTCATACATCTAAAAGATTGAGATTGGGTATGGATTGAAGGAGATAAAGGAACTTGTTTAGGAGCATTCTTTCGATTACAAAGTTTTGCAATCTTCCAATTTTTTCATTTCAGCAACATCTTTAGAGGTGACCTTCCGACATATCCCAATTCCATAACCACTTAATTTCGACAAGTGGGCTCTAACTCTTGTATTAGAACTTTTCTTCTTTTATTGACAAAAATTACATTGCCAAGAAATATTTTTTCCTCCATTCAATCTTTGATTTTTTCACATAATTCCACAATGGTTTTGTCTCATCATGAACATTGAAGCAATCTTTTGAATTCAATCTTTTCAATTCCTTTCAGAATGACTAGAAGAAGACTCCATCCTAGGTTAAATTAAAAAACTATCTTCAACTATTATTCGATATAAATAGTACAAAAATAGGAAAAAAAATACCTGATGAAAGATGAAAAAAATATGAGGCTGAAAATTAAGTAGAAAAAATTAATTGTAACTGAAAAATCGAAGGACCTGTTGATTGTTACTTCAGAAAGTGGTCACCAGTGGTCACTGGTGGATGAAATCGAAGTAGCATTCCTTTGTGTTATGTCATGGATGAAATCGAAGAGCAGTGGTTTCTTTTTTCTTTTTCTTTCTGTCGTGGCTGCAGTCTGAAGAAGGAAGAAGAATAAACCTAATTTCAGTTTTCAACTTTGTGCAGTGGGCTGAAGTCAGTGGGATTGGGTTTCTTTTAATGGCTGATATTGGGCCTTCGTTTAAATGGGCTCCAATTTTGGAGTAAATTCGAAGCTTGTGACTTGTGTGTTTTGTTGTGTCTGAGTGCGTCCCTTCCATGTCCGAGCATGTCCCCACGTGTTGGAAAATGAAAAAACAAGGCCAAATTAGCATGTCGGACACGTGTCAACATTGTGTCGATGTCTAACACTTAGCCATTTTACAAGTGTTGGTTCTTTATAGGCCTAGTTTTATGATTATGATTATACAAAAACAAAAAACGCCTCATGGAAGAGTACTACGTAAATGCAGACTTTTATGTTCCGAAAAATATAAGTAGTCGCTTCTTTTAGTTGTTAATAGAGACACAAAGACTTCAAGCAAGTAGGCATTCACATGGAAGCGTAAGCCTCTTCTATAAGTGGCATAGACCTTAAATCTTAAAGTTTGTGTCCTACCTCAAGATGAACCTCAGAGTGTCTAAAAAACCTTTAAAACAACTAACATGTGCAATATTGCAAATTTAATTTGATTTATAGTGTAAATCACCAATTAACCCAAAAGCCTAAACTGATAGGTTATGGCAAATTTAATTATATCAACACCAACACTCCTCCTCACTTGTGGGTTTAGAAATTTGAACAAATGCCCAACAAGTACAAATCAATATTAATTGGGAGAAAACGACTTCACCAGAGTTCGAACACAGGACCTCCTGCTTTGATACCATGTAAATCACCAATTAACCCAAGAGTTTAAGCTTATAGGTTATGGCAAATTTAATTATATCAACACCAACATATAGGATGCAAATGTTTGTTACTTAAAGTTGTTGCACAAAAGGTCCTAGATAATCTATTTTTGCGTTTGTATAAATTGCAAGGGTGTTTGGCGTTCATCAACACAAAATGGCGCTACTTTTTTTGACAAGGCAACAAAGAAGATTTCATTGAAGTAATGAAAAAGAGACTAATAGAAATAAAGTAAAACTCCAAAGACATAAAAAGTTCAAGCAAAACAAAAGCTAAAAATTGCGAATAAAAGAATGCCAGTTTTGGTTAATCATAGAAATAGAGTAACCCTCGAAGGCCTTGGAACGAACACACCAAGATGAGGCCTTTAGATGAATGGCTCCAAAACGATCTTCCCAAGAGACAGCAATCCCTTTGAAAGACCATTGGCTCCGCTCAAACCAAATGTCCGTTAAGATAGCTTTAACCACATTTCCCCACAAAATCGAGACCCTCTTGTGGAGGGTTCTAGCATTAGAAGCTGAAGAACACAATCTTGGAGAGTTCTAGCATAAACCCAACTAACATTGAACGACCAGAGAAGCTTGCACCAACATTTCTTAGAGTATTCACACTCAATAAAGAGATGAAGCCCCGTTTCAGCTGCTTTGTAGCACAACAAACATACCGAAGGATGCAAAATTAATAGGGGCTTTCCTTTGCAAAACGTCCACTGTGTTTAGGTTCCCGAATACAAGGATCCACGTTAGAACCTTAACCCTCATCGAGCAGCTGGCTTTCCATAGAGCACTGTAGAGACAACTGTCCAATGGAAGACAGTTAAAGAGATGAAGCCCCGTTTCAGCTGCTTTGTAGCACAACAAACATACCGAAGGGTGCAAAATTAATAGGGGGGGCTTTCCTTTGCAAAACGTCCACTGTGTTTAGGTTCCTGAATACAAGGATCCACGTTAGAACCTTAACCCTCAACGGGCAGTTGTCTTTCCATAGAGCACTGTAGAGACAACTGTCCAATGGAAGACAGTTATTTGAAGTTTTTACCAGGGACCTAACCGAGAAGACCCCTGAAAGATCTGCCTTCCACCACCTTAAATCTGAAGCATGAGAAGGTTTAAATCGGTCCAGAATTGCCAATAAATCAGAGAAATCGACTGCCTCTTCATCCTTCAACAACCGTCTGAAGGACAAGGCCCAAGCGTCCGTGCTAGAGTCCCACATGTCTGCCACAAAAACAACTACTTAAAATGGAATAAGTTGTTTGGGATCAATTGCAAGGTTATTGGTACTCGTATTCAAAAAAAATGGTCAACAATTTTTTGGCATATTTATGGCTAAACGGCAAGAAATTAGCTACTGCTTTCCCTCGTTTATACAGATTATCAAAAAAACAACATCCGGGGTTATTGCATCTTTTTGGAATCTAACACATCTTGCTTGGGATTTAGGTCTTCAGAGGAATCTTAATGAAGCTGAATTTTGGAATGGTCTCATTTACTCATCTTTTATCGTCGATTACCTTGAGGAATTTGCATGATTCATGGATTTGTCCTCTTGATCCATCCAAATCTTTTACAGTTAGATCTCTGATGGGAGATTTACTTCAAGATAACGGTCCTACTTCTAACGACCTTTATTATGTTCTTTGGAAAGAAGTTGAGTCTAAGAAAATAAAGGTTTTTTGTGGAAACCATCATGGAGGCATAAATACAGCTGATCGTTTACAACATTGAATGATGTATTGTTCTTTATTCTTTCTTGGTCTGTAATGTGTTTGTTTGATGGTGAGACTCCAGGCCACCTCTTTGGTGGTTGTTCTTTTGCCAATGGTTACTAGACTACTATGCTTCAAGCTTTTGGTTGGAGCCTACCTCATAATGTGTTCGATCTCTTAGCTTTGATTTTTTAGGGTCATCCTTTTCGTGGTCCAAAGATGTTATGGCTGGCTTTCAACCCGATGTTTTTTTAGTCTCGCTGGTGTGAGAGAAATGGTCAAATATTTAGAGGTATGGTCTCCGATTTTGATACTTTCATAGATTTGGTTATTTTTAATTCTCTGTATTTGTGTAAATGTAATTAGAGATGTTCATTTTCCGTCCCCACGGGGACCCGCCTCTATTAACGTTTAGGGGGGGAATGAGGGAGAGAGTGGGGAATGATTTTTCCCCGTTAGCTAAACAGGGATGGGGACGGGGACAGGGAATACATTCCCCGTCCCTGTCCTCGACCCCATCCCTGCTTCGATTTCTTCTTTTCTTTCTTAAATATATATATATTTGTATATATATAATAAACCATAAAAGTATTCTTTTATTTTTCTAAGGAAAAAAAAATCTCTTAAATAGAAATCTCTTATTAAGAATTAACAACTTAAAATAGAATTTCTTTAAAATATATATTTTTTATTTAATCAAATTTAGAAAAATGAGAATCACAAACGGGGAATTATTCCCCACGGGGAACCCGATCCCCACGAATTCCCCCGAGGGAATCCCCACCCCATTCCTTGTAAAATTAAATGGAGAATTTCACGGGGATCGGAATGAGATGGGGGGCGAGATCGGGGATGGGGAAGCCATTCCCCGGCCCTATCCCGCCCGGTGGACATCTCTAAATCTCTAAATGTAAACAACCTTTCTCTAATTATAGTCTCTCATCTTTGATAAATAATTTGAGATCTTTTATGTAACACACCTTTTGGTGACTAGGAGTGTCTAACTCCATTAATTTCATTCATGATGGAAATTCTCTTTGTAAAAACAAAAATGGAAAAAGTTGCAACGCAAACTCAAATACCAGGCTCCACCAGAAATAAGTAATAGTATAAAAGCCCTAGGAGCATATTTTGTGGGAACCAACCTTCACTAGCTTATTTCTTTCTGTTGGAAGATCTAGCTTGTCCATTTCCTCTAAATGACAAGAATCATATGTATTAGCATCACCACAGTCCTTATCTGCATAGTCTTCAGAATTTTGAACCGCAGCAGTTTCAGTGTGGTTTTCTTTACAGTATACTAAGTCTCCAACAACCACTTTGTTGATCCCTGTTACATGGTGATGTAACCACAGAAATTATGGCACATATAGTTACTGCCTAAAATACCTTTTAAAATGATCTCGATCGTGAAGATCACATATCATAAGAAAATAATTATGGAAACATACCGTATTTTTGCACTCTCGTACTTGCTGCATGATTCCATAAATAGCTTTGGTAACTATGCACATACCTGAAAAGTAGGGAATGTTTAAAAGGTGTAACTATAAATGTTCTCCAAAGACACCATCATTTTAACCCATAATCACCAATGACCTAAATAACAAGCAAAACATCAATCCCCAAAACGATCAAAATGTCTAGCAACAACATACAACTTGTAATATAATGTAACGCCATCATCCCACTGATGAATAATTGACTTTGGATGCTTCAGAAGAGTAGAGATAAAAAAAGAATAAGAAAGAAAACATAACAATATTCGGGCAAGAAGAAGAAAACTAAAAAAGAAAGTTTCCAAATAAAAATGATGAAGCCTATGACCTAGGCATAATAAGAGCACACACATCAAATAAAAATTCTGACAAGACTAAAATTGCTTCAAATCCTAATGGTATTCTCAACCTTGTCGCAAAGGTATCGATCTTACTGTATTCAGTATTGGAAACTTGTATTCCGTATTGTGACGTTTTCAATATCAATTAAAAGTTTCAGTTTCATGTCAAAAGAGAGAAAGACATAATAGTAAATGGGGAGGTTTGAGAGAGTAGCTTGTGAGGCCTCTTTTTGAGAGGTAAGATAAGAATGCCTCCCCAAGGCTTGTTGCCGATTCTTCCAATAAATAGTAAATTAAACAAAGCAACCTCTAGAGTTGCCATTGAAGGGAAGCCTTAATTAAGAGATAGGCCAACTGCCTAAATTACAACTGAATTTCAATTTGGAGGCAATATGCTTGGTGAGAAAAGCTTCACATTTAATGTCAACTAGCTCGCATTAACCATAATTAATATTCATTTATAGGAAATAGTTTTATTAACTAATTAGTATTAAGTCATATTATCAATATTCTCCTTGTTAAGAGAGGAGAAAAGGATGGTGTCAACAAATTGCAATTGGTATACGGAGAGCGTCCATTCCCACATTTGAAGCCTTGAATTTGGCCTTTTAAGGATTCTTTTGAAAGAAGCCTACTTAGTCAATTTTCAAAGAGAACTAAAAAGCAAGGTCTAGTCCTCAAATTGAGAAAGACAGAGGTGACTTTGGTTTCAACCAATATGAAAACCTTAAATGATGCCAAGATCTTCACACCAATCTAGAAGTCTACTCAAGAGTCGAGACATGCCAGTAAAGTGAAATGAAATGTAACAGGTAATAACTGCCTTGTCCTTTGCAGGCAGCAAACATTTTGCACCTGCGTTTTCCATTAATTAAAAGAAAAACAAGGTAGTTAGCTAAGAATAAGAGCTCAAGATCCACAATCTTAATTTTGTACCGAAGCCCTTTCTATCATAACCCAAACCTAAGAATATCCAATCTAGCAAATCTTAGGTGTTTTCAGTATTTATTTGTAAACAAAAAAAGAACTCTCCTTGTCTAATGATTCATGGCTTCATTAGCAACCCAGACAACACTCAAAGTTCTTCCTACAGAGCAAAAGGCACTTTGTTTCTAAAAATTGGAGCATAACTTTTTTTAACCTTTTGGCTTCCAAAAACCAAAACTTTCAATGACCCAAATGAAAGACATAAGCGGGCAATAAAAAAAGAAGAGAAGTCTTCAACTGAAGGAGCCTTGTGCGCATACTTCAAAAACTAGAGATTACAAAACGGGCTCCAATTGTGACTGTGAATGATAATAACACTCAAGAATCTCATTTCTTGCACTGCAACTTACCTAGAGAAAGAACCATGGAACCATGGACTACAACCACTTTCCAATGAGAAACTGAGCATTAATGAACACTGTGACTGTGAATTGGTAACTAAGGGTAAAGAAATGGGGCCTACTAAAGGGATAATATTTGGATTCTTTTCCTATCAAGAGAGAGAAAGAGAGAGACACTCCTGCAAGAGTGAAAGCAGAATAGTTTTCATTTGCATAAATACAAGCTCCATACAATCCATCATCCACTGGGATGTATGTGCGGTCAGTGTTTTTAAAGGCTCAAGGCACACTAAGGAGCAATAGCCCTCTGGAGCCTAGGCGCAAGCCGCACCAAAAGGCGCGGGCATTTTTTTCTAAGGCGCACTATATATAAAAAAATATAAAATATATATGTATACATACACAATAAGAAAAAACCCTTCATGGGAAGAAATTAAGTTTTAACCAAGAAAAATAGGTAAAAGAAATAAGGTTCAAGTATTAGTTTTTGAACATAGATTGAAGGAGAAGACAGAAAGTGTGGGACTGCCGACTGTGGGTTGCAATTCTTTTAAGTTTTAACGTAAAAGTTGTATATGTAAACCCTAAATGAAGTGGGTTTCTTGTGTTTTGGTTTTTTTTTAAATATATATTTAAAATAAGTAAAACAATACATTGTACTGTTAAAACTGAAAAAAAAATAAATAAAAAAACTTAAGAAGCCCTTGTGCGCCTCTTGGGCTTTTCATGGAAGGCGCGCGCCTTCTTACATGCACCTCGCCTCTTCGAGGTGAGGCGCTTAAGGTGTGTCTTGCGCCTAGGCGCGCGCCCGAAGGGGCTTTTTAAAACACTGTGTGCAGTGTGCCTAATCTAGAAAATTCCCATATTAACTTCCAATAAAACTCAACACTTTAAGGTTCCATAGATCCAATTTCCAAAGTAGGTTTCTAATTTTAATCCAACCTCCATAAGAAATAATAACAAATGCTAAGCTTAAGTTTCTTTTATCCCAGCTTCAACAGGTGTTAGTCTTCCAGGATTTTCCCTTTCACTATTTTGCTTTTCCAATTTTTTTTAAGAAGCAACCAATAAAGAGAATTAAAAGCAACCAACTCTATGAAAGCATCAAAATTGGATACCAAATTCCTGAAAATTCGACCATTTCTCTCACACCAAAGAGACCAAAAGAACACCCTATTTTTCTTTTCCAATCAAATCTACATTTTAAACATATTTGATTCTGTTGCCCCTGTAGTAACAAACCAATAGCTAGTTTGGCTTCTATTAATAATGTACAGTAACCTAGCAAATTGGAAAAAACAGATGCAAATAATGATCAATATCAATTGCGTTAATCAGTTCATTAATAGTACGGATCTCAACATTTCCCTGTAACAAAACAGGGCCAAGCATACTCCAGACAGCAAGAAAACTAGTATCCTTCAAACATAATCACTTACATCATTCTCAAAGTTCTAGGTATAGCTTTAAGAGCCTGCAAATGGTTCCCAGGACATTTCTTCAAACATTGAAGCTGTATCATTTGAAAGAGCAGGAATTATATCATTATTACATGCAAGGAAAATACAGCTATGCTATGACGTGAAACCACGGAGGCACAGACACACACAAATAAATCCATGTATGTATGCATGCATGCATGCTAAGAAGCACGGATACGAACACGAGACACGGATACAACACAACACAGGCACTATGATACGTCCATTTTTAAAAATCTAGGATACAACCACAGCAAGGACACGTTTATTAAAATATACATTTTTTAAATTCATATTATTTTTATACCAGAAAGAAATTCAAAGTCCATAAGTCTATGCATTTACATACATTTTTTTAAAAAATATGGGTGTGATTTATTTCGCTCTCAAATTTTACTATTATATGTCTATTTAATATACTTAACAAGTATTTGACACGTGTCTAACAAATGGTGGACCTACATTGAATTTGTACAACTAGTGTCTAACACAACTATTGTACTAACAAGTGTTCGATACGTGTCCAACAAGTGTCGGAGTTTCCAAGTGTCGGGTACGGATACGCTAGCCAAACTAAAGTGTATATGCTTCTTAGTACGTATGTATGAATATAGCAGCCAACAGTCAATACTAGATAGTATTACACTACAGTGAAAAATTGACATAAAAAAATTCCTTCCCTAGATGAATGTATCAGAAAAGCAAGCATGAGTAGGAAGTAATGACTGACTATCATATTTATGAACTTACTATTGCCCTTTCAGCAACTAAATATCGAGGTAATTGCTTCAACGTCCCGTCAATATCATTACTTTCCTTGTAGTAGTCTCTTGCCTTCGAAATTACATTGGCTTGTAATTAGAGACCGAGTTAAGAAAACAATTAACTAATAGTTCAACTAAGCCTGCAAGGAGAAAAATCATTGGAAGTAGATGAGTGGAGTGATAATCTATCCTTGCATACAGATAATAAAAGGATATCCCCTTCTCTTGGATCAAGAATCATATTGACAGCACCCTTCCACTCTCCTCTAAGAAGTGAAGCTCCAACGAGATGAGTTGGTACAGAACCACTTCCAAAACGCTTAATTCAATAGCACAATAGCACACATAGGATTAGTTAGCAAAATCTCAAGAAAGATTGAATCAATAGCACGCATTGCATCAATTAACAAAACATATCTCTGGTCCAGATGCAGTGTATTTTTTAATCTAAAATGTCTCTCACTTGGTTTATTATTCATGCTGTTAACTAAATCTAATGCTTTGGTATTGTCTGTAGACAGACCTTGTAGACGTGTAAAATCAAGGAATTTAATCTTCATTCCAAGACTATTTCACATGCATGGGAAAGAGCCAAGTGTTACCTAGCAGAAATGGAATGAGGAAGATCTGGTTTTCACTTGCGAAAACTATTTGAAATTGGAAATAGAGAGGCCTAGATTACTACTAACGTTGTTTTACTCATGTTTGGAAAGGGACAATTGATATGAAAAGAAACTCTATAACAGAGAAATGACATACAAAAAGAAAAGACGAATACAAACAGTTTAAGAGGTCTGTACACTCCCATGAACAATTGAATCAAAAGATACTATGTACATAAAAATACATGGAAGGATAGAATTGGCCTTTTTAAAATTTTGTTAGAGAAGATGGCAGATTTTTAGAAAAACTGATTTCAAAAGATACTATGTACATGATTTTGCATGTGGGAGGAAATTGAAAAGTGATTTTAGATAAATTAATAAAAAAAACGATTTTTACCAAACATGTTAGACGGTTAACATTCTCGCACAATTGCTTTTGACCCCTAAAACAAACCTAACAGCTAAAGCAACATTTACACATATAAGCTTCCTAAAAAACTACCCAGGGATGCCCCAGTATCCTCGTACATGCATTCCATAACTAATCCCACCTCCTCGTTCCCACCCTTGTGCCATCTTGTACACAAATTTAATTGGTGTTTTATCAAGCCTATAAAAAATCCAATATAACAAGAACGCATGAACATATCTTCAATCCTCAATTCATGGCCTCTAATTGGAGTAGCCAACACAAATCCTTTTGTAATTACTCCACCTTCCTTCTTAACTTGGATTGGAAGGTGTTTTTGTAATTGGTGGACATTGGGGGAGGGACCCCTTGTCCCTTGGCCCGTTAGTTATTTTTTGTTGTTTCCCTGCTTTCTATGGGAAGTTTCATGTTTCTTTAAAACCAAAAGAATGGCCATCTTAGTTGCTTTTTTTCCATTGTATTTTTTTCCTGAGGAAAAAAAAATTATAAGAAACGATTTCATTGATATATGAAATTTACAAAAAAGGACAAGCAGTTCATGGAGATTACAAGAAATTTTTCCAATTGGTTAAAAAAGAAGCGTAAGAGTAGGAAGCATAAAGATGTGAAAATTACACCAAGATATAGCAGAGTATATGATCAAATCAAAAAGCTTATCGAAGGATTGCACATGGTCCATGAAAACTCTTTGAATCCTTTCTTTCCAAAGAATGCAAAAGACGGCTCGAGTGATGTGCAACCATATCATAGCCTTTTCGTTTTTGAAAGGAGGGTCCACCTTGATCATTGAAAAAAAAGTTCTGATATCGCCTGGAAAAGTCACAAACCAACCCAAGAAGGTGCAAATTATGGCCCAAAATCTAAAGGTATAAGGACGTGCTCCTGGGATCATCATTCATCTTGACAATTACACAAAGAGCAACATCTCGGGGAAATGGCCAAGTAGGGCATACATTTCTGGAGGACATCTTTAGTATTTATAGCTTTGTGAGATAGCTCCCATAAAAAGCACTTGATCTTTTTTTGGGTAATTGTCCCACCAAATAGCACGGGTCAAAGATGTCTCTAATAAACAAGTAGGATCTCCCATGTCGGCCAATAAAGATTTAGTACAGAAGAGCTCATTAGGATTAAGAATCCACTTCCAAGAATCATCTTCTTGAGAGAGAACAACAGGAGCAAGAACAAGGCTAAGGTCCGCCCACTCTCAAGCCTCTTCGTCCTTCAAATTACGAACCAGCTCTTGAGGTCCCAAAAGCAATTACTAGTGTTCCGAACCTCTCTGACGGTAGCCTTTTTGCAAGATGATAGTCTGTAAAGGAGGGGGTAACACGAGACTCTGGGTACCCAGGGTCCCTCCAAAAAGATGTTGATGCACCATTACCCACTTGATGAAGAATGCGGCTGGTGTTAAGTTCTTGTTGCTTAACAATGTTTTTCCAAGGACTTTGGATGTGGCTAGAGAAGCCCAGTTAGGAAAGGTAGTCGGCCCATACTTTTCCTTTATAAGAGTTCTCCATAGAGCTTAGCTTTCTCGATTGTATCGCCAAATCCATTTCGCCAAAAGTGCTTTATTTTTATCTTGCAAGGATTGTAAGCCAAGACCCCTTGATCTCTAGAATGGAGAATATTACTCCATCTAAGAAGATTGTGCCCTCTTGAATTCGTCCCTCCTTTCCAAAGATAGGTTTGGTACATTCTTTCCACCTCTCGGATAACCTTTCTAGGCATAGAAATTAAAGAGAGATAATGAGTAGGGAGAATTTTTTTTTATATAAGAAACCAAGCTCTCATTGAGAAAGAATAAAAGAATACAAGAAAACCCCACAGCCGGACTACGACTCCAATAACGGATATCCTTTCTCTCTGGGATACAACGAAGGTTCTCCAGCAAGAACAGGAGAGTCGTCACGTCCTCCGTTTCCCTAATAGAAAGAGGGCGTTAAAAACCCAAAGAAGGAGAAGCGATGTGACCAGAATGGAAGAGAACCTCCGCCACGACCCTATTATCCCGAGATAGATGATAAAGACGAGGGAGCACCGAGCAGAAAGGTCTATCCCCCAACCACCTATCCTCCCGAAACAAAGTATCTTTCTCATTCCCCACACAACAAGTAACCAGGTCTGAGAAAAAAGGAATTCCTCAGCAATACCCTTCCAAGGACTTCTAGTGATGCCTCTCCCTCCGGTAGTATTCCACTCAAAAGGGACGCCCCGTACTTACTCACAATGATCTTATGCCAAAGAGTGGAGATTTCATGGTAAAAACGCCATAGCCACTTCGCCAAAGGGCTTTGTTACGACTTCTCAAATTTCCTATCCCCAAACCCCCAAGATCCATAGGCTTAGAAACAAGGTCCCAGTTAACCAAGTGCGAACCACCCCCCTCTCCTACACCCTCCCAAAGAAAGTCTCTCATAAGCTTTTCAATTCGCTTACACACCGAAGCAGGGATCTTAAAAAGGGACAAAAAATAAACAGGGATTCCACTCAACACGGACTGAATCAAGGTAAGTCTTCCTCCTTTGGAAAAGAAACTCTTTTTCCAAGAAGACAATCTCTTCTGGACCTTTCTCAACACAGGGTCCCAAAAAGGGAGGGTCTTGGGACTATCCACAAGGGGAAGCCCCAAATATGAAGAGGGAAAGGATCCCACCTCACAACCAACCGATTAGCCCAAGTCCTCAACTTCTCAGGGTCACAATTCAAACCCAAAAGCTGACACTTCCCCCGTATTTATCTTCAACCCCGAAACCTTATTCCCAGAGCTAAAGAAAATGGTATCATCAGCAAATTGAAGATGGGACAGAGGTAGATTGTCCTTCCCCACCCTGAAACCCTTCAAGGACCCCCCCGCTCTATCCCTTTCGAGATTATCCTGCTCAAGACATCCACCACCAAAAGGAAGAGGAAAGGCAAGAGAGGATCCCCTTGTCTGAGGCCTCTTGTAGCACAAATTCGCCCTCTCGATTTTCCGTTCACCAGAATAGAATACTTGACAGATCTCACGCAACTCCACACCCAAGACCTCCATTTATATCTAAAGCCTTTACTAGCCAGGACATTATCCAGGAAATCCCAATTCACATGGTCATAGGCCTTTTCAAAATCAATTTTGAAAAGAATCCCTTCTTTCTTACTAGATCTATAATCTCCTTTCTTTCTTACTAGATATATAATCTCCTTTCTTTCTTACTAGAAATCCCAATTCACGTGGTCATAGGCTATAATCCTCAATAGCCTCATTAGCTATCAAGGACTGATTCAAAATCTGTCTACCAGAAATAAAAGCTCCTGTGAGTCCGCCACAGTCAGGGGCAACACTTTCCTTAACCTACAAGTCAGAACCTTAACAATAATCTTATACACACTTGTCACCAGGCTTATTGGTCTATAGTCCCCAACCTTACATGAGACCTCCTTTTTAGGAATTAAGCATACAAACGTATCATAAAGAGAGCTATCCAAGACCCCTCGCTCAAAGAATTCACGAAAAACTTTCCCTAAATCCTCTTTGATAATGTCCCAACTATCTTGGAAGAAGGTCATGGAAAAACCATCAGGGCCAGGAGCTTTACCCTTCACTCAAGCTTATGATGAGTTGGTGCGCTCGAAATAGGACTCCAATCCACCCCTTCCAAGAACCCTCGAGCGTGGACAGAAGGAGCGTAAAGGGAGGTGTAGAAAGAAATATACTCCCTCTCAATCTCCTTATTACCGTGAACCACCGCACCATTATCACTCTCCAGAGAGCTAATGAAGTTTTTGTTGCGTCTTCCACTCGCAACTCTGTGGAAATAAGCAAAATTAACATCACCATACAACGTCCATCGCACTTAAGCTTTCTGTCTCCAACTCATCATATCTTTCCTGACCAACTCCGCATACTTCCCTCAGATAATAAAGTGCTCCTGCTTTAGGGCCTCACTTAGGACCCCCTCCTCTTCCAAAGTATCCAAGACCTTCAGTCGTGCTAAAATCCCCTCCCCTGCTTCCATATCCTAATATCACCAAAAGTCTCTCTATTCCAAGATTTCAGCACCTCTTTAAGAGTCATGAGCTTACCCATGAAACGGAATCCTTCCCAGTTACCGCTAACTCTTCTCTCCCACCAAGAAGCAAGCGAAGCCTTAAAGGAAGGGTGCTCAAGCCACATATTTTCGAACCTGAAGGGGCAGAGGCCCCACTTAGGGGAACCCGAATCCAGGATCAAAGGCCAGTGATCTGAAGTAACTCTCGGACCTAGGGTCACTTTGGCACTCAGGATGGAGTCCATCCAGCCTTTGGACAACAAAAACCTATCAACGCGACTCCTTGCTCTTGAATTAGCCCAGGTGAAGTTCTCATTCCCTAAGAGAGGGTCGAATAACTCGCATTCCTCAATGAACTTATCAAAAACCCTCATAGACCTCGTCTCCCTCCGCCTAGGAGCCCTCTCAAGTGGGGGGTTGCGAACCATGTTAAAATCCCCAACCACACACCAGCATGAGCTACACAAGCCAAATAAACCCCCCCAACTCCTCCCAGAAAGCCTAGGGGGGCCATACACTCCAGAGACCCAGCCAACCGAGCCCTCAAGAGAGCAAACGAAACCGAGATAGAGAAAACTCCCCTCATCACCTCTAAGGATTGCAGGACTCTACCATCCCAAAGGATAATAACTCTCCCAAAAGCTCCAATCGACTCAAGATCACAATATCGGGACACCACACTCAACTTAGATCCCACCAACTCGCAGGACACCACACTCAACTTAGATCCCACCAAAATCACAATATCGGATCGTTCCATCTCCAAAACGTCCTTAACAAGCCTCCTCTTTTCCTTACCCCCAAGGCCCCTAACATTCCAAGAGACCACTTTCATTGAGAACATCCTTTACCCTTGGCCTCTACCGAAGCCTTTCTCCCATCATAATTAATAGAACACGACAAATTCCTAACTTCTCGGGTACCAATCCTCCCACTCTTTCCACCCTTACCTTTACTTTTCTTCGAGACAGGTTGCGAGGTCGAGGTAATGTCTTTAGGCAGCACGCTTTGGATACCCATGGCCGCCAAGGAGGCCCAAACCGAAGGTCCAATCCCCAAAGCACCCCAGAGGAGAAGGGGATAGGAGCCCCACCTGTGAAAAACTAAGGGGACAAAGCCTGGAACTAATTGTCAACAACTGCCACAATAGCTAAAGGAGGGCTTCCTCCCACAAAACCTCCACAAAAGGCATCAGACCAAGGAACCAGAAACGACGGACTTCCTCCTACAGAGTTGAAAGGCACCAGAGCAGAAACATAACTAAAAGCTTGGGGAGAAGGAAGGGACGACGACTGAACCACTCCCAAAGGCACCCCTTGACTCTTTCTGAAAGACTCTCCGAAAGGAAGAAGACCACTATTAGACGACACAAAAGGGAACGAACCAACTAAACCTGGCCCCTCGAAAGTGGAAGGTGGCAAGACCAAAGAAGGAGAGCGTACCTGGTTGGTCGACACTTCCGAGTGATACTCTGAAGGGCCGAGAAACGACCACCATGGCTTGACTTGTAGTGAAACCACCCCCTGCAGAAGGCACATCTGCCTGAATCTCCAAAGCCGACTCCACCCTCTGAAACCAACCCAGAATTAGCACTTCTTTCCGAGCATCCACCCTTCCCAGCGACTTGATCAAAGCTCTCGAAAGAAAAAGGATTCAGTCGCCATAAGTCTGACCCAACCTCCGCATTCGCAAAGTCGACAGAAGTCTTCGACACTAGAATGTCTTCCTCCACCCTTCCCGTAGGGGTATCCCTACCACCCCCTGCAGAAGGCAAATCTGCCTGAATCTCCAAAGCCGAGACTCCACCCTCTGAAACCAACCCAGAATTAGCACTTCTTTCCGAGCATCCACCCTTCCCAGCGACTTGATCAAAGCTCTCTAAAGAAAAAGGATTCAGTCGCCATAATTCTGACCCAACCTCCGCATTCACAAGGTCGACAGAAGTCTTTGGCACTAGAATGTCTTCCTCCACCCTTCCCGTAGGAGTATCCCTGCCTTCACACTCTCCCAATTCGTCCTCAAATAAAGAATCAAGGGTGACCTCGTCCGTAGCCTGAACCACCGGCGAAGAGAGGAAGGAGTCCTCGTCCGAGTAACTCTCCACCGAAGGGTCTGGTGTCGAAAATAAAACTCCCCCTTCCCCGTGATTTTCCAGGACTTTCGGGGAATCAAAACCGTTCGGCCCTTCCTCCACCGGCTCTGCTCTCGGTTCCACTGGACCCCTCAAAATGGATTGCCCATTACCCTCGAACGACGACCTAGAAGGAGGACTTGTTAAGGTAGCTTGTTGTGCTAGCGAGCTCAGGGAAAGCCCAACAACCTTCTTCCCTTGACTTAGATTGGGCTTCGACGAGGCTTTGAGGCCCAAGTTAACAGAGACCTTCCCTTCAGCCTTACTCTTATCCAAACTAGGAAGGTGGGCCTATGAAGGGGGGTATCAGGCCCAACCTCCCTAGATTGGATCGCGCCCAACGCCACTTAAGCACTTCGAGGAGGGGAAATCTCCACGTGATCCTGCAGCACGAAAGACTGGTCGCCGTATTGAGACCTCGATTTTTGCTCCCCTGCCTTCTCCGACAAAATGTCCTTCGTCCCCTCGCCGGAACTAAAAACTCCGGCTTCCTCCATACTCATCGGCAAAAATCTCACAGGATAATCAACCCCTTCCCAATTTAGACAGCAACCTCGAGGTATATAACCATCCGTCCTTCCGATAACGAGGATGGACAATGCTTCCTCCCAATCGATTCCCCGAATAGCCTGATTGGCTTCTCTTGCTAAACCACCACAAAGCTCCGCCAACCTCGAAACAATTGAAATTGTTCGCAGATGTGGAGGGACATCTAGAAGTTTCACCCAGCCCTTTGAAAACGCCAGACACCTCTCCTCCGCCACAACGATCGAGTTCCACGGTAAAAATCTCAAAGCACAACCAAACCACACCCCTTTCCCGAGGTCCACCAGCTCCTTCCAGACGTGAAGGTCCTCACAAAGAATAGCTGCCAAGTTTCCACAAAAAGGACGCATCGCCGCCCTTGTTCCCACACATCTTCGAACTACTTCCACCACCTTGGCCCAAGAAACCGGCGCCTTTTCCTTGACTAGAAGAACATAGCTTTCAATGTCAAATAGGGCGTTCATGAACTCCTCCCCTTGGAACTCCGACCCTTCCAACACCTTCCCAGAGCCCTGGACTATCTCAAAAAAAGAAAGGGAAAAACGTCCCGGAGATGGAGCCCGAGGAAACCCTGCGCCAACAGAAGAACTTCCCGCCTTTCCTGGAAGTAGACTACTCAGGGCCTTGCTCACCAGGGACCAACCGTGGCCTCCATAGCCCTGAGGAAAGAAAATAATTGATATTCTCCCTTTCGTGGTTCTACAGCTACCACACAACATCTTCCTCTCCCATTTTCGACTAATTGTGCCTAAAGAAGACCCTCGAAACACCGTCTCCTTCGAAAAAAGGAGCGCAACTCCTGTCGTGACCCAAGTGCCTCCCGACAGTCGCGCACCCAAGCCGCCATCCCTAACAGAACCTTCGCCTTGGACGATTTACCTTTTCTCCATTCTTCGAGTTCCAGCTTCCTTCCCGAATCACATAGATTGAACAGGAAACGCTTGCCTTCCACCCTCACCGTCTTATGAAACCTCGCCTACTCTCCCCCATCCTTACGCTTCTCTCTACCTCCCTCTCCGACTCGCTTCACTCTCTCTTTCTCTCCGACGCATTTCTCTCTTTCTCTCCGACGCATTTCTCTCTCTCACCCTCATCGTCTTTCTCTCTCTCTCTCTCTTACCAACTCTCATCTCTCGCCCTTGATAACCAAGAAACATAACAAAAAACTTAACATGAATACCTTAATGAGTAAGGAGAATTGAAAGTGTGGCCTTGTAGGAGAGTAAGTCTACCTCCCTTTGATGTAAAAGTGGATCCCCAGGTTGATAACCTTTGCACTATTTTCTCAATGAATGATGCCCAAAAGGATGTGGATCTGGGAACACCATTAAGGGGAAGCCCCAAATAAGTATTAGGCTAAGAGCCTACTTTGAAACCATACCTTGCAGCTTGTTCTTCAATGATTTCGGGGTCAATGTTGATGTCAATCATCTCAGATTTATGGAGGTTCACATTGTGCCCATATACTTTCTCATACACACCAACCACATCTTACATCCAGGAGACGCTAGAGGGTTGATAAATCATTCATCTAAGAAGCACGGACACGGACACAAGACACGGACACGGATACGACACGACGATACGTCAATTTCTAAAAAACTAGGACACGGACACGTTGGGGATACGTTCTTTTCTTATTATTATTTTAGGATATATGTACATTTAAAATAAAATACTAAACTTAATCCACTAAAAAACATAAAATGTAAAGTTTATTAACCATAGTAATTGTACAAAACACATTATCTAACATTCAATAAACAAAGTTTTCAAATGAAATAAGAGTAAATACAAAAAAAAAACAGTTTTATATAAAAAAGAAAATAGAAAACATGTTTTGTTCCTGAGTGGTAGAAGAGTTTTTAATTTTTAGTTTTATTATTTATGTTTTTAATGTCTTTTTTGTGTTTAAAATTAAATGAGCTTTTAACTTTGGGCTCAAAATAAATGGGTTAGGCCTTTTTTTGGGTTAAAAATTTATCCAGCGTGTCCGTCACGTGTCCACAACGTGTCCATCGCGTGTCCACAACGTGTCTGTCACGTGTCCAAAACGTGTCCGAAATTAAAAATAATAATAATAATAATAAGGGACACTTAAATTGGCGTGTCCGACACGTGTCCGGAGCGTGTCCGTGTCCGACACGGACACTTTGTCTAAAATAGAGTGTTTGTGCTTCTTAGTCATCCATATATGTGAAAAGTACGGTGTCGTTGGTAAACTGAATGTGGCTAATACAAACCACAAAGGACCCCTGGCCCACTTGGAAACCTTTAATCTGTCCATCTCTTTCTGCTTTCAAAGGAAGCCCACTAAAACTGTCCATAATCATGATGAAGAGGAAGGGAAATAATAGGTCCCCTTGACACAGACCACAAGAGGCAATAATTCTACCAAGTCATTGATTAGAATAGAGACATTTGATGATGAGATACAACCTCAAATCCAGGTTCTCCATTTTGGATCAAAGCCTATTGCTGCAAGAATAAAATCTAGGAAGTCCCAATTCACCTTGTCAAAGGCCTTTTCAATATCAAGTTTGATAACGACACCTTTCCTATTTTTCCTTTTCCACTCATCAATCAATTCATTAGCTATCAAAGATTCATCAAGGATTTGTCTTCCTTCGATAAAGGTTGTTTGCTTTTCCGTGATGGTTGGGAGAAGAACCTTTTTTAATCTTTCAGAGAGAACCCAAGCAATGATTTTATAAAGGCAGACAATGAGACTAATGGAGAGAAAGTTAGTCACAGTTCTAGCATCAATCTTCTTCAGTATCAAACATAAATAAGTCTTGTTGAGGCTTACATTAATAATTTTGTTCTAAAAAAATCTTGGAACACTCTCAAGATATCGAATTTGAGGATGTTCCAACACTTTTTGAAGAATTCTAATGTGAATCCATCTGGTCCGGGAGATTTATCTATCCCGAGGAGGCTAATGGCACTCAAAATTTCAAACTTAGTAAATTCCTTCTCTAACTCAACAGACCGATGACTATCGATAGTGCTCCAATCGATACCACTGGGGAAAGATCTCAAAGTTCTAGATTTCTGGTAAAGTTTGCTGTAAAATTTTATAAATTCGGAAACAATCTCATCTTTGCTTAAAAGGCTTCTGCCATGAGGGGAGAGAATTTCCATGATGGTGTTCTTTCTCTTTTTGATAGCCATAATCTGGTGAAAGAAACCGGAGCTGGTGTCTCCATCTTCAATCCATCTCTTCTTACATTTTTGCTTCCACCGTCTCTCTTCCATAGCAGCCAAAGATAGCAATTCGGCTTTCATCAAGGTCCTTTGAGTATTATGAGTTGCCATGTCATCGATAATGGCAATTTCAATCGGCAATTGGTTCTTTTTGGTAGATATACAGCCAAAAACATCTTTATTCCATGATTTGAGTCTCTCTTTAAATCTTTTCAATTTAAGGATGATACCGTGCCACTGAGAGGAGTATTTTTCCACCAGTAACCAATCATGGGAACAAAGGAATGGTGTTGGAGCCACATATTTTCAAAGCGAAAAGGGGAAGGACCCCATTTATAACTGTCGATAGAGAGCATAAGGGGGAAGTGATCAGATGTAAGCCTATCAATTCTTCGAACATTGGCATCATTAGTAAACTTATCAAGAATACCAGGAGATGAAAGGAATCTGTCGATAACAGTCTTTGTAGGAGGGGTACAATTGCCAGACCAAGTATACCACCCATTTTGTAATGGGAGGTCGTGAAGCTCTGTATCAATAATGAACTGATTAAAAATCTTCATGTTGTGGGTAATTTTTCCATTAGAATGTTCTTGAGCCCATTGGAAGACATTGAAATCGCCAGCAATTAATCAATTTTCATGTAGAGACAATATAAGTCGTATCATTCTTGCCAAAAAGGAGGTTTCTCTTTGTATCTCTTGGGATCATAAACAGTGAACACCTGTGATCCAAAACTAGAAGCCATCAGCAAGGGTGAGAAGAAGGGAAAGAGAGAATAAACCTTTTATAATGTCAAATGTGACTGATGGCAGTATCGTTCCACATAATAAGGATGCCACCAGAGGAACCAAAAGCATCCAAAGCAGGCCAACTAATATTCCTGCTACTCCAAAGAGATTTAATGATGGCGCGGTCAATATGGGTCAATTTCATTTCCTAAAGGATAATGACTGTCGAATTGTATTTTAGGGGAGAGGTTTTTATGAGAGCCCTTTTTGCCAATCTTCTAAACCTTGAACATTCCATAATATAATAATCATGATTCCTTTTCACCACCCAACAAGAGCTTGGTAGAGGATTTTTCATAATTAACATTTGACGATAACCCAACTAGCTCTCTGCTCAGCTTTTTCTGTATTTGTGTTGTTTTCGTCTTCTTGTTTGTGGATGGGATTGCCATAATACACATCCAATGCTTCTAAGCCAAGGGGCGATAATTCGCAACGCTAATGCCGGAAAAGGAGTGTCAGGTTTTGAAAGGATCTCATCAACCTCGTCCTCAATGTGGGCCTCGAGTAAGAGGTGACCAACCTCAGTATTGGATAAGTTCATAAACTTTAGAGAGTGGGGTTGGTCAATAATGACGGTCGAAGGGGAAGGTGGAGGATTTTGTGCCAAGTACAAGGAAGGTGTTTTGATGGTGGATAGTGATGGCCCCCTTATCGGGAGAAGAAGCAACAAGGGATGATGGATCAGGTAAGGTGGGCAGTTGAAGTAGAGGTTGTTTTGTTTATGTTGGGTTTGTGATGATGGGCTTGAGTGATAAGCGAGCTGGTAAGGAAAGTTTTGGGCTAGAAGGACTAGGCTTCATTTGAGGGGTAGAGTAGATAAGGTTAGATCACAGACAGAAGAAGGGTTAAAAGAGGAAATTTGCTTCTTGGTGGTGGAGCTAGGGTTATATGTCAAGGGGTACGATGGGAGGGACAAATCTTTCTGGTTGGAAGGACAGGTATAGTCATAGGTGGCAGGCGAAGGACAAGGGGAGAGAGAAGTCTAGCACATTTTTCGAGGATACGACAAAGGAATACTTTCCGATGAGTCTCCAACACGAATTTGGTCAAAATTTCCACGATGGTTTTTTTGATTAAACGTCGTTGATGACTCTTTACCATGGATATCGTCAGTAAAACCCACATAATAGTCGGACATGAAGAATGGGTATATGTGAATCGTAATCGGTGATTGAGATCATGAAGGCAGGTCCACACTTACAGCCTACAGGGATGAAACCCAATTTCCTCTTCTCTATCTTGATACTGGCTTCCATGAGATCAATCTAGGATAGAGTTTTTTGGTTAGCTTCGATGAATCCTACACAAACATCACCGATGTAGTTCAAGGTTTTGGGATCCCTGCAGTCAAGGGGCAGATTGAAAATCTAAATCCAACCCCCATAAGACGATATCATTGATATGTCCAGTTGGGCATCGACATTCCAACGATTAAACTTGAGAGTGTAAAGTCCCACATTCTGCCAATTAGCGGTAGAGCAAAGGAAAGGGGAAGTCTTTGTGTTATCACAACGAAGGATAGCTTTATCGGCTCTAAATGGGTTAATGTGACAAAAAGCGCTACAATAAGACTGTATACAGAGCGTGATCTTATACCAATCATTGTGGGAATGTCTTCGGGTTACCATCATAGCATTTATTTTCCATCAGCAATTAGGGTTGATTTATAGGATGCAGGGGGAAAGAAAAATGGCAGAGTTTTAGTGGGGATAGTGAAAGGGCATATGGTGGAGGATTAATGGCAGCTTTTTTCGGTCGAAGGGTGGTAAGGCTTGGGTTGTTTGGTCGGTATTAATGGGCGGTGTGAGCAAGACTTTGGAGGTCCCAATAAGCCATTTCAAGGTGTCCTAGTGTAAGGAAATGAAGATGGCTCTATCTCTAGTGTACTCGACTATCTTAACTTGATTTCTCCTATATCTACTGTCTACTTCGATCGAGTGTTTCTTCCTTTCTATGGTGGTTGAATGTTTCTAAATGAATGATGTAGTCATCACCAACGACGAGGCGCAGTTGCAGATGGAGGCGATCAGTCATGGTTTCCGGTAATAGTCAGGTGTGGTGAGGCGAAGGAGAGAAGAGGAGAGAGACAGAGGGAGAGAATCATTTCACTCTTTTCATATCTACTCTTTTCAGATCCATATTTTTCATTGAGAATATGAAAAGAATATAAAAGGCATACAAAAAGATAGCCCAACTAAAAAGCCAAAGCCAAAACTAGCTATACATAAAAGGTCTCCCATCCCAAAAAATTAGATCTAACAAATAATTACATAAATCCTTGAAAACTAGCTATACATAAAAGGTCTCCAATCCCAAAAAATTAGATCTATCAAATAATTACATAAATCCTTGAAAACCAATCCCCAAAGAGAAGCATTAAAAGGCTTAGTGGTTGGCCAATGCCACCTACCTAAGATAGATATATCCTACAAGTTACCTTAGCAACCAAATGTAGTAGGGTGAGGCAGTTATCCCATGAGAATAGTTGAGGTACGCGCAAGCGGACCCTGACACTCACTGATATTAAAAACTTACACTTTTTCATGCATGAACCTTTCCAAACAACATCAAACAAGCTTTTTTCCGACATTAAATCAGAACCAGTTAGAGACCGAGAGTGTCAATTTTTTAGCTCGTATGAATGCTCCAGGGACTTCAAAGACGAGGCACTTTTGAATTGCAAATCAGCTCCCAGGACCAAAATTGTTACTAATAACCCAAAATGCTTACTAATAACCCATCTCCCAAGAGCCTACTGTTGATTAAAATAGTGTCACCCTCATTTAGCCACGTGCAAAATTCCATTTTACAAGGCTTTTAATGTTGAGATCTTCTCAATAGGTAAAGAGACTTCCAATTGGAAGATTATGTGCACTCCCATGTTTCCAACTCTCGTCCACAAGAAATCTCTAATCATTTTCTTCAAGAGACTAGCACCTTAGGACCTTTTTTTTTTTTTTGAAAAGTAAACAAAAGCACCTCAGAAGGACTTTGAAAAGGGAGGGATAATGAGTGGGGATACTAAAGAAGAATGTTAGCAAGCGCAAGTAAGCCAAGCACCATATTTCTCCAATTAAGTTTATTGAAAACTTGTTTTGCAGCCGCTTCTAAAAATACAAGGAAAAGGGATTACCTTCCAAAGTCACTGGAAGGGAACTAATAGGGGTTTGTGGGTAGTAGTAGTATGGTGTTAGTAAGGGTATAAGAGTAATTAGTTAGGGAGTTAGTTAATGTATTTGGTTATAAATAGAGGAAAGAGGATTGAGGGAAGGGGGCAATTTGTTGAGTGATTTAGAGCTTGAGTTAGCATATTCAAGAGAGGGGAGGTTCCAAGTGCCTTATACTTGGTTTATCTTGTAGTTCTTGATCCTTTACATTACAATATATTTTAGTTCTTGATTCTAGTTCGGTAGAATCCTAACAATTGGTATCAGAGCATTCGATTTTGGCCATAGATCATTTGCTAGAATTAGTGTTGAAGTTACAACAATCTTGCATCAATTGAGATAAGGAATTAAAAACAGTTTGACAAAGGCTCAAAGAAACACGACAGATGGTGAGAGAAATGTGACAAGGATTTGAGGAATTCGATCTCCAAAAGATGGAGAGAGAACAGAAAAGACGAAGGGAGAATGATGACAATAGCCGAGTTGGAGAAATTAAAGAAGCAATGAAGAGAAAAAAAGCTAGGAAAATCATAGTAGATCAAGGTTGGGGAGCAAAATCAACCAAAAATTATCAGTTCATAGTCGAAGATGGGAAGGCGTCGAGCTTACACGAAGTCACCTCTGAAAGCACGAATTCTAAAAGTGTTTTTGTGGCCGAAGGGAAGAGAAAGGGGAGGGTGGCAAAATGAGCGACTCCAATGCCAGAAAATTCGCAAGGAATATGAAGAGAAGCGATGGGGGAGAGGCCAATCTATTTTCTGTTGGAGTTCGAAGAATGTGCACAAGGGGGCTGGAAAATACTCGAGGTGGCGGAATCGGAATCTCAAGGGAGAAGTTGTCGGCGAATACTATTGGAGCCGAAAAATCGAGGAAGGCATCGACGACAAAAGAGTTCTTCTAGTAGAGGAAGAAAAGTTGAAGAAAATAATTGGTTGGTTAAGAATAGGCAGAAATCGGCGACCGACAGAGACCATGCTGGCAGCGAGGACTAGTATGATTGAAGATGAAGACGTGGAGGAAGTGTCGACTGAATAATGGTGAATGGGCGGCAAAGGAGGGAGGCAATCACGAAAATAAAAAAAAAAAAAAAAAAAAAAAAAAAAAGCTAACTCTAATTATGTGGGTCAGATAATATGGAGTGGGCTTAGTTATCGGGCTTAGTTTAAAGGCAGGCCCATCATTGTACAGTGGGAATGTATGAGTTTTGAGCTAGATTGCCTTAATTCTCAAAATTAGAAATTGACCCATTGTTGCCCACGTGAAGAAATCCCAAACAACTATTGTTGTACATCGCCAACCACCACCACTTGTGTTGTCGCCGCGGTCGCGGAATGGGGTCGATTAAGCACCACCCAGCTGGGTTGAATCCTGTGTAACAAGAGTGGTTTATGGGTAAAAAAAGGTTGATCATTACTCAATTTTGGGAGTGTGTTTTGATAAGCACACCTTGAGGACAAGGTGTCATTGAAGGGCAAGGTAATGTAAGGGGTTTATTGGTAGTAGTAATATGGTGTTAGAGTGTTTTCAAAGCGGAAGGCGCACCTCAAGGTGACAAGCCCTTTGATCACCCGAAGCTGAGAGGCGACAAAAAGGTGTCGCCTGAGTGAAGCGAGGTGCAATAAATAAATATATAAATAAATAATATATAGAGCATAAATTTTATAGTAAATATAGTCACATAAAATTTCAAAACCTTAAAAGCATAATACTAATTGGTAAAAACAGCAAAATGTTAAAAACATCCCATAATAATCAAGTTCTAGTAGTTTCAGACATAATCAAGTCATTAAGAATGAATCAATGAACCAAAAATAATAAAGTTAAAACTAGTCTAAAAGACTAAAACATCAAACAAATGTCAAAATCATCATTTTCCTCCCCCATCTAAATCTAAGTCCTCATTTACTGCTCCGCTCGAACTATGCATGCATGGCTTTCGTGGGTTTTTTTTTTTGTGGGTTGACATTTAGGTTTTGGGGGGAATTAAGTTAAGTTTTATTATATTAAAAAAAAACCGACATAAATGAAACAGGCGCTCGCCTGCGACAAGGGCAAAGGCACCGTCGGGCGCTCATAGGCGCAGCCTGGCGAGCGCCTGCTTGATGTCAATCACCTGGGCAACACAAGAGGTGCACAACCCCAGGATGGCCTCGCCCCTCACCTGAGACGCACGCTTGGGTCGCCTCAACATCTCTGTTATTAGTAATGGCATAAGAGTAATTAGTTAGAGAGTTAGTTAGCGTATTTGGTTATAAATAGAGGAAGGGGGATTGAGGAAAGGGGGCAATTTGTTGAGTGATTTAGGGCTTGGGTTAGCATACTTAATAGAGGGGAGGTTCCAAGTGCCTTATACTTAGTTTTATCTTATAGTTCTTAATCCGTTACCATATATTTTAGTTCTTGATTCTAGTTAGGTAGAACCCTAACAGTCACCCCCTAAGGTACACCAAATTTCAAGAATATTTGTACAAGCTATGATGGGTTGGGATAAATTCTGAGTCAGAGTGAAAGACCACACAACGCATCTACAACCTAAAATTTGATATAAATGGAACAAGTTTTTTTATAAGCTGAGATATTAAATTAAAAAGAAGTACCTGTAAGCCAAAGTAATTAATAAAACCAAGCCTTCCTAAAGCTTCAGCAGATGCTTTGATGGTGTCTTCACTATCTGCTACAACTCCTCTGATAAAATGCACGGTGGGAATATAATTGAATCATTAAAATATAAACGTCATTTAACATACTTCAACATTTTGTGGGGGTGGGGACTTGGACCTCTAACCTTTAGGTCGAGGTGTTATCATTTAACATACTACAACGTTGGAAACCTACATAAAGGGAAATTCAGTGACAAACTTACCGCAAGGTGATGGTGAACCTGTTACCCAGGAGCTGCCCAAGAAGAAGCCCTTCCTGGATATAGCTGGAAACAATGTATGGAAACACATTCGTGCATAAAAATTGTAATACGTTGTAAAAGCATGAAATTGGAGCATGTCTTACCTAAAGTTACCCAACTTGATACCAATCAACCGATCATTAAGAGCAGCTAATCTACTTGCGTGTTGCTTAAACACAGTGACCTGGAAAGGCAAGAAGTATTTTCCTTAAATCCCTAATAAACAAATTCATCCTATCTGAATCAAAGCCCTTTGATTCAAATATTATCCAACTTTGGGGTTCTCACCACACTTGAATCAAAAAGAAGTAAGCTCAGCAAGACAGGATGATGAGATTCAACGTACGGAAAAATACATAAAAGTGTCTTTCTTTAAATAAGAAACTCAGTTTCATAGACTAAATGAAATTACAACATGCAACCAAAAGGTTTTTATTTAAAAAAAGAAACCCACTCCAAGCATTTTTATAAAAAGAAACGTAATTTTTCAGGGATGAAATGGGTGGAAATTAATGTTTCAAAAAAAATTAACTCCAATTTTGGAAGAGGAATAATTACAGTTAAACAAATTGGATCTCAAGTCCACAGAGAAGGTAGAAAACTGACTTCTAAATTTTCCTAGGAACTTTAAGAATTCTTCTATTTTTCTCCAACCAAACTAACTAAAAGAGAGCCCTAATCAATTTAACTGAAAGGATCCTTTAGAAACTTGAATAAAATGTAGGAGGGGTAAACAATTGAGGTTGGAGTAGGTGGTTGATAAAACAAACAAGATACCAAAGAAAGCACGAAAAATGGTGAGAAACAATTAATTACCCTTTGAGTTGAGATGGAGCGCTTATCCTTAGTACCAGCAAAACCAAAAGACCTTGTCTGCCCAAGAAAACTTGTGTAAGGAAGAACAATAATTACTGTAACCAAGAATAGTATAAAGCATATTTCTGAACTCAGAATGAAGTAAATGTTCAACTATTTCTCCCCACTGCAAATGAAAGACAAACGAGAAGAACAAACACATTCCACTATATCTAATTGAGACAAATTTATGACAAGGCAACAAAAATTTCATTGATATAAAAATTTCATTGATATAATGAAAGGAGATTGAAGCTCCATGTACAAACTTTACAAATTTATTCTTTTAAAAATTCACAAATGCATAGTCATATAAATATACATTACAAACATTTCTTTGAGACAAAGAAAACACAGCAACATCCATCAAGCATGTTTTTCAGATTTATACCAATTTTATAGAATTTACAATTGAGCATCTAGAGAGATGCGATACAACAGATAACAAAGAAGGTGACCATGAACAAAATATGGTTCAATTAAGTTCATGAAAATAAAAATTCTTTAGTAGGAAAGAGAAGCGAAAATCAAAAGTTTTCTTTTTTTTTTTAATAAGAAACAATTTTATTCATATATGAAATTTGTGAAAAAGGGGAGAAGAGCCTCAATCCAAAGGACTTACAAGAAACATCTCCAAGTGGACAAAAGAGAAGAAAAGCTATAGGAGGAAAAAAGATATCAATTTTACAGCAAGAAAAAGTACACTATCAAAAAAAGACTGACATAGGGTTTTTCCTTGAAATCAAAGATCATTTCTTTCCAACCAAATCGACCACAAAAAATCTCGAATTAAATTCTTCCAAGGACCTCCTTCCTTTCTCTAAGAGGGTGACCCAAAAAGACAAGGTTTAGGAGAATGTATGGATCATTTGAGAAGACCATCTTCCAATTGAAAGTTGTCCTCATTTCAGAAAAACTGTGCAAAGTGGCAAACTAAGAAATATGAGATTGTGATTCTAAGTCATTTTTGCAAAGGATACACCAGTTTGGGGATAAGCTCATATAGGGAAGCCTTCTTTGAAGCTTGTAATACGTGTTAATAGCCCTGTGAGAAAGCTCCCAAAGAAAGAATTTGATTTTCTTTGGATAATCACCCTACCATATTGCCTTTTTATAAAGAGACTAGTCTTCAATTGTCGACACAACGAGACAATTGAGCAAGGAATTCGTTGAAAAAGCTCATTTTTTTCAAGAGGCCACATCGAATTGTCTTCTTCATTTGTCAAGTGGACGCTTGATAAAGCAAAGGATAAATCTGCCCACTCCACAATTTCTTCATCCTTAAGATCTCTTATAAAATTCAGGTCCCAAAAAGCCAAGTTTTGGTGCCATAATGCCTTGACAATAGCCTGCTTACTATTTTATTATTATTTTTTTTATAATAAACCGAGCTTTCATTGAGAAAGAATGAAAGAATACAAGGGCATACAAAAAGACTTGCCCACAAAGGGGAGGGGGGCTTACAAAAAATGCCTCCACCCCAACAAAATAAGATGTAAAGGATAATTACAAAAAGCCTTAGTTAACGAGGCCCAAAAAGAAACGTAGAATCTTATAAGAGACCAGACGTCAAAAGGAGAACGCTCAAGCCCTCGAAAGATTCTATTATTTCTCTCACCCCAAAGCCCCCAAAGAACAGCGCACCCCGGCGTGCCACAAGAACAAGCCCTTCCCCTTCAAAGGGGGGTGCAAGATAAGGGCCTCCAAACTCTGGCTACTAACTCTGTGAACAAGGTTTGAAAGACCCGGCCCCTCAAAAAATAAATTCCACACTCCAACGGCCAAGTCACAATTCCAAAACAAATGTTCAAAATCCTTCGGCACCCTCCTGCAAAGGATACAACACCATGGACCAACCAAAGAAGGCATCCTTCTCGAGACTTTATCAAGAGTATTAACTCTTCCGTGTAAAACCTGTCAGGCAAAGAACTTAACCTTCTTTGGAATCTTCACCTTCCACACATTCTCAAAGATAGACTCCCCCCTAGAAGGGGGCGGAGAAGGAGCAACAGGGACTCGAAAAAAAAGAAAGACAAGAAAACCCCGCAGCCGGACTAGGACTCCAACAACGGATATCCTTCTTATCTGGGATACAACGAAGGTTCTCCAACAAGGACAGAAGCGACGTCACGTCCTCAGATTCCCTAATAGAGAGAGGATGTTGAAAACCCAAAGAAGGAGAAGCGGTATGACCAGAATGGAAGAGAACCTCAACGATGACCCTATTCTTAGCCGAAGATAAATGATAAAGCCGAGGGAACACGAAGCAAAGAGGTTTATCTCCCAACCACCTATCCTCCCAAAACAAAGTATCTTTCTCATTCCCCACCCCACAAGTGACCAGCTCAGAGAAGAAAGGAAATCCCTCAGCAATACCCCTCCAAGGACTTCTAGAGTTGCCTCTCCCTCCGATGATACTCTACTCAAAAAGGGACACCACATACTTGCTCACAATGATTTTGTGCCAAAGAGTAGAGGTTTCATGGTAGAAGCGCCACAATCATTTCGCCAAAAGGGCTTTGTTACGACTCCTCGAGTTACCTATCCCCAGGCCCCCAAGATCTACAGGCTTAGAGACAATGTCCCAATTAACCAGGTGCGACCCACCCCCTTCTTCCACTCCCTCCCAAAGGAAGTCTTTCATAAGCTTTTCAACCCTCTTACCCACCAAAGCTGGAATCTTAAAAAAGGACAGGAAATACACAGGTATTCCACTTAACACGGATTGAATCAAGGTAAGCCTTCCTCCTTTGGAGAAAAAACTCTTCTTCCAAGAGGTCAATCTCTTCTGGACCTTTCTCAACACCGGATCCCAAAAGGAAAGAGCTCTTGGGCTATCCCCAAGGGGCAGCCCCAAATAAGAAGAGGGGAAGGTACCCACCTCACAACCAACCCAATTCGCCCAAGTTCTCAACTTCTCGGGATCACAGTTCAGGCCCAACAACTGACACTTCCCTCTATTTATCTTCAACCCCGAAATAGATTCAAAAAAGGCTAAGAAGCTGTTCAGATGACAGAAGGAAGCCTCATTCCTAGAGCAGAAAAAGAGAGTATCATCAGCAAATTGGAGATGGGAAAGAGGTAGATTGTCCTTCCCCACTCAGGACATCCACCACCAGAAGGAAATAGAAAGGCGAGATAGGATCCCCTTGTCTGAGACCTCTTGTAGCACAAATTCACCCCCGTTCACCAGAATAGAATACTTGACAGATCTCACGCAACTCCACATCCAAGACCGCCATTTATAACCAAAGTCTTTTCTAGTCAGAACCTTGTCCAGAAAATCCCAATCCACATGGTCATAAGCCTTTTCAAAATCAATTTTGAAAAGAACCCCCTCTTTTTTCCTAGCTCTATAATCTTCAATAGCCTCATTAGCTATCAACGATTGGTCCAAAATTTGTCTACCAGAAATAAAAGCTCCTTGTGAGTCCGCCACAGTTAGGAGAAGCACTTTCCTTAACCTGCAAGCCAACACCTTAGCAATAATCTTATACACACTTGTCACTAAGCTTATTGGTCTATAGTCCCCAACTTTGCGAGAAATCTCTTTTTTAGGAATTAAGCAGATAAGCGTATCACAAAGAGTATTGTCCACAATCCCCTGCTCAAAGAACTCACTAAAAACTTTCCCCAGTTCCTCTTTAATAGTATCCCAACTATCTTGAAAGAAGGCCATGGAAAAACCCTCAGGGCCAGGAGCTTTATTCCTTTCAAAACTAAAAACAACTTTTCGAACTTCTTCCAGGGTAAAAGGACTAACAAGCTCATTGTTGGTTGCACTCGAAATAGGACTTCAGTCCACCCCTTCCAAGAATCCCCGGGCTTGGACAGCAGGAGCGTAAAGGGAGGTGTAAAAAGAGATGATTTCCCTCTCAATCTCATCTTCTCCTTGAACCACCCTGCCACACTCACTTTCCAGGGATCTAATGAAGTTTTTATTGCATCTGCCACTCGCAACTCTATGGAAATATGCAGTATTAACATCACCAAACAGTGTCCATCGCACTTGCGCTTTCTGTCTCCAGCTCACCGTTTCTTTCCTAACCAACTCCGCATACTCCTCTTTGATAGTAAAGCGCTCCTGCTTCAGAGTCTCACTAAGACCTCCCTCCTCTTCCAAAGTGTCCAAGACTTTTAACCGCGCTAAAATCTCCTGTTTCCTTAGCTTGATGTCACCAAAGGTCTCTCTGTTCCAAGATTTCAGCACCTCTTTAAGAGCCCTGAGCTTACCCATGAAACGGAAACCTTCCCAATTGCCAATCACCCTTCTCTCCCAGCAAGAAGCAAGTGACGCCTTAAAAGAAGGGTGTTGAAGCCACATACTTTCAAACCTAAAAGGATAGGGTCCCCATTTAGGGGAGCCAAATCCAGTAACAAAGGCCAGTGATCTGAAGTAATTATCGGCCCCAGAGTCACTCTGGCGTTCAAAAAGGAGTCCATCCAACCTTTTGACAACAAGAACCTATCAATGTGACTCCTTGCTCTTGAGTTAGCCCAAGTGAACTTTCCATTCCCTAAGAGTGAGTCGAATAACTCGCAGTCCTCAATGAACTTATTAAAAACCCTCATAGACCTCGTCTCCTTTCCCCTAGGAGACCTCTCAAACGGATTGCAGACTAAGTTAAAATCCCCTGCCACACACCAGCATGAGCCGCACAAGCCAAATAGACCCCCCAACTCCTCCCCAAAAGCCTTCCTGCCCTTTGAACTCGGGGGACCATACACTCCAGAGACCCAGCCAACCGATCCCCCTGGGAGACAAAACAAACCGAGATAGAGAAAACTCCTCTCACCACCTCGAGAGACTGCAAAAGTCTACCATCCCACAAGATCAAAACCCCTCCTGAAGCCCCGAACGACTCTAAACAAGCCCATTCAACCTGTCTCCTGCCCCAAAGGCTTCGCACCAACTCACGAGACACCTCACTTAGCTTCGATTCTACCAAAATCACAATATCAGGTCTTTCCATCACCAAGAAATCCTTAACTAGCCTCCTCTTGTCCCTGCCACCGAGGCTCTGAACATTCCAAGAGACCACTTTCATTGAGAACAACCTTTACCCTTGGCCTCTACCGAAGCCTTTCTCCCATCATAATTAATAGTACAAGTCAAATACCTTACTTCTCGAGTGTCAATCCTCCCACTCTTACTACTCGTACCTTTACTCTTCTTCGAGTTAGGGCGCGAGGTTGAGGGAGTGTCTTTCGGCGACACGTTTTGAATGCCCGCAGCTGCCAAGGAAGCCCAAACTGGGGATCCAATCCCAGCGCCCCGGCAGATAGAGAGATAAAGTCCCACATGTAAAACCAAGGGGTAAGAAATGAGTTGATTGTCAACAATAGCCGTTGTAGCTAAAGGGGGATTTCCTCCCACAAAACCTCCACACAAGACACTAGACCAAGGGACAAACAGCAGTAAAGAGGTGTTTGACCCAACCATCCATCATGCCAAAAATCAGTCGAATCCCCATTACCAACTTTAGATAAGACAGAATTGTGAACGATAGGTTGATATTTCAAGATAGCTTTCCAAGGGCCTCAGGACGTGTGAAAAGGGAAGCTACCCGACTAATTATAGTGGGTTTTCGTGTCAAATTTTGCATCAACGATTGACCTCCAAAGATCCCTCTTTTCCAATAGGAATAAAGAGTTTGTTTATTAGCATCAATGAAGTAACATCAATGACAACATCTGTATGCGTGCGTGTGTGGAGGGGGAGAAAAGGTTAAGAGTGAAGAAAACGTTCCAGTAGGCCATTTGAGGGAGGACCAATGTAGGGAGATGAAGAAAGCCTGATCTTTGTTGGCTTCAGGAATTTTTACACAAGATTCCCGGTATCATGGATCAATTTCGATGGTAAACTTCTTTCTCTCGATAGTTATTGATTTGGGAGGTTGTGGCAGCTCCATTGGCAGGTCTATGTAGATGGGCAAGCTCAGTCATAGATGTTTTGGTGGAGAATCGATGAGAGTTAAATGAGAAATGGGAGGGCTCGAGAGAGAAAAGTAGGAGGGAGGATCATTGGTTTTTTTTTAATTCTCATATTCAAGCTACTTCTTTATTAGATTATAGATAGTCTCACCTCTTAGGGGTGTTTGGCTCATGGTTTTGGGTTCCAAACTCAAAACCATGTTTGGTACAAGGTGTCAACCCCATGAGTTACAACAATGCAATCTCGTGAGATTTGTTCTATGTTTTCCTCTTCTATTTGTCGTTTTCCATTTCCGACGCTCACTTCGATGACAACTACGGCGACCTCCAACAACGACAACTTCGACGACCACACCGACTACTCGACTACCGTTGACGACTACCTCCCGTGACCACTGCCAATCTGACAACCACCCCTACGATCCAACGACCCCAACAACTCAACACCCTGATGACTCAAGCACTCCAGCCAACCCTACTTGCCCAAACAACCGTCAACAACCATCTGACAACCACTCCGACGATTGGACCACCCAGCAACCATCGTTGGCGACTACCCGAAAACTCGACCCGACCCGACCACCCTAATAACCACTCCGACAATGACTATAGTGACCCGACCACCCGAAAACCATTGCCACAACCACTCAGCGACCACTCCGACAACTTGACCACTTTGATGATCACTATGACGACCACTCAAGTGACCTGACCACCCGCCAACTACTGTCGACAACTACCCAATGACCACTTCGGCAACCTGACCACCGTGCAACCACCACCGACGACCACCTCGACAACCCAACCACCCTAACGACCACTCCAACAATCACCCAGCGACCCGACCATCTAGTCAATTTTCTAAAATCTTAAAATAAAAGTAAAAATGGCTACTAAACAAATTTTTTAACCCATTATATTTAAAATAGGTTTCAAAATACTATGCAAAATAGAATTTTTTATATTTTAATTTCTAAAATAGAATTTGAATTTTATAACTCATTTATCCTTGAAATAAATTTCAAAATACGATGCGGAATTTTGTTTAAATTCTTAATTTCTTAAACAGACCTCCAATATTTTAATTTTTAAAATAGAGTTCCAAAAAGAGGTTTATGAATACTTTGTAAAATAGAGTTTTAAATTCCCTAATTTCTTAAATAGACTTCCAAGTTTTAATTTCTAAAATAGAGTTCCAAAAATAGGTTTTTGAATACTTTGTGAAACAAAGTTTTAGATTCCCTAATTTATTAAATAGACTTCCAATTTTTTAATTTCTAAAATAAAGTTCCTGAAATAGTTTTAATTCAATTTGTGTCTTGGACAACTACCCGACCCCATGGACGATAATTCGATGCCTTCATCACCTTCCACTACTACTTAGTTTTAATTCAGTTTGTGTTTTAGACAACTACTGCTATTTCTTTTCTTCATTCCTTTCAGTTTATATATTATGATACTATGAACTTCGGACTTTCATTTGCATTATGGATTTCCTGTACTCTAACAACACCATTCTTTTTTCTCACGTTAAGTATTTAAAATATGTCCCTATTAATGTTATTTAATTTTACATAATCATGAATGGAGTGAATTAGATATCAATATACTTGTACAAACTACATATTCATATTTAACTATGCTTGAAACAATTGATCTACATAATTGGTTAAAATATTGCTATGCAATTCAACCAACAATTATCAAGTAAAAGATGGACATGAAAAAGAAAACAACCTAAAAATTGTAAAAAAAAACCTAGATAAACTCAGCCCAACTCAACTCTGCACCCCAAATACAGGTTTCAACAAACCAATCAAACCCAACCTTGTATCCCAAACACAGTAATAAGAAATCTCAGGGTTTCTGATTCCAGCCAAGGATTCCCAAGGTTCTCGATTTCCACGGTTTCTGATTCCAAACAAGTGCGCCAAACAATCCTTTATTGTGCTAATTGGAAGTAACTTATCTTAACACAATATGATGCTTTCCAGCCCACCCTTTTGTAATTTTTCATCCTTTAAAACGAGATTTATTAGTCTCTTATTACAAAAGAGGGTGGGAAATAAGACCAATAACTTGTACCATTAAGTAGTAAGTGTCCACCTAGATATGAGTTAGACGAATTTCTGCTAATAGCATAATAATAGTCACGAGAAAAGGGTCTCTCCTACAGCACCTTTCAATTTAATTTTATAACTAAATCATCTTGTGTTCCCTTTTCCTGATTTTGGTTGGTAAGAGAGAATTTCAAAAAGAGAAGAAGGGACAAGGTGCACTCAAAGTACAAAGGAGATCACAAATTACAAAAGCCAGGTATAAATTAACAAAAATCAAAATTACACAGGACTAAGTGTCCACCCCAAAAGTGATGAACAAGGAGCTCACAAAAAGTTTATCCAATTTATTGATAAGAAAATGGACAAACCAAAAAGTGATGAACAAAGGGATGGTATAAATTAACAAAAATCAAAATTACAGAGGACCAAGTGTCCACCGCAAAAGGTGATGAAGGAGCTCACAAAAAGTTCATCCAAATTATTGATGAGAAAACAATGGAAAAATCAAAATTTCCTCGTAGAGAAACAGCCAAGCAACATATTAGATTGAGATATAAGCCAAGACTAAGAGTATGCATACCTGGATACCAAGCATCTTTCCTATAAGTCCCAATGCCTCTTGTGTGTCCTTGTTCTCCTTGTAAAGATGAAACCTAAAGTATTTATCGTCAACATCTTAAAGCTGATAAAAAAACCCAACATCCAAATAGATGGAACCATAAATAAGGAAATTTGTTCAACTATGTGCATAATTACATGGAATAATGGAACAAAAAGAAAGACACAAGTTCTAGAAAACAAAATAGTCTAGATGAGTTTCCAATCAATGGTTGACTCAATGATAAAAACTCCATTTTAGATGGAAGCAATGTGATGGTACAACTTTTTTTTTTAAATATGAAATGATATTAAAAAAAAAATCATTGATGACATAAAATATACAAAAACAAAAACAAAAAGCAGAATATCCCCTAAAGCTAAAGGATTACAAAAAGAACTTCAAGTTGACCAAAAGATCATTTAACCTCTTGTTAGAAAAGGCCAATAAGCATTTACACCAAGCATCAAGATAAAGGGGCACAAAGTTGCCAAGATTCTTGATAAATTTTGGCAGAAATGTTTTGCTTGTAACAAAAACTTTATCATGAAAGATACAATTTTCAGAAGTCAGTTCATATTTAGTACCTCTATTCAATTCAGAACTAGAAGTCAAGTCCCAAGCAGAGCAATAAAACATTTCTTATAGAAAGGGAAGGTAAAATGATGAAAGAAGGCTCTAGCTTTAGTCATCCACAAAACAAGCAGAACTGCTAAAAAGTAGAAAAGCCCTTACCTGAGAAACTTGCCAACATGTTCAGGCCAGTTGTCTGAACCTCTACTGTCGAAGGGTTTATCACCCCTTTCTTTTCGTTTCTTGGAGAACCGACCTCGGTTATTCTGGACACCTGAATCTACCCTCACACGGACACATTTTGATGAAGAATCTGGTCCATCAACAGTATCGGTCACAAGGAACTTAAATTTCTTAAAGAAATTGTGGACAGCCTGAAAACCTCAAATTTAAAGAGTAAATTATATGACGATGAAAAAGTAAACAAAGATTTTTTTTATTCATTAAATTTGACTGAAGGATCAGAGAAGTTACCCTTTGAGCAAAAAAAACTTTAAAATAAAAATATAAATATATCTATCCAACAATGATTAGTTTCTGCCAAACTAAACAAATAATCTAGATATCAGCTAAAAGAAGAAGGAAGATGAGCCTGCACTGATTGTTACTTGGGATGAAATATTTCAGGATAGACTCAAAAATAAATGATCAAATACATTAACAAACAATGTCTTAGTGCTAACCGTTCGATGGGTTTTATCTGAATCTGGGGAAAATACAATAGGTGAAATACTGTCATCCACACCAGAATTGATTTGCTTAAGAAAAACTTTCAAAATCTCAGCATCAGAAGCACCCGCTAGAGATCTAAACAATTCAATTTCAGAAGCATAACTCTCACTTGTACCGCTAATTATCATTGGTTTGCTTTCCGAGAGAATCTGAACGCGTCAAAAGAATAAAAATTATCACATTAGTGCATGCAAAAGGGGAAAAATCAACTTTTAAGGCAGGTAATAGAAACAATGAGAAATTTAACCAGACCACCTCTGGAGGAGCATCCAATGACGTCAAATGAACAACATTTCCATCACTGTCAACTTCATTCACAATGAAGTCAGAATACCTGTACCAAAACCAAGAGGGTGAGGTTTACAATGATAGGATTCTAAAAAAAAAAAAACCTTACAAGTTACAAGTACAACTGAATCGTTGAGTTGAAAAAATCAAAAATTAAAACTAAAGAAAAATCTTCCCTTCATTCAAAGCTTGTGAGAATATGGCTGAAAGATGCTATTTGCTATTAACATTCCTACATCAACCTAAAAGCTCATTGCTCGACTATCTCACTTAAAGAATAGAAAGAGAACAAATAACAGATGCTATACAACGGATCACATTTCTATCGTGCCATTTCTTGATAAGCGAAATCAGAAATTTCATTGATAAATAAAATTACAAATGTGGAAGAGGAGAAAAAAACGCTCCCGAACAGATAACACCCACAAAAAGGTATGCCAAATAACAGATGCTATACAACGGATCACATTTCTATTGTGCCATTTCTTGATAAGCGAAATCAGAAATTTCATTGATAAATAAAATTACAAATGTGCAAGAGGAGAAAAAAACACTCCCGAACAGATAACACCCACAAAAAGGTATGCCAACTATAAGAGCATTTCCATGGTGTCGGTTAACTTTACTAATTCATAGCAATAATTAGTTGCTGAAGTTGCTGAAGTTACTATCTGTTCTCATTCATTCTGACTTCGATACAAATTCAGAAGAGGGCTTTCAATTTTCCATATCTTGACTTATTTTCTTGCTCGTAAAAGAAACAAAAAACTCTAGCATTTCATTTCACATTCTAAAATTTGCCTCATATCTTCATTACAATCAAGCAGATAGTACAAAATTCGTATGAGCAGCATATCATCCCTAAGAGATGAAGGGGGCATGCATGTTGGTAAGAAGCTGAGACCTTTGCTTAAGAATGCCGCGAAACCCGGGGAGAGAAGAAATGTAACTGAGTATGCCAACATCTGATTCGCCCATGGATTTCGTCGCCATGACTGTAATTGAAGAAGATCTATTGGTGCATCTGGTAATGGGGAAAGGGTTACAAAGAAAGTAGGGTTTAAGGGCACAGAAGTACGATGCCCCTGGCCAGTGCCACCACATCTAGGGTTTTTCCGTTTTTCGGTTTTTTTTGGGGTACAATAGTCATAGTCATAGAGTAGTTTTCCCTTGAAAAAAAAAATTATTTAAAAATATTAAGAAGGAATAAAGGAAAAAACTTTCACATTGTTTGGTGTGTAGATTATCTTAAATTTGGAGGGTTAAGCTCTAGTTTATGTAGCCTTAGTTTTTTTTTTTTTTCTTTTTGGAGCAACAAGTTAAAATTTAAGACAAGAAATCGAGAGGTCCCACTGATGGACCCTCTAACCAAACTTCATTCGAGCGGAGATGAGATGTGCGATTTGTTAACTTGTAGGCAGCTTGGTTTGTTGTACGCGGAATATGTTGAAAGGAAATCTATGGCCACCGTTCCTTTAGCTATAAAATTTCATCCAGAAACTCTTAAACTTCCGTGCAATCCTCCACCATACCCTCTATCAGCCGAGTGAATCTGACTCAACTACGAGTGGAGTAGCTGTGTCTGAGAGGGAATTCAAGCCAATAATGGGACCCCAAAGCTCCAATAAGAGGATGGGCCAAATCGTTACAAATTGATGGTCAGCACTAACGATCCGTTCATCACAGTCTCAAATAATCCAACCTAGACCCCCATAATTCAAATCTTCGCACCAAGACACATTAGGACTCAGGCTCCACGTCCCCCAAGATGGTGGACTACAGCTGCAGAAAAGAAGTTGCAAACTTATGGGTACCATCGATTGTCTCCCTAGCGGTTCGAAGAAACTCCTTAAGTTGTACTTATGTGCTCCTGATCAACGCATCCCCTGCCATCGACCTAGGGCTCTAATTATCATGTTTCGCCACACCCAGATTTTCCACAAAACGACCATGAACGTGTGGAGATCCTCCTAGTTGTTGCAGTCAATCATCCAACCAAAATAGTCATCCGCTCCCCAAGATTCCCTGCAATAATAAAACAAATTCGCATAAGACGGTAAAAATTGACCCCATAGTACCTTTGTTACGTTGCAGCCCTAGAAAATATGGCAAGTGGATTTTGGTTGTAGACCACATAAAAGGACACCAAGGATCCACATCCAATCCTGTTTGTTGCATGTTTGTTCTAGTAGGAAAACAATTCTGAATAATCTTCCAGCAACAAATCTTGATCTTGTTTGGTATAGGAGTGTTCCACAGCGCCTTCTAGAAGCGTCGAGACATGGCATTCTCCGAACTAGATGCCTCCTGAGCTTGTAGCAAACGTAACCCCAACAGATAGGCACTTTTCACCGTAAACATCCCATGTTTATTAGGGCACCAAACAATTTCATCCGTCCTACTAGCCCCCCAGCACGGAATTATAAGAATGAGATCAGCATCCTCAGCGAGAAAATAGTTTCGGACCTTATCTGTATCCCATATACCATCCTCCCTTTGCAAAAAAAAAAAATGAACAGATCTTAAAGCCAACGACTCTACCATCGCCAAAGGCTTGACACGACCCTCACTCGAGAACCAAGGATCGTTTTGAATGCTCATTTGACTACCAGCCCCTATCTTCCATCTGTAGCCTTTTTTGAAAAGATCCCTACCCCACAAAATACTTCACTAAGTATATGACATATTAGAACCCATATATGCATTGAGAAAATTTCTGGACTGAAAATACATGCCCCGTAGTACTTTATACAAAATATTTTCAGTGTTTCGCATCAGATGCCATCATCGCTTGGTTAAACAAACCCAAGCCCCTAAACCCCATACCCCCACTCTCTTTTAGGATACACAAACGATCCCAACGCTGCCAATGGATTTTCTTTTTGTCATCACCAGAGCCCCACCAGAACTTGGCACATATAGAATTCACCACCTCGCATAATTTTTTAGGCAATTTAAAACAACTCATAGTATAAGTTGGGATGGTCTGTGCAACTGCTTTAATAAGAATCTCCCCACCCCCACACCGAAAACACCTTATTTTTCCAGCCCTAAAGAATCCCCCAAACTCGATCCTTTAACGATTTAAACACCTGAGAAGGTAGGCATATTGAGTCGGCGAATCTGGCCACTCTCACCCATACTAGTCAAAGGATGGTCCTCGCGAGCGAGTTCGTAACTCTCGCTGAGATTGAGATCAAGTTGCCTAGGTCATCCTAGTGAAATAGAAACCTAACTAGTCAACGAAGTTACAAATGGGAGAGTTACTATTTCGTGGTCCGGTCTTATGTAATCTCATTACATAGGATATCCCCACTCGCATGTCATCTACACGAACACGTTAGGATCACAATGTTTGTATCAAATACAAAGTGAGTCACATCCATAGTATTACCAAGGTAAGGTACCCAAACCTTGTCCCCTAACTATAGACCCTTTAGGTTGTATCTCGAACCGAGATCCTTTATATGTACACTACATTCAGTTAAAGATTCATATAACAGCCTTAGATGTTTAGTTGATTGGATTTAGGGTTTAAATAAAGGCAAACTCGTAGATAACGAACAATAACTCTTTATTGAAATAATAACACTTTATTACATTAATTAGAACATAATTACAAACTACGAGTTTTAGGACACAAACCCCAACAATCTATTTTTTAAAAAAATGTATAAAAATATATACATCATATTATTAAATATACCCTTACATTTAGAAAAAGTAAATATAATATAAACAAATATAAAAAATATAAACATGTATATATTTGATGGTCGTTTGCTTGAAAAAAGAGGTTGTTCGCTAGAAACATAACATTCATCGTTGTTTGAAGGAAACATATTGTAGATTGAAGAAAATATATCGTCGTTGATTTCTGTACAATGTTAAAAAAGGTTCGGTCTTCGAAGATATAAAGTCATAACGAAATAGGTATTCATATATGAGTTCAATAGATGTATGGGTCACCTTCATAGGTCATGGCCGAAAAAAATGTGACTACACCACTTGAAGTTTTTGCTAGTTGATGCTTTGTTGCGAGAGTCTCCATCATGGAATCAAATGGGTTATTGGGATGTGTCGTGGTTGTGCATCCATCGACTTAGATGGACGCCGTTAGAAACCATCGCACGGAAGTAAAATGACGTGTTGTCAAAGTCACTGAGAGGTTGTAAGTGGAAGAGGAACGAGATAAGTAGCAAATTAAATCTTGGAAGTTATGGAAATATGAGAGATTTTTATGAAAGAGAACTAACAATCTTGAAAATTATGGAAAATTGAGAGACTTGAGAGATTTTGAAATCTATAGATGGAAAATACTTCTATTTATTTTATCCATTCTTTATCACCAAAATTACATAAATAAGAATGAAATTCAATGGGCATATCTGTAAAATCATTCTTCTATTGAATTTCAATTGGCCTAGACTTGATACAAGTGAAATTTGTAATTTACAATGAATAATTTCTGTAGCTTCTATTGATGTTTATTATTTACAAGAAAATGCCAATATATAGTAGATACAAGTTGTCCTGAGAGGGTTGAGATTTGGGCCTCTGATAAAGGTAAAACAATATAATAAAAAAATACAAATCAGGTAATAAAAGCTAATGGGCCTTCACTGCTTTGTGGGCTCTGGTAAGCCTTGGTCAAATGGGCTTGTTCTTTAACACTTCCTCTCAAACTTGTGGGTGCACTTGTGAGTCCAAGTTTGCCAATCATTGTTTGAAAACGTGAGTACCCTAAGGCTTTTATGAACACGTCTATCGTTTGGTCACCTGTAGGCACATAACGTATTTCCAGCTCTCCCTTGCATATCTTCTCTCTAACGAAATGTATATCGATTTTTATATGTTTCGTTCTTGCATGGTAGACTGGATTGGGTAAATTTTAATGTGCATGAGATGTACATTAAACTATAGGATAAAGGGTAAAATGATTAAATGTGATTTAATCATTTAATTAATATTATATTTGAATTAAATATGATTTAATATAATATAATTAATTAATTGTTAATTAATTATTATATTATTAATTGGGAACGTGTCAAGATGACACGGTCACACCATTCCCCAACTCCCTCTCGATAGGGAGTGGGGAGTTACCCACTGAAGTCTTCTTCTCCTGGTGAGAAGGGGAGGAATAATTGATGATCAATTGATTGATTGAAACACACAGAAGAATTCTCTCTCTCTAAATTCCCTCTCATTTACTCTTCCAAAAGTTGGAATTCCTTCCCACCTAAGGAATTGATCTAAGCAGTACTCACAGGATACAAGGTTTTCTTACTGGTGTTGTCCTGTTGGAGAAAACAGAGAAGTGTTCTTGTTTGCTGTATTGCTACAAATCTTGGAGCAAGGAATTGTTGTGGAGACTAAGACTACAAAGGTAATCTTTTTTCATTTCATTTAAATGTTAAATACAACATGTTTGCATGTAAATTTCCATGTCTAATTAGATTAGATTTTGTATGCTTATTCTCTGTATCTTTTACCAATGTATGGGTATTTGATTTTCAACTAAAATAAACTTGCAATTATGATTTCTATCACGTTTTCGCTGCTCAAGGAGATCAGATCCTTGTTTTGCTTTGGTTGAAACAAATTTGCATTGGTTAGGTGAGAATTGCATTTTTGGTTTGCTGTAAAACTGTTTAGGAAAATTTTGGTCATAGTTTACTTTTGATTTGATCAAATTATATGTAAAGGCTGAAGGGAATCGAAGTCCCCGCAGCGGAAGCGATTGTGAATCCCACGCTCTTGATTTAGTTACAATGAAAATTTCAAGAACATAAAACATGGATTAAGCATAAAATAAGAGTTTGGACAGCAAGAAGTTACCTTTGAAGAACCTTTCTTCAAGTGCTCCTCTCTCCACGGTCACGATCTCAAAGAACAAGAATTGCATGCGAACCGACACCACCACCGGATCTTCTCCGTTGTTCTCTAGGAGAGGGAGGAAGGTGGGTTCCCTTTAGGAGTGGTGAGGAATTTTGTGAGAGAGATTTGTGTTTTGGAACTCTTCCAACAACACAACAAGGAGGCTAGGAATTCTATGAAAAAACACTTAACCTAGTTGCATCTCATGCAACCATATATATAGAGAATTGGGATGGAGATGACCATCCTACCCCTCATTTAATCTCTCTTTAGTATATAGTCTAAATCATATTAAAACTATATATTATATCAATTATATCATATATAATTGATATAACTCCTCATGTATGAAATTGAACACTTCAATTCCACTCCTAACTTTATACCCTCTATATTACCATGTTGAGCCAACGGAGGGATCTAATGGACCTACAGATCATGAGCTCCAATGATGTGAAATTAACTTATCAAACTCTTTGATCCAGTTAATCAATATTCATTAACTACAAGTCACTCCACTATAGACATGTAGTTGCACTCTTCTCACTGTAGATACCATTATGTCCACTAATATAGTCATTACATATGAGTCGACCCTACATAGGTTGTTCGTAATCACAGTTGGGTCAAATTACCATTTTACCCTTGTGATTACCTCTTTGCTCCTTAAGCACCACTGATCCTCTAATGAACAACAAGTCTAAGGTCCCACCTTAGACTCATACCCTCATAGAGGCGGGGCCGTTGTTCAAGACACGAGTCGGTTCTTGAGGAACAACCTATCTAATTCCTCGATGAGGAATGAGTGAATTCCATCTTGCACGCTTAAATTCTTAGCTACCTACGAGGTTACGTCACGAGAAGGTAGGCTTATTGAGTCGGCCACAGGCCCACTCTCACCCATACTAGTCTAAGGACAAACCCTTATAAGCGGGGAGTTCTTAACTTGCTCAGATTCAGTCGAGTCACTAATGACCATCTATAAATTACTAGTCTTGTCCTCACTAATAGCGGTGTTATCTTGGTTAGACTAATAATTTGCGATCCATCTTGTATGAACTCTTCATATAGGATGCCCCCACTCGCATGTCAACTACATGAATGAGTTGGATTACCTCATTTGTACTAATTACAAAGTGGGTCGCATCCATGGTGTTACCAGAATGAGGTTTCCAACCTTATTCTTATACCATAGACTATTTAGGTTATAATCTTGAACTCAACCCAAATAGTGTCCACTACACTGATTTCAAGATAAGTGTTATAACCTTGGAGCTTAGTTTATTGGATTTATAAAAGCAAGACTGTAATCTTATCAAAACAAATAACACTTTATTTAATTGATCAAGATTACACAAGTTTAGGGCATAAATCCCAACAAAGGCCCCCGTGTTTTGGGGCAATTATGTGTATAATCTAGGGGTGAGCATTGGTCGGTCGGGATCGATTTTCGACCCGAATCGACCCCCGAACCGACCAAGGTCTGTCGGTTCGATCGATTTTTTAAAAAAAAAAACTTACTAAAATTATCGACCAAACCAATTAAATTTGATTCGGTCATTCGATTTAGTCAATTTATATATATATATATATATTTAAATATATTTAATTATTTATTTAATATTTATAATTATTATTTTATAATTTATAATTATTATTTAATATATTTTCAGAAAATCTTTTTATTTTTTTATTTTTTAATTATTATTATTATTATTATTATATATATATATAATTTTTTTAAATAATCGGTCGGTTCGGGTTGTTTGGGGCTTGCCCCAAACCGACCGACCGCCTTCAGTTTCGGTTGGTTTCGGTCGGTCGAGTCGGTTTTTGGTGTTTTTTTGCTCACCCCTAGCATAATCGAGTTTGTAATTGAGTTATGAGTCGTTCGGGATAAATTTCGTGCAAATCGGATGAGTATCGAAGGAGAAATCGATGTTTGAAGATGTTGTGTTCGAAGAATTCTGCTGCTGCCGAAGCAACAGTGTTGCAACACCGTTCATCAGCGTTGCAACGCTGAAGAACGACATCACAACGCCAGCGCTTCCTATCGATAAGGAATCTCAGGGGGTTAGCAGCGTTGCAACGCTCTTGCATGGCGTTGCAATGCTACCCTGATGCGTTAAGGTGGCAGCGTTACGCAACGCTCTCTCGGCGTTACCATGGCTAACGCCGCGCAAAGATCTCTGAGTCAAGCAGATCGGTTCAACGACGGTTCGGTCCGGTTCGAGCGATTTGAGCCCGGTTCAAGGAGTTTTGGATCGATTTTGTAATAAAATTAGTGTACTTTTTTTTTTTTTTTGCACTCTATGGGCCAAATTTTTCCGATTTTACAACTATTTTTCTTTATGAATATCATTTAGAATTTTTTCCCACCTTAGGATAAGCATGTTCGTGCATTTTTTTATTCGTATAAATGTTATATAAATATGGTTTAAATGCATGATTAATTTATTTTTCATGGGTAATTAATTATAATTAGATTATATGGAAAATAAATTGCATGGAGCATGAAATTACTTAGTTTAAAATAAATGTTATTTTATTTAAGTATTTTTAGTTATTCAATTAGTTGAATAATTTTTTATAATTCCAATTTTGGTTCTATGATATAGTTCCTTGTCATAGGTTAATTATTAAATTTATAAAAGTTATAAATTAAGGGGTTTTAGAAATCATAACCAATAACAAATAATTGCATGCAAACATAGGAATTTGGGTTAAAATTAAAATTAGTTTTAAATTGTTTAAAATTAATTTAGACCTAAGTTTTAATTTCTAATAGGATTAGAAATTAGTCTTACATAGTATTTTAAATAGTTTAAAATATAGTAGGACATTAGAACTTTGGTTATAAGGGAACTCTATTGGTGAAGTTCTGTCTAAGGTTGGGGGTACTTAAGCTGACGGTTAACGGAACACATCCTACCTGGGAACTGACCCAGAGCTTGAGTTGAATTAACCTTAGTTCTATTTTATATCTAGGTAATTAAATTGTTTATTCACCTAGACATAAGGTTAAAAGACCTAGTTATAACAGTTATAATAGACATAGACTTAGATAGATTCTTTTAGCCAGAATCCGACTAAGTTAAACCTATACCCTAACCTTAGGAGCTTCAGTGGGAGAAAACGAGATGTTCGCATCGAGTTTACTCTCACGTCCTCAAAAGTTCACACCGTGAGTTCCATGCTCGGCTACGTGGTGTTAATAGGGCGTCTCCCTACGGTAAGTGTTTGCATGGTTCAATACCAAGGTGAATGAGAGAAGTATCCATAGTAAATGGGAGCAGGACGTGTGTCAACGTCCTACAGTCTCCTCCATTAGGTCGCACCGTGAGATTTCTATAGTCCGCCTGCTAGGTGATGCGAAAATATCGGGTGCCCTAAACTAATGCAAATTAGAATAAAACCCCGACACTTTTACGACGTGCAAGTATACACGGTCGAGAGCAGCAAGTGATAAGTTAAAAGTATCGATCCCACGAGGACTAGTTAGACCTAATTTAGTGAGTGTCCTAGCAAATTTTCCTTATCTTAGTACAATGCATGAGTGTGCAATTTATTGTTTAAAATAAATAAGTTGATACGATAAGAAAGATAAGATAAGACCAAAGAAAATAATTGAATTTAAATGCGGGAGAGGAGAATGCAAACAAGAAGATGAGATACAAGAGATGAGATTTGTAATGAAAAATAAGCTCGGGTTAGGTTAGAGTTCTAATGTTCAATTGGAATAAATTTTTAGTGATGCCTTGAATTTACCTACACATGCATTCAAATGATTCTTTCCAAAATCACTAAGTTTTAAAACCTACAATTTCCCAATTGTGATCTAAATTATGCCCATGATTTTAGGTTCTAGGTGGGTTAATTATCCCTAATCAACTCAATGATCCTAGAATGAAATTTTAGTTTTCTAATTCATTAGCTTTCCCAAGTTTATGAATTATAGAGAAGTTAAAAAGGCCAATTTTAATTCTCATGCAACGTTAAATTTAATAAAATTTCATAAATTCAATCAATGACATCAACCATAAATTTAATCCAAAATTACATTAAAACAACCTAACCTCTTGCTTAAGAAAATTTAGTTCATGTAAAGGATCAATCACACTTCATTAAATTGGTCATGCTTACACTAATCAAGAAATTCATATGCAAAAATAATCCAAAACAGTCACACAAATTTCTTAGAACAGTAAGGCAATTAATCTCCAATTAGTGTATGACAAGGCCCAATAAAATCGGTGATATTTGCCAAAATATTAGAGTAAGTGCTAGAAGAAAGGAAGTCAAATTACACAACAATTAGGCTAAAATTGCTTCAAAGAAATGCCTAGCAAAACACCTCGATTTCTGTATAAAGTTAGGCACTTTGCTTCAAAGAATTGCTTGGTTGTTCCCAACACCGATCACCAATTGCTTGAAAGAAAAGCCTATCGGTACCTCCTTCACAAGAAATGCGACGTTGCTTCAAAGAAACCTCTCGGCGACTCCGACGCCAAGAACCTCACGCGATTGCTTGACCGAAATCGATGGGCCAACTCTCTCGATGTCGCCCTCGCGATTCTTTGTAGCAAACCTTTATCGATTAGCTTCTCCCCCTCGCCCTCTCGAACCCTCGCTCGGTCTTGCTGTAGCAACTTCACCAACGATTTCTTACGCCCTTTTTGCTATAGCAATTGCCTAGATGCGAGCCTCTCGCCGATGGTGCTCAGCAGGCGGGCACTTTGCTTCAAAGAAAGCCCTTGGTTGGCTTCAAAGAATAAAGCGGTCGCGACAAATTGCTCTGCAAAGAAACAAAGCAAGCAACAACCCCTTGATCCACGGTTGCTTGAAAGAAAATAAAGAACCAACACAATGCGGCTGACCTTCACGCGATTGCTTCAAAGAAATCGATAGGCCAACTCTCCCGATGTCGTCCCTCGCAATTTGCTACAAAGAAATCTAGGCGCCTTCCTCCGATCGCCTCAAGAAGGTAGTAGGTTGGCTCTCCCGAATGCCCTCACTAATGCTCCTCAACTTTGTCAGAGCAAAATTGAAGCCCTCTCTGGATGCGCCTCAAACAATTGCCTCAAATGCACGGATGAACCTCACGATTGCTTCAAAGAAAGACACCATCATGATTTGTCTCTCCAACGAACACTTTCTTTGTGTGAATCACTTGGTTCTCCTTCTCTTCTCCTCTCTTTCTCTTGTCGCAATTTCTCTCTTCTCACCACACTTGTAAACCCTAGCCTTCTTATGCAAGATGGTGTTGCCTCTAACTCCACAAATTACAAAAATACCCTTAAGGGTAAAAGACCATATTACCCTTTGGGTAAAATGTCTAAAATGCCCTTAGGGACTCTTGTAATTTTTAAACATCTCCTACACACAGAAAAATCCCAAATAAATTTATGAAGTCAATTATAAATCAAACTAAATACACGAGGATTTTTGGAGTTAAGAAAAATCTCAAATTTCGGTCTTTAATTAACCGTTAGCTTATTTTCCTAAATTCTTGAATTAAAACACAAAAACATCAAAATTAATTCTTTTTGCACCTAATGCTTAAATTCAAGATATTAAAGCTAACACACATAATTTAGGGATAAAATAACATGAGGATAACTAAATTAAATGCAATTCAAGTGGATTAAACACTAAAATTCTAGTAAAATAACTCACTTATGGTGAGTTATCACTAGGTTGTCTTGGAACAACCAAACCCTACGGAGGGCCTGACTATAGGGATCGGAACACCGCGAACTCCAGAAATGGATAGGGTCTCTTAGGTAATTTGTCAATAGTTGTCTTTCTTAATAGTAGCCTGTTGGCTCGGACCTTTTGGATTTGAAAATGGTAGGGTCATATTTACGGGATGAGTTAAGCTAGTTAACGAGTCATTGACCAAACAGACAGTAGCTAAGGACCATTGGGACATGAGATGTTCTGGTAGTGGGAATTGGCTGAGAAAGTCTCAATTCAGGGGAGAAATGACTGACCACCCGACGGAGGTTTTTGTTCTAAACCCTTGAAGTATCATTGCAAAATTAAAGGTTTAATTTAAACATTGGGTTTAGTTTAAACACTAGGGTTCTTTAATGATTTTGCTAAATTTGATTGGTTTATAATGGGTTAAAGGCATAACTAATTAGAACTATTTTGGAATTTCAGCATGTCGTCCTCGTATATAGCCTTACTCAAAAGCGAACGTTTAACTGGTGAAAACTTTACTACGTGGAAATCCAACCTGGATGCGATTCTTGTTGTTGACGACCTACGGTTTGTACTGACTGAGGAATGTCCTTAGGTCCCTGCTCAAAATGCACCTCAATCAGTTAAGGATGCGTTTGATCGCTGGCCAAGGCCTATATCCTGGCTGGCATATCTGATGTTTTGGCCAAGAAGTTGGAGGGTATGGTCTCAGCTCGTGAGATCATGGGTTATCTTCAGAATCTGTCTGGACAACTGTCTGAACAAATTCGACACAAATCCTCTCAAATACGTTTATAACGCGCATACGAAGGAGGGAACTTGGTGAGAGAACATGTTCTCAATCTTATAGTTCACTTCAACGTGGCCGAAATGAACGGAGCGGTCTTAGACGAGCAAAGTCAGGTATTCTTCATCATGGAATCTCTTCCGAAGAGTTTCCTACCATTCCGTAGCAATGCGAAGATGAACAAAAAGGAGTATAACCTAACTTCCCTCCTAAATGAATCATAGACTTACGGTCTCTTATGGATAATAAGAGACGGAGTTGATGGAGAGGCAAATCAGTTTGCCCATTCCAAAAGAGTCCAGATGAGTTCATCCTCAGGAACTAAGCCCTGCGGTTCTTCTTCTGGGATTAAGAAGACTCGGAAGAAGAGGAAAGGAGGAAGAGGGAAAGCCTCTTCCACTGCAGAAATTGAGCTCAAAGGGAAAAAAGGTAAATTAGATTGACTTGTTCTTGAAACTTGTTTAGTGGAAAATGATGATTTTACCTGGATACTTGATTCGAGAGCCACTAATCATGTTTGCTCTTCGTTCGTGAAACTAGTTCCTTTAAGGAGCTCGAAGAGGTGAGATGACGCTCGTGGTCGGAGCAGGAGACGCTCGTCTCACTCGTGCGATGGGAGATGCCAAGTCGCTTTTTGAGAGAGATTTATTTTATTAAAAATATGTATATAGTTCCTAAGATTAAGAGAAACTTAATTTCTATCTCTTGTTTAATAGAACTTGGATATTGTATTTTATTTTCTTTTAATGAAGCGTGCATTTTGAAAAAGGGTGTCAATGTTTGTTATGCTAAACTAGAAAACGGCCTGTATGCACTTAAACCGAATAGAACTAAAGCAATTTTGAATCATGAGATGTTTAAAACTGCTAATACTCAAAGTAAAAGGCAAAGAATTTTTCAAAATGATACCTATCTATGACATCTTAGACTTGGTCATATAAATCTCAACTGAATTGTGAGACTCTCTGAGAATGGACTTCTAAACAAGTTAGAAGATGATTTTTTACCTCCTTGTGAATCATGATTGGAAGGTAAAATGACTAAGCGACCTTTTACTGGAAAAGGTTACAGAGCCATAGAACCCTTAGAACTTATACATTCGGATCTTTGTGGTCCGGTGAATGTTAAAGCTCGAGGATGGTACGAATATTTCATCTCTTTCATAGATGATTATTCGAGGTATGGTTATTTTATACCTAATGCATCATAAGTCTGAAGCTCTTGAAAAGTTCAAAGAGTATAAGGCTGAAGTAGAGAAAACCATTAAAACACTTTGATCCGATTGAGGTGGAGAGTATATGGATTTGAGATTCCAGGACTATTTGACAGAACATGGAATTAAATCTCAACTCTCAAGACTCTAATACACCACAACAAAATGGTGTGTCGAAAAGGAGAAATAGAACCTTGTTGGACATGGTTCGTTCTATGATGAGCTATGCTCAATTGCCTGCCTCGTTTTGGGGATACGCAGTAGAGACTGCAGTTCAAATCTTGAACACTGTTCCTTCAAAGAGTGTTTCAGAAACACCGTTTGAATTGTGGAAGGGGCGTAAACCTAGTTTACAACACTTCAGGATTTGGGGTTGTCCGACACACGTGCTAGTGACAAATCCAAAGAAACTGGAACCTCGTTCAAGATTATGCCAATTTGTTTGTTATCCCAAAGAAACGGGAGGTGGTCTTTTCTACGACTCACAAGAAAATAAGGTGATTGTATCGACAAACGCCACTTTCTTGGAGGAAGATCACATGAGAAATCATAAACCACGTAGTAAATTAGTGTTAAATGAAGCTACAGATGAACCAACAAGAGTTGTTGATCAAGCTGGACCTTCATCAAGAGTTGATGGAGAAGTCAGCACCTCTAGTCAGTCTCGTCCTTCTCAATCGTTGGGAATGCCTCGACGCAGTGGGAGGGTTGTTTCCCAACCTGACCGCTACTTGGGTTTAGCTGAAACTCAAGTCGTCATACCTTATGATAGCGTTGAAGATCCATTGTCTTATAGACAGACAATGAATGACGTAGACAAGGACCAATGGATCAAAGTCATGAACCTTGAAATGGAGTCAATGGACTTCAATTTAGTATGAGAACTTGTAGACCAACCTGAAAGGGTATGACCCATAGGGTGTAAATGGATCTATAAGAGAAAGAGAGATGCAGCCGGAAAGGTACAGACCTTTAAGGTTAGACTTGTAGCAAAGGGTTTTACCCAAAGGGAATGAGTGGACTATAAAGAAACTTTTTCCCCTGTTGCTATGTTTAAGTCTATCAGGATACTCTTGTCCATAGCCGCTTTTTATGATTATGAAATTTGGCAAATGAACGTCAAGACTGCCTTTTTGAATTGTAATCTTGACGAGAGCAACTATATGTCTTAGCCCGAAGGGTTCATAACCCAAGGTCAGGAGCAAAAAGTTTGCAAGCTCAATCGATCCATTTATGGGTTGAAACAAGTATCCAGATCTTGGAATATAAGATTTGATACTGCGATCAAGTCTTATGGTTTTGACCAAAACGTTGATGAGCCTTGCGTTTACAAGAGAATCATCAACGACAAAGTAGCTTTCTTAGTGTTTTATGTGGATGATATCCTACTCATTGGGAATGATGTAGGATACCTTACTGACATAAAGAATTGGCTGACGACCCAATTCCAAATGAATGATTTGGGAGAGGTGCAATATGTTCTTGGGATTCAGATCTTCAGGAATCGCAAGAACAAAACGCTAGCTCTGTCTCAAGCCTCTTATATCGACAAAATGTTGTCCAGATATTCGATGCAGAATTCCAAGAGGGGCTTATTACCTTTCAAGCATGAAGTTCATCTGTCTAAGGAACAGTGTCCTAAGACACCTCAAGAAGTTGAGGATATGAGACGTATTCCCTATGCCTCTGCAGTAGGTAGCTTAATGTATGTTATGCTGTGCATGAGGCCAGACATTTGCTATGCAGTGGGAATAGTCAGTAGGTACCAATCCTCAAGTATCCTATGGGGTCGGCCGACCTTCGCTCTTCGACCGACCTTATAGGGTCGGCCCACCAGAGGCCTTGACTTTGGTTGACTTTATTGGGCCGACCATTCTTGGGCCTTACACATTCGTCCCTTCTCGTTCCTAAGCCTCCCTTCGGGCTTGAACTGGCCTTCAGATTTCTTTGGATAACTTGGGCCTTTGGTTTTGGATCTAGCGAAATTTGCCCATAACAGTTGCCTCCAGTCTCGATTTTTTACTGTATCTCCCCCTGGGTGTGTTCCTTATTGGATTCTTGAGTGTCGCTTGAAGTATTCCTTTTCGTAGGCCAGAAATCGAGAGTTCCTTGGATCAATCATCTGCTAAAGTTGTCGTCCTAACCATCGTGCATAGTCGTCGAAGACCTTACCTCAGTTTCAACCGATGTCTAGCCTTCAGTCCATACCTAGATAGTCTCGTTGGTCCCGTCGTGGGTACTCACGTAGGTTGCCACCTACGTTCCATTGTTGGTGTGTCCGTCAGTGTTTACCAATGTTTAAAGCAGTTACCTCGATTTGTGTGCCTTTTTTGCTATATAAGGGTGGTGTTTACCCTTCCTTGCCATCCATCACCACTTTGGTTATTATTTTCTCTTAATCGAGGTAACCTCCAAAACCTTGACACTTTTTATTTCATAAAATCTGTTACAATGAATGTCGAGGGTTTTAGTCCCGATACATCCTCAGACTACGAGTTAGAGGTGGCTCCTAGTCGACTTACCTGTGGGTTAACTAGTCAAAACAATAGGAGAAGCTTAGGGGGTCGTTCGGGTCGCCTTCGTTCTCAATCCTTTCTTTCTCAAGGCGTACTAAACGAACTTAGGGAAATCTACCAAGTCCCTAGCTTGGTTAGGATGCGAATGCCTCTTCCAGGTGAAAAGGCGGAGAGTCCTCCTCCTGGGGAAGTGGCGTTTTAGACTGCCATGTTGAAGTATGGAGTCCGACTACCCCTCATCCCTCTCCTTCAAGATTTTATAACATATGTGGATCTTGCTCCTGCTCAAATCGTTCCCAACGGGTGGAACGTGATTTTCGGATGTTTCATTCTGTGGGAGCGTCTGATCAAGTGCCAACCCTATGACCATCAGAGATTTTATGTCTTTGCATGGTCTTAACAGACATCCTGACGTTCAGTTGACTTATTACATCAGTCCCCATTATAAAACCAAAGCCACCATAAAAACCTCATCATCTAACAAGGATTGGCAGTTTGATTGGTTTTTTGTAAGCGGGGACTGGTTGGCTTGTCCCGACCAAACTTCTACCTCCTCGGTTCCGATCGAGTTCAGGGTGTGGGGTACGTTTTCCTTCCCTTGCTCGGTCGGAACCACCCATCCTATGCATCTTGAATGTGACATTTTCTTCTGCATTTTTCAGGTCAAAGGAAGACGAATCCAACTAAGTTGTCTTCTGCCTTTTACGGAGCCGCGACTTCCATTCTCGATCACCATCGAAAAAATTCTTTATTCGTTTCTCAACAAGCCTTAGTTGATCACCATCTTCTTCTTGGTTAGTGACTCTCAACTTTTATTCTCTCTTTCGAAGACATATCTATATCTTCACAATATTTTGTAGGTATGGCTCCACGTCGGCGTATATCTGTGTTTCAAGTGCATCGACAACAACAACAGGCACTGCGTCGATCTACTAGATCACCTGACACTGAGCCTGTCATGGTTAATGACTTAGCTCCTGCCTACGAAAATCTTGCCCATGGTCCTTTGGGTGACGACCTGGCCAGCCTCGGTTTTGACGTGTCCAGCCTTGGACACACTGCACCTGTCGAGGCTTACTCAGAGGGGAGGCCAACCAGAGTGGGTGAGGTAGCTCTCAAGAGCAACCCCACCAACGCCAATGTATTCGGACATCTCCTCACCGTTTTAGCTTTGGTCTTATGCTTCCTCCTTCAGTGTCTCTGGGGGAGTTCTTCTAGACAACCTTCCCCTCTAACCTGCTACGATGGTCCCTTCCACTCGTCGCTTGATGAAGGAGCCGCTATGGCAGATGTATTCGCTTTCTGGACTGGCATTTCGGATAGGTATCACCCGGTGGGCATGACCAACCCTCGCCAAGGTGCTTGCAATGGTCTGCGACATCTTTTCGAGGTACTTGACTGGTTTTTTGAAATTTAGTTTTTACTTTGGTTATTACTCTACTTAATTTCTGGGCTCGTTTCATACAGGGCTATGCTGACTTGATGACAAACCTTCAACGATTGTTCTCCGAGCTGAGTTACTACCATCAAAATTATATTCCAAAAGCTGACCTTGAAAACTACGTTTCTAAGGCTAGCTTTGATCAACTCAGAGGTCTAACTTCAGCGATCAGAAGACTCTTTGACTGCACTCAGAGCCAATCTAAAGGAATCTCAGAACAAGCTCACTCTTACTGAATCTGAATTGGTTGATCTTCGAACCCAATTGGATGGTTGCCAACATGACATGCATGATGCCGAGTTCTTGTCTAAAGCTTTCAAGGTAACCACCGAATATTATGAGTTAGAAGACGAAGCAATGCAGGCTGGGGTCGAGTGGTCTATGAAAACTGCTAAGGCCTACCATCTTGAGATAGATCTTGTCTTCTTTGGGATAAAATACAAGGAGCTTATGAAGGCTACCCAGAGGAACTACCTTTCTGACTCTGGTGCCACCATGGATGAGTCCGTCAATATGAACCGTTTTTTTAGGGATGTTCCTGACGCTTAGGCTTGCTTTCTTTGTTAACTTTCCGCTTCTTGATTTGTTGCTTGGCGTTTTGTTTGACTCATGAACTTAATTGAAACTTTGCTACTTTGCACATTCTGTGTTGAATTAAATTTTGAATCTTGACCTCAAAATTTGCCTTAAGGTTTAGTAGCTTACCACTTATCCCCAATTCAAGTAATTTTGCAAAGAAATTAACATGAATTTCATAACCAATGATAGGGGAGCACAAAACTTTAAAGCAAAAAAACACATAACCTTTCCTTTATTATTGAAAAGAAACAACTCTTTGTTAGCAGTAGATCATCAAGTCCTCTAAGGGTAAGACAATTGTTTCCCTAGAGTAGCTAACTCGAAAGTACCAAGTCAGACTATTTTAGTGACTTTCTATAGACCTTTCCAATCGTGTGCCAATACTGACTTTTCGAGTCTCCAACAATTGGACTAACTCAAGTGGTTCCACCGGTCCATCACGTTGATTACTCTTACCTCTGGGTTCGACCAAGTCTTTGATCTCCCGGTAGGATCTTCGACCCTAGTACTAACTCTTCCACTATTGCGGGTGCCAATACTTTTGGGTTAATCTCGACTTTCCTCATCTCTCGCCCCTTTGATTGAATCATCTGGGTATCACCTCTTCTGGATGTCGAATATTTTAGGGTCGTTCGATAACACTCTCTTGAAATTAGTTGTTCTCCTCGTATGATCCCAACTCCACTCGACGTCAGAAACTTCATTACTTGATGATAGGTAGATGGAACAACCTTCAATTTGTGGAGTGTCGGTCTTTCCAAAATAGCATTGTAGACCGACTTGTCGTCTACCACAAGGAAGTTCACCATCGTCATCATGCTTGTCATTCTGTCACCAAAAGTGACGGGCAATTCAATGCTACCTTCTGGGTGCACCACTTGCCCCCCAAATCCAACTAGTGGATCTGGACGACTCTTTAATCTCCCTCGTCCGATTTTCATGGCGTTGAACGCATAGAGGGAGAGTACATCGGCTGAGCTCCCCCCATCCACCAAGATACAAAATATCTTAACATTGGCTATCACTAAAGACACAACTAAAGCATCATTATGAGGTTGATGCAAGTTCACTGCATCTTCCTAAAAAAAAAACTTATAATTTGTGTGGTTGATAGCGTAACACATACCTCATAGTCCTCAATAGCAATTCTAGCTTCTCTCACTTTTGCTTTTCTCTTCCTTCCAGACTCCCCTCCAGCTAGACTTCCGAAGATGGTTCGAATTTCTCGAGGGGGTGCAGGAGTTCAACCCTTCTTACTCTGTGAGGGTTGATCTTGAGTACTATTTTCTCCCACATACTCCTTCAGATGCCCCTGTTGAATCAGGGACTCTATTGCTTCTCTAAGATCAAAGCAATCCGTTGTGGTATGGACGTGATTCCTATGAAAAAGACAATACTTGTCTCGGCTCCTTCGATGGGAGCCTGCCTTTAGCTTTGTGGGACACCTCAACATTTCTTTATCTTATATCTCCATTAGGATCTGTTCTACTAGGACCACAGTTGGTGTGTACCGCTCGAACTTGCTTGGGGGTAAGCCCTTGCGTAACGACCGCTCCTGGGTGGAGTTACGCTCTTATACCTTTCTCTTTTTTAACTCCGAGCGTTCTTCTTCTCCCCTACTTCGATGATGCTCAGATCAAACAACTTTATCTTCAGGTGCTCCTCTCGAGTGTAACAACTCTCCTGCACTCATATACTTCTGAGCTTTAGAAAGAACTTCTACGTAGGTGGTAGCAACCTTCTTACCTAAAGACCAAAGGAACTTTTCATCCCTTAACCCTGCCACTATGGTAGTAAGAACTGCTCCATCGGTGTATCCCTCTATCTGCAAGGCTTCGCTATTAAACCTAGAGACATACACTCTAAGAGTTTCACCCCTTCCCTGTTTGATAGTGAGTAGATGAGTGGGTGATTTTCGCTGGTCTCGTCCCCCTAGGAATTGGGTTACGAACGCTCGAGCTAGCTCCCGGAAAGAACCTATGAACCTCCTTTTTAACTGTCTGAACCATTTTCGAGTTGGACCTGCAAGAGTAAATGAGAATGCTCGACATTTGATTGCATCTCAAACTCCATGGAGTTCCATCCACGATCAGAATATATCTAGATGTTCTACAAGGTCTTTTGATCCGTCATAAGCTTTCATGGTTGGCAGCTTAAATTTAGTGGGTACCTTTTCTTGCATTATCTCATCAGTGAAAGGCGGGTTGACTTGGTCTGTCACACCCTCTCCCGAACTACCTGCTAACTCAGCACGAAAGGCGGCGTGAAGCCAACAGACATTGTTTATCTCTTAACAATACACAGCTGACCCCGATTCACTGATAAACATACTATGTTCTGAAAATGGAACACTTAAACATGACATAGCGAAATCGACAACTATTAAACATATACAAGGAGAAACCCTTCACAAGTCTCTCTTGAAACTAAAAGTCTAGTGCATCAGAAACAACACAAGACAAACCATTGTTTATACAACCTCTAATGTACAAACAACTATAACACCAAAGTCCTCTCAAAATAATTTACAACATCTTCCAATCATTTTCTTCTCACGATTCCTTCACGAAACTTGTAGGAAATTCAATAAGCTTTCGAACCATACCAATTAGAGCTTCTAACTCCAAGTATACAGGTCAGAATAACCAAAACATCAGAGACTCAAACCAAAATGGTTTAAACTTTCTTTCCTTGTTTTCCTTTTGTCTTTCACTTCATTTCTTTTCTTTTTAAAACATGGGAAACCAAGTTTTAAACATTCATTTCTTCTTTCTTTTTGTTGTTTGTTAATAAGGAAGTTCCAAAGAAAGATCTCGGGTTTACATGGTCTAATAAATTTTTCAAGTCTAGCCCTTCATGGTCTTGGACCTTCTTCATATCTCCCAATTCATTCTGGATTCTTCGTAGCTCTACTGCCCAAGGTTGGCTCTCCACTTCCTTATCTTCAGCATGCCCCTTCCTCTTGTGATTGATCAGGTCTCGCAGGTCCGTGCCAAGGTCAGATTTTTCGAACTGCCCGACCTTTTGAACCCCTGATTGATCTAGACGCCCACGCGACCCTCCAACCGAACCTTTGACTTCACTGTTGAGTCGAAGGGTCCTGCCTTGGGAAGGATGCATAGATGCTTCTGGCTTCTTGAGGTCATAACGCGACATGCTTCTCCTATTCCCTCCTAGTATTAGACTTTCCCTTGCGGATGAGCCTCTGACTTAAGACCCATCCACCTCTTCAGCTACAAACATTTTTCCCTTAGCAGGATCTCGAGTAATGGGAACAAAGTCACGAACTTGTGAAGATTGGTTCTGACCCAACCCTTCCTTCTCATTCTCTCCTCCTGGTAAATCTCTAGCCATCTTTGCCAACGACTCTATGACGACATTTGGCTTACTCAGGAGGTCGATGATTCGCGCTAGGTCTTGGTCTATCTTTTGAACCTTTTCTGCCAACTCCGCATGCTCTAGGGTTGTCCGCTCCTCCATTCGCCTGACCGCTTGCTGGTGGACTCCTTCCACCGGTGTCGCTTGCTCACGTAATCGCCTTGGGTGACGCTCTTGATCCGAGTCGTCTCCATCTACCAGTCGATTCTTACGATTCATGTCGTTACTCATGGCTATCGCACTTAGTTTTTCAGTAAAGCATGAAAAATGATGAACTGTGCAATCGTTCGATAATCGTCCCCACAGACGACACCAACTGTTGATGCCGAAATTTGGATCACTGGGTTAACAGTAAAATTTGTATTCTTGGGAAAGAAATCCAACGGTTGACCTGAAATCATCAAGAGAATTAAGCATCGTTGTGGTGTTAAGCCACCTGCACTCCGGCGCTCAAGTTAGTATGAACTCAAAAAAAAGTCTAGAGAGAAGTTGTTGGTGTTGAAAAACTTACCATTTCTGAATTATTTCGTTGAATATATACTAATCAGTTTCGTAATTGATAACAACCTCACGATTATTACCGTATAATTGCTTGATTTCTCGTTACGCGTCTCATTCTTCTGTTACGAACTCAATCGAACTGTCTTACACGTGTTGGGATTTTTGTCCTAATCTCGTGTTTGTAATATATTCTTTGAAATTAATAAGAGTTATTTATTTCATCACTTCGTGTCTCGCAATATTTATAAACTTTTCCAATAAACTAAGCTCCAGGGTCATTGATTTTATGAGAGAACTAGAACTTGAACGGTGTGTAGTGGACACACAGGGAGGATCATGTTCGAGTTGATGACCCGAACGGTCTACAGTATATGGATAAGGTTGGAGACCTAATCCTGGATACACTGTGGATGCGGCCCGCTTTGTATTAGATACAAACGAGGTGATCCGACTCGTTCATGTGGTTGACATGCAAGTGGGGGCATCTGTGCAATGAGATTGTATAAGACAAGAAACCGTGATTTATTAGACCTCACGATGTAACACCGCTGTGATGAGGGACTAATAACTTCGTGATGACCATTAGTGACTCGACACAATCCTCGAGCGTGTTACGGACTCGCCCGCTGCGAGGTCCGTTTCTTTGACTAGACTAAAATGCGGGTGAGGGTGGTCACACGATTACTTGCGCAATATGCCTATCTTCTCGTGGACAAACCAAGTAGGGAGCTGGGAACTTAACTACGCGAGATGGAATTCACTCGCTCCCCTTTAGGGAAACTAGAGGGTTGTTCCCTTGAGTCTTGTCTCCGTGGGCTTGGACAACGGTGCCCACCTTCTCACCGGCCGAGAAGGGTGTTGTGTATGGTTGGACCATCACAATATGTTGTTCATTAGAGGAGCGGTGGGGACTTAAGGAACAAGAGGTAGACACAGGGAAAAACGGTAATTTGACCCACCCGTGTCTACGAACAACCTGTGAAGGGTCGACTCATGGGCATTGGTTATATCAGTGGACACGTAATATTCTCGTGACCGACGGAATACAACTCACGGGCTATAGTGGAGTGTTACCGTAGCTAATGAATGTTGGTTAACCGTGTCAAAGAGTTTGGCAGGTTAATCTTGGATCATTGGAGCCCGTCACTGTAAGGTCCATTAGGTCCCTCGGTTGGCTCCACCTGATTAAAAGAAGGGTTAATGTTTTGGTATGAAATTGAAGTGTTCAATTTCACTTTAAGGGCATTTATGTCATTTATATGAGATATGAATGATATAATATATAGTTTAATGTGAATGAGATTCATAATAAACTATAGGTTAGCCTAATTGTTGAATTAGGGCTAATTGGAGAAATTGATTGAGAGAAATTAAATTGGATGTGATTCAATTTAATTAATCCACAATTATTGCAAATGAGATTTGTAATATGAGATATGAGATATCTTATATTATGTGATTATGCAAATAAGATTTGCATAACCTATGGTTGTGGTAAAGTGGTAATTATGTGGACATTTTAACTCCACCAATTCCACTATATAAACCCTTTTTGCAAGAAGGATTGAGATCAACTCTCTCATTTTTTTGTTTTTCACCAAAGAGAAGAAAAGAGAATTCTCTCTACTCTCTTTAATCTCCACCCTCTCCAAAACTAAGATCCCACCATCTTCCCTTCTCCAAAAGAGAACAACCGAGAAGATCACTTGGTGGTGTTTGAGATCACTTTGGTAGAAAAATTCGTTGAGATCGAGTTGCACGAAGAGTTCGTGACCGGAGGAAGAAATTTGCTGAGTTTGTCTACAACAAGTAAGTAAGATCTTTTCTTGCTGTGAATTTCTTCTTCTTTGAAGCATGTTTAGCCTAGATCTAAGTGTTAGATCACTTTTAATAAAAGCATGTTGCATATTGAAACCACGACGATTCAATCGTCTTCCGCTGCGAGGGATTCTCATTCCCTTCAACACGATCTATTCCACGTGAACTTGGTTGGACCGATGTCCAAGGAGCGTGGTCGTGGTTGACCCAACTTGGCTTTTGGCTGACCCTATAGGGTCGGTCGGCCGACCTTCGCTCTTCGGTCGACCCACAAGAGGCCTCGGCCGACCCTTAGGGTCAGCCGACCTTCGCTCTTCGGCCGACCCTTGGGGTCAGCCGACCTTCACTCTTCGACCGACCCAATAGGGTCGGCCCACAAGAGTCCTCAGTCGATCCTATGGAGTCGACCGACCTTCGCGCTTCGGTCAATCCAATAGGGTCAACCCACAAGAGGCCTCGACCGACCCTATGGGATTGGTCGACCTTCGCTCTAGGGTCGCCACAAGAGGCCTTGGCTGACCCTATGGGGTCGACCATTCTTGGGCCTTACCCATCCGTCCCTTCTCATTCCTAAGCCTCCCTTCGGGCTTGAACTGGACTTCGAATTTCTTTGGATAACTTGGGCGTTTGGTTTTGGACCTAGCGAAATTTGCCCATAACACATGAACTAGATATTGTGAAACTTTTCTTCATGAGGCAGTTGTCTAAGGAAGTTTCAATGGAAAAAGTAGGTTGTGTTTTGTATGAATAATAATAATATTTCCTTCTATTAATTCCTTTGATAGGAACACTTAAGAAAGCATTATATGGACTTAAGCAAGCCTTGGGAGCTTGGTTTGGTTGGCTAAAACTTCTCTTGAATAATCATACTTTTTAAATTTGTATACTCCTATGCTTGATCACAATATGTTAAATTGACAACACAAAAGATTCACCACCACTACCACTCAAATTATAGGCATTTTGAGTGAAGATAGCCCACTAAGTTATAGTTGTCAAGATGTTACTATACCAATACCTAGTTAAGTCAATTAAGTTAATACAGGTCATTTAAATTGAATCATTTTACATGTATGATTTCTCTCGATTTTAAAAGACTTATCTCTATCCTAAAGTGATAAATGACACCAGGGGCGGATTTAGTTAAGGCCTGGGGGCTCGAGCCCCCTCAAATTTATCATTATATAATATTTATAAATAAAATCAAATTATAACCTAAAAAATTTTCGAAAATCTTTAATTATGGCCACCACTTTTGCACAAATCCCAAAATTTTCGTGAATATCTTTTTTTTTATAATAAAGTGATTCATATTTTCCTTTTTAGATGGGAACAATATCTCCTTTCTAATATATACAAATTCTATTTTTGTAAAATTACTTTATATAAAAATGTCAATTAGGAAAAAAATAAGAAAAATGTAATATAATATATTGATGAAATATTCAAACAATAATTTTCAGAATTGAAGATCAAACCATCAACTTTTGAGATGATAATTGAGGTCTTATCAACTAAACTATGCTTGAATTGGTAATTATTGGTCCTAATAAACATATATGGTGAATATGTGTTCAATAACATGAAAGATTATGTGGAGTAAAAATAGAATATGAAACTTATATTTCCTAAAGTTTAAATTACAAGTTTAGTCTCTAAACTTTTAGGTTTGTGTTTATTTAGTCCTTGAATTTTGAAAAGTATCTAATAGATTCCAGAACTTTCACTTTTGTATCTAATAGGTCTCTAAACTTTAAAAATGTTAATAAGTTTTTGAACTTTCAATTTTGTGTCTAATATGATCTTGGCATATTCAAAAGTTTTAAATTAACTGATTTATTAGATATAAAATTAAATTTCATGCTTAATAGAACCTTAAACTTTCAATTTTATGTCTAATAAGTTCATAAATAAAAAGAAAAAAAAATCAACTTGGTCTAAGACCTATTAAGACACAAAATTAAAAAAAAAAAATGAGATTAATTGGACATAAAATAAAAATTTTAGGGACCTATTAGACACATTTTAAAGTTTATAGACTAAATAGACTCAAATCTAAATGTTCACATAAACTTTTTAAAGTTTAGGTTAATTGACTAAACTTGCCGTTTAACTTTTTTCAAGACAAATATGCAAAAGTTAGAGCATTTTTGGTAGGCAATTTGAAAACAAAGGATTCAATGCATTTCATGTTTTCAGATATGTGTTTGGTAGCAGATTAAAAAATTAGATTCTAATTTAAGGAATGATTGAAAATGTGTTCTATAGTATATTTATATACCATGAAACTAGTTGTAATTGCAAAACTAAATATTAGATTGAATAAAAATCATTATTAATTAATTTATGAATATGTTTTTATTATAAATTTTTTTTATAATTATTATTTTACAATATCATATAATTTATAATATATTATATTATACATTTTTAGTAGAATAAGAGTTAGGAGATTAAAACCACAGACCTCGTGGTCTACACATTCGATATACCAACAAAGTTATGTTTTCTTTGGCTATACATATATTAATTTAACAAAAATAAATTGAGTTTATAACATGAAATATTATATTTATTAAAGTTTTTATTTTTCTAATATAATTCTACATTTTAAATTTTCAAATTTAAAATATGAATACACTAAAAACATAAAAATGTTATTTTTAGAATTTTCACTATTTAGATCGAATCCGAAAAATAATTTTAGAAAACACATCTACCAAATACATATTGAATCCAAAAACATAAAATAGAATTCAAATTCCCTACCAAATAAACTCTAATATTTTCTAACCAAATTTGATTATTCTCAATAAGGTAAACTACTCGCCCTAACTTTAAACTTTTAATTCTATTAAATTAAATACTTGAATAAATTGTGTAGCTACACCTCTTCAAAGCTAAATTACAACCCACAAGCCAACCAATAAATAGCATGAAATTAGACCACCAACAATTCATTCAAATCATGTCCAAAATCAATTGAGTAAAAATAAGAGCATGTTTGAGAGTGATTTTAGAGTGATCAAAATCACTTTTGACATGTCTTAAATCACTTTTCTACTCAAAGTGTGATGTTTGACAATATTAAGCAAGTGATTTTGGAAGAATCCAAAATCATTTGAAGTGATTCCCTTTCAATCACTTTGGAGGTGATTCCCAAGTGATTTTTGTCAATTGATTGTAATTTAAAATGACTATTATTCATTTTTTAAAATAGTTTACTTTTAATGACTAGTAAAAACCGTTATCTATTGTCAAAATTCATAAATTTCCATAAAAAAGTGAATTTTTTCAAAACCAAAATCATTATTAAAAGTATAGAATCAAGCATGAAAATGATTATATGAAAATCACTTTTAATAAATCAATTATAGGCAAATTAATTATACTAAAATCAATATTTCTAAAATCATTCTCAAACATGCACGTCCAAACTCAACTCAACTAAAACGTATCCAACATAACCCCAAGGAATACCAACACTATAAAAAACAACAATAACTAGCTACAATTCAATGAAAATTGCTTAAAAAACGTTAAAACTGACTAACTACACAAAACAGTACCTGCATTTTTTAAAAACATGGCTCTGAACAACAAATCAATGAGGGAATTTCAGGATCAAAAGGAGATTCTTTTTTTTCTGTCTAAGAATGGATATGATGATTACAATGGATGGATCATTTCACGATAACATGAAATTTGGCCTTCATTTGCAGCCACCATCAAATAAAAAGAGTGACCCGAACATCTTGCTGAACCAGAAAAAGAAAAAGAAAAGCGAGACAGCATAATTAAATGTGCAACACATATAGTAAACTCGTAGCACTGATGGCGCTGCCAATTAGTGTACAATGATGAAGAGCAGGTTTTTGCAGCCTACTGTCTTCGATAACTCAAATTCGTATCGAGGAAAACAATATTTGTAATCATTTTGAATTTCACCTTACAATTTTTTTTTATACAATTTTCAACATTGAAGTTTAGAATCAAATGATCGATCCTATAGTTTCCTCCAGAAGTTCAACTTCCAAGTTTAGTAGACTCAACTGGCCGCAAAAGACCTCCTTTTAAGTGCCTGAGCAAATCATGCCTTTGCACCAAGGAAGGACTGCAAAATACAGCAAGTCAAAATGACATGAGTAGCAAGCAGAAAGTTCCTATGTACATTTGATACAAAAGCAAAAATTAAAAATAAGATGCCAAGGAGCATGATATAGAAGTTCTAAACATGATAGAAAATCTAGGCCTCAAAACTAGACAGATGGCAATACCCTCTCACCATCCTAACTATAGGAAAAAGATCGTAACATACCCTGCTCTTTCATTCATGCCAAAAGATATGAATACATTCTTTTTATTCTTGACAACCGTGAAATCCTACAACATTTGGTTGTTAAGAAACTATAAGATTTTAACAGCCTAAGTAGGTGGCCACACAGAGATCTGAATCGATTCTCCCAAAATCCTTTTTACTTTTTTCACATGACCCAAAATGACTAAAGCTAGTTCTGGGTGGTCACAACGTATTTTAGAAACTAAACAAAATGAACTAGAAATCCAACCTCAAAAAAGATTACAATTTATACGCAGAAAAACAAAAGGATTAAGAGAATGAGTTTTTTAACTCAACCACGCAGAATTGTGGCTTGCAATGAAGAAATAGGGCTTTGACAGGAGAAAGTTTTTTTTTTGAGTACATCAACATTCGGGGGTGGGGAGATTCGAACCCATGACCTCTTGGTCATAAGTTATACTTGATGCCAGTTGAGCTATGCTCTTGTTGGCACTTTGACAGGAGAAAGTTGACTTGAAAGCAAGAAATAGGAGGGATGGAGAGGCAGTTCAGATTTATGTTCTTGGCAGTTCCAGCGTTTGGGTATTTCATGGGTAGCATTTGGCTATCTTAGTTCCTTGATTCTCAACGAATCTTGAGAGGAAAAGAGAGATCAGGATCCCATTCCGGATAAGGAGAATGGAGGACCTTAAGGTTTCTTCACATCAAAGGATTTTATAGCTTTGGAGAAAATTTTCCTCTTTTCTCAAAATTATCAGTCTGAAATTTTGACACATTTTTACATTTGTCTAGTTTATCTATTGAAGGGATAAAATTGTGTTAAAAATGGAATGTTGCTATGTCCATGTCATGCTGCATTGATGTCCATGCTTCAAAAAACTCGATACAAAAATGTGTGATGAAATTTTATTTCTAATAATAACCCAATATTTTAACGGGCTCACTCCACCCAGATGAACTCCTCCGACTCCACCTAACTACGAATAGATTTAACTAATGGGTCAATGTAGTTGAAAGCAAACTGAAATCAACACGAACTAGTTATGTGATCCGAACTATCCAGAAAACATTGACAAGCATTATCATACGAGACATCAGGAATAGGGGCATTTGGTAAAACCATATATTTAAGTGAATTGGTGAGTAAAGATCCCATGTTAAATTTGCTGGTAAGTAAAAGCTTCCATCATTGAATCAATATGAATCCTGAGCCCTTCGAGATAAGTAGATGAGGAATATCTTAATAATAATTTTTTTTTATGAAATACCGAACTTTCATTGAGAGAAAAATGAAAGAAAACACACGCGTACAAAAAAGAGAAGCCCACAAAAAAGAGGGGAGCCAACTACAAATAATTATAAATACATGCATCTAAATCCTTATATAATATATACAAAAAGTAATCCAACACTAGAAACAGCCAAAATAGCAGTTTTTCTAGAATCATAATAATGTTAGTAACTAATGCAATTTTCGTGAAAAAGAAAGGTTTTTGTGGCAGGCAAGCGTGTGCCTTGTTCTATGGGGTCAGTGGGATAAGAGGAATAATAGGGTTTTTAGAGGACTTGAGAGGTCTTGGAGTGCTGTTTGGGTTCTTAAGTTCTACGTGTCTCCGTGGGCGTCAGTGGCTAAGTCCTTTTGTAATTACCCATTAGGTTTTGTTTTGCTTGATTAGAGGCCCTTTCTTTAAGTGGCCTCCTTTTGTGGACTCCATTTTTTGTATGCTCTTTCATTCTTTTATTCCCCCAAGGAAAGTATGGTTTTTCATTAAAAAAAAAAAATTAAAAAAATGTAGCTAATGGAATTTATGCAGATAAATTCTTCCCTAGTGCCTTGCTAGTAATAATATAAAACTTTTTCTTTAAATGCTGTGGTTACCTTAACTCCTGCTGGAGGGTTTCCAGGTTTTGTGGTGGTAGTGCTTCCAAAGGCCACCTTAGGCTTCTTATCTGCGGGCTTTAGTATTTGAAATGAACACATAAGCGTCTCGTCCACACTCATCATGGCACCAGCATTATCAAACTCCCCACAGTAATTAGGTGCTGAAAAAATAGTTACAAGTTGACGATTTGCGAAGAACTCATATCCATCCTCCACAACCTATAAAAGTAATGGCTAGTTAAAAGATTAGAAGCTCAAAAAGAGAAGGAAACCGACATCCATCATTCTTGGTGCAAAAACCAGTATGGAAGGAAGCTAGTAGTAAATATTGCAATTTCCAATCAGTAGAGAATTTAAAGAAATCATCTTTACTATAAACTAGACTGAGATCAAAAAAGAAACGGTCTCAATAGTTTCACCACTGCATGAGTCACATTAAAGTTATTTGACTGAGATTTTCCTCATTCTACACAGGTAGTTTGAGCAAGGAAGTGGAATCAGTCTTCATGATTTTAAATACTCAAAAAATGAAACAGGAAAAACCTGATGAGCTCGACAAATGAGATCCAAATCATGCTTCTGAAGAAACTCTGTGACCTTGTCAGCACCAAAAGTAAATGAAACACCTCTGTCGTTCATTCCCCAACCTTGAACGTCTTTGCTGGGATCAGACCAGAGAAGATCACAGAGCAAACCAGTGTCCGGTACATCTGTTGGTCTTGACATATTTCTAATTTGATCCAAATTATGCAGGTCAGGAGACAAACCACCATGCATGCAGAGAATTTTTTCATCAATTAGAGCTGCCACGGGCAGGCAGTTAAAGCAATCCGTAAATGTCTTCCATAACCTAACATTAAATCTTCTTTTACACTCATCATAAAAACCATATATTCGGTTTATAGAAGCACATTCATGGTTCCCTCTCAATATGAAAAAATTCTCTGGATATTTAATTTTATATGCCAGGAGAAGACATATGGTTTCTAGACTTTGCTTGCCTCGATCAACATAATCCCCCAGAAACAAGTAGTTAGCATGAGGAGGTAACCCACCATATTCAAAAAGCCTCAATAGATCAGAATATTGCCCATGTATGTCACCTACATGCCACAAATAGCACAACATCAGCAGGACCCCCGATTATTGAAGACAAATATAAAAAGTTATCAGGATCTCTAGCTTGTCCTTTCGAGCTAGCAAAGTTTGACTTGCTTTCATGAGAATAAGATATTTCTGAATAAGTGACCAACATCTTCAGTTGAAAATGTAATTCATTGAATTCTACTATATTCATGCATTTATGTGGAACATTTTTTCTGCAAATCAATCTTAAGTTTATCATACACCATACAATTCCTACCTAACTAGCAAAACGACCAAAAACCAGAAAGAACATCACTGAAGAACTACAAAGAAACAAAACTTGCCGAAAGAAAGAATAGAACTCTTCACCAAGCAAGCAAATCAAAGGGTTGAGACTCTGAGAGAAACCAGCCAATACATGATCACAACCTAATATTAAGCTGCTATACTACTTAGCCCACCTCCAATAGAATCAGTGCAATTCATTAATTCATGGTTGATAAATTCACCTCACCAGAGCTTTATTTCTTGCTTGAACTGAATGGTAAATGTATTGGTGCATAGTATTTAAATTTTTTTTAAAAAAAAAAACAGTGATGAGGCAAAAAGTTACAATCTAAGTAAAACTCTTAATTTGAATTAATTACAAAGAGAGGACAGTTGTTTTTTTCCCTTTTATATAAGGAAAGAGAGAATAATTACAAAAGGAATTGGACGGTGCAGACTAGCTAGAGGCGTGAAATTCAGCTAAATTTAAGCTCTCTCCCAAACTTGTGCTTCTTCCTTTGAACATCTTCCTGTTCCTTTATAACCATAAACCCCAAATGAAAGCTTTTATATTAATCCACAAGGTTTAGAAAATAGTTCTAAATGGCCCCTAAACCTCAGAAATTTTCTCAAATCATTCCTGCAAATTGACATCTCCATAAAACATGCTCCATATCTCCAAGGAACTCATACTGATACTGGACCATGAAATCCTATAAGAGAAGAAAATGATCTCAGATCAATAATGTTAATCCTCTCGTGAGAGACTAATGGGGCACTAAAGAAACACTCTCAAATGGATTAGCTCACAAATTTTATGAGGGAGACTCAAAACGGGAAAGTAGAGCCCAAAGGGGGCTTTACCCGCCCAACAATCCTCCAAGAACAAATCATCCCCAAGAAGCTAGAGAGAGTCGTGGGTTGTAATCCGCTCGTCAACACAACCACCATACTTGCTCTCAATGATCTTATTTATGCACATAAAGCGGGTTTCGATTTCTAAAGAGAACTATCATAAGTATTTTGCATGAAGGGCTTCATTACAAAGTCTCAAATTCCCTCTACCTATAGCTCATTGCCCATTGAGGTTAAGCCTCTCAGTTTTTCACCAAACCAAATGAGACCTCCTACCCTCTTGGATACCTTCCCATAGAGAATCTCTCATTCACCCTAACACACACAGCAATAAGAATCTTAAATAAAAGCATGTCAACCTCCCACTCTTAGAGAAGAAAGCCTTTTTCCAAAGGGTATTATGGACCTTCTCCACCGTTGGGTTTCAATTAGAACTACTCCTTGTATCATTAAAAAAAATAGTACTCCCTAAAAGAAAATCTAGATAGATAAAATGAAATGGCACCAACCTTTCACTTTGCCCTCATCTCTCAAGCTTTGGGAACTCACAACTTATATCGTATAGAGAAATCTTGTTGAGCCCCTACTAATATTAAGCCCTTGAATAATCTCAAATACTGCCAAAATGGAGTAAAGATTAATCAGAGAGTTCAAATCCTCCTTTGACCAAAAAGGAAAGAAGATCATATCATTTCCAAACTAGAGACAACCTACATGAAACCTTCAATTAAACCCTTATTGGCCCCAATTGACATTACCCAGCTAAGAGCATCCCCAACCACAATGAGAAAGGGGATAAAGGATTGACTGGCCCAACTCTCCTCCAAGAAAAAACTCTACTCTTAGGTTTACCGACAATCAAGATGGAGAAGTTACCTAATGGAAGGGAATTCCAAATCCATGACCTCCACTTGAGCTTTAAACCCATTCTCCACAATCCTTTTTTATTTTATCCATGATCATAAGCCTTCTTAAAATCAATATTAAAATAAGAGCATGAGGTGTTCATTCTTTTCTCCCTACCATTGATAAATGCTGGCAAAATGCTCCATCATGGACCGGACAAGGCCAAACTTTAAACAAGAGTTAAAATTATGGAACAAGTATTCTTTTGGGTGTTTAACCCCCTTTGAGAGCAAGCTGTGTAGTGATTTACAAAACACTAACTCGCATAAGGAAGTGACACTATTCATTGTTGATAAAAAGACCACCCGACTCAACATGGACCAAATTTTATCAACTTTAACAGAAATGTAGGACCAAATGGCTTCTAGGACTGGAGGGGTGATATCAACGAAATTTTCCACTGTATTCTAGCTACCAAGAAGAGGAAAATTGCCATTTTAAAGATTCTTTCTAGCCGTTGGAGGAGGCTCCATAGTGATGCTCATAACCAAATTGACATAGAATCTTGCTTTTCTACAAGATGGTCATAACCAAATTGAACAGCCAATATATTCTCTCAAGCAACCTAAATTGGTGTCCCATTTCTACTTACCAACAATTCTGGTTGGAGGTTGAGTTCATTGAAGTAGAGATCTTGAAGGAAGTTAAGTCTCCAGGTGCCAACAAAGTGCCCCGACCAAAATGATTTTGCTATTGAATTCTATCAGAAATCATGGAACATTCTTAAGCAAGATATAGGAGGGTGTTTCCATGATTTTTTCAAGAATGACATTATCAGTGCAAGGTTAATCGAGACTTATGTTTGCCTCATTCAAAGTTTCTAAGATGATCCATGACTTTAGTCCCAGTAGCCTCATTTCTTGTATGTACAAACTTGTATGTACAAAAGTATTGCAAGAGTTCTCTCTGAAAGGCTCACAAAAGTCCTTCCACAAATCATATAGAGTTCCAATCAACCTTTGCTTCAAAAATACAAATCCTAGATGCATACTTCGATGTCAATGGAATAATCGATGAATGGATTAAAAAGGAAAAATAAAAATAAATAAAAAGAGGAAAATCATCAAACTAGAGTTTTACAAAGCCTTTGACAGAGTGGATAGTGAATTCTTAGAATTCTTGAAGCTAAAGTCCAAATTTAAAATGATGGATTCATGCTTGTGTATAAAGTGAATATTTTTTTAATCATCAACGGGAAGCCCCATGGTTGTAGATTCTTCCTACTAGAGTAGAGACATTCGGCAAGGTGACCATCTTCTCTCCCCATTTCTATTTATAATTGTTGTAGATTGCCTTAGCATACTCTTCTTACTCATCCACTGGTCATTGAAGGCTTCAACTTAGGAGGTAATTCTAAGACCATAAACCACTTTCAATTTGTAAATGACACTATTCTCTTTCTACATTTGAAGAAGTAAAAATCAAAAACCTCTTCAATACCATCAATATTTTTTAAAAAAAGAATCAGTCCTTAATATAAACTACAACAAAGTGATGGGGATCGCAACCACAACCTCTTGGAAGCCCTCATCTCTCCTTTTCATTGTAAATTGAGCGCATGGCCCAACACAAACTTAAGGCTCCCCATCAATGGCAAGCCTGGCACCCTATCCTTCAGAGCCAATCATTGAGAAATAATGGTAAGATAGCAAGAATTTCAAATAAGTCTACTTCCAATATGTCTATTAGAATATCAACTAACAATCAAACAAACAAAATCAATTTGTAAATCTCAACATGTATGTGCGCGCCCATAATAGAATCTGCAACCACAAGTGATTGTTTGAGGTGTGAATTATAATAATCGGTGAAATATTCTACACCCCAAACACAAACTATTATAACCCAAACTAGATAACTTTGCATCTTAAACACAAATTACATAACTCCACAGGCTATCATAACCTATGCTATTATAACCTACTCAGCACCCCAAACAACCCTTAAGTATTTATTAAAGACGAGGGAGGAAGCAAGTAAACGACATGGTTTGCAAAAGATACCACAAATCTTGATGGACCCGAACACCAAAACACTTAAAATGCTTTGTGAGAAAATATGTGTAAGATGCCTTTGGCCCACGTGCTTAGCCACAAAAAACTTAAAAAATACTTTTAAGAGTTTAAAATCAAACATCTAATGCCCCCTTTGATAATCATTTGGTTTTTTATTTTTGGTTTTTGAAAATCAAACCTATAAATACTACTTAGACCTATGGGTTTTCATGTTTTCTTATCTACTTTTTACATATGTTTTCAAAAACTAAGCCAAGTTTTGAAAACTATAGTTTCCAAAAACTTGTTTTTTGTTTTTGGAATTTGGCTACAAACTCAAATGTTTTCTTGAGAAAGATGGAAACCATTGTAGAGAATATGAAAACCATTGTAGAGAAATTGTGAGAAAACAAGCCCAATTTTCAAAATCAAAAAATAAAAAACTAAATAGTTTTCAATCCGAGCCTAAGTGGTTTGTTATCAAAAGTGCTTACAGTTAAAGTGCTTTTGTTATAGCATTCCCAAATATATCCAAGTTCACTAATAAACAAGCGATTGACAAACTAGATTGATGAGAAATGAAAGACAAAAAACGAATGAAATGGGCTAAAAGCTTCCATGCAAAACACAATGTGTGAATGTTAAAATAATCTACGCATACATGTATGCGCGTTTGCATTTTCCTGTCTGCATAAAGACCTTCTCGGGTTCATCAACTATGCACCACTTGGCCAATGGAAGACATGAATGGGGCAAAGAAGGTTAACAAGATACAACCGTGTCACACCAGTGTATACGTCTAGTATTTGTGTCTCGTCGTCAGCATATATAAATAAAGAGCTTAGAGCTTTGAAGGTTCATCAACTAGGGGTCAATTAATCAAATGGGATTTAAAACTAAAAGAAATTGGCAATTAACTACTACATAAAAACTCAACAAAGAAAAAAGCCACAAAACCCAGAAAATCAAGAACTTCAAATATGCCTACCCAGAATACCAATTAACCAAAAGGAATTCATCAACAAGTAGAACTAAGAAAGCTCCAAAATCACAACAACAGCAACAAATCAAAAACTTAAAACATGTCTATCAAAATATCTACAAAGAAGACCAATACGTAAATCTCAGGGGAAAGTAAGTAGTATTGTTGGAAAAAGATACCACAAATCTTGATGGGTGCTTCAAGCTCCAACAAGTTAGGCTGCTGTAGAAAAATCTCTCTAGAAACCTGACAGAGTTGTCGGATCTCGGACTCGGACAACTGAACCTGCTTGCCGACGCGGCCACGGACCTCGAGAAGACGATTGATAATATCGTCAAGAAGTGAAGGGTCCATTTGGGGATGAGTGAAGAGAATCGAAAGAAGAAGAGAGTCTAGTGGGTGCTGTTGAAATAGTGAAAGGGTAAAGAGAAGCAGAAAGAGGAGGAGGAAGTGGTGGGGTGTAATAGCATGGTCGGCCGCCGCCGTCGTCCGCTATGGGGTCGCTCAAGGATCGGAAGAGGAACTTTGAAGAGAGCTGACTTTCGAGGAAAAAAGGTCCGCGAGCAATAGTAAGGTTGTCCGATATTTTGAAAATTTTACGCTAAATCACTAATTACTCGCGCTCTTCAAACATATATATATTACACGGAAAATTAGTAGAATTTCATGAATAAGTGCATTTAGTCTCTAATCTAATATATTTGTCCACAAAAACATAACTCAACTCTAGGTAATATATTTGTCCACAAAAACATAACTCAACTCTAGGTAAGACGACTTATGATACTAAAAAAAATCCATGAGTATATTTTTTGGTCACATATGATATATACATAATACAGAATATATCACTGATACACTATTGATTTAATTTATCTTTTATGCATTTTTAAATATAAAATTTGTCAGTAATCTATCAGTGATATATCGTTGATATAAGAGTGATATATCTAATATAAAGTATATAACTAATATATTGTTGATATACTTATATGAAGTTTGCCAATAGTATATCAATAATTCAAATATGATATATACATAATATAAAAAAGTACATCATTGATATACTAAGGTGGGGGATTCAAACCTTTGATCTTTTAGTTGATAGTACATGTCAATTACTGTTGAGTTATGCTCACTTTGGTACTAATATACTTTATTTTAGTTATTTACTTTATTGATTATTTATATTTATTAGTTTTTAGTCAATAAACTTTTTTTATTGACTTGACTAATAGTATATAAGATATTCATATTTAGTATAGCAAATATACCTAAAATGACACATATCACTAATATACTAATGATATATTCAGGGTTAGGTATATCAGTGAAATTAACATACCTAAAATGAAGTAATATCTGTTATATACCAAATATGAAAAATAACCTTGTTATGCTACAAATATATATAGTGCATATCATTTAACTAATATATCTAAAAAGGAAATATATCGGCAGGATATCAACAGGATATTATCCATAGCATACCTAAAAGCAAAGTATATTAGTTGACTGACGTGGCATATACCAAACATTAAACATATCAGATATCATACTAATATACCAATGAAGATAAAATTGGAATAATAAAAAAACGAAAAAAAAATAATTTAAAAAAAATCTATATTTACGAATCTCAAAAACCATAGTTAGATTTGCAAATAGTCAGAGATGTTTTGCTACCCATTTCAACTCCTCTTTTTTTTTCTCTCTTTTTTTTTTATTATTGACCTTTTAAATCCATGAAAATTAAAAAATAATCAAGAATAATAAAAACAAAACTCCTTATCTCTTCTCAATTTTCACTCACTCCCTCTTCTCATCTCTTTCTTTTTGTTCTTCCCCGTTCCTCAAAAATTTGATACATAAAAAGAGGGAGAACTCAATTACTGTTATATAAGGATTGAGTTCTCTTTCTTCTAGAGGGAGGAGTCGTTATAGTCGTAAAGGTCGAGGACATTGTCGTTAGAGAGGGTGAAGAAGAGGTTGGTTTTGGTGGAGAGTGGGTAAAATGTGTGCTCAAGTCGTTGTAGTGGTGGTAAGAGGATGAGGTTGAGAACTGGAAGTCGACCAAAACAACGTTGGAGGAGTAGAGATGAAGGGGGTTTTGGGATTGGGACACTACTAGTTCTTCATATGAACTAGTGTTGAAGAGGTGGAAGGGGAAAGGGATTTGAAGGTTGTCGCATTAAGAGAGTTTTATTTTTAATTTATCACTATGATTAAAATAATTTAAAAAATCACCCAAAAAAATCTTTTAAACATATTTCTCACGAGTATGTTTAGAAGGGAAGCGAATATTTATTTATTTTTTGTTTGTTTTGAAACAAGCAAACCAACAGACACCACACCAACCAGCAACCACCCAAAAATATTAAAGATCCTCCTCAATACACAAAGAGATCCTCTCATGAAAGTACTCCGCCCAAAAAGACCTCCCAATATCCCACTGAGCACAGGGGACTAGGGCAGAATAAAAAAACCAGACCATTACAGGAAAAACCATTTCCTGACGCCATCGAGGATAAAGCAGCCTCACGAGCCAGCTGCTGAGCAACTTTGTTGCGAAGTCTATTGCACTTAGAAAAATTAGTGGCACCCACAAACTTTGCCACTAAGAGAATTTCGTCCATAATATGTTTTTGATTCTGACAGATCCTCTGAGGTCCCTTTAAGGGCTCTGATAGTATCCCAGCAGTCCAATTCAACGATTATCGGCTTCCTTTGATCAATTCATAATCACTCTATCGCCTTCAATCCCACCAAGATCGTTTGGGCCTCTAGGGCTTTGATAGGCCACCTGCGAGAGAAATGGGAGCACCCAACATAAATAAGAGATCATAAGGAGTCACGGATAATCCATTCAAGGCCACCCATCATCCGATCATCTATCCAAGAGGCATCCACGTTCAATTTACAGCAACCGATCAGGGGAGGAATCCATTTATCCTAACTCACTAGGCTCTTCGATCTGCTCAGTGTCATGGTCACACTTCTCAAAGTGTCTCAACGCGATCGTGCGACACTTATTCTCGCTCACGAGTAAGTCAGCCAACTCAAATTCGGATCGTCGGTGGCCGACAGGGTTTATCTCGCAACCTCGAAAACGGGGTTAGAGAAAGTTCATGAAAACGTTTTGAAAAACATTTGAAAGTAGTTTTAGAAAGTTCGTTATACACTATTAAGCAAATAAAGAAAGCCACGGTTTAATTAGCATATAACTCTTGATAGGAAGAATCGACGAATAGTCGCTCCCCCTATAGTACATTTTAGGAATTTTAGCTATGACACCCTTGCACGTCAATTTGGCGATGAGTCATATGCTTACTAATGTTGGGATATGTGTCCTAAACTTGTGTAATTTTAGTCAAATGAATAAATAGTTATTTGTTTTGATAAAATTATTTTCTTGCCTTATAAATCCAATAAACTAAGCTCTAAGGATATAATGAATCTTGAACATCAGTGTAGTAGACACTATTTCGATTGTGTTCAAGAGAATAACCTAAATGGTCTATGGTATAAGAATGAGGTTGTAAACCTTATTCTGGTAACACCATGGATATGACCCACTTTGTAATTAGTACAAATGAGGTAATCCAACTCATTCATGTAGATGACATGCGAGTGGGGGCATTCTGTATGAAGAGTTCATACAAGACCAGACTGCAAATTATTAGTCTAACCAGCATAACGTCGTTAACAGGATACGACTAATAATTTGTAGATGGTCATTAGTGATTCGACCTGAATCCTGAGCAAGTTAAGAACTCTTGCTTATAGGGGTTTGTTCTTAGACTAGTATGGGTGAGAGTAGCCTGTAAGCGACTCAATAAGCCTACCTTCTCAGGGAAAGAACCTCGTAGGTAGTTGGGGACTTAACTCTGCAAGATGGAATTCACTCATTCCTAGACTAAGGAATTAGATAGGTTGTTCTCTTAAGAACTAAGTTAAGGTCTTGAACAACGGGGCCCTACCCTCTAAACTAGCTTAAGAAGGTTTGAGTTTATGGTAGGACCATAGACTTGTTGTTCATTAGAGGATCAGTGGTGCTTAAGGAACAAAGAGGTAATCACAGGGGTAAAACGGTAATTTGACCCATGAGCAGGAGTTCGTAGCTTGCTCAGGATTCAGGTCAAGTCACTAATGATCATCTATGAATTATTATACCTATCTTGATAACGGTGTTACTCTAGTAGGTTAATAATTCGCGGCCCGGTCTTGTATAATCTCATTAGACGGGATGCCCTCACTCGCATGTCTACCACATGAACGAGTTGGATTACCTCGTTTGTACCAAATCCAAAGCGGGCCGCATCCATGGTGTTACCAATACAAGGTTCCCAACCTTATGCATATACCATAGACCTTTTAGGTTATACTTGAACAACTTAATCTAAATTATGTCTGCTACATAAACGTTCAAGACCTATCATTATAACCTTGGAACTTAGTTTATTAGATTTAGATTTATATGCGAGAATATAATAAATAACAACTTTATTTATTGAAATATGATTATTACAAAACTACACTTATTTAGGGCATAAATCCCAACAATTGGAGCTTCTGATCTGTAGGTCCAGTAGGTCTACCTTTTAGCTCGTAAAGGGTTATTAGATCATTTGAATTTGAAATGTTCAAATTCAATTAGAGAAAAACGTTAATGTATAAAGATACATTCTAATATAAAGTTTTGGAACTTTATATTATAAATTTAATTTGAATATGATTCATATTAAATTACATGAGAGAATTAAATATTTGAAAGAGTTCAAACATTATATTAAATGTGAATGAGATTCATATTTAAAAACTATAGGTTAAAATTTAATGTGCATAAGATGTGCATTAAAACTATAGGTTAAAGGGGAATGATTAAATGTGATTTAATCATAATTAAATATATGATATTTAATTTAATTTTAGTTAAATGTGATTTAATTGAAATTAATATTAATATATAATCAAATATGTTTTAATTATTAATTAATTTAATTTAATAAATAATTTGTGTATTTATTAATTAATTAAGGGAACGTGTCATCTTGACACGTTCCCACTACCCTTCTTCCTCTCCCTATCGACAGATAAATAGGGAGAGAGGATCAGTGTTGAAACTGATCGATCATTCTTGCAATTGAGAATTGCAGTAAGATCTCTCTCTCAACTAAAATTAATTTTCCTCTTCCAAAAGTTGGCTCCTTCCCACCAAGGAGAGGTCTAAGAACTCAGAGAATAGAAGGTTTGCTGAGTGGTTGTGTCTTGCTGAGAATACAGGAAAAACCTCATTTTACTGTGTTGTTGTACATTCCAAGAAACAAAGAGTTGTTGTGTGAGAACTACAAAGGTAATATTTTCTATTCCTTTTAGTATAGAACGTACAACATTCTTAATTATATGTTAATCCATGCTTTAGTTTTTAATTTTCTTATCTCTGTTTAAATTGCCAATGTATGGATTTTTTGGAATAAACCAAAACAATCAAGCACAATACGATCTAATTACACATTTCCACTGCTCATGGGGAGTCGATTCCCTTCATTACGAACTCCTGTTTGTGGGGGTTTGTCCTTTGACTAGTACATGTGAGAGTGGTCAGAGTTGCCGACTCAATAAGCCTACCTTTTCAGGGGTAGAACCTCGTATGTAGCTGGGAACTTAACTACGCAAGAAGGAATTCACTCGTTCCCGAGCTAGGGAATTTAGATAAGTTGTTCCTTTAATGGTTGAATCCAAGTCTTGAACAACGAGATCCCACCCTCTCATTGGCTCGAGAGGGACGTTGTTTATGGTAGGACCATAAACATGTTGTTCACTAGAGGATCAGTAGTACTCAAGGTGCAAGGAGTAGTCACAGGGATAAAACGATAATTTGACCCGACTGTGACTACGAACGACCTGTGAAGGGTTGACTCACGAACATTAATTATTTCGATGGACACAACTTGTCCTACAGTGAGGAAAATACAACTACGAGTCTATAGTGAAGTGGCTCGTAGTTAATGAATATTGATTAACGATATCAAAGAGTTTGATCAGTTAATCTCGAATCATTGGAGCTCATGATCTGTAGGTCCATTAGGTACCTCGGTTGGCTCAATATGAAATTAATGAGGGTATAAAGTTTTGGAATGAATTTGAAGTGTTCAGATTCATATAAAGGGATTTTATGTCAATTATATGTGATATAATTGATATAATATATAGTTTGATGTGAATATGATTCATAATAAACTATATTATTGCCTAATTATGGAATTATGGCATAATTAGAGAAATTAATAATGAGAGACATGAAAATTGAATATGACTCAATTTAATTCCACATTATGCAAATGTGATTTGCATATTAAGGTATGTGATACCTTATATTATATAATTATGCAAATATGATTTGCATAATACATAGTTTGTAGAAGTAGTGGGTTAAATGGGTGGAGATTTTCTCTCCATCCTCACCTACTATAAATAAGTGCGTTGTGAAGCAAATTTGGGGCATGTTATCTCATTTTTAGATTTGGCAAAAATCAAAATCTCTCATTCTCTCTCAAAATTCTCTACAACCTCCTTCTCCCAAAAAGGTTCCCACAAACCTCCCTTCTCATAGAGAACAACCAAGAAGATTTCTTGGAAGTGTCTAACTTGTGATCGGTTTGTGATTTCGTAGAGATTGAGGAGAGGATAACTAGAAGAAAAGTTCTTCAAAGGTAAATTCCATTTCCCTTTTATGCTTAACCTAGGATGCATGTGTTTGAGTTTAATTCGAGTAACACAGTCGGGGCAATCACGATTCAAATCGCTTCCGCTGCGGGATTTCATCCCTTCAATTGGTATCAGAGTCAATCTTGCTCTCCAGTTGTGTTCTGAATTTCTCAAATTTTAGGTGGGTATGCTTTCTATTAATGTGATAAATGAGGTTTGCAAAAATGGATGTTTTCACTCTTGGCACTTAGATTTACATTTGTTTTTCATTGAAAAGTTCAATGTAAGGGCCCGGTGTTTTGGGCAATTTACAATGTAAATCGAGTCTGTAAGTCTGTGTCGTTCGTGGCAAGGAGGTTGTTGTGAAGAACGGAGCAAAAACGTGCCAAGACAGAAGGTGTTATGTTCTGTATAGAGCACGACGTTGAAACGTTGTGTAACGACGTCTCAACGCCATGCTCGCGGAGATTGGCATGTTGCATGCGCAACATCTCAACGCCCCACGCACCACATCGCGAGGAGCGCAAAGATGGGCATGGCGTTGAGACGTTGCCCACAGCGTCTCAATGTCGTGCGCGATTGTGGAGGTAGTGGCACACGAATTTGATGGAGTGGGCGACGTGGGAAGCTTAATTTCCATTTTTTATTTTTTATTTTGTATTTTTATTAATAAATTTTAATTATGGTTAATATAATTGTTATATTAATTATAATTAAATTTAATTAATTTTTAGGGTGCCAAAAGTGGTTCATTTTTGTTATTTAATTTATGCAATTGTTGTATGAATTTTAATGTGCATATGGTATGCCATTTAGATTAAAATCCCACCTTAGATTAAGCATAACCATGCATCATTTTATAATATAAGTGTTATATTATATAGTTTGCATGGTTTAATTAATGTAAGTGTTATATTAGTTTTATATGAAAGTATATACATGCATTTATTCATGTGATGAATATGTTATGTATGTTTAATTATTCATGTGATAAATGATCAAACACTATAACATAGAAATGCATGTAACCTAAGTTAAATTAATTAGTTTTAGAATGGTTTTAAAACTTGGAATTAATTAGACTTAGAGTTTCTAGTTCTAATAAGATTAGAATTAGGGAACCAATATGATTTATAAACTATGATTAAAGAGGAACTCTATCTAAGGAAGGTTCTGGCTAGGTTGGGGTATTTAAGCTAACGGAAATGAACCACCCCTATATGGGAACCGATCTGGGAGTGAATTTAATCCAAAGGTTTATAAATCATATTTCGCGAGCGACGTTTATTAAGACGTTAATAAATAAACTCTAATAGACCTAAGTTTAATAAATGGTTTATAGACTTAGGTAAATTTCAATATAAATGTTATATTGGTAGACTTAGGTAAATTATAGTTGGTTTATCTAGGTCAATCCCTTAATTATAAAGTACTTAGTGGGAGGAAATGAAGTGTATATGATATATTGAATTTCCACCTACGTATCTTTGTTAAGTTCACACAGTGACATACTCAGTTTCGTGGCGTAAATGGGAGCGTCACCCTTTTGTTTGTATGGGTCAAAATCAAGGTGAATGGAGAGAGTATTTATAATGGGTGGGAGCAGAACTTGTGTCAACGAGTCCCACGGTCTCTTCTATCGATTCATATCGTGAGACACCTATGATCTGCCTGCTAGTTTGGCCTGGACCAAATAATTCATTCGGAGGGCTTGATCATAGGAGTTAGAACATCGTGAATTTCCGAAAGGGATAGAGTTGCCTTAGTTTGTTTTCCAACTTAGTCCTCCATTCGACGAATTTTGTTGGATGGGAACTCTGGAATCTAAAGATAGAGGGTTACACTCACGGGATGCATTAAGAGTTAATGAATCCATACCAAAAAAATGGTAACTAGAGGCCTATAAAAATAAAAGTTATTTTAGTATTAGGGTATGGTCGAGATAATCTCGTCCTAGAGGAGGAATGATTCGACTATCCTTTGATGACGACCATTCTAAACCTTTAGGGTATCATTGCAAATTTAATTTACGTAGGGATCATAGATTAATTTTGCTAAAACATGATTGGATTTTTAACAAAAGTTTTTGCGAGAAACTAATACAAGAATTTTTGTTTTCAGCAAAATGTCTAGTTCCATTATCTCACTCTTAACTACTGAAAAACTAAATGATGATAACTACCAAACCTGGAAAAACAACATAAATACGATTTTGGTAGTCGACAACTTGAAGTTCACACTCACTGAGGAATATCCTTAGGTGCCGAGCTCGACCGCGACATGAAATGTTCGTGACGCGTACGATAGATGGATCAAGGCCATGACAAGGCCAAGGTCTACATCTTAGCCAACTTATCTGATATTTTGGCTAAGAAGCATGAGAACATGGTCACTGCTAAGGAGATCATGGGGTCGTTACAGGACTTACAGTCCTTTCAGGTCCTACACGATGCTCTCAAGCACATCTTCAATGCGAGGATGAAGGAGGGAACGTTGTCAGGGAACATGTTCTCGACATGATGGTCCATTCAACATGGCGGAGATGAATGAGACTTCTATCGATGAATCGAGCCAAGTCAGCTTCATCTTCGAAACTCTTTCGAAGAGTTTCCTACAGTTTCGTAACAATATTGTTATGAACAAAATTAGCTACAACCTCACCACTCTTCTGAACGAGCTGCAAACCTTCTAGTCTCTGATGAGAGTAAAGGGACAGGAAGGTGAGGCAAATATTGCTTACCGGTCTTTCCATAGGAGCTCGACCTCGGGGACCAAACCCGTAGCTTCGTGTTCTTCATGCTTGAAAGGGAAAAAGAAGAAAATGAAAAAGGCTGGTAAGGCGAAACAAGCTGACCCCGCTGCGACCCAAAAGGGCAAGAAGGTCAAAGAAGTTGCAGATAAATGAAATGTTTATACTGCAACACTGATGGGCACTGGAAACGGAACTGCCCCCAAGTACCTGCCCGATAAGAATAATGAAGGTAAATGTGATTTACTAGTAGTTGAAACTTGTTTAGTGGAGAGTAATGACTTTGTCTAAATATTGGATTCATGCCCCACTAACCACGTTTGTTATTATTTTCAAGGAATTAGTTCCTGGCAGCAGCTGCAAGAATGGGAGATAACACTCATAGTTGGTACTGGGGAAGTTGTCTCAACCGTAGCAGTGGGCACGGTAGAGCTGTTGTTTGACAAGAAGCGGTTGTTATTAGATAACATGTACATAGTACCAGGGTTTGCTAGAAACCTTATTTATATTTCTTGACTTATCAAACAATGTATTTCAATTTCTTTCAATATGAATAAAACGTTTATTTCTTTGAAAGTTGTTGAGATCTGTACAACTTCACTTGAGAATAACTTATATGTTTTAAAACTTGATTCAGTTAAAATGATTTTAAACACTAAATTATTTAAAACAACAAATACACAAAAGAGACAAAAAGTTCCTTCTAAAGAAAATGCTCAACTTTGACATCTAAAGTTAGGTCGCATTAATCTCAATAGGATTGAGAGACTTGTGAAAAACGGACTTCTAAACAAGTTAGAAGAAAGTTGTTTACTAGTATGTGAATCATGCCTTAAAGGCAAAATGACCAAAATACCTTTTAGTGGAAAATGTTATAGAGCCAAAGAGTCATTGGAGTTTATACACTCAGACCTTTGTGGTCCGATGAGTGTTAAAGCCAGAAAATGGTATAATTGCAAACAACCACTTATAGATTATGAAATTAGTTATAGTTGCAAAACTAAATATTTGATTGAATATAAGTTATTAATTAATTTATGAACGTGTGTTTTTTTTTTTTTATAAAATTTGGTTTAACTATTATTTTATAATATAATATTATATAATTTATAATATATTATATCAGACATATGATGATTTAACAAAAATAAATTGAGTTGTAACACGAAATACTATATTATTAAGATTTTATCTTTGTTTAATATAATTATGCATTTTAAAACTTTAAATTAAGAATTTGGATACAATGAAAATAAAAATGTTGTTTTCAGAATTTATACTATTTGGATTACGGAATCCGAAAACAGTTTTAAAAAATAAACCTGCCAAACACGTATTTAGAATCTAAAATAGTTATCCGTACGAAAACCCCTATTATAATCCCATACTATTATAACCTATCTAACCTATTTAGATACATAAGTGTTTATTTAAACCAAAATGAAAAGAAGATGCGTTGAATGAGTTATAATAACAAGAATTATAATATGTGTGAAATCATATAATATTATGGTAGCTTGTAATCATCTATATATATGTATTTGAAATTCAGAGTTATAACATGTGCCCAACGAGGCGTAAGAGAATAGAGTTGAAATCCAAAACGAGTCAGAGAACTCACCGGTGATGGTCGACGGAGCAACAGAAACACTGTTTCTGCTGATTTCGCCAGAGATGAGGGTTCAGTTTGGAGCGAAATGGAGGAATTAGGGTTCAGTTTTTTTTTTTTTTTAAAGGGCAATAAATTATTGACCCAATACAAGTTTTCTACGAGATGCACAAGTTTTGCAGTTCCACAATGGTTTTACCTCTGATTCTGATTCTGGGTCTCGGTTCTTTGGGCAACTGCATGGCTTACGGTTCTCCTTCCGAGACAGCTATGCATACCAATAACTGGGCAGTTCTAGTCTGTACCTCTCGCTACTGGTTAGTCCAAATCGATTCCAACATTTTTTTTTGTATTTGCGTTTCTCATGAATTGATAATGGTTCGACTTGTTGGTAGCGAGATTGTAAAGTTTATATTGTCACAGAACTTTATGCTCGATTACTTGGATGGATGCTTGATGAACGAACAGGTCTATCTTTCGTGCAATAGATTTTAGGATGAGATGGGTCCTGCCAGGTGGATCAAGTCAGTAAATTAGTAGTCTTAAAGACATTTTAGATTTGGTTTAGAGAATAGATTATCATGTGAGATAATTTGCGCCAAGTTCTTGTCCAAGGTGCATATTTTTAGTTGATTATGTCAATAGATTGTTGACCCCGAAAAACGATTGTAATCTTTTACAACACCTTCAAGATATAATAGTTCAGTCCATTTACCATCTTAAATAAGTTGTGGTTGTGGTTTTCAGGTTCAATTATCGGCACATGGCTAATACCCTATCCTTGTACAGGTAAGACAATAACTTTGAGGATCTATTTTCCTTGTAAGATCTAGCTCGCATTCGTCAAATTGATATCTTCTTTGCATTTGTTTTAGGACTGTAAAACGGCTAGGAATACCTGATGAGAGGATTATACTTATGTTGGCGGATGACATAGCATGCAATCCTCGAAACAAATACCCCGCAAAAGTGTTCAACAATGAAAATCACAAAATCAACTTGTATGGAGATAATGTTGAGGTTGGTTTCTCTGTACAGTGTTTTTCTCTCTAAAAGCACATAATAGCTAGATATGGTCATTTTGGTAATGGACCTTATTTGCAGTTGAGCAACAACTTCATTATTTTGGTATTGCTAATTGCTCCAATTTTTAGCCTTTTTCTCGAATATAGCTAAGTCGATACCATCACCATGGGATTTGGAGAGATTGTTAGTTAAAAATAATACCATGACCTGTTGGATACCGGATAGAAGATCAATGGAACTGTGCTGTTTTCTGTCAGCAGTTGTATTTTATATGGCCTTCCACCTTCCTCCATTTGGGTTCTAGGACTTCATTGCTCTGATACTGATAATGAGTTGTATTTTATATGCCCATCCACCTTCCTCCATTTGGGTTCTAGGAATTTATTCCTCAGATACTGATAATGATTACATTGATTTTGATTAGGATTTATTTTTTACTTCAAATAAAAAATTAATCTTCTGTAGAAAGCAGGGCTGTACTTGTGGTTATACAAAAATCAATCTTTAGAAAAGATAAAATGAACAAAATGATTCATTACATCACATATCAATCTTCTATAAATGCTGTCATTTGCTTTTGCTAATAAATATTTTAAGGGTTGTTTGGAGCATTGAGTGAGTTATAATAACATGGGCTATAATAGTCTATGGGTTATAGTAGTCTGTGGAATTATATAATATTATTTAGAATGCAGAGTTGTTTAGTTTGGAGTTATAATAATCTGTGTTTGGGGTGCATAGTACTCCATGGGTTATTATAACACAAGTTATTATAATCCACGCCTCAAACAACCCCTTAATTCTTTAAGCACTTCCATTACTTTTTCTACACCATATATCATAGAGAACGTTTTCTTTTTCCTTTTTAAAATGGGGATTCTTGTTAATCATAGTTCAAGACATTCGTGAGTCATGATTTCTTGAAACTGTCTTGCCTGCACTTAGGTTGATTATCGAGGTTATGAGGTCACAGTTGAAAATTTTTTAAGGGTATTGACTGGACGCCATGAGGTTGCTGTTCCAAGATCAAAACGCTTGTTAAGTGACGAAGGAAGCCACATTCTTCTATACATGACAGGACATGGAGGAGATGAATTTTTGAAGTTCCAGGACTCTGAAGAGCTCCAGAGTCATGATTTAGCTGATGCTGTGAAACAAATGAAAGAAAAACATAGGTGGGAATGTTTTTTGTATGGGCTTACAGCAACAATGTTAATTGGATTGTTTTATACTAAAGAAAAACGTTAGCAAGGGTTACAATTAGTTGAAGTTTTAGCAATCGAGATGGCTTGCCTAGTGATGAATAAACAAACTATAAGCTTACATGTCTTTGAAGTCAGATTTTATTTTTCATGGTCGCTTATTTAGGATGTCAAATGTCCGTTAAGTCTCTCAAATACCATTTTGATCGGTTTAGATGGCTGTCTCTTGCGATTAGTAAGAGTACACGAAAATTGGTTAAAAACCTTCAATTCTGAATAAAATGAATCAGAGTTAATCTCTCTTGGAACAGAGTAACCATTGAAAGCCATCTGTTCTGCATATTCATTGGAAACTAATTTTCTTTCTTCATTACTGTAAGTTTTTATTTTCTTACCTAATATACATTTTTCTGTCATTAATGTTGGTGGTGATATTATACTGATAGGTTTAAGGAGCTTCTAATAATGGTTGATACCTGCCAAGCTGCTACTCTCTTCAACCAGGTTTGCAGAACTCTCTAGTTTCTCAACTCTATTAGTGGGTTTGGCTGACAAGTTAGATTTACATTTATTGAAGCTAAGATTAGAGAGTTGAGGCAATGTTTGGTTCGTAATTTTGTTTATCCTGGACCGTGACTTTCTTCTATGAGTTCTAACTTTGTTGGTTACATTGAACCAAACTACATAAGCCTAGATTTATCAAACTCACCTCTAAACTCTAATCTAATTTTTACCATTTACAATCCCACTAACCAAATATAGGTAATACTGTAATAGAAACTAGACTTTTGTATGCTCTTTGCATAATATAAACATAAGCTACACAAATCAGTTTCTCAACTTTAGGTTACACAAACTCATGAACCAAACTCTCAAGTATTTTGAGGTTGAGTAGTAAAGACCCTTAAATCCTCTAGAGATTGGGATTCATAATTCCTAAGAGCCACGTACCTTATATATGAGTTTCTTGACCAAGATTGTGGTTTGATAGTAATTCATGGCCAACCCTCGTGAATTTTTCAGAAAATTTGAGAGGTTAGGGCATTAAAAGAGATCTAGTATTTCATTCTTGAATTTTTTTGGTATATTGCTAATTCTACTTCCAAGTTTAGTGCATTTTCTTTATTGTGGAATTAAGCAGTTCGAATGAATAAAATTGGAGCATCTAATGAAGTCAAAAACCCATAAGGAAAATAAACGTTGTAGCATGGTTTATAATTGGATTGAAGAGGACTGATTTTTAAATTAACAAATGAAAACATTTGGGCGATTGGGTGGCTAATCAACTTTGTTGACGTATAATTATAATAATTTTCAGTACTGAAGTAGAGGTCTTTACTTTATGCAGCTTCATTCCCCAGGTGTTTTAGCCATTGGAAGTAGTAAGAAAGGAGAGAACTCATATTCACATCACTTGGACCCTGATGTAAGTGTGCCCTGATATCATTGTATGTGTTGCATACTTAATACTGTAGCTCCCAGGTCTTTTTTTTAACCATATATCATTTTTTCCCTTAGATTGTATTTATTTTTATCTGCCTCTTAATTAACAGGTTGGTGTTTCTGTAGTTGATCGTTTCACCTATTACACCCTAGCCTTCTTTGAGAGGTTAAATATGTATGATAATACTTCATTAATCAGGTAAGTCTGATCATATCCCTTTTTCTCTAGACTGTACTAATCACTATCACCTCTAGGACCTAATTATGCCAAATATTAGGAAAGTGTATTTGTTTCCTTGTATTGCCATTAGAATCAACAACCTCGATGTTTAAAAGTTGCAAATATAGGTTCACTCAATTTCTCTTTTAATGCCTTACTTTAAGACTTCTGTTAGAGAACTAAATCATGAGGTATTTGTTTCCCTCTGCAATTGGGGAGAGTAATGGTAATTGTGAGTAAGCTATTTGATAGAAAGTTGATATGGATCCACCAATAATAGTGAGTTTCGATTGTTAAAAGGCGAGAGATTAAGTCAATTGCTTCTAATTAATCTTCCTACCTATTTTATGTTCATCATTGACTTGCCTGGGTGGTGTAATACGAAAGTCTAACTTTGAATGAAATCAGTCTCTACCTCAAAATGAGGGGAGATGCCTTTATTTATAGAAAAATCAGAACAATAGGTTTTGTTTATAATAAGATTACATCCAACTCTTCAACAAACAACTAACAAACAACTAACAATCAACTAACTAACCATCCCAACTACTTCTTGGTTAGTTACAAGCATTAAGCCTCATACTAAATCATATTCCACCCCCAAAATCAGACTCGACCACGAGGATGGCAATTAGGATGCCAACGGGAAGTCATCAGGAGCAAAATAGGGTTTGAGATCAACAACATTGAACGCCGGATTGATGTGCAAGCCAGACGACAACTCAATGCGGTATGCATGGGAGCCATACCAATGCAACACTTTGAAAGGCCCCAGCTGCCTATCTTTCGACTTGTTGCAAGTGCCGGTTGGAAGTCCAACCTTACGTAGATGAATCATTACAAGACCCCCTTCTTGAAACACAACCAACATTTGAGACTCGTCCTTAGCTTCTTTATAAGATGAAATAGGCTTATGAAAATGATCATGACCTCTTGGTGAAGTTCACTAATACGTTCAACCATATGCTCAACCTCCAGGTTAAAATCCACAAAGGAAGGAAGGTTAGCAAGGTCAAAAGTGAGGCGCGGTGCACGAGTATAAACCACCTCAAAAGGACATCGTCCAGTGGACCGATTCTTCATATTATTAAATGCAAACTCAACTCGTAAGGGACAAATCCCATTGCTTTAGCTATGAACTACTCAAACACCAAATAAGATTTTCCAAAGTTCAATTAGTACTTCGGTTTGGCCACCGGTCTGCGGATGAGAAGTAGTGCTGAACTTCAAAGTGGTGTCAAACTTATTCCATAATGTGCGCCAAAAGTGACTAAGGAACTTCACATCTCTATTCGAAACAATGGACTTGGGAACACCATGAAGACGTACAATTTCCCTAAAAAAACAGATTGGCAATATAAATAGCATCATTTGTCTTCTTACAAGCCAAAAAATGGGTCATTTTACCAAACCGATCAACCACAACCATCACAACATCAAACCCTCGCTGAGTTTTTGGTAAACCAAACACAAAATCAACAGACAAATCCTCTCAAATAATCGTAGGAATAGGCAAAGGAGAGTACAAGCCAACATTCAAAGATGCACCCTTAGCTTTTTGACAAATAGAACATCTACGGACAAAATGATGGACATCTTTCTGAAGCTGTGGCCAATAAAATCGTGTTGATTACTCAAACGATTTGTCTTGGCCAAAATGACATGCCAAACCGCCCGAATGTGCTTCTTTTATAAGTTCTTCTCGAAGTGAAGTATGAGAAATACACAATTGCTCTCCTTTAAACAAAAAATCATTCACTACATGGTAGTCTTCGACCTTCAAATAATGAGTACACTTGTATCAAACATCCGCAAAATCACAATCATCAGGATACAAATCTAGAAGGTGAGAAAAAGCAATAACTTCCATGGATAAAATAGTGAGCAAAACATCCTTACGACTAGCATCGACTACCTTATTTTCCTTGCCCGATTGATGCTTAATCAAAAAGTCAAATCGTTGTATAAAAGAGATCCACCTCGCATGCATGCGACTGATATATTTTTTTTATTGCAAATACTTTAATGAAAAGTGATAAGTCAATAAAAGAAACTCCTTGGAAAGGAGATAAGCCCTAACAAGTACATACAACTCTTGTTCATAAGTGCTCGAGCTTTGCCTTGAACTACTAAGTTTCTCACTGAAATACTCAATAGGGTGGCCTTATTGAGACAAAATCCCACCAATTCCCAAACTACAAGCATCCACAGCTACTTCAAATGGAATTGAAAAGTCTGGCAGTTTTAAAACAGGACTAGTACTCAACTTCTCCTTAATGCAATCAAAGCTGATTTGTTGTTTCTCACCCCACATAAAACTTCCTTTCTTCAAACAATCAATGATATGAGCAACGATAGAGTTGGAATTCTTGATGAACTTCCTATAAAACAAAGCCAATCCAAGAAAAGCTTGGCTATCTTTCACATTAGAAGGAGTTGGCCACAACTTCAATCTTCTTTGGATCCACCCGCACTGGCCAATTAAGAAACCAAGGAATGAGATCTCTTTCACAAGAAAAATGCACTTCTTGTGATTGATATATAATTCATCAGCTGTCAATGCTTGGAACAAGCTATGAAGGTGCTGTAAATGTTCTTCAACATCCTTGCTATACACCAAAATATCGTCAAAATACACCACAATAAACTTGTTAAGAAAAGGGTTGTAATACTTGGTTCATTAGGCGCATGAATGAGCTAGGTGCATTGGACAACCCGAATGACATGACAAGCCATTCAAATAACCCTTCGTTGGTCTTAAATGCGGTCTTCCATTCATCCCCGGACCTTGTTCGAATCGGGTGGTATCCACTCCTCAAGTCCACCTTCGAAAAAATCAAGGCTCTTCCAAGTTGGTCAAATAAGTCACCTATTCGAGGGATTGGAAAGCGATACTGCATTGTAATTCGGTTGATAGCTCTACTATCAACGCACATCCTCCAACTACCATCTTTTTTGGGTGTGAGTAGGGTTCGTACCGCGCATGGGCTAAGGCTTGGTTGAATGTGCCTCTTATTTAGCAAGTCCACAATATGTTGGTGAAGGACCTCGTACTCCTTAGGGCTCATCCTATAGTGAAGAAGATGAGAGATTGTAGCACCTGGAACTAAGTCAATATGGTGCTGAATGGCTCGCAAAGGAGGTAATATTGATGGTTCCTCTTTGAGCTTTGGGAACTCATCAAACAATTTCTACCTTCTATAGGAATTTCATTGTTTTTTGTATTTTCTATTCTTCCAGCCAAGGCCCAATATATCAGCCTCTCTCTCTTTATCAAACATTTTACTACTGATTGTGGTGAACAAATGGTCGTTACCACCTTTTTTCGAACTAACTCACTCATCATTTTTCTTATCCAATGGAAGTAGCACTATTTTCTTGCTCATCCACTGGGATTCATATATATTTTCTCTCCCCTTATGCAAGGTTCGAGTATCATATTGCCAAGGTCTTCCCAAGAGGATGTTAGGTATCCAAACCAGAAAATATAAAGAACACAAAAGAACTAATATATTGCAATATCAATTAAGAAAATTACAATATCCAATAGCCTTTCGAGAGGGTTATCTCTCTCTTTAAATCCCACAATGGACAATCCACCAAAATGATGCACACCAAAATAAGGACCCTATGCTACTATTTATAACCAAGACACCTTAGTGAAAAACCTCAAAATACCCCTTACTGCTAGACTTCTAAAAATCATACCCATTTTCAGATAAGAACTTCTTTGGCCTGAATTCTTCATTTCCTTTTCATTAATTGCCAAAGCCTTTCTCGAGTTGGTAAATCCCTTCAAATGGTGATACACATTACCTCCTGGAGCCCACACTCCTCCAGACCATTTAGGTATGGTTGCGATCTGTTGTAAATTACCCTTGGTTCCACGATCTCGTTCTCTAACAACAAGCACATCTTTGCATAGATTTTTGAGAAATTGAAACTCTTTGTATCTTAGTATTTGGAGAATTGATTTGAGAATGGAGCATGTCGCCATCTTCCCATGGGTCTAGGTATAGGTGCCCAAGCCAAGGAAATGCTCTAAAATAAATCTGGTTGTCCTTCAATGGGCTAAGCCCAGACTTTGCTTGCTGCTCTAATCCCAGTATTGGCCCACCTCTAAACACGAATTTTGCCTCCCCCCTCAATGTGTCTTTTATGGTTGTGGAATGCCCCCTAAATTGGGCCTTAATTAACTTCCCTTGCCCAAGCCCAATTTGGTTTGGCTGCCCGATTTTGTTTGCTAAATCAACCTTCCCTAATTTGGAGCTGTTCAGTCTTTTTATTAAAGACAGAAGGGAATGAGCCTTAAGTTGGGTAGGCCCTAGTCTTAGCCCAAGCCCAAGAGACTTTACTCCTCTAAAATTCTTCGTGCAATGCAACCCTAATCGCTTGACCCCATGGTTTTTACTTGTCCATCGCCGCGGCCTTGTTGACGCCAACACACATGTTGCAGATTCTTCCTCCGCCGCTTCCTCGTCCGTATGTTGCCTCGCCTTTCCAACCATGTTACCACCGGTTTCTTTTCTTTCATTTGTTTTTTATCCTTCCACCGTGCTTTCATCTGTGACCATACTAGTCGTCGACGACCATGACCTCCGGTTGCCACTTCTCTCACTTTTTTATCCTGATTTCTTCATGACAGTATCCGTTCGACCTCTCTATCTCAATCCTCTAACCTTGCATCGGCGCCTTCCCCCTAATGGTCGGTGATCCCACCCTCGAAATCCAGTCTTTGACATGTTGAATATTTCAGCCCATTCACACGTGGTCTTCGAACTCAGACGGAAGACAAGTTAGTTTTCCCTCGATAGTTTTCGTCCAACTTTCTTTCTCGATTGCACTATCTTCTTCGACTTCTTAATTTTCTTCACCGATTTCTCTTTTTCTTTGTCTCTCTTGCACTGAGATGATTCGTCTTCATCAACAACCATCAATTCCAACGATTCCTCCTTCTTTTCTTCCATGTTTTGATGATAGGGCGAGCTTTCAGCAATGGCAGAAGTTATTTGAACCTTGCCATTGACGATTTCAGATATCATGGCTCTTTGATTCTCCATTTCTGCCGCCAATTGATCCATGCTCTCGTCCATCCTCTTGGCTATTCTCTGTAAAGTATCTTTCATTTCAACCACATCCTTCTCTATTTCTCTATTCTTTCTTCCAGTTGTTTTTGCACCATTCTTCAGGATGAATGTGCTCTGATACCAATTTGTTAGGTATCCAAACCAGAAAATATAAAGAACACAAAGGAACTAATATATTGCAATATCAAATAAGAAAATTACAATATCCAATAGCTTTTTGAGAGTTCTATCTCTCTCCTTAAGTCCCACAATGGACACTCTACCAAAATGATGCACACCAAAATAAGGACCCTACACTACTATTTATAACCAAGACATCCTAGTTAAAAACCCCAAAATACCCTTTACTGCTATACTTCTAATCTCCCACATAGACTCCATACAAAACCATACAAGTACCTTCACAGAGGATGTGGCATACATCCATATCTAACACATCACATACTATTTCGTCCTTGTATATACTCCCAATGGAAAGAGGGACCGTGCAAATCTCACTTGGGCCTCTCCACCTTTTTTCACCCAATCAATCTTGTAAGCATTCGAATGAGGTTCCACCTTGAGATTCAAGGTTGCCACTAGCTTCTTGGAGACAATATTCTCGCTACTTCTGCTGTCTATAATGACATTACACACATTGCCATTAATTGTGCATCTAGTCTTGAAGTGGCAATGCCTTTGAGGATTAGAATCTCCTTTGGGGGAATCAATACCCTTTGAAAAACACAAGATACCCTATCTCCTTCATCCGACTCAATATAATTGGCTTATTCCTCATCATCTTCACTACATTCAGTCAAGGAATCCTCTCCATCATCCCCATATGCCACTGTTTTTCGTTGAGGACACTCATTGGACAAGTGACTCGTTTGGCCACACCTAAAACACTTGCCCAATGTGGGTAGGTTGTAAGGATTCTGATTTTTCCTCTTGTAAACAACTTATGTTTTCTTCTCATTATCATTATCATCTTCTTGCCTTTCCTCGACCTTATCTATGGTTGATGTTGGTGGAGGAGGGTGTCTGGTAGAGACACAGTTTGAAGTGCTTGCTTTTCTACTTGCGGAAGCATCTCATGGGACCTTTCTTGAAGCTTTCTTGGAGTGAATTTCATTAAACTCTTCCACTCTTTCAGCATAAGAAATTGCATCAACCAAAAAATGAAATTGTTGCAATTTTGCCTTCTCCTTGATGTCCATCCGCAAACCACCAACAAATCTTGCAATTAAATGTTATTCTTCAATATAATCAGCTATGGACCGCAAACCTTGTCTATAATTTTGATATTGTTTATAGAGTGTTTGCTCATAACTGAGTGGAAGAAATCGTTCCTTCATCAAACGCTTCATCTTTTCCCATGTGTGGATTAGTCTCTTGCCATTTCTCCTATTGACCTCAAGTTGATCCCACCACGCCGAAGCACTGACTTTTAGCTTCAAAGCCACCAATTTCACCTTTTTATGATCGGATGTATTCATATATGCAAAGAAATTTTCAGTATTTTTAATCCAATCCAAAAATGCTTCTATATCACGCTTTCCACTATAAGATGACTAGTCAATTTTCATCTTGTAGTCATGAGGATCTCCTCTTGCCATATATTGTCCTTCTTTCCTTCTTCTTTGATCAACAAAGTCATCTTCTTGTTCTTCCTCGCTTGAGGAATCTCATTCTTGGAATTCTTGATACCTTTTTGCCATGGTTCTTTGAGCCTTTCATAGCGTTTTTGGAACCGCCTTCGAGGTAAGTAGTTGCCTCGACTTCTTTCTTGGACAACTTCTAGCTGATTTTGAAAATATCTCGGCTGTCCATGAGCATTCCTTCTCCTCATTCCCCTTTCTTGATCATCCACGGGGTTGTTTTCAACAAAATTAAGGGCTGCCATGAGATTATCAACTCTCCTTGCCAAAGTCTCTCATTTCTTGCGTGCTGTCCAGTTTTCCATGAATATCTCCCAAAGAATCTTCAACATACAACAAGCATACGGTTGTTGTTCTTGGAGAGAGAACAGGTGCTTCCTCCGCCTCTTGGTCTTGCACACTAGGGGTGTACACGATTCGGTTCGGTCCGGTTTTGACTGGAACCAAAGACCAAACCGAACTCCTCGGTTATTGAAGTGGGTAAACCGAGTAAACCGAAATATTCTTCGGTTTCGGTTCAAAACTGAACTAGTTTGCTTCGGTTTACTCGGTTCGATTTTGGTTCCTAACCTTTTTTTTTTTAAAAGTGTAGATAGGAGTTCAAAAAGAAGATGACTGCCGGCGAGAACAAGAACCAGTTAAGATTTATGCCGGTGAGAGAAACGAAAAAAGAGTGTGAGAGGGAGGAATGAAAATTTTTGTGTCACCGCCACTGCTACCATCGATTCGTTGTCGTGGGCTGAGAGAATGAATGGAAGGAGAAATGGGAAGGTGAAAGACTGGAAGAAAGAAAAGGAGAATAAATCGTTAAAGAAGAGAGGATAGGGGAAGAAGAAAGTGAGTTTGAGAGAAGAAGAAGAAAGTGAGTTTGAGAGAAGAAGAAGAAAGGTAAGAGAAATTATGAAAAATAAAAAATGAGAGAGAAGATGAAAAGACAAGAGAAGAAGAAGAAAAGAAAGGCACGTGATGTTGTAAGGTGGAGAGAGAAAAAGGTTGCTACAATTAATTAAAAAATTGAGTTTTCTTGAAAATTGTGTTGGTTAAATCAAGTGGGGTTTCTTGAATATTGTGTTGGACTTTATTGAAGGGACTTAACGGGAGTTTTTATTTTGGTTTTTAATCAAATTCGGTTCGGTTCAGTTTTATTGGTTTTGAAAAATTCTAAACCGTAAACCGAACCAAATAATTCGGTTTTGTAAAATTTTAAACCGAAAAAATGATTTTTTTCAAAATAATCGAACCAAACCAGTCGGTTTGGTTCGGTTCTTCGGTTTTCTCGGTTTATTGCACACCCCTATTACGCACGTAGGCCACCCATATTCGGGTTAGCTACCCTTCTTCCGACCATCAGTCCAAGGAATCTTAGAGCTTTTGTGTGTGTGTGTGTGTGTGTTAGGAATAGACATAGGGTTAAATTTTGAGTGTGTGTGTGTGTGTGGGTCATTAATCACTTAACAGGGGAAGTGTGTGTGTGTGTGGGGTTAAATTTTGAGTGTGTGTGTGTGTGGGTCACTAATCACTTAACAGGAATCTTAAAATTAAAGGAGCTGTGCTGATATAAAAAAATAGGAATAGACATAGGGTTAAATTTTGAGTGTGTGTGTGTGTGGGTCACTAATCACTTAACAGGGGAAGAGGGGGAGGAAGAATTTCTTGGGGAAAAATCTTAAAATTAAAGGAGCTGTGCTGGTATAAAAAAATAGGAATAGACATAGGGTTAAATTTTGAGAAGTTGGGTGGATTATCGTTAGCTATCAAGTTCCCACGGTTTTATAGGGTGGTGGAGGCGTGGAGCCAAAGTTCAGGTTTTGTTGCTGAAATATGGGCTTCAAGTACAAATGGTTGGAACATTACTGCAAGGAGGAGTTTGTAGGAAAGAAGAGGGATGCGAGTTGAAGACGATTTTGAACCTACTGAAAAATCTAGTGTTTTTGGAAGGGAATGGTGAGTGGGTATGCCTTTTGGAGTCTAGGGGCAGGTTCACAATAAAATATTTATATCTTAAATTGAACGATGGTGGAAGTGTCTCGGAAAAAGGTTTGTGCTCTACAATTTGGAAAGAAACTTGTCCCAAAAAGTTAAATTCTTTGTATGGTCTGGTTGTCTTGAAAGTCTTAATATGGTGCATATAACCCAACGTAGATGTCCGGCTTTGATGGTCAATTTCTTTTTTTTTTTTTTTAAGAAACGAAAGAATATATTACTAAATAGAAGGATACAAAGGGGAGAGAGAACCTCACCCCGCCAAAGGGTTACAAAAAAGACTCAATTGGCCATAATATGAACAAGGTCATAGTTATAAAAAGAATTAGAGAGAGTGCACCAGATGGAGGCAATAATGATGGTCAATCTTTCTCAATGTTCTTTATATCTAATGGAGAATAAAGATCTGGTTCATCTTTTCTTTTCTTGTTCTTTTAGCAGAAAGTTGTGGAATTCTGTGCTACATGTTTTTTGGTTGTCTAGAGAAGTCACACGATAAAATATTGAATTCGACACTTCTAAGATAACTTAAAAACTAAGATCCAACAGGTTAAAAAACTGCATAAAAAAAGTTAAAATAATAATAATAATAGTAATATAAAAGAACTAAGAACCCATCTTGGTTTAATCAACATATAACAAAGCCAGCTTGAGCGAAGTTTGTTTTTGTTTTTGTTTTTTTTTTAATGAGAAGCTTGAGGAAAAATTTTATTAACAAGAAACAAAACTTTTCATTAATAAAATGAAAAGAGGCTAATGCTAAAAAAATATAAACTCCACACGGGAGTGAAAGCAAAAACTAAAAATTACAAAGATAAAAACAACCCAAATTAAACAAAATAACCTGAAAAGACAAAGCAACAAAAGTCTAGGGCAGGGAGCACCATCTTGAGGGAAGTTTGAAGCTATATGGCCTCCTCTTCAGCCCAATACTGCATCCTTGCCTTTTTCGTTGAAGTATTTACTTTCATATCTCTAAATTCCGTATATTTCTTGATTATCTTCTTGTTCTTATTTATAATTTACTCCCGGTATATTTTGGGCTGTAAAGCTTCATTTGAATAAGAAACATACAAAATCACGTTTTTAAATCTACAAATATACCATTTTAATAGTTTTTTTTATAGGAAACTGGACAATTTCATTGATGAGATGAAATGAACAAAATACAAAGGTCCTATCCAATGGATTACAAAAAACTTTTCCAATTGGTCATGAGATTAGATAAACTATAATCACAGAAAGGTGAAACCAATTTACACCAATTAAGAGCTAGAAAAGTGGTCGAGGAGAGTATTGAATGATTTATTTACGTTTAAAGTTATCTCTGTTCAAGCCAATCTACCCTGTGTTTGATCCCTTTTGGTGGAAATTTGCAGTCTTTTCAGTTCATATAATCCAAGTTTGTTGATGTCAACTGCATATTATAGAACCGATCTATACCAACATAGATTGGAGGAGGTATGAATAACTTTTCCATCCAAAGTATTTGATTCTTATTCTCACAGTTGATCTGCTACTTTATGGCCACGAATGTTTATATTACTACTTAATGTTGCCACGTTTAAGCTTTCACTTATGGTTGATTTTAACTGGCTTCAACAAATCTCTTCCCCTTTTTCTTTGGGAGTGGGGAGTTTGCGGTGCAATTTCGGTTAGGTTTAAATCCCATGTTGATATCTAGACTTTTAGATTTTATTCCATTTTAGTTCTTTGACTTTTAAATTTTAGTTTCGAAACTTCAACCACCATTTTGGTCCATATAAACTTTTGAAATGCTAGTTGTAGTCTCTTGTAACTTTGAGGAAATCACTATTTTGGTCCCATATATTATCTTCTACCTAATATCCTGTTACCAGGAACCTCAGCCAACTTATGTGGCTCTATTACACGCCCATGTTAGCATGTTCATACACATATTTGAAAGGACTTTATCCATATGTTTTAAAATTAATGACAAAACAACAGGAACTAAAATATTTAATTTTTTAAATTACATGAATTGAAATAGATGTTTTGAGAGTTTAGGGACTAAAATAGAATAATGATTTAAGCCTTTTAGTTATGTTTTAAGTAGAGACATTATTGTCTATCGTTGAATTTCGTTACAACACTGCAGTGGGTGGTAGGCTATGATAGATACTTTTAGTTGACAAGAAAACTCAGGATTTTTGAGCAAGAAGCAATACTCATCTAATATTTGTCTCACTTTTAACATTCCTCTGATGCGATGTGATTTATTTTTGGGATTGACCTTAAAATATCTGGATCTTATGATTCTCAGAAGTCACTGAGATCACAGCAGACATGAGTCACTTTCTAATTTTAACAAATTTGTTGTTCATACCAGAGGAATAATTACTAGTTTGCCCCCCTTTCTCTTCTCTCAAGGTTCCTGTGACGAACTTCTTTGGCTCAGTGATGGAAACAGTTCATACCGATTCAGCTTACAAGATTGTCACAAGAAAGGACTCCAACCGAGGCAAACCTGAATTACATCAAGTGTCACACCACAACGAGAGAACATTGATTACTTCAAATAAGCCCGATCATATTAGTAAACCAAGCACAAGGGTAACTTTATTTCTATCATTTGACTTAAAAAAGGGATTCTTCTTTGATAAACATTGCTAAGAGAGGGTAAATGACACGCAATGCAGGACGAACGTGGCGCTTTAACAAGTGTATGGAGAAGTTTACATAATAAGATGGAACAAATTGAAGATGCTGATACTTTTGTGAACTATGGGTTGGCCATAATGCTTCCATTCATAGGGATCTCCATGTGGCTATCAAGGTGAAGAAGCTGCCTCCTAACTCTTGCTTGTCACTTCCACTTCGGAACTCGGTTATTTATTATACGTTCATCCCGATCCAATGCTGTGTCTTGAATATGTTCCAAAACTTATCATGTTTTGAACTTTTATTTTTGGGGAGAGATTCATGCTTGCACAAAAAATACTCTCTCTAGCAGCTAATCAAGGGTTGGGAAAAGATCTGCAATCAGCTGAGTCATAAAAGAAGGATTGTTACCAAAAGATCCAGACAAAGAACTCCATCTACAAGTTAGGTGATAGACTATTATTTTTCAGTTTCTTCCCTCTAGTGGGTGGATGATTTGAAAACAAAATTGAAACAACTAAACATGAGCAATAGAGATGTATTCATTTCTTTTCTTATTTTTCCTTTTGAATGTAGACATTGGAAATATGTTATCCTCCTAGTTTCTTCGTAGTGTTCCTTTTGTGCTCCTCTTTGTTCATCAGGATAGACTTTTAGGCTATTTCAAAATACAACATTTCTTTGTCCATAACCTAGTCTTCTTTACTCCCTAAGCGTTATCTTGGTCCATTTGGTTCGAATTTTGAAAATATAAACCAACTTAAACCCCACTGAAATTGGCAGAATCTATCCTATTGCACTATTGCATTCGAGTAAGGGTCTATTTGGAATGACAGATTTCTAAGTGTTAAAAAGGGGGTTTAAACACTTGGAAAATCATGCCAAATAGGTTCCAAGTATTTTTCCATTTTATACTTTTAAAACCCGAAGAAGTGACTGACTAGTAACATTACTAAAAAATGGCCGTGAAGGATACTTCAAACAAACTAAATTGACTTGAATCATATATAAAATAACTAATAAAAATGATAAAATTGTCCATGAATTATAGGAGCTGTCATAACAATGCGCTTGAACTTTCAAATTGAGTTGTTATTCCTCACAAATTTATCAAACTATTGCAATTAAAGTTCAATTAGAGTTCATCTAACTTGGTGACATTAAAAAATGCACAAATTATTGATGAGGTATTGTTACCATCAAATTCTTGAACCATAAGGGGCTGTTTGGCCCCCTGTTTTGGAAATGGATGGTTTTGGATTCCAAATCCAAAACTATGTTTGCCCCAATGTGTTCAAAACCCTTGGTTTTGAAACACAACCCCATGAGTTACAACAGTGCAACCCCATGGGTTTATTCCATATTTTCTTATTTTATTTGTCATCTTCCATTTTTGGTGATTAATTCAACAACAATTTCGGTGACAACTCCAACAACTACATTGGTGACCCGACTACAACTAATGGCTACATCCAGCAAAAACTCCAGCGATCCGACCACTACTGACAATTACCTTCGGCGACAACTCCGACGACCACATCGGTGACCCCGCTACCACTGACGACTACCTCCGACGACTACACCGGTGACCCCCCCACCAATGACAACTACCTCTGACGGCAACTCCGACGACCACACGTGACCCCTGCCACCGCTGACGACTACCTCCGGCGATAACTCCGACGACCATACCGATGACCCCTACCACTGCTCACGACTACCTCCGATGAAAATTCTGACTACCACACCGGCGATCCCAACCACCGCTGACGACTACCCCGACGAAAACATCGACGACTACCCCGACGACAACTTCGACGACCACACCGATGACCCTAACCACCGCTGACGACTACCTCCGATAACAACTCCGATGACCACACTGCGCAATTCCTGCCACCGCTGACGACTACCTCGATGACCATACCGATGACCCCGACCACCGCTGACGACTACCTCCGACGACCACATCGGCGACCCACCCGCCATCATGGACGACTACCTCCGACGACCATACGGATGACCACGACCATCTGCGACGACTACCTCCGATTTAAAACTCCGACGACCCCAACTACTCACGACGACAATTCTGACGACCACACCGATGACCCCAACCACCGCTGACAACTACCTTCGACGACAACTCTAATGACTACATCGATGGCCTAACCACTACTAATGACTACTTTCGACAACCACTCAAGAGACTTGTATACGCCTCTCCCAACAACCCGATCACTCGAGCAAAATCAACTACCCTAACGACTTAACTTGCGCGAATCACCATTTTTCTTATTAGAGTTCCAAAATAGGTTTTGGATACTTTGTAGAATAAAATTTTAAATTTTCTAATCACTTAAATAGACTTCCAATCTTTTAATTTTTAAAATAGAATTCCAAAAATAAGTTTTTGAATACTTTATAAAATATAGTTTCAAATTACCTAATTTGTTAAATAGACTTCCAATTTTTTTAATTTTAAAGTATAATTCCAAAAAATAGTTTTCAAAATATTATATGACGTGAAATAGAGTTTTTAATTCCCTAATTTCTTAAATAAACTTCTATTTTTTTAATTTCTAAAATAGAGTTCCAAAAATACTTTTCTAAATATTTTTTGAAATAGAGGTTTAAATCCCTAATTTCTTAAATGGACTTTCAATTTTTTAATTTCTAAAATAGAGTTCCAAAAATAATTTTCTAAATATTTTGTGAAATAGAATTTTAAATTCCCTAATTTCTTACATAGACTTCCACAAATAGAGTTTCAATTTTGTAACTCATTTATGTTATACAAGGGTTTCTACAATTGACAAAACATCCACTAAAAAATAAGAGAACAAAACAGCTAAAGAAAAAAGGAAAAAAAAAAAAAAGCATAAACCCAGGATTCAGAACACTGCACCCCAAATACAGTTTTCTGATTCTCAGGTTTCAGAACCCTCAGAACAAACACCCCAGGGTTTTGATTTCTAGGATTTTGATTCCAAGACAAGGGCCCAAACAACCTCTAAAGGTTCTTACAAATAAACTTAAGCCTTTTAATTTTAGATCATTTGAAAAAATTAATGGTAAAAAGATACTTTTAACTTCAGTCATTTTAATATTTACTTATTGAAGATATCGATGATTGAAAAACCATGCATAAAATATAAGGTTAACTATATAACTAGCCTATTTCAGACTTAAAATTACACAAATGTCAAGTTTTGAAATAAATTTCAACTTTGTCTGAAGCCAAGCCATTTGGAATCTTGACATATATGCCCATCATATTTTGATGTAATTATGTAAATTTTTAAGATAAAAAAGGATAAAAATAAAGTGAAATATTTTTTTATAACAATTGTGGAATAGATTTGAAAAAATCCCTCAAATCTTTCATATTGTCCTAAAAATAGGATGGAAAAATCCAGTATAATTTTACCAATATTTAAATAATAATAATAATAATAATATTAATGATGATGATGATGATAATAATAATAATAATAATAATATGAATATATATATAATATAAATATGAGATAGTGAAAATTTATGAAAAATCAAGTAAAGAATAAATTAAAGAGAAAGTGGGAGAGAAGAAAGCATATTGGAGAGAAATTCACCAATTGTATTGTATATTTATGATCCACCAAATGCCACTATTTATAAGCAATTTGACAAGGGTGAGTTGGTACATTTGGACACTAAGCATTGGTAAAAATTGGACACATAGAGAACACTTTGGCTATGGAGGGTTTGCCACTTGACATGAGTATTAAAATGACATGTGGAATGGGCATTTACATGTTAATGTTTACAATACTCCCCCTTAAATGCTCATTTATATAAAATATGCCTCGTTAAAACCTTACTAGGGAAAAACTCAATGGGATAAAAACCCTAGTGAAGGAAAAAGAGTGTATATTTTATATAATACATTTACTCCCCCTCAAGAAGACATCACTTGAGATCTCTGAGTCGTTGCATTCCAATACTATGAACCAATTTCTCAAATATTGTAGTTGATAATGCCTTTGTAAATATGTCCGTCAAGTTATCTTTCGAACAAATCTGTCGTACTGAGATGTCGCCATTTTCTTCAAGGTCATGGGTGTAGAAAAGCTTTGGAGAGATATGTTTCGTTCTATCTCCTTTAATATATCCTCTTTTGATTTAAGTTATACATACTGTGTTGTCTTCGTATAATATTGTTGGAAGAAGTTTACCCGAAGACAAGCCACATATCTCACGAATGTGTTGTGTCATCGATCTTAGCTATACACATTCTCGACTTGCCTCGTGAATTGCGAGGATTTCAACATGATTCAAAGAAGTGGTCGTGATGTCGCCATGAGATAGCAGTTCCTCTACATATAAATAGATAACCTGTCTGAGATCTAGCTTTGTGTGGATCAGATAGATAACTAGAATCTGCATAACCAACTAGATCATAATTTAATTTGTTAGAATAAAATAAACCCATATCAATTGTCCCTCGGAGATATCAGAGTACATGCTTAACTCCGTTCCAATGTCCTTTTGTAGGACATGAACTATATCTAGCTAATAAATTTATTGAAAATGCAATATCTGGTCTTGTGTTATTAGCCACATACATAAGTGCACCAATTGCACTAAGATATGGTACTTCAGGACCAAGTAGTTCTTCATTGTCATCTCGAAGTCGAAATATATCTTTCTTTACATCCAGTGAACGAATTTCCATTGGAATATTCAATGGATGTGCTTTATCCATATAAAATCTTTTTAAGATTTTCTCTGTATAAGTTGATTGATGAACAAATATCCCATCTGCTAAATGTTCAATTTGCAAACCAAGGCAAAATTTTGTTTTTCCAAAACTTTTCATCTCAAATTCTTTCTTAAGATATTTTATCGCCTTGAATAACTTTTCAGGAGTTCCAATTATATTTAAGTCATCAACATATACAGTTATAATAACAAATCCTGACTGAGATTTCTTTATAAAAACGCACAGACATATTGGATTATTTTGATATTCTTCTTTCAACAAATATTCATTCAGGCGATTATATCACATTCGTCCTGATTGTTTTAATCCATATAATGATCTCTGTAACTTTATTGAATACAATTCCCTAGAACTTGATTCATATGTTTCTGGTATTTTAAATCCTTCCAGGATTTTCATATAAATGTCATTATCTAGAGATCCATATAAATACGCCGTGACTACATCCATTAGATGCATATCAAGTTTTTCATATGCAGTCAGTCCAATCAAATATCTTAGTGTTATTGCATTCACCACAGGAGAATATGTTTCCTCATAATCAATACCAGGCCTTTGCGAGAATCTTTGTGCAACAAGTCTCGCTTTATATCTTGTGACTTCATTCTTTTCATTTCTTTTCCTTACAAATACCCATTTGTATCCCACATGTTTGACACCTTCTGGTGTTAGGACTACTGGTCCAAAAACCTCACGTTTTGTAAGTGAGTTTTGTTGGGATTTATGCCATAAACTCGTGTATTTGTAATTATTTGAGGAAATGAATAAAGTTATTATTTTTTCCTTCAAACTTGTAATCTCGCAATTACAAACTTAAATCCAATAAACTAAGCTCCAGGGTCACATTTAGAATGTCACCCAAATGGTCTATAGTAGATGGATTAGGTCGGGAACCTTATCCTGTTAACACTATGGATGCGCCCATTTTGTATTTGATACAAACGAGGCAATCCAACTCGTTCGTGTGGTTGACATGCGAGTGGGGGCATCCTGTGCAAAGAGTTTGTACAAGACTGGACCAAGAATTGTTAGACTAATCCAGTAACACCGTTGATAGGTTAGGGCTAATGATTCAAACGATGACCAATAGTGATTCAACCTGATCCTGAGCGAGTTGCGAATCCTGTCTGCCGGGGATTATCCCTTGACTAGTACGGGTGAGAGTGGCCAGAGCTGCTGACTCAATATACCTACCTTCTCAGGGATGAAACCTTGTAGGGAGTTGGGAACTCAACTTCGCAAGAAGGAATTCACTCGTTTCCCGTTCTAGGGTAACTAGATAGGTTGTTCCCTTAGGAGTTGTATCCAAGTCTTAAACAACGGGGCCCCTCCCTCTTGTTAATCCAAGAGGGATAATGTTTATGGTCAGACCATAAACTTGTTGTTCATTAGAGGATCAGTGGTGCTTAAGGTGCAAGAAGTAGTCACAGGAGTAAAATAGTAATTCGACCCAGCTGTGACTACAAATGACCTGTGAAGGGTTGATTCACGGGCATTGGTTAAATCAATGGACACAACTTGTCCTACAGTGAGGAGAGTGCAGCTACGAGTCTTTAGTGGAGTGACTCATAGTTAACGAATGTTGATTGATGGGATCAATGAGTTTGATTAGTCAATCTCGTATCGTTGGACCTCATGATCTGTAGGTCCATTAGGTCACTCGATTGGCTCAACATGGAATTAGTATAAAGTTTTAGAATGAATTTAAAATGTTCAAGTTCAAATTTAGGGATTATATCAATTATATGTGATATGATTGATATAATATATAGTTCAATGTGAATATGATTCATATTGAACTTAATTATGTCTAATTATGGAATTAGGACACAACTAATGGTAGAATTTTGGAGAGATGAAATTGGATTTATTTGAATCTAATTTTTTCACATTATGTGAATATGATTCATATAATAAGGTGTTTGACACCTTATATTATGCATTTATGCATAATATGTGGAGTTAGTGGCAAAATGGGTGGAGAATTTGTCTCCACCCACATTGCCTATAAAAACATCCTTTTGGATGCATTTTGTAACACTTGAAGCATTTACTAAGTTTTGGAACTCTAGCAAAACAACATCTCTCTCTCAAAATCTCTCCACTTTCCCTAATTCCGAAAAGGAGATCCCACTTCTCTTCCTCTCCTAGAGAACAACCAAGAAGTCCTTTTAGTGGTGTTCGTGAATTCGATCGTAGAGAAGAAGAGATCATTGACGACGAAGAACTAGTTGAAGAATTGGTCTTCAAAGGTAATCTTCTAAACCATTTATGTTTTCAAATTAGCATGCTTAGCCTAGTTTTTTGTTTTTTGAGCAATTCTATGTCACACGATTAAGTGCAAATGCGATCATTCACTTACGCACGGGAATTCAATTCCCTTCAAGTTCAACTCTGCTTGGATTGCTTCTTTCCACTTTAGCCAATCCTTTCTATGTTTACATTCTTCGATAGATTTTGGATCAAAATTGTCACTTTCATGAATAATATCTTGAGCAACATTATAAGCAAAAATGTTGTCAACAATGATAACATTTCGGTTCCATCTCTTTCCTGTTGTAATATAGTTTATAGAAATTTCATTATTATCCTCAAGCGTTTGATTTTCATCAATACTCTTTTGAGTAGTTGTATTCTTGATTTCTTCTGGAACATCCATACTTTTTATTGAATCATTTTGATTCTCAACTACTTTTATTTTTCGAGGATTTTTATCTTTGGAACCCATTGGTCTACCACGCTTCTGGCGTGCTCTAGATTCATTATTGACAACTTGTTCCTTTGGGATATCAATTTTTGATGGAGCATTTGCAGCTGATATATATGATTTAGTCACTCTTTTAGCATCTGTGAATGCATCTGATAATTGCTTTGCTATATTTTGCAAATGAATTATCTTTTGAACTTCAAGTTCACATTGATCTCTACGAGAATCTAAATGAGATAATAATGATGTATTCCATGTGATTTCTTTTTCCAACTTCTTAATTCCTCCCTCTAATGTTGAAAAATTTGTTTCATTAAAATGACAATCAACAAATCGTGCAGTAAATACATCACCCGTCAGGGGTTCAAGATATTTAATAATTGATGGGGAATCATATCCAACATATATTCCTAACCTCCTTTGAGGACCCATCTTAGTACGTTGTGGTGAAGCAATTGGAACATATACTGCACATCAAAAAATTCTCAGATGGGATATATTTGGCTGCTGGCCATAAGCTAATTGCATAGGAGAATATTTATTATAGGCTACCGACCTACTACATAGTAATGATGCAACATGCAAAATAACATGACTCCAGACCGATGTAGGAAGTTTAGCTCTCATAAGCAATGGTCTTGCAATTAGTTGCAGACGTTTTATAAATGATTATGCTAGACCATTTTGTGTGTGAACATGAGCTACACGATGTTCAACACTTATCCCAATTGACATACAATAATTATTAAAGTTTGGGATGTAAATTTACTAATATTATCAAGCCGAATGATCTTAATTGTATAATCAGAAAATTGTGCTCTTAACTTAATTATTTGAGCAAGTAATCTTGCAAATGCAAGATTTCGACTTGATAATAAGCATATATGTGACCATCTGCTGGATGCGTCAATTAATGCCACAAAATATCTAAACGGACCTCTTGGTGGGTCAATAGATCCACAAATATCACCTTGAATTCGCTCTAAAAATGCAAACGATTCAATCCCCACTTTAGCTGGTGATGGTCTAATAATTAATTTCCCTTGAGAGCAAGCATCACATGACAACTCATTGGATTGAAGAATCTTCTGGTTCTTTAAAGGATGTCCATGTGAATTCTCAATAATTTTCCTCATCATTGATTTTCCCGGATGACCTAATCGATCATACCAAACACTGAATATTTCTGGATTCATGAACTTCTAGTTCATTGTGACATAACTTTCGACTACTCGTATATGAGTATAATATAATCCAGAAGAAAAAGCAGACAATGTTTCTAATATACATTTTTCATGTGAAACAATAGATGTGATATAGAGACACTCTATATTATTTTTACGATCAGTTTCAACATGATACCATTGTTACGTATATCTTTGAAACTCAATAAATTTCTTTTTGATTTGCTAGAGGACAAAGCATTATTAATTGAAAATTTTGTTCCTCTAAGCAAGATAAAACTTGCTTTTCCAAAACCTTCAATCAAGTCTACAGAACTTATATAGTATTGACTTTTGCTTCCAGCATTGTCAAGCTAGTAAAATACTTTTTGTTTATAAGTATTGTGTGTGTAGTTGTGCAGTCTGCCAGACATAGATCTTCATTGTTCATTTTTTAGTCATTCAACATATGAAAATTGCCCATATTTCTTCATTAAAAAATAATTACAATAAGAGAAACATAACTCATAATATAAAAATTCAAAGTGAAAGAATGAAAAAATAGAAAAAAAACATTAGTTATATTTCTTAAAATCAAAAAAAGCATTTGTTATTCCATTAATTATGATGACATTCTCTTAAGGAGAAACAAATGAGTGTCTCCCAATTTTCATATGGGATGAGTTGAATATATCATTATCTTGATAAACAGGATTTGCTTCTACATATTTCGGTTCCTTGAGGGAAGTTTAATAGAGATCAACTTAGTGTTTGGACGTACAACAGGTACGTAACTAATGCTTAATCATTTCACTTTGGAAGCATTTATATTGATCATCTCTTGAACTCTTATTTTGTGGAGTTTTTCCTTTATAATTAGCATTTCATGTGGCTCTCTTGACATTTCAATGATTATAATAACCACCACGATTGTTAAAATTCATAACATTCACTTTAGGGAATGACGTTGCTCCAGTTTGTCAAGATTTATGAGTTCAGAATATTTTTAAACCATCTCTTTCGATATTGCTACTACAGGAGCATATTCGAGACATAACCAATAATTTTTTATCATCATTGTCAAGAGATGTGAATTCTAATTTTGTAAGGTTTGCTATAGCAATACTTTACAAATCAAACATTGTATTGATATTAGAAATTTAATATATACCGAACATGTAAAATACCATTTAATTTATTATAAAAAAATGGCATACCTGTAGCACCTACCTTCGACGGGAGAAATGACAAAGCCTCGTGCTGATAACGTGTTGTAAAAATAGGATGAAACCCGAGTATAATTTTACCAATATTTAAATACTAATATTATAATAATAATAATAATAATAATAATATGAATATATCATATTTATATATATTATATATATATATATATATAAAATATATATAAATATGAGATAGTTGAAATTTATGGAAAATTAAATAAGGAATAAATTAAAGAGAAAGTGGGGGAGAAGAAAGCATATTGGAGAGAAATTCACCAATTGTATTTTATATTTATGATCCACCAAATGCCACTATTTATAGGCAATTGGCAACGGTGAGTTGGTATATTTGGACACTAAGCACTGGTAAAAATTGGACACATGGAGGACACTTTGGCTATGGAGGGTTTGCCACTCGGCATGAATATTAATATGACATGTGGAATATACATTTACATGATAATGTTTACAATACATATATCCCATAATAAAAACCTTTCCAAATCTCTCATATATTCTATAACGAAAATCCTCTAAATATCTCTCATATATTCCATAACTTCCCTCCAAATCATAAATGTTTACATCAGGAGCAAATCTATATGGAGACTAAAAGGGGTCATGGCCCCCAAAAATTTTGAATTTAGTATTGTAGAGTATATACTTTCCTCGGATATATACTAGGAATATTATATAATTCACCATTATAATTGATTATATGGTTTGCCTCAGTGGTATATACCTCTGGTTAACACTTTTGTGAGTAGGTGCTAATGACATTTTTGCCTCTTTTATTTTATTTTTTTCCCTTTCTTGTTTATATATTACTTTGCTTTTCTCTCTCAATATATTAGTTTTATTGATTTATAAATATATAGAAAACTATTCTTAAAAATAATTTAGATCTATTTGTCTATGAGACACATTTAAAGTTTATGAACTTATTAGATAATAGATTGAAAGTTTAGGACCATAGTTTTTAAAGTTTAGGGATTTAATAGGCTCGAACATAATTTAACTTTTTTTCCTATTTGATAAGATATCGAAAGATGAGGTAAATTATACGATAGTATTAGGGGTTGTTTCAGGCACTGATGAGTGAGTTATAATAATAAAAAGTTATAATTGTCTATGAGTTATTATAATATGTGGAATCATATAATATTATTTAAAATGAATAATAGTATAGTCTGAGATTATAATAGTCTGTATTTGGGGTGCAAAGTATTCCACCGATTATAATAACACAAGTTATTATAACATGTGCCCCAAATATACTCTTAAAGGTTATTCGAACTCAATTAGAAAGTTTTTGGTACAACTACCTACTCTTATCATAAATAACTTTATTTCAAGTCAACATATTGTGAGAGTGTAGATTTAAATTTTGACCTTTTGGTGATTTTTTTTATCATATTTATATAATATAATTTTTCGACTCCCTAAATATTAATATCTGGGTCCGCTCCTAGTTTACACACTGTCTCTTTGTTTCAACAAAAAAAAAAAAAAAATCGAGAGTACGAGAGAGTTTATGTGGTTTGACTTTTGAGGGTGTGTTTAGAAAATTTAACAATGTTTCGATTCTCCTCCAAGATTTTCTCCGAATAAAGTTCAACAGTTCAACATTCTCTTCTCCTCTAACCACAGTTCAAGTGGATTTGAGTTGATGACAGTTCAACGTTCTATAAAGTAATCAAAGAACATAATTTATAATATCATAAATTTTTAGAGCATCCATTATGCGATAATTTAGAACCATTTATATAAAATAATCACAGAAAAACTTAAAATTCTAGGAACGATATTTATGTTTGTTAGGAACATATTGTGTATTATTTCTTTATAAATTATATTGTGTCTATAATATTAAATATAAGTTTCTGTGTATATATTAAGGTAATCTATAATATTAAGTATAATTGAAAGGTATATATAATATTGCCAAGAGTATTAAGTAATTTGAATGTATAACATTCTAAGAAAATAAATAGTGTATACTGATGTTTATATAATGTATTTCTATATTTCTATATATATATATATATTAGTTATGAGTACAATATACTGCATAGTATATATTGATCATTTTGTATTCTCAAGAATGTTCTATATAAATAATATACTGCATAATGTACTTATTATTCGGTAGTTTAACGCATATATCGTTTATAATTTACCTAGTCATTCAGAAGAAAAAAGAGTTAGATGATCAAAAACCAAAATAAAAACCAAGCAAAATATATAAATGTAAGATATACGCCAAAATAATGATAAATCAATCAACAATATAAATCAATATAATAATTAATCGAGTATAAAAATCAATTTACTCACTAAAAAATTCACATAGAAAATTAATTGAAAAAAGTATGTAGTACAAATAACTTGAAAAAAAAAATCTCTGTAAAAGAGAAGTCTGTGGTATAATTGAATAAAAAATAAACATAGAAAAATAATTTTTTTTTAAAAAAAAAGAAGAAAAAGAAAGGAACACTACTGATTCTAATAGAAACTTGGAATAAAAAAAAGGAGAAAAAGTCTGTGTTTAGTCAATGACAATGTAATAGCATAAAATTTAATTTATTAACTCTAAACATTATTAATGGTAAAAAATAATTAATACCTAATTTGAATAATGAAATAATGGTAAAATTGTTTATCTAAAGTAAAATTTCTAATTATGGAAACCCTAAACACAATAATAACATTATTCTAAAGAGTGGTAGGATTTTAAAAGGTAGAAATGAAATAAAATAGTTGCAATTAGGTGAGTCATGTTATAACTGATATTTTTTTTCCTTAAAATAAGTAATTTGTGAAATATACCATTGAAAATGTGCTCTTTGCATAATTTCCCTTTTGGTTTTAGGAAATTTGGGGGAAGTTTTTGGGTTTTAGTAGGGCATTTGAGGGTTAGGGTTTGGTTGGTAGGGAATTTGGAGGTGAGTTTTTGGATCTTAGGGTTTTGGGTTTTAGGGAATTTGGGGGTTAAGGTTTTTGAGTTTTAGGTTTGGGGAATTTTGTAAAAGGAAAAATTTTAGGAATGACAAAAAAAAAAAAAAAAAATGTCATTTTGAATTGCCATTTTTTTTTTTAATTTTCGCCACACATGATATTGAAGTTTTATTCTTCATTTTGCCCTCTTCCATCCCTAGCTTTTTAGAAAATATCATTCTCTCATATTTTACTACAATTGTATCTAATATTTTTTTAATGATTTACATTGTCGTTACTATCTTTTTAACTTATTTAAAATCCTTTAAAATCTACAATTATTTTTAAAATTTTACCCCTATTTTCTTAAAAAATTCTTTACCTACAATATCTAACTTGTTTTCTTTTACTATATATTTTTAATTTATTATATCTTCGTTTTTTATTAAGTTTCTCTATTTTTGGTGTATTCATTCATCTTTTATCGAACATTAACTTGTTTTCTTTTCTTCATCTTTGATTCCCTAATTCAAATTTCAGTGTGGTCAACGTGGACATAATCATAGATCATGCAAAAATCTAACATTAGATTGATTTCTAGTCGTTTACTTTTTAAACACATTCAATTTTTGCATTTACCATTTTCTTACATTGGTTTTTATTTGTAAATTTGATTTTTTTTTATTGTTGGGATTTGAAGTTTTATGATTAAATATCTTTTCGATTCTCGATCTAGAATTACAGTTTATGTTTCCAAATTCCAATTATTTGCAGTCATTTATCTTTAAGTACAATATACTTATTCTTATTAAAATTCTCTATCTATCTTTCACAAATACATTGCATTTCTCCGTTCTGACCTTCATTTTATCTCTTAGTTATCTATCTGCTTGCACTAATTATTATATAGTTTATACTTTTTGTTGTGTACTAGCTTCATATACTTAAATTTAATATTTGTTGTATAACGACCCTAACTCTAAGACATGTTTTCCCAAGTCATTACTAATATGCATGTGCCTTGGAGACCATAAAACATTTAAGAGGGAAACAAATTCATTGAATACAAAATTTATTTCCTCATTGGGATCCCAAAATCAAAGCAGTTAAACTAAATGTAATCAAAATTTGACATCTGGTTTAAAAGTAAATGATAGCACACAAAATGTGTTATTCTTAGGCTTAATTATTGCTAGTTTTATGATAATTTCAGGGGTTTTATGTGTGTTAATCATTGAATTTCAGGTCAAGAGCTTAAACAGGACAATTGGAGACATTTTGGATCACTCGAGATCGAAACGAGACTTTTTTAGAGCTAAAAAATAATATCAATTGGAAGTAGAAGGACCAACCCAAGCTAGTAGACCCGAGGTGAATGGCGTTGCAACGCCATGCAGAGAGTTGTAATGCCGATCTTGTTGTTTTGAGGCGTTGAGAACCATACCGATAGCGTCGCAACGCTGCCTTGCAGCGTCCTAAAGCTATCTCGATAAGAAGAGCAAACAGAATGACTGTGGCGAGGGTGTTGCAACGCTACCTTCAAGCGTTGCAACGCCAGTTCGATAGAGGAGGCGTGCGTTAAGGTAGTAGCGTTGCAACGCTGTCGACACTTCTCATATTTGATACTAGCCTAGGGCACAACGTTGCAACACCGACCCTAGCATTGCAACGTTGTGCCGATTAACCTTATAAATAGAACATGGTGTCTTCTTGCAAAGGAAACCGAATTTGATAGTTTTTGCACCATAATTTCGAAATACACTCTGTAAGAAGAGAAAAGTGAGCATTCCTTTGGAGCCAAAGCATTCGTGGAGGTTCGAGATCGTGAGACATCGATACATAAGTCTATTTCCTCTTTCTTTTAGATTGTAACATCGTTCTAAGACGTTTTCTACACTTTTAGTTTGGTTTTATTGTGATTTAGAGTGACTGAAAGTTGTAGTTAAGATTTGATTTGCTTGTTTAAGACTTGTTTGATTATGTATTGAATTATGTTTTGTTGTTTATTTTTGGCAATTCGTTCTTGAATTCTTTAATCTTGTTGGTTTAAGTGGACTTGAGAGAAAAAACTTAGATTAGAGCAAAGTCGTCAAAACTCTTAGAAGTTTGGCATGAGAATGACCTAGAAGTCTAAGGGAAACACATAAAGAAGTTGTTTAATGTCGTGCATGCTTTTAGATTCATATGGAGACTATAGAATTTATTGTGTGTGCGAGGCTCACTAAGAATAGAGAGATTTTCATGAGTATCTTACTTGTTGTTTATAAATTCATCACATTAGTTCATTGCATGTGTCAATGAGTTATTAACTTGTGAAGTCAATTTCCTCCAAATCTATCACATTCATGTCTCCAATTGTGTGTTTATCATTTGATCTTTGTTTTCACCATCTATCCGTGTTATGTTACTTTAGCTAAAATTGAGAATTAGTATCTTGGTAATTAATTAATCTAGAACCCCATTCCCGAGGACGATACTTGAAACTTTAAATCACTATACTAAAACTTGACCCGTACGCTTGCGGTATTGCAATATCATTCTATGCAACAAGTTTTTGGCGCCGTTGCCGGGGAATGATGATTATTTAGATTAATTAATATTAGGAGAAAATTTGAGATTTTAGACTAAAATTTGTTTTTCCTTTTGTGTTTTCTTTCCCTAATTGTTCTTTGTGTGTTTGTTGTTGTTTTTTGTCTCAATTTAGTTTTGAGTGTTTTTGAGTCTTTGTCTACTGTTTTGGTTGTGTTGCTTTTGTGTAAAAGTCTAGATCTAAATTGTTGTGATTTAAAGAATGACTTTTCATGATTTTAGTTTTTCGCCAATGTACCATCCTTCTCAGGACCCTAGGTATGTGACTCATGATTTTTCTGGATACCAACAGTGTAATCCTTACCATTCTGAATATATGATTTATGAGAATTGTTTTGATGGTAATCATATAGGCACTTGGAACTAAAATTTCTCGTACCCTAACTAACCTATAGAAAACTCTTCTCTTGTGGACCTATTAATGGAATATACGTTAGAGTTGAAAATTAAAAATTTGGTTCATTATAAATTAGAAAGGTTGGATAGGTTAGAAGCTAAAGTGGTAGAACTTTGGGAAATAGTACATGAAAGAACTCATTATTTCAATCAACTGGTAAATTCCCTTAAGGCCTTACAGGAACAGTTTCTTATTCTTACCACTGAGGAGGAGTCACCTAGGAGGACTTATTCATATGATAGTGAGGATGGGTTGAAGGAGACTGAAACACATCAGAAACAGGTGTGTGAGGTAGACAATGGTAATACAATCACTTCCACGGAGGAAATTCAGGTGATAGAGTTCGAGGCTGAAAAGTCATTTTCCCTTTTATCTCCAGAAATTTCCTTTAATCTTGATAACCATTTGTCCTATACTCACGAGTCTTGTTTTGATTTTTGTTCTTTTATTTCAATACACAAAAATACCAAAAATAATATTCTCTCAGATGCCCAAGAAAAACAAGATAACCTTTTAGACTTAGAAGGCTATATCGATTCAAGCAAAAAGGGCCCGAAGAAATATGAGCAATTTTACGTGCCTTGATGCCAATCATAAGTTACAGTCTAGCAAAAGACGTTAAAGAAAGCGCTTCTTGGGAGGCAACCCAAGCTTTACGTTTTTGTTATTTCCGTTTTCTGTTTTTAGTTTGTTTTGGTTGCTTGCCAGTTCTTAGTTTACTTACTAGTTTGTTTGTTTTTCTTTGTTAGGTTACTGTGGATGCCACCCCTCGTAGAAACCCATGCTCCCGTTCTGTGGAACTCCAACACACGTGTTTTAGCAATCCAAGGAACTTAGAAAATATTGAAGATCTCCATTACTCAGGACAATATTGTTCACTCTTACTCTTTTACTTGATTTGAGCTTATATTGCAAACATTGGGGACAATGTTTAGTTTAAGTTTGGGGGTGGGATGTTATTGATATGTTGTGACTGTCCTGAGTATATGTTGAATTGCTGATTGATCTTTTGCATAAGTATGATGATTATGATAGCCTAGGATGAGAATTAATAGATTTTTTTTTGTGATTTTGCTGAAACTTGAGAGCATGATATGAATTTTAGTTAATTTAAAAATTTTCTTGAGTTTTTCCTGCACTATTATGCACATAGCTTATGTTCCTGTAGTTTTGAAATGCTTAGAACAAAGTTATTAGACTTAGAAGTTTAATGTCACCTCGATGGGTCTAAGAGCTGATTTGAGACTAAACTGCAGGATAGGATGAATGACAATACGAAGTGCATGATCTGTATAATATGTGCGTTTTGTGAAAGAGTAGTTTGTTTTTTTTGTTTGTTTGTTAAAGAAAAAAATTCGTCAGGGCAAAAAGAGCTACCTTCACTGTGATCAGTTAGGCCATTCATTGAGCGAGTGCTCTAGGTAAGAGTCCCTACAGTGGATGTCCGAAAGCTAGTGTCCTTACACACAAAAAAGAAGAAGAAGAAAATAGAAAAAAAAAGTGATAAAAAGTGATTAAGTGTTGAATAGAGTTATTTATTTCTTGAATGTGAGGAAACTCAAGAATTAGTAATTATTACCAGTGTAGGGAGAAGTTGAATGGAAAACCTAATAAAGTTGATCCGGGTTTAGTAAAAATGAAGGGAACATAGGCTAATCACACACACACGTAAGAACACTTAGGTAGAATTTTAAATTGCTCATTGAAGTATTATGTTTGAGTGTTTCCTGTGATTGCCAAAATTTTCTTTTAAATCTTTGAGGTTTGAATCAAATGTATGTAGGAGAACAATCTCATGTTTAATTCTGTTTTTGCTCGGAGCAAAAGTTTAAGTTTGGGGGTGTTTGATAGCACACAAAATGTGCTATCCTTAGGCTTAATTATTGCTAGTTTTATGATAATTTCAGGATTTTTATGTATGTTTATCATTAAATTTCAGGTTAAGAGCTTAAACAGGACAATTAGAGACATTTTGGATCACTCGGGATCGAAACGATATTTTTTAGAGCTAAAAATAATATCAATTAGAAGTAAAAGGACCAACCCAAGCTAGTAGACCCGAGGTGATGGCGTTGCAACACCATGCAGAGCGTTGCAATGCCGAACTTGTTGTTTTGAGGCGTTGAAGAACCATACCGATAGCGTTGCAACGCTATCTCGATAAGAAGAACACGCAGAATGACCGTGGCGAGGGCGTTGCAACACTGCCTTCTAGCGTTACAACGCCAGTTCGATAGAGGAGGTTCACGTTAAGGTAGCAGCATTGCAACACTGTCTCTAACGTTGCAACGCTGTCGACACTTCCCATATTTGATACTCACCTAGGGCACAACGTTGCAATGCCGACCCTAGCGTTGCAACGTTGTGCCAATTAACCTTATAAATTGAACATTGTGTTTTCTTGCAAAGGGAACTGAATTTGATAGTCTTTGCACCCTAATTTTGAAATACACTCTGTAAGAAGAGAAAAGTGAGCATTCCTTTGGAGGCAAAACATTCGTGGAGGTTCGAGATCATGATGGGAGCTCGAGGACGAGGGACCGACATCGACACATAAATTTATTTCCTCTTTCTTTTAGATTGTAACATTGTTCTAAGACACTTTCTATACTTTTAGTTTGATTTTATTGTGATTTAGAGTGACTGAAAGTTGTAGTTAGGATTTGATTTGCTTGTTTAAGACTTGTTTGCTTATGTATTGAATTATGTTTTGTTGTTTATTTTTGGCAATTCGTTCTTGAATTCTTTAATCTTGTTGGTTTAAGTGGACTCGAGAGAAAAAGTTTAGATTAGAGAAAAGTTGTCAAAACTCTTAGAAGTTTGGCATGAGAATGACCTAGAAGTCTAAGGGAAACACATAGAGAAGTTGCTTAATGTCGTGCATGCTTTTAGATTCATATGGAGACTATAGAATTTATTGTGTGTGCGAGGCTCACTAAGAATCGAAAGATTTTCTTAAGTATCTTACTTCTTGTTTATAAATTCATCACATTAGTTCATTGTATGTGTCAAATGAGTTATTAACTTGTGAAGTCAATTGCCTCCAAATTTATCACATTAGTGTCTCCAATTGTGTGTTTATCATTTGATCTTTATTTTCACCATCTATCCGTGTTATGTTACTTTAGCTAAAATTGAGAATTAGTATCTTGGTAATTAATTAATCTAGAAACCCATTCCCGAGGACGATACTTGGAACTTTAAATCACTATCCTAAATCTGACCCGTACACTTTCGGTATTGCAATATCATTCTTCTATGCAACAGTAAACATAATACTTAAAACAAAATAATATCAAATAGAGTCAAGTCATTTAAAAAAATACTAATTCATGTAAATGCAGAAAAAATGACTTAATAATTCTCATGGCCTTCGTAGCACCTCCCTGTCAACCACCATGTATGCCCTTGCTTTTACTTGAAAATATTTTAAAAATAAAGGGTGAGTATTATAAAATAATACCCAGTAAGTGATTTCACTACCGAGGTTTAGAATATGCATACACTTGCAATCATGACTTTAAAACTTCATAAGCGGGACCTAAAATTTCCTTTAAAAGTATCAAATTCACAACTTTCACTTTGGCTTTAAGTGGTCAATTAGTCAACCTGAGTCATTTCATGTTGAGTACCTCATAGCCTCAAAAGTTTAATCCTCGAAAAGAAAGATCAGGAAGAAACAAGTAACTTAAAACCCTATGAATGGAAAAACGTTATAAAAAAATTCGAAGAACCAAAACCAATCACTATTCAAGATCTTCAAGCTGAAATCAACAACCTGAAAAGAGAAGTCAATAAACTCAAAAGTGACACTGATCGAGAGATATTCCATCTCCGTCTAGATATGTATCAAATCAAAACGAAAGATGAACAAGTTCCTAATGAAGAAGAAGAATCATTTGTTGGAGCTATTTCAAGCATATGATTTCAAAAAATGGTATTCTTTAGTAATCCTCAAAATTCATGATTTCAAAATTACATTACATGGTTTAAATTGATTCAGGTGCTGATCAAAACTGTATTCAAGAAGGATTAATACCCTCAATTTACTTTGAAAAAACCTCAGAAACACTTTCTGGTGCTAATAACCAACAACTAATGATCAACTACAAATTGTCAAAAGTCCATGTTTGCAACAAAAGAGTTTGTTTTGTGAACTCTTTCTTGTTAGTCAAAGACCTAGGTTAAGAATTGATTTTAGGTACGCTATTCCTTACTCAACTATATCCAATAGCAATTTCAGAGGAAGGAATAATCTCTAACGTATTGGGACAAGAAATAATATTCAAATTCAAAAGTCCAATAACCCACCATGAAATCCATAACTTACAACAAACAACAGTAAAAAATCCATAAATATTATAGAAAGCAAACAAAAACAAATTCAATTCTTAAAAGAAGAAATTTCTTACAAAAAGATAGATGAAGAATTAAAAAGAAAATCAATACAAGACAAAATATCTAATTTTAAAACAAAATTAGAAAATGAGGTTTGTTCAAATCTTCCAAATGCCTTTAGGAAAAGAAAACAATACATAGTCAATCTCCCTTATATCAAAGATTTCAATGAAGAAAAAATTCCAACCAAAGCTAGGCCAATTCAAATGAATTATGAATTATTGACTCATTGCAAAAAAGAAATAGATGATCTTTTGCAGAAAGGACTCATCCGACCTTCCAAGAGTCCTTGATCATGTGCAACATTCTATGTCAACAATCAAACAAAAAAGGAGCGAGAAGTTCCAAGGTTAGTCATTAATTACAAACCACTTAACAAAGTTTTAGAATGGATTAGATATCCAATCTCTAATAAACAAGATTTACTCAAAAGAATTTCAAATTAAAAAATTTTCTCAAAATTTGATATGAAGTCAGGATTTTGGCAAATACAAATTTCTGAAAAAGACCGTTATAAAACTGCTTTTAATGTCCCTTTTGGCCAATATGAATGAAATGTTATGTCATTCCGATTAAAAAAATGCTCCATCAGAATTTCAAAAAATTATGAATGATATATTTAACCCTTTTCAAGAATTTTCAATTGTATATATCGATGATGTGTTGATATTTTCCCAAAATATAGATCAACATTTTAAACATCTCAATATATTTTTTGATATTATTAAACGAAATGGTTTAGTAGTATCACTTCCAAAAATTAAACTATTTCAAACTCAAATACGATTTCTAGGATTTGATATCCATTTAGGTTTAATAAAACCAATTCAAAGGTCAATTGAATTTGCCTCAAATTTCCCTGATCAAATTTAGATAAAACCCAATTGCAACAATTTCTAGGTTGGCTCAATTATGTTTCAGACTTTATTCAAAACCTAAACCCTATATGTAAGCCATTTTTTCAAAGGCTAAAAAAGAATCCAGAACCATGGGCAGATAAGCATACAAATGCTGTCAAATCAATTAAAACTTTAATAAAATCAATTCCCTATTTAAGTCTGATAAATCCAAAAGTCAATTTAATAGTGGAATCCGACGTATCCGATATAGGATTTTGGAGGAATCCTAAAACAGTGTGTTGATAACAAAGAATCTATTATCAAATTTCATTATGGAATTTGGAATAGTACTCAAAAAAATTATTCAATAGTTATAAAAGAGATTTTAGCAATAGTTTTATATGTCCAAAAGTTTCAAGGAGATTTAATTAATAAACATTTTACGATTAAAACGGATTCAAGAGCCTCTAAATTCGTTTTAGAAAAAGATGTAAAAAATCTTGTTTCAAAACAAATATTTGCAAGGTGACAAGCTATCTTGTCATGTTTTGATTTTCAAATTTTACCTATAAAAGGAGTTCAAAACCCCCTTACAGATTATCTCTCAAGGGAATTTCTTACAAAGAAAACTTCTCTCTCTATTTCGAAACAACGAGGCAAAACCTCTTCCTCAAAGGCCAAAAGCTCATCCTCCTCTTCAAAATTTCCAACTCCCATGAGCGCAGATCAATACGCTATGGATCTGGGTTTCACTCAAGTGAATCACCCAAGAACCAGAAGCGCATCTATTCAAATTAGAGATTCAATGGAGTCATTAACTCCACCTCCGAGACCATCAACCTCTCTCATACGGCCTACTGCCGTCACGCCAATGAGACCTTTAGTCTCTCCTTCTACACCATTTTCATCTCAATAGGGATCTTCAATCCCTACCACTTTTGTTGAAACAGTCAATCCTCCAAAAAGATTTATTCCAAAACCTGAAATCAAAAATCATTTTGAAAAATCACTTCAAATCTCTGAGCCAATTGCGAATCTGAATTTGATTCAAGTTCAATCATTGAAATTATTCAAAACATTTATCCTCAAAGAATCTATTTCATTCTAGAATCCTTGATCAAAACGAGAAAATATTATGAATTCATTCTCGTAGATTCAAAATCTGTCGAGATAACTCATATCCCTGACAGAAACGACCCTTAAAAAATAACTTATTTAAAGCTAAAAAATTTCAAAGTCATCAATCCTACTAACTGGAATCAAAGTATCTTTATAGAAAGAACACTCTCCAAGCCTTTCAATCCACAAACATACTCGTACTGAGATTAGATTGAAGCTTGGTACAAGGTAATGTGGTACAAAAAATATGATCATTCATGGTTTATTCAATTCTGCCAAAATGTTTATAAGATCAAATATCATTTTTGGTTCATCAAATGATGGAAGACTTTCGGTTCCTTTGAAGAAATCTTCCTTGTTCCTATTCAAGAATCATTCCATTATTTTTCTCAAACCATACACAAAAATGCATTCCCTCTTACAATGCGTTTTTTTTAATATATTTTCAAATCCCCTGGATATTTTGTTGGAGTTTCCAGACCAATACATATACTTATTACAAACAACTTGTCAAAATCTTACAAATCAAATGGTGGGATAAATACAACTTTTCTCCTGCAGGAATCAAAGAAGTAAAACAGTGGTTTGCCGATAATGGCTATCTCCAAGACCTTTCAAAGAAAAAAAATGTTGAATTCCTCAATTCAAAATCCAAGTTGTTAGCCGCGTTAGCTCAAACAACAACAGAAGTAGATTTCCAGAAAGTACTCAATCAAGCTACATCAATTGCATCCTCATCTTCTCCACAAAACTCTGATGTAGACGAAGAAGATGAGTATGAACTCAATGATCCTTTCCTAGATTCACATCCAATGTGAAAAAAATGTTGTACATTAAAATGAGTTGTAAATTATAAATAAGAACTCCACATTAGTACATAAAGATAATGTCCAAATCTCGTAGCAGAAGAAAATTATGAAGATTCACTGTAAAGAACTGATGCGAAGGACTGTTCCGGTGTGTGGTCCCAGTAGTAAATCTCGAGATGAGTAATAAACCCGTTGGTCAGCATACCTTGCCTTCACACCTGAAAAAGTGATTTGACATAATATTCAAGCCTATCAGATAAGGACTATAATTATCATCTTTAATAAAGGGATACGACAAAAGATGGTGGAGGAATAGTAGTGTGCATTATTGTGCATGTGCAAAATTATTGTAAAGAATCTTTTACTAATTGTACTTTTTTTTTCTTTTGTTACTATTGTGTTGTACAATTATGTAAGTTTTACTTTTCATATCTTTGTCTTTTGTAATTATTTTATCTTTTGTCTTATCAATCCAGTCAGGGGTCCTGTCCTGTCAAATTAAATCTTATCTTTTAGTTTTTTGCATTAAATTGTAATTTCAAATCTGAAGTCTACAAAAGACTTCAATATTGTAATTAAACGACATCGAAAAACTTTTGAACTTTCTTCTAAAGTTTGAAAAACTCAAAATCAAAGTAGTTAAACTAAATGTAATGAAAATTTGGCATCTGGTTTAAAAGTAAACATAATACTTAAAACAAAATAATATCAAATAGAGTCAGGTCATTTTAAAAAAAAATACTAATTTCTGTTAATGCAGAAAAAAATGACTTCGTAATTCCCATGGCCTTTGTAGCACCTCCTTGTCAACCACCATGTATGTTCTTGCTTTTACCTGAAAACATTTTAAAAATAAAGGGTGAGTATGATAAAATAATACCCAGTAATTGATTTCATTACCGAGGTTTAGAATATGCGTACACTTGCAATCATGACTTTAAAACTTCATAAGCGGGACCTAAAATTTTCTTTAAAAGTATAAATACATAAATTTCACTTTGGCTTTAAGTGGTCAATTAGTCAACCTGAGTCATTTCAACTTGAGTTCCTCACAGACCCCTACAACTTGACCCATAAGGTCTCTAATGCATGTTTGACCAAAGATGGTATGGATGATATGGTGACGTGGCCAAGTCGCAGGGAATTTTGGGCATAGAGTGTGACAAATGATATCAAAGTAGAACTTCTCACAGCAAGATGTGGTTCAGGGATGATATGGTGACGTGACCAAATCGTAGGGGATGCAATGTGTACGTTAGAACTTTTATCGAATTTAAATACAATGTATTTCTATATTATTTGCTTAAATAAACTGATCTTTTGTCTTTTGTGTATGCATGATCTAGTTGTTGTATAATTTGTATTTTTATTGTGTGCTAATTGAAGGGAATGGATTTCCCGCAGCAAAAGCGCGATGTGAATCACGTTGTTTTGTTGTGTTATCGAATTTCTTAAAATTGAAACATATCACATATATTTCTAGGTTAAACATGCTTTTGAGAAGGAAATTATAACAAGTATAGAAGAACCTACCTCTTGAAGAACATTCTTCTCTTTTTCCTTCTTCGGTCACGAACTCAACGTTCTTAACGATCTTTCGAACAAATCACGAATCGAGACTCGATTCAAGGGGACACCTCTACTTGACCTTCTCGGTTGTTTTTCGATGGATGAGGGATCTATAAAAGAGATGAAGTATTCGTAACCTCCCCGTGCTTTAACACTCATCGGAACAAAAAGGTCAAAATGTATAAGCTCCAAAGGCTTTATAACCTTTTCCACTAAAAGATCGTTTGGTCATTTTCCCTTTAAGGCATGACTCACAAATCGGTAAAAAATTTTCTTCTAACTCGCTTAGAAGTCCATTCTTCACTAGTCTCTCAATCCTATTGAGATTTATGTGGCCTAACCTTAGATATCAAAGATGAGTGTTTTCTTTCAAAAAACTCTTAACTTTTTTGTTTGCGTTTCAGCAGTTTTAAATAATTAAGTGTTCAAAATACTTTTGACTGAATTAGGTTTTAAAACATACAAGTTATTCTCAAGTGAAACTGAACAAAGTCAATACCTTTGAAGGAAATAAACACTTTATTACAATCAAAAGAGATAGAGATACAATGTTCTATTAGACAGGAAACTGAAACAAGGTTTCTAGTAAACCCTGGAACTATATACATATTATCCAATAACAAGTACTTCCTACCAAAGAAGAGTTTCACCATGCCAACTGCTGCAGCTGAGGTAACTTCCCCGAATCCAACCCTGAGTGTTATCTCTCCCTCTTGCAGCCGCTGCCAGGAACTAATTTCCTGAAAAGAAGAGCAAACATGGTTAGTGGCGCCTGAATCAAGTATCCAGACAGAGTCGTTACACTCCACTAAACAGGTTTCTGTAACAAGTAAATCACATTTACCTTTATTCTTCTTGTCGGTAAGGAATTTGGGCAGTTCCTCTTCCAATGTTCGTCCCCATTGGAGTAGAAACACTTTCCTTTGTCTGCAACTTCTTTGACCTTCTTGCCCTTTTGGGCCTGAAGATGAAGCAACAAATTTTCGGGCCTGAAGATGAAGCAACAAATTTTGTCTCATAGGTCGAACCCCTGTGAAAGAACCTGAAGGCAACATTTGCCTAAGGTTCCTGTCACTTGACTCGCATCAAGGACTGAAAGATCTGTAGTTCGTTGAGGAGGGTGGTCAGTCTGTAGCTAATTTTGTTCATAACATCATTGCTACGAAACTAAAAGGAACTTTTCAGAAGAGTCTTCAGAATGAAGCTGACTTGACTCGACTCATCGATAGAAGCACCGTTCATCTCCGCCAGATTCCTTTACCCAAAAATCAAAAGTTTCCACAAACCTTGATTTAAGAATTCAGAGAATAGGAGGTGTTCCCTTTGGTAGTGTCCTGTCTTTCTTGAAAGCGGTAAGAAGTTACAATATATGTTTTTTCAAAGGTGCAAAGTGATGCAATTTAGAAGCCAAAAGGTAAATATTCACGTAACCTTTAGTTTAGAGATAGGTTCTAGCATGCTTTTACTGTATATTCATGCTTATTTTGCTTATCAATAGTTTTTTTTGCCAATGTATGGGTATTTGTGTTTGCCAAATAAAAAACGTGTTTTCGATCCAATTAGACTTCTGCGGTGCAATTGGGATCCCGATTCCATCAAATGCAGCCATGTAATTTATTATTTTAGTTGTTAATTCATACTTTGATAATGTTGCATAACTATTTGTGTTTGAATAACTTTTAATCCTTGCTTACTTTTGGCCCAGGTTTGCATGTTTTGTTGGTTAAAATTTATGCTTGAAAGAGTGGCTTTTAAAATAGAATAGTTTCAAACACAATTATTAATAAATTCTTGCATGTGAATGAGAAATTCTGTTAGTAGCATAAAAAGAAGTCTTTGATACATTGTATGCTATTAAAATCTTAGACAGACACGTTAAGTTTATAACCATCCATGAGGGCAATTGGGCTTGGAAGAGTCGTTTGATATTTTTAATTCTTGCTTATTGTTTTGCATAATTGATAGCATGCAAATATGCTATCTTATTTCTATATTTTCGCTAGTTTTTATATTTAAAACATAAGCTTTCATGGCATTTTATGTTTAATTTCAGGAAACTAAGCTTGAGAAACAAGAATTGAGTGTTTTTAGGCTATTTTGGTGCAATTTGGAACATGTGCATGCTTAATTGAAGACCCAAGAAAACTATAGATGTATTTTGAGTATAAAAAGTAAACTGAGAGATTTTACATCAAATCACGATTCCAACGCATCAAACCGGAGGTCATTTGGACACCCGAGCGAAAAGATATGACAAAAATGGTCGCAGTGGGTGATCGGTGTTGTACGTGAGTGCAACGTTGCAACAACCGTCTTAGAAAAGCCCTATAAATACAACATGTTGTTTTCATTGCAAGGGGAGTCGAATTTGATAGTTTTTAGCCCTAGTTTCAAAATACACACCCTAAAGGGAGAAAAAAGAGCATTCCTTGGGAGCCAAAGCGTTTGTGGAGGCTCGAGATCGTGACGGGAGCTCGGGAACGAGAGACCGACTTCGACACATAAGTTTATTTCTCTTTCTTTTAGTTTGTAATTGAGTTTAAAGACTTTTCCTATGACTTTAGCTTGTTTTTATGGTGATTTTGAGTAGCTAAACTGTTGGGTTTTGTGTGGAGACAAAATAAAAGGCCAATGGGCCAAGGCCCATTTGGATATTAGGTTTTTGTAAACACACACACACACATATATATATATATATATATATATGATGTTTTGTGTGTAGCCACCAACAACAGAGAGGGAAAAACTGGGTGTGACCAAAATAACATTTGTGAGAGAAAAAGAGTTTTTCTCTGGTGGGGTTGAAGGTTTTTCTTGATTATCCCAAGCTATCGGGTTGTGATACTTGGAAGTCAATAGCCATTGTTGGGCTATTGAGGTTAGTTGTGTATGCCGAATTGAGAGTTCTTTTGTAATCTCCCATTATAGTAGAACTCGCAGCTTGCGTAAGACTAGACGTAGTCCCAAGTTTGGGGCGAACCAAAGATAAATTTCTTTGTCGTTCTCTTTTCCTATCTCGTTATATTTAATATTTTGTGACTCTAGTTTATTGGTTGGCTTATCCTGTGGAAGGGAGATTTAATATTATAATAATTTTATTGTGATTATTATTATCATTATTTTTCTCCCAACAAGTGGTATCGAGCTTTTGGTTCAGAGTCATGGGATACGTGGAGCCAACAAGTTTTGATGGAGTTATGAAGTTTAATGGGGACAATTTTGAATATTGGAAGATGATGGTCAAAGACTACTTGATCATTAAAAAGTCAGGTAAGGCTTTGAAAAAGAGATCGGAAGGAATGAGAAATGGAGATTGGGAGATTCTTGATGAAGAAGCGATTCTTTGCAATCGTAATGTGTCTGCTCGATGGACGTGGCGATCGTAGCCAATGAGACAACTCACGATTGAGTTAATGAAAGCGCTTGAAACAGTATGAAAAACCCGCACAAATAATAAGATCTATCTCGCTTAGGAAGTTTTTCAATATGCGTATGGTCGAGGATGCTTCATGAATTCCTATATAAATGAGGTAACCACTTTGATAAATCAGTTGAAATCAGTTAGAATAGAGTTCACTAATGAAGTAAATTCTATTCTGTTATTAACCTCTTTGCCTGATAGTTGGGAAACCATGAAGACAACAGTGTGTAATTCAGTAGGTGAAAATACTCTACACTTTTCTGGTGTTTGTAATTTAGCCATAGCTGAGGAAATTCGTAGAAAAGATAGTAGTAAGGAGTCTACTATAGGATCTGCTCTGGTTGTGACTAAGGGAAAAGAGAAGATTAATGAGGAAAATACATCGAGTAGCAGTAGGAAGAAGTGGAATAATAGGAATAAAGAGATAGAATGTTTTTACTGTCACAAGAAAGGTCACTTTAAGAGTCAGTGTAGAAAATTGAAAGAGGATCTGGAGAGGAGACAAAATCAAGAGGCAAATGTAGTGCTAGATGCATGTGTCTGTGTTGGGAGTGACACAGAGAGTAGTAATAGTTCATCTGAGTGGATTTTAGACAGCGCAGCTACTGTTCACATAGCTTCAGATAGGAGTTTGTTCACATCCTTCACAGGAGTTCGTCATGGTTTAGTGAGGATGGGGAATGGTGAAATATCCAAGACCAATGGGATTGGAGGTTAGTCCGGAGACGTAATGTGGGAATAATTTGGTGCTGCGAGATGTCGATTTGTGTCCAGCGGTCAAGATGAATCTTATCTTTCTTGGCAAGTTGGCAGATGATGGCTACATTTGTGAGTTTGGCAGAAGCCAGTGTAAACTTAGGTCAGGATCCAAGGTAGTGGTAGTTGGCCACAGGAAATCTACATTGTACAGATGTCGGTTAAATGTTGCCAAGAAAAGTTTGAAGAGACAGTGGATGCCAGTTAAAGCTGCAGATGGTTATAGTAGAGGTACAGTTGAGCCAGCAGCAATGATAGCCAAGTTTGATCAGTCAGATCAGGATCCTTCAGTTCAGGAACAATTGGGAAGTCCAGGAGAGAAAATTGATGGCTATCATGAACCCCCAATTGTCAGACGGACAGTTGAATTGAAGAAGTCGCCTAGGCGAGTGGAGGCATCAAAGTGGAAGGCCAAAGCGCTTGCTAAGATCAAAGGTAAAGTCTCTAATTGGCGTGAAGCTTGAATAGAGGATTCAAGCCCTTCTCAGAGTGTATCTTCTTCAGGAACAATGGTTCAAGGTTGAAGAAGATGTTAGTTGGTACCACTTAGCTAAAGTGTGAGTACGTGTCTGTCTTTTTCGTCTGGGAGACAGATCCACGTAGTGAGCCCATACCTCTGGGCAAACACGGATGCACTACGCTTTATATTCGATGGTTGCCTGGTTTTGTGAGTTTATTGTGTTTTCGTATCTTTTATTTGAGCCTTGGAGTTTGCCAAGAAGATCGTAAATAACAGCTATGTACTGGGAGTTGTGCCTTGGAGTTTACCAAGGTGATCAAAGCTTTGTTGCAGTATGAGGCAAGATTGAAGTTTTGTCTCCAAGTGGGAGATTGTTGGGTTTTGTGTGGAGACAAAATAAAAGGCCAATGGGCCAAGGCCCATTTGGATATTAGGTTTTTGTAAACACACATATATATATGATGTTTTGTGTGTAGCCACCAACAACAGAGAGGGAAAAACTGGGTGTGACCAAAATAACATTTGTGAGAGAAAAAGAGTTTTTCTCTGGTGGGGTTGAAGGTTTTTCTTGATTATCCCAAGCTATTGGGTTGTGATACTTGGAAGTCAATAGCCATTGTTGGGCTATTGAGGGTTAGTTTGTGGCGCTGAATTGAGAGTTCTTTTGTAATCTCCCATTATAGTAGAACCTGCAGTTGCAGAAGACTGGACGTAGTCCCAAGTTTAGGGCGAACCAGTATAAATTTCGGTGTCGTTCTCTTTTCCCTATCTCATTAAATTTAATATTTTGTGACTCTAGTTTATTGGTTGGCTTATCCTGTGGAAGGGGAGATTTAATATTATAATAATTTTATTGTGATTATTATTATCATTATTTTTCTCCCAACAAAACGTTGTAGTTGGAATTTGATTAGCATGTTTTAGATTTATTTGATTATGTATTGAACTTTGTTATGTTATTTGTTTTTGGCAATTCGTTCTTAATTTCATAAATCTTGTTGGTTTAAGTGGACTCGAGAGAAAAAAGCTTAGATTAGAGCAAAGTTGTCAAAACTCTTAGAAGTCTGGCATGAGAATGACCTAGAAGTCTAAGGGAAACACATAAAGAAGTTACTTAATGCCGTGCATGCTTAGATTTTATTTGGAAACTATAGAATTTATTTTGTGTGTGAGGCTCACTAAGGATCGAGAGACTTTTTTTAGTATCTTACTTCTTGTTTATAAATTCATGATATTAGTTCATTGCATGTGTTAATTAATGAATTAACTTGTGAAATCAACTTCCTCAATTCTATCATATTCGTGTCTCCAATTGTACATTTATTTTCTATCTTTGTTTTCACCTATCTATCAAAGTTTTGTTGCTTTAGCTAAAATTAAGAAAAAGTATCTTGATGATTAATTAATCTAGAAAACCGATTCATGAGGACGATACTCTGTACTCAAATCACTATACTAAAACTTGACCCGTACACTTGCGGTATTACAATATAATTTTACGCAACAAGTTTTTGGTGCCGTTGCCGGGGAATGAAGATTATTTAGATTGATTAATATTGGGAGAAAATTTGAGATTTTAGACTAAAGTTTTTTTTTCTCTTTTGTGTTTTTTTCCTTATTTGTTTTTTTCTTTTCTTTACTTATTTGTTTTCTTTCCTTTTGTGTTTTGTTTTCTTACTTGTTTGTTTTTTTTTGTTTTTTTTCTTATTTGTTGTTTTTCTTTTTTTTTCTTATTTCTTTCCTTATTTCTTTTTTTTTATTTCTTTTCCTTATTTCTTGTTTTTCCTCTTTTTTCCTTTTTTTGTTTTCTTCCTTTTTTTTCTTTCCTTATTTCTTTCCTTATTTATTTTTTTCGTTATTTATTTTTTTTTCCTTAGTTTTTTTTTCCTTAGTTTTTGTTTTGCTTATTTGTTTCTTTTCTTTTTTATTTTTTTCTCCTTATTTGTTTGTTTTTTTTTTCTTTTTTGTTCTTAATTTAATCTTGTGTGTTGTTCGAGTCTTTGTCTCCTGTTTTGGTTGTGTTGATTTTGTGTAAAAGTTTAGATTTGAATTGTCGTGATTTAAAGTATGACTTTTCATGATCATAGTTATTCGCCAATGTATTATCCTTCTCAAGATCCTAGGTATGTGAATAATGATTTCTCGGGATACCAAATGTCTAATCCTTACCATTCTGAATCTATGATTTATGAAAATTCTTTTGATCGTAATCATATAGGCACTTGGAAGCAAAGTTTTTCCTACCCTAACCAATCTATAGAAAACTCTTCTCTTGTGGATTTATTAATGAAATATATTTTGGAGTTGAGGGTTAAAAATTTGTGTCACGCTGAATTAGAAAGGTTGGATAGGTTAAAAGCCAAAGTGGTAGAACTTGGGACAATAATACATGAAAGGACTCATCATCTTAATCAACTGGTAGAATCCCTTAAGGCCCTACAGGAGCAAATTCTTATTCTTGCAACTGAGGAAGAGCAACCTAGGAGGACTTATGCATATGATAGTGAGGATGAGTTGGAGGAGACTGAAACACACCAAAAACAGGTTTGTGAGGTCGAGCATGGTAATGCAATCACTTCCAAAAAAGAAATCCAGGTGATAGAGTTCGAGACTGAAAAGTCCCCATTCCCTTTATCTCCAAAAGTTTCTTTTAATCTTGATAACCATTTTTCCTATACTCACGAGTCTTGTTTTGAATTTTGTTCTTTTATCAAACAAAAATAACAAAAATATTTATCTTTCAGGTGCCCAAGAAAAACAAGAGAGCCTTTTAGACTTAGAAGGCTATATTGACTCAAGCAAGAAGGGCCCGAAGAAATATGAGCAATTTTACGTGCCTTGATGCCAACCATGGGTCCAATCTAGCTAAAGACGTGAAAGAAACCGCTTCTTGGGAGACAACCTAAGTTTTACATTTCATTTACGTTTTTGTTTTTGCTTTAGTTGTTTTATTTATTTGCTTAGTTCTTAGTTTTCGTTGTTTTTGTTTTGTTAGGTTGTGTTGATGTCTCCCTCGTGAAACCATGCTCCATGAATAGGTTATGATTATGCAAAACAATAAGCAGAAAGTAAAAATCTCAAACGACTCTTCCAAGCCCAATTGCTGAGATCGTGATCGTTGGAGAAGGAGCTCGTGAAGAAAGCGTTCTTCAAAGGTAATCTTCTTGCTATCCTAATTAGAAATGCATGCTTAATCTTAGATCTAGTTCTTGTATTTTAGATCTATGTAACAAAATCATGAACATGCGATTCACAATCGGTTCTGCTGTGGGATTCGATCTCTTCAGATGTTAAATAAAGTTGCCTAAAATCACATGGTGGAGCTTATCTCCCTTTTAAGGTATCTACTTCATTGGATCCCCCCTCCCCCCAGGAGTTTAGCTACTCATAAAAAATTAAAGTGCGAAAAATAAAGAGAAGACACAAATGAGAAAGAATAAATTTCATTGAAACAAGAAACTTGAATGCAACTTCAAGTTTAAAATTGAAATAACAACTTGAAACTACAATTTAGAGAATTGAATTTAAATGTAAAGATAGAAACTTACCATTCAAAGTAAGAATGAAAACAACAGCTAAACTTGAAGAAAAACAAAAAGTGCAAAACTTAAATGAAAGCGATAAAGAACCCAAAGTTTGGTCCTCCTTTCTAAATTGGTCAACATTTTTCAAGTAGAACAAGTACTTACACTTGCTTCTTTCGAAGTTCATGGCTGAATAGAGTATGAACAAAACTTGGAAGAAACTCGATGTGATGATTGAAAAATAAACAAAAAATGGTAGAACTTTTAGTGAAGAAAGTAGAAATTTGAGCTCCCTTGAAAATGAAACTTGAGTCTCCTTTTATAGACCTTAAGACCTAGAGTTTGCTATCGAGATCAGTGTGAGAAGGTGTGGTTGACAATATCCTTTGATTTGAGGAGAATTGGTTGAGAGATTCTATAAGATTGGTCAAAAAAGTCCAAATGTTGTGTATTTGTATTGTTGTTGAAATGACCTAAATTAAGGCGCATTTTGACAACTTCAGATGTTCTTTGTGTACTCGCCACAATCAGGTAGCATTTTTTCTGACTCCACACTTAGCCAAATTTTGACTTCTGCTTTCCAAATACTTTTTACAATGTCGATGCATTTCACATTATTATGTACTTAGTCAAATTTAACTTTCTCCAAATGCATGTTGGTGCATCTAGACCCTTTTTACACTTCTGCACAAAAAGATGAAAATTTAACATTTTCTTACTAAAAATGACTCTATTTACACCTATTTTCTTATTTTTACAAACTCGTGCCTTAATTTATGACTCTAATTATAAACATTTAAGCTTGTTTATAATTTTTTTTATTTATGATTATTAAAATTTAAGTCTATAAATATTATTTTCTCCCATAAGTTTTCATATCTAATTTTTAGATATGTTTTCAAAAACTAAGCCAGTAGTTTTAAAAAACTTATGTTTTATTTTTGGAATTTAGCTAGAACTTTAAATATTTCTTAAAGAAAGATGAAAACTATTGTAGAAATTGTGAATGATAAGTACAATTTTTAAAAAATCAAATGGTTAGCAAACGAGAGCTTAGCTTAAGTGTAGATTTTGTTTTAATATTAGACTCAATTATATTTGAAAGTGTATTAGTTTGTGATGAAATGAATCAAGAGAAATTCACACTCAACCGTCTATCTCTGATCTGTGTCTTCTCAAAGTTGATATCGTTGCTGGCTAGATCAAGTGTCGCATGGGTTATGTGGCATTGCTGCTCGCCAGTGGTTCGAGAAGAAACAGGGAGAGCAATGGCTAATCGAGAGTGAAGGAGTTTGGCCAGCAGCTATTAAGTGTGAAGGAGAGGGGTTATGTTGTACGATAGTGTTTCACACAAATAAAAGGCAGAAGAGTGAAGGGTAAAGTTTAGAGGTTGTTTTTTTTTTTTTTTTTTTTTTTTTAATTCTCAAATAAAATCAAATAAACTCCAATAAATAGAGGGAGAGAAAAATCTCCAAATCTATTATTTAAAATAGAGAGTTGTTATAATTGGGATTAATTAAAAAGTTTAGAGGTTATCTTATGGTTATTATTCAGTTAGTTAGTTATTCAACTTATATATAAATACTGATGATTTCGAAAATTCTTTGTCCAATTAGAAATTGACTCGCAATTTAATAATTTAAATGAATATATCTCACCTAACCTAAAGTTTTAATTTAATTAATTTAATTAATCAAATTTAATTAAATTATCACCAATTAATTAATTGCTAAATTAAATATCACATATTTAATTTAAACTTACATTTCAATCATATTCAATTGTAATTCTCACATAACCTATAGTTTTAATGTACATCTAATATGCATTAAATCTATAGTTTTAATATGAATCCAATTCACATTAAAATAATATTTGAACTACTTCAAATGTTTAGTTCTCTTATAAATTAATTTTTGAATCATATCCAAAATTACATTTATAATATAAAGTTTATATTTAATATAAAGTTTATATTATAATGTATCACTATACATTATATTAATTCCCTAAGTAAATTTGAACATTTCAAATTCCATTCAAGATTATATTATCTCAACACCCTTTAAAAGTTAGGAAGGGGACCTAATGGACCTACAGATCAGAAGCTCCAACGATACGAGATTAATAGGCTAATCTCATTAACCATATTAATCAACATTCGTTAACTGTGGGTACACTTCACTAAAAACCCATAATTGCACTCTTCTCACTACAAATATATATTTGTATCCACGAATATAGACTAATAACAATAAGTTACTCCTTCATGAGTGTTCGTAACACCAGTTGGATCAAATTACCGTTTTACCCCTAGTTACCTCTATGTCCTTAAGTACCAGTGCTCCTCTAATGAACAACTTGTTTAAAGTGCAACTATTAAACAAAAAAATTCTCTCGGACCAATGAGAGGGTAGGACCCTGTGTTTAAGTCCCGGTGACACCACTTAAGGGAACACTCATATACTTTCCCTTAAAGTTGGGAAGCAGTGAATTCTATCTTGTGTAATTATATTCTTAACTCTCCACTCGGTCTTGTTCCCAAAATGAAAATTTATTGAGTCGGTGATCTGGCCACTCTCACCCATACAAATCAAAGGACAATCCCTCGTGAACATGAGTTCATAATACACTCAGGATTAAGACTAAGTTGTCTAGGTCATCCTATTGAAAAAGAAACCTAATTAGGCAACAGAGTTACATCTACTTGTTACTATTTCGTGGTCCGATCTTATGCAAACTCATTGCATAAGATACCTCCACTTGCATGTCACCTACACAAACGTGTTGAATCATTGTATTTGTATCAAATACAAAGTGGGTCGTATCCATAGTGTCAGTAGGATAAGGTACTCAACCACATTCCTATACTATAGAACTTTTAGGTTGTTTTTTTGAACATTAATCCATGTATGTCCCCACATACAATTCAAGACACATAAAACAACCTAGGATGTTAGCTTATTGGAATTAGGGTTATTTAAACCAAAAGATTTTAGAAACGTAATGGACCTCGAATTTTTCATCTGAAACGAGGACTCACTACGATCGAACAAGATCAAGAGCCAGTAACGTTGTAGTTTTCCAAGACTGGGTTATACTTGCGGTCAAGAATCATAAAGCCATCGAGAATTTAGTTCAGTTTGAATACCCGATGAGCTTCTTGATGAAACTCGAAAAATTCAGTCCTCCTCAATCACAAATTTATTGATGATGGATCCACTACCTAGTGTGAATAAGGCGTTTTCCCTAATTGCACAATAAGAAGAGCAGAAATCTAGCTAAGTCAAATTCTTCTAATCCATCAACGATTACTTTGGCAGTTGGTAATCAGGAAACTCCTATCAAAGCACCAGTCCAACAATTACAGAGGACACGCAGGGACAAATAATTGATAGGTGCTACAAGCTTCATGGCCACCCACCTGGTTACTGTCAGAAAAATAATCAGCGCACGTCAAATTCTTCTAATCAACCACCTAAGCAACCTGCCTATACACCTACACAGAATATCAACCAAATGACTACTGAAGTTTCTTTAGATGATCCGTTTATTCAAACCCCACAATATACTCAATATGCTTCAATCAAAGCTCATAGCCACAAAGATACATGTCGAAACCACCACTACTTATCTTGCAACTACTAGTTCGATTCGGTGCATCAACACACATTTGCTTCTCAAAAACTGTCTTTAATAATCTAGAACTAATCTCCACTGTTGAAACAAATTGTTGTTTATTATGTTGATTCTATCACGCTCTCTTGTTTGATTTCCTACCATTCATGAGAGTCCAAACAAGAAAATCCTGAAGGAAATCGTCTATAAATGCACGAGAAACCCTAGAGAAAAGACATACAATTCGAGAGGCTGCTAGTTTTCGGCCAAACTTCAATTCCATTCAGTTTTTCTTTAAGTTTTATGTTTTTATTTCATCTACACCAAGCTCAGTTCTGTTTATTCTTTTTATTCAGCAAGTTTTCTTATTTCTTTATTTTGTAAACAATCCTTGGTTGGTCCCTCCTTATGAACGTATTGGAGGTAAAGATTCTCCAACTCAATTGTGAGTGAAAATCGACTAATAAAGGGGTTCTCTAATTAGTTGCTTTTACGTTTTCCCTTAGTTTTTGCATATTGTATATCATGAACAAGCTACTGTATTTACGTCTCATTCAAGGGTAGATTGTACTTGGTTTAAGTTCTTTATTTGAATAAAAAGAAGAACCGAGAGCATTTTATTTCTTACAAGTTCGAGTGTGTTAACGTTTTCGGTCTTCCTTGTTTTATTTTTTGTTGCTATATTTCTTTTATATTTCCAGTAAGAAAAATCATGTTTTCTCTTATTCAAATCATGAACTAAATCCTCTTTAGGGTTCAAGTTGTGAATGCCCTAGAAGAGAGATGCTAAGCTTAAATTAGCAAAGTAATTGTGTCAGCTCCTAACCCTAAGTTTGTTTTTATTAAATGTAATTTAGGAAATCCTAGTCGATCACTAGGACTTGCTCATTAAGCTAGAACTTGATATTGAATGGGTTAAGGAAAAGCGGATCTCATAAAAACAATAGAGGAAATGACTTAGACATAAAATCTGAAACCTCGATCCTAGACATAGAGCGAGACTCCAAGACCAATAGAGTTGTGCACGGAACTATCTAAGCTCAATTATCCATAGAAATATAGGTTTAATTGCTTAGTTTCCTAAAGGTTTTTGGAGAAAAACCAAATATGAGTCGAATTTGTTCTACTTAGGTTTATAAATGTTGGCACAATTAATACTGCATTTTCTTTAATATTAGCAACACTATTTTACCACCAAAATTACGCCCCTTAGAAATTTGGCTATCTTACTTGCATCTTTATTAGTTATTCTTTATTTCTCAATTAACTTTGTGAAACTCGTTCCCTATGGGTTCGATACTCTAGAATACTCTAATTTTATATTACTTCGATCACATGCACTTGCGTGTAATGCCGATCAAAAGCATGTGTTATATGTGCCTGAGTTCAAATACAATATTCTTTCCATCAGTGCCTTAACCTCAAATGAATCTATTGTTGTTTCCTTTACTGCTAACTCTTGCATTATTCAAGAAAAGTCCACTTTGAGGACAATTGGCTAGGGTAGAATACATGAGGAATTATATATTCTAGAATATGTATGTTCTACAACTATTCCAAAGCCAGTTCATGTTGTTAACCGAACTTCTTCAGCTTCTCTATGGCACTCTCGACTTGGTCATCCATCTCTCAGTAGGCTTATAACATTAAGGGTGTATTTGGATAAATGGTATGAGTTGAGTTGAATTGGTTTAAAAAACCAACTCATTGTTTGGGGCATTGAGTTGGGTTGAGTTCTCAACTCCCCACTTCCCAAATATCTCTCCCAATTTTCTCACCTTACATCTCCCCACAAAATCAATTCACACACCTTTTCCACCAATTTTCCTAAACCTTGATTCCCTTCCGACCTCCGGCGGTGGTCCGACGACTTCCGGCGACCTCCGACGGTGGTCCGGTGACCTCCCGCGGTGGTCCGACGACCTTCGCGGTAGTCCGACTACCTCCGGCGATGACCCGACGACTTCCGGCGGTGGTCCGACGACTTTTGGCGGTGACTCGACGACTTCCGGCGAAACTCCGCCCGATTGTCCAGCAAGATGAAGAGTGAAATGAAAAGAAAAGAAGGAGAAGAAGAGTAGAGTTTTGAAGTGCATCCTTTAAGTTGCAATTACTCTAGTTTAAATAGGTAGCAAAAAGTTCTAATCTTTTTAGAACAAAAAATCCTATTTTTTAGGAAATGAAATCCTAATCCTCTTTTTTTAAAAAAAGAAATCTTATTCCTTTTTTTATTTCTTTTTTTATAACATAAATCATAATCCTATTTAGACTTTGAAACATCATTTCCTAAAAAATCTCTATATTCATAATTCTTATCTGATTATCAAAAAATTCAAATTTAAATCAAATACAATTAAATCATTTGATTTTACGGGGTTACAAAAAAAATAGGGGGTTTAAGTTGAATTATCCATAAGTTTCGTTGCTGAAACGAAAAGAAAGGTTACAGAGGAGTGATTAAGAAAAGAAAAATATGAAATGGAATCCGCTAGACGTAAAAATGTTGTAGGCCAACTGTATGCAATAGAAGAGTTAACCAATGATGATCACTTTAGTCGCAGACATGCAAAAGACGGGTTGTTTCTTCCAAGTCCCACCACAATCTAAGAAGAGATACTACTTGCATATACTTGGTAGGACTGTTTGAACACCTACACCACAAGCACTTAATGTTTATTTCGTTAGATCTATTTTGTGAGTGATAATATTTTTTGTATACTTTAATTTTTTGAGGCATGAGAGATAAGATTTGATAGCATGTCATTAATTCTTTTGTCATAAATGAATGTATCATCAATGATGGGAAGATAAAAACTGATTATTTGATCTTAAAATCATAGTAAGATAAAAACTGATTATTTGATCTTAAAAAAAAATGCACCAAATACCTCTGTACAACTCAACTCAACTCAACTCTGCACCCCAAATACAGAATTCCTGCAACAACTCAACTCAACTCTGCACCCCAAACACAGATTTCCTGCACTCAACTCAACTCTGCACCTCAAATACAGAATTCCTGCAACAACTCAACTCAACTCTGCACCCCAAACACAGATTTCCTGCACTCAACTCAACTCAACTCTGCACAACTCAACTCAACTCAACTCTGCGCGCCAAACGCACCCTAAAAGATGTCTTTTCATTATATTCATCTTGTTCTTAAAATTTTACCTTGTGTTATATGCCCTTTAGTAAAACAAAATCAGTTGGCTTTTATTAAATCTCATAACAATCATTTTGCACATACTTTTGATCTCATTCATGCAGATATTTAGAGCCCATTTCTACCCCTTCACATGTGGCTCACAATTTAAAAAAACTTTGGTGGATGATCACAGTAGATACACTTGGGTGTTTATGCTAAAAAAAAAGTTTGATGTCCTCCATGTCATCCCTCAGTTTTTTACATATGTTGAAACACAATATAGCAAGGTTATAAAAGCTTTTAGATCTAACAATGCACTTGATCTAATGTTTGATGAGTTTTTTCGTAATAAAAGGGTTGTTTATCAATTCTCTTGTGTGGGCAGACTTGAACAAAATTCAATGGTAGAAAGAAAGCATCAACATATTTTGAATGTTGCAAGAACATTATATTTCCAATCTAGATTGCCAATTCATTTTTTGAATGAGTGCATTATGACTATTCTCTGTTTGTAAGAGGTGTTGGTACTGATTTTATAGCCTTGTTGGTTCATGTCGATGACACTATCATCATTGGAGCAAATATCTCCTACAAATAACCTCAAGGAAATTCTAGATGCAAAGTTTAAACTCAAAGATCTAGGGTCTGTACAATACTTTCTTGGTCTAGAAGTAACAAGATCTAACAATGAAGTTTTTGTGTCACAATGCCATGAACCAACAACGCCATGATATCCAAGTTGCGATATATCTTGCAATTAATCTCATATTTTATGAATGAACGAAACATATTGAGTTAGATTGCCACTTCATCCGAGACAAGATATCTTGTAGCTTCCTAAAGTTATTTCCAGTTCACAGCCAACTTCAATTAGCTGATATGTCATCGAACCTCTTCCTGCTAACATTTTGCATCATTTTATTTCCAAATGGGGTATTATTAATGTTTACATCGCAACTTGAGAGAAGAATATTAGATAAAATAGAGGTTTGTTATAATTGGGTTTAGTTAAAGAGGTTAGAGGTTATTGTATTGTTATTACATTCAGTTAGTTGGTTATCCAACTTATTTGAATGTAAATACATGAGTGGAGAGAAATAAAAACCAAGTATCATTTTTCTTCCATTATTAGTTTCAATAAAATCTTTAATTAATTTTCCAAAATAAAAACCTACTTAGGCCCCATTGGATAAATATTTGATTTTTTATTTTTAGTTTTTAAAAATTAAGCCTAAAAATACTACTCATACTTTAAGATTTACTTGTTTTGTTCTCTACATTTTACCTATGTTTTAAAAAACAAGCCATATTCTGAAAACTAAAAAAAGTAGTTTTCAAAAAGTAGTTTTTGTTTTTAGAATTTAGCTAAGAATTCAAATAATTCCTTAAGGGAGATAAAAATCATTGTAAGAAGATTGAGAGAAAACAAGCTTAATTTTCAAAAACCAAAAACTAAAAACCAAATGGTCATCAAGCGAGACCATAAAGATTTAGGTTTCTTTTGTATTTGGAGATACAAGACCTAAAGTTAAATCCCCCGAACTTTGGAATTGAGATTTATTAAAAGTCTAAGTTCTCAAAATTGATAGTATCTAACTTGGCGATTAAAACCAAAATCCTAATTTTCTAAATTATAATCTAAAAAACAATTGCGTTCAATTCATTTAGAATTAACAAATAGAGAGACTTTTAACCCAACTTCTAATTTAACCTTATTTCATAACGTAATGAGTTATAATCATGATAGACATCTATCACTAATAGATTTTACGAATCTACGACATTGAGATATGCTTTAATTTTGTATATACTTTTAGTTTGTGCTAGATTTGCTATTATTTTAGGTTAGATTGTCATTAGACGCATTTACCCATTATTTTTAAGTAGAGAAATTTAGAGAGTGGATTTAAAAAAATAGAAATATGTCCATTAGGGAGGAAAATAAATTAGAGGAAAAGAAAGTTTTAGAGAGAGAAAAAGTTTGGGAAAAAAATATTAGGGGTTATGAAGGAGAGAAGGAGAATGGAGGAGGTAAAAATTAGGGCTTATGAAGAAGAAGCTCAGCAAGTTTCTATGGTGGGACATGTTGGAGTTCTGGGAACTTGGACTTTGTGGTCGATTGTACTCATGGACGTTGAAATTTGAAAATGTTTGATTATCTATTATATATAAATTTTAATTTTTTTTGTCCAATGGAATTTTAGAATCTTAATTTTGTGTCTAGTATATTTATAAATTTAAAAATAAAAAATAAAAATTAAATCGTTAAGTTCCTGTTTGATAACTATTTTGTTTTTTTGGTTTTTAGTTTTTTAAAATTAAGTTTGTTTTTTCCCAATTTCTCTAACATGAGATTCATCTCCTTAGCATTTGAATTATTAGTCAAATTCTAAAAACAAAATCAAGTTTTTGAAAATTAGTTGAGTAGATTAAAAAAAAAAAGAAATATGTTATAGAAGTAGTATGTTTAGGCTTAATTTTCAAAAATAATCAATAAAAAAGTAAGGTCTCGTTTGATAACAATTTTATTTTTGAAAATTAAGTCTACAAATACTACTTTTATTCATCGATTTTCATGTTTTCTTATCTACTTTTTAGATGTGTTTTAAAAAATCAAGCCAATTTTGAAAACTAAAAAAAGTAGTTTCCAAAAACTTGTTTTTGTTTTTGAAATTTAGCTAAGAATTCAAGTGTTTTCTTAAAACAGATGAGAATCATTATAGAGAAGATGAAAATTATTATAGAAAAACTTAGAAAGTGTGAGAAAACAAGTACAATTTTCAAAAACAAAAAACTAAAGCCTCGTTTGATAATCATTTATTTATTTTTTTATTTTGACTTTGCTGAAAGGGGTATTCGTACGGATAACCCATTTTCCAATGCATTAATGACATTTGACCTGACATTTCAAAATAATGAAATATGACCTATTCTGACGTGGTAATGCGCACAAAATGACTCATAAGGGTAATATGGAGCGATCTTTCTTGTTCACGCTCCCGCACGTTGTTCACGCTCTCGCTCCCGTTGTCTCGCTCTCGTTGTCTCGCTCTCGCTCTCGCTCAAATGAATGGAAAAAAATATAAAGAAAAAATGACAAAAAAAGACAGAGAAGAGTTGGAGTAGCAGAGAGAGAGCGTAGTCAATGAGAAATGAAGTCAATGGTGAGCGAAGTCAACTATAAGTCACGATTTTTATTTTATTTTTTTCTTTTCTCCGTAATTTTGATAACTTAATTACTATCATCATGCGAGAGCGGTGAGCGCAGAACGAGACTTGAACGAGGCGAGAGAACGTGACTTGAGCGAGAGCTAGAGAGCCTAGAGTCGATGATGATGCCTTACGGTAATTTGGACTGAATGTCTAATCTAAAAAAGAGTCAAATGTCATTAATTTCAGAACATGGGTCAAATCACATTAATGCATGTGAAAAGGAGTTTTCCATGCAAATTTCTCAAAAATTATGTTTGTTTTTCTATCATTTTTCTTCTATCTTTCTTCTCTATAATAGTTTCTCTCTTTCTTGAAATATCATTTAAGTTTCATGTCAAATTTAAAAAACAAAAAAAAATTAAAACTATTTCTTTTTATAATTTTTAAAACTAACTAAGTTTTTGAGAATAGAAGTACCAAATAAATAAGAAAATAGAAGAAACTAATTAGTATTTTTAGGGTTAATTTTAAATAAAAAATTAAAAACAAAATAGTTATCCCTAAATTTATAATAATTTTAAAAATAGAAAAAGACTAGATTATAATTGAATAAAATATATATCTATACATGTTGGATTTTAAAAATATCTCCAAGTCCCATATTTGCAAAATGGCTATCGGATAAGATATAAGCAGAGCAGGCGCTCTTTCTCTCCTCTTCTCACCGTTTCCGTTTCCATTTCCATCCACACCATGCTCTCCGCCGCTTCTCTCTCAGCCGCCGCCGCTCATTACACCACCACCACCTTCCTCCTCCATTCTCGCCCTCTCCGCCGCCGTCTAAACCCCATTTCCGCCACTCTCAACCCTTCCCCTTCCCCCTTAGTCGCAAAGCCACAAGTCTACCAGCCATTCCGCCCCCCTCCCTCTCCTCTCCCCCCTCAATACCGCTCCCTCGACGCCAACGGAAAGCTCGAAGTCCTCAGCAATCGCCTCGGCCTCTGGTTCCAGTACGCCCCCCTGATTTCCTCCTTGATTCAAGAGGGCTTCACCCCTCCCATCATCGAAGAAGTCACCGGAATCAGCGGAGTCCAGCAGAACGTCCTCATCGTCGGCGCTCAGGTTCGCGATTCCCTAGTCCAGACCATCAACGACGCCGATCCAGATCTAATCGCGGCCTTCGATACCGGCGGCGCCGAGTTGCTTTATGAAATTCGACTCCTGAGCGCGGAGAAACGAGCCGCGGCGGCCAGATATATAGTGGAGAACAGGCTGGATGGAAAGGGCGCGCAAGATCTTGCTCGAGCGATGAAGGATTTTCCTCGACGAAGAGGGGATAAAGGTTGGGAGTGTTTCGATTACGATTATCCTGGGGATTGTTTGGCGTTTATGTATTACAGGTTGAGTAGAGAGTATAAGAATCCATCGGAGGCGAGAACGGGGGCGTTGGAAGACGCGATGAAAGTAGCGGCGACGGAGAAGGCGAGGAGTCTGATTGTTAGGGATTTGGAAGGGGAAGGAGAGGGGAAAGAGGAGACGGAAGAGGGAATAGAAGCCGTAGTTAGGGTTCCGGTGGTGCGGTTGAAGATGGGAGAGGTGGCGGAGGCAACGACGGTGGTGGTGGTGCCGGTGTGCAAGGCAGAGGAGGGGGAAAAGGGAGTTGGAGAGGCACCAATGGAGGTGAGGAGTGAAGGGGAATTTGGGGTTGTGGTGGCGGAGAAGGGGTGGAGAAGGTGGGTGGTGCTGCCAGGATGGGAGCCGGTGGCCGGGCTGGGGAAGGGCGGCGTCGTAGTGGCCTTCAACGATGCAAGGGCTCTGCCATGGCGGGTCAATAGGTGGTACAAGGAGGAGCCAATTTTGGTGGTGGCTGATAGGAGGAGGAAGGAAGTGGTAGCCGGAGATGGGTTTTATCTGACGGGAGCCACCGTGGACGGCGGCGATGGGGAGTTGAAGGTGCAGAAAGGAAATGCATTGATGGAAATGGGAGTGAAGGAGAGTTTAGGGACAGTGTTGTTGGTGGTTAGGCCACCAAAGGATGTGGAAGATGATCAGTTGAGTGATGAAGATTGGGAATGAAAGATAACACAAACACTCATTTTTTAAAACATTCTCTCATTTTTTATTTTGCTTATTCATATTGCTTTTCACTTCTTTTCCCCCTTTATTATAGTAGTTCAAGTTATTGTAGGTATGTAATAAAAACTTAAATTCAGGGACTTGTTACCCAAACTTAAAATGGTCTAATTTAATCTTTATTTAATTTGCAAGAGTATAAAATAATTGTTAGCACACATTAGAATTTGTTTTACAAGCTACCACATGAATCAATCCATTGCATATCGAGATGAGATGGATAACAATATAATTTTGTTGAAATTAGTGCAAATTTATAGGAAAATGAACATTAGTAAAAATTGCAACTAGGTTTAGAAGTTTATGGTAGTTTGATTTAAGGTTTTATTAAATGTCCATACGAAATCTGAGAATAATAAATGTTAACTGCATTTTGATTTACATGAGAATGTTATCAAATTTTTATATAAATGAATGGTATTTACATTTGTTTGAAGAAATTAATATATAATTACGATCTATAAATAATGTGTAAATTTATTTTATGAGATTAATCTTATAAATCTTATATAATTATTATCTAGGGAGTTGCATCATTAGCAAAAGAAAAAAAACTCAATTGTGGGTGTGTCATCAGTTTTTTAAAAATTGTGGGCGTGTCAACTGTTTTACGAAATATCCAAAAATAACTTTCACGTTTAATTCTCGTGTTTGCAATATTACGTCTATCAATAGTCTATCAGGAGTATATGATTAGTGATAAACTGTTGATATATCTATGATATACCTAGTATGAAGTATATCAGTTATATACTATTAACGTACATTATTTAAGTATATTATTTAAATATATCAATGAAGTTGAATTCTCAATATTCAAATTATCAACCGTATATAAAAAATAACTAATATGAAGTAGTATTGACAATAATTAATATTCAGTATATCAGATTTATCTAATATGAATATTATCGATAAACTCTTGATATAATTTACTTAAGTATATCAGTAAAATGAGATATATGTAATATAATGTATATTTGTGGTAGGTATATTAGTGGTATACCACTAATATACCTTATTTTAGTTTTTTACTTCATTAATCATTTTTTGTCTCTAGTTTTTTTTGTTGATCCACTATATTAATAGTGAATGAATGATACAATATTCATCACTTAAAGTAATGAATCATTATTCAAAAAAAAAAAAGTAACGAATCCTATCACTAAATGAAACATATTATTTATAGACTACGAATATACCCAGTGTTAGGTATTATATATACCAACTATACAAACTAATGAGTTGATTTATATATCAGTGAAAAGTATATTAGATATATTACTGATATATTACTGATATACTAAATATAAAGTATATCAAATATACTATTGATATATCTATTGTTTCACTAATGAGGGTAAAACTGGAATAATAAAAAATTACAAATTAGCTTTAAATTTTTTTGCTATATTTGCAAATCTCCAAAAACCATAGCTAAAATTGTGATTATCTCAATATTTTTTGCTACCCATTATAATTGTCGGACATTTTTTTTAATATTGTAAGTTGTAAAACTTATTTGAAAAATATTGTAGTTTGAAACTTTTTTTAAAAATATTGCAAGAGACGACCTTCGTGACGTGGTAGGAGGTCGTCTCTTGAGAGACGACCTCTGTTTTTTAAGGGAATGAAAATCCCCGCGCAGTGGAAAACGATCGAATCGTCAAGGTATCGTTACGGTACTTGAAATTTATTAAAATGATCTAACACTTAGATTTAAGTTAAACATACAAAAGAAGAAGGAAATTACAGCGAGAAGAACGTACTTACTTGTTGTAGACAGTTGTTCAAAGTTCCTTCCTTGATCACGAACACTTCGTGCTTCTCGATCTCAACGAACACTTCTCTCGAACGAAAACCGAACACCACCAACGGCCTTCTCGGTTGTTCTTCCTTTGGAAGAACGAAAGTGGTAGGACTTTTTGGTTTTGGAGAGGGAGGAGAGTTGAGAGAATTTTAGACTCTTCTCTTTGGTGAAATCCAAAAAATGGGAGTGTGAGAGTATTTTCCTTCTTGCAAGAAGTGATTAAATAGTGGAGTTAAAATCTCCACATTATCACCATTTTACCACAACCATAGGTTATGCAAATCATATTTGCATAACCATGTAATATAAGATATCTCATATCTCATATTGCAAATCACATTTGCAATAATTGTGGATTAATTAAATTGAATCACATCCAATTTAATTTCTCTCAATTAATTTCTCCAATTAGTCCTAATTCAACAATTAGGCTAACCTATAGTTTATTATGAATCTCATTCACATTAAACTATATATTATATCATTCATATCTCATATAAATGACATAAATGCCTCTAACTGAAATTGAACACTTCAATTTCATACCAAGACTCTAACCCTTCTTAGAACCTAGATGGAGCCAACCGAGGACCTAATGGACCTACAGTGACGGGCTCCAATGATCTGAGATCAACCTATCAAACTCTTTGACCCGGTTAATCAACATTCTTTAGCTACGGTAACACTCCACTATAGCCCGTAGCTACACTCTCATCAGTGCAAAATATTACGTGTCCACTGATATAACTAATACCCATGAGTCGACCCTTCACAGGTTGTTCGTAGACACGGCTGGGTCAAATTACCGTTTTACCTCTGTGTCTACCTCTTGTTCCTTAAGTCCCCACTGCTCCTCTAATGAACAACATATTGTGATGGTCCAACCATGCACAACACCCTTCTCGGCCCGGTGAGAAGGTGGGCGCCGTTGTCCAAGCCACTGAGAGACAAAGACTTAAGGGAACAACCCTCTAATTTCCCTAAAGGCGGGAGCAGTGAATTTCATCTCGCGTAGTTAAGTTCCTAACTCCTGCTTGGTCCCGCCCGAGAAGATAGGCATATTGGGCGAGTAAATCGTGACCACCCTCACCCGTACTAGTCAAAGGGACGGACCCCGCAGATGGAGGCCGTAACACACTCGTGGATTCGGTCGAGTCACTAATGGTCATCTACGAAGTTATTAGTCCTCATCACAATGGTGTTACATCGTGAGGTCTAATAATTCACGGTCCGGTCTTATACAATCTCATTGCACAGGATGCCCCCACTCGCATGTCAACCACATGAACGAGTCAGATCACCTCGTTTGTATCTAATACAAAGCGGGCCACATCCACAACATATCCAGGATTAAGTTTCCAACCCTATCCATATACTGTAGACCGTTCGGGTCATTAACTCGAACGTGATCCTCCCTGTGTGTCCACTACACACCGTTCACGTTCTAGTTCTCTCATAAATTCAATGACCCTGGAGCTTAGAGTTGGAATCCCATTCTAACTAAGGATTCTTGTGGTTTCGGAGAATCCAGCTACAGGAGAACCAGGAACGGAGAGCTTTCCTCCCTTTTCCGCCCGCCTCTTTGGTCTTAAGAATGAGTGATTGCCCTTCTCCAACCCTTACTATTTATTGGAAAAGTTTGTAAATATTGCGAGACACAAAGTAATGAAATAAATAACTCTTATTAATTTCAAATAGTAATTTACAAACACGAGATTAGGACAAAAATCCCAACAAACTCCCACTTTGATTAAGTTAGTGGAGAAAATACATTTCAGAAATGTACATAAATTACAACGAAGTAATACAATAAACTAGGGCATTGAATACCCGTTTATCTGCGTGACTATCACGTCTCCGCGGTGCACAATCTTTATCTCTGTCATGAACTTCCTAAGCCAGACAACTTCCTTTGCAGCTTCACAAGCCGTAACATACTCCACTTCCATAGTGGAATCGGCGATGCATTCCTGCTTGATGGTTCACCATACTACAGCTCCTCCATTCAGAATGAAGGCTAACCCCGAAGTGGATTTCCTAGAATCCTTATCGGTCTGAAAGTCAGAATCTGTGTATCCCGTAAGAATAAAATCTACACTGCCATACACTAAGTTGTAGTTCCTCGTTCTCCTAAGATACTTGAGGATTGCCTTTACGGTTGTCCAGTGATCTAATCCTGGATTGGACTGATACCTACTGACAATCCCTACTGCATAACAGATGTCGGGCCTAGTACACAACATAGCATACATTAGGCTACCTACAGCTGAAGCATATGGGATCCGTCTCATATCCTCAACCTCTTGAGGAGTCTTAGGACTTTGATCCTTAGACAAGTGAACCCCATGCCTGAAAGACAGCAAGCCCTTCTTGGAGTTCTGCATCTTATATCTAGACAACATCTTGTCAATATAAGACACCTGAGACAAGGTTAGCGTTCTGTTCTTCCGGTTCCGGACTATCTGGATACCTAGAACATACTGAGCTTCTCCCAAATCTTTCATTTGGAATTGCGAAGCTAGCCACTTCTTAACGTCAGTAACAAATTCTACCTCATTCCCAATGAGAAGAATATCATCCACATACAACACAAAAAATGAGACAGTTTTGTCAACGTTTTTTTGTAGACACAAGCCTCGTCGACATTTTGATCAAAGCCATAAGATTTGATCGCCTCATCAAACCTTATATTCCAAGACCTCGAAGCTTGTTTCAGTCCATACATAGACCTATGAAGCCGGCAAACATTTTGCTCTTGGTCTTGGGCAATGAACCTTTGGGTTGGTCCATGTAGATGGTTTCATCAAGTTTGCCATTCAGAAAGGTTGTTTTGACGTCCATCTGCCATACCTCGTAGTCATAATACGCGACAATGACCAAAAGGATCCTGATCGACTTTATAATGGCAATAGGTGAAAATGTCTCCTCATAGTCAACCCCTTCAACCTGGGTAAAACCCTTTGCTACTAGTCGGGGTTTGAAGTTCTGCACCTTCCCATCTACGCCATGTTTACGCTTGTAGATGAAAGAGTCTAGATTAAGAAAGCGGAAGCAATTTTGGATCTTGAACACTCTAAGTTGATCAATTTTGTAAAATAAAAAACATGCTCAAAGCTGGAAAAACAGAGGGATAGAAAACTCAACTTTGAAGATCAAATTCTCTTCACTCGGTGGATGGTTTTCAGCACGAACACTTCGTGGACAATCGTTAGAGTCTTCCCTACTATCCTCAGGCCTTAGAAAGGATTGTGGGATCCTAGGTTGAGAGAATTTGGAAGAAAAGACCTCAAAGGTCACTAATTCGGGAATATTGAATTTTCTATGTAATTCTCACAAAACACCTAAAATCACCATTATATAAACCTTCAAAAAGCTTCAATGGAGTGACAACTCAAGGGTGATGAGGATGCTTTGAGATGGAGGTGGCCAATTTCGGTGAATTTTGAACATGAGTAAGATTGGGCAAGTTGTCAAGTTGGGTTTCATGGAAATCCTTGAATTTTCATTTAATTTTTAATTCAAAAATCAATATTAAATTGATTTTTAATTAAAATTAATTTAATTAATTTAATTATTAAATAATTAATTTAATTAATTAATTTTTAATTTAATTTAATATCAAATATTAAATTAAATAAATTGCCCGATCCCGATCGATTTTCTGAACATGAATCCTAATTCATGCTATAAACCGATCCACTATTTAAATCATATTTAAATATATCCACATCCTGTTAATCATAGTTTAATTCATAATTAAGCTATGGCTCGTTAAATATATCATATATAATAATGATTTCTCCCAAAAACGAATTTGAACAATTCAAACTCTTTTCTCTCAAAATGTTACAAGGCTTAGTCCGAGCTAGCAAGGAGGACCTAATGGACCTACAGATCATGAGCTCCAACGAAACGTGATTAACCGGCCAAACTCTTTAGCCTGGCTAATCAACATTCGTTAACCACCGGGACACTCCACTAAAACCCAGTGGTTGCACTCTCCTCACTGTAGATATATTTCTGTCCACTCGATATAACCATGATTAGTAAGTCGATCCTTCACAGGTCGTTCGTAATTACAGCTGGGTCAATATAACTTGAACTTGATCCAGTTTTATGTCACACATAAAGTTCAAGTATTTATCCTATAGCCAAAGGTTCTTTATTGAATTAAGGTTACACAATACACAATTCACTTTATTCAATAACACCTTTACTGAATAAATCTCAATAACAACTTTATTGCAAAATAGAATATAAATTCAATTTACAAAACCACGAGTTTTAGGACATAAAACCCAACAGTAGATCCATTTGCAACCAATAGGTTTGACCCCATCCGATTGATCCACAAGCTCCCAGACAGAATTGAAGTACATAGACTCCATTTCCTGGTCCATAGCTTCAATCCACTCGTCTTTGTCAACATCAACCATTGCCTAATCATAGGTCAATGGATCCTCACAGTTATCATCAGGAGCGACAACTGAAGTTTCAGCTAAACCCATGTAACGATCAGGCTGTCTCACAGCCCTCCCACTACGTCGAGGCATTCCCAACTCTTGAGAACGTATTTGGCTAGACATGCTAAGATCAACAACACTTGTTGACGTACTAGCCCCATTAGCAACCCTTGCTGATATACTATCCATTTCATTTAACACAATTTTACTCCTTGGTAAATGATCCATGACGTGGACTTCCTCTAGGAAAGTGGCGTTTTTCGACACAAACACCCTATTTTCCTTAGGATCGAAAAACATACCACCCTTAGTCTCTTTAGGGTAACCTACGAATAGGCACAATTTCGAACGAAGTTCTAACTTTTTCGGGTTTGACACCAACACATGGGTCGAACATCCCCAAATCGTGAAATGGTGTAAACTTCCTTTACGGCCATTCCAGAGTTCGAAAGGTGTTTCACAAACACCATTCGACGGAACGTTGTTCAAAATATAGACCGCAGTCTCCACTGTGTAACCCCAAAAAGAATCAGGGAGACGAGCATAGCTCATCATCGACCGAACCATGTCCAACAGGGTTCTGTTTCTCCTTTCCGATACACCATTCTGTTGTGGCATACTAGGCGCTGAGAGTTGGGACGTAATTCTGTGTTCTATCATATAGTCCTAGAATTCAGTGTCCATGTACTCTCCACCTCGATCCGATCGAAGTGTTTTTAGCGATTTACCTAAGAGGTTCTCAACCTCAGTCTTGTACTCCTTGAACTTTTCAAGAGTTTCAGACTTCTTGTGCATTAGGTAAATATACCCATACCTCGAGTAATCATCTATGAAAGACACGAAGTATTCATAACCACCTCGAGGTTTAACATTCATCGGACCACAGAGGTTAGAATGTACTAACTCAAGGGGCTCTTTGGCCCTATACCCTTTTCCACTAAAAGGACGTTTGGTCATTTTGCCCTCAAGGCATGATTCACACGCCGGTAAAGAGTTTTCTTCCAACTCGTTTAGAAGTCCACTCTTCACTAGCTTCTCAATCCTATTGAGACTAATGTGGCCTAACCGTAGATGCCAAAGATGAACATTTTCCTTAGGAGAAACTTTCGCTCTTTTAGTTCGTGTTTCTGCCGTTTTAAACAATTCAGTATTCAAAATACTTTTGACCGAATTAGGTTTCAAAACATACAGATTATGCTCAAGTGAAGCAGAACAAATAAGATTACCATTTCTGGAAATAAACGCTTTATTACCATGGAATGAAACGGAAATACCCTGTTCTAATAGGCAGGAAATAGAAACTAGGTTTCTAGTAAACCCTGGAACTATTACATGTTGTCCAACAAATTGCAATTCCTGCCAAAGTGTAGCTTCACCGTGTCGACCGCTGCAGCAGAGACAAGCTCCCCGGATCCAACCCGTAGAGTCACCTCACCCTCTCGTAGCTGCTGCCAGGAATCAATCCCCTGAAAAGAAGAACAAACATAGTTAGTGGCGCCCAAATCAATATCCAGGCAGAGTCACTACTCTCCACTAAACAGATTTCTGTCACAAGTAAATCACATTTACCTTGATTCTTCCACTCGGCTAGGAATTTGGGACAATTCCTCTTCCAGTGTCCGCCCCCATTGCAGTGGAAACACTTTCCTTTTTCTGCAACGTCCTTGACCTTCTTGCCCTTCTGGGCGGCAGCTCGGTCATTTCTACTCTTCTTCATCTCCTTCTTCCATTTCGGGTGTGAAGAAGCTACAGGCTTTGTCCCAGAGGTAGAACCCCTGTGATAAGACCTAAAGGCAACGTTTGCCTCAGCTTCCGACGTCCTGATCTTCATCAAGGACTGGAAGGTTTGTAGCTCGTTTAGAAGAGTTGTCAATGAGTAGTTTATCTTGTTCATAACAACGTTGCTACGAAACTGAAGGAAACTCTTCGGAAGAGTCTCCAAGATAAAACTGACCTGGCTCGACTCGTCGATTGAAGCCCCGTTCATCTCCGCTAGATTAAAGTGGGTCATCATGTCTAGAACATGTTCACGGACAGACAACCCCTCTTTCATCCGTGCGTTGAAGACGTATTTGAGCGAGTCATGTCGGACTTGAAAGGACTGTTGTCCAAACATATCCTGCAAGGACTCCATGATCTCCTTTGTGGTGACCATCAGCTCATGCTTCTTTGCCAAAACATCAGACATGTTGGCAATGATATAGACCTTGGCCTTTTCATTGACCCTGATCCATCGATCGTATGCATCGCGAACACTTCGCGATGCAGTCGAGCCCGACATCTGAGGACACTCCTCAGAGAGCACGAACTTAATGTAGTCAGTTACCAAAATTGTGTTCAAGTTGTTTTTCCAAGTTTGGTAATTATCTCCCACTAGTTTATCAGACGCGAGTAGAGCTATAATTGAGCTAGTCATGTTTTAAGCTGAAATATTAGAAAACTTTGTGTTAGTCTCGCAAAAAAATTTTTAAAATCCAATCAGGTTTTAGAAAAAAAATGTTTCATGATCCCTAGGTCATTCAAAATTTGCAATAATATCCTAAAGGTTTAGAATGACCGCCACCGAAGGGTGAACAGAACACTCCTCCTCTAGGACGAGACTTTCTCGATCAGATCCTAATCCCAGAATAACTCTTATTCCATTAGGCGTCTAATTACCATTGTTCGATCGAATTCATTAACTCTTAACGAATTCTGTGAGTGTCACCCTCAATCTTTAAGTTTCCAAGTATTCGTCCAAACAATAGCCACCGAAGGGTTAACCAAAAAGGAAAACCAACCAGGAAATGGTATCTCTTTCGAGAATTCACGGTGTTCCGACTCCCATGATCAGGCCCTCTGAAGGGATTGTGCCGGTCCAGCAAACTAGCGAGCGGATCATAGGCGCGTCTCACGGTGTGAATCGAAAGAAGAAGAGACCGTGGGTCCCATTTTCACAAGTTCCGCTCCCACTCACTATAAGTACTCTCTCCATCCACGATGATATTGACCTATACAAATGCCATTCGAAGGGGGACGCTCCCATTTGCGCCACGAGGCCGAGTATAGATCTCACGGTGCGGACTTAACGAAGATTTGTGGTCGAAAATTAAATGTATCTTATACACTATATTTCTTCCCACTCAGCACTTTAATTTTATTAGGAATTGACCTAGATAAACCGGCTAAAATTTACCTAAGTCTACCAATATAACTCTTATATGATATTTAACCTAAATTTATAATCACATTATTACTTAGGTCTATGTGAGTAAATTAAAACACTTTTAATTAGTGGCACTCACGAAAAGTATAATCTAAGAATCTCCGGACCAAATTCACTCCCAGGTCGGTTTCCAGGTAGGGGTGTTCTGCAAGCATCAACTTAAATACCCCAGCCTTAGACATAACCTTCCTTAGACAGAGTTACTAATCAGTCTCCATTCATAGACTAAACTTTGATTTCCTAATTTCTAATCTTATTAGAAAAAAGAAAACCTAAGTCTAATTATTCAAGTTCTAAACTCTTTAAAACTAATAATTAACTTAGGTTGCATGCATTTCTATGTTATAGTGCTTGATCATTCATCACATGAATAACTTTATACTATAACAAAAAATAATTCATCACATGAATATAAATGCATGAGCATACTTTAATTCAAAAAATATAACACTTATATTAATTAAATTAAACATGCATTTAATTATATTATAACACTTATAATATAACCTATCATGCAAACTATATATTATAACTCTTATAATATAAATGATGCATGAATATGTTTAACCTAAGGTGAGATTTTAAATCTATATGACATACATTATGCACATAGAAATTTAATTAAATCATACATCACATGCATAAATAATTAAATAGGAAAAATAGACCGGTTTTTGGCACCTAGAGGAAATTATTTAATTAAATAACATTAATATAATATTTATATTAATATTATTTAATAAAATAATTAAAAAAAATAATAAAAAAATTCAAATTTAAAAATAAAAAGAAAATCGGATAAAACTGCCCCATAAACATCAAACCGCCCACGTCTGCGAAACTGTCTCACGAACTGCCCACTACGCGTGTGGTATTGCAACGCCGTGGGCAGCGTTGCAACTTGTCGCGTCCAGCGTTGAGGTCAGCGTGCTCCACGTCGTGGTGTTGCAACGCTGCTCTGCAGCCAAGCCAGCGCCCGCAAGGATAACGTTGAGACGCCGATGAACAGCGTCTCAACGCCATCGACAGCTCCTTTGTTGTTCTTCATCGAATTTCGCCCGTTTTCGCTCTGATTTCTTCACAGCAACTCTTGCTACTAAAGACTCAGACTTTACAAACTCGATTTTCAACAAAATTGCCCAAAAACAACGGGCCTTTACATTGATCTCATCAACATAGTTTGTAAATCTATTCTAGTGCCAAAAACCGAAACATCCATTAAGCAAAACCAACATTCATCTCATGAAATAAGGCAAATTACCCACCTATTTTAACAAAAATCAGTGCATAATGAAGAACCATCGAAATGGCTCTGATACCAATTGAAGGGAATGAAAATCCCCGCGCAGCAGAAGACGATCGAATCGTCAAGTTATCGTTACGCTACTTGAAATTTATTAAAATGATCTAACACTTAGATCTAAGTTAAACATACAAAAGAAGAAGGAAATTGCAGCGAGAAGAACGTACTTACTTGTTGTAGACAGTTCTTCAAAGTTCCTTCCTTGATCACGAACACTTCGTGCTTCTCGATCTCAACGAATGCTTTTCTCGAACAAAAACTGAATACCACCAACGGCCTTCTCGGTTGTTCTTCCTTTGGAAGAAGGAAAGTGGTAGGACTTTTTGGTTTTGGAGAGGGAGGAGAGTTGAGAGAATTTTAGACTCTTCTCTTTGGTGAAATCCAAAAAATGAGAGTGTGAGAGTATTTTCCTTCTTGCAAGAAGGGATTAAATATTGGAGTTAAAATCTCCACATTATCACCATTTTACCACAACCATAGATTATGAAAATCATATTTGCATAACCATATAATATAAGATATCTCATATCTTATATTGCAAATCACATTTGCAATAATTATGGGCTAATTAAATTGAATCACATCCAATTTAATTTCTCTCAATTAATTTCTCCAATTAGCGCTAATTCAACAATTAGGCTAACCTATAGTTTATTATAAATCTCATTCACATTAAACTATATATTATATCATTCATATCTCATATAAATGACATAAATGCCTCTAACTGAAATTGAACACTTCAATTTCATACCAAGACTCTAACCCTTCTTAGAACCTAGATGGAGCCAACCGGGGACCTAATGGACCTACAGTGACGGGCTCCAATGATCCGAGATTAACCTATCAAACTCTTTGACCGGTTAATCAACATTCATTAGCTACGGTAACACTCCACTATAGCCCGTAGGCGCACTCTCATCAAGTGCAAAATATTACGTGTCCACTGATATAACCAATACCCATGAGTCGACCCTTCACACAGGTTGTTCGTAGACACGGCTGGGTCAAATTACCGTTTTACCTCTGTGTCTACCTCTTGTTCCTTAAGTCCCCACTGCTCCTCTAATGAACAACATATTGTGATGGTCCAACCATGCACAACACTCTTCTCGGGCTAGTGAGAAGGTGGGCGCCCGTTGTCCAAGCCCTGGAGACAGCACTTAAAGGAACAACCCCTCTAATTTCCCTAAAGGCGAGAACGAGTGAATTTCATCTCGCGTAGTTAAGTTCTCAGCTCCCTGCTTGGTCCTGCCCCTAAGAAGATAGGCATATTGGGCGAGTAATCGTGACCACCCTCACCCGCACTAGTCAAAGGACGGACCACTGACAGAGTCAGAGTCCGTAACACGCTCGAGGATTCGTGTCGAGTCACTAATGGTCATCTACGGTTATTATTAGTCCTTCTGCCAATGGTGTTACATCTGTAGGTTTAATAATTCACGGTCCGGTCTTGTACAATCTCATTGCACAGGATGCCCCCACTCGCATGTCAACCACATGAACGAGTCAGATCACCTCGTTTGTATCTAATACAAAGCGGGCCACATCCACAACGTATCCAGGATTAGGTCTCCAACTCTATCCATATACTGTAGACCGTTCGGTTCATTAACTCGAACGTGATCTTCCATGTGTGTCTGCTACACACAGTTCAAGTTCTAGTTCTCTCATAAATTCAATGACCCTTGAGCTTAGTTTATTGGAAAAGTTTGTAAATATTGTGAGACACAAAGTAATGAAATAAATAACTCTTATTAATTTCAAATAGTAATTTACAAACACGAGATTAGAACAAAAATTCCAATAGTTTTTACAATTTTTTTTTAATTTTAATGAAGGTCGTAGACGACCTTCTTACAAAATGTAATGAAGGCCGCCTCTCAATGAAACCATTAGTCTCCCTTCTCTTCTTCTCTTCTTCTCATCTTCTCCTCTTTTCACTTTTCACTTTTCACCCTCTCTTCTTCTCTGTTTTTTCTCTCTTCTTCTCCCCTTTTCACTTTTCACTTTCACTCCTTCACTTTTTCTTCCATTTTAGAGTTGTATTAAAGAGATTTGTCGGCATCTAAGGTAAATATTTGATTCTTTGTACCCCACTTAAGTCTTTTGTCGCCATTTGAAAGAACTAACAATTTTTTTTGTCGTTTTTTAAGCAAACTTCAAGGATTTTTTTGGCCATTTTTGTTGGGTTCTCAATCCTATCATTGTGAGTTATTTTTTTTGTTTTAAATTAGTTTTTGTAATTTTGTAGGTTTTTTTAAAATGGATCTTTACCCTTTATAATTTTAATGATTTAATATGGATTTGTACCCTTTATAATTTTTAAATTAGTTATTGTAATTTTGTAGGTTTTTTTTGTAAATGCATTTTAGATTTGTTAATTATTTTTTATTTTTTGTGGATACATTTTAGATTTGTTAATTATTTTGATGTTTTTTAATAGATGCATATTAGGTTTGTTAATGTTTAAAATAATTGATTGAGATTAAGTAATTTGTATTAAAAATTTAATTCTAATTATATATGGTTGATTTGTTTTGAATAGAAAATGGGAGATAAATCTTTGGGATTTATTTTGCATATGAATGGGTTTATGATTGATCGGGTAGATGGAGTAGATTATGACCAACCAGCATGTGGTGGATTTTCTCTGAATGTGAATAGTGGAGTAGCCTTCGAACAGTTTATCGAAATGATAGGGATGTCACTTGGTGTAGATGTGAGGACAAATCATATTGACATAGTTTATAGACACCCTAAACTAACACTATCAAGATCAGTAAAATTTATGTCATTTTCGATCCCTAACTATCAAGCAATGAACTTAATGTTCTCAATTGCGATGTCAATCCCAAATTTAGTACATTTATATGTCAATGTAAGAAGGATGAATTTGAATGTACAAATCTCCGAAGAAACACCTGTTCAATCTGTTGATCGTAGCCAATTTGTTGAGTCCAGCCAATGTCTTGACCTCGATCCTGAAACAGTTGCTACATCATGTGATGATGAATATATGGTTGTAGATAATGCATATAAAGAGTTTAGAACTGAAATAGATGATGAATTTGAAGAGTTGGATTTTGAGGATAGTGTACATGACATCCCTTCAAACACATTTAATGAGTTGGATAACAATGTATTAGATAGCACTACCGAACATGATCTTATCCAAGAATCAGTAGTTGTTGATGTTGGGATTTGTGCCCTAAACTTATGTAATTTTGATCAAATAAATAAAGAGTTATTTGTTTTGATAAAATTATTTTCTTGCTTTATAAATCCAATAAACTAAGCTCGAAGGTTATAATGTATCTTGAACATTAGTGTAGTAGACACTATTTGGATTATGTTCAAGAGTATAACCTAAATGATCTATGGTATAAGAATAAGTTGGAAACCTTATTCTGGTAACACCATGGATGCGGCTCACTTTGTAATTAGTACAAATGAGGTAATCCAACTCATTCATGTGGTTGACATGCGAGTGGGCATCATCAGTGATGAAGAGTTCATACAAGACCAGAATCGCAAATTATTAGTCTAACCAAAGATAACGCCAAGTGCGAGGGTAAGACTGATAATTTGTAGATGGTCATTAGTGACTCGACCTGAATCCTGAGCAAGTTAAGAACTCTTGCTTATAGGGGTTTGTCCTTAGACTAGTATGGGTGAGAGTGGCTTGTAGCCGACTCAATAAGCCTACCTTCTGTGTGGCGAGAACCTCGTAGGTAGGTAGTTGGAGACTTAACTGTGCAAGATGGAATTCACTCATTCCTACACTAAGGAATTAGATAGGTTTTTTCCTTAAGAACTGACTCCAAGTCTTGAACAACGGGGCCCCGCCCTCTAAGAGGGTATGAGTCTATAGTAGGACCATAGGCTTGTTGTTCATTAGAGGATCAGTAGTGCTTAAAGAACAAAGAGGTAATCACATGGGTAAAACGGTAATTTGACCCAGCCGTGATTACTGAACAACTGTGAAGGGTCGACTCCGGTAATGATTATATCGGTGGACACAATATAATCTACTGATGAGAGAGTGCAACTACAAGTCTATCTTGGAGGACTTGTAGTTAATGAATATTGATTAACTGGATTAAAGAGTTTGATCAGTTAATCCCACACCATTGGAGCTCATGAACTGTAGGTCCATTAGATCCATCTGTTGGCTCAACATGATTATATTGAGAGTATAAAGTTAGGAATGAAATTGAAGGGTTCAATTTCATATATGAGATGTTATATTAGTTATATGTGATATAATTGATATAATATATAGTTTTAATGTGAATTAGATTCACATATTAACTATATACTAATGAGAGAATAAAAGAGGGATAGGATGGTAATTTCCACCTTATTTCCCTATATATAGTTGCATGAGATGCAATTTTGAAAAAAAAGGCTTGGAAAACCCTAGTGTGTCATCTTGTTGTGTTGTTGGAAAGGTTCCACAAACACATTCTCTCACAACCTCTACATCTCACCCTAAAAGGAACCCACCTTCCTCCCTCACCTAGAGAACAACGAAGAAGATCCGGTGGTAGTCTCCATGATCGCTCGGGTTCGTGTTGCTGAGATTGTGATCGTGGGAGAAGGAGCACTTGAAGAAAAGTTCTTCAAAGGTATAATTCTTGTTGCCCATCTTGTTATTATATGCTTAATCTAGTTGGAATTGTTCTTGATTGTAATTCATGTAACGAAATTAAGAACGCATGATTCACAATCGCTTCCGCTGCGGGATTAGATTCCCTTCAATTGGTATTAGAGCCCAATTGCGTTCTTGATTTACGTTCTGGATTTTTCAAGAGCGAGGTGGGATTTACTGTTTTTCATGAGATGAGTAAACGGTTTGCAAATTAGATGGTTTCAATTTTGGCACTTAGATTTATAATTTTTCATTGAATCGCTCAATGTAAGGGCCCATTGTTTTGGGCAATTTTAATTGTAAATCGAGTATGTAAGTCCGTGTCGATCGAGGCAAGGTGGTTGTTGAGCAGATCAGAGCAAAAACGAGCTAGACATTGGACATGGGGTTGTTGTTCTGAAATGGCATTTCAACGTTGTTCTATAGCGTTGCAACGCCACCGCAGCGAGGCACGCCGCCGGTGAGACGGCAGCGGCGTAACGCTGCCCCTCGGCGTTACGCTCGCCTGCGAGGCCCGCTTCAACGGGCAGAAGAGGACAAATCGCAGCGTTGCAACGCCACAGGCATTTCACGCGAAAGAGCAACGGGCAGAAAATCGAATTTATTATATATAATAAATATAAAAACGTTTTATATTTATTTATATTTAATTTATTTAATTTTAATTAATATAATTATATTATATTAATTAAAATTATTTTTAGGTGTCAAAATTGGTCTAATTTTGCTATTTAAATTATGCAATTGTTGTGTAATTATTGTCATGCATAATGTATGCTTTTAATTTAGAAATCTCACCTTAGGTTAAGCATTTCCATGCATCATTTATAATATAAAGAGTTATATTATATAGTTTGCATGATTAATTAATATAAGGTGTTATATTAATTTATGGACACCATTGACATGCATTATATTTCATGAGATGATTATGCTATGTATGTCTTATTGTTCATGAGATGAATGATCAAGCACTATAACATAGTATGCATGTTACCTATGGTTAATTATTAGTTTTAAAATGTTTAGAACTTGAAAATAATATACCTTAGGTTATCTAGTTCTAATTAGATTAGAATTAGGAACCAAGTAATTTATAAACAATGATTAAAAGAGGAACTATGTCTAAGGAAAGTTTTGTCTAGGCCGGGGTATTTAAGCTGACGGAAACGGAACACCCCTACCTAGGAACTGACCTGGGAGTGAAATTTAATCAGAGAGTTTATAAATTATAGTAGCTTCAACGGGTTTATTAAGGGGTTAATAAACTAGAAATCTTAGGCTTAATATAAAGAGTTATATTAGCAAACTTAGGATAAAATCAATATAAAAGTTATATTGATAACTTTAGGTAAAACCATTAGTCGGGTTTACCCTAAGTAAGATTCCTATAGATTTAAAGTATTCAATGGGAGGAAAAGTGTATATGATACATATTTTTCCACCTACGTATCACCGGGAAGTTCACACCGTGAGACTCATACTTGGCCTCGTGGCGCAAACGGGAGCGTCCCCCTTCGGATGGTGTTTGTATGAGTCAATATCAAGGTGAATGGAGAGGGACTTATAGTGAGTGGGAGCAGGTTTAGTAAATACAAAACCTATGGTCTCTTCAGTCGGTTTACACCGTAAGATCACTATGGTCAGCCTGCTAGTTTGGCCTGGACCAGACAATCCCTTCGGAGGGCTTGATCATAGGGGATCGAACACAGTAGACACCCGAAAGGGATAAAGATTTCCTTAGTTTGTTTTTCAATCTAGTCCTCCCTTCGGCAGATTTTATTGGATGGGGACTCTGGGATCTAAAGACAGAGGGCTACACTCACAAGGTACATAAGAAGTATATGTATCCTGACCGAATAATGGTAACTAAAGCCTATAGGAATAAGAGTTATTTTGGCATTAGGTTTTGGTCAAGAGTGTTTTGATCCAGAGGAGAAGTGTTTTCTTTTACCCTTCGGTGTCATACATTCTAAACCTTTGGAGTATCATTGCAAATTATAAATGACCTAGGAATCATTTGATAATTAGCTAAAACATGATTAGATTAGACAATTATAGCAAGAAACTCATACAAGTTTTGTTTGTAAATTTTCAGCAAGATGTCTAGCTTTATAATTTCCTTATTGGGTGCGGAAAAGTTAACCGGAGAGAATATGATGACATGGAAAAACAAACTCAACACTATATTCGTAGTGGATGATCTGAAGTTTATGCTAATTGAGGAGTGTCCTCAGGTGTCAGGTTCGAATGCTTCACGAAATGTTCGTGATGCATATGATCGATGGATCAAGGCCAATGATAAGGCAAAGGTCTACATGCTGGCAAGTATGTCTGACATATTAGCCAAGAAGCATGAGGGCATGATAACCACTAAGGAAATCATGGATTTAGTGTAGGGTATGTTTGGACAACAGTCCACACAGGCCCGGAACAATGCCCTAAGGTACATATTCAACTCGAGGATGCCAGAGGGTACATCTGTTCGGGATCATGTCCTGGACATGATGGTGCACTTTAACACCGCAGAGTCGAATGGTGCTTCCATCGATGAATCGAGTCAGGTCAGCTTCATTCTGGAAACCCTTCCAAATAGTTTCTTACAGTTTAGTTTCTTACCTCCCTTCTGAATGAACTCCAGACCTTTCAATTTTTGATGAAAATTCAGGGATCGAAAGGTGAGGCAAATGTTGCCAGTAGGAGTTATTATAGAGGTTCGACCTCTGGATCAAAAACAGTGGTTTCATCTTCTTCTAACCTGAAAGGGAAGAAGAAGAACATGATGAAGAAGGTTGGTAAAGGGAAACGAACTGACAAAACTGCCGCCCAAAAGGGTAAGAAAGTCAAAGAAGTTGCTGACAAAGGAAAGTGTTTCCACTGCAATGAAGACGGGCATTGGAAACGGAACTGTCTGAAGTACATTACAGAAAAGAAGAAGGAAGGTAAATATGATTTACTTTGCTTACAAGCTTGTTTAGTGGATAATGATAAAACTACTTGGATACTTGATTCAGGCGCCACTATTCATGTTTGTTCTTCTTTTCAAGGAATTGATTCTGGCGGCAAAGAACTGAAAAGGAGAGATAACGCTCGGGTTGGAAATGAAGAAGTCGTCTCAACCAGTAGCAGTGAGAGTACGATGAAGCTTTACTTTGACAAGAAATATATGTATTTTTGCCTTATAGAACAATGTATTTTGACAAGAAATATATGTACTTTGACAAGAAATATATGTATTTTTACTAGAAATATATGTATTAGTGATACAAGGGTTTACTAGAAACCTTATTTCAATTTCTTGCCTTATAGAACAATGTATTTTTGTTTCTTTCTCAATGAATAAAGTGTTTATTTTGAAGAAAGATGTGGAAATATGTTCAGCTTCATTAGAAAATGGGTTGTATGTTTTAAGGCCTAATTCAGTCAAAATGGTTTTGAACACTGAATTATTTAAAACTGCAAACACACAAACTAAGAAACGTAAAATTTCTGCTAAAGAAAATGCTCATCTTTGGCATCTTAGATTGGGTCATATTAATCTCAATAGGGTTGAGAGATTGGTAAAGAATGGACTTCTAAATGAGTTAGAAGAAAATACTTTACCTGTATATGAATCATGCATCGAAGGCAAAATGACTAAAAGACCTTTTAGTGGAAAAGGTTATGGAGCCAAAGAACCTCTTGAGTTTATACATTCAAACCTTTGTGGTCCGATGAGTGTTAAAGCCAGAGGAGGTTATGAATATTTCATCTCCTTTGTAGATGACTATTTTAGATTTGGGCATATTTACCTAATACAACATAAGTCTGAAGCACTTGAAAAGTTCAAGGAATTAAGGACTGAAGTTGAAAATCAATTGGGTAAAACAATTAAAACGTTTCGATCAGATCGAAGTGGAGAGTACATGGATTTAAAATTCCAGAACTATATGATAGAACATGGAATTACATCCCAACTCTCGACTTCCGGTACGCCACAACAAAACGGTGTATCAGAAAGGAGAAATAGAACCTTGTTGGACATGGTTCGATCAATGATGAGTTATGCTCATCTCCCTAGTTCATTTTGGGGTTACGCTGTAGAAACTGCGGTATACATTTTGAACAATGTGCCCTCAAAAAGTGTTTCTGAAACACCTTTTGAACTCTGGAAAGAACGTAAAGGTAGTTTATGTCATTTCAGAATTTGGGGTTGTCCAACACATGTGCTTGTGACAAATCCAAAGAAGTTGGATTCACGTTCAAAATTGTGCCTATTCGTAGGCTACTCAAAAGAAACAATAGGCGGTTTATTTTATGATCCTAAGGAAGATAAGGTTTTTGTATCGACAAATGCCACTTTCTTAGAGGAGGACCACATAAGGGACCACAAACCAAGAAGTAAACTTGTGTTGAGTGAGTTAGACGGAATAATAGCAAAGGTTGCTAATAAAACTAGTACGTCAACAAAAGTTGTTGATACTAACTTGTCTAGTCAAGAGAGTCCATCTCAAGAGTTGAGTATGCCTCGACGTATTGGCATGGTTATAACGCAACCTGACCGTTACATGGGTTTATCTGAAACCCAAGTTGTTATACCAGATGACGACTGTGAGGATCCATCGACTTATAATCAAGCGATGGTTGACAAAGACAAAGACAAATGGGTCATAGCCATGGACCAAGAAATGTAGTCTATGCATTTCAATTCTATTTGGGATCTTGTAGATAAACTTGATGGGGTAAAACCTATAGGTTGTATGTGGATCTACAAGAGAAAGTGTGGTGTAGATGGGAAGGTGCAAACCTTTAAAGCTAGACTAGTAGCAAAGGGTTATACCAAGGTTGAAGGGGTTGACTATGAGGAAACCTTTTCACCTGTTGCTATGGTAAAGTCTATCAGTATCCTACTTGCCATTGTCGCATATTATGACTATGGGGTATGGCAAATGGATGTCAAAACAACCTTTTTGAATGGCAACCTTGACGAGAACATCTACATGGACCAACCCAAAGGGTTCATTGAACCAGGACAAGAGCAAAAGGTTTGCATGCTTAAAAGGTTCATCTATGGACTGAAACAAGCCTCTAGGTCCTGGAATATAAGACTTGATGAGGCAATCAAATCTTATGGTTTTGACCAGAATGATGATGAACCTTGTGTCTACAAGAAAATCATCAATAGTTCTGTCGCATTCCTAGTTCTATATGTGGATGATATCCTACTCATTGGGAATGATGTAGGATATCTTACTGACATTAAGAATTGGCTAGCTACGCAATTCCAAATGAAAGATTTGGGTTATGCACAGTTTGTTCTTGGGATCCAGATTGTCTAAAACCGTAAGAATAAAACACTAGCCTTGTCTCAAACATCTTACATAGACAAAGTGTTGTCGAGGTTTAAGATGCAAGACTCCAAAAAGGGTTTATTGCCTTTTAGACATGGAGTCTGTTTGTCTAAGGAACAGTGTCCTAAGACACCTCAAGGAGTTGAGGATATGAGATGGATTCCTTATGCATCAGCTGTTGGGAGCCTTATGTATGCCATGTTGTGTACTAGGCCAGACATCTGTTTTGTAGTAGGAATGGTCAGTAGGTATCAATCCAATCCAGGAATTGAACACTGGACAACAGTTAAAACAATCCTTAAGTATCTACGGAGAACAAGGAACTACATGCTTGTGTATGGGGCTAAGGATTTGATCCTTACAGGATACACGGATTCTGACTTTCAGACTGATAAAGATTCTCGAAAATCTACATCAGGGTCAGTATTTACTCTTAACGGAGGAGTTGTAGCATGGCGAAGCGTCAAGTAAGGATGCACCGCTGATTCCACCATGGAGGTCGAATATGTAGCAGCTTGTGAAGCAGCTAAAGAGGTTGTTTGGTTAAGGAAATTCATGCTAAATTTGGAAGTTGTTTCAAATATGACTTTGCCCATCACGTTGTATTGCGATAAAAGTGGTGCAGTGGCAAATTCGAGAGAACCCCGAAGTCACAAGAGGGAAAAGCACATTGAGCGAAAATATCATCTCATCCGGGAGATCATGCATCGAGGAGACGTGATTGTCACGAGCATAGCCTCAGAGCACAACGTTGTTGATCCTTTTACAAAGGCTCTCACGGCTAAAGTATTTGAGAGTCACCTAGAAGGTCTAGGTTTACAAGTCTTCCCCAACTAGGGCAAGTGGGAGTATATTGTACAAAGGGTTTAAATGCCCTAGTTTATTGTATTTACATTACTGTAATGTTTTAATACTCCACAAGCTTTAGGTCAAGTGGGATATTGTTGGGATTTGTGCCCTAAACTTATGTAATTTTGATCAAATAAATAAATAGTGATTTGTTTTGATAAAATTATATTCTTGCTTTATAAATCCAATAAACTAAGCTCCAAGGTTATAATGTATCTTGAACATTAGTGTAGTAGACACTATTTGGATTATGTTCAAGAGTATAACCTAAATGGTATATGGTATAAGCATAAGGTTGGAAACCTTATTCTGGTAACACCATTGATGCGGCTCACTTTGTAATTAGTACAAATGGAGTAATCCAACTCATTCATGTGGTTGACATGTGAGTGGGGGCATCCTGTATGAAGAGTTCATACAAGATCGGACTGCAAATTATTAGTCTAACCAGTATAACGCTGTTAATAGGGTAAGACTGATAATTTATAGATGGTCATTAGTGACTCGACCTGAATCCTGAGCAAGTTAAGAACTCCTGCTTATAGGGGTTTGTCCTTAGACTAGTATGGGTGAGAGTGGCACAGTGGCCGACTCAATAAGCCTACCTTCTCGTGACGAGAACCTCGTAGGTAGTGAGGACTTAATCTGCAAGATGGAATTCACTCATTCCGACACTAAGGAATTAGATAGGTTGTTCCCTTAAGAACTGACTCCAGGTCTTGAACAATGGGGCCCCGGCCTCTAAGAGTGTATGAGTCTATGGTAGGACCATAGGCTTGTTGTTCATTAGAGAATCAGTAGTGCTTAAGGAACAAAGAGGTAATCACAGGGATAAAACGGTAATTTGACCCAGCCGTGATTCTGAACAACCTGTGAAGAGTCGACTCATGGGTAATGATTATATCAGTGGACACAATACAATCTACAATGAGGAGAGTGCAGCTACAAGTCTATAGTGGAGTGACTTGTAGTTAATGAATATTGATTAACTGGATCAAAGAGTTTGATCAGTTAATCTCACATCATTGGAGCTCATGAACTGTAGGTCCCTTAGGTCCATCTGTTAGCTCAACATGGTTATATTTAGGGTATAAAGTTAGGAATGAAATTAAAGTGTTCAATTTCATATATGAGATGGTATATCAGTTATATGTGATATAATTGATATAATATATAGTTTTAATGTGAATTAGATTCAGATATTAACTATATACTAATGAGAGAATGAAAGAGGGATAGGATGGTATTTTCCACCTTATTTCCCGATATATAGGTTCATGAGATGCAATTTTGAAAAAAAAGGCTTGGAAAACCCTAGTGTGTCATCTTGTTGTGTTGTTGGAAAGGTTCCACAAACACATTCTCTCACAACCTCCACATCTCACCCTAAAAGGAACACACCTTCCTCCCTCACCTAGAGAACAACGAAGAAGATCCGGTGGTAGTGTCCGTGATCGCTCGGATTCGTGTTGGTGAGATCGTGATCGTGGGAGAAGAAGCACTTGAAGAAAAGTTCTTCAAAGCTATAATTCTTATTGTTCATCTTGTTATTATATGCTTAATCTAGTTAGAATTGTTCTTGATTGTAATTCATGTAACGAAATTAAGAACGCGTGATTCACAATCGCTTCTGCTGCGGGATTAGATTCCCTTCAGTTGAGAACAGATTATCTACGGGTTTAGTATGCAACAATAAAGAAATCCTCCAGCATATAGTAAAATATTTTGCTGTTAAGTATCATGCACCATATGAGGTTGTGGAATCAACACCTACGTAGTGGGTGGTACGATACAAAAAGTGAAAAAATGGATGTAGATGGCGACTTCATGCCTCCAAGAAAAGGTCTCATGGGTTTTTTGAAATTACCAAGTACATTGAGCAACTTACTTATTTTTATTCATATATCAATCAAAGTCATGTGCAACTTGATTCATCGATAATTGCAATTAAATTCTGTGAAATGGTGAAAATTAACCGTTTAGCATCCCAATTCCCAGGGTTAGCAACCCAGTTCTCAGGGTTAAATGATGATGCAAATGATGTTGTTGTAACGAGGTATGTCAAGCATATATATTGCAGCTATTTGGGGGAAGTCTCTTCTGCGATAAATCTAGAGATAAAGTGCATTTAATTTTTCTCCCACTCCTACGAGACTTTGAGATTGTTGGAAGATATTCTTGGGATGGGGTTTGCTTGGCATGGTTATACAGGCAACTATGTAATGCTAGTCGGTTGGATGCACGTGATATTGTCAGACTTGTAATACTTCTTCAGTTGTGTGGTTGGGAACGATTTTCCACGATGGCTCCTCAGCATCGGCATATGAATGATGCTAGACAAGTGGGGCGGCTACTTGGTTCTCGGTATGATTTTCAAAATTTAATTTTTATAATATAAAATGTTTGAAATTTAATTTTTAATGCTAAATTTTTAATTTGTAGGTGGAGATACCAATTCTGTGTTACAGGATCAGCCACACATGTGATCAGACAATATAGATACATGTTTGATCTCCTTAAACCCAACCTGGTACGAATGCCATAATTAAATTTCTTTTCGTTTATTTTACAAGTCACTAATCAACTACAATTTGGTATTCTCGGGTGATTTGGGAGTCATACAACAATGTCATGGACACATTACCACAATATTGTAGAAATGGTCATGACATGTGGCGTTCGGTGACTCCACTCGTATGCTTCCATATTTTAGAATGACACCTACCCAATCGAGTGATGAGACAATTTTGGATGAAACAATGTATCCCAGAGGTGTGTAATACGGACCCAAACCTGCATGTTATTGAACTCCGACATCAAGATTGGGTGATTGTGTTGGCATCGTACGTGGAATAGTGGCATTTGCGCAGACAACACGTAAGAGAAGCTCCACCAGTTGATGCCTTTAGAGATACCACCCTAGACTATGTAAATTGGTATCATAATATTACTAGGCGTTACATCACTTGTGAGGGAGCATCCTATGGGCAAGCGGTACAAGTTACATTTATTTTTTTAAATATATCTACTTTAAATTTTCAATAAATATTGGCTATTCTTTTTCTTGAAACTTGAAGAGGTCATGCTTTAGACAGATTCGAGATCTCTCACAGAATATAAAAATACTTCATCTACGTGATGCTGGAGAAAGCAATTTGGATAATCTACATAACATGTACATCATTCCTACTGCTTCTACTCCTGGTCTTCGACATAGAAGACGTGCTCAATAGGAGGATATTGAAGAAGAGGAGCTACCCAGACCTGTGTCGGATGAGGTTGACTACAATGTCGGTGCACATTCTTTTGATGTTGGACAATTTATTTTCACTCCGATGATGATGATCCCCACACTTGGTTTGAGATATCTTCATACTCTAGGCACACATGATTCTGAGGCAGGTCCCTAATTATCACACGGTGTCGTGTGTGGCCGAGATGATGATGATGATCCATCTTCACATGAGGAAGAATTAGATAAACCACCGGTGCAACAAGAGGAAGCCCCGAGGGGTCGTCGTCGACAACCCCCTCGTAATAGACGACGTCCACCTTGTGGCACACACTGAATTTGGATATGTTTAATCAATTTGTAAACTTTAACTTTTCATTTCGTACTGATGCTTGCCAATTTCTCATCATAATTATGAAGTTTATTTTTAAGCAATTTGCTAAATTTTTACAACTTTGAAATTTATTCAACACTTATAAGAAAAAATTTAAAAAAAAAAATAATCAGTGAAGGTTCTTTTCCACTCAAAGGTTGTCTCTTCAAGAGACATCCTACCTCTACATACACAAAGGTCGTCTCTTGAAAAGACAACCTCCTACCACGTAACGCAGGTCGTCTAAGAGACGACCTAGCAATATTTTTAAATAAAAGTTTCAAAACTACAATATTTTTCAAATAAGTTTTACAACTTGCAATATTAAAAAAATGTCCTATAATTGCATTATTATGATCTATTATTAATAAAATAATAAAAATAAATTTTAAAAAAGTAATTGATTAATATTTTTTAATGAAAAAATTAATGGTTAATGGATCACAAATAACTCATGAATAATTAATTATAATGATTATCTTTACCCTAAATTAATAGTATTTGTAATTGATTGATTAAATATAATATTAATTAGTGATTTAGTATTTTCATAATGAATTTTATAATGAATGTTTATGCTTGTTTTATGAAATTAATCCTAAAAATATTATTTTATTAACTAATCAAAATTAATGTCAACTAATAAAAGTAAATTAATTAATTATAAATATTTTTCATTAAATAATTAATTATGATTATTGAAAATAAAAAATATATATTTAAATATTAATAAAGAAGAGAGAGAGAAAGAGAGAGATGGATGAGTATAAAGAAAACTAATCATTCTTCAAGTGTCTAGAAAACCCATCCATCATGAGAAAAAATTGTGCATGAAAAATGATGTCATGCCCATCTTACAAACCTTGTTCCAAACAAGGAGATCTAAACTCCTTATCCATTCCCATCCTCAAAACCTTACACCAAACGACCCCTTTGTGATTTATGAAATGGATGAAATTGAAAATTTGGTGAAATTTGATATAACTAAATTTAAAAGGCAAATTTTATTTTTTTCTCCCATAATTGTAGATTGACCGACTTCCAATGAAGAACGTTGAATAAAAATATATGTTTAGTGAGATTTGGCAACTTGGAGGTTGGACAGTAAATGCAATTATAAAACAAAATGGCAATGTTTAAAATGCTGGAAATATCGAAAATATCGAAGTCTCAACTTCATGAAAATGTCAGATAAAAACATTGACAAAATGTCGATGTCTATGCGATATGAACCACCAGAGCATCAAATTGTTATTTTATAATTTTTATATAATTCTATCATTTTTTTTCAATTTTATCCTTTTTATGACATTTTAAGTAGGGGTATTTTTGTCATTTGTTATGATTATTGATATGGTATTTAGGGTTTGGGAAGCTATTTAAAGTTTGGCCATTAGGTTGTACATAGTTTTTGTTTTGAATGAAATGGTAGTGATCTACATTGATAGTCATGAGTCTCGCCACTTTGCAATTCTTGTTGTTCAAACCTTGAGTAGGGATTTGTTCTCTTTACCTCTTAGTCTTCGATCATCAAGGTAATCCTTATCCAATCCTTCCCTTAGGATTGAGATTGAATTGAATTAGGGGTTTTAATGTTTGAGAATTAGGAGTTCAAATAACCAAGGGGTTTCTAAATCCAATTCACTAGGGTTTTCTTATCATTTGGTATCAGAGTTTTAGCTCTAGATCGGATCTATCCTTCTTTTGTTTGTTTTTTTTTTTTTCCCATCTATATTCTGAATTTTTGTTTCCTAAATTATTGTCTCCTTTATTAAAAAAAAAAAATTACTTGCAATTTGATCCATGCACTTCATCTTTCTAAACAAATAATTGTTTAAGATATTCATGCATAATCTTTTGAAGCAATTATATTTTAGTTGATCACATTTAAAGAAAACTTTAACCATAAGCCTTTTTATTCAAAATTCAGAGAGTAGATTCCAAAAGTATACCTATTTTTCTTAAAAAATTGTTCTTTGAAAATTTTTCTGCTGCACATCTCCAGAATTTTGCTGAGTTTGTCTATTTTTAGTTTAGTGTTCAGGACTGTAAATCGATCGATTCCACTGCCTAAAATGAATCAAATCGAATTAATTTTGAATAAAATAATTAATTTTGGAAAAGGTTGAAGGAACATAGAAGAAAAATTTGTTTGTGTTCATATTGTTCAAATCTGGAAAATCTAGAAACTCGTATCTATCTGATTTGAATACTTTTTACAGAGATCAAACGATCATATTTTGAGGCCAAATTTCATACACTCATTCTTTTACGAGTCAAAAAGAAACTCAAAAATATTTGCTCAAAGAACCAGACCGAAAGATACTGAACCGACCAAATTAATTCAGTTCTACAGAAGCCCGATTTCTTTTATGCAGCAACTTTTCTTTCTTAGCTTTTTTTAATCCAAACTTCTTTTTTTTTTAAGCCCAATTTTTGTTTACGTGATTTTGATACACTTATATTTGAGTGTATTAAATTTCACTTAATTTCAAGACCCCTAACTATTTTTACCAAATTTACTAATCTACCCCTGTCATAAACCATAGCCCCTATAGTTTTTGAAATTATGATTAAAGAAGGTATTTTTGTTACTTATGGTTATTTTGTGAATTTGTGCATAAACTCTTGCTTGTTTGCCTCTCTTATCTTAATTCCAAACAATTGCAAGTAGTTTTAGTACTTAAAAAAAAATTGTTTAGTTGTTTGTCTTTATTTGTTCATCTTACATAATTTCTTAAATCTTGAATCTTAAATTCTTGATTCTAGATATCTTGTTTTTGTTATTTCCTTCCCTAGTCTGTTGGAACTTGAACTTTAGGTTCTTGGTTCTTAGTTTTCTTATTTTTGTTGGTTTTACATGTTTTTTTACTTGAGTGTCAATATTTCACATCAATCTCGCTTTTGTGTTCAAGGCTTACTCCTTAAGTATGTGATATTTCAAAATCTTAGCAACCTATTTTCTATTTTGAGAGTTCATATTTGTGAGGGAGTGCTACATCTTCGAGGGTAAACACGACTGACCATTCGTTTGTCTGAGTGAAACATGTGAGAGAGTGATTGTGAGGTCCACTTTGCTTTTACTTGTTTTTATTTTGCAGCCATGTACCAACTAAGGAGACGTGTTGAAAATCGAAGTAAAGATGTAACACTTAGAGAGGCTATACAGGAAGAATTGGTTGAACTTTGTCATTTGATAAGAAAGTATGCTAGAGAACTCATCCAAGAATGGAGTTTGTTTTACCAAGACTCGAGAAGGAAAAACTGTTGGACTTTATATAACAAAAGTGTGAAAGGAAGTGTTGATTTGAAACATCAAATTCAATTGATGTTGATGTTACTTAACTTTAAATTCAAAAGTTTTAAAATGGTTTGAAACATCCAAATTTGTTGATGTTTCTTATACAAATTTAACTTAAAAAGTTAAGTTTGTGAGTTTTGTTTGAATTTCAACAAGTAACTACACAATTGAGTTACTTTTAATTTATGTTTCATTTTATTCATATTAATTTGATTTTAGAGAGTTACTAAGTTGCTAGCCTATATATAGCAACTTGTTTCTTCATTTCAAGTATCTCATTCCATTTTGGAGTATCCTCATTCCAATTGAAGAGTTTCTCTCCTTTCTTTCTTCTCTTTGATCTTGAGTCAAGTTGAGAGCAAGTATCCAAGAGTTCTGTCAGATCCGAGTAGTTCGAGGTTGTCGTTCTATCGAAGTCAGTCGTTGTATCCTGTTGAGACGATCGTTGTAGTCTGATTGCAACTCGCATAGAGCGAATAATTGTCTTCAAAATAATGCTTAGTAAGTGTGCCTCAACTATTTACCATACTTTGTTCTTGAGTTTTGATTTGTTGTTATATATAATATTTGCACAATTACTTACTATTGTAACAGCTTGTAGCCAGTTAAGTTGTAATCAATTTTCTAGTGTTACTTAGTTTTATACATAACAAAGTACAATATTATCCAACAATCTGAAAACAATTACCAAAATGGTTGCAAACTCCTCCACTAATGGTGTTGCTCCTACAATGATTGGATTGACCATCTTCAAAACTCATGCTGAAAACCAGAGAAATTCAATGGAGAAAACTTCAAGAGATGGCAACAGAAGATGATCTTCTACCTCACAACGTTGAACCTTGCTCACATCTTGAAGGAAGAATGTCCATATTCCCACTAGAAGTTGTCACTTCTGAAACTGAAGTTGCCAAGCAAGCATGGATGCATTCAGACTTCTTGTGTCGCAACTATATACTAAGTGGTCTTGAAGATACCTTGTATAATGTCTAGTGCAATGCTATAATACATCAAGAAAATTGTGGGAGGCATTAGAGAAGTATAAGCTGGAAGATGTTGGTACTAAGAAATTCCTTGTAGGAAAATTCTTAGATTATTAAATGGTTGATGCCAAATTGGTATTCAATCAGATGGAAGATTTGTAAATTATGATTAGTGATTTTCAAAGTGAAGGATTGGACATCAGTGAACCATTCCAAGTTGCTGCTGTGATTGAGAAGTTGTCTCTGATGGAGATCTAATCCTCTTGAGCAGCAGAAACGAGTTTGGAATCGTAATTGCAAGCTTATTTTGGTTGAAAAGCAAAAACCAATACATTGATGAAAAACAGAATAAACATGCATTTCTAATCTAATTAGACATGGAGATTAATCATGCAAACATACTATGTTTAACAATTAAACTAAAAGGAAGAAAGAGGTTACCTTTGTAGATTCGCAGCAACTCTTTGCTCCAAAAGAATTCAGCAACTCAGCAGAACAACAGGACTTCTCTGTTTTTACATAACACTACCAACAGGAAAACCTCCTATGGCTCTGAGTATCTACTTAGATCTTCCTTGGTGGGAAGGATCCAACAATTGGAACAATTTGGGAATTGAGAGAGAGAGAATTCTTCTGTGTGTTTCAATTCAATCAATCGATGGGTCGATTGTCTCTACCCTTCTCACCAGGAGAAGGACATCATTCAGTGGGTAACTCCCCACTCCCTATCGAGGGGGAGTTGGGGAGTAGTGGGAACGTGTCATCATGACACGTTCTCTAATTAATTAATAAAATAATTAATTAACGATTAATTAATTACATTAAATTAAATCACATTTAATTCAAATATAATATTAATTAAATGATTAAATCATATTTAATCATTTTACCCTTTATCCTATAGTTTAATGTACATCTCATGCACATTAAGATTTAACATATAGTTTACAAATATGAATCACATTCACATTTGAATTTAACATTTGAACTCTTTCAAATATTTAATTCTCTCATATATTTTAATATGAATCATATTCACATTAAATTTATAATATATAGTTCCAAAACTATATATTATATCGTATCTAGATACATTAAATTTATTCCCTAATGAATTTGAACATTTCAAACTCAAATGATCTAAGAACCCTTTACGAGCTAGAAGGTGGACCAAATGGACCTACAGATCAGAAGCTCCAACGATACGAGATTGCTCGATTAATCTCATTAACCTCCCAATCAACATTTGTTAACTGCGGGAACACTCTACTAAAGTCCCGCAGATGCACTCTTCTCACTGCAGATATATTTCTTTGTCCACGGATATTTACCAATAACAGCAAGTCAGTCCTTTACGAATGTTCGTAACACCAGCTGGGTCAAATTACCGTTTTACCCCTAGGTTACATCTTGTACCTTAAGTACCAGTGCTCCTCTAATGAACAATTTGTTTGTGGTCCTACCAACAAACAGTGTCCCTCTCGGACCAATGAGAGGGTCTGGCCCTTTGCTCAAGTCCCGGAGACACCACTTAAGGGAACATTCCTCTACTTACCCTAATAAGCGAAAAGGAGTGAATTCCATCTTGCAAGGCTAAGTCCCCAGCTGCTCACTCGGTCTTGTCCCCAAGAAGGTAGGCATATTGAGTCGACGAATCTGGTCACTCTCACCCATACTAGTCAAAGGACAATCCCTCGCAAACAAGGAGTTCGTAACCTGCTCAGGATTGAGATCAAGTTGCCTAGGTCATCCTAGTGAAATAGAAACCTAATTGGTTAACGGAGTTACATCTAGAGGTTACTATTTTGTGGTCCGGTCTTATGTAATCTCATTACATATCATATCCCCACTCACATGTCATCTACACGAACACGTTAGGATCACAGTGTTTGTATCATATACAAAGTGGGTCACATCCATAGTTTTACTTGGGTAAGGTACCCAAACCTTATCCCCTAACTATAGACCCTTTAGGTTGTATCTCGAACCGAGATCATTTATATGTACACTACATTCAGTAAACGATACATTTAACAACCTTGGATGTTTAGTTTATTGGATTTAGGGTCAAAACAAAGGCAATATCGTAAATAACGAATAATAACACTTTATTGAAGTAATAACAATTTATTACAATAATTAAAACATAATACAAACTACGAGTTTTAGGGCACAAACCCCAACAAACTCCCACTTGAAGTAAAACTCTAGTGGGGTACATCATAATCTAAAACAGTGGTTACAGAGATAGAAATACAATAAACTAGCCATATACCCCATTATATATCTCCCACTTGTCCTAGATTAGCCTATGTACATGTCTCGTAGGCCTAGACTCTCTAGATGACCCTCAAACACTTTAGCCGTGAGAGTCTTTGTAAATGGATCAGCAATATTATGCTCCTAAGCAATCTTCGTGACTGTCACATCTTCTCATTGCACTATTTCTCGTATCAGGTGATACTTCATCTCGATGTGCTTGCCTCGCTTATGGTTGCGAGGTTCCTTCGAATTGGCTACCACACTACTGTTGTCACAGTATAAGGTGATAGGAAATTCCAGATTTGGAACGACTTCCAAATCAGTAAGGAATTTCCTTAGCCAAACAGCCTCCTTAGTTGCTTCACAAGCAGCGACATACTCAACCTCCATCGTGGAGTCAGCGATGCATCCTTGCTTGATGCTTCGCCATACTATAGCTCCCCCGTTAAGGGTGAAAACTGATCCCAATGTGGATTTCCGAGAATCATTCTCGGTCTCAAAATCATAATCAGTGTATCCAGTAAGGATCAAATCCTTAGTCTCATACACAAGCATATAGTCCATCGTTCTCCTAAGATACTTGAGGATATTTTTAACTGTTGTCCAGTGGTCTAACCCTGGATTGGATTGGTATCTACTGACTATTCCTACTACATAGCAAATGTCTGGCCTCGTGCACAGCATAGCATACATTAAGCTACCTACTGCAGAGGCATAGAGAATACGTCTCATATCCTCAACTTCTTGAGGTGTCTTAGGACACTGTTCCTTAGACAGATGAACTTCATGCCTGAAGGGTAATAAGCCCTTCTTAGAATTCTGCATCGAATATCGGGACAACATTTTGTCGATATAAGAGGCTTGAAACAGTGCTAACGACTTGTTCTTTCAATTCCTGAAGATCTGAATCCCAAGAACATATTGCGCCTCTCCCAAATCATTCATTTGGAATTGGGTTGCCAGCCAATTCTTTATGTCAGTAAGGTATCCTACATCATTCCCAATGAGTAGGATATCATCCACAAAAGCACTAAGAAAGCTACTTTGTCGTTGATGATCCTCTTGTAAACACAAGGCTCATCAACGTTTTGGTCAAAACCATAAGACTTGATCGCAACATCAAATCTTATATTCCAAGATCTGGATGCTTGTTTCAACCCATAAATGGATCGATTGAGTTTGCAAACTTTTTACTCCTGACCTTGGGTTATGAACCCTTCGGGTTGAGACATATAGATGCTCTCGTCAAGATTACCATTCAAAAAGGCAGTCTTGACGTCCATTTGTCAGATTTCATAATCATAAAACGCGGGTATAGACAAGAGTATCCTTATAGACTTCAGCATAGCAACCGGGGAAAAAGTTTCTTCATAGTCAACTCATTCCCTTTGGGTAAAACCCTTTGCTACAAGTCTAGCTTTAAAGATCTATATCTTTCCGGTTGCATCTCTCTTTCTCTTATAGGTCCATTTACACCCTATGGGTCTAACCCCTTCAGGTTGATCTACAAGTTCTCATACTGAATTGAAGTTCATTGACTTCATTTCAAGGTCCATGGCTTTGATCCATTGGTCCTTGTCTACGTCATTCATTGCCTGTTTATAAGACAATGGATCTTCTACGTCGTCATCAGGTATGACGACTTGAGTTTCAGCTAAACCCAAGTAGCGGTCAGGTTGGGAAACAACCCTGCACTGCGTCGAGGCATTCCCAACGGTTGAGAAGGACGAGACTGACTTGAGGTGTTGGCTTCTCCATCAACTTTTGATGAAGGTCCAGCTTGATCAACAACTCTTGTTGGTTCATCTGTAGCTTCATTTAGCACTAATTTACAACGCGGTATGTGGTTCCTCATGTGATCTTCCTCCAAAAAAGTGGCGTTTGTCGATACAATCACCTTGTTTTCTTGTGGGTCGTAGAAAAGACCGCCTCTCGTTTCTTTGGGATAGCCAACAAATTGGCATAATCTTGAACAAGGTTCCATTTCTTTGGGTTTGTCATTAGCACGTGTGCCGGACGACCCCAAATCCTGAAGTGTTGTAAACTAGGTTTACGCCCCTTCCACAATTCAAAAGGTTTTTCTGAAACACTCTTTGATGGAATAGTGTTCAAGATTTGAATCTAGCCTCTCTCTGCGTATCCCCAAACGAGGCGAGCAATTGAGCATAGCTCATCATAGAACGAACCATGTCCAACAAGGTTCTATTTCTCCTTTCTGACACACCATTTTGTTGTGGTGTATTAGGTGTTGAGAGTTGAGATTTAATTTCATATTCTATCATATAGTCCTGGAATCTCAAATCCATATACTCTCCACCTCGATCGGATCAAAGTGTTTTAATGGTTTTCTCTAATGCATTCTCTACTTCAGCCTTATACTCTTTGAACTTTTCAAGAGCCTCAGACTTGTGATGCATTAGGTATAGATAACCATACCTCGAATAATCATCTATGAAAGAGATGAAATATTCGTACCCTCCTCGAGCTTTTACATTCACCAGACCACAAAGATGCGAATGTATAAGTTCTAAGGGTTCTATGGCTCTGTAACCTTTTCCAGTAAAAGGTCGTTTAGTCATTTTACCTTCCAAGCATGATTCGCAAGGAGGTAAAGAATCATCTTCTAACTTGTTTAGAAGTCCATTCTTAGATAATCTCTCAATCCGGTTGAGATTTATATGATCAAGTCTAAGATGCCATAGATAGGTATTATTTTGAGAAATTATTTGCCTTTTACTTTGAGTATTAGCAGTTTTAAACATCTCATGATTCAAAATTGCTTTAGTTCTATTTGGTTTGAGCACATACAAGCCGTTTTCTAATTTAGCAGAACAAACATTGACACCCTTTTTCAAAATGAACGCTTCATTATAAGAAAAGGAAATATAATATCCAAGTTCTATTAAACAAGAGATAGAAATTAAGTTCCTCTTAATTTTAGGAACTATGTACAGATTTTCTAAAAATAAAAATCTATCTCTAAAAAATAGCTTGGCATCTCCCACTGTACGAGCTGAGACGACGTCTCCCGTTCCGACCCTGAGCGTCATCTCACCCTCTTCGAGCTCCTTGAAGGACTAGTTTCCTGATGAAGGGAATCGAAGTCCCGCAGCAAAAGTGATTGCGAAACGCGCGCTCTTGATTTAGTTACAACGATAAATTCAAGAACAAATAAAACTAGATTAAGCATATAAAACAGTATGGACAGCAAGAAATTACCTTTGAAGAATCTTTCTTCGAGTGCTCCACTCTCCCACGATCACGATCTCAGCAACAGGAACTCTGATGTATGAAGACACGACCACCGGATCTTCTCCGTTGTTCTCTAGGTGAGGGAGGAAGGTGGGTTCCCTTTAGGAGAGATGAGGTATTTTGAGAGAGATGTGTGTTTTGGAACTCTTCCAACAACACAACAAGAGAACTTGTAAAATTGCTTAACCTAGTTGCATCTCATGCAACCATATATATAGGGAAATAGGATGTAAATGACCATCCTACCCCTCCTTTAATCTCTCTTTAGTATATAGTTTATATATGAATCTTATTCACATTAAAACTATATATTATATCAATTATATCATAATTGATATAACACCTCATATGTGAAATTGAACACTTCAATTTCACTCCTAACTTTATACCCTCAATATTACCATGTTGAGCCAACGGAGGGATCTAATGGACCTACAGTTCATGAGCTCCAATGATGTGAGATTAACTGATCAAACTCTTTGATCCAGTTAATCAATATTCATTAACTACAAGTCACTCCACTATAGACTTGTAGTTGCACTCTCCTCACTGTAGATATTATTGTATCCATTGATATAGTCATTACCCATGAGTCGACCCTTCACAGGTTGTTCGTAATCACAGTTGGTTCAAATTACCGTTTTACCCCTGTGATTACCTCTTTGCTCCTTAAGCACCACTGATCCTCTAATGAACAACAAGTCTAAGGTCCTACCTTAGACTCATACCCTCAAAGAAGGTGGGGCCCCGTTGTTCAAGACCTGGAGTCAGTTCTTAAGGGAACAACCTATCTAATTCCTTAGTGTAGGAATGAGTGAATTCTATCTTGCACAGTTAAGTTCCCAGCTAGCTACGAGGTTCTGTCCCTGAGAAGGTAGGCTTATTGAGTCGACTGGCCACAGCCACTCTCACCCATACTAGTCTAAGGACAACCCCCTATAAGCAGGAGTTCTTAACTTGCTCAAGATTCAGGTCGAGTCACTAATGACCATCTATAAATTACTAGTCTTATCCTGTTAACGGTGTTACACTGGTTAGACTAATAATTTGTGATCCAGTCTTGTATGAACTCTTCATACAGGATGCCCCCACTCGCATGTCAACTACATGAATGAGTTGGATTACCTCATTTGTACTAATTACAAAGTGGGTCGCATCCATGGTGTTACCATAATGAGGTTTCCAACCTTATTCTTATACCATAGACCATTTAGGTTATATTCTTGAACTCAACCCAAATAGTGTCCACTACACTAATTTCAAGATAAATGTTATAACCTTGGAGCTTAGTTTATTAGATTTATTAAAGTAAGACTGTAATCTTATCAAAACAAATAACACTTTATTTAATTGATCAAAATTACACAAGTTTAGGGCATAAATCCCAACACCTGAAACATAGAGCAAACGTGATTAGTGGCTCCTGAATCAAGTATCCAGGTAAAATCATCATTTTCCACTAAGCAAGTTTCAAGAACAAGCAAATCTAATTTACCCTTCTTCTCTTTGAGCTCAACAAGGTATTTTGGGCAGTTTCGCTTCCAGTGCTCATCCACGTTGCAGTGGAAACACTTTCCTTTGTCTGCAAGCTTGGCTTTTCCCTTGCCTTTATCAGCAGCAGATGCCTTCCCTTTCCCTCATATCTTCTTCTTTTGGGTCTTCTTAAGCCCAGAAGATGAACCACAGGATTTAGTCCCAGAGGATGAACCCTTCTGGAACCTTCTGGAATGGGCAAATAGATTTACCTCTCCATCAGCCTGTCCCTTATTCTTCATAAGAGACTGGAAAGTTTGTAGTTCATTAAATAGAGTAGTCAAGTTATACTCTATCTTGTTCATCACCGCATTGTTGGGGAATTGTAGGAAACTTTTCAGAAGAGATTCCAGGATGAACGAGACCTGACTTTGCTCGTCAATGACCGCTCCGTTCATCTAAGCCACGTTGAAGTGGACCATCAGATCGAGAACGTGTTCTCTCACCAATGACCCCTCCTTCATACCGGAGTTATAAACGTATTTGAGGGATTCGTGCCAAAGATGTCCAGACGGTTGTCCAAACATATCCTGCAACAAACTCATGATTGCACGAGCTGAGAACGAGCTGAGACCATGCCCTCGTGCTTTTTGGCTAGAACTTCAGAAACACTAGCCAAAATGTAGACCTTGGCCTTATCATTGGCCTTGATCCAAATGATCGTGCGCCTTAATGCATTGAGGCGCGTTGGCGGGGACACGAGGACATTCCTCAGTCAGTACAAACCGAAGGTCGTCAACAACAAGAATCGTATTCAAGTTGGACTTCCACGTAGTAAAGTTCTCACGAGTTAAACGATCGCTTTTTAATAAGGCTATTATTGAGGACGACATGCTGAAAATCCAAAATAATTCTAATTAGTTATGTCTTTTAACCCATTATAAAACCAATCAAATTTAGCAAAAATATTAAGGAACCCTAGTGTTTAAACTAAACCCAGTGTTTAAATTAAACCTTTAATTTTGCAACGATATTTCAAGGGTTTAGAACAAAAGCCTCCGTCAGGCGGTCAGTCATTTCTCCCCTGAATTGAGACTTTATCAGCCAATTCTCACTATTAGAACATCTCATATCCCAATGGTCCTTAGCTACCGTTTGTTTGGTCAAGAACTTGTTAACTAGCTTAACTCATCCCGTAAATGTGACCCTACCATTTTCAGATCCAATAGGTCCGAACCAACAGGCTACTATTAAGAAAGACAACTGTTGGCAAATTACCTAAGAGACCCTATCCATTTCTGGAGTTCGCGGTGTTTCGATCCCTATAGTCAGGCCCTCCATAGGGTTTGGCTGTTCCAGGACAACTTAGCAGGCGAACTATAGAAATCTCACGGTGCAACCTAATGGAGGAGACCGTAGGATACGTTGACACGCGTCCTGCTCCCATTTACTATGGATACTTCCCTCATTCACCTTGGTATTGAACCATGCAAACACTTACCGTAGGGGGATGCCCTATTGACGCCACGTAGCCGAGCATGGAACTCACGGTGTGAACTCTTGAGGACGTGAGAGTAAACTCGATGCGAACATCTCGTTTTCTCCCACTGAAGCTCCTAAGATTAGGGTATAGGTTTAACTTAGTTGGATTTTGGCTAAAAGAATCTATCTAAGTCTATGTCTATTATAACTGTTATAACTAGGTCTTTTAACCTTATGTCTAGGTGAATAAACAATTTAATTACCTAGATATAAAATAGAACTAAGGTTAATTCAACTCAAGCTCTGGGTCAGTTCCTAGGTAGGAGGTGTTAGTTAACAGTCACCAAGTGAAGTACTGACCTTAGATGAACTTCACCAATAGAGTTCCCTTATAACCAAAGTTCTAATGTTCTACTATATTTTAAATTATTTAAAATACTATGTAAAACCAACTTCTAATCCTATTAGAAATTAAAACTTACGTCTAAATTAATTTTAAACAATTTAAAACTAATTTAATTTTACCCAAGTTCTTATGTGTTGCATGCATTTCTTTATTATAAGTTATGGTTTCTAAAACCCCTTTAATTTATAACACTTATACATTTTAATAATTAACATATGACAAATAACTATATTATAAAACCTACAATTATTTTTCAAATTGGAATTATAAAAAAAAAATATTCAACTAATTGAATAATTAAATTACTTAAATAAAATAACAATTATTTTAAGCTACGTAATTTCATGCTCCATGCAACTTATTTTTCACATTTATCTAATTATAACAATTATAAATAAATGCATATGAAAAATAAATCAAATCATGCATTTCTACCATATTTATATAACAATTATACAAATAAAATGCATGAACATGCTTACCCTAAGGTGGAAAAAAATCTAAATGACATTCATAAAGAAATACAGTTGTAAAACCAGAATAATTTGGCCCCTAAAGTGCAAAATAATAAAATTTCTCTAATTTTATTACATAAACTGGTCTAAAATTCCTTGAACCAGGCTCGAACCGCTCGAACCGGATCGAAAACCAACCAAGCTGCCTGAACCGATTTGCAGCTTCTAAAATGGCATCACGGCATTGCAACGTTGATGAGGGCGTTGCAATGTCGGCTTTGTCCGCGCGCGCCTGCTATCGGGATAGCGTAGCAACGCTGAGGGGCAACATTGCAACGCTGCTGACCCCTGGAGCTCCTACGTCGATAGGGAGGTCTGGCATTGCGACGCCGTTCCTTAGCGTTGCAACGCTAATGAACGGTGTTGCAACGCTACTGCTTCGGCAGCAGCTTTCTCCTTCGAACACAGCAGCTTCAAACTTCAATTTCTCTTTCGATTCTCAACCAAAATGCACAAAACTAGTCCCGAACGACTCTTAACTCGATTACAGACTCGAAATTGCACTTAATTGCCCAAAAAAACAGGGGCCTTTACAATAAAATTGATCAAATCAATGAAAAAACTAAGGCCAAATACTCCTAAACAGTTTTACTGCAAACTAAATGCAATTTCCACCAAATCAATGCAATTTTGTTTCAACCAAAACAAATCAAGCATTTCTCTGATACCAATTGTTGGAGATCTAATCCCCTTGAGCAACGAAAACGAGTTTGGAATCGTAATTGCAAGCTTATTTTGGTTGAAAAGTAAATACCAATACATTAATGAAAAACATAATAAACATGCATTTCTAATCTAATTAGACATGGAGATTAATTATGCAAACATACTATATTTAACAATTAAACTAAAAGGAAGAAAGAGGTTACCTTTGTAGATTCCCAACAACTCTTTGCTCCAAAAGAATTCAGCAACTCAGCAGAACAAAAGGACTTGTCTGTTTTTACATAACACTACCAACAGGAAAACCTCCTATGGCTCTGAGTATCTACTTAGATCTTCCTTGGTGGGAAGGATCCAACAATTGGAAGAGTTTGTACAAGACCGGACCAAGAGTTGTTAGACCAATCCAGTAACACCGTTGATAGGATAGGGCTAATAATTCAAACGATGACCAATAATGATTCAACCTGAATCCTGAGCGAGTTGCGAACTCCTGTCTGCCAGGGATTATCCTTGGACTAGTACGGGTGAGAGTGGCCAGAGTTGCCGACTCAATATGCCTACCTTCTTAGGGATGAAACCTTGTAGGGAGTTGAGGACTCAACTTCGCAAGAAGGAATTCACTCGTTCCCGTTCTAGGAAAATTAGATAGGTTGTTCTCTTAAGAGTTGTATCCAGGTCTTGAACAACGGGGCCCCTCCCTCTTATTGGCACGAGAGGGATAATGTTTATGGTCGGATCATAAACTTGTTGTTCATTAGAGGATTAGTGGTGCTTAAGGTACAAGACGTAGTCACAGGGGTAAAGCGGTAATTTGACCAAGTTGTGACTACGAACGACCTGTGAAGGGTTGATTCACGGGCATTGATTAAATCAATGGACACAACTTGTCCTACAGTGAGGAGAGTGCAGCTACGAGTCTTTAGTGGAGTGACTCGTAGTTAACGAATGTTGATTGACGGGATCAATGAGTTTGATTAGTTAATCTCGTATCGTTGGAGCTCATGATCTGTAGGTCTATTAGGTCCCTCGGTTGGCTCAACATGGAATAAATAGAGGGTATAAAGTTTTGGAATGAATTTGAAATGTTCAAGTTCAATGTAGGGATTATATCAATTATATATGATATGATTGATATAATAAATAGTTCAATGTGAATATGATTCATATTAAACTTAATTATGTAGAATTATGGAATTAGGACATAACTTATGGTAGAACTTTGGAGAGATGAAATTGGATTTAATTAAATCTAATTTCTCCACATTATGTGAATATGATTCATATAATAAGGTGTTTGACACCTTATATTATGCATAATATGTGGAGTTAGTGGCAAGATGGGTGGAGAATTTGTCTCCAACCACATTGCCTATAAAAGAATCTTTTTGTATGCATTTTAACTCACTTGAAACATTTGCTAAGTTTTGGAAATCTAGCAAACTAAAGTTCTCTCCAAAATCTCTCTACAAAACATCCCTAATCCAAAAAAGAGTTCCCACCTCTCTCTCTCTCCTAGAGAACAACCGAGAAGTCCTTTTGGTGGTGTTCGAGAATTCGTTGGTAAAGAAGAGGAGTTCGTAGACGACGAGGAATAACTTGAAGAACTGGTCTTCAAAGGTAATCTTCTAAACCATTTATGCTTTCCATTTAGTATGCTTAGCCTAGATTTACTGTTTTTGATCAATTCTATGTCACACGATTAAGTGCATGTGCGATCAATCGCTTCCGCACGGGATTCAATTCCCTTCATATAGCCTATGAAATAAATTATCTGATGGTAACCTAACCTAGTTAACTAGAGATCTCAAGATCTAGGTTCAATAGGCAAACTAGTTGGATAATTTATAGTTGACACACTAAGAAACTTATGGTTTCTTCCCATTTCTATGATGTTGTAGAGTGTGTGATCTGTTGATGTTGAGGTCATGTTGATATCTCATTTACAAGAGGAGTAATGACAGAATACTCTTAATCAATATCACCTATGTGAGAGTAGAAGTCGGGTCGCTTCTATGAGGACTTTTAAAATGGCTTATGTTCTCTAAAGCTCTCATGCATTCGGGATTTTATCCAAGACCAAAATGGACACAAACGTAACGATCTCAAAGATACAAGATGAGTTATGTGTGATGTGTCTTGTCTCAATTTACCAATGAGAATGATAGTTCCAGAGTTGGTCTCACTATTTATTCGGTAAGTTCGATAGATATTCACTAAGGAAGGTTCAAGTCCAGAAGACACATATCCTGATGCATAGCTTATTTGTTTGTTCTCAATGATTTTGTTTTGATTTTCAAACTTCTTTAATGTGGGGGATTGTTGGATTTTATATAACAAAAGTGTGAAAGAAAGTGTTGATTTGAAACATCAAATTCAATTGATGTTAATGTTACTTAACTTTAAATTCAAAAGTTTCAAAATGGTTTGAAACATCCAAATTTGTTGATGTTTCTTATACAAATTTAACTTAAAAAGTTAAGTTTGTGAGTTTTGTTTGAATTTCAACAAGTAACTACACAATTGAGTTACTTTTGATTTATGTTCCATTTTATTCATATTAATTTGATTTTAGAGAGTTACTAAGTTGCTAGCCTATAAATAGCAACTTATTTCTTCATTTGGAGTATCTCATTCCATTTTGGAGTATCCTCATTTCAATTGAAGAGTTCCTCTCACTTTTTTCTTCTCTTTGATCTTGAGTCAAGTTGAGAGCAAGTATCCAAGAGTTCTGTCAGATCCGAGTAGTTTGAGGTTGTCATTCTATCGGAGCCAGTCGTTGTATCATGCTGAGACGATCGTTGTAGTCTGCTTGCAACCCGCGCAGAGCGAATAATTGTCTTCAGGACAGCGCTTAGTAAGTGTGCCTCGACTATTTACCACCCTTTGTTCTTGAGTTTTGATTTGTTGCTATATACAATATTTGCACAATTACTTACTATTATAATAGCTTATAGCCAGTTAAGTTGTAATCAATTTGCTAGTGTTACTTAGTTTTATACACAGCAAAGTATAATATTATCCAATAAAAACTTGCCAAAAAAAACACGATCGACCCACCCAAGAAGAAGAACAAATACATCATCTAAAAGCACAAGAAGAATATTTAAATATAAATATTTCTTAAGATGAAGAAAGAAGAGTCACCGAGAATAAAAAGATACGCATTACTCAGTCAAAATTAGAGAAAGAGAATGAGGAGGTAGGGACCTTAGAAGAAGAGAATGTAAAAGAAGAATTTGGAAGCAATATACAAAGTAATGAAAATGAAGAAGAGGTCAAGGGAGTGAGTCCAATTTTGGGAGTTTGTGAGGATAAGATTAAGAGGTCAAGGAAGTGAGTCCAATTTTGGGAGTTTGTGAGGATAAGATTATCTCCTCAAAACGATTCATCTTGGAGCTTGTACACAATAGAACTCGTTATCTCTTAGGCACACCTAATCTTAGTATATTTATTACTGCTAATTTTGAATTTTTACAGGAAATTGATGCACTAGTGAAGGAGCAATATTTTCCACCTGCGAAGTACAGAACATAGATGTTACTAAAGCTTACTAATGAACTTATCCTTGGTCGAAAGTTTAAGAGGAATCCAAAGAGAGCTAGACCATTGACATCTCATTACTACAAATTTGCTCTCCAAGGTGACAATTTAGATTCGAGGACGAATCCTTCAAAAGAAGGAGATGATGATATGAACCACCAGAGTATCAAATTGTTATTTTCTAATTTTTATATAATTCTATCATTTTTTCAATTTTATCCTTTTTATGACATTTTAAGTATGGGTATTTTTGTCATTTGTTATGATTATTGATATGGTATTTGGGGTTTGAGAAGCTATTTAAAGTTTGGTCATTAGGTTGTACAGAAGGATAGTTTTTGTTTTGAATGAAATGGTAGTGATCTACATTGAGAGTCATGAGTCTCGCCACTTTGCAATTCTTGTTCTAGGGTTGCATTATTGAACATTCAAGTAAGTCTGATCAATTTGCTTGTGGAGTGTTCAAACCTTGAGTAGGGTTTTGTTCTCTTTACCCCTTGGTCTTCGATCATCAAGGTAATCCCTATCTAATATTTCCCTTGGGATTGAGATTGAATTGATTTGGGGTCTTAGTGTTTGAGAATTAGGGGTTCACATAACCAAAGGGTTTCTAATTCCAATTCACTAGGGTTTTCTTATCACTATGGTTATTTTTTAAAAAGTTTTAAAAACAAAAAATTTTAAAAAACATATTTAAATTAGAAAATAAACTTGATGCTGACAGTTGTTATGTTCCTTCGAAAAGTAGAGATGGTGGCTCTCAGATTAATTTAAACAAATAAAAAAAAGGTTGTCCCAACTCACATTGGAACCTAGACCATCACTATAGAATACACTCTCTAGACCACAACTTGGAATGGATGGCTACATAAGTATATGCTCTAGCATCAGTTTCTCACAAGCAAGACCTATAGAATGAGCTCAGATTCATTCATACTGTTTCCAACCTACCTTGCTTTTGAGAGGCCCATCAAGACAAAGTTGTTATTCCTTTATGGGGAACAAACCATGCATAAGACACTCGTTTTTAACTTCCTATCAAAAGTACTCAAAATCGATTTCGCGAGTTCAAGAAGAAAGAATTTTGTGGGGGCCCAAAACCATTACGATATTTGGTTCTTCGATGAGTTCCGCAAATCGACTCACAAAGTTGCATCATAGGTGCAATGCATGAGGGAACTGCCTCATGATGTTAAAAGTACTAGATAGATTTCGAAAAAAATGTCAACTAGAAAAAAAGTATTACAGGGTTTTCAAGAAGAAAAAGAACGTACCCAACGTTATGATTACGAACAGACTGCCCTATTCGGCAGAGAATCACGAGCCTTTCATAACCCAGAAACTCAAATCGAAATCGTCGAAAGCTTTGCTTTTGGCTTCATTTAACTGTAGCTTGACTAAAAATGGCTTGTTCGAAAAATGCTCCAACCTTTTTTTACTCTCTATAGATTCTAGACTAGGTACCTAAGTTAGTAACTAGCATGGGAGCCCTAATACAAAGAGTGTTGAACCTTAATAAAAGCATAAATCTACCCCATGCTCCTTCGGTATGTTCTTTATTTCGTTCTTTTGTGTGCTTTTTGGAATCCAAATTCTTCTTATAGCATCACTCGAAGGGCGGATCCGCGGAGCTACTATAACGTCAATCTCGTTGAAGTAAAAAAAAAACCTATTTTGAGCATGTTCATTTCCTCTCGTACATTCATGATATTGCTTTCACATGGCGCTCCAATAACTCGTGTAACAACTCTCTCTCTTCAAATAGGCTTGAGTTAAAAATATTTACATTATGTTATATTTTGTTACAATTTTCTTTAATATTTCATCAATTTGGTATAAATAGTGATTGGAAATATCAACACAAAAATTTAATACCACGCTGAAGACTGATATAATTCATTTTCATTAACAAAAATGCAATCATACAAAGTTGAAAATTACGGCCAAAAGTGGAGGAGATGTGGGATTGTGAGTCTAATTGTAAAGAATTCATTCCTTCCAATACTCTTTTCCCAAACAATATTACTCATAATACTGCTGAACATCCCACTCATAAGCAACAGATAATTTGAATCTCATTCTTGAAAGGAGGAGATTATTGAGCCATGACATTGTTTGTTTCCATCCAAGGAGTTGAAAGTGAAAAATTCTAACATAAAAATTTTTAGCTTCTAACTCTTTATCTGCCCACAGTCCTCTATCACAACTGTTTCTGAAGTCATTCCACTATCTGATCCTAACTTCTCCATCTCCTGAACTACATTATAACCATCCACAACTTTCCCAAACACAACATGCCTCCCATCCAGCCATGAAGTCTTCTCAGTGCAAATGAAGAACTGAGAACCATTAGTGTGCATTCCAGCATTCGCCATCGATAGAACACCCGGCCCTGTGTGTTTCATCTTGAAGTTTTCATCTGCAAATTTCGTGCCATAGATTGATTCTCCTCCTGTTCCATTACCCTTTGTGAAATCTCCTCCTTGGCACATGAACTTGGGGATTATACGGTGAAATGTTGACCCTTTATAGTGCAAAGGCTTTCCAGATTTTCCAATCCCCTTCTCCCCGGTGCACAGGGCTCGGAAATTCTCTGCAGTTTTTGGCGTTGTGTCTGCATACAGCTCCATCACAATCCGGCCTGCTTTCATCCTTCCAATCAAAATGTCAAAGAAAACTTTTGGGTTCGACATTGTTCTTCCCTCGTAACAAGTACTGCTGCTCCCACCAAACTTTAAATTGGGCTCTGTCAATTCAAAATCTTTAGCTTTCCAACCCTTAACCACCATTAGTGAAATTAAAACAACACAACAACAGGTTTATTTGCACAATTAAAGGTCCTTCAAAAGATAATGATTAAAATAGATCGATTTCAAGAATAATGACAAATTGGCAGGGTCATTAGTAACTTCATAATCTTATTGCACACAAATTACAAGAGAAACATTCTTTTCTAATTAATCATACTTGAAAATGGTGGGTGTTAGCTAAAACTCAATTATTGTACACATACTAGACATGATTTACTTGAACGAGTGCCTTAAAGATATAAATCCCCAATACATAGTATATTTCAAAACTGATTTACTTGAAAACCAGTCCTAGATCATTTACCAATAAACAACCCTATTTCTTGACATTCAAAATGCTTTTTGTGAAAGTACATTATGTCAAAAAAACAAAATCCTGACTTTAGTCTTGCTCTTGCCAATTATTTAGGATTCAAGAAGAAATAAACTAAAATATAAACAACATGCAGTTTGTGACACTGTCAAGAAGCACTAACAAAATCTAAATCACATCGACAAGCATAAAAAAAAACAAAAAAACTTAAAAATGGAAACACATTCTAGAATCTCAATACATCTCTCACCCTAGTACCCAAAAGAAAATTAAAAAAAAAAACCCAATCAATGGAAGGTGAAAGAAAAATTAGAAAATGTTCGTCATCTACTTCAAAATCCCCTAGAGGCCAGATTCAAAATCGATCTTTAGACTCCAAACGACGTGATAAGAAGAGCGAAGGACGAGTAAATAATATCGCACAACTTTTGAGCTAAGCAGGCATTTATGAAATGAACCTGAAAGCCTTCGATATGTGCTTTTTCAGAATGAGTGACCCAAATTCTAGGGGGAAAAATGATTCAACATAAAAAGAAAACGATGATGTATAGAGAATGTGCCTTTGACAAAGTTGAAGGATTGGTCTCAAGAATGTGATTTAGTAACAAGAAGTTTCTGTACTAATTCTCTTCTCCATTAACAAATACATCTCTCACCCTAGTACACAAAAGAAAATAAGAAAACCCCAATCAATGAAAGGTGAAAGAAAAATCAGAAAATGTTCGTCATCCACTTCAAAATCCCCTAGAAGCCAGACTCAAAATCGATATTTAGACTCCAAAGGACGTGGTAAGAAGAGCAAAGGACGAGTAAATATCGCACAACTTTTGAGCTAAGCAGGCATTTATGAAATGAACCTGAAAGCCTTCGATATGTGCTTTTTCAGAATGAGTGACCCAAATTCTAGGGGAGAAAATGATTCAACATAGAAAACGATGATGAATAGAGAATGTGCCTTTGACAAAGTTGAAGGATTGGTCTCAAGAATGCGATTTAGTGACAAGAAGTTTCTGCACTAATTCTCTTCTTCTCCATTAACAAATACATCTCTCACCCTAGTACACAAAAGAAAATAAGAAAACCCCAATCAATGAAAGGTGAAAGAAAAATCAGAAAATGTTCGTCTTCCACTTCAAAATCCCCTAGAGGCCAGACTCAAAATCAATATTTAGACTCCAAAGGACGTGGTAAGAAGAGCAAAGGACGAGTAAATAATATCGCACAAGTTTTGAGCTAAGCAGGCATTTATGAAATGAACCTGAAAGCCTTCGATATGTGCTTTTGCAGAATGAGTGACCCAAATTCTAGGGCAAAAAAAAATGATTCAACATAAAAGAAAACAATGATGAAGAGAGAATGTGCCTTTGACAAAGTTGAAGGATCGGTCTCAAGAATGCGATTAAGTGACAAGAAGTTTCTGTATTAATTATCTTCTTCTCCATTAACAAATACATCTCTCACCCTAGTACACAAACGAAAATAAGAAAACCCCAATCAGTGAAAGGTGAAAGAAAAATCAGAAAATGTTCGTCATCCACTTCAAAATCCCCTAGAGGCAAACTCGAAATCGATCTTTAGACTCCAAAGGACGTGGTACGAAGAGCAAAGGACGAGTAAATAATATCGCACAACTTTTGAGCTAAGCAGACATTTATGAAATGAACCTGAAAGCCTTCGATATGTGCTTTTGCAGACTGAGTCACCCAAATTCCAGGGAAAAAAATGATTCAACATAAAAGAAAACGATGATGATGAGAGAACGTGCCTTTGACAAACTTGAAGGATCGGTCTCAAGAATGCGATGAGAAAACAAAAGCTCTTTGATGCTTATCACTATAAGAAAAAACATCCGCGGCAATGAAATCAAATGCATCACTAATAAGTAGATTCAGTGACAAAAATTAGAAGCTTTTTGTTGCAAAAACTAGTGACAAAACCAAATGTGTCACCAATAATTAAATTTGGTGACAAGAAATTAAAATTGTCACTGAAGTCGTTCTTGAGTTCACCATGAGTTCCTTCAGCTCAATTGGTGTCATTTAATAAGGTGCTTTGGATGACGAAATCGTCCTAAGCAAACCTATATAAAAGGACCAAAATTGCAAAAGAAACTTAGTCCTTAGGAGAATTGTGTTTTTTTAAATTTGTTTTTAAAATTCCCTTTTATTTCGTTTGTAAATTTAAATTGGTTTTTGTACCTTCAATTTCTATATAAATCAACATAAATATATAACAACCATCTAGAATGAAAAAAAAAAACTCCAAACTGTCTTCAACCTAAATAGCAACCATAAAAGGTTGAATGTTTCTATCACAACAACCACAGTACTTTTCTATAATAGAAACAATGGATAAAAAGTATATATAACTCACATCTAAAAAAATAGATTCAAAATTTCGAAAGAGAAAACATAGGAACAAAATTATAATTTTATCAACCCACATCTAAAAACAACAGAGGAATCAGATCTGAGACCTTGTGTGATAGGCGACAAGGCGAGCTGCAAAATGGATATGGGACTTTCGGTGATCTATGAACGCCGAACTGCGACCAGCGTCGGACGAGAGAGAGATGGCGAATGGCGACCAGATCTGAGACGTTTGGGTGACCAGCGAGCGTCGACCAGACACATGAACGGCGTCTGGCGAGAGAAACGAGCGCCTGCGTGCGTGCGAGAGAGAGAGGATTTGTGCGAGGCGAACGGCGTTTGCCTTCCGGCGAGAGAGGAGCGATTTGAGAGAGACTAGGGCTAGCGGCGTGCGATTTGAAAGAGGCGAGGGTTTCCTTTCTTTTTCTATGACATATATATATATTAAAATAAAGTTAAATTATAGAAAACACCCTAACCTACGACGTTGTGTCAATAATACCCCTAAACTTTAAGGAGTCGTTTGGCCCCCTATTTTGGATTTGGATGGTTTTAGATTTCAAATCCAAAATCATGTTTGCACCAATGTGTTCAAAACCCTTGGTTTGAAACACAACCTCATGGGTTATAACAGTGCAACCCCATGGGTTTTTCCATATTTTCTTATTTTATTTGTCATCTTCCATTTTTCGACGATTACTTCAACAACAATTTCGGTGACAACTCCAACAACTACATCGGTGACCCGACTACAGCTAATGGCTGCCTCCGGCAACAACTCCGACGACTCGACCACTACTGACAATTACCTCTGGCGACAACTCCGACGACCACACTGGTGACCCCGCTACCGCTGACAACTACCTCTGATGGCAACTCCGATGACCACACCGGCGACCCCGCTACCGCTGACAACTACCTCTGATGGCAACTCCGATGACCACACCGGCGACCCCTGCCACCTGACGACTACCTCCGGCGACAACTCCGACGACCATACCAATGACCCCGCCACCGCTGACGACTACCTTCGACAACAACTCCGACGGCCACACCGACTACCCCAACCACCGTTGACGACTACCTCCAATGACAACCCTGACGACCACACAGACGACTCCAACCACCGTTGACGACTACCTCCGATGGCAACTCCGACGACCACACTAGCGACCCCCGCCACCACTGACGACTAACTCCGGCGACAACTCCGACGATCATATCGATGACCTCTACCACCCCTGACGACTACTTTCGACGACAACTCTGACGACCACACCGACTACCCCAACCACTATTGATGACTACCTCCAACAACAACTCCGACAACCACACCGGCGACCCCCCCACTACCGTTGATGACTACCTCCGATGGCAACTCCGACGACCACACTGGCACCCCTGCCACCGTTGACGACTACCTCCATCGACAACACAGACGATCCCAACCACCATTGACGACTACCTCCGACGACCACACCGGCGACCTCAACCATCGTTGACGACTAACTTCGACGACAACTCTAATGACTACATCAATGACCTAACCACTACTAACGACTACTTTCGACAACCACTTAAGAGACTTATATACGCCTATCCCAACAACCCGATCACTCGAGCAATCAACTACCCTAACGACCTAACTTGTGCGCAATCACCACCTTTCTTATTAGAGTTCCAAAAATAAATTTTTGGATACTTTGTGGAATAAAATTTTAAATTTTCTAATCAGTTAAATAGACTTCCAATTTTTTAATTTCTAAAATATAATTCCAAAAATAAGTTTTTAGAGCTTAGGTTCGAAATCAGAAGCCTGGGAGTTTGCCTTAGGGATTATGAAGCTTAGGAATTAGAAAACTGTGTTTGGGGTGCAGTGTTTTGAAGTCTGAGAATCAGAAAGCTGTGTTTGGGGTGCAATGTTCTGAAACCTGAGAATCAAAAAGTTGTATTTGGGGTGTTGTGTTCTGAACTCTGGGTTTGGTACAGTTTTGTTTTACATTTTTCGTTTTAACTATTTTATTTCTTTCAAGTTTTGTAGTGTGAATTGTAGAAGCTACTATTTAACATGGATCAATTTTTTAAGTAACTTTTCGATGAAACTTTCAATTTATGTTGTAGTTGACGAATAAAAAAAAGTTTTAAACCTTTACAACAATTTTTAGCAGTAGAGAATAAAACACAGCATGCCACGAGTTAGAAGTGTTCATAGGTTGGGTTGAGTCGGGTTAAGGTACTTTTTAGACTCATCTCAACTATTCGGGTTGTAAATATCTTCAACTCAAACAACCTTTATTAAGTGATGAACCCAACTCAACCCAACCATGAAACATTTGGGTTGGTTTAGGTTGGTCGGGTTATATACTTAAAATTTTATTTTTAAAAAACGTTAAGTATTGATATGTAAAAAATATATATTTATTTTTTAATATTGAATTAAGATTAGCAACTTCATTTTAATTTATATTATGAATTTTTACCTTCCAAAAGACTAAAAAATTATTTAAAAAAATTATTGGAGAATAAATAATCTAAAAATAAGTATAAAATTAAAATAAGTATATGTACATATAATTCTGATAAAAGTACAAAAATATTTTTCTAAAATTGATATGAAGTTCGGGTTGGAACCCAAACTAATTTTCGTGAACCCACGAACCAACCCAACCTATAAAGTTCTATTTTTCTTAATCCAACCTAACCCAAACAAGTTGATAACCCAACCCAAATCGTAGAATTGGTTTGGGTTGATCGAGTTCTTCAGGTCATCGGATTTTTTGAACACATTTACCACGAGTTCACACATACAGTTACACAGTCCAAAAGTTTTCCATCTGACATGAAACAAAATGACATAACACGCCTTTATGCGAAAGAAAAAAAACTCATTTTTTTCTAACTTTTAAAAAAGAAATTACAAAATTGAGTAATTTGAGTGTACATTAAACAAAAAAAAACAATAACAAGAAATACAAAAAAAAATTCTTGTCTTTTTTTGTAAAAAAATTACAAAATTCAAAGGTTTTGAGAGTATAATGCATGTTACTATGCAAAAACAAATTGTTTAGTAGCTATTTCTAAGTTTTATTTTAACTATTTAAAAAATTGACTAGATTCTCGGGTTATTAGGGTGATCAAGTTGCTGAGCTGGTTAGATTGTCGAGAAGGCAACCAAAGTTGTCGTTGTCGGTGGTGATTGGGTGGTCGCTGGAGTTGTTGTCGAAGAGGTTACCGAAAATGAAAAGCCAAGTGTTCGCTCGAGGCAATCGTCAGTGATGGCGAGGTGTCGGTGTGGTCATCGGAGTTGTCACTAAAGTTGTTGTCAAAGTGGTGATAAAAAATGGAAATGGCAAATGGAAGAGAAAATGAAAAGTTAGGTGGTCGGAAGAGGCAGCCGTCAGTGGTGGTCGAGTTCCTGGTGTGGTGGTTGTGATTGTCGTTGTCGTGGAAGTGATCACCGAAAATAGAAAACGATAAATTGAAGAGGTAATGGAAAATCTAGTATTCGCCGAAGGCAATCGCCGGTGTGGTTGTCAAAGTTGTCGTTGTCGGTGATTGTCAGGTGGTCGTCGGAGTTGTCACCAGAGTTGTTGTCGATGTGGTCGTCAAAAATGAAAAACCAAGTGGTCGCCGAAAGTAGTCGTCAGCGATGGTTGAGTTGTCAGTTTGGTCGTCAAAGTTGTCGTTATAGGTGGTCGTCGGAGTTGTCACCAGAGTTGTGGTCGAAGTGGTCGTCGGAAATTAAAAATCAAGTGCTCGCTAGAGGCATTCGTCAGCAGTGGTTGAGTCGCCAGTGTGGTCGTCGGAGTTGTCGTTATCAGTGGTGTCGGGTGGTCATCGGAGTTATCACCGAAGTTGTTGACAAAGTGATTGGCGAAAATGAAAAATCAAGTGGTCGTCGGAGGCATCTGTTAGCAGTGATCGAGTCGTCGATATGATCGTCGGAGTTGTCGGTGGTCGTCAAGTGGTTGCTAGAGTTTTCAACGGAGTTGTTGAAATAATCGACAAATGAAGGAGAAAAACATGGAACAAATTGCATGGGACTGCATTGTTGAAACCCATGGAGTTGCACTATTGTAACCCATGGGGTCGAAGCCAATGGTTTTAAACACCTTGCTCCAACACATGGGTTTGGATTTGGAATCTAAACTCATCCAAATCCAAACCCATGTGCCAAACACACCCTAAAAAGTTTCAAAAATATCATTGAACTTTCAAAAGTTTCAAAAATACCCTTGTCGTTAAGTTTTGGATAAAAATCGTTAAAGTTTTGTTTTCAAAAATACCTTTAGCCTTAAAAAAAACTTTAAAAAATATGTACTTACCATTAAGTTTTGGATAAAAAAAAACGTTAAAGATTCGTTTTAATAATACCATTAATCTTTTAGAAAATTTTAAAAATACTCCTACTTGAAAATGACTTTTTTTTAAACTTCTAGGTTTTCTTCAAACAATCGTGAAAATAATATTAAACTTGGAATTTTAAGGTGTGTTACAATTAACCATACAACTAAAGGGAATCGAATCCCCATGAGTAGCGGAAACGTGGAATTAGATCGTATTGCTTGATTGTTTTGGTTTATTCCAAAAAACCCATACATTGGCAATTTAAACCGAATAAGCAAATTTGAACTAATTAAGCATGGATTAAGCAATAAATAAACATGTTGTGATTTTGTTAAACTAAAAGGAGAAAAGATATTACCTTTATAGTTCCAATTTCCACAGCAACTCCTTGCCTCACAAGGTTTCACAACAACACAACAAAATAAGTTTTTCTCCTTTGCACAGGACACCACAAAAAAAAAAAAAAACCTTCTATGACTCTGAGTTCTTTTGATCAATTCCTTGGTGGGAAGAAATCCAACAATTGGTGAAGGAAGGGAATTTTGTGTTGAGAGAGTATTCTTACAACAATTTCACAAGACTGCAACAATTCAATTCTTTTCATCCACTTCTCTCCATTCCTGAAGAAGAATAAATAGATAGGGAGTTGGAAGGAAGTGGGGAACGTGCCACACGTTCCCCCATTTTTTTATTTAATAATTAATCATATTAATTATTAAATAAATCAATTAAATCACATTTAATTAAAATAAATTAAATATCATATGTTTAATTTAGATTAAATCACATTTAATCAATTTTCCTTCTAACCTATAGTTTTAATGCACATCTTATGCACATTAAATTTTAACCTATAGTTTTTCATGAATCTCATTCACATTTAAATTAATATTTGAACTCTTTCAAATATTTAATTCTCTCAGATAATTTAATATGAATCATATTCAAATTAAAATTATAATATAAAGTTCCAAAACTTTATATTATAATGCATCTTTATACATTAAAATTTATTGCCTAATTGAATTTGAACATTTCAAATTCAAACGATATAAGTACCCTTTACGAGCTAGAAGGTGGACCTAGTAGACCTACAGATCAGAAGCTCCAACGATACGAGATTATTCGATTAATCTCATTAACCTCCTAATCAATATTCGTTAACTGCAGGATCACTCCACTAAAGTCCCTCAGTTGCACTATTCTCACTGCAGATATATTTATGTGTCCACGGATATTGACCAATAATAGCAAGTCAATCCTTCACAAATGTTCATAATACTAGTTGGGTCAAATTACCGTGTTATCCCTAGGTTACATCTTTTACCTTAAGTCCCAGTGTTCCTCTAATGAACAATTTGTTTGTGGTCCTACCAACAAATAGAAGTCTCTCTCGGGTCAAAGGGTTGGGCCCTTTTTTCAAGTCCCGGAGACACCACTTAAGGGAACATTCATCTACTTACCCTAATAGGCGGGGAGGAGTGAATTCCATCTTGGTAGGTTAAGTCCCCAGCTTCCTGTTCGATTTTGTCCCCAAGAAGATAGGCTTATTGAGTCGGCAAATCTGGTCACTCTCACCCATACTAGTCAAAGGGCAATCCCTCGCAAACAAGAGTTCGTAACCTGCTCATGATTGAGATCAAGTTGTCTAGGTCATCCTAATGAAATAGAAACCTAACTAGTCAACAGAGTTACACCTAGTGGTTACACCTAGTCTTTGAGGGCAGGTGGGCAACTCTCGTTCTTTAAAGTCATGGACCTGAATTAAGCGCTAAAGGCTTTAAAAATTCAGGTCATTCATGTTTAGGAAGTTTCAGTCTCAATTTCACTATCTCACTTTCGTGTTGGGAGTCGATTCAGAGAGGATTGTTAGGTGAGCTCATCTTTTCTTTTTCTCATTTTTCCTTTAGGTGGTTTTTGTTTTAAGTTAAAAAAAATGAAGAAGAAATTGGGAAGCAGAGGGTCAAAGACTCTCCTTGCACGTGTCGCACCCTCCCCCTCCGTCTCCTCGTTCTCCCCTAAACTTTTAAATTTGTATCTAGCAGATTTCTAAAGTAAACTTTGTATTTTATTGGTCTTCAATATGTTTAACATTTTTTAAAATTCGCAAGCACACGTTGATACAAAATAGAAAATATAAAATCTTATTAGACACCAATTCAATTTCAAAATAAAAAGTTTAGAAATTTATTAGACTCCTTTTAAAGTTTAAGAATTTATTAAACACAAACTTAAAAATTTTGGGACTAGACTTGTAATTAAACTAAACTATTATAATTCAAAGCATAACGAGACAATAATGCTTTTTTTTTTTTGTTATGATTTATGAATAGGTTAAATTATACCCAAACTTCTAAACTTTTGGATAAGTTTCAATTATTCCCCTAGATTTTGAAAAGTTTCATTTCTACTTTGAAACTTTAATGATCGAAAAAAATATATTTTCCTTTAAAATAAAAAATTCAAATTGATATATAGTTGATATCTAAAAATTAAAAGACATACATGATATATTATTTACAACTATATGGAAGATTAAGATCATTATTACTCCCATTTCAAAGATATCGTTAAAATCATTTTCATTACTAATTTTGACATATAAATTGTCACGTCAATTTACATGAATGATATTGTAAATGATTTTATGCATGTGCCTTTCAATTTTTACAAGCATCACATTTACATCTTATTTTAACGATAAAACACTCAAATTAAATAGTATTTTTTGGAAAAAAATTCAAAATTCAAGTATAAAAATTAAGCTTTTTAAAGGAAAAGTTGAAAGTATTTTTGGATAATTTAATAATCTTATGAATATTATCTTACAAAGATGGGATAAAGTTATCTATGTTCAACCACTTAAGCTATATTTAAATTGATGGAAATAATTCGAAGGTGTTATGACATAAATCTTCACTAAATATTTTTTTTTAGATAATATTACATAAAAATGTAGGGGATTCAAACCTACCACAGCTTCAGGTTCACATATTTTAACTGAATATTATTAACACAATAAAAAGGAATACAAAATCTGATGAGAAATATTTCATTTTATTATATAGTAATTACAGAGACAAAAGGTGATATGTTACAGATCAGATTCAAACTCCTTCCTCGATTGAGTAGGGTTTGATTTTTTTTTTTTTTTTTCATGATCATCAATTGGATATTAATTGCAAACTGATGCTAATAATAAAGATTATTATTATAATTCAACAAAATAAAATTCTAACAGTAGTAGTTCAGTTTCTGTTCTTGCACTTCTCCAATGCTCTTGGGGCTGTAAAATCAACAACTATATATTAATTTACGTTATCCAAGAATTTTATTGAAAATATTAAAAGAGAAGAAAAGAAGAACGGACAAACAAATGATTGAAAAATTTTATATCAATATATTATTAGATGTCTAATAGACTTGAGATTTATTTTAATTTTTTTTAAAAAAAATATTCATTTTAGTCCACAAACTTTGAAGTTCTATAGAAAACAATTTTGGTAAGCTTAAAATAAAAAATCTGACAACTTTTAGATTTTATTTTAGGTATTAGAAAAAGCATATAATGGTATTTGTTAGGTTATATATTTAAAAATAAATTAAGTTAAAATACCATTTTAATTCTTATATTTTAAATTGTATTTCATTTTAATCTTTATATTTTTAAATATCTAATTTTAGTTTCTATACTCTCAATAAAATCTTGAAGTTTGTCCCGACAACAAGTTATTGTTAAATTCTTTTTTAAAAAAAATCTCTATTAACTTTTTTCTTTATAAATTTTGAAAACATATTTATATAGTTTCTTATATGGAATGAAAATTATTATTATTTTTATTTAACTAATTTTGTTAAAAATTAACTCTACCAGACTAATTTTTACTTTCAAAATTTAAAATATTAAAGATAAAAATAATATTTTAACCAGAAAATTATTTAATAACATTTTTTAGAACAGAAGTATTTATCAACTTACCGAGTCCAATGGCCTCAGATCCTTTCATTATCCTCAAGCGTTTGCAAGAATCCACAAACATGCTGTCCAATTAAATAATAACATTCAACAATTCATTTATATAGTATTATACACATAAAAAAAAAATGAAAATAAAATAAAGCTTCATTTTTTTAGCTTTTTTTAAAAAAATAAAAAATAAAAAATAATTGTGAGCTAAGTTAATTTCACTTTACAACTTTAACTTCATCCTATCAAGTCTTAAGTTTAAAATGAATTCATACATAAACATAACCATTATAAACCTAGTTTAGGAGTTAGGACATTTCTATTTTTTTTTTTTTTTGAGAGGTTTAAAGTTTTGAATTCTCCTACTCCCTATCACATAAATTTATATTACTTTTAAAACTAAAAAAAATTAATAATTTGTTAACTCTAAAGTTTAAGAACCTATTAGATAGTGTTTATAAAAACCTATTAGATAAAATACTAAAAGTTTAAAAATTTATTAAACATTTTTTAAATTTCAAAAACGTATGAGACACGATTCTAAACATTCACGGACCAAACTTATAATTTAACTTTTTTTGTTTTTGTTTTTTGTTTTTTTTAAGAGAGAGGGGAAAGGGGAGGGGAAAAGGCTATTGTATGAGACACGATTCTAAACATTCACGGACCAAACTTATAATTTAACTTTTTTTGTTTTTGTTTTTTGTTTTTTTTAAGAGAGAGGGGAAAGGGGAGGGGAAAAGGCTATTGTTGTGATTTTCGATCCTAAGTTATGTTTTATCATAGTTTCATTGTAAACAAATTTAAGGGTTGTTTGATAATCATGGCTTCTGTTTGTGTAAGGTAGGTTGATAACCAATTCTAATTTTGTTTTCCATTTTTAAAAAGCATTTTTGAAATTGGAGCAATTTTTTTTTCTTTTTAAAAAAAAGTTTTTAAAAACAGATTTATCTATTTCAGAAACTCATTTCTACTAATGGTTATTTTTTCCTCTTTGACCTACCTGTTTCAAACAAGTTCTTTTTTCTTTTTCTTTTCTTTCCTTTTTTTTTTTTTTTTGTCTAAAATTTATTTCTTCTCGTCTATATTCCCCCTCTTAACATATTTTTCTCTAAAGTCTCACTCTAAATATTTTCTTGCATATATCTAAATTTACCATGTTTAACTTTCTCTCAGGAAATATTTTTATTTATGTCTCTAAATTTTTATTTCAAGGTCTCCACACATTTTCTCTTGCTAAAACATCTCTTTATTTCTCTGATTTTTTAAAATCTAAAAATAAAAAAATTATTATCAAACAAAAAACAAAAACAATTATCAAACATAAAAAATTATTATCAAACAAAAAACAATTATCTAACATAAAAAATTATTATCAAACAAAAAACAATTATCAAACATATACAGTATAGTTTTTGTTTTTAAAAAATAGAAACCTAAAAACAGAAAAACTAAAAATTAAGATCCCATTTGATAACTATTTGATTTTTCGTTTTTGGTTTTTGAAAATTAAACTTGTTTTCTCCCAACTTCTCTATCATGGTTTTCATCTCCTTTAAGAAAGCATTTAGATTTTTAGCCAAATTCTAAAAATAACAAGTTTTTTATTATTATTTAGATGCAGGTAAAAATTAGATAACAAAATAAGTAAATCCTTAGGTAGGAGTAGTATTTATAGGCTTAATTTTCAAAAGCAAAAAAACTAAGGCCCTATTTGATAACGATTTTGTTTTTAGTTTTTGGTTTTTGAAAATTAAGCTTATAAATATACTACTTCTATCTATGGATTTCTATGTTTTCTTATCTACTTCTTACCTATGTTTTCAAAAATTAAGCTAAGTTTGAAAACTAAAAAAAAGTAGTTTCCAAAAACTTGTTTTTGCTTTTGAAATTTTGCTAAAAACTCAAATAGTTCGTTAAAAAAGATGTAGAGATAATGAAGAGAAATGGAGAAAAAAATAAACATAAATTTTCAAAAACTAAATGGTTATGAAACGGGACATAAAAAAATTAAATAATTATCAAGTTATCAACACAAGAATGAAAGGATGAAAGTTAAGAAGAGCTTACTCCCATGGGACATCTCCAACAAGCATCCAATCTCCATCTTTGTCTTCATAAGTAGGCACATAATCAGAGCCATTTAGTACATCTATTAATTTGCTTTCATTCATGTAATCCTTCATTTTTTGTGGTCCACAATTACCTGATATTTCAATTTCATTCCCACATACATCAGTCTCTTTTTCAATGACTAAATATATATGTATTTTTTTAAAGAATTCCTCAGTTTAATTAAAATATTTCAATTTAGTTCTTTATGTAATCTTATTCATTTATACTCTTTTCATGGTAGATGTTAAATGTGACTGACTAATAATGAATTTACATGACAAGTATGTTGATAAAAATGTGGTGAAGTAATTGATAATGCGTTTCAAATAATAATTTGGAAAAAAATGCTATTTTGAACAAAATTGATTTCTTATAAACACCTTTAAAAAAATAATAATTTAAGGTGTGTTTTAGCATAGTGAGTGATTTTATGTAATACAAAGTGGTTTCTTTAATTAAAAAAAATTGGATTAATTTTTTTTTAACAAATACTTTATATATACATTATCCAAAAATGACTTTAACGGGATTAATCGTTCAAAATATGTAATAAAAACAAAAATAAATTTAGAATTAATAGAATAAATTTAGAATAAAATAACAACCAAACAAATTTGTTGTTTAAAATAGTTTTTAAAAGTGAAAAGTATAATGAAAAATTGTAATTTTTCTTTTCTATTGTTAACTAAAATGATGACACAACATGCTTATTAGATAAACTTGGACTAATTTAATACGATATGATAGGTAGGTAGCACAAGAACACTAATGTGACGCCCGATAATTTCAAGTAAGTTATAAATTCTTTTTAAAGTTAATTTTGGGCTTTTGTTGTGTTTTCTTTAAGTTTTGGGCCAAGAAGTTAATTTTTTTGGATCTTGCAGAGTACCTAAATATTTCTAAATCTCGCTTTAAATTGGGTTGGCAACTTTGAGCTTCTCATTGAACGCCTTAGGAGAAGGAAAACCGAGGTACTTTTTGTTGGGGACCTTTTTTTCTCTTGTTTTTAGGGTTTTTTTTTTTTGAAAAAAAAAGGAATCGGAAGGGGGGCGTGATTCCCCCCTCCCCCTTCGTCTTCTCTTCTTCGCAAGGGTCAGCCGAGTCGCCGACCTCTCTCACTCTCTGCTCCGTCCGGCAGTTCTTCTCCCTCTCCCGTTTCCCCTTCACCGTCCGGTCCCCCCTCCTTTTCGTCTCTCCCTTCTTCGCAACCGCCAGCCACCAGAGGAGTCTGCCGCCGCCAACCTCCCTCACATTCGCTGAGTCGGCCCGCGCCGCTGCCCTTCGTTCGTGAAGCCATTGTCGTCGATCTCTCTCCCTCTCTGTTCCGTCCTTCTTTCTCCCACCCTCGGTCTTCTCTCTCTCCCCGTCTATCTTTCGTTATCGACCTGTCTCTCGATCTTCGACCACCTCTCTCTCTCTCGGACCGATCTCTCCCTCTCACCTCTCGATCTTTGCCTCCCTCCCTCTCCGATATGCTCTCCCTCTCTCGTTTAACTCATCTTTCTCTCACTCGATCTGCTCTCTCTCTCTCTTCAGATCTGTCTCTTTCTCTCTCTCGGATATGAATTGCTTTGCCTAACTCTCCTTTCCAAATTGAATCGCTTCTCACTCTCTGTTTTGTGTTGGTTTTATGGACAGGAGCAGATCCGTTGGCGAACGAGTAAGGTCTTTGGAAGTAATCTCGAGGTTGAGGACGAGCAGAGGACGGTTTCAGCTTGTAACTGTGGGTAAGCCTCGATCTTGAATCCGTTGGTTCTGTGTTTGAGTTTAGGAGTGTTGGTTTGGCTGTTAATTCATGTTAGTTTATCAAAAGGTGTTCCTATTAGCTTGGTTAGGTTTAATTTCGTATTTCACCTCAAGGGTAGGGCTACGAGGTTGGTTTACAACTGATCTTGTGCATCGTTTGTGATGTTCTGTAAGTGTTTAGGGCTGCTAGAAGGAGTAAGGACCTCCCTTTTGCACACTTTATTCGAGGTAAGTAGCTGTTGGTTTAAGCATCAAGCTCGTAAGCGAATGAGTTTGAGAATAGAGTCGTTGTGGTTGACTTTATAACTGTTGTGTGGATGTTAATTGTTGCTTGGTGCATGAGACCCTGATTATCCTGTTCGTTATGTGCATATTTTGTACTTGCTTCTGAGTGTTGGGTTTGACTCTGCTGTGTGTCGTGAATGTGTTGCTTATGACTTGTGAGTGGTTGCTAAGTGAAACTCGAGCCTGTGTGGTAGAGCGCGTTGCGTGACATACCCCCTAGAACTGAGCAGAATAAGCCTTGTGGTGGTTTAGGCCAGAGGTGACTGGTTAGCTTTGTGGTTGGGCCAAAGGTTAGTTGGTGGGCTGTGTGGTTGGCCGATTAGGCTGATGGTTAGGGACTCGGTTTCAAGACGACCATGGAAGGGTTTAGGGGAAAGTCTAGGAGAGGCATTGGAGTCTGACCTTCTAGGCTAGCATCACCAAACCCATTGAGTGACCCCGAGCGAGACAAAACCTCTAGGCTGGCATCTCTGTGTGGGCATTAGGGTCGAGCACACCCTTTTGTGTGCTGTGGACATAGGGTCGAGCGCCCTTTGTGATCTTTGTGTGGGCATTAGGGTCGAGTGCGCCCTTTTACGAGTTGTGTAGGCATTAGGGTCGAGTGCACCCTTTTGCAAGTTGTGTGGGCACTTGGGTGGGACACCCTTGTGTGATTTGTGTGGGCTTTAGAGTTGAGGCTCTATTGCGTTTCTGTGTGGGCGTTAGAGTGATTACTCTTTCGCATTGGGTTGCGTCCCCGTCTATGGCCGCCTAGGTTTCTGGATTGTCGGTGAGTCTCGGGGGTGAGGTATGCACGTGAGCGCCTAGTCATGAGTCCCTAAGATATTCTTGGTTGTAAACTTGTTCTCTGTGTGTGGAGTTGTGCAGTTGTAGCTTGGACGTGAGTGGGCTACTTACTGAGTATTCTTATACTCACCCGTCTACTTTAATGTCTTTGGTTGTAGGTAAAGGCAAACAGTGAGCTGGAGAGTGATGGTGGCGACATGATGGGGCTATGAGACCACTCTTGTCTTAGAGGAATTTTTACTTTGGAACTTAGGAAGTTCTTTGTATTTATGAGTTGATATATGACTCATGTTTGTCACTCATTGGATTTCTGAACTCTTGTGTTGCTAAGCATGTCATTTATTCATTTAGCTTCCTTATTCAGCATGCTCGTTTAACTGTTGTTAGTGCTTCTATTGCCTCTGTTGTGTGGTCTTGTTGGAGCCCGACCTGTTATGTTGTAGTTTGGAGGTGGTCGGACATTGGGAAAAGTTCTTAGAAGTGTTTCTTGCTTAAAACAGGTTGAGTAAAAATTTTGGAATTGTCCCGATAGCACCGTTATGCTGCCGAATTTTCGGCGCAGAGGGTGTTATCTAGTGACGTCCCTAGTTGGAGTTGGCTGAAAACTAGGGGCGTTACAACTAACAACAAATAAAATTGAAGTGCCACGAAATGAGGTGGTCAGATTACTAATTCATTAATCAACTATTCATCTAGCTATTTATTTCCATCCATCCTACCCTATCAAATCATCCAACATTTACTTATTAAACACATCGTATCATATCATCGTTTAATCATTAAAATTAATAATGTATAGACTCCACTGAATCAAAATTTGAAATTATAATCAACATTTTAAATTTTATTTGAATCCAAATACGACTATCAGAATTTTAAGATAATAGGACTCAACATTTCAACGCTCACTCTTATTTGTGGATTTGAAAATTTGTAGAAAAACCTAATAAATAGAAATCAATATTTATTGAAAGAGAAATTGATATTAATAGAGTTTAAATACTCATACTTTGATATGATGTTAAATTATTAACCAACTCAAAAATTTAAACCGATAAATGATGGTAAATTTACAAAAGGGTAGTTAGAATTTACCAGCAGTAAAAAAGCCGAACATTTTGCTTAAGGCATCAGAAAGCTCTTGGTAGCTTCCGTACATCTTTAAGTCCACTTTACGCAAGTACGGTGCGCCGTCCATACTGACTTTAATAAACGCCGCCGCCGCCGCCGCTCCGCCGCCACTTACGGTGGTGATTTTCTCGGTTTCTTCTGTTTTCTTCTTCGGAGCTACGATGTTCCTTCTCAACGACTTTACCGGTGGCCAACCGACAACCTGGGCCCTGTTAAATTAAATATATCAAACTCTTCATCATTGATAATGTTGATGTTAATTAATTCCTCTTCAATGTCTATTCCTCACTAATGGGTTACCTCGTAATTGTATTTATTTCAATTTAGTTTGTTAGTCATGTTTGATAATCCATTTAATTTTTTTATTTTATGTTTTTAAAAATTATACTTATTTTCTTATTATTTCTCGCTTTCATCTTCTCTAAAAACATTTGAATTCTTATTAAAATTTTAAAAATAAAAACAAATGTTTGAAATCTTCTTTTTCTTTAGTTTTCAAATTTTGGGTTGATTTTGAAAACAACTTAAAAAATAGATAACAAAACAAGAAAATATCATAGATAAAAGTTGTATTTATAAGTTTAATTTTAAAAAACTAAAAACTAAAAAACAAATGGTTATGTTTTAATTTTGAAATATCTGAAGAGTTCAAATGTTTTCATAATTTTCTTATTTTTATTCTTTTTATCGTCATGTCATTATCTCAATTTTTCATATTAAAAAGGAAAATAAAAGGTTGCAAGTTAGAATTAAAAAAAAAAAGTCAAATAAGATAATTATTGGCTTTTGGTGATGCCAACAGACGCTTTGGAAGATTAAACAAATTGTAGGACTATAAACTAATTGAGCAATTTTGAAATACCTCTTGAAAGAGTAAAAAATGCTTTTAGTTAAGTGAAAAAGTAATTTCCAAAATTTGTAGAGTATTTAATGAGATGATTAATCAAGATAAGTTTGAAATTTTAAGGTAGACTAAAAACAAATTTCAAATGCTTTTAGTTATGAATTTCAAAAGTGTTTATAAAACAAATAATTTAGGCCCGTTTGATAACCATTTTATTTTTTATTTTTAGTTTTTAAAATTTAAACTTAAAAATACTACTTCTATCAATGAATTTATATGTCTTTTTATCTATTTTGTACCTATGTTTTCAAAAATCAAGCCAACTTTTGAAAACTAAAAATAGTAGCTTTCAAAAATTTGACTTTGTTTTTAGAATTTGGCTAAGAGTTCAAATGCTTACATAAGGGAGATGATCTCTAATGTAGAGAAATTAGGTGAAAATAAGTTTAACTTTCAAAAACAAAAAACAAAATGATTATCAAACGTGACCTTAACTTTTCTCTTAATGGGTTCCAAACTCTATAAAATTCAGCTAAAGTAAATATTTATAAACTTGAAGGGAGTGTTCGGAGCACCGTGTTAGATTTAGATGGTTTTAAAATTAAAATTCAAAACGTTGTTTGGGTCATTGTGTTCAAAACTCAATGAGTTTGAAACACAATCCCATGATTTTGAGCAATGTACTCCAAACATTATTTTCTGATTTCCAGATTTCAAAACACTATTTTTTATTATCATAGTTTCAAACTCTCAAAACAAAACCCTTAGGACATGTGTTGGGGAACATGTTATAATAACATGTGTTATTTATTATTACCTATAGAATACTCTTCACCTCAATACAAACTATTATAATTCTAGACTATATTACTCTACATTTTAAATAATATTATATGATTCTACAAATTAAAATAACTCACAGACTATTATAACTCACTATCATTATAACTCACTCAGCGCCCCAAAGAGTCCTTAGAGTTTTAATTCTAAAGGTTCTGAATTCGAATCGGTGCTCTAAACGCTTCATATGAATTATTTAGGGCACCGGTTCAATATCTTAAATAAGCTAAGAGGGTATAGAAGATGACCTATAGGTGCAAATTTAGGAAGATCAAATTTAAGAAAATTGTGCGAGGAAATGGGTTTTTGAGATATTGTTTAAACTCAAGATTTATTCAACAAAATTATTCAAACCTGACAAATTCAAGAGGCCAACATGACGTTGGACGGTCTTAAGTCAAACTCCTCTAAATCCAAACTCTGAGTCCAAAAAGCTTTTTTGAAGTAAATTAAAATTAAACCCAAAGCTTTTTAGACTAAAACAGTAATTTGACTTCAAATATTCGAATTTCATCCATTAAGGATTTGCATTAAATCACTTTCATACACTTTAAACATTTTTTTTTTTAAATTGCTTATTTACTATTCCGTGGACACGTTTGACGTATTGGCCTAGTGGGTTTTTTTTTTTTTTTCCTTTATATAAACTTTTTTATTTTAAAATAAAAAATGTTTGGGTGTTGACGGTTGAGAAAAGAAAAAGAAAAAAGAAAAAGAAAAAAGAAAAAAAGATTCGAAATGTTTTGTAGTTTTCCTGTGTTTTCCCGACAACCAAACAAAAGATTTCCTTGAAGTCCGAAACCACAACTAGTTTACTTGGTCATCCTTCTCCCAACTCAATTATTGATGCCCATACAAATATTATCATTTTAATTTTAATTTATACCCCTAATTTTTCAAATAATATATAGGTTAAATTATAAGTTTAGTTTCTAAACGGTGAGATTTGTGTTTATTTAGTCCATAAACTTTAAAAAATGTCAAATAAGTCTCCGAACTTTTAATTTTGTATCTAATAAGTCTCCAAATTCTAAAAATATCTAATTAGTTCTTGAATTTCTAATAGGTCTCTATCATATTCACAATTTTTTTAAATTAATCAATTGATTATATATAAATTTTTTTTTGTCCAATAGAAGCTTAAACTTTCAATTTTGTGCTTAGTAAATTTATGAATTTTAAAAAACGTCAACTAGGTCAAAGACCTATTAGACACAAAATTGAAAAATCCAGGGATCTATTGGATACAAAATTGAAAATTTGAGGATTTATTAGACACATTTGACACTTTTGAAAGTTCAGGAACCAAATAAACACAAACCTCAAAATTTATGAACTAAACTTGTAATTTAACCTAATATATAATATAAAAGATTTCACTTTTTTTTCTTTTAATGAAATTCTAACGATTTAACTATTCTTTTAAATATTAATGCCCTAATTACCTAAACTATATATTCACATAGGTTATTATATAAATAAAAAATTGATGTTAAATTAAATTTAAATTTTTAACAAATTGGTATTAGTTAATTATTTTTTTCCTTTTGATGTGTTGTTTTCTATCTTCTTTGTGCACAATTCTATAGTTTTTCAGTAAATACGGTTTAACATTGGAATACAAAATACGACAGGTTAAATATCCTTTTAAAAAATAAATAGTATTTTTTTTGTTCCTGTAAAAAAAAAAGATCTTACACCTCAGAATTAAATAAATAAGCAATAAATTACCTAAAACCCATACAATAATTTTTATTTTAGTTTTAGTTTCCTATACAAAATCATTTTTATTTATTAACCTTTTTTAATTTACTTTTAAAATAAAATTGTTATATAAAAAACAACTCTTAAAAACTTTATTTTTTTATTTTTTTTTTTATATTTTAAGTTCTCCAACGGTAAGGTAGGAAGATGAAGTTATGAGTTATTAATCATAAGTTCATACCTACTTTTATGTCAGTTCGTTCAACTATATTTTTATTGATTTTTTTTTTAATTTTTATCTTTAACCTATGATTGATATTTAAAAAAAAAAACATTTTAAATGAAATGTGTTTTCTTGAAGAATTCTTAAAAAAAGAAAAAATAAAAATAGAGAGATAAAAGAGAGGGAATTATACTTGGCCGGTGGAGGCTTAGGAAGATCTTTACCGACGGACCCCGAAACGGCATTCTTCTCCGTCGTTTTATCACCTTGGTCAGAATTGGACACAAGATTCAGCTTCAAATCCACAGTTTCCGTGAAACCCCTTTTCTTCACGGCGTCGCCGTCGCTTCTTCCGTCGCCGCCGGGCAAACCAAGGCGGAGCTCTGTCTCTTCAAAGTCAATTAAGCTTCCCATTTTGCACTCTCTTCTCTTCTCTCTTTTTTGGGTGAAGGAATGGGGAAAATGAGTGGCTATGGAGGATGAGGAGAAAATAGGGAAAAGTGTGAAATTATAAAGTGGGTTATGAACTTATGAGAAGAATATAATATAATATGAGGATTTTTTTATTTTGGAAATAGGAATTTTTTATTGCTTCTTTCTTGGTTATAAGTTGTATCCCAATTATTTATTTGAAACCAACTTGACCCACTAATTTTAATCAATGAAAAATCAAGTTGTTTCAATTATAAGTAACTTTGTATTGGGACAAGAGGACCCATGGCTCTTAAATTTCTAGGGTTCTTTGTACCTATTACAATATGATGGTTCACTTTTTTTTTACACTTCTTATTTTAATTGTAATTTTATGTGATGTGTAGAATTATTTGTATTTAAAATATAAAAGGTTGTTCAGGGCATCGGCGTTATAATAATATGTATTATTATAGCTTATGGAATACTTTACCCTCCAAACACAAACTATTATAACCTCAGACTATATTACTCTGCATTTTAAATAATATAATATGATTCCACATACTATAATAACCCACAGACTATTATAACCCCTGTTATTATTGAAAGAGTCTAGATTAAGAAAACGGAAGCAATTTTGGATTTTGAACACTCTAAGTTGATCAATTTTGTAAAATAAAATGCATGCTCAAAGCTGGAAAAATAGAGGGATAGAAAACTCAACTTTGAAAATCAAATTCTCTTCACCCGTGGATGGTTCTCAACACGAACACTTCGTGGACAACCGTTAGAGTCTTCCCTACTATCCTCAGGCCTTAGAACGGATTGTGGGATCCTAGGTTGAGAGAATTTGGAAGAAAAAGTCACAAAAGTCACTAACTCGGGCTAGAAAGGTTTTCTGCAAAATTCTCTCAAAACACCTCAAAAACACTATTAAATAAAGCTTCATTAAGCTTCATTTGAGTAACAACTCAAGGGTGATGAGGATGTTTTGAGATGGAGGTGACAAATTTGGTGAATTTGAAGATGACAAGGATTGGACAAGTTGCAATTTGAATTTCATGGAAAATGCATGATAATCCATTATTTTTCATTTAATTTTAATTTCAAAATCAATATTAAATTGATTTTAAATTAAAATTAATTTAATTAATTAAATAATTCAAAAATTAATGTAATTAATTAAATAATTTAAAAATTAATTTAATTAATTATTTTTTAATTTAATTTAATATCAAATATTAAATTAAATAAATTGTCCGATCCCAATCGATATTTCCGAACATGAATCCTTATTCATGCTATAAATCGATCCAATATTTAAATCATATTTAAATATATCCACCTCTTTTTAATCATAGTTTAATTCATAATTAAGCTATGACTCGTTAAATATATCACATATAATTAACGATTTCTCCCAAAACTGAATTTGAACAATTTAAATTCTTTTCTCTCAAAATGTTACAAGACTTAGTCCGAGTAGTAAGGAGGACTTAATGGACCTACACATCATGACCTCCAATGATACGAGATTAACCGGCTAAACTCTTTAGCCTAGCTAATCAACATTCGTTAGCCAACGGGACACTCCACTAAAGCCCAGTGGTTGCACTCTCCTCACTGTAGATATATTTCTGTCCACTCCATATAACCATGATTAGTAAGTCCATCCTTCACAGGTCGTTCGTAATTACAGTTGGGTCCAAATTACTGTTTTACCCCTGTAATTACCTATTGTTCCTTAAGTCCCACTGATCCTCTAATGAACAATTGGTTTGTGGTCCAACCAGCAAACCGAATCCCTCTCGGGCCAATGAGAGGGGTGGGCCCTTTGTTCAAGACCCGGAGTCAACACTTAATGGAACAACCTCTCTACTTATCCCTAAAGCGGGTAGGAGTGAATTCCATCTTACAGAACTATGTTCCCAGCTATCTACCAAGACTTATCCCTGAAATGGGAGGCTTATTGAGTCTGTAGTCTCGGACCACTCTCACCCATGCAAATCTAAGGATAATCCGAATAAACAGGAGTTCATAGAACTCTCAGGATTAAGATCGAGTTACCTAGGTCATCGTATGAATATAGTCGATTAAGACAAAGAAACTGAGTTATAAAGTCTAAGTGATTATTTCACTGATCTAGTCTTATGCAAACTCATTGCATTGGGCGCCCCACTCACATTTCTCCACATGAACGATTTAGGATCACATCGTTTGTACTCTCACAAAGTGGGTGCGCCATGTGTCCCCGGATAAGGTACCCAACCCATCCTTATACTATAGACCGCTACGCTATAACTTGAACTTGATCCACTTTTATGTCACACATAAAGTTCAAGTATTCATCCTATACCCAAGGGTTCTTTTATTGGTTTAGGGTTACACAATACACAATTCACTTTATTCAATAACACCTTTACTGAATAAATCTCAATAGCAACTTTATTGCAAAATAGAATATACATTCAGTTTACAAAACCACGAGTTTTAGGACATAAAACCCAACAATCTCCCACTTGGACTAAAACGCGTCGGTGGGGTAAAACATCTTGAGCAAAGAAAAAGCGCCTCTTTGTGACAAACCGTAGTCCTAGACTCTCTAGGTGTCCCTCAAACACTTTAGCCGTGAAGGGCTTTGTAAACAGATCAACAATGTTGTGCTCCGAAGCGATCTGCGTGACAATCACGTCTCCTCGTTGCACAATCTCCCTGATGAGATGGTATTTGCACTCTATGTGCTCTCCGCGCTTATGGCTTCTAGGTTCTTTGGAATTTTCCACTGCACCACTATTATCACAATAAAGAGTGATTGACAAATTCATATTTGGAACAACTTCCAAATCAGTCAAGAACTTCCTAAGCCATACAACCTCATTCGCTGCTTCGCAAGCTGCGACGTACTCAACCTCCATGGTGGAGTCAGCAATACAATCTTGCTTTATGCTCCTCCATACTATAGCTCCTCCGTTAAGAGTGAACACTGATCCTGATGTGGATTTTCTCGAATCTACATCGGTCTGAAAATCAGAGTCAGCGTATCCTGCAAGGATCAAATCCTTTGCGCCATACACAAGCATATAGTCTCTCGTTCTCCTAAGATACTTGAGAATGTTCTTAACGGCAGTCCAGTGATCATATCCTGGATTAGACTGATACTTGCTGACTATTTTCACTGCGCAGCATATATCGGGTCTAGTACATAACATGACATACATCAGACTACCGACAGCAGATGCATAGGGAATGCGTCTCATATCCTCAACTTCTTGAGGTGTCTTAGGACACTGTTCCTTAGACAAATGAATTCCATGCCTGAAAGGTAATGAACCCTTCTTGGAATTCTGCATCTTATATCTAACCAACATTTTGTCAATATAAGATGCATGAGACAATGCTAGCTTTTGTTCTTGCGATTCCGAACAATTTGGATTCCAAGAACAAACTGAGCCTCTCCCAAATCTTTCATTTGGAATTGGATCGCTAGTCATTGCTTAACGCCAGTCAGGAATCCTGCATCATTCCCAATGAGCAAGATATCGTCTGCGTATAGAACTAAGAAAACTACAGTGGTATTGACTATTTTCTTGTAAACACAAGGCTCGCACATATTCTGTTCAAAGCCATAAGATTTGATCGCAATATCAAATCTTATATTCCAGGATCTAGAAGCTTGCTTCAATCCATAGATGGATCGTTTAAGCTTGCAAACCTTTTGCTCTTGACCCTGAACTATGAACCCCTCTGGTTGATCCATATAGATGCTCTCATCAAGATTTCCATTAAGAAAGGATGTCTTGACATCCATTTGCCAAATTTCATAGTCATAAAACGTGGCAATGGACAAGAGTATTCTAATGGACTTAAGCATGGCAACAGGGGAGAAGGTTTCTTCATAGTCCATCATTTTCCTTTGAGTATAACCCTTTGCCACAAGTCGAGCCTTAAAGGTTTGCACCTTATCGACTTAATCTCGTTTTCTCTTGTAGATCCACTTGCAACCGATAGGTCTTTCACCATCTGGTTGATCTACAAGTTTTCAGACTGAATTGAAGTACATTGACTCCATTTCAAGGTCCATTGCTTTAATCCACTGGTCCCTATCTATATCATTCATTGCATGTTTATAGGTCAATGGATCCTCAATGCCATCATCAGGTATGACGACTTGGGTTTCAACCAAACCCATGTAACGGTCGGGTTGTCTAACATCCCTCCCACTACGTCGAGGCATTCTCAACACTTGAGAAGGACCAGCTTGATCAACAAATTTTGTTGATTTATCTGTAGCTTCTCTGAAAATTTCACTTAAGACAATCCTACTACGAGGCTAATGATCTCTCATGTGGTCTTCCTCTAAGAACGTGACGTTTGTCGACACAAGCACGTTGTCCTCTTGAGGATCATAAAACAGACCACCTTTCGTTTCTTTGGAATATCCTATGAATAGGCATAATTTTGAACGATGTTCCAATTTCTTTGGATTGGACACCAACACATGTGTCAGACATCCCCAAATCCTGAAGTGACGTAAACTACCTTTACGCCATTTCTATAACTCATAGGGTGTTTCTGAAACACTCTTAGAGGGAACCATGTTCAAAATATATACAACAACTTCTACTGCATATCCCCAAAACGAACTAGGCAGCTGAGCGTAGCTCATCATGGATCAAACCATTGTCGCCGACTAGTTTGTCAGAAGCTAAGAGAGCGATAATTGAACTAGACATTTTTATCCAATCAAGTTTTAGTAAATTTTTATCCTATGATCCCTAGGTTATTAAAAATTGCAATGATACCCCAAAGGTTTAGAATGACCGCCACTGAAGGGTAGACAGAAACACTTCTCCTCTGGGACGAGACTTTCTCTACCAGACCCTAATACCATAATAACTCTTATTCCATTAGGCATCTAGTTACCATTATTCGGTCTGAATCCATTAACTCTTAATGAATCCTGTGAGTGTCACCCTCTATCTTTAAATTTCCAAGTATCCGTCTAAACAATAGCCACCGAAGGGAGGACTACGAAGGAAAACCAACAAGGAAATTGTATTCCTTTCGGGAATTCACAGTATTCTGACTCCCATGATCAAGGCCCTCCAAAGGGATGTTATGGTCCAGGCCAAACTAGCAGGCGAATCATGGGCGTCTCACGGTGTGAATCGATAAAAGAGACCGTGAGTCCCGTTTTCACAGATCCCGCTCCCACTCACTATAAGTACTCTCTCCATTCACGTTGATATTGACCCATACAAATACCATCTGAAGGGAGACGCTCCCATTTGCGCCACGAGGCCGAGTATGGATCTCACGATGTGAACTTACAGAGATTTGTGGATGAAAAATTAAATGTATCCCATACACTTTATTTCCTCCCACTCAGCACTTTAAGTTAATCGAGATTGACCTAGATAAATCGAATAATATTTACCCAATATAACATTTATATTGGATTAACCTAAGTCTATAATCACACTATTAACTTAGGTCTATGTGAGTAATTAAATCAACTTTTAATTAAACGCCACTCATGAGAATATAACCTATGAATCTCCGGACCAAATTCACTCCCAGGTCAGTTCCCAGGTAGGGGTATTTCGCAAAGCGTCAGCTTAAATACCCCAGCCTCAGACAGAACCTTCCTTAGACAGAGTTACTAATTAGTCACCATCCATAAGTCATATTGATTTCCTAATTCTAATCTTATTAGAAATAGAAAACCTAAGTCTAATTATTCAAGTTCTAAACCATTTAAAACTAATAATTAACTTAGGTTACATGCATTGCTATATTATAGTGCTTGATCATTCATCACATGAATAATTAAACTATATAATATACATACATCACATGTATCAATGCATGTCAATGCTTTTAATCTAAGAAATATAACACTTATATTAATTAAATTAATATATTAATTAAATTAAAAACATACATTATATTATAACTCTTATAGTATAATTTTATCATGCATACTATATATTATAACTCTTATAATATAAATATGATGCATGTAGTGTTTAACCTAAGGTGAGATTTTAATCTATAAGACATACATTATGCACATAGAATATATAAGTCATACAACAATTGCATAATTTAATTAAACAACAATATTGGACCGGTTTTGGCACCTTAGGGACTTTAATTTAATTAATTAACATTAATATAACAATTATATTAATATTAATTAATAAACTCATTTTACAAAAAAATAATAAATAATACAATTATAAAACGAAATAAACCATCCAAAACTGCCCCACTAGCCACTCCCGCGCGAAAACCTCGCTAGAACTGGCCACTATGCGACAACGTTGCAATGCCGTGGCCAACATTGCAACGCTGTGCTGCCAGCAGCGTTTGTAACGCCCACAACGTTGCAACGCGCCTTGTTTTGCACGGACGACGTTGAGACGCCGAATAACAACAACTTAACGCCATCGACTGTTCATCAACACAACTTGCTGGAAAATGCCATTTTTTCGCCCGCTTCCGCTCCATTTTTTTCACAGCAACTCTTGCCACAAACGACACAGACTTACAGACTCGATTTACATAAAATTTGCTCAAAACAACGAGCCCTTACATTGATCTCATCAACGAAAATGTAGATCTAATTTTAAAGTGTCAAACACCAAAACATCCAATATGCAAACTTACAATTCATCTCATGAATTTAAAACATACCCACCTAATTTTAAGAAATTCAGAATGCATAATGAAATAGCCAACTTGGCTCTAATACCAATTGAAGGGAATGAAAATCCTGCAGCGGAAAACAACATGAAACGTCGTGGTTTTTGTTATGCAATTGATATCTTAAAATTGAATTTAACACTTAAAACCTAGGCTAAACATGTTGTAAAAGAGAAGAAAAACAGAGATTTAAATAGTACCAACCTCTTGAAGAACATTTCTTCACAGTTTTCTCCTCCGGTCACGATCTCCTTCGCAACAACGATCTCTACAACTCGATCTCTCGAACCGAACGATTTGGACACCTCCAAAAGAACTTCTCGGTTGTTCTCGATAGGTAGAGGGAAAGTTGTGGGGCTTTTTTTGGTTTTTTGGTGGAGAGAATGTAGAGAGGAATTGAAAGAGAAGAGAGAGCTCTTGGAAGATGAAATTTCAAAAATGAGCAAGTCTTGCAAAAAGGCTTCTTGCAAAAACCTTTATATAATGGTAAGAGATGGAGTTGAAATTTCCATCAAATCACCATTTTACCACAATCTTATAATATGCAAATCATATTTTCATATTACATATAATAAGGTATCTCATACCTTATTATACAAATTTCATTTGTATAATTGTGGAATTTAAATTGAATCACATTCAATTTAATTTCTCTCATTTCAATTTCTCCAAATTAGCTAGAATTAATCAATTAGGCTTACCTATAGTTTATTATGAATCTCATTCACATCAAACTATATGTTATGTCAACTATATCACATATAAATGACATAAATACCCAAATAATGAATTTGAACACTTCAAATTCACACCAAACTGTAAACCCTCAATTTATCCAGTTTGAGCCAATCGAGGGACCTCATGGACCTACAGATGATGAGCTCCAATGATACGAGATTAACCTATCAAACTCTTTGACCCGATTATTCAACATTCATTAGCTTGGTAACACTCCACTAAAGCCCGTAGCTGCACTCCCATCACTGTAGGACAAGTTGTGTCCATCGATATAACCAATGCCCGTGAGTCGACCCTTCACAGGTTGTTCGTAGTCACAACTGGGTCAAATTACCGTTTTACCCCTGTGTCTACCTCTTGCTCCTTAAGTCCACTGCTCCTCTAATGAACAACAACGTTGTATGGTCCGACCATAAACAACATCCCTCTCTAAGCCCTAGGGACAACACTTAAGGGAACAACCTCTCTAGTTTCTCTAATTCGGGAACGAGTGAATTTCATCTCGCGTAGTCAAGTTCCCAGCTCCCTATGTGGTCATGTCCCTGAGAAGATAGGCATATTAGATGAGTAACTATGACCACCCTCACCCGTACTAGTCAAAGGACAGAGTCTCGCAGACAGGAGTCCGTAACACACTCAGGATTAAGGACGAGTCACTATTGGTCATCTACGAAGTTATTAGTCCTATACTGTTAACGGTGTTACATCAGTAAGTCTAATAATTCACGGTCCAGTCTTGTACAATCTCATTGTACTCTGCCCTCACTCGCATGTCAACCACATGAACGAGTTGGATCATCTTGTTTGTATTTAATACAAAGCGGGTCGCATCCACAACGTATCCAGGATTAGGTCTCCAACCCTATCCGTATACTGTAGACCATTCGGGTCATCAACTCGAACGTAATCCTCCCTGTGTGTCCACTACACACCGTTCAAGTTCTAATTCTCTCATAATTCATTGACCTTGGAACTTAGTTTATTAGATTAAGTTTATAAATATATGCAAGACACAAAGTGATGAAAAATAACTCTTATTTATTTCAATATGTAATATTACAAACTTACACGAGATTAGGACATACATCCCAACAAGGAGTTCATAACATGCTCAGGATTGAGATCAAGTTGCCTAGATCATCCTATTGAAATAGAAACCTAACTAGTCAACAAAGTTACATCTAGTGGTTACTATTTCGTGGTCCGATCTTATGCAATCTCATTACATAGGATATCCCCACTCACATGTCGTCTACACGAACACATTAGGATCACTGTGTTTGTATCAAATACAAAGTGGGTCATATCCATAGTATTACCAGGGTAAGGTACCCAAGCCTTATCCCCTTACCATAGACCCTTTAGGTTGTGTCTCGAACTGAGATTCTTATATGTCTACTATATTCAGTTCAAGAGACATATAACAACCTTGGATGTTAGTTTATTGGATTTAGGGTTAACTTAAGACAATATAGTAAATAATGATAAACAATAAGTCTTTATTGATATAATTAGAACATTATTTACAAACTACGAATTTTAGGTTCTAAATCCCAACAAACTCCCACTTGAACTAAAACTCTAGTGGGGTACATTCCAATCTAAAACAGTGGTCACAGAGATACAAAATACAATAAAGTAGGGCATCCATATACCCATTACATATCTCCCACTTGCCCTAGATTATCCTATGTACATGTCTCGTAGACCTAGACTCTCCAGATGACCCTCGAACACTTTAGTCGTGAGAGTCTTCGTAAATAGATCAGCTATGTTGTGCTCTGAAGCGGTCTTCGTGACTATCACATCTCCTCGTTGCACTATCTTCCGAATGAGATGATACTTCCTCTCAATGTGCTTCTCTCGCTTGTGGCTACGAGGTTCCTTTGAATTGGCTACCACACCACTGTTGTCACAGTATAAGGTAATGGAAAATTCCATATTTGGAACAACTTCCAAATCAACCAAGAATTTCCTTAGCCAAACAACCTCTTTAGCTGCTTCAGAAGCAGCTACATACTCTGCCTCCATAGTGGAGTCGGCGATGCATCCTTGCTTGATGCTACACCACACTATAGCTCCCCCGTTAAGGGTGAAAACTGATCCCATTGTGGATTTCCTAAAATCCTTATCGATTTGAAAATCAGAATTAGTGTATCCCGTAAGGATCAAATCCTTAGACCCATACACAAGCGTATAGTCTCTCATTCTTCTTAGATACTTGAGGATGTTCTTAACTGCGGTCTAATGGTCTAACCCTAGATTGGACTGGTACCTACTGATTATTCCCACAACCTAGCAAATGTCTGGCCTCGTGCACAACATATCATACATTAAGCTACCTACTGCAGAGGCATAGAGAATACGTCTCTTATCCTCAACTTCTTTAGGTGTCTTAGGACACTGTTCCTTATACAGATGAACTCCATGCCTGAAGGGTAATAAGCCCCTCTTGGAATTTTGCATCGAATATCGGGCCAACGTTTTGTCGATATAAGATGTTTGAGATAGAGCTAGCGTTCTGTTCTTGTGATTTCTGAAAATTTGAATCCCAAGAACATATTGTGCCTCTCCCAAATCTTTCATTTGGAATTGGGTCGCCAACCACTTCTTTATGTTAGTTAGGTATCCTACATCATTCCTAATGAGTAGGATATCATCCACATAAAGTACTAAGAAAGCTACTTTGTTGTTGATGATCCTCTTGTATTAACGTTTTGGTCAAAGCCATAAGACTTGATCGCAATATCAAATCTTATGTTCCAAGATCTGGATGCTTGTTTTAACCCATAAATGGATCGATTGAGCTTGCAAACTTTTTGCTCCTGACCTTGGGCTATGAACCCTTCGGGCTGAGACATATAGATGCTCTCGTCAAGATTACCATTAAAAAAGGCAGTCTTGACGTCCATTTACCAAATTTCATAATCATAAAAAGCGGTTATGGACAAGAGTATCCTTAGACTTAAGCATAACCTCATAGTCAACTCCTTCCCTTTGGGTAAAACCCTTTGCTATAAGTCTTGCATTAAAGGTTTTTACCTTTCCGGTTGCATCTCTCTTTCTCTTATAGATCCATTTGCACCATATGGGTCTTACCCCTTCAGGTTGGTCTACAAGTTCCCAAACTGAATTGAAGTACATTAACTCCATGGCTTTGATCCATTGGTCCTTATCTACGTCATTCATTGCATGTTTATAAGACAATGGATCCTCTATACCGTCATCAGGTATGACAACTTGAGTTTCAGCTAAACCCAAGTAGTGGTCATGTTGGGAAACAACCCTCCCACTGCGTCTAGGCATTCTCAACGATTGAGAAGGACAAGACTGACTCGATGTGTCGGCTTTTTTATAACTCTTGACGAAGGTCCAACTTGATCAACAACTCTTGTTAACTCATCTGTAGCTTCATTTAATACTAACTTACTACATGGTTTATGGTTCCTCATGTGATCTTCCTCCAAGAAAGTGGCGTTTGTCGATACAATCACCTTGTTTTCTTGTATGTCGTAGAAAATACCACCTCTCATTTATTTGGGATAGCCAACAATTTTGCATAATCTTGAACGAGGTTCAAATTTCTTTGGGGTTGTCACAAGTACGTGTCGGACAACCCCAAATCCTGAAGTGTTGTAAACTAGGTTTATGCCCCTTCCACAACTCAAAAGGTGTTTCTGAAACACTCTTTGATGGAACAATGTTCAAGATTTGAACCGCAGTCTCTACTGCGTAACCCCAAAACGAGGCAGGCAATGGAGCATAGCTCATCATAAATCGAACCATGTCTAAAAGATTCTATTTCTCCTTTCAGATACACCATTCTGCTGAGGTGTATTAGGTGTTGAGAGTTGAGATTGGATTCGATGTTCTATCAAATAGTCCTGGAATCTTAGATCCATGTACTCTCCACCTCGATCGGATCGAAGTGTCTTAATGGTTTTCCCTAATGCATTCTCTACTTCAGTCTTATTCTCTTTGAACTTTTCAAGAGCCTCAGACTTATAATGCATTAGGTATAAATAATCATACCTCGAATAATCATCTATGAAAGAGATGAAATATTCGTACCCTCCTCGAGCTTTAACATTCACCGGATCACAAAGATCCGAATGTATAAGTTCTAAGAGTTCTTTGGCTCTATAACCTTTTCTAGTAAAAGGTCGCTTAGTCATTTTACCTTCCAAGCATGACTTGCAAGAAGGTAAAGAATCATCTTCTAACTTATTTAGAAGTCCATTCATAGATAGTCTCTCAATCCGGTTGAGATTTATATGACCAAGTCTAAGATGCCAAAGATAGGTATTATTATTTGGAGAAATTTTTTGCCCTTTACTTTGAGTATTTGCAGTTTTAAACATCTCATGATTTAAAATTGCTTTAGTTTGGTTCGGTTTAAGTACATACAAGCCGTTTTCTAATCTAGCAGAATAAATATTGACACCCTTTTTCGAAATGAACGCTTCATTAATTGAAAAAAAATACAATATCCACATTCAAGTAGACAAGAGATAGATATCAAGTTCCTCTTAATTTTAGGAACTATGTACAGATTTTCTAAAAACAAAAATCTATCTCTAAAAAATAACTTGGCATCTCCCACTGCACGAGCTGAGACAACGTTTCTCGTTTTGACCCTGAGCGTCATCTCACCCTCTTCGAGCTCCTTGAAGGAACTAGTTTCCTGAAAAATAAGAGCAAACATGGTTAGTGGCCCCTGAATCAAGTATCCAGGTAAATTCATCACTTTCCACTAAACAAGTTTCAAGAACAAGTAAATCGAATTTACCTTTCTTCTCTTTGAGCTCAGCAAGGTATTTTGGGTAGTTTCGCTTCTAGTGCTCGTCCACATTGCAGTGGAAACATTTTCCTTTGTTTGCAACTTCAGCTTTTCCCTTGCCTTTGTCTGCAGCGGCGGGTACCTTCCCTTTCCCTCCTATCCTCTTCTTTTGGGTCTTCTTAAGCATAAAAGATGGACCACAAGACTTAGTCCCAGAGGATGAACCCATCTGGAACCTCCTGGAATTGGGAAACAAATTTTCCTCTCCATCAGCCTGTCTCTTATTCTTCATAAGGGACTAGAAAGTCTGCAGCTCATTGAAGAGAGTAGTCAGGTTGTACTCTATCTTATTCATCACCGCATTGCTGTGAAATTGCAGAAAACTCTTCGGAAGAGATTCCAGGATGAAGGACACCTGGTTTTGCTCGTCAATGACCGCGCCGTTCATTTCTGCCACGTTGAAGTGGACCATCAAATTGAGAACATGTTCTCTCACCGACGATCTCTCCTTCATACGGGAGTTATAAACGTGCTTGAGGGATTCGTGTCGAAGCTATCCAGACAGTTGTCCAAACATATTCTGCAACGAACTCATGATCTCACGAGCTGAGACCATGCCCTCGTGCTTTTTGGCCATAACTTTAGAAACACTAGCCAAAATGTAGACCTTTGCCTTGTCATTGGCCTTGATCCAATGGTCGTACGCATCCTTAACAGATTGAGGAGCGTTTCAAATAGGGACCTGAGGATATTCCTCAGTTAGTACAAATTGAAGGTCGTCAACAACCAGAATCGTATTCAGGTTGGACTTCCACATAGTATAATTCTCGCCAGTTAACCGTCAGTTTAAGTACCCCCAGCCTTAGACAAAACATCATTGGTAGAGTTCCCTTATAACCACTGTCCTATTGTCCTACTATGTTTTAAACTATTTAAAATACTATGTAAGACTAACTTTTAATCCTATTAGAAATTAAACTTAGGTCTAAATTAATTTTAAACAATTTAAAACTAATTTTTATTTAACCAAAGTTCCTAGGTTTGCATGCAGCTCGTTGTTATAGGTTATGGTTTCTAAAACACATTTATAACTTTTATAAAAAAAATTAACCTATGACGATGAACTTAATTATAAATACAACAAACAATTTCTAATTAGAATTACATTTAACGATTTGAGTTATGCAAATTACTTTAAATAAAATAACATTTTATTTTAAACTAAGTAATTTCATGCTCCATGCTATTTATTTTTCATATAATCCAATTATAACAATTATAATCAATTACTCATGAAAAATAAATTATATCATGCATTTCTACCATATTTATATAACAATTATACAAATAAAATGCATGAACATGCTTATCCTAAGGTGGGAAAAATTCTAAATGACATTCATAAAGAAAATAGCCGTAAAATCAGAAAAAAATTGGCCCCTAAAGTGCAAAAAACAATAAAATTACACTAATTTTATTACAAAACCAGTCCAAAACACTTGGAACTCGGCTCGCTGCATCATTCAATCGGACTAATCGCGACTGAACAGCTCGAATCGCCTCGAACCGGTCTCACTAGACTCACCACCGCACAAACGTTGCAACGTTGAGCGCCACCTCCTCATGTGTGCACTTCAGGTATCAGGGTAGCGTTGCAACGCTACTGACCCCTATAAATTCCTTGTCGATAGGGGCTTCGGCGTTGCAACGCTGTTGCTTCTGCAACAACTCTTTCCTTCGAAAAACAGTGGCTTCAACTGTCAATTTCTCCCTCGAATCTCATCTGAAATGCTTCAAAATTGTCACGAACGACTCATAATACTATTACAGACTCGATTATGCACTTAATTGCCCAAAACACCGGGGCCTTTACATTTAATTTGATCAAATCACAATTAAAACTAAGGGCAAAATTTTCCTAAACAACTTTTACAACAAACCAAATGCAATTCCCACCTTTCTAATGCAAATTTGTTTCAACCAAAACAAAACAAGCATTACTCTAACACCAATTGATGGAGATCTGATCCCCGTGAGCAACGGAAACGTGTTTTATGGATCAATTGCTTGATTATTTTGGTTTGATCCAAATACCAATACATTGGTAAAAATACAGAGAATAAGAAACATTTAATCTAATTAAAGCATGGAAACTAATCATGCAAACACATGTTTGTATAATAATTAAACTAAAAGGAAAGATACTAATCACGTTTGTAGTTTTGCAGCAACTCCTTGCTCCAAGAGTACGACAACACAACAACAACAGAAGCTCCTCTGTTCTTTCTTCTCCAACGGGACACCACCAAAATGGCAAACCCTCTATGTCTCTGAGTTTCCTAGATCGATTCCTTGGTGGGAAGGAATTTCAACTAGTTTGGAAGAAGGAAGGGAAAATTGAGAGTGAGATGATTTCTTGAGCAATCCAAAATGATCGATCATGCAACTCTTCTCACCAGGACAAGAAAAAGGAATAGCAGGGTAACTCCCCACTCCCAATCGAGAAGGAATTGGAGAGTGGTGGGAACGTGTCATCTTGACACGTTCCCAATTAATTAATTAATTAATTATTTTAATTATTTTAATTAAATCATATTTTAATTAAAAATTTAAATGCCACATTAATTAATTAAATGATTAAATCATATTTAATCATTTTACCCTTTAACCTATAGTTTTAATGCACATCTTATGTACATTAAATTTTAACCTATAGTTTTCAAATATGAATCTCACTCACATTTAAAATAATAATTGAACTCTTTCAAATATTTAATTCTCTCATATAATTTAATATGAATCATATTCACATTAAATTTATAATATAAAATTTCAAAACTTTATATTATAACGTATCTATATACATTAAATTTATTCTCTAATTGAATTTGAACATTTCAAATTCAAACGATCTAAGAACCCTTTATGAGCTAGAAGGTGGACCAAATGGACCTACAAATCAGAAGCTCCAACGATACGAGATTATTCAGTTAATCTCATTAACCTCCTAACAACATTTGTTAACTGTGAGAACACTCCACTAAAGTCTCACAACTGCACTCTTCTCACTGCAGATATATTTCTGTGTCTAGAATATTGACCAATAACAGCAAGTCAATCCTTCACGAATCTTCGTAACACCAGTTGGATCAAATTACCGTTTTACCCCTGGGTTACATCTTGTACCTTAAGTACTAGTGCTCTTCTAATGAACAATTTGTTGGGGTCCTACCAACAAACAAAAGTCCATCTCGAACCAATGAGAGGGTTGGGCCCTTTGTTCAAGTCCCGGAGACACCACTTAAGGGAACATTCATCTACTTACCCTAGTAGGCGGGAGGGAGTCAATTCCATCTTGCTAAGTTAAGTCCTCAGTCGCTCACTCGGTCTTCTCCCGAAGAAGGTAGGCATATTGAGTCGACGAATCTGGTCACTCTCACTCATACTAGTCAAAGGGTAATCACTCGCAAACAGAAGTTCGTAACCTGCTCAGGATTGAGATCAAGTTGCCTAGGTCATCCTAGTGAAATAGAAACCTAACTAGTCGACGGAGTTACATCTAGCGGTTACTATTTCGCGGTCTGGTCTTATGTAATCTCATTAGACAGGATATCCCCACTCACATGTCATCTACAAGAACACGTTAGGATCATAGTGTTTGTATCATATACAAAGTGGGGCATATCCATAGTATTACCAGGGTAAGATACCGAAACCTTATCCCCTTACTATAGACCATTTAGGTTGTATCTCGAACCGAGATTCTTTATATGTACACTACATTCAGTTCAAGAGACATTTTACAGCCTTGGATGTTAGTTTATTGGATTTAGGGTTAAGACAAGGGAAATCGTAAATAACGAACAATAACTCTTTATTACATTAATTAGAACAAAAAAATTACAAACTACGAGTTTTATGGCACAAGCCCCAACATTAACAAAATAAGTCTAATAATTCATAGATGATCATTAGTGACTTGACCTAAATCCTGAGCAAGTTACGAATTCCTGCTTATAGGGGTATGTCTTTAGATTAGTGTGGGTGAGAGTGGTCTGTAGCCGACTCAATATGCCTACCTTCTCAGGGACAAACCCTTGTAGATAGTTGGGAACTTAACTCTGAAAGATGGAATTCACTCATTCCTAAATTAGGGAATCAGATAGGTTGTTCTCTTAAGAACTGAATCCAGGTCTTGAACAACGAGGCCCCACCCTTTTATTGGCCTAAGAGGGATTAAGTTTATGGTAAGACCATAGACTTGTTCATTAGAGGATTAATAATGCTTAAGGAGCAAGAGGTACTCACAAGGGTAAAACAATAATTTGACCCAGCTGTGATTACGAACAACCTGTGAAGGTTCAACTCACAGATATTGATTATATCAATGGAAACAACACAGTCTACAGTGAGGAGAGTGCAGTTACGAGCCTATAGTGGAGTGACCCGTAGTTAATAAATGTTGGTTAATTAGATCAAAGAGTTTGATCGATTTATCTCGTATCATTGGAGCTCATGATCTGTAGGTCCATTAGGTCCCTCCGTTGGCTCAACATGGTAATATTGAGGGTATAGAGTTTGGAGTGAAATTGAAGTGTTCAATTTCATATATGAGGAGATATATCAATTATATGTAATATAATTGATATAATATAGTTTAATGAAAATTTGATTCACAATAAACTATATACTAAAATGGGAGATACTTATAATTATGTAAGTATGCAAATATGATTTGCAAATACATAATAAGAGCACTATAGGGATATGATGGTAATTTCCATCCTATTTCCCTATAAATATATTCATGAGATGCACATTTTGACAAGACAATCATAAAAAGGAAACCCTAAGTGCTCTCCCCTTGTGAAAAGAGTTTTCACTCCTTCTCTCATATTCTTCTAACTCCAAAAGGAATCCCACCATCCTCCCTCTCCTAGAGATACAATGGAGAAGACCTAGTAGTGAGATCGATTGCGTCGAGATCGTTGAGAACTTGAGATCGTGAGGAGCAAGAAGCACTAGAAGATTAGATCTACAAAAGGTAATAATGTGTTGTCCATATCTTTACTTAATATGCTTAATCATTGTAGTTTCGTGTTTTTTATTTGATCTACATAACAAATTTCAAGAACACGCGATTCAATACGCTTCCGCTGCGGGATCCGATCCTATTACGATTGCCAACATGTCTTCTAGTCGAGCACTTCTACAATGGTTTGACGCAAGCATCAAAGACATTAGTGAATGCCTCAACAAATGGATCACTACTAAGCAAAACAGTGAACGAGACCAATGAAATTCTAGATGCCATAACTTCAAACAATAGCCAATGGGGAGAACATCACACAACACGAGGAATATTGCAGGAATACACGAAGTAGATGCAATAGCTGCATTAAGTGCCTAGATTTCAGCTATGAACAAGTCACTAAAGAATATGGCGTCAGAAATCAAGCCACAACAATTGCTATACATTACACTCTTAACCCTAGTTCCACTTGTGTTTATTGTAGTGATAATCATCTCTTTGAAAATTGTCCTTACAACCCTTCTTCTGTGTATTATGTAGGGCAAAACAGACCGAACCCTTACTCCAACACGTACAATCTCGGATGGCGACAACATCTGAATTTCTCTTGTAGTGGGCAGTGGCCAGGAACCTCCAATTAGAGTCAATATCCAAAACAAAGAGTGTCGTCATGGTTCAAGAATCAGCAACAACAACAGTATGCACGAAGAATGCAAATCCAATATAACAACAATCAGGAGGACAAGGTTCATTGTTAAGTTCCTGAAAGATATCTTGACCAAGAAACGCATGCTAGAAGAATTTGGAACAGTAGCGCTTACGGAAAACTGTAGTGCACTAATAACCAGTAAGATACCACCCAAGCTGTGAATCTGGGAAGCTTTACAATACCTTGCATAATTGGGAGCACAGATGTAGGAAAAGCACTTTGCGATCTAGGGATAAGCATAAATCTAATGCCACTATCAGTTTTCAAAAGATTGGGAATCAGAAAAGCTAAACCTACAACAGTGACATTATAGCTTGCAGATAGGTCAATAGCTCGACCAACAGGAAAGATTGAAGATGTGTTGGTGAAAGTAGATAAGTTTGTATTCCTTGCAGATTTCATCATCCTAGATTGTGAAACAGATAGAGAAGTCCTGATCATTTTAGGCAGACCTTTCCTAGCAACTGGAAGAACATTGATCGATATACAAAAAGGAGAACTCCATATGAGAGTTAATGATCAACAAATTACTTTCAATGTTCACAATGCATTAAGATATCTAGGGGATTTGGAAGATTGTTCCAGAATAGAGATAGTAAATTCTTTGCAGATGCACGAGTTCTAGGAAAACCTAGAAGAAGAAGATAACGAAACAGAAGAGAACTTGCATACATGAAGAAATAATGAGCTGGGAGGAACTAAGAGAACTTGCATACATCAACCCTTTAAAGGAACCGGAAGAGAAGATAACTCAGATCAAGCCATTGATAGTGGAACCACCCAACTTGGACCTAAAACCTTTACCACCCCATTTAAAATACAACTTTTTGGAAAAAGGGTGAGAAGTTACCAGTGATCATTTCTTCGACACTCACTAATCAAGATGAAATTTCTCTTTTGCAGGTCCTTGCACGACATAAAAAGGCAATAGGATGGACAATTGTTGACATTCAGGGAATCAACCCCTCTTTCTACATGCATAAAATTAGTCTTGAAGAAAGAGCAAAAACTGATGGGATTGAATCTCGTAGCGGAAGCGATTTTGATCGCGTGTTCTTGTAAGATGTTATACAGATCTAATCAAAAGCATGTAACGAAAGCGATTAAGCATGCTAATATAAATTTGGACAATAGTACTATTACCTTTGTAGACAAAAACAACCGTGTTCCTTTTGATCCTCTCGTTCTTACGATCTCAACGATCTCTCGTTCTCTACAAACTACGAAGTAGTTTTTTATCCGCCCGCTAGATCTTCTACGTTGTATCTCTAGGAGATGGAAGATGGTGGAACATTTTTTGGAGTTAGGAGGGATTTTGAGGAAGACAAATGCTTTGGAACTCTTCCAATAAAAACACTTGTCTAAATAGCACTAGGGTTGCCTTTTTGAATTAGGTTCAAAACTATGTGCATCTCATGCACACATATTTATAGGGAAATAAGATGGAAATGACCATCTTACCCCCACAGTGCTTTTATGATATATTTCCCATGGATTAAACCATATGTTATATCAATCGTATCATATATGATTGATATACCCTTTAAACATGAAATTGAACATTTCAATTTCACTCCAAACTATAAATCCTTCTTATTTCCATGTTGAGCCAACAAAGGGAGCTAATGGATCTACAGATCATGAGCTCCAATGATATAAGGTTAATCGATCAAACTATTTGATTCTATTAATCAACATTCATTAACTAGAAGTGTTGTATCCACTGATATAATCAATACTTGTGAGTCGACCCTTCACAGTTGTTTGTAATCACAGCTGGGTAAAATTACCGTTTTACCCTTGTGAATACATCTTGTTCCTTAAGCTCTACTGATCCTGTAATGAACAATCAGTCTATGGTCCTACCATTAACTTGAACCTTCTTAAGCCAGTAAGAAGGCGGGGCCCCATTATTCAAGACCTGGATTCAGTTCTTAAGAGAACAACCTATCTGATTCCCTAATTCAGGAATGAGTGAACTTCTTTTTGCATAGTTAAGTTCCCAGCTACTTACAAAGATATGTCTCTGAGAAGATAGGCTTATTGAGTCGGCTACAAGCCACTCTCACCCATACTAGTCTAAGGACAAACCTCATAAGTAGGAGTTCGTAGCTTGCTTAGGATTCAGGTTAAGTCACTAATGATCATCTATGAATTATTATACCTATCTTGATAACGGTGTTACTCCAGTAGGTTAATAATTCGCGGTCCGGTCTTGTATAATCTCATTATAAAGGATGCCCCCACTCGCATGTCTACCACATGAACGGGTTGGATTACCTCGTTTGTACCAAATCCAAAGCGGGCCACATCCATGGTGTTACCAGTACAAGGTTCCAAACCATATGCATATACCATAGACCTTTTAGGTTATACTTGAACAACTTAATCCAAATTATGTCTACTACATAAATGTTCAAGATCTATCATTATAACCTTGGAACTTAGTTTATTGGATTTAGATTTATATGCGAGAATATAATAAATAACAACTTTATTTATTGAAATATGATTATTACAAAACTACATTTGTTTAGGGCATAAATCCCAACAAGAACTTGATTGAAGGACAGAGAAGACTGAACCCTGTAATGAAGGAGGTAGTTCGGAAGGAAATAATAAAATGGATCGATGCAGGAATCATCTACCCAATTGCAGACAGTAATTGGGTAAGTCTAGTGCAATGCATACCCAAGAAAGAAGGAATGACCATTGTCCAAAACGAGAAGAATGAACTCATCCCTACACGAACAGTGACTGGGTGGAGAATCTGCATGGACTACCGCCAATTGAACAAAGCAAACATGAAGGATCATTTTCCTCTTCCATTCATCGATCAAATGTTGGATCGATTGGCAGGAAAGGAATATTACTGTTTTTTAGATGGTTACTCAGAGTACAACCAGATTACAATTGCACCAGAGGATCAAGACAAGACAACCTTCACCTGCCCATACGGGACATTTGCATTTCAAAGAATGCCATTCAGGTTATGCAAAGCACCAACAACGTTCCAAAGATGTATGATGGCAATCTTTTCCGACATGATGGAAAGAACAGTAGAGATCTTCATGGATGACTTCTCAGTATTTGGAGAGTCATACAAGGATTGTCTTGACAATCTTGAATAGGTGTTATGCAGGTGTGAAGAAACCAATCTGGTCCTAAATTGGGAAAAGTGTCATTTCATGGTGCACGAAGGAATAGTGCTTGGGCATCGGATCTCCAAGAATGGAATCGAAGTAGACAAAGCAAAGGTGGAAATAATCTCAAAACTTCCTCCACCAAAATTCGTTAAGGAAATTCGAAGTTTCCTAGGGCATGCAAGATTCTATCGGCGTTTCATCAGGAATTTCTCTCAGATTTCTAAACCCTTGTGTACCCTGCTTGAAAAAGACAGGAAATTTGTGTTCGATGAAGAATGCACCACTGCTTTTGAATTACTGAAAAAAGCGCTCAGCTCCGCACCTATCATGGTTGAACCAGATTGGACAAAGCCTTTTGAACTCATGTGCGACGCTAGCGACTTTGCAGTGGGAGCAGTGCTAGCACAAAGATGAGAGAAAATCATCAATCCCATCTACTATGCCAGTAAGACATTGAACGAAGCACAAGTCAACTACACTACTACAGAGAAGGAACTTTTGACAGTTGTTCTTTCTTTCGAGAAATTCAAATCTTATTTGGTGGGAACAAAGGTCGTAGTCCCCACTCGGCTTTAAAATACTTATTGTTAAAGAAAGATGCAAAGCCAAGATTGGTCAAGTGGATTTTACTGCTTTAAGAATTCGACTTAGAGATCCAGGACAGAAAAGGAACGGAGAATCAAGTGGATGGCCATATGTTAGGAGAAGAAGAAAGAAAGGCGGAGTCGAAAGAAATTCATGACGAGTTCACAGATGAAATGTTGCTAGAAATAGGGATAAGCTCACTCCCGTGGTATGTAGATATAACCAATTACTTGGTGATTGGATTAACCCCACCTGAGGCAAACACACAACAGCTAAAGAGATTCTTTCATGACATGCGCTACTACTTTTGGGATGAGCCATACCTATATAGACTTGGACCTGATCAAATTTGGAGAAGATGCATAGTAGAGGAAGATATGACAAAGGTATTAGAAGCTTGTCATACAACTCCATATGGAGAACATTTTGCAGGAACCAAAACAGCAACAAAGGTACTCTAAAGTGGATATTACTAGCCCACACTATTCAAGGATGCACAAGAATATGCAAAGCATTGTGATCGCTGTCAACGAACCAAGAATCTATCCACTAAGAATGAAATGCCAATGAATTACATATTGGAAGTAGAATTTTTTTACGTATGTGGGATCGACTTCATGGGTCCATTACCTCCTTCATTTGGAAATATTTATATTTTGTTGGTAGTCGACTACGTGTCTAAATGAATAGAGATCGTGACAACAACCACCAATGATGCAAGAGTGGTGAAGGAATTCTTGTTTAAGAACATATTTACCAGATACGGGACCCCGAGATTGTTGATAAGCGACGAAGGAACACACTTTGTGAACAGGGCAATGGTTAGTCCACTAGCAAAGTATAATGTCAAGCACAGAGTTGCAACAGCCTACCATCCGCAATCAAGTGGGCAAGCATAACTCTCTAACAAGGAAATAAAGACAACATTGGAGAAGACGGTGGATCCTACCAGAAAATATTGGACCTTGCGGTTGGATGATGCATTATGGGCGCATAGAACAACATCCAATACACAGTTAGGAATGCCCCTATACATGTTACTATTCGAAAAAGCATGCCACTAGAACTTGAACACAGGGCATATTGGGCAATCAAAAGATTGAACCTGGACATGAAAATGGTTGGGACCAAACGAAAACTCCAATTGAATGAACTCGAAGAATTGAGATTGTCTTCATATGCAAATGCAAAGCTATACAAAGAGAAAATGAAGAGATGGCACAATCAAAGGATTAGAGAGAAGAATTTGCTGGTTAGTCAGCAAGTATTGTTGTTCAACTCAAGGCTAATGCTTTTTTCCAGGAAAACTCAAATCAAGATGGTCAGGACCTTTCATCATTGAAAAGATATACCAACACGGTGCAGTAGATCTAAAGGATGGAGAGGACAATATTTTCAAAGTGGATGATCAAAGAATAAAGCCCTACTGGGGAGAGAACATAGAAAGAGATAAGGTTTCTATCTCTTTGCAAGAAATCAACTTTAAAAAAAAGGTTTGAGCAGGTGAACTTTCTGATAATCTACTTTGAGTGCAAAAATGCAGGAGAATCAAATTCAAATTCAATAATAATTCAAAGATAATATTATAAGTGTTGGATGTATGCCCTAATCTCGTACTTGTTTGTAATATTTATGATTGAAATAAATAAGAGTTTTTTTTTCATCACTTTGTGTCTCACATATTTACAAACTTTGTCCAATAAACTAAGCTCCGGGGTCATTGAATTATGAGAGAACTAGAACTTGAACGGTGTGTAGTAGACACACAGGGAGGATCACATTCGAGTTAATGACCCGAACGGTCTACAATATACGGATAGGGTTGGAGACCTAATCCTGGATACGTTGTGGATACGACCCGCTTTGTATTAGATACAAATGAGGTGATCCAACTCGTTCATGTGGTTGACATGCGAGTGGGGGCATCTTGTGCAATAAGATTGTACAAGACCAGACCGTGAATTATTAAACCTATTGATGTAACACCGTTGACAATATTAGACTAATAACTTCGTAGATGACCATGAAGGGAATCGAAGTCCCCGCAGCGGAAGCGATTGCGAATTGCGCGCTCTTGATTTAGTTACAACGATTAACTCAAGAACATACATAACAAGATTAAGCATAAAATCAGAATGGACAGCAAGAATTTACCTTTGAAGAACTTTTCTTCAAGTGCTCCTCTTTCCCACGGTCAGGATCTCAGCAAAAGGAACTCCAACGTGCGAAGACACGACCACCGGATCTTCTCCGTTGTTCTCTAGGTGAGGGAGGAAGGTGGGTTCCCTTTAGGAGAGGTGAGGTATTTTGAGAGAGATGTGTGTGTCTTGGAACCTTTCCAACAACACAACAAAGAGCTTGTAATTCCTTAGAATTCCTTAACCTAGTTGCACTCTCCTCACTGTAGATATTATTGTGTCCACTGATATAGTCATTACCCATGAGTCGATCCTTCACAGGTTGTTCGTAATCACAGTTGGGTCAAATTACCGTTTTACCCCTATGATTACCTCTTTGCTCCTTAAGCACCACTGATCCTCTAATGACTAACAAGTCTAAGGTCCTACCTTAGACTCATACCCTCATAGAGGGCGGGCCCCCGTTATTCAAGACATGGAGTCAGTTCTTAAGAGAACAACCTATCTAATTCCTCAGTAGAGGAATGAGTGAATTTCATCTTGCACAGTTAAGTTCCCAGCTACCTACGAGGTTCTGTCCCTGAGAAGGTAGGCTTATTGAGCCTCGCTACAAGCCACTCTCACCCATACTAGTCTAAGGACAAACCCCATATAGCGAGGAGTTCTTAACTTGCTCAGATTCAGGTCGAGTCACTAATGACCATCTATAAATTACTAGTCTTATTCTGTTAACGGTGTTACACTGGTTAGGCTAATAATTTGCGATCTAGTCTTGTATGAACTCTTCATACAGGATGCCCCCACTCGCATGTCAACTACATGAATGAGTTGGATTACCTCATTTGTACTAATTACAAAGTGGGTCGCATCCATGGTGTTACCAGAATGAGGTTTCCAACCTTATTCTTATACCATAGACTATTTAGGTTATAATCTTGAACTCAACCCAAATAGTGTCCACTACACTGATTTCAAGATAAATGTTATAACCTTGGAGCTTAGTTTATTGGATTTATAAAAACAAGACTGTAATCTTATCAAAACAAATTAATCTTATCAAAACAAATAACACTTTATTTAATTGATCAAAATTACACAAGTTTAGGGCATAAATCCCAACAGACCATTAGTGACTCGACCTTAACCCTGAGCGTGTTACGGACTCCTGTCTGTGGGGGTCTGTCCTTTGACTAGTATGGGTGAGGGTGGTCACAGTTACTCGTCCAATATGCCTATCATTTCAGGGACAGGACCACGTGGGGAGCTGGGAACTTGACTACGCGAGATGAAATTCACTCGTTCCCGACTTTAGGGAAGCTAGAGGGATTGTTCCCTTAAGTGTTGTCTCCAGGGCTTGGACAACGAGCGCCCACCCTCTCACTGGCCCGAGAGGGATGTTGTTTATGGTTGGACCATACAACGTTGTTGTTCATTTGAGGAGCAGTGGGGACTTAAGGAGCAAGAGGTAGACACAGGGGTAAAACGGTAATTTGACCCAACAGTGTCTATGAACAACTTGTGAAGGGTCGACTCATGGGCATTGCTTATATTAATGGACACAACTTGTCATACAGTGATGGGAGTGTAGCTACGGGCTTTAGTGGAGTGTTACCATAGCTAATGAATGTTGAATAACCGGGTCAAAGAGTTTGACAAGTTAGTCTCGAATCATTGGAACTCGTCATTTGTAGGTCCATTAGGTCCCTCGGTTGGCTCAAACTGGATACATAGAGTGTTTACAATTTGGTGTGGATTTGAAGTGTTCAAATTCATTAAAAGGGTATTTATGTCATTTATATGAGATATGATTGACATATTATATAGTTTAATGTGAATGAGATTCATAATAAACTATAGGTTAGCCTAATTGCTTAATTAGAGCTAATTTAGAGAAATTGGATTGAGAGAAATTAAATTGAATGTGATTCAATTTAAAATCCATAATTATACAAATGTGACTTGTATTATAAGATATGAGATATCTTATTATATGTGGTTATGCAAATATGATTTGCATAACCTAAGGTTGTGGTAAAATGGTAAATAGGTGGAGATTTCAACTCCACCTATCACCATTATTTAAAGCCTTTGCAAGAAGGCATTTGGTAAGGTTGGCTCATTTTTTGGATTCTCGCCAAAAGAACTCTCAAGAATTCTCTCTTATCTCTCAATAATTTATCTCTTCCTCTTTACCAAAGGAGTCCCACCACTCTTCCTTTACCAAAGGAGAACAACCGAGAAGGCCTTTCGGAGGTGTCCGGGTCGTTCGATTGTTCGAAGAGGTAGTGAACGTGGAGATTGAGAGCATGAAGGGTTCGTGACCGGAGAAGGATTTCGTGAAAAACGGTTCTTCAACAAGTAAGTATTATCCTTACTGTTTTTCCTTCTAAAGCATGTTTAATCTAAATTCTATAGGATAGAATTAATTTTAAGAATTATTTTCACAACGAAAACCACGACGATTCAAAGTCGTTTTTCCGTTGTGGGAGTTTCATTCCCTTCAATAAGATATCTCAAATTAATTCAATAATCATTTAAAAGATAAAGTTACCATCGATACTTCCTTTTAAAGCACCATGAGAGTTATGAATGTTGTATTTGAATTTTGAATCATTTCCATTTGAAACTCAATCAATCCTTTTTCATCAATCTTCAAAATTTGACTTTTGGAGCACACCTAAAAAATAAATTAGCCACTAATCTTTGGTACTCATACTTGTTTGGGTCCACGTAGGTTAGTTTCAATCTTTGGAACCCATTTCTTTTTAGTTCCAACATTCATAATATTCATACAATTTGATTTAAGCAAATTATAACGTGAATTTGATTTATGACCAAATTTGTCACAAGAGAAACAATAAAAATTTTGCATAAACTTTTCATTCATATAGTATCTATGTATGTTCCTTTTCACATAAATGTTCTTTTTATAACTATTTTGAAAATTTGTTTATAAGGAACATTTTTCTTTCCATAACCATTATAAACATTTTTTAATTTGTAGCAATTTGGTCTCATATGACCTTTAATTCCACAATATTGACACGTAGACATAAATTTTGTATTATGCACAAAATTAGACTTATCATAAGAACGATTTTTCACAAATTTTAGCACACCATAGTTATGCATAAATTTTGGTACATCATGCTTATACACATGTGTTTGGTGTTTTATGTTTATGCACATCACACTTTGGTAGAACATTAGGCAAAGTATCATTAGACATAAAAGATTGATAACTCTTAGAAATAAGAGTTATTGGTTATTAATTTGTATTGATTTTTAATGAATTCTATGACTTTATGCATGAAATTCCCTAGCTTTGAGTTATAGCAATTTTTCAACTATTTGTTGGAGCAAAACTCCCTGCATCCCCTGCGAATTGGCCACGCCACCATACCATTATTGAGTTGCTTACAAGAGTGAAGATTGTCCCCACAAACCAACACGAGTCCTTTCAGCATGTTTTGTCTTCACTCACATGCTCCTTAGGAAAATTTTCAAGAGGTCACCCAACATAGGGGTGCTCCAAGCTAAGCATACTTAACTTTGGAGTTCATATGATTGAGCCACTGAAAAGGAAGGTGTACCTTGTTGGTATAGGTAGTAACTATCAATTCTTTTAAACCTTTCTTATCTATACTTTCTAAACTCAGGATCCCTTTCATTCGGATGTGAACTCGGTTCATTCATGTACATCTCTTCCTCGGGCGTCACCGTCTTTCCTGAAGCTAAACACATTTCGCACGTGAGAAATGTTTCATTAAAGGACGTGGAGGTTGTCAAATGAATCAGATCCCTTTAACCTCAGAGTTACTGTCATGTGGAAGGAGTTGTCCATTCAACCTTGATTTGCCCAAAAAGAGATGATACAAGTTAGGGCAGTCGTTTTTAGAGAGGGAGCCCATCAATTTTTCAAAGAACGTCTTGAAAAGGAGAGAGATGAGGAAGTTTATGTGTTTCAAGTGTTGGAATGGTGGGTTTTTTCCGAAAAGGAAGGTTATTTGTTGGAGCATCAACGAGAGCTACGACGAAATATTTGAAACATCATTTCTTTTTCCTTTTTTTCCCTTCTTTTTAGTTGTTTAGAATAGTTACTATTTTATTTATGGCTTTCTGGTATTTCCTCTATTTTTCCTTGTTTTCAAGAATGAACTAATTCACCTTAAGGTGAGGATTAAATGATGAATGTATTTTAATTGCATTGTAGTTAAGTAATCTTCACTTTTAATCGATTTGATTTTTATGTGTGCTTAATATTAGCTCGATTTCGTTTGGCCAACTATTTCGTAACTTTGTCCTCTTGATTTCTAGGAAGAATAGGGAGGGTCGATTTCATAAAAACCACAGTAATGAGAATGAAACAACATTTATTTGATGATTCGGGATAATGACTCACCTAGTGCACAACTGTTACAATGGAGTAATTATCACTGGAGTAATGAGAATGAAACAACATTTATTTGATGATTCGGGAAAATGTCATGTTTGTTGGGATGTATGCCCTAAAACTTATGTAATTTTGATCAAAGAAATAAAGAGTTATTTGTTTTGATAAAATTACGGTCTTGCCTTATAAATCCAATAAACTAAGCTCAATGGTTATAACATATATCTTGATAATATATATATCTTGAACATCAGTGTAGTGGACACTATTTGGATTGTGTTTAAGAATATAACCTAAATGGTCTATGGTATAAGAATAAGGTTGGAAACCTCATTCTGGTAACACCATGGATGCGACCCACTTTGTAATTAGTACAAATGAGGTAATCCAACTCATTCATGTAGTTGACATGCGAGTGGGGGCATCCTGTATGAAGAGTTCATACAAGACCGGACCGCAAATTATTAGTCTAACCAGTGTAACACCGTTAACAGGATAAGACTAGTAATTTATAGATGGTCATTAGTGACTCGACCTAATCTTGAGCGAGTTAAGAACTCCTGCTTATAGGAGTTTGTCCTTAGACTAGTATGGGTGAGAGTGGCCTATAGCCGACTCAATAAGCCTACCTTCTCAGGGACAGAACCTCGTAGGTAGTTGAGAACTTAACTGTGCAAGATGGAATTCACTCATTCCTAAACTAAGGAATTAGATAGGTTGTTCCCTTAAGAACTGACTCCAGGTCTTGAACAACGGGGCCCCGCCCTCTATGAAGGTATGAGTCTAGGGTAGGAACATAGATTTGTTGTTCATTAGAGGATAAGTGGTGCTTAAGGAACAAAGAGGTAATCACAGGGGTAAAACGGTAATTTGATCCAGCTGTGATCACGAACAACCTGTGAAGGGTCGACTCATGGGTAATGATTATATCAGTGGATACAATATTATCTACAGTGAGGAGAGTGCAACTACAAGTCTATAGTGGAGTGACTTGTAGTTAATGAATATTGATTAACTGGATCAAAGAGTTTGATCAGTTAATCTCATATCATTGGAGCTCATGAACTGTAGGTCCATTAGGTCCCTCCGTTGGCTCAACATGGTAATATTGAGGGTATAAAGTTAGGAATTAAATTGAAGTGTTCAATTTCATACATGAGGTGTTATATCAATTATATATGATATAATTGATATAATATATAGTTTTAATGTGAATTAGATTCACATATAAACCATATACTAATGAGAGAATAAAGAAAGGGTAGGATGATCATTTTCATCATATTTCCATATGTATATGGTTGCATGAGATGCAACTAGGTTAAGAAATTTTGTGCCATTTGGTTGTGTTGTTGGAAAGGTTCCAAAACACAATCTCTCTCTCTCACAACATCTCACCTCTCCTAAAGGGAACCCACCTTCCTCCCTCACTTAGAGAACAACGGAGAAGATCCGGTGGCAGTGTTCGTAATCTCTTGGGTTCGTGTTGCTGAGATTGTAGCAGTGGGAGAAGGAGCACTTGGAGAAAGGTTCTTCAAAGGTATAATTCTTGTTGTCCATCCACTTTTATATGCTTAATCTAGTTAATTTAGTTCTTGAACGAAATCATTGTAACTAAATTGAGAACGCGCGATTCACAATCGCTTCCGTTGCGAGATTCGATTCCTTTTAATTAGTATCAGAACCCAATTGCGTTCTTGATTTACGTTCTGGATTTTTCAAGAACGAGGTGGGATTTACTGTTTTGCATGAGATGTATGAACGGTTTGCAATTTTAGACGTTTTCAATTTTGGCACTTAGATTTACAATTTTTATTGAATTGTTCAATGTAAGGGCCCAGTGTTTTGAGCAATTTTAATTGTAAATCGAGTCTGTAAGTCCGTGTCGATCGAGGCAAGGTGGTTGCTGAGAAGATCGAATTGATAACGAGCAAAGAATAGGAGATTCCACATGTCGTGCGTAGGTGCGCGTTGCTGCGCGCCGCTTCATTGGCATTGCAGCAGCTGCGCTTGCGGGAGGAGGCGCGCATCGAGGCGCGGCGTTGCGGCGCGCCTTCAAAGATTGCAACGCGAAGGCGCCGCAACGTGCTCCAACGGGCAGAAACGGACAACTTACAGCGTTGCAACGCTGCGATCAGCGTTGCAACGCCGAAGGCGTTTCAGCGAGCTTCAACGTGCGGAAACATTTTTGTTTTATTTTATATATTAATTATAAAAATGTTTTATATTTAATATATTTATTTAGTTAATTTTAATTAATATAATTTGATTATATCAATTAAAATTAAATTTAGGGTGCCAAAATTGGTCTAATTTTGCTATTTAAATTATGCAATTGTTGTGTAATTATTGTCATGCATAATGTATGCTTTTATTTTAGAAATCCCACTTTAGGTTAAGCATTTTCATGTATCATTTATAATATAAAGAGTTATATTAAATAGTTTGCATGATTAATTAATATAAAGTTGTTATATTAATTTATGGACAACATTGACATGCATTATATATCATGAGATGATTATGCTATGAATGCCTTATTATTCATGTGATGAATGATCAAGCACTATAACATAGTATGCATGTCACCTAAGGTTAATTATTAGTTTTAAAATGTTGAAAACTTGGAAATAATAGACCTTAGGTTATCTAGTTCTAATTAGATTAGAATTAGGAACCAAGTAATTTATAAGCTATGATTAAAAGAGGAACTCTGTCAAAGGAAGGTTACTGTCTAGGCCGGTATTTAAGGTGATTTTAAACGGAACACCCCTACCCGGAACTCGACACGGGAGTGAAATTTAATCGAGAGTTTATAAATTACAAGATAGCGTCAGCGGGTTTATTAAGGGGTTAATAAACCAGAAATCCTAGGTTTAATATAAAGAGTTATATTAATAAACTTAGGATAAAATCAATATAAGAGTGATGCATATGATCGATGGATCAAGGCCAATGATTAGGCCAAGGTCTACATGCTGGCAAGTATGTCTGACATATTAGCCAAGAAGCATGAGGGCTTGATAACCACCAAGGAAATCATGGATTATGTGCAGGATATGTTTGGACAACAGTCCACACAGGCCCGACACAATGCCCTAAAGTACATATTTAACTCAAGGATGTTAGAGGGTACATCTGTTCGGGATCATGTCCTGGATATGATGGTGCACTTTAACATCGCGGGGTCGAATGGTGCTTCCATCGATGAGTCGAGCCAGGTCAGCTTTATTCTGGAAACCCTTCTAGATAGTTTCCTACAGTTTAGAAGTAATGTTGTTATGAACAAGCTTACTTTTAATCTTACCTCCCTTCTGAATGAACTCCAGACCTTTTAATCTTTGATGAAAATTCAGGGATCGAAAGGTGAGGCAAATGTTGCCAGTAGGAGTTATCGCAGAGGTTCGACCTCTGAGACAAAAACAATGACTTCATCTTCTTCTAACCTGAAAGGGAAGAAGAAGAACATGAAGAAGGTGGGTAAAGGGAAACAAGCTGAGAGAGCTGCCGCCTAGAAGGGCAAGAAAGTCAAAGAAGTTGCTGACAAAGGAAAGTGTTTCCACTGCAACGAAGACGGACATTGGAAACGAAACTGTCCGAAGTACATTGCAGAAAATAAGAAGGAAGGTAAATATGATTTACTTTGCCAAGAAACTTGTTTAGTCTATAATGATAAAACTGCTTGGATACTTGATTCAGGCGTCACTAATCATGTTTGCTCTTCTTTTCACGTAATTGACTCTTGGCAGCAGCTACAGAAAGGTGAGATAACACTCCCAGTTGGAAATGGAGAAGTCGTCTCAGTTGTAGCAGTAGGCACGATGAATCTTTATTTTGGCAAGAAATATATGTTGTTGGATAATATATTAGTGATACCAGGGTTTACTAGAAACCTTATTTCAATTTCTTGCCTCATAGAACAATATATTTTTGTTTCCTTCTCTATGAATAAAGTGTTTATTTTGAAGAAAGGTATAGAAATATGTTCAGCTTCATTAGAAAATGAGTTGTATGTTTTAAGGCCTAATTTAGTCAAAATGGTTTTGAACACTGAATTATTTAAAACTGCAAACACACAAACTAAGAAACGTAAAATTTCTCCTAAAGAAAATGCTCATCTTTGGCATCTAAGATTGGGTCACATTAATCTCAATAGGATTGAGAGATTGGTAAAGAATGAACTTCTAAATGAGTTAGAAGAAAATACTTTACTTGTGTGTGAATCCTGCCTAGAAGGCAAAATGACTAAAAGACCTTTTAGTGGAAAAGGTTATAAAGCCAAAGACCCTCTAGAATTTATATATTCAGACCTTTGTGGTCCGATGAATGTTAAAGCCAAGGGAGGGCATGAATATTACATCTCTTTCATAGATGATTATTCTAGATTTGGGCATATTTACCTAATGCGCCACAAGTCTGAAGCACTTGAAAAGTTCAAGGAATTCAAGACTGGGGTGGAAAATCAATTAGGTAAAACTATTAAAACACTTCGATCAGATCGAGGTGGAGAGTACATGGATTTAAAATTCTAGAACTATATGATAGAACATGGAATTACATCCCAACTCTTAGCTCCCGGTACACCATAGCAAAACGGTGTATCGGAAAGGAGAAATAGAACCTTGTTGGACATGGTTCGATCAATGATGAGTTATGCTCATCTCCCTAGTTCTTTTTGGGGTTACGCAGTGGAGACTGCAGTATACATTTTGAACAATGTGCCCTCAAAAAGTGTTTCTGAAACACCTTTTGAACTCTGGAAAGGACATAAAGGTAGTTTATGTCATTTCAGAATTTGGGGTTGTCCAGCACATGTGCTTGTGACAAATCCAAAGAAGTTGGATTCACGTTCAAAATTGCGCCTATTCGTAGGCTACCTAAAAGAAACAAGAGGTGGTTTATTTTATGATCCTAAGGAAGATAAGGTTTTTGTGTCGAAAAATGCCACTTTCTTAGAGGAGGACCACAAGCCAAGAAGTAAAATTGTGTTGAGTGAGTTAGATAGAACAATAGCAAAGGTTGCTAATAAAACTAGTACGTCAACAAGAGTTGTAGATACTAGCTTGTCTAGTCAAGAGAGTCCATCTCAAGAGTTGAGTATGCCTCTACGTAGTGGGAGGGTTATAACACAACTTCATCGTTACATGGGTTTATCTGAAACCCAAGTTGTTATACCAGATGATAACTGCGAGGATCCATTGACTTATAATCAAGCAATGGTTGACAAATACAAAGACAAATGGGTCATAGCCATGGACCAAGAAATGGAGTCTATGTACTTCAATTCTGTTTGGGATCTTGTAGATAAGCCTGATGGGGTAAAACCTATAGGTTGTAAGTGGATCTACAAGAGAAAGCGTGGTGTAGATGGGAAGGGGTTATGAGGAGACCTTTTCACCTGTTGCTATGGTAAAGTCGATCCGTATCCTACTTGCCATTGCCGCATATTATGACTATGAGGTATGGCAAATGGATGTCAAGACAACCTTTTTGAATGGCAATCTTGAGGAAAAAATCTACATGGACCGATCCAAAGGGTTCATTGAACTTGGACAAGAGCAAAAGGTTTGCAGGCTTAAAGGTCAATTTATGGACTGAAACAAGCCTCTAGGTCCTGGAATATAAGATTTGATGAGGCACTCAAATCTTATGGTTTTGACCAGAATGATGACGAACCTTATGTCTACAAGAAAATCATCAATAGTTCTGTCGCATTCCTAATTCTCTATGTGGATGATATCCTACTCATTGGGAATGATGTAGGTTATCTTACTGACTTTAAGGATTGGCTAGCTACGCAATTCCAAATGAAAGATTTGGGTGATGCACAGTTTGTTCTAGGGATCCAGATTGTCTGGAACCGCAATAATGAAACACTAGCCTTGTCTCAAATATCTTACATAGACAAAGTGTTGTCAAGGTTTAAGATGCAAGACTCCAAAAAAGGTTTGTTGCCTTTTAGACATGGAGTCCATTTGTCTAAGGAACAGTGTCCTAAGACACCTCAAGGAGTTGAGGATATGAGACTGATTCCTTATGCATCACCGTTGGGAGCTTTGATGTACGCCATGTCAGGTACTAGGCCTTACATCTGTTTTGCAGTTGGAATGGTCAGTAAGTATCAATCCAATCCAAGACTTGAACATTGGACAACGGTTAAAACAATCCTTAAGTATCTTTGGAGAACAAGGAACTACATGCTTGTGTATGGGGCTAAGGATTTGATCCTTACAGGATACACGGATTATGACTTTCAGACTGTTAAAGATTCTCGGAAATCTACATCAGGGTCAGTATTTACTCTTAACGAAGGAGTTGTAGTATGGTGAAGCGTCAAGAAAGGATGCATCGCAGATTCCACCATGGAGGTCAAATATGTAGTAGCTTGTGAAGCAGCTAAAGAGGTCGTTTGGTTAAGGAAATTCATGTTAAATTTGGAAGTTGTTCCAAATATGACTTTGTCCATCACGCTGTATTGCGATAACAGTGGTGCAGTGGCAAATTCGAGGGCGATAACAGTGGTGCAGTGGCAAATTCGAGGGAATCCCGAAGTCACAACAGGGGAAAGCACATAGAGCGGAAGTATCATCTCATCCGGGAGATCGTGCATAGAGGAGACGTGATTGTCACGAAGATAGCATCAGAGCACAACGTTGCCTATCCTTTTACAAAGGCTCTCACGGCTAAAGTATTTGAGAGTCACCTAGAAGGTCTAGGTTTACAAGTCTTCCCCAACTAGGGCAAGTGAGAATATTTTGTACAAAGGGTTTAAATGTCCTAGTTTATTGTATTTACATTACTGTAATGTTATAGTACTCCACAAGCTTTAGGTCAAGTGGGAGATTGTTAGGATGTATGCCCTAAAACTTGTGTGATTTTGATCAAAGAAATAAAGAGTTATTTGTTTTAATAAAATTACAGTCTTGCTTTATAAATCCAATAAACTAAACTCCAAGGTTATAACATATATCTTGATAATATATATATCTTGAACATCAGTGTAGTGGACACTATTTGGATTGTGTTCAAGAATATAACCTAAATGGTCTATGGTATAAGAATAAGGTTGGAAACCTCATTCTGGTAACACCATGGATGCGACCCACTTTGTAATTAGTACAAATGAGGTAATCCAACTCATTCATGTAGTTGACATGCGAGTGGGGGCATCCTATATGAAGAGTTCATACAAGACCGGACCACAAATTATTAGTCTAACCAGTGTAACACCGTTAACAGGATAAGACTAGTAATTTATAGATGGTCATTAGTGACTCGACCTGAATCCTGAGCGAGTTAAGAACTCCTGCTTATAGGGTTTGTCCTTAGACTAGTATGGGTGAGAGTGGCCTGTAGCCGACTCAATAAGCCTACCTTCTCAGGGACAGAATCTCGTAGGTAGCTGGGAACTTAACTGTGCAAGATGGAATTCACTCATTCCTAAACTAAGGAATTAGATAAGTTGTTCCCTTAAGAACTGACTCCAGGTCTTGAACAACGGGGCACCGCCCTCTATGAGGGTATGAGTCTATGGTAGGACCATAGATTTGTTGTTCATTAGAGGATCAGTGGTGCTTAAGGAACAAAGAGGTAATCACAGGGGTAAAACGGTAATTTGATCCAGCTGTGATCACGAACAACCTGTGAAGGGTCGACTCATGGGTAATGACTATATCAGTGGATACAATATTATCTACACAGGTGAGGAGAGTGCAACTACAAGTCTATAGTGGAGTGACTTGTAGTTAATGAATATTGATTAAGCGGATCAAAGAGTTTGATCAGTTAATCTCATATCATTGGAGCTCATGAACTGTAGGTCCATTAGGTCCCTCCGTTGGCTCAACATGGTAATATTGAGGGTATAAAGTTAGGAATTAAATTGAAGTGTTCAATTTCATACATGAGGTGTTATATCAATTATATATGATATAATTGATATAATATATAGTTTTAATGTGAATTAGATTCACACCATATACTAATGAGAGAATAAAGGAAGGGTAGAATGGTCATTTTCATCCTATTTCCTTATATATATGATTGCATGAGATGCAACTAGGTTAAGAAATTTTGTGCCATTTGGTTGTGTTGTTGGAAAGGTTCCAAAACACAATCTCTCTCTCTCACAACATCTCACCTCTCCTAAAGAGAACTCACCTTCCTCCCTTACCTAGAGAACAACGGAGAAGATTCGGTGGCAGTGTTCGTAATCTCTTGGGTTCTTGTTGCTGAGATTGTAGAAGTGGGAGAAGGAGCACTTGAAGAAAGGTTCTTCAAAGGTATAATTCTTGTTGTCCATCCACTTTTATATGCTTAATCTAGTTAGTTTAGTTCTTGAACGAAATCATTGTAACTAAATTGAGAACGCGCGATTCACAATCGCTTCCGCTGCGGGATTCGATTATATTCAGTGTTCACTGTAGTGATTCGATTAATGTGATTGCTTAACACTTTTGCCATCAATTGCATGAACACCTCTAATCTGAGCCTTGTTTTTACTATTTACCACTTTTGATACATTTCAATTCTTCTGTTTTCTGTTATTTCCTTTATTTCTATTTTGTCTCTGCATTTATTTTGTTCCAGCATCTCTAAGTTTATGTTACTCTGTTACCTTGATAATTTGTTTGGTTACAATTCGAGTTTCCTAGTATTAATTTAGATAAAATAGAAAATTACTAGTCTTTGTGAATACAAAAATTTACATGTTGCTAGCTACACAAAATTTATGTGTATACTTGGGCATAAGACATATGCAAAGCTGAATTATACATATTATTGTAGCAAATACATTAGCATCGCATCAAAGACGCTTTAACAAAAGTAATTTTAGAACTAGATGGAGTAACACTCTCATCAATATAACTAAGATCTCTGTTGCAAAGTATCATCAGCATACCAAGGAGTCGTACCTTGCACTTAGAACAAGAATTCATCTGGGAACGAATCATTCAACGGTATCTCATCTTCTTCTCTCACTATGCGGCTCAGATGGTGTGTAACTAAATTTTTTAATCTCTTGTGATCTTTGATCTTCAAATCGAACTCCTAAAGGAGCAATATCCACCTTAGTAACCTAGGCTTTGACTCCTTCCTGGTCAACAGGTAACGTAAGGTTACATAATCAAAATGAACAATACTTCAAAATCAATGATGTAATATCTAAATTTTTCAAGAGAAAATAATACAACAGAAAGAAGCTCTTTTCTGTGATGGTGTTGTTGCATTGTGTTGGGTTAAGAGTCATGGACGCATAATAGAGGATGTGGCTCCTTTTTTAAGGAATGAACGTTTCACTCCGCAACGGAAACATTTGATCATCTATGGTTTTATTTAAAATTAAACTAAAAATAATAAGATTAAGCAAACTTACTTTGGAATAAATTTGGAAAGTATTCTGATGGGTCTTTATCTCTTCGAGTTCCAAAACTTCCACAAAGGACCAAGGCTTGTGGGAATTTCTATGACTCGAACACATGACCAAGACTTGTGGGAGTCTCTTGAAAGAAAACACCCAAAGGGATTGGAGAGGAATAAGTCTAGAGAATTATCCAATTATCTAATGAAGAGATGACTTAAATTGTGAGTCAAAAGTTCTGAATGGCTCACTTCTAGGGTTCTATTTATCATAGCCTAACACTACAAAAAAAACTACATTTCTTATCGCTTGCAACTTTTAATTACTTGACGTTTTTATGAGAAAATGTCAAGTAACATGGATTTTAAACAAAAAAACGTCAAGAAAATGAAAAAAGGGCGGAGGTTGAAGGATTTTTCAGATTTTTTTCACGCTATGAGTAAACTTGACACTTTAAAAACGTCAAATTTTAAAAAAAAAACACGGAGGTTGTCCAGGATAATTTAATTTAAAATAAAATAATGAAAAAAGAAATTTGATTTAGGGTTTTCCTTTAGTCACACGCTCGAGGGCACACCCCTCTTTCTTTTTTTTCGTTTTCACGTCGCCTAGTCGTCCTCTTCGTTCTTCTTCCTTTAGAAATCGAACACTGTCGGAGTCAAATTCCTCGCCGGCAAACGAGACTAAGTTGCTTCCCTTTCGTCCGCTTGCCGGCGTAACTTTGTTCCTCTCTTCCGTGTTGTTCCAATCGTCGAGTCAACGACACTAGTTTGCCCCGCCGATAGTCATCTTTCGTCTAGTCGTGCGAGCTTCTGGTTGTAGCCAGTAGCCGTAGACGTCTTTGTTCACCGCCAAGTCAGATCGGACTCCTTGTCGTGCCTCCTCAAACCACCCTCAGTCATTCATCCCCTAATCGCTCATAAAATGTCGTAGACGTTTTTTATGGTCTTGTTGACGAAAATTTTATAGTCTTTTATGCCTTTTGGTTGCTTCATTTTACCTTCTAGTACTCTCTAGTTGAGAGAAACATCCAATTCTTTGTCTGGTCGAGAAACGCTTGTTTGTATTACTGGTATGGAATCTCTTCTGCTGAATGTTAAAATTAATCTTGCATTGCTTTTGGTTTGCTTTTTGAGTGATTCCATTGGTTACTTCATGGTCATGTGCATGGTTTGTAGTTTATCATGGTTTGTGTATTTCATATTCGAGTGGCATCATGTAGTTACTGTACTGAATGCCTTTTGTTTGTTCATGTGGTATGAAAGTGAAAGCTGATAGAGATGAATCATCGTCTTATGTTGCCATGCTTGTTGCCCAGGATGTTTCTCAAAGATGCAAGGTTTGCTCACTAATTGTATTTATGCAGTTATATGGATTTAGTAGCTTTTGAGATAACTGACTTGTAGTATTGTGTTTTTCCTTCTGACAAACTACATTTTTTTTTTTATCATTTCTCTTATTGTTGAGTATTTCTTATAGGAACTTGGTATTACTGCTTTGGACATAAAGCTCAAGGCTACAGGTGGAAACAAAACCAAAACTCCTGACCCTGGTGCTCAAATATCAGCTCTTAGTAGAGATGTCCATTTTCCCCGTGGGGGCGAGTCCCCCTAACGAGGCGGGGAATCCCCGTTTAGGTGGGGAACGGGGGAGGCAGCGGGGACAAAATTTTCCCCGCTTCGCCCCGATTATTTTATTTAGTTTTAAATATATATATTTTTATACATCTAATACACTATAAATCTAAAAATTTATTAAATATAATTTTATTTTTTATGAAAATTGAAAAAATGCCTCTTTAACTATAAATTTCTAAAGAATAATTAACCATTTAAATACAAATTTTCAAAAAAAAAAAGAAATTAGTTAATACAATTTTAAAAAAATAAAATTATAAACGGGGAATTATTCCCCGTGGGGAACGCGTTCCCCACGTATTCCCCGCGAGGAATCCCCGCCCCGTTCCCCGCGAAATTAAATGGAGAATTTCGCGGGGACGGGGAATGAAATGGGGGGCGGGGACGGGGACGGGGAGCCATTCCCCGGCCCCGCCCCGCCCCGTGGACATCTCTAGCTCTTAGAGCCCTTGCTCGTTCAGACATGAGAATTATCATTTCCTTGATTGCTAGTTGTAGGAAATGAAACATACATGAGAGAACTTCTCAAAAGCGATCTCATTGTTTGTTGGGTTTGTGTTTTTGCCTATTCTCCTTTCTTGTAGCTTGTGATTGCTTTTTCTTCTATTTATAGTGAAGACAACAATTTTATGCTCTGATTATATGTTTTTGGAGTCTGCAAATTAGGAAAATTCTTAATGTATATTTGCTTCTTCTTCGAAACAATAAGATAGTGAACATTCTACTAGAACTTCTATTGGGTGAGGCAAATGAAAGTAGGAAAAGTCATACTGAATTGACTGTTTATTTCTAACATGTTGGTGAATTATAAGTAAAACAACACAATTATTGGACCAATGACATGTGGGAAAAGTGGGAAGACAATATTCATTTGAAATATAGGCCAAACACTATATTCAAGTTTAATGAGCAACACATTTTATTTGTGATGTATCTTTGATGTAAGGTTATGTGTGAAGCTTTTACGAGTCTAATTGGAATAAAGTGAGGAACAAGGGTGATGTTTGTAAAACCACTACATGTTGATCTCTTTTTTTCATGAACTTGTACTTTGATCGAACTTATATAAATTTTTTCTAACTGTATTGGAAATGTAAGTGGCTAGTTATTTCACACTAATAACATTGGTGATACGTTTTCCTCAGGAATAAGCTTGACTGAGGGACAGTGGTCCATCTTTAAAAAGAATGTACCTGCCATAGAACTCCTCAAAAGCAATGGGCTTGTAGGAAAACCTTCTCTAATCATCATTTCCTTGATTGCTAGTTGCTAAGGTATTAGGTATCAAAATGTATCTGGCATCCATATTTGGAGTTTTAATTTTCCCAAGGTTATTCCCACTACATACTAATTCTGGCTTTATTATTCCTTCTGGTCATGTGTAGGGTTGTTGTTATGCATGAATTTCACCCCATTTTGATGTTGAATGTAGTACTTTTCTGGGGAACAAAACATAATCTAACCTGAGTTTTCAACAAATCTTCCAATGTTCATCAAAATTATTCTATGGAGTTTTGAAGTTCATGATCTCTTAAACCAACTTCCTTGCACCATAAGTTGTTGTGTTTACACAAATCTTTTCCATCTCTCCAAAGGATGTAAGAAGAGGAAGAAGGTTGTAATTCCTTACCTCTCAAATCATCAAGGTTTTTTTGTAGCAGTGGTGGCATTTGAATACCATAGTTTTTTGGAGGAAAGATTGCTCTTTATTATCTGCTAAATTCACGACCCTAATCAAAGCTCCATTTATCGACAATTTTTTATGATGCAGTGGCCAATCTCCTTGATTCATGGTACTTTGGAGGGAATTCTTGGGGATGATAAAGTCAAAGGAGTGGACTTAGAAGGATGGTTGGTCATTGAAGGTTGGATTAAGCCTTCACTTCTTGAAATCACTTTGTTAACTCTCCTTTTGTGCCCCTAGATATTGTTAACTCTCCTTTTACCCCCTATATATATATTGTTAACTTTTTTTTTCTGGTCCTTCAATGAAATCATTTTGTCACACCAAGATCCACTTCCTAGCATGAAGACAAATAGATAAAGGTATATGTTACTAATTTCCTTTAACTCTTCTTTTGCCCCCTAGACTAATTTCCTTTTGATGTACAAGTAATCAAGATGAAGACTGAACACTACTACTCTTGCTCTATACCTTTCCTTTACCTTTCATTTGTTTTCTTGGTCTTGCTAGTGTTGTATGTATAGTCATGTCATTGAATCCATGCTTGATTAAGTAAGGTAAATATCCCTTTTTTGTTTTTATCAAGCTAACTCCCCTAGTTGGATTGAATTGTAGAAGTTGTGGGATTACATACAGCTTCAACCGATAATCGCTTCATCGTATTTGGACACGGGTCTTCAAAGTTGTTGTTGGATACAGTAACAACACAAGTCTTCTTTCTTATTTAAAATGACATCTCATTTGCACTTTTGCTGCGTAGATCAATGTGCCTTGTTTGTTTCGATTGAGCAAAAGGATAGGTAAATTGTTTAGTGTTGGTTTTAAATGTTATCTGCAATTAGATACACTCCTTGTATTTATAACATCCATATAAACTGTGCTTTATTTTCAGAACAAAGCACAATTGGTTGTGATTACGCATGATGTAGATCTGATCGAGTTGGTTGTTTGGCTCTGTGCTCTATGCAGGAAGATGGAAATTCCATATTGCATTGTGAAGGGAAAAGCACGATTGGGTTCAAAAACCTTGCTCCTTTTCCTTTCCCTAGCATATTTTTCAATTCTCTAAATCTTAGGGACAATTGTTTGAAATTTGTTTCCTTTTTAATAGATTGTCCACAAAAAGACTGCATCTGTTTTGTGCTTGACAACCGTAAAGAACGAAGATAAAATAGAGTTCAACAGGATCTTTGAAGCTATTAAGGTGACTAATACGTTTAAAATATATGTTGTAACTCTGTGTAGAGCTTGTTTTTATTAATACGTTTGTTGCTCTATTTCTATTTGTTAAGGCAAATTTCAATGACAAGTACGATGAGTACAAAAAGAAGTGGGGTGGTGGGATCATGGGTTCCAGCTTTAAGTTTTATTGGATTGAAATTTTTTAGTTTTTTTTTAGCATGAACATGAGACTTAAACTCATTTTATATACTTTTTTTTGTAACTTTATAAGTTTCATAGGTACTTTTTAGGTCGTTTTGAGTTATATTTGGCCTCAAAGTATGCTTAAGAGCCTTTAAGACACTTTTGAAGATTCGAGGGGTTGGTTTTGTACATAAGTTTGAGTTTAGACATTTTTTAGTTTCTTTGAGTGTGAACATGAGACTTAAAGTCCTTTTATACACTTTTTTTGTAACTTTTGTAAGTTTCATAGCTTGTTTTTGGCGTCAAAGCATGCTTAAGAGCTATTAAGGTACTTTTGAAGATTCGAGTAATGAAGTCACTTTCCCCCCTTTTTTCTAGTTTACCACTTGAGAGTTGTTGGAACTTTTCTGGTTTAAGTACACTTGTAGGATTGCTTGTTTTGCTAAACTTTCTTGACATGTTTTAAGTCATAAGTCGTGTTTTGAGTATTTATAAAATTAGTCTTGTTCTGCTGAGAAATATCTAATTGTTGAACCCCAACCCTTTTGTATTTGAAGTTAGTGGGTGGCTGGGAAGAATGGTTTATTTTTGAAGTGTTTCTTATGTTAAAACAGGTTATTGAAATTTTGGAAAAGTCCTAGTAGTGTTGTTATGCTGCCGAAATTTCGGAGTGAACGACGTGTATTAAGTTACGCCAAAGTTAGGTTTAACCCTAGAATTTAAGGTTGTTACAATTTGCATGTTTGAGTAAATTCACTCGTTGCATGTTTTAGAGTTCTGAATTATTAGACGTAGGTTGCTTACTTAGTATGTTTATGCTCACCCTTGTTGCTTAATGTTGTGTTTTGTAGGTAATACTCAACTACTTGGCGGGTGACAAAGATGTTGCAGAATTATGGTGACATTTTCAAAGTTTTGGTCATAATGTTGTCAATAAGTTTCATGTTTAAACCTGTTTACAGTGTGTTAGGCTAGTGAATGTAAAGTTCTCTTGTTTTGTAAACCTCGGCTTAGGATTGTTACAATAGTTCTTGTAATTTTTGAGTTGTTGACATGAGGTTTGATAAGTCCTTGTAATTTTTAAATTGTTGACATGAGGTTTGATAAGTTCTTGTTAAACATGTGAATTTTTGTTAAAGTGTGGAAGATTGGTTGATGAAAATATGAATTTTTCAATATAACAAATTATTAGAACACAGTGCAGAAAATTCAAGATAATAGGGAATATTTAATAGATTGAAAAAAAACACAAACCACCAAGACATGTATAATGTGTCAAGATTTAATTCCTATTGACATTTTTGAAACGTGAAGATAAAATTATATTTGACTCATTTAAAGTAATTTATATTTGACATTCTTGAAACGTCAAGATAAAAATATATTTGACACAGAGAAAACGTCAAGTATTAACACAAATTTGACACTTTTCAAAGTCAAGATAAAACTAAATTTGACGAATAAAAAGTGTCTAGGTTTCATGTTAAAAATGACACATTCTAAGCGTAAAAAAAGACTATACATAACAAAGTGTCAAGTATTGTATATTATTCTTGATGGTTTGAAAAACGTCAAGTAAAACAAAATTCGACATTTTATAAGCGTCAAGAAGTCAAGAAATATAGTTTTGTAGTAGTGTAGGGAAAATAATAAATAATATATTTTAATATCTAATATATTAAAATATATTTATCTAACAAATTTGAATCATATTCAAATGTAACGCCCGAGAATTTCAGGTACCATTCATTTTGAGTTTTATTGAGAACCATTGAGAAGAAATGTTGGAATTTTAAATTGAAAGGTTGGATTGTTTTAAATAATACAGATTAGAATTTGTGGCATAATTGTGGTTTAAAGGAATTGGATGGTTTTGTGGATTGTTTAAAAAGAGAGGGGCAAAATGGGACAAAGAATTTGATTAGGGTTTACAAACCCACTTTTGTCTCTTATGTGCACACAAATCGAGGCCATTGTTCACTATTTCCTTTCACCAGTAGCAACCACGCTTGCTTCTTTTCTTCGTTCAGTTGTTGATTCGCCTCGTCGGATCTGCTCATCCACTGCCCTGATCTGCAACGACCACTACTTACTGCCACAATTCGTTCTACTACGTCGCATCTTGCACGCCTAATTCAAGCCATCAGACAACCTCTGCAGTGCGTCGTTCACCCAGCTCGTTGGCGCGTCTTCGGAAGCTTTGCGGCTCGTCGTCTCTGATATGCAGCCACGCCCATCGCCTGAGCCTTTCGTCAAAGTCGTCGATCGCAGCTGCCTCCAATTTTATCACTGTAAACTGTTGAGTCTAATGCCACAGATCTACTCGCCGAGAGTCGATTTTCATCGAGTCGCGATCGGATCTGTTGAAGGAATGAACGATTCACTCCGCAGCAGAAGCGTTGGATCGCCTTTGATTTATTTAATAATTAAACTAAAATCATTAAGGTCAAGCAAAAACTTACATTGGAGAAAATATGAAGAAACTTTTCTGGTGGGTCTTTATCTCCTCTCCACAAAGCCTTCCTCGCTATAACTCGAACACAGACCATGGCTTGTGGGAGCCTCTTGAAAGAAAATCCCCAAAGGGATGGGAGAGGAAAGAGTTTGGGAAGAATTCTCCAATTCGCAAAATGAGGAGATTTGGGTTGTCATATGGTTCAATCCAAGGGTTCTATTTATAGAGTCTAAAGGAAAATCTTTACCATAATTAAAATATATCTTATACTTATTTGAATCTTATTCAAATTCTATAAATATCGTTTCTTTAATGTATCTAATATACATTAGTTATTTTAATATTTAATGTATCAAATACAATAAATATAGTTATCTCTTTTATATTTAATATATATAATATATTAATACTAATTTGAACAATTCAAATTATATTAATCTGAACATTTCAAATATTTCTTTCAACTAAACTCATCTTTTTAGTGTTACTATGAGCTAGCAAGGGGACCTTATGAACCTACAGATTATAAGCTCCAATGATACAAAATAAATTAATTAAACTCTTTAATTAATCAATTTTCATTCATTAACTCTAGGGTCACTCCACTATAGACCCAGAGTTGAACTCTTATGTACTGTAGGACAAGTTGTGTCCATGGATATAATCACTACATACAAGTCATTCCTTCAACGAGTTGTTCGTAATTACAGTTGGGTCAAATTCCCGTTTTACCCTTGTAATTATATCTTGCACCTTAAGTACCACTGATCCTCTAATAAACAACTTGTTTATGATCTAACCATAAACTAAGTCCCTCTCAAGCTAGTGAGAGCGTGAGACCACATTGTTCAAGTCCTAAAATCAACATTTAAGGGAACTACTCATCTACTTACCATATATGGGAAGGATTGAATTTCATCTTGTGAAATTATGTTCCCAGCTCCTTATTTGATCAAGTCCCCAAAGTGGTAGGTTTATTGAATCGACTACAACAGTCATTCTCACCCATGCAAATCAAAGGACAAGCCCTCACAGGCAGGAGTTCATAACTCACTCAGGATTAAGATCGAGTCGCATATGATCATCCTGATGAAATATTAATCTTCTCAATTAACGAATTTATAAAGAGAGATTAGATATTTCGTGGTCCAGTCTTATACACACTCATTATAAAAGATACACTCACATGCCTTCACATGAATGATTTGTATCAAATCATTTGTAACTATTACAAAGTGGGTTGTATCTGTTGGGGTGTTTGCCCTAATCTCGTGTAGTTTGTAATACAGTTGTTTTTAAATGAATAAAAGTTATTGATTTGTCAAAATTTTGTATCTCGCATTTTATAAAACTTAATCCAATAAACTAAACTCCAGGGTCATATTATAGTACTTGAACGATGTGTAGTTGACATACGGGGAGAATCAAGTTTGAGTTAGTGACCCGAACGGTCTACAGTATATGGATAGGGTTGGAAATCTCATCCTGGTTACACTGTGGATGTGGCCTGCTTTGTATTAGATACAAACGAGGTGATCCAGCTCGTTCATGTGATTGACATGCGAGTGGGGGCATCCTGTGCAATGAGATTGTACAAGACCGGACCGTGAATTATTAGACCTACTGATGTAACACTGTTAATAGTAGGACTAATAACTTCGTAGATGACCATTAGTGACTCGTCCTTAATCCTGAGTGTGTCACGAACTCCTATCTGCAGGGGTCTGTCCTTTGACTAGCACGAGTAAGGGTGATATGGATACACCCAATATGCATGTCTTCTTGGGGCAAGACCTTGTGGGGAGCTGGGAACTTGACTACGCAAGAAGGAATTCACTCGTTCCCGACCTAAGGAAACCAGAGAGGTTGTTCCCTTAAGTGTTGTCTCTAGGACTTGAACAACGGGCGCCCACCCTCTCACTGGCCTGATAGGGACATTGTTTATGGTTGGACAATATAACAAACTTGTTCATTAGAGGAACAGTGGGACTTAAGGAACAAGAAGTAGACACAGGAGTAAAACGGTAATTTGACCCAGTAGTGACTATGAACAACCTGTGAAGGGACGACTCGCGAGGATTGGTTATATCGATGGACACAACTTGTCCTACAGTGATGAGAGTTCAGCTACGGGCTTTAATGGAGTGTTACTGTAGCTAATGAATAGCGATTAACCGGATCAAAGAGTTTGATCGGTTAATCTCATATCATTGGAGCTCATCAGGTGTAGGTTTATTAGGTCCCTCGGTTGGCTCAATTGGACAAATTTAGGGTTTATAGTTTGGAGTGGATTTGAAATGTTCAAATTTATTAATTGGGTAGTTATGTCAATTATATGTGATATAGTTGACATAATATATAGTTTGATGTGAATTGGATTCATAATAAACTATAGAATAGCCTAATTGATTAATTAGTGTAAAATTGGAGAAATTGAATTGAGAGGAATTAAATTGAATGTGATTGAATTAATTATTCCACAATTATGCAAATAGGATTTGTATAATAAGGTATGAGATACCTTACATTATGTGATATGCAAATATGATTTGCATATCATACAGTTGTGGTAAAATGGTGAATTGGTGGAGATTTTAACTCCACCATTTACCATCATAAATAGGTGCTTTGTGAAGCACTTAGTAAGTAAGAGTTCTCATTTTTGGAATTCCACCAAAAGAGAAAGAAAAGTCTCTCTAATATCTTTCAATTCTCCATACCTTCTCTCCATCCCAAATTTCAAAAGGAGTTCCACAACTCTCCCTCTACCTTCCGAGAACAACTGAGAAGAACTTTTGGAGGTGTCGTTGTTCGTGAGGATCGTTGGATCGTGAGAGATCGAGAAGGAATTGCTATAAGTTGTCTACAAGAGGTTAGTAAAATGTTTACACACTGTTTTCCTTCTCAAACCAGCATGCTTAACTTAGTTTTTATATGATAAATTTTGTTTTTAAGAAATTACACACACAACGAATCAACGACGTTTCACGACGTCTTCCGATGCAGAAAATCGATTCCCTTCAGTATCAATAGTGTTACCAGGATAAGACACCCAACTTTATCCAAATACTATGACCGTTTAGGTTATTTCTTAAACATGATCCTCTTGTATGTCAGCTACATATTGTTCAAGATTACACTAATAACCTTGGATTTTTCATATAATGGATAATATTATATTGCAAACAAAATAATTAAAATAATTATTAATTATTAAATAAAACATTAATTACGAGGCTTTATGACATAAATCCCAATATTTGTGTAGATCAACGAGCGAGCATTCCAGACCTGTCCTTCACGCGCCACGCGTCGACCATGCACCGCCACCGACCGACCACGCGTCGCCGCTCGCTAGAGTTAGTCCATTCCAATCAGTTTCGACTCCCGAGCGTGGTTTGGACCTCCGTAGTGGTAAATTCAATTATTTATTTCAAGATATTTCAAGAAATTCAAGTATGGACTCTTTAATCGAAAAGTTTGACTTGTTATTAGGGAATTTGTGGCTTTGAAACAAATTGAGATCACAAGGTTAATAAATTATTCGACCTCGAATCATTGAAGAACTAAAGTCAAGGTAATTTTAGGAAAAAGTATTAAAGATACCTAAGTCCTTGGGTTTAAGGATTTAATGGATTTTAAATTAAAATTATTATTGTATCGCTGTAATTTTTGGAGAATTGTTGGTTGAACAGGTTTGAAGAGGCTCGATCTCCAAGGAATTAAGAGAAAAGGAAATTTAAGACTCTTGAAGCTAAAAGTTTAAGGTAAGGGATCTCATGCCGATTTTTTTCAAAAATCGGGAGAAAATAAATTTCAAAGGTTGATTCCAAAAGATGAATTTCAAAGATTTGTTCCAATTCTTAACATAATTTGATTTTTAAAAGAATTTAGAAAGGAATTTCAACTCATTTTATGAAATTCATTATATTTACTCAGATGAAGAATTTTCTTATGTTCTTATAATGAATATATGTATGAATTTTGAATGTGATTATGCTTATATGATTGCCATAATATGTTGCATCATCACAGTATGTGAATATGTATATCTATGTGAATAAAGGGTGAGACCTTATGCATATTGAATGTAGATGAAAATGATTACGAAAGTTGTGGCAATTAAACTTCTGATATAGTTTTAAAATGCAAGTCATGAATAAAAAAGGGTCTGAGGGACTCGAATGAAAAGGGCTGTGAGGGACTCAAATGAAAAGGGTTTGTGAAGGACTCAAACCAAAAGGCCAAGATTCAAGATAACTTAATTGACAACTAATAGCTGAAGAGAAAAGTCATGGTCGTTTTAAAAGAAAGTTTTAGGTCTCACTAAAGAAAGTTTTAGGTTTGAAAGTCATATGTATGTGATTTCACCCCTCAACCCCGGTGTGGGGTAACTTAAACTTACTGGGTATTATTTTATAATACTCACCCTTTTTGTTTTTAAAATGTTTTCAGGAATAGGAAATTATAAGAGCATACAGAGTGATGATGGGGAATCGAACTGTTATGACTATGGGAATAGAAGTCATGTTTTCTGCATCTTTAGAATTATCATGTTTTATGTTTATGATTATCTCTGATGAAAATTTCTTGTTTAAATGTTATGTTTTTTTTTTAACCCGAGTTCAGATTTTGAACTTGAATTATTTAAATGTTTTACTTTTGTGGGATCCTAAAATGGTTTTATTTTCATCAAATCTTACTTCTTTAAAGTTATTTTATGGTCTCAAGTGCATGAGTAGTAATGACCCTAGAAAAAAGTGAGTTAAAAAGGTAGGGTCATTACACAAATCTTTCCAAATTCTCATGCGACATTTATTTCTTAATTTGAACCTTTCAAATATTTCTTTTAACTAAACTGGTGTTTTAGGGGGTGTTTGGGCCCCTATTTTGGACAAAGTTGAGTGGGTTATTATAGTTCACTCTATGTTCGGGGCTCCATTTATATAATGGGCGTTAAGGTTATTATAATCCCCGTTTTCCAACAATGTCCATTAATTACACACGTACAACATGCTTCTCTCTTCCTCCACGCGTACGAAATGGTTCTCTCTTCCTCTCATTTGGTTACGCTTCGTGTTGCGTAAAATGATATTGCAATACCGCAAGTGTACGAGTCAAGTTTTAATATAGTGATTTGAGTTCAGAGTATCGTCCTCAAGAATGGTTTTCTAGATTGATTAACTACCAAGATACTTATTCTAAATTTTATCTAAAGCAACATAAATTGGAAATTAGGTGAAAATAAAGATAAAAAGATAAATATACAGGTGGAGACACGAATATGATAGAATTGTTAGGGGAATTGATTTCACAAGAATTTCCTTATTTAGCACATGCAATGAACTATGGTGGTGAGATTATAAACAAGAAGTAAAGATATTCAAAAGAGTCTCTCAATCTCTAGTGATTCTTATGCATAGCAATAAATCCTAAAGTTACCTTATGAATTTTAAAATCATGCACGACATTAAGCAACTTCTTAAAACGTTTCCCAGAGAACCTAAGTCACTTTCGTGCCCAGATTTACTAAGGGTTTTGGCAACTTTGCTCTAATCTAAGTTTTTTCTCTCGAATCAACTTAAACCAACAAGATCATGCTAAACTTGGCCAAAGAAAAACAACTAATTTAAGAAAGAATTGCCAAAAATAATGTAACACAAACATAAGTTCAATACATACTTAAATAAGTTCAAAACATGCTAATCAATCCCCTAACTACGAAAATTAGCTACTCATAATCACTATAAAAAACATATTAATGTTATATTAAAATCTATAACAAAACTAGAAACTAAAAGGAAGAAGAAAGAAAACTCAGCGGTGATGATGTCGGTCCTTCGTTCACGAGCTCCCGTCACGATCTTGAGCCTCCTCACACGTGGTTGGCCCTCGAAGAATAGTATTCTGCTTCTTTTTAAGTGTAATAGTCGAAAATAGGTCTAAAATTCCATACAATCCGGCTCCCCTTCGAATGGGCTCATAAGGATGTATTTATAGGAAGTTGCTACTAACCAGCCCATTGCAACCATTTTTGTCATATCTTTTCGCTCGGGTGTCTGAATGACCTCCAGTTTGATGCGTTGGAATCGTGATTCGATGTAGAATCTCCCAGAATATTTTCTATGCTCAAAATACATCTATATTTTTCTTAGGAATTCACTTAAGCATACACATGCTCCAAATTACACCAAAATAGTCTCAAACACTTTATTTTTGCTTCTCAAGCTCAGTTTCCTGAAATTAACCATAAAATGTCATGAAAGCCCATGTTTTAAGTATAAAATCTAGCTAAAATATAAGAAATAAGATAACATATTTGCATGCTATCAAATACCCTCACACTTAAGCTTTTTCTAGTCCCGAGCAAAACAGAATTAAACTATAAGATCTTTCTTATGCATATATCAGACTCAAGCCTTAGAGATTTAAAAGTAAATTTCAGCAATCACGGGAAACAATCAAACATGATACTTCAACAAACAATTTAAAACTTTTCCTAAGTGTTCCTACGTATGTGTGTGATTAGCCTCCGTTCCTTTCATCTCTACTAAGCCCGGAACAATTTTATTAGGTTCTTCATTCAACTTCTCCCTACACTGGTCATAATTTCTAATCCTTGAGTCTCCCCACATTCAAGAAATAAACAACTTTACTCAGTACCAATCACTTTTTTTTAAGTCACTTTTTCTATTTTGTTCTTTTTATTGTGCAAGGACATTAGCTTTCACACATCCACTGCAAGGGCCCTTACCCAAAGCACTCGTTCAATGAGTGGCCTAACTGGTCACAGTGAAGGTATCTCTTTTTGTGCTCACGATTTTTTCTTTAACAACAGAAACAAAAAAAAACAAACTCTTTTACATAATGCACATATTTTACAAATCATGCACTTCATATTGTCATTCACCCTATTATGCAGTTTAACTCTCAAATCAGTCCTTATACCTATTGAGGTGACATCAAACTTCTAAACCTAAAAACTTTGTTCTAAGCATTCAAAACTACAGGAACATAGGCTATGTACATAATAGTGCAGGAAAACTCAAGAAAATTTTTAAATTAACTCAGATTCATATAATGCTCACAGGTTTAAGTGGAATCACAAAAATTTTCAATTAAATCTCATCCTAGGCCATCCTAATCATACTTATGCATAAGATCAATCAGCAGTTTAGCACATACTCAGGACAACCATACCAGAGAAACAACACATCTCATCCCCAAATTTAAACTAAACATTGCCCCCAATGTTTGCAAAATAAGCTCAAGGAAAGTAAGAAAGGTAAGAGTGAACAATATTGTCCTGAGGAATGGAGATCTTCATTTTTCTTTTGAATTCCTTGGACGGCCAAGTCACGAGAGATAAAGAACTGCAGGAACATGGATTTACGAGGGACGACATCAACAACAACCTAACAAAACAAAACAAAGCAAACTAAGAACTAAACAAACAAATAAAACAACTAAAGCCAAAATAGAAATGTAAATGAAATGTAAAGCTTGGGTTGCCTCCCTAGAAGCGCTTTCATTAAAATAGAAACTAGGATTCTAGTAAACCCTGGAACTATATACAAATTATCTAATAAAATGTAATTCCTGCCAAAAAACAGCTCAGTGTGCCAATTGCTGCAGCAGAGACAACCTCCCTGGATCCAACCCGTAGTGTTATCTCACCCTCTCGCAACTGCTGCCATGAACTAATTCCCTGAAAAGAAGAACAAACATGGTTAGTAGCGCCTGAATCAAGTATCCAGGCAGAGTTATTACTCTCCACTAAACAGGTTTCAGTTACAAGTAAATCACATTTACCTTCTTTCCTCCTGTCGGCTAGGAACTTGGGACAGTTCCTCTTCTAGTGTTCGTCCCCATTGCAGTGGAAACACTTTCCTTTCTCTGCAACTTCCTTGACCTTCTTGCCCTTTTAGGCGACAGCACGGTCAGCTTTGCCCTTCTTCAACTTCTTCTTCTTCCCTTTCGAGCTTGAAAAACCTACAGATTTTGTCCTAGAGGTCGAACCCCTGTGAAAGGACCTGAAGGTAACGTTTGCCTCAGCTTCCGGTGTCCTGATCCTCATCAAGGACTGGAAGTTCTGTAGTTCGTTAAGAAGGGTTGTCAGAGTGTAGGTAATTTTGTTCATAACAGCATTGCTACGAAACTGAAGGAAACTCTTCGAAAGAGTCTCCAAGATAAACCTGACCTGGCTCGACTCGTCGATCGAAGCCCCATTCATCTCTACCAGATTAAAGTGGGTCATCATGTCCAGTACATGTTCACGGACAGACGTCTCTTCTTTCATCCGCGCATTGAAGACGTGTTTGAGGAATCGTGTCGGACCTGAAAGGATTATTTTCCAAACATTTTCTGTAGAGATTTCATGATCTCCTTGGCGGTGATCATCACCTCATGCTTCTTTGCCAATACTTCAGATAAGTTGGCAATGATATAGACCTTGGCCTTTTCATTGGCCCTGATCCATCGATCGTACGTATCGCGAACACTTCGTGACGCGGTCGAGCCCGATACCTGAGGACACTCTTGAGTGAGCACGAACTTTACGTCGTCAGTTACGAGTATTGTGTTGATATTATTTTTCCACGTTTGGAAATTATCTCCAACGAGTTTATCAGAAGCTAATAGCGCAACGATTGAGCTAGACATTTTTGCTGAAAACAAGGGATTGTCTGGTCCAGGCAACACTAGCAAGCGGATCATAGGCGTCTCACGGTATGAATCGAAAGAAGAGACCTTGGGTCTCGTTTTCACAGGTCTCGCTCCCACTCACTATAAGTATTCTCTCCATTCACGTTGATATTGACTCATACAAATACCATCCGAAGGGGGACGCTCCCATTTGCGCCACGAGGCCGAGTATGGATCTCACGGTGTGAACTTAACGGAGATTTGTGGTCGAAAAATTAAATGTATCTTATACACTTTATTTCCTCCCTCAGCACTTTAAGTTAATCGAGATTGACCTAGGTAAATCGGCTAATATTTACCTAACTCTACCAATTTAACTCTTATATTGGATTAGCCTAAGTCTATAATCACATTATTAACTTAGGTCTATGTGAGTAAATTAATTAACTTTTAATTAACGACACTCACGATAATATAACCTATGAATCTTCGGACCAAATTCATTCCCAGATCGGTTCCCATGTAGGGGTGTTCCGCAAAGCATCGGCTTAAATACCCCAACCTTAGACAGAACCTTCCTTAGACAGAGTTACTAACTAGTGTAAACTCGAGACTCTTTGAAATTTTCTAAAAAAAAAACAAAACAAATAAAGAAATTAATGGAAGAAATGCTTGGTGTTGGTTTTGTTTTAAAAATAAAAGAAAAGGGAAATAAAAGAAAAAGGGAAAAAGATAAAGAAGAATAAAAAAAATAAAGAAGAAAGTGGTGGTGGGAACTCCACCACCGTTTGGAGTTTTTAAAACCAATTTTAATCCATTTACATCCCATTTTGCTTTCATTTTCATCAAAGAGAAGAGAGAGCTTCGTGAGGTAAAGTTCAGGGAAGAAGAAGAAGGTGATTTTGGGATGAAGTTGCACAAGAGAGGGATAGAACTCAAAGGATGTTAATATAGCAGCAAGAGAATCATTCTGTCATGCTCTAATGTTTTGAACTTTACGAGCTCCACAAGAAGAGGTAAGTGTTGAAATTTTCTTTTCCTGAAAGCTAACTCATTTTTAAACAAAGTTCATGAAGGAAGCTCGAGCAAATTCTTATGTTAAGTTACTGTTTTGTGAAGAGGAAGGCAGAAGACATAATTTGCTGTCAAATCTGAGAAGTCTCTGGTTTTTGGATTGTCCTTATCTGTAGATTTGGAGTTAGAAGCTCTAAAAGGTATCGTTCGAAAGCTTATTGAATTTCCTACAATTTTCGTGAAGGAATCATGAGAAGAATATGATTGGAAGATGTTATAATTATCAGGTTAAGTTTCGAGTTGCAGCAGGAAATCAAATCTGGAACAGCAGCAGGGTCATTTTAGGGTTTAGGCTATTGAGGTATTTTTGAACCAATCCGTTAGGAATCGCAATTTCATGTCTTCATAAGAGTTTTAGAGGGTTCAAAAAGGAAGAGTTTGGTATAAATTACATTCTTTTTGGATTAGTAATGAAGAAGTTATGGCTGTCTGAAAATAGGGCAGAAAATTTAAAAATGCTGGAAAATTGGTTGGAGTGTTTTCTTGTAATTTTAAGGTTAAAAAGCATGAGCTCGAGGTTCTAATAGTTGGTTTTGATTTCTTTGACAGGCCAAGAGGAAATAGGTCAAGTGTACGGGCCAAGGTTCTAGTTTTAATACTGTGAGTGACAAAACGAACTTCAAAAATGTTCTATATGCTTGAATTATGTTTTAAGAAATACAAGTTTTGCTTGAATGAAAGAGTTTAGATGTTTATTGTTTTCCTTGGACACTTGTTTATGAGCATTCATGATTTCTTAGAAATGTTTTAAAGTGTTCATGGTGAACCTAAATTTCTTGATGAAATTTATACACGAGCATATGTTTATTGAATTTCCGAAGTTTATGGAAATGTTATGATTTCGAGTAAGTATGTTTTAGCAAGTATGTTTTTATAGATTTCCAGTTTTATGAACAAGCTAAGTAAACTTGAGTTTTATGAAAGAAAAGATAAGCAGGCATGTTCAAATGTTTTCATGTGATCTTCTGAGATATTGAGCCCGAGGCTTTATGGTACCGTGTGCACACAGGTCATTTCTGTTGTCAACGTTGAGTGTACTCCGTGACAACAGCGCTGTCGTGAGTGTTGGGCGGGCCCCACTACGACAAAGACGATGAGAGTGTTGGGCGGGTCCCACTACATCATAGAACAAACGTTGGTTGTACTGGGCGAGCCCTACACAACGTAGATTGTGACATGTTTTAAAAATAGTTTATATCATTTACATGCCTTACGAGATTTTAACGATATACTTGCTGGTTTTTCTAAAAAGCTATTATGATTACATGTTTATATTTTACGCTTGATTACAGATGCATATGTTCATTAGTTTTCAGATGACATGTTTTACAAGTTATAGATTTTAAACATAGTCACTCACTAAACGTTTTAGCTCATTCTTTCAATGTTTTCAAACTTTTCAGGTAGAGATCGAGCTCCTGGTACCTGACATCCTGCCATAGTCTGCTGAACCTTCATAAGTTTGATACTTTGTACGTGGTTGGTGTTGTATAGCAAGTCCTTATGTGTTATAGTTTATTTTGAGAGGATTATGTAGTTATAGTTGTTTGTACATTAGTGGTTGTATAAACAGTGGTTGTCATGTTTTAAGTTGTGATGCTCTTGCTCGTTTAAGATTTCAAGAGAGACTTAAGAAGAGTTTCTCCTTATGCATGTTAAGTAGTTATAAGGTTTCCGCTGTGTTGCGATTAAAGTGTTCCATATGCGAGCATAGCATGTTTATCAGGTAGAACAAGGTCAACAGGTATTGTTAAGAGGTAAACAATGTCTGTTGGCTTCATGTCGTCTTCCGGGCTAAGTTAGCAGGTTGTTCGGGAGGGGGTGTGACACTAGTCTCCATTCATAAGTCATATTTGATTTTCTAATTCTAATTTTATTAGAACTAGAAAACCTAAGTCTAATTATTCAAGTTCTAAACAATTTTAAACTAATAATTAACTTAGGTTACATGAATTTCTATGTTATAGTGCTTGATCATTCATCACATGAATAATAAACTATATAACATACATTCATGACATGAATAAATGCATGTCCATGCTTTTAATTCAAAAAATATAACACTTATATTAATTAAATTAAAACATGCATACATTATATTATAACTCTTATAATATAATCCTATCATGCATACTATATATTATAACTCTTATAATATAAATACAATGTGCACATAGAATAATAAATTTCATACATCACATGCATAAAATAAATAAAATAGCAAAATTAGATCGGTTTTGGCACCTTAGAGACATTAATTAAATTAATTAACATTAATATAACTTTTATATTAATATTAATTAATAAAACTAATTTAAAATACATTTTAGGAAAAATAAATAATTAAAATAAAATAAATTAACACCCCACGATGGAAAAACTGCCACCAGCCACAACTTCGCGCGAACTCCTCTCGCGACCTGCCCACTATGCTCGCAGCGTTGCAACGCTGCAGCGTGCAGCGTTGTACTCAGCACGCCAACGCCTCAGCGTTGGAACGCTACACCCACCGTTGCAACGTTGACCTGCAGCTCAGCCTCCAACCGCGCGGACAATGTTGAGATGCCGAAGAACAACATCTCAACGCCATCGACAGAACAACAATCCCCTTTGTTGTTCTTTGTCGTTTTTCGCCCGATTCCGCTCCGATTTCTTCACAAAAACTCTTGCCACAAATGACACAGACTTACAGACTTGATTTACTTTCTAATTGCCCAAAAACACTAGGCCTTTACATTGATCTCATCAACAGAAAAGTAAATCTAAAACGTGCCAAAACCGAAACATCCAATATGCAAAAACCATAATTCATCTCATGAATTAAAGAATAACCCACCTAATTTTAAGAAAATCAGTTTGCACAACGAGAAGCCAACGATTGGCTCTGATACCAATTGAGGGGAATAAAACTCCCGCAGCGGAAACGACTTGAAATGTCGTGGTGATCGTTGTGAAAAACATTTCTTAAAATCAAACTTATCTTATAGATTTTAGGCTAAACATGTTGTTCTAAGAAGGAAAATACAGCAAGAAAAATGTACTTACTTGTTGAAGAACCCTTCTTCGTGAATTCCTTCTCCAGTCACGAACTCTTCGTGCTCTCGATCTCTACGGTCACGATCACTCGAATTGGACACCTTCAATTGATCTTCTCGATTGTTCTCGGTTGGTAGAGGGAGAATGGTGGGACTTCCTTTGGTTTAGGGTAGAGAGAATTTGTGAGAGAGTTGAGAGAATGAGAGAGAGCTCTTGGATGGAAATCCAAAAAATGACAAAAACTTAAGCAAACCTTCTTGCAAAGGTGCTTATATAATGGTGAGAGGTGGAGTTGAAATCTCTACTTATTTACCATTTTACCACAACCTTAGGTTATGCAAATCATATTTGCATAACCACATATAATAAGATATCTCATACCTTATTATACAAATCACATTTGTATAATTATGGATTTTAAATTGAATCACATTCAATTTAATTTCTCTCAATCCAATTTCTATAAATTAGCACTAATTAATCAATTAGGCTAACCTATAGTTTATTATGAATCTCATTCACATTAAACTATATAATATGTCAATCATATCTCATATAAATGACATAAATACCCTTTTAATGAATTTGAACACTTTAAATCCACACCAAACTGTAAACGCTCTATCTTTCCAGTTTGAGCCAACCAAGGGACCTAATGGACCTACAGATGACGAGCTCCAATGATCCGAGAATAACCTGTCAAACTCTTTGATCCGGTTATTCAACATTTATTAGTTACGGTGACACTCCACTAAAACCCGTAGCTCCACTCCCATCACTGTAGGACAGGTTGTGTCCATTGATATAACCAATGCCCGTGAGTCGACCCTTCACAAGTTGTTCGTAGACACTACTGGGTCAAATTACCATTTTACCCTTGTGTCTACCTCTTGTTCCTTAAGTCCCCACTGCTCCTCTAATGAACAACAATGTTGTATGTTCTAACCATAAACAACAACCCTCTCGGGCCAGTGAGAAGGTGGGCGCCCGTTGTCCAAGCCCCAGAGACAACACTTAAGCTGTAAACCCGAGATCCTTTGGAATTTCCTAAAAAAAAATAATAAAAAGTAAACAAGAAAAGGTAAAGATAGATGTATTTTGGTTTTGTTTTAAAAAAAAAGAAAAAGAAAAGAAAAGAAAAAGGGAAAAGGACAAAGAAGAATTAAAAAAAAATATGATGGTGGGAACTCTACCACCGTTTGAAGTTTTTTTTTAATCAATTTTAATCCATTTACATCCCATTTTGCTTTCATTTTCATCAAAGAGAAGAGGGGCTTCGAGGGAGAAGGAGAAAGGAAGAAGAAGAGAGGGAAACATTCAGGTTTTGAGGTTGAAGAAGAAAGGAGAAAGGCTCGTTCAAGGTTCCATGGAAATTCAATGTTGAATTCAACCCTAATCTGATATTCAGATCTTTTCGAGCTCAACAAAAAGAGGTAAGAGTTGAGGTTTTATTTCTTGAAAGCTAATTCATTTTTTAACAAAGTTCATGAAGGACGCTCGAGCCAATTCTGATCTTAAGATACTGTTTTGTGAAGAGGAAGACAGAAGACATAATTTGCTGTCAAATCCGAGAAGCCTCTGGTATTTTGGTTGTCCTGATCTGTAGAGTTTGAATCAGAAGCTCTAATAGGTATGGTTGGAAAGCTTCTTGAATTTCCTACAACTTTTGTGAATAAATCGTGAGTAGAAAATGATTGGAAGATGTTTTCAATTTCAGGTTAAGTTTGTTGTGCAGCAGGAAAACCGAATCTGGAAATAGCAGCAAGCTGTTTTTAGGGAAGAAGCTTTCGAGGTATTTTAGAACCAATCTGTTGGGAATCTCAACTTCATGTCTTCCTATGATTTTTAGAGGGTTCAAAAAGTAAGAATTTGGTATAAAGTACATTCTTTCTGGATAAGTAATGAAGAAGTTATGACTGTTTGAAGACAGGGTATAAAATCTGTAAAATGCTGGAAATTTGAATGGTGTGTTTTCTTGTAGTTTTAAGGTTAAAAATCATGAGCTCGAGGTTCTAATACTTGGATTTGGTTTGTTTGACAGGCCAAGAGGAAATAGGTCGAGTGTACGGGCCAAGGTTCTAGTTCTAACACTATGAGTGACAAAACGAACTTCGAAAATGATTTATATGCTTAAATATGTTTTAAGAAATGCAAGTTTTGCTAGAATGAAAAGGTTCCAATGCTTAATGTTTCCTTTTTGAACACATGCCTTATGAGTATTCTTGTTTTCCTAGAAATGGTTTCACGTATTCATTATGAGCCTAAATGTCTTGATGAAATTTATACATGAGCATATGTTTAGTGTTTTCGAAATGTATGAAAATGTTATGATTTCGAGTAAGTATGTACTAGCAAGTATGATTTAAAGATTTCCAGTTTTATGAACAAGCTGAGTAAGCTTGAGTTTTATGAAAGAAAAGATAAGCAGGTATGTTCAAACATTTTTATGATGTTTTCTGAGACCCGATTGTGTAAATGACTGAGATATTGAGCCCGAGGCTTTATAGTACCGTGTGCACACAGGTCATATTCTGTTGTCGACGTTGAGTGTACTCCGTGACAACAATGCTGTCGTGAGTGTTGGGCGGGCCCCACTACGACAAAGACGATGGGAGTGTTGGGTGGGTCCCACTACATCGTAGAGTAAACGTTGGTTGTACTGGGTGTGCCCTACACAACGTGGATTGTGACATATTTTTTAAAAAGGGTTTATATCATTTATATGCCTTACGATATTTTATCGACATACTTGCTGGTTTTCTGAAAATCTATTCTGATTCCACGTTTACTTTAACGCTTTAATACAAATGTATATGCTCAAGTTTTCAGGTGACATGTTTTACAAGTTATAGATTTTAAACACAGTCACTCACTGAGCTTCATAGCTCATTCTTTCAATATTTTCAAACTTTTCAAGTAGAGATCGAGCTCCTGGAACCTGACATTCTGCCATAGTCTGCTGAAAGCTCCATAAGTTTGATAATTTGTACGTGGTTGGTGTTGTATAGCAAGTCCATATGAGTTGTAGATTATTTATAGAGAACTATGTAGTTATAGTTGTTTGTACATTAGAGGTTGTATAAACAGTGGTTTGCCATGTTTTGTTTCTGATGATTTTGTCGATTTAGTTTTCAAGAGAGACTTAAGAAAAGTTTCTCCCAATGTATGTTTAGTAGTTATTAAGTGTCCGTTGTAGTATGTTTAAGTGTTCCATATGCGAACATAGTATGTTATCAGGTGAAACATGATCAACAGGTATTGTTAAGAGGTAACAATGTCTGTTGGCTTCATGTTGTCTTCCGGGCTAAGCTAGCAGGTAGTTCGAGAAGGGGTGTGACAGAAACACCCCCTCTAGTTTCTCTAAGTCAGGAACGAGTGAATTCCATCTCGTGTAGTCAAGTTCCTAGCTTTCCACGTGGTCTTGTCCCTGAGAAGATAGGCATATTGGGTGAGTAACTATGACCACCCTCACCCGTACTAGTCAAAGGATAGCCCCGTAGACAGGAGTCCGTAACACGCTCAGGATTAAGGTCGAGTCACTAATGGTCATCTACGAAGTTATTAGTCCTAAATTGTTAACGGTGTTACATCAGTAGGTCTAATAATTCACGGTTCGGTCTTGTACAATCTCATTGCACAGGATGCCCCCACTCACATGTCAACCACATGAACGAGTTGGATCACCTCGTTTGTATCTAATACAAAGCGGGTCACATCCACAACGTATCCAGGATTAGGTCTCCAACCCTATCCGTATATTGTAGACCGTTCGGGTCACTAACTCAAATGCGATCCTCCCTGTGTGTCCACTACACACCGTTCAAGTTCTCGTTCTCTCATAATTCAATGACCCTGGAGCTTAGTTTATTGGACAAAGTTTATTAATATGCGAGACACAAAATGATGAAAAAATAACTTTTATTTATTTCAATAGTGAATATTACAAACATGTACGAGATTAGGACATACATCCCAACAGTTTTGCCATACTTTGTACCCTACTTAAGACATCTAGCAGTTTAATAAGAACAAAAGTCGTAGACGTAAAAAAAATTGTGACCGTGTTCTTACACATCTTAGCACATGATGTTAAGAATCGAGTGGTTTGTAGACCATTTGCTAGATCTGGTGAGACCATTTCTAGGCATTTTAGATCTGTCCTGAACGTAGTTTTGCAACTACATGATGTGCTATTAAAGAAATCAGAACTCATCACTAATTCCTCTATGGATGGGAAATGGAGATGGTTTGAGGTACAAATCATTTCTAAATCCAACAATTGTGATGATTAGAGGTTCCTTATGGTTATCTCAGCCAACAAATGTTCCATTTATTGTGTGAACACAAAATTTGTCTAGGTGCATTGGACGGTACGTACATTAAAGTCAATATAAGTGTCACTGATCGACTACAATATAGGATGAGGAAGGGTAAGGTTGCAACTAATGTGCTTGTTGTATGCGATACGATTGGGGAATTCTTATTCGTCTTATCTGGGTGAGAAGGGACCGCAGCTGATTCTTGGGTGCGTAGGGATGCAATATCACGACCAAACGGATTGAAAGTTCCAAAGGGTAAATGAGACATTTCTTAGTTAATCTTCTGAATACTAAAGATAATGGTTTAAACAGTTACACATTCTATAGGATATTATTATCTATGTGATGTTGGTTACCCTAATGCAAGGGGTTTTGGCACTTTATAGAGGTGAACTCTACCATTTATCCAAATGGCATGGAGGGAATGCACCGACTACTCCAAGAGAATTTTTTAACATAAAACATTATTCTGCAAGGAACGTGATTTAGAGAGCGTTTGGACTACTAAAGGGTAGATGGGCCATTTTTCGATGAAAATCGTATCATCCTATACAAAATTCAACGTCTCACTATCACAACGTGTTGCATGCTTCACAACCTTATTAACTGCGAGATAGGAGAAATTGATATGAACAATGACTTGGATGAAGTTGACTCATGTACAACTACGTATGAGGGAGACCACATCAATTACATTAAGACCTCTAATAAATAGAGCCAGTGGAGAGATGCTTTGGCTCAACAAATGTTTTTCAACTGGGAGATGCATAATAGTTAACGTGTTATTGGTTTATTTTGTTCTATTAAAACTTATCTTTTGTATAGTTGTATGTAATTTAATTGAATGTTGTTTTGAATTTGAAAATATTGAACCATAATTATGTTATTTTTTTTATTTCATCAACCAATAACGATGTACGTATGCACTCAACAGAATGTCAGGTACATCGAGAGCTCCTAAGCACTCGTGGACGAAGCATGAAGATGCAAAGTTGGTGGTGTGTCTTTTGTCGTTGGTCTAGTCTGGTGGTTGGAAATCGGACAATGGCACATTTGACCCTAGGTACCTGATGCAACTCGAATGCATGATGATGGATAGGATACCGGACACTAAAATGAAAGGAAATCGAATTTCCGCAGCGGATGCGAATGATCAAATTTGCTTTGTATTAAGAAGAAATTGTAAAAACCACACAAAATTCTAAACATTAAGCATGAAAAACTGGTTCTATAACATATCTTTGTAGATCATGATTCCTAAATGCTTCGTTGATCTTCCCACTGAACGACCTTTATATCTACGTTGAGACACCTCAAAATTGATCTTCCCTACTATCCTCTTGGATAAAATCCGGCTTGTGGGAGCCTTACTTTTTGGAAGAAATTCTAAGGAGAAAATATTTTTCTCTTAGAAAAGGAATAAAGAAAGTTTGAGAAAAGTGTTATGGAAAATATGGAATTACACACTTCGTCTCACAAAGGTGACTAGGATTTCAATTGCCTTCCCCTTCACATGCATACATATGCATATGTATATATAGTAAATATGATAGAGGTTACTTCCTCCATCCATTTACTATTCCATAACATATATGTTATTATTCCAACACTTTTAATTCCATAACATAAATTTGTAGTTTAATTAAATATCATATATTGAATTAAATCTATTTCTCTCATATAACATATAGTTTTAATATGAATCCAATTTATATTATTATTTGAATCTAATTCAAATATACTATATAGTTTAATTATGAATTTTATTCGTAATTAAATTTGATGCTATATTAATTATATCTCATATAATTAATATACATATATGTTCCCTTGATAATTTGAACATTTCAAATTTCTTCCAAACATATGATTCTTGTTTAACTCATGGTGAGCTAGCAGGGGACCTAATGGACCTACAGATCATGAGCTCCGATGATACGAGGTTAATCGATCAAACCTCTTTGACCAAATTAACCAACATTCATTAACTACGAGTCACTCTACTAAAGACTCGTAGTTGCACTCTCTTCATTATATGACAAGTTGTGTCCATCGATATAACCCTTGTAGGTCAACCCTTCATGAGTTGTTCGTAATCACAACTAGGTCAAATTATCATTTTACCCATGTAGTTACCTTTTGCTCCTTAAGTACCACTGATCCTCTAATGAACAATTTATTTATGGTCCGACCATAAACAAAACCTCTCTCGGGTCAATGAGAGGGTGGGGTCCCATTGTTCAAGAGTTAGAGTCAGCAATTAAGAGAACAACTCTTCTACTTTCCCTAAAGTTGGGAAGAAGTGAATCCCATCTCGTGGAGTTAAGCTCCCAGCTCCCCACTCAGTTTTGTCCCCAAGAAGGTAGGTATATTGAGTCGGCGACTCGGGTCACTCTTACTCATACTAGTCAAAGGACAACACCTCGCGGACAAGAGTTCGTAACCCGCTCATGATTAAGGTTGAGTTTTTAATGGTCATCTATGAATTATTAACCTAAACAATTAATGTTGTTACAACAGTTGCTTAATACTTCTCGATCTGGTCTTGTACGAACTCATCGCACATGATACCCTCATTCGCATGTCTACTACATGAACGAATCGAATCAATTCATTTGTATCAAATACAAGCGGGTCGTATCTACAGTGTTATCAGGATAAGGTACCCAATCTTATCCATATACTGTAGTTTTAAGTTATTACTTGAACATTATCCACTCGTATGTCCACTATGTTAGGTTTTATGCCCTAAAACTCGTAGTTTGTAAATAATGTTCTAATTAAGTCAATAAAGCGTTAAGAGTTATTGTTTAATTCATTATTTTATATTGCCTTAAGTTAACCCTAAATCCAATAAAATAGCATCCAAGGTTGGTGTATGTCTCTTGAACTGAATGTAGTGGACATATAAGGATCTCAGTTCGAGATACAACCTAAAGGGTCTATAGTAAAGGGGATAAGGTTGGGTACCTCATCCTGGTAATACTATGGATATGACCCACTTTGTATTTGATACAAACACAGTGATCCTAACGTGTTCGTGTAGACTACATGTGAGTGGGGATATCCTATGTGATGAGATCGCATAAGACCGGAGCACGAAATAGTAATCATTAGACGTAACTCCGTTGACTAATTAGGTTTCTATTTCAATAGGATGACCTAAGCAACTTGATCTCAATCCTGAGCAGGTTACAAATTCCTGTTTGAGAGGGATTGTCCTTTGACTAGTATGGGTGAGAGTGACGTGAGACGTCGATTCAATATGCCTACCTTCTTGGGGACAAGACCGAGCAGGCAGCTGGAGATTTAACCTAGCAAGAAGAAATTCACTCATTTCCGCCTATTAGGGTAAGTAGATGAATGTTCCCTTAAGTGGTGTCTCCGGGACTTAAACAAAGGGCTCGACCCTTTCATTGGCCCGAGAAAGACTTTTATTTATTGGTAGGACCATAAACAGGTTGTTCATTAGAAGATCACTAAGACTTAAGATGAAAGATGTAGCCTAGGGGTAAAACGGTAATTTAACCAAGCTGGTGTTACAAACATTCGTGAAGGATTGACTTGTTGTTATTGGTCGATATCTGTGGACACAAAAATATATCTGCAGTGAGAAGAGTGCAACTGTGGGACTTTAGTGGAGTGTTCCCGCAGTTAACGAATGTTGATTAGGAGGTTAATGAGATTAACTGAATAATCTTGTATCGTTGGAGCTTCTGATCTGTAGGTCCATTTCCTTGCTCGTATAGGGTTCTTAGATCATTTGAATTTGAAATGATCAAATTCAATTAGGGAATAAGATTGATGTATAGAGATATATTGTAATATAAAGTTTTCATGTGCATTAGAACTTATATTATAAATTTAATTTGAATATGATTCATATTAAATTAATTGAGAGAATTAAATATTTGAAAGAGTTCAAATATTATATAAATGTGAATGAGATTCATATTTAAAACTATAGGTTAAATTTTAATGTACATGAGATGTGCATTAAAACTATAGGTTAGAGGGGAAAATGATTAAATGTTATTTAATCATAATTAAATATGTGATATTTAATTTTATTTTAATTAAATATGATTTAATTAAAATTAATATAATTAAACAAGATTTATTTATATTTATATATATTATTTAATAATTAATTTGATTATTTATTAAATTAATATAAAAAAATGGGAACGACTTCTTCCCCAACTCCCTAACGATGGGGAGTGGAAAGTTTTCCCTCTCAAAAGTCTTCTTCTTCTCGATTGGGAGAGTGAAGAACTGGCTGATCATTCTGGTGTTGGTGTTTTTGAGAAAATCACTATACTTCTCTCAAATTAAGAAATTCTCAATTCCAATTATTGGAGCCTTCCCACCAAGGTTAGATCTAAGACTTAGAGTTATAGGGAGTTTTCTCTCGTGGTAGTGTCCTACTATACCAGAGAAAAGAAGTTGCTGAGATTTATTGGGTTGTTGTGTAGAATTGCAAGAGTAAGGAATTGCTGCTTTTTGGGAACTACAAAGGTAAAATTACGATTTCCCTTTTAGTCTATAGCTTTACAACACACTTAATTTGTTAATCCATGCTCTAAATCGCTTATCTCTGTTTTATTCCAATGTACTGGTTTTTGAAGTAAACCAAAACAAAACTTGCAATTACGATCCTAATTCACGTTTTCGCTACTCAAGGGAATTCAGATTCCTTCACACTACATACTGCTCAAGTTACATAAATAACCTTAGATGTTTGTTTATTGGATTTAAGTTTAAGAGAGTCGATAAAATGAATAAAATAACTCTTATTTTATTGAATAAACAAATTCTATTTACAAATCAACGAGTTTAGGGCACAAATCCTAACATGAAATTCAATTATCCATCATCGATTGTAGGATACGAACTTTAAAAAAAGTAGTATCGTGGCATTGCAGAGATGTTGGGGGCAAGATGCAGTGGTTTTGGTTGGAACAATGAATTTAAGTGCATGGAGGTGGAGAAGAAGATGTTTGACGATTGAGTAAAGGTAACGTTGAATATTCCCTTATTATATATAACTATATAAGTGACATAGCATAACATATACTTTTACTTTCATACAGAGTCACTCAGGTGCAAAGGGGTTGCTCAACAAGTCATTTCCCCATTTTGATGATTTAGCCATTGTCTTTTGCAAAGACCGAGCTACGGGTGCAACTGCGGAGACTACTTCAGATATGGCATCGAATGTAGGAAACCACACAAATGAAGATATTCACTTGAATGGCTCTTAGGAATACTATGTCCCAATACCCGCCAGTTTCAACTTAAAGAATGGGCATGCCTCGAGATGAGATGCATGAGACACCTACTAGTTAGAACAACACAATAGTACTTCTTCATCCAGGGGTAGTAAGAGGAAGCACTCTGCTTATCAATCTGAGATGGTTGTTGTGGTATGAGATGTTATGGATGTAAATGAGTCCCATCTAAAGATGATTGCAGAGTGACCTAAAGAAAAGCATGCGACGGAGGTAGAATTATTACACTCACAAATTGTGGACCACCTGTATAGATCTCAGAGTTGGATAGTCGGGCAAGGCCAAAGTGCAGGTGATGAACATCCTCTTTCGTGATGTCCAAGAATCAGAAAGCTTTTTATCTGTGCCTTCAGAGTTGTAATTGGAATATTGTCAGATCCTAATCAAGAAAAGCACATGATCAACCATTTTTCAGAAAAAAGAAAAAAAATATCTTATTTTTTATTTGATGTATGGATGTAGGATAATATTCTTTTGCATCATCCTTATGGTGGACTCGTGATTCTCATATAACCACTCATCAAAAATATATATATTTTTTTGTAAATGGAGTGTTGTAGTTGTACAACTTCATATATATAGATTAGATAAATGATATCTATTATTTTGTGCATCATTCCAACATTGTCAAAATATAGAACATTTTTTTTTGTTTAAAATTTAGATAATTGAAATTTTAATGTAATATTACTTGTGAAATCCAGAAAAGATTATAAACAAAATAAAATCTGTCAGCATAAACACAACATTCAGAACTTTATGTTATAATAACCTGCACTTCAAACACAAATTATTATAACCCAGACTATAATACTCTGCACCCTAAACACAAAGTACTATAACTCATAGACTATAATAACCCACATACTATTATAACCAACTCCAAGCCCCAACAACCCCTTAGTGTTACTATGAGCTAGTAAGGGGACCTTATGAACCTACAGATTATAAGCTCCAATGATACAAAATTAATTACTTCAACTCTTTAATAAATCAATTTTCATTCGTTGACTCTAGGGTCAAACCACTATAGATCTAGAGTTGCACTCTTATGCAGTGTAGGATAAGTTGTGTCTATAGATATAATCACTACATGAAAGTCGATCATTCACGAGTTGTTTGTAATTATAGTTGGGTCAAAAGTTCGTTTTACCCCTGTTATTACATCATGCACCTTAAGTACCATTAATTCTCTAATGAATAATTTGTTTATGATCCAACCATAAACTAAGTCTCTCTTGGTCATTGAGAGGGTGAAACCCCTAGTTTAAGTCCCGTAATTAGCACTTAAGGGAACTACTCATCTACTTACCCTATATGGGAATGAGTAAATTTCATCTTGTGAGATTATGTTCTCAGCTCCCTATATGGTCAAATAACCAAACTAGTAGGCTTATTGAATTGGCTACAAAAAGACACTTTTCACCCATGCAAATCAAAGGACAAGTTTTCACAGGCATGAGTTCATAACTCACTCAGGATTAAATTCAAATCTCATATGATCATCCTGATGAAATATTAATCTTCTCAATTAACGAATTTATAAATGGAGATTAAATATTTCGTGGTCTAGTCTTATACAAACTCATTGTATAAGATACTCACACTCACATGTCTCCACATGAAAAATTTGGATCAAATCGTTTGTAACTATTACAAAGTTAGTTGTATCAATAATGTTATTAGGATAAGACACCCAACCTTATCCAATACTATGACTCTTTAGGTTATTTCTTGAACATGATTGTTGATCGATTTCACAAGTGCACAAATTGTTACAAGTAGTATAGTAGTGTGAGTACTATTATCGTTCTCCACATGGAGTGAATCCTACCAATTACTGAATTCTATAGTCTTAATTTTATCTAAGAATCAAATTATCAAGATGAATTAAGTTTAAATTGCAGAAGAATGTAACTATCGCTAGGAAAATAAAGAATAACACTCAATGATAAAAGCTCTAGAACAATGATTTCACCGTTTCTCCTCCCACTCTTTGTTCAATAATAGTTGATGTGTTCTATTTCTTAAGTTGTTAGTAAGCTCCACTCTTATAGACTTGATATTCCTTCTCAAGCTATATCAATATTCGTCAAACAATCAATTATCGATATCTCTATGACAATTCAAACAATTCAACTATTAAACATGCAGAACTTAAGTTACCACAAAACCCACAAGGATATCTCTATCTCAAGGGTAAATTAGGGAAAATAATTAAGTTCATCAACAATTTGTACCTCTCAGCCTCAAATTATTGACATAATATCAATGTAAAGAATGGGCAGATATAAACATGCATTAGGTTCAGAAAAATTCTCACAACCATAATTGAAATAAAAACATCAACAATTAACAACTGAAGAGTAAGAATCAAATGTCGACTACATCAAACTCTAGAAAGAAAATTTAGTTCATAATGAAAAAAAATTACAAAACCAACTAAATCTACCAAAGAGGTCATTACAGAGAGAAAAAGAGTAAGAAAACGAGAAAAGAGAACAAATCCGAGTGATTTAATGAGTCTCCAAGCGTAACTCAACCCAACTATGTCAGCCAACGTCCATCCCCTGGATCGCTTATTCTCTTTCAACGCCTCACCAACTTCTCTTCTTGATCTGAAGTAAAGTGCTTGGAAATAATGACTGGTAAAATTTCCTTCTCACCCAACTATGCATACTTAAGGTGGTCAGGGAACACCTTCAACTCTAGTTGGGGTGCATGTTCAAGAAAAGTAGGTCGTTCAAGCTCTTTATCGTAATGTGAATTAAAACTATTAAGTTTAGAATAAGTGAGTGAGAATGCTTCCCTAGAATAAGAGTCATCAAATAATCCAATCAAATCTTTCCCAATTTCATCATCAACAAAAACATCTTGCACTAGACAGTCACCCACATCAACAATACATAGAGCATGAGTTTCTCATAGTGTTTCGAGACATCAATGATGTTTAATTTAACTATCTCATCGCCAAATTTTAGAGATAAAGTCCCTTCAACAACAAAAAATTTTGTTTTTGCAGTTTTCATGAATGGTCTACCTTACAAGATAGATGCTGATGAAGGTGCATGAGAATTATCATCTATATGCAGAACATAAAAGTCAACAAGAAATATCAACTCATTAACCCTCATTAAAACATCTTATACTACTCCTAATGGATGAATCTGAGATTTATCAATCAACTGAATTACAATGTCAGTCTCATGCAAGTCATTCAGATTCAACTCTTAATAGATAGAGTACGGCATGACATTTATGGATGCTCCTAAGTCTAACATGGCATTCTCTATCTTCTTGTTTCCAATGACACAAGGTAGAGTAAACATTCCTAGATCCTTGCATTTTTTTAGGCAAATTTCTCCGAAGAATAGTTGGTACGTTCTTACTTACCAACACCCTGTCATTATCCTTTAATCTTCTCTTGTTGGTGCACACCTCCTTCAAGAATTTCACGTACTTGGAAATTTTCTTGATGACATCCAATAAAGGAATGTTGATTTCCACCTTCCTGAAAGTATCTAAAACTTCCTTTCATTTTCCTCTACTTTCTCCTTAGGCTTGGCTAACTTGCTAAGAAATGGAATTTTAGGAACGTACGAATTTAAATTCAACGGTGGATAAAAAATTACCCCTCTCCTTCGTGGTGACTCAATCTTCTCTTCATCTTGATCCTTTGGGATTGGAGTTTCCTCTGGTTGGCTCTCCAAGGGTTGAGCTCTGGAATGAACCTTCTTACCACTTCTCAATTGAATGACACTAATATTGTGGTTGAGATTCTCTTCAGGCTTCACGCAGGATTCCAAGTCCTTCATCTCAGCTTTTAGCAAGTTGACCTGGCCCTCCAACCTTTCCCCACCCCGACGTGTTGATTCTTGAAATTGAATAGTATTAGTGGTCAAAGTTTGAATCAATTCTTCAAGTGACTTACTTGAAGTTGAACTTGATTCCTGTGGTTCTTTGGATGTCTTTTCCTCAAGTGCTTGCATGAAGGATTTGGAATTCCCGCAGCGGAAGACGTTGTGAAACGTCATTGTTTCGTTGTGTAATTCATTTCTTAAAATTGAATTCATCTCATTAATCCTATGCTAAACATGCACAAAGAGAAGAAAAACAGTGAGTAACTCGTTACTTACTTGTTGAAAAACTCTTCTTCAAAGCTTTTCTCCTCCGGTCACGATCCCTCTCGAACCAATGATCTCTACGAACTCGATCCTCGAATCGAATGACAAGACACCACTAAAGGATCTTCTCGGTTGTTCTCGGAAGGTTGAGAGAGAGTGTGTGGGACTCCTTTTGGTTTTGGGTGAGGAGAGTTTGAGAGAGAATTGAGAGAGAATGAGAGAATTTTGCCTTGCTCTCTTAGGATGAAAATCCAAAAAATGACAAATGGCATGCCAAAAGCTTCTTGCAAGCCCTTTAAATATTAGTGTGTGGTGGAGTTAAAATCTCCACCAAATCACAATTTTACCACAACCATATGATATGCAAATCATATTTGCATATCACATAATATAAGGTATCTCATACCTTATTATACAAATCTCATTTGCATAAATGTGGAATTTTAAATTGAATCACATTTAATTTAATTTCTCTCAATTCAATTTCTCCCATTAGCATTAATTAATCAATTAGGTTATACTATAGTTTATTATGAATCTCATTCACATAAAACTATATATTATGTCATCTACATCACATATAAATGACATAAATACCCAAATAATGAATTTGAACACTTCAAATTCACACTAAACTGTAAACCCTCAATTTGTCCAATTTGAGCCAACCGAGGGACCTAATGGACCTACAGATGACGAGCTCCAATGATCCGAGATTAATCTGTCAAACTCATTGACCCGGTTATTCAACATTCATTAGCTATGGTAACACTCTACTAAAGCCCGTAGCTGTACTCCCATCACTGTAGGACAAGTTGTGTCCATCGATATAACCAATGCCCGTGAGTCGACCCTTCACAGGTTGTTCGTAGTCACAACTGGATCAAATTACCAATTTACCCCTGTGTCTACCTCTTGCTCCTTAAGTCCCATTGCTCCTCTAATGAACAACTACGTTGCATGGTCCACCCATAAACAACAACCCTCTCGGGCCAGTGAGAGGGTGGGGCCCCGTTGTTCAAGTCCTGGAGACAACACTTAAGGGAACAACCCCTCTAGTTTTCCTTATTCGGGAACGAGTGAATTCCTTCTTGCGTAGTCAAGTTTCCAGCTCCCCACGTGGTCCTGTCCCTGAGAAGATATGCATATTGAGCGAGTAACTGTGACCACCCTCACCCGTACTAGTCAAAGGACAGACCCCCGCAGGCAGGAGTCCGTAACACGCTCAGGATTAAAGTCGAGTCACTAATGGTCATCTACGAATTTATTAGTCCTATATTGTTAATAGTGTTATATCAGTAAGTATAATAATTCACGGTCCGGTCTTGTACAATCTCATTGCACAGGATGCCCCCACTTGCATGTCAACCACATGAACAAGCTGGATCACCTCGTTTGTATCTAATACAAAGCAAGTCCCATCCACAATGTATCCATGATTAGGTCTCCAACCCTATCCGTATACTGTAGACCGTTCAGGTCATTAACTCGAACGTGATCTTCCCCATGTGTCCACTACACACCGTTCAAGTTCTAGTTCTCTCATAATACAATGACCCTGGAGCTTAGTTTAGTGGATTAAGTTTATGAAATATGCGAGACACAAAGTATTGAAAAAATAACTCTTATTTATTTCAATTTACAATATTACAAACTATACGAGATTAGGGCATACACCCCAACATTGCATTCTTCCAACCATTCATGATTGTCTTTCCACTAACTTCTGCCCAAAGAAAACAAGTTAGCTATCTGAGATTCTAATTCACTTACCTTTTTTTTTTTCTTTCTACCGAAATTGGTGCTCATTCACTGCCATGATTGAGATGATTTTCCTGGGCTCATAGGTTGGTATGTTTGTCAAACATCCTCCACTTGTTGCATCTACAAGATTCCTATCCATTGGGAGAAGTCCTTTGTAAAAGTATTGAATCAGGAGGTGATCTAAGATCTTGTGATGCGGGAAGCTCGCCCACAGATGCTCATATTGCTCCCAATATGCATGCAATAACTCTTGCACAGAGAAAACGAGTTGGCCAACTGAGATTATAATTTACTTACCTTATTATCTGCTTTTTACCCAAAATGATGCTCATTCTCTGCCATGGTTGAGATGATTTTCCTGGCCTCAGAAGTTGTTTCGTTTGCCAAACATCCTCCACTTGCAGCATCGATCAGATTCCTATCATTTGGGAGAAGTAAAAGTACTGAATCAAGAGGTGATATAAGATCTAGTGATGTAGGAAACTCATGCACAAACGCTCATATCACTCCCAATAGGCATGCCATGACTCTTTATCCTCTTGCGTGATACCACAAAATCTCCATTTGGATGCTCATGACCTTTGAAATAGGGAAATATTTCTCCAAAAAGGCATTCTTCATCTCATTCCATGTTGTGATGGAAGTTTATGGTAAGTAGTGCAACCAATCTCTTGCCTTGTCTACCAGACTGAATGAGAATGCTCTCAAACTAATTTGTTCCTCTGTCACACTTTAGGGCTTCATACTCGAACAAACCATGTGGAACTCCTTTAGATGCTTATGTGGATCGTCCTCTGCAGATCCATGAAAAAATTGATAATAAGCGAATTAATCCAAATTTAAGTTTGAAGTTACCTGATGTTTCTGGATAGACTATGTAGAGCGGTTGGTGACTCCAATATGGAGCTGCAAGTTCCTTCAAGCTACGGTTGACCATCATAATCTTCTCAAAGCTTTGCCGAGACTGGTAATGATGTCGATGAAGGTTCTAGTCGGCTCCTCTTATTAACACATTTTTCTTATGCAATTAAATAATAAACTAGGGTTAAACTCGTGCAAAGGTAGAGTAAAAAAGAAACACAAACAAGAACGAAGGAAAGAAAATAAAATTCAAATTAAACAAGTAAATAAGCAATTATTATTTCCCAGACAATGATGCTAATTTGATCGATCTTCTCAGGCACGTTAAATGAATTTATAGAGTGACCAACTAAGATTTGTAGTCTAGTGACCAGGTCGATTCACAGTGAGGCAAAATGCTCATTTACCTATTTAATTGGAACTTTCTAATTTTACGAGATGTAGGAGAGGTGTTTGTTGATCAAATGATGAATTTAAAAGCATGAAATTAAACATGTAAAGAGGATAAAATTTAAAATACCTTCTAACCATCTAATATTCTAACAACTCAAATAGCTATGCATCCAAACATAGACTCAACTCAATTCAATTATATACTCTAAACATAAACTTCCTGCCTCAACTCAATTTTGCTCTCGAAACGAGACTTTTGAATTAACTCATAAACTAACTTTGTTCAACTCAAACTTGCCTCATCTCAAATTCTAAAGGGGAAAACCCCTAAGATTGCTTTGCAAAATAAAATAAAATTGCATAAAATAAAGAGGAAAACCCTAACTGCTCCACGCCGCTCCTTCTTCTTCACTCCCTCTCCTCCTCCCGCCGTGAGTCATCTGGCCGACGATTCTTCTTTCCTCGCCTAAATACAAAGAAACTACAGTTCAGTCGAAGTAAACAACTCCAGGGTTTGCAACTGGAAGAGGATTTCAGTTGTCCACGTTTTTTCTTCGTTTGAATCGATTGCTCTGCGTGAGCCGGAACGTTTGAGCTACATCAAAACATGCTGGAATTTGATAGACGACCAGCCAGATGAGAGAGAATAAAGAGTCAATAGAATGGGATCAAAGAGACGAGACGATAATGGGGTAGATGAGGAAGAGTTTGCTTCAGACTTAAAGAGGCAGAAATTACTAGGGGAGTTCTCATCATCTTCTTCTCCACCTGCCTCAGAGAACCCTCGGCTTCCCGGTTTTAACTATGGCGATGATGATGAAGAAGAAGATTATAAATTGAAACAAAATGGAAGTAGATATGATGGAGATAAAGGGGATGGCAATGATGATGAGGAAGATGATGAAGACCATGATGATGATGCGAATCATGTAAGGCGAAGCCGTGATGTTGAAGTTCGAAAAGATTGTCCTTATCTTGATACTGTTAACCGTCAGGTGCATTGCTTGTTTCTTATTTGTATAGTCGTTCTAAATTTCTGCATCTCAGGGTTAGGGCCATTTGTTACTGCAATGAGTTTGTTACCTAAGGTTTCTTTGTTTCTTATTTGTATATTCGTTCTGCATTTCTGCATCTCAGGGTTAGGGCCATTTGTTACTGCAATGAGTTTGTTACCTAAGTTTTCTTTACTTCCTGTCAATTCATTTTTGTTCATGCTTTTCAGGTTTTGGATTTCGATTTCGAGAAGTTTTGCTCTGTCTGTCTCTCGAATCTGAATGTTTATGCCTGCCTGGTATGTGGTAAGTACTATCAAGGGAGGGGGAAGAAGTCTCATGCTTACACTCACAGTCTTGAAGCAGGACACCACGTGTATATCAACCTTCGGACAGAGAAAGTTTACTGCCTTCCTGATGGATATGAGATTAATGACCCATCCTTAGATGATATTCGATATGTCCTGAATCCAAGGTTTGCTTATACTTGATTCATTATTTGGTTTTGCATACTATTAGAGCATGGTACACTAATGTTACATCTGCAATGTTGAAGGAAAATTTGTACTAGAGCCAACACAGCACTCAAAAAGAAAGAAAAGAAAGAAGAAGAAAACATGAGATATAAGAAAATCCTTGAGTTCTATGTTTGACACCTTTCATAGGCTGTCTTTAGCTAGGATACACATCCTCAAGCATTTTGGAACTTTATCATCTTTAAGACCTTTTTCTCTTGCAATCTAATATAGAGTTCTGGTTGGAATTTGCGAGCAGGGAAAAGAAAACTGAGAGTGATTTGGCTGTATGTTATTGGTCCTTTGAAAATCTAATTTTGAGTTTTATCACAATCTAACACAGTCTAAGAGTAGAGTTGCAGTTAATCTACTATTTACACTTTGGCACTATGAATTCAAGTAGCCCTATTATTGCCATTGTAAGAGTTAGAAACCATCTAAAAAGAGTTCAGGATGGCCCAGCTACGCCAAGAAAAAGAATAGAAGAAGCATCTGACTCCTTTGTTGCATAGAAATGGATTTATATTAAACTCTTACTTCTCTGATAATATCATTTTTGTGATTGCCTCCTGGTGTAGGACTGACAATTTATTTTGTTATCATCCTATTTCTGACTTCTGTGCTGATTGGAGGGCTAGTTGTAACTGTAACTTCCCTTTGTCTGGGTTGTGGCTTTCCTCCCCAATCTTTTGTACATTTCATATCTTATTAAATTTCTTTTGAAAGAAAATACATCCACCTTACTCCATATTTTGATTTTCTCATTCAAGTTTTCAGTTTTTTCATGAGCTTAAAACTCATCTTTCTGATCTATCCACCTCCCAGGCCTTACCAATTGAGTCTAGATCTTGGGGCCAAGCGTTTTGAAATTTGAAAGGTGTTTGGCCCTGAAGAACACCAGTGAATCCAACAGAAATGGGGTGTCGTCTGAAATCATTCATCTTTTTCAAAACTTTGGAGTCTTTAAATATGTTTACCCATTCTCTACTTACTAAGAAGCAATCAACCAGGGACTCTATTGCCTACTCTCTTATATTAGACCAAGTGTAGTATCCATTACTGAAGGGAAGATCTACCAAATTCAGTTTTTCTATCAACTCACAAGAGCATCTTGTGCTTTTTGTTCTTCTAAGTACCACCCTGGGTCCCCGTGGGATGACGATCTGTGCCACCTTCTTTTGCTCTTACAGAGAAAGTAATGCATTTTATCTTTGATCAGTTGATGGGTTTTTTATAACCCATTATTTTGTATGAAATTTGATTTGATGGATCTACCACAACACAAACGTTGACAGTTCCATTATATAAATTATGTTTGCACTCATCATCTTTGGTAAAATAGGGATGTGAAATATTATCATGGGTCATTAAATCATGAAATCCCCAATACGAAATTGATGTTGGACAATGGTAGGAAGTTAATTGGGGAAAGATATGAGAGATCTTGAAGTGCTCATGGCTGTTGAAGCAAAATTGACATTAAAAGAAAAATTGAAGGGATCATTGTAGAATTCCCTACTGGACGTTAGTAGTCCACCTTGGTAATATCTCTATAAAAACTGTCATAACTTTTTTTCAGTTTTAGAGAAAAATTCATTGCATTTAAAAAAGAATAGTTCCTACTCATGTAAGATACTTATTAGACTTAAATGAGACTAGTTATTAAAAATTACCTTCAAACTTGAGCAAAATATGAATCATAAAATACTAAAGTAATAATAAGAATATAATAAATTCTAGTGCTTGACTATGAATAGATATCATACTGTATTTAATCAAATGTGCTTTAGTGATCCTTTTGGCACTATTTGCAGGTTTGCCAAAGAGCAGGTAAAGCAGCTTGACAAGAACAAGCAATGGTCTAGGGCACTTGATGGTTCTGATTACCTTCCTGGAATGGTAATTATGTTTTCATTTTATCTTGGTTATCTTATCTGTTAGATTGGCAACAAGGCCTAAATTTTGGTTTTGTTAAACCAGGTAGGGCTTAACAACATTAAGGAAACTGATTTTGTAAATGTGACAATTCAGTCCTTAATGAGGGTTACACCACTCAGGAACTTCTTCCTAATACCTGAGAACTATCAGCACTGCAGATCTCCCCTTGTCCACCGGTTTGGTGAACTCACACGTAAGATTTGGCATGCAAGAAACTTCAAAGGACAGGTTTGACTGTACTGTCATTGACATATTCTTCCCGATTGTGGTTGGGTTTCTACTTTTGAATTCATAGATTTTAAATCCTGAAGAATTTATAGGTAAGCCCGCATGAATTCCTGCAAGCAGTTATGAAGGCTAGTAAAAAACGTTTCCGAATAGGTGCGCAGTCAGATCCTGTTGAATTTATGTCATGGTTTCTTAATACACTTCATTCAGAATTGCGAATTTCAAAGAAAAGTAGCAGTATAATCTACGAATGTTTCCAGGTTCTCTTCAATTTCCTAGAGTAATGTTGTGAATTATGTTCTATTGGTACTGGTAAAATGAAACATTTTTAGTCTTATTGTTATTATTTTGATAGGGGGAATTGGAGGTTGTGAAAGAGATTCACTCGAAAGCTCTCACTGAGAAGAAAGAAAATGGTGACGATCAGGATGCTGGAAGTGAAGGCAGCAGTGTTATAATGGAAACATCCAGAATGCCATTCTTAATGCTTGGATTGGATTTGCCACCACCACCTCTTTTCAAAGACGTTATGGAGAAAAATATAATACCACAGGTAGGTGTAATTATGTTGCTGGTGTTCTTTAGCGCAGTAGGATACTCATACAACCCTTACTTCTTATTGTCTTTTGGAAATTTTCATTTATTGCTCAATTCAATATTTAATATTTATTTTGGGACAATTACAAACATTGACCATACTCAAGATAGCGAGGCTTTAGAAGAGAACATGGAAAGAACCTGAGGAAGACATCGCTAATTTGTTTGTTTATTGTGCTTGTACTTTCTTCTATTTGGTAATAATGGTTAGGGATTTGAGTTGGTTGGGCTGAAGAATCAAAGACCTTCTAATGCTAATGGTTGCTAGAGCACTCTAAAGACCTTCTCATGGTTGCTGCTAGTTAGGAGATCGAGACAACAAAAGGCTTGGGATTTTTGAAAATTAGAGAGGACTCCTTTTCTTTTTTCTTTTCCTTTCATAATGTAGGATATTACTGATTCTCAAGCTTCTTCTTCCTTTTCTTTTTTTTTTCTTTTTAAATTATTATTATTATTATTTCTTTTTGGTGAGAAATATCAAGGAAAATCTATATTAACAAAAGAAGGTGAACATCCTAAAGGTCTTAGGGATGAGGGACCTCTAAGCCAGAAGAGGAGGAATCAAAGAAAAGGCTGATAGAATCTGAATATATTAAAATGTGAAAGATAACCCAACTATAAGATAAATCAAGTAATTTGATGAACTTTGGACCCTTCCCTTTCTCGAGCACTCTCACTTATGCCCTAAATCAAAACTCACTGAATTAATGCCTACCTTCTCCCTATCTCACTCCCTCTATTTATAACAAAATATCATAACTCACTCCTTAATTATTTACTTTTATACCCTTAATACCAATCCTGTCATAGTTCTTTCTTCATCCTCCCATTCGTAAGAAAGTAAAGTTTTTGTGGCAAGTTAGGGTGTTTTCTAACTTGTGGGACTGTGGGGAAAGAGAAACATTATAATCTTTCAAGGGCATGAGCGGTCTTCGTATGACGTTTAGTCCCTGGCTAGATTCTATGCTTCTCTTTGGGCTTCAACGGTGAAGCCGTTTTGTAATCATCTTTTAGGTCTTATTTTAATTGATTGGAGACCCTTCTAGTAGTTAGTTGGTCTTCATCTTTTGTGGGCTCTCTTTTCGTATGCCTTTGTATTCTTTCATTCCTTCTCAAATCTCAATGAAGGCTCAGTTTCTTATAAAAAATGGTGTGTAAGCTGTAATGTGCCATAGACCATACAAAGAACTAACTTTCTTGGGACTGGTTTCTCTCCACATCAACTTTACTAAGTGGAGGTCTAGATGAGATTCCCCTGTTTGGAGGATCTTGGTATCTGACTTAACTCAGAACGTACCAGGTGTATCTTGGTTCCAATTTATAGAGTCTATAGAATGGTTTGAATGTATTCATTCAATGATCGTCATGAGCCTTTCCCATTCTTTAATCTCTCCTTCTGTATACTCTCTTCTAAAATGAAGACTCTAGGTTTTGTTTTATTTCGAGCAACAATCTTTAATGACAAAAGATCTAGAGTTTGCTACCATGTAAAGGGAAGGGAACATGGTGCTCAAAGGACTGGAAGTGATCCATCTCTCTTCCTAAAATCTTATTTTCCTTTCATTTCCCAGTTTGTAGCTGATGTTATTTTCAACGAAACTTCTAGTCTAGGGTTGTATTTTCGTTTGCAAATTTGAACATATTTGGGAGGAACCAATTGCTGTCCTTCTGACTATATTTTCTATTGACAATCAACTTCCTAAGGGCTGCATCTTTTTGAGTGTATTTCCAAACCCATTTCGTTAAAGGGGCAATATTCTGTTTTTCACCCTCTAAACTTGTCTATGCTCGGACCTCCCAATGATAGTGGAAATGTTTAAGTGGGGGAGGTTTGTTTACGAGGGTGTTTTTGAAATATGCGGCTAGGTGAGGCTAGGTCTGAGCAACACACAGATGGGAAGAAGGTATGGTCGAAAGACATACCTTAGGTATTGATGTACAATCAGTAGCCCATGACCATGAGAATGCATGTTTTGCACAGTAATAGGTAGCATAGAGCTTGATAGTGGAATGTGGGTGGGCATAGGTAGATGCACCCCTACCAAAGAAACGGGCGCTCGTGGATCGACAACAGCAGTGGCGAGCATGCACCCAGACATACGCAACAAGCCATTGATGCTATTATCCACAAGCGCATGTTCCTATGGTATGGGCGTGTCTGCCTGTGCCCTTGCCCTTGTTCAATTGTTGCACTCTGCATGCTTGCCTGCATGCTTGCTTGCCAACCATGGTTGTAACAAACGTCCATGCCCATTTGTCATCCATGTGTTGCTCACGCCTAGCCTTGCCAACCGCGTATTTTGAAATGATGCTCGTAACAAACCTCCCTGACTTAAGCCTCCCGGCGTCTCGTTGAGCTAACCTCTATCAGCTTCTTGGACGAGTCTTTGGGCTAAATGTTTCTACCTAACACCTAGTTTCATGATCATATGCTAATCTTTACACGTAGAGTAAAATTAATACCATATTTTGAACTTTACAATATCATTTGCAAATTTTAGTTAAGACTAAAGCCTATTGAAGAAAAAAAAATCCCCAACTTGAACTTACGAAAGTTTCACATACTCTTCTCCCCCATTCTTAGTAGGCGTGATCCTACCCTGATCATGTGTCCCTCCTACCCTCCCCGTCCCAGGCCTATTGTGACTAGGGGTAGAATGAATTGCGTATTTCTCCCGTAGCTTCTTTTGGTGCTACCCTACCCAGATAAGTCTCTACGGTGTGGAAGAGATCACACAACCAACACCCAACTCTGCTATATGGACACGACCCTTGACTCTCCTTAGGATATTCCTCTTACTCATCGTTTTAATCATTTATTTTGGTGAGTTACGTGCTCATTAAGTTTCATCATGATTCCAGGAACCATGTTGAATGAATGTGTCATTCCTACGGAGTAGCGGTCAACAGCCACTTCCAACCTCTTATCCTTTGGTGATGGTTCTTGGCAATAAAACAACGTGCTTGATCCTGGTATTCCTTAATGCACTTGCATGCTCATACAACATGCTCACCAAGCGATTGTTTGATCATCTCACGTTCGAGTTTTGCAATGATTGCTTCCAATGATCCGTCTAACTGTACAAGATAAAAGGAACAAATTAATTTCCCACAAAGGATAATCTTCTTCAAGGTAAAAACCGCACTCTAATACCTACAGTTATAGGATAGCCCACGAGTGCTCCTCTTAGTCTTCACCATTCCTAGAAACTAGAGACAATATTTAGGAAGAACACAATATACCAACAAAAGTCAACACAATTGGCAAAGGGAGGATTTCCCAACTTTTACCTTTTTCTCTCAAACTGCTTTTGGATCACAACGGGAGCCTCTTTGCTTGTTTCCGATTCCTGGCAAGCAAATTTTTTGAAAAAGGCTTTAGGAAACTTACATGAAATATCAGGTGGATCTTCAATCTGTCTGGGAATTTCAAATGAAGTGCCCGTTCTTTTGATCACTTCAAAGGGTCTGTCATACCTCGACACCCCCTTGTTGACGATGCTCTTGATGATGTTTTTTCCATTTCTGTGCAAAGCCCAATGCTGAAGAAAATTTGTGTTCATATCTCCTGTCAGCCACCTCAGTTTACTTTTCTGAAGCCATAATCTCTGTTCCTTGATGATTAGATCTGTGTAAGCTGTCTTCAAGGGTTTTCTTTCAATTCTTTGAGCCTCATTTAGCTGCTTTTGAGTTTCTTCTAGAGAGTCAAGTTGATCTATCAAGGATAAGGTGTAATTTTTTCCTCCTTTTATATTCTCGAAGGAGTCTTTGGTCCACTAAGTTTTCTCTTAAGAAGTTTAAGCTTTCCATTTAGTTTTCCCATCTTTTTTAGTCTCGAAGGTGTCATTTTCAAGCTTCTCATCTTCAAATCTACAAGTTTTGTAAACTTTTTATTTTCTAAAAGAAGATTATGTAATTACTCAGCTTTCTAATTTCCACGAGAAGGATTCCTTGTCTAAGAGGTAAAACTTGTTGACAATAAGAAGTAATTGTGCAACTTCTTATTAGCTGGTTTTGGGAGCTTTTGCTAATTTGAAGCTGGTTTCTAGTTCTTGGGCCTGGGTTTTGTCAGCTGGGTTTTCACCTTCATTTTCAGACATATTGGGGGCTATTTCTTTTTAGGTTCTCTGGCTATTTGTTTCATCTCAAGGCTTCTTCCTGATGTGATCTTTCCTTATCTTTTGAAGGCTATTCTTCTTATGTTTTTAGTTTGAATTGACGTGTCCTTTATATGTTTTGTTTTATTTTTTTTCTTTTATTCTCTCCTCCATGGAGTTTTTTGTATTTTGAGCATTTGTCTCTTTTTCATTATTTCGATGAATTCTTTATTTCCTTGTAAAAAAAAGTAATTATGCAACATCTTAGTGTATCCCAGGTGATCTAATTTCTGGAGGTTTGTTTGCATTTTTATTTTCTAGGTTCCACTCTTCAATATTTTGAAGAAATTTGATGGTGAAACTATCACAGAAGTTGTCCGTCCACGTATAGCAAGAATGCGCTACCGTGTCATTCGATTGCCTCAATATTTAATTCTTCATATGCGACGATTTACAAAGAACAACTTTTTTGTGGAGAAAAATCCCACATTAGGTAGTTATTAGATTGCATTTTATTTGTTAAAAGAATAATGCAGAATGAAACCATCTTAATCTAATAATTAACATTGTGATCTCAGTGAACTTTCCTGTCAAGAATCTGGAATTGAAGGATTACATCCCCCTGCCAACACCTAAAGAGAATGAAAAATTGTGTTCAAAGTACGATTTGATTGCAAATATTGTTCATGATGGCAAACCGGACGAAGGGTACTACAGGGTATTTGTACAGAGGAAGTCGGAAGAATTATGGTAATCTTCTTTCCCTTTTTGTAAATGGTACCCACCCAAGGATCTAGAATTTGTCTGATTCATTGCAATCCAATGTTGACATTACAGGTACGAGATGCAGGATCTTCATGTCTCAGAAACACTTCCTCAGATGGTTGCTCTCTCTGAGGCTTATATGCAAATATATGAACGGCAGCAATAGATAGGAAGTTCGATCTCTGCATCTAACTGCGTAGTTGGTTTATTTCCCCTCTAGAACATATGTATCTGTACCTAAACAGGAGATGGGAGAAGATGACGTTTTGAAATGGTGGATATAAAGGAAACTTATTCATTCAGCATATTTGAAGCTGAAGCTGTGATTGAGGATAATATTGCTTATTGCTGCTAATATCTTTGGTAAATTGTAGAATCAATTGTCATTTTAAACCTACTTTGAAAAGTTAAACTGAAAAAGGCAGGTGAAATTTTGTTGCCTAAATTACTTCAAAATCTCTGTGTTGGGGCAACTTAATCGTTTGGAAGACTATTTGCAGAGTTGCCAGTGCGTCTTAGAGCTTTGATTTCATGGTAGCATTCAACTAAAGCTTAATTTTGAATTTCTACTGAATTCTTCACTGTTTGATATCATTATGAAGGTTGATTAGTATACTAATTGGCGATTCAAAAATTATGAGCTGATGATCGCTTTGTTTACCACTTTAATATCAGGATAGAAATTAAAAAAATATCATGTGTTTTCGAATTTCTTTTTAAATTATTTAGGATGATATCTCATTTAACCTTAGTTATAATCTTAACAGTTTCAATTTAGTTTTATAATTTCTTATTTTCAATTTGAATCTAGAATTCATATATCATCCTTAGACTACTTTTTATCTCTTTATTCTGCCACATAAATAAAAAGCAAAAATAAGTTATGTATTTAAAGTGGTAAGACTTAAAATATCAAAGATGATATGTGATGTTAAAATTTGAATTTTTAAGTCTTTCTATGATGACATTTTTGAAACTTGGGCATGCTTTCTCATAGAGGTGTACAAATAACTCGGTAACTCGAGTAACTCGGGCTACTCAACTTAAAACATAAGGGTTGGGTTAGGTTAAGTTTTTTTTTTTTTTTTTTTTCGGTTTGGGTTGGGTTAGAATTTTAGAGAATCGGATTTTCGGGTCCGTTCTTGGGTTGACCCCCTTAGGCTTGGGTTGACCCGACCCGACCCAACTTATTATTATTATTATTTTATTTATATATATATATTTATATTTATATTTATAAATGAATTATTTGTTAATTTTAATGTTCTTCTTTTAAGATTCTAATAAATATTAAAATGTTATGAACTTTGAAGTTTGATAATTGAATTTTATGTGATTTTAGTTATAAAATCAAAAAAAATTTTTTTTTTTAAATAATTTAAAAAATTATTAAAAAATAAAAAAATCAACCCGACGATCCAACCCAACCCAAAAATATAGGGTTGGGTTGGGTTGGGTTGCAACCCTTAATCGGGTAATTCAGGTTGTCAACCCGACCAACCCGAATTTTCGGGTTGGTTAAAAAAAATCCTTCAACCCAACCCAACCCGTGTACACCCCTACTTTCTCATTATTTTTTTTCCACGAGCTTCATCATTTTTAATAAGTCATTTGGATTCTTGGATTTTATTTATTTATTTATTTATTTTTAATTCTTAAAACTTGGGTTGGTTTTTGAAGACAAAGGTAAAAAGTAGACAATCAATTAAGGAAAATGTGGAAATAGTATTTATAGATTTAATTTTTAAAAATAAAAAATAAAAAAGTTATCAAGTACGATTAAAAATAACAATATTTTGAGGAGAAACAAAGGCCTTTGGGTTCCAAACCCAAAACCTTGGTACTAGGGTTCAAAATCCTTAGTTTCGAAACACAATTCCATGGGTGACTACAGTGCAATTCTATGGATTTTGTGCCATGTTTTCCACTTCTATTAGTCGTTTTCCATATTCGATGACCACTTCGACAACAACTCCGACGACAACCCACTGATCACCGACAATGAAAACTCTGACGACTACTCCGATGATCCGACCAACTCTGATGACAACTCCGACGACCACCAACAACGATAACTCTGACGATTACATCGGCGACCCGACCAACTTTGATGACAATTATGACGACCACACCGAAGACCCGACCAACTCTGATGTCAATTCCCACGACCACACTGGTGACCCAACTAACTCTGATGACAACTTCGATGACCACTCGATCACTACTGATAACGAAAACTTCGACGACCACACCGACGACCCGATCACCACGACAATTACCCCCATTGATAACTACGTTAAAAACACTATAGATTAATTTAACGATTGCCCTTGCGACTCAACCACCTTAACAACTTGATACTTTGATGCCCAACCACCATAACTCGACTTGTCCGAACCACTGACAACGACAATCTGACAACCATTTCGACGGTTAAACAACCTATAACCATAGTTGACGATTACTCCGATGACCTGATAACCATAATTGACAACACTCCAAAAATTTGACTGCCAAACAACCACTGTCGATGACTATCTAGTGACAACTTCAATGACCTGACCACCTTAGCAACCCGATCGCCATGATGACTACTTCGACGATCACCCCAACCTAAAAACTCAACCACCTAAAACCATTGTTGACGACCACTTGGTGACCATTTTACTGACCACCCAACAACTCGACCATCATATTGATCATTCTGGCAATGACTCCAACGACTTGACCACTTGACAACTACTGCCACAATCACCAAACGATCACTTTGACGATATGACCACCTTGAGTGAACGACCCACCCACCCAACAACTACGTACGATGATCTAACCACTGTGCAATCACTATCGGCGACCACCTCGACAACCAACCACCCCAACGACCCAACCATCTAGTGATTTTTTTTAAAAGGTTAAAATTAAACAAAAATGGTTAGTAACAATTTTTTTAATCCATTATATGTTCGAAATAGGTTTCAAAATAATGTGCAAAATATAGTTTCTAATATTTTAATTTCTAAAAATTACATCCTATTGGATCTTACGTAGTCCAATTCATGTTGGAAAGAAAAATTCAAAGTTTATAACTCATTTAACTTTGAAATATGTTTTAAAATAGAGTCTTAGATTCTCTAATTTATTAAATAGACTTCAAATTTTTTAATTTATTAAATAGTTTTCTGAAAATTTTGTGAAATAAAATATTAATTATTTAAATTACGTGTCTTTGCTAATATTATTTAAGTGAATTAGACATTTTTACATTATAATGAATTAAGTGAATTAGATATTAATATATTTGTACAAACTACACATCCATATTTAACTATTATTGAAACAATTGATCCACATAATTGGTTAAAATATTGATATGATTATCAAGTAAAAAATTTGGCTATAAAAAAACATCCTAAAAAAACTATTACAAAAAAAAAAGCCTAAACAAACACAGTCCAACCCAACCCTGCATCTCAAACACAAGTTTCAGCAAACCAACCCAACACAACCCTGCACTCTAAACACAAGAAGGTTTCTGATTCTATCCAAGAAACCCCAGAATTACAGAACCTCGGGATTTTGGAGTTGTTGTCGTAGGTAGTCGTCAGCGGTGGTAGGGACGCCGGTGTGGTCGTCGGAGTTGCCATCAGAGTTAGTCGTCAGTGGTGGGGGATCACTAGTGTAGTTGTCAGCAGTAGCGGGGTCACTAGTGTGGTCATCGGAGTTGTCGCCAGAGGTAATTGTTAGCAGTGGTCGGGTTGTCGGAGGTAGCCATTAGCTGTAGTCAGGTCACCGGTGTAATTGTTGGAGTTGTCACCAAAATTGTTGTTGAAGTAATCACCGAAAATGGAAGATGACAAATAAAATAAGAAAACATGGAACAAACCCATGAGGTTGCACTGTTGTAACTCATGAGGTTGTGTTTCAAAACCAAAGAGTTTGAACACATTACGCCAAACATGCTTTTGAATTTGAAATCCAAAACCATCCAAATCTAAAATGGGGGGCCAAACGACCCTCTAAAGTTTTCTAATACTCATATGGAACATGTGCCAATTTACAATGTGGATTTTTCTTCATAAATAATATTTCAATGCGTTGGAATGATCTTAGTCTTCTACCAAGTTGCCCCCTTCTCTCTAAATTTTCAATAGGGAAAGATTATACGTATGAAGTCTAAATATAAAATTTTCCTAATTACATTACAAAGAATTGAGGAAACCAGACATGAATGACCGACCACATTCAATAGCACCCTTTAACACACACCTCAACCCCGCACCTTCTTCAATTCTTCCCATCTATTAATTTTGTCTCAATCTGGAAGAAAATTTTTAGTACTACGAGAATACCATATTTCTCTTGTTTACACTATATTTTTAGATTTATAAATGATTTTTAAATGATGATTGTTTTTGCCAAATTTTGGACAGGAGAATACACCTGACCTCCACGTGACAACGACAGTAAATTTGTAATTCTTGGGGAAGAATGCAACCTGCAATACGAGGAAAACCTAAACACCGGTGTGGTGTAAGCCACACAAGCTCCGATGCTTAAGTCAGTCCGAGTATCTGAGAGAATTATAGAGAAGTTTTGTATAGTGGTGACCAGAATTCACTTACCCCGCTCTCCTCTCCTGGGAGAGTTTAAGTAGTTTCTTCTAGGTCTCTTGTGGGTTTTTTTGGCCTATTGGGAAAAGGAAAAGGCCGGAAGAGGGTTGGACACAAAATTACGGGCCGCGTGGGGTTGGTGCAAGGTCCAGAGTATGGCCTTGCACCTGGTCGGCCTCGGCCTCGTCCAAGGCTGACCACAGGCTTGGGCTGAAAACTAGGCCCGGACTCCTTTCTTGGGGCGGTGGGCGAGGGTAGAGCCCAAACGGGAGAGCTTTACCCTGGTCGGCCTCGACCTATGCCGAGGCCGATCACGGGCTTGGTTTGAAGCCCGATCAAGTCCTCTCCTCTCCTTTCGCCTTGGTTTGGTTCTTGTTCGGTTTTGACCCGCTTTGACCTCGTATTGACTTTCTTAGTCTATCGGTCCCTTTGCCTCGATTATTTGACCTGCCCATTTTCGTTAGCCCGATTTAACCCATAACAATGATAAATCGGTGGAACACACATAATTTTTAAAAGGATGCAAATGTGACATGTGATCAATGGAGGTAGTATGAAAAATTTTCCATATTACTGTAGTACTAGAGTTTTTTTCCTCTATTTGCCATACCAAATTGAAACCAAACTGGATAGAAAAACTTTCTATACTACTCTCATTTATGGTTTGCCACATCAACATCTATTTGAAAATTATGCGAGTCCTCCAAAAATATGTGTGGTTTATAAAAAATGGGTTAAGTACCACTCTGTTTGATAACCATTTTGTTTTTTTTGTTTTTAGTTTTTTAAGCCTAAAAATACTAGTTTCTGCTAACGAGTTTTTATGTTTTTTTATCTACTTTGTACCTATGTTTTCAAAAACTAAGCTAAGTTTAAAAAAAAAAAAAAAGTAGTTTTCAAAAACTTGCTTTTGTTTTTAAAATTTGGCTAGAAACTTAAATAATTCCTCAAGAAAGATGGAAATAATTGTAGAGAACTTGAAGAGAAATGGTGAAAAAACAAACATAATTTTGAAAAACAAAAATAAAAAAAAATCAATGGTTATGATCAAACGGGGGCCTACATGAATAACATATTTGGAACCAAATTTTATGCAAATGATACGTTTGGTTATTAATATAGGTTTTGTCACTTTTCAAGCCAAATGAAGCTAAATCTAGAGGAATATTTCTTATTTACCCCTCTATTTATTGCTAAATATAAAAGAAATAAAATATAGAAAATTTATCATAACCATTAAAACTTATGTCATTCATTCTAAGAACCACTTATTTTGTATAAGAAATAAAATATAGGAAAGATTTTCATGATTTTTTCCCTAAAATTTAGGGATTTAAAAAATTAGACAACTCTTTTTCATTATTGACGCTCGGTGGTTTCATTTCCATACGTAGAGATATATATAATATATTTTGAGAATATAGTAGATGTATATATAATATATATCTGAGAATATAATAAGATTATCATGTCATCCTAAACATATAAAAATGATTAAATACCGATGTATATATTTTATACCTCAACATATATAATTATGAGTATAATATATAACACATTAAATATTTAGGAGCCCATTGAACATTATATATTGCATAGAGTAAGTATAAAGTAGATAGATCATGTTAGGACATCATACCTATTTATTGCAAGGTTATCTCAAAATTAATAAAATTATTACCAATACAACATATATGTGACGATTATTTACCTATGTATATATAATATATGTATGTGAATATAACTATATCTATCAATATAATAGAATTATATAGAGATGTATGTATAACATACTTCTATGTATATTTCTTTTTTATAGCATACTTAATATTATATATTTGGCGTGGAGTATTTTCAAAAGTGTTCCATATCACTAATGATGCTTATATAACACATATACTAAGTCCAATTTCATTATTTTATATTATATATAACTATAAAAGTTTATATATAATTTTGAAAAAAATAATAAACATTATATATATGGGAAAAATGATATATATGGTGGAGCTTATGACAAACAATATATAATAAAACATTTGTTCTAAGAAAATTCACCATAAAAAATGATTCATGGAGAAATATTACTCATATTTCACGTGGTTGAGGTTATAGTTGTTGTCGAAATAAAAATTGTAGCAACCATAATTTGTTGTTAGAATGAAAAATGAGAGAGGAAAAAGAAATTTGGAAATACAAAATATATATATATATATGTAATTAATGGTTGATAGGTCCATGTTATAGTTATTTATTTTATCTTGTTTTGGTTATCTTTATTTAGTTTTCTTATAGTTTTTTTATTTTAATTCATACTTTTTTATTTTATTTTTATTTTGGAGGTGTTCAAAATTTTCATTTAAAGTCGTTTTTCAAGGATTTCAAGTTGATCAAACCTAAAAAGAAAAAAAAATTTACGGTGCCTAGGCATTGGAAGCGGGCAAACAATTTTATGGCGCCTAGGTACTATAGCTCGAAAATTTTGTCAATCTTATGCCTAGGCGCTACTTTGACTGCCCTAACTTTAAAAATGCATCTTTTAACCGTCTTAGGGGTGGAAAACGTTTTTGGAGAGGCAAAAAAGGGAGACTAGAGCAAAGACATTACTTGGAGGACTGAAGCCATCAAACGGAGCGAGAGTTCCGCTTGGAGATTTATTGAATCATTTAGATTTATTATCTTTTCTCCTTTTTCTGCTTTAATGACTTCTTTGATTTATTTAGTTTGTTTTTTTAGAAGTTGAGGCAAGTGCATGCAAAAATTTGGAAGCAGTAATCTACTTCCCTTTGATACTGAAATTAAATGCACTTGCAAAAGAAATAGAAAAGAAAAGAGAGAACGTATTGCACAAGAGCAAGAAAGGATGGAAAACAACGAAGTACAAAATGAGAATAGGGCATTGAGAGATTATGTGATACCCGATGTAATTGACATATATTCGACTATTCGAAGGCCCATTATTCAAGCTAATAATTTTGAGATCAAGCCAACTACATGTCAGATGGTTCAAGCTTTGAGTTTCAGCGAACTGCAAAGTGAAGACCCAAATGCACACATCATTGATTTTCTGAAAATTTGAGATACATTCAAGTTTAATGTGGTGACAGATAATGTTATTCAGTTGAGATTGTTTCCTTTCGCTCTAAAGGGTCGACCTAAACAATGGTTGAATTTGTTGCGGCTACAACCTCCATAGAAACTTGGAATGATCTAGCTAAAAAGTTTCTAACTAAGGGGTCGTTTGGTTTAAGGTTTTATTGGATGCCCATGGGTAATAGATGTCTGGAAGTAATAAATATGTCTAGAAATAAGATGACTGCGTTTAGTTCTACATGAGAATGTTATCAGTTTTTTATGTAAATAAATAGTATTTATATTTTTTTAATGAAATTAATATATAAATCTTATGTAATATATAATTACAATCTATAAATAATGTGCAAATTTATTTTATGAGATTGATCTTATAAATTTTATATAATTATTATCTATTATTAATAAAATAATAAAAATAAATTTTTTAAAAATAATTAATTAATATTTTTAATGAGAAAAATTAATTATTAATTTGATCACAAATGACTCATGAATAACTAATTATAATGATTATCCTTACCATAAATTAATAATATTTGTAATAAATTGATTAAATATAATATTAATTAGTGATTTAATAATTTTATAATGGATGTTTAGGCTTATTTTATGAAATTAATCCATAAAATATTATTTTATTAACTAATCAAAATTAATGTCAACTAATAAAAATTAATTAATTTAATTATAAATATTTTTAATAAAATAAAGAAGAGAGAGATATAAATAAGGAAAAGAGAGAGAAAGAGAGAGATGGATGAGTATAAAGAAAATCTATCATTCTTGAAAGGTATAGAAAACTCATCTATCATGGAAAAAAGTGATGCATGCGAATAAGTGATGCCCATGTCTATACTTACAAACCTTGTTCCAAACAAGAAGATTAGGATTTGTTTGGTAGGCAATTCGAAAACAGAAATTTGAAAATAATACATTCAATGAAAACAGAGTTGTATTTCATGTTTTCAGATATGCGTTTGGTAACAGATTTAGAAATTTGATTCCATTTTATTTAAAGTGTGTTCTATAATATATTTATAAATCATAAAATTAGTTGTAGTTGCAAAACTAAATATTAGGTTGAATATAAGACATTATTAATTAATTTATTAATATATTTTTTTTTATAAATTTTATATAATTATTATTTTATAATATAATATAATATAATATTTTATATTTTATAATATATTATATTATAACTATTTTTAATTAAAAAAAAGTAAATTAAGTTTATAAACATAAACTACTATATTTATTAAGATTTTTATCTTTGATTAATATAATTCTGCATTTTAATTTTTCAAATTCAGAATCTGGATACAATGAAAAACATAAAAATGTTGAAATGTTGTTTTCAGAATTTCTACTATTTGGATCACAGAATTCGAAAACAGTTTTCGAAAATACATCTGCCAAACACGTATTCACTGAATTCAGTGAATCCGAAAACATAAAGTAGAATCCGGATTGCCTACCAAACAAACCCTTAAAAACCCTTACCCATTTCCATCCTCAAAATCTTACACCAAACGACTCCTAAGTTCTTTCCACTAGCAAAGATGATCAAGATTCATAGTGAGATCAACAATTTTTATCAGTATGAGGGAAGAGTTTGTATGAAGCTTGAGAGCGATACAATGAGCTTTTAAGAAAGTGTCCTCATCATGAAATCCTTAGGTAGATGCATGTACAAAACTTTAATAATGGTTTGGATGAAAATACGAGGACCACCATTAATGTAGTTTCAAGAGGAGTATTCATGAGTAAAACAAAGAACGAAGCTTTTGAATTGCTGAAAGAAATGATAGCCACACCATAATCAAAGTAATAACTTGAGATAAATCATAGCTTAGACATTGCACATTGCCTATGACTAAAGTAAAATACTTAAATCAACAAATGACTTTAATTAACACTAATTAGAGACTTTTGCATTCATTCTTTTCTTCTACCCATGTCTCAAAATTAGAAACCAAAATAACAATCAAATATTCAGAAAAATATCTCAAAAAAAAAAAGAAAAAAAAAGAAAAAAAGCAAATCAACCACATTTTGTTACCCAAGCAACATTGTGAAAAGATAATTTCTTTTCATAACAACAATGGAGAAAACTACAAAGAATTCCAAGCTAGTTGCTGCTTTATGGCATATTAAGGAACAAGATTCAACAAAAAAAATGACGAAAAGGAGCCCATAAAAAGAGTTGAAGAAAGAGTTAATAAAGCTGTGGGGCGGAGTTAATAACTCCTTGGGCCAAACAAGGAGTTGGGGAGTTATTAACTCCTCCCAACTCCACTCCCTCTAACTCCTCAATCCAAACGCCCCTTCAAAAAGCAGGACACTAATAGAATAACGAAAAGTATCACAAATGATCGGAATGAGCAACTCAAATGCAAAGAGAGTAAGCTAAAAATAGCGAAATGGTGGAACGGTAGAAAACAGAGGTTTAACCCAATAAAAGATATTGGGGAAACAACGTGAGAAAGTGTAGAAGAAATTCAAGAAAAATGGCGTGAAGTGTTGCCAAAACCGAAGGCAGAGTCGCCAGTTGCAATCGAAGCCGGAGTCATTAGTTGCAAATAGGAGTCTTTCGATCGATCTACTACATGCGTGAAGTGAGGAGAATACGTGAAGAAAGGTAAAAGAAATTAGGGCTATCACATTTTTTTAAGAAGGGCAAAATAGTAATTTTTTTAAACTATTTTTGGCATTTTCTCAATGAATTTGTATTATAAACTAGGAGTATCAAGTCTAATTTATCAAATTTGGAAATGAGTGACCTTATAATTGATTGTTAATTTTTTTTTTCTATCAATCTAAAACTTGAACCCTTTTTATTTTTTTTTGTTTAAATCTTATTTTGATACCTAAAATTTTTAAGTTTATTCTAATCTAGAATATTTCAAATATCTATTTTACCTTATGAACTTTTTTTTTTTTATTTTTATAATTAACTATTTTGGCCTTTGTCGTTATTTTATTTTAATTACTAAGGTTAGGCTGTTAGTTTACTATTAGGTTGTTTTAACCATTATAAACTAAGTATTAGGTTGTTCTGTTAGAGGTAGAGGTCTGTTGGACAAATCCTATATATATATATATATGATGGTACTCTATAAAGCTTGATATGATGAATAAAGCTGTCATTGCATAATCCATCACTTGTCATAAAGTTGCATAAAATACTAAAAGTGAGAATGGAGTGAATAACAGAAGATCAACACAAAACCTTAGTTTGAAATAGGGTTTAAAACTAATTTTCTTGGGGTTTTTGTACGGATGACCTCCTTTCGGCTAGATTATCGATAGAAGACCCACATTTTAGATTTAACTATGAATGACCCTTTGATGTCGTCAGCCACTCTCGATCTAGATAGAATGTTGGTCATTTTGGCATCATAAATGACTACCGGTATTGTTCTCCTGTCCACTCCCAAACTATGCTAACAGGATGCTTGATGACGTCGTAACTAGAGCTAGAGTGTCACAGATAAATTGTAGGTGTCACTCTCGCTCTAGTTACCTGTGAAACTCTCACTATAGTTACTTGTGACACGTCTTTAAAAGAATGTGTTGTTCTTTAGGAACACACGTCCCGGAAGAAGTGTTCTGAAGGAAATCATATTGATTTACCATCCCGGGATTTCGACACTCTCGGTCTCAGATGAACACAACAAATTGTAGGTGTCACTCTCGCTCTATTTACCCGTGACACTCTCGCTCTAGTTATCTATGACACTCTCACTCTAGTTACATGTGGTACTCTCGCTTTAATTACCTATGTCACTCTCATCCTAGTTACTTGTGGCACTCTCACTCTAGTTATCTGTGGCACTCTCACTCTAGTTACCTGTGGCATGTCTTTAAAAGAATTACATTTTTTTACAAGTTTGATTATTTGTATATTTTTATCGATTTTGTTTTCTTTCTAAATATCGTCTTCTTTTTAGGGTGGAATCATAAGTTTAACTTATAGAATAACATTATATATGTTTCATATTATTTTCAATCATGAAGGTTCAATTACAGTTATCTTAATATTTTTAAAAATTTTCATTTATTTTTCACAAATACATGGTATTTTCTAGTTGTTTTTTTTAACTCAATTTAATTTCTGTTTTTCTATGCATGAATTATCTAGTTACTATGTAATTTATATTTTTTTTATTGTGTTAATATTATATGGTTGAAATTTCAAATTTGTAGGAAGTACTTTATAATTTTTATATAATTCAAATACACTATATTTTCACGTTCTTTTCTTACTCATTTTAGTTTTTATTTGTATATACATGCATGATCTAGGTATTGTGTAATTTATATTTTTTATTGTGTACTATTATTATATATGTTGAAATTTCAAATTTGTACAAAATACTTTATAATTTTTATATAATTCATATTAACATAAGCTCTATAATTTATGTTCTTTGTATTTTCTAAATACTTTAGATCAACATATATCACTTATTTAAATTGTACGATTCATAAGTTGAAATTTTTTGAAAGTTTATTTCAGATCAAAACATTAACTAGCAAAATAAGTTAAAGATACAAAATTTATCAAGTTAAAAATTTTAAGAAGACATAATTTACTCTCACACAAAACTAATTGGTCATAATATTTCAACATCAGTTCATATTATAAACTAAATTATCAATAATTCCAAAATATTATAAGATTTATAAATCAAGAATAGATTTAAAAGAAGTTCAATCTATAAATTCAACAAAAGTCTAATTCTTTAATAAAAGAAAAGTTAACAGTCTTAAGTTTGTTGGATTTTTTAATTAATCTATTGTCTGGCTGAGGTGGAGGTCGAATGTAGGGTCGTATGTAAAAGGATGTATTTTGTGCGTCATCTACAAAGGAGGTAACTAGAGCCAGAGTGACACCTACAATTTATTGTGTTCATCCGAGATCGAAAATCTCAAAATCACATGCTGGTAAGTCATCTACAAAGGAGGTAACTAGAGCGAGAGTGACACCTACAATTTATTATGTTCATCCGAGATCGAGAGTCTCAAAATCACATGATGGTAAGTCAATATGATTTTCTTCGGAACACTTCTTCTGGGACGTGTGTTCCTAAAGAGCAACACATTCTTTTAAAGACGTGCCACAGATAACTAGAGTGAGAGTGCCACAGGTAACTAGAGTGAGAGTGCCACAAGTAACTAGAGCGAGAGTGCCGCAGGTAACTAAAGTGAGAGTGTCATAGGTAACTAGAGCGAGAGTGCAATAGGTAACTGGAGCGAGAGTGACACCTACAATTTGGGATGTGTTCATCCGAGACCGAGAATCTCGAAATCCCGAGATGGTAAGTCAATACGATGTCCTTCGGAACACTTCTTCCGGGGGCGTGTGTTCCTAAAGAACAACACATTCTTTTAAAGACGTATCACAGGTAACTAAAGTGAGAGTGTCACAGGTAACTAGAGTGAGAATGCCATAGGTAACTAGAGTGAGAATGCCACAGGTAACTAGAGTGAGAGTGCCACAGGTAACTAGAGTGAGAGTGACACCTACAATTTGTTGTGTTCATCAGAGATTGAGAGTCTCGAAATCTCGAGATGGTAAGTCAATACGATTTCCTTCGGAACACTTCTTCCGGGACGTGTGTTCCTAAAGAACAACACATTCTTTTAAAGACGTGCCACAAGTAACTAGAGCGAGAGTGTCACAGGTAACTAGAGCGAGAGTGACACATACAATTTACTTGTGACACTCTAGCTCTAGTTACGACATCATCAAATGTCTCGTTAGCATAATTTGGGAGTTGACGGGAGAACAAGACCGGTAGTCATTTATGATGCCAAAATAACCAACATTGTACCTAGATCGAGAGTGGCTGACGACATCAAAGGGTCATTCGTAGTTAAATCTAAAATATGGGTCTTCTATCGATAATCCGATCGAAAGAAGGTTATCCGTACAAAAACCCCAATTTTCTTTAGTGACATTAGGGTATGATGAGATGAAAATTGGGAGAAAATCAACCATAGAGATTGAGCCACATGGATGAGTGGCGGTACGTTGAGAGATAGAAGTGACGTCATGGTATGAATGATTGCAGAAGTCAAGTGGGATACGGATGGTGGCGGTGGTAGGGTTTGACCCTTTTCATTTTGGTGAAAAGTCAAATCACTTTTGTTTGTTTGGTTTACTTGAAACATGAATGACTATCGAAATAAAAAATCGCAGATTTTGGCTCATAACCAGTCAATTTCCTTTTCCCATAGCTAACCCACGATCTCGATCAATAATTATTTAATTTTTAATTTTTAAAAATTAAATTTGAAAATCTCATTTCTATCAATGAATTTTTATGTTTTTTTATTTAATTTATATCTATATTTTCAAAAATCAACCAAAATTTTGAAAACTAGAAAAAGTAGTTTTCAAAATTTTGTTTTGTTTTTTAAATTTGACTGAAAACTTAAATAATACTTAAAAAACAAGTATAATTTTAAAAAAACAAAAAACTAAAAATCAAAGGATTTGAAGAAGCGTTATATTTTGGATGCATTTTTTGTAATCTTTTTCCTTTTTTCTAAATATTTTTTTAATAACATTCATGCTGAATTTTTGTTTTCAAGGTAAATTATATATTTTGTTGTTGTTAACAATTTGGTCTTGCATGCTTTTTAATTTTTAATTTATATATATTAATTAATGGAGGAGAGTTATTTGGTTTTTTATTTAATTTTGGAACCATTTTTTTTAATTAGTGCACTAAATTCTCGAAACTAACATGCTACATGAAGAAGTATGTAAAATATGCTTCGTTAATGACGTGAATTTTCTTTATATATAGAAGTATGCTAATTGTATAGATGCTATAGTATGAATCTTGTTATCGATTGACATATTCTATACATACTAATTGTGCATCCATGTATTGGCCACACTATTGTCATCTAGAAAAAAAATAAAAATCTTTATTTTCTAGTGTTATGCATATGCATGAAGTGTAAAATGCACCCCAAGTGGTCTGATGTAACTAGCTCGCTTGCATGCGTATGTATTATGTTTCACAATCATACTAGAAGAGCGTATGTTTGTGGATCTCACATTGATAAGATGTGTCATGATGCAATCGAGGAGGATGGTGCATCATCTAATACACCAAGATAGGTGGACTTAATGTCTAAGATGAGGACAAGCGAGATTGAGGACAATCGTGTCGTCGGAAGGGTCGATGTATGGGCGTATGACTCCTTGCCATATTGACGTGCAAGTGTGTCAGACCTAATAATCCTCATAATATACTATAAGGGTACCATGGTGTCGACTCTCTACCACCCTTGGGCTCGAGGGCCTAAATGAGTCACCCCGTGACACGTTAGCGTATCATGGTTGGGGCGAGCGTCACAAGAGAAGTGTCTTGGGCGTCTTTTTTTGTAATGGATTTTCAAGAGACAGTGTCAGACGACACATGTGTGCCGACATTGCGCCCCTTCTCATGACATGCAGATTCAAATATAGGGATCGTTAGCGGCCAACGATTCGAGAATGTCCCGTTAAAGCCAACTCATGGGAAAGACAGAATCATGTACACGAATGGGCGACGTGTACGACCGAGTTATATTCCGCTACATATTTACTTGATACTTGGTTGAGGATGAAAGAAGCTCGCCTAAGGTCCGACGAACCCACGAAGCGTTACGATCATAGAGATAGGGCTGGAGTTCTCCTTAAGACTGACCATGTTCGAGGAAGAATCATGGCGCCACACATCGTGACAGATTGAACCACTTATTTGCAATTGTCAAATTTGACCCTGACTTTACCGCATGATTGAGCATAACTCAGTGGTAATTAACATTTACTCATTTTCTTAAGATTAGAAGTTCAAATCTTCATATCCGAGTATTTAAAAAATAAAATTTAGAACCATCATTTACCTTGGTAAATGCATAGTATCATAGTATCATTTACGATTAATTGCGTGTGTTAAGTTTATTTTTTCTAGGGAAAATTATGCTTATTTACTAATATTATTCTTTGAGTATTTTAATTTCAATCTTTTTTTAAGACATATTTTAAAAAATGCATTTTTGAAAAACGTTTTTTCATAGGAAATTCAAACAAACCCTTTATCTGATTGGAAGATTATTTGACAAGAAAAAAACATAATAGAGATAGCTGTGATAAAAAGATTTGAATTAAGTTAGAACAATATGTTGTAGTAGCTATAAAGTTATACAATAAAACACATGTTTATTCTTCTATATTTAATTACAATGGTTTTAGCTTGGGTAACATTTGTTTCATATACGTTATTTTGGGTATTAGAATTTTTAAAAGTCGAATGAAAAACTACAGCTGTACAATAATGTCTTTACTATGTGAGATAAATTCTTGTCGCAAGTGTAGAATATAATGACATTAGTAGTCACATATAATATGATAACAAGACATTTTTTTGTGACTTCTCTCATTGGTCCGTTACAATTTGCTAGAAGATTTTCAAATCTTACACGAGTTTAATTACTAAGGAGCTATTTATGGCGCTAAATGAGTTATAATAGTCTGTGAAGTTATATAAATTGTGTTTAGGATGCAAAATTATTTAGTCTAGGTTATAATAATCTGTGTTTGAGTGTAGAGAACTTCATAGGCTATTAGAACATAGGTTATTATAACATGCACTCTAAACAGTCTCTTACGTACTGGAATACTACTTGCATTACCTTAAATCCAAGATTACGTGCATTTAGTTTTAGCTTTAAAAGCTTACTCACGACAATGAGTACATCTGCATTATAGTCTAGAAAATGAACTACTTGAATAGAATTGAGATGGTTCTAATGTGCCAAGTCCGTTTAAAAGGAAAACAAGTATCAAAACATTTGAAGAGGTAAAATTCACAAAAGTAAAATATATGTTTGAGGGTAAAATTTGATGGTGGAAAATGATGAATGGTTAAAATATTTGGGTTTGAAAGCAAATGAGAGACATGAGGTGACACACAACAAAACACAACACAATAAAGTAGGTATGGGAAAAGATGGGGACTTGCCTTAGTCCTCCAAAGCAACCAGACAAACACCATCCCCCCATGGGCCTTTGCCAGCTAATCAAGGCCCATTGGGCCCAAGCCCAAAGACTTTTAAATTAAAAAACATGATTTCTTGTGGGACCCAATTCGTACATGGCTGGCACCTATCGGTAGGTTCCACACGTGTGCTATTAATATGGCGACACCGACAGTTTTTTGTTTTTTTAAAAACGAACTTTTTAATGCGTTTTTTGAGCCACTTTTCTTTTCTCATCCTTATCTTTTATGTCTGGAGAACTGTACGATTACGATTAGAACCCGTACTGTCCTCTTTGGAATTTTAATTCTGCCACAACCAAATGGTTTTACATGTACCATATAGTGCAAAAATGGTGTATAATGTTGGGAAAAATCTCCCACTATTAAGAATAAACAGAAATAATTAAGAAATTAAAAGAAAAAAATAAAATAAGATATACAAAATTTACGTAGAAAAACTCTAAACTCGGAGAAAAAAATTACGAACAGAAATAAATTTCACTATGTAAAAAATTGTTACAATCACATAGAATTATCTCTCGACTCCAATTACAAAAACACTCTCCCAACCAGAGAGGAGAGAATATAAAAAAGGAATTTAATTAGAGCTAATACATCGAGACCAAGTTTAAAGTGTTTCTAAATGAGATACTTTGAAACCAAAGCCATAAACTCATTTTATAGTGTTAGGAGTCATCACTTCTTTACATGTTTCAGATGTGAGACAATTTAACTTCTAATATATTGCAAAAAATCAAACAAATTCAACATTGACAAGATATTTGAAGAATTCACATTTTTTATTGCATTATTGTCTTTACCGACAATCATAATTCTCAACATAAAGAACTATAACCTACTCCACCATAAAAGTAGACCACTTGGAATATCACATTCCAAGACTTTTCTTTTCTTCGTCACATGTCAATAAACCGAGCTGAAATTTATGGTGCAACTTCACCTACTTGACTCACCCGGAAGTTGTTCAGCCATCGACATAACTTCTACCACACACCTTACATAACCGTCAAGTCAATGCTCGTGTGCAAACTTGTGGAACTGCTAACATCACATCCTCTACCAGGACAAAGTGGACACACCATTAGAATGAATTATGTCTTTCTTCAAGCGCAGTCAAAGAGAGACTACGTTAGCATCCGACCCAGAGTCTTTTGACGAACTTACTCTATTAGGACAATTCTTTTTCATGTGTCCAGACTGTCTGCATTCCAAGCAACCTTTCTTTCGCACGAAATCTTTCTTCTTCTTCTTCCAATTTCATATTGTCATGTTGGACTTCTTAGAACTTTTGCTGGAACCACCACTGAACTCTGTTGGATCACTATCACCGCTTAACTTTTCACGAACACCAGAGCTTGGTCTTTCCTTCAAAGCCTTGTGTAACCTAGATTGTATCAACACATCTTTGACTTACACTTGCTACATGCCAAAGTTCATCTCTTTGACTTGCACTTGCCACAGACCAAAGTTCATCTTTTCGTCAAATTTCTCCACATCAATCCTTACTGGACTCATAAAGCTTGACATATCTGCTTCTACAAATAGTGAACAACTATAGCCCGTTTCAAGAAATCTTTTCTTATGTGGAGGCTCAGACAATACTGCAACCACAGAGCATACTCAGAAACTCAAGAAACTACAAACCTAAAGCTCCGATACCACTTGTTGGGAAAAAACCTCCCACTACTAGAAATAAGCAGAAATAATTGAGAAATTAAAAGAAAACAACAAAATAAGAGACACAAGAATTTACGTGGAAAAACTCCAAACTCGGAGAAAAAAACCACGAACAAAAAGAAATTCCACTAGGTAAAAATTGTTACAATCATATATAATTCTCTCCCCGACCCTAATTACAAAAACATTCTCCCACCCTTCTTCCCACCCTCAGACCAGAGAATATAAAGAGTGAATTTAACTAGAGCTAGTACACCGAGACCAAGTTTAAAGTGTGTTCTAAATGGGATGCTTTGAAACCAAAGCCATAGATTCCTTTTATAGTGTTAGGAGCCCATCACTTCCCTACACCTTTCAAATGTGGGACAATTTCACTTTTAATATGTTGCCAAAAATCGAACCTATAATATATTATATATGTAAATTTAATAAAAATTAGAAGACGTAAATGGATGGTTATTTATTTATTTCTTGTTATAGATAGTAAAGGTTGGTTATTATTATTATTATTATTTTGAAACAACTTGGTTATTATTTAAATGTAGGTTCAACTAGATTTAATGTTTGTGTCGAAGGGCAAACCAAATGATAATGTTTTGGAAGCTAAAAAAAATTATGATATATAATCATAATAAAAGAAATTTATCATCAACAGTACTGTCGCTTTTCTAGTGTTATATGTGGATGATATCCTACTCATTGGGAATGATGTAGGATTTCTCACGTTGGGATTTATGCCCTAAACTTGTGTAATTTTGATCAATTAAATAAAATGTTATTTGTTTTGATAGAATTACAGTCTTGTTTTATAAATCCAATAAACTAAGCTCCAAGGTTCTAACATTTATCTTGAACATCAGTGTAGTGAACACTATTTGGGTTGAGTTCAAGAATATAACCTAAATAGTCTATGGTATAAGAATAAGGTTGGAAACCTCATTCTCGTAACACCATGGATGCGACCCACTTTGTAATTAGTACAAATGAAGTAATCCAACTCATTCATGTAGTTGACATGCGAGTGAGGGAATCCTATATGAAGAATTCATACAAGACTGGATCGCAAATTATTAGTCTAACCAGTGTAACACCGTTAACAGGATAAGACTAGTAATTTATAGATGGTCATTAGTGACTCGACCTGAATTCTGAGCAAGTTAAGAACTCCTGCTTATAGGGGTTTGTCCTTAGACTAGTATGAGTGAGAGTGGCCTGTAGCCGACTCAATAAGCCTACCTTCTCAGGGACAGAATCTCGTAGGTAGCTAGGAACTTAACTGTGCAAGATGGAATTCACTCATTCCTACACTAAGGAATTAGATAGGTTGTTCCTTTAAGAACTAACTCCAGGTCTTGAACAACGGGGCCCCACCCTCTATGAGGGTATGAGTCTAAGGTAGGACCTTAGACTTGTTGTTCATTAGAGGATCAATAGTGCTTAAGGAGCAAAGAGGTAATCACAGGGGTAAAATGGTAATTTGACCTAGCCGTGATTACGAACAACTGTGAAGGGTCGACTCATGGGTAATGACTATATCGATGGACACAATATTATCTACAAAGAGGAGAGTGCAAACTACAAGTCTATAGTGGAGTGACTTGTAGTTAATGAATATTGATTAACTAGATCAAAGAGTTTGATCGATTAATCTCACATCATTGGAGCTCATGAACTGTAGGTCCATTAGGTCCCTCCGTTGGCTCAATATGGTAATATTGAAGGTATAAAGTTAGGAATGAAATTGAAGTGTTCAATTTCATACATGAGGTGTTCTATCAATTATATATGATATAATTAATATAATATATAGTTTTAATGTGAATTAGATTCATATATAAATTATATACTAAAGAGAGAATAAAGGAGGGGTAGGATGATCATTTCCATCCTATTTCCCTATATATATGGTTGCATGAGATGCAACTAGGTTAAGTGATTCCAAGCTTTTGTTGTGTTGTTGGAAAGGTTCCAAGACACAAACATCTCTCTCACAAAACACCTCACCTCTCCTAAAGGGAACCCACCTTCATCCCTCACCTAGAGAACAACGGAGAAGATCCGGTGGTAGTGTCGGTGTTCGTTCGAGTTCGAGTTCGTGTTGCTGAGATCTTGATCATGAGAGAGGAGGAGCACTTGAAGAAAGGTTCTTCAAAGGTAACTTTCTTGCTGTCTATTCTATTATATGCTTAATCTAGTTATACCTGTTCTTGAATTATATCGTTGTAACTAAATCAAGAGCGTGCGATTCACAATCGCTTCCGCTGCGAGACTCGTATTCCCTTCAATTGGTATCAGAGACCAATTGCGTTCTTGATTTATGTTCTGAATTTTTTCAAGAACGAGCTGGGATTTACTGTTTTTGCATGAGATGTATGAACGACTTTTGCAAATTAGATGGTTTCAATTTTGGCACTTAGATTTACATTTTCCATTGAATCGTTCAATGTAAGGGCCTATTGTTTTGGACATTTTATTATGTAAATCGAATCTGTAAGTTCGTGTCGATCGAGGCAAAGTGGTTGCTGAGAAGATCGGAGCGAAAACGAGCAAGAATTGGAGAATTCCTTTGTTTGTCAGTGTGCGTTGCTGCAACGCTGCTCATTGGCGTTACAGCAACTGCGCTTTATGAAAGAGGCACGCGCGACGAGGCAGCGTTACCCAACGCCAAGGCGTTTTAACGCGCGCCCAACGCCACATACGTTTCACGTGAAGGAGCAACAAAGTAAAATTTATTTTTATTATATATATTAATTATAAAAATGTTTTATATTTAATATATTTAATTTTAATTAATATAATTAGATTATATTAATTAAAATTGTTTCTAGGGTGCCAAAATTGGTCTAATTTTGCTATTTTAATTATGCAATTGTGGTGTAATTATTGCCATGCATAATGTATGCTTTTATTTTAGAAATTCCACCTTAGGTTAAGCATTTTCATGCATCATTTATAATATAAGAAGTTATATTATATAGTTTGCATGATTAATTAATATAAAGTTGTTATATTAATTTATGGACAACATTGACATGCATTATATATCATGAGATGAATATGCTATGAATGTCTTATTATTCATGTGATGAATGATCAAGCACTATAACATAGTATGCATGTCACCTAAGGTTAATTATTAGTTTTAAAATGTTTAGAACTTGGAAATAATAGACGTTAGGTTATCTAGTTCTAATTAGATTAGAATTAGGAACCAAATAATTTATAAGCTATGATTAAAAGAAGAACTCTGTCTAAGGAAAGTTTTGTCTAGGTTGAGGTATTTAAGTCGACTGGAAACTAACACACCCCTACCCGAACCGACACTGGAGTGAAATTTAATCAGAGAGTTTTATAAATTACAGTAGCGTCAGCGGGTTTATTAAGGGGGTAATAAACTAGAAATCCTGAGTTTAACATAAGAAGTTATATTAACACACTTAGGATAAAATCAATATAAGAGTTATGTTGATTATCGATATAAGAGTTATATTGATAGAGTTAGGTAAAAACATTAGCCGGGTTTTTAGCCTAAGTAAGATTCCTATAAACTTTAAAGTATTCAGTGGGAGGAAAAAATGTATGAGATACATATTTTTCCACCTACGCTATCTCCGGGAAGTTCACACCGTGAGACTCATACTTGGCCTCGTGGCGCAAACGGGAGCGTTCCCCTTTGGATGGTGTTTGTATGAGTCAATATCAAGGTGAATGGAGATGGTACTTATAGTGAGTGAGAGCAGGTTTAGTGAAAACAAAACCTACGGTCTCTTTTGTCGGTTTACGCCATTAGACCACTATGGTCAGCCTGCTAGTTTGGCCTGGACCAAACAATCTCTTTGGAATGCTTGATCATAGGGGATCGAACACAATAGACACCCGAAAGGGATAAAGATTTCCTTAGACTATTTTCCAATCTAGTCCTCCCTTCGGCAGATTTTATTGGATGGAGACTCTGAGATCTAAAGACATAGGGTTACACTCACGGGGTACATAAGTTGTGTATGTATCCAGACCGAAAAATGGTAACTAAAACCTATAGGAATAAGAGTTATTCTGGTATTAGGTTTTGGTCAAGAGTGTCTTGATCCAGAGGAGGAGTGTTTTTTATTACCCTTCGGTGTCATACACTCTAAACCTTTGGAGTATCATTGCAAATTATAAATGGCCTAGGAATCATTTGATAATTAGATAAAACATGATTGGATTAGAGTTGTAGCAAGAAACTCATACAAGTTTGTTTGTAAATTTTTCAGCAAAAATGTCTAGCTCTATAATTTCCTTATTGGTGCGGAAAAGTTAACCGAAGAGAATATGATGACATGGAAAAACAAACTCAACACTATATTAGTAGTGGATGATCTGAAGTTTGTGCTAACTGAGGAGTGTCTTCAGGTGTCATGCTCGAATGCGTCATGAAATGTTCGTGATGCATATGATCGATGGATTAAGGCCAATGATAAGGCCAAGGTCTACATGCTGGCAAGTATGTCTGACATATTAGCCAAGAAGCATGAGAGCATGATTACCGCCAAGGAAATCATGGATTCTGTGCAGGGTATCTTTGGACAACAGTCCACACATGCCCGACATAATGCCCTAAAGTACATATTAAACTCAAGGATGCCAGAGAGTACATCTGTTCGGGATCATGTCCTGGATATGATGGTGCACTTTAACATTGCGGAGTCGAATGATGCTTCCGAAGTTGAGTCGAGCCAGGTCAGCTTCATTCTGGAAACCCTTCCAGATAGTTTCCTACAGTTTAGAAGTAATGCTGCTATGAACAAGCTTACTTTTAATCTTACCTCCATTCTGAATGAACTCCAGATCTTTCAGTCTTTGATGAAAATTCAGGGATCGAAAGGTGAGGCAAATGTTGCGAGTAGGAGTTATCACGCAGGTTCGACCTCTCCGGACAAAACGATGGCTTAATCTTCTTCTAACCTGAGAGGAAAGAAGAAGAACATGAAGAAGGTTGGTAAAGGGAAACAGGCTGACAAAGTTGCCGCCTAGAAGGGCAAGAAAGTCAAAGACGTTGCTGACAAAGGAAAATGTTTCCACTGCAACGAAGACGGGCATTGGAAACGGAACTGTCCGAAGTACATTGCAGAAAAGAAGAAGGAAGGTAAATATGATTTACTTTGCCTAGAAGCTTGTTTAGTGGATAATGATAAAACAACTTGGATACTTGATTCAGGCGCCACTAATCATGTTTGCTCTTCTTTTCAGGGAATTGATTCCTGGCAGCAACTACAACAAGGAGAGATAACGCTGGCAAGAAATATGTATTGTTGGACAATATATTAGTGATGCCAGGGTTTACTAGAAACCTTATTTCCATTTCTTGCCTTATAGAGCAATGTATTTCTGTTTCATTTTCTATGAATAAAGTGTTTATTTTAAAGAAATGTTTAGAAATATGTTCAGTTTCATTAGAAAATGGATTGTATGTTTTAAGGCCTAATTCAGTCAAAATGGTTTTGAACACTGAATTATTTAAAACTGCAAACGCACAAACTAAGAAACGTAAAATTTCTCCTAAAGAAAATGCTCATCTTTGGCATCTAAGATTGGGTCACATTAATCTCAATAGGATTGAGAGATTGGTAAAGAACGGACTTCCAAACGAGTTAGAAGAAAATTCTTTGTCAGTATGTGAATCATGCCTAGAAGGCAAAATGACTAAAAAACCTTTTAGTGGAAAAGGTTATAGAGCCAAAGACCTTCTAGAGCTTATACATTCAGACCTTTGTGGTCCGATGAATGTTAAAGCCAGGGGAGAATATGAATATTTCATCTCTTTTATAGATGATTATTCTAGATTTGGGCATATTTACCTAATGCACCACAAGTCTGAAGCACTTGAAAAGTTCAAGGAATTCAAGACTGAGGTTGAAAATCAATTAGGTAAAACTATTAAAACACTTCGATCGGATCGAGGTGGAGAGTACATGAATTTAAAATTCCAGAACTATATGATAGAACATGGAATTACATCCCAACTCTCAGCTCCCGACACACCACAGCAAAACGGTGTATCGGAAATGAGAAATAGAACCTTGTTGGACATGGTTCGATCAATGATGAGTTATGCTCATCTCCCTAGTTCCTTTTGGGGTTACGTAGTGGAGACTACAGTATACATTTTCAATAGTGTGCCCTCAAAAAGTGTTTCTGAAACACATTTTGAACTCTGGAAAGGACGTAAAGGTAGTTTATGTCACTTCAGAATATGGGGTTGTCCAGCACATGTGCTTGTGACAAATCCAAAGAAGTTGGATTCACGTTCAAAGTTATGCCTATTCGTAGGATGCCCAAAAGAAACAAGAGGTGGTTTGTTCTATGATCCTAAGGAAGATAAGGTTTTTGTGTCGACAAATGCAATTTTCTTAGAGGAGGACCACATAAGGGACCACAAACCAAAAAGTAAAATAGTGTTGAATGAGTTAGACGGAACAATAGCAAAGGTTGCTAATTAGAACACTAGTACGTCAACAAGAGTTGTTGATACTATTTTGTCTAGTCAAGAGAATCCATCTCAAGAGTTGAGTATGCCTCGACGTAGTGGGAGGGTTGTAATACAGCATGACCGTTACATGGGTTTAGCTGAAACCCAAGTTGTTATACCAGATGACAACTGCGAGGATCCATTAACTTATAATCAAGCAATGGTTGACAAAGACAAAGACAAATGGGTCATAGCCATGGACCAAGAAATGAAGTCTATGTACTTCAATTCTGTTTGGGATCTTGTAGATAAGCCTGATGGGGTAAAACCAATAGGTTGTTAGTGGATCTACAAGAGGAAGCGTGGTGTAGATGAGAAAGTGCAAACCTTTAAAGCTAGACTAGTAGCAAAGGGTTATACCCAGGTTGAAGGGGTTGACTATGAGGATACCTTTTCACTTGTTGCTATGGTAAAGTCTATCTGAATCCTTCTTGCAATTGCCGCATATTATGACTATGAGGTATGGCAAATGGATGTCAAGACAGCCTTTTTAAATGGCAATCTTGAGGAAAACATCTACATGGACCAACCCAAAGGATTCATTGAACCATGACAAGAGCAAAATGTTTGCAGGCTTAAAAGGTCAATTTATGGGCTGAAACAAGCCTCTAGGTCCTGGAATATAAGATTTGATGAGGCAATTAGATCTTATGGTTTTGACCAGAATGATGATGAACCTTGTGTCTACAAGAAAATCATCAATAGTTCTGTCGCATTCCTAATTCTCTATGTGGATGATATCCTACTCATTGGGAATGATGTAGGTTATCTTACTGACATCAAGGAATGGCTAGCTACGCAGTTCAAAATGAAAGATTTGGGTGATGCGCAGTTTGTTCTTGGAATCCAGATTGTCCGGATCCGCAAGAATAAAACACTAGTCTTGTCTCAAGCATCTTACATAGACATAGACAAAGTGTTGTCAAGGTTTAAGATGCAAGATTCCAAAAAGGGGTTTGTTTCCTTTTAGACATGGAATCCATTTGTCTAAGGAACGGTGTCCTAAGACACCTCAAAGAGTTTAGGATATGAGACGGATTCCTTATTCATCGGCTGTTGGGAGCCTGATGTACGCAATGTTGTGTACTAGGCCCGACATCTGTTTTGCAGTTGGGATGGTCAGTAGGTATCAATCCAATCCAGGACTTAAACACTGGACAACGGTTAAAACAATCCTTAAGTATCTTCGGAGAACAAGGAACTACATGCTTGTGTATGGGGTTAAGGATTTGATCCTTACAAGATACACGGATTCGACTTCGGATGATAAAGATTCTCGAAATCTACATCGTGGTCGATATTCACTCTTAACGGAGGAGCTGTAGTATGGCGAAACGTCAAGGAAGGATGCATCGCTGATTCCACCATGGAGGTCGAATATGTAGCAGCTTGTGAAGCAGCTAAGGGGGTCGTTTTGTTAAGGAAATTCATGCTAAATTTGAAAGTTGTTCCAAATATGACTTTGTCCATCACAATTGCGATATGATAATGCAGTGCAAAGGCAAATCGAGGAACCCCAAAGTCACAAGAGGGGAAAGCACATAGAGCGGAAGTATCATCTCATTCGGGAGATCGTGCATAGAGGAGACGTGATTGTCACGAAGATAGCCTCAAAGCACAACATTGCTGATCCTTTTACAAAGGCTCTCACGACTAAAGTATTTGAGAGTCACCTAAAAGGTCTAGGTTTACAAGTCTTTCCCAACTAGGGCAAGTGGGGGTATTTTGTAAAAAGGGGTTTAAATGCCCTAGTTTATTGTATTTACATTACTGTAATGTTTTAGTACTCCACAAGTTTTTGGTCAAGTGGGAGATTGTTGGGATTTATGCCCTAAACTTGTGTTGATCAATTAAATAAAATGTTATTTGTTTTGATAGAATTACAGTCTTTCTTTATAAATCCAATAAACTAAGCTCCAAGGTTATAACATTTATCTTGAACATCAGTGTAGTGGACACTATTTGGGTTGAGTTCAAGAATATAACCTAAATAGTCTATGGTATTAGAATAAGGTTGGAAACCTCATTCTGGTAACACCATGGATGCGATCCACTTTGTAATTAGTACAAATGAGGTAATCCAACTCATTCATGTAGTTGACATGCGAGTGGAGGCATCCTGTATGAAGAGTTCATACAAGACTGGATCGCAAATTATTAGTCTAACCAATTGTAACATCATTAATGAGGATAAAACTAGTAATTTATAGATGGTCATTAGTGACTCGACTCAATCTCGAGCAAGTTAAGAACTCCTGCGTATATAGGGGTTTGTCCTTAGACTAGTATGGGTGAGAGTGACCTGTAGCCGACTCAATAAGCCTACCTTCTCAGGGACAAAACCTCGTAGGTAGCTGGGAACTTAACTGTGCAAGATGGAATTCACTCATTCCTACACTAAGGAATTAGATAAGTTGTTCCCTTAAGAACTGACTCCAAGTCTTGAACAACGGGGCCCCACCCTCTATGAGGGTATGAGTCTAAGGTAGGACCTTAGACTTGTTGTTCATTAGAGGATGAGTGGTGCTTAAGGAGCAAAGAGGTAATCACAGGGGTAAAACGGTAATTTGACCCAGCCGTGATTACGAACAACCTGTGAAGGGTCAACTAATGGGTAATGACTATATCAGTGGACACAATATTATCTACAGTGAGGAGAGTGCAACTACAAGTCTATAGTGGAGTGACTTGTAGTTAATGAATATTGATTAACTAGATCAAAGAATTTGATCAGTTAATCTCACATCATTGGAGCTCATGAACTGTAGGTCCATTAGGTCCCTCCGTTGACTCAATATGGTAATATTGAGGGTATAAAGTTAAGAATGAAATTGAAGTGTTCAATTTCATACATGAGGTGTTCTATCAATTATATATGATATAATTGATATAATATATAGTTTTAATGTGAATTAGATTCATATATAAACTATATACTAAAGAGAGAATAAAGGAGGGGTAGGATGGTCATTTCCATCCTATTTCCCTATATATATGGTTGCATGAGATGCAACTAGGTTAAGTGATTCCAAGCTTTTGTTGTGTTGTTGGAAAGGTTCCTAGACACAAACATCTCTCTCACAAAACACCTCATCTCTCCTAAAGGGAACCCACCTTCCTTCCTCACCTAGAGAACAACGGAGAAGATCCGGTGGTAGTGTCGGTGTTCGTTCGAGTTCGTGTTGCTGAGATCTTGATCATGAGAGAGGAGAAGCACTTGAAGAAAGGTTCTTCAAAGGTAACTTTCTTGATGTCCATTCTATTATATGCTTAATCTAGTTATACATGTTCTTGAATTATATCGTTGTAACTAAATCAAGAGCGCGCGATTCACAATCGCTTTCGCTGCGGGACTCGTATTCCCTTCAATTGACATTAAACTGGCTAGTTACGCAATTCCAAATAAAAGATTTGGGAGAAGCGAGTATGTTCTCAGGATCCAGATTGTCCGAAACTGTAAGAACAAAACACTAGCCTTGTCTCAAGCATCCTATATCGATAAAATGTTGCTTCGATATAAGATGCAGAACTCCAAGAAGTGTTTATTGCCTTTAAGGCACGATGCTCATTTGTCTAAGGAACATTGTCCAAGACACCTCAAGAAGTTGAAGACATGAGACGAATCCCTTATGCATCAACTGTAGGTAGCCTCATGTACGTCATGTTGTGTACCAGGCCCGACATCTGTTATGCAGTTGGGATTGTCAGTAGGTATCAATCCAATCCAGAATTAGATCACAGGACAACGGTAAAATAAATCATCAAGTATCTTAGGAGAACGAGGGACTATATGCTCGTGTATGAGTCTAAGGATCTGATCATTATGGAATACACGAACTCTGATTTTCAGACCGATAAGAATTCTAGGAAATCCACATCGGGGTCAGTGTTTACTCTCAATGGAGGAGTAGTAGTCTGGCGGAGCATCAAGTAAGGATGCATCGTTGACTTCACTATGGAGCTGAGTATGTAGCAGCTTGTGAAACGGCTAAAGAGACAGTATGACTTAGGAAGTTCATGTCTGATTTGGAAGTTGTTCCAAACATGAACCTCTCAAACACCCTTTATTGTGATAACAACGGTGCAGTGGCCAACTCGAGGGAACCTCGTAGTCACAAGAGCGGAAAACACATCAAACAAAAGTGTCACTTGATACGAGAAATTATGCATCGAAGAGACGTGATCATCACAAATATAGCATCGGAGCACAACGTTGTTGATCCATTTACAAAGTCTCTCACGGCTAAGGTCTTTGAGAGTCACCTAGAAACTCTAAGTTTACACATTAGAACCTGACTAGAGCAAGTGGGAGTATTGTATCAAAGGGTATTCAATGCCCTAGTTTATTGTATTTGCATTAATGTAATGTTTTAAGTACTCCACTAGCTTTAGGTCAAGTGGGAGTTTGTTAGGATTCATGCCTTAAAACTCGTGTATTTGTAATTATTCAAGGAAATAAATAAAAGTATTATTTTTTGCTCAAATCTTGTATTCTTGCTATTACAAACTTAAATCCAATAAACTAAGCTCCAAGGTCAAATTTAGGGGATCTTGAACTGTGTATAGTTGACACATAACTAGGATCAAGTTCAAGTAGTTGACCCGAACGGTCTATAGTACATGGATTAAGTTGGGAACCTCATCCTGGTAACACTATGGATGCGACCCACTTTGTATTTGATACAAACGAGGCGATCTAGCTCGTTCATGTAGTTGACATGCGAGTGGGGGCATCCTGTGCGATGAGATTGTACAAGACCGGACCAAGAATTGTTAGACCACTCTAGTAACGTTGTTGATAGATTAGGGCTAATAATTCAATGATGACCATTAGTGACTCAACCTGAATCCTGAGCGAGTTACAAACTTCTGTCTGCGGGGGTTTATCCTTAGACTAGTACGGGTGAGAGTGGCCACAGCTGCCGACTCAATATACCTGCCTTCTCAGGGATGAAACCTTGTAGGGAGCTGGAGACTTAACTTCGCAAGAAAGAATTCACTTATTCTCGAATTAGGTTAACTAGAGAGGTTCCTTTAAGAACTGAATCCAGGTCTTGAACAACGGGGCCCCTCTCTCTTGCTGGCCCGAGAGGGACATTTTTTATGGTCGGACCATAAACTTGTTGTTCATTAGAGGATCAGTGGTGTTTAAGGAGCAATAAGTAGTCACAGGGGTAAAACGATAAATTGATCCAACTGTGACTATGAACGACATGTGAATGGTTAATTCACGGGCATTGGTTATATCAATAGACACAACTTGTTCCACAGTGAGGAGAGTGCAGCTACGAGTCTTTAGTGGAGTGACTCGTAGTTAACGAATGTTAATTAACGGGATCAAAGAGTTTGATTAGTTAATCTCGTATCGTTGGAGCTCATGATTTGTAGGTCCATTAGGTCCCTCGGTTGACTCAATATGGAAATAATTAGGGTATAAAGTTTTGGAATGTATTTGAAGTGTTGAAATTAAATTTAGGGAATTATATCAATTATATATGATATAATGGATATAGAATATAGTTTAATGTGAATATGATTCATAATAAACTATATTGTTACCTAATTATGGAATTAAGGCATAATTAGAATAATTAATTTGAGAGATATGTAAATTGAATATGATTCAATTTTATTTCCCCTTTATGTAAATATGATTTACATAATTAGGTATTTGATACCTTATATTATGCAATTATGCAAATTGATTTTGCATAATGCATAATTGGTGGAAAATGGCATAATGGGTGGAGAATTTGTCTCCACCCACCTTGCCTATATAAGCATCCATTTGGATGCAAATTGGAGCATTTAGGTCATTTGCCAAGTTTTGCATTCTAAGCAAAAGGTCTTTCTCTCTCAAATTCTCTCTACAAAAAATCTCTCTTCCAAAAAGGAGTACCACTTCTCTCCCTCTCATAGAGAACAACCAAGAAGACTCATTGGAGGTGTTCGATCGTTGAGAACGTGGAGATCGTAGCCGGCGAGAGGATTACAAGAATAATAGTGTCTTCAAAGGTAATCCCTACTTCAATTATGCTTTCTTATTGTATGCTTAACTTAGTTTTTTTTTTTTTCTGTTTTTGGAAATTTTGATGAAACATAATCAAGTGCAAAACGATCAATTGTTTCCGTTTCAGGATTCAATCCCTTCAATAAATACATTATTTTGCATTCGATTTTGGGAGTCCATTTGAAGAGACCAGTTTACAGTTCCAAAAATTACTTTATTTTAGAGCTAGAGGAATGTTTTTGAGAGCCAAGGAATGAATTCAAGACTCGAGATCGAGGCGTCTACAACTGGAACGAGTGTCTCATGTTTCCAAGAGTTTTCTTTCTATCTCTTTTGCATTGTAGTTTTTAGTTTTGAGACTTTGTATTAGTTTATGGATTTGTTATGCTTGTGTGTGGATGCTGCTAAACTTACAAGTTCTTGAACATTGTTATGTCATTGTTTGGAAATTTAATTTAGAAGTTCTTATATACTTTCAATTTTCTTATATGTTTTTGTTGTGGTTCAATTCAATCTTTGGCCAAGATAAAATTGTATGTGATTTGAATGCTAGCTTGAAAAAGTAGGACTCAAATTAAGAAAACAATGCATAACCTTAGGAATTGTGAGCATAGGAATGTCATAATTGGTAGGGAAGTCTAATTGCATAATATTGTGCTTGATTTTAGACTGGAAAGATAATTTGATAATTAAATATGATTTTATTTGAGCTCGGGAAAGTCAAATAATCTGTCATGTAAATTTTTAATTTGCAAGAATTGAAATTTTGTATAATCTCGTGTTTAATTGGAATTAAACAATGTCTAGAAAGAATGACTCCAATCTTGTAAATAATAATTTAGGACTTTGATTATTCTTTTCTTTAAATTGGTTTCTCTAAATAAAATTGGGAGTTAGTAATTGTGGTAATTAATTGATTCTAAGACATCTAATCCCTAAAAAAATCGACCCTGACCACTTATACTGTAAACTTAAGAGGTCTTGATAAATATATAATTATTTGATAGGGCCTTCGACAAGCCCTTTATCACCTCTCGATGCCTAAAGCATGCTACTACCCAAGCTTTGTTGGCCAAACAAAATTCAAGCAATTTCAACAGGCACAATTAAGAAGAAAGTTGGAGTTAAACTTCTACTTTACTTACATTAAGACACAGTCGAAGTATTAACACAAGGGCTTCTAGGCCAAGTCTTGATAAGAAAATTAGCTCCTACTAACCATAACAAAAAACACTAAATTACAATAACTAAACATAAATTAAAAAAAAATCTACACCAAAAATAAAGGGAATAAAATAAGGATGGAGTGACTGTTCCCTTTTTCATTAAAACCACGCAATGTTATCTTTAGTTTGATGTGTTATATTACTCTTAAATGCCTTAATATCTTGTATTATTTGGCATGTTAGGACATGAAATAGTATAATTTAGTTGTCATTATACTTGTTTTCAACAACTAATCAAGTCTCAATTTTATAAAATTTGCCTCCTTTACCATGAGATCGACCTTGCCCACCAATTATATTTATGATTGTATATATTGCATACTTAGGTTTTTTCCAACCGAGAATTTAGGACATATTTGGTAGTCAACAGATTTTGTTTTATGTTTTTTGATTCACTAGATCCAGTGAATATGTATTTGACATGTGTGTTTTCGAAAATTGTTTTCAGATTCTATGATTCAAATAATAGAAATTTTGAAAACAACATTTTTATGTTTTCGTTGCATCCAGATTCTTTATTTGAAATTTTAAAATACGAAACAAATATAAACATCTTAATAAATATAATAGTTCATGTTAAAACTCAATTTACTTTTGTTAAATTAAATATGTATAATATAATATATTATAAATTATATAATATAGTACAATAAAATAATAGTTATTCAAAATTTATAAAAATCATGTTCATAAATTAATTAATAATGACTTATATTCAACCTAATATTTAGTTTTGCAACTACAACTAATTTCAAGATCTATAAATATATTATAGAACACACTTTAAACAAATGTTTAAAGTGGAATCAAATTTTTAAACCTGCTGCCAAACACAAATCTGAAAACATGAAATACAACTTTATTTTTAAGCAGACCCTTACTTTTCAAAGAATATCATTATTATTTGAGAGAGAATACTTAATCTATAAGATAGAACTTGCAACAACCTAAAAATAAAAATTATTTCAACTATTAATGAAAGTAGAATAGGAGATAACAATGAAGTCATTCCAAAACTTTTAGCAATGAAATTTATCCCTCTATTTTCGTTAGTCTTAGAACTTTATTTCGATTATTTGTAAGTTTCACTTTCACCTTTCTTTGAATAATTGGTGTTTAAATAAAATTGAGACCAAGGAATTTGGTAATTAATAAGTATCCATTCCCTAGGAAGAATGATACTAGTACTTACACTACTATATTATTTATAAAAATTCATATCCTTGCAAAATCAAGCAACAAATTTTTGGCAGCATTGTCAAGGAAGGTTTATTTTACTAATATCAAAATCAATAGTTTTAGTCTTCATCTCAATTTTATTTTATTTATATTGATTCAATTATTTATTTTTTGTTATTGTTGTTAGGAGTTAAAGCAAGTGCATGCGAAAATTCGAAAGTAGCAATATATCCCGTTGATTCTGAGATCGAGTGCACTGGTTGAAAAAACAAAAAAGAAAAAAAAAATGTATTGCACAAATCGAGAAATATGACAGATGATGAAGGCCAAAATGAGAATAGAACCTCGAGAGACTATGTGTTGCCAAATGTAATTAAGATATATTATTCTATTCGAAGGTCAACAATTCAAGCTAATAATTTTGCGATCAAGTCGATTATGCTTGATGATCCAAACTTCAATGAACTTTAGTGAGTTACAAAGTGAAGACCACAATTCTCATCTCTAATTTTCTAGAAATTTGTGACACATTCAAGTATAATAGAGTGACTGTTGATGGTATCACGCTTAGGCTCTTTCCCTTTACTCTTAAGGCTCAAGCTAAGCAATTATAACTCCTTGCCAGCAACATTCATTGTCACCTGAAATGATTTAGCTCAAAAGTTTTTATCCAAATTCTTTCCACTAGCAAAGACGACAAAAATTCAAACTGAAGAATAGCAATTTTGCTCAGTAAGAGGGAGTCATTATATGATGCATGAGAAGGATATAAGGAACTTTTATGAAAACATCTTCATCATGGGGTTTCTCGATGGATGCTAGTGAAAAATTTTTGTCATGGGTTAGATGGTGGTACAACAACAACAATTAATACAGATTCATTCAAGAAGAGCATTCATGAGTAAAATGGAAAAATGAATGCATTGTTGGAGGAAATGATGTAATGTAACGACCCTAAAATTCGAGACGAACCTACGTAGGGAAGTTACTCCGCCACATCATTCGTGCCAAAATTTCGGCAGCATAACAACATAGCAAGGAGAAAACCAAAATTTTTCCTAGAACCTAACAAGCAGAAAACACTTCAAAGAGTCTCAAGAAATGCCCAACCCCCACCAAACTACAATCAGAGAACGGGTTGGGCTACAACCAGAGTTTCAAGCGGAATGAAAATTCACTAACTAAGAAGTACAAGAGAAACATAGGGCCAAGCGACCAAGCAAATAAAACAGAAACTAAAACATGAATGTGACAAGCGAGAACTCTAAGCTAAGGAAACAGGAAGGAAACAGAGTCCCACAGCCTCGTCGGGTCGTCGTCGTCATCAACCGCCTCAGGATTTCTTACCTGCAACCAAAAACAACAAAGTAGATGGGTGAGTATAAAAATATTCAGTAAACAGCCCACTCACGTCCAAACAAACTAACAAGCAACCAAACAAGACTCGTCTTCTAAACTCACTTAACCCCAAACAAGTCTCACACTTAACACACTTCGCCCTGAGCCCTCCTGCGGTAATAACTCGAGCTCTACCTTCGGTCCTGGAACTTTGATTGACGATGCAATGAGAGAAAGCAACTCTCACGCCACTACACACTGGCATAGAGCAGAGCAGGTATGTATCCTACACGCCCTATGGGGAATCGCCCCTAAGCCAACGACGGATAATGGAAAGCAACCACTCCCCGGCGGGGACGTACCCCCGGGCTCTCACAACGCAACACGCTAGCATAGTGCGGTGAGGTCCGTAACCAACACGCCCTATGGGGAATCACCCTAAGCTAGCACGGGATAATGGAAAGCAACCATTCCCGGATCTCAACGGGGGCGCACCCCGCCTCTCACGAGCCTATCATATATCGTCAACCTAGAGGTTCCGACTCGCTCAGGCGTAACTCAGGGTTTAGTAAGTGCTGGGTTTTGCGCTTCATAAGGTTATTTAAGGTTCTAACTAGACATTTCCAATATCCTTGACCCATTCTCAAGAGTTCCAAACTCAGCAAGGTTCTCACTTGCAACCAACACCTCAAACTACCCAAATTCCAGTTTCAGACCACACTCAGTTAGACGTCCGACTTAGCCTTACCCTAAACCCACACAGGTTTGCTCAGCTCCTTGCTTCACGTCAGTAAACGCCTCCCTAACTAGCATTCTGACATAGCCCAGACCCGCCCCGCAGGACGCTCGTAAGCTATGTCTCACTCCGAGTCTGTTGCCACACTCATAATGGCTCACCTCGAAGCATTCTCGTCTTTGGTCTGTAGCCATGACTACCATGGCTCACCACAAGACATCGTCAATACACATGCTCCATGCTAGTTTCTCGCCACACAAGGCTGTAGGATAACGTCACCTAAATAAGAGTAAGGTAAGGACTACTAGCCTGAGGGGTTCCATAACACGACTCTCTTGACTTGGTACTAAGACCACAATCAAAGATACATTCTAACAATCATGCAAACGCTACAAACTGCATATCGCTTATGATCCTCAACCACACACGCATGAACTCAATCATGGTCGGAACCAACCCCTTTAACATACACGTCAACACAAGGTTTCAATCCACCAACCATGCAGACAAGCTATCTCACTTATGAGCTCGCTCCCTGAATCAAGTTGGCTACCTACAACGATTCGAGGGTCCATGAAACAACTACTTCCTTCAACAGTCAAACACAAGCTCGCCTAACACAATTCGAAGGAAAAGACTGACCACTAGCGTAGCCTAGGGCTCGCCTTTAACACGCAACCAAGTTAGTTATAGCGTTCCAATTAGCTCAAACACAAGCCGAAGTTTTAGGCATGCACCCAATGGTCACGTTTGGCCTAAACCACCGAAACCGAAGCTTTAGTTGCAACCTCGAACCCTTAAACAAGAATAGCCTCACGCTTAGGCGACCTTGAGCCCAACGCAGTAATCCTCTATTTAGCAACTACGCTTTGCCACACTCGCCCATCTAGGGTTTACTCGTGGCTCACAAATTCCAACTACCAACCTCGGGGTGGGACCTGAGCATAGAGCCACCTTTCAACTCCGTCAAACCTGGACTCACAACGTTCTCTCTCTCGCCTTAGTATGCGATCAAAGGCTTAAAGTCTCACTCCTAACTTGAAGCCTTAATCCCTATTCCAACATTAACTACTTTCTTAATCCATTAGTGGTACAAGCGACACCAACCCAAACCCGATCTCAACCATAGGCATCATAACGTGATTTTCGTGTATTAAACACAGCTCACAGCTTACCACATTCAAACAAGATCGAATAATAATTTTAAGGGGTTTAATCCAAATAACTACTTACCTCGATAGCTAAGGTTCGGGAGTTCGATCCCAAGTTCCACGCGCTTCCTTAACACGCACGAGCCCTTATTCAATAAACAAAGACCTTAAAACCACGCTTCTAACAATCATACACGAACTAATTTGCCTTAAATGACCAAAGTAATGCACGGAGATTTAAAATGGAATCGAGAAAATGAAGACGACCAGTTATACCTATCCAACGGCGGCGGCGACGGCAGAATCCGGCAAGCGGCGGCGGCGACAAAATTTCCGGCGAGTGGCGGCACGTGGGGCATAGATCCGAGATGCCCGTGGCCCGATCTATTCAAAACCAAACTCCAATTTATGAGAACCGGACTCAAAAGATACGAACCAAGCAAACCAAACTAATGGGTTTTTTAGAGGAAAACTCACCGGTAAGATTTGGGCTTGCTGTCGACAAGGAGAGAATGGAGAAGATGAAGAGCAGTCGGCGACTTCACGGAGAGGAGAAGAAAAGAGAAACAGCAACGAGTGATGCTTGCTATCAGCGTCGGGTTTGCGGGAAGGGTGGTTGGCCTCGACTGCCGGCGACGAGGAGACGAGAGAGGAAGAAGACGGCGGCTAACGGAGTTGCCGGCGGTGGATGACTTCGCGAGGGAGGAGACGCCGAAGGAGGCTATCGGCTGCGGCAAGAGGAAGAAGAGGAATCGAGCGGGGGGGGGAAGCGTGCGGCTGGGCTTCTCTTTTTTTTACACGGGCGTTACATGTAAAGTCACTAGTGCATTAATTTCCTGCAAAAATTCAAAATTAGCAATACTAAATACACTAAGATTAGGTGCACCTAAGAGAATGTACAAGCTCCCAGATGAATCGTTTTGAGCAGATAACCGAAGTGAGTTAAGCTACCAGACTTGTCAAGTTAATAAATAAAAGCTACATGATATATTGTTTTCCAACCCTAAACAACAACTTATGAAATGAAAGAGGAATAAAGGGTGAATACGTTACAAACTCAAGAGACATGAATCTGTACAAACCATTTTCTGAGTTTATATGATAATTTTACATTAAAAGAGAGAGAGATGATACACAATCAAGATAGGGACACCTAGTAATCGGGAATGGAAGCGAAGCGATATCCCTTAGCACCCCTCCATGCATAATATGCAATCCTAGTCTCATAAAAGCCTGCATCGACAAACTCAGAACATCAAACTTCTACAGTCAACCACACTTCTACTGATGCCATACATTCAATACTAACACAACTTTGATTCACACTCCATTGTACATTTCTGGATACATTTGCCATTGCATTATGTAAAGGTAATCGTAATCAAAGTTCAAAATATGCAAACAGAAATGAATACCATTATAATTAGATCTCACATGACGTTGTACTCATAAAAGAAAGACATTGCTACAAAAATGATTAAGAGCAAGACATCAAACACTAAACAACAATCAGGATAACTAATACTGGAGGGGCTTTAGGGTCATCCAAGTTCCCATTGATAACACTATAGAATATATAGTCCATGCTTTTTTCAATTGTTTTGCCAGTTCACTCACAACGTATATTCAGAATTTGAATAAGCAGCTAACATTTATAATATATACAGCTAAATGAGAGAAAATTTCATCTATACCTGGGAGGAAGGTAAGAAACCCCAATGCCAAAAGACCATAAGCTTGCGATTTCTCTCCTGCCATGTGACCTGTTAATACGAAGTACGAAAGAAAGAGAAGCAATGATCCAAGGAGTAACAAGAAGATAGCAAGAGCGATGGATTTCCACAGGATCTTGTCAAAAGCCTTTGGTGTATAGTAAAAGCGAGGGTCATACTGACTTCCATCATAATCAAGATCATTATCATCAGTGGCAAGGGAGGTGTAACGAACATTCCGTCTTGATGCCATGGCAGCAAATATAAAGAATGCAGTCTTCAAACTTCAACTAAATCAAGCCACCTTCAAAATCAAGAATCAAAGACATCAAGGGAAGGATGAAAAATTATAGAATTGACATGACTGTCAGCAAAAAACACAGAATGTCAATTTTGATCCTTCTCAAAACTAAACTAAAATTATCACATGAAAAAAATGATTGCACAAGTGAAAATAAAGCTTTAAAAAATCACATGCATTCAACCTCAACCATGTACTTATATGCTCAATGAAAGTTGGTTTCTTATCCTAATATATGTATGTATATATATATATTGTGATACTCTGTGACCATAAGTGTAACTCTTCCAAATTTTAGCATAAATTAAGGAACATTACTACACTTTCACTGAAACTAAAGTAAAATAACAACACTGAAACATAAGATTCTACTCTTTATCAAGAAATAGAATAAACCAAAGTTTTCAATTTAAAAGCTTCAAACTAAATATACTACCTTAAGAAACCACTATAAATCAAACTCAAATAAATGAAAACATTCAACTTTAATAAGCCTCCAAGGACAATTCGACTTCAAAAACAAACTTAACAACTCCAACACTAGCTTCCACCAAAGCAATAAAAGAATGATTTGGTAACAGCAAGTTCACAGAACTAAACTCAACTATAAAAGTGAATCAACTAGCTAATAGTCTCTTTCATCACGCTTCTTCTTTCTCATCACCAAGCTTATAGAGTTCTCACCACCTATAAATTTGTTGGTGGGTCAGTACAAACGTACTTGGTAAGTAGTTTCCACCTAAGGAGCCACCACTTAACAACTCCAACACTAGCTTCCACCAAAGCAATAAAAGAATGATTTGGTAACAGCAAGTTCACAGAACTAAACTCAACTATAAAAGTGGATCAACTAGCTAATAGTCTCTTTCATCACGCTTCTTCTTTCTCATCACCAAGCTTATAGAGTTCTCACCACCTATAAATTTGTTGGTGGGTCAGTTCAAACGTACTTGGTAAGTAGGTGGAGGACGTAGTTTCCACCTAAGGAGCCACCAAACAACATACAACATACATCACAACATCATGTTTCTCAAAACAAACATGTAAACAAGTAATATGTGTCATACTCAACTCATGAATCATAATGATAGCATGCGCAATGCTCATGTCATACATACCCATCCTCTAACTCAAGCTCTAACAAGCTTTCTCAAACATCACTTAATCAATCTTTCTAGCTCTCTCAAGCTCTAACAAGCTTTCTCAAACATCACTTAATCAATCTTTCTAGCTCTCTCAAGCTCTTTCCATCTATAATCAATCTTTTCCAAATCAACAAGCCTAACTCTTTCGAGGGCCTCAACACTTCTCTACAGAACTCAACATTTGACCCTTAACCATTTATACCCAAGGCCTTGATGACTCAACAACATATTGGCCCTTAATAATTTATACCCAAGGTTCAATACTTCTCTAAAGACTCATCACATCGACCTTTGACCATTTATAACCAAGGTTTTGATGCTCCTCTCTATCCAACATTTTCATATCAACCCCCGACCATTTATATTCAAGGCCTCAACACTCAAAAGTGACATATCAACCTTCAACCATTTATATCTAAGACCCTGATATCCACTTACTTGCCTTAACACATACCAACCCTCAACTATTTATACCTGCGGTCCTAATATTCACTTACTTTCCTCAACACAATACTAACCCTTAACCAATTATACCCGAGGCCCTACAAACTTAAGCTCCTCTACTCTTTTCACTAGTCAGCCTCACAAAAACCCAATGTACGCACATCCTAAAACATTGCTTTCTACACCATGCTTCGAGCCCATTAACTACATGAACATGCTTTTAACACAGTCATCATACTCTCATGCTACAATCTTAACATCACTACATGCTTAATATCAAAAAACATAACTCAAGATCTTTAACACATCAGAACACATGAAAGTTTTTGAGTTCAACAACATTTGGGAAAGTAGGGAGATTCGAACCATCGACCTCTACGCCAAGAGTGCATGCCAATTTCCACTAAGCTATGCTCACTTTGGCTTCAAAACACATGACAGTTTATAATAGCATACCATTTAAATCATATTTATCAAACAAGTCAAACAAGGCACCAGCATACAAAGCATGAAAAGCATTCAAAACATACAACAAACAAAATCCACAAGTAGAAATTACTTACAAATACAAATGTCTTAAAGCGCTCTTAAGCTATTCTAACGCGTTTTTAAAGCAAGAAAAACAAGGTTCCAAAGTTAAAACATAGTTTGAAATCTGGTCAAAGTCGAAAAGGTGTTTAGGAGGGGTTACCGACTATTTCTTACACAATGCCAATCTTAATCAATCCGAAACTAGTCTGAACCTATATACTGAAGAGTTTCAAGGGTTAGAAACTACTCTAAAACACTTTAATCGAATTCGAAAGGGTCTAAACGAAGCATTACTGCCAAAATCTTACCGAAAAGGGCTTAGGTCCTTGCTGAATTGTGTTCAAATGAGTTCGAACGCGCAGATCTGAACTGAACTTTACAGGCTGTGGTATTCAGATATGAGACCATTCTGGTTGTGGGTAACCACCAAAAGTCGTGGAACTGTCAAAAACGCGTTGTTCGTGGTTACGTCTACACTCTATAGCCGCTGCCGCTCGTCCAGGTTGCTGTTCTCCCGCGTCGAGGCCGTGTGAGGGATGAACTAGTAACGTCATCGTGAAGCCGCAGGTCGCGCTTCGTGGAGGATCATGTAGCCGTGGGAATCGCGTGGGTCGCTGCAGCAGTCACGGCTGCCGGCTTCCGGAGGAAGATGCGCGTCGTGGGTTGTTGCAATCACTGGAATCGCGCGTCAAGCCTCCGTTCGACGTAGATCCGGTGGCGAAGTACTCGGTCGCCGCACGTGTGGGTCTTCAACACGCCGCTGGTGGGAGCTTGTCGTCGCTGTCGCCGGAGAATCGCCGGAGAAGGAGGCCGAACGGCTGAGCTTCTTGTGCAGCTAAAAGGGGGAAGAGGGGTTTTTGTATGGTTGACCCAATTCTATCTAAAAGATGGTGATCCACATACGTTTTTAAAATAATGAAATCTATTTTTTACTGAGGTCATGAAGGTTGTTGGTGTCCATTAATACCCATCGATATCGCGTATTCTAATAGATCGCGATCCCGAATAACTTCTTAACGAGAGCAATCGCATTCACGATTCACAACTTAACGCGATCACTTAATTAAACTGTTCACCCGATCACGATTTATATATTAAAGGGATTAGGGTTTAGGGGTTATTGCGAACACGAATATATAATTAGTGTGATTGCGAGCACAACAAGCGAGGCGTCTGTTCACGAACAAAGGTTTAAATCATGCCTCATGAACCCCGTTTCTTCATCGTATCTACCATAGGCGACCTTTGGCACCTTCACAACTGTAATTTCGAAACTATAAATCATGCACATAGTTTTAACTCAACTTGAGATCGTCATGATAATCATGATCGGCTATATTACTCATGGTCCATGATAATCGCGATCGGGTAGAGTTAGTTGCGATTGGTAAGTGTTAGTCGCGATAGATAATCGCGATCGGGTAGTGTTAGTTGCGATCGATAAGTGTTGGCATAAATACTGTAAGGTCAATATAGGAAATTCAGGCTGCTGACTAGGATTTCTGACGTAACCAAAAGGATACACATACAAAATTCCTAAGATGGGGGTCAAACTCCATTAGCCCTCCCGAATTGGGATTTTCTGTCTAAAAATTCCGAGGGAGGAAGAGAGACAAAGAAAGATGGAGTGAGATGTAAGGATTTTTTGTTGGGGGCTAAATTATAGAAAATATCCTAAAACTATCAGGTTTCTGTCAATAATGCCCCGATTGTTTGGGACAAAGAGTAGGATTTTTTATTTTTTATTTTTAGTACATCAACAATTGGGGTTGGGGGATTCGAACCCATGACCTCTTAGTCATTGTCATACTTGATGTCAGTTGAGTTATGCTCTTGTTGGCCAAAGAGTATGAGTTAGAATTTATGAAGTTGTTTTGGTTTAGGAGTTAGAAAATGAGTTAATAAATCTGTAGGGCCCACAAAATGGAGTTGAATGAAGAGTAAATTTGTTTGTGAGGGTACTCCACAATGGATACACAAAGAAGTGATCAAGCTAGGGAAGTATACCTTGCCAACGTTCTTTCTCCAACATTCCATAATTTGCCAAGCGATAAGACTTCCTACATCAATCTTCAACTCCAAAAGAATGGCATAGATGAGAAGAATCCTATCGCGGGAAATCGTTGAGTCATGTGTTGTCGGCATAATGCGCAACTTAATGAAGGACAATCATATGAGCCTCAAATGTAAGGTAAGATGCTAACATCGTCCTCACTCCGGTGCGAGTTACTCTCCATTTCGCTCCTTCTACTCTCACTACACTTAAGGCCAAATTGAGATGTATTTCGGTTGGTGCCATAAGCATCTCATTGAAAGTCTCGTATGTGTAACTTTGGGTATTTAGCATGACATTAATAGACTCCGCACTAAAATCAACATGCACACCTCAAACAATGGATGTTTGGTCACACGACATGTAGATGTTGGCGTAGAATTCCCTTACTATGTAGGGAATGACTCCTTCTGACTCCTTACAGAAAGTCTCTCAGCCCAAATTATGGATATTCTTGGCTAGAAAAGGTGGCAATGTGTAGAGGTTCGAGGGAAAACCTTTCTCCATTAATAGGAGTTTAGCAGCTAGCTCTTCAAACTTGGCTCGGGCCCTATCGTTGAGGAATTTGTCTAGGATGAAGCGATATTCCTCCTTTTCTTACTCAACCTCAAACACTTTCTCTTTCCCTTTGGCTTTAGATTTCTTACCTTATTTCTTAGGTGCAGGTGAAGTCAATAGAGTTTGGACTTCAACTTGCTCCTTCTTAAGTGGCTTCTTTCCTTTGCCTTCTTTTTCTCCTTCTTTGGAGAATGAGATGGCACAAAAGAAACTTTAATTGGTTGTTGTTTTGTATCTTCCCAGTACTGCCCTTCTTTCTCCTTAGAACTCCTCGTGGCATAAGTAGAAGACTTAGAAGTGAAGGCTCTTTCGGCTTGGCTTTCAATCTCTTCATGAGACTTAAGGCTCTCTGCCTCCTTAGCCTTCTTGCCTCGACCCTTTCCACTTTTCCACATGGTTAAGCTTGGGCAGGATGATCTTGAGATAGCAAAAGAAAAAAAGAAGAAGGAAAATTTGGCAAACAAGGGGCAAAGAAAATGAGAGGAGCTCTCGGGTAAGGGCTCTCGGGTTCCTTTTCTAAAATTCCTTCAACTTTCAAACCTTACCTAACTGTTATCCTTACCATATCCTATTTATGCTAGATCATGGGTAAGTTTGGAATCATGGGTAAGAGTATTCTTTTGTCCCCTTCTAGCCTTGGAATTGCAAGAAAAACAAGTTGTCAAATACAAAATTGTTGTCATGAAAGTTGTTGTCATGGTGTACTTTTTCAGCTAGGATGGGATAGTAGGCTAAGTCTTTTTGGTCAAAACCTCTTCTCTAGAGCTTTAGTACTGGTTGCATGTGATATAGGTCAAGTTTTGGTGACATTAGGTGGTGGATAAGACCATGGAGCAAGCTGTCAAGCTGTCAAACTGCAGCAGACATTCTGCTCCTTTCTCTACTCAAGGGCATGCTCTCTCCCAAGGTGAGAATCTTCAACCTTTGCTCCTTGCTCTTTGGCCTACACACAAATAAGACAAGCCAACTAAAAGTGCAATTTAGTTAGGGACAGTTGCAATCCAACTAAAAATTGAAAAGCATTCTAGAAGATCACATGAGTTCATGAAAAATGCATTGTTTCCATAAAAAAAATTAAAAAATCTCATTACTTTTGCTACCTTAAATCAAGATATAAAATAATGACATGAGGGCTCATATGCTTCTCAAAATGAAAGACTAAAAAGAAAACTACACAAGCAAACAAACAAACAAAACAACATGCCTTCGAAAAAACAAAAGATGCAGAAAATTGTGAATGCCTTGTCGGAGTCTCTTAGAGAATTTGCAACATCAAATTGGACTCCTCCAACAAATTCTCTATTCCTCATTTAATTTCCAAGAAGCTATGCTCCTTTGGAAATCTTCTCCCCAATAGAGTTTAAGTCTTTGTCCATTCACAAGGAATTCTCTTCCATTTTTCTCACAGATTGATACATAAGGAAAAATTTCGACAATGACAAAAGGTCCGACCCATCTAGATCTTAGCTTTCCAGGAAAAAGTTTGAGTCTTGAATTGAATAACAATACTTTTTGGCCCACTTCAAACTTCTTTGGAATTAGTTTCTTGTCATGCCAAGCTTTAGTGTTTTCCTTATAATACTTAGCATTTTCATGGGAGAATCTCCTGAACTCATCCAAATCATTAAGTTGAAGCATTCTCAAGTTTTCTGAGGCTATTAAATCTAAATTAAGCTCCTTCAAGGGCCAAAATTCTTTATGTTCCAATTCTAGGGGAAGGTGACAAGATTTGCCAAACATAAGGCTATAGGAGGACATTCCAATAGGTGTTTTAAAGGTGGTCCTATAAGTCCATAAAGTTTCATCAAGCTTGAAGGACCAATCCCTTCTGTGGGGCTTAACTACTTTCTCTAGGATACCTTTTATCTCCCTATTTGAAATTTCAGCCTGCTCATTAGCTGGAGGATGATACGGTGTAGAGATTCTGTGCCTAACATTACATTTGGCTAGAAGAGCACGTATAGCTTTGTTAACAAAGTGAGACCCTTCATTACTGATCAAGACTCTAGGAGTCCCAAATCTAGTGAATATATGTCTATGCAAAAATCTCATTACTGTTTTGGCATCATTGGATTGACAAGTCATGACTTCAACCCATTTGGAAACATAATCAACTACAACCAAGATATACAAATTTCCTTTGAAGGGTGGAAACGATCCCATGAAGTCAATACCCCATACATCAAAGAGTTCAACTTCTAGGATGTATGTCAAGGGCATTTTATCCCTTCTTCCAATGTTTCTTTTCCTTTGGCATGCATCACAAGTCTTAATGAAAATGTGGGCATCTTTGAAGACTGATGGCCTAAAATACCTTGACTGGAACACTTTTGCAGTCGTCCTTTGGCCTCCAAAATGGTCTCTATATGGGGACGAATGACAATATTTTAAGATAGAGGGTATCTCACTCTCTTCCACACATCTCCTTATGATTCCATCCACACAATGTTTGTATAGACAAGGATCATCCCATAAATAGGATTTCACATCATGCAAGAACCTTTTCAACTATTTCTTAGACAGGTCCTGAGGAAGGATATTGCTAGCTAAGTAATTAGCATAGTCAGCAAACCAAGGTGGCTTGATTTCCTAAACACTAGCAATTAGAAGAATCTGCTAATCTGGAAAACAATCTTTGATATCAGGTTGAGAGGTTAAGTGTTGAGAGTTCTCAATCCTAGAGAGGTGATCGACAACCACATTCTCAAAGCCTTTCTTATCCCTGATTTCCACTTCGAATTCTTGCAAAAGTAATACCCATCTTATCAACCTCTTTAACATCTTTCTTGGCTAGAAAGTACTTAATAGCAGCATGATCTGTGTAGACAACTACTTTGGTACTAACCAAGTAAGGTCTAAACTTTTCAAAAGCAAAGACTACTGCCAACAACTCCTTTTTTGTTGTGGTGTAGTTCTTTTGTGCTTCATTTAAGGTTTTACTTACATAGTAAATAGGATCACTTTTCCATGCCTCTGGCCCAACATTGCTCCCACAGCATAATCGTTGGCATCACAAATCAACTCAAATGGCAGCTGCCAATCTGGTGAAGACATGATAGGGGCGCTCAGTAGGGCGACCTTCAACACATTAAAAGCATTGTTGTGAATTCAAACTGTCTATCTATCTCCAATAAGGAACAAAGAGGTTTTGAGATCTTAGAGAAGTGTTTAATGAAACGTCGGTAGAACCCAACATGTCTTAGGAAGCTTCGTACTCCCTTAACATTCCCTGGAGGTTCTAACCTCTCCACTATCTCTATCTTTGCCTCGTCAACTCCAATTCCTTCTAGACACTTTGTGTCTTAACACAATTCCTTCCTTAACCATGAAGTGAGATTTCTCCCGATTCAGAACTAGGTTAGTATCTTCACAGCGTTGGAGCACTTTGCCCAAGTTCACTAGGCAAGCTTCAAATGAATTCCCAAATACTGAGAAATCATCCATGAAAACTTCCATGATATCCTCCACAAGATCAGAGGAAATAACCATCATGCACCTCTGAAAAGTAGCAGGAGCATTACATAAACCAAATGGCATCCGTTTAAAAGTGAAAGTACCATACGGGGAAGTAAATGTGGTCTTTTCTTGGTCTTGAGGGGCAATGGTTGTTTGATTATAACCACTGTAACCATCTAAAAAGTAATAGAAAGCTTGACCGGCTAATTTGTCCAACATTTGATCAATAAATGGCAGAGGGAAGTGATCTTTCTTGGTGGTTTTGTTAACTGCCTATAATCCATGCACAACCTCCATCCACTGATTATTCCGGTGGGGATTAATTCATTAGGTTCATTGGTTATCACCGTCATTCTTCCCTTTTTAGGGGCGCGCTGAACTGGACTAACCTAACTACTATCAGAAATAGGGTAAATAATTCATGCATTCAACCACTTGATGATTTCTTTCTTCACCACTTCTTTCATGGTGGGATTCAATCTCCTTTGTTGCTCAACTGACTTGAAGTTACCTTCCTCTAAAATGATCTTATTCATGCAATAGGAGGGACTGATTCCTCTTATATCAGCTAACGTCCAACCTATGGCTCTCTTATGCTGCTTAAGCATGTCAAGCAAGTTGAGGCAATGACTTCAATTTAAGATCAGGAGGTTCTTGTATTGAGGGTAACATCGGGGAATTACTTCCTTCTCTCGACTCCAAAGATTCATAGATTTGTCTGAACTGAGCTATTTCAGCTAGTTCTTCCAACTCTTGGATAAAGTCTTCTAGATCTAGATTTTCTTCTCTTACTCCTCCAAACTTTTGGATATGTTGTTCTTCAAACTCCACATTAAAAGTTTCAGAAATAGCATCCTCTAACACATGGATAGCTTAACACTCCTCAACTTCATCTGAATATTGAAGGGAATCGAATCCCGAAGCAGAAGCGATAGTGAATCGCGCGTTCTTAATTTCGTTACATGGATATGAATCAAGAACAATTTAACTAAGATTAAGAATATATTAACTAGATGGACAACAAGAATTATACATTTGAAGAACTCTTTCTTCAAGTGCTCTTTCTCCCACGTGCACGATCTCAGCAACACGAACCCGAACGATCACCGACACTACCACCGGATCTTCTCCGTTGTTCTCTAGGTGAGGGAGGAAGGTGGGTTCCCTTTAAGTGAGATGAGATGTTTGTGAGATTTTAGTTGGAACTCTTTCCAACACTATGTGGGAGAATTCTCTAGGGTTTCTCAAAGAGATGGAATCACTTAACCTAGTTGCATCTCATGCAACTATATATATATGAAAATAGGATGGAAATTACCATCCTATCCCTCTTATATTCTCCCACTATTATATGGTTTATATGTGAATCTAATTCACATTAAAACCATATATTATATCAATTATATCATATATAATTGATATAACACCTCATGTATAAAATTGAACACTTCAATTTCATTCTTAACTTTATACCTCAATATTACCATGTTGAGCCAACGGAGGGACCTAATGGACCTACAGGTTCATGAGCTCCAATGATGTGAGATTAACTGATCAAACTCTTTGATCTAGTTAATCAATATTCATTAACTACAAGTCACTCCACTATAGACTTGTAGTTGCACTCTCCTCACTATAGATTATATTGTGTCCACTGATATAATCATTACCCATGAGTCGACCCTTCACAGGTTGTTCGTAATCACGGTTGGATCAAATTACCGTTTTACCCTTGTGATTACCTCTTTGTTCCTTAAGCACCACTGATTCTCTAATGAACAACAAGTCTAAGGTCCTACCATAGACTCATATCCTCATAGAGGGCGGGGCCCCGTTGTTCAAGACCTGGAGTCAGTTCTTAAGGGAACAACCTATCTAATTCCTTAGTGTAGGAATGAGTGAATTCCATCTTGCATAGTTAAGTCTCCAGTTACCTACGAGATTCTGTCCCTGAGAAGGTAGACTTATTGAGTCGGCTACAGGCCACTCTCACCCATAATAGTCTAAGGACAAACCCCTATAAGCAGGAGTTCTTGACTTGCTTAGGATTCAGGTCGAGTCATTAATGACCATCTATAAATTATCACTCTTACCCTGTTAACGGTGTTATACTTGTTAGACTAATAATTTGCAGTCCGGTCTTGTATGAACTCTTCATACAGGATGCCCCCACTCGCATGTCAACCACATGAATGAGTTGGATTACCTCATTTGTACTAATTACAAAGTGGGTTGCATCCATGGTGTTACCAGAATGAGGTTTCCAACCTTATTCTTATACCATAGACCATTTAGGTTATATTCTTGAACACAATCCAAATAGTGTCCACTACACTGATGTTCAAGATATATTATAACCTTGGAGCTTAATTTATTGGATTTATAAAGCAAGAATATAATTTTATCAAAACAAATAACCTTTATTTATTTGATCAAAATTACACAAGTTTAGGGCATAATTCCCAACAATCTCCCACTTGATCTAAAGCTTGTGGAGTACTAAAACATTACAGTAATGTAAATACAATAAACTAGGGCATTTAAACCCTTTGTACAAAATACTCCCACTTGCCGTAGTTGGGGAAAACTTGTAAACCTAGACCTTCTAGGTGACTCTAAAATACTTTAGCCGTGAGAGCCTTTGTAAAAGGATCAACAATGTTGTGCTCTGAGGCTATGTTCGTGACAATCAGGTCTCCTCTATGCACGATCTCCCGGATGAGATGATATTTCCGCTCAATGTGCTTTCCCCTCTTGTGACTTCGGGGTTCCCTCGAATTTGCCACTGCACCACTGTTATCGCAATACGCGTGATGGGCAAAGTCATATTTGGAACAACTTCCAAATTTAGCATGAATTTCCTTAACCAAACGACTTCTTTAGCTGCTTCACAAGCTGCTACATATTCGACCTCTATGGTGGAATCAGTGATGCATCCTTGCTTGACGCATCACCATACAACAGCTCCCCCGTTAAGAGTAAATACTGACCCTGATGTAGATTTTTTAGAATCTTTATCAGTCTGAAAGTCAGAATCTGTGTATCCTGTAAGGATCAAATCCTTAGCCCCATACACAAGCATGTAGTTCCTTGTTCTTCGTAGATACTTAAGGATTATTTTAACCGTTGTCCAGTGTTCAAGTCTTGGATTGGATTGATACCTATTGACCATTCCAACTGCAAAACAGATGTCAGGCCTAGTACACAACATGGCGTACATCAGGCTCCCAACAGCTGATGCATAAGAAATCCGTCTCATATCCTCAACTCCTTGAGGTGTCTTAGGACACTGTTCCTTAGACAAATGGACTACATGTCTAAAAGGCAATAAGCCCTTTTTGGAGTCTTGCATCTTAAACCTTGACAACACTTTGTCTATGTAAGATGTTTGAGACAGGGCTAGTGTTTTATTTTACGGTTCCGAACAATCTGGATCCCAAGAACAAACTGTGCATCACCCAAATCTTTCATTGAAATTGCGCAACCAACCAATTCTTAATGTCAGTAAGATATCCTGCATCATTCCCAATGAGTAGGATATCATCCACATATAGAACTAGGAATGCGTCAGAACTATTGATGATTTTCTTGTAGGCACAAGGTACATCATCATTCTGGTCAAAACCATAAGATTTGATTGCCTCATCAAATCTTATATTCCAGGACCTAGAGGCTTGTTTCAGTCCATAAATTGACCTTTTAAGCCTCCAAACATTTTGCTCTTGTCCTGGTTCAATGAACCATTTGGGTTGGTCCATGTAGATGTTTTGCTCAAGATTGTCATTCAAAAAGGCTGTCTTGACATCCATTTGTCATATCTCATAGTCATAATATGCGGCAATGACAAGTAGGATACGGATAGACTTTACCATAGCAATAAGTGAAAAGGTTTCCTCATAGTCAACCCCTTCAACCTGGGTATAACCCTTTGCTACTAGTCTAGCTTTAAAGGTTTGCACCTTCCCATCTACACCACGCTTTCTCTTGTAGATCCACTTACAACCGATAGGTTTTACCCCATCAGGCTTATCTACAAGATCCCAAACAGAATTGAAGTGCATAGACTTCATTTCTTGGTCAATGGCTATGACCCATTTGTCTTTGTCTTTGTCAACCATCGCTTGATTATAAGTCGATGGATCGTCGCAGTTGTCATCTGGTATAACAACTTGGGTTTCAGATAAACCCATGTAACGGTCAGGTTGCATTATAACCCTCCCATTACGTCGAGGCATACTCAACTTTTGAGATGGGCTCTCTTGACTAGACAAACCAGTATCAACAACTTTTGTTGACGTACTAGTTTTATTAGCAACCTTTTCATTGTTCCGTTTAACTCATTCAACACAATTTTACTTCTTGGTTTGTGGTCCCTTATGTGGTCCTCCTCTAAGTAGGTGGCATTTGTCGACACAAAAACCTTATCTTCCTTAGGATCATAGAATAAACCACCTCTTGTTTCTTTTGGGTAGCCTACGAATAGGCACAATTTTGAACGTGAATCCAACTTCTTTGGATTTGTCACAAGCACATGTGATGGACAACCCCAAATTATGAAATGACATAAATTACCTTTACGTCATTTCCAGAGTTCAAAAGGTGTTTCAGAAACACTTTTTGAGGGCACATTGTTCAAAATGTATACTGCAGTCTCTACTGCGTAACCCCATAAGGAACTAAGGAGATGAGCATAACTCATCATTGATCGAACCATGTCCAACAAGGTTCTATTTCTCCTTTCCGATACACCGTTTTGTTGTGTCGTACCGGGAGCCGAGAGTTGGATGTAATTGCATGTTCTATCATATAGTTCTGAAATTTTAAATCCATATACTCTCCACCTCGATCTGATCGAAGCGTTTTGATTGTTTTACCTAATTGATTTTCATCTTCAGTCTTGAATTTCTTGAACTTTTCAAGTGCTTCAGACTTATGTTGTATTAGGTAAATATGCCCAAATCTAGAATAATCATCTATAAAGAAGATGAAATATTCATAACTTCCTCTGGCTTTAACACTCATCGGACCACAAAGGTCTGAATGTATAAGCTCAAGAGGTTCTTTGGCTCTATAACCTTTTCCACTAAAAGGTCTTTTAGGCAGGATTCACATACAGGTAAAGTATTTTCTTCTAACTCATTTAGAAGTTCATTCTTTACCAATCTCTCAATCCTATTGAGATTAATGTGACCCAATCTAAGATGCCAAAGATGAGTATTTTCTTTAGGAGAAATTTTACGTTTCTTAGTTTGTGTGTTTGCAGTTTTAAATAATTTAGTGTTCAAAATCATTTTGACTGAATTAGGCCTTAAAACATACAACCCATTTTCTAATGAAGCTGAACATATTTCCACACCTTTCTTCAAAATAAACACTTTATTCATTGAGAAAGAAACATAAATACATTGTTCTATAAGGCAAGAAATTGAAATAAGGTTTCTAGTAAACCCTGGTATCACTAATATATTGTCTAACAACATATATTTCTTGCCAAAATAAAGCTTAATCGTGCCTACTGCTACAGCTGAGACGACTTCCCCATTTCCAACCCGGAGCGTTATCTCTCCTTTCTATAGTTGCTGCCAGGAATCAATTCCCTGAAAAGAAGAGCAAACATGATTAGTAGCGCCTGAATCAAGTATCCAAGCAGTTTTATCATTATCCACTAAACAAGCTTCTAGGCAAAGTAAATCATATTTACCTTCCTTCTTCTTTTCTGCAATGTACTTCGGACAATTCCGTTTCCAATGCCCGTCCTCGTTGTAGTGGAAACACTTTCCTTTGTCAGCAACTTCTTTGACTTTCTTGCCCTTCTGGGCGACAACTTTGTCAGCTCGTTTTCCTTTACCAACCTTCTTCATGTTCTTCTTCTTCCCTTTAAGGTTAGAAGAAGATGAAACCACTGTTTTTGTTTCAGAGGTTGAACCTCTGTGATAACTCCTACTGGAAACACTTGCCTCACCTTTCGATCCCTGAATCTTCATCAAAGATTGAAAGGTCTGGAGTTCATTCAGAAGGGAGGTAAGATTAAAAGTAAGCTTGTTCATAACAACATTACTTCTGAACTGTAGGAAACTATCTAGAAGAGTTTCCAGAATGAAGCTGACCTAACTCAATTCATCGATGGAAGCACCATTCGACTCCGCGATGTTAAAGTGCACCATCATATCTAGGACATGATCCCGAACAGATGTACCCTCTTGCATCATTGAGTTGAATATGTACTTTAGGGCATTATGCCGGGCCTTCGTGGACTGTTGTCCAAACATACCCTGCACTGAATCCATGATTTCCTAAGCGGTCATCATGCCCTCATGCTTTTTGGCTAATATGTCAGACATACTTGTCAGCATGTAGACCTTGACCTTATCATTGGCCTTGATGCATCGATCATATGCATCACGAACATTTCGTGACACATTCGAGCCTGACACTTGAGGACACTCCTTAGTTAGCACAAACTTCAGATCATCCACTACCAATATAGTGTTGAGTTTGTTTTTCCACGTCATCATATTCTCTCCGGTTAACTTTTTCGCACCCAATAAGGAAATTATAGAGCTAGACATTTTTGCTGAAAATTTACAAACAAAACTTGTATGAGTTTCTTGCTATAATTGTCTAATCCAATCATGTTTTAGCTAATTATCAAATGATTCCTAGGTCATTTATAATTTGCAATGATACTCCAAAGGTTTAGAATGTATGACACCGAAGGGTAATAAAAAACACTCCTCCTCTGGATCAAGACACTCTTGACCAAAACCTAATGCCAGATAACTCTTATTCCTATAGGCTTTAGTTACCATTTTTCGGTCAGGATACATACACTCCTTATGTACCTTGTGAGTGTAACCCTCTGTCTTTAGATCCCAGATTCCCCATCCAATAAAATCCGCCGAAGGGAGGACTAGATTGAAAAATAGACTAAGGAAATCTTTATCCCTTTCGGGTGTCTACTATGTTCGATCCCCTATGATCAAGCCCTCCGAAGGGATTGTCTGGTCCAGGCCAAACTAGCAGGCTGACCATAGTGATCTTACGGTGTAAACCGACTGAAGAGACCATAGGTTTTGTTTTCACTAAGCCTGCTCCCACTCACTATAAGTAGCCTCTCCATTCACCTTGATATTGACTCATACAAACACCATCCAAAGGGGGACGCTCCCGTTTGCGCCACGGGGCCAAGTATGAGCCTCACGGTGTGAACTTCCCGGAGATACGTAGGTGGAAAAATATGTATCATATACACTTTTCCTCCCACTGGATACTTTAATTCTATAGGAATATTACTTAGGCTAAACCCGACTAATGGTTTTACCTAAAGTTATCAATATAACTCTTATATCGATAATCAATATAACTCTTATATTGATTTTATCCTAAGTTTGCTAATATAACTTTTATATTAAGCCTAGGATTTCTAGTTTATTAACCCCTTAATAAACCCGTTGACGCTACTATGATTTATAACCTCTCTGATTAAACTTCACTCCCAGGTCAGTTCCCAGGTAGGGGTGTTCTGCTTCCACAAATTAAATACTACCCCAACCTAGAAACTTTTTCCTTAGACAGAGTTCCTCTTTTAATCATTGTTTATAAATCACTTAGTTCCTAATTCTAATCTAATTAGAATTAGATAACCTAAGATATATTATTTCCAAGTTCTAAACATTTTAAAACTAATAATTAACCTTAGGTGACATGCATACTATGTTATAGTGCTTGATCATTCATCTCATGAATAATAAGACATACATAGCATAATCATCTCATGAAAAATAATGCATGCCAATGCTGTCCATAAATTAATATAACACCTTATATTAATTAATCATGCAAACTATATAATATAACTCTTTATATTATAAATGATGCATGAAAATGCTTAACCTAAGGTGGGATATCTAAATTAAAAGCATACATTATGCATGACAATAATTACACAACAATTGCATAATTTAGATAGCAAAATTAGACCAATTTTGGCACCCTAAAACTAATTTTAATTAATATAATCTAATTATATTAATTAAAATTAAATAAATTAAATATAAATAAATATAAAACGTTTTTATATTTATTATATATAATAAATATGAATTTCTGCCCGTTGCTCCTTCACGTGAAACGCCTGTGGCATTGCAAGGTTGATGGCAGCGTTGCAACGCTGCAGTTTGTCCTCTTCTGCTCATTGAAGCGCGCCTCAGCAGCAGCGTTGCTCAACGCCTTAGCGTTGCAATGCTATCGTCTTTTGCGTGTCTCCTTCCGCAGCAAGCAGCGGCGCTGCAACGCACACATTACATGACGCGCATGTGGAATCTCCATTCCTTGCTCGTTTTCACTCCGTTCTTCTCAGCAACCACCTTGCTTCGATCGACACAGACTTACAAACTCGATTTACAATTAAAATTGCCAAAAATACCAGACCCTTACATTAAATGATTCAATGAAAATTGTAAATCTAAGTGCCAAAATTGAAAACGTCTAAATTGCAAACCGTTCATACATCACATGCAAAACAGTAAATCCCACCTCGTTCTTGAAAAATCCAGAACGTAAATCAAGAACGCAATTGGGCTCTGATACCAATTGAAAGGAATCGAATCCCGCAGCGAAAGTGATAGTGAATCGCGCGTTCTTAATTTCGTTACATGGATATGAATCAAGAACAATTTAACTAAGATTAAGCATATATTAACTAGATGGAAACAAGAATTATACATTTGAAGAACTCTTTCTTCAAGTGCTCCTTCTCCAACGTTCACGATCTCAGCAACACGAACCCGAACGATCACCGACACTACCACCGGATCTTCTCCGTTGTTCTCTAGGTGAGGGAGGAAGATGGGTTCCCTTTAGGTGAGATGAGATGTTTGTGAGATTTTAGTTGGGACTCTTTCCAACACTATGTGGGAGAATTCTCTAGGGTTTCTCAAAGAGATGGAATCACTTAACCTAGTTGAATCTCATGCAACTATATATATAGGGAAATAGGATGAAAATTACCATCCTATCCCTCTTATATTCTCCCACTATTATATGGTTTATATGTGAATCTAATTCACATTAAAACCATATATTATATCAATTATATCATATATAATTGATATAACACCTCATGTATGAAATTGAACACTTCAATTTCATTCCTAACTTTATACCCTCAATATTACCATGTTGAGCCAACGGAGGGACCTAATGGACCTACAGTTCATGAGCTCCAATGATGTGAGAATAACTGATCAAACTCTTTGATCTAGTTAATCAATATTCATTAACTACAAGTCACTCCACTATAGACTTGTAGTTGCACTCTCCTCACTGTAGATTATATTGTTGTTTGCTTAAAAGGGGGGTGTAAATTATTAAGAAAACACTCATAAACTGTGCAAGCATACACAATCTAAACAACAAGTGATAAGTAATTTAATCGTCTCCTCAGGGATTAGTTGTAGGAAATTCACAAGATTGAGTTTGTTTTTAATGAGTAAAAGGGAACCAACACAAATGAAATGAGTATTGAAATTAGAAATTAAAAGTAACAATTGAAATGCTAAAGTAATGCAGAAGAGGATTAAAAACGGTAAGGCGGCGACAACTCGAGTTAACCAAAATAGTAAAAGGGGATAGGATTAGGGACGAAATTATGCTTCAGCAATCGCAATGCTAGAGCTTAAAACTGCATCAGAGCTCAAAACAGTATATCTCACGGAATCTTTCCAGATTTCCTCGCGAATTAGGCACTTAATTTTCATTAAACACCCTTAATTTAGCTTCTAACTGTTAACAAGTGACTATCCCTAGACTCCTCAATCACCTGAGAGAAGTAAATCTCTTAATCAGAACTAGTGTCATGCCTTGAAATCGGTTTATTCTTCCCTTTTCCAAGTTAGAATAAACAATACTAAGATGAGATGGCCAAACAAACCTTAGTTAAGCAGTGAAATCACAAGGCACAAGAGTGAGATTGCAGCAATTTACTCTTTCATTAAAATTGCATCCACATAAAGTCTCCTAATCCTCACCCCAAGGGTGATTAGTTCATGATATTAAGAAAGGACAACAATAAAACAGTAAAACTAATACTAAACATACTTAAATGGTCTTAGTTACAAAATAGAAGAGTAAAGAGTAAGGGGAATGAAGAATAAACAGATTGGTGAAGTTCTCAAGCCTTTCTCGGTCCTCCCCAGCTTCTTTCCAGAAGGAGAAAGCTTCCTCAAATTCGGCTTGCTACAATTTCGCTCTTTGTCTTCTTCCCAAATCGGGTTCTTCTAACTTTCTCCTCTCCCTTCTAACACGGCCAAAAAGAGACATTTATACCGTATCCACCTCGAATTAAGGGTTGAATAGACAAAAGGGTAATGACAAGAAGGCCTCTCATTGGCTCACAGCAGCTGATAGGGCAATTTCTATCCAGCTCAATTAATGAATTCTGTCCACGTGTGCATTCTGCATATGATATCAGAATGGAGCTCCGACAATCTTTATCCTTCAGTAATTTCACAGCTACAGCAGCTCGAAGCAGACCTTCCACACTTCATAGCATCCATCTACCCAAAACTCCTGAAAATATGGCCAAAAGATAGAATTCAACAATGAAAAGTACTTTAATGGCCTTATGATACTCAAAAGTAATATGTAGATATTAACGCACAAAAGCACTTAATCAAGGGGTTAAAACAGTCAAGAAATCTCGAAATACCAAGGAATAATCACAATAAAAGCCCAATCTTAGCTCGCATTCTAAGAGCTAACAATTGTGTCCACTGATATAATCATTACCCATGAGTCGACCCTTCACAGGTTGTTCGTAATTACGACTGAGTCAAATTACCGTTTTACCCCTGTGATTACCTCTTTGTTCCTTAAGCACCACTAATCCTCTAATGAACAACAAGTCTAAGGTCCTGCCATAGACTCATACCCTCATAGAGGGTGGGGCCCCGTTGTTCAAGACCTGGAGTCAGTTCTTAAGGGAACAACCTATCTAATTCCTTAGTGTAGGAATGAGTGAATTCCATCTTGCACAGTTAAGTCCCCAGCTACCTACGAGATTTTGTCCTTGAGAAGGTAGGCTTATTGATTCGGCTACAAGCCACTCTCACCCATACTAGTCTAAGGACAAACCCCTATAAACAGGAGTTCTTGACTTGCACAGGATTCAGGTCGAGTCACTAATGACCATCTATAAATTATCAGTGTTATCCTGTTAACGGTGTTATACTGGTTAGACTAATAATTTGCAGTCCGGTTTTGTATGAACTCTTCATATAGGATGCTCCCACTCGCATGTCAACCACATGAATGAGTTGGATTACCTCATTTGTACTAATTACAAAGTGGGTCGCATCCATGGTGTTACCAGAATAAGGTTTCCAACCTTATTCTTATACCATAGACCATTTAGGTTATATTCTTGAACACAATCCAAATAGTGTCCACTACACTGATGTTCAAGATATATTATAACCTTTGAGCTTAGTTTATTGGATTTATAAAGCAAGAATATAATTTTATCAAAACAAATAACCCTGTATTTATTTGATCAAAATTACACAAATTTAGGGCATAAATCCCAACAAATATTTCATTGCATCATGTATATTGAACTGGACCTCTTGATCATTCATTTTGTTTGTTATTTGAATTAATCTCTTTCCTTCATGTAGGCCCAATACTTCCTGTTATCATCCTGCATCTTCTTTAATTCAACTCGTAATGTCGTTAAACCTATGAAATGTTATTGTTGCGACAACAATGTGAGTGGCATTTTCTCCTACAAACTCCATTCCAACCTCCTCTTGGTTTCGGACATGTCGGTTTGCCTTCTTAGCATTATGAATCATCAAAGCTCGTAGACCTGCAACATCTAAGGGGTGAATGGCTGTGAGGGCACCTTAAATTTGGATGTTTGCTTGAGTGCATAGACAAGTTATGAGGGAAGGAAAGAACATTCCTCCTAACTTCTTCTTTATCTTTGAGTTCAACTTGTCCTTTATGATTCTCCCCACATTTATTTCTAGCCCTTTGTAGATGGAGTATAACAACATTATCCTTTTCTGGGATACAGTTGAACTGTGGGTCGTTGGCATAATTAGGTTTTTTTATGAAATTTAACCAGACTGTGGGTTCATTATTTACTTCTCCAACTGCTAGGTGGCAACTCCCATTACAAGCCACTGTTCACTGTACTCCATCTCGAGTTATCAGCGGTAGTGCCTCATCCAATTGGTCTTGCGAAGGATTTTCAATGGCTTCATTCCCTTTCGGGTTCTTCTGAGATTTCAACCTGTACTAGTCATTAATGTGCTTGGTTAAGTACTTCACTATCTAACAACCCTGGATTTGCACTTCATCAGCCGACTCCTCTCCCAAATGGGCATAAAATTCTACTACAAGTTCATGGCAAGCTAGGGTTGGGTGTTTACAAAGATCTTCCCAACCCCTATCCTTGATCACAGACTTTATGAACTCTGGTAAATCTCCTGCTGCATTTGAAAATCCTCGTTCTCTATTCAAAGACATATTCTTGAAAATTTCTCTCCTTGCCTTCACATCCCCTTGTTTTCGGCTCTCTTTTTGAATTGTTTGTGCTCTCTTCTTCATCCTCTTAGGGTGCTCTTCATGTTGCAGACTTTCCTGTTCACTCTCCATTTATTCTTCTTCATAAGCCGGATCTTCTTCCCTTTGTTCTTCTCTTTAGATTGGTTCTCTCTGTTTCGACTTCCTCTTCTTCTTTACCTAATTATTCTTCGTTTTCATAAAACATTGGGCAATATTTCCTCTATTCCTCGGTTTTCTCAATTTCATCCCCCATCTCAGATGATGGGGGGCTCATCTAGGCTCCAATCCAGCAACGTTAATTTTGGATTCTAATTCACAAGATGGTTCAGTGGTACCTACTTCCTTGGAAGCCTCTTCCTGTTGCTCGTGGATTGCTTGGGACCATCGGCTTGGTCGTTTTGTCTCTCCTCCTACAGCTTTATATTTTTCATGAAATTTCCTTGCCAAATTTTTGGCTTGCTTAAGTGCTTGTTGTGCCCATTCTTCTTTGTTCGACCCTTGTTCTTCAGTTTCTTTTTTGTTTTGGGGGTGAACTCTCTCTCCTTTCTTTGAGTTTGTGAATCGGTGTTACATTCTTTCGAGCGAGATACTTTTTCCTTCCCGATTTGGATATGGCATAAGGCTTAGGGCTTGGTTCCCTTTTTTGTCCTGCATTTGAAGGCATTTTTACTTCTTTTTCAAGTTGTGGTGTGTTACTTACTTGAGGAGTAGAAGTTTCGATTTCGACCACTTCTTCTTCTTTCTCAGATTCGAGACTTCGACCCAATAGGTTTCGCCCGATTTCTCTGACTCTTCTTTCCTCATGCATTTGCCGAATCTGATCCCTCTATTCTTGAGTGCCCCTTTTTGCTTCTTTTCAAACCGAAGGCCCTTCCCTTGACTTTGCTTCAATCGGTTTTTGGGCTTGAAGCGGTTGCTCCATCGCCATTTCATACTCCTATCGATCGTCTGCTAGCTTTTTCAGTTGTTCCTTCCATTCTTCGGATCAAGGCTTTAGAGATGAGGTCTTTCGCCGTGGGTTCACTGTCCTTCGAATCGGTTGATGATGCCCTATGTCTTGCAAGCTGCATGAGTGCTTCTGAGGCTTCACCTGAAGGGGAGTTCCTCGTTCGGCGTCTGTTGGTTCTTCTTGGAGTGTCCATTTCGTTGTTTTGGAGTTTGGAGTAGCTGAAGGAGTTGGTTCCACGGATTGAATGTTTTCGAGAAGAAAAGGGAACTACCAAGGGAAGTTTTCAAATGAATAACCCAAATAAAGGAATTTGTCTAATTTCCTTAGGGAAATGTTGACTTTCCTTAATTGCCTCTTTCTTCCTCTTTTACTTCGCGTGTGGGTCTTCTCCTTTTGAAGAATGTTATTGCATTTTAACCTGCAAAATCACTTTTCTTTTCTTACGACTCTAACCTTGCAAAATGCTATTGCATTTTTGCTTTCAATTTATTCTTTCTTTTTCCTGCAATTCTAAGTGCAAATGTAATTGCACTTTGCTTCTTCATTCTTCTCCTGCATTGCTGCACTTAAAGTAAATTCTCAAAAAGTTCATCTGCTTAACCCTATTTTGTTTTTTTAATTGGGTTCTTTCAGAGAAAACCAAACCTTTTCTGCTCGCAATACCCTCCCAGTATGGTTTTATCCTTTAGCCATTCACCTTAGAGGTATTTCCCTTTTCGTCTTTTAGATCCACAACACCGTGCTGGTACAAATTTTCAATAATGAAAGGTCTCAACCATCTGGATTTCAGTTTTCCTGGGAATAGCTTTAACCTTGAGTTGAACAACAACACTTTCTAACCAACCTGCAAATTTTTCTCTCTAATTTTCTGATCGTGTCATCTTTTCATCTTCTCTTTGTATATCTTTGCATTTTGATATGAAGATAGTCGCAACTCTTCGAGTTCATTCAATTGGAGTCTTCCGCTTTATTCCTCCCATACCCATGTCCAGGTTCAACCTTTTGATTGCCCAATATGCTTTGTGCTCAAGTTCTAGTGGTAGATGACATGCCTTTCCGAATAGTAACCTGTATACAGACATTCCCAATGGTGTCTTAAATGCGGTTCGATGTGCCCATAATGCTTCATCCAAACGCAAGGACCAGTCCTTTTGGGAAGGATCTACTGTCTTCTCCAATATAGTTTTTATTTCCCTGTTAGACAACTCTGCCTGCCCATTTGTTTGTGGATGATAGGTTGCGCAATTCAGTGCTTGACATTCTACTTGGTTAATAGATTAGACATTGCCTTGTTCACAAATTGTGTTCCTTCATCGCTTATCAACACTCTCGGGGTTCCGTATCTAGTTAATATATTTTTCAACAAAAATTTCTTCACCACTATTGCATCATTTGCGAATTGCTACAACTTCTATCCACTTAGACATATAGTCAACTGCCAGCAAAATGTAAACATTTCCAAATGAAGGTGGGAATGGCCCCATGAAATCAATTCCCCATACATCGAAGATTTGCACTTCTAGTATGTAATTCATTGACATCTCATTTCTGGCAGACAAATTCCCAGTTCGTTGACATCGATCACATTGCCTCGCATATTCCTGTGCATCTTGAATAGTGTGGGCCAGTAGTATTCGCTCTTAAGTACTTTTGTTGTCGTTTTGGTGCCTACAAAATTCCCTCCATATGGAACGGTATGACAAGCTTTTAGTACCTTTGTCATATCTTCCTCTGCTATGCATCTTCTCCATATTTGATCGGGTCCAAGTCTGTACATGTATGACTCATCCCAATAATAGTAGCACATATAATGAAAGAATCTCTTTAGTTGTTGTCGGTTCGCCTCAGGTGAGGTTAATTGATAATTCTCATTTATGAGAGTTATTTAGCCTTTAAACTTAGTTATACTTGTATGTTTTCTTCATTTCTTTAGGTAAAAGTGGATAAAGTGGAGTCAATTGCATATAATTAAGGAAGAGACAAATATTCTTGAAGAATGCGAGAAAATAAGCAAACATGAAAGCAAAATCTCATATTTTTTTAGTTTTGAACGCATGAACGCAAACTGACGCAATCGCATAGCACGCAACAACACGCAACTGCTACGCAATTGCGTAGCATGAAGATCTGGAAAATGCAGAAAATCGTAGGAAATTTGGGGATTTCGTGATTTTGGGGGATTTTATTCCAATTTTCTCCACAAATTTAGCAAGATAACTTGACCCACCATGATGGAAACCCTATCATGTAAACCCTATATATTTTGGAGGAGAGAGTCGTCAAAGGGGAGCTCGTTTTAGGAGGAGATTCTACTTTTCTATTTTGGATTTTTCTTCAAGTTATTTAATTTCTTTTTAGTTGTTGATGTATTTTCTTCTACTTCTTAGCCCGATTCTCTTCTTCAATCCCATAATAACGAGAGTTAGAAGTGATATTGAAGGAAAAACTCGATTTTGGCAAAGGATTTCCTTGTAATTTTTGGGTTTTACGTTGTTATTCTGAATATTGTCATTCTGCAATTTTAATTCTTTTTAGGACATTAGAGATTCTGTTTTCTTATTGCAGTCTCCTTTCATTTTGAGTTGTTTTAGGACGAAGAGTTTCAATAATTAAATCTCCAGCTTTTCATTGAATTTCAATTAAGTTTCAGTTCATTCTCTACCAAATTTTATTTTTGTTGTTTTAGAAAATCATACTTCAGTGATTAAAACTTTGAGTTTCACGCATCGATTTTCTCTCCCTCAGTTTAGAAGCTTATTATCACCCTCGGTTCTTGCTTCTAAGTGGTCAACGTGGGAAGAGTTATAAATCTTAATGGTTGAAATTTCATTGTTTTTCTTTACCTTATCCATGAGGAGCTAAATTTCCTTAGGGATTCAAGATGTTAATGCCCTAAGGAAAGACAATAAACTCCAAAGCAAGAGCCATTCGACTAGCCTCTAATGAAGTTTACTTTTGGTGAGTTTATTGCGGGTAGCCTTAGCCGACCATCTAAAGTTACCCATCAAGCTTTAGCTTGGCACCAAAAGGGTTGAGCTAAAGTGGATTCCCCAAAAGTAATGGAGTAAAAAGGCTTATACGTAAGACCTAAACTTTGACCCTAGGCATAGGGCAAGACTCCAAAATCTTAGAGTTGTATGCACAAACATCTGGGATAGATTAACCATAGACATATAGGATTAATCAGTCAGTCTCCTAAAGATACTTCAAAGATGGTCGAATAGGAGTAGAACTCGGTTTACATCATTGAAAGGTTAGTTCGAATCACAATGTACTTACAGAAGCATTGCCTTTGTCGCACCACACAATTGTGTTGCAGTTGCGTTGCAGTATTGCGCAACGGTGATGTAACTGCAATGCAAGGAAATTGCATCGGGTTGCGTTGTCTTTCCAATTTAGTGGCATGATCAATTCTTGAATCCCTTACTTTTCTATTGTTTTCATTTCTTTTTACCTTAGACAAAATCGCCCCAAAAATCATCTTTTTATACTATCGGTTACCTTTCAATTGCAATTTGCCAACAATTTGTGTCATCTCAATAAGTTTTATTAAAATCGTTCCCTTGGGTACGATACTCTGGAATACTTTCAGTTTTATATTACTTCGATCGCGTGCGCTTGCGTGTTTTCACCCCATCATTAATCCACTCACCAAGTAGTTGACTATATTTGCATACCATGAGATTGAGTTGATCCCTATTGCTAGCAACATTTCAACTGTGAACTCGTCATGAATTTCTTCTGACTCTGTCTTCCTTGCTTCTTCCCCCAATCTTGACATATGGTCAACTACTTGATTCTCCGTTCCTTTTCTGTTCTGGATCTTTAAGTCGAATTCTTGGAGTTGTAAGATCCACCTGATCAATCTGGGCTTTGCATCTTTCTTTGACATTAAGTATTTTAGAGCTGAGTGGTTAGTATGGACTACGACCTTTGTTCCAACCAAATAGGATATGAATTTCTCAAAAGCAAAGACAACCGCCAAAAGTTCCTTCTCTGTAGTAGTGGAGTTGACTTGTGCTTCGTTCAATGTCTTACTGGCAAAGTAGATGGGATGGATGATTTTCTCTCGTCTTTGTGTCAACATTGCTCCCACTGCAAAGTCGCTAGCGTCACACATGAGTTCAAAAGGCTTTGTCCAATCTGGTTCAACCATGATAGGTGCGGAGACGAACATCTTTTTCAGTAATTCAAAACCAGCCGTGCATTCTTCATCGAACATAAATATCCTGTCTTTTTCAAGTAGGGTACACAAGAGTTTGCATATCTGAGAGAAATTCTTGATGAATCACCGATAGAATCCTGCATGTCCAAGGAAACTACGAATCTCCTTAACTGATCTAGGTGGAGGGAGTTTTGAAATAACCTCCACCTTTGCCTTGTCCACTTCGATTCCTTTCTTAAAGATTCGGTGCCCCAAAACTATTCCTTCGCGTACCATGAAATGGAATTTCTCCCAGTTTAGGACCAGATTTGTCTCTTCACACCTGCATAGAACCTGTTCAAGATTATCAAGGCAATCCTTGTATGTTTCTCCAAATAATGACAAGTCATCCATGATGATCTCTACGGTCCTCTCCACCATGTCAGAAATATTGCCATCATACATCTTTGGAATGTTGCTGGTGCGTTGCATAATCCGAATGGCATTCTTCGAAATGCAAATGTCCCATATGGGAAGGTGAAGGTCTTCTTGTCTTGATCTTCTAGTGCAATTGTAATATGGTTTTTATCCTGAGTAACCATCTAAAAAACAGTAATATTCCTTTCCCGCAAATTGATCCAACATTTGATCGATGAATGAAAGAGGAAAATGATCCTTCCTTGTTGCTTTGTTTAATCGGTGGTAGTCCATGCAGATTCTCCGCCCAGTCACTATCCTTGTAGGGATGAGGGAGGAAGGTGGGTTCCCTTTAGGAGTGGTGAGGTATTTTTTGAGAGAGATTTGTGTTTTGGAACTTTCCAACAACACAACAAGGAGGCTAGTGATTCTATGAAAAAACCTATTTATAGTTGCATCTCATGCAACCATATATATTAGGGGATTGGGATGGAAATGACCATCCTACCCTCCTTTAATCTCTCTTTAGTATATAGTCTAATTCACATCAAAACTATATATTATATCAATTATATCATATATAATTGATACAACTCCTCATGTATGTAATTGAACACTTCAATTTCACTCCTAACTTTATATCCTCAATATTACCATGTTGAGCCAACGGAGGGATCTAATGGACCTACAGATCATGAGCTCCAATGATGTGAGATTAACTGATCAAACTCTTTGATCCAGTTAATCAATATTCATTAACTACAAGTCACTCCACTATAGACTTGTAGTTGCACTCTCCTCACTGTAGATATTATTGTGTTCACTGATATAGTCATTACCCATGAGTCGACCCTTCACAGGTTGTTCGTAATCACAGCTGGGTCAAATTACCGTTTTACCCCTGTGATTACCTCTTTGCTCCTTAAGCACCACTGATCCTCTAATGAACAACAAGTCTAAGGTCCTACCTTAGACTCATACCCTCATAGAGGCCGGGGCCCCGTTGTTCAAGACACGAGTCGGTTCTTGAGGGAACAACCTATCTAATTCCTCGATGAGGAATGAGTGAATTCCATCTTGCAGATTAAGTTCCTAGCTACCTACGAGGTTACGTCACCCTGAAGGTAGGCTTATTGAGTCGACTCACAGGCCACTCTCCCATACTAGTCTAAGGACAAACCCCTATAAGCGGGGAGTTCTTAACTTGCTCAGATTCGTGTCAAGTCACTAATGACCATCTATAAATTACTAGTCTTATCCTCATTAACGGTTGTTATCTTTGGTTAGACTAATAATTTGCTATCCATCTTGTATGAACTCTTCATACAGGATGCCCCCACTCGCATGTCAACTACATGAATGAGTTGGATTACCTCATTTGTACTAATTAAAAAGTGGGCGCATCCATGGTGTTACTGAATGAGGTTTCCAACCTTATTCTTATACCATAGACTATTTAGGTTATAATCTTGAATTCAACCCAAATAGTGTCCACTACTACACCGATTTCAAGATAAAACGTTATAACCTTGGAGCTTAGTTTATTGGATTTATAAAAGCAAGACTATAATCTTATCAAAACAAATAACACTTTATTTAATTGATCAAAATTACACAAGTTTAGGGCATAAATCCCAACAGGGGCCTGCTGGGATTTTTGTCCTAATCTCGTTTAGTTTGTAAATTACTATTTGAAATTAATAAAGAGTTATTCATTTCTTCATTTTGTGTCTCGCATTTTATACAAACTTTGACCAATAAACTAAGCTCAAGGGTCATTGAATATGTGAGAGAACTAGAACTTGAACGGTGTGTAGTGGACACACAAAGAGGATCACATTCGAGTAAATGACCCGAACGGTCTACAGTATATGGATGGAGTTGGAGACCTAATCCTGGATACGGTTTGGATGCGACACGCTTTGTATTAAGATACAAACGAGGTGATATTACTCGTTCATGTGGTTGACATGCGAGTGGGGGCATCCTGTGCAATGAGATTGTACAAGACTGGACCGTGAATTATTAGACCTCATCGATGTAACACCGCTGTCGTGATGACTACTAATAACTTCAGAGATGACCATTAGTGACTCGACTCAATTACGGCGTGTTACGGACTCACCTGCTGCGCGGTCCGTCCTTTGACTAGTACGGGTGAGGGTGGTCATAGTTACTCGCCCAATATGCCTATCTTCTCGGGGACGTGACCAAGTAGGGGAGTCGGGAACTTAACTACGCGAGATGAAATTCACTGCTTCCGCCTTTAGGAAACTAGAGGAGTTGTTCCCTTAAGTCTTTGTCTCGGGGGCTTGGACAACGGGCACCCACTCTCTCACTAGCACGAGAGAGTTGTTGTGTATGGTCGGACCATTACAACGTTATTGTTCATTAGAGGAGCAGTGGAGACTTAAGGAACAAGAAGTAGACACAGGGGTAAAACGGTAATTTGATCCAGCAGTGTCTACGAACAACCTGTGAAGGGTCGACTCATGGGCATTGGTTATATCAGTGGACACGTAATATCTTGCATTGACGAGAGTGCAACTACAGCCTTTAGTGGAGTGTTACTGTAGCTAATGAATGTTGATTAACCGGGTCAAAGAGTTTGATAGGTTGATCTCGGATCATTGGAGCTCGTCACTGTAGGTCCAAAAGGTCCCTCGGTTGGCTCAAACTGGGTTAAAAGAAGGGTTTAATGTTTTGGTGTGAATTGAAGTGTTCAAGTTCACTAAAGGGTATTTATATCATTTATATGAGATATGAATGATATAATATATAGTTTAATGTGAATGAGATTCATAATAAATTATAGATTAGCCTAATTGTTGAATTAGGGCTAATTTTGTGATATTAGGTTGAGAGATATTAAATTGGATGTGATTCAATTTATAAATCCACAATATTGCAAATGTGATTTGTAATTTGAGATATGAGATATCTTATAATATATGGTTATGCAAATATGATTTGCATAACCTATAGTGGTGGTAAAATGGTAAATAGGTGGAGATTTCAAATCCACCTATCTCCATTATTTAAACCCCTTTGCAAGAAGGGGAAGTCAAACATTCTCTTTTGGAATTCTCACCAAAAGAAGAGAACACTCTCTCTCAAATTCTCTCTCAAGAATTCTCCTCCCTTCACCAAAAACAAATAGAATCCCATCATTCTCCTTCTTCCTAAACAAGAACAATCGAGAAGCCATTCGGTGGTATTCTTGTTTGTGAGAAGAGTTCGAGATCATTGAGTTCGAGAAATCACGAAGAGTTCATGAATCTGGAAAGGAATCCTTGAAGAAGGTCTTCAACAAGTAAGTAACTAGAACTTGCTGCAATTTCTTTCCTTAGTATGCATGTTTAACCTTCATCTAAGTGTTAGATTGTTTTAACGAAATTAAGTAGCACAACATTACCGCGACGATTCGATCGTCTTCTGTTGTGTGGGAGTTTCATTTCCTTCAATTGGTATCAGAGCCACTCGTTGGTTCGATATTGTGCACTGTTTTTCGTTGAAATTAGGTGGATATAGTCTTAATTTATAAGATAAATTGTTGGTTTGCAATTATGGATTTTTTCGGTTTTGGCACTAGTTTAGATTTACAATTTCATGTTGTAGATCAATGTAAGAGCCCGTGTTTTTGGGCATTTTGTTGTAAATCGAGTCTGTAAGTCTGAGTCGTTCGTGGCAAGAGTTGCTGTGAAGAAATTGGAGCGAAAACGAGCGAGAATCTACGAAGAACAGCAAGAGAAGCTTGTTGTTCTGTCGACAACGTCGAGACGCTGTTCATCAGCGTCTCAACGCCGCAGCGCATGCAGTAAAGTAAGCGCGCTGTTAGAGATAGTTACAGTAACGCCGTTGGCGTTGGGAACATTGGCACTGTATTTGGGCCATACAGCGTTACGCCGCGAGCGTAGAGGTGCAGTTCGCGACAGTTTCGCGTGCAACGTGGGCGTGAAGTGTCTTCATGGGGCATTTTTGAACGTGGTTTTATATTTTTAATTTATAAAAATGTATTTATTTTATTTTATTTTATTTATTTATTTATTAAATAATATTAATATAAATGTTATATAAATGTTATTTAATTAAATAAATGCCCCTAAGTGTCAAAATCGGTCCATTTTTGCTAATTAATTATTTTATGCATGAGATGTATGATTTAATTAATTTCTATGTGCATAATGTATGTCATATAGATTTAAAATCCCACCTTAGGTTAAACATTTCATGCATCATTTATATTATAAGAGTTATAATATATAGTTTGCATGATAGTTTATATTATAAGAGTTATAATATAATTAAATGCATGTTTAATTTAATTAATATAAGTGTTATTTTTTTTAGATTAAGTATGCTCATGCATTTTATTTCATGTGATGTTATTTAGTTATAATATATAGTTATTCATGTGATGAATGATCAAGCACTATAACATAGAAATGCATGTAACCTAAGTTAATTATTAGTTTTAAAGTGTTTAGAACTTGAATAATTAGACTTAGGTTTTCTAGTTCTAATAAGATTAGAATTAGGAAATCAAAGTATAATATTTGAATGGTGACTGATTAGTAACTCTGTCTAAGGAAGATTTTGTCTAAGGCTGAGGTATTTAAGTTGACGCTTGCGGAACACCCCTACCTGGAAACCGACTTGAGAGTGAATTCGGTCCAGAGATTCTTAGATTGTATTTTTCGTGAGTGGCGTTAATTAAAAGTTTTTTAATTTACTCACATAGACCTAAGTAATAATGTGATTATAAACTTAGGCTAAATACCATATAAGAGTTTAGACTTAGGTAAATTTTAGCCGGTTTATCTAGGTCAATCCCGAAAAATATTAAAATGCTGAGTGGGAGGAAATAAAGTGTATAAAATACATTTGATTTTCTGACCACAAATCTCCGTTAAGTCCACACCGTGAGATCCATACTCGACCTCGTGGTGCAAATGGGAGCGTCCCCCTTCGGATGGTATTTGTATGGGTCAATATCAACGTGGATGGAGAGAGTACTTATAGTGAGTGGGAGCGGGACCTGTGAAAACGGGACCCACGATCTCTTCTTTTGATTCACACCGTGAGACCCCTATGATCCGCATGCTAGTTTGGCCTGGACCAGACAATCCCTTCGGAGGGCCTTGATTATGGGAGTCGAACACCGTGAATTCCCAAAAGAGATACGGTTTCCTTGTTTGTTTTCCTTCGTGGTTCACCCTTCGGTGGCTATTGTTTTGACGGATACTTGGAAACTTAAAGATTGAGGGTGACACTCACAGGATTCGTTAAGTGTTAATGAATTCGACCAAATAATGGTAACTGGACGCCAAATGGAATAAGAGTTATCCTGGGATTAGGGTCTGGTCGAGAAAGTCTCGTCCTAGAGGAGGAGTGTTTTTGTTCACCCTTCAGTGGCGGTCATTCTAAACCTTTAGGATATCATTGCAACTTTTAAATGACCTAGGGATCATAGGATTAAATTTTGCTAAAACTTGATTGGTTTTCAAAAAGTTTATGCGAGATTGACACAAAATTATTTGATTTTTTCAACTAAAAATATGTCTAGCTCAATAATCGCTTTACTCGCTTCCGACAAACAAGTGGGAGATAACTTCCAAACTTGGAAGAATAACATTAACACGATTCTAGTAACTGACGACCTGAAGTTCGTGCTTACTGAGGAGTGTCCTCAGTTGCCGACCTCGACTTATCACGAAGTGTTCGTGATGCATACGATCGATGGATCAGGGCCAATGAAAAGGTCAAGGTCTACATCATTGCCAGCTTATCTGAAGTTTTGGCAAAGAAGCATGAGTTGATGATCACCGCTAAGGAGATCATGGAATCGTTGCAGGACATGTTTGGACAACGATCCTTTTCGGTGTCGAACACGATTCGCTCAAACACGTCTTCAACGCCGGATGAAAGAAGGAAGTCCGTCCGAGAACACGTTCTGACATGATGATGACCCATTTTAATCGCGAGAGAGATGAACGGGGGCTTCGATCGGCGAGTCGTGTCGTCAACTTTATTCGGAGACTCTTCCAAGAGTTTCATTGGCCAGAGCAACACCGTTATGAACAAGATTAGCTACACTCGACTACCCACCTCAATGAGCTCTGAAATTTCCGGTCCTTGATGAGGATCGGGCACCGAAAAGTGAGAGGCAAATGTTGCCTCAGAGTCTTATCACGTGGGTTCGACCTCTGAGGACTAAACTCATTGCTCCTTCTTGCCCAAACAGTAAGAAGAAGATGAAGAGGGTAAAGTAAGCCATCGAGCTGCCGCCCAAAAGGGCAAGAAGGTCAAGAAAGTTGCAAAGAAAGAAAAGTGTTTCCACTGCAATGGGGACGACCACTGGAAGAGAAACTGTCCCAAGTTCCTTGCCGAGAGGAAGAATCAAAGGAAATGCGATTTACTGGTAACTGAAACTTGCTTAGTGGAGAGTAGTGACTCTGCCTGGATTTTAGATTCGGGCGCCACTAACCACGTTTGTTCTTCTTTTCAGGGAATTGATTCCTGGCAGCAGCTGCGAGAGGGTGAGGTGACTCTACGGGTTGGATCCGGGGAGATAGTCTCTGCTGCAGCGATCGGCAAAGTGAAGCTCAATTTCGGCAGGAATTACTTATTGTTGGACATTTTGTACATAGTCCTAGGGTTTACTAGAAACCTTGTTTCTATTTCCTATCTTATTGAACAATGTATTTCAATTTCCTTTGAGTATAATAAAACGTTTATTTCTTTTAAAGGCAATTTTATTTGTTCAGCTTCACTTGAGTCTAATTTGTATGTTTTGAAACAAAATTCAGTCAAAAGCGTTTTGAACACTGAATTATTTAAAACTGCAAAAACGCGAACTAAGAAAGTTAAAGTTTCTCCAAAAGAAAATGCCCATCTTTGGCATCTAAGGTTAGGCCACATTAATCTCAATCGGATTGAGAGACTAGTGAAGAGTGGACTTCTAAGTCATTTGGAAGAAAACTCTTTACCGGTATGTGAGTAATGCCTCGAAGGCAAAATGACCAAACACCCTTTTAGTGGAAAAGGATATAGAGCCAAGGAGCCCCTTGAGCTTATACATTCTGACCTCTGTGGTCCGATGAGTGTTAAAGCACTAGGTGGTTATGAATACTTCGTTTCTTTCATTGATGATTATTCGAGGTATGGGTATCTTTAACTAATGCATAGGAAGTCTGAAACTTTTGAAAAGTTCAAGGAGTACAAGACTGAGGTTGAGAACCTGTTAGCTAAAACCATAAAAACACTTCGATCGGATCTAGGTAGAGAGTATATGGACACTGAATTCTAGGACTATATGATAGAACACAGAATTACGTCTCAACTCTCAGCACCTGGTATGCCATAGTAGAATGGTGTATCGGAGAGGAGAAACAGAATCCTGTTGGACATGGTTCGGTCGATGATGAGCTATGCTCGTCACCCTGATTCCTTTTGGGGTTACGCAGTGGAGACTGTGGTTTATATTTTGAACAATATTCCGTCGAAGAGTGTTTGTGAAATACCTTTCGAACTCTGGAATGGTCGTAAAGGTAGTTTAAACCATTTCAGAATTTGGGGATACCCGAACCACGTGTTGGTGTCAAACCCGAAAAAGTTAGAACCCCGTTCAAAATTGTGCCTATTCGTAGGTTACCCAAAAGAGACCAGAGGTGGTCTATTTTTTGATCCTATGTCGACAAACGCCATTTTCCTTGAGGAAGACCATATCAGGGATCATTTGCCTAGAAGCAAAATCGTGTTGAATGAAATGGACATTACATCAGCAAGAGTTGCTGATGGGGCTAGTACGTCAACAAGTGTTGTTGATCCTAGCACGTCAAGTCAAGTCCGTTCCCAAGAGTTGGAAATGCCTCGACGTAGTGAGAGGGTTGTTAGACAGCCTGAACGTTACATGGGTTTAGCTGAAACCCAAGTCCTCACTCCTGATGATGACAACGAGGATCCATTGACCTATGATTAGCTATGGCTGATGTTGACAAGGACGAATGGATTAAAGCTATGGACCAGGAAATGGAGTCGATGTACTTCAATTCCGTCTTGGAGCTTGTGGATCAACCTGATGGGGTAAAACCTATAGGTTGTAAATGGATCTACAAGCGTAAACGTGGCGTAGATGGGAAGGTGCAAACCTTCAAAGCACGACTAGTAGCAAAGGGTTTTACCCTGGTCGAAGGGGTTGACTATGAGGAAACCTTTTCACCTGTTGCCATGTTAAAGTCGATCAGGATCCTTCTGGCCATTGCCGCGTATTATGACTATGAGGTATGGCACATGGATATCAAGACCGCCTTTCTGAATGGCAACCTTGACGAAACCATCTACATGGACCAGCCTAAAGGGTTCATTGCCCAAGGCCAAGAGCAAAAGGTTTTTCGGCTTCATAGGTCTATTTATGGACTGAAACAAGCCTCGAGGTCTTGAAGTATAAGGTTTGATGAGGCAATAAAATCTTATGGCTTTGATCAAAATGTTGACGAGCTTTGTGTCTACAAGAAATCGTCGACAAAACTGTCGCATTTCTGATATTATATGTGGATGATATCTTTCTCATTGGGAATGAGGTAGGATTTCTTGCTGACGTAAAGAAATGGCTAGCTTCGCAATTCCAAATGAAAGATTTGGGAGAAGCTCAGTAAGGTATCCAGATTGTCCGAAACCGGAAGAACAGAACGCTGGCCATGTCTCAAGCGTCTTATATTGACAAGATGTTGTCTAGATATAAGTGTTGGGATTTTTGTCCTAATCTCGTGTTTGTAAATTACTGTTTGAAATTAATAAAGTGTTATTCATTTCATTACTTTGTGTCTCGCAAATTTTTACAAACGTTTCCAATAAACTAAGCTCCAGAGTCATTTAATTTATGAGAGAACTAGAACTTGAACGGTGTGTAGTGGACACACATGGAGGATCACGTTCGAGTTAATGACCCAAACGGTCTACAGTATATGGATAGGGTTGGAGACCTAATCTTGGATACACTGTGGATGCGACCCGTTTTGTATTAGATACAAACGAGGTGAACTGACTCGTTCATGTGGTTGACATGCGAGTGGGGGCATCCTGTGAAATCAGATTATACAAGACCGGACAATGAATTATTAGACCTGCTGATGTAACATCGTTGACAGTAAGAACTAATAACTTCGTAGATGACCATTAATGACTCGACCTAAATCCTGAGCGTGTTACAAACTCCAGTCTGTGGGGGTCTGTCCTTTGACTAGTATGGGTGAGGGTGGTCACAGTTACTCGCCCAATATGCCTATCTTCTCAGGGACAGAACCAAGTAGGGAGTTGGGAAATTAACTACGCGAGATGGAATTCACTCGTTCCTGCCTTTAGGGAAATTAGAGGGGTTCTTCCCTTAAGTGTATTCTCCAAGGCTTGGACAACGGGTGCCCACCTTCTCACTGGCCCGAGAAGGGTGTTGTGTATGGTTGGACCATCACAATATGTTGTTCATTAGAGGAGCAGTGGGGACTTAAGGAGCAAGAAGTAGACACAGGGGTAAAACGGTAATTTGACCCAGCAGTGTCTATGAATAACATGTGAAGGGTTGACTCATGGTTATTGGTTATATCAGTGGACACGTAATATTCTGCACTGACAGGAGTGCAACTACGAGCTTTAGTGGAGTGTTACCTTAGCTAATGAAGGTTGATTAACTGGATCAAAGAGTTTGATAGGTTAATCTCGGATCATTGGAGCCCGTCACTGTAGGTCCATTAGGTCCCTCGATTGGCTCAATCTGGGTTAAAAGAAGGGTTAATGTTTTGGTGTGAATTGAAGTGTTCAATTTCACTTAAAGGGCATTTATGTCATTTATATGAGATATGAATGATATAATATATAGTTTAATGTGAATGAGATTCATAATAAACTATAGGTTAGCCTAATTGTTGAATTAGGGTTAATTGGAGAAATTAATTGAGAGAAATTAAATTGGATGTGAATTTAATAAATCCACAATTATGCAAATGTGATTTACAAAATGAGATATGAGATATCTTATATTATATGGTTATGCAAATATGATTTGCATAACGTATGGTTGTGGTAAAATGGTAATAATGTGGAGATTTTAACTCCATGTTTTTCCATTATATAAACCCTTCTTGCAAGAAGGGAAGGAAGTTTAATATCTCATTTTTTGGAAATCTCACCAAAAGAAGAGAACAATCTCTCTCAATTTCTCTCTAGCTTTTCTCCTCTCTAAACCAAAAACAAAGTTCCCACAAACTTACTTCTTTTCAAAAGAAGAACCACCGAGACCCCGAGTGGTTGTGTTGTGTACTTGTTCGTGGGAAAGTTCGGGATCGAAGAGATCGGGAGAACACGAAGAGTTCGTGATTTTGTTGGAAGGAATTGTGAAGATAGTCTTCAACAAGTAAGTTTACTCAACTTTACTGTTTTTCCTTTCCATTTATGTATGTTTAGCCTAAATTTAAGAGTTAAATCATTTCAATGAAACTCTAGTTTCACAATTTTACCACGACGATTCAATCGTCTTCCGTTGCGTGGGATTCTCATTCCCTTCAATAAGATGCAGAACTCCAAGAAGGGCTTGCTGCCTTTCTAATGTCAAAAAAAAGAAAAAGAATCAAAATGAAATCAAAGAAGTCAAAGATTCTAATGTAATATTAAGTAACCCTTGACAATTGGATCTAACAACCTTGCTTAAAGAAACAAGACCTTTAGATAACTCAATTTCAAAGACCCCAAAACGAATTTCGAAAATAAACTCAAGGAAAGTAAAATCGGATTACCTTGTGATCAAGCATCTCAAGGCAAGAGAACTTGTATGAGATTCGAATCACTCCACAAGCAAGATTGATCAAGTCTAGCTTGAATGATTCTAAGCATGCTACCTAATCTACATAAAATTGCAAAGAAATAGCCCAAAGGCTATAAAAAAAGCTCTGAAGGGAATGAAAATCCCCGCGCAGCGGAAGACGATCGAATCGTCGTGGTATCATTATGCAACTCGGATTTGTTAAAACCGATCTAACACTTAGACCTAGGCTAAACATGCTGAAAAGGAAGAAATTTACAGCAAGAAAGAATTTACTTACTTGTTGTAGACAACCTTCAAGAATTTCTTCCTCGGATCACGAACTCTTCATGCTTCTCAACGATCGCTTCTCTCGTACAAAACGAACACCACCAACGGCCTTCTCGGTTGTTCTTCCTTAGGAAGAAGGAAAGTGGTGGGACTTTAGTTTTGGAAAGGGAGGAGAATTGAGAGAATTCTTCTTCTCTTCTTTGATGAAAATAAAAAAAATTAGAGAATGATCTACATTCCTTCTTGCAAGAAGGGTTTATATAGTGGAATTGATGGAGTTAAAATCTCCACATAATTACCACTTTACCACAACCATAGGTTATGCAAATCTCATTTGCATAACCACACAATATAAGATATCTCATATCTCATATTGCAAATCTCATTTGCAATAATTGTGGATTAATTAAATTGAATCACATCCAATTTAATTTCTGTCAATTAATTTCTCCAATTAGCCCTAATTCATCAATTAGGCTAACCTATAGTTTATTATGAATCTCATTCACATAAACTATATATTATATCATTCATATCTCATATAAATGATATAAATGCCCTTAAAGTGAAATTGAACACTTCAATTTCATACCAAAACAATAACCATTTTTTTAACTCGAGTTGAGCCAACCGAGGGACCTAATGGACCTCTGAAGTGGATGGCTCCTCCATGATCCGAGATTAACTCACAAACTCTTTGACCCTGCTTAATCAACATTCATTAGCTACGGTAACACTCCACTATAGCCCGTAGCCGCACTCCCGTCGAGTCACGAGAATATTACGTGTCCATTGATATAACCAATGCCCATGAGTCGACCCTTCACGGTTGTTCGTAGACATGGTCGGGTCAAATTACCGCTTTACCCTCGTGTCTACCTCTTGTTCCTTAAGTCCCCACTGCTCCTCTAATGAACAACATATTGTGATGGTCTAACCATACACAACACCCTTCTCGGGCGGTGAGAAGGTGGGCGCCGTTGTCCAAGCTCAGAGACAACACTTAAGGAACAACCTCTAGTTTCCCTAAAGGCGGGACGAGTGAATTCCATCTTGCGTAGTTAAGTTTCCCGGCTCCTACTTGGTTCTCGTCCCCGAGAAGATAGGCATATTGGGCGAGTAATCGTGACCACCTCACCCGTACTAGTCAAAGGATGGACGGACCCGCATGACAAGAGTCCGTAACAAGCTCGAGATTCGTGTCGAGTCACTAATGGTCATCTACGGTTATTAGTCTCATCACAAGCGGTGTTACATCGGTGGGTCTAATAATTCACGGTCCGGTCTTGTACAATCTCATTGCACAGATGCCCCCACTCGCATGTCAACCACATGAACGAGTCGATCACCTCGTTTGTATCTAATACAAAGCGGGCGCATCTACATGTGTATCCGGATTAGGTCTCCAACCCTATCCATATATCAGACCGTTCGAGTCATTAACTCGAACGTGATCCTCCCTGTGTGTCCACTACACACCGCTCAAGTTCTAGTTCTCTCATAAATTCAAAGACCACGGAGCTTAGTTTATTGGAAAAGTTTATAAATATTATGAGACACAAAGTGATGAAATGAATAACTCTTATTAATTTCAAACAATATATTACAAACACGAGATTAGGACAAAAATCCCAACAAACTCCCACTTGGACTAAGCTAGTGAGAAAATACTAGTCCTGGAATTCAGTGTCCATGTACTCTCCACCTCGATCCGATCGAAGTGTTTTAAGCGATTTACCTAAGAGGTTCTCAACCTCAGTCTTGTACTCCTTGAACTTTTCAAGAGTTTTAGACTTCCTGTGCATTAGGTAAATATACCCATATCCGGAGTAATCGCTATGAAAGACACGAAATACTCATAACCGCCCTCTCGAGCTTTAACATTCATCGGACCACGAGAGGTCAGAATGTATTAACTCAAGAGGCTCTTTGGCTCTATATCCTTTTCCACTAAAAGGACGTTTGGTCATTTTTCCTTCAAGGCATGACTCACACACCGACAAATAGTTTTCTTCCAACTCGTTTAGAAGTCCACTCTTCACTAGTTTCTCAATCCTATTGAGATTAATGTGGCTTCTTACTGTAGATGCCAAAGATGGGCATTTTCTTTTGGAGAAACTTTTGCTTTCTTAGTTCGTGTTTCTGCAGTTTTAAACAATTCAGTATTCAAAACACTTTTGACCGAATTAGGTTTCAAAACATACAGATTATGTTCGAGTGAAGCTTGAACAAATAACATTCCTTTGAAAGAAATAAACGCTTTATTTAATTCAAAAGAAACCAAATACAATGTTCAATTAAGCGAGAAATGGAAACAAGGTTTCTAGTAAACCTCTGAAACTATGTACAAATTGTCCAACAATAAGTACTTCCCGCCAAAGTGTAGCTTCACTGCGCCGATCATTGCAATTTTAGAGAGACAAGCTCCCTGATCCAACCCGTAGAGTCACCTCACCCTCTCGCAGCGGCTGCCAGGAATCAATCCTGAAAAGAAGAACAAACGTGGTTAGTGGCGCCCGAATCCAATATCCAGGCAGAGTCACTACTCTCCACTAAACATGTTTCAGTCACAAGTAAATCACATTTACCTTGATTCTTCCTCTCGGCCGAGAATTTGAGATAGTTCCTCTTCCAAATGTCCGCCCCCATTGCAGGTGGAAACACTTTCCTTTCTCTCGCAACGTCCCTGACCTTCTTGCCCTTCCGGGCGGCAAATTTCGGTCGCTTTACCCCTCTTCATCCTCTTCTTCCCTTTCGGACGTGAAGGAGCAACAGGTTTCGTCCCTGCAGGTCGAACCCCGTGATAAGACTCAGAGGCAACATTTGCCTTAGATTCCTTGACCTGCTCAAGGATTGGAAATTCAGTAGCTCATTGAGGAGGGTAGTCGTGTGTGTAGCTAATTTTGTTCATAACAACATTGCTACTGGCCCAAAGAAACACTTCGGACGAGTCTCCAAAATAAAATCGACTGGCTCGACTCATCGATCGAAGCCACGCTCATCTCGGCCGATTAAAGTGGGTCATCATGTTTAGGACATGTTCACGGGACGACGCCTCTCTTTCATCCGTGCGTTGAAGACGTATTTGAGCGAGTCATGCCGGACACAGAAAGGATCGTTGTCCAAACATTTCTGCAAGGACTCCATGATCTCCTTGGCGGAAACCATCAACTCATGCTTCTTTGCCAAGACATCAGACATGCTGGCAATTATGTAGACCTTGACCTTTTCATTGGCCTTGATCCACCGATCGTATGCATCGTGAACACTTCGCGACGCGGTCGAGCCCGACATCTGAGGACACTCCTTAGACAGCACGAACTTTATGTCGTCAGTTACCAAAATTGTGTTAATGTTGTTTTTCCAACTCTGGTAATTATCTCCCACTAACTTATCGGATGCGAGTAAAGCTATTATAGCGCTAGACATTTTTAGCTGAAAAATAAGAAGAACTTTGTATTAGTCTCCCAAAAAACTTTTTGAAATCCAATCATGTTTTAGCAAAATTGTTTCATGGTCCCTAAGTCATTCAAAATTTTGCAATGATACCCTAAAGGTTTAGAATGACCGCCACCGAAGGGTGAATAGAACACTCCTCCTCTAGGACGAGACTTTCTCGATCAGACCCTAATCCCAGAATAACTCTTATTCCATTAGGCGTCCAATTACCATTGTTCGGTCGAATTCATTAACACTTAACGAATTCTGTGAGTGTCACCCTCAATCTTTAAGTTTCCAAGCATCCGTCCAAACAATAGCCACCGAAGGGTGAACCAAGAAGGAAAACCAATCAGGAAACTTTATCCCTTTCGGGAATTCACGGTGTTCCGACTCCCATGATCAAGCCCTCCGAAGGGATTATCTGGTCCAGGCCGAACTAGCAGGCAGATCATAGGCGTCTCACGGTGTGAATCGAAAGAAGAGACCGTGGGTCTCGTTTTCACAAGTCCCGCTCCCACTCACTATAAGTACTCTCTCCATCCACGATGATATTGACCTATACAAATGCCACCCGAAGGGGGACGCTCCCATTTGCGCCACGAGGCCGAGTATAGATCTCACGGTGCGGACTTTAAGGAGATTTGTGGTTGAAAATTCAAATGTATCTCATACACTATATTTCCTCCCACTCAACACTTTAATTTTAATAGGGATTGACCTAGATAAACCGGCTAAAATTTACCTAAGTCTACCAATATAACTCTTATATGGTATTAACCTAAGTTTATAATCACATTATTAACTTAGGTCTATGTGAGTAAATTAACTCTTAATTAACGGCACTCACGATAATATAACCTAAGAATCTCCGAACTGAATTCACTCCTGTGTCGATTTCCGGTGTAGGGTGTTCATGGCGTCAACTTAAATACTCCAAATTAGACAAAACCTTCCTTAGACAGAGTTACTTATCAGTCTCCATTCAAAAGTTATATTTGATTTCCTAATTTCTAATCTTATTAGAAAATAGAAAACCTAAGTCTAATTATTCAAGTTCTAAACTCTTTAAAATTAATAATTAACTTAGGTTGCATGCATTTCTATGTTATAGTGCTTGATCATCCATCACATGAATAATACTATACTATAACATACATTCATCACATGAATTAAATGCATGAGCATGCTTTTAATTTAAAAATATAACACTTATATTTAAATAAATTAAAACATGCATACATTATATTATAACTCTTATAATATAATCCTATCATGCTTACTATATATTATAACTCTTATAATATAAAAATGATGCATGAAATGTTTAACCTAAGTTGGGATTTTAAATCTATATGACATACAATATGCACATAGAATTTAATTAAAAATATACATCTCATGCATAAAATAATTAAACAGCAAAAATGGACCGATTTTTGGCACCTAGGGGCAATTATTTAATTAAATAACATTAATATAACATTTATATTAATATTATTTAATAAAATAATTAAAAAAATAAATAAAATATATTTTAGAAATAATAAAATAATTAAAATAACAAAAAACTGCCCACAAAGTGAAATTCACGCCCACGTCCTCGCGAAACTGTCGCGAACTGCTCCTTAACTCGTGCAGCGTTGCAACGCTGTCGCTTGTAGCGTCGATCCGCGTTCTCAACGCCAGCGGCGTTGCAACGCGACGCCCAGCGTTGCAACGCTGATCTGCTGCAGGGCCTCCGTCCGCAAGGACAGCGTTGAGACGCCGTGAGGCAGCGTCTCAACGCCATCGAAAGAACAGAACTCTTTGCTGTTCTTCCACCGATTTCTGCCTGTTTCCACTCCGATTTCTTCACAGCAATTCTTGCCACGAACGACCTGGACTTACAGACTCGATTTACAACAAAATGCCCAAAAAAATGGGCCCTTACATTGATCTCATCAACATAAAGTGTAAATCCAAACTAGTGCCAAAAACCGAAAACATCCATTATGCAAACCAAACATTTATCTCATGAAATTAGGCAATTTACCCACCTAATTTTAACAAAAACAACGCATAAATGAAGAACCATCGAACCTGGCTCTGATACCAATTGAAGGGAATGAAAATCCCCGCGCAGCGGAAGACGATCGAATCGTCGTGGTATCATTGTGCAACTCGGATTTGTTAAAACCGATCTAACACTTAGACCTAGGCTAAACATGTTGAAAATGAAGAAATTTACAGCAAGAAAGAATTTACTTACTTGTTGTAGACAACCTTCAAGAATTTCTTCCTTGGATCACGAACTCTTCGTGCTTCTCAACGATCGCTTCTCTCGAACAAAACGAACACCACCAACGACCTTCTCGGTTGTTCTTCCTTAGGAAGAAGGAAAGTGGTCGGACTTTAGTTTTGGAAAGGGAGGAGAATTGAGAGAAAGGGTTTAGAGAATTCTTCTTCTCTTCTTTGATGAAAATAAAAAAAATGAGAGAATAATCTACATTCCTTCTTGCAAGAAGGGTTTATATAGTGGAATTGATGGAGTTAAAATATCCACATAATTACCACTTTACCACAACCATAGGTTATGCAAATCTCATTTGCATAACCACATAATATAAGATATCTCATATCTCATATTGCAAATCTCATTTGCAATAATTGTGGATTAATTAAATTGAATCACATCCAATTTAATTTCTCTCAATTAATTTCTCCAATTAGCCCTAATTCATCAATTAGGCTAACCTATAGTTTATTATGAATCTCATTCACATTAAACTATATATTATATCATTCATATCTCATATAAATGACATAAATGCCCTTAAAGTGAAATTGAACACTTCAATTTCATACCAAAAGATTAACCCTTCTTTTAACTCAGATTGAGCCAACCGAGGGACCTAATGGACCTATAGTGACGGGCTCCAATGATCCGAGATTAACCTGTCAAACTCTTTGACCCGGTTAATCAACATTCATTAGCTACGGTAACACTCTACTATAACCCGTAGCTGCACTCCCGTCAGTGCAGAATATTACGTGTCCACTGATATAACCAATGCCCATGAGTCAACCCTTCACAGGTTGTTCGTAGACATGGCTGGATCAAATTACCGTTTTACCCCTATGTCTACCCCTTGTTCCTTAAGTCCCCACTGCTCCTCTAATGAACAACATATTGTGATGGTCCAACCATACACAACACCCTTCTCGGGCCAGTGAGAAGGTGGGCGCCCGTTGTCCAAGCCACGAGAGAAAGACTTAAGGGAACAACCCTCTAGTTTCCCTAAAGCGGGAGCGAGTGAATTCCATCTCGCGTAGTTAAGTTCCCTCCCTACTTGGTTTTGTCCTTGAGAAGATAGGCATATTGGGCGATTAATCGTGACCACCCTCACCCGTACTAGTCAAGGGACGGACCCCGCAGACATGCGAGTCCGTAACAAGCTCGAGATTCGTGTCGAGTCACTAATGGTCATCTATGAAGTTATTAGTCCATCACAAACCAGCGGTGTTACATCGATGAGGTCTAATAATTCACGCATCCGGTCTAGTACAATCTCATTGCACAGATGCCCCCACTCGCATGTCAACCACATGAACGAGTCGATCACCTCGTTTGTATCTAATACAAAGTGGGCGCATCCACAAGTGTATCCGAGATTAGGTCTCCAACCCTATCCATATATCGTAGACCGTTCGGGTCATTAACTCGAACGTGATCCTCCCCGTGTGTCCACTACACACCGCTTCAAGTTCTAGTTCTCTCATTAATTCAAAGACCTAGAGCTTAGTTTATTGGAAAAGTTTATAAATATTATGAGACACAAAAGTGATGAAATGAATAACTCTTATTAATTTCAAACAATATATTACAAACACGAGATTAGGACAAAAATCCCAACAAGCTCAAGGTCTCTTTTGATTACATTTTTAATCTTTTTCTTTTTTTCCTCTTGGATTACATGTATGGCTATTTATAGCCTTTAAAATTAAACCCTAGAGTAACCTATGGCAATCTAAGGGTTATAACTCCCAATTACATGAATACCTTAACACCCACTAACTCAAAAGTAACCGAAAAACTCATAAATATAATGTTTACAACTGAAATTACATCAATATAGCCATAAAAACGAGATTGAAGTCTCTTTGTTGACTTTGTAACTCTTTGTAACCATCTAAGAGTAAATGAAGCTCCTCTTGAATTATCTTGAAGCCCTTGTTCCATAAATGAAGCTTGATTGTTCTTTAATAAATGATAAGTTGCACTTGAGTTCATTAAATGCAACTTATGTTAAACTTCCATGAACTCGACTTCATTTAATGTGACTTCATGAGATGCCTTGGTTCATATCAGGGTTCACCTGTCTAAGGATCAGTGTCCTAAGACTTCTCAAGAGGTTGAGGATATGAGAGGATCTCCTATGCTTCGGCTGTAGGGAGCCTGATGTATGCCATGCTGTGTACTAGGCCCGACATCTGTTATGCAGTAGGGATAATTAGTAGGTATCAATCCAATCCAGGATTAGATCACTGGACAACCGTAAAGGCAATCCTCAAGTATCTTAGGAGAACGAGGAACTACAACTTAGTGTATGACGGTGGGGATTTGATCCTTACGGGATACACAGATTCTGACTTTCAGACCGATAAGGATTCTAGGAAATCCACTTCGGGGTCAACCTTTATTCTGAATGGAGGAGCTGTAATATGGCGAAGCATCAAGCAAGGATGCATCGCTGATTCCACTATGGAAGCGGAATACGTTGGGCTTGTGAAGCTGCAAAGGAAGCTGTTTGGCTAAGGAAGTTCATGACGGATTTGGAAGTTGTTCCAAATATGAACTTGCCGATGACTCTATTTTATGACAACAGTGGTGCAGTAGCCAACTCAAGGGAGCCTCGGAGCCATAAGAGGGGCAAACACATTGAGCGGAAGTATCACCTGATACGGGAGATTGTGCATCGCGGCGACGTGACAGTCACGCAAATAGCGTCGCAGCACAACGTAGCTGATCCATTTACAAAGCCCCTTACGGCTAAGGTGTTTGAGGGTCACCTAGAGAGTCTAGGTTTTCGAGTACTTCCAGACTAGGGCAAGTGGGAGATATGTAAAAGTGTATTCAATGCCCTAGTTTATTGTATTACTTCATTGTAATTTATGTACATTTCAGAAATGTATTTGCTCCACTAGCTTAGTCCAAGTGGGAGTTTGTTGGGATTTTTGTCCTAATCTCGTTCAGTTTGTAAATTACTATTTGAAATTAATAAAGAGTTATTCATTTCTTCATTTTGTATGTCGCATTTTATACAAACTTTGACCAATAAACTAAGCTCCAAAGTCATTGAATATGTGAGAGAACTAGAACTTGAACGGTGTGTAGTGGACACACAGGGAGGATCACGTTCGAGTAAATGACCCGAACGGTCTACAGTATATGGATGGGGTTGGAGACCTAATCCTAGATACGCTGTGGATGCGACCCATTTTGTATTAAGATACAAACGAGGTGATCTTACTCATTCATGTGGTTGACATGCGAGTGGGGGCATCCTGTGCCATGAGATTGTACAAGACTGGACCGTGAATTATTAAACCTACTGATGTAACACCGTTGTCAGTAATGACTGATAACTTCGTAGATGGCCATAGTGACTCGACCTGAATCCTGAGCGTGTTACGGACTTCTGTCTGCGGGGGTCTTTCCTTTGACTAGTACGGGTAAGGGTGGTCACAGTTACTCGCCCAATATGCCTATCTTCTCAGGGATAGGACCAAGTAGGGAGCTGGGAACTTAACTACGCGAGATGAAATTCACTTGTTCTCGCCTTTAGGGAAACTAGAGGGGTTGTTCCCTTAAGTCTTCGCTCTCGTGGCTTGACAAACGGCGCCCACTCTCTCACCGGCACAAGAGAGTTGTTGTGTATGGTCGTACTCATTACAACGTTGTTGTTCATTAGAGGAGCAGTGGGGGGACTTAAGGAGCAAGAAGTAGACACAGGGGTAAACGGTAATTTGACCTGTATGTCTCACGAACAACCTTTGAAGGGTCGACTCATGGGCATTGGTTATATCGATGGACACGTAATATCTTGCACCGACGGAGAGTGCAACTACGGGCTTTAGTGGAGTGTTACCGTAGCTAATGAATGTTGATCAACCGGTCAAAGAGTTTGATAGGTTAATCTCGATCATTGAGCTCGCCACCAGAGTCCATAAGGTCCCCTGGGTTGGCTCAAATTGGGTTAAAAGAAGGGTTCAATGTTTTGGTGTGAATTGAAGTGTTCAAGTTCACTAAATGGTATTTATGTCATTTATATGAGATATGAATGATATAATATATAGTTTAATGTGAATGAGATTCATAATAAACTATAGATTAGGTTAATTGTTGAATTATGGATAATTTGGAGAAATTAGGTTGAGAGATATTAAATTGGATGTGATTCAATTTATAAATTCACAATATTGCAAATGTGATTTATAATATGAGATATGAGATATCTTATAATATATGGTTATGCAAATATGATTTGCATAACCTATAGTTGTGGTAAAATGGTAAATAGGTGGAGATTTCAAGTCCACCTATCTTCATTATTTAAACCCCGTTGCAAGAAGGGGAAGTCAAGCATTCTCTCATTTTGTGAAGCTCCCCAGATCTTGCAGCTTTGGTGGTATTTTGCTAGTTATGAGTGCACTGCAATTCTCAGTTAGTGCCACGGTTTTGAATTCCCCCAACTCGCGTTTCTTGGTTAAGATATCCTTCAGGAATTTAACATAGTTAGGCATCTGCTCGAGCGCCTCCACCAATGGAATATTGATGTGGAGTTGCTTGAGTATGTCTAAAAACTTTTTAAATTGTGCATCCTGAGTCTTTTTCTTTAACCTTTGGGGAAATGAGGGTGGTGGTATGTATTCCTGAGTTGTGGATGTAGTCTATGTTGTTGTCCCGTTTCTATTTCCTTTTTTTTTGTTTAGCGATCTTTCCTTCTGTCGCTTCACCTGCATTTTTAGTGTTTATTTCCTACTTTGTCTTTTCTGTGTCATCCTGTCCTTTCTCCTTGTCTTCCTTAATTTTCCTTGAACCTTCTTGTTCCTTAGTCATCTCTGGACCTTCGTAATTTATTCCGCTTCTCGAGGTTATTGCGTTGCAATGTTCCTTTCCTTCTCGTTGTGGATTCTCTGTGGTACTAGGCAACTTCCCTCGTGGTCGATTTTTCATTTCATTTGCTAGTTGTCCGATTTATATTTGTAAATTACGTAGTGATGTTGCTTGGCTTTGGATGATTGCATCATTTTTCGCCATGAATTCTTTCTTAGGTTTCCAATGTTGAACCTTGCCCTCCTGATTGTTGCTGCATTGGGGTTGCATTTTTCTGCGATAATGCTGTTGCTGATTGTTGAACCCTAGTGGCACTCATTGTTTTGGATATTGATTTTGAGTGGAATTTCTTGCTCCTTGTCCACGATGTTGTTACCATCCTGGGTTGTACGTGTTGGAGTACATGTTCGGTCTGTTTTGCCCTACATAATACACAGAAGCAGGGTTGTAAGGACAATTGTGAAAGAGATGATTATCATTACAATAAATGCAAGATGGACTAGGGTTAAGAGTGTGATTTTATTGCAGCAATTGGTGCTTGATTTCATAATGCCATATTCTTCAGTGTATTGTTCATAGCAGAGATCTGTGCACTCAATGCAACTATGACATCCACTTCATGTACTCCTGCAATACTCCTAGTGTTGTGTGATTCATCTTCGCCTCATTGGCTATTGTTCGAAACCATAGAATTCAGAATTTCGTTGGCTTCATTCACTATTTTTTTCAGCAATGATCCATTGGTCGGGGCATTCACTAGTGTCTTTGATGCATGCATCAACCCATTGTAGAAGTGTTCGATAAGGAGACAAGCTCGCAATCCATGGTATGGGCATTTACGAATCAATTTCTTGAAACGCTCCTAAGCCGTATCAACTCCTTCGTTCATCCCTTGCTTGAATGTGATTATTTCTCCCCTGATCTGCGCATTTTTCGTCGACGGGAAGTATTTATGAGGAAATTTTCTGCTAGTTCGTCCCACGTTCTGATAGAATCTGGAGTGAAATAATCTAACCATGCCTCAGCATTTTCCTGCAAAGAAAAGGGAAATAATTTTAGGCGTAACGTTTCATTGGACACCCCATTCAGTTTGAATGGATTGCATATTCGCAAAAACATCTCGATATGTTTGTGGGGGTCTTCATTGGGTAGCCCTACAAATTGTCCTATGGTTTTGCAACATCAATGGTTTGAGCTCGAACCGATTCGCCTCGATGTTAGGTTCTGCAATTTCTGTATTTAAATTTTGGAAGGTGGTGGCTGCATAATCTCTAATCGCTCTATCTCTTTCTTCTGTCATGAAGATGGAATTTTGTGGATGTATGTTATTTGAATTGTGTTGTCCTCCTCCATTTGCTAGAATTGTGTGAGGATCCATGATGATTGGTTCTGTGCGTGCTTCCTACAAAATAATTTTATGTTGTTCAATATTCTTTTACAGAGCCTTCTTCTTCCTCTTCTACTGTCTGCGGAGTTTGTGGAAGGTTCTTTCAATCTCTGGGTCTAACTCCAAGAAGGAAAACTCTCTTGGCATACACCAGACTCAACTTGCAATTGTACCTGCAAAATCAAGTCCAGGCTCCAGAGATCTGGGATTTTGCAACTGCGAATGCAACTGCAATCCATTCTGCAATCTTATCAGCAATTATTGTAATTAGATTAACTTGTCGAAATGTCGTTCCCCGGCAACGACGCCAAAAACTTAATCGATCGCTACACGCAAGTGCACATGATCGAAGTAATAACACTAGAATACTCTAGGATATCGTACCCACTGGGAATGGTTTCACAAGCTTAATCGAAATAACAACAATTGTAATGAAAGATGCAAGAGAGGTAACCAGGGTTGTAAAATTGTTGAGGAGAGGGTGTTCTAAATTACTAAAGACAAAGAAAACGAAATCAATGACAAAGGGAAGGGAATTCAAGTTGCTTTGCCCCTTCAGAGAAAATGCAACTGCAATTGTGCCAACAATCTTAAACCTTAAGTAAATCGGCTTCTTCTCCTATTCGGTTTTGCTCCCAAAACCTTTAGGAGTCTAAGTAATTAAACTCATATGTCTATGGCTAATGAGCTTAAATAGTTCCCGCACACAACCCTCTTGGTCTCAGGTCTCGCCCTATGTCTAGGGTCGAAGTTTCGAAGCTTATGTCTACGTCCTTTCCTTCGTTGATTTATGCGATCCTATTTTCCTTGACCCTTTCAGTATCAAGTTTCAGCTTGTTGAACAAGTCCTAGTGATCGGGTAGGGTTGCCCAAATTATATTTAATAAAATCAAACTTAGGGTTAGGTGCCGACACAATTACCTTGCTACTTTAAGCTTGGCATCTCTCTTCTATGGTATTCACAACTTGAATCCCTAAAGAGAGATTTAACCCATAATAAAAACTAAGGAAAACATAAGATTTACGTGCTGAATTTTAGAAACTTTGAAAACGGTAAACAGTAAACTCCAAGATAGCTAACTTATTTGAAAATCAAACTAGGGAAAGTTAAAAAAGTCTTCTTTCTTTTATTCAGTTAACGAAACAGTTCCAATGCGCTACTTTGATGATGACTACAAATACTAAAACAAAATGAAAACACAGTATTTTAACTTCAAATAACAATAAGTAAAATAAAAAAAAACTTAAAAACTCTCTTGTTAGTCGATTACAAAATCCAAACTCAAGTTTTGAATCTTCACCTCTAATATCGTGTAAAAGAGGGACCAACCGAGAAATTATTACAAACTGAACAAAGAAGAACTTGTTGTAAAACAAATCTTAAAAACGAAATGGAAATCTAAAAACTTAAGAGTGTAGTTGCGGGGAGGGAGAAAAACGGGGGCCTTCTTTAAAACCCATCGAGACTCCTTATAAATACACATTCATGAGCTAGGAATTTCTTCCAAATCATCCCTTAATTCATGGGAAATTATTTGGATGTGATTCCCAACTAGATCTTTCCAAAAATTGATCAAGATTCCCCTTGAATTCTGAAATCCCGAGATTTGCAGCGTGTGTCTGGAAAATCTAAAGGGGAGTTCCTCGTTCGACATCTGTTGGTTCTTGTCGAAGTGTCCATTTCGTTGTGATGGAGTTTGGAGTAGCTGAAGGAGTTGGTTCCATGGATTGAATGTTTTCGAGAAGAAGAGGGAACTGCCAAGGGAAATTTTCAAATGAATAGCCCAAATAAAGGAATTTGTCTAATATCCTTAGGGAAATGTTGACTTTCCTTAATTGCCCCTTTCTTCCTTTGTTACTTTGTGCGTGGGTCTTCTCCTTTTGAAGAATTCTATTGCATTTTAACCTGCAAAATCACTTTTCTTTTCTTGTGATTCTAACCTTGCAAAATGTTATTGCATTTTTGCTTGCAATTTATTCTTTCTTCTTCCTGCAATTCTAAGTGCAAATGTAATTGCACTTTGCTTTTCATTCTTCTCCTTCATTACTGCACTCAAAGTAAAAGTTCACCTACTTAACCCTTTTTTTTTAATTGGGTTCTTTCAGAGAAAACCAAACCTTTTCTCTCCTCGCAATACCCTTCCAGTATGGTTTTATCCCATGGCCATTCACCTTAAAGGTATTTCCCTTTTCGACTTTTAGATCCACAACACCGTTTTGGTACAACTTTTCAATAATGAAAGGTCCCGACCATCTAGATTTCAGTTTTCCTGGGAATAACCTCAACCTTGAGTTGAACAACAACACTTTCTGACCAACCTACAAATTTTTCTCTCTAATTTTCTAATCGTGCCATCTTTTCTTCTTCTCTTTGTATATCTTTGCATTTTGATATGAAGATAGTCGTAACTCTTCGAGCTCATTCAATTTGAGTTTCCGCTTTACTCCTGCCATACCCAAGTCTAGGTTCAACCTTTTGATTGCCCAATATGCTTTGTGCTCAAGTTCTAGTGGTAGATGACATGCCTTTCCGAATAGTAACATGTATGCGGGCATTCCCAATGGTGTCTTAAATGTGGTTCGATGTGCCCATAGTGCTTCATCCAAACGCAAGGACCAGTCCTTTCTGGAAGGATCTATTTTCTTCTCCAATATAGTCTTTATTTCCCTGTTAGACAACTCTGCCTGTCCATTTGTTTGTGGATGATAGGTTGTCGCAATTCGGTGCTTGACATTATACTTGGCTAATAGATTAGTCATTGCCTTGTTCACAACGTGTGTTCCTTCATCGCTTATCAGCACTCTCGGGGTCCCGTATCTAGTGAATATATTTTTCAACAAAATTTCCTTCACCACTTTTGCATCATTTGCGGAGGTTGCTACAACTTCTATCCACTTAGACACATAGTCAACTGCCAGCAAAATGTAAACATTTCCAAATGAAGGTGAGAATGGCCCCATGAAGTCAATTCCCCATACGTCGAAGATTTCCACTTCTAGTATGTAATTCATTGGCATCTCGTTTCTGGAAGACAGATTCCCAGTTCGTTGACAACGATCACATTGCCTCGCATATTCCTGTGCATCCTTGAATAGTGTGGCCAGTAGTATCCGCTCTTAAGTACTTTTGTTGCAGTTTTGGTACTGCAAAATGCCCTCCATATGGAGCGGTATGACAAGCGTCTAGTACATTTGGCATATCTTCCTCTGCTATGCATCTTCTCCAGATTTGATCGGGTCTAAGTCTGTACAGGTATGGCTCATCCCAATAGTAGTAGCGCATGAAAGAATCTCTTTAGCTGTTGTGGGTTTGCCTCAGGTGGGGTTAATCCACTCACCAAGTAGTTGGCTATATCTGTATACCATGGGATTGAGTTGATCCCTATTGCTAGAAAGATTTCATCTGTGAACTTGTCATGAATTTCTTCTAACTCTGTCTTCCTTGCTTCTTCCCCCAATCTGGACATATAGTCAGCTACTTGATTATCCGTTCCTTTTCCGTCCTGGATCTCTAAGTCGAATTCTTGGAGTAGTAAGATCCACCTTATAAATCTAGGCTTTGCATCTTTCTTTGACATTAAGTATTTTAGAGTTGAGTGGTCAGTATGGAAGACGACCTTTGTTCCTACCAAATAGGATCTAAATTTCTCGAAAGCAAAGACAACCGCCAAAAGTTCCTTCTCTGTAGTAGTGTAGTTGACTTATGCTTCGTTCAATGTCTTACTGGCATAGTAGATGGGATGGATGATTTTCTCTAGCCTTTGTGCCAACACTGATCCCACTGCAAAGTCGCTAGCGTCGCACATGAGTTCAAAAGGCTTTGTCCAATCTGGTTCAACCATGATATGTGCTCGTGTATGAGGCTAAGGATTTGATCCTAACAGGATACACTGACTTTAATTTTCACACTGATAAGGATTCTAGAAAATCTACATCGGGATCAGTGTTCACCCTTAATGGGAGAGCTATAGTTTGGCGAAACATCAAGCAAGGATGCATAACACACTCCACGAGAGGATGAGTATGTAGTTTCTTTTGATGCAGTTAAAGAAGTCGTTTGGCTGAGAAAATTCTTAATTGATTTGGAAGTTGTTCCAAATATAGAATTGTCTATCACCCTATATTGTGACAATAGTGGTGTTGTGGCGAATTCAAAAGATCCTCGCAACCACAAATGAGGAAAGCACATCGAGAGAAAATATCATCTCATTCGGGAGATAGTGCAACGAGGAGACGTCTTCGAAGCACAACATTGTTGATCCCTTTACGAAAACTCTCACGACTAAAGTTTTCAAGGGTCATCTAGAGAGTCTAGGTATATGAGACATGTACATAATGTAATCTAGGGCAACTGGGAGATATGTAATGGGTATAAGGATGCCCTAGTTTGTTGTATTTATTTTACCCCACTGTTTTGGATTGTATGTACCCTATTAGACTTAGAGTTTTAGTTCAAGTGGGAGTTTGTTGGGTTTTATGCCCTAAACTCATAGTTTGTAATTTTGTAATTTGTTCCAATTTTATCAATAAAGTGTTATTACATTTATTCAATAAGATGTTGTTTATATATATATATATATTAGTTTGCCTTAAGATAACCCTAAATCCAATAAATAAACACCCTAGGTTGTATTATGTGTCTTGAACTGTATGTGGAGACATACAGGGATCAAAAGTTCAAGAAACAACCTAGAAGATCTATAGTATAGGGATGAGGTTTGGTACCTTATCCTAGTGACACTATGGATACGCCCCACTTTGTATTTGATACAAACACAATGATCCAACGCGTTCATGCAGGTGACATGCGAGTGGGGGTATCCTATATGATGAGTTCACATAAGATCAAACCGCAAAATAGTGGTCGATAGATGTAACTTCGTTGAGTAATCAGGTTTCTATTTTAATAGGATGACTTAAGCAACTTGATCTTAATCCTAAGCAAGTTATGAACTCCTATATGTGAAGGATTATCCTTTGATTAGTATGAATGAGAGTGACCCGAGATGCCGACTCAATAAGCCTACCTTCTTGGGGACAAAACCGCGTGGGTAGCTGGGGACTTAACCTTACAAGATGGAATTCACTCCTTCCCAACTTAGGGTAAGTAGATGAGTGTTTCCTTAAGTGGTGCCTCCAAGACTTGAACGAATGACCTTACTCTCTCATTAGCCCGAGAGGGATTTCTGTTTAATGGTTGGACCATAAACAAGTTGTTCATTAGAGGAGCATGGGTACTTAAGGTCATGGATGTAACCCAGGGGTAAAACGGTAATTTGACCTAGTTGGCGTTATGAACACTTGTGAAGGATTAACTTGTTGTTATTGGTCTTTAACCGTGGACACAGAAAAATATATGTAGTGAGAAGAGTGTAGCTACGGATCTTTAGTGGAGTGTACCCACAGTTAACAAATGTTGATCAATGTGGTTAATGAGATTGACCAATTAATCTTGTATCATTGGAGTTTCGTATCTGTAGGTCCATTAGGTCACCTTCCTAGCTCATAAAGGGTGTTGAGGTTATTTGATCTTGATTGGAATTTGAAATGTTCAAATTCACTTACGGAATCATTATGATGTATAATGAAACATTATAATGTAAAGTTTATGTTTGTCCCTTCGGGGACATCCGATCTAAAGTTTATGTTTTGATTAAAATTTTATAATATGAATTAATTTTGGATGAGATTCAAAATTAATTTATGAGAGAATTAAATATTTGAAAGAGTTGAAATATTATTTTAATGTGAATTGTATTCATCTTAAAGCTGTTAAATTTAATGCACATTAGATGTACATTGAAACTATAGATTATGAGAGAATTATAATTGGATATGATTCAATAATAAGGTTTAAATTAAATATATGATATTTAATTTAGTAATTAATTAATTAATTATTTAATTTAGTTAAATTCAACTAAATTAATTGAATTAAAACTATAGGTTATGTGAGAGATACAATTTGAATATGATTTAAATGAATAATTAATTCAATTACATTTAATTAGTTAATTATGATTAATTACATTAATTTTAATTAAATTAAATTAATTTTTTATTTAAATAAATCTAATAACTTCCAGCAGTTTCTGGAAGTTATTGATTCGTGGGATGATCCCACGATACCCCCTCTCTCGTAACCTTTATCGATAAAATGGCAGTGAGGAAGACAAAGAAGGTTGATCGATATTTTTTATGGTTTCTGCTTCCTCGTACCTTACTCCCATAAATTTATTCTCTCTACATTCCCTCCCTTCCTAATGAAGATACGATCCCACCATCATGATCTCAAAAATCTCAGAGATTTATGAATGAAGTTCTATTGGTGTTGTCTTGTTCTTGGTCCCAATTGGCATTGGCAGAACTTGCTGGAAGTTCGTAACCTTGTGTGATTTTGCAGAAAGGGAGATTTGGTTCTACAAAAGTAAGTATTTAATACTTAAATTTATACCTTGAATTTCTTAATTATAGAATTTTATTCTACTGTACTTATCTAATTTTCCAATGTACTGGTATTTTGGAAACCAAATTAAAATACGATTCGATTCCCAATTGGCTTCCACTATGTAAAAGTTGTAGCCACATATTTTTGTCCGGCTTGCTTTTTTTTTTATCGGTTTTAATTATTGGTTAATTAAATTTAAATTAGAGCTTTAATCTTATAATTTTTGTTTGTGGCATTTTTGTTAATTTTTGCTAAGTATGAGAAGTTGGGTTTTAAAACAAGTGAGGGAGATGATATTTTCTTTTAAAGTAAACTTTTTAGGTCAAATTCTATTTTTTTTTTAAATTCCTTACTTACACTTTCTTTTTAGAGCAAATTGGAGTTTTATTTTTTGCCTAAAAGGGGAAGGAGTTTTGGCTTTATAAACCATTGTTTTTTAAAACCCTGGGGGGGGAGGGGAATTCCAAGAAAGAAAAAAGCACAGAAAAAAACTATTCTCCACATCTCATCCACAACCATCTCACACAAAAAAAAACAGAGAAATTACAAAGTAAGTTCTTCTTACTTTCCATAGTAGTTCTTTACAAAAAAAAGGGTTTGGAATACAATAAGGACAATCACACTTAGCCGGAGGTTGCACTTGTTAGGGTTTTGGACCCAAGGATTCTCGATTTGCATTCTCGATTTACCCTTGAAAAACAGTAGTTGAGTAAGGGGGTTTTTGTTATTGTTATTATTTCTACACTGATCTATATCATTTTTTTTTTGTTGTGTGTGTTCTTATCCTACATTTTATCGAGGTATTTTTTTTTATTTTTTTTAGTGTCGTTTTTTTCATGCTACTATTTTTTTTTGCTACTAGTATTTTTTCTCTCCGTCTTTTTTTCCCTCCTTTTATTCCTAGATTTTTTTTTGCAAGAAGTAAAAAAATCGAGCCTAAAAGAAAAGAGGGTTTGAAGCTAAAAAAAATCGAAGCAACATATTGTGAAGGTAATAAAAATGAAAAACAAAAAAAAGAGAACCAATATGTTGTAAAACAAAAAAAAAAAGGGTATAAGCTTGCTAATTAATACATGATTTATAATCTTTTAATCTATATGGTTTATAAATAAAAATGCCGACGATGAAATCTAGAAATATTTGGGAGTTTGATTTTCTAGTTTTCTTGAGGTGAGAAATTGATTCTTTGGAAGTCCAAGATCGATTTCAATATGTTTTTTTTTCTTTCGTAAATTCGTTAGTATATTTATTTGCTCAATCAATTTGTTATGTTAAATGTGATATGCCTTTAATTTGCATTCTTATATTCCATTATTCGAACTTAATTTTATTTTAATCATCGCTTATGGTTTCAAATCTTATTTTGCAGACTTATTTTCAAACCTTGAACATTGCTTGTTTATTTTGAGTTTATAAAGTCTTTTAACTAAAAATGTTATCTTCAAATTTTTGTAATTTTCTTTAAAATCGTCTTTATTTCTAAAAAATTCCTACAACGGAATCTAGAAATATTTGGGAGTCCGATTTTCTAGAATTCTTGAGGTGAAGGATCATTATCTTTGGGAGTCCGAGATTTTGGTCTCAAGATAAAATGAATTTTAATAAAATTTTTTTAAAAAAACTTTATTTTATAAGAGGTTATCTTATGATTGATTTGAGAAATTGTAAAATTTTTCCATATTCTTGAGGTGATATTATTTCCAAGATCTTGGAAATAATTTTAATATAACCAAATTAATGGATTTTCATATACTTATTTTATAGGATCATGACTCCAAATATTGGAGTAATTAGTGGTAAAATAAGACATTGTTAAATTTTTTTTTTTAAATAAACTTTGTTTTCATTTTTTTTCTTTCTAATTTTTTATTTTTTTGCAATTCAAGATTAAATTTGGCCACCGTTTTAAACGAGTGTTGTGGGGTGCTAACACCTTCCCCATTCACAAACAACTCTCGAATCCAAATATGGTTTTCGCATACCATTTTTTTTCTTTCTTTTTTTTAAAAAAAGTTATTTTATTCTATTTTGGTGCTCAATCACACTATAAAAAAGATTGGTGGCGACTCTGTTTAAATATCCCTTTTTGAGGACGTTGGTCGCTCCGCGTCGCAGGTACGTGGCGACAGCTTGACGACTCTCCTAGGGACGTGAGATTCCACCTCGAGAGTTTGGCCATTTGTTTATTCTTGATTTGTTTTTTTATTTTGTTCCTTTATGTGTGCATTTGTGCATTTATTTTTTTCCTTGCAAGACTATTTTGTTTTGTTTCACACACCCACACAAGCCTCTTACCCAAGCTTTTTCCTAATAGGATTAGATTTGAGGACGAAGTAGTGTCGATCTTCGAGAAGCTCATGCTTCCGTGTAGGCACACGAAAAATCCTCACTTAATTTGGTCACATGATCATGTGTGATTGTGGGACCATTTTGTGGACCTATGTTGTCTAGGTTTTTAGACCCAACTTCACCTGTTTTGGCCTTGTTATTTATTTATTTGCTTTATTTGTTTATTTACTTTGTCTCACACACTATCACGAGCCCTCTACCCAGGCTATTCCCAATAGGACTAGAGCCGAGGATGGAGTAGTGTCGACCTTCGAGAAGTTTATACTTCTGTGCAGGCACACGAAAGATTCTCACTCAAGATGATCATGAAGCTATCAAGACAATGATCATTTTGGGGACCTGTACCTTTTAGGATCTTTAGATTTAACCTCACTTTATTTGGAGTTTTCATGTTGTTGCTTTGACTTTGATGTGTTGCATCTTCATTTAAGTCAGCCGTAAGACTTACTTTTCTTTTTTCGTAAAGTCTTAGGATGGTAGACACCCATTTGCCTGGGGCATTCGCCAAATCCACCCCTGAGGAAGACTCATGGGAAGTAGTGTTCCAACAGTTCGGGCAGTCGCAACAGTCATCAGAGGCTATTTGGCCAAAAGTTGCAGAGGTCCAACTCCCTCAGAGTTGTCATTTAGATTTCGTTCTTAACAATGTGGAAGAGTTAAAATGTCTGTGGGAAGATCTGAGCATAGAAAACAGAGCCAGTTTTAGTGCAGTATATGGGAATATTATTGAGCTTATGTATGCAGACGTCAACTTGAATGCTTTGCAAGCCTTGGTTCATTTTTGGGATCTCGTGCTTAAATGCTTTGCATTTAGGATGTTTGATTTGACTCCCACGATCAAGGAGTATCAGGCTCTAATACGTGTACCAGTCAGTGCGGGAGTAAAGTCTTCATTCAGGATCGAAGGTCATCTTTACAAAGATCTTTATCCAAGTTTTTGGGTGGCATTCATGCTTCAGATATAAAGAAGCAAATGAAAGTCAAGGAAGGGAGGAATTGCATCCCTGTCGATTACTTGATCAGCCTCACACGTATGTGCTTGCCGGGAGAAAAAGGTTTGTCTCTCTTAGCCATGTGTATCTATGACATGGTTATTTTTCCAAGAATTAGAGGTTACGTGGAAGAGCAAGTCGTTAAACTCTTCATTGGAATTGAGCGCGAAGTAAACCCCATAATTCCAATTCTTACAGAAACCCTAAGATCTTTGAGCTATTGTAAATTGCAAGGCAAAGAGAAGTTTTTTAGTTGCGCACCCATGCTCTTTATTTGGATTTCTAGTCATCTGAAGTATCCGAGCAAGTTCAAGTATGCTCCTATCAGATTTCGCAATCCCTGGAATATTGCAAGAAACACGGTGAGAGATTTCATTGTTGCACATTGGGATCCAAGCTTTCCCTCTATCGAAGCATGGAAGCTTTTTCTGAGCCACATGACATTGGATGAAGTAGTATGGAGGGCGACGTGGCTACCTTTGGGCCCCATAACATATTGATGTGGGTAATTGCCATTCGTACCACTATTAGGACCGTGGGGAGGTATTGCTTACTCACCTCTGTTGGTACTACGACAAGTATGGCTGAAGCAATTTGCACCAGTTATCCAAGGCTTGGAGGATTGGGAGTTCTTGCATGATTCCAACGTTGCTAGCACCATGAGCAATCAGGCGATCAATATTTGGAAAGCTATAAGGAAATTGAAAAATATCCAACATTGTGAAGGATCCATGCCACAATATGAAGTCTGGAGGGATCAGAATTGGGGCAAAAGTTGATATTTCACCAATGCCAATTGATTTAGAGGAAGCCTTGAAGATAGACCATGCTGATTTGGAAAAAGAATTGAAGCTCTCAAAAGAAAGGAACTCCATCCTCATAAAAGAAAATGAAGAATTGAGGGTTGAAGTTAAATTATGGATTGGGCAATCTACAAGTGCTAAGAGACAGCTAGAAGAAGTTCAACAACGTTTACAAAGGCAGCTTGAATTGGAGAGGGAAAATGGTTCTCTAAACGCAGAAGTTGTCCAACTACGAAAGAAAAATAGGAGCTTGTGGAGAGAAATAGAAGTCCTGCAGAGTGAGGCAGAGGCTCAAAAATTGCACATCAAAGACCTGAAGCAAGAGGTACAAAAGCTCAACAATGTCATGAAAGACTTCCAAGATATACTCAATGAACAAGCTACAAAGTCACAAGAGACAATTGTGTCTTTGGAAAAAGAAAAGGAAGTTTTGCAAAAGCTGACAGATGAGTATAAAAGTCAATTCGTCGATACAGAATGGAGAAACACACTACTTCAAGATACTATTGCAAGTTTGGAGCACCAGTTGGTAGTATCGAAATGCGAACGAAGTAGTGATGGAAGATCATGCACGATTAAAAGAAGAGCATCAAGTGATGAATACAGACTTTACAATTTGGAGAGACGAGTATGGAAATCTGAGACGTCGTTATGACTACATAAAAGGACAATTTGAACAAGGAGCTGAGAAGTTGAGATTGATGGCTAGAAAGGTCGACCGATTAGCTGAAAGAGCCAGTATTCTTCGACAAGGCATCGTTCCCACACAGCTGGGCGGTGAAGATTTGATTAGATTCATAGGGGTGATAGGACGAGACCTCGGGCATTTTGGGTGTTACCATTAGGTCTTGTTTTGGATTGTTTGTTTTTTTTAAAAGACTCTTGTAATGTTGGATTTTGACCTTTGAATGAATCCTCGTTTTTTTTTCTAGCTTGCATTCATTCATTTCATGTTAGCACTAACAAAGATCTAACTTCACTAGTAATATTCTCTTTTTAACTAATCAAACCATTACTCTCTCTTTTATAATAAAAGGTTCAAAGTTTACAAAATAGCTCGAAGTTCACCTCTTTATCATTCATATTGGACGAGAAGGAAAGCCAAATTCATGGATGATCAAGTGAATGACTAGGTACAAGCAGTTCGCCTAGAGATGGAAGAATTGAAAGAACAAGTAACAAAGATCTTGGAGCTTCTTACCGCAAGAAAAGAAAAGTCTGTAGAAGGGACATCATTGCAAGCTGAGATAGGTCAAAACCAGGGGCTGGATGACACTATTTTTTACCCTCCAGGGTTTACGCCACCAATGGTGTCAAACCCACACATGGTCGGGGTAGCTTACCCAACCTCTTTCCCTATGCAAGATCCCGTCCGAGCCCTACCACAAGCTAGTCATGTGAGTGATCCAGTATTGGTTCCAACCGCAGAAAATAATAAGAAGGCTTCCGAAGATTTATTAGGAAAAGGAAGGTTGGAGTTCCTTGAAGAAAGACTGCGCGCGATTGAAGGTGCCGACGTCTATGGAGATATCGATGCTAGCAAACTATGTTTGATTCCAGATGTTGTTATTCCCCCAAAGTTCAAGATGCCAGAGTTTGAAAAGTATAATGGGACTACATGCCCAAAGAGCCATATGGTCATGTATTGTAGGAAAATGTCGGCCTATGCGTACGATGATAAATTATTGATTCACTGTTTTCAAGACAGCCTAACTGGCCCAACGTCTCGTTGGTAAATGCATTTGGATGGCTCCCAAGTGCAAAAGTGGAAGGATTTGCCTGACGCATTCTTAAAACAGTATAAGTACAATATTGACATGGCACCTGATCGTTTGGATCTTCAGGGAATTGAAAAGAAGGCTACCGAGACTTTTAAGGAGTATGCACAAAGGTGGAGAGAATTGGCTGCTCAGGTACAACCTCCTTTAACTGACAGAGAATTATCAGCCATGTTTATCAATACTCTGCGAGCGCCATATTATGACAGGATGATCGGAAGTGCGCCCACAAATTTTTCTGATATCATAACAATCAGAGAATGGATAGAGTATGAAGTTAAGAATGGGAGGATCGCAGACGCAACATCTGAGGAAAATCTGAGAAAGGTAATGACTCCAAAGAAGAAGGAGGGAGAGGTCCATGAGGTAAGCTCAGGACCAAGAGTTGTGACCCATATGACTTCACCAACTCAAAGACCTGCGAGTTATAACCATAGTCCTCAACTTGGAGGACAAAGTCAACCAACTAAGTCAAATCAGCGTGTTGCTAGCGACAATTGGAAACAAATGCATTTTGATCCCATTCCCATGACGTACACTGAGCTTTTGCCTCAATTACTAAAAAACCATCAAGTTGCCATTGTGCCTCAACAACCATTACAACCCCCGTATCCTAAATGGTACAATCCAAGTGCGCGGTGTGAATATCATGCAGGGACAATTGGACATTCCACAGAGAATTGTTATCCATTAAAGGCTAAGGTACAAAGTTTGGTTAAAGCATGATGGTTAAAATTCAAGAAAGCAGGGGAAGAGTATGATGTTAATCAAAATCCTCTCCCAAACCATGAAAATTCGACTGTGAATGTCATTGAAGTGTCTGAAGAATGCTATAAAGATAAAATCCAACATTTGAATACATCTATGAAGACTCTCTTTCAAATTCTCTGCGATGTCGGATATCTTTCAATAGGGTATGAATAGGGTAGCATAAATTATTTGGGCTCGCATAACGAGAAGATGTCCTTTTTCATAAAGGAATGGTCGGACATTCCATAGAAGATTGTGATGATTTTAAGCAACATGTGCAAAAACTAATGGATTCAAAGTTACTGATTGTGAGCCAAACAACTACGCAGGAGATGGATGTTGACATGATTACTCATGCGTCCTCCTCTAAGAAAACGTCAGGAGAAGTGCCATCTTCACGAAAACCATTAATCATTCACTATGAGAGTAATCTAGGTACCACTTCTCATATTCAAGTACCTAAGCCAATGATTGTAGAAGTGCCCGACCCCTTTACTTATAAGGATAGTCGGGTTGTACCTTGGAAATACGAATGTCAGTTCATCATGGATAATGGTACTTCTACACCTGACATCTTAGCAGTCGGAGGAATGACCCATAGTGGTAGATGTTACACGCCAGAATTTTTGAAAAGCATTTCAAGAGAAGAGGAAATTAGACAACGTAAGGGCAAAGTTGTGGAGATAATCGACGAAGATGGTTTAAAAGATCTAGATAAAGCTTTCGGAGAAAAAGTGACCATAACAGAAAAAAAGACGAGCCAGGAATCAGTGACAGAAGAAGAGGCACGCGAGTTTTTGAAATTGATTAAGCAAAGTGAGTATAAAGTGATAGAGCAGTTACATCGCACCCCAACTCGGATATCAATTTTGTCACCTTTTCTGTACTCTGAGCCGCACCGCAAAGTTTTGCTCGATGTTTTGAACCAAGCTCATGTAGGCCCTGACATTTCGGTAAGTGCACTTAGTGAAATTGTGGGAAACATAACTGCTACTAATTGTATTACCTTCTCAGATGATAAGATCTCGCCTGAGGGTACTGGACACATTAAGACAATACACATCTCTGTAAGGTGTAAAGATCATATGGTGGCTAGAGTTCTTGTGGACAATGGCTCATCTTTAAACATAATGCCAAAGTTGACACTGATGAAGCTCCCCATGGACAACTCCTATTTAAAGCTAAGTACCATGGTTGTTAGGGCTTTCGATGGTGCTCGAAGGGAAGTAATCGGAGACATAGAAATTTCCCTACAAATTGGGCCATCTTCTTTCAATGTAACATTTCAAGTGATGGACGTAACTCTTCGTACAGTTGTTTGCTTCGGCATCCTTGGATTCATTCGACAGGAGCTGTTCCATCTTCACTTCATCAGAGAGTGAAATTCGTTGTAGAAAATGGTCAGGTCATCGTTTTCGAGGAGGAAGATATGTTTGTAACATAGAGAGCATCGTTTCCATATGTAGAAGCAGCAGAAGAGGCTTTTGAGTGCTCGTATAGATCATTTGAGGGTTCCAACGCCACTACCTTTCCAACTGAAGGTTGGGATATAGACCGTTATTCAACCAAGACAGCTTTGATGGTTGCAAGAGTAATGCTAAAAAGCGGCTTTCAGATGCATGAAGGGTTGGGATGGAATAATCAAGGAAACCCGAAGGTGATTTACCTCCCTGAAAGCAAGGAGAGGTTTGGATTGGGGTACAAGCCAATAATTTCTGAGTGTAAGAGAGTCAGAGTAGAAAAGAGAAAGGCGAGAAGTGCACGTCTTGAGGGTCGAGAAGTCGAGCAAGGAAGAATGTATATACCGTATATATCCAAGACTTTCAAATCGGGTGAAGTGATTCATGGTGACAACCTGCTTTGTGTTCAAGCCTCTGACACTTCGATCGTTGTTGTCTCTGAAAGCGCCACCAAGTCGCGACAACTAGTTTACCCCTGCCCTCCAGGCTTTGAGTTAAACAATTAGGAGTTTAAAGAGAGGCCCAGTTTCACTAGAAAAATGCAAGAGTAATAATTTATTTGTGGCTATGCTTAAAGCCATGGATTTTGTAATAGTGGCACTTCTTTATTACTTGCTTAATGTATATGCAATCTCTATATCTCAAGAACTTGTACCTTTTTGTTGAGAAATGAAAAAGTGATTGTCGACTTTTATTTAGTTCATCCACTTGACCTCTTCCTTTCACTCCCATTTGTTTTATTATTCTTGATTGTTATTCACTTTCCGTCATCCTCTATCTATCACCAATACAACTTGGATCATTGACAGGGACGCTGAAATGAAGAAGCCAACTTTGAAGCTCCAGTTTATAGTATTGACTAAAGCGAGGAGGATGACTTTGAAGTGTCACAAGAGTTATTAAGACTGATGAAGCAAGAAGAGAGAGAAATTGTGTCTTACCAAGAGCCGCTAGAAGTAATCAATTTGGGGTCATCAGAGGAAGTAAAAGAAATACGAATCGACACTTTGGCTATGGAGCAAGATTGTTTGGATCTTGTAGCCCTTTTACGTGAGTACAACGACATATTTGCATGGTCTTACCAAGATATGCCTGGCCTGAATATAGAAATTGTAACACATCGGTTACCGCTTAAAGCCGAGTGTAAACCCATAAGGCAAAAACTGCGAAAAATGAAACCCGAAATGTTGATCAAAGTAAAGGAAGAAGTCAAAAAGCAATTTGACGCGAACTTCTTAGCAGTAGCAAAGTACCCTGAGTGGGTTGCAAATATTGTCCCAGTCCCGAAAAAGGATGGAAAGGTGAGAATGTGTGTGGATTATAGGGATCTCAATCGTGCAAGTCTCAAAGATAATTTTCCACTTCCTCACATCGACGTTTTAGTGGACAATATAGACGGATATACTACTTTTCATTTATTGATGGATTTTCAGGATATAACCAAATTAAAATGACTCCTGAATACCAAGAAAAGACGACTTTCATCACTATATGGGGGTCATTTTGCTATAAAGTCATGCCTTTTGGTTTAAAGAATGCAGGGGCGACTTATCAGAGAGCCATGGTTACTCTTTTTCATGATCTAATGCACAAAGAAATTGAGGTGTATGTTGACGACATGATCACCAAGTCCAAGCAAGGAGAAAAGCACATTGTCACTCTTCGTAAGCTTTTTGGGCGACTAAGGAAATTTCAATTAAAGTTGAATCCAACAAAGTGCATATTTGGGGTATCCTCTGGAAAATTATTGGGGTTTATTGTTAGTCAAGAAGGAATCAAGGTAGATCCCGATAAGATAAAAGCAATAACGGATCTAAAACCTCCAAAGACTCAAAAGGAGGTCATAAGTTTCTTAGGGCGGTTAAACTATATTGCACGATATCACACTTAACTCAAACTTGCAAGCCGATGCTAAGATTATTACGCAAAAGTGAAGTATGTCGTTGGAATGAGGATTGTCAAAGGGCTTTTGAGAAAATCAAAGAATACTTGCAAACCCCCCCCAGTGTTGGTCCAACTGATACCAAGACGCCCACTAATCCTTTACCTAACAGTAAAAGAAGGGTCAATGGGATGTGTGCTCGGGCAACATGATTCTTCAGGGAGGAAAGAATAGGTTATTAACTATTTGAGCAAGAAATTTACAAGTTGTGAGTCGAATTACTCTTTGTTAGAAAAAACTTGTTGCGCCCTAGCTTGGGCAGCCCAAAGATTGAGACAGTACATGTTGTATTACATGACAGGGCTTATCTCGAAGATGGATCCCATAAAGTACATCTCTTAAAAACCATCTCTGTCCGGAAGAGTAGCTAAGTGGCAGGTTTTGTTATTAGAATATGATATAGTTTATTGATGGAGATCGGATCCCCTTGAGCAGCAGAAACGAATTTGGAATCGTAATATGCAAGTTTGTTTTGCTTGAAAAGCAAAAACCCATACATTGAAAAACAGAACAAGCATGGAAATCTAATCTAATTAGGCATGGATTAATTGCATACAAACATGCTTTAGTCTTAACAATTAAACTAAAAGGGGAGAAGAAGAATACCTTTGTTGATTTCCACAGGAAACAACAACTCCTTTGCTCCAAAAGAAATCAGTAACTCAGCAACCCAGGAACTCCTGTGTATTTTCAACTTCTACAACAGGGCACTACCACTTGGATAACTCTCTATCCTCTAAGTTCTGCTTAAACCTTTTCCTTTGGTGGGAAGGAATTCCAACAAATTGGAAGAGAGTATGAGGGAATATGAGTGTGTGTGAGAGAGAGAATTGTCGCTCAGAGAAATCAGTCGATTGAATTATCTCAATTGAATCTGTCCTTCTCACCATAAGAAGAACTTCACTGGGTAACTCCCCACTCCCTATCGAGGGGGAGTTGGAGAGTAGTGGGAACGTGTCCTCCTGACACGTTCCCAATTAATATTAAATTAATTAATCAATAATTAATTAATTATATCAAATTAAATCATATTTAATTCAACTATAATATTAATTAAATGATTAAATCATATTTAATCATTTCACCCTTTAACCTATAGTTTAATGTACATCTCATGCACATTAATATTTAACCTATAGTTTTCAAATATGAATCACATTCACATTTGAATTTAATATTTGAACTCTTTCAAATATTGAATTCTCTCCTGTAATTTAATATGAATCATATTCACATTAAATTTATAATATATAGTTCCAAAACTATATATTATATCGTATCAATATACATTAAGTTTATTCCCTTATGAATTTGAACATTTCAAATTCAAATGATCTAAGAACCCTTTACGAGCTAGAAGGTGGACCTAATGGACCTACAGATCAGAAGCTCCAACGATACGAGATTGCTCGGTTAATCTCATTAACCTCCCAATCAACATTCGTTAACTGTGAGAACACTCCACTAAAGTCCCGCAGCTGCACTCTTCTCACTGCAGATATATTTCTGTGTCCATAGATATTGACCAATAACAGCAAGTCAATCTTTCACGAATGTTCTTAACACCAGATGGGTCAAATTACCGTTTTACCCCTGGTTTACATCTTGTGCCTTAAGTACCAGTGCTCCTCTAATGAACAATTTATTTGTGGTCCTACCAACAAACAGAGTCCCTCTTGGGCCAATGAGAAGGTCGGGCCCTTTGTTCAAGTCCTAGAGACACCACTTAAAGGAACATTCCTCTACTTATCCTAGTAGGTGGGAAGGAGTGAATTCCATCTTGCAAAGTTAAGTTCCCAGCCGCTCACTCGGTCTTGTCCCCAAGAAGGTAGGCATATTGAGTCGGCGAATCTGGCCACTCTCACCCATACTAGTCAAAGGACAATACCTCGCGAACAGGAGTTCGTAACCTGCTCAGGATTGAGATCAAGTTGCCTAGGTCATCATAGTGAAATAGAAACCTAACTAGTTAATGGAGTTACAGCTAGAGGTTACTATTTCGTGGTCCGGTCTTATGTAATCTCATTACATTAGATATCCCCACTCACATGTCATCTACATGAATAAGTTAGGATCACAGTGTTTGTATCAAATACAAAGTGGGTCACATTCATAGTTTTACCAGGGTAAGGTACGCAAACCTTATCCCCTAACTATAGACCTTTTAGGTTGTATCTCGAACCGAGATCCTCTTTATGTACACTACATTCAGTTACAAATTCATTTAACAGCCTTGGATGTTCAGTTTATTAGATTTAGGGTTTAAATAAAGGCAATGTCATAGACAAACAAACAATAACTCTTTATTGCAATAATAACACTTTATTACAAATAATTAGAACAAAAATACAAACTACGAGTTTAAGGGCACAAACCCCAACAAAGTCTCACTTGAACTAAAACTCTAGTGGGGTACATCATAATCTAAAACAGTGGTTACAAGAGATAGAAATACAATAAACTAGGGCATCCATATACCCCATTACATATCTCCCACTTGCCCTAGATTAGCCTATGTACACATCTCGCAAGCCTAGACTCTCCAGATGACCCTCGAACACTTTAGCCGTGAGAGTCTTTGTAAATGGATCAACAATATTGTGCTCTGAAGCGATCTTCGTGACTGTCACATCTCCTCGTTGCACTATTTCTCGTATCAGGTGATACTTCCTCTCGATGTGCTTGCCTCGCTTATGGCTGCGAGGTTCCTTCGAATTGGCTACCGCACCACTGTTGTCACTGTATAAGGTGATGGAAAATTCCATATTTGGAATGACTTCCAAATCAGTAAGGAATTTCCTTAGCAAAACAACCTCTTTAGCTGTTTCACAAGCAGCGACATACTCAGCCTCCATTGTGGAGTCAGCGATGCATCCTTGCTTGATGCTTCGCCATACTATAGCTCCCTCGTTAAGGGTGAAAACTGATCCCGATGTGGATTTCTGAGAATCCTTATCGGTCTGAAAATCAGAACCAGTGTATCCAGTAAAGATCAAATCCTTAGTCCCATACACAAGCGTATAGTCCCTCGTTCTCCTAAGACACTTGAGGATATTTTTAACTACTGTCTAGTGGTCTAACCCTGGATTGGACTGGTACCTACTGACTATTCCCACTGCATAACAAATGTCTGGCCTCGTGCACAGCATAACATACATTAAGCTACCTACTGCAGAGGCATAGGGAATGCATCTCATATCGTCAACTTCTTGAGGTGTCTTAGGAGACTGTTCCTTAGACAGGTGAACTCCATGCCTGAAGGGCAACAAGCCCCTCTTGGAATTCTGCATCGAATATCGTGACAACATTTTGTCGATATAAGACGCTTGAGACAGTGCTAGCGTTCTGTTCTTGCGATTCCTGAAGATCTGAATCCAAAGAACATATTGCGCCTCTCCCAAATCTTTCATTTGGAATTAGGTCGACAACCAATTCTTTATGTCAGTAAGGTATCCTACATCATTCTCAATGAGTAGGATATCATCCACATAAAGTACTAATAAAGCTACTTTGTCCTTGATGATCCTCTTGTAAACACAAGGCTCATCAACGTTTTGGTCAAAGCCATAACACTTGATTGCAGTATCAAATCTTATATTCCAAGATCTGGATGCTTGTGTCAACCCATAAATGGATCGATTGAGCTTGCAAACTTTTTGCTCCTGACCTTTGGTTATGAACCCTTCGAGCTGAGACATATAGATGCTTTCGTCAAGATTACCATTCAAAAAGGTTGTCTTCACGTCCATTTGCCAGATTTCATAATCATAAAATGCGATTATGGACAAGAGTATCCTTATAGACTTCAGCATAGCAACAGGGGGAAAAATTTCTTCATAATCAACTCCTTCCCTTTGGGTAAAACCCTATGCTACAAGTGTTGCGTGTTATTTTGATATTGCAATACCGCAGTGTACGAGTCAAGTTTTAGTATAGTGATTTATGAGTCCAAGTATCGTCCTCTGGAATGGGTTTCTAGATTAATTAATTACTAAGATACTAATTCTCAATTTTAGCTAAAGAAACATAACATGGATAAGTGGTGAAACAAGAATTAAAAATAAACAAACATGTGGAGACACGAATTGATAGATTTAAAGGAAATTGACCTTGCAACTCAACACTTAATTACACATGCAATGAATAAATGAGATGAATTTATAAACAAGAAGTAAATTACTCAAGAAAGTCCCTCGATCTCTCAAGAGCCTCGCACATACAATAAATCCTATAGTCTCCATATAAAATCTAAGCATGCACGACATTAAGCAACTTCTTTATGCATTTCCCTAAGATTTCTAGGTCATTCTCATGCCAGAATTCTAAGAGTTTTGACAACCTTGTTCTAATTTAAGCTTTTTCTCTCGAGTCCACATAAACCAAAGATATAAATGAAATTAACAATGAATTTCCAAAAATAAAGATTAAAACATACTTCAATACATGGCAAAGAAATCTTAATAAGCAAATCAAATCCTAACTACAACATTTACTACTCTAAATCACATGAAAACCAAGCTAAACATGTAGGAAACATCTTAAAACGCTATTACAAATTGAAAGAACGAGAAATTAATCTTATTTTTTGATGTCGGTCCTTCGTCTCCGAGCTCCCATCTTCGATCTCGAACCTCCACGGATGCCTTGGCTCCCAAAAACGCTCTTTTCTCTCTTCTTACAAAGTGTATTTCAAAATTAGGGTAGATTATCTATCAATTTCGGCTCCCTTTGCAAGAAGACTTAAGGTTGTATTTATAGGCATCATCTTCACAGCGTTGCAACACTAGGGATAGTGTTGCAACGTTGTACCCTAGGCGACTGGAAAATATGGAAATAGTCGATGGCGTTGCAACGCTGAGGGCAGCGTTGCAACGCCGCTACCCTAACGCGCGCGCCCCTTATCGATCTGGCGTTGCGATGCTGCAAGGCAGCGTTGCAATGCCCGTTATGCGGTTCTTCATGTGCGCTTCCTTATCGAGATAACGTTGCGACGCTGCTAGGTAGCGTTGCAACGCTATCGCCTGGAGTCTTGAAAGCCTTTAGACAACAATCACGGCGTTGCAACGCTCTGCTTGGCGTTACAACGCCATCACCTCGGGTCTACTAGCTTGGATTGATCTTTCTACTTCCAATTGATGTTATTTTTAGCTCCAAAAAGTCTCGTTTCGATCCCGAGTGATCCAATTTATCTCCAATAGTTCTGTTTACCCTTTTATCCTGAAATTGAATGAATTAAACACGTAAAAGCCCTGAAATCATTATAAAACTAGCAATTATTAAGCCTAAGGATAACACATTTTGTGTGCTATCAAACACCCCCAAACTTAAACTTTTGCTAGTCCCGAGCAAAAACAGAATTAAACATTAGATTGTTTTTAAACATACATTTGATTCAAGCCTAAAAAATTTAAGAGAAAATCTGGCAATCACAGGAAACATTCAAACATAACACTTCAGCAAGCAATCTAAAACTTTTCCTAAGTGTTCCTACGTGTGTGTGTGATTAGCCTATGTTCCCTTCATTTTTACTAAGCCCGGATCAACTTTATTAGGCTCTCCATTCAACTTCTCCCTACACTGGTCTTGATTACTAATCTTTGAGCCTCCCTACATTCAAGAATTAAATAACTTTACTCAGTACTTACTCACTTTTGTTTATCAATTTTTCTATTTCTATTTTCTTCTTCTTTTTTTTTTGTGTGCAAGGACACTAGCTTTCACACATCCACTGCAGGGACCCTTACCCAGAGCACTCGCTCAATGAGTGGCCTAACGGATCACAATGAAGGTAGCTCTTTTTGCCCTCACGCATTTTTTTTAGCAAACAAATAACAAAAGCCAACTAATTCACATATTATATAGGTCATGCACTTCATATTGTTATTCTCCCTATCCTGCAGTTTAACTCTCAAATCAGTTCTTAGACCTATCGAGGTGACATCAAACTTCTAAACCTAATAACTTTGTTCTAAGCATTTCAAAACTACAGGAACACAGACTATGTGCATAATAGTGCAGGAAACTCAAGAAAATTTTTAAATTAACTCAAATTCATGTCATGCTCTCAAGTTTCAGAAAAATCACAAGAATTTCCAATTAAATCTCATCCTAGGCTATCACGATCATACTTATGTAAGAGATCAATCAATAATTCAGCACATACTCAGGACAGTCACAACAAATAAACACATCCCACCCCTAAACTTAAACTAAACATTGTCCCCAATGTTTGCATAAATAAGCACAATTTAAGTAGGTAAGAGTGAACAATACTGTCCTGAGTTATGGAGATCTTTCTGAGTTCCTTGGATAGCCAAAGCATGTGTGTTGGAGTTTCTTAGAACGGGAGCATGGATTTCAACGAAGAAATGCATCGTCACAACCTACAAAGCAAATCAACAACTAACTAAGAATTGAAAAACAACAAACTAAAGCAAGCTAAAGACAGAAAAACAAAAGTAAGTAAAGCTTGGGTTGCCTCCCAAGAAGCGATTTGTTTAACGTCTTTAGCTAGACTATACTCCCTCAAGGTGTTTCCTTCCTTGCTTGCAGTGCCTGGAGTGATGTGTTCATTTGGCCAATCTGGGTCTCTATATTCTTTATCGCAACTCCATGACTAGTAACAATACCGGATATAGATCGTGATTGCATTTTCAAATTGGTTGGGTGACTGACTTACGGATTCAAATATGAAGGAGTGCAATGTATCTTCTAGAGATGGTTTCCTCTTTGATGTAGAAGCATGCCCTGTAGGAGGATTCAACACATTTTTGTTGTTAGCATAAGAGAAATTCTCATGATACCTCAAACCTGGATTATAATGTGTTGGAAGGTTATTCTGAGTCTGATTTCTACCATAGTTGTTTCTTCTGTTGTTCAGGTAGTGCACTTGCTCCATAGTGGATTCTCCATTGGGCTGGGAGCATTGAGAGGACATCTCTTTTTGTGGTGATCCTGCAAAGTTATTCAGAGCGTGAGTGAGAGATGCCATATGAGATTTAAGAGAGGTTACCTCATCTAGTTGATATAATCCAGCTACTGGCTTAGATCTGTCATTGTTTGAAGGCCACTGGTAGCTGGTCGTTGACACTTCCTCGAGGAAGGCACGTGCTTCTGGCACAGTCTTCGCCATGAAAGCCCTTCCAGCAGTGGCATCTAGAATGGTCCTGGTCTTACCTTCCAGTCCATTATAAAACAGTTGTACATGAAGCCAATCTGGGTAGCCATGTTGTGGGCACCTCCTGAGCATGTCCTTGAACCTTTCCCATGCCTCGAATAGCTGCTCTCCCTCCTGTTGCCTGAATGTTCCAATCTTAGTCCTTAACTTTGCAGCCTTCACAGGTAGAAAGAATTTGGTCATGAAGGCTTGGGCCAACTCCTCCCAAGAAGTGATACTACCTGAGGGAAGAGACCCTAGCCATTCTTTGGCTCTACCCTGCAAACAGAAAGGAAAGAGACGTAAGCGAATACTATCACCAGAGATACCATTCATTTTAAATGTTACCACAAATTTCTAAAAAATTTTGAAGATGAGAGTTGGGATCTTCTGTGGCCAAGCCTCTGAAAGCACCTTCCCTAACCATCTGTATTAGCCCTGTCTTAAGTTCAAAATTATTAGTATTTATAGGGGCATGGACTATTCCAGCCTGCTCAGAATTAAACACAGGTTGGAAATACTCCCTGATAGGTTTAGGGTTATTGATGAGCTCCTGATTAGCCATTGTCTGAGGCTCTTCTTTTCCTTCCCTTAGGAGTCTCCTACAGATCCTCTCGATTTCAGGATAAAAAGGGTGCAAGTCTGCAGCTCTCCCCTTGGGCATACACCTGGAGGTACAAAAAGAAAGAAATTAGATAAAAACAACAAAACTAGAAAATAAAATAGAACATAAATACAAAAATAAAGACATGAAACATAAAACTTGGGTTGCCTCCCAAGAAGCGCTTTCTTTAACGTCTTTAGCTAGACGGTGACTTATCAGGGCACATAAAACTGCTCATATTTCTTTGGGCCCTTTTTTCTTGAATCGATATAGCCTTCTAAGTCTAAAAGGCTATCCTGTTTTTCTTGAGCCCTAGACAGAAAATTATTTTTGGTGTTTTTGTTTAATAACACAAAAAAACAAAAATCAAAACAAGACTCGTGAGTGTAGGACAAATGGTTATAAAAAATAAAGGAGTTTTCTGGGGGATAAAAGGAAAGAAGAAATCGTCCTAGGTGGCATCTCCTGAGTGGTAAGGATAAGAAATTGTTCCTGTAAGGCCTTAAGGGAAATTACTAGCTGGTTAAGGTACTGAGCTCTATCTTGTACTATTTCCCAAAGTCCTACCACCTCAGTTTCTAACTTATCCAACTTCTCTAATTAACTATGAACCAAAATTTTAAATTTCAATTCTAAGGTGTATTCTACCAATTGGTCCATAAGAGAAGATTTGTCTATGGGTTGGTTAAGGTACGAAAAACTATGGTTCCAACTGCCTAGATAACTACCATTACATGAATGTTTATCAATTTCAGGTACAAAATGGCAAAAATTAGACAGATGAAATTTAGAGAAATCATGATGCACATACCTAGGGTCTTGAGAGGGGCAATAGAATGGTGGAGAATCAAAATCATGCAAAGTCATAATTGAAAAAAATTAAGAATTCAGATCAAGACTTCTACACAATAGCAACACAATAAAAACAGGGGACAAAGACTCAAAAACACACAAAACAAAAATAAAACAAATAAGGAAACAAACAAACACACAAAAAGAACAAATAAGGAAAGACACACAAACAAACTTTAGTCTAAAATTTCAAATTTTCTCCTAATATTAATTAATCTAAATAATCGCCATTCCCCGGCAACAGCGCCAAAAACTTATTGCGTGTTATTTTGATATTGCAATACCGCAGTCTAGGAGTCAAGTTTTAGTATAGTGATTTATGAGTCCAAGTATCGTCATCGGGAATGAGTTTCTAGATTAATTAATTACTAAGATACTAATTCTCAATTTTAGCTAAAGAAACATAACATGGATAAGTGGTGAAACAAGAATTAAAGATAAATAAACATGTCGAGACACGAATTGATAGATTTAAAGGAAATTGACCTTGCAACTCAACACTTAATTACACATGCAATGAATAAATGAGATGAATTTATAAACAAGAAGTAAATTACTCAAGAAAGTCTCTCGATCTCTCAAGAGCCTCGCACATACAATAAATCCTATAGTCTCCATATAAAATCTAAGAATGCACGACATTAAGAAACTTCTTTATGCGTTTCCCTAAGATTTCTAGGTCATTCTCATGCCAGAATTCTAAGAGTTTTGACAACCTTGTTCTAATTTAAGCTTTTTCTCTCGAGTCCACTTAAACCAAAGATATAAATGAAATTAAGAATGAATTACCAAAAATAAATATCAAAACATACTTCAATACATGGCAAAGAAATCTTAATAAGCAAATCAAATCCTAACTACAACATTTAGCTACTCTAAATCACATGAAAACCAAGCTAAACATGTAGGAAACGTCTTAAAACGCTACTACAAATTGAAAGAAAGAGAAATTAAACTTATGTGTCGATGTCGGTTCTTCATCTCCAAGCTCCCGTCTTCGATCTCGAACCTCCACGGATGCCTTGGCTCCCAAAAACGCTCTTTTCTCTCTTCTTACAAAGTGTATTTCAAAATTAGGGTGGATTGTCTATCAATTTCGACTCCCTTTGCAAGAAGACTTAAGGTTGTATTTATAGGCATCATCGTCACAACGTTGCAACGCTAGGGACAGTGTTGCAACGCTGTACCCTATGCAGCTGGCAAATATGAAAATAGTCGATGGCGTTCCAACGCTGAGGGCAGCGTTGCAACGCCGCTACCCTAACGCGTGCGCCCCTTATCGATCTGGCGTTGCGATGCTGCAAGGCAGCGTTGCAACGCCCGTTGTGCGGTTCTTCATGTGCACTTCCTTATCGAGATAGCGTTGTGACGCTGCTAGGCAGCGTTGCAACGCTATCGCCTGGAGTCTTCAAAGCCTTTAGACAACAATCACGACGTTGCAACGCTCTGCTTGGCGTTGCAACGCCATCACCTCGGGTCTATTAGCTTGGATTGATCTTTCTACTTCCAATTGATGTTATTTTTAGCTCCAAAAAGCCTCGTTTCGATCCCGAATGATCCAATTTGTCTCCAATAGTTCTGTTTACGCTCTTATCCTGAAATTGAATGAATTAAACACGTAAAAGCCTTGAAATCATTATAAAACTAGCAATTATTAAGCCTAAGGATAGCACCTTTTGTGTGCTATCAACAAGTCTAGCCTTAAAGGTCTGTACCTTTTCGGTTGCATCTCTCTTCTCTTATAGATCCATTTACACCCTATGGGTCTAACCCCTTCAGGTTGGTCTACAAGTTCCCATACTGAATTGAAGTCCATTGACTCTATTTCAAGGTCCATGGCTTTGATCCATTGATCCTTGTCTACGTCATTCATTGCCTATTTATAAGACAATGGATCTTCTACGCCCTCATCAGGTATGACGACTTGAGTTTCAGCTAAACCCAAGTTGCGGTCAGGTTGGGAAACAACCCTCCCACTGCGTCGAGGCATTCCCAACGATTGAGAAGGACGAGACTGACTTGAGGTGTTGACTTCTCCATCTACTCTTAATGAAGGTCCAACTTGATCAACAACTCTTGTTGGTTCATCTGTAGCTTCATTTAGCACTAATTTACTATGCGGTTTGTGGTTCCTCATGTGATCTTCCTCCAAGAACGTGGCATTTGTCAATACAATCACCTTGGTTTCTTGTGGGTCGTAGAAAAGACCACTTCTCGTTTATTTGGGATAGCCAACAAATTGGCACAATCTTGAACGAGGTTCCAGTTTCTTTGGGTTTGTCACTAGCACGTGTGTCGGACAACCCCAAATCCTGAAGTGTTGTAAACTAGGTTTACGCCCCTTCCACAACTCAAAAGGTGTTTCTGAAAACTCTTTGATGGAACAGTGTTCAAGATTTGAACTATAGTCTCTATTGCATATCCCCAAAACGAGGCAGGCAATTGAGCATAGCTCATCATAGAACGAACCATGTCCAACAAGGTTCTATTTCTCCTTTCTGACACACCATTTTGTTGTGGTGTATTAGGTGCTGAGAGTTGAGATTTAATTCCATGTTCTATCATATAGTCCTAGAATCTCAAATCCATTTACTCTCCACCTCGATCGGATCGAAGTGTTTTAATGGTTTTCCCTAATGCATTCTCTACTTCATCCTTATACTCTTTGAACTTTTCAAGCGCCTCATACTTGTGGTGCCTTAGATATAGATAACCATACCTCGAGTAATCATCTATGAAAGAGATGAAATATTCGTACCCTCCTCGAGCTTTAGCATTCACCGAACCACAAAGATCTGAATGTACAAGTTCTAAGGGCTCTATTGCTCTGTAACCTTTTCCAGTAAAAAGGTCGCGTGGTCATTTTACCTTCCAAGCAAGACTCGCAAGGAGGTAAAGAATCATCTTCTAACTTATTTAGAAGTCCATTCTTAGAAAGTCTCTCAATCCGGTTGAGATTAATATGACCAAGTCTAAGATGCCATAGATAGGCATTATTATTTGGAGAAATTCTTTACCTTTTACTTTGAGTATTATCATTTTTAAACATCTCATGATTTAAAATTGCTTTACTTCTATTCGGTTTAAGTACATACAAGTCGTTTTCTAACTTAGCACAACAAATATGGACACCTTTCTTTGAAATGAATGCTTCATTAAATGAAAAGGTAATACAGTAGCCAAGTTCAATTAAACAAGAGATAGAAATTAAGTTCCTCTTAATTTTAGGAACTATATCTGATTTTTCTAAAAATAAAAATATATCTCTAAAAAGCGACTTGGCATCACCCATCGCATGAGTGAGGCACGACGCCTCCCGCTTCGACCACGAGCGTCATCTCACCTCTTCGAGCTCCTTGAAGGAACTAGTTTCCTGAAACAAAGAGCAAACATGATTAGTGGCTCCTGAATCAAGTATCCAGGTAAAATCATCATTTTCCACTAAACAAGTTTCAAGAATGAGCAAATCTAATTTACCTTTCTTCTCTTTGAGCTCAACAAGGTATTTTTTTGGCGATTTAACTTCCATTGCCCATCCACGTTGCGATGGAAACATTTTCCTTTATCTCGCAACCTTGGCTTTTCCCTTGCCTTTGTCGACATCAGTGCCTTCCCTTTCCTCCTATCTTCTTCTTTTGGGTCTTCTTAAGCCCGGAAGATGAACCACGAGACTTAGTCTGAGAGGATGAACCATACGGAACCTTTTTGGAATGGGCAAACAGATTTGCCTCTCCATCACTTTGTCCCTTTATTCTTCATAAGAGACCGGAAAGTTTGTAGTTCATTTAAGAGAGTAGTCAGGTTATACTCTATCTTGTTCATCACCGCATTGCTGCGGAATTGCAGGAAACTCTTCGAAAGAGATTCCAGGATGAACGAGATCTGACTTTGCTCGTCAATGACTGCTCCGTTCATCTCAGCCACGTTGAAGTGGATCATCAGATCGAGAACGTGTTCTCTCACCGATGATCCCTCCTTCATACGAGAGTTATAAACGTATTTGAGGGATTCCTGTCGAATCTGTCCAGACGGTTGTCCAAACATATCCTGCAACGAAGTCATGATCCCACGAGCTGAGACCATGCCCTCGTGCTTTTTGTCTAGAACTTCAGAAACACTAGCCAAAATGTAGACCTTGGGCTTATCATTGGCCTTGATCCACAGTCGAACGCCTCCTTAACAGATTGAGGAGCGTTTCGAGCAGGGACCTGAGGACATTCCTCAGTCAGTACAAACCGTAAGTCGTCAACAACGAGAATCGTATTCAAGTTGGACTTCCACGTAGTAAAGTTCTCACCAATTAAACGATCGCTTTTAAGTAATGCTATTATTGAGGACGACATGCTGAAAAACCAAAATTGTTCTAATTAGTTATGCCTTTTAACCCATTTAAAACCAATCAAATTTAGAAAAATTATTAAAGAACCCTAGTGTTTAAACTAAACCCAGTGTTTAAATTAAACCTTTAATTTTGCAACGATATTTCAAGCGTTTAGAAAAAAAGCCTCCGTCGGGAGGTCAGCCATTTCTCCCCTGAATTGAGACTTTCTCAGCCAATTCTCACTACCAGAACATCTCATGTCCCAATGGTCCTTAGCTACCGTTTGTTTGGTCAAGGACTTGTTAACTAGCTTAACTCATCCCGTAAATGTGACCCTACCATTTTCAGATCCAATAGGTCCGAGCCAACAGGCTATTATTAAGAAAGAAAATTGTTGGCAAATTACCTTAGAGACCTTATCCATTTCTGGAGTTCGTAGTGTTCCGATCCCTATAGTTAGGCCCTCCGTACGGTTTGGCTGTTCAAGGACAACCTAGCAGGCAGACTATAGAAATCTCACGGTGCGACCTAATGGAGGAGACCATAGGATACATTGACACGCGTCTTGCTCCCATTTACTATGGATACTTCCCTCATTCACCTTGGTATTGAACCATGCAAACACATACCGTAGGGGGTTGCCCTATTGACGCCACGTAGCCGAGCATGGAACTCACGGTGTGAACTCTTGAGGACGTGAGAGTAAACTCGATGCGAACATCTTGTTTTCTCCCACCGAAGTTCCTAAGATTAGGGTATAGGTTTAACTTAGTCGGATTCTGGCTAAAAGAATCTATCTAAGTCTATGCCTATTATAACTATTATAACTAGGTGTTTTAACCTTATGTCTAGGTGAATAAACATTTTAATTACCTAGATATAAAATAGAACTAAGGTTAATTCAACTCAGGCTCTGGATCAGTTCCCAGGTAGGAGGTGTTAGAACCGCAAATCGAAGTAAGTACAACCTTGAGATGAGAACTTCACCAGTAGAGTTCTCTTATAACCAAAGTCCTAATGTCCTACTATATTTAAACTATTTAAAATACTACGTAAGACTAATTTCTAATCCTATTAGAAATTAAAACTTAGGTCTAAATTAATTTTAAACAATTTAAAACGAATTTATATTTTAACCCAAGTTCCTATGTTTGCATGCATTTCTTTATTATAGGTTATGGTTTCTAAAACCCCTTTAATTTATAACTTTTATAAATTTAATAATTAACCTATGATAAAGAAACTATATTATAAAACCATTGATGGAATTATAAAAAAAATTCAACTAATTGAATAATTAAATTACTTAAAATAAAATAACATTTATTTTAAACTAAGTAATTACATGCACCATGCATTTTATTTTCCATATAATCTAATCATAACAATTATAATTAATTACTCATGAAAAATAAATTAATCATGCATCTTTAACCATATTCATATAACAATTATACAAATAAAATGCATGAAATTGCTTATCCTAAGGTGGGAATAATCTAAATAACATTCATAAAGACATAAAGCTGTAAAACCGGAATAAATTGGCCCCTAAAGTGCAAAATAATAAAATTACATTAATTTTATTACATAAACCGATCCAAAACACCTTGAACCGGACTTGAACCACTCGAACCGAATAAAAAACAAACCAAAAAACCGAATCGAGTGCAGCAGAGCTGCTGAAAAAGTGCATCACGGCGTTACCGCGATCCGAAGCGTTACAACGCCCGCCGTCCGCGCGCGCGCTTCTATCGGGGTGGCGTTAACGCCCGCCCGACCCTGAGCCCCGCCGCGTCGATAGGGATGAAGGCGTTGCGGCGCTGTTCGTCGGCGTTACAACGCTTTGAACGACGCGGCGTTGCAATGTTCTTTGGTTGCGTTACCAACGCTGAAGCTTCGACAGTGGCATTCTTCTTCGAACACAGAAACATCAAACAACAAAAACTCCTTCGATTCTCAACCGAATTGCATGAAACTGGTCCCGAACGACTCTTAACTCGAATACAGACTCGATAAAGCACTTAATTGTCCAAAACACAGGGGCCTTTACATACAAGTTGATCAAATCAAAGTAAACTAAGGCCAAAATATTCCTAAACAAATTTTACAGCAAACCAAATGCAAATTCCCACCAAATCAATGCAATTTTGATACAAACAAAACAAAACAAGCATTTCTCTGATACCAATTGATGGAGATCAGATCCCCTTGAGCAGCGGAAACGAATTTGGAATCGTAATATGCAAGTTTGTTTTGCTTGAAAAGCAAAAATCCATAGATTGAAAACAAAACAAGCATGGAAATCTAATCTAATTAAGCATGGATTAATTGCATACAAACATGCTTTAGTCTTAACAATTAAACTAAAAGGGGAGAAGAAGAATACCTTTGTTGATTTCCACAGGAAACAACAACTCCTTTGCTCTAAAAGAAACCAGTAACTCAGCAACCAAGGAACTCCTCTATATTTTCAACTTCTACAATAGGGCACTACCATTTGGATAACCCTCTATACCACTTCGATAACCCTCTATCCTCTTAGTTCTGCTTAGACCTTTTCCTTTGGTGGGAAGGAATTCCAACAAATTGGAAGAGAGTATGAGGGAATGTGAGTGTGTGAGAGAGAGAATTGTCGCTCAGAGAAATCAGTCGATTGAATTATCTCAATTGAATCATCCTTCTCACCATGAGAAGGACTTCATCTGGTAACTCCCACTCCCCCTATCGAGGGGAGTTGGAGAGTAGTGGGAACGTGTCCTCCGACACGTTCCCCCATTAATATATTAAATTAATTAATCAATAATTAATTAATTATATCAAATTAAATCATATTTAATTCAACTATAATATTAATTAAATGATTAAATCATATTTAATCATTTCACCCTTTAACCTATAGTTTAATGTACATCTCATGCACATTAATATTTAACCTATAGTTTTCAAATATGAATCACATTCACATTTGAATTTAATATTTGAACTCTTTCAAATATTGAATTCTCTCCTGTAATTTAATATGAATCATATTCACATTAAATTTATAATATATAGTTCCAAAACTATATATTATATCGTATCAATATACATTAAGTTTATTCCCTTATGAATTTGAACATTTCAAATTCAAATGATCTAAGAACCCTTTACGAGCTAGAAGGTGGACCTAATGGACCTCTGGATCGAAAGCTCCAATGATACGAGATTGCTCGGTTAATCTCATTAACCTCCCAATCAACATTCGTTAACTGTGAGAACACTCCACTAAAGTCCCGCAGCTGCACTCTTCTCACTGCAGATATATTTCTGTGTCCACAGATATTGACCAATAACAGCAAGTCAATCTTTCACGAATGTTCTTAACACCAGATGGGTCAAATTACCGTTTTACCCCTGGTTTACATCTTGTGCTTAAGTACCAGTGCTCCTCTAATGAACAATTTGTTTGTGGTCCTACCAACAAACAGAGTCCCTCTCGGGCCAATGAGAGGGTCGGACCCTTTGTTCAAGTACTGGAGACACCACTTAAGGAACATTCCTCTACTTACCCTAGTAGGTGGGAAGGAGTGAATTCCATCTTGCCAAGTTAAGTTCCTAGCCGCTCACTCGGTCTTGTCCCCAAGAAGGTAGGCATATTTAGTCGGTGAATCTGGCCACTCTCACCCATACTAGTCAAAGGACAATCCCTCGCGAACAGGAGTTCGTAACCTGCTCAGGATTGAGATCAAGTTGCCTAGGTCATCCTTGTGAAATAGAAACCTAACTAGTTAACGGAGTTACAGCTAGAGGTTACTATTTCGTGGTCCGGTCTTATGTAATCTCATTACATAGGATATCCCCACTCACATGTCATCGACATGAACACGTTAGGATCACAGTGTTTGTATATACAAAGTGGGCCACATCCATAGTTTTACCAGGGTAAGGTACCCAAACCTTATCCCCTAACTATAGACCTTTTAGGTTGTATCTCGAACTGAGATCCTCTTTATGTACACTACATTCAGTTAAAGATTCATTTAACAGCCTTGAATGTTCAGTTTATTGGATTTAGGGTTTAAATAAAGGCAATGTCATAGACAAACGAACAATAACTTTTTATTGCAATAATAACACTTTATAACAAATAATTAGAATAGAAATACAAACTACGAGTTTTAGGGCACAAACCCAACATTTATGTTACCAGGAAGGCCATAAAAGGGAGTGTAATCGCTGATTGTTTGGCTGAGTTGCTAGTAGAGGATTATGAGCCGATAAAATTCGAGTTTCCAGACGAGGACATTATGGTTGTATTAGATGTGCCACATGACTTGGAAATGTGGGCAATGTGGTTTGATGGAGCCACAAATGAGGTGGGACATGGAATCGGAGTTGTGTTGACATCTCCTGAAGGGAAGCTATATCCATTAACTGCCAAGTTATACTTCGACTCTACGAATAACGTAGCCGAGTACGAGGCATGCAGTATGAGAGTTCAAATGACATTTGACATGATGATAAAGAAATTACAAGTGTTTGGAGATTCTCTTTTGGTGATACACCAATTGAATAAAGAATGGAAAACAAGAGACCTTAAATTGATCCCTTATAATAAGTATATTCGAGATTTGGCTCAATCATTTGAGTCAATCACGTTTGAACATGTTCCACGAGAAAGTAATCAAGTTGCAGATGCATTAGCCACCTTGTCTGCCTTGTTCAAGCTAGATTGTGATAGGAAATTCAACCGTTAAATTTTCAAAAGCGAGAAATGCCAACCTACTGCTTGAGCATTGAAGAAGAACCAGATGGGAGGCCCTGGTATCACGACATTAAACGTTACATTACGTGTCGAGAATACCCACTAGGGGCATCCGAAAATAATAGGCGCACGATCAGGAAGTTAGCCATGAGTTTCTTTTTGAATGGGGAGGTGTTATATAAAAGAAATCATGACATGACTTTGCTAAGGTGTGTTGATGAAATGGAGGCCAAAAAGATAGTTGAAGAAGTGCATGAAGAAGTTTGCGGGACTCATGCAAATGGGCACATGATGGCGAGGCAAGTCCTACGTGCTGGCTACTATTGGTTGACCATGGAATCAGATTGCATTAAATATGCAAGGAAATGTCATAAATGTCAGATATATGCAGATAAAATGCACACTCCAACCTCATCTCTTCATGTACTAACGACTCTGTGGCTTTTCTCTATGTGGGGTATGGACGTGATAGGACCCATTGAACCAAAAGCATCGAATGGTCACCACTTTATTCTGGTAGCCATTGACTATTTCACAAAGTGGGTAGAAGCCACCTCATATAGAAGCGTCACTAAGCAAGTCGTGCTCAAATTCATAAAAAGAGACATCATATGTCGTTATGGCTTGCTTCTGAATCGGATCATTCATCGATAATGCAAAAAACTTGAATAACAAGTTAATGGATGAGTTGTGTACTCAATTCAAAATTAGGCACTTTAATTCTACTCCTTACCGACCTAAGATGAATGGAGTCGTAGAAGCGGCAAACAAGAATATCAAGAAAATTGTAGAGAAGATGACTGTCACGTATAAAGATTAGCATGAAATGTTGCCTTTTGCTCTACACGATTACCGAACCTCCATTCGCCTTCAACTGGGGCAACTCCATTTTCTTTAGTATACGGAATGGAGGCAATTTTACCTTTTGAAGTTGAAGTCCCGTCTCTCAGAGTGATTAAAGAGGCAGAGTTAGAAGAAGCAGAGTGGGCTCAAGCAAGGTACGAGCATTTAAACTTCATTGAAGAAAAAAGAATGACTGCATTGTGTAGAGGGCAGTTATACCAAAGAAAGTTGGCTCGAGCTTACAACAAGAAAGTACGCCAACGTTGCTTTCAAGAAGGGGATTTGGTTTTAAAAAGGATCTTGCCATTTCAAAAGGATCACAAAGGGAAGTGGACACCAAACTACGAAGGGCCATATGCTGTAAAAGGGGCATTCTCAGGTGGGGCTTTGGTTTTGACTGACATGGATGGCAATGACCTACCCAATCCGCTAAACGCAGATTTTGTCAAGAAGTATTATGTGTAAAGAGTAGTAACTTCTGATCGTAGAAGTTACGTTTTATCTGGATTTTCTTTGTAAAGCCCGATAGAAGACTTTTGTTTGGTTAGGAATTGTATTCATGAGGCTTTCCAATCCAATGAGTTGGTGTTTGTTTGAACAATTGTGTTCTAAAAGCTATTTTATAGGCTTTAACCTTTCGAGCAAAATAAAAGAAGGATAAAGTAGTGGTAACAAATCAATCAAAAGTTTGCATATACATGCGTATATAAACAAGGCATACCCTTGTTCACGATCTTGCTTGTTTTTGTCATGTGGCGCTTGTTTATCCCTGGCCCTTACACATTTTGCTGTAGTGGCGTTTGTTTATCCCTGGCCCTCAGCGTCTTTTATTTGTCATGTGACGCTTGTTTATCCCTGGCCTTTGATACCTTTTGCTGTAGTGGCGCTTGTTTATCCCTGGCCCTCAGCATGTTTTATTTGTCATGTGACGCTTGTTTATCCCTGGCCATCAACATGTTTTATTTGTCATGTGGTGTTTGTTTATCCCTTACCCTTGACACTCTTCATCTCTGCTGCGACTGAATAAAATAATGGTTATATCTTTGTCCACCTTATAATCCTATAAGGATGTACAAAGGGGGGCATGTTGTAGCCACATATTTTTGTTCGACTTGCTTCTTTTTATCGATTTTAATTATTGGTTAATTAAATTTAAATTAGAGCTTTAATCTTATAATCTTTGTTTGTGGCATTTTTGTTAATTTTTGCTAAGTATGAGAAGTTGGGGTTTAAAAGAAGTGAGTGAGATGATATTTTCTTTTAAAGTAAACCTTTTAGGTCAAATTCTATTTTTTTTAAATTCCTTCCTTTCTAGTGTAAGTGTTCTTTTTAGAGCAAATTGGAGTTTTGTTTTTTGCCTAAAAGGGGAAGGAGTTTTGGCTTTATAAACCATTGGTTTTCAAAACCCTAGAGGGGAATTCCAAGAAAGAAAAAAGCATAGAAAAAAAAATTATTCTCCACATCTCATCTACAACCATCTCACACAAAAAAACACAGAGAAATTACAGAGTAAGTTCTTCTTACTTTCCATAGTAGTTCTTTACAAAAAAAAAGAGTTTGGAATACAATAAGGACAATCACGCTTGCACTAGGTAGGGTTTTGGACCCAAGGATCCGCACTCCAAATGGCAAGCTAGTTGTATTCTTCTCCCCACTTCTAGATCTGCATTCTCGATTTACCGCTGAAAAACAGTAGTTGAGTAAGGGGGTTTTTGTTATTGTTATTATTTCTATACTGATCTATGTCCTTTTTTTTATTGTTGTGTGTGTTCTTATCCTACATTTTATCAAGGTGTTTTTTTTGTTTTTTTTAGTGTCGTTTTTTTTCATGCTATTGTTTTTTTTACTACTAGTATTTTTTCTCTTCGTCCTTTTTTTTCCCACCTTTTATTCCTAGATCATTTTTTTTTTTTTTGCAAGAAGTAAAAAAATCGAGCCTAAAAGAAAAGAGGGTTTGAAGCTAAAAAAAATTGAAGCAACATATTGTGAAGGTAATAAAAATGAAAAAAAAAAACAAACAAAAAAAAAGAGAAGCAATATGTTGTAAAACAAAAAAAAAAAGAAAAAAAAGGGGGTAATAACATACCTTCGTAGGAAGTAGTTTTTGCCTCTCTAAAATAAATCGATACGGTTAAGAAGCCAAGTAAAGGAGAAACAAAAATCTAGAGTGTGAGGCCTTGGAAAAAGAAGTGCAAAAGAAGAGGATAGGGCAGAAGGAAAAGAGAGGAAGAAAAAAGAGAGAGGTGAAGTTTGGGTTTGAGAAAGAAAAATTAAAGGAGAAAGAAATGGTTTGTTTGTTTTGTTTTAGTGTAAAAGCTTTTTTTTTATTATTATTAATGTAAAAAAAATGTTTCTCAAATGGGCGGTTGTATTGCCGCTCATTCAATATATATATATATTTTTTATTTTTTTTAAACTTATTATTTATTTATTGTTATTTTTATAATATTTTTATTTTATTTTATATTATTATTATTATTTAAATAAAATCAAAGAAGTGGAGAGATTTGCGTCAGGTCATGTTTTTATTATTATTATTTTTTATTGTAATTATTATGTATTGTCATTTCAAATCAAATCATGTCAGTTCTTATTATTATTATTATTATTGTTGGAATAGAACTTTCGGCGAATCCAAAATTGCCACGTGATCACTCGACATTGATGGCAAAATTATTTAATTATGGACTAATCAAATCTGCAAGTATCCCTAAATTAAATTGGTGGTTATACAATTGGGTTCCTTAAAATTTGATAGACAAAAGTCTAAATTAAAGGCCCAATTAGCAAAAGTTCAAGCTCGATTCAGAGACATAGGCCCAAAATCAATCAGACCCGGTCCACGACAGAAGACCCAAATCAACCAAGCCCAAAAGGTTGGCCCAACCCAAAGGAGTTGGCCCAACAAAGAGCAGACTCAGTTCAACGGGCCCAAGCCCATCTGGAGGCCTAGAGGAACTCTATAAATAGAGACCTCCCTCCTTCATTTTCAAGGTTCAGAAATTTGAGACTCCAGAGAGAATTCACAAACTAGAAGACTCTTTGTATTCTTAAAGATCAAACGTTTTCTGAACGAAGAACACTTCAAGGGAATCGCCAAGAACACACCACGAATTCATTGAAGTTTTCAACATCGAGAAAAAGTTGTTTCAGCCCTCGAGACATGCTACGAGCTGAAGATCTTCATCAAGCTCTACGCTACAAGCCGAAGATCTTCAACAAGCTACAAGCTACAAGTCGAAGACCTTCAACAATCTATAAGTCGAATACCTTCAACAAGCTACAAGCGAAGACCTTCAGCTTTCTAAACTTGAAAACAAGCTGAAAAGCCCTCAAGACAAATCTACATTCGAGAACAAGCTGTTTCAACCCTCGATCCAAGCGCATACGTAGGAGAGAGAATCAGAGGATTAAATACTAGAGATTGTACTCACAATTACCTGAAATTAACACAAATACAAATTCATTTACACGTGTCTCATTTCCATTCGTTGGTTGAAATCTCGTGTGAACAGATTGGCACACCAAGTGGGACAACTCTACCTGTCATCTCTTTCTCCTTCAAATCAAATCAAATCAAGTGATGGCATCAAAGAAAGTTTCATCAAACACTTCTGCTGCAGGCAACACCTACATGGGTCCAATAACTCACAATCATTCCAAAGGGCTAAGACAAGTGATGATCGAACCCCTGAAGCAATTGCAAACAACATCATCAAACTACAGGATAAAACTTCGAAAGGCAAGGTTGTCATCAAAGATAACCTCTTGTTTCACCAGTCAATTCCAGCTCCTAATCAACAGAGGGAGACATCAAATCAGGATGTAATGTTCGTCATGATGGTTGATGTGGACCCTGACGAAAGGATGGCGTTGATGGAAAGAAAAATCAATCTCCTGATGAAGGCGGTAGAAGAAAGAGATCTTGAAATCGCCTATCTCAAAAATCAAGTCCAAAAAAAAGAAACGGTTGAATCCAGCCAAACCCCTGCAGTAAGAAACAACAACAAGGAAAAAAATATCATCCAAGATGAGCAACCGCCTCAACCAGCTTTAGTTGCTTCTTTGTTCGTCCAACAACTACAAGACATGATCATGAGTTCTATCAGAGCTCAATATGGCGGACCCATTAAAAATGCTCTCACGTACTCCAAACCGTACACCAAGAGTATTGAAAACTTGAAGATGCCCACAGGGTACAAACCTCCAAAATTCCAGCAGTTCGACGGAAAAGGCACCCAAAGCAACACGTTGCACACTTCATTGAGACTTGCGAAAATGTTGGGACGCACGGTGACCTCATGGTGAAGCAATTCGTGCGTACCTTGAAAGGAAATGCTTTTGACTGGTACACCAACTTAGAGCCAGAAACGATTGACAGCTGGGAACAATTCGAGAGAGAATTCAAAAATCGCTTCTACAGTACGAGACGAACTGTCAATATGATGGAACTTACCAGCGCCAAACAATGCAAAGGTGAACCTATCATCGAATACATCAACCGCTGGAGAGCTCTAAGCCTCGACTGCAAAGACCGTCTCACTGAGCTATCTTCCGTGGAGATGTGCATCCAACGCATGAATTGGGGGCTTCTTTACATCTTGCAGGGCATAAAACCTCTTTCTTTCAAGGAGCTAGCGACCCGTTCTCATGACATAGAGCTAAGCATCGCTGCTAGAGGGAATAAAAACCTCTTAGTTCCAAACGTGAAGAAAGAGGATAAAGAATTGAAAGGTGCCGATAAGGCTATGAAAAATGCCACTGAGGAGTCCATGGTCGTCAACACGACCCCTCTAAAGTTTTCCTCAAAAGTTAAAGAAGTTAAGTCAAGAAAACAACAAGAAGTGGGTGAACGACGTCACCCAACTTTGAAAGAAAGACAAGAGAAAGTATATCCATTTCCAGACTCGGACGTCCCAGATATGTTGGAGCAACTACTGAATACACAACTGATTGAACTTCCAGAATGTAAACGACCGGAAGAGATGGAAATGGTCGATGATCCCAAGTATTGCAAGAATCATCGAGTCATTAGTCATCCAGTTGAGAAATGCTTTGCCCTAAAAGAGCTAATTCTAAGATTAGCTAAAGAAGGAAAGATTGAGCTAGACCTCGATGAAATAGCTCAAACAAATCATGCTGCAGTGACAATAAACACATGCAGTCAAATGCGCTCTAGTCCGCTTCATGGTGAAGAAGTGGCTTTAGTCCAATTTAGAACCATGCAACCTGTAGTTGTTCGGTTTCAACATGAGATGCCAAGAAACAAACTCCAAGGTACGATCATACTTACCGATGATAAAGACAAAGGTCAGGTCCTTGTAACTCATTTGAAGAAGAAAAGACAACGTTTAGCTTCAAATGATTCTTGTCAATATAGAAGCCACAAATGCAAAGACAAACATCAAAGGAAGAATGATTCAAGGAAATTTAAGTTTGAAAGGAAGAGAAGCAAAAAATATTCTCAACTTAGAAAATCTGTGACCTTAAAGGAATTCTTCTTTGGAAAATTCCTTCACATAAAAGAAAAGGAAGAAAACTCTGCTGGTATTTACTACATTGAAGCAGAAGAAGCTGATGACGTAAAAGAAGTCAAGCAAAGGACTTCTGTCTTCGATCCCATAAAGCCTTCAACTACTCGACCTTCAGTCTTCCAAAGGATGAGTATGGTCGCGACGGAAGAAGAAAACCAAGATCCAACTTCTAGCTCCACTCGACCTTTAGTCTTTCAAAGGCTAAACGCCTCTACTTCAATGAAATAACAACCTTCAACATCTGTTTTTGATCGCCTTAAAGTAAAAGTAGTCAAGATGAAAGCATGATGAACACCTCGAAAGTAGAATTGTTCGATGAGGTGAGCCACAATAAGGTACAAAGTACCGTCCCTTCACGTATGAAAAGAAAGTTCTCCGTTCTCATAAATACAGAGGGTTCCTTAAAGGTGAAGAAAAATCTCATCACCTTAACAAATCCTACAAATGAAGGGCTTGATCAAGACTATGGTGACGACAAAGACATTTAAAATGTAAAAGCTCCTTGTCGCATGAGCCTAAACTGCATGATTCTCTTTGCCCACACGAGCTTAAAAGGTGGACGAAAAGAAAATCTTATGAACTACGTTCTGACTTGATCCCTTTTCTTAAGGGTACGTTGGCAGCTTAAAGAAAACTTTAAGTTCTGTCCCAAAAAAATAAACAAAAAAGTGTGTCGCAACTACTAAGATATGACATAGTGGGGCAATACAAAAAGACAAAAGGTGCTCCATCCTTATTGTCGATAGTGACGCTGCAAATTGAAGGTGTTGCATCATTGTGAAGACGACACTACAAGTTAAGTTCATGCGAGGTCGCTACCTTTCCAAACTTCATCTCCAAATTCGAGAGACTTCGTCGCTTCCTCTCCAAATTCTGAGGACTTTGCTGCTTCCTCTCCAAATTTCGAGGACTTCATCGTCGTTTCTTCTCAAATTTCAAGGATTTCGTCGTCGCTTATTCTCAAAGCTCCAAAACTTCGTCGTCGATTCTTCTCGAAGCTCGAGGACTTCGTCGTCGCTTCTTCTCAAAGCTCGAGGACTTCATCATCGCTTCTTCTCAAAGCTCGAGGACTTCATGGTCGTTTCTTCTTAAATTTCGAGCATGTCGTCGTCGCTTCTTCTCAAAGCTCGAGGACTTCGTCGTCGATTCTTCTCAAAGTTTGAGGACTTTGTCGTGGCTTCTGCTCAAAGCTTGAAGGCTTCGTCGTGGCTTCTTCTCATAGCTCGAGGACTTCGTCGTCGCTTCTTCTCAAAACTCGTGGACTTCGTCGTCACTTCTTCTCAAAGCTCGAGGACTCCGTCATCGCTTCTTCTCAAAGCTCGAGGACTCATTCGTCGCTTCTTCTCAAATTCCAAGGACTTCGTCGTCGCTTCTTCTCAAAGCTCGAGGGCTTTATCCTCGTTTCCTCTCAAAGTTTGAGGACTTCGTCATCGCTTCGTCTCAAAGCTCGAGGACTTCGTCGTTGCTTCTTCTTAAAGTTCGAGGGCTTCGTCGTTGCTTCTTCTCAAAGTCTGAGGGCTTCGTCGTCGCTTCTTCTCAAAGTTCGAGGGCTTCGTCGTCGCTTCTTCTCAAATTCTGAGGACTTCGTCGTCGCTTCTTCTCAAAGCTCGAGGACCTCAGCTCATCGTCGATTCTTCTCAAAGTTTTAGGACTTCGTCGTCGCTTCTTCTCATAGCTCGAAGACTTTATCGTGGCTTCTTCTCAGAGCTCGAGGACTTGGTCGTCGCTTCTTCTCAAAGCTCGAGGACTTCGTCGTCGCTTCTTATCAAAGCTCGAGGACTCCGTCATCGCTTCTTCTCAAAGCTCAAGGACTCCTTCGTCGCTTCTTCTCAAATTCCGAGGACTTCGCCGTCCCTTCTTCTCAAAGCTCGAGGACTTCGTACTCGCTTCTTTGTCGTCGCTGCTTCTCAAAGCTCGAGGACCTCGTCGTCGATTCTTCTAAAGTTTGAGGACTTTGTCGTCGCTTCTTCTCAAAACTCGAAGACTTTGTCATGGCTTCTTCTCAGAGCTCGAGGAATTTGTCGTCGCATCTTCTCAAAGCTCGAGGACTTCGTCGCCGCTTCTTCACAAAGCTCGAGGACTCTATCGTTGCTTCTTCTCAAAGCTCGAGGACTCCTTCGTCGCTTCTTCTTAAATTTCGAGGACTTCGTCGTCGCTTCTTCTCAAAGCTCGAGGGATTCATCCTTGATTCCTCTCAAAGTTTGAGGACTTTGTCGTCGCTTCCTCTCAAAGCTCGAGGACTTCGTCGTTGCTTCCTCTCAAAGCTCGAGGACTTCGTCGTTGCTTCTTCTCAAAGTTCGAGGGTTTCGTCGTCGCTTCTTCTCAAAGTTCGAGGGCTTCGTCGTCGCTTCTTCTTAAAGCTCGAGGACTTCGTTATCACTTCTTCTCAATTTTCGAGGACTTCGTCGTCGCTCCTTCTCAAAGCTCAAAGAATCCATCGTCGCTTCTTCTCAAAGCTTCAGACTCCATCGTCACTTCTTCTCAGAGCTCGAGGACTCCGTCGTCGCTTCTTCTCAAACCTCGAGGACTTCACCGTCTTCAAAGACTCAGGCTGTGCTTCGTCTTCAAAAACTTGAATGATTCTTTGTTTTCAAGGTCTTTGGCAGTGCTTCGTCTTCAAAGTCTCTGGCGGTGCTTCGTCTACAAAGTCTCTGGCGGTGCTTCGTCTTCAAAGTCTCTGGCGACACTTCGTCCTACAAGTCTTCAAAGTTTGGCATCTTCCGGCAACGTCGTCAAAGTCATCAAAGTCTAGCCTCTGATGGCTTCAAAGGCTTCGAGTCGTCATTAATCTGAGGGTATCTATTCCTCAAAGACGAGCATCCAAATTTTTGCACCAAGTTTGAGTTTGCTCGAAGTTTATTGTCTGCTTGCTTGTTAAGAGTTTTCTCGTAAGGTTCCGAACCTGCTCACCAAGTTCTGAATTCGTTCGTCAAGTTTGAAGTTCATAACCTACTCGCTAAGTTGCGAGTTTTCACCTTATTCCTTAAGTGTCAAGTTTGCTCGCGAAGTTAGGAGTTTGCTTGTCAAGTTCAGAGTTCGCTCGTCAAGTTCAGAGCGCTCGCCAAGTTTTGAGTTTGCTCGTCAAGTTTCAAGTTCACACCTTGCTCGTCAATTTTAAATTCGCGTTCCGCTCACCAAGTTTGAGGATCGTTGCACGCCTCTTCACCAAAACAAAGTCCACGTTCGCCGCTGCACGTCCCTCCACCAAGTCAAGAGTGATGCACCAAGTTGATGATGAAGTGGTCGTGAAAGTAAATCATCCCTCAGTGAAGAATGTAGTCACTTTCACCTTTAGGAGTGATGTGTCAAGTTGATGATGAATCGGTCATGAAAGTGAGCGACTGTGAAAGCGAATCATCCCTCAATGAGGAATGTAGTCACTTTCACCTTCAGGTGTGATACGCCAAGCCGCCAGATTGTGAAGGTGATCTGTCCATAGCCGAAGCTAGGAGCCTTCCTCACCTCTAATCCATTGTTGTCGAAGCCGTCATTGTGAAGGTGAACTGTCCATAGCCGAAGCTAGGAGCCTTCATCACCTCCAATCCATCATCGTCGAAGCCGTCGTTGTGAAGGTGAACTATCCATGGCCGAAGCTAGGAGCCTTCATTACCTCCAATCCATCGTCGTCGAAGTCGTCGTTGTGAAGGTGAACTGTCCATAGCCGAAGCTAGGAGCCTTCGTCACCTCCAATCCATCATCGTCGAAGCCGTCGTTGTGAAGGTGAACTATCCATAGCCGAAGCTAGGAGCCTTCGTCACCTCCAATCCATCGTCGTCAAAGTCGTCGTTGTAAAGGTGAATTGTCCATAGCCGAAGCTAGGAGCCTTCGTCACCTCCAATCCATCGTCGTCGAAGCCATCGTTGTGAAGGTGAATTGTCCCTAGCCAAAGCTAGGAGCCTTCGTCACCTCCAATCCATCACCTTCAAAGCCGTCGTTGTGAAGGTGAATTGTCCATAGCCGAAGCTAGCTTCCTTCGTCACCTCCAATCCATCATCGTCGAAGTCGTCGTTGTGAAGGTGAACTGCCCATAGCCGAAGCTAGGAGCCTTCGTCACCTCCAATCCATCGTCGTCGAAGTCGTCGTTGTGAATGTGAACTGTCCATAGCCGAAGCTAGAAGCCTTCGTCGCCTCCAATCCATCGTCGTCGAACTCGTCGTTGTGAAGGTGAACTTTCCATAGCCGATGTTAGGAGCCTTCGTCACCTCCAATCCATCATCGTCGAAGCCGTCGTTGTGAAGGTGAACTGTCCATAGTCGAAGCTAAGAGCCTTCATCACCTCCATTCCATCGTCGTCAAAGCCGTTGTTGTGAAGGTGAACTTTTCGTAGTCGAAGCTAGGAGCCTTCGTCACCTCCAATCCATCGTCGTCGAAGCCGTCGTTGTGAAGGTGAACTGTCCATAGTCAAAGCTAGGAGCCTTCGTCACCTCCAATCCATGGTCGTCGAAGTCTTCGTTGTGAAGATGAATTGTCCATAGCCGAAGATAGGAGCCTTTGTCACCTCAAATCCAGTCGAAGCCGTCAGGTTGTGATGGTGAACTGTCCATGCTGAAGCTAGGAGCCTTTGTCACCTTCACCTCGAAAATGGATCTTGTTGCTAAAAAAAATAAAACAAAAAAATGGGTTCACCTTTTGATGATGGGAACGTTCCCGCTCGCTATGGTGTCCCAATTGTTGGAGGCTTCAAGTCTAAAAAAAAAAGAGAAAACAAAACAAAAAAAATGTGAGACTTTGTATATATATATAAAGTTTGAAAAAAAAAGTAGAAAATTAAAAAAAAAAAAAGAAGAATTTTAATATGTGCTAAAAAGTGTAAAAAAATTGAGAGAACATTTTCTACAAAAAGAAATATGTCAAAGGAAAATTGAGAGAGAGTTTGATAGATGATTGGATTTAGTATGAAATGATGAGTTCATTCCTCCTTCCTACTATTTATAGGGAAGGTTGAGGGAGATTTGTTGGCTAATTTTAGAAAAAATTGGTTAACAAAATCTAAATTGAAATTGGTTAAAAATAAAAATAAAATAAAATATCTAAATAAAGGTTTGTTAAAAAGATCTCCAACTAAATTGAAAATTTTTTAGCTCAAAATAGTTTTTTTTTTTTAAATGGTCAAAATGTGTTAGTTCGTTCAACTTAGATCTAACCCATTTGTTGCATTTCATTTGGAGTTGGAGTTTGAAATTTTACATTTTTGGCCAAATTAAATTAATTTTAAAATTTGTATCCACGGTCAAATTTGAGAATAAACTCCAATTTATTCTGAAAACTCTTTAAACTTTCGGCTCCCCCAAAATTTTTCAAAAAAAAAATGATATAAATCAAAATTTCATGAAAAAAAATTATTGTTTTTCAAACTTTGGCTAAAATTTAAATTGAATTTCTCAAACTTATTTAAAATCAAGTTTTTCAAGTATGTCCACTTCAATTTTTCAAAATCAATTCAAATTTGAGTCAAAATTTTGTCCAATTTTAAAATTTTGCCAAATTTCAAATCAAGCCTCTTAAATTTTGGGTTTAACTTAAATTTTTTTTTGCCTCAAGCTAAATTTTGGCCATATTCCAAATTTAGCTCTTCTAAGTCGAAACTTTGAGTTTAAATCAAATTTTTATCTCAAACTAAATTTTGACTAAATTTTCAATTAAGCTTCTCAAACAAAAAAATATTGAGTATGATTAACTTCGTTTCCAACCAAAGTTGGAGTAAGTTTTACCAAATTCAAACAAAAAAATATTTAGGAAAAAATTTCAAAGTTTACTCCAATTTCAAAAAAATGTGATAGAATCTTCAACCTTACCCAAATTTGTTTTGAGTTAAAGTATAGCATAAAATCTACTAAATTCAAATAAATTTTTTTGCCAAATAAAGAAAATCAAAATATTGACTCAAATTCATATTTTGATATATTGGCATAAAGAGAAAAAAACATGTGTCAAAGAAAAAAAAATCAATCAAATTATGAACGAAATCATATTTGATTAAATGGACACATCAAGCGGAATTCAAACTATGAGCAAACCATGAGCAAACCTCATCCAAATTAGAGCAAATCCTTATGTTTTGATTCCAAAATAACTTTTTAGAAATTCACACACTTATAATTGTGCATAAATTTTGAAAATTGGGCATTTGTTGGAATAGAAATTTCGACGAATCCAAAATTGCCACGTCATCACTCGACATTGATGGCAAAATTATTTAATTATGGACTAATCAAATCTACAAGCATCCCTAAATTAAATTGGTGGCTATACAATTGGATTCCTTAAAATTTGATAGACAAAAGTCAAAATTAAAGGCCCAATTAGCAAAAGTTCAAGCTCAATCCAGAGACGTAGGCCCAAAATCAATCAGACCTAGTCTAGGACAGAAGGCCCAAATCAGCCAAACACATAAAGGTTGACCCAACCCAAAATGGTTGGCCCAAAGCCAACCTGACCTAACCCAAAGGAGTTGACCCAACAAGGAGCAGAACCAGTCCAACGGACCCAAGCCCATCTGGAGGTCCAGAGGAACTCTATAAATAGAGACCTCCTTCCTTCATTTTCAAGGTTCAGAAATTTGAGACTCCAGAGAGAATTAAAAAACTAGAAGACTCTTTGTATTCTTAAACATCAAACATTTTCAGAACGAAGAACGCTTCAAGGGAATCGTCAAGAACACGCCACAAATCCATTGAAGTTTTCAACATCGAGAATAAGCTGTTTCAACCCTCGAGACAAGCTACGAGCCGAAGACCTTCAACACGCTACAAGCCGAAGATCCTCAACAAGCTACAAGCTACAAGTCGAAGACCTTCAACAAGCTATAAGCCGAAAACCTTCAACAAGCTGCAAGTCGAAGGCCTTCAACAAGCTACAAGCGAAGAACTTCAACTTTCTACACTTGAGAACAAGCTGAAAAGCCCTCAAGACAAATCTACATTCGAGAACAAGCTGTTTCAGCCCTCAATCCAAGCGCATACGTAGGAGAGAGAATCAGAGGATTAAATACTAGAGATTGTTCTCACAATTACCTGAAATTAAAAGAAATACAAATTCATTTACACGTGTCTCATTTCCATTCGTTGGTTGAAATCTCGTGTGAACAGATTGGCACACCAAGTGGGACAACTCTACCTCTCATCTCTTTCTCCTTTAAATCAAATCAAATCAAGTGATGGCATCAAAGAAAGTTTCATCAAACACTGATGCTGAAGGAAACACCTACATGGGTCCAATAACTCACAATCATTCCAAAGGGGGTGAGACAAGTGATGATCGAACCCCTGATGCAATGGCAAGCAACATCATCAAACTACTGGATAAAACCTCCAAAGGCAAGGTTGTCATCAAAGATAACCCCTTGTTTCACCAGTCAATTCCAGCTCCTAATTAACAGAGGGAGACATCAAATCAGGATGTAATGTCTGTCATGATGGCTGATGTGGACCCTGACGAAAGGATGGCGGAGATGGAAAGAAAAATCAATCTCCTGATGTAGGCGGTAGAAGAAATAGATCTTGAAATCGCTCATCTCAAAAATCAAACAAAGAAACGGCTGAATCCAGCCAAACCCCTGTAGCAAGAAACAACAACAAGGGGAAAAATATAACCTAAGAGGAGCAACTGCCTCAACCAGCTTCAGTTGCTTGTTTGTCCGTCCAACAACTACAAGAAATGATCATGAGTTCTATCAGAGCTTAATATGGTCGACCCGTTCAAAATCCTCTCACGTACTCCAAACCGTACACCAAGAGTATTGACAACTCGAAGATGCCCACAGGGTACCAACCTCCAAAATTCTAGTAGTTCGACGGGAAGGGCAACCAAAAGAAACACGTTGCACACTTCATTGAGACTTACGAAAATGCAGGGACGCGCGGTGACCTCCTGGTGAAGCAATTCGTGCGTACCTTGAAAGGAAATGCTTTTGACTGGTAAACCGACTTAGAGCCAGAAACGATTGACAGCTGGGAACAATTCGAGAGAGAATTCCGAAATCGTTTCTACAGTACGAGACGAACTGTCAGTATGATGGAACTTAGCAGCGCCAGACAATGCAAAGGCGAACCTGTCATCGATTACATCAACCGCTGGAGAGCTCTAAACCTCGACTTCAAAGACCGTCTCACTGAGCTATCTTCTGTGGAGATGTGCATCCGAGGCATGAACTGGGGGCTTCTTTTCATCTTGTAGGGCATAAAACCTCATTCTTTCGAGGAGCTAGCGACCCGTTCTCATGACATAGAGCTAAGCATCGCTGCTAGAGGGAATAAAGACCTCTTAGTTCCAAACGTGAGGAAAGAGGATAAAGAATTCAAATGCGTAGATAAGGCTATGAAAAATGCCACTGAGGAGTCCATGGTCGTTAACACGACCCCTCTAAAGTATTTCTAAAAAGTTAAAGAAATTAAGTCAAGAAAACAACAAGAAGTGGGTGAACGACGTCGCCCAGCTTTGAAAGAAAGACAAGAGAAAGTATATCCGTTTTCAGACTTCGACGTCCCAGATATGTTGGAGCAACTACTGAATACACAACTGATTGAACTTCCAGAATGTAAATGACCGAAAGAGATGGAAAAGGTCGATGATCCCAAGTATTGCAAGTATCATCGAGTCATCAGTCATCCAGTTGATAAATGTTTTGCCCTAAAATAGCTAATTCTATGATCAGCTAAAGAAGGAAAGATTGATCTAGACCTCAATGAAATAGCTCAAACAAATCATGCTGCAGTGACAATAAACACATGCAGTCAAATGCGCTCTAGTCTGCTTCATGGTAAAGAAGTGGGCTGAGTCCAATTTGGGACCATGCAACCTGTAGTTGTTCGGTTTCAACATGAGATGTCAAGAAACAAACTCCAAGGTACGATCATACTTACCGATGGTAAAGACAAAGGTCAGGTCCTTGTAACTCATATGAAGAAGAAAAGACAACGTTTAACTTCAGATCATTCTTGTCAATATAGAAGCCACAAATGCAAAGAAAAACATCAAAAGAAGAATGATTCAAGGAAACTTAAATTTGAAAGGAAGGGAAGCAAAAAATATTCGCAACTTGGAAAATCTGTGACCTTAAAGGAATTCTTCTCTGGAAAAATCCTTCACATAAAAGAAAAAGAAGAAAACTCTGCTGGTGTTTACTACATTGAAGCAGAAGAAGCTGATGACGTAAAAGAAGTCAAGCAAAGGACTTCTGTCTTCGATCGCATCAAGCCTTCAACTACTAGACCTTCAGTCTTCCAAAGGATGAGTATGGTCGCGACGGAAGAAGAAAACCAAGATCCATCTTCTAGCTCCACTCGACCTTTAGTCTTTCAAAGGCTAAACGCCTCTACTTCAAGGAAATACCAACCTTCAACATCTGTTTTTGATCGCCTTAAAGTAATAAGTAGTCAAGATGAAAGCATGATGAACACCTCGAAAACAGAATTGTTCGATGAGGTGAGCCACAATAAGGTACAAAGTACCGTCCCTTCACGTATGAAAAGGAAGTTCTCCGTTCTCATAAATACAGAGGGTTCCTTAAAGGTGAAGAAAAATCTCATCGTCTTAACAAATCCTACAAATGAAGAGCTTGATCAAGACTATGGTGACGACAAAGACATTTAAAATGTAAAAGGTTCTTGTCGCAAGAGCCTAAACTGCATGATGCTACTGGCCCACACAAGCTTAAAAGGTGAATGAAAAAAAAATCTTGTGAACTACGTTCTAACTTGATCCCTTTTCTTAAGGGTACGTAGGCAGCTTAAAGAAACCATTAAGTTCAGTCCCAAAAAAATAAACAAAAAAGTGTGCCGCAACTACTAAGATATGACATACTGTGGGCAAAACAAAAAGAGTGAAGGTGTTCCATCCTATTGTCGATAGTGACGCTGCAAATTGAAGGTTTTGCATCATTGTGAAGACGACACTGCAAGTTAAGTTCATGCGAGGCCGCTACCTTTCCAAACTTCATCTCCAAATTTGAGAGACTTCGCCGCTTCCTTTCCAAATTTCGAGGACTTCGTTACTTCCTCTCCAAATTCCTAGGACTTCGTCGTCGTTTCTACTCAAATTTCGAGGACTTCGTCGTCGCTTCTTCTCATAACTCCAAAACTTTGGTGTCGATTCTTCTCGAAGCTCGAAGACTTCGTCGTCGGTTCTTCTCAAAGCTCGAGTACTTCATCATCGCTTCTTCTCAAAGCTTGAGGACTTCGTCGTCGCTTCTTCTTAAATTTTGAGGATGTCATCGTCGCTTCTTCTCAAAGCTCGAAGACCTTGTCGTCGATTCTTCTCAAAGTTCCAGGACTTCGTTGTGACTTCTTCTCAAACCTCGAAGGCTTCGTCGTGGCTTCTTCTCAGAGCTCGAGGACTTCGTTGTCGCTTCTTCTCAAAGCTCGAGGACTCCGTCGTCGCTTCTTCTCAAAGCTCGAGGACTCATTTGTCGCTTCTTCTCAAATTCCGAGGACTTCGTCGTCGTTTCTTCTCAAAGCTCGAGGGCTTTATCCTCGCTTCCTCTCAAAGCTCGAGGACTTCGTCGTTGCTTCTTCTCAAAGTTCGAGGGTTTTGTCGTTGCTTCTTCTCAAATTCCGACGACTTCGTCCTTGCTTCTTCTCAAAGCTCGAGGACTTCATCTTCACTTCTTCTCAAATTTCGAGGACTTCGTCGTCGCTTCTTCTCAAAGCTCGAGGAATCCGTCGTCGCTTCTTCTCAAAGCTTTAGACTCCGTCGTCACTTCTTCTCAGAGTTCGAGGACTCCTTCATCGCTTCTTCTCAAAGCTTGAGGACTTTGCAGTCTTCAAAGACTCTGACGGGGCTTCGTCTTCAAATACTCTGGCAGTGCTTCGTCTTCAAAAACACGAATGATTCTTTGTCTTCAAAGTCTCTGGCAGTGCTTCGCCTTCAAAGTCTCTGGCGGTGCTTCGTTTACAAAGTCTCTAGCGGTGCTTCGTCTTCAAAGTCTCTGGCCACACTTCGTTCTCAAAGTCTTCAAAGTTTGGCATCTACCGGCATCATCGTCAAAGTCATCAAAGTCTAGCCTCTTACGACTTCAAAGGCTTCGAGTTGTCATTAATCTGAGGGTATCTATTCCTCCAAGACGAGCATCCAAATTTTTGCACCAAGTTCGAGTTTGCTCGAAGTTTCGAGTCCGCTCGCTAGTTAAGAGTTTTCTCGCAAGGTTCCGAACCTGTTAACCAAGTTCTTAATTCGTTCGTCAAGTTCGAAGTTCCTATCGTGCTCGCTAAGTTGCGCATTTTCACCTCATTCCTTAAATTTGAGTTTGCTCGCGAAGTTAGGAGTTCTCTTGTCAAGTTCAGAGTTCGCTTGTCAAGTTTAGAGTGTGCTCGCCAAGTTTTGAGTTTGCTCATCAAGTTTCAAGTTCACACCTTGCTCGTCAGTTTCGAATTCGTGTTCCGCTCACCAAGTTTGAGGATCGTTGCACGCCTCTTCACCAAAACAGAGTCGACGTTGGTCGCTGCACGTCCCTCCACCAAGTCAAGAGTGATGCACCAAGTTTATGATGAAGCGGTTGTGAAAGTGAATCATCCCTTAGTGAAGAATGTAGTCACTTTCACCTTTAGGAGTGATGTGTCAAGTTGATAATGAAGCGGTCATGAAAGTGAGCGACTGTGAAAGCGAATCATCCCTCAACGAGGAATGTAGTTACTTTCACCTTCAGGAATGATGCGCCAAGTCGCCAGGTTGTGAAGGTGATTTGTCCATAGCCGAAGCTAGAAGCCTTCGTCACCTCCAATCCATCGTCGTCGAAGTTGTCGTTGTGAAGGTGAACTGTCCATAGCCGAAGCTAGGAGCATTCATCACCTCCAATCCATCGTCGTCGAAGTCATCGTTGTGAAGGTGAACTGTCCATAGCCGAAGCTAGGAGCCTTCATCACCTCCAATCCATCATCGTCGAAGTCGTCGTTGTGAAGGTGAACTGTCCATAGCCTAACCTAGGAGCCTTCATCACCTCCAATCCATCATCGTCGAAGCCGTCGTTGTGAAGGTGAACTGCCCATAGCCGAAGCTAGGAGCCTTCGTCACCTCCAATCCATCGTCGTCGAAGCCGTCATTGTGAAGGTGAATTGTCCATAGCCAAAGCTAGGAGCCTTCGTCACCTCCAATCCATCACCGTCAAAGTCGTCATTGTGAAGGTGAACTGTCCATAGCCGAAGCTAGGAGCCTTCGTCACCTCCAATCCATTGTCGTCAAAGCCGTCGTTGTGAAGGTGAAGTGTCCATAGCCGAAGCTAGGAGCCTTCGTCACCTCCAATCCATCATCGTCGAAGGCGTCGTTGTTAAGGTGAACTGTCCATAGCCGAAGCTAAGAGCCTTCGTCACCTCCAATCCATCATCATCGAAGCCATCGTTGTGAAGGTGAACTGTCCATAGCCGAAGCTAGGAGCCTTCGTCACCTCCAATCCATTGTCGTCAAAGCCGTCGTTGTGAAGGTGAACTGTCCATAGCCGAAGCGAGGAGCCTTCGTCACCTCCAATCTTGCCATCGTCGTCGAAGTCGTCATTGTGAAGGTGAACTGTCCATAGCCGAAACTAGGAGCCTTCGTCACCTCCAATCGATCGTCGTCGAAGTCGTCGTTGTGAAGGTGAACTGTCCATAGCCGAACCTAGGAGCCTTTGTCACCTCAAATCCATCGTTGTCGAAGCCGTCAGGTTGTGAAGGTGAACTGTCCATGCCGAAGCTAGGAGCCTTTGTCACCTTCACTTCGAAAATGGATCTTGTTGCTAGACAAAAATAAAATAAAAAAATGGGTTCACCTTTTGATGATGGGAACGTTCCCACTCGCTATGGTATCCCAAATGTTGGATGCTTCAAGTCTAAAAAGAAAGAAAAAAAACAAAAAAAAAAAAGAGACTTTGTATATATAAAAAAAGTTTGAAAAAAAAAGAAAAAAGAAAAAGAGAGAATTGTAATAAGTGCTAAAAAGTGTAAAATAATTGGGAGAATATTTTCTACAAAAAGAAATATGCCAAAGGAAAATTGAGAGAGAGTTTGATAGATGATTGACTTCAGTATGAAATGATGAGTTCATTCCTCCTCCCTACTATTTGTAGGGAAGGTAGAGGGAGATTTGTTGGCTAATTTTAAAAGAAAATTGGATAACAAAATCTAAATTGAAGTTGGTTAAAAATAAAAATAAAATAGAAAATCTAAATTACAAAAGATTGTTAAAAAGATCTCCAACTAAATTGGAAATTTTTGAGCTCAAAATAGTTTTTTTAAATGGTCAAAATGTGTTAATTCCTTCAACTTAGATCTAACCCATTTGTTGCTTTTCAATAGGAGTTGGAGTTTGAAATTCTACATTTATGCCCAAAATTAAATGAATTTTAATATTTGTATCCACGGTCAAATATGAGAATAAACTCCAATTTATTCTGAAAACTCTTTAAGATTTTGGCTCCCCAAAATTTTTCAAAAAAAAAAAGAGATAAATAAAATTTCATGAAAAAAAAACTATTGTTTTTCAAACTTTGGCTAAATTTTAAATTGAATTTCTCAAACTTATTTCAAATCAAGTTTTTCAAGTATGTCTACTTCAATTTTTCAAAATCAATTCAAATTTGAGCCAAAATTTTGTCCAATTTAAAATATTTGCCCAAATTTCAAATCAAGCCTCTTAAATTTTGGGTTTAACTTAAATTTTTTTTTGCCTCAAGCTAAATTTTGGCCATATTCCAAATTTAGCTCTTCTAAGTCGAAACTTTGAGTTTGAATCAAATTTTTATCTCAAACTAAATTTTGACTAAATTTCCAAATAAGCTTCTCAAACAAAAAAATATTGAATATGGTTAACTTTGTTTCAAACCAAAGTTGGGGTAAGTTGTACCAAATTCAAACAAAAAAATATTTGGGAAAAAATTTCAAAGTTTACTCCAATTTCAAAAAAATGGGATAAAATCTTCAACCTTACCCAAATTTGTTTTGAGTTAAAGTAAAGCATAAAATCTACTAAATTCAAATCAAAATTTTATGCCAAATAAAGAAAATCAAAATATTGACTCAAATTCATATTTTGATATATTGGCATAAAGGGAAAAAAACATGTGTTAAAGAAAAAAAAATCAATCAAGTTATGAACCAAATTTCATATTTGATTAAATTGACACATCAAGCGGAATTCAAACTATGAGCAAACCTCATCCAAATTAGAGCAAATCTTTATGTTTTGATTCCAAAATAACTTTTTTGAAATTCACACACACATAATTGTGCATAAATTTCGAAAATGGGGCATTTGTTGGAATAGAAATTTCGGTGAATTCAAAATTGCCACGTCATCACTCGACATTGATGGCAAAATTATTTAATTATGGACTAATCAAATCTGCAAGCATCCCTAAATTAAATTGGTGGCTATACAATTGGGTTCCTTAAAATTTAATAGACAAAAGTCTAAGTTAAAGACCCAATTAGCAAAAGTTCAAGCTCGATCCAGAGACGTAGGCCCAAAATCAATCAGACCCGAACAAGAACAGAAGGCCCAAATCAGCCAAGCCAAAAAACGTTGGCCCAACCCAAAATGGTTGGCCCAAAGCTAACCTGTCCCAACCCAAAAAGTTGGCCCAACAAAAAGCAGACCCAGTCCAACGAGCCCAAGCCCATCTGGAGGCCTAGAGGAACTCTATAAATAGAGACCTCCCTCATTCATTTTCAAGGTTCAGAAATTTGAGACTCCAGAGAGAATTCACAAACTAGAAGACTCTTTGTATTCTTAAAGATCAAACATTTTCTGAACGAAGAACGTTTCAAGGGAATCGTCAAGAACACGCCACGAATCCATTGAAGTTTTCAACATCGAGAATAAGTTGTTTCAGCCCTCGAGACAAGCTACGAGCCGAAGACCTTTAACACACTTCAAGCCGAAGATCTTCAACAAGCTACAAGCTACAAGCCGAAGATCTTCAACAAGCTACAAGCTACAAGTCGAAGACTTTCAACAAGCTATAAGCCGAAGACCTTCAACAAGTTGCAAGTCGAAGACCTTCAACAAGCTACAAGCGAAGACCTTCTGCTTTCTACACTTGAGAACAAGCTGAAAAGCCCTCAAGACAAATCTACATTCGAGAACAAGTTGTTTCAGCCCTCGATCCAAGCGCATACGTAAGAGAGAGAATCAGAGGATTAAATACTAGAGATGTACTCACTGTTGGGATTTGTGCCTTAAAACTCGTAGTTTGTAATTATGTTCTAATTATTGTAATAAAGTGTTATTATATCAATAAAGTGTTATTGTTCGTTATCTACGAGTTTGCCTTTATTCAAACCCTAAATCCAATAAACTAAACATCCAAGGCTGTTAAACGAACCTCTAACTGAATGTAATGTACATAAAAAGGATCTCGGTTCGAGATACAACCTAAAACGTCTATAGTTAGGGGATAAGGTTTGTGTACCTTACCCTGGTTAAACTATGGATGTGGCCCACTTTGCATTTGATGCAAACACAGTGATCCTAACGTGTTCGTGTAGATGGCATGTGAGTGGGGATATCCTATGTAATGAGATTACATAAAAGCTGGACCACAAAATAGTAACTCTCAAATGTGAACTTCGTTGACTAGTTAGGTTTCTATTTCACTAGGATGACCTAGGCAGCAACTTGATCTCAATCTCGAGCGGAGTTACTTAACTCCTGCTCCAGAGGGATTGTCCTTTGACTAGTATGGGTGAGAGTGGTCAGATTCCCCGACTCAATATGCCTACCTTCTTGGGGACAAGACCGAGTGAGCGGCTGGGAACTTAATTTAGCAAGATGGAATTCACTCATTCCCCCTTACTAGGGCAAGTAGAGGAATGTTCCCTTAAGTGGTGTCTCCGGGACTTGAATAACGGGCCCGACCCTCTCATTGGCCCGAGAGGGACTCTGTTTGTTGGTAAGACCACAAACAAATTGTTCATTAGAGGAGCACTGGTACTTAAGGCATAAGATTTAACCCAGGGGTAAAACGGTAATTTGACCCAGCTGGTGTTACGAACATTCGTGAAGGATTGACTTGCTGTTATTGGTCAATATCCATTGACACAGAAATATATCTGTAGTGAGAAGAGTGCAACTATGTGACTTTAGTGGAGTGTTCCCGCAGTTAACGAATGTTGATTGGGAGGTTAATGAGATTAATCGAACAATCTCGTTTCGTTGGAGCTTCTGATCTGTAGGTCCATTAGGTCCACCTTCTAGCTCGTAAAGGGTTCTTAGATCATTTGAATTTGAAATGTTCAAATTCATTAGGGAATATATTTAATGTATATTGATACGATATAATATATAGTTTTGGAACTATATATTATAAATTTAATGTGGATATGATTCATATTAAATTTTGTGAGAGAATTAAATATTTGAAAGAGTTCAAATATTAAATGTGAATGTGATTCATATTTAAAAACTATAGGTTAAATTTAATGTACATTGGATGAGCATTAAAACTATAGAATAGAGGGATAATTCATTAAATGTGTTTAATATAAATTAAATATAAGATATTTAATTTATTTTGATTATTTAATTAATATGATTAATTAATTAAATAAGGAACGTGTCAGGAGGACACGTTCTCCCTCTCTCTCCCAACTCCCTATTCGATAGGAAGTGGGAGATGCCCTCTACTGGGTTTAACTTCTCCTGGAGAGAAGTGAAGCTGGAGGATTTGATTGATCTTTTTCACACACAGAATAAATTCTCTCTCTCTCTCTCATTCCCAAAATTATCCAAAAGTTAGAATCCTTCCCACAAAGGATTTTGTACTAAGTTGAATCTCAGAGGATAGGAGGTTTTCCAAATTGGTGGTGTTCTATTGGTGAAAAACAGAGAACTTTTGAAGTTCTTGAGTTGTTGAACATTGGAGCAAGGAGTTGTTGTTCTGCTAAACTACAAAGGTAATTCCTTCTTCTCTATAGTTTAATTGTTAAACTTATTTTGTTTGTATGCAATTAATCCATGTCTAATAGGATTAGAATTTCCATGCTTGTTCTGTTTTTTTGGTCAATGTACTGGTTTTTGTTTTAAGCAAAACAATCAAGCACATTAATCCCCAAACACGCTTCCACGCTTGCTCGAGAAGATCGGATCTCCATCAATTGGTATCGAGCAATGCTTGATTTGTTTTGTTTTGAAATAAAATTGCATTGATTTGGTGGGAAATGCATTTGGTTTGCTGTAAAACTTGTTTAGGAATTTTTTGGCCTTAGTTTACTTTGATTTCGATCAATTAGTATGTAAAGGCCCCTGCGTTTTTGGGCATAAAGTGAAAAATTGAGTCTGTAATTGAGTTACGAGTCGTTCGGGACCAGTTTCATGCAATTCGATTGAGAATCAAAGGAGAAATTGAAGAACGAAGCTGTTGTGTTCGTGAGTTTCAGCTGCTGCCGAAGCAGCAGCGTTGCAACGCTGAAGAACGATGTTCAAGGGGTCAGCGGCATTGCAACGCTGCCCCTCAGCGTCGCAACGCTACCCCGATACCAGGCGCGCAAGACGACAAAGCGGGCGTTGCAACGCCGTGGGGCTTTCCAGCAGCTATACACCGGTTCGGTTGGTTCAATTGATTTTGGTCCGGTTCAAGCGGTTCAAGGCCGGTTCAGGGTGTTTTTGGACCGGTTTCATGAAATAAAATTAATGTAATTTTATTTTTTGCACTTTAGGGGCCAAATTATTTCGGTTTTACAGTTGTTTATCTTTATGAATGTCATTTAGATTTTTTCCACCTTAGGATAAGCATGATCATGCATTTTATTTATATAAATGTTATATGAATATGGTTAAATGCATGATTGATTTATTTTTCATGAGTAATTAATTATAATTGTTATGATTAGATTATATGGAAAATAAATTGCATGGAGCATGAAATTACTTAGTTTAAAATAAATGTTATTTTATTTAAGTAATTTTATAATTCAATTAGTTGAATTCCTTTTATAATTCCAATTTGAATAATGATTGTTGGATTTATAATATAGTTTCTTTACCATAGGTTAATTATTAAAATTTATAAAAGTTATAAATTGAAGGGTTTTAGAAACCATAACCTATAATAAAGAAATGCATGCAAACATAGGAACTTGGGTTAAAATTTAAATTAGTTTTAATCGTTTAAAATTAATTTAGACCTAAGTTTTAATTTCTAATAGGATTAGAAATTAGTCTTACGTAGTATTTTAAATAGTTTAAAATATAGTAGGACTATAGGACTTTGGTTATAAGGGAACTCTACCTGTGAAGTTCTGTCTAAGGTTGGGGGTACTTAAGTCGACTGCAAACTAATACCTCCTACCGAACCGACCGGAACCCGAGTTGAATTAACCTTAGTTCTGTTTTTTATCTCTAGGTAATTAAAATGTTTATTCACCTAGACATAAGGTTCTAAGACCTAGTTATAATAGTTATAATAGGCATAGACTTAGATAGATTCTTTTAGCCAGAATCCGACTAAGTTAAACCTATACCCTAATCTTAGGAGCTTCAGTGGGAGAAAACGAGATGTTCGCATCGAGTTTACTCTCACGTCCTCAAGAGTTCACACCGTGAGTTCCATGCTCGGCCACGTGGCGTCAATAGGGCGTCCCCTACAGATGCGTGTTTGCATGGTTCAATACCAAGGTGAATGAGGGAAGTATCCATAGTAAATGGGAGCAGGATGCGTGTCAACGTATCCTACGGTCTCCTCCATTAGGTCGCAGCGTGAGATTTCTATAGTCCGCCGCTAGGTCGTCCCGAATGTACAAACCCTACGGAGGGCTCCTCGACTATAGGGATCGTAACACCGCGAACTCGAGAAATGGATAGGGTCTCTTAGATTGTTTGCCATCGCTTGTCTTTCTTAATAGTAGCCTGGTTGGCTCGGGCCTATTGGATCGGAAAAGGGTAGGGTCACATTTACGGGATGAGTTAAGCTAGTTAACAACTCCTTGACCGAACAAACGGTAGCTAAGGACCATTGGGACATGAGATGTTCTGGTAGTGAGAATTGGCTGAGAAAGTCTCAATTCAAGGGAGGAATGACTGACCGCCCGACGGAGGCTTTTGTTCTAAACCCTTGAAGTATTGTTGCAAAATTAAAGGTTTAATTTAAACAGTGAGTTTAGTTTAAACACCAGGGTTCTTTAATAATTTTGCTAAATTTGAATGGTTTTTACAATGGGTTAAAAGGCATAACTAATTAAAACTATTTTGGATTTTCAGCATGTCCTCATATATAGCCTTACTCAAAAAGGAACGTTTAACTGGTAAAAACTTTACTACGTGGAAGTCAAACCTGGATGCGATCCTTGTTATTGACGACCTTCGGTTCGTACTAACTGAGGAATGTCCTCAAATTCCTGCTCAAGACGCACCTCAATCAGTTAAGGATGCGTTTGACCGCTGGGCCAAGGCCAATGAAAAAGCCAAGGCCTATATCCTGGCTGGGATATCTGATGTTTTAGCCAGGAGATTGGAGGGTATGGTCTCAGCTCGTGAGATCATGGCCTATCTGCAAAATTTGTCTGGACAACCGTCTGAACAAATTCGGCACGAATCCATCACGTACGTTTATAACGCGCGCATGAAGGAGGGAACTTCAGTGAGAGAACATGTTCTCGATCTTATAGTTCACTTCAACGTGGCCGAAATGAACGGAGCGGTCATAGATGAGCAAATTCAGGTATTCTTCATCCTGGAATCTCTTCCGAAGAGTTTCCTGCCATTCCGTAGAAATGCGGAGTTGAACAAAAAGGAGTATAACCTGACTTCCCTCCTAAATGAACTACAAACTTTCGAGTCTCTTATTAAGAATAAGGGACAGGTTGATGGAGAGGCAAATCTGTTTGTCCATTCCAAAAAGTTCAAGAAGGGTTCATCCTCTGGGACTAGGCCCTGTGGTTCAACTCGGAAGAAGAGGAAAGGAGGAAAAGGGAAAGCTTCTGCCACTGTAGACATTGAGCTCAAAGAGAAGAAAGGTAAATTAGATTTACTTATTCTTGAAACATGTTTAGTGGTAAATGATGATTTAACCTGGATACTTGATTCAGGAGCCACTAATCATGTTTGCTCTTTATTTCAGGAAACTAGTTCCTTCAAAGAGCTCGAAGAGGGTGAGATGACGCTCAGGGTCGGAACGGAAGACGTCGTCTCAGCTCGTGCAGTGGGAGATGCCAAGCTATTTTTCGGAGATAGATTTCTTTTATTAAAAAATCTGTATATAGTTCCTAAGCTTAAAAGGAACTTAATTTCTATCTCCTGTTTAATAGAACTTGGATATTGTATTTCTTTTTCGATTAATGAAGAGTTCATTTTGAAAGAGGGTGTCAATATTTGTTCTGCTAAATTGAAAAATGGCTTGTATGTACTGAAACCGAAGAAAACGAAAGCAATTTTAAATCATGAGATGTTTAAAAATGCTAGTACTCAAAATAAAAGGCAAAGAATTTCTCCAAATAATAATACCTATCTATGGCATCTTAGACTTGCTCATATTAATCTCAACCGGATTGAGAGGCTTTCTAAGAATGAACTTCTAAACAAGTTAGAAGATGATTCTTTACCTCCTTGCGAATCATGCTTGGAAGGTAAAATGACCAAGCGGCCTTTTACAGGAAAAGGTTACAGAGCCATAGAACCCTTATAACTTGTACATTCGGATCTTTGTGGTCCGGTGAATATTAAAGCTCGAGGAGGGTACAAATATTTCATCTCTTTCATAGATGATTATTCGAGGTATGGTTATCTATATCTAATGCATCACAAGTCTGAAGCTCTTGAAAAGTTCAAAGAGTATAAGGCTGAAGTAGAGAATGCATTAGGGAAAACCATTAAAACACTTCGATCCGATCGAGGTGGAGAGTATATGGATTTGAGATTCCAGGACTATATGATAGAACATGGAATTAAATCTCAACTCTCAGCACCTAATACACCACAGCAAAATGGTGTGTCATAAAGGAGAAATAGAACCTTGTTGGACATGGTTCGTTCTATGATGAGCTATGCTCAGTTGCCTGCCTCGTTTTGGGGATACGCAGTAGAGATTGCAGTTCAAATCTTGAACATTGCTCCATCAAAAAGTGTTTCAGAAACACTTTTGAACTTTGGAAGGGGCGTAAACCTAGTTTACAACACTTCAGGATTTTGGGGTGTCCGACACACGTGCTCGTGACAAACCCGAAGAAACTGGAACTTCGTTCAAGATTGTGCCAATTTGTTGGCTATTCCAAAGAAACGAGAGGTGGTTTTTTCTACGACTCACAAGAAAACAAGGTGATTGTATCGACAAACGCCACGTTCTTGGAGGAAGATCACATGAGGAACCACGTACCGCGCAGTAAATTAGTACTAAATGAAGCTACTCATGAACCAACAAGAGTTGTTGATCAAGCTGGACCTTCATCAAGAGTTGATGAAAAAACCAACACCTCAAGTCAGTCTCGTCCTTCTCAATCGTTGGGAATGCCTCGACGTAGTGGGAGGGTTGTTTCCCAACCTGACCGCTACTTGGGTTTAGCTAAAACTCAAGTTGTCATACCTGATGACGGCGTAAAAGATCCATTGTCTTATAAACAGGCAATGAATGACGTAGACAAGGACCAATGGATCAAAGCCATGGACCTTGAAATGGAGTCAATGGACTTCAATTCAGTATGGGAACTTATAGACCAACCTGAAGGGGTTAGACCCATAGGGTGCAAATGGATCTATAAGAGAAAGAGAGATGCAGCCGGAAAGGTACAAACCTTTAAGGCTAGGCTTGTAGCAAAGGGTTTTACCCAAAGGGAAGGAGTTGACTATGAAGAAACTTTTTCTCCTGTTGCTATGTTGAAGTCTATAAGGATACTCTTGTCCATAGCCGCGTTTTATGATTATGAAATTTGGCAAATGGACGTCAAGACTGCCTTTTTGAATGGTAACCTTGACGAGAGCATCTATATGTCTCAGCCCGAAGGGTTCATAGCCCAAGATCAGTAGCAAAAAGTTTGCAAGCTTAATCGATCCATTTATGGATTGAAATAAGAGTCAAGATCTTGGAATATAAGATTTGATACTGCGATCAAGTCTTACGACTTTGACCAAAACGCTGATGAGCCTTGTGTTTACAAGAGGATCATCAACGACAAAGTAGCTTTGTTAGTACTTTATGTGGATGATATCCTACTCATTGGGAATGATGTAGGATACCTCACTGACATAAAAAATTGGTTGGCGACCAAATTCTAAATGAAAGATTTGGGAGAGGCGCAGTATGTTCTTGGGATTCAGATATTTAGGAATCGCAAGAACAGAACGCTAGCACTGTCTCAAGCATCTTATATCGACAAAATGTTGTCAAGATATTCGATGCAGAATTTCAAGAGGGGCTTATTACCCTTCAGGCATGGAGTTCATCTGTCTAGGGAACAGTGTCCCAAGACACCTCAAGAAGTTGAGGATATGAGACATATTCCCTATGCCTCTGCAGTGGGTAGCTTAATGTATGCTATGCTATGCACGAGGCCTAATTTGTTATGCAAATGGGAATAGTCGGCAGTACGGTCCAATCCAGGTTAGACCACTGGACAACGATTAAAAATATCCTCAAGTATCTAAGGAGAACGAGGACTATACGCTTGTGTATGGGTCTAAGGATTTGATCCATCTGGATACACCGATTCTAATTTTCGCATCGATAAAGTATTCTCGAAAATCCACATCGAGATCGGTTTTCACCCTTAACGGGGAGCTATAGTATGGCGAAGCATCAAGCAAGGATGCATCGACGACTCCACATTGAGGTCGAGTATGTCATTGCTTGTGAAGCGTGAAAAAAGTCTGTTTTGGCTAAGGAAATTCCTTTCGATTTGGAAGTTGTTCCAAATATGGAATCTCCCATCACCTTATACTTTGTGACAACAAGTGGTGCGTGAGCCACTCGAAGGAACCTCGCAGCCATAAGCGAGGTAAGCACATCGAGAGGAAGTATCACCCGATGAGAAATGGTGCAACGAGGAGATGTGATGATCCACGAAAGATCGCCGGAGCACAATATTGCTGATCCGTTTACAAAGACTCTCACGGCTAAAGTGTTCGAGGGTCATCCGAAAGTCCAGGTCTCGAGATATGTACATAGGCTAATTTAGGGCAAGTGGGAGATATGTAATGGGGTATATGGATGCCCTAGTTTATTGTATTTATATCTCTGTAACCACTGTTTTAGATTATGTTGTACCCCACTAGAGTTTTAGTGCAAGTGGGAGTTTGTTGGGGTTTGTGCCCTAAAACTCGTAGTTTGTAATTATGTTCTAATTATTGTAATAAAGTGTTATTATATCAATAAAGTGTTATTGTTCGTTATCTACGAGTTTGCCTTTATTCAAACCCTAAATACAATAAACTAAACATCCAAGGCTGTTAAATGAATCTCTAACTGAATGTAATGTACATAAAAAGGATCTCGGTTCGAGATACAACCTAAAAGGTCTATAGTTAGGGGATAAGGTTTGTGTACCTTACCCTGGTTAAACTATGGATGTGGCCCACTTTGCATTTGATGCAAACACAGTGATCCTAACGTGTTCGTGTAGATGGCATGTGAGTGGGGATATCCTATGTAATGAGATTACATAAAACTGGACCACAAAATAGTAACCTCTAGCTGTAACTTCGTTGACTAGTTAGGTTTCTATTTCACTAGGATGACCTAGGCAACTTGATCTCAATCCTGAGCAGGTTACGAACTCCTGTTCCCGAGGGATTGTCCTTTGACTAGTATGGGTGAGAGTGGCGGTTCACACTCAATATGCCTATTTTCTTGGGGACAAGACCGAGTGAGCGGTGTTTGGGAACTTAACTTAGCAAGATGGAATTCACCCTTCCCGCCTACTAGGGTAAGTAGAGGAATGTTCCCTTAAGTGGTGTCTCCGAGACTTGAACAACGGGCCCGACCCTCTCATTGGCCCGAGAGGGACTCTGTTTGTTGGTAAGACCACAAACAAATTGTTCATTAGAGGAGCACTAGTACTTAAGGCATAAGATGTAACCCAGGGGTAAAACGGTAATTTGACCCACCTGGTGTTACGAACATTCTTGAAGGATTGACTTGCTGTTATTGGTCAATATCCATGGACACAGAAATATATCTGCAGTGAGAAGAATGCAGCTGTGGGACTTTAGTGGAGTGTTCCCGCAGTTAACGAATGTTGATTGAGAGGTTAATGAGATTAACCGAGCAATCTCGTATCGTTGGAGCTTCTGATCTGTAGGTCCATTAGGTCCACCTTCTAGCTCGTAAATGGTTCTTAGATCATTTGAATTTCAAATGTTCAAATTCATTAGGGAATATATTTAATGTATATTGATACGATATAATATATAGTTTTGGAACTATATATTATAAATTTAATGTGGATATGATTCATATTAAATTTTGTGAGAGAATTAAATATTTGAAAGAGTTCAAATATTAAATGTGAATGTGATTCATATTTAAAAACTATAGGTTAAATTTAATGTACATTGGATGTGCATAAAAACTATATGATAGAGGGATAATTCATTAAATGTGTTTAATATAAATTAAATATAAAATATTTAATTTATTTTGATTATTTAATTAATATGATTAATTAATTAAATAAGGAACGTGTCAGGAGGACACGTTCCCCCTCTCTCTCCGAACTCCCTATTCGATAAGAAGTGGGAGATGTCCTCTACTGGGTTTAACTTCTCCTGGAGAGACGTGAAGCTAGAGGATTTGATCGATCTTTTTCACACACAGAAGAAATTCTCTCTCTCTCTCTCATTCCCAAAATTATCCAAAAGTTGGAATCCTTCCCACAAAGGATTTTGTTCTAAGTTGAATCTCAGAGGATAGGAGGTTTTCTAAATTGGTGGTGTTCTGTTGGTGAACAACAGAGAACTTTTGAAGTTCTTGAGTTACTGAACATTGGAGCAAGGAGTTGCTGTTCTGCTAAACTACAAAGGTAAATCCTTCTTCCCTATAGTTTAATTGTTAAACTTATTTTGTTTGTATGCAATTAATCCATGTCTAATAGGATTAGAATTTCCATGCTTGTTCTGTTTTTTTGGTCAATGTACTGATTTTTGTTTTAAGCAAAACAATCAAGCACATTAACGATCCCAAACACGTTTCCGCTGTTCAAGGAGATCAGATATCCATCACTCACAATTACCTGAAATTAACACAAATACAAATTCATTTACATGTGTCTCATTTCCATTCGTTGGTTGAAATCTCGTGTGAACAATTATTATTTTAAAAAAAAAATTGTATTCAAATCGGCGATTGTTTTGTCGCCCATTCAAGTTTTTTTTCTTTTTTTGTCAGACTTCATTTTTTTTTTCTCTTTTCTTCTCTCTTTCTGTTTTATATATTTAAATGTATAGTTATTCTAATTTTATATTTTATCTATTGTTGTGTTTTATTTGTTGTATTATCCTTTTGTTTTTTTTAGTAGCAAATGCTTTCTTTAGTTCAAGGAATTGTATTATTATCTTTAGCCTTTTCTCGTTATCTTTTTTTTATTTTGTATTATGTTTGTAGGTTCAAAATATAAATATTTTCCTTATTTATTATAGTTGAAGTTTTGATATAAGCTTGTTAATTAATACATGATTTATAATCTTTTAATCTATGTGGTTTATAAATAAAAATGCCGACGATGGAATGTAGAAATATTTGAGAGTCCGATTTTTTAGTTTTCTTGAGGTGAGAAATTGATTCTTTGGAAGTCCAAGATCGATTTCAATATATTTTTTTTTTCGTAACTTCGTTAGTATATTTATTTGCTTGATCAATTTGTTATGTTAAATGTGATATGCCTTTAATTTGCATTCTTATATTCCATTATTCGAACTTAATTTTTGCACATGGTTTCAAATCTTATTTTGCAGACTTATTTTCAAACCTGTAACATTGCTTGTTTATTTTGAGTTTATAAAGTCTTTTAACTAAAAATGTTATCTTTAAGTATTTGCAATTTTCTTTAAAACCGTCTTTATTTCTAAAAAAATTCTTACGATGGAATCTAGAAATATTTGGGAGTCCGATTTTCTAGAATTCTTGAGGTGAGGGATCATTATCTTTGGAGTTCGAGATTTTGGTCTCAAGATAAAATGAATTTTAATTAATTTTTTTAAAAAATAAACTTTATTTTATAAGAGGTTATCCTATGATAGATTTGAGAAATTGTAAAATTTTCTCATATTCTTGAAGTGATATTATTTCCAAGATCTTGGAAATAATTTTAATATAGCCAAATTAATGGATTTTCATCTACTTGTTTTATGGGATCATAACTCCAAATATTGGAGTATGAGTGGTAAAATAAGACATTGTTTAATTTTTTTTTAAAAAAATAAACTTTATTTTTTTTTTCTTTCTAATTTTCTTTTTTGCAATTCAAGATTAAATTTGGCCATTTGGCCACCGTTTTAAACAGGTGTTGTGGGATGCTAACACCTTCCCCATTCACAAACAACTCCCGAATCCAAATCTGGTTTTCGCATTCTTTCTAATTTTTTATTTCATTCTATTTTGGTGCTCAATCACACCATAAAAAAGATTGATGGCGACTCCTTTTAAATATCCCTTTTTGAGGTTGGTCGCTCTGCGTCGCAGGTACGTGGCGACAAAGGTTTTTCGAACCAATAGTTTGGATGCTCCTTTTTGACGTCTAGACGCTCTGCAGGCAGTTCCTTTGGCTTGTCTAGCTCTTCTTCTCTTGATTTAATGGGGTTTTGGATCAATTTCGCCTTTATTAACCCTCGATCCTTCCTAAGCTTCCTGAAATGCTCCAAAATTCAAATATCCTATAAAATAGACAAATAAGCACGTAAGTGTAACAGAACTAGCATAAAATAAATAGGTAAAATAACACTTGTATGGTGTTATCACTTACATCGAGCACCATACAAGTATTGCCTCTAAATCTTTAGTGCAAACACAACTGTAGCTTAACTTTAAGTCATGGGTGAAGTAATTCCATTTATGGTTCTTAAGTTGTCGCAAACCATAGGCTAATGATCGACGCTAGACACGCAAGTGCACGTGATCGAAGTAATAGAAACTGGAGTATTCTAGAGTATCGAATCCATAGGGAACTGGTTTACAAGTCAAATCGAAAAACAAAGGAATGCTTGTGAAATTGCAAGTAAGGTAACCAAAGATATAAAGGTTGAATTTGGAATTTTTAAGTTGATGTAAATAAAGATAAATCAATGAAATAAAAGAAGAGAATTCAAGTGCTTTTGCCCCTTCGGAGAAAATGTTGCTGAAAATGTTGCCAGAAATTATGCCAGCAAATCCAAATCTAAGTAAATCGGTTCAATACCTATTCGGTTTTGCTCTCAAATCCTTTAGGAAACTAAGCAATTAAACCTACATGTCTGTGGCTAATTGAGCTTAGATGGTTTCACTCATAACCCGCTCGATTTCGGAGTCTCGCCCTATGTCTGGGGTCGAAGTTTCGAATCTTATGTCTAAGTCCTTTCCTCCGTTGTTTTTAGGATCTCTACTGTTCCTTGACCCTTTCGGTATCAAGTTTGAGTCTTGTTAAACAAGACCTCGTCGTAGCTAAGGACTTCCAATTTAATTTCCTAAACAAACTCGAATTTGGTTGCCAACACAACTAACTTGTTACTTTTAGGTAGGCATCTCTCTTCTAGGGTGTTCACACTTGAACCCCTAAAGAGGAAATTAGCTCATGAAGAAAATAAGAGAAAACATAGTTTAAATTGCTGGAAGATAAGTGAAAATTGAAAAGAAAATAAGGAGAAGAAACGTGAAAACCGAAAACAAGGAAGAGAGGTAAGGGCTCAAGTTCTTCCTTCTTATCCACGAAAAAGTAAGAACTCAAGTTGCCGTGTTAATCGAATGGGATGGAAAAACAATAAAGAAAGAAACGAACCCAAAAGAAAGTAAAACAGTGGCGCGCGATGGAAGATGCTCTCGATTTTCTTTGTATTTTCTTGTTTTCGAATACGGTTTTCAACTAAGCAAAACTCTGCAAAGTAGAAGAAAAGAAAACTGAATTTTTATTGAACTTCCAAATGCATGAACAACAAGGTAAAACAGAAACTAAAAAACAATTCTAACCCCCTTAGTTAATCGATTCTACCCACACTTGAGTTAGAATCTTAACCTCCAAGGCTTTCACAAAGAGAGGGATTAACTAGGGTTTATTACAACTAAATAGAGAGAGTACAACTTGCTGAAAATAAGAAAATAAACTGTTGTAAATAGATACAAAAACGTGCAGAAAACTAGAGGAAAATGAGAATAAGAAGTTGGAGAAAGTCGCCTCCTTGAACCCTCGATTGTAACCCTTTTCATAGATGAAGAAAGTAGGGGTTCCTTCCAAGAAATCATCCTCAAATTGTGGGTAATTGATTGAGTATAAGTTCAGACCATATTCTTTTCAAATTGTGGGTTCCTTCCTAGCATTTTTTTGCTGGTAATAATACAACCTGCATTTTCTCTAGCATTTTTTCTGCTCTTCTTTCCTACAAAAACACCTCAAATTAGTTCGTTTTCACCCATTTTTTCTTCCATTCCTTATTTTCCTCATAATTTAGCAAACTTTAGAAATTTCTTCTAAAACATGAAAATGTGAATAAATTAGACACAAAAAATGACTAAGTAAAGAGTTATCCCAAATAATATAAAATGAAAAGTAATGAGTTATCTCCTAATTTAAAAATAATATAAAATCCTAATCCAAAAAGGTTTTAAAAACTAATAAAAAAATCTTTTTTTCCTAGTGGTTACATACTTCGTATTAGATATATGTGATATATTGAATATAAGTAGTTGTCATACTCTTGATATACTTCATATTAGCTATTTTTGATACAGTGTTGATAAATTGAGTATTAGAAATTAACCTTCATTGATATATTTAAATAATTTACTTAAATAATTTACTTCAATAGTATACAACTTATATACTTCATACTAGGAATGTCAAGGATATATCATAGTTTATCACTAATGATATACCTCTGATAGAAGTCACATTGCAAACAAGGAAATTAAACGTGAAAGTTATTTTGGATATTTTGCAAAATAGTTGACACACCCACAATTTTCAAAAAATTGATGACATACACATAATCAGTGGCGGATCCAAAACTTCGAGTGGGGGGCTTGAATTCATATCAAAATTATTTTGAACGCATTAATATTGGTATATAGTCTCATTCTATTTTCATGGTTTACTAAAATTAAGAAATGAAACTTTGAAAGTATAGAGACTAAAATAAAACAAACCACAAAGTACATGGATGAAAATGTTAATATAATAGTTTATATATTTTGAAATAAGAAAAATGATTAAATTTGTTTACATAAGTATACTGTATATGAGAAAAAATTACAAATAATAAGATTTTTTTTGTTTAATAAGAATTCATAAAATCATATTTTCTTTTATGCAATTAACTTTTAAAAATAATTTTATAAAAATTTAAAAATATTTGCATTCAGTTTTATTCAGTTTTATTTATATTTGATACCAAGAAGAAAAATCTTTAACAATAAATATTTTTAATAATAGATTAGAACAAAAAGTATGAGGGAAAGAGAGCATAACTTAACTGACATATTGAATCCTCTTAATCCCTATTGTACTTAAAAAAATAAAAAGTATGATATATTATATATTTAAATTATTAAATTAAAAAGGAGTAAAAAATCAAGAGTGGCTTGCCACTGGGCCAAGATAAAATATACAAATTAATATAACATTTTATAATATACAAACTAAGTTGTTCAGAAGTTGAGGGAGGACATGAGCCCCCTCTGGGCCTTAAATCCGCCCCTGCACATAATTGAGTTTTCTTCTTTTACTAATTATCAACTTTCGTTAATTATTATCTTATAAGTGAATTACTTCAATGTATATTCCTGAATCACACATTTTCTTTAATTCTAAAGTGTAATATTTAGATTATAACTAAATTTAAGTAATACTTTTTTTATATATTATATATTATATATGCATTTCTTATATAAATATTAATGTGTTCAACATTCAAAACAACTTGAGCAAAATTTCGACCCATATATATTTAAAAAAATAATATTATAAAAAAACAGCTTGGCTCGGTATAGCCACATTCCAGTTTCTAGGGGTTAGAGTATTCCCTATTAGAAAGCCTACTCAAATCAGAACTAAACTAGTAGATTCTCTTTCGCTTATCGACCGACCGACTTTCATTGTTGCAACCTTCGCATTTCTTGCTAAGATCCCAAATCTCTGGGTGGCCAACTAAGTGGACCCTCTTGGCCACCCGCTCTTGTGTCGTGGGACTTGTAGCTCGACAGTCCACCGGATGGGTTTGTTTATCCTTCCAGTTTCGAGTGTCTTCTTGGATAGTTATAGCGATCTAGAGGCGCAAAATGTATCTCGTGTGTGGGGGAGAGGAATAAGAGATATGCCTAATTATCTTTTTCAAAAGCCAGGGAAGATAATTATTGTAACCCTGACATTTTACAACTATAGAAGAAGATATATAATAATCAAAGTGATCGTCATTTTGAGAAAGATTAGGATGTTTAGAATCACTGTTTAAAGAAGAGATGGAGAATCATCACATCAATATTCATTATATTTTCAAGTTCAAGACTAGACTTGAAGATACAATATTGCTACAAGTTTGATGAGAGCAAAATAGATTATTTTAATTATATTTTCTTAAATTTTGTTTGTACATAAATTTAAATAACATTTCTTCATTACAGGTGTGACGCCCGGTAAATGCAAGTAAGTTTTTGGTTCTTGTCAGAGCTAATTTTGGACTTATATTCTAGTTTTAAAAGTGTTGGGCCAAGAAATTGATTTTTTGGATCTTGCAGGGACCCAAATATTTCTAAACCTCTCTTTAAAATGGGTTGGTAACCTTGAATTTCTCATCAACCATCTTTGGAGGAGGAAAATCGAGGTATTTTTGGACCCTTCTCCTTACTCTCTTGTTTTAGGTTAAAAAAAAAAAAAAAAAGGAAATCGTGGAGACCGCCCCCCCCCCCCCCCGTTTCTCCTTCCCTCTCCCTGCTCTCTGTCTCGTAGCAGGGAAGGGCGCCGCAGCCGCGCGCGACGAGCTGCCGGCCGGCGAGCGCCCCTTCCCTTCCCTCTCCTCCTTCGTTTTCTGTTCGCCGCCCCGCTCCTCCCTCTTTTCGGTCGTCTCCCTCTCTCTCTCCCTTTCGCGCGATCTCTCTCTTTGTTCTCACCGCCGTCTCTCCCTCTCCCCTCCGTCGTCGGCCGAGACGCGTGATGTTCGCAAGCCGCCAGCCACGTCCCTCGCCGGTGCCGTCCTCTCCGCCGCCCCCTCTCGATCAACTCTCTTCTCTCTCGATCTGCCTCTCCTTTTTCCCCTCAGATCCGACCCTCTCTCCTCCAGATCTATCTCTCTCTCTCGGACCCAAACCGATCTCTCTAGCTTTCCTTTCCTTTTCGATTCGTTTCTCTCGCTGATTTGTGTTGGTTTTGTTGGGCAGGATCAGATCCGTCGGCTAAGGAGTAGATCTTTGAAGAAGTCCCGAGGCTAAGATCGAGCGGAGAACCGGTTCAGCTTGTAGCTGTGAGTAAGACTTGCTCTCGAATCTTCTGTTCTGAATTGTAAGCTTAGGATGTGTTGGTTGGGTTGTGAGCTCCTTTTGGATGAGTTTAAAGTGTTCGGTTAACGCGGTTAAGTTCGTTTAGTGTTGTGCCCTAAGGGTAGAGCCAAAAGGTTTGTTCCCTGCTGAACTCGTGCATTGTGTGATGTTTCTGTAGGTGCTTTAGGTTGCTAAACAAGAGCAAGGACCTTTGCGCACTTTATTCGAGGTAAGTAGCTGTTTGGTTTAAGCATCAAACCCGTAAGCGAACGAGTTTGAGCACAAGGTTGTTGTGGTTGATTTTATAACTGTTGCATGACTGTTAGCATAATGCTTGGTGTATGAGACTCTGGATGTCGTGTTCTTGCTATGTGAATCGAGCACTTATTTCTGTGTGTTGGGTTTGACTTTCCTGCATGTCGCATTTGTGTTGCTAGTAGAAGGCTGCTAAGTGAGACTTGAGCGTAATATCGTGCGTGTATGATTGATCCTAGAATAGAGCAGGATAAGTCTGGTGATGGTCTAGGACACGGGTGGCTGGTTAGCTCCGTGGTTGGGACAAAGGGTTGATGGCGGGATGTGTGGTTGGCTGGTTAGGCTGTTGGTTAGGGACTCGATTTCAAGACGACCTTGGAACGATTTAGGGGAAGCCTAGGAGAAACGTTAGAGCTTAACTTCCTAGGCTAGCGTTACCAAACCCACTGAGTGACCCCGAGCGAGACAAAACCTTTAGGCTGGCATCTCTGTGTGGGCATTCGGGTCGAGTGCGCCCTTTTGCGAGCTGTGTGGGCATTAGGGTCGAGTGCGCCCTTTTGCGAGCCTGTGGGCATCAGGGTCGAGTGCGCCCTTTCGCGAGTTGTGTGGACATGGGTCGAGCACCCTATGTGATCTCTGTGTGGGCACTTGGGTGGGTCGCCCTTGTGCGATCTGTGTGGGCTTTAGAGTCGAGGCTCTATTGCGTTCTGTGTGGGCGTTAGAGTGATCACTCTTTCGCGCTTGGGCGCGTCCCCGTCTATGGCCGCCTAGGTTTCTGGATCGCCGATGAGTCTCGGGGTGAGGTAGACATGTGAGCGTCTAGTCTTGAGTCCCTAAGGTGCTTTGGTTGTGAATCCTGTTTTACCTCTGTGTGTGCACTCGTGAAATTTGTAGCTTGGACGTGAGTGGGCTACTTACTGAGTATTCTTATACTCACCCGTCTACTTTATTGTCTTTGGTTGCAGGTAAGGGCAAACAGTGAGCTGGAGAGCGACGGTGGCGACATGACGGGGCTATGAGACCTTTCTTGTTTTAAGAGATTTTTATTTTGGGAACTTAGGAAGTTCTTGTAGTTATGAGTCGTTCTATGACTCCTGTTTGTCACTCGTTGTTTTTTTTTGAACTCTTGTGTTGTTGAGCATGTAACTTACTCTTTTAGTTTTCCTTGTTCAGCATGCTCGTTTAACTTTTGCTTAGTACTTTCGTGCCTCTGTTGTGTGTTCTGCTGGAGCCTGGCCTGTTTTGTTGTAGTCTGGGAGGAGGTCGGGCGTTGAAAAAGGGTCCTTAGAAGTGTTTCTTGCTTAAACAGGTTAAGTAAAATTTTTGGATTCGTCCGGATAGCGCCGTTATGCTGCCAAAATTTCGGCGTCGAGGGTGCTATCTAGTGGCGTCCCTAGTTGGATTTGTGTTTAAAATTAGGGTTGTTACAGTTGGTATCAGAGCGAAACCTCTCCCAGTAAGATGTGGTTCGGAGACGAACCAAGGCGAAAGCTGGTGGGCATGTGACGCCCGAGGAAGAGGGGTACATGAATGAACCGAGTCCACATCTGAATGAGAGGGATCTTGAGGATATGAAAGTATGGTTCCCGAGGAAGAGGGGTACATGCATGTGACCATGAGAATATGGAAGTATAGTTAGAAAAGGTTAAAAGAATTGATAGCTACTACCTATACAAACAAGGTGCACCTTCCTTTTCGGTGGCTCAATCATAGGAACTCCACAGTTAAGCATGCTTGGCTTGGAGCAATCCTATGTTGGGTGACCTCCAGGGAATTTTCCTGGGGAGCATGTGAGTGAGGACAAAGCATGCTGAAAAGACCCCGTGTTGGTTTGTGGGGATAGTGTCTTCAATCTTACAAGCAATCATGGATGATATAGTGACGCAGCTAGGTCGCAGAGGATCCTGGGCCTGGGGCGTTACAGTTGGTATCAGAGCCAGGTTTTTAGATCTTGTATACTTGCCTACGTCGTAGGTACTGGTCCTCATAGCCTCTCGCAGAATGTCGCCTCGTCACCTCCAGGTTTGCTTGTTTTTATTTTTGTAAAGTAAGTCGAGTTTAGTAAGTTCCTTGCCTCTGGATGCTTGAATCCGTTCTCGTTTAAGACATTTGTACTGTGTTTTAAAGTTTGTTTTGATTAACTCAGAGTATGGCACGTGGACGCGGACGTGGTAGAGTTGTGGCTGGTGGGCGTGGTCGTGGAGGCCGAAGAGGCTGAGGTCATGGAGCCCGTGGCCAGGACCCGGTGGTGGACCCACCAGTGGATGAGCACTCCGAGCACTAGGAGGAGCTTAATCATGACGCCCCAACTGTTGGGGAGCCGTCAGAACATGTTGATGAAAACCCTCAGGAGCGAGGGAACGACCAAGCCCCACAGCCAACTCCCGCGACTTTGGTAGGACTCCAGGAGATCCTGCAGGCAACCCTGGCTAGTCAGACGGCGCTGCTTAATCAGGTCACCCAAGTTCTGGGGGTGATGGCTAACCAAAATTAGGGAGCACAGAATCAGAACCAGGCAGTTCCAGCTCAGAACGAAGGAGAAACTGCCTAGGCACGTGGAGCCACTATAGAAGAGGCCAGATACCTCCGGGACTTCAGGAAGTACGAGCCACCTCTCTTTGATGGGCAAGGAGTTGACCATGTGGGTGCAGAGGCATGGTTCGGGATGGTGGAAGACATATTTGAGCGCATGTGTTGTCCTGATCGACAGAGGGTCCAGTGCGCAGTTTACACACTTAGAGGACGAGCCTGTGTATGGTGGAAGACTGCCTCGCGGTCCATTGACGTCAGTGAAGGGCATATAACCTGGGCGTAGTTCCAGGAAGCGTTCTATGCGAAGTACTACCCAACCGCGATGAGAATTGAGAAGCAGGCTGAGTTTCTGCACCTGAAGCAGGGACCGAATCAGTCGGTCGAAGAGTAGAGCACGAGTTCACAATGTTGTCCCGGTTTGCTGTAGAGTTGGTGGACATAGATAAGAAGAAGATCGAACGGTTCCTCACAGGTCTGTGCGGAGGGTTACGTGGGTCTGTAGCTGCCCATGACCCGAAGACCTATGCTGCGGTGGTTCGAGTGGTCACCTTGATCGATGCAGACTCGAAACAACAGGGGAGTAGTATTGGTCGACGTCGTGGCGGCGAGGCGGACTTAGGGTCAGTCGGGAAGAGAGACACGATCGAGCCTTCCCTAGGCCAAACCGACCAGAGCGCGCAGGGCAACAATGGGCCCAAGGAGGCGGCGGCGCGTGCCCTAACTGTGGAGGGCAGCATAACAAAGGAGCTTGCCCGGCAGCCACCAATGTTTGTTTCCATTGTGGTAAGGTGGGCCATATGGCATCAGTGTGCATGCAGAAGAAGAGGGCAGATCTGAGAGTCTGTTATATTTGTCGTAAAGAAGGCCATGTGGCCTCAGCGTGCCCGGATAACAGAAATGCTGGAAACCAGGAGGGTCATCAGAGAGGAGGAGCGTACGCTAACGCTGGCCGAGCCGCGGAGGGTGCTGGTAAAGTTGTCACAGGTACCTTACCTATTCTCGGTCATCTAGCTTTTGTACTTTTTGATTCTGGTTGTAGCACTCCTTCATTTCTGCACTGTTTGTGGGGTAAGCCCAGTTAGAAGTAGAACCCTTAGGTTTTAGCCTTTCAGTTGCAACCCCAATAGGGGCAGAGCTAGTGACACGGGAAAAGGTGAAGACCGGTCAGGTCTTGATAGAAGGTCACTCGTTGGAAGTGACCCTGATTGTCCTGGAGATGAGTGACTTCGATGTAATCCTGGGCATGGATTGGCTAGCAGCAAATCATGCCAACATCGATTGTCACCGTAGGGAGGTTGTGTTCAAGCCTCCGTCAGAACCGAGCTTCAAGTTTAAGGGAAGCGAGTCGAAGACTGTTCCCAAGGTGATCTCAGCACTTAAGGCGAGTAAGTTGGTTGGTCAAGGGGCTTGGGCCTTCTTGGCAAGTGTGACGGACTTGAGGAGTGAGAAAGGAGACGTGTCGTCAGTTCCAGTAGTAAGGGAGTTCCCTGATGTATTCCCTGAGGATTTGCCAGGTTTGCCTCCAGCCAGGGAGGTGGACTTCAGTATTGAGTTGGAGCAAGGCACTGCACCGTTATCGAAAGCTCCATACAGAATGGCCCCAGCCGAGTTAAAGGAGCTCAAGACTCAGTTGCAGGAGTTGTTAGACAAGGGCTTCATTCACCCTAGTGTCTCTCCGTGGGGCGCGCCGGTGTTTTTTGTGAAAAAGAAGGATGGGTCGATGCGCCTTTGCATCGACTATCGGGAGTTAAATAAAGTGACGGTAAAGAACAAGTACCCGCTCCCTTGAATTGATGATCTGTTTGACCAACTGCAGGGAGCCACAGTGTTCTCTAAGATTGATTTGCGCTCAGGCTATCATCAGCTGCGAATAAGAGAGGAAGATATCCCAAAGACAGCTTTCAGATCCAGGTATGGACATTACGAGTTTACCGTGATGTCGTTCGGTTTGACAAATGCCCCGGCTGTGTTCATGGGCCTGATGAGTCGGGTGTTCAAGGAGTTTCTGGACACCTTTGTGATTGTGTTCATAGACGACATCCTAGTTTACTCAAAGTCGAGTGAAGAGCACGAGAACCACCTGAGGAAAGTCTTGACCACTTTGAGAGATAATCAGTTGTACGCCAAGTTCTCTAAGTGCGAGTTTTGGTTGTCGCAGGTGTCCTTCTTAGGGCATGTAGTATCTAAGGAGGGTGTCTCTGAGACTGCAAAGGTGGAAGCGCCAGATCGCCTCCCACCCAAAACCGCATCACGAAGTTCGCGAGCTTGGGCTTGGTTTGTTACTACCGACGATTTGTGAAAGACTTTTCCAAGATTGCAACACCCCTTACTCAGTTAACACGGAAGGGGAATGCCTTCGTGTGGAGTGAGGCGTGCGAGGCAAGCTTTCAGGATTTGAAGTAGAGGTTGCCAGATGGATCAGGAAACTTTGTGGTTTACAGTGATGCTTCCAAGAAGGGCTTGGGCTGTGTTTTGATGCAGAATGGGAGGGTAATTGCTTATGCCTCTCGACAATTGAAAGACTACGAGAAAAACTACCCGACACACGACTTAGAGTTAGCGACAGTGGTCTTTGCCTTGAAAATATGGAGACACTATTTGTATGGTGAGAAGATCCAGATGTATACAGACCACAAGAGCTTGAAGTACTTGTTCACGCAGAAAGAATTGAACATGAGACAACGTAGATGGCTGGATTTTGTGAAGGATTACGAGATTGAGATCTTGTATCACCCGGGTAAGGCAAATGTGGTTGCCGATGCCTTTAGTAGGAAGGTAGCTCACACGTCGGCCTTAGTCACGAAGGAGTTTCATTTGCGAGTTGATATGGAGCGTGCCGGTATTGCCGTGATGGTAGGGCAGGTCATGGCTAAGTTTAACCAGTTGTTAGTACAACCGACTCTGAGGCAGCGAGTTCTAGACTCCCAACAGGGGAATCCCGATCTTGTGGATTGGTGGAAACAGGCCAAGTCAGGCCAAGAGAGTGAGTTCTCAGTGTCATCAGATGGGGGTTTGTTGTTCAGGGGACGGTTATGCGTTCTAGATGTAAGTGGCCTTAAGGAGGAAGCCCTAGCCGAGGCTCACAGTTCCCCTTTCTCAGTGCATCCTAGCAGTACTAAAATGTATCGGGACTGGCGCTTTCTACGGTGGAGTGGAATGAAGAAAGACGTAGCGGAGTTTGTTAGCCGATGTTTAGTCTGCCAACAAGTTAAAGCCCCGAGGCAGAAGCCGGTAGGGCTACTGCAACCCTTAGGGATACCTCAGTGGAAATGGGAAGAAGTTTCGATGGATTTCATTTCAGGTCTACCCCGAACCGTTAGAGGATTCACGGTGGTTTGGGTGATCGTTGATAGGCTGACAAAGTCGGCACATTTCCTTCCTGGAAAATCGACTTATACGGTGGAGAAGTGGGTGAAGCTGTTCATGGAGGACATTGTCAGATTACACAGAGTCCCGGTGAAGATTGTCTCGGACAGGGACCCTCGTTTCACATCCAACTTCTGGATGGGTTTCCAGAAAGCTTTAGGAGCGGAATGTAGCTTCAGTACAACATTCCACCCTCAGACAGACGGTCAGACTGAGAGGTTAAACCAGATCTTGGAAGATATGCTCCGAGCTTGTGCCCTGGATTTCGCAGGGAGTTGGGACACGCACCTTCACTTGATGGAGTTTGCCTATAACAACAGTTATCAGGCAACGATTGGGATGGCGCCCTTTGAGGCCTTATATGGGAAGAGGTGCAGGTCCCCAGTGTATTGGGGAGAGGTTGGTGAGCGTAAGCTCTTGGGACCAGAGCTGGTCCAAGTTACAAATGAGGCTGTGTAGAAGATCAGAGCGAGAATGCTAGCAGCTCAGAGCAGAAAAAAGAGTTATGCCGATGTGAGGCGCAGGGACTTAAAGTTCGCAGTTGGAGAGTATGTGTTCCTGAAAGTTGCACCGATGAAAGGTGTGTTGAGATTTGGCAAGAAAGGGAAGTTGAGCCCTAGATTCATCGGGCCATTTGAGATTTTGGAGCGTATTGGCCCAGTGGCGTATCGTTTAGCCTTGCCACCATCGCTAGCAGCCGTGCACGACGTGTTTCACGTGTCGATGCTGCGAGGCTACGTGCCAGACGCATCCCACGTGATTGATTACCAGCCATTGTAGGTCGATAAGGACTTGAGCTACGAGGAGAAACCAGTGGAAGTCTTAGCTCGAGAGAAGAAGGCGTTGAGAAACAGGGAAATCGACCTTGTCAAGGTCTTGTGGCAAAACCAGCAGCTCAAAGAAGCTACTTGGGAGCGTGAGGACGAGATGAGGACGAACTACCCGGAGCTGTTTGAGAACTAGCCACTTTCGAGGACGAAAGTTCTTAAGGTGGGGAGGATGTGACGCCCGGTAAATTCAAGTAAGTTTTTGGTTCTTGTCAGAGCTAATTTTGGACTTATATTCTAGTTTTAAAAGTGTTGGGCCAAGAAATTGATTTTTGGATCTTGCAGGGACCCAAATATTTCTAAACCTCTCTTTAAAATGGGTTGACAGCCTTGAATTTCTCATCAACCATCTTTGGAGGAGGAAAATCGAGGTATTTTTGGACCCTTCTCCTTACTCCCTTGTTTTAGGTTAAAAAAAAAAAAAAATCGTGGGAGACCGCCCCGTTTCTCCTTCCTCTCCTACTCTCTCTCTCTCATGCCAGGGGCGCCGCAGCCATGCGCAACGAGCCGCCGACCGGTGAGCGCCCCTTCCCTTCCCTCTCCTCCTTCGTTTTCTGTTCGTCGCCCCGCTCCTCCCTCTTTCCGGTCGTCTCCCTCTCTCTCTCCCTTTCGCGAGATCTCTCTCTTTGTTCTCACCGTCGTCTCTCCCTCTCCCCTCCGTCGTCGTCCGCCAGCCGAGACGCGCGATGTTCGCAAGCCACCAGCCACGTCCCTCGCCGGCGCCGTCCTCTCCGCCGCCCCCTCTCTTGATCTACTCTCTTCTCTCCCGATCTACCTCTCCTTTTTCCCCTCAGATCTGGCCCTCTCTCCTCCATATCTATCTCTCTCTCTCGGACCCAAACTGATCTCTCTAGCTTTCCTTTCCTTTTCGATTCGTTTCTCTCGCTGATTTGTGTTAGTTTTGTTGGGCAGGATCAGATCCGTCGGCTAAGGAGTAGATCTTTGAAGAAATCCCGAGGCTAAGATCGAGCGGAGAACCAGTTCAGCTTGTAACTGTGAGTAAGACTTGCTCTCGAATCTTCTGTTCTGAATTGTAAGCTTAAGATGTGTTGGTTGGGTTGTGAGCTCCTGTTGGATGAGTTTAAAGTGTTCGGTTAACGCGGTTAAGTTCGTTTAGTGTTGTGCCCTAAGGGTAGAGCCAAAAGGTTGGTTCCCTGCTGAACTCGTGCATTATGTGATGTTTCTGTAGGTGCTTTAGGTTGCAAAACAAGAGCAAGGACCTTTGCGCACTTTATTCGAGGTAAGTAGCTGTTTGGTTTATGCATCAAACCCGTAAGCGAACAAGTTTGAGCACAAGGTTGTTGTGGTTGATTTTATAAATGTTGCATGACTGTTAGCATAATGCTTGGTGTATGAGACTCTGGATGTCGTGTTCTTGCTATGTGAATCAAGCACTTATTTCTGTGTGTTGGGTTTGACTTTCCTGCATGTCGCATTTGTGTTGCTGGTAGAAGGCTGCTAAGTGAGACTTGAGCGTAATATCGTGCGTGTATGATTGATCCTAGAACAGAGCAGGATAAGTCTGGTGATGGTCTAGGACACGGGTGGCTGGTTAGCTCCGTGGTTGGGACAAAGGGTTGATGGCGGGATGTGTGGTTGGCTGGTTAGGCTATTGGTTAGGGACTCGGTTTCAGGACGACCTTGGAACGATTTAGGGGAAGCCTAGGAGAAACGTTAGAGCTTAACTTCCTAGGCTAGCGTTACCAAACCCACTGAGTGACCCCGAGCGAGACAAAACCTTTAGGCTGGCATCTCTGTGTGGGCATTAGGGTCGAGTGCGCCCTTTTGCGAGTTGTGTAGGCATTAGGGTCGAGTGCGCCCTTTTGCGAGCCTGTAGGCATCATGGTCGAGTGCACCCTTTTGCGAGCTGTGTGGATATGGGTCGAGCACCCTATGTGATCTCTGTGTGGGCACTTGGGTGGGCCGCCCTTGTGCGATTTGTGTGGGCTTTAGAGTCGAGGCTCTATTGCGTTATGTGTGGGCGTTAGAGTGATCACTCTTTCGCGGTGGGGCGCGTCCCCGTCTATGGCCGCCTAGGTTTCTGGATCGTCAGTGAGTCTCGGGGTGAGGTAGACATGTGAGCGTCCAGTCTTGAGTCCCTAAGGTGCTTTGGTTGTGAATCCTGTTTTACCTCTGTGTGTGCACTCGTGAAATTTGTAGCTTGGACGTGAGTGGGCTACTTACTGAGTATTCTTATACTCACCTGTCTATTTTATTGTCTTTGGTTGCAGGTATGAGCAAACAGTGAGCTAGAGAGCGACGGTGGCGACATGACGGGGCTATGAGACCTTTCTTGTTTTAAGAGATTTTTATTTTGGGAACTTAGGAAGTTCTTGTAGTTATGGGTCGTTCTATGACTCCTGTTTGTCACTCGTTGTTTTTTTTTTGAACTCTTGTGTTGTTGAGCATGTAACTTACTCTTTTAGTTTTCCTTGTTCAGTATGCTCATTTAACTTTTGCTTAGTACTTTCGTGCCTCTGTTGTGTGTTCTGCTGGAGCCCGACCTGTTTTGTTGTAGTCTGGGAGGAGGCCGGACGTTGAAAAAGGGGTCCTTAGAAGTGTTTCTTGGTTAAACAGGTTAAGTAAAATTTTTGGATTCGTCCGGATAGCGCCGTTATGCTGCCGAAATTTCGTCGCAGAGGGTGCTATCTAGTGGCGTCCCTAGTTGGATTTGTGTTGAAAATTAGGGTCGTTACAACAGGTTTATACAACAATTATTTTTTCTAGTATTTTATCATATAATTTAAAATTAAAAAAAAAAGTAGTTTTTTTTAGTTCAAGCAAATTAGTTATAGAATAACAAAATAAAAATTTTAATTTAAACTATAATAAATTTAAAATAACAATAATAATTTATATATTGAGTATCAACATAAAAAATAACTAAAATGATATATTCAATTTCGTCATATCATAATTAAATCACAACAATTTTGTTTCTTTACCAATTGACAATGAGAGGAGTAACCCACGGAGTAACCCACATATCTTATATATTGTGAGGTTTCTCTCCACTTTTTCAATGTGGGATCCTCAGCATGCCCCCTCAAGATGGTGTCTCTTTGGGTTCACCATTCTTGGATCGGATCACAATTTCAATTTTTGGACTGAATACCCATATTAGATTATATGGGGTTCCATCTCAAAACCAATTGACAATGAGATGAGTAACCCACATATCTTATATATTGTGATGTTTCTCTCCACTTTTTCGATGTGGGATCCTCAACAAGACAAAATACGAAGGGTAGTATTATGATTTTGAAATAGTTAAAATCATTTTCCTTATATTCAAAATTACAACAAAACATACTTTTATAATATTTCAAAATCAATTTTTGATGGTATAAAAATTACATTATAAAAGAATAAAACAAGATATTAAATTGATTTTAAATGACTCAAGAAATATTTAGAAGTGATTTTGAAGATGATAAAAATGATTTTAACCATTTTAAAATCACTTTTGAAACGAATTGCAAAATAGTGTTGACTGTTGTCTAGCAATTATACGTCATTGTACTAAATTGGAAGACCAAAATGACCTTATAAATTAGAAATATCAAATTAGACTAGCAACTAAAATCGAAGAAAAAAAAAAAGTAGTCCGAATGAATGGATGCAATTTTACACTTTGGTTATATATATAATTTGATGTCTCCACATTTCATATAGGTAACAACATAGAAAGGAAAAATATAGAATTACAATGAACATTGAATGAGAATGAAAAAAAAAACATGTTTTTTTGTCCCTAAATTAATTATATACCAAAGTTCCCATTAATGCCTTTGGCTTTTTTTTGGCCCTCAAATATATATAATAAGCTAGCTCCAAACCAGAGAGAAATATATATTTTTGTTGTTAAAACTACAAGAGCATTGCAGAATTAATTTAAGCTTAAGTAGCACCAAACCCTAATTTGAGGGCTTGAAACCAAACCCCTTCCGCCTCTTATTATTATTTTTATATATTTTTTTAAAATAATTTTTATTTTCTTTTTACTCTTCTGATCTGTACAATATATTTCCTCAAATTTTCCCTTTATTTTTCTCCCAATGATTGCATTACTGAACATGCCACAGCTTGAGCCCAGTGTCTTAATTTTGCCTTCACTTGCTTTGGGTCTTCCCCTGCATCCATTAAATGAAAAGGTTTCATTTTCTAAAATCTTTTGTTGCCTTAAAATTTGAATATTATCTTGGTATAGACATTTATTCATGAAGTTGTAGAGAAGGAAGGAATGTTTAATGAAATATTTAGGGAGCGTTTGGAGCACCGTATTGGATTTGAATGGTTTTGGAATCGAAACTCTAAACGTTGTTTGAATCATAGTGTTTAAAACCCAATGAGTTTGAAACACAACCTCATGGTTTTATTTTTGCTAATTCCAATACTGTTTTGTTGATTCCCAGACATCAAACACGGGCATATCAAACATTGTTTTCTGATTCCTAGGGTTTCAAATCCCTTGGAATAATCCTCTCGGGATTTCGATTCCAAGGGTTTTGATTCTAAAAAGGTGTTCCAAACTCCCCTGGGAGTCAAGAATTTGAACCATTTTAAAGAAACTTGTATATACGAAAATATTATAACAATATATGGAAGGTAGGTTTTTTAACATCAATCCAAACTTAAGGTTTAATATATATATATTTTAATTTACAAAAAGAAAATTACTCCAAGTTCATGATGCCAGAACCAAAACCATTTTGAACCCCTTTGATAAGTTTTTTTTTTAATAGAAAAATTATATTATGTGCTAATTATTTTCAAGATCGTTTTAAAATTATACCAAGTTATTTTCAAGAACTATTCTTTATTTTTAGAAACAATAAAGAATGTCATTTTTGGGCAAAAATGTCTCTTTTGAATAAAAGTGCTAAATTCAAGGAAACTAAAATAGTTTCAGAAGCTATATCTTCTTACCTGGGCTACAAACCCTCCATGTCTCAGAATCACTCTTTGGGCTCCCAAAGGATGAAGACCTTCCGCCGAGAGACGATGTCGAGGCGCTACTCTGCGGCGTCGACACCGGGCTTGGTGAGAGCTGCCGATTGACAGCAAAGTAAAGGTCAAGGGCCGGCAATGTACCACACAGCTTGTGCCCATCTTCCTCATTGAACGCAAACCCTAGCTCAATGCAGCCTTTGAGCTCATTCCAGTCCTCGTCGGTCAAGTCGTCCCTATCGGTCGAGCCATTCCTTGGGCGGAGCATCTGCCGTCGCCGCTTCTCCCATGCGAGGTCCCTTGGTGTCTCGCACATTGAAAGTTGCTTCGACAAACGCTTCTTGTTTTTTAGGCGCGGGGGCGCCAATGGCATGTGCTTCAGCTCGTCGTCTGACTCGCGGAGCGACGGGCACGATGATGACGAAGATAGCGTCGAAGGCATTCTTTGCAAGTGTCTCTTGTCCATTAGGGTTATGTTAAAAGAAAAACGAAATAGTACGAGTAGCGGTGGCGGCTATGTGACGACCCGCCAGCCGCACATGCAAGGAGAGGGCCGGGGTCGGGACCGGGGATGGGGAAGAGGCAAGTTAGGGAATTGGTTTAGTTTGAGAATGGGAACAACCAGCCCGACCGAGTGAAGGCAGAGAAGATGGGGAGGGCTTTAATGGGAAGAAGGAAAGAAGGATATGGAGGAAAAAGGATGGCCATGATTCATAGGAAGGTTTATTTAGTTACTGCCCTTTCCACCATTCCTTTCTAACAAACCTCTGAGTTTCAAGACCCTTAATTTAGTCCATTTCTAGTTTTCTATACTTAGAATTTTAAAGCACTTCTTGATTTTGAAGACTTCAGCTTTTTTGTCAAAATATTTCCAAATTTGGTAAATTATATGTTTGCCCTTTTTTCCTTGAAAATTTTCTTCTTCACCCTTGCATATTTGTTTGGTGTGAAAGTTAACTTTTAAGTTTTCTCCAAGGTTAAATTTTCATGGGATTAGGATTCTTAGGTAAATATTAAAGGTTGGGGAGTTCTAAATTTCATATAATAAAAATAATAAAGTGAAGCACAAAATTCACTTTTGCTCCTTAGGGTTTACTGTTGATATCTATTTAGTCTATCGTATTTCAAAAGGATATACTTTCAGTTCTCTTTAGTTCTGAATGATCCCTAGACCCATTTAACGGTTAGTTGGAATGTTGAATGAACTGTTGGTCTGTTTGGGGTGCATATTATAATAACCTGTGTCATAATAGTCTATGAATAACTTTACACTCCAAATATAGACTATTATAACCAGATTAAATAATTATGTCATAAACATAAATTATATAACTCTACACACTATTAATAACTACTCAATGCCCCAAACAACCCCTTATTTATTAACATGAACTTGCTTAATTTGTAATATTACTTCCTAAAGAAGAAAAAATCATGAAATTTCTCATAATATTACTTCCTAAAATAGCAAAGCCAAACAGGAAGAACAACTGGTTTAAACCCAAGTCAATGTCTGCATTTGATTTACCCCCACTCATCCGAGAAATTATTCGATGAGGTCGCCACAATGTGGCCAACAGTTGCTCACCATTGGATAGAGAGAGAACTACCTTTGAATTTATATCCAATGAATATTAGGGGGCATGGAAGTTAATGTATTCTACATTCAACAACTATTATAAGGCAATCACATCGTCATGACTGATAGCACACAAAATGTGTTATCATTAGGTTTACATTTTGTTAGTTTCTACAATCAATTTGGAGCTTTCACAATTTTATATTGAATAATTTCAGGTTTTGAGCGAAAAGGAGCAAAACAGGACATTGTTGATTTATCATATCGAAATTGGAGCGAATGGAGCATAAAATATAGAGTTAAGTGAAGAATATAGGCTAAAAGAGCAAGAAAACCCGAGTCAATAGTGTCGAGATGCTCAAAATAACGTCTAGACGCTATACAATTTGAAGCCCACACAAACACCGTTGAGATGTTGTTTTACAGTGTCGAGATGTTGTAAACGTTCATCCACTTCGCCTCCAAGTTCGTAGCGTCAAGACGTTGTGGGTAGCATCGAGACACTACTACGAATTTTCAAAAAACACGCACGCGTTAGGGTACAATGTCGAGACGCTGCCCCGATTTCCTATATATACATTTTGAGTGCAATTCGAAAGGGGGAGCCATTTTTGGGACCAAATTCACCTTAAATTCGATTTGTACAGTATTGAGAGGACTGAAAATATTTTTGGAGGCTAAGAACGAGAATTCGGACTTGAGATTGTGACGAGGCTTAGGAACGAGGATCGACACGGGAGCTCCATAGTTTATCTTTCCTTTCTCTTTAGTTGTAGACTGTTTTTATGAATTTTGAAACTAAACTTAGTATTTTTATTATGATTATGAGTGGCTAAGTTCTTAGTTGGGGAATTGATGTAGCTGTCAGACTCTTTATTTTAGTTATTGATTTATGTAATGATTTTGCATAAAAGTTATATGTAATTGGGGGTTTTTAATGCTTGTTAGTTTTTTGGCGAAGATTAGCATGCTTTATTGATCTAGTTTTGTTTTTGGAAAAGGAATAATTAGATTAGAATTATGTGAATTGCAACTATTTGTAAATTCTTGCATGCAAATGGAGAATTCTCTTAGTAGCTTAAAGAACTCGCTTAATGTCGTTGTGAGCTATTAAAATCAAGACATACATGTTAGGTTTATAGCATTACTTGAATTCAATTGGGCTTGTTAGAATCAGTTGATAATCAATTGTTCTTGTTTTTAACCCTGCAAAAATCATGACTGAATTAATTAACTGGAATAATTATTTAATAGATGAAATTGATTCCCTAGCTTTTCTCTCATCAACGTTTTCCAAAACTTTATCTTTAATTGCATCATATTTGATTGTATTTTCTCTAGATAAAATTATAAGTATTCATAATAGTCAATTAAGAACGATACTCGAAACTCAAATTACTATATTAAAACTTGACATTGTACACTTGCAGTTTGCATGGTTACGAAATCACGCAACAACGACCTCATTGAATAATTTGTCCACCCACCTAATTGACTGAAGCCTTCCACAAACAACGTAACTTGTTAAAAGGGGAAAAACTAGAGTATCACTAATTAAATTGAAGTAAGAAATCCTAAATAAAATTTTAATGTGACATTTGATGACCATTTAATTTTTTATTTACGAAAATCATGCTTATTTCTTCATCATTTTTCTAGAATAGATTTCATCTTTCTTAAAAATATTTGAATTCTTTGCGAAATTTCAAAAGCAAAAACAAGTTCTTTGGAGCTACTTTTTTTAATGTTGTTTGATAACCATTTGATTTATAATTTTTTTTTTTTGTTTTTAAAAATTAAGTCTATCAATACTACTTCCATCTTTGAGTTTTTTTTATCTATGTTTTCAAATATTAAGCCAAGTTTTGAAAACTAAAAAAAAATAGACCCGTTGATAATTATTTGGTTTTTTGTTTTTGAAAATTGTGTCTGTTTTCTCTACCACAGTTCTCATCTTCTTTACAATGGTATCTATCTTTGTTAAGAAAATATTTGAGTTTCTAGCAAAATTCTAAAAACAAAACACGTTTTTTAAAACTATTTTTTTTTTAGTTTTGAAAATTTGACTTGATTTTTTAAAACGTATAGAGAAAGTAAATAAAAAAACATAGAAAACTTATAGGTGAAAGTAGTATTTATAGGCTTAATTTTCATAAACCAAAAACTAAAAACCAAATGGTTATTAAATGGAGCTTTAGGGGTTTTTGTTTGGTGGAGTTGGGTTGGGATGAGTTGGGTTTTTAACCCAACTCCCCGTTTGGCCCACCAATAATAATAAAAGGGGGTAATTTTAACCAACTTCATGTGTATTCACGCGCCGGTTATTTTGCTCTCTGTCACGACATTAATTTTCTTTCTCTCTCTCACATATTCTCTAACGAAACGAAACGTCTTCCTCGAAGCTTCTCTCTTTCCTCTGGCAAAGCTTCTCTTCTTTCTCTCCATCCTCCCTATTGTGTTCGTCTTTCAATGGAGTTGAGGTTAGGGTTTTGGATTCCTTCTACTTTCTATAGTCAGGTATGTATCTTCTTCTTATTTGTTTGATTTCCATCTTCCAATTGACACCCTTAGATCGAAACCCTCGACTTTTCTTTACGGATCTAGTGTCTAACCATCAATGCAACTAAATCTATCTTCTTTTACCTCTGAATCGTCTCATTTTATGGTATTTTTTTCGAAAAAATTCCTCCAAATTGGTTTGGGAATTGACTAGATTCGTAAAGCTACCCTCTTATTCTGTTTTCCATAACCCTAATCTCAACTTCCTAAGTTTCATACTCACCTCTCGCCGCTTTAACGCCTCATGTCGGTCCCCCTTTTGTTTCCATGGAATCCTTTATTTCATACCCATCGATGTCATGATTTGGCTAGTGTGATTGAATACATGTCTAGCCAAATAGGGAAACAATGTAGGAAGGGACATGGTGAGGGGTTTTTGAGCTTGGTGGGGGAGGGTCACAGTTGTTGTACACTCTCAGGTTTGTCTTCTATCCCTAACTGTCGATCAATGATGAATGATTGTTGTGGTAAAAGCTGACGATGAACTTTTCTTTCCTTTCTTTCTTTTTTTGTTTGTTCTATACAATGTGTGTTTGTTAAAATTTAGATGAAGTTTAGCATATTTGTTAAGATTGTTGAGGGTTTTATCTGCAAGATCTGTGTTGTCAATTCGTGTATTACGTTTTTCCATGAATTTAATTGTGAACTCTGTGTTCCTGTTTCTGCCATTGTTTGGTATACGGTTTCTACTCTATTTGTCACGGTTGCTCCTCTGTTTGTCATCCTTTTTCTTCATTACTCGTTGATCAATTGGTGGGCCTCTGCTTTTACCTTACAATTTCTCTTATGTTCGTTTGACTTATGCCATTATTTGTTGATCAGTAGTTACCTCTGTTTTTACCTTTCTATGCCATTTTTTTTTTATTCTATGTTTGTTCTCTCACATTGGATTTTTTTAGTAATAAAATTATGTACGTGCATTAACTCATAGGTTTAATAAATAAATACTATATTTTTTATTCAATCATAATTATTATCTTCTCAAACTTCACCTACCCGAGAGTTGGTTTACTCTTTTCAACCATCTTATTAATTGTGTATCTTATGTTGATTGTACCTTTTTAGTTAATCAGTTGCCTATTGCCTTCTTCAGTAATGAAGGTTTAAGTGCAATTTATTTCTCCCAGTTCCCAATTCGATCTACCACTCCTCTTCTCTTATTATATAAAATGTTTCCTCTGCTTTTGTTCTTTGAGAATAACTCCACTGCAAGTATCCCCTACTGTCACCTATGACTACTGTTTGTTTCCCTTTTCCATGTTCTCATATTATCTTCTCTTCTGTTTTATTCTTCTGTTCTAATGTAGGTTGGTTTATCTTATCCTTTGCCTCGTACTCAATGAACTCATATGTTTTTCCACCACCATTTCACTGTTAATGTTTACTGTCGTGATAAAAGCTTATATCAATCCCTGAGGTCGGCTTTAGTATGCTTTATCTTTCACACTTGTGGTTGTTGTTGTTTTCGGTTTCACTCATTACTCGTGCTATACTCGAATTCACAGGTAATGTGCATTTCAAAACATTGTGTTCAATTTTCTCATTGCCTAATGTCATTTGTTTTGTGTTATTATTCAGTTTCACATCCTCAACATTAGAAGTACATAGGTCAAAGGACTATGCTTCACTTATTTTTAGTATTTCTAAAGGTTAGTTGGTGTCTATGTTTAGAATATGATTATACTATATACGGTTATATATGGATATTTAACTTCATGCCTTGTTCTTCCTTGCCAGCCCAAACTAATCCTCTTTGTCAATCTTGGTTTGAGGTTTGTCGGTTTAGGATTGTAGTTATGTCATACTTGTGGTTTTTTTCAATTGTATGCTAATTGAAATTAGTATGGTATGTGTTCATTTTTTGTTTTCTGTGGAACATTACTATGCTTTCCTTTTGTTTGGTTTAATAGTATTATGGAATGTGTAATTTAACACTGATATTTTGTATGAATAATACGGATGTTTCTAATTTTATACTTTTATGAATAAATATCATAATTCATGTTAATGATAAATGTTTAGAACAAGACTATCATCAGAAAGAAATTTTCTAGAACAATAAATATAAAAAAATAAATGAACATTATGGTGGTTGGAAATAAATGTCATTTTATTGGAGAATTAAAAAAAAAAGTGTTTAGAACGTACCAATTTTAGAATTTTTTACAACAAATACATTAGTACAACTACATTGATGGGAATTGAATAATATTGAATAATATTGTGGATATCAACCTTTTTTTTAAAGAAAAAGAATAATATTTGGGTTTTAAAGTGATTTTCATCAACTTGTGTTAACATTTATTTAAATTTGGGGATATCATCTATTTTTTTTTTAAAAAAAAATGACATTTTCTTCAAATAGAGGGTGAGAAGAGGTGTCCAATTGATTTATGAAATTAAGGGACATTTTGTAAAATTAACATAATGTACATTTTGTTCAATTAACATAATTTCCATACTTGTAAAAATTTGGGTGTCCAATTAATTTATGAAAATAAAGGGACATTTGTACCAACCTTTTTTTGTTTTTCAAATATTGGTCATATCAACCTTTTTTTTCTTATTTTATGAAAATAAAAGGACATTTTGTTCAATTAACATAATTTACACTTGTAAAAATTTGGGTCTCCATTTGATTTAACATAATTTCAACTTGTACCAACTTTTTTTTAAAGCTTGGGTTATATATATTTTTTTCTTTTTAAAATTTGGGTTGAAACATATACCAAACTATTTTGGAATTTCGGATACCAACGTTTTCTTTTCTTTCTTTTTTTTTTTTTTTGGTAATAGTTTGGGGTTTGGGGTTTGGGTTTCTAAGTTAAATATTAAAGTATGAAACCAATAAACTGAGGTTAATATTACATGAAATTAAGGGTTTATAACCAAAATTATATAACATATACCTACAATTTATTGGGTATAACATATATATCCAAAATCTTACATTCAAATGCTTTATACTTGTAAATCTAAATCCTAAATCGTAAGTCCTAAAGCCACCAAAAATCACACAAAACCACTATTATCTAACCATCCAAAGTATTTGCCATAAAAGACGTACAATCTCAATCATTTTGAACAAAAGTATTCTAATCGACCTGATAGAATCTATAACACTCTAAACATTTTACAAAAGTACAGTAGAACTTAGATTCCTTGAAAAATTGACCACATATACTTTGAATTTAGGAATATGGGTAAAACAAAGTTCTACGTGGTCTTCATCGGTCGTAACCCAAGGATTTACAAGACATGACATGAATGTCATAGACAAGTAAATGAATATAGGGGAGCAATCCACCAATCGTATGCATCTTTTGCAGAGGCAGAGTATGCATTTACTGAATTTATCATTCGGAACAATGATCATTCGACTACGATCGTTCCTCCTAGACATATGTGCAATGTAGCTCCCATTAATACTATTCAAGTAGGACAGTGTAACCATTACAAAGTTTTAGTATTCACATTTTTTATTGGAATGATCATCATGTATGTAGGAGTATGTATGTTAGGATTATGATACGAATTGGTATGTTAATTACGATGGATGTACTTGTTTGTAATCAAAGACACATTTATATTTCAGGATATACTTCCATTTGCATATCTATATTTTTGGTTATGATGGAAACCGTCGAAGAACTATTTAATATCTTAACAATAATGACCACGTCTCAAAGGCAATTGTTAATAGATCTAGGGATACTATCGAATAATTACCGGCGATTAGAGCACCGATCACCATACGATCGACATCAAATTAGGCATCTGAATTTCTTTCACCTCATTTACGAGAATGATCTATGTTGTCGCGAAAGCACAAGAATGGATAGAATGACCTCTACCATCCTGTGTACTATGCTGAAGTCAACTGGCGGTTTAGTACCGACACAGAATGTTGATATCGAAGAAATGGTTGTTATATTCCTGCATATCCTAGCACATGATGTTAAGAATCGGGTGATTCACAGGCAATTTGCCCGGTCCGGTGAGATTGTTTCTAGACACTTCAACTTGGTGCTAAACACAGTTTTACAGCTACACGATTTGTTATTGAAAAAACCAGAACCAATCACCAACACATGCACTGATGAGCGATGGAAAAGTTTTGAGGTAATCAACTGAGGTTAAGCCTGTCAATTGTGGGTGGAGATAACATGGCCATGCTTATTTGACTTGTTTAACGTGGTTGTGATGTCTTCATCCCAAACAGAATTGTCTGGGCGCCCTAGATGGTACATATATCAAAATCAAATGTTTAATGCTTGGGAACAGTCATGATAACTTATGGACTGTAATTATTATTATGCCAGACACTAACTTATTTTCATATACTCACAATTGATGATATTTTATGACAATCCTCTTGCTCATATGTTATGTTTTCTATTGTGCAACACTTACTTGGCTTGCCTTCGTTGTGACATAAACCTAATTTGGCAATACGCATGCATGTAGCATCATGGCAGGTACTTCGTGAAACTCCAAACATACGTGGACGAAGGTGGATGATGCGAGGTTGGTGGAGTCACTTGTATCTTTAGTACATAATGGGTGGTGATCTGACAACGGGACCTTCAAGCCTTTCTATTTACAACATCTCCAGAAGATGCTAGCTGAGAAATTACCAAATTCATGCCTAGAACAAAACACAATCGATTGCAAGGTTAGAACTCTAAAAAAATAATACAATGCTATTGCAGAGATGCTTAGTAATGCATTTAGTGGCTTCGGATGGAACGAAGAGTTCAAGTGCGTTGAGGCAGAGAAGGAGGTGTTTGATGCATGGGTTAAGGTGAGATAATAATATTATAGCATATTGTTATTATCATTCATTGTACGTATGTATAATATATCTATTCACATGCAGAGCCATACAAACGCAAATGGGATGAGGAATAAGTCATTTCTGCACTACGATGACCTTGCATTTGTCTTTGGAAAAGATAGAGCTACAGGAATAGGCGTAGAGACCCCAATGGAAATGTCATTTAGCACTGCAGAACAAATGGAGGAGGAGATTCGTTTGGGATCACAAGACTTTATGGGGGTGGAACAACGAACAATGGAGAATCCAGGAATTGGTGACGTATGGGAAGATGACTTGCCAGACACTCCTACTAGTATGCGTAATACATCTGGCATGTCTTCTAGATGTATTAGGAGCAAAAGAAAATGATCATCCTTCCAAACTGCATTAATTGATGTTGTGCGCACAACATTGGATATGCAAACCAATCACATGCAAAAACTTCTATCCAGAATGAGAAGTATGAGTTGGAGGTTGCACGAAGGAAGGAAGTAGTTGATCTCTTGTATCAGATAGAAGGATTGACTGAGCATGATCGTGTCTCCTTGATAGACTTGCTTTGCATGCGTGATATCCGTAAGACCGATCGCTTTCTACATGTTCCACCTCAATCGAGGAGGATATATTGCATGCGTCTACTGGGAAGGACTGGATGATTAGACATTGCTCCTTTTGTTGTTGTATTTTGTGGACATTACTTTACATCGACTACTACTTTGCATTTTTAGTGGGCTTCTAACTTATTTTTTGTTAACATTGTACACATAAGCCAGTGAATTGATATCTCATAAATTTGGTGATATCCAAGTAATACATGCCACTGAAATATGTTGTTATCTTCTCAACATTTTGACAAAATAAACTACTAGCATAATTTCATATAAATCAAATGAACACAAAAAGTATTAATACTAATACATAAGTACATTAAAATAAATGGAGTTCTTGCTCACATGTGCTTAAAAAGAAGACACTCCTTCATATTGAAGAATATGTTCTCAATAACATAAGATAAAAATGAATTTTATTGTAAAAAAAAAAATTGATATCAATTCCAGCATTCAGTACTTTTCTAAATATCCATAAATCTTGCAAATGGTAATATATATGGTAAATTTGTAATTGATCTCATAATAAAGTTTTGAAATCGTAGACAAATATGTTTGCAATTGATTTGGTGGAAACAACAAATGTAAGAAAAAAACGACAAAAAAATCAGACTTATTCACTTTACAAAAAAACTGCACCAGATACCCCTGACATATTAACTCAACTCTGCACCCCAAACACTGACTTCCTGACTCACCTTAACTCAACTCTACACCCCAAACATTCATTTTCAGAACTCACTGACAAAATAACTCAGCCCAACTCAATCCAACTCTGTGATCCAAACGCCCCCTTAACAATCCAATAGACATCCAACAACTTAACATGTTCTTTAATATATGTCCTTCTCCTTCTAGCAGAGTCACCTAGCGCATGCATAATTACCTAGCTATTCTGCCAGAGATGGAATGTAAATGTTTGTTATTCCTGTTATTCTTTTCTTTTTCTAAGTAAAGATAATATCTCTTTTTTTTTTGTTATTATTATATAATATTGCAGTTTGTTTTATATTCTCAAAATTTTGAAAATGACTATATTAAAAACTTTATTTGTATTATAAAAAAAACTTTCATTAATATATCAAATCATTTTATGCCAATAAGAGCATAGCTCAACTAGCATCAAGTATGACTCATGACCAAGAAGTCACGGGTTCGAATCTCTCACCCCCAATTGTTGATGTACTAAAAAAACATGACTTATGCTGCCATGACTCTAGTGGGACCTAAAACTTTTAACTTTAAACGCATGTTTGGCTCATATGCTATAATAACCTGTGGACTCTCAAACACATACTATTATAACTTTGGACTAAATTACTCTGCATTTTAAACAATATTATATGATTTCACAGACTATTATAACTCACCCAGCGTCTCAAACAGTCCTAAGGTTTTATCGACCTTGCCTTCTTTCATATGCATCAATTCTATGCACATCAGTTTCATGTACATTAAACTCTCTAGACATGCATCACTTTCATATATGTTAGTTCGATGTACATCACTTTCATATACATCAAACTCTCTAATAAGAAGCGTAATTATCACAACTTGTCTTTACTCAAATTTGTCCTTAAAACTTGATCGATCATCACAACTCACCTAAAACTATAAACAGAAGGGATTTCAAATGTTAGAGCATAATTTGAAACAAGTTCAAAAAGGTCTAAAACGATTTGTAGCAAAGGCTTGGGTACAAGTTAGTTTGTGTTTAAATGTATTCGAGCTTGCAGATCTGACCTCTATGGGCTATTGAAGGAAGATAGGGTAAGGAGGGGCTGACAAGTGAAAGGGAAGAAAAAATGAGAAGGAATATTGAGGATGAAGACAAAAAGGAAAAGATGGGTTTTAGGGTGTTTTTCTTTTTCTTCTTTTTTCTATTTTAATTTCTCTTTATTTAACAAAACAAACCCCTTTTTTTTTTTTTTTTACATTCTTTTCCCTTTTTTTTCCTTTTTCCCTTGTGGCTAAACCCTTTAACGAAGTTGTAAGTTTGTAACTAGTATCTACCGATAAATAGCTATAAGATCATAGACTTCGTGATCATTAACACAATTATCATATCAGTTGAGCTATGCTCTCTTTGGCGATAAGCCTTAGAATTAAGCTTATTTAACTCTCATTAGCTTAATTTATGCCTGATTTTATTTAGAAATCATAAGAGAAAGTTGATAAAAGCTTGAAAAATATCTATATTAATTTCATTACAAGAATTTGCCCTTTTCCCGACGTTTAATAATTGATCAGCATAAATACGAATTGCCAAAATTATAAAAACCGTCGGCCAAAGATTGATATCTCGACGGTTTATCAATCAATATCAGGCAATTCTTCGTTGCTGAAACACCGATGATTATATACTCTGTCGGCATTTGGTCGTGTATGGCCGACGGTGCAGCTATGGACTCACTATTACCTGTACCTGCAAGTTTATTGAGAGCACTAGTCAGGGAAACCATATGAAACTTTATGGAACTTACATCATCTATCTCGTACATCCTCACCACATGTTTGGCAGTTGATCGTTTAAAGTGCCAATTATAACTTGTAGCAGCCATCTCCTCGAGCAAAGTACGAGCACCCTCTGCAGATTTGAAAAATATCGAACCCCCAGCAGCTGCATCCAAAAGAGATTTGTTATTACCAGATAATCCATTATAAAACAGTTGGGTTTGCAACCAGTCAGGATAACCATGTTGTGGACACTTCCTCAGCAACTTTTATATCTTTCCTAAGGTTCGAACATCTGTTCTCCATCCTGTTGTCTGAAGGTGCCAATCTTAATGCGTAGCCTCGTAGTCTTGGCAGGTGGGAAATATTTAGCTAAGAATGTATGGGCTAATTCCTCCCAAGTACTGATACTACCTGTGGGCAAAAATTCCATCCAAAACATTGCTTTATCCTGCAGAGAAAAATGAAAAAGTCGTAAATGAATAGCATCAGGAGATACACCATTGATTTTTACCGTGCCACAAATTTCAGCAAATGATCTCAAATGCAGATTTGGATCCTCAGTGGCATGTCCTCTGAAAGCATCGGCGTTGAAGTTTTTTTTGTTTCGAAATTGTGTATTTTTGTGCATGATCTTTACTGTCGCTATTGGATTGGGATTCGTGCTTGAAATTTGGAAAATTGAGTTGATTTCTAGAGTTTAAATTTTTGGTACTGAATATGTGGACTGAGAAAGCTTTTTTTCGAAAAGATTGTTGGCAGTGGTTTGATAGTTTTGAATTAAAATTTAAATGGGGAAGTAAAGAATTGAGAGATGGATAGTTTTCCTCTGCCAAATGATCAAATTGATAGAATGTTGTTTCATCTAATGTTCCTGCTAAGAAACTAGCTAGGCAGCTGGATTTTACGGGGTTTGGTTGTGTAGTCTTGCTAGAGCACCCTCATTTTTTGTCTCCATCACAGTGTCGACTAGAGTCACCGGTTGCGATGGGGGTGCAGAATCAATATGTGTATAGGTTATTGAGTGAAAAAGAAATCGTAGTTAGGGAGGAGGAGATAAATAGTTTGTTTTGAAATATTTTAACATTTTTTAAATAACTTTATCTTCTAAATAGTTTAATTTCTAAATTCGTTTTTTTTTTTTTGCAATTTTTTTTACTGAGCAATTAAATGAAATTGCCAATTAGTCAAATGAAATTGACTTGTCATTTCATCCACGTCACCAACTAAGGTTAAGTGGGAGATGGTGTTGTACCATTTCTCCCCCTTGGCCTATTAGTTCGAACATCCATGCTTATTCTATTTTAGTCCTTGCAAAATAGCCATTTAGCTCTTACTGCTTGTGTTTTTTTAATTATTATAAATTATTTAATAGCAAGGTAATGTAGCCAATCTGAGCATTATTATATTTTATGAATGCAGTTTGAATTCTTACCTCCGCATGTTGTTGAAATAAAAAGAGAAAAAGAAAAAACCTAATGTAGAAGTGGTAGAGACATTTTTGTCAGTTTGAATTTTGGTGGTTTGCTTGATATATGTTTCAGGCTCTTCTTTATGCATTGTAGAAACTTCTAATTTTTGTTGTGGCTAGGCATCTTAACTAGACTAAATTAAGCTTATAATGCTTTTGAGGGTGGATTAGAAGACAACAAATGGAATTAAATTCCTCCATCCACTTTTTCTTTTGAAGGTTCATATAGGAATCATTTCTTTCATTTTGTCATTTAATGTTTTTTAAGTGAGACTAATTAGAAACACTTAAAACTCTTAAATTCCAAAAAATAATTCACGTTTACTAATTCACTTCTTATTTAATTATACAGATTCTAACATTTCACGAGAATTAGGAGTTGGTTTGAGTGTGGAACACGATTGAGAATGAACAGAGAGTGGATTAAAATAAGGAATAGATTCTCAACTGAGTACAAAGAAGGAATGAGTCAATTCTTAGAAATGGCAAAACTTCATGTTAATAATTCAGGAAAAATAAGATGTCCATGCAAAAAGTGTATGAATTCGGTGTGGCAGACATTAGATGGAGTAGAATGACATTTATTCACAAATGGAATGTCTCCCTCATATAGTTGTTGGGTATATCACGGAGAGTCAATTGACTTGTCCACAGGGTTTGCGGATCACACAAGTCAATCAAGTACTTTAGAGCGTAATTTAGTTAATGAAGATATTGAAGTATTGAATCTCCTATTGATGATCCTAATATTGATAATGAGGTGGATGTAGATGAAGTATACCTTGGGAATGAGTTACCCACTAATGGTCCTGAAGTGAATACTTCAAACATATTTGAGGATTTAATGGTCGAAGCATGTAATGAATTGTACCCTAGTTGTACCAAATTTTCTTCATTACAATTTTTAGTGAGGTTGATGCATATTAAGGTTCTTAATGGTTGGAGTAACAAGTCATTCGATATGTTGTTAGAATTGTTATATTGGGATGTATGTCCTAATCTCGTAGATGTTTGTAATATTGTTTATTGAAATAAATAAGAGTTATTTTTTCATCACTTTGTGTCTCGTATATTTACAAACTTTCTCAAATAAACTAAGCTACAGAGTCATTGAATTATGAGAGAACTAGAACATGAACGGTGTGTAGTGGACACACACGGAGGATCACGTTCGAGTTTATGACTCGAACGGTCTACCGTATACGGATAGGGTTGGAGACCTAATCCTGGATACGCTGTGGATGCGACCCGCTTTGTATTAGATATAAACGAGGTCATCCAACTCGTTCATGTGGTTGACATGCGAGTGGGGGCATCCAGTGCAATGAGATTGTACAAGACCGGGCCGTGAATTATTAGACCTACTGATCTAACACCGTTAACAGTATAGGACTAATGACTTCGTAGATGACCAATAGTAACTCGACCTTAATCTTGAGCGTGTTACGGACTCCTGTCTACGGGGTCTGTCGTTTGACTAGTACGGGTGAGGGTGGTCACAGTTACTCACCCAATATGCCTATCTTCTCAGGGACAGGACCACGTGAGAGCTGGGAACTTGACTATGCGAGATAAAATTCACTCGTTCCCGACTTAGGGAAACTAGAGGGGTTGTTCGTTTAAGTGTTGTTTCTAGGGCTTGGACAACGGGCGCCCGCCCTCTCACTGGCCTGAGAGGGATGTTGTTTATGGTTGGACCATGCAACGTTGTTGATCATTAGAGGAGCAGTAGGACTTAAGGAGCAAGAGGTACACACAGGGGTAAAATGGTAATTTGACCCAGCAGTGTCTACAACAACCTGTGAAGAGTCGACTCACGGGCATTGGTTATATCAATGGACACAACTTGTCCTACAGTGATGGGAGTGCAACTACGGGCTTTAGTGGAGTGTTACCGTAGCTAATGTATGTTGAATAACCAGGTCAAAGAGTTTGACATGTTAATCTCGGATCGTTGGAGCTCGTCATCTGTAGGTCCATTAGGTCCCTCGGTTGGCTCAAACTGGATAAATTGAGGGTTTACAATTTGGTATGGATTCGAAGTGTTCAAATTCATTAAAAGGGTATTTATGTCATTTATATTGAGATATGATTGACATAATATATAGTTTAATGTGAATGAGATTCATAAAAAACTATAGGTTAGCTTAATTGATTAATTAGTGCTAATTTAGAGAAATTGGTTTGAGAGAAAATAAATTGAACGTGATTCAATTTAAAATCCACAATTATACAAATGTGATTTGGTGATATGCAAGTAATACATGACACTGAAATATGTTGTTATCTTCTCAACATCTTGACAAAATAAACTACTAGCATAATTTCATATAAATCAAATGAACACAAGTTTTTCTTGCAAAGTATTAATGCTAATACATAAGTACATTAAAATAAATGGAGTTCTTGCTCACATGTGCTTAAAAAGAAGACACTCCTTCATATTGAAGAATATGTTCTCAATAACATAAGATAAAAATGAATTTTATTGCAAAAAAATAAATTGATATCAATCCCAATATTCAGTACTTTTCTAAATATCCATAAATCTTTCAAATTGTAATATGTATGGTAAATTTGTAATTGATCTCATAATGAAGTTTTGAAATTGTAGACAAATATGTTTGCAATTGATTTGGTGGAAATAATAAATGTAAGAAAAAAAACGACAAAAAAATCAGACTTATTCACTTTACAAAAAACTGCACCAGATACCCCTGACATATTAACTCACTTCTGCACTGCAAACACTGACTTCCTGACTCAACTCAACTCAACTCTGCACCCCAAACACTCATTTTCAGAACTTACTGACAAAATAAGTTTGCACAACTCAACACAACTCAACCCAACTCTGCGATCCAAACACCCCCTTAGCAATCCAATAGACATCCAACAACTTAACGGGTTCTTTAATATATGTCCTTCTCCTTCTAGCAGAATTACCTAGCGCATGCATAATTACCTAGCTATTCTGCCAGAGTTGGAATGTAGATGTTTGTTATTCATGTTATTCTTAAAGATAATATCACTTTTTCTTTTGTTATTATTATATCATATTGCAGTTTGTTTTGATATTCTCACAATTTTGAAAATTACTATATTAAAAACTTTATTTGTATTATAAAAAAAAAAAACTTTCATTAATATCTCAAATCATTTTATGCCAATAAGAGCATAGCTCAACTGGCATCAAGTATGACTCATGACCAAGAGGTCACGGGTTCGAATCTCTCACCCCCAATTGTTGACGTACTAAAAAAAATTATTGATTTTTTATATAATATTATACATAATAATCCAACTTTTTAAGGTAAGAGCATGCAAACACATGTAACATGACTTATGCTGCCATGACTCTAGTGGGACCTAAAACTTTTAACTTTAAACGCATGTTTGGGCCATAGGCTATAATAATCTGTGGACTCTCAAACACATACTATTATAACTTTGGACTAAACTACTCTGCATTTTAAATAATATTATATGATTTCACAGACTATTATAACTAGCTCAGCGTCTCAAACAGTCCTAAGGTTTTATCGACCTTGCCTTCTTTCATATGCATCAATTCTATGAACATCACTTTCATGTACATTAAACTTTCTAGACATTCATCACTTTCATATATGTTAGTTCGATGTACATCACTTTCATGTACATCAAACTCTCTAATAAGAAGCGTAATTATCACAACTTGTCTTTACTCAAATTTGTCCTTAAAACTTGATCGATGATCACAACTCAACTAAAACTATAAACAGAAGGGATTTCAAATGTTAGAGCATAATTTGAAACAAGTTCAAAAAGGTCTAAAACGATTTGTAGCAAAGGCTTGGGTACAAGTTAGTTTGTGTTTAAATGTATTCGAGCTTCCAGATCTGACCTCTATGGGCTATTGAAGGAAGAGAGGGTAAGGAGGGGTTGACAAGTGAAAGGGAAGAAAAAATGAGAAGGAATATTGAGGATGAAGACAAAAAGGAAAAGATAGGTTTTAGGGTGTTTTTCTTTTTCTTCTTTTTTTCTATTTTAATTTCTCTTTATTTAACAAAACAAACCCCCTTCTTTTTTTTTTACTTTACATTCTTTTCCCTTTTTTTTTCCTTTTTCCCTTGTGGCTAAACCCTTTAACGAAGTTGTAAGTTTGTAACTAGTGTCTACCGATAAATAGCTATAAGATCATAGACTTCGTGATCATTAACACAATTATCATATCAGTTGAGCTATGCTCTCTTTGGCGATAAGCCTTAGAATTAAGCTTATTTAACTCTCATTAGCTTAATTTATGCCTGATTTTATTTAGAAATCATAAGAGAAAGTTGATAAAAGCTTGAAAAACATCTATATTAATTTCATTACAAGAATTTGCCCTTTTCCCGACGTTTAATAATTGATCAGCATAAATACGAATTGCCAAAGTTATAAAAACCGTCGGCCAAAGATTGATATCTCGACGATTTATCAATCAGTATCAGGCTATTCTTCTTTGCTGAAACACCGATGATTATATACTCTGTCGGCATTTGGTCGTGTATGGCCGACGGTGCAGCTATGGACTCACTATTACCTGTACCTGCAAGTTTATTGAGAGCACTAGTCAGGGAAACCATATGAAACTTTATGGAACTTACATCATCTATCTCGTACATCCCCACCACATGTTTGGCAGTTGATCGTTTAAAGTGCCAATTATAACTTGTAGCAGCCATCTCCTCGAGCAAAGTACGAGCACCCTCTGCAGATTTGAAAAATATCGAACCCCCAGCAGCTGCATCCAAAAGAGATTTGTTATTACCAGATAATCCATTATAAAACAGTTGGATTTGCAACCAGTCAGGATAACCATGTTGTGGACACTTCCTCAGCAACTTTTATATCTTTCCTAAGGTTCTAACATCTGTTCTCCATCCTGTTGTCTGAAGGTGCCAATCTCAATGCGTAGCCTCGTAGTCTTGGCATGTGGGAAATATTTAGCTAAGAATGTATGGGCTAATTCCTCCCAAGTACTGATACTACCTGTGGGCAAAGATTCCATCCAAAACATTGCTTTATCCTGCAGAGAAAAATGAAAAAGTCGTAAATGAATAGCATCAGGAGATACACCATTGATTTTTACCGTGCCACAAATTTCAGCAAATGATCTCAGATGCAGATTTGGATCCTCAGTGGCATGTCCTCTAAAAGCATTCTCTCAAACCATCTGAATGAGACCAGTCTTAATCTCAAAATTGTTTGCATTAATTGCGGCATAGACAATCCCAGTCTGGTTCCCAACAAAGGTGGGTTGGAAGTGTTCCCTAATGGGCTTGTACTCTGCAGGTTGATCTTCCATGATTCTGACCTTGTCGTTTGTCTCCTTAAGCTTCCTTCTGAAAGTTTTGTCAACCTCAGGGTCAAAAGAGACACTACAAGAAAATTATGATTTGCCGACGTCGATACTCTAGACGCAGCAAAATGCGTCGGCATAGAAATCCTCTCTCGACGCACCCTTAAAGGTGTCGGGATAGTCGATAGACAAGGCCTATGCCGACGCCGCAGATATATGGCGTCGGCATAGGCCATATATGTCGACACATCCATTACACGTGTCGACATAGCCAATAGACAAGCGACCTATGTCGACGCGTGTAATGAACGTGTCGACATAGGCAGTCGACAAGAGATCTATGCCGACGCGTGTAATGAACGCGCCAACATAGTCAATTGACAAGAACCCTATTCCGACGCGTGCAATGGACGCGTCGGCATAGTGGATAGGCAAGATACCTACGCCGACGCGTTCATTAATTGTGTTGGCATAAGACCGCTATGCCGACGCGATTATTTGTGGCGTCGACATAGAGTCTTTAAAATCGATCTTCTTTCTCTAAATTAAAAGAAACGCTTCGAATCCCTCTTTGCCAAAACCGCCGAAAATCGTCTCTCGTCCGTCGCTGTCAGTTTCTGTCGTCCGTCGCCGCCAGTTGCTGTTGTCCGTCGCCGCCACTTGTTGTCGTCCGTCGCCGCCGTGGTTTCACCCTTGCTGCCAGTTGCAGCGATCTTCACCGCCGCCACTCTTCTGCCGCTTCTCCGCCAGTCACCAGGTAAGTAAGTAACTCCTCTATTTCATTCAAACTCTTCTCTGCCGTTTCTCTACCATTCAAGTACTAGAGACCAACTTCGGCGTTGAAGTTTTTTCTGTTTCGAAATTGTGTATTTTTGTGCATGATCTTTACTGTCGCTATTGGATTGGGATTCGTGCTTGAAATTTGGAAAATTGAGTTGATTTCTAGACTTTAAATTTTTGGTACTGAATATGTGGACCGAGAAAGCTTTTTTTCGAAAAGTTGATAGTTTTGAATTAAAATTTAAATGGGGAAGTAAAGAATTGAGAGATGGATAGTTTTCCTTTGCCAAATGATCAAATTGATCGAATGTTGTTTCATCTAATGTTCCTGCTAAGAAACTAGCTAGGTAGCTGGATTTTACGGGGTTTGGTTGCGTAGTCTTGCTAGAGCACCCTCATTTTTTGTCTCAATCACAGTGTCGACTAGAGTCACCGGTTGCGATGGGGGTGCAGAATCAATATGTGTATAGGTTATTGAGCGAAAAAGAAATCGTAGTTAGGGAGGAGGAGATGAATAGTTTGTTTTGAAATATTTTAACATTTTTTAAATAACTTTATCATCTAAATAGTTTATTTTCTAAATTCGTTTTTTTTTTTGCAATTTTTTTACTGAGCAATTAAATGAAATTGCCAATTAGTCAAATGAAATTGACTTGTCATTCCATCCACGTCACCAACTAGGGTTAAGTGGGAGATGGTGTTGTACCATTTCTCCCCCTTGGCCTATTAGTTCGAACATCCATGCTTATTCTATTTTAGTCCTTGCAAAATAGCCATTTAGCTCTTACTGCTTGTGTTTTTTTAATTATTATAAATTATTTAATAGTATGGTAATGTAGCGCATCTGAGCATTATTATATTTTATTCTAGACTAAAAGGTTATAAGTTTGAATGCAGTTTGAATTTTTACCTCTTGAAATAAAAAGAGAAGAAGAAAAAACCTAATGTAGAAGTGGTAGAGACATTTTTGTCAGTTTGAATTTTGGTGGTTTGCTTGATATATGTTTCAGACTCTTCTTTATGCATGGTAGAAACTTCTAATTTTTGTTGTGGCTAGGCATTTTAACTGGACTAAATTAAGCTTATAATGCTTTTGAGAGTGGATTAGAAGACAACAAATGGAATTAAATTCCTCTATCCACTTTTTCTTTTGAAGGTTCATATAGGAATCATTTCTTTCATTTTGTCATTTAATGTTTTTTAAGTGAGACTAATTAGAAACACTTAAAACTCTTAAATTCCAAAAAATAATTCATGTTTACTAATTCACTTCTTATTTAATTATACAGATTCTAACATTTCACGAAAATTAGGAGTTGGTTTGAGTGTGGAACACGATTGAGAATAAACAGAGAGTGAATTAAAATAACGAATAGATTCTCAACCGAGTACAAAGAAGGAGTGAGTTAATTCTTATAAATGGAAAAACTTCATGTAAATAATTCAGGAAAAATAATATGCCCATGCAAAAAGTGTATGAATTCGGTGTGGCAGTCATTAGATGGAGTAGAACGACATTTATTCACAAATGGAATGTCTCCCTCATATAGTTTTTGGGTATATCACGGAGAGTCAGTTGACTTGTCAAGAGGGTCACACAAGTCAATCAAGTACTTTATAGCGTAATTTTGTTAATGAAGATACTGAAGTATTGAATCTTCTATATGACTTACAAGTCCCTATTGATGATCCTAATATTGATGATGAGGTGGATGTAGATGAAGTATACCTTGGGAATGAGTTACCCACTAATGGTCGCGAAGGGGATACTTCAAACATATACGAGGATTTAATGGTCGAAGCATGTAATGAATTGTACCCTAGTTGTACCAAATTTTCTTCATTACAAATTTTAGTGAGGTTGATGCATATTAAGGTTCTTAATGGTTGGAGTAACAAGTCATTCGATATGTTGTTAGAATTGTTATGTTGGGATGTATATCCTAATCTCGTAGATGTTTGTAATATTCCTTATTGAAATAAATAAGAGTTATTTTTTCATCACTTTGTGTCTCGCATATTTACAAACTTTATCCAATAAACTAAGCTCTAGGGTCGTTGAATTATGAGAAAACTAGAACTTGAACGGTGTGTAGTGGACACACACGGAAGATCACGTTCGATCTATGACCCGAACGATCTACAATATACAGATAGGGTTGGAGACCTAATCCTGGATACGTTGTGGATGCGATCCGCTTTGTATTAGATACAAACGAGGTCATCCAACTCGTTCATGTGGTTGACATGCGAGTGAGGGCATCCTGTGCAATGAGATTGTACAAGATCGGGTCGTGAATTATTAGACCTACTGATGTAACACCATTAACAGTATAGGACTAATAACTTCGTAGATGACCAATAGTAACTCGACCTTAATCCTGAACGTGTTACGGACTCCACCCTGCGAGAGTGCATCCTTTGACTAGTACGGGTGAGGGTGGTCACGCGATTACTCACCCAATATGCCATCTTCTCAGGGACAGGACCACGTGGGGACCTGGGAACTTGACTACGCGAGATGGAATTCACTCGCTCCCGACTTAGGGAAACTAGAGGGGTTGTTCCCTTAAGTGTTGTCTCCAGGCTTGGACAACGGGCGCTCGCCCTCTCATTGGCCTGAGAGGGATGTTGTTTATGGTTCGACCATGCAACGTTGTTGTTCATTAGAGGAGCAGTGGGACTTAAGTGATGGAGATCGGATCTCCTTGAGCAGCGGAAACGTGTTAGGAATCATAATATGCAAGATTGTTTTGCTTAAAACAAAAAACCCATACATTGACAAAAACAGAACAAGCATGGAAATTCTAATCCTATTAGACATGGATAATAGCATACATGCAAACATATTAAGTTTAACAATTAAACTAAAGGGAAGAAGGAATTACCTTTGTAGTTTAGCAGAACAACAACTTCTTGCTCCAATGTTCGCAACTCAAGAACTTCAAAAGTTCTCTGTTTTTCACCAACAGAACACCACCAATTTGAAAAACCCTCTATGTCTCTGAGTGTTTAGATCTCAACTTTGTGGGAAGGATTCAAACAATTTGGAAGAATTAGGGAATTCTTGAGATTGAGAGAGAGAGATTTTTTCCTTCTTGCACCAATTGATCAATCGATCATCAAAATGAACAACCCCCTTCTCCCTGTTAAACTGTCAATAGGGAGAAGGGGAGGGGTAGTGGGGAACGTGTCTGGATGACACGTTCCCTTATTTTTATTATTAAATTAAATTTAATTATTAATTTAAATCATATTTAAATAATATAAATTAAATATCATATATTTAATTTGGATTAAATCTCATTTAATCATATTACCCCTTTAACCTATAGTTTTAATGTACATCCAGTGCACATTAAATTTTAACCTATAGTTTTCAAATATGAATCACATTCACACTTGAGTTCAATATTTGAACTCTTTCAAATATTTAATTCTCTCATAAAATTTAATATGAATCATATCCACATTAAATTTATAATGTATAGTTCCAAAACTATATATTATATTGTATCAACATACATTAAGTTTATTCCCTAATGAATTTGAACGTTTCAAATTCAAATGATCTAAGAACCCTTTACGAGCTAGAAAGTGGACCTAATGGACCTACAGATCAGAAACTCCAACGATACAAGAATTCTCGGTTAATCTCATTAACCTCCCAATCAACATTCGTTAACTGCGGGAACACTCCACTAAAGTCCCGGAGTTGCACTCTTCTCACTGCAGATATATTTCTGTGTCCATGGATATTGACCAATAACAGCAAGTCAATCCTTCACGAATGTTCGTAACACCAGTTGGGTCAAATTACCCTTTTACCCCTGGGTTACATCTTGTTCCTTAAGTACCAGCGCTCCTCTAATGAAAATTTGTTTGTGGTCCTACCAACAAACAGAGTCCCTCTCGGGCCAATGAAAAGATTGGGCCCTTTGTTCAAGTCCTGGAGAAACCACTTAAGGGAACATTCCTCTACTTACCCTAGTAGGCGGGAAGGAGTGAATTCCATCTTGCTAAGTTAAGTTCCCAGCCGCTCACTCGGTCTTGTCCCCAAGAAGGTAGGCATATTGAGTCGGCGATTCTAGCCACTCTCACTCATACTAGTCAAAGGACAATCTCTCGCGAACAGGAGTTCGTAACCTGCTCAGGATTGAGATCAAGTTGCCTAGGACATCCTAGTGAAATAGAAACCTAACTAGTTAACGGAGTTACAGCTAGAGATTACTATTTCGTGGTTCGCTCTTATGTAATCTCATTACATAGGATATTCCCACTCACATGTCTTCTACACGAACACGTTAGGATCACAATGTTTGTATCAAATACAAAGTGGGCCACATCCATAGTTTAACCAAGGTAAGGTACCCAAACTTTATCCCCTAACTATAGACCCTTTAGGTTGTATCTCGAACCAAGATCCTTTTTATGTACATTACATTCAGTTAGAGATTCATTTAACAGCCTTGGATGTTTCGTTTATTGGATTTAGGGTTTAAATAAAGGCAAACTCGTAGATAACGAACAATAACACTTTATTGAAATAATAACACTTTATTACAATAATTAGAACATAATTACAAACTACGAGTTTTAGGGCACAAATCCCAACAAACTCCCACTTGCACTAAAACTCTAGTGGGGTACAACATAATCTAAAATAGTGGTTACAGAGATATAAATACAATAAACTAGGACATCCATATACCCCATTACATATCTCCCACTTGCCCTAGATTAGCCTATGTACATATCTCGTAGACCCAGACTTTCCAGATGACCCTCGAACACTTTAGCCGTGAGAGTCTTTGTAAACGGATCAACAATATTGTGCTCCGAAGCGATCTTCGTGACTGTCACATCTCCTCGTTGCACTATTTCTCGTATCAGGTGATACTTCCTCTCGATGTGCTTACCTCGCTTATGGCTGCGAGGTTCCTTCGAATTGGCTACCGCACCACTGTTGTCACAGTATAAGGTGATGGGAGATTCCATATTTGGAACAACTTCCAAATCAGTAAGGAATTTCCTTAGCCAAACAGCCTCTTTAGCTGCTTCACAAGCAACGACATACTCAACCTCCATTGTGGAGTCAGCGATGCATCCTTGCTTGATGCTTCACCATACTATAGCTCCCCCGTTAAGGGTGAAAACTGATCCCGATGTGGATTTTCGAGAATCCTTATCGGTCTAAAAATCAGAATCAGTGTATCTAGTAAGGATCGAATCCTTAGACTCATACACAAACGTATAGTCCCTCGTTCTCCTTAAATACTTGAGGATATTTTTAACTGTTGTCCAGTGGTCTAACCTTGGATTGGACTGGTACCTACTGACTATTCCCACTGCATAACAAATGTCCGACCTCGTGCATAGCATAACATACATTAAGCTACCTACTGCAGTGGCATAGGGAATATGTCTCATATCCTCAACTTCTTGAGGTGTCTTGGGACACTGTTCCCTAGACAGATGAACTCCATGCCTGAAGGGTAATAAGCCTCTCTTGAAATTCTGCATCGAATATTTGGACAACATTTTGTCGATATAAGACGTTTGAGACAATGCTAGCGTTCTGTTCTTGCGATTCCTGAAGATCTGAATCCCAAGAACATATTGCGCCTCTCCCAAATCATTCATTTGGAATTGGGTCGCTAGCCAATTCTTTATGTCAGTAAGGTATCCTACATCATTTCCAATGAGTAGGATATCATCAACATAAAGTACTAACAAAGCTACTTTGTCGTTGATGATCCTCTTGTAAACACAAGGCTCATCAACGTTTTGGTCAAAGCCGTAAGACTTGATTGCAGTATCAAATCTTATATTCCAAGATCTTGACGCTTGTTTCAACCCATAAATGGATCGATTAAGCTTGCAAACTTTTTGCTCCTGACCTTGGGCTATGAACCCTTCTCTGGTGAGACATATAGATGCTCTCGTCAAGATTACCATTCAAAAAGGCAGTCTTGACGTCCATTTGCCAAATTTCATAATCATAAAAAGCGGCTATGGACAAGAGTATCCTTATAGACTTCAGCATAACAACAGGGGAAAAAGTTTCTTCATAGTCAACTCCTTCCCTTTGGGTAAAACCCTTTGCTACAAGCCTAACCTTAAAGGTCTGTACCTTTCCGACTGCATCTCTCTTTGTCTTATAGATCCATTTACACCCTATGGGTCTAACCCCTTCAGGTCGGTCTACAAGTTCTCATACTGAATTGAAGTCCATTGACTCCATTTCAAGGTCTATGGCTTTGATCCATTGGTCCTTGTCTACGTCATTCATTGCCTGCTTATAAGACAATGGATCTTCTACGCCATTATCATCGGGTATGACAACTTGAGTTTCAGCTAAACCCAAGTAGCGGTAAGGTTGGGAAACAACCCTCTCACTGCGTCGAGGCATTCCCAACGATTGAGAAGGACGAGACTGACTTGAGGTGCTGACTCCTCCATCAACTCTTGATGAAGGTCCAGCTTGATCAACAACTCTTGTTGGTTCATGAGTAGCTTCATTTAGTACTAATTTACTACGCGATATGTGGTTCCTTATGTGATCTTCCTCCAAGAACGTGGCGTTTGTCGATACAATCACCTTGTTTTCTTATGGTTCGTAGAAAAGACCACCTCTCGTTTCTTTGGGATAACCAACAAATTGGCACAATCTTGAACGAGGTTCCAGTTTCTTTGGGTTTATCACGAGCACGTGTGTCGGACAACCCCAAATCCTGAAGTGTTGTAAACTAGGTTTACGCCCCTTCCAAAGTTCAAAAGCTTTTTCTGAAACACTTTTTGATGGAACACTTGTTCAAGATTTGAATCTGTAGTCTCTACTGCGTATCCCCAAAAACGAGGCGAGCAATCGGGCATAGCTCATCATAGAACGAACCATGTCCAACAAGGTTCTATTTCTCCTTTACGACACACCATTTTCTTTGTGGTGTATTAGGTCTTGAGAGTTGAGATTTAATTCCATGTTCTATCATATAGTCCTGGAATTTCAAATCCATGTACTCTCCACCTCGATCGGATCGAAGTGTTTTAATGGTTTTCCTAATGCATTCTCTACTTGACCTTATACTCTTTGAACTTTTCAAGAGCTTGGACTTGTGATGCATTAGGTATAGATAACCATACCGAATAATCATCTATGAAAGAGATGAAATATTCAAACTCACCTCGAGAGCTTTAACATTCACCGGACCACAAAGATCCAGAATGTACAAGTTCTAAGGGCTCTATGGCTCTGTAACCTTTTCAAAGAAAAGGTCGCTTGGTCATTTTACCTTCCAAGCAAGACTCATGAAGGCGGTAAAAATCGTCTTCTAACTTATTTAGAAGTCCATTCTTAGAGAGTCTCTCAATCCGGTTGAGATTAATATGACCAAGTCTAAGATGCCATAGATAGGTATTATTGTTTGGAGAAATTCTTTGCCTTTTATTTTGAGTGTTAGCATTCTTAAACATCTCATGATTTAAAATTGCTTTGGTTTTGTTCGGTTTGATACACATACAAGCCATTTTTCAATTTAGCAGAACAAATATTGACACCCTCTTTCAAAATGAACGCTTCATTAATTGAAAAAGAAATACAATAACCAAGTTCTATTAAACAAGAGATAGAAATTAAGTTCCTTTTAAGCTTATGAACTATATATAGATGTTTTAATTAAAGAAATCTATCTCCGAAAAAGCGACTTGGCATCTCCCATCACACGCAGTGAGGCGAGACGTCTCCTCCTGCTTCAGACCCTAGCGTCATCTCACCCTCTTTGAGCTCCTTGAAGGAACTAGTTTCCTGAAATGAAGAGTAAACGTGATTAGTGGCTCGTGAATCAAGTATCCAAGTCAAATCATCATTTTTCACTAAACAAGTTTCAAGAACAAGTAAATCTAATTTACCTTTCTTCTCTTTGAGCTCAATGTCTGCAGTGGCAGAAGCTTTCCCTTTTCCTCATTTCCTCTTCTTCCGAGTCTTCTTAATCCCAGAAGAAGAACCACAGGACTTAGTCCCAGAGGATGAACCCTCCTGAAACCTTCGGGATTGGGCAAACAGATTTGCCTTTCCATCAGCCTGTCCCTTATTCTTCATAAGAGACTGGAAAGTTTCTAGTTCATTTAGGAGGGAAGTCATGTTATACTCCTTTTTGTTCAACTCCGCATTTCTACGGAATGGCAGGAAACTCTTCGGAAGAGATTCCAGGATGAAGAATACCTGAATTTGCTCATCTATGACCGCTCCGTTCATTTCGGCCACGTTGAAGTGAACTATAAGATCGAGAACATGTTCTCTCACTGAAGTTCCCTCCTTCATGCGCGCGTTATAAACGTACTTGATGAATTCGTGCCGAATTTGTTCAAACGGTTGTCTAGAAAAATTTTGCAGATAGCCCATGATCTCACGAGCTGAGACCATACTCTTCAATCTACTGGCTAAAACATCAGATATCCTAGCCAGGATATAGGCCTTGGCTTTTTCATTGGCCTTGGCCCAGCGGTCAAATGCATCCTTAACTAATTGAGGTGCGTCTTGAGCACGAATCTGAGGACATTTCTCAGTTAGTACGAACCGAAGGTCGTCAACAATAAGGATCGCATCCAGGTTTGACTTCCACGTATTAAAGTATTCAGCAGTTAAACGTTCCTTTTGAGTAAGGCTATAAACGAGGACGACATGCTAAAAATCCAAAATAGTTCTAATTAGTTATGCTTTTTAACCCATTGTAAAAACCAATCAAATTTAACAAAATTATTAAAGAACCCTAGTGTTTAAACTAACCCACTGTTTAAATTAAACCTTTTAATTTTGCAACGATACTTCAAGGGTTTAGAACAAAAGCCTCCGTCGGGCGGTCAGTCATTTCTCCCTTGAATTGAGACTCTCTCAGCCAATTCCCACTACCAGAACATCTCATGCCCCAATGGTCCTTAGCTATCGTTTGTTTGGTCAAGGACTTGTTAACTAGCTTAACTCATCCCGTAAATGTGACCCTACCATTTTCAGATCCAATAGGCCCGAGCCAACAGGCTACTATTAAGAAAGACAACTGTTGACAAACAACCTAAGAGACCCTATCCATTTCTGGAGTTCGCGGTGTTCCGATCCCTATAGTCAGGCCCTCCGTAGGGTTTGGCTGTTCTAAGACAACCTAGCAGGCGGACTATAGAAATCTCACGGTGCGACCTAATAGAGGAGACCGTAGGATACGTTGACATGCGTCCTGCTCCCATTTACTATGGATACCTCCCTCATTCACCTTGGTATTGAACCATGCAAACACATACTGTAGCGGGACGCCTTATTGACGCCACGTAACAGAGCATGGAACTCATGGTGTGAACTCTTGAGAACGTGAGAGTAAACTCGATGCGAACATCTCATTTTCTCCCATTGAAGTTCCTAAAATTAGGGTATAGGTTTAACTTAGTCGGATTCGGGCTAAAAGAATCTATCTTAGTCTATGCCTATTATAACTATTATAACTAGGTCTTAAAACCTTATGTCTAGGTGAATAAACATTTTAATTACATAGAGATAAAAAAAAAAAAGAACTAAAGTTAATTCAACTCAGGTTCTGGGTCAGTTCCCAGGTAGGAGGTATTCCGTTAACCGTCAGCTTAAGTACCCCGAACCTTAGACAGAACTTCACCGGTAGAGTTCCCTTATAACCAAAGTCCTAAAGTCCTACTATATTTTAAACTATTTAAAATACTACGTAAGACTAATTTCTAATCCTATTAGAAATTAAAACTTAGGTCTAAATTAATTTTAAACGATTTAAAACTAATTAAATTTAACTCAAGTTCCTATGTTTGCATGCATTTCTTTATTATAGGTTATGGTTTCTAAAACCCCTTTAATTTATAACTTTTATAAATTTAATAATTAACCTATGATAAAGAAACTATATTATAAATCCAACAATCATTATTCAAATTGGAATTAAAAAGGAATTCAACTAATTGAATTATAAAATTACTTAAACAAAATAACATTTATTTTAAACTAAGTAATTTCATGCTCCATGCAATTTATTTTCCATATAATCTAATCATAACAATTATAATTAATTACTCATGAAAAATAAATTAATCATACATTTAACCATATTCATATAACATTTATATAAATAAAATGCATGATCATGCTTATCCTATGGTGGGAATAATCTAAATGACATTCATAAAGACATAAAGCTGTAAAATCAGAATAATTTGGCCCCTAAAGTGCAAAAATAAAATTACATTAATTTTATTTTATGAAATCGATCCAAAAACACCCTGAACCGGCCTTGAACCGCTCGAACCGGACCAAAACCAATGAACCAAATTAACCGGTTTGGCAATTTCTTTGCCGAAAGTCCCACGGCGTTGCAACGCCCGCTTTGTCCTCTTGCGCAAATTTATTATCGGGATATTGTTGCAACGCCGAGGCGAGCGTTAACGCCGTCACGACCTTGAACGCCCGCTCGATAGAAACGGCAGCGGCGTTGCGACGCCGTTCTTCACGTTGCAATGTCGATGAACGGCGTTACCGCGCTGCGCTTTCTTCCAGCGGCGACCTTCTTCTTCGAACACAACAGCTTCCTTCTGCAATTTCTCCTTCGATTCTCCATCGAATTGCTTGAAACTTGTCCCGAACGACTCGTAACTCAATTACAGACTCAATTATGCACTTTATTTGTTAAAAAACGCAGGGACCTTTACAATAATTTGATCAAATCAAAAGTAAACTATGGCCAAAAAACTCCTAAACAGTTTTACAGCAAACCAAATGCATTTCTCACCAAATCAATGCAATTTTGTTTCAAACCTAAGCATCGCTCTGATACAAAATGATGGATATCGGATCTCCTTAAGCAGCGGAAACGTGTTAGGAATCAAAATATGCAAGATTGTTTTGCTTAAAACAAAAAATCCATACATTGACAAAAACAGAACAAGCATGGAATTTCTAATCCTATTAGACATGGATAATAGCATACATGCAAACATATTAAGTTTAACAATTAAACTAAAGGGAAGAAGGAATTACCTTTGTAGTTTAGCAGAACAACAACTTCTTGCTCCAATGTTCGCAACTCAAGAACTTCAAAAGTTCTCTGTTTTTCACCAACAGAACACCACCAATTTGGAAAACCCTCTATGTCTCTGAGTGTTTAGATCTCTCCTTTGTGGGAAGGATTCAAACAATTTGGAAGAATTAGGGAATTCTTGAGATTGAGAGAGAGAGATTTTTTCCTTCTTGCACCAATTGATCAATCGATCAGCAAAATGAACAACCCCTACTCCCTGTTAAACTGTCGATAGGGAGAAGGGGAGGGGTAGTGGGGAACGTGTCTGGATGACACGTTCCCTTATTTTTATTATTAAATCAAATTTAATTATTAATTTATATCATATTTAAATTATACAAATTAAATATTATATATTTAATTTGGATTAAATCTCATTTAATCATATTACCCCTTTAACCTATAGTTTTAATGTACATCCAGTGCACATTAAATTTTAACCTATAGTTTTCAAATATGAATCACATTCACACTTGAGTTCAATATTTTAACTCTTTCAAATATTTAATTCTCTCACAAAATTTAATATGAATCATATCCACATTAAATTTATAATATATAGTTCCAAAACTATATATTATATTGTATCAATATACATTAAGTTTATTCCCTAATGAATTTGAACGTTTCAAATTCAAATGATATAAGAACCCTTTACGAGCTAGAAAGTGGACCTAATGGACCTACAGATCAGAAGCTCCAACGATACAAGATTTCTCGGTTAATCTCATTAACCTCCCAATCAACATTCGTTAACTGCGGGAACACTCCACTAAACTCCCAGAGCTGCACTCTTCTCACTGCAGATATATTTCTGTGTCCATGGATATTGACCAATAACAGCAAGTCAATCGTTCACGAATGTTCGTAACACCACCTGGGTCAAATTACCATTTTACCCCTGGGTTACATCTTGTGCCTTAAGTACCAACGCTCCTCTAATGAACAATTTTTTTGTGGTCCTACCAACAAACAGAGTCCCTCTCGGGCCAATGAGAGGGTCAGGCCCTTTGTTCAAGTCCCGGAGACACCACTTAAGGGAACATTCCTCTACTTACCCTAGTAGGCGGGAAGGAGTGAATTCCATCTTGCTAAGTTAAGTTCCCAGCCGCTCACTCGGTCTTGTCTCCAAGAAGGTAGGCATATTGAGTCGGCGAATCTGGCGACTCTCACCCATACTAGTCAAAGGACAATCCCTCGCGAACAGGAGTTCGTAACCTACTCAGGATTGAGATCAAGTTGCCTAGGTCATCCTAGTGAAATAGAAACCTAACTAGTTAACAGAGTTACAGGTAGATATTACTATTTCGTGGTCCGGTCTTATGTAATCTCATTACATAGGATATCCCCACTCACATGTCTTCTACACGAACACGTGAGGAACACAGTCTTTGCATTGGGCCACATCCATAGTTTAACCAGAGTAAGGTACCCAAACCTTATCCCCTAACTATAGACCCTTTAGGTTATATCTCGAACCGAGATCCTTTTTATGTACATTACATTCAGTTAGAGATTCATTTAATAGCCTTGGATGTTTAGTTTATTGGATTTAGGGTTTAAATAAAGGCAAACTCGTAGATAACGAACAATAACACTTTATTGAAATAATAACACTTTATTACAATAATTAGAACATAATTACAAACTACGAGTTTTAGGGCACAAATCCCAACATTAAGGAGCAAGAGGTAGACATAGGGGTAAAACGGTAATTTGACCCAGCAGTGTCTACGAACAACCTGTGAAGGGTCGACTCACGGGCATTGGTTATATCAATGGACACAACTTGTGCTACAGTGATGGGATTGCAGCTACGGGCTTTAGTGGAGTGTTACCGTAGCTAATGAATATTGAATAACCAGGTCAAAGAGTTTGACAGGTTGATCTCGGATCATTGGAGCTCGTCATCTGTAGGTCCATTAGGTCCCTCGGTTGGCTCAAACTGGATAAATTAAGGGTTTACAATTTGGTGTGGATTTGAAGTGTTCAAATTCTTTAAAAGGGTATTTATGTCATTTATATTGAGATATGATTGACATAATATATAGTTTAATGTGAATGAGATTCATAATAAACTATAGGTTAGCCTAATTGATTAATTAGTGCTAATTTAGAGAAATTGGATTGAGAGAAATTAAATTGAATGTGATTCAATTTAAAATCCACAATTATACAAATGTGATTTGTATAATAAGATATGAGATATCTTATTATGTGTTATGCAAATATGATTTGCATAATCTAATGTTGTGGTAAAATGGTAAATAGGTGGAGATTTCAACTCCACCTATCACCATTATAAAAGGCCTTTGTGAGAAGGCTTTGTAAGATTTTTTGGCCATTTTTTGGAATCTCACCAAAAGAGCACTCTCATCTCCCAAATTCTCTCTACCCCAAACCAAAGGGAAAGTTCCACCACTCTCCCTCTACCGACCGAGAACAACCGAGAAGATCGTTTTGGAAGTGTCCAATCCGTTCGGTTCGAGAGATCGTGATTGTAGAGATCGAAGGCACGAAGAGTTCGTGATCGGAGAAGGAATTGGCGAAGAAGTATTCTTCAACAAGTAAGTAACAATTACTCACTATTTTTCTTTCGTTTTATGCATGTTTAACCTAGAATCTATGAGATAGGTTTGATTTTAAGAAACGTTTTTCACAACGAACACCACGATGAGTCAAAGTCGTTTTTGCTGCGGGAGTTTCATTTCCTTCAATTGGTATCCGAGCCAATTGTTGGCTTCTTCGTTGTGCAAACTGTTTTTTCTTAAAATTAGGTGGGTATGTTTTCATTTCATGAGATGATTTCATGAGATGAATTGATGGTATTGCATGTTGGATGTTTCGGTTTTGGCACTTGAATTTTAGATTTACATTTCTTTGATGAGATCAATGTAAGGACCCCTTTTTTTGGGCAGTTTTAATGTAAATCAAGTCTGTAAGTTCGTGTCGTTCGTGGCAAGAGTTGCTGTGAAGAAATTGGAGCGGAATCGGGCGAAAAACGACGAAAAATAGCAAAGGAGTTTGTTGTTTTGTCGACGACGTTGAGACGCTGTCCGTGTGGATCCAAGCTGTGCTGCAGCTCAGTGTTGCATCGTTGAGGCATTGGGCGCGCGAGGTGTTATGGTAAGCGCTGCCGCGTAGTGGGCAGTTCCATCAAGAAGTTCGTGCAACAGTGGCATTGAGGGGTAATTTTCAATCGTGGATGGTTTTTAATTTATTTTTAATTATTTTATTTTATGTAAAATGATTTTATATATTAATTTAATTAATTAATTAATATTGATATAAGAGTTATATTGATGTTAATTAATTGAATTAAAGTCCTTAGGGTGCCAAAACCGGTCCAATTTTCCTATTTAATTTATTTTATGCATGTGATGTATGAAATTTATTATTCTATGTGCATAATGTATGTCATATAGATTAAAATCCCACCTTAGGTTAAACATTTCATGCATCATATTTATATTATAAGAGTTATAATATATAGTATGCATGATAGGATTATATTATAAGTGATATAATATAATGCATGTTTTAATTTAATTAATATAAGTGTTATATTTCTTAGATTAAAAGCATGGACATGCATTTATTCATGTGATGAATGTATGTTATATAGTTTAGTATTCATGTGATGAATGATCAAGCACTATAACATAGAAATGCATGTAACCTAAGTTAATTATTAGTTTTAAATTGTTTAGAACTTGATTAATTAGACTTAGGTTTTCTAGTTCTAATAAGATTAGAATTAGGAAATCAATATGACTTATGAATGGTGACTAATTAGTAACTCTGTCTAAGGAAGGTTATGTCTAAGGCTGGGGTATTTAAGCAGACGCTTTGCAGAACATCCCTACCTAGGAACCGACCTGGGAGTGAATTTGGTCCGGAGATTCATAGGTTATATTCTTGTGAGTGTCGTTAATTAAATGTTCATTAATTTACTCACATAGACCTAAGTTAATAATGTGATTATAGACTTAGGCTAATCCAATATAAGAGTTATATTGGTAGACATAAGTAAATATTAGCTGATTTATCTAGGTCAATTCCGATTAACTTAAAGTGCTGAGTGGGAGGAAATAAAGTGTATAAGATACATTTAATTTTCCGACTACAAATCTCCATTAAGTTCACACCGTGAGATCCATACTTGGTCTCGTGGCGCAAATGGGAGCGTCTTCCTTCGGATGGTATTTGTATGGGTCAATATCAACGTGAATGGAGAGAGTACTTATAGTGAGTGGGAGTGGGACCTATGAAAATGGGACCCACGGTCTCTTCTTTCGATTCACACTGTGAGACACCTATGATCCGCCTGCTAGTTTGGCCTGGACCAGAAAATCCCTTTGGAGGGTCTTGATCATGGGAGTCGGAACACCGTGAATTCCCGAAAGGGATACAATTTCCTTGTTTGTGTTTCCTTCGTGGTTCACCCTTCGGTGGCTATTGTTTGGACGGATACTTGGAAAGTTAAAGATAGAGGGTGACACTCACGGAATTCGTTAAGAGTTAATGGATTCTGACGGAATAATGGTAACTAGATGCCTAATGGAATAAGAGTTATTCTGGTATTAGGGTCTGGTTGAGAAAGTCTCGTCCCAGAGGAGTAGTGTTTCTGTTCACCCTTCGGTGGCGATCATTCTAAACCTTTGCGGTATCATTGCATTTTTTAATGACCTAATGATCATAAGATAAAAATTTGCTAAAACCTGATTGGAATTTCAAAGTTTTTGCGAGACTAATACAAAGTTTTTCTTATTTTCAGCAAACAAAAATGTCTAGTTCAATAGTGGCACTTTTAGCTTCAGACAAACTCGTAGGAGATAACTTTCAAACGTGGAAGAATAATATCAGCACGATTTTGGTAACTGACGACCTAAAGTTCGTTCTCACTGAGGAGTGTCCTTGTTGGGATGTATGCCCTAATCTCGTTTAGTTTGTAATATTACCATTGAAATAAATAAGAGTTATTTCTTTCATTACTTTGTGTCTCGCAAATTTTACAAACTTTTTCCAATAAATTAAGCTGCAGGGTCATTGAATTTATGAGAGAACTAGAACTTGAACGGTGTCTAGTGGACACACAGGGAGGATCACGTTCGAGTTAATGACCCAATGGCTCTGATATATGGATGGGGTTGGAGACCTAATCCACGGATACACCGCGTGGATGCGACCCGCTTTGTATTAGATACAAACGAGTTGATCCGACTCGTTCATGTAGTTGACATGCGAGTGGGGGCATCCTGTGCAATGAGATTGTACAAGACCGGACCGTGAATTATTAGACCTACTGATGTAACACTGTTGACAGTATAGGACTAATAACTTCGTAGATGATCATTAGTGACTCGACCTTAATCTTGAGCGTGTTACGGACTCCTGTCTGCGGGGGTCTGTCCTTTGACTAGTACGAGTGAGGGTGGTCACAGTTACTCGCCCAATATGCCTATCTTCTCAGGGGTAGGACTACGTGGGGAGCTGGGAACTTAACTACGCGAGATGAAATTCACTCGTTCCCGACTTTAGGGAAACTAGAGTGGTTGTTCCCTTAAGTGTTGTCTCCAGGGCTTGGACAACGGGCACCCACCCTCTCACTGGCCCGAGAGGGGTGTTGTATATGGTTAGACCATTACAACGTGGTTGTTTATTAGAGGAGCAGTGGGGACTTAAGGAGAAAGAAGTAGACACAGGGGTAAAACGGTAATTTGACCCAGCCGTGTCTACGAACAACCTGTGAAGGGTCGACTCATGGGCATTGGTTATATCAATGTACACAACTTGTCCTACAGTGATGGGAGTGCAACTACGGGCTTTAGTGGAGTGTTACCGTAGCTAATGAATGTATATTAATCGGGTCAATGAGTTTGATAGGTTAGTCTCGGATCATTGGAGCTCGTCACATGTAGGTCCATTAGGTCCCTCGGTTGGCTCAAATTGGATTAATAGAGGGTTTACAGTTTTGGTGTGGATTTGAAGTGTTTAAATTCACTAAAGGGTAAAATTGTCATTTATATGATATATGATCGACATATTATATAGTTTAATGTGAATGAGATTCATAATAAACTATAGGTTAGCCTAATTGTCTAATTAGGGCTAATTCGGAGAAATTGGATTGAGAGAAATAAAATCGAATGTGATTCAATTTAAAAATCCACAATTATACAAATGTGATTTGTATAATGAGATATGAGATGTCTTATTATATGTGGTTATGCAAATATGATTTGCATAACCTATGGTTGTGGTTAAATGGTAAATAGGTGGAGATTTCAACTTCACCTATCACCATTATATAAACCCTTTGCAAGAAGGGTTTTATATGCTTGTTGTTCATCTTTTGGATTCTCACCAAAAACAACAATCACTTCTCTCTCAACTCTCCTCTCTCAATCTTTCCTCCCCTCACCAAAAACGAGTCTCACCTACTCTCCTTCTACCTAAGGAAGAACAACCGAGAAATCTAACGGAGGTGTCCGGTTCGTTGGTTCGTTCGAGGAGATCGAGTTCGTTGAGAACGTGAACACGAAGGGTTCGTGACCGGAGGAGGAAAACGAGAAGAAGGGTTCTTCAACAAGTAAGTATTCCTAACTGTTTTTCTTCCTAAATTGCATGTTTAACCTAGTTGCTATGAGATAGTTTTAATTTTAAGAATGCATTTTTCACAACGAAACCACGGTGATTCAATCACCTTTCCGCTGCGTGAGATTTTCATTGCCTTCAATCCTCAGGTGTCGGCCTCGATCGCATCGCGAAGTGTTCGTGATGCGTACGATCGATGGATCAGAGCCAATGAAAAGGCAAAGGTCTACATCATTGTCAGCTTATCTGAAGTTTTGGCTGTTGGGATTAGTGCCCTAAACTTGTGTAATTTTGATCAAATAAATAAAGAGTTATTTGTTTTGATAAAATTATATTCTTGCTTTATAAATCCAATAAACTAAGCTCCAAGGTTATAATGTATCTTGAACATCAAGTGTAATAGACACTATTTGGATTATGTTCAGGAATATAACCTAAATGGTTTATAGTATAAGAATAAGGTTGGAAATCTTATTCTGGTAACACCATGGATGTGACCCACTTTGTAATTAGTACAAATGAGGTAATCCAACTCATTCATGTAGTTGACATGTGAGTGGGGGCATCTTGTACGAAGAGTTCATACAAGACCGGACTGTAAATTATTAGTCTCACTAGTGTAACACCGTTAACAGGATAAGACTAATAATTTATAGATGATCATTAGTGACTCGACCTAAATCCTGAGTAAGTTAAGAACTCCTGCTTATAGGGGTTTGTCCTTAGACGAGTATGGGTGAGAGTGGCACATGACTTCAACTCAATAAGCCTACCTTCTCGGGATAGAACCTCGTAGGTAGTGGGGACTTAACTATACAAGATGGAATTCACTCATTCCTACACTAAGGAATTAGATAGGTTGTTTCCTTAAGAACTGACTCCAGGTCTTGAACAATGGGGCCCTGCCCTCTAACTGACTTAAGATGGTATGAGTCTATGGTAGGACGTTAGACTTGTTGTTTATTAGAGGATCAGTGGTGCTTAAGGAACAAAGAGGTAATCACAGGGGTAAAACGGTAATTTGACCCAGCTGTGATTACGAACAACCTGTGAAGGATCGACTCATGGGTAATGATTATATCAGTGGACACAATATAATCTACAGTGAGGAGAGTGCAACTACAAGTCTATAGTGAAGTGACTTGTAGTTAATGAATATTGATTAATTGGATCAAAGAGTTTGATCAGTTAATCTCACATCATTGGAGATCATGAACTGTAGGTCCATTAGGTCCCTCCGTTGGCTCAACATGGTAATATTGAGGGTATTTAGGAATGAAATTCAAGTGCTCAATTTCATACCTGAGGTTTTATATCAATTATATATGATATAATTGATATAATATATGATTTTAATGTGAATTAGATTCACATATAAACCATATAATAGTGGGAGAATGAAGGAGGGATAGGATGGTAATTTCCATCCTATTTCCCTATATATAGTTGCATGACATGCAATTTTAAGGTTAAGGCTTTTCAACAAAACCCTAGCATTCTCTCACATTGTGTTGGAAAGAGTTTCAACTACAATTTGATAAGATCATCTCACCTCACCTAAAAGAAACCCAATTTCCTCCCTCACCTAGAGAACAACGGAGAAGATCCGGTGGTAGTGTCCGTGATCGTTCGTGTTCGTGTTGTTGAAATCGTGATCGTGGGAGAAGGAGCACTTGGAAAAAGAGTTCTTCAAAGGTATAATTCTTGTTGTCCAATGTCTTTTTATATGCTTAGTCTTAGTTAGATTTGTTCTTGATTGATATCCATGTAACAAAATTAAGAACACGCGATTCACAATCGCTTCCGCTGCGGGAATTGTATCCCTTCAATTGGTATCAGAGCCCAATTGTGTTCTTAATTTTCGTTCTGGATTTATCAAGAACGAGGTGGGATTTACTGTTTTTCATGTGATGAATGAACGGTTTGCAAGTTATATGGTTTCAATTTTGGCACTTAGATTTACATAATTTCGTTGAATCGTTCAATGTAAGGGCCTATTGTTTTGGGCATTTTATTATGTAAATCGAGCCCGTAAGTCCGTGTCGATCGAGACAAGGTGGTTTCTAAGAAGAACGGGGCAAAAACGAGCAAGAAATGGAGAATCTTACTTGCTGTCTGTGTGCGGCATTGCAACGCTACGCTTGCGGAAGGAGGCACGCATCAGAGGCAGCGTTGCAACGCTGCTATCAGCGTTTCGCAAAGCGCTCCAACGAGCAGAAATAGACAAGGCGCAGTATTGCAACGCCGATGACGTTTCTCATCAGCTTCAAACGGACGAAAAATTTATTTTTAATTATATATTAAATATAAAAACGTTTTATATTTAATTTAATTTTAATTAATATAATTAGATTATATTAATTAAAATTGAATTTAGGGTGCCAAAATTGGTCTAATTTGGCTATTTAAATTATGCAATTATTGTGTAATTATTGTCATGCATAATGTATGCTTTTAATTTAGAAATCCCACCTTAGGTTAAGCATTTCCATGCATCATTTATAATATAAAAAGTTATATTATATAGTTTGCATGATTAATGAATATAAAGTGTTATATTAATTTATGGACAACATTGACATGCATTATAATTCATGAGATGATTATGCTATGTATGTTTTATTATTCATGAGATGAATGATCAAGCACTATGACATAGTATGCATGTCATCTAAGGTTAATGATTAGTTTTAGAATGTTTAGAACTTGGAATTAATAAACCTTAGGTTATCTAGTTCTAATTAGATTAGAATTATTAACCAAGTAATTTATAAACAATGATTAAAAGAGAAACTCTGCCTAAGGAATGTTCTGTCTAGACTGGGGTATTTAAGCTGACGGAAACGAAATACCCCTACCTGGGAACTGACCTGGGAGTGAAATTTAATCAGAGAGTTTATAAATTATAAATTATAGTAGCGTCAGCGGGTTTATTAAGGGATTAATAAACTAGAAATCCTAGGCTTAATATAAAGAGTTATATTAGCAAACTTAGGATAAAATCAATATAAGAGTTATATTGATAAGTTAGGTAAAACCATTAGCTGGGTTTAACCTAAGTAAGATTCCTATAGATTTAAAGTATCCAGTGGGAGGAAATGTGTATATGATACATATTTTTTCACCTACGTATCTTCGGGAAGTTCACACCGTGAGACTCATACATGGCCTCGTGGCGCAAACGGGAGCGTCCCCCTTTGGATGGTGTTTGTATGAGTCAATATCAAGGTGAATGGAGAGGGTACTTATAGTGAGTGGGAGCAGATTTAGTGAAAACAAAACCTATGGTCTCTTCTGTTGGGATTTTTTGTCCTAATCTCGTGTTTGTAAATTATTATTTGAAATTAATAAAGAGTTATTCATTTCATCATTTTGTGTCTCGCATTTTATACAAACTTTGACCAATAAACTAAGTTCCAGGGTCATTAAATATATGAGAGAACTAGAACTTGAACGATGTATAGTGGACACACTGGGAGGATCACGTTCGAGTAAATGACCCGAACGGTCTACAATATATGGATGGGGTTGGAGACATAATCCTGGATACACTGTGGATGTGACCCGCTTTGTGTTAAGATACAAACGAGGTGATCTGACTCGTTCATGTGGTTGACATGCGAGTGGGGGCATCCTGTACAATGAGATTGTACAAGACCGGACCGTGAATTATTAGACCTATTGATGTAAAACCGTTGACAGTAAGGACTAATAACTTCGTAGATGACCATTAGTGACTCGACCTAAATCCTGAGCGTGTTACGGACTCCTATGTGTTGGGGTCTGTCCTTTGACTAGTACGGGTGAGGGTGGTCACAGTTACTCGCCCAATATGCCTACCTTCTTAGGGACAGAACCAAGTAGGGAGTTGGGAACTTAACTACGCGAGATGGAATTCACACGTTCCCGCCTTTAAGGAAATTAGAGGGGTTGTTCCCTTAAGTGCTGTCTCTAGGGCTTCAACGACGGACGCCCACCCTCTCACTGCCACGGGAGGGTTGTTGTGTATGATTGGACCATTACAACGTTGTTGTTCATTAGAGGATCAGTGGGTACTTAAGGAGCAAGAAGTAGGCACAGAGGTAAAATGGTAATTAGACCCAGCAGTGTCTACGAACAACCTGTGAAGGGTCGACTCATGGGCATTGGTTACATCAGTGGACACGTAATATTTTGCACTGACGGGAGTGCAGCTACGGGCTTTAGTGGAGTGTTACCGTAACTAATGAATGTTGATTAATCGGGTCAAAGAGTTTGATAGGTTAATCTCGGATCATTGGAGCTCGTCACTGTAGGTCCATTAGGTCCCTCGGTTGTTTCAATCTAGGTTAAAAGAAGGGTTACTGTTTTGGTGTTAATTGAAGTGTTCAATTTCACTAAAAGGCATTTATGTCATTGATATGAGATATGAATGATATAATATATAGTTTAATGTGAATGAGATTCATAATAAACTATAGGTTTCCCTAATTGTTGAATTAGGGCTAATTGGAGAAATTAGGTTGAGAGATTAAATTGGATGTGATTGAATTTAACAAATCCACAATATTGCAAATGTGATTTGTGATATGAGATATGAGATATCTTATAATATATGGTTATGCAAATATGATTTGCATAACCTATTGTTGTGGTAAAATGGTAAATAGGTGGAGATTTCAACTCCACCTATCTCCATTATTTAAACCCTTCTTGCAAGAAGGGTTGTAAGACAATTCTCTCATTTTTCGATTTTCACCAAAAGAGACCTTTCTTCTCTCAAAATCGCTCTAAAAGAATTCTGCTCCCTTCACCAAAACAAAAGAAGATCCCACCATCTTACTTCTTCCAAAAAAAAAAACAACCGATAAACCGAAGTATTGTGTTCGGTCTTCGTTTGAGAGAAGGGTTGGAGATCGTTGAGTTCGAGAAAGCACAAAGAGTTCGTGGATCGTTGGAAGGAATTTTGAACCACGTCTTCAACAAGCAAGTACTTATTGTTTTTCTTCCATCTTTTGCTTGTTTAAACTAGATCTCAGTGTTAGATTGATTTTAACGAACAATAGTTGCACAATTTCACCATGACGATTCGATCGTCTTCCGTTGCGTGGGAGTTTCATTCCCTTCAATTGGTATCAGAATCATTTGTTGGTTCGATGTTGTGCACTGTTTTTCGTTGAAATTAGGTGGGTATTACCTTAATTTATGAGATAAATTGTTGGTTTGCATAATGGATGTTTATGATTTTGGCATTAGAATAGATTTACAATTTTATGTTGATATGATCAATGTAAGAGCCCGTTATTTTTGGGAATTTTGTGGTAAATCGAGTCTGTAAGTCCGAAACGTTCGTGGCAAGAGTTGTTGTGAAGAAATCGGAGCGGAAACGGGCGAGAATCGACGAAGAACAGCAAGAGGAGCTTGATGTTCTGTCGACAACGTTGAGACGCTAACGCTGCGCATGCGATCGGAGGCCTTGCTGCAGAGTAGCGTTGCAACGCTTAGGCGTGGAGTAAGCGGGGCATGACGCTGGTGTTACGAACATTCGTGAAGGATTGACTTGCTGTTATTGGTCAATATCCATGGATGCAGAAATATATCTGCAGTGAGAAGAGTGCAGCTGTGGGACTTTAGTGGAGTGTTCCCGCAGTTAACGAATGATGATTGGGAGGTTAATGAGATTAACCGAGCAATCTCGTATTGTTGGACCTTCTGCTCTGTAGGTCCATTAGGTCCACCTTCTAGCTCGTAAAGGGTTCTTAGATCATTTGAATTTGAAATGTTCAAATTCATTAGGGAATATATTTAATGTATTTAGATACGATATAATATATAGTTTTGGAACTATATATTATAAATTTAATGTGAATATGATTCATATTAAATTATATGAGAGAATTGAATATTTGAAAGAGTTCAAATATTATATTAAATGTGAATGTGATTCACATTTGAAAACTATAGGTTAAAATTTAATGTGCACGGGATGTACATTAAAACTATAGGTTAAAAGGGTAATATGATTAAATGAGATTTAATCCAAATTAAATATATGATATTTAATTTGTATTATTTAAATATGATTTAAATTAATAATTAAATTTGATTTAATTATATTATTATTATTATTATTATTTTAATAATAATAAAATAAGGGAACATGTCATCCAGACACGTTCCCACTACCCCCTACTTCTCCCATCGATAGTACAACAAGGGGAAGGGGGTTGCTCTTGCATTTTGATCGATCAACTGAATTGTTCAAGCAATTGGAGAATTGCTCTCTCTCTCTCACTCTCACATTCCCAAACCTTTTTCCAATTGTTGGATTACCTTCCCACCAAGGTTGATCTAAGTGGAATCCAGAGAATAGGAAGTTTGTCAATTTGGTGGTGTCCTGTTGCTGGAAGAAAACAGAAAAGTTTAGTTCCCGTGTTGCTGAAGAGCTAGGAGCAAGGTGTTGCTGGAGAATTAAAAACTGCAAAGGTAATTCTTTTCTCTTCTTAATTTAATAGTTAAATTTAGGAATGTTTACATGTATATCTCCATGCCTAATTAGATTAGAATTAGCATGCTTGTTCTTTATGTTTTTGTCAATGTACTGATTTTTGTTTCAATTAAAACACTCAAGCAAATTACGATCCGAAACCACGTTTCCACTGCTCAAGGAGATCCGATCTCCATCAATTGGTATCAGAGAAATGCTTGATTTGTTTTTTGATGAAACAAAATTGCATTGATTTTGGTGGGAATTGCATTGGTTTGCTGTAAAACTGTTTAGGAGTTTTTTTGCCATAGTTCACTTTTGTTTTTGGGCAAATAAAGTGCATATTTGAGTCTATATTTGAGCTATGAGTCGTTCGGGACCAGTTTCATGCAATTCGGTGGAGAATCGAAGGAGAAATTACAATTGGAAGCTGTTGTGTTCGTGAATTTCTGCCACTGCCGAAGCAACAACGTTGCAACGCAGCCTGTGGCGTTGCAACGCAGTTCATCAGCGTTGCAACGCTATAGAACGTCGTCGCAACGCCAGCGCTCCCTATCGACGCGAGCGCTGAAGGGGTCAGCGTCGTTGCACCGTTGCCCCTTAGCGTTGCAACGCCACCCCGATAGCAGGCGCGCACGAGGATGAAACGGGCGTTGCAACGCTAGCATCAGCGTTGCAACGCCTTGATGCTTTTCAAGCAGATGCAGGCCGGTTCAGCTGGTTCGTTGATTTCTTTCCAGTTCGAGCGGTTCAAGGTCGGTTCAAGGTGTTTTGGATCGATTTTATGTAATAAAATTAATGAAATTTTATTATTTTATTTTTTCTGAACTTTACGGGTCAAATTATTCCGGTTTTACAGCTTTACGTCTTTATGAATGTCATTTAGATTTTTTCCACCTTAGGATAAGCATGTTCATGCATTTTATTTATATAAATGTTATATGAATATGGTTAAATGCATGATTAATTTATTTCTCATGAGTAATTAATTATAATTGTTATGATTAGATTATATGGAAAATAAATTGCATGGAGCATGAAATTACTTAGTTTAAAATAAATGTTATTTTGTTTAAGTAATTTTATAATTCAATTAGTTGAATTCCTTTTAAAATTCCAATTTGAATAATGATTGTTGGATTTATAATATAGTTTCTTTCATAGGTTAATTATTTAAATTTATAAGTTTTAAATCGTTTAAAATTAATTTAGACCTAAGTTTTAATTTCTAATTGGATTAGAAATTAGTCTTACATAGTATTTTAAATAGTTTAAAATATAGTAGGACATTAGGACTTTGGTTATAAGGGAACTCTACCGGTGAAGTTCTGTCTAAGGTTGGGGGTACATAAGGTTTTAAGACCTAGTTATAATAGTTATAATAGGCATAAACTTAGATACATTCTTTTAGCCAGAATCCGACTAAGTTAAACCTATACCCTAATCTTAGGAGCTTCAGTGGGAGAAAACGAGATGTTCGCATCGAGTTTACTCTCACGTCCTCAAGAGTTCACACCGTGAGTTCCATGCTCGGCTACGTGGCGTCAATAGGGCGTCTTCCTACGGTATGTGTTTGCATGGTTCAATACCAAGGTGAATGAGGGAAGTATCCATAGTAAATGGGAGCAGGACGCGTGTCAACGTATCCTACGGTCTCCTCCATTAGGTCGCACCGTGAGATTTCTATAGTTCGTCTGCTAGGTTGTCCTGGAACAGTCAAACCCTACGGAGGGCCTGACTATAGGGATTGGAACACTGTGAACTCTAGAAATGGATAGGGTCTCTTAGGTTATTTGCCAACAGTTGTCTTTCTTAATAGTAGCCTGTTGGCTCGGGCCTATTGGATCTGAAAATGGTAGGGTCACATTTACGGGATGAGTTAAGTTAGTTAACAAGTCCTTGACCAAACAAACGGTAGCTAAGGACCATTGGGGCATGAGATGTTCTGGTAGTGAGAACTGGCTGAGAAAGTCTCAATTAAAGGGAGGAATGACTGACCGCCCGACGGAGGATTTTGTTCTAAACCCTTGAAGTATCGTTGCAAAATTAAAGGTTTAATTTAAACATTGGGTTTAGTTTAAACACTAGGGTTCTTTAATAATTTTGCTAAATTTGATTGGTTTTTACAATGGGTTAAAAGGCATAAATAATTATAACTATTTTGGTTTTTAGAATGTCGTCCTCAATAATAGCCTTACTTAAAAGCGATCGTTTAACTGGTGAGAATTTTACTACGTGAAAATCCAACCTGAGTACGATTCTGGTTGTTGACGACCTACGGTTTGTACTGACTGAGGAATGTCCTCAGATCCCTGCTCGTAACGCTCCTCAATCTGTTAAGGAGGCATACGACCGCTGGATAAAGGCCAATGATAAGGCCAAGGTCTACATTTTGGCTAGTGTTTCTTAAGTTCTGGCCAAAAAGCACGAGGGCATGGTCTCAGCTCGTGAGATCATGAGTCCGCTGCGTGAAATGTTTGGACATCTATGCGGGCAGATTCGCACGCGAATCCTCAAATACGCTTATAACTCCCGTATGAAGGATGGGTCATCGGTGAGAGAACACGTTCTTGATCCGATGGTCCACTTCAACGTGGGTGAGATGAACGAGCGGTCATTAACGAGAAAAGTCGGTATCGTTCATCCCGAAAACTCTTCCAAGAGTTTCTCTGCAATTCCGCAAAGAATGCGGTGATGAACAAGATAGAGTATAACTCGACTACTACTCTCCTTAATGAACTACAAACTTTCCGATCTCTTATGAAAAATAAGGGGACAGATGATGGAGAGGCAAATCTGCTTGCCCATTCCGAGATAAGGTTCCGAAGGGTTCATCCTGCAGGACTAAGTCTCAGTAGCTCATCTTCTTGGCTTTAAGAAGACCCAAAAGAAGAAAATAGGAGGGAAAGGGAAGACACCTGCTGCTGACAAAGGCAAGGGAAAAGCCAAAGTTGTAGATAAAGGAAAATATTTCCACTGCAACGTGGATGGGCACTGGAAGCGAAACTGCCCAAAATACCTTGTTGAGCTCAAAGAGAAGAAAGGTAAATTAGATTTACTTGTTCTTGAAACTTGTTTAGTGGAAAATGATGATTTAATCTGGATACTTGATTCGGGAGCCACTAATCACGTTTGCTCTTCATTTCAGAAAAACTAGTTCCTTCAAGGAGCTCAAGAGGGTGAGATAACGCTCGAAGTCGGAACAGAGAGCGTCGTCTCACTGCTAAGCGATGGGAGATGCCAAGCTATTTTTCGGAGATAGATTTCTTTTATTAAAAAATTTGTATATAGTTCCTAAGCTTAAAAGGAACTTAATTTCTATCTCTTGTTTAATAGAACTTGGATATTGTATTTCTTTTTCAATTAATGAAGCGTTCATTTTGAAAGAAGGTGTCAATATTTGTTCTGCTAAATTAAAAAATGGCTTGTACGTACTAAAATCGAATAAAACCAAAGCAATTTTAAATCATGAGATGTTTAAGAATGCTAACACTCAAAATAAAAGGCAAAGAATTTCTCCAAATAATCATACCTATCTATGGCATCTTAGACTTGGTCATATTAATCTCAACCGGATTGAGAGACTCTCTAAGAATGGACTTCTAAACAAGTTAGAAGATGATTCTTTACCGCCTTGCGAGTCTTGCTTGAAAGGTAAAATGACCAAGCGACCTTTTACTCGAAAAGGTTACAGAGTCGTAGAGCCCCTAGAACTTGTGCATTCTGATCTTTGTGGTTCAGTAAATGTCAAAACTCGAGGAGGGTACGAATATTTCATCTCTTTCATAGATGATTATTCGAGGTATGGTTATCTATACCTAATGCATCACAAGTCTGAAGCTCTTGAAAAGTTCAAAGAGTATAAGGCTGAAGTAGAGAATACATTAGGGAAAACCATTAAAACACTTCGATCCGATCGAGGTGGAGAGTATATAGATTTGAGATTCCAGGACTATATGATAAAACATGGAATTAAATCTCAACTCTCAGCACCTAATACACCACAGCAAAATGGTGTGTTAGAGAGGAGAAATAGAACCTTGTTAGACAGGGTTCATTCTATGATGAGCTATGCTCAATTGCTCCGCTCTCGTTTTGGGGATACGCAGCAGAGAGAATTTGCAGATTCAAATCTTGAATGTGTTCTATCAAAAAGTGTTTCGAAACACCTTTTGAACTGTGGAAGGGGCGTAAACCTAGTTTACAACACTTCAGGATCTGGGGTTGTCCGGCACACGTGCTCGTGAAAAATCCAAAGAAATTGGAACCTCGTTCAAGATTGTGCCAATTTGTTGGCTATCCCAAAGAAACGAGAGGTGGTCTTTTCTACGACCCAAAAGAAAACAAGGTGATTGTATCGACAAACGCCACGTTCTTGGAGGAAGATCACATGAGGAACCACAAACCGCGTAGTAAATTAGTACTAAATGAAGCTACACATGAACCAACAAGAGTTGTTGATCAAGTTGGACCTTCATCAAGAGTTGATGGAGGAGTCAGCACCTCAAGTCAGTCTCGTCCTTCTCAATCCTTGGGAATGCCTCGACGCAGTAGGAAGGTTGTTTCCCAACCTGACCGCTACTTGGGTTTAGCTGAAACTTAAGTTGTCATACCTGATGACGGCGTAGAAGATCCATTGTCTTATAAACAGGCAATGAATGACGTAGACAAGGACCAATGAATCAAAGCTATGGACCTTGAAATGGAGTCAATGGACTTCAATTCAGTATGGGAACTTGTAGACCAACCTGAAGGGGTTAGACTCATAGGGTGTAAATGGATCTATAAGAGAAAGAGAGATGCAGCCGGAAAGTTACAGACCTTTAAGGCTAGGCTTGTAGCAAAGGATTTTACCCAAAGGGAAGGAGTTGACTATGAAGAAACATTTTCCCCTGTTGCTATCCTGAAGTCTATAAGGATACTCTTGTCCATAGTCGTGTTTTATGATTATGAAATTTCGCAAATGGACGTCAAGACTGCCTTTTAGAATGGTAATCTTGACGAGAGCATCTATATGTCTCAGCCCGAAGGGTTCATAGCCCAAGGTCAGGAGCAAAAAGTTTGCAAGCTCAATCAATCCATTTATGGGTTGAAACAAGCCTCAAGATCTTGGAATATAAGATTTGTGTTGCGTAAAATTATATTGCAATACCATAGTGTACGGGTCAAGTTTTAGTATAGTGATTTATGAGTCCAAGTATCGTCCTCGGGAATGAGTTTCTAGATTAATTAAGTACTAAGATACTAATTATCAAATTTAGCTAAAACAACAAAACATGGATAGGTGTTTGACTAATAAGACAACCAAACAAACAAACATGTGGAGAGGAAGTGATTTTACAAGTTAATAACCTAATTACACATGCATTGACCTCATGAGATGAATTTATAAACAAGAAGTAAATTACTCAAGAAAACCTCTCGGTTCTTAGTGAGCCTCACACATGCAATAGAATTCATAGTCTCCATACGAACCTACAACATGCATTGCATTAAGTAACTTCTTTAAGTGTTTCCCTAAGAATTCTAGGTCACTCTCGTGCCAGACTACTAAGGGTTTTGACAATTTTGCTCTAATTCAAGTTTTATCTCTCGAGTCCACTTGAATCAATGAATTAAGGAGTGCAGAGAGAATGGCCAAAAATAAGAACAAAACATGCTTCAATAAATTGTAATAAAGTCATAACAAAAAAATCAAATCCTACTACAATGTTTAGCTACTCTCAATCACATGAAAAATAAACTAAACAAGTAGAAAACGTCTTAGAACGCTATTACAAATTGAAAGAAAGAGAAATAAACTTAGGTGTCGATGCCGGTCCTTCGTCTCCGAGCTCCCGTCTTCGATCTCGAACCTCCACGAATGCTTTGGCTCTCAAAATCACTCTTTTCTCTCTTCTTACAACGTGTATCTCGAATTTAGGGCAAAACTCTACCAAATTGTGCTCCCCTTGTAATGAAAACAACATGTTGTATTTATAGGCATTATCGGCACAGCGTTGCAATGCTAGGGACAACGTTTCAACGCTGTGCCCTAGGCGGCTGATACTTAAGGAAATAATCGATGGCGTTGCAACGCTGAGGGCAACGTTGCAACGCCGCTACCCTAACGCGCGCGCTCCTTATCGAAATGACATTGCGACCTGCGAGGCAGCGTTGCAACGCCCGCTGTGCGGTTCCTCGTGCATGCCTTCTTATCGAGATAGCGTTGCGACGCTGCTAGACAGCGTTGCAACGCTATCGCCTGGGGTCTTCAAAGCCTTTAAACAACAAGTATGGCGTTGCAACGCTCTGCATGGCGTTGCAACGCCATCACCTCGGGTCATCATGCTTGGATTGGTTCTTTTTCTTCCAATTGATGTTATCTTTAGCTCCAAATAGCCCCGTTTTGATCCCGAGTGATCCAAATTGTCTCCAATAGCTCCGTTTAAGCTCTTAACCTGAAATTGAATGGATTAACCACGTAAAAGTCCTGAAATCATCATAAAACTAGCAATAATTAAGCCTAAGGATAGCACATTTTGTGTGCTATCAATTTGATTTTGCGATCAAGTCTTACGACTTTGACCAAAACGTTGATGAGCCTTGTGTTTACAAGAGGATCATCAATGGCAAAGTAGCTTTGTTAGTACTTTATGTGGATGATATCCTACTCATTTGGAATGATGTAGGATACCTTACTGACATAAAGAATTGGCTGGCGACCCAATTCCAAATGAAAGATTTGGGAGAGGCGCAATATGTTCTTGGGATTCAGATCTTCAGGAATTGCAAGAATAGAACGCTAGCACTGTCTCAAGCATCTTATATCGACAAAATGTTGTCCAGATATTCGATGCAGAATTCCAAGAGGGGCTTATTACCCTTCAGGCACGGAGTTCATCTGTCTAGGGATTAGTGTCCCAAGACACCTCAAGAAGTTGAGGATATGAGACATATTCCCTATGTCTCTGCAGTAGGTAGCTTAATGTATGTTATGCTGTGCACGAGGCCGGATATTTGTTATGCAGTGGGAATAGTCAGTAGGTACCAGTCCAATCAAGGGTTATACCACTGGACAACAGTTAAAAATATCCTCAAGTATCTAAGGAGAAAGAGGGACTATATGCTTGTGTATGGGTCTAAAGATTTGATCCTTACTGGATACAATGATTCTGATTTTCAGACCGATAAGGTTCTCAGAAATCCACATCGGGATCACTTTTCACCCTTAACGGGGGAGCTATAGTATGGCGAAGAATCAAACAAGGATGCATCGTTGACTCCACAATGGAGGTTGAGTATGTCGCTGCTTGTGAAGCAGCTAAAGAGGTTGTTTGGCTAAGGAAATTCTTTACAAAGACTCTCACGGCTAAAGTGTTCGAGGGTCATCTGGAAAGTTTGGGTCTACGAGATATGTACATAGGCTAAATCTAGGGCAAGTGGGAGATATGTAATGGGGTATATGGATGCCCTAGTTTATTGTATTTCTATCTCTTATAACCACTGTTTTAGATTATGATGTACCCCACTAGAGTTTAAGTTCAAGTGGGAGTTTGTTGGGATTTGTGCCCTAAAACTCATAGTTGGTAATTATGTTCTAATTAATGTAATAAAGTGTTATTGTTCGTTATCTACGAGTTTGCCTTTATTTAAACCCTAAATCCAATAAACTAAACATCCAAGGTTGTTAAATGAATCTCTAATTGAATGTAATGTACATAAAAAGGATGTGGCCCACTTTGTATTTGATACAAACACTGTGATCCTAACGTGTTCGTGTAGATGACATGTGAATGGGGATATCCTATGTAATGAGATTACATAAGACTGCACTCACTAAATAGTAACCTCTAGTCAGTAACTCAGCTGACTAGTAAGGTTTCTATTTCACCGGGATGACCTAGGCAACTTGATCTCAATCCTCGAAAGCGAGTTACGAACTCCTCGCTCATGAGGGATTGTCCTTTGACTAGTATGGGTGAGAGTGGCCAGATTCGCCGACTCAATATGCCTACCTTCTTGGGGACAAGACCGAGTGAGCGGCTGGGAACTCAACTTAGCAAGATGGAATTCACTCCTTCCCGCCTACTAGGGTAAGTAGAGGAATGTTCCCTTAAGTGGTGTCTCCGGGACATGAACAAAGGGCCCGACCCTCTCATTGGCCCGAGAGGGACTCTATTTGTTGGTAGGACCAAAAACAAATTGTTCATTAGAGGAGCACTGGTACTTAAGGTACAAGATGTAACCCAGGGGTAAAACGGTAATTTGACCCAGCTGGTGTTACGAACATTCGTGAAGGATTGACATGTTGTTATTGGTCAATATCCATGGACACAGAAATATATCTACAGTGAGAAGAGTGCAGCTGTGGGACTTTAGTGGAGTGTTCCCGCAGTTAACGAATGTTGATTGGGAGGTTAATGAGATTAACAGAGCAATCTCAAATATCGTTAGAGCTTCGATCTGTAGGTCCATTAGGTCCACCTTCTAGCTCGTAAAGGGTTCTTAGATCATTTGAATTTGAAATGTTCAAATTCATTAGGGAATATATTTAATGTATTTAGATACGATATAATATATAGTTTTGGAACTATATATTATAAATTTAATGTGAATATAATTCATATTAAATTATATGAGAGAATTGAATATTTGAAAGAGTTCAAATATTATATTAAATGTGAATGTGATTCACATTTGAAAACTATAGGTTAAAATTTAATGTGCACTGGATGTACATTAAAACTATAAGTTAAAGGGGTAATATGATTAAATGAGATTTAATCCAAATTAAATATATGATATTTAATTTGTATTATTTAAATATGATTTAAATTAATAATTAAATTTGATTTAATTATTATATTATTATTATTATTATTTTAATAATAATAAAATAAGGGAATGTGTCATCCAGACACGTTCCCACTACTCCCCCTACTTTTCCCTATCGATAGTATAACAAGGGGAAGGGGGTTGCTCTTGCATTTTGATCGATCAACTGAATTGTTCAAGCAATTGGAGAATTGCTCTCTCTCTCTCACTCTCACATTCCCAAACTTTTTTCCAATTGTTGGATTACATTCCCACCAAAGTTGATCTAAGTGGAATCCAGAGAATAGGAGGTTTGCCATTTTGGTGGTGTCATGTTGCTGGAAGAAAACATAAAAGTTTAGTTCCTGTGTTGCTGAAAAGCTAGGAGCAAGGTGTTGCTGGGGAATTAGAAACTACAAAGGTAATTCTTTTCTCTTCTTAATTTAATAGTTAAATTTAGGAATCTTTACATGTATATCTCCATGCCTAATTAGATTAGAATTAGCATGCTTGTTCTGTATGTTTTTGTCAATGTACTGGTTTTTGTTTCAATTAAAACAATCAAGCAAATTACGATCCCAAACCACGTTTTCGCTGCTCAAGAAGATCCGATCTCCATCAGCTCGAGGCTGCAGCGTTGCAACGCTGCCCACGGCGTTGCAATGCTACAACGTAGTGGGCAGTTGGTTGAGGCGCGCGCGCGAGCAGTTCGTGGGGCATGTGTTGTAGTGGGCGGTTTTTACGTTTTTATTATTATTTTTTATTTACAAAATGTATTTATTTATTTATTTTATTTATTTTATTAAATAATATTAATATAAAAGTTATATGAATGTTATTTAATCAAATAAATGCCCCTAAGTGCCAAAACCGGCCCATTTTTGCTATTTAATTATTTTATGCATGTGATGTATGATTTAATTAATTTCTATGTGGATAATGTATGTCATATAGATTTAAAATCCCACAGTAGGTTAAACATTTCATGCATCATTTAGATTATTAGAGTTATAATATATAGTTTGCATGATAGGTTATATTATAAGAGTTATGATATAATTAAATGCATGTTTTAATTTAATTAATATAAGTGTTATATTTTTTAGATTAAAGTATGCTCATGCATTTATATTCATGTGATGAATTATTTTGTTATAGTATATAGTCATTCATGTGATGAATGATCAAGCACTATAACATAGAAATGCATGTAACCTAAGTTAATTATTAGTTTTAAAGTGTTTAGAACTTGAATAATTAGACTTAGGTTTTCTAGTTCTAATAAGATTAGAATTAGGAAATCAAAATGTAATCTTTGAATGGTGACTGATTAGTAACTCTGTCTAAGGAAGGTTTTGTCTAAGGCTGGGGTATTTAAGTTGACGCTTGCGGAACACCCCTACCTGGGAACCGACCTGGGAGTGAATTCGGTCCGGAGATTATTAGATTATATTTTTTCGTGAGTGCCGTTAATTAAAAGTTGATTAATTTACTCACATAGACCTAAGTAATAATGTGATTATAAACTTGGGCTAAATACCATATAAGAGTTATATTGGTAGACTTAGATAAATTTTAGCCGGTATATCTAGGTCAATCTCGATAATTACAAAGTGCTGAGTGGGATGAAATATAGTGTATGAGATACATTTAATTTTCGACCACAAATCTCCGTTAAGTCGGCACCGTGAGATCCATACTCGGCCTCGTGGCGCAAATGGGAGCGTCCCCCTTCGGATGGTATTTGTATGGATCAATATCAACGTGGATGGAGAGAGTACTTATAGTGAGTGGGAGCGGTACCTGTGAAAACGGGACCCACGGTCTCTTCTTTCGATTCACACCGTGAGACCCCTATGATCCGCCTGCTAGTTTGACCTGGACCAGACAATCCCTTCGGAGGGCCTTGATCATGGGAGTCGGAACACCGTGAATTCTCAAAAGAGATATAGTTTCCTTGTTGGTTTTCCTTCGTGGTTCTCCCTTCGGTGGCTATTGTTTGGACGGATACTTGGAAACTTAAAGATTGAGGGTGACACTCACAAAATTCGTTAAGTGTTAATGAATTCGACAAAGTAATGGTAATTGGACGCCTAATGGAATAAGAGTTATTCTGGGATTAGGGTCTGGTCGAGAAAGTCTCGTCCTAGAGGAGGAGTGTTTCTGTTCACCCTTCGGTGGCGATCATTCTAAAACTTTAGGATATCATTGCAATTTTTAAATGACCTAGGAATCATAGGATTAAATTTTGTTAAAACTTGATTGGTTTTCAAAAGTTTATGCGAGACTGACACAAAATTTATTTGATTTTTTCAGCTAAGAATATGTATAGCTCAATAATCGCTTTACTTGCTTCCGACAAACTAGTGGGAGATAACTTCCAAACGTGGAAGAATAACATAAACATGATTCTAATAACTGACGACCTGAAGTTCGTGCTTACTGAGGAATGTCCTCAGTTGCCAAGTTCGACTGCATCACGAAGTATTTGTAATGCATACGATCGATGAATCAGGGCCAATGAAAAGGCCAAGGTCTATATCATTATCAGCTTGTCTGAAGTTTTGGCAAAAAAACATGAGTTGATGGTCACCGCTAAAGAGATCATGGATTCGTTGCAGGACATGTTTGGACAACAGTCCTTTCAAGTTAGGCACGATTCGCTCAAACACGTCTTCAACGCACGGATGAAAGAATGGTCGTATGTCCATGAACATGTTCAAGACATGATGACCCACTTTAATCTGGCGGAGATGAACGGGGCTTCGATCGACGAGTCGAGCCAGGTAAGCTTTATTTTGGAGACTCTTCCGAAGAGTTTCCTTCAGTTTCGTAGCAACGCTGTTATGAACAAGATAAGCTACACTCTGACTACCCTCCTCAATGAGCTACAGAATTTCCAGTCCTTAATGAGGATCAGGGCACCAGAAGCTGAGGCAAATGTTGCCTACAGGTCTTATCACAGGGGTTCGACCTCTAGGACTAAACCTGTTGATCCTTCTCGCCCGAAAGGAAAGAAGAAGATGAAGAGGGGTAAAGCTGACCGAGTTGCCACCCAAAAGGGCAAGAAGGTCAAGGAAGTTGCAGAGAAAGAAAAGTGTTTCCACTGCAATGGGGATGACCACTAGAAGAGAAACTGTCCCAAATTTCTTGCCGAGAGGAAGAATAAAGGTAAATATGATTTACTGGTAACTGAAACTTGCTTAGTGGAGAGTAGTGACTCTGCCTGGATTTTAGATTCGGGTGTCACTAACCACGTTTGTTCTTCTTTTCAGGGAATTGATTCCTGGCAGCCACTGCGAGAGGGTGAGGTGACTCTACGGGTTGGATCCGGGGAGATAGTCTCTGCTGCAGCGATCGACAAAGTGAAGCTCTATTTTGGCAGAAATTACTTATTGTTGAACAATATGTATATAGTCCCAGGGTTTACTAGAAACCTTGTTTCTATTTCCTGTCTTATTGAACACTGTATTTCATTTTCCTTTGATAATAATAAAGCGTTTATTTCTTTCAAAGGTAATTTGATTTGTTCAGCTTCACTTGAGTCTAATTTATATGTTTTAAAGCCAAATTCAGTCAAAAGCGTTTTGAACACTGAGTTATTTAAAACTGCAGAAACGCGAACTAAGAGAGTTAAGGTTTCTCCAAAAGAAAATGTCCATCTTTGGCATCTAAGATTAGGCCATATTAATCTCAATCGGATTGAGAGACTAGTGGAGAGTGGACTTCTAAGTCAGTTAGAAGAAAACTCTTTACCGGTCTGTGGGTCATGCCTTGAAGGCAAAATGACCAAACGTTCTTTTAGTAGAAAAGGATATAGAGCCAAGGACCCCTTGAGCTTATACATTCTGACCTCTGTAGTCTGATGAGTATTAAAGCACGAGGTGGTTACGAATACTTCATTTCTTTCATTAATGATTATTCGAGGTATGGGTATATTTACCTAATGCATAGAAAGTCTGAAACTCTTGAAAAGTTCAAGGAGTACAAGACTGAGGTTGAGAACCTGTTAGGTAAAAGCATAAAAACACTTCGATCGGATCGAGGTGGAGAGTATATGCACACTAAATTCCAAAACTATATGATAGAACACGGAATTACATCCCAACTCTCAGCACCTGGTATGCCAAAGCAGAATGGTGTATCGGAGAGGAGAAACAGAACCCTGTTAGACATGGTTCGGTCGATGATGAGCTATGCTCGTCTCCCTGATTCTTTTTGGGTTACGCAGTGGAGACTGCGGTGTATATTTTGAACAACGTTCCGTCGAAAAGTGTTTGTGAAACACCTTTCGAACTCTAGAATGGTCGTAAAGGCAGTTTAACCATTTCAGTATTTGGAGATGCCTGTCCCACGTGTTGGTGTCAAACTAGAAGAAATTGGAACCCCGTTCAAAATTGTGCCTATTCGTAGGTTACCCAAAAGAGACCAGAGGTGGTCTATTTTACGATCCTAAGGAAAATAGGGTATTATTTGCCTAGAAGCAAAATCGTGTTGAACGAAATGGACAGTACATCAGCAAGAGTTGCTGATGGGGCTAGCACGTCAACAAGTGTTGTTGATCCTAGCACGTCAAGTCAAGTCCGTTCTCAAGAGTTGGGAATGCCTCGACGTAGTGAGAGGGTTGTTAGACAGCCTGAACGTTACATGGGTTTAGCTGAAACCCAAGTCGTCAATCCTGATGATGACTGCAAGGATCCATTGACCTACGATCAGGCAATGGCTTATGTTGACAAGGACAAATGGATTAAAGCTATGGACCAGGAAATGGAGTCGATGTACTTCAATTCTGTCTGGGAGCTTGTGGATCAACCAGATGGGGTAAAACCTATTGGTTGCAAATGGATCTACAAGAGTAAACGTGGCGTAGATGGGTAGGTGCAGACCTTCAAAGCACGACTATTGGCAAAGGGTTTTACCCAGGTCGAAGGGGTTGACTATGAGGAAACCTTTTCCCCTGTTGCCATGGTAAAGTCGATCAGGATCATTCTGGCCATTGCCTCGTATTATGACTACGAGGTATGGCAGATAGATGTCAAGACCGCCTTTCTGAATGACAACCTTGACGAAACCATCTACATGGACCAGCCTAAGGGGTTCATTGCCCAAGGCCAAGAGCAAAAGGTTTGCCGACTTCATAGGTACATTTATGGACTGAAACAAGCCTCGAGGTCTTGGAATATAAGGTTTGATGAGGCAATCAAATCTTATGACTTTGATCAGAATGTTGATGAGCCTTGTGTCTACAAGAAAATCGTCGACAAAAATGTTGCATTTCTGATATTATACGTGGATGATATTCTTCTCATTCGGAATGAGGTAGAATTTCTTACTGACGTAAAGAAATGGTTGGCTTCACAATTCTAAATGAAAGATTTGGGAGCAGCTCAGTATGTTCTAGGTATCCAGATAGTGCGGAACCGGAAGAACAGAACGCTAGCCATGTCTCAAGCGTCTTATATTGACAAGATGTTGTCTAGATATAAGATGCAGAACTCTAAGAAGGGCTTGGTGCCTTTCAGGCAGGGGGTTCACTTGTCTAAGGATCAGTGTCCTAAGACTCCTCAAGAGGTTGAGGATATGAGACGGATCCCCTATGCTTCAGCTGTAGGGAGCTTGATGTATGCCATGCTGTGTACTAGGCCCGACATCTGTTATACAGTAGGGATTGTCAGTAGGTATCAATCCAATCCAGGATTAGATCATTGGACAACCGTAAAGGTAATACTCAAGTATCTTAGGAGAACGAGTAACTACAGCTTAGTGTATGGCGGTGGGGATTTGATCCTTACGGGATACACAAATTCTGACTTTCAGACCGATAAGGATTCTAAGAAATCCACTTAGGGGTCAGCCTTCATTCTCAATGGAGGAGCTGTAGTATGGCGAAGCATCAAGCAGGGATGGATCGCTGATTCCACTATGGAAGCAGAGTACGTTGCGTCTTGTGAAGCCGCAAAAGAAGTTGTTTGGCTGAGGAAGTTCATGACAGATTTGGAAGTTGTTCAAAATATAAACTTGTCGATCACACTGTTTTGTGACAACGGTGGTGCAGTAGCCAACTCCAGGGAGCCTCGGAGCCATAAGAGAGGGAAACACATTGAGCTGAAGTATCACCTCATACGGGAGATTGTGCACCGCGGTGACATGACAGTCACGCAGATAGAGTCGAAGCACAATGTAGCAGATGCATTTACAAAGCCCCACACGACTAAGGTGTTTGAGGGTCACCTAGAGAGTCTAGGTCTTTAAGTACTTCCTGACTAGGGCAAGTGGGAGATGTGTAAACGGGTATTCAATGCCCTAGTAGTTTATTGTATTACTTCATTGTAATTTACGTACATTTCAGAAATGTATTTTCTCCACTAGCTTAGTCCAAGTGGGAGCTTGTTGGGATTTTTTGTCCTAATCTCGTGTTTGTAAATTACTATTTGAAATTAATAAAGAGTTATTCATTTCATCATTTTGTGTCTCGCATTTTATACAAACCTTGACCAATAAACTAAGCTCCAGGGTCATTGAATATATGAGAGAACTAGAACTTGAATGGTGTGTAGTGGACACACAGGGAGGATCACGTTTGAGTAAATGACCCGAACGGTCTACAGTATATGGATGGGGTTGGAGACCTAATCCTTGATACACTGTGGATGCTCCAGGGTCATTGAATATATGAGAGAACTAGCACTTGAACGGTGTGTAGTGGACACACAGAGAGGATCACGTTCGAGTAAACGACCCGAACGGTCTACAGTATATGGATGGGGTTGGAGACCTAATCCTGGATACACTGTGGATGCGACCCGCTTTGTATTAAGATACAAACGAGGTGATCTGACTCGTTCATGTGGTTGACATGCGAGTGGGGACATCCTGTACAATGAGATTGTATAAGACCGGACCATGAATTATTAGACCTACTGATGTAACACCGTTGACAGTAAGGACTAACAACTTCGTAGATGCCAATTAGTGACTCGACCTGAATCCTCGAGCGTGTTACGGACTCCATCTGCGAAGTCCATCCCCTTTGACTAGTACGGTGAGGGTGGTCACAGTTACTCGCACAATATGCCTACCTTCTCAGGGACAGAACCAAGTAGGGAGCTGGAAACTTAACTACGTGAGATGGAATTCACTCATTCCCGCCTTTAGGGAAACTAGAGGGGTTGTTCCCTTAAGTGTTGTCTCCAGGGCTTGGACAACGGGCGTCCACCCTCTCACTGGCACGAGAGGGTTGCTGTCTATGGTTGGACCATTACAAAGTTGTTGTTCATTAGAGGAGCAGTGGGGACTTAAGGAGCAAGAAGTAGACACAGGGGTAAAGCGGTAATTAGACCCAACAATGTCTACGAACAACCTGTGAAGGGTCGACTCATGGGCATTGGTTATATCAATGGACACGTAATATTCTGCACTGACGGGGGTGCAGCTACGGGCTTTAGTGGAGTGTTACCGTAGCTAATAAATGTTGATTAACCGGGTAAAAGAGTTTGATAGGTTAATCTCGGATCATTGAAGCTCGTCACTATAGGTCCATTAGGTCCCTCGGTTGGCTCAATCTGGGTTAAAAGAAGGGTTACTGTTTTGGTGTGAATTGAAGTGTTCAATTTCACTAAAGGGCATTTATGTCATTTATATGAGATATGAATTATATAATATATAGTTTAATGTGAATGAGATTCTATTAGGTTTCGCTAATTGTTGAATTAGGGCTAATTGGAGAAATTAGGTTGAAAGATATTAAATTGGATGTGATTCAATTTAATAAATCCACAATATTGTAAATGTGATTTGTGATATGAGATATGAGATATCTTATAATATATGGTTATGCAAATATGATTTGCATAACCTATTGTTGTGGTAAAATGGTAAATAGGTGGAGATTTCAACTCCACCTATCTCCATTATTTAAACCCTTCTTGTAAGAAGGGTTGTAAGGTAATTCTTTCATTTTTTGATTTTCACCAAAAGAAGAGACCTTTCTTCTCTCAAATTCTCTCTAAAAGAATTCTCCTCCCTTCACCAAAACAAAAGAAGATCCCACCATCTTCCTTCTTCAAAAAGAAGAACAATCGAGAAACTGAAGGGTTGTGTTCGGTCTTCGTTCGAGAGAAGGGTTGGAGATCGTTGAGTTCGAGAAAGCACGAAGAGTTCATGGATCGTTGGAAGGAATTTTGAAGCACGTCTTCAACAAGCAAGTACTTACTATTTTTCTTCCATCTTTTGCTTGTTTAACCTAGATCTAAGTGTTAGATTGAATTTAACGAACAATAGTTACACAATTTCACCATGACGATTCGATCGTCTCTCACTGCGTGGGAGTTTCATTCCCTTCATCTTCAGTTGGTTTACACCGTAAGATCACTATGGTCAACCTACTAGTTTGGCCTGGACCAGACAATCCCTTCGAAGGGTTGATCATAGGGGATCGAACACAGTAGACACCCAAAAGGGATAAAGATTTCCTTAGTCTGTTTTTCAATCTAGTCCTCCCTTCGACGGATTTTATTGGATGGGAACTCTGGAATCTAAAGACAGAGGGTTACACTCACAAGGTACATAAGTAGTGTATGTATCCTGACCGAATAATGGTAACTAAAGGCTATAGGAATAAGAGTTATTCTAGCATTAGGTTTTGGTCAAGATTGTCTTGATCCAAAGGAGGAGTGTTTTTTATTAGTCTTCGGTGTCATACATTCTAAACCTTTGGAGTATCATTGCAAATTATAAATGACCTAGGAATCATTTGATAATTAGATAAAACATGATTGGATTAGACAATTATAGCAAGAAACTCATACAAGGTTTGTTTGTAAATTTTCAGCAAAAATATCTAGCTCACTATTTCCTTACTGGGTGTGGAAAAATTAACCGGAGAAAACATAATGACTTGGAGGCATAGACTCAACATAATCTTGGTTGCACATGATCTTGAGTTCGTTCTCAATTCCCAGCTCAAAACACATCTCAATCTGTTGAGGATGCATATGACTGCTGGATCAATGCCAATGAAAAGGCAAAAGCCTATATTCTGGCTAGCATACTTGATGTTTAGCCAGGAGGCTGGAGGGCAAGGTCTCAGCTCGTCAGATCGTGGATTTTGTGCTAAATTTGTCTAGACAACCGTCCAAACAAATTCGGCATGAAGCCCTAAAGTACGTTTATAACGCACACATGGAGGAGGGAACGTCAGTGAGAGAACATGTTCTCAATCTGATTGCTCATTTCAATATAGCGAAATTAAACTGAGCGGTCATAGATGAGAAAAGTTAGATTTCGTTCATCCTAGAATCTCTTTCGAAAAGTTTTCTGCAATTCCATAGCAATGCAACGATGAAAACATAGAGTATGATCTGACTTCTCTACTAAATGAGCTGCAGAATTATCAGTTTCTTATGGATGATAAGAGACAACAGAATGGAGAGGTAAATTTGTTTGCCCATTCCAAAAGTTCTAAGAAGGGTTCACCCTCTGGAACTAAGAACTGCAGTCATACTTCTGAACTTAAGAAGATACAGAAGAAAAAGAAAGGGAGCAAATAAAGAGCGATGCCCGCAAGAAAAAAGTCATTATTTGATAACATGTATGTAGTTTCAGGGTTTATTAGAAACCTTATATTTCTTGCCTTAGCGAACATTGTACTTCAATTTCTTTTCAATTGAATAAAGTGTTTATTTCTTTGGAAAAGTATTGAACTATGTATTGCTCTTCTTGAGAATTATTTGCAATGGTTTAATTCAGTTAAAATGGTTTTAAACACTGAATTATAGCAAATATATGAACTGATTTCTCCTAAAGAAAATGTTCATCTTTGGCATCTTAGATTGGGTCACATTAATCTCAATAGGATTAAGAGATTGGTAAAGAATGGACTTCTAAATGAGTTAGAAGAAAATACTTTACCTATATGTGAATCCTGCCTAGAAGGCAAAATGACTAAAAGACCTTTTAATGGAAAAGGTTATAGAGCCAAAGAACTTTTTGAGCTTATACATTCAGACCTTTGTGGTCCGATGAGTGTTAAAGCCAGAGGAGGTTAAGAATATTTCATCTCTTTTATAGATGATTATTCTAGATTTGGGCATATTTACCTAATACAACATAAGTCTGAAGCACTTGAAAAGTTCAAGGAATTCAAGACTGAAGTTAAAAATCAATTAGGTAAAACGCTTAAAACACTTCGATCAGCATGGATTTAAAATTCCAGAACTATATGATAGAACATGGAATGTCAACCCAACTCTCAGCTCCTGGTACACCACAACGAAACGGTGTATCGGAAAGGAAAAATAGAACCCTGTTGGACATGGTTTGATCAATGATGAGTTATGCTCATTTCCCTAGTTCCTTTTGGGGTTACGCAGTAGAGACTGCGGTATACATTTTGAACAATGTGCCATAAAAAATGTTTCTGAAACACCTTTTAAACTCTGGAAAGGACGTAAAGGTAGTTTATGTCATTTCAGAATATGGGGTTGTCCAGCGCATGTGCTTGTGACAAATCCAAAGTAGTTGGATTCATGTTCAAAATTGTGCCTATTCGTAGGATACCCAAAAGAAACAAGAGGTGGTTTATTCTATGATCCTAAGGAAGATAAGGTTTTTGTGTCGACAAATGCCACTTTCTTATTGGAGGACCACATAAGGGACCACAAACCAAAAAGTAAAATTGTGTTGAGTGAGTTAGACGGAACAATAGCAAAGGTTGCTAATAAAACTAGTACGTCAACAAAAGTTTTTGATACTAGCTTGTCTAGTCAAGAGAGTCCATCTCAAGAGTTGAGTGTGCCTCGACGTAGTGGAAGGGTTATAACACAACCTGACCGTTACATGGGTTTATCTGAAACCCAAATTGTTATACCAGATGACGACGTGAGGATCCATCGACTTATAATCAAGCGATGGTTGACAAAGACAAAGACAAATGGGTCATAGCCATGGACCAAGAAATGGAGTCTATGTACTTCAATTCTTTTTGTGATCTTGTAGATAAACCTGATGGGGTAAAACCTATAGGTTGTAAGTGGATCTACAAGAGAAAGCGTGGTGTAGATGGAAAGGTGCAAACTTTTAAAGTTAGACTAGTAGCAAAGGGTTATACCCAGGTTGAAGGGGTTGACTATGAGGAAACATTTTCACCTGTTGTAATGGTAAAGTCTATCCGTATCCTACTTGCCATTGTCGCATATTATGACCATGAGGTATGGCAAATGGATGCCAAGACAACCTTTTTCAATGGCAATCTTGAGGAAAACATCTACATGGACCAACCCAAAGGGTTCATTGAACCAGGACAAGAGCAAAAGGTTTGCAGGCTTAAAAGGTCAATTTATGGACTGAAGCAAGCCTCTAGGTCCTGGAATATAGATTTGATGCGACAATCAAATCCTATGGCTTTGATCAGAATGATAATGAACCTTGTGTCTACAAGAAAATTATCAATAGTTCTGTCGCATTCCTAGTTCTATATGTGGATGATATCCGACATCATTCCCAATGAATATGATGTAGGATATCTTACTGACATTAAGAATTTGCTAGCTACGCAATTCCAAATGAAAGATTTGGGTGAAACGCAGTTTGTTCTTGGGATCTAGATTGTCCGTAACCGCAAGAATAAAACACTAGCCATGTCTTAGACATCTTACATCGACAAAGTGTTGTTGAGGTTTAAGATGCAAGACTCCAAAAAGGGTTTATTACCTTTTAGACATGGAGTTCATTTGTCTAAGGAACAATGTCCTAAGACAGCTCAAGGAGTTGAGGATATGAGACGGTTTCCTTACGCATCAGCAGTTGGGAGCCTGATGTACGCCATGTTGTGTACTAGGTCATACATTTGTTTTGCAGTTGGAATGGTCAGTAGGTATCAATCCAATCCAGGACTTGAACACTAGACAACGGTTAAAACAATCCTTAAGTATCAACGGAGAACAAGGAACTACATGCTTGTGTATGGGGCTAAAGATTTGATCCTTACATGATACACGGATTATGACTTTCAGACTGATAAAGATTCTCGAAAATCTACATCAGGGTCAGTATTCACTCTTAACGGAGTAGTTGTAGTATGGCGAAGCATCAAGCAGGGATGCATCGTTGATTCCACCATGGAGGTCGAATATGTAGCAGCTAAAGAGGTCGTTTGGTTAAGGAAATTCATGCTGAATTTGGAAGTTATTCCAAATATGAGTATGTCCATCACGCTGTGTTGTGATAACAGTGGTGTTGTGGCAAATTCAAGGGAACCCCGAAGTCACAAGAGGGGAAAGCATATTGATATAATTGATATAATATATAGTTTTAATGTGAATTAGATTCACATATAAACCACATACTAATGAGAGAATAAAGGAAGGGTAGGATGGTCATTTCTATCCTATTTTCCTATATATATGGTTGCATGAGATGCAACTAGGTTAAGAAATTTTAAGCCTTTGTTGTGTTGTTGGTGTTGGGATTTCTGCCCTAAACTTGTGTAATTTTGATCAATTAAATAAAGAGTTATTTGTTTTGATAAGATTATAGTCTTGCTTTTATAAATCCAATAAACTAAGCTCCAAGGTTATAACATTGAAATCAGTGTAGTGGACACTATTTGGGTTGAGTTCAAGATTATAACCTAAATAGTCTATGGTATAAGAATAAGGTTGGAAACCTCATTCTGGTAACACCATGGATGCGACCTACTTTGTAATTAGTACAAATGAGGTATTCCAACTCATTCATGTAGTTGACATGGGAGTGGGGGCATCCTGTATGAAGAGTTCATACAAGACTGGATCGCAAATTATTAGTCTAACGAGTGTAACACCGTTAACAGGATAAGACTAGTAATTTATAGATGGTCATTAGTGACTCGACCTGAATCCTAAGCAAGTTAAGAACTCCTGCTTATAGGGATTTATCTTTAGACTAGTATGGGTGAGAGTGGCTCATGGCCGACTCTCAATAAGCCTACCTTCTCGTGACGAACCTCGTAGGTAGTCGGGAACTTAACGTGCAAGATGGAATTCACTCATTCGTACACTAAGGAATTAGATAGGTTGTTCCCTTAAGAACTGACTCCAGGTCTTGAACAACGGGGCCCCGCCTTCTAACTGACTTAAGAAGGTATGAGTCTATGGTAGGACCTTAGACTTATTGTTCATTAGAGGATCAGTGGTGCTTAAGGAACAAAGAGGTAATCACAGGGGTAAAACGGTAATTTGATCCAACTGTAATTACGAGCAACCTGTGAAGGGTCGAGTCATGGGTAATGATTATAACAGTGGACACAATATAATCTACAGTGAGGAGAGTGCAGCTACAAGTCTATATTGGAGTGACTTGTAGTTAATGAATATTGATTAATTCGATAAAAAAGTTTGATCAGTTAATCTCTTATCATTGGAGCTCATGAACTGTAGGTCCATTAGGTCCCTCCGTTGGCTCAACATGGTAATATTGAGGGTATAAAGTTAGGAATGAAATTGAAGTGTTCAATTTCATACATGAGGTGTTATATCAATTATATATCATATAATTGATATAATATATGATTTTAATGTGAATTAGATTCACATATAAACCATATAATAGTGAGAGAATGAAGGAGGGAATGTATGGTAATTTCCATCCTATTTCCCTATATAGTTGCATGAGATGCAATTTTAAGGTTAAGGCTTTTCAACAAAACCCTAGCATTCTCTCACATTGTGTTGGAAAGAGTTCCAACTACAATTTGATAAGATCATCTCACCTCACCTAAAAGGAACCCACCTTCCTCCCTCACCTAGAGAACAACGGAGAAGATCCAGTGGTAGTGTCTGTGATTGTTCGTGTTCGTGTTGCTGAGATCGTGATCGTGGGAGAAGGAGCACTTGAAGAAAGAGTTCTTCAAAGGTATAATTCTTGTTGTCCAATGTCTTTTTATATATTTAATCTTAGTTAGATTTGTTCTTGATTGATATCCATGTAACAAAATTAAGAACACGCGATTCACAATCGCTTCCGTTTCAGGAATCGTATCCCTTCATTGGAAAATAAGCATGAGGTGATGATCACCGCTAAGGAGATCATGGAGTCTCTGCAAGAAATGTTTGGACAACAGTCCTTTCAGGTCCGACACGATTCCCTCAAACACGTCTTCAATGCTAGGATGAAGGAGGGCACGTCTGTCCATGAACATGTTCTAGACATGATGACCTACTTTAATCTGGCAGAGATCAACAGGGCTTCGATCAACGAGTCGAGCCAGGTCAGCTTTATCTTGGACACTCTTCCGAAGAGTTTCCTTCAGTTTCATAGCAATGTTGTTATGAACAAAATTAGCTACACTCTGACCACCCTTCTCAACGAAATATTGAACTTCCAGTCCTTGATGAGGATTAGGACACCGGAAGCTGAGGCAAACGTTGCCTTCAGGTCCTTTCACAGGGGTTCGACCTCTGGGACAAAATCTGTAGGCTCTTCAGGCCTAAAAGGGAAGAAAAAGAAGTTGAAGAAGAGCAAAGTTGACTGTGCTACCACCCAGAAGGGAAAGAAGGTCAAGGAAGTTGCGGAAAAAGGAATGTGTTTCCACTGCAACAAGGATGGTCACTGGAAGAAAAAGTGTCCCAAGTTCCTTGTCGATAGGAGGAAAGAAGGTAAATGTGATTTACTAGTAACTGAAACTTGTTTAGTGGAGAGTAATGACTCGCCTGATAATCTTTGGATTCAAATTTACACTAACCATATTTGTTCTTCTTTTCAGGGAATTAGTTCTTCGCAGCAGCTGCGAGAGGGTGAGATAACATTACGGGTTGGATCAGGGGAGGTTGTCTCTGCTGCAGCAATCAACACGGTGAAGCTGTTTTTTGGCAAGAATTACATTTTATTAGATAATTTGTATATAGTTCCAGGGTTACTAGAAACCTAGTTTCTATTTCCTACCCGTTAGAACATTGTATTTCTGTTTCTTTCGAAGGTAATAAAGCGTTTATTTCCCGAAATGGAAACTTGATATGTTCTGCTTCACTTGAGAATAATCTAACATTTTGAAACCTAATTCGGTCAAAAGTTTTTTGAATACTGAATTATTTAAAACGGTTGAAACACGAACTAAAAGAGTAAAGGTTTCTCCAAAAGAAAATGTCCATTTTTGGCATCTAAGGTTAGGCCACATTAATCTCAATAGGATTGAGAGACTAGTGAAGAGTGGACTTCTAAGCGAGTTGGAAGAAAACTCTTTACCGGTATGTGAGTCATGCCTTGAAGGCAAAATGACCAAACGTTCTTTTAGTGGAAAAGGATATAGAGCCTTTAGAGCTTATACATTCTAACCTTTGTGGTCCGATGAGTGTTAAAACATGAGGTTACGAATACTTTGTATCTTTTATAGATGACTATTCAAGGTATGGGTATATTTACCTAATATATAGGAAGTCTGAAACTCTTGAAAAGTTCAAGGAGTACAAGACTGAGGTTGAGAACCTGTTAGGTAAAACAATAAAAATACTTCGATCGGATCGAGGTGAAGAGTATATGAACACTGAATTCCAGGACCATATGATAGAAAATAGAATTACGTCCCAACTCTAAGCACCTAGTATGCCACAACAGAATGGTGTATTGACGAGGAGAAACAGAACCCTGTTTGACATGGTTCGGTCGATGATGAGCTATGCTCGTCTCCCTGATTCTTTTTGGGGTTACGCAGTGGAGACTGCGGTTTATATTTTGAACAACGTTCCGTCGAAGAGTGTTTGTGAAACACATTTTGAACTTTGGAATGGACGTAAAGGAAGTTTATACCATTTCAGAATTTGGGGATGCCTGACCCATGTGTTGGTGTCAAACTCGAAGAAGTTGGAACCCCGTTCAAAATTGTGCCTCTTTATAGGTTACCCAAAAGAGACTAGGGGTGGTCTGTTTTAAGATCCTAAGAAAAATAGGGTACTTGTGTCGACAAATGCCACTTTTCTTGAGGAAGACCTCATCAGGGATCACTTACCAAGGAGTAAGATTGTGTTAAATGAAATGGACAGTTCATCAGCAAGAGTTGCTGTTGGGGCTAGTACGTCAATAATTGTTGTTGATCCTAACTCGTCTAGCCAAGCTCGATCTCAAGAGTTGGGAATGCCTCGACGTAGTGGGAGGGTTGTGAGACAGCCTGAACGTTACATGGGATTAGCTGAAACCCAAGTCGTCACCCCTGATGATGACTGCGAGGATCCATTGACCTATGATCAGGCAATGGCAGACGTTGACAAAGACGAATGGATTAAAGCTATGGACCAGGAAATGGAGTCGATGTACTTCAATTCTGTCTAGGAGCTTGTGGATCAACCGGATGCGGTAAAACCTATTAGTTGTAAATGGATCTACGAGCGTAAACGTGGCGTAAATGGGAAGGTGCAGACCTTCAAAGCCCGACTAGTGGCAAAGGGTTTTACCCAGGTTGAAGGGGTTGTCTATGAGGAAGCGTTTTCTCCTGTTGCCAGGGTAAAGTCGATCAGGATCCTTCTGGCCATTGCCGCATATGATTATGAGGTATGGCAGATGAATGTCAAGACAGCCTTTCTGAATGGCAATCTTGATGAAACCATCTACATGGACCAGCCCAAAGGATTCATTGCCCAAGGGCAAGAAAAAAAGGTTTATCGGCTTCATAGGTCTATTTATGGACTGAAACAAGCCTCGAGGTCTTGGAATATAAGGTTTGATGATGCGATCAAATCTTATGGCTTTGATCAGAATGTTGACGAGCCTTGTGTCTACAAGAAAATCGTCAACAACACTGTCGCATTTCTGATATTATATGTGGATGATATCCTTCTCATTGGGAATGAGGTAGGATTTCTTATTGATATTAAGGAATGATTGGCTTCGCAATTCCAAATGAAAGATTTGGGAGAGGCCCAGTATGTTCTAGGTATCCAAATAGTCCGAAACCGGAAGAACAGAACGCTAGCCATGTCTCAGGCATTTTATATTGACAAGATGTCTAGATATAAGATGCAGAACTCTAAGAAGGGCTTGCTGCCTTTCAGGCATGGGGTTCACCTGTCTAAGGATCAATGTCCTAAGACGCCTCAAGAGGTTGAGGATATGAGACGAATCCCCTATGCTTCAGCTGTAGGGAGCCTCATGTATGTCATATTGTGTACTAGGCCCGACATCTGTTATGCAGTTGGGATTGTTAGTAGGTATCAATCCAATCCAGGATTAGATCACTGGACAACCGTAAAGGAAATCCTCAAGTATCTTAGGAGAACGAGGAACTACAACCTTGTGTATGGGCGTGGGGATTTGATCATTACGGGATACACAAACTCTGACTTTCAGACAGATAAGGATTCTAGGAAGTCCACTTCGGGGTCATCCTTCATTCTGAATGGAGGAGTTGTAGTGTGGCGAAGCATCAAGCAGGGATGCATCGCTGATTCCACGATGGAAGTCGAGTATGTTGTAGCTTGTGAAGCTGCAAAGGAAGTTGTTTGACTCAGGAAGTTCATAATGGATTTGGAAGTTGTTCAAAATATGAACTTGTCGATTACCTTGTTTTGTGACAACAGTGGTGCAGTAGCCAACTCAAGAAAACCTCAGAGTCATAAGAGGGGCAAGAGCGGAAGTATCACCTGATACGACAGATTGTGCATCGCGGAGACGTGACAGTCACGCAGATAGCATCGGAGCACAACATTGCTGATCCATTTACAAAGGCCCTCATGGCTAAGGTGTTTGAGAGTCACCTAGAGAGTCTAGGTCTTCGAGTGCTTCTTAACTAGGGCAAGTGAGAGCATTGTAAAGGGTATTCAACGCCCTAATTTATTGTATTTTATTGTACATTTGAGAAATGTATTTTGTACTCCACTAACTTAGTCCAAGTGGGAGTTTGTTGGGATATATATCCTAATCTCGTATATATTTGTAATATTCCTTATTGAAATAAATAAGAGTTATTTATTCATCACTTTGTTTCTCGCATATTTACAAACATCATCCAATAAACTATGCTCCAGGGTCATTGAATTATGAGAAAACTAGAACTTGAACGGTGTGTAGTGGACACACAGGGAGGATCACGTTTGAGTTTATGACCCGAATGGTCTACAGTATGTGTATAGGGTTGGAGACATAATCCTGGATTCGTTGTGGATGCAACCCGCTTTGTATTAGATACAAACGAGGTGATCCAACTCGTTCATGTGGTTGACATGCGAATGGGGGCATCCTGTGCCAGAGATTGTACAAGACCGAACCGTAAATTATTAGACCTACTGATGTAACACCGTTAACAATATAGGACTAATAACTTCGTAGATGACCAATAGTGACTCGACCTTAATCCTGAGCGTGTTACAGACTCCTGTCTACGGGGGTCTGTCCTTTGACTAGTACGGGTGAGGGTGATCACAGTTACTCACCCAATATGCCTATCTTCTCAGGGACAGGACATCGTGGGGAGTTGGGAACTTGACTACGCGAGATAGAATTCACTCGTTCTCGACTTAGGAAAACTAGAGGGGTTGTTCCCTTAAGTGTTGTCTCCAGGGCTTGGACAACGGGTGCCCACCCTCTCACTGGCCCGAGAGGGATGTTGTTTATGGTTGGACCATGCAACGTTGTTGTTCATTAGAGGAGCAGTGGGACTTAAGGAGCAAGAGGTAGACACAGAGGTAAAACGGTAATTTAACCCAGCAATGTCTACGAACAACCTGTGAAGGGCCGACTCACGGGCATTGGTTATATCAATGGACACAACTTGTCCTACAATGATGGGAGTGCAGCTACGGGCTTTAGTGGAGTGTTACCGTAGCTAATGAATGTTGAATAATCGGGTCAAAGAGTTTGACAAGTTAATCTCGGATCATTGGAGCTCGTCATCTATAGGTCCATTAGGTCCCTCGGTTGGCTCAAACTAGATAAATTGAGAGTTTACAGTTTGGTGTGGATTTTAGGTGTTCAAATTCATTAAAATGGTATTTATGTCATTTATATTGAGATATGATTGACATAATATATAGTTTAATGTGAATGAGATTCATAATAAACTATAGGTTAGCCTAATTGATTAATTAGTGCTAATTTAGAGAAATTGGATTGAGAGAAATTAAATTGAATGTGATTCAATTTAAAATCCACAATTATACAAATGTGATTTGTATAATAAGGTATGAGATATCTTATTATATGTGTTATGCAAATATGATTTGCATAACCTAATGTTGTGGTAAAATGGTAAATAGCTGGAGATTTCAACTCCACCTATCACCATTATAAAAGGCCTTTGTGAGAAGGCTTTGTCAGATTTTTTGGCCATTTTTTGGAATCTCACCAAAAGAGCACTCTCATCTCTCAAATTCTCTCTACCCCAAACCAAAGGGAGTTCCACCACTCTCCCTCTACCGATCGAGAACAACCGAGAAGATCGTTTTAGAAGTGTCCAATCCGTTCGGTTCGAGAGATCGTGATTGTAGAGATCGAAGGCCCGAAAAGTTCGGGATCAGAGAAGGAATTGGCGAAGAAGTGTTCTTCAACAAGTAACAATTACTCACTGTTTTTCCTTCGTTTTATGCATATTTAGCCTAGAATCTATGAGATAGGTTTTATTTTAAGAAACGTTTTTCACAACGAACACCACGACGATTCAAAGTTGTTTCTGCTGCAAGAGTTTCATTTCCTTCATGTTAAAGGAAGCATTTCCAACTGGGACATCCATACCAAGTTCATTTTATGAAGCTAAGAGAAAGTTGCGCGACTTAGGGTTAGGTTATGACTCCATCCATGCTTTCAAGTTCGATTGTATATTATTTTGGAAAGAATTCCCTAATTGCCAACAATGTCCAGTTTGCGGAGAGCCTCGGTATAAAGTTAACAATGGAAATGGTAAAAAGATTCCATATGAATTTGTACGCCATTTTCCTTTAATATCAAGGTTGAAACGGTTGTTTTCATCTAAACACATTGCTCATGAAATGCGTTGGCATAAAGAGAAACGTGTTGAAACGAAAGATATGTTCCGACATCCAGCAGATGCTGAAGGTTGGAAGCATTTTGATCGGAAGTTTCTGTAGTTTGCTTCAGATCCACGATATGTTCGATTGGCATTAGCTTCAGATGGGTTTAATCCATTTGGTAATATGAGTACTCGATATAGTATGTGGCATGTAGTGTTTGTAACGCCCCGAAAAAGTGAACACAACGATTCGAGGCATTACTTCCAAGTTGTGCCGTCGCGCCGAAAATCCGGCAGCATAACGGCGCAACCTGGACAAACCAAAAAATTTACAGAATGTCTGAACCTAAACGAGAACACTTCAATAGACTCACGAGGGTACCCAGCCTCCACCAAACTACACAGAACAACAAAAGGTTCGGCTCCAGTCCCTCGGAGTTTAACAGAAAGCTCAAACAGCGGAACATGCTTTGAATACGAAAGAAAACAACAGAACATGCTTTGATCCTACGAAACAGGAACGATACAAACTAAGTTCAAAACATAACGAAAGCATGTTCTATCCTACCCTTAGCTCCTAGACTGGATACGAAACAGGATGTAACCTCTAAGTCTTACAAATCTTCCATAGCCTCGCAGGGGTCTCGTCGTCGGTGGTCATCTCACTGGTTTGCCTTACCTGCAACGAAAAAGAAATAAAGAAGGGATGAGTATAAAAATACTCAGTAAGCAGCCCATTTCGTCCAAGAATAAAGAACATAAGAACGGCCTTAGACTTAGCTAAACACGACACCTAGCCCGCTGACAACCTCAACACGCATCCCCGGCCCTACTCTTTCTCAGTTTCTCGGTTCTATCCTACCCTTAGCTCCTAGGCGGGTTGGCGACACGTGGCCACGAGACTCATCCTCGGGCACTAGGGGCGAAGGACTCTATCCAACCCTCGACTCTAAGGATCACACCCGAAGTCGCACAACCGGATGATGGCAGACCACCACATCCCATAAGCATCAAAGGATACAACCACGCACAATCGACCTCGGGCTCATTCCCGCTGCGCACTAGGGCGAAGGACTCTATCCAACCCCTCGACTCGGGGTCGTGTTCCCGAGTCGCACACCATCGTCATCTCGCCAACCTCGAGTCTCGGTCTACTAAGGGTTACACGCAGATACTTAGGACTTGGGCCTTCACTAGGGCTAGTTGTGCTAACTACAATCCTAAGGCTCAACGGCACTTCCCGAGTCACTACAGGACTATGCACGGGACAACTAGGCTCGGGACAAAAGCAGACGTACAACTCTAGCATATTCACCAATTTCAAACGACGACATGTACCTCTAACACAATCATCGTTCTCGGCTAAGCTTAGGTCAGTTTTCCTAACAAGATCACATCTAAGCACGAAAGGGAAATCCTTATAGCACGAAAGGATAATGACTACAACACGGATTCATCACATTCACAACAAAAGGACAGGCAACATAAATTCAAGTATCGCGAGTCTACCACGACCTAGCATGCTACTACAAGTCGATTCGTTACCCATTCTAAAACATTTAATCAATCAAAACCAAACAACATAGCATGTAGCGAAGTCCCCAAGCCCTACACTTGGGGGTGGTTTAGTCCAAACGACTACTTACAGTGAAAGCCAACGACAACGAGCGACTTTGAGTAACGTGGCGTGCTCCAAACGTACTTCTACTTTTAATTAAACCCTAACGAAGAGCAATCACGACAAGAGTCAATAAACCGAGCACGACGCAACGAACCTAACACAGAAACTAAAAGTGTAACGCCCCTACTTTTCTATAACTAAACTCTTAGGGACATTACTACACATGCATGCGTTTATAGGCCAAAAGATATAAAACGATCTTTAAAACTCCACCAAAACAAATTGTCTTTAGGGATCCCATTAAAACCTTCAAAACGCTGCAGCAAGAAAAGCGCGCTTTAAACATGGCCTATTTAAAATCTGGAAAGTAAAGTTAAACTACGAAAACATAAAATGACAACATCGCTTTTAAAAGAAAAATATGCGGAAGACATGTCTATTCCCATGGTCACGCAACGCGCCTCCGTCACTCGCCTCCGCACGTCCTTAGCCTTACCCAAAAAACATTTTTAAAAGAAAGGGTGAGTATTGCAAACCAATACCCGATGTAAGTGACCTCGCTACAGGAGGTTGGGATATCAAGCACATACAATCATGACTTTTAAACTGTTGAATTTGTACATATCACGGGACCTAAAACTTTCTCATATCATCATGATCATAATACATGACTTCCTTTTTCTTTTAAGTGGCCAATTGGTCATCCCGAGTCATTTCATTTTGAGTCCTCACGCACTTGTAATAATTTGAGTCCTCATGAGACCACTTGTATGGTTTGAGTCCTCACAGCACCCACTGTATAGATTAAGTCCCTCACACAGGACCACTGTAATTTGACCCATAGGGTCTCTAATGCATGTTTTACCATGCACACAATGCACTCAGGAGACCAATTTCCATATTTTCATTAAATCATTTCATGGCATACATAACATGCATGAGGTCCCATCATTCCACATAATAATAGTGTACATGCCACAACAATCATCGTTGATATGCAAATCATACATTCCTCATATAATAGTTTGAAGATAACAAACTTATAGGTAATCATGAAATATTCTCATACAAGATCTTCGTAATATCCTCACATGAAATACTAGATTTTTCATACGTATAATACAAGGATATTTTCACATAAAATATTGAGATATTCTCGTGTAAAATCATTAAATCTTTTTAAGTAAAATAACGAACTAATTTCACATAGAATAACGAAATTCGTTTTCTTTAATCCCATTTAAAAGATTCAAAGACTGCATCCCTTTACCTCGAGCTTTGATCTCACTCTTTCCTTCTAATTCTTAAATTAGCGGTCCTTTCCAAATAACTCACAACCAAGAATTCTTCTATCCGTTATCCTACTACACAACTCATCCAATATAAAGAGTCTAAAATGAAAGCGTCTATAATTCTCACTTTGCTCCAATTACCTCGACTCAGAATAATAAACCGAACGTGGATTTGGTCGCTCCAAAACTTGGAAGTCTTGATCCCGAAATTCGATTCGTTCTCACGATATTTTCATGCGAATAATTTCATGCGAAACAGATCCAAATAATCCTATACTCAAAATCGAAGAGGGTTTCGCGTGGCTCACCTAATTCACCACCTTGACTTTGAATGCTTCTCGAATGCGGCGTAAACAACGAACAACGATCGCTGGTCGGATTCCGTGGTGATCGATCCGGGCGTGGCTCTTTGGACTTGGAGATGAACGGTCTTTGCAGCGTGAGCGGCTCGTGGTGACCCGCCGTTTGGAGTCGAAAATGGACGAACGCTGGAGTTCGACGCGACGGCTGGAACGAGTAAGCTCCGTTCGTTGCTCTGCCGACGCAACTCAGGCGTGAACGACCGGAAGCTTCCGTCCGTGGACCTGCGGTCAGCGTGAGATTCGGTGTGACGGCGGTGGCTCTCGGATCAGGGTAGCGTTTGGAGCTGAACGAGCGGCTCCGTGACACGGCTGGGACCCAAGCTTCGTTCGTGAACTTCGCCGGCGTGAGTGTCTTCTATTCGAATCGCGGTGGCGGCTAGGGTAATGGTGAGGGCTTGACTTCTGGTCGTGGCTTGCCGCCGCCGCCAGCGTACTCCACTGCAGAGAAAGCGAAACGCCGCTCTCTAAGTACCTCGGCTTGGCGGCGACTTGGGCCGGCTGGGTGACGTGAAGTCCGGCGAGAGCTTGCGGCGGGAAGGCGGCTTGGACGGCGACGGCAGCAGCTGGATCTAGGGTTCTCGGCTAGGCATGAGTGCAAGAGGAAGGAGAAAGTTGTAGTGAAGCTAGGGTTAGGGCTTTTGTTTGTGATTGCACTTAAGGAGGCTATATACTACAAAATTAGGTTAAATATCGAGTGCCAAAAGTAACCCTCAATTAGGCATTAATGACTAAAGTGCCATTGTCCCTTCCTCTTCTTTTAATTTTATAAGAAATTTCATTTTAAAGAGAAATAACTCACTTAACCCATAGGAAATTAGGGTTTCGCTCACACCGAGCCTGAAAATTAACTAATCCGACCTAGCATAAAGACTGTTAGAACAATAACTAAAATAACCAGCCAGTACCTGCAGTTGTGGTCGTCACAATCTTCCCTCCTTAAGAACTTTCGTCCTCGAAAGTTCCTATTCTTGGAACAGTTCTGGGTATTTAGCTCGTACTTCCTCTTCTCGCTCCCAGGTAGCTTCTTCTGTGCGGTGATTTTGCCACAACACTTTAACTAGGTTGATCTCACGGTTACGGAGGGTCTTTTGATCTCTTGCAATAATGCATGCATGTGCCGCCGCCATAACTCAAATCTTACGCTGGCGTAGTGGTTCAAGTCTACCACATGAGTCGGATGCGGCGTATTTCCTCAACATGGAGACATGGAATACGTTATGGACTGCTGATAGGGAAGGCGGCAATGCTAGCCTGTAGGCCACTACGCCGACCCTCTCTAAAATCTCAAATGGCCCTATAAAGCGCGGACTCAACTTTCCTTTTCGGCCAAACCTTAGAATTCCTTTCATTGGGGCCACCTTAAGAAATACGTGGTCCCCAACTTCGAATTCTAGGTCTCTTCGTCTCGAATCGGCATAACTCTTTTGTCTGCTTTGGGCGGTCTGCATTCGCACCCTAATCTTCCGAATCGCGCTATTTGTGACCTGTACTATCTCTGGACCCAATAACTGGCGTTCACCAACCTCCTCCCAGAAAACGGGAGTTCTGCAACGCTTTCCATAGAGAGCTTCAAATGGAGCCATTCCGATGGTCGACTGATAACTGTTATTGTAAGCAAACTCCATCAAATGCAAATGAGTGTCCCAACTACCTGGAAAGTCTAAGGTGCAAGCTCGCAACATGTCTTCTAATATCTGGTTTAAGCGTTACGTGCGCCCATCCGCTGCGTGGATGAAAAGGCATACTAAAGTTCAACCGTGAACCTAACGCTTTACGTAAACTCCTCCAAAAGTTGGAGGTGAAACGTGGATCCACATGCAAAATAATCTTGGCCGAATCCCATGCAAAGTGGACTATCTCTTCCGGTAAAGCTGCGCCCACTTATCCGTAGAATAGGTGGGTTTTCCTGGTATGAAATGTGCTGACTTGGTTAATCTGTCCACAATGACCCAAATTACTGAGTAACCTCGTAAGGTTCTAGGCAATCCGACTATAAAGTCCATAGAGATCTCCTCCCATTTCCACTGAGGTACATGTAAGGGTTGCAGTAATCCTGCGGGTCTCTGCCTAGGTGCCTTCACCTGCTGACAAGTCAAACACTTGCTGACAAACTCTGCCACGTCGCGCTTCATGTTACACCACCGTAATGATCGCTTTTGCATCTCGATACATCTTGGTACTGCCAGGATGCATAGAAAATGGTGAGTTATGGGCTTCGCTCAAGATTTCAGTTTTCAGTTTGTCGTCGTCTGGCACACATAAACGTCCCCGAAATAGTAATCCTCCATCTGTGGATAGTGAAAATTCTGCCAATTCACCTGTAGTCACTGCAGTAAGCTTCTCTACTAACTGAGGGTCCCCTTGCTGAGACTCAACTATGCGTTGCCTCAAAGTTGGTTGTACCGTTAACTGAGCCAACTGAGCCGTGGTCTTTCCTACTAGTACTGCAATTTCCGCTCGTGCAAACTCTGCCTGTAGCTCTGCTCTGTCAGTAACTCGTCTTTGAAGTATGAATCAGCTTCCTCGAGGGCATCGGCCACGACATTAGCCTTACACGGGGTGGTATTGAATGTCTATGTCGTAATCCTTTACTAATTCCAACCATCTGCGTTGCCTCATGTTCAGCTCTTTCTGGGTGAACAAGTACTTCAGACTTTTATGGTCCGTAAAAATCTGAATTTTCTCGCCATAAAGGTAATGTCTCCAGATCTTTAGTGCAAAGACCACTTTGCCGCTAGCTCTAAGTCATGGGTTGGATAATTCCTCTCGTGCGTCTTTAATTGTCGGGATGCATAGGCTATTACTTTACCGTCTTTGCATTAGAACCACACCCAAACCTTTCTTAGAAGCATCACTTTGTAAACCACGAAAGCTCCTGTTCCCTCGGGACCGTAAGAATCGGGTGACACTAATCTACACTTGAGTTCTGGAAGCTCGCCTCAAGCATCATCCCAAACAAATGAGTTACCCTTGCGCGCGTCGGTGAGTCATGGGCATGGCTATCTTGGCGAAGTCCTCGCACGAAATGTCTATAGTAACTCGCAAGACCCGTAGAAAACTACGTTACCTGCTGTGGCGGTGGTCGAACGAGCGAGGCCAGCGTGTGCGGCCTCCACCTTTGCCGGGTCAACAGAGACTCGACTTGGACACCACATGCCCTAAGAAGGATACCTGCCTGAGCCAGAATTCGCACTTGGAAAATTTTGCATATAACTTATTCTCTCTCAGCGTGAGTAAAACTTTTCTTAGGTGTCTTTCATGATCTTCATCACATCTGGAGTATATCAGAATATCGTCAATAAATACAATCACGAACGTATCTAGAAACTCTTTGAATAAACGGTTCATCAAGTCCATGAAAGCGGCGGGGGCGTTGGTCAAACCAAACGGCATCACTGTGAACTCGTAATGCCCATAACGTGATCCCGAATCTTTGTCTTAGGAATATCCTCCTCACCGATTCTCAATCGATGGTAGCTTTGATCTCGGATCGATCTTGGAAAACATCTTGTTGCTCCACCATCGATCGAACAAATCATCTATTCTAGGAAGAGGGTATTTATTCTTGATCGTAACTTTATTCAATTCCTCAAATCTATACACAGCGCATGGACCCGTCTTTCTTTTCACGAACAACACTCGGGTGCTCCCCAAGGCGAAACGCTAGGCGTATAAATCCCTTGTCCGATAAGTCCTGTGAATCGTAGTTTCGATTCTTTCACTCTGCCGGTGCCATTCTCAGATGCGGTGCCTTGGATATCGAGTCGTCCCTAACTCCAATCCTATGTTAAAATCCACCTCCTCGGCCGGAATCCGGGAGGTCCTCGGGAAAACGTCTGGAAATTCATTCCTCTCGATGCGATGACACGGAGATCTCCGTACACCTTGCATCTAGTATGCAAGCTAAGACGCCCCAAGCTCCCGATATAATAACTTCTTGGCCTTAAGGGCGTGAATCACCTTAGGCCTACTTCCCGCTAGGGTGCCTCAACTCAGAACCGGGTTGGCTAGGGGAGTGAACACTACCTCCTTCCCAAAACAATCAATACAAGCATGGTTCTGCGCTAACCACCCATTCCCAATATCACATCAAAGTCAAACATGTCTAAGACTACTAGATTTATCATTAACTCATGGTGCGCGATGGTCACACTACCATCCTTGACTTTCATAGTGGCTAACAAATTTATCCTCATGAGAGTGGAGACAGATGAGAGCATATCAGAATCGTTTCTACTTCTAACTCACTTGACTTACGAAGGATGCGAGAAATAAAAGAATGTGTAGAACCGTAATCAAATAATACAAAGGCAAGGTGCCCAAGTAATGGAAGTGTACACCGTAACCACCGAGTGCATGCCATAAATGCTTTTCTTGGTGCTTGCATAAGCTCTTCCTTGGTGTATTATGGGCTTGGCAAAGGCCCACTATTGATAACTGAGGTTGGCTAGCACCGCTTGACTCGGGGCATATTAGCTCTGTGCCCTTCTTTCCCACATCTCAAGCACACTCCGGACCGGGCCAAACACTTACCCCAATGATGCTTACCACAGTCTTTGCATTGTGGCTTATCTCCACTATTAGTTCTGTCCTGTTGACTGTGGTTTCGACGACTGAACCCGCACGAAAAATTTCCTTGTCTATGCGGCGTACGCTGGGGACGCTGTGAGCTTGAATTTGGCGGTTCCCATTTCCTCTTATGATTTGTCATGGGCTGCCCCGGGTTAACCACTACCTGCTGTGCAGTCTGCGCCTGCACCCAAATCAATTCTGCCACTCTCACTGCGGAGGCATAGTCAGGAGGTGCTAGTGCCTGTATGAAGCCTCGGACATTTTCATCTAGTCCCATAATGAAACGCTCTGTTTTCTTCGCCTCTGTGTCTACTAGCTCGGGGGCAAAGCGTGACAAGCGGTGAATTCTCTCTCATATATCTCCTCCACCTCCCCTCGCTGCTCGCTCACCGCAAGAATTCCGCTTTGTTTCCTATAACGAGCCGCAGCAGGTAAAAATTTCTCGCGAATGCTTCTTTAAACAGATTCCATGTGATCGTTTCCCCGCTGGCGACAATGGTTCCCTGGGCGGACTCCCACCATAAATAGGCATCGTCTCTCAACATGAAGGTAGCACAGGACACCCTCTGGTCCTCAGGACAATTCATCAATCTGAAGATGGTCTCAATGGAGGACAGCCATAACTCAGCCACAGTGGGGTCACTGGAAGACCCATCGAAAGATCTGGGATCATATTTCCTGAAGTCCTTCAGATATCGAGACTCCAGAGTTGCATCATTCCGTCCCTGACTTGCTTGGGCCAACTGAGTGGCTACTGTAGCTCGCACGAGAGTCTGCATAGCCTCTACCATCATAGTCATGACATTAGAGTTTCCTTGATCTGCCACTGGGGCGACTGCAGGTGCATCCTCCTGGTGATCTGGCTGGTCCTGGGGGAGATCCGGCACGGGTGGGGTAATCTCCTCCTGTTCTAGTGGTAGTTCTGGCTGGGTGTTAACATTAACTCCTGATCTCCGACCCCTACCACGACCTCTACCTCTCCCACGACCTCTAGGTGGCATTTTATCTGCATACTACAATGCAGAGTTTCTAACTTTCGATTTTCATTACTTTCTAACTATAAGATAGGATCACCCTTAAGGTTTAAATTCATTTACATTCACAATACTGAATTACATCATAATCATTTGCTTGATTTATAAAATATCGAACGTGCTGGCGGTGGCCTAACGCGCGCGTTGTTCAACCATGGGAGCTACTCTGTGCTTACTCAGTAAGCAAGTCTACGTAACCCTTAAACCTAGGGCTCGATACCAACCGTAACGCCCTACTTTTTTCTATAACTAAACTCTTAGGGACATTACTACACATGCATGCGTTTATAGGCCAAAAGATATAAAACGATCTTTAAAACTCCACTTTGAAAACAAATTGTCTTTAGGGATCCCATTAAAACCTTCAAAACGCGCAAAAGAAGCAGTTTAAACATGGCCTATTTAAAATCTGGAAAGTAAAGTTAAACTACGAAAACATAAAATGACAACATCAGTTTTAAAAGAAAAATATGCGGAAGACATGTCTATTCCCATGGTCCTCGCAACGCGCGCCTCACTCACTCGCCACGCACGCCCTTAGCCTTACGAAAAACATTTTTAAAAGAAAGGGTGAGTATTGCAAAACAATACCAGTAAGTGACCTCGCTACACGAGGTTTGGGATATGCAAGCACATACAATCATGACTTTTAAACTGTTTCGACTTTGTACATATGCGGGACCTAAAACTTTCTCATATCATCATGACTGTAATACATGACTTCCTTTTTCTTTTAAGTGGCCAATTGGTCATCCTGAGTCATTTCATTTTGAGTCCCTCACAGACCCCTGTAATAATTTGAGTCCCTCACAGACCACTGTATGGTTTGAGTCCTCACAGGACCCTGTATAGATTGAGTCCCTCACGGACCCACAATAATTTGACCCATAGGGTCTCTAATGCATGTTTTACCATGCACACAATGCACTCAGGAGACCAATTTCCACATTTTCATTAAATCATTTCATGGCATACATAACATGCATGAGGTCCCATCATTCCACATAATAATAGTGTACATGCCACAACAATCATCGTTGATATGCAAATCATACATTCCTCATATAATAGTTTGAAGATAACAAACTTATAGGTAATCATGAAATATTCTCATACAAGATACTGTAATATCCTCACATGAAATACTAGATTTTTCTTACGTATAATACAAGGATATTTTCACATAAAATATTGAGATACTCTCGTGTAAAATCATTAAATCTTTTTAAGTAAAATAACGAACTAATTTCACATAGAATAACGAAATTCGTTTTCTTTAATCCCATTTAAAAGATTCAGCACCAGATCCCTTACCTCGAGCTTTGATCTCACTCTTTCCTTCTAATTCTTAAATTAGCGTCCTTTCCAAATAACCTGTCAACCAAGAATTCTTCTATCCGTTATCCTACTACACAACTCATCCAATATAAAGAGTCTAAGTACGAAAGCGTCTATAATTCTCACTTTGCTCCAATTACCTCGACTCCGAATAATAAACCGAACGTGGATTTGGTCGCTCCAAAACTTGGAAGTCTTGATCCCGAAATTCAGTTCGTTCCTACGATATTTTCATGCGAATAATTTCATGCGAAACAGATCCAAATAATCCTATACTCAAAATCGAAGAGGGTTTCGCGTGGCTCACCTAATTCACCACCTTGACTTTGAATGCTTCTCGAATGCGGCGTAAACAACGAACAACGATCGCTGGTCGGATTCCGGCGTGACTGATCTGGGCGTGACTGCTGGACTTGGAGATGAACGGTGCTGCAGGCGTGAACGGCTCGTGGTGACCCGCTGTTTGGAGTCGAAAATGGACGAACGCCGGAGTTCGACGCGACGGCGGAACGAGTAAGCTCGCTTCGTTGCTCTGCCGCCGCAACTCGAGCGTGAAACGGCCGGAAGCTTCGTCCGTGGACTGCGGTCGGTGTGAGATTCGTGTGACGCGGCGCGCTCTCGGATCGGGGTAGCGTTGGGAGTGAACGAGCGGCTCCGTGACACGGCCGGGACCCGGCCGTTCGTGAACTTCGCGGCGTGAGTGTCTTCTCGCTTCGAATCGGTTGCGGCTAGGGTAATGGTGAGGCTTGACTTCTCGGTGCGTGGCTTGCCGGCCGCCCGACGCGTCTCCACTGCAGAAGGCGACACGCCGCGCTCTAAGTACCTCGGCTTGGCGGCGACTTGGGCGGGGCTGGAGTGACGTGAAGTCCGGCGAGAGCTTGCGGCGGGGAAGGCGCTTGCAGGCGGCGGCGGCGGCACCGGATCTAGGGTTCTCGGCTAGGCATGAGTGCAAGAGGAAGGAGAAAGTTGTAGTGAAGCTAGGGTTAGGGCTTTTGTTTGTGATTGCACTTAAGGAGGCTACATACTACAAAATTAGGTTAAATATTGAGTGCCAAAAGTAACCCTCAATTAGGCATTAATGACTAAAGTGCCATTGTCCCTTCCTCTTCTTTTAATTTTATAAGAAATTTCATTTTAAAGAGAAATAACTCACTTAACCCATAGGAAATTAGGGTTTCGCTCACACCGAGCCTGAAAATTAACTAATCCGACCTAGCATAAAGACTGTTAGAACAATAACTAAAATAACCAGCCAGTACCTGCAGTTGTGGTCGTCACAAAAAGAGAGGAGCGAAACTCACCCACGAAGTGCCAAAACGGACTAAGGGACAGACCGAGGTGACCGGACGGAAGGGGACGGTCGCGACCCTGCAGGCGGCGGTGCGTGGGATCGGCGGCGCGCGTGCGCCGGGACCAGCGGACGCGGCGGGCGCGCAGCTTGGACTTGACGGCGACGACTGGCGGCGGCAGATCTGAATCCTCACGGCCCGATCTACGGAACCGACACGTTTGTCAAAAACCGGCCGAAAATGGCCTGAACCAGCTGAACCGAACGAAGACTTACGGACCTAGGCACGCTGGCGGCTTCGCCTGCGACGGTGCTGCGGTTCGTCTTTTGGCAGCGTCTGGGCGAGGACTGCGGCGGGCGGCAAATGCGAGAGAAGGAGAGAGAGATTCGCGCGAGAGAGAGAGAGGGAGAGAGAGGATCGGAGGGAGCTTCCGAGAGAGAGAGAGAGAGAGAGACTGAGAGAGGGGAAGGCTCGGGGAGAGACTTAGAGGGGGAGGGAGAGCGGTTTGGGTCGCCACTGAAACAGACCCGGCCGCCAGCTGCCCAGCACCAAACGTAAAAACGTTAGGAGGGAGGGGAGGGGGTCGCTGCGACTTCTTCTCCTTCTTCTGTAATTTTTTTTTTTAAACGGCGGGCGTTACAGTGTTAGTTCCTTACAATTTACCACCTTGGAAATGCATGAAAGAGACAAATTTTTTCATGTCTCTACTTATACCTTGGTCGAAATCTCCTGGGAAAGAAATTGGCATTTACTTACAACCACTGATAGAAGAGCTAAAAGAGTTATGGACTAATGGTGTGCCCACTTATGACTGTATAACCGAGGAGTTCTTTCAACTACATGCAAGTTTGTTGTGGACTATTAATGACTTTCCTGCATATAGAGACTTGTCGAGATGGAGTACGAAGGGTTATCAAACATGTCCTACTTGTAAAGAAGATACATCATCGTTCCGAATAAGAGGAAAATTTTCTTACATGGGACATCGTTGTTATCTTCCAGAGAATCATAGTTACAGCGGAGTAAGCAACATGACGGGAAGGTGGACCATAGACCTCCTCCGATGATGATGAGTGGAGAAGAGATATTACAAGGATTAAATGGGTTAGACTTTCCTACTCTTAGTAAGCATGAATCGAAAAAGGATAAAAAAAGGAAGCGAAGTTTAAATTGGACAAAAAAAAGTATTTTTTTCCAACTTCCATACTGATCAATACTTTTGTTAAGACATAAACTTGATGTAATGCACATTGAAAAGAATATTTGCGAGAACTTGATTGGGACGTTGTTAAATATTAAAGGAAAATCGAAGGATACGATAAACGCTCGATTGGATTTAAAAGGTCTTAAGATACGAAAGGACTTGCACTTGCAAGAGGTTGGAACCAGAGTTGTAAAACCACATGCTGCATACACATTGACTACCAGTGAACGGATATATTTTTGCAAGTTCTTGAAATAAGTGAAATTTCCAGATGGATTTGTGTCGAACATATCGCGATGTGTGAGAGAGAAGGATGGAAAACTAAGGGGGATGAAATCCCACAACTATCACGTTCTTCTTCAAAGACTTCTTCCAATTGGTATCAGAGCATACTTACGTAAGGACATTTCTACTTCTATTGTCGAGCTATGTTCGTTCTTTCGTAATTTATATGTGAAAACGATACGTGTTAGTGATTTGGATCGACTACAAGCATATATTATAGTCATCCTTTGCAAATTGGAAAGAATATTCCCCCAACATTCTTTGATGTAATGGTTCACCTTGCAGTTCACTTACCGTACGAAACGAAGGTAGTGGGACCTGTTACTTATAGTTGGATGTACCCTATTGAAAGAAGTTTGTGAATATTGAAACATTATGTACGAAACAGGGCACGCCCCGAGGGTTCTATAGCAGAAGCTTTTATAATGAATGAGTCATTGACTTTTTGTTCATTAAATTTATCTAGAGTTGAGACGAGATTCAACAAAGACGAACGAAATGATGATAGAAATCCCGAGAATGAGATATGTAGTGAATTTGAATTATTTAAACAGAGTGCACGACCACTGGGAAGATCAACATTGAGGACTCTATCGTTGGATGAGAAACGAATGGCACATTGGTATATGTTGAATAATTGTGTTGAGATACAATCTTACTGAAGGTGTGTTTTAATCTCTATGTATTGCCTAATTAAGATACAAAATTTTAGTTAAACTCTGAATCACAACTCTTGATTTTCCTTGTAAATAGACAACATCTAAGGTTACTTTGCCCTCAAGCACAGAGCTCTGTGGACTTGTATAAGAGACATCAACAAACATTCCCTAATTGGTTCAAAACACATGTGAGTGTTTACTTAAAAGTTGACACAATACTTTCCCTTTTTATGATGAGTGGCATTAGTTTCATTAATAACATATAATGAACACACAGGTTCTTTCGTTACGTGAACAAGAAAATACGTCTGATGATTTGCACTCATTAGCAATGGGGTCGGTTTCCGAAGCGTGTTCCTATAGTGGGTGCATTGTTAATGGGAACGTTTTCATAGTACAAGGTGTGATGATCGTCGAACTACACAAAACAGTGGTATCATGGTGTCTGGAGTAAGCGAAAGTAGAGGTGATGAGGGTAGCTTCTATGGTATATTAGAAGAACTTTTGGACTTTGAATTTGCCCATAGAAGGCGTGTTCTTATGTTTAGGTGAAGATGGTTCGACACAGGACCAAAGAAGAATGGATCACACACGGATTTAGGGTTTAGGTCGATTAATATATCTCGATCTTGGTATGTTGATGACCCTTTCATTTTTGCTAATCAAGCGCAACAGGTTTTTTATATCGACGATCCAAAATATGGTATTAACTGGAAGGTGGTTCAAGTGGTTCAAAATAAACATGTATGGGACGTGTCAGAAACTGAAGATATTCAAAATGACCAATTTGAATTAATAGAAGTTATCGGTGGAATTAGAGTTGACGAATCCATTGACGATAACAAATTGTGTAGAAATGATGTTGATCCTGTAGGGAATCGAATCCCGCAGCGGAAGCGATTCTGAATCGCGCGTTCTTAATTTTGTTACAATGATTACATTCAAGAACTAAAATAACAAGATTAAGCATAAAAATAGAATATGGACAACAAGAAATATACCTTTGAAGAACTTTTCTTCAAGTGTTCCTTTCTCCCACGATCACGATCTCAGCAACTGGAACACGAACGGATGAAGACACGACCACTGGATCTTCACCGTTGTTCTCTAGGTGAGGGAGGAATGTGGGTTCCCTTTAGGTGAGATGAGATGTTGTGAGAGAGAGGTTTGTGTTTTGGAACTTTTCCATCTGAAGGTAATCGAAGTCCCCGCAGCGGAAGCGATTGCGAATCGCGCACTCTTGATTTAGTTACAACGATAAATTCAAGAACATACATAACAAGATTAAGCATAAAATCAGAATGGACAGCAAGAATTACCTTTGAAGAACCTTTCTTCGAGTGCTCTTCTCTCCCACGATCACGATCTCAGCAACAGGAATTCCAACGTGCAAAGACACGACCACCGGATCTTCTCCGTTGTTCTCTAGGTGAGGGAGGAAGTTGGGTTCCTTTTAAGAGAGGTGAGGTATTTTTGAGAGAGATGTGTGTTTTTGGAACTCTTCCATCAACACAACAAAGAGCTTGTAATTCTTTTAGAATTCCTTTTTCTAGTTGCATCTCATGCAACCATATATATATAGAAATAGGATGGAAATGATCATCCTACCCCTCCTTTAGTCTCTCTTTAGTATATAGTTTATATATGAATCTAATTCACATGAAAACTATATATTATATCAATTATATCATATATAATTAATATAATTCCTCATGTATGAAATTGAACACTTCAATTTCACTCCTAACTTTATACCCTCAATATTACTATGTTGAGCCAACGGAGGGATCTAATGGACCTACAGTTCATGAGCTCCAATGATGTGAGATTAACTGATCGAACTCTTTGATCCAATTAATCAATATTGATTAACTACAAGTCACTCCACTATAGACTTGTAGCTGCACTCTCCTCACTGTAGATTATATTGTGTCTACTGATATAATCATTACCCATGACTCGACCCTTCACAGGTTGCTCGTAATTACAGTTGGATCAAATTACCGTTTTACCCCTGTGATTACCTCTTTGTTCCTTAAGCACCACTGATCCTCTAATGAACAACAAGTCTAAGGTCCTACCATAGACTCATACCTTCTTAAGTCAGTTAGAGGGCGGGGCCCCGTTGTTCAAGACCTGGAGTCAGTTCTTAAGGGAACAACCTATCTAATTCCTTAGTGTACGAATGAGTGAATTCCATCTTGCACAGTTAAGTTCCCAGCTACCTACGAGGCTCTGTCCCTGAGAAGGTAGGCTTATTGAGTCGGCTACAGGCCACTCTCACCCATACTAGTCTAAAGATAAACCCCTATAAGCAGGAGTTCTTAACTTGCTTAGGATTCAGGTCGAGTCACTAATGACCATCTATAAATTACTAGTCTTATCCTGTTAACGGTATTACACTCGTTAGACTAATAATTTGCGATCCAGTCTTGTATGAACTCTTCATACAGGATGCCCCCACGCGCATGTCAACTACATGAATGAGTTGGAATACCTCATTTGTACTGATTACAAAGTAGGTCGCATCCATGGTGTTACCAGAAAGAGGTTTCCAACCTTATTCTTATACCATAGACTATTTAGGTTATAATCTTGAACTCAACGCAAATAGTGTCCACTACACTGATTTCAAGATAAATGTTATAACCTTGGAGCTTAGTTTATTGGATTTATAAAAGCAAGACTATAATCTTATCAAAACAAATAACTCTTTATTTAATTGTTCAAAATTACACAAGTTTAGGGCAGAAATCCCAACACCAACAACACAACAAAGGCTTAAAATTTCTTAACCTAGTTGCATCTCATGCAACCATATATATAGGAAAATAGGATAGAAATGACCATCCTACCCTTCCTTTATTCTCTCATTAGTATATGGTTTATATGTGAATCTAATTCACATTAAAACTATATATTATATCAATTATATATGATATAATTGATATAACACCTCATGTATGAAATTGAATACTTCAATTTCATTCCTAACTTTATACCCTCAATATTGCCATGTTGAGCCAACGGAGGGACCTCCTCTGGCTTTAACACTCATCGGACCACAAAGGTTTGAATGTATAAGCTCTAGAGGGTCTTTGGCTCTATAACCTTTTCCACTAAAAGGTCTTTTAGTTATTTTGCCTTCTAGGCATGATTCACATACTAACAAAGAATTTTCTTCTAACTCGTTTAGAAGTCCGTTCTTTACCAATCTCTCAATCCTATTGAGATTAATGTGACTCAATCTAAGATGCCAAAGATGAGCATTTTCTTTAGGAGAGAAGTCAGATCATACTCTATGTTGTTCATCGCTGCATTGCTACGGAATTGAAGAAAACTCTTCGGAAGAGATTCTAGGATGAACAAAATCTGACATTTCTCATCTATGACCGCTCCGTTTAATTCCGCTATGTTGAAGTGGGCAATCAGATTGAGAACATGTTCTCTCACCGATGTTCCTTCCTTCATACGTGCGTTATAAACGAATTTTAGGGCTTCATGCCGAATTTGTTTGGATGGTTGTCTAGACAAATTTAGCACAAAATCCATGATCTCTCGAGCTGAGACCTTGCCCTCCAGCCTCCTGGCTAAAACATCAGGTATGCTAGCCAGGATATAGGCTTTTTCCTTTTCATTGGCACTGATCCAGCGGTCATATGCATCCTCAACAACTTGAGATGCGTTTTAAGCAGGAAATTGAGGACACTCCTCATTAAGAACGAACTTAAGATCATGTGTAACCAAAATTATGTTGAGTCCATTCCTCCAAGTCATTATGTTCTCTCCGGTTAACTTTTTCGCACCCAATAAGGAAATCATAGAGCTAGACATTTTTGCTGAAAAATTTACAAACATACTTGTATGAGTTTCTTGCTATAACTCTAATCCAATCATGTTTTAGCTAATTATCAAATGATTCCTAGGCCATTTTGTTGGGATTTGTGCCCTAAAACTCGTAGTTTGTAATTATGTTCTAATTAATGTAATAAAGTGTTATTATTTCAATAAAGTGTTATTGTTCGTTATCTACGAGTTTGTCTTTATTTAAATCCTAAATCCAATAAACTAAACATCCAAGACAGTTAAATGAATCTTTAACTGAATGTAATGTACATAAAAAGGATCTTGGTTCGAGATACAACCTAAAGGGTCTATAGTTAGGGGATAAGCTGGTTTGGGTACCTTACCCTGGTAAAACTATGGATGTGGCCCACTTTGTATTTGATGCAAACACTGTGATCCTAACATGTTCGTGTAGATGACATGTGAGTGGGGATATCCTATGTAATGAGATTACATAAGACCGGACCACGAAATAGTAACCTCTAGCTGTAACTTCGTTGACTAGTTAGGTTTCTATTTCACTAGGATGACCTAGGCAACATGATCTCAATCCTGAGCAGGTTACGAACTCCTGTTTGCGAGGGATTGTCCTTTGACTAGTATGGGTGAGAGTGGCAAGATTCGCCGACTCAATATGCCTACCTTCTTGCGGACAAGACCGAGTGAGCGGCTGGGAACTTAACTTAGCAAGATGGAATTCACTCCTTCCCGACTACTAGGGTAAGTAGAGGAATGTTCCCTTAAGTGGTGTCTCCGGGACTTGAACAAAGGGCCCGACCCTCTCATTGGCCCGAGAGGGACTATGTTTGTTGGTAGGACCACAAACAAATTGTTCATTAGAGGAGCACTGGTACTTAAGGCACAAGATGTAACCCAGGGGTAAAACGATAATTTGACCCAGCTGATGTTACGAACATTCGTGAAGGATTGACTTGCTGTTATTGGTCAATATCCATGGACACAAAAATATATCTGCAGTGAGAAGAGTGCAGTTGTGGGACTTTAGTGGAGTGTTCCCGCAGTTAACGAATGTTGATTGGGAGGTTAATGAGATTAACCGAGCAATCTCGTATCGTTGGAGCTTCTGATCTGTAGGTCCATAAGGTCCACCTTCTAGCTCGTAAAGGGTTCTTAGATCATTTGAATTTGAAATGTTCAAATTCATTAGGGAATATATTTAATGTATATTGATACGATATAATATATAGTTTTGGAACTATATATTATAAATTTAATATGAATATGATTCATATTAAATTATATGAGACAGTTCAAATATTATATTAAATGTGAATGTGATTCACATTTGCAAACTATAGGATAAAATTTAATGTGCACTGGATGTACATTAAAACTATAGATTAAAGGGGTAATATGATTAAATGAGATTTAATCTAAATTAAATATATGATATTTAATTTGTATTATTTAAATGTGATTTAAATGAATAATTAAATTTCATTTAAATATATTATTATTATTATTATTATTATTTTAATAATAAATGAGGGAACGTATCATCAAGACACGTTCCCCACTACCCCTCCCCATCTCCCTATCGACAGTTTAACAGAGAGAAGGGGGTTGCTCAGTGATTGATCAATCGATCAATCAAAATTGGAGAATTGCAGAAGAAAAAGTTCTTTCTCTCTTTCTCTCTCAATTCTAAAATTCCCAAAAAGTTCTTCCAACTGTTGGAATCCTTCCCACAAAGGAAAGATCTAAGCATTCAGAGGATAGAGGGTTTACGCTTTCGGTGGTGTTCTGTAAAACAGAGAAACAAAAGTTTCTTGGGTTGTTGTACTGATTGGAGCAAGGAGTTGCTGCCGAGGAAAACTACAAAGGTAATTTCTTCTTCTTCCCTTTAGTTTAATAGTTAAACTAAACATATGTTTGCATGTACTGGTTTTTGTTTCAATTAAAACAATCAAGCAATTAACGATCCCAAACACGTTTCCGCTACTCAAGGAGATCCGATCTCCATCACATTTATAATTTGCAATGATACTCTAAAGGTTTAGAATGTATGACACCGAAGGGTAATAAAAAACACTCCTCCTTTGGATCAAGACACTCTTAACCAAAATCTAATACCAGAATAACTCTTATTCCTATAGGTTTTAGTTACCATTTTTTGGTCTGGATACATACACAACTTATGTATCCCATGAGTGTAACCCTCTGTCTTTAGATCCCAGAGTCTCGATCCAATAAAATCCGCCGAAGGGAGGACTAGATTGGAAAATAGTCTAAGAAAATCTTTATCCCTTTCGGGTGTCTACTATGTTTGATCCCCTATGATCACGCCCTCCGAAGGGATTGTCTAGTCCAGGCCAAACTAGCAGGCTGACCATAGTGGTCTAACGGTGTAAACGGACAAAAGAGGCCATAGGTTTTGTTTTCACTAATCCTGCTCTCACTCACTATAAGTACCCTCCCCATTCACCTTGATATTGACTCATACAAAAACCATCCGAAGGGGGACGTTCCCGTTTGCGCCACGAGGCCAAGTATGAGTCTCACGGTGTGAACTTCCCGGAGATAGCGTAGGTGGAAAAATATGTATCTCATACACTTTTTCCTCCCACTGAATACTTTAAAGTTTATAGGAATCTTACTTAGGCTAAAAACCCGACTAATGGTTTTTCCTAACTCTATCAATATAACTCTTATATTGATTTTATCCTAAGTTTGTTAATATAACTCCTTATATTCAACCTAGGATTTCTAGTTTATTAACCCCTTAATAAACTCACGCCGACCTTCTTCAGTAATTTATAAGACTCTCTGATTAAATTTCACTCTCAAGTCGGTTCCTGTAGGGGTGTTCCGTTTCACACCAAAAACAAATACTGACCCTAGACAGAACTTTCCTCAGACAGAGTTCCTCTTTTAATCATTGCTTATAAATTACTTGGTTCCTAATTCTAATCTAATTAGAACTAGATGACTTAAGGTCTATTATTTCCAAGTTCTAAACATTTTAAAACTAATAATTAACCATAGGTGACCTGCATACTATGTTATAGTGCTTGATCATTCATCACATGAATAATAAGACATTCATAGCATATTCATCTCATGATATATAATGCATGTCAATGTTGTCCATAAATTAATATAACAACCTTATATTAATTAATCATGCAAACTATATAATATAACTCCTTATATTATAAATGATGCATGAAAATGCTTAACCTAAGGTGGGATTTCTAAAATAAAAGCATACATTATGCATGGCAATAATTACACAACAATTGCATAATTAAAATAGCAAAAATTAGACCAATTTTGGCAACCTAGAAATAATTTTAATTAATATAATCTAATTATATTAATTAAAATTAAATATATTAAATATAAAACGTTTTTATAATTAATATATAATAAAAAAACGTTTTCTGGTCGTTGCTCTTTGCGTGAAACGTATCTGGCGTTGCAACGCTGCTCCTTGTCATTTTCTCGCCGAGCGCGTGCAACGCTTTGCCTCCTGTCGCGCTTCTCCATGCGCAGCGCGCAGCTGCAGCAACGCCGATGAACAACGCTGCACACAGACAACAATGTGAATCCACTATTCTTTGCTCGTTTTCGCTCCGATCTTCTCAGCAACCGCTTTGCCTCGATCGACACGGACTTACAGACTCGATTTACAATTAAAATTGCCCAAAACACCGGGCCCTTACATTGAACGATTCAATGGAAATTGTAAATCTAAGTGCCAAAATTGAAAACATCTAATTTTGCAAAAACCGTTCATACATCTCATGAAAAAAACAGTAAATCCCACCTTGTTTTTGGAAAGTCCAGAACATAAATCAAGAACGCAATTGGCCTCGGATACCAATTGAAGGGAATCGAAATCCCCGCAGTGGAAGCGATTGCGAATCGCGCGCTCTTGATTTAGTTACAACGATAAATTCAAGAACATACATAACGAGATTAAGCATAAAATTAGAATGGACAGCAAGAATTACCTTTGAAGAACCTTTCTTCGAGTGCTCCTCTCTCCCACGATCACGATCTCAACAACAGGAATTCCAACGTGCGAAGACACGACCACCGGATCTTCTCCGTTGTTCTCTAGGTGAGGGAGGAAGGTGGGTTCCCTTTAGGAGAGGTGAGGTATTTTTTAGAGAGATGTGTGTTTTTGGAACTCTTCCAACAACACAACAAACAGCTTGTAATTCTTTTAGAATTCCTTTTTCTAGTTGCATCTCATGCAACCATATATATAGAGAAATAGGATGGAAATGACCATCCCACCCCTCCTTTAGTCTCTCTTTAGTATATAGTTTATATATGAATCTAATTCACATTAAAACTATATACTATATCAATTATATTATATATAATTGATATAATTCCTCATGTATGAAATTGAACACTTCAATTTCACTCTTAACTTTATACCCTCAATATTACTATGTTGAGCCATCGGAGGGATCTAATAGACCTACAGTTCATGAGCTCCAATGATGTGAGATTAACTTATCAAACTCTTTGATCCAGTTAATCAATATTCATTAACTACAAGTCACTCCACTATAGACTTGCAGCTGCACTCTCCTCACTGTAGATATTATTATGTCCACTGATATAGTCATTACCCATGAGTCGCCCTTCACAGGTTGTTCGTAATCACAGCTGGGTCAAATTACCATTTTACCCCTGTGAGTACCTCTTTGCTCCTTAAGCACCACTGATCCTCTAATGAACAACAAGTCTAAGGTCCTACCTTAGACTCATACCCTCATGTAGAGGGGGCCCCATTGTTCAAGACTGGAGTCGGTTCTTGAGGAACAACCTATCTAATTCCTTAGTGTACGAATGAGTGAATTCCATCTTGCACAGCTTAAGTTTCCAATACCTACGAGGTTCTCATCACACGAGAAGGTAGGCTTATTGAGAGTCATTTCAGGCCACTCTCACCCATACTAGTCTAAGGACAAATCCCTATAAGCGGGAGTACTTAACTTGCTTAGGATTGGTCGAGTCACTAATGACCATCTATAAATTAACGATCCTTATCCACATTAACGATGTTACACAAGTTAGACTAATAATTTCATGATCCAGTCTTGTATGAACTCTTCATACAGGATGTCCCCACTCGCATGTCAACTACATGAATTAGTTGGATTACCTCATTTGTACTAATTACAAAGTGAGTCGCATCCATGGTGTTACTAGAAAGAGGTTTCCAACCTTATTCTTATACCATAGACTATTTAGGTTATAATCTTGAACTCAACCCAAATAATGTCCACTACACTGATTTCAAGATAAATGTTATAACCTTGGAGCTTAGTTTATTGGATTTATAAAAGCAAGACTGTAATCTTATCAAAACAAATAACACTTTATTTAATTGATCAAAATTACACAAGTTTAGGGCATAAATACAAACACCAACAACACAACAAAGGCTTAAAATTTCTTAACCTAGTTGCATCTCATGCAACCATATATATAAGGAAATAGGATAGAAATGATCATCCTACCCTTCCTTTATTCTCTCATTAGTATATGGTTTATATGTGAATCTAATTCACATTAAAACTATATATTATATCAATTATATCATATATAATTGATATAACACCTCATGTATGAAATTGAACACTTCAATTTCATTCCTAACTTTATACTATCAATATTGCTATATTTAGCCAACGGAGGGACCTAATGGACCTACAGTTCATGAGCTCCAATGATGTGAAATTAACTTATCAAACTCTTTGATCCAGTTAATCAATATTGATTAACTACAAGTCACTCCACTATAGACTTGTAGTTGCACACTCCTCACGGTAGATTATATTGTGTCCACTAATATAGTCATTACCCATGAGTCGACCCTTCACAGGTTGTTCGTGATCACAGGTGGGTCAAATTACCGTTTTACCCCTGTGATTACTTCTTTGTTCCTTAAGCACCACTGATCCTCTAATGAACAACAAGTCTAAGGTCCTACCTTAGACTCATACCCTCAAAAAGGTCGGGGCCTCGTTGTTCAAGACCTGGAGTCAGTTCTCAAGGGAATAACCTATCTAATTCTTTAGTGTAGGAATGAGTGAATTCCATCTTGCACAGTTAAAGTCCCAGCTACCTACGAGGTTCTGTCCCTGAGAAGGTAGGCTTATTGAGTCGGTTACAAGCCACTCACACCCATACTAGTCTAAGGACAAACTCCTATAAGCAGGAGTTCTTAACTTGCTCAGGATTCAGGTCGAGTCACTAATGACCATCTATAAATTACTAGTCTTATCATGTTAACGGTGTTACACTAGTTAGACTAATAATTTGCGGTTCGGTCTTGTATGAACTCTTCATACAGGATGCGCCCACTTGCATGTCAACTACATGAATGAGTTGGATTACCTCATTTGTACTAATTACAAAGTGGGTCGCATCCATGGTGTTACCAGAATGAGGTTTCCAATCTTATTCTTATACCATAGACCATTTAGGTTATATTCTTGAACACAATCCAAATAGTGTCCACTACACTAATGTTCAAGATATATATTATAACCTTGGAGCTTAGTTTATTGGATTTATAAAGCAAGACTGTGATTTTATCAAAACAAATAACTCTTCATTTCTTTGATCAAAATTATTAGGGCATACATCCAACAATTTCCCACTTGACCTAAAGCTTGTGGAGTACTATTACAATGATGTAAATACAATAAACTAGGGCATTTAAACCCTTTGTACAAAATACTCCCACTTGCCCTAGTTGGGGAAGACTTGTAAACCTAGACCTTCTAGGTGACTCTCAAATACTTTAGCCGTGAGAGCCTTTGTAAAAGGATCAGCAACGTTGTGCTCAGAGGCTATTTTCATGACAATCACGTCTCCTCTATGCACGATCTCTCGGATGAGATGATACTTCCGCTCAATGTGCTTTTCCCTCTTGTGACTTCGGGGTTCGCTCAAATTTGCCACTGCACCACTGTTATCGCAATACAACGTGATGGGCAAAGTCATATTTGGAACAACTTCCAAATTTAGCATGAATTTCCTTAACCAAACGACCTCTTTAGCTGCTTCACAAGCTACTACATATTCGGCCTCCATGATGGAATCTGCGATGCATCCTTGCTTGACGTTTCGCCATACTACAGCTCCTCTGTTAAGAGTAAATACTGACCCTGATGTGGATTTTCGAGAATCTTTATCAGTCTGAAAGTCAGAATCCGTGTATCTTTTAAGGATCAAATCCTTAGCCCCATACACAAGCATGTAGTTCCTTGTTCTCCGAAGATACTTAAGGATTGTTTTAACCATTGTCCAGTATTCAAGTCATGGATTGGATTGATACCTACTGACCATTCCAACTGCAAAACAGATGTCCGGCCTAGTACACAACATGGCGTACATCAGGCTCCCAACAGCTGTGAAGGGAATGAAAATCCCCGCGCAGCGGAAGACGATCGAATCGTCAAAGGTATCGTTACGCTACTTAAAGTTTGTTAAAACGATCTAACACTTAGATCTAAGTTAAACATGCATAAGAAGGAAGAAATTACAGCGAGAAGAAATCTAATTACTTGTTGTAGACAATTCTTCAAGATTCCTTCTTTGGTCACGAACACTTCGTGCTACTCGATCTCAACGAACTCTTCTCTCGAACGAAACTCGAATACCACCAACGATCTTCTCGGTTGTTCTTCCTTTTGAAGAAGGAAAGTGATGGGACTTTAGTTTTGGAGAGGGAGGAGAGTTGAGAGAAAAGTTGAGAGAGTTCTCTCCTTTTTGGTGAGAATCCAAAAAATGAGAGTGAAAGCATGAATTCCTTCTTGCAAGAAGGGATTAACCAGTGGAGTTAAAATCTCCACATTATCACCATTTTACTACAACCATAGGTTATGCAAATCATATTTGCATAACCATATAATATAAGATATCTCATATCTCATATTGCAAATTACATTTGCAATAATTGTGGATTAATTAAATTGAGTCACATCCAATTTAATTTCTCTCAATAAATTTCTCCAATTAGCCCTAATTCAACAATTAGGCTAACCTATAGTTTATTATGAATCTCATTCACATTAAACTATATATTGTATCATTCATATCTCATATAAATGACATAAATGCCCTTTAAGTGAAATTGAACACTTCAATTTCATACCAAAACATTAACCCTTCTTTTAACCCAGATTGAGCCAACCGAGGGACCTAAGGGACCTATAGTGACGGGCTCCAATGATCTGAGATTAACCTATCAAACTCTTTGATCCGGTTAATCAACATCCATTAGCTACACTAACACTCCACTATAGCCCGTAGCTACACTCCCGTCAGTGCAGAATATTACGTGTCCACTGATATAACCAATGCCCATGAGTCGACCCTTCACAGGTTGTTCGTAGACACGGTTGGGTCAAATTACCATTTTACCCCTGTGTATACTTCTTGTTCCTTAAGTTCCACTGCTTCTCTAATGAACAACATATCGTGTTGGTCCAACCATACACAACACCCTTCTCGGGCAAGTGAGAAGGTGGGCGCCCGTTGTCCAAGCCCTGGAGACAGCACTTAAGGGAGCAACCCCTCTAGTTTCCTAAAGGCGTGAGCGAGTGAATTCCATCTCGCGTATTTAAGTTCCCGGCCTCCTACTTGGTCACGTCGCCCTGAGAAGATAGGCATATTGGGTGAGTAATCGTGACCACCCTCACCGTGCTAGTCAAAGGGACGGACCCGCAGATGTGAGTCCGTAACACGCTCGTGGATTGGTCGAGTCACTAATGGTCATCTACGAAATTATTAGTCCTTACTATCAACGGTGTTACATCAGTAAGTCTAATAATTCACGGTCCGGTCTTGTACAATCTCATTGTACAGGATGACCCCACTCGCATGTCAACCACATGAACGAGTCAGATCACCTCGTTTGTATCTAATACATAGCGGGTCGCATCCACAGCGTATCCAAGATTAGGTCTCCAATCCTATCCATATACTGTAGATCATTTGGGTCATTAACTCGAACGTGATCCTCTCTATGTGTCCACTACACACCGTTCAAGTTCTAGTTCTCTCATCAATTCAATGACCCTAGAGCTTAGTTTATTGGAAAAGTTTGTGAATATTGCGAGACACAAAGTAATGAAATAAATAACTCTTATTAATTTCAAACAGTAATTTACAAACACGAGATTAGGAAAAAAATCCCAACAAACTCCCACTTGGACTAAGTTAGTGGAGAAAATACATTTCTGAAATGTACATAAATTACAATGAAGTAATACAATAAACTAGGGCATTGAATACCCGTTTACATATCTCCCACTTGCCCTAGTCAGGAAGCTCTCGAAGACCTAGACTCTCTAGGTGACCCTCAAACACCTTAGTCATGAGGGGCTTTATAAATGGATCAGCTACGTTGTGCTTCGACGCTATCTGTGTGACAGTCACGTCTCTGCGGTGCACAATCTCTCGTATCAGATGATACTTGCGCTCAATGTGTTTGCCTCTCTTATGGCTTCGAGGCTCTCGTGAGTTGGCTACTACACCACTGTTATCACATAACAGTGTGATTGGCAAGTTCATATTTGGAACAACTTCCAAATCTATCATGAACTTCCTAAGCCAAACAGCTTCATTTGCAGCTTCACAAGCCGCAACATACTCCGCTTCCATAGTGGAATCGGCGATGCATCCCTGCTTGATGCTTCGCCATACTACAGCTCCTCCATTCAGAATGAAGGCTAACCCCGAAGTGGATTTCCTAAAATTCTTATCGGTCTGAAAGTCAGAATCTGTGTATCCCGTAAGGATCAAATCCCCACTGCCATAAACTAAGCTGTAATTCTTCGTTCTCCTAAGATACTTGAGGATTGCCTTTATGGTTGTCCAGTGATCTAATCCTGGATTGGACTGATACCTACTGACAATTCCTATTGCATAACAGATGTCGGGCCTAGTACACAACATGGCATACATCAGGCTCCCTACAGCCGAAGCATATGGAATCCGTCTCATATCCTCAACATCTTGAGGAGTCTTAGGACACTGATCCTTAGACAAGTGAACCCCATGCCTGAAAGGCAGCAAGCCCTTCTTGGAGTTCTGCATCTTATATCTAGACAACATCTTGTCAATATAAGACGCCTGAGACAAGGCTAGCGTTCTGTTCTTCCGGTTCCGGATAATCTGGATACCTAGAACAAACTGAGCTTCTCCCAAATCTTTCATTTGGAATTGCGAAGCTAGCCACTTCTTAATGTCAGTAAGAAATTTTACCTCATTCCCAATGAGAAGAATATCATCCACATACAACACTAAAATGCGACAGTTTTGTCAACGATTTTCTTGTAGACACAAGGCTCGTCGGCATTTTGATCAAAGCCATAAGATTTGATTGCCTCATCAAACCTTATATTCCAAGACCTCAAAGCTTGTTTCAGTCCATAAATGGACCTATGAAGCCGGCAAACCTTTTGCTCTTGGCCTTGGGCAATGAACCCTTTGGGTTGGTCCATGTAGATGGTCTCATCAAGTTTGCCATTCAGAAAGGTTGTCTTGACGTTCATCTGCCATACCTCGTAGTCATAATACGCGGCAATGGCCAGAAGGATCCTGATCGACTTTATCATGGCAACAGGTGAAAAGGTCTCCTCATAGTCAACCCCTTCAACCTGGGTAAAACCCTTTGCCACTAGTCGGGTTTTGAAGGTCTGCACCTTCCCATCTACACCACGTTTACACAACCAATAGGTTTTACCCCATCCGGTTGATCCACAAGCTCCCATACAGAATTGAAGTACATAGACTTCATTTCCTGGTCCATAGCTTTAATCCATTCGTCTTTGTCAACATCAACCATTGCTCGATCATAGGTCAATGGATCCTCACACCATCATCATCGGGAGCGACAACCGAGGTTTCAAATTAAAACCCATGTAGCGATCAGTTGTCTCACAACCTCCCACTACGTCGAGGCATTCTCAACTCTTGGGAACGGATTTGACTAGACGTGCTAGGATCAACAACACTTGTTGACGTACTAGCCCCATCAGCAACTCTTGTTGATGTACTGTCCATTTCATTTAGCACAATTTTACTCCTTGGTAAATGATCCCTGACATGGTCTGCCTCTAGGAAAGTGGCATTTGTCGACACAAGCACCCTATTTTCCTTAGGATCGTAAAATAGACCACCCCAAGTCTCTTTAGGGTAACCTACGAATAGGCATAATTTCGAACGGGGTTCTAACTTTTTTGGATTTGACACCAACACGTGGGTCGGGCATCCCCAAATTCTGAAGTGATGTAAACTGCTTTTACGTCCACTCCAAATTCGAAAGGTGTTTCACAAACACTTTTCGACGGAACATTGTTCAAAATATAAACCGCAGTCTCCACTGCGTAACCCCAAAAAGAATCAGGGAGACGAGCATAGCTCATCATCGACCGAACCATGTCCAACAAGGTTCTGTTTCTCCTCTCCGATACACCATTCTGCTGTGGCATACCAGGTGCTAAGAGTTGAGACGTAATTCCGTGTTCTATCATATAGTCCTAGAATTCAGTGTCCATGTACTCTCCACCTCGATCCGATCGAAGTGTTTTAAGCGATTTACCTAAGAGGTTCTCAACCTCAGTCTTATACTCCTCGAACTTTTCAAGAGTTTCAGACTTCTTGTGCATTAGGTAAATATACCCATACCTCGAGTAATCGTCTATAAAAGACACGAAGTATTCATAACCGCCTCGAGCTTTAACATTCATCGGACCACAGAGGTCAGAATGTACTAACTCAAGAGGCTCTTTGGCTCTATATCCTTTTCCACTAAACGGACGTTTGGTCATCTTGCCCTCAAGGCATGACTCACACACCGGTAAAAAGTTTTCTTCCAACTCGTTTAGAAGTCCACTCTTCACTAGTTTCTCAATCCTATTAAGATTAATGTGGCCTAACCGTAGATGCCAAAGATGGGCATTTTCCTTAGGAAAAACTTTCGCTCTCTTAGTTCGTGTTTCTACAGTTTTAAACAATTCCGTATTCAAAACACTTTTGACCGAATTAGGTTTCAAAACATACAAATTATGCTCAAGTGAAGCTGAACAAATAAGATTGCCTTTGAAAGAAATAAACGCTTTATTTGATTCAAAAGAAACACATATACATTGTTCAATTAGGCAGGAAATGGAAACAAGGTTTCTAGTAAACCCTGGTACAATGTACAAATTATCTAATAATAAGTACTTCCCGCCAAAGTGTAGATTCACCGTGCCGATCGCTGCAGCAGAGACAAGCTCCCCGGATCCAATCCGTAGAGTCATCTCACCCTCTCGCGTGTGCCAGAATCAATCCTCGAAAAGAAGAACAAACATGGTTAGTGGCGCCCGAATCCAATATCCAGGCAGAGTCACTACTCTCCACTAAACAGGTTTTTGTCACAAGTAAATCACATTTACCTTGATTCTTCCTCTCAGCTAGGAAATTGGGACAGTTCCTCTTCCAGTGTTCGCCCCCATTGCAGTGGAAACACTTTCCTTTTTCTGCAACGTCCTTGACCTTCTTGCCTTTCTGGGCGGCAGCTCGATCAGTTTTACCCCTCTTCAACCTCTTCTTCCCTTTCGGGCATGAAGGAGCAACAGGTTTCGTCCCTGAGGTCGAACCCCTGTGATAAGACCTGTAGGCAACATTTGCCTCAGATTCTGGTGCCCTGACTCTCATCAAGGACTGGAAATTTTGTAGCTCATTGAGGAGGGTAGTCAGAGTGTAGCTAATTTTGTTCATAATAGCATTGCTACAAAACTGAAGGAAACTCTTCGGAAGAGTCTCCAAAATAAAACTGACTTGGCTCGACTCGTCGATCGAAGCCCCGTTCATCTCAGCCAGATTAAAGTGGGTCATCATGTCTAGAACATGTTCACGGACAAACGACCCTTCTTTCATCCGTGCGTTGAAGACGTATTTGAGCGAGTCATGCCAGACCTGAAAGGACTGTTGTCCAAACATTTCCTGCAAGGACTCCATGATCTCCTTAGCGGTGACCATCAGCTCATGCTTCTTTACCAAAACATCAGACATGCTTGCAATGATATAGACCTTGGCCTTTTCATTAGCTCTGATCCATCGATCGTATGCATCGCGAACACTTCGCGACGCAGTCGAGCCCGGCATCTGAGGACACTCCTCAGAGAGCACGAACTTAATGTCGCCAGTTACCAAAATTGTGCTTATGTTGTTTTTCCAAGTTTGGTAATTATCTCCCACTAGTTTATTAGACGCGAGTAGAGCTATGATTGAGCTAGACATGTTTTAAGCTGAAAAAATATGAAAACTTTGTGTTAGTCTCGCAAAAAAAAAAACTTTTGAAATCCAATCAAGTTTTAGCAAAAATTGTTTTATGATCCCTAGGTCATTCAATATTTTGCAATGATATCCTAAAGGTTTAGAATGACCGCCACCGAAGGGTGAACAGAACACTCCTCCTCTAGGACGAGACTTTCTCGATTAGACCCTAATCCCAGAATAACTCTTATTCCATTAGGCGTCCAATTACCATCGTTCAGTCGAATTCATTAACACTTAACGAATTCCGTGAGTGTCACCCTCAATCTTTAAGTTTCCAAGCATCCGTCCAAACAATAGCCACCGAAGGGTGAACCAAGAAGGAAAACCAACCAGGAAACTGTATCCCTTTCAGAAATTCACGGTGTTCCGACTCCCATGATCAGGCCCTCTGAAGGGATTGTTTGGTCCAGGCCAAACTAGCAGGCGGATCATAGGCGTCTCACGGTGTGAATCGAAAGAAGAGACCGTGGGTCCCGTTTTCACAAGTCTCGCTCCCACTCACTATAAGTACTCTATACATCCACGATGATATTGACCTATACAAATGCCACCCGAAGGGGTACGCTCCCATTTGCGCCACGAGGTCGAGTATAGATCTCACGGTGCGGACTTAACGGAGATTTGTGGTTGAAAAATCAAATGTATCTCATACACTTTATTTCCTCCCACTCAGCACTTTAATTTTAATAGGGATTGACCTAGATAAACCGGCTAAAATTTACCTAAGTCTACCAATATAACTCTTATATGGTATTAACCTATGTTTATAATTACATTATTACTTAGGTCTATGTGAGTAAATTAAAACACTTTTAATTAGCGGCACTCACGATAAGAATAATCTAAGAATCTCCGGACCGAATTCACTCCCGTGGTTTCCTGTGTAGGGGTGTTCATGGCGTCAACTTAAATACCCCAGCCTTAGACAAAACCATCCTTAGACAGAGTTACTAATCAGTCTCCATTCATAGACTAAACTTTGATTTCCTAATTTTTAATCTTATTAGAAAATAGAAAACCTAAGTCTAATTATTCAAGTTCTAAACTCTTTAAAACTAATAATTAACTTAGGTTGCATGCATTTCTATGTTATAGTGCTTGATCATTCATCACATGAATAACTATATACTATAACATAATATAATTCATCACATGAACATAAATGCATGAGCATACTTTAATCTAAAAAATATAACACTTATATTAATTAAATTAAACATGCATTTAATTATATTATAGCTCTTATAATATAACCTATCATGCAAACTATATATTATAACTCTTATAATATAAATGATGCATGAAAATGTTTAACCTAAGGTGGGATTTTAAATCTATATGACATACATTATGCACATAAAAATTAATTAAAATATACATCTCATGCATAAAATAACTAAATAACAAAAATGGACCGGTTTTTGGCACCTAGGGGCAATTATTTAATTAAATAACATTAATATAACACTTATATTAATATTATTTAATGAAATAATGAAATAAATAAAATAAAATTACATTTTACATTTAAATAAATAAGAAAAAATGAAAATAACTGCCCACTAAAAGAAAAGAACCGCTCCCACTACGTGAAACTGCCTCTGCAATCGCTCCCACTACGCGTGCAACGTTGCAACGCCGCGGGCGCGTGGTTACGCGCTGCCCGCGTCGGCGTTGAGATCGGCGTGCTCCGCGCCGTGGCGCGTTGCTGTAACGCTCTGCGACCAAGCTAGCGCCCGCAAGGATAGCGTTGAGACGCCGATGAACCGCGTCTCAACGCCATCGTCAGAACAACAAACTCCTTTGCTGTTCTTCGTCGAATTTCGCCCGTTTCCACTTCGATTTCTTCACATCAACTCTTCCCACGAACGACTCGGACTTACAGACTCGATTTACAACAAATGCCCAAAAACAACGGGCCCTTACATTGATCTCATCAACATAAAATTGTAAATCTAAAAAATGCCAAAAACCGAAACATCCATTATGCAAACCCATCATTCATCTCATGAAATAAGGCAATTTACCCACTTGTTTTAACAAAAATCAGTGCATAACGAAGAACCATTGAAATGGCTTTGATACCAATTGAAGGGAATGAAAATCCCCGCGCAGCGGAAGACGATCGAATCGTCAAAGGTATCGTTACGCTACTTAAAGTTTGTTAAAACGATCTAACACTTAGATCTAAGTTAAACATGCATAAGAAGGAAGAAATTACAGCGAGAAGAAATCTAATTACTTGTTGTAGACAATTCTTCAAGATTCCTTCTTTGGTCACGAACACTTCGTGCTACTCGATCTCAACGAACGCTTCTCTCGAACGAAACTCGAATACCACCAACGGTCTTCTCGGTTGTTCTTCCTTTGGAAGAAGGAAAGTGGTGGGACTTTAGTTTTGGAGAGGGAGGAGAGTTGAGAGAAAAGTTGAGAGAGTTCTCTCCTTTTTGGGTGAGCATCCAAAAAATGAGAGTGAAAGCATGAATTCCTTCTTGCAAGAAGGGATTAACCAGTGGAGTTAAAATCTCCACATTATCACCATTTTACTACAACCATAGATTATGCAAATCATATTTGCATAACCATATAATATAAGATATCTCATATCTCATATTACAAATCACATTTGCAATCATTGTGGATTAATTAAATTGAATCACATCCAATTTAATTTCTCTCAATAAATTTCTCCAATTAGCCCTAATTCAACAATTAGACTAACCTATAGTTTATTATAAATCTCATTCACATTAAACTATATATTGTATCATTCATATCTCATATAAATGACATAAATGCCTTTTAAGTGAAATTGAACACTTCAATTTCATACCAAAACATTAACCCTTCTTTTAACCCAGATTGAGCCAACCGAGGGACCTAATGGACCTACAGTGACGGGCTTCAATGATCCGAGATTAACCTATCAAACTCTTTGACTCGGTTAATCAACATCCATTAGCTACGGTAAAACTCCACTATAGCCCGTAGCTGCACTCCCGTCAGTGCAGAATATTACGTGTCCACTGATATAACCAATGCCCATGAGTCGACCCTTCACAAAGTTATTCGTGAGACACTACCGGGTCAAATTACCGTTTACCCTCGTGTCTCTACTTCTTGTTCCTTAATTCCCCACTGCTCCTCTAATGAACAACATATCGTGTTGGTCCAACCATACACAACACCCTTCTTGGGCAAGTGAGAAGGTGGGCGCCCGTTGTCCAAGCCCTGGAGACAGCACTTAAGAGAACAACCCCTCTAGTTTCCCTAAAGGCGGGAACGAGTGAATTCCATCTCGCGTAGTTAAGTTCCCACTACTTACTTGGTCCTCACCCGAGAAGATAGGCATATTGGGTGAGTAATCGTGACCACCCTCACCCGTGCACTAGTCAAAGGGACGGACCATGCAGATGAGGAGTCCGTAACACGCTCGGGATTCGTGTCGAGTCACTAATGGTCATCTACGGTTATTAGTCCCATCACAATCAGCGGTGTTACATCGATGGGTCTAATGATTCACACCCGATCTTGTATAATCTCATTGCACATGATGCCCCCACTCGCATGTCAACCACATGAACGAGTCAGATCACCTCGTTTGTATCTAATACAAAGCGGGTCGCATCCACAGCGTATCCAGGATTAGGTCTCCAACCCTATCCATATACTGTAGACCATTCAGGTCATTAACTCGAACGTGATCCATCCTGTGTGTTCACTACACACCGTTCAAGTTCTAATTCTCTCATAAATTCAATGACCCTAGAGCTTAGTTTATTGGAAAAGTTTGTAAATATTGCGAGACACAAAGTAATGAAATAAAGAACTCTTATTAATTTCAAACAGTAATTTACAAACACGAGATTAGGACAAAAATCCCAACAAGCTGATGCATAAGGAATCCGTCTCATATCCTCAACTCCTTGAAGTGTCTTAGGACACTGTTCCTTAGACAAATAGACTCGATGTCTAAAAGGCAATAGACCCTTTTTGGAGTCTTGCATCTTAAACCTTGACAACACTTTGTCGATGTAAGACGTCTGAGACAGGGCTAGTGTTTTATTTTTCCAGTTCTGGACAATCTGGATCCCAAGAACAAACTGTGCATCACCCAAATCTTTCATTTGGAATTGCATAGCTAGCCAATCCTTAATGTCAGCAAGATAACCTACATCATTCCCAATGAGTAGGATATCATCCACATAGAGAATTAGGAATGCGACATAACTATTGATGATTTTCTTGTAGACACAAGGTTCCTCATCATTTTGGTCAAAACCATAAGATTTGATTGCCTCATCAAATCTTATATTCCAGGACCTAGAGTCTTGTTTCAGTCCATAAATTGACCTTTTAAGCCTGCAAACCTTTTGCTCTTGTCCTAGTTCAATGAACCCTTTGGGTTGGTCCATGTAGATGTTTTCCTCAAGATTGTCATTCAAAAAGGCTGTCTTGACATCCATTTGTCATACCTCATAGTCATAATATGCGACAATGGCAAGTAGGATATGGATAGACTTTACCATAGCAATAGGTGAAAAGGTCTCCTCATAGACTCCATTTCTTGGTCCATGGCTATGACCCATTTGTCTTTGTCTTTGTCAACCATCGCTTGATTATAAGTCGATGAATCCTCACAGTCGTCATCCGATATAACAACTTGGATTTCGGATAAACCCATGTAACGGTCAGGTTGTGTTATAACCCTCCCACTACGTCGAGACATACTCAACTCTTGAGATTGACTCTCTTGACTAGACAAGCTAGTATCAACAACTCTTGTTGACGTACTAGTTTTATTAGCAACGTTTGCTATTGTTCCGTCTAACTCACTCAACACTACTTTACTTTTTAGTTTGTGGTCCCTTATGTGGTCCTCCTCTAAGAAAGTGGCATTTGTTGACACAAAAACCTTATCTTCCTTAGGATCATAGAATAAACCACCTCTTGTTTCTTTTGGGTAGCCTACGAATAGGCACAATTTTGAACGTGAATCCAACTTCTTTGGATTTGTCACAAGCACATGTGCTGGACAACCCCAAATTCTGAAATGACATAAACTACCTTTACGTCCTTTCCAGAGTTCAAAAGGTGTTTCAGAAACACTTTTTGAGGGAACATTGTTCAAAATGTATACTGCAGTCTCCACTGCGTAACTCCAAAACGAACTAGGGAGATGAGCATAACTCATCATTGATCGAACCATGTCCAACAAGGTTCTATTTCTCCTTTCCGATACACCGTTTTGTTGTGGTGTACCGGGAGTCGAGAGTTGGGATGTAATTCTATGTTCTATCATATAGTTTTAGAATTTTAAATCCATGTACTCTCCATCTCGATCTGATCGAAGCGTTTTAATTGTTTTACCCAACTGATTTTCAACCTCTGTCTTGAATTCCTTGAACTTTTCAAGTGCTTCGGACTTATGTTGCATTAGGTAAATATGCCCAAATCTGGAATAATCATCTATAAAGGAGATGAAATATTCATAACCTCCTCTGGCTTTAACACTCATCGGACCACAAAGGTCTGAATGTATAAGCTCAAAAGGTTCTTTCGCTCTATAACCTTTTCCACTAAAAAATCTTTTAGTCATTTTGCCTTCTAGGCAGGATTCACATACAGGTAAAGTATTTTCTTCTAACTCATTTAGAAGTCCATTCTTTACCAATCTCTCAATCCTATTGAGATTAATGTGACCCAATCTTAGATGCCAAAGATGAGCATTTTCTTTAGGAGAAATTTTACGTTTCTTAGTTTGTGTGTTTGCAGTTTTAAATAATTTAGTGTTCAAAACCATTTTGACTGAATTAGGCCTTAAAACATACAACCTATTTTCTAATGAAGCTGAACATATTTCTATAAACACTTTATTCATAGAGAAGGAAACAGAAATACATTGTTCTATAAGGCAAGAAATTGAAAGAAGATTTCTAGTAAACCTTGGTATCACTAAAGTTTCATCGTGCCTATTGCTACAGCTGAGACGACTTCTCCATTTCCAACTCGGAGTGTTATCTCACCTTTCTGTAGCAGCTGCTAAGAGTCAATTCCCTGAAAAGAAGAGCAAACATGATTAGTGGCGCCTGAATCAAGTATCCAAGCAGTTTTATAATTATCCACTAAACAAGCTTCTAGGCAAAGTAAATCATATTTACCTTCCTTCTTCTTTTCTGCAATGTACTTCGGACAGTTCTGTTTCCAATGTCCGTCTTCGTTGTTGTGGAAACACTTTCCTTTGTCAGCAACTTCTTTGACTTTCATGCCCTTCTGGGCGGCAGCTTTGTCAGCTCGTTTTCCTTTACCAACCTTCTTCACGTTCTTCTTCTTCCCTTTCAGGTTAGAAGAAGATGAAGCCATTATTTTTGTCCTAGAAGTCGAACCTCTGTGATAACTCCTACTGGCAATATTTGCCTCACCTTTCAATCCCTGTATTTTCATCAAAGATTGAAAGGTTTGGAGTTCATTCAGAAGGGAGGTAAGATTAAAAGTAAGCTTGTTCATAACAACATTACTTCTAAACTATAGGAAACTATCTAGAAGAGTTTCCAGAATGAAGCTGACCTTGCTCAATTCATCGATGGAAGCACCATTCGACTCTGCGATGTTGAAGTGCACCATCATATCCAGGACATGATCCCGAACAGATGTACCCTCTGGCATCCTTGAGTTAAATATGTACTTTAGGGCATTGTGTCGGGCTTGTGTGGATTGTTGTCCAAACATACCCTGCACAGGATCCATGATTTCCTTGGCGTTTATCATGCCCTCATGTTTCTTGGCTAATTACTCAGACATACTTGCCAACATGTAGACCTTGGCCTTATCATTGGCCTTGATCCATCGATCATATGCATCACGAACATTTCGTGACGCATTCGAGCCTGGCACCTGAGGACACTCCTCAGTTAGCACAAACTTCAGATCATCCACTACCAATATAGTGTTGAGTTTGTTTTTCCAAGTCATCATATTCTCTCCGGTTAACTTTTTCGCACCTAATAAGGAAATTATAGAGCTAGACATTTTTGCTGAAAATTTACAAACGAATTTGTATGAGTTTCTTGCTATAACTCTAATTCAATCATGTTTTAGCTAATTATCAAATGATTCCTAGGTTATTTATAATTTGCAATGATACTCCAAAGGTTTAGAATGTATGACACCGAAGGGTAATAAAAAACACTCCTCCTCTGGATCAAGACACTCTTGACCAAAACCTAATGCCAGCATAACTCTTATTCCTATAGGCTTTAGTTACCATTTTTCGGTCATGGTACATACACAACTTATGTACCCCGTGAGTGTAACCCTCTGTCTTTAGATCCCAGAGTCTCCATCCAATAAAATCCGTCGAAAGGAGGACTAGATTAAAAAACAAACTAAGGAAATCTTTATCCCTTTTGGGTGTCTACTGTGTTCGATCACCTATGATCAAGCCCTCCGAAGGGATTGTCTGGTTCAGGCCAAACTAGCAGGCTGGCCATAGTGGTCTAACGGTGTAAACCGACAAAAGAGACCGTAGGTTTTGTTTTTCACTAAACCTGCTCCCACTCACTATAAGTATCCTCTCCATTCACCTTAATATTGACTCATACAAACACCATCTGAAGGGGGACGCTCCCGTTTGCGCCAGGAGGCCAAGTATGAGTCTCACGGTGTGAATTTCCCAGAGATAACGTATGTGAAAAAATATGTATCATATACCCTTTTCCTCCCACTGTATACTTTAAAGTTATAGGAATCTTACCTAGGCTAAAACCCGGCTAATGGTTTTACCTAACTCTATCAATATAACTCTTATATCGATAATCAATATAACTCTTATATTGATTTTATCCTAAGTTTGTTAATATAACTCTTTATATTAAGCCTAGGATTTCTAGTTTATTAACCCCTTAATAAATCTGTTGACGCTACTGAAATTTATAAACTCTCTGATTAAATTTCACTCCCAGGTCAGTTTCCAGGTTGGGGTGTTCCGTTTCCGTCAACTTAAATACCCCAACCTAGACAGAACCTTCCTTAGAGAGAATTCCTCTTTTAATCATAGCTTATAAATTACTTGGTTCCTAATTCTAATCTAATTAGAACTAGATAACCTAAGGTCTATTATTTCCAAGTTCTAAATATTTTAAAACTAATAATTAACCTTAGGTGACATGCATACTATGTTATAGTGATTGATCATTCATCACATGAATAATAAGACATTCATAGCATAATCATCTCATGATATATAATGCATGTCAATGTTGTCTATAAATTAATATAACAACTTTATATTAATTAATCATGCAAACTATATAATATAACTCTTTATATTATAAATGATGCATGAAAGTGTTTAACCTAAGGTGGGATTTCTAAAATAAAAGCATACATTATGCATGGCAATAATTACATAACAATTGCATAATTTAAATAGCAAAATTAGGTCAATTTTGGCACCCTAAATTCAATTTTAATTAATATAATCTAATTATATTAATTAAAATTAAATAAATTAAATATAAATAAATATAAAACGTTTTTATATTTATTATATATAATAAAAACTGAATTTTTGCCCGTTGGATAACTCGCTGAAACGCCTTCGGCGTTGCAACGCTGTATGTTGTCCGTTTCTGCCCGTTGGAGTGCGTTGCGAAACGCCTTCGGCGTTGCAACGCTGCCTCTGATGTGTGCCTCCTTCCGCAAGTGCAGCGTTGCAACGCTGCACACAGACAACAACATGAATTCTCCAATTCTTGCTCGTTTTCGCTCTGATTTTCTCAGCAACCACTTTGCCTCGATCGACAAGGACTTACAGACTCGATTTACAATTAAAATTGTCCAAAATACCTAGCCCTTACATTGAACGATTCAATGAAAAAATTGTAAATCTAAGTGCCAAAATCGAAAATATCTAATTTGCAAATCGTTCATACATCTCATGCAAAGCAGTAAATCCCACCTCGTTCTTGAAAATCCAGAACGTAAATCAAGAACGCAATTTGGCTATGATACCAATTGTAGGGAATCGAATCCCGCAGCGGAAGCGATTGTGAATCGTGCGTTCTTAATTTCGTTACAATGATTACATTCAAGAACTAAAATAACTAGATTAAGCATAAAAACAGAATATGGACAGCAAGAAATATACCTTTGAAGAACTTTTCTTCAAGTGTTCTTTTCCCCACGATCACGATCTCAGCAACTGGAACACGAACGGATGAAGACACGACCACTAGATCTTCTCCATTGTTCTCTAGGTGAGGGAGGAATGTGGATTCCATTTAGGTGAGATGAGATGTTGTGAGAGAGAGGTTTGTGTTTTGGAACTTTTCCAACAACACAACAAAGGCTTAAAATTTCTTAACCTAGTTGCATCTCATGCAACCATAATATAGGGAAATAGGATGGAAATGACCATCCTACCCTTTCTTTATTCTCTCATTAGTATATGGTTTATATGTGAATCTAATTCACATTAAAACTATATATTATATGAATTATATCATATATAATTGATATAACACCTCATGTATGAAATTGAACACTTCAATTTCATTCCTAACTTTATACCCTCAATATTACCATGTTGAGCCAACGGAGGGACCTAATGAGCCTACAGTTCATGAGCTCCAATGATGTGAAATTAACTGATCAAACTCTTTGATCCACTTAATCAATATTCATTAACTACAAGTCACTCCACTATAGACTTGTAGTTGCACTCTCCTCACTGTAGATTATATTGTGTCCAATGATATAGTCATTACCCATGAGTCGACCCTTCGCAGGTTGTTCGTGATCACAGCTGGGTCAAATTACCATTTTACCCCTGTGATTACCTATTTGTTCCTTAAGCACCACTGATCCTCTAATGAACAACAAGTCTAAGGTCCTACCATAGACTCATACCCTCATAGAGGGTGGGGCCCCGTTGTTCAAGACCTGGAGTCAGTTCTTAAGGGAACAACCTATTTAATTCCTTAGTGTAGGAATGAGTGAATTCCATCTTGCACAGTTAAGTTCCCAGCTACCTACGAGGTTACTGCTCTCTGAGGTAGGCTTATTGAGTCTGGCCACAGCCACTCTCACCCATACTAGTCTAAGGACAAACCCCTATAAGCAGGAGTTCTTAACTTTCTTAGGATTCAGGTCGAGTCACTAATGACCATCTATAAATTACTAGTCTTATCCTATTAATGGTGTTACACTGGTTAAACTAATAATTTGCAGTTCGGTCTTGTATGAACTCTTCATACATGATGCCCCCACTCGCATGTCAACTACATGAATGAGTTGGATTACCTCATTTGTACTAATTACAAAGTGGGTCGCATCCATGGTGTTACCAGAATGAGGTTTCCGACCTTATTCTTATACCATAGACCATTTAGGTTATATTCTTGAACACAATCCAAATAGTGTCCACTACACTGATGTTCAAGATATATATTATAACCTTGGAGCTTAGTTTATTGGATTTATAAAGCAAGACTGTAATTTTATCAAAACAAATAACTCTTTATTTCTTTGATCAAAATTACACAAGTTTTAGGGCATACATCCCAACAGATCCCACAATCGTAGGTCAACAAAATCTTCAGCATAATGACAATGATTTCATTAATGACGAAGAAGATGATGCACAACTATCTCTTGAAAATGATGAAGAATAGGACAATCAACATTTTTATGATAGTGAATAGCGATGTAATTGTATTAAACATGTATATATGTTTTTTCCCTTACAACTATATATATCACTTTTTGATCTATCATTTTCATTCTTGTATGTAGACGATGAGTACTCTCGAAGAGCAGATGAACGATGCTGATCATGAGTATTTTAGTACTGACTAGCTTGGTGGAGGATCATCCACGGGCGACACTTCAGGTTTGTGATTAAACGTGATTCATTATGTAATATTATCTTTTTTATTAAACTAATGACATTTTCTTCCGCAGATGGTAGTGATACTAGAACAAATCGGTGTGGCTATATGCGTAAACTGGAGTTGGATCGGTATGTTAACGCACGTGGGTGTATTCGAATAGATATAAACCCTAACTTGATGAAGCCAGTTGGACCACGTGCTATGACATTGAGTCAGGCTATTGGTGCCACGGTGAGGGACACCTTTCCTGTTCGTTGCCCAACATACGAGTCAGTACCACAAGCTGCAATAGACTTGACTAAAGCGACTTTGTTGGTAAGTTAACATATTTGTTAGTCATGATTTTAAATATAAAATAAATAGTTTAATAAATTTCATTTCTGTGTAGAATCATTTTGCATTTGATTTCTCCAAGCCATAAGTTGTTGCATTTCTCGATTGAAAAATGAAAATGACATTTAAGGAGTATAAATTTGAGTTTCATCGTCATTACAAGACGTGTGGCACTCCTGATCAAGCACGTGCTAACCCGCCTAAACGATTGAAGACTGTCATTGAAGATTGGCATGTCTTATGCACTAGATTCGAGGACCCTGAATTTCAAGTATGTATATGTTTACAATATTATTAGATTATGTTGCATGCGATTTTTTACTAATCATTTATTTCGTTAGGAAAAATCAAAAAGTAGTCAACAGAGTCGGACAACTCTGTAGTTCAACCACACTTGTTGGTCAAAGTCTTTCATCTTTGAGCAATAGGAAGCGGTAGGTTGAATAAATGTTACTGTCGTTGTTTCGTGTGTTTACAAATCTTTGGTAATGTATTTTTCTTTTGATTTGACTTATAGAAAGAGAAATAAGGTCGGGATATATGACCTATCGACCTATTCGAGTTGGCCCACTCGAAAAATGGAAAGTGGGTCAATCTGGCTGTCGAGAGTACACATGTAAGTTTCTTTTTCAGTCAAGATTATTTAAGGTTTGTTTCAAAGAGTTGTCTCATCTGTTTTTTTTTTCAATTATATTACAGAATAAAATGATCAAGTTGCAGGAGGCCTTTAGTCAAGAAGAGGTCGAACCACTTTCGAAAGCTGAAATTTGTCAGTCGATGTTGGAAAGTCGTTCAGGCCACGTTAAAGGCCTTGGTTGGGGACCTAAGCCCTCTAAATCATCTAGAAAATCGAGTGCAATTCATCAAGTGCATCCTCAAGTCAAGAGGTTGAAGAACTAAGGGCAAAACTGGCTGAAACAACTGATAAGTTGACAAGGGTTGAAGAAAGGATGGAGGAATGGATTCAGACACTTCTCAATGCTCAAATGCAGCAACATCGAGCAGAAATGCAAGAAATGCAAGAATTGATTAAGAAGGTGGTAGAGTCACAAGAAGGACCATCGAAATAGGTATGCAAGAATTGAATTTAAACTTGTTTTGAACATGCTTTTATAAATATGTGTTGTTGAGCATGATGCTATGAAATCTGAAGTTTCATTTCGTCTAGAAATCTAAGATAGTCCCATTATTTACTTGTAGTTCGGGGGACGTCGTGTGGAATCTGGTTATAGAAGTGTGTTTTATTTTTTATCAGGTGTAAGGAAAAATTTTGGGAACGTCCAAGTTACGTTGTTATGCTGCCGAAATGTTTTAGGCTCCCTAAGTTAGGTTAAAAGTATGTTGCAAAAAACATGTTCGATCTATGTTGAGCATGTTTTATGAGCTTTAGTTTAAGTAGATTTCTTTTTGTAGTGACCAATGTCATGTTACAACCTAGTTAGGGTATTATATTTTCATGTCTTTTGTGTTTGATTCGTGTGATGACAAAGTTGTTAGATGTTAGGTGTTTGAATTTGTATGCTTTTAGCCTAAAATAACTAATCTTGAACTCCCTTTTGTTTAATGAATGACACTTTTGAACTTCATAATTCATTAGTATATGTTTGTTGTCTATGAATTACTCTAAATTAAAGTATTAATCATTTTTTTTATTATTAGGTACTTCGAGATCAATTAATATTATTTTGGCGAAATTCCATGAGGAACTACAAGTTTCTTTCCTCTTTAGTTTATGTAATTTCATTTTTGTTAGAAACTTCGAATTTTAGTATTTTATATATAAAGACAACTTTGTTTGTTTATTTAATGCATATTATGTTTCAAATGCAATTTAGATTACGTTTCACTTTATATTTGTAAACCATGGTTGAAGATTAGAATTCAATTGGAAAAAATTATTTGTAAAAAAATAGGAATAAAATAGCAAAATTAAAATAAAATAACTAAGCTATGCTAACGCGTCCATGCATGCGTCGACATAGCGTATCTCTGAAGCAATGTCGACGCGGTAATAGACCGCGTCGGCAAATCAAGGATATGCCAACGCGTTTCTCATTGCGTCGACAACGAGTGTTAAAATCATGTATGCCAACGTGGTCCACTAATGCGTCGACATAGCCTTGATTTTCTGACGCAGTGGTCAACGCGTCGGCAAACCGCCTGCCAAGAAGATCAGCTAATGCATACGAGAAGGCGCGTCGACATAGGCTCTGCCGACGCGCCTATGCCGACGTTGTTAGATGCGTCGGCATAGGCTATGCCAACGCCGTTTTATGATATGCCAACTTTTTCCAACGTCAGGAAAGACCCTATTTCTTGTAGTAAGACTAGATCAGCTTCTGGATTGCTTTGCATGCACCACAAAACAAAAACCAAAACTTAAAAAAAATAAAGAAATAAAAATAAAAATAAAAATAAAGAAATAAACAAAACAAAAAAACAAACAAATATACAATCTCGATTAAGACCAAGTGACTTCTTTATAGTATCAAAAGAATTAAATAAACGTCAATTTCCCGGCAACGGCGCCAAAAACTTGTTGCGTAAATTTTTCAATACCGCAAGTGGGTCAAGTCTTAATATAGTGAATTTGAGTACGAGTATCGTCCACAGGATTGAGTTATTTAAATCGATTAATTTCTATAAATATCACCACTCAATTTTATCTAGAAAAATCAAACTTTAAGAGAAGAAAAACAAAATAACAAAGAGTGAAATTGGAGAACAATCAGGAGAGACAAATATCTTAGGGACTAAATTTCACCAATCAATCAACTATTTTATTGAGGTCATGCTAAAGAAAAATTACACTGCTTTTATAAACCAAGAAACTAACATAACAAATGATCCTTTCGAGGCAAGTAAATCTCATGCATGAAAATAAAACCAGCAGTCCTGTCTAGCTTTTAAAAATCAAGCATGACATTAGGTTCAATTCTTATATGATTTCTAATAACACCCTAATCATTTTCATGTCAAAGTGACTATCAGTCATGCAATTGAGATCAGATCTAAACTACCTTTCACAAGCATAAATTTAGATCTAAGAACAAATAAACTGTGATCAAGAGTCTATAAGCATTAAAGATGCAATTGCACAAATAAAAGTAATACAATAAACCAAAAGCAGTCAACTCAATAAAATAGCATGATTGAAAAGCTACATCTATCCCTAAGATAATACGTTTAGCTACTCATGTCCACTATAAAAAAACAACTAAACTTAGATACAAAACCATGGTTCAACAAAACAAAATACAAAGGATGAAGAAAGAACTATCGTGGTGTGAACAGCTTCGATCCCGACACCTATCACGAACCCCGAGCTTCAGCAATCTCTTCTTCGAACTCTCTAAGTGCCTCCTTACAGTCCCTCACACTTAATTTTCGACAATGGTATTGTTTCTCTCCAAAAAGTTCCTTAAATTGAAGCCAAAAAATCATTTTTATATTATTGGCACGGCGTTGCAACCCCAGGGGTGGTGTTGCAACATCGTACCCTAGGCAGCAATTTAAATAAGGAAAAAAACAGCAGCGTTGCAACACTGTTACCCTAACGCGTGATTTGCCTTATCGAACTAGCGTTGCAACGCTGAGGACAACTTTACAAACGTCATCACCACGGGTTCTTCATGCCAATTATCCGCAAGAATGGCGTTGTGATAAGTCTTAATTAATCGTAATTATTGTGTCTAATTTCCTTCCATTTTAATTAAATAATGTGTTTAATGGTTGAAATTGCACCCAATTTAGTTTAGGTGATAAATTATCGATTATTTAATAAATTTAGTCTAAAATGCATATTTTAGTTCAAATTCGTAAATTGAAATAAAAATTGAAAAATTAGAAAACAAAAGAATGAGAGAATTGAAAATAAAAAATAATTAAAGAAATTGGAAAAAAAATATAAAAAAGAATGAAAAGGAAAAAAAAAAAGAAAAGCTTATTATCTAATATTTTCTTTTGTTTTTGTTTTTTCTTCCTTGTGTAGGTGGCATACATGCATGGAGTGTTCCTTAAAAAATGCAAGGGAGAAATTATCTTGTGGCTTGGCACACATTGTGGAGCAAGAAATGGCACATATAAGGGACCTATTTTTGGTCATTTTCAAGTATAAAAGGAGGGCAATGCATTGAGCAAAGGGAGTGCAGAGTTTGAGTGTTCTCTAGAAAAACAAAAATTTAAAGAGTGTTCTAGTTGTTTGTTTTTATAATTTTTATTTTATGTTTTCTCCCCTTTACAGTTATTCTTGCTTTTCCACTATGTGTGGCTAAGCTTTAATTTCTTATTCAAGGGTCATTTAATTTCCAATTGTAATTTTGTGAGGCTTTAGACCTAATTGAAATTTTGTTTCTAATTTAAGAATTCTTTGTTTCTTGTTTTATTTTTATGATTGATCGTTACTAATTAAATTGACGCCTTAATTTAGTTTCAGTCAATTTATTGCTATCCATGATTTTGTGATCCGTAATTGTCACAAATGATTGGAAAAAAATGTAGCAAGGGGTTGGCTTATGTGTGTGTAATTAATGGTTTTTCCATTTTACATAGCTTGCATAATAGACTCTAGGGAAACAAAGAAACAAAATTAATTAATTTGTAGTTGTCTCTATTAGTTAATTTTGGTTTAGTCCTCTCATTACTTTTAATGCTATTATTTAATCAATATGGAATGCTATCGTACCCAATTGATTAAATTATAAGTTTTGATTTTGATGCTTGGTTAAGATCAATTAAATTAGGAGAGTTTATATTTATTGCAGCTTTTTCGAGTAAATTGACTGAGTTCTTGAATTAGCAAAATTAAAATTGATATTTTTTTTTTCCTTTTGAAGCCTTTGATCAAGATTACAATTGGATGAAATTTACATCCTTGAATTGGAAGTTGCATAAAATTATCTTTTTACCTTTTTTTTTTTAATTTCATTTTTTGTTCGACAATTCAAACCCCCCTTTATTTTTGTTATTATTATTATTTTTAACTTTGAGAAATTAATTCGATTGGTTCCTTTGGGATTCGACCTGGTCCACTATTTCTACAAGTTAGATCTAGAAAACCAGTAAATATTTTGGAGGACTTCGACAACCCGACCACGTTGCAACGCCATGGCTCGGGTCAATATGCTTGATTTGGTCCTTCTCTTTCCACTTGGTGCCATTTTTAGCTCCATTAGCCTTAATTTGACTCCTTTTACATCAATATCTCTCCATCTGCTCTGGTATTGCTCTTTAACCTGAAATTCAATAATTTAAACACATGAAGACCCTAAAATTATCACAAAACTAGCAAAATCTAAGCCCAAATATAGCACAATTTGTGTGCTATCAGATTTGTATGAATTTCAGCGTTAATGCATGAATTTATGACCTAGTATCTCTTGTATTTAATTCTTAGCATGCTCTTGATTAATGGATTTGACAACTCATATTAATTTAGAGTTATACTTAGCTATGCTAGCTTTCGAGGGAAACTGTAATTTCTAGCTTAATCTCAGTAGTAAAGGGGTCGGTAGCTGTTGTCAGTCATGTTTAAGTAGGCACGACATAACTGCTAGAACGAGGTAGGCTCTAGAGTTAATAAGTATGTGATAGTTTAATTCGAAGGGTCTGTCGGGTTATCCTGTTGCATTCTGACCTTTCCTGTAGCTTAGAACTCAAGTTCTTTGGGGGAGTCGGTCGGTCTTATAGTCTTGCATTAATTTGTCTTTAGAATTTCGCACGTGATTAATATTGAAAAATAGATCCCAATTTTACCTCGAGCTAGTGTTTCCTATAATTTGTGAGTTTTATATGTTTTTCTTCTGTTTTCATTTTAGATCGCATGTTAGATTTGGCTATTTTAATTCTCGCTTCTAATTTACCTTAATTTTCTTGCTATTTGTTTTCATTTTAGATCGCATGTTAGATTTGCCATTTGTTTGCCAATTGTGAGTTTTATATGTTTTTCTTCCGTTTTACATGCTTTGAGCCCAAGTTTCCTAATGAGTATGGAAATTAAAAGTAAATGCAGAGAGAAAAAAAAGGAAGCATATGGAGGAAAGAGAAAAGTTAAATTATAAATTTCATCTTGAAGTGTAACACCCATAAGTTCAAGAAGGGGTAAATGAATGAACCATGACCACATTTGAATGAGAGGGATCATGGAGATGTACAAGTATGGTTAAGAAAAAGTTTAAAAGAATTTATAGTTACTACATATACCAATAAGGTGCACTTTTCTTTTTGGTGGTCTAATCAGGAACTTCAAAATTAAGCATGTTTGGCTTAGAGCAATTTTATGGTGGGTGACATTTTGAAATTTTTTCTAGGAAGCATGTGAGGGAGGACAAATTATATTAAAAGGATCTGTGTTGGTTTGTAGGGATAGTCTCTCTCGCAAGGAGCTCAAAACTAATATGGTGACATGGTTAGATCGCAAGGGATGTAGGAGAATATTAGTGTTATCATGTGATGAGTCCTGTAGAAACTATTTATGAGGGTTTTATCAAACCATAGGGAATATTTCAACATTTAAAACATACGAACTAAATTGTAACTTTCTCCAAACCATAGAGACCAAATTTTTAATTTTAACCTATTTTCACTTAGCATACCAACCTTTGCTAAGGTCATTAGAATATATTGAAAACACACTACAATGCTAAAGCATTACATATAAATTTTACAATATGAGAGGATACACCAACTAATAACTATAACATTATATAGAAATAATAATAATCCTATACATATTCTATGAGTAGATACAAAATAGCTATCTCTAATGAAGAAGACTAGGTTAGTGCCTCTAATGTTGAGATTTAAAATTGGTGAAGGAAATTTTAGAACATTATATGTCACACCTCCCTAAGTTTGAAATCTTTGTGTGGAGAATTTCATGTGTTAATGTGATAATATTCTTCCCACTAAACTTGAAACTTTTGGAAAGAAAAATTGGTAATTGATTTATTTTATTCTTTTTTGTGTCAAAGAAGAAGAATCAACAACAACCCATGTGCTTTAGAATTACAAAAGGGCAAGGATGATATGGAAAGAGTGAGTTGTTGCCTAGGAATTCACTTGAATGCAAACCAAAAGTTCATTGTGGATCTCTCATGAGAGTCAACATTTGGGGGTGGGGATTTGAATCCATGACCTCTTGATTATAAGTCTTATTTGATGTTAGTTAAGCTATGCTCTTGTTAGCGACTAAAGATCAAAGATTTTTCAAGTTTCAATTTTAATTATGTGGGAATCAAGGGAATAGAGAAATCAACATCAAAAGGGATAAATTTGAAGAGTGGAAAAGGCCAGTAGTGGATTGTTTAGTCTCTAAAACTTTTCAATTTTGTGTCTAATAAGTTGTTAAATTTTAGAAAATATTTAATAGGTCATTAAATTTTCAATTTTGTATCTAATAAATCTCTAAAACTTAAAAAGTGTCTGATCAGTTTCTAAGTTTTTTTTTTTTTTTTTTGTCTAATATGTCTTTAATCTATTCAATAATTATTTTTTAATTTCTAGACCTATTAGACAAAAACCAATAACTAAAAATTTAGGGTCTTATTTAGATACAAAATTCAATTTTGTTAGCCAACACATTCATTTTTGAAAATATCAAATATGTCATAAATCTAGTTGACACGAAATTAAAAATTCAAAAATATATTATACACAAAATTGAAAGTTTAAATAGTGTTAGACACTTTTTTTTAATCTTAGAGACTTATTAGAAACAAATTTGAAAGTCCAATGACTGGTCTCGTTGATAACCAGTTTTTTGTTTTTTTGCTTTTAAAAATTTTGTTTATTTTCTCGCAATTTCTCTACAATAGTATTTATTTTCTCTACCATGGTTTTCATTTTTCTTAAAAAAAAAACATTTGAGTTTCTAGTCAAATTCCAAAAACAAATACTAAATTTTAGAAAATTATTTTTTTAGTTTTCAAAATTTGGCTTGGTTTTCAAAAACGTATGTAAAAGGTAGATAAGAAAATATGGAAACTCATAAGTCGAAATAATATTTATAGGCTTAATTTTCCATAATCTAATCTAATGGAGACTAATCTTTCAATTTTGTAATTAAAAAAAAAACCCCATAATTTTGGTAAAAGAATTGATGGCGATTGGACCTATATGGATCTTGGATGCATTAAAATTCCACGATGAAATTTTCTTGTTCATCATGCCCCTAAACTAATGACACTAATTTTGAAATTCATTAGATAATTCAAGATTTGAAAAACATTCAAAAAGGAAATAATGTTAAAAGATCTATAAACTCGCACGAAAGAATGGTAATCAAGTTGTTCAAAAACTTTATCAAACCCCAGAACAATAAACTATCCCCATTTGACTATAAAAAGTACTTTAGTAGGGGTGAAAAAACAATCATTAAATAATAATTTTAAAAAAAAACACATACACATAAATAATAATGGTATTAGTGGTATTAAGGCAAAATTTTCTTAATTAATGATTTTCCATTACCTATATTTTTTACTGCTATAATTGCCTAATTGCACCTTTAATATATATGTTATTCAAGAACTTTAAAATGGATATTAAATTTGGGGGAGCAGTGAGTTTTTTTATACTCACTTTTCATATTTTTTTTGTTTTTTTTTATGAGTTTAATTGTACTCTTATATTTTGTGTACCTATATTTCTGAGGAAAAAAAAGGATACTCTATCATAATTGTAACACCCCGAAAAATTTAACACAACGACTCGAGGCATTACTTCCAAGTTGTACCGTTCGCGCCGGAAATCCAGTAGCATAACGGCGCAACCTGGACAAACCGAAAAATTTTACAAGTGCCTGAACCTAAACGAGAACACTTCAAAGACTCACGAGGGTACCCAGCCTCCACCAAACTACACAGAACAACAATAGGCTGGGCTCCAGTCCCTCGGAGTTAACAGAAAATCTCAAACAACAAAACATACTTTGAGTACGATAGGTAAAAACAGAACATGCTTTGATTCGAGAAATAAACATCGATGTAAATAAGTTTAAAACATGAATGGAAGCCACAAAACACAACGGAAGAAGGAAAAAGAAACGACAACTCCTAACTAAGTCCTACAAGTCTTCCATAGCCTCGCAGGGTCTCGCAAATCATTGGTGGTCATCTCACCGGGTTTGCCTTACCTGCACGAAAAAGAAATAAAGAAGGGGTGAGTATAAAAATACTCGATGAAGTTGTTACCGTCCCAAGAATAAAGAACATAAAGACTTAGCTAACACGACACCTAGCCCGCCAAACAACCTCAACACGCATCCTGGCCCTACTATTGCTCACTTTTCTCAGTTCTGTCCTACCCTTAGCTCCTAGACTGGGTTGGCAGTACGTGGCCACGAGACTCATCCTCGGGCCTACACTAAGGCGAAGGACTCTATCCAACCCCTCTGACTCTAAGGATCACACCCCGAAGTCGCACAACCGGGATGGGGGCGGACCACCACATCCCATAAGCATCAAAGCGGTATTACCGCTGTCGACCTCGGGCTCATTCCGGCTGCACTAGGGCGAAGGACTCTATCCAACCCCTCTGACTCTAAGGATCGTACCCCCGAGTCGCACAACTGGATGGAGGGCGAACCATCACATCCCATACATCATCTCGCCAACCTCGAGTCTCAGTCTACTAAGGGTTACACAGATACTTAGGACTTGGGCCTACACTAGGGCTAGTTGTGCTAACTACCATCCTAAGGCTCAACGGCACTTCCCAAGTCACTACAAAACTAAGCACGAGACTAACAGGCTCGGGACAGACAAACGTACAATTCTAGCATATTCAACAAGTTCAGCACGACATGTACCTCTAACATAAGTATCATTCTCAGCACAAGCTTAGGTCAACTTTCCTAACAAGATCACAACTAAGCACGGAAGGCAATCCTTTTAGCACGAAAGGATAACAACTACAACACTGATTCATCATAATCGCAACAAAAGTACAAGCATCACAGAAATCAAGTATCGCAGAGTTTACCACAACCTAGCATGCTACTACAAGTCCAGTTTGTTACACGTTCTAAAACATTAAGCACTTTCGAAACAATTATAGCATGCAGTGAATAAGCCCCTAAGCCCTACACTTAGGGGTGGTTTAGTCCAAACGGCTACTTACATGAAAGCCAACGACAACGAGCGACTTTGAGTATCGTGGCGTGCTCCAAACGTACTTCTACTTTCAAGGCTCCTAACGAAAACACACACAAATTAATAAACTAAAACACGATGAACCTAACGCAACGAATCTAATAAAGAGGAGCGAAAACTCACCCACAGAGTGCCAAAACGGACTAACGAACGAACCGAGGCGACCGGACCGAAGAGAACAGCTGGCGGCTCTGCAGGCGGCGGCGCGTGTCGCCGGCGGGCGCAACAACAAGCGTGGTGGTGGCGATCTCGAATCCTCGCACCGATCTATCCGAACCGGACTCCGTTCGTCGAAAACCGGCCGAAAAGGTCTCGAACCGGCCGAACCAAAAACAGTGGGTCTCGCGCCGCACGCGCCGCGGCTTGATCAGCAGCTGGCGCGTGGCGTTGCGGCGGCTGGCTGGCGCGTCGCTGTGGCGGCGCGGCGAGACTGAGGCGCGAGAGAGGCGCGAAAGCTTAGAGAGAGAGAGACGCCGGAGAGGATGAGAGAGAGAGAGACGGTGAGGAGAGAATGGGAGAGAAAGAGAGATCGAGAGACAGAGGGAGAAGAGTCGAAGGGAGAAGAAGGGGAGAAGAGGGGGAGAGAGAGTGCGTGGGCCGCCGGCCGAAACGGCCGCCCGCCGCTTCTCACGCGGCGCGAGAAGAGGACGGGGGGAGGGTTTCGCCCTCCCCGTTTCGTTTCTGCTGCGAAGAAGGAAAAAAAATTTCTTTTTTCTTTTTTTTTTTTTTTTAAAGCGACTGTTACAATAACTAAGTAGATTCAATCAGCTATAGCATACTAGTTAATTAGTTCAATTTTAGTATAGAACAAAAAATAGTAAGATGATTCAATTTGGATAAAATTTGTTAGTTTTGATTAGTTCAATTTGGTTCAGTTAATTTTGCAATCAATTTTATTAGTTTGAATTGATCCAGATTTGTTTGTTTCAAAAAGTTGATATTAAGATCAGTTTTTATTTTTGGTTAAAATATTCGAAATATTTCTAAACTTTGAGGTAAGTTACAATTATACTCCTACTGCTTAAAAAATTTCAGCTCCTTTTGATAATCATTTTGTTTTTAGTCTTTGATTTTTTTAAACTAAGCCTAAAAATACTACTTCTAGTTCTACCAATAAATTTCTGTGTTCAATGGATTTTTATGTTTCTTATCTACTTTATACTTATATTCTAAAAAACTAAGCTAACTTTTGAAAACTAAAAAAAGTCGTTTTCAAAAATTTGTTTCTGTTTTTGAAATTTAGCTAGAAACTTAAATGGTACCTTAAGAAAGATGAAAATCATTATAGGGAAGATGAAGTGAGATTGTGAAATAACATGCATAGTTTTCACAAACCAAAAACCAAATGATTATCAAACGAGGTCTTAACTTCTGCACTAACTTTTAAAATTAATTCAAATATATCCTTGAATAATTTTACAATTAAAAAAATAGATGGAAATTAACATAGTTATTGAGTGAGTTATACACAACAAATTTAAAAAAAATAAACAAACATAGCATTGCCAATAGCCGCTAGGCAATGAAAGACACAGAGGAGGTGGGCTAGCAAACATGACTTTAAAAGTAATGGCTCGGTGGTCGTGAAACTTGCCAAGTTTATCATTCATTTATTAAAAGCCACGTATGCTACTACTACTTCATTTGCAACTCAACGTCCACATTAATTTCCTTCCCTTATTCACAACGAAGGTTAAAAGTAAAATGTCAAACCTATTTGGAGCGCATGTTATTATAACCTGTGTTATTAGAATCTATGAGGGGTTGTTTGGGTGTTATTAGAATCTATGAGGAGTTGTTTGGGGTGTTGAGTGGGTTATAATAACAAGGGTTATTATAGTCTGTGAAACATATAATATTATTTAAAATGTAGAGTAGCATAATCTGGAGTTATAATAGTCTGTGTTTGAGATGCAGAATATTTCACAGGTTATTATAATACGGGTTACAATAACCAGTGAGCCAAATAGACCCTAAAATACTCTACACTCCAATACAAACTATTATAACTCTAGACTAAACTACTCTGCATTTTAAATAATATTTTATGATTCTAGAGACTATTATTACTCATGTTATTATAATCAACTCAACGCCTCAAACAATTCCTAAAAACAATAGGGTAACCTTAAAAATTCAAGTAGCGATATTTGACACCCAACACAAAAGAATAGAAGACTAGCGAAGCAACCCCATATCTTGAGCATAAAGATTTTGCAACAAAGAATCCATACATTCACTGTTTTAGTTCCCTTGGGCTATCTTTTCAACTGTGAAATCTTCTAAAACCACTCCCAAATCAAGAAGGAAAAAAAAAAGTCACCAAACACTCTCTTCCTTTAAACACAACTTGTAAGATATTTGTCAGTACAAATCATAACTACAAAACATTTACAAATTTCATATTACCAAAATCCAGCTAAAACTGAAAAGAAAAAAGACAACTCCTTTCAGAATGTCCATATGGCAACAATCCAAAATACAAGATGAAGAACCTTTTTTCTCTCTCTTTAAACTCAGAGAAAAATCCACAACTTCATGACTGAACTGTTATGTCCAAATTGCTTCTCTGCTCAGGAATCTTAGCAGCAGTTGTTTTTTTTGTCCCCTTATCCTGATTTACTCTGTCCTTCACCTTGATACCGCTATTCCGCCCGCTGATTTGCTGCCCCTTAGCTTTCGGAGTCGTCATCAGATTAGTCGGTTCTGCTCTGATACTACCGAGGCTATGTCGTTTCACTCGAGCACATACTTTGCCCTTCTCTAAATTTGAGGTAACTGCATCGCCACAGCTCCTTCTCCTAGTAAAATTCGGCGACTTCGGTCGAGTCAACGGAAGCTGCAACGACAACACGGACAAGCCAAAGCTTAAGAATTGTTACAAAAAGAACTGCAGGTTGTTACTTTAAGATTTGGGAATGAGTTGATGATTCTTGGAGTGAAAGGAAGAGAGATTGATTCTGAAACTCTCACCTTCTTGAGTTCAACTTTGGGTGGGGGTCCCTCATAGTAGAAAGTAGGCACTGGGTTTGCTTTGATGATTAAGCTCTTCCTCAGTTGCTTGATGGCTGCTTCTTGCTCTTCCTATGAAATTCAATTCAAAAATTCTAACAGTCTCTTCCACAATCATTTCAAGATGATTCTCACACAAGCAATCACAAGTTGAAGAAAAATGGAGAAAAATGCTTGAGAATATATATATATATATATAATACTAAATATACCATAACATATCGACTTTTGAATTTAAAGAGCATTCAACATTGTATCGAGCGGTTTTGTGTTCAAAACCCTAAAATGTTGGACATCGCGAACCAGATTAATATTTACCGTATCCTATCATTCTAAGTTTTTAGGTTTAGTAGTAATTAAACAAATAAACAGACAGGAAAAGCAAGAAAAGGGTATAGAAGTAGGGAGTTGAAGAAAGAAAGATACCTTTGTTCTAGCTTCATATTGGCTTTTCTCTGCCTGCAAAGCTTGTTGTTTCTCCTCTAACTTTTGGTAAAACTGTAAAAAATAAAGAATTTAAATCATGTGTGAACGAATACGATTGAAAGCAAGAATGTTTGCAATACACAATGCCAGTGCCAGTTAAGTTACCTCCTTCCTTCTCTCGGCACGACTGGCTGATCGAAAAGTCGGAGCGACACCAACAGTTACCTTAGATTTCACAGAAGTAGCAGTACTTAACATAGCTAAGGATCATACCAAACCAAAAATGAAGTGAAAACAATTTACCAAGTGAAAAAATTTAAATACTGAATGTAAAAAATATTTCGGTGTCGAATAGGATACGAGGAAGTGATGGACCAATTATCTTCTTCGTCATGGTATTTTTTATCCAGCTGCACTTGCTTCCTTAATGAAAGAGGAGAATTTGGCTGTAAACAACAAGAAAGTTTCAACCATTAATCATCACTGCCAAACTGTTTCATTCTAACTTCACTCTCACAAAAACTCATTTGCAATAATACATTACTAATGATTTCCCACAAAGTACTAAGAGTATTGGGAATACTTTTTTTAATATCTATGATTGTCCATGTCAATTTGCACCCATCTTGATTATTCTCACGGGACAACTATCTAACCCTAAGTACAAAATTAGGAATACTAATAAAGAGGTATTAGAAATATTAGCAGGGTCATGCTTGCAATTATTTGAGAAGTTTTTTTATAAATAGAGTTAGGGGGTTCGAGGTATAACTCAAAGAGTAATTTTCCGAAAGTCCAGGCCTCTCAAAAAGATGTGGTACGAGAAACAGGCTACGCCTACGCAATGGTAAAACAACCATAGTATTAACAGGAAATAGTATAGAATTAGGAAAGGAACCAAAATTGAGATGGAAATTAACCGAAAAATAATATCGATACTAGAAACAAAACTACAAGATCTCGACTTTGAGCGGCCTGAGCTGTCCCAAAACTACTCTTCAAACTGTTCCAACCTTTAAACCCAATAGAAAGCTCGATCATATTTTACGTGTCAGCCTAGGAAAATTAAGCAGAACATTTATCACTGTACACGAAATGGTATAACTGTTTGAAGGCAACCATTTCTTTCTTTCCTCAATTCTTATGGACTCAAAAAGCATAACATTATGCATATTTCACAGATATGGCAACCAATTATGAATATTAGTTACCTGAGAGTTCTTCTTAGCACTGGGAGATTGCAGATTTGGTGAAATGTTGATACCAGCAGTGGTTGTTGTATCATTTCCGATACTATGGGTGCACGGACCGCGCTTTTCAGTTTCCAACGTAAACGGCTGAGGAACGGTGTATTGCCCCCGCATATTTCCAGGAGATTTTGATCCAATTGGGCTTGACTTCTTGTACTCACCAAACTTCTCGACTCCAAGCTTCTCATACTTCTCCTCCGCATCAAGATTCGTGCTTTTAATACTCAACACCTCTTGCTTCTCATGATATTTCTCAATAATCAAGTTTTCTTCAGTGCATTCCTTCACTTCATATTCCTTGGCCTCGATGTTTCTTTCTGCAACTCTCGGTGCAACACGAACTATGTCATGAGCAACTCCATTCGGCTTTTGCTCAACTTGTACAACATGTGGCTCCCTCCCCATGATGCTGCACAAGGTGATCAATTAAAGTTAATAGTTCTGGCCGTGAGCGAGGATCAAAACGAATCTTTACAAAATTTAAGATCCAGGACATAACATTTCAAACTATAAGGGCAAGAAGGGTACATGTGAAAAATTCATCAAGAAGGGTACATGTGAAAAATTCAAGAACCATAATAGTATTTAAAGAAAAAAAAAACTTCAAAAGAGAGAGAGAGTGAGATTAGGTGGAGGTATAAAAAATTTTAGATCTATGAATCCTAAATCCCAAAACTACAAATAAACAAATTAAAGCATGAGATAAATTGAGAAACTAAAACAAGGTTATTTGTAAATTCAGCAACCACATAACCAAATACATTCAAAAACAACAACAAAATTAAGATGAAGTTTTCTTTTGTTATAGCAAAAATGAAAATCTCCAAGCTCATTTCTTGATGGCTGAGCTGAAGAAACTTCAAAACTTAAGAAGACAAAGGCTAAAAACCAGAACCTCAAGTCTTAGTTATTTTATAGTTAAGAAAACAATCAAAAGTTGGGGTTTGAAAGAGAAACAAACACATAGAAAAAGGCAAAAAGAAGATAAATTAAACACAACTACTGATCTCTTCCATCCATCATCAAGCTGATTAACAAAAAAAATGGTAAAAAGCTTACTGAAACAAGCAAGGATTGAAGAGACTCAAGCAATCTGAATTTTGGAAGAAAGAAGGAAACTGAAATCTTGAGAAGACAACCAAAAGACAAAGCAATCTTTAAACCTCATGAAGTCAAAGAAAACCAACCGGCCACTCTTTAATGGAAAACGAAAGGCCACAAAAGACCCCTTTAATCCTTTGACCAAAACAAAAAGCTAAGCATTGAAATATTATTCATTACACACCACTAACTTTCAAAAGGGAAGGGAGACCAAAATTTCGTGGACAAATTGTCAGATTTTAGCAAGAACAAGTAAAAAATTTCCTAATAAACAAAGAGAGACCAGAAATTAGAACAGAAACAACAGAGAGAGTAAAAACCACCAAGAAAATAGAAACAAACATCAAATAGGACCAAAATAACTCAAAAAATTCCAGATAAACCAAAAATTAGAAGAAAAACAACAGAGAAAGTAAAAACCCACCAAGGAAATAGTGACAAACATGAAATAGGACCAAAATTTTAGTCACATTCGAGCAGGAACAACTCCAAAACTTTCCAAAGAGACCACAATTAGATCAGAAACAACAGAGAGAGTAAACCCAGCAAGAAGATAGAGATAAACATCAAATAGGACCAAATTTTCAGCCACATTTGAGCCAAGAACAACTCCAAAAAAACCCAGAGAAACCAAGATTAAAACAGAAATAGACAGAGAGAGCTAAGACCCACCATGAAAACAGAGGCAAACATCAAACAAGAGGCTCAAAGCTCAAAATCAAAAGGAAAAAGAAGAAGAAGAAGTGAATTTGAGAGCACCCTCCATTTCAAAGAGCTCAAAAATCAAAGCAAAAATCCAAACCTACATTACAGAAAGAAAAAAGGGGAAGAAGAAGAAGATGATGATGAAAAAAGAAAGTAGAAATTTTTTTAAAAAAAAATAGAGAAAATCACAGACCGTGAAGTATCAGATAATGAGGAAGATTGGATTGAGCACTTGTTGCTCGATCTGACAAGATCTTCGACCTCAACCCTCTTTCTCTCTCTCAATGAATCCCCTTTTCTCCTCTTCTCTTACTCCTCCACTCTGAATAACAAGACAAACTAAAAAAAAAAAGAAAAAAGAAAAAAATGGTCTCTTTTTTTTTTATTTATTTTCCAATTCCTCGTGGAGAATTTGAGTGACGTGCTCCAAAAACTGTCCTTTGGGTGTTGTTGAGCCGTGGGCGGTGGCTTCCATTTATATAAAATTTGAACAGTTATTTATTTTTTTTTTTTTGGGGGAAAATTTATTTTCAATTTTTGTCTGTTTTGGCAGATAAGTGACGGGAGGGCGTTAGTTTTAACGGCAGAAATTTTAAAACAAGGTGGAGGCAAGAAAACAATGTTGTCTGTTGGGACGTGGGAGCCACCTACGAATGTCAAATGGCCACAAATCAGATTTGTTTGGAGAACTCTCTCATTTGATTCGTCACACACCAATGTTATTTGTCTTAATTTTAATTTTCTTTTTTCTTTTTTCTTTTTTCTCCCTTTTTATACACCTAAATTATATAAATATAATCCATCCTAACCTAACTTAATAAATAAAATATTAATTAGTAATTATCATCTAAAAAATCAATAGTTAAATCTCTCATCTCTGTAATTGTTGTACTAAAAAAAAATTACACACATATATAATTAGTATAGTTGATTTCAATTTTACTCCTATTGTTTTAAAAGTTTTGGTTTTACTTTCAATCTTTTAATGTGTTTTGGAATAACTCATTGCTAAAATTAAGTGCCTAACGAAAATTAAAAGATTGAGATGAAATTGAAACTTTTTAAATATTAGGGGCAAAATTGAAATTAGTATAGTTTATTTGATTTTAATTTCACCCCTAATCGATGTACTTACTTTATCAATATTTTTTTCTAATCTATGAACTCAGTTTTAGTTTTGCGTCCAACAATTTTAAAATTTTCAATTATAACATAAATTACTAGTAGAATTGAGGGTATTTTTTTGTAACAAAATTCAAAGAGTGAGGACAAGGTTAACATTAACTCATTGATTAAGGGTATTTTGCATAACTTAACCTAACTTCTCAAATATTGATAAATAAAAAAGTTGGTTTTCTATTTTAATATAATTTTTCAAAAAACATATTAGGGACATTATTATTGTATGGAGTTAGCCTAACTAGTTTTGACAATTAAGTTAAACGCCTACTATGTAGAGGATGGTAAGTTTATATGGATAGATGGAAGCCTAAGAGTAGGATGTTTGCATACTCATTTGTTATATGACCAAGTGAGAAATAAGATATTTACATCACATGATGCTAAGAGGTCAAGACTGGTAGTCATAGGTATTTAGATATACCTCGACCTTCTTTATATGGTTTTGTTGAGTGTGGCCAATGTTGGATGATATTTTAAGGTCACGTGATAAAAAGAACAATAGATATTTGACTTATAGAGTTGATAAGGACAATAGACCTCCACATATCTCCACAATGGTATGATATTGTCCACTTTGGGCATAAACCCTCATGACTTTGCTTTTATTTCCCAAAAGGCCTCATAATAATGGAGATAATTTCTTTACTTATGTACGATCTTTTCCTTTCCTAGCCAATATGGGAATTTGTTAGAACTCCTAATTATCCTCCCTCGAACAAAGTACCACTTGAGTCTTCCCTCGAATAGATCTGTCTACTCCAACGGATCACTCATATTGTGGGATATTCTTTGATGGTGGCAATCACCTATCATACCATCTACCAACTCTTCTCCCCTCGAACAAAGAACTATCCCCTCTATCAGGGGATAGTTCGACTATGGGATTCATCCATAATGTCAACATGAAGCTCACTAATCTTTGTTCCAATTTCAGGATTTCTTCAGCACATAGCTAGATATTTAGCATGGCTCTAATACTAATTGATAAAGACAACGATCCTCCACAATGATATAATACTGTTCACATTGGGTGTAAACCCTCATGGCTTTGATTTTGGTTCCCCAAAAGGCCCCATACCAATAAAGATAATTGTCTTTACTTATATACCATAGACTTTTTCATTTTTTAGCCAATGTGAGACTTTTTGTTATCACTTCTAACAACAGGTTCCCCCATATAGTTGCATTCCTTAGGACAAGATATAATGCATTAATGGATTGTGCATGTAGGTGACAAAATATTTCCCAATATGATGTTGGGATGTTTGTCCTAATCTCGTATAGTTTGTAAATTACTATTTGAAATTAATAAAGAGTTATTCATTTCATCATTTTGTGTCTCGCATTTATTACAAATTTTGACCAATAAACTAACCTCCAGGGTCATTGAATATATGAGAGTAACAACTTGAACGGTGTGTAGTGGACACACAGGGAGAATCACGTTCGAGTTAATGACCCGAACGGTCTATAGTATATGGATGGGGTTGGAGACCTAATCCTGGATACGCTGTGGATGCGGTCCGCTTTGTATTAAGATACAAACGAGGTGATCTGACTCGTTCATGTGGTTGACATGCGAGTGGGGGCATCATGTACAATGAGATTATACAAGACTGGACCGTGAATTATTAGACCTATTGATATAACACCGTTGACAGTAAGGACTAATAACTTCGTAGATGACCATTAGTGACTCGACCTGAATCCTGAGCGTGTTACGGACTCCTGTCTGTGGGGGTCTGTCCTGTGACTAGAACGGGTGAGGGTGGTCACAATTACTCGCCCAATATGCCTATCTTCTTAGGGACATGGTCAAGTAGGGAGCTGGGAACTTAATGCGCGAGATAGAATTCACTTGTTCCCGCCTTTAGGGAAACTAGAGCGGTTGTTCCCTTAAGTGTTGTCTCCAGGGCTTGGACAACGGGTGCCCACCCGCTCACTGGCCCGAGAGGGTTGTTGTATATGGTTGGACCATTACAACGTTGTTGTTCATTAGAGGAGCAGTGGAGACTTAACGAACAAGAAGTAGACACAGGAGTAAAACAGTAATTTGACCCAGCAGTGTCTACGAACAATCTGTGAAGGGTCGACTCATGGGCATTGGTTATATCAATGGACACGTAATATCTTGCACTGACGGGAGTGCAGCTACGGGCTTTAGTGGAGTGTTACCATAGCTAATGAATGTTGATTAACCGGGTCAAAGAGTTTGATAGGTTAATCTCGGATCATTGGAGCTCGTCACTGTAGGTCCATTAGGTCCCTCGGTTGGCTCAAACTGGATTAAAAGAAGGTTTACTGTTTTGGTGTGAATTGAAGTGTTCAAATTCACTAAAGGGTATTTATGTCATTTATATGAGATATGAATGATATAATATATAGTTTAATGTGAATGAGATTCATAATAAACTATTGTTGAATTAGGGCTAATTAGGAGAAATTAAATTGAGAGTTATTAAATTGGATGTGATTCAATTTAATAAATCCACAATATTACAAATGTGATTTGTAAAATAGGATATGAGATATCTTATAATATATGGTTATGAAAATATGATTTGCATAACCTATAGTTGTGGTAAAATGGTAAATAGGTGGAGATTTCAACTCCACCTATCTCCATTATTTAAACCCCTTTTGCAAGAAGGGTTGTAAGACAATTGCTCTTTTTTGGATTTTTCACAAAAAGAAGCAAAAGCTCTCTCTCAAATTCCTCTCCTCCCTAACCAAAACTCAAGATCCCACCGTCTTCCTTCTTCCAAAAGAAGAACAACCGAGAAGCAAAGTGGTTGTGTTCGGTCGGTAATCGTGAGAAGGGTTCAAGATCGTTGAGTTCGAGAAAGCACGAAGAGTTCGTGATCGATGGGAGAAAATTGAAGATCGTCTTTAACAAGTAAGTAGGTCTATCTTACTGTTTTTCTTCCATAAATTGCATGTTTAACCTAGTTCTAAGTGTTAGATAATTTTAACGAATCTTAGTTGCACAACTTCACCGCGACGATTCGATCGTCTTCTGCTACGCGAGGAGTTTTATTCCCTTCAATTGGTACAAGAGCCATTCGTTGGTTCTTGTTGTGCACTGTTTTTTCGTTAAAATTAGGTGGGTATTGCCTTAATTTATGAGATAAATTGTGGTTTGCTAAGATGGATGTTTTCGGTTTTGGCATTTTTAGTAGATTTACATTTCTATGTTGATTAGATCAATGTAAGGACCCGTGTTTTTTGGGCATTTTATTGTAAATCGAGTCTGTAAGTCCGAGTCGTTTGTGGCAAGAGTTGCTGTGAAGAAATCGAAGCGGATACAGGCAAAAATCGACGAAAAACAGCAAGAGGAGCTTGTTGTTCTGTCGATAGAGTTGAGACGTTGTTCATCGGCGTCTCAACGCTGCGCATGCAGTGGAGGCCTAGCTGCAGAGCAGCGTTGCAACGTCACTGGCGTGGAGCACGCGGGGCGTGACACTGGAAGCTGCAGCGTTGCAACGCTACAACGTAGTGGACAGTTGGGCGAGGCGCGCGCGCAAGACGTGGGCAGTTGCTGAAAAGTGACTTCGTGGGGCATATTTTTGAACGTTTTTTTATTAATTTTTTTTTTGTAAAATGTATATAATTTTAGTTATTTAATTTATTTAATAAATAATATTAATATAAATGTTATATTAATGTTATTTAATTAAATAAATGTCCCTAAGTGCCAAAATCGGTCTATTTTTGCTATTTAATGATTTTATGCATGTGATGTATGATTTAATTAAATTCTATGTGCATAATGTATGACATATAGATTTAAAATCCCACCTTAGGTTAAACATTTTCATGCATCATTTATATTATAAGTGTTATAATATATAGTTTGCATGATACGTTATATTATAAGAGTTATAATATAATTAAATGCATGTTTTAACTTAATTAAATATAAGTGTTATATTTTTTAGATTAAAGTATGCTCATGCATTTTAATTTCATGTGATGAATTATTATGTTATAGTATATAGTTATTCATGTGATGAATGATCAAGCACTATAACATAGAAATGCATGTAACTTAAGTTAATTATTAGTTTTAAAGTGTTTAGAACTTGAATAATTAGACTTAGGTTTTCTAGTTCTAATAAGATTAGAATTAGGAAATCAAAATGTAATTTTTGAATGGTGACTGATTAATAACTCTGTCTAAGGAAGGTTTTGTCTAAGGTTTGGGTATTTAAGCTGACGCTTGCGGAACATCCCTACTGAAACCGACACAGGAGTGAATTCGATGATGGAGATTCTTAGATTATATTTTTCGTGAGTGTCGTTAATTAAAAGTTGATTAATTTACTCACATTGACCTAAGTAATAATGTGATTATAAACTTAGACTAAATATCATATAAGAGTTATATTGGTAGACTTAGGTAAATTTTAGCCGGTTTATCTAGGTCAATCCCGAAAATAATAAAGTGTTGAGTTGGAGGAAATAAAGTGTATAAGATACATTTAATTTCCGACCATAAATCTCCATTAAGTCTGCACCGTGAGATCCATACTCGGCCTCGTGGCACAAATGGGAGCGTCCCTCTTCGGATGGTATTTGTATGGGTCAATATCAAAGTGGATGGAGAGAGTACTTATAGTGAGTGGGAGCGGAACCTGTGAAAACGAGACCCACGGTCTCTTCTTTCGATTCACATCGTGAGACCCCTATGATTCGCCTGCTAGTTTGGCTTGGACCAGACAATCCCTTCGGAGGGCCTTGATCATGGGAGTCGGAATACCGTGAATTCTCGAAAGGGATACACTTTCCTTGTTGGTTTTCCTTCGTGGTTCACCCTTCGGTGGCTATTGTTTGGACGGATACTTGGAAACTTAAAGATTGAGGGTTACACTCACGGGATTCGTTAAATATTAATGAATTTGACCAAATAATGGTAACTGGACGCCTAATGGAATAAGAGTTATTCTGGGATTAGGGTCTGGTCGAGAAAGTCTCGTCCTAGAGGAGGAGTGTTTCTGTTCACCCTTCAGTGGCGATCATTCTAAACCTTTAGGATATCATTGCAAATTTTAAATGACCTAGGGATCATAGGATTAAATTTTGCTAAAACTTGATTGGATTTCAAAAGTTTATGCGAGACTGACACAAAATTATTTTTTGAATTTTTTCAGCTAAAATGTCTAGCTCAATAATCGCTTTACTCGCTTCCGACAAATTAGTGGGAGATAACTTCCAAACGTGGAAGAATAATATCAACATGATTCTTGTAACAGACGACCTGAAGTTCGTGCTTACTGAGGAGTGTCCTCAGTTGTCGAGCTCGACTGCATCACGAAGTCTTCGTGATACATACGATCGATGGATCAGGGCCAATGAAAAGGTCAAGGTCTATATCATTGTCGGCTTATCTAAAATTTTGGCAAAGAAGCACGAGTTGATGATCACCGCTAAGGAGATCATGAGTCGTTGCAGGACATGTTTGGACAACAGTCCTTTCAGGTCAGGCACGATTCGCTTAAACACGTCTTCAACGCCCGAATAAAAGAAGGGACGTTTGTCCGTGAACATGTTCTGGACATGATGACCCACTTTAATTCCGCGAAGATGAACGGACTTCGATCGACGAGTCGAGCCAGGTCAGCTTTATTCTGGAGACTCTTCCGAAGAGTTTCCTTCAGTTTCATAGCAACGTTGTTATGAACAAGATAAGCTATACTCTGACCACCCTTCTCAATGAGCTACAGAACTTCCAGTCCTTGATGAGAATCAGGACACTAGAAGCTGAGGCAAATGTTGCCTCACGTGTCTTATCACGAGGTTCGACCTGCAGGACTAAACTCGCGCTCTTCTCGCCCGAAAGGGAAGGCGAATATGAAGAAGGGTAAAGTCGATCGAGCCGCCGCCCAAAAGGGCAAAAAGGTCAAGAAAGTTGCAGAGAAAGGAAAGTGTTTCCACTGCAATGAGAATGGTCACTGGAAGAGAAACTGTCCCAAGTTCCTTACCGAAAGGAAGAATCAAGGTAAATACGATTTACTGGTAACTGAAACTTTCTCAGTGGAGAGTAGTGACTCTGCTTGGATTTTGGATTAAGGCGCCACTAACCACGTTTATTCTTCTTTTCAGGGAATTGATTCTGGCGCAAGTTCGCGAGAGGTGAGGTGACTCTACGGGTTGGATCTGGGGAGATAGTCTCTGCTGCAGCGATCGGCAAAGTGAAGCTTTATTTTGGCAGCAGTTACATTTTGTTAGACAATATGTACATAGTTCCAGGGTTTACTAGAAACGTTATTTCTATTTCCTGTTTATTAGAACAATGTAACTCCGTTTCATTTAATGGTAATAAAGCGTTTATTTCCAGAAATGGTAATTTCATTTGTTCTGTTTCACTTAAGTCTAATTTGTATGTTTTAAAGCCTAATTCGGTCAAAAGAACACTGAGTTATTTAAAACTGCAGAAACACGAACTAAGAGAGTTAAAGTTTCTCCAAAAGAAAATGCTCATCTTTGGCATTTAAGGTTAGGCCACATTAATCTCAATCCGATTGAGAGACTAGTGAAGAGTGGACTTCTAAGTCAGTTGGAAGAAAACTCTTTACCGGTATGTGAGTCATGCCTTGAAGGCAAAATGACCAAACGTCCTTTTAGTAGAAAAGGGTATAGAGCCAAGGAGCTCCTTGAGCTTATACATTCTGACCTCTGTGGTCCAATGAGTGTTAAAGCACGAGGTGGTTACGAATACTTCGTTTCTTTCATTGATGATTATTCGAGGTATGGGTATAATTACCTAATGCATAGGAAGTCTGAAACTCTTGAAAAGTTCAAGGAGTTCAAGACGAGGTTGAGAACCTGTTAGGTAAAACCATAAAAACACTTCGATCGGATCGAGGTGGAGAGTATATGAACACAGAATTCCAGGACTATATGATAGAACACTTATTACGTCCCCAACTCTCAAACACTGGTAGGGTGTGTACATAAGCGGGTTGGGTTGGGTTGAGGAGATTTTGGACCAACCCAAAATTCGGGTTGGTCATTCCTTCAACCCAACCAACCCTATTCATGAGAGTAACCCAACCCAATATTTTCGGTTGGGTTGGGTTAAATCACCAAGGTTAACTTTTTTATTTTTAATTATTTTTAAATTATTTAAAATATTTTTTCTTGAATTAATAACTAAAATCACATAAAATTCAAATATCAAACTTCAAAATCCATAACATCTTAACATTTTGTTAGAAATCTAGAAGAAAACATAAGAAATTAACAAATAATTCATTTATAAGTATATATTTAATTAAAATAAAATTAAAAAATATAAACTTTGGGTTGGGTTGGGTCAACCCGAGCCTAAAAGGCCCAACCCGAGAACCGACCCGAACTTTTCGGTTCTTCAAACTTCTAACCCAACCTAAACCGAAAAAAATCTAACCCTACCCAACCCTTAAGGTTTAGGTTGGGTAGTCCGGGTTGGTCGGGTTACCTGGTTACTTGTACACCCCTAGCACCTGGTATGCTACAGCAGAATGGTGTATCGGAGAAGAGAAACAGAACCCTGTTGGACATGGTTTGGTCGATGATGAGCTACGCTCGTCTCCCTAATTCTTTTTGGAGTTACGCAGTGGAGACTGCGGTGTATATTTTGAACAACGTTCCGTCGAAGAGTGTTTGTGAAACACCTTTCGAACTCTCGACTGGACGTAAAGGTAGTTTACACCATTTCAGAATTTGGGGATGTCCGACCCATGTGTTGGTGTCAAACCCGAAGAAATTGGAACCCCGTTCAAAATTGTGCCTATTTGTAGGTTACCCAAAAGAGACTAGGGGTGGTTTGTTTTTCGATCCTAAGAAAAATATGGTGTTTGTGTCGACAAACGCCACTTTCCTTGAGAAAGACCACATCAGGGATCATTTGCCTAGAAGAAAAATTGTGTTAAACGAAATGGACAGTACGTCAGTAAGAGTTGTTGATGGGGCTAGTACGTCAACAAGTGTTGTTGATCCTAGCGCGTCAAGTCAAGTCCGTTCCCAAGAGTTGGGAATGCCTCGACGTAGCGGGATGGTTGTTAGACTGCTTGAACGTTACATGGGTTTAGCAGAAACTCAAGTCGTCAATCCTGATGATGACTGCAAGGATTCATTGACCTATGATCAGGCAATGGTTGATATTGACAAGGACGAATGGATTAAAGCTATGGACCAGGAAATGGAGTCGATGTACTTCAATTCTGTCTGGGAGCTTGTGGATCAACCGGATGGGGTAAAACCTATAGGTTGTAAATGGATCTACAAGCGTAAACGTGGTGTAGATGGGAAGGTATAGATCTTCAAAGCACGACTAGTGGCAAAGGATTTTACCCAGGTCGAAGGGGTTGACTATGAGGAAACTTTTTCACCTGTTGCCATGGTAAAGTCGATCAGGATCCTTCTAGCCATTATTGTCGCGTATTATGACTACGAGGTATAGCAGATTGATGTCAAGACCGCCTTTCTAAACGGCAACCTTGACGAAACCATCTACATGGACCAGCCCAAAGGGTTCATTACCCAAGGCCAAGAGCAAAAGGTTTGTCGGCTTCATAGGTCTATTTATGGACTGAAATAAGCCTCGAGGTCTTGGAATATAAGGTTTGATGAGGCAATTAAATATTATGGCTTTGATCAGAATGTTGACGAGCCTTGTGTCTACAAAAAAATCGTCGACAAAACTGTCGCATTTCTGATATTATATGTGGATGATATCCTTCTCATTGGGAATGAGGTAGGATTTCTTACTGACGTAAAGAAATGGCTAGCTTCGCAATTCCAAATGAAATATTTGGGAGAAGCTCAGTACGTTCTAGGTATCCAAATAGTCCAAAATCGGAAGAACATAACGTTGGCCATGTCTCAAGCGTCTTATATTGACAAGATGTTGTCTAGATATAAGATGAAGAACTCCAAGAGGACTTGCTGCCTTTTAGGCACGGGGTTCACCTGTCTAAGGATCAGTGTCCAAAGACTCCTCAAGAGGTTGAGGATATGAGACGGATCCCCTATGCTTCAGCTGTAGGGAGCCTGATGTATGTCGTGTTGTGTACTAGGCCCGACATCTGTTATGTAGTAGGGATTGTCAGTAGGTATCAATCCAATCCAAGATTAGATCACTGGACAACCTTAAAGGCAATCATCAAGTATCTTAGGAGAACGAGGAACTACAGCTTAGTGTATGGCGATGGGGATTTGATCCTTACGGGATACACAGATTCTGACTTTCAGACCGATAAGGATTCTAAGAAATCCACTTCGGGGTCAGCTTTCATTCTGAATGGAGGAGTTGTAGTATGGCGAAGCATCAAGCAAGGATGCATCGCTGATTCCACTATGGAAGCGGAGGACGTTGTGGCTTGTGAAGCTGCAAAAGAAGCTATTTGGCTTAGGAAGTTCATGACAGATTTGGAAGTTGTTCCAAATATGAACTTGTCGATCACGTTGTTTTGTGATAACAGTGGTGTTGTAGCCAACTCCAGAGAGCCTCGGAGCCATAAGAGAGGCAAACACATTGAGCGAAAGTATCACCCGACACGGGAGATTGTGCCACCGCGGCGGCGTGGCGATCCACGCAGATAGTGTCGGAGCACAACGTAGTTGATCCATTTACAAAGCCCCTCACGGCTAAGGTGTTTGAGGGTCACCTAGAGAGTCTAGGTCTTCGAGTACTTCCTGACTAGGGCAAGTGGGAGATATATAAACGGGTATTCAATGCCCTAGTTTATTATATTACTTCATTGTAATTTATGTACATTTCAGAAATGTATTTGCTCCACTAGCTTAGTCCAAGTGAGAGTTTGTTGGGATGTTTGTCCTAATCTCGTATAGTTTGTAAATTACTATTTGAAATAAATAAAGAGTTATTCATTTCATCATTTTGTGTCTCGCATTTATTACAAACTTTGACCAATAAACTAAGCTTCAGGGTCATTGAATATATGAGAGCAAGAACTTGAACGGTGTGTAGTGGACACACAGGGAGGATCACGTTCGAGTTAATGACCCGAACGGTCTACAGTATATGGATGGAGTTGGAGACCTAATCCTGGATACGCTATGGATGCGACCCGCTTTGTATTAAGATACAAACGAGGTGATCTGACTCGTTCATGTGGTTGACATGCGAGTGGGGGTATCCTGTACAATGAGATTGTACAAGAATGAACCGTGAATTATTAGACCTCACGATGTAACACCGCTTGTGATGGACTAATAACCGTGATGACCATTAGTGACTCGACACAGAATTCGAGCGTGTTACGGACTCGCATGCAGCGGTCCATCCCTTTGACTAGTATGGGTGAGAGTGGTCACAGTTACTCGCCCAATATGCCTATCTTCTCAGGGACAGGACCAAGTAGGGAGCTGGGAACTTAATGTGCGAGATGGAATTCACTCGTTCCCGCCTTTAGGGAAACTAGAGGGGTTATTCCCTTAAGTGTTGTCTCTAGGGCTTGGACAACGGGCGCCCACCCTCTCACTGGTCCGAGAGGGTTGTTGTATATGGTTGGACAATTACAACGTTGTTGTTCATTAGAGAAGCTGTGGGGACTTAAGGAACAAGAAGTAGACACAGGAGTAAAACGGTAATTTGACCCAGCAGTGTCTACGAACAACCTGTGAAGGGTCGACTCATGGGCATTGGTTATATCAATGGACACGTAATATCTTGCACTGACGGGAGTGCAGCTACGGGCTTAGTGGAGTGTTACCGTAACTAATGAATGTTGATTAACCGGGGCAAAGAGTTTGATAGGTTAATCTCGGATCATTGGAGTTCGTCACTGTAGGCCCATTAGGTCCCTCGGTTGGCTCAAACTGGATTAAAAGAAGATTTACTGTTTTGGTGTGAATTGAAGTGTTCAAATTCACTAAAGGGCATTTATGTCATTTATATGAGATATGAATGATATAATATATAATTTAATGTGACTAAGATTCATAATAAACTATTGTTGAATTAGGGCTAATTAGGAGAATTTAAATTGAGAGTTATTAAATTGGATGTGATTCAATTTAATAAATCCACAATATTACAAATGTGATTTGTAAAATAAGATATGAGATATCTTATAACCTATAGTTGTGGTAAAATGATAAATAGGTGGAGATTTCAACTCCACCTATCTCCATTATTTAACCCCTTTTGCAAGAAAGGTTGTAAGACAATTGCTCATTTTTGGATTTTTCACCAATAGAAACAAAAGCTCTCTCTCAAGTTCTCTCTCAAATTCCTCTCCTCCCTAACCAAAACTCAAGATCCCACCATCTTCCTTCTTCCAAAAGAAGAATAACCGAGAAGCCAAGTGGTTGTGTTCGGTCGGTAATCGTGAGAAGGGTTCGAGATCATTGAGTTCGAGAAAGCACGAAGGGTTCGTGATCGGTGGGAGAAAATTGAAGACCGTCTTCAACAAGTAAGTAGGCTTATCTTACTGTTTTTCTTCCATAAATTGCTTGTTTAACCTAGTTCTAAGTGTTAGATAATTTTAACGAAGTTGCACAACTTCACCGCGACGATTCGATCGTCTTCCGCTGCGCGGGGAGTTTTATTCCCTTCATATGCAAAATTATCAACAATATGCAAAGTACATGCCAATAGGATTTATCACTCTTTCTATACATTGGATGTCTAAATTCGGTCAAATCAACTATTACCCACTCGCTTAATTAATATTCCCCTGAGGGATTAAATTTCTTTTTTTGAAAAAAAAAATAACTTCATTAAAACCATTTAACCACCAACGACTTCCTCATTTAAAGCAGAGGAGATCCATTGAGGAAAATCTTTCGACCAAAAAAGTGTATCATCTTCCACAGTAGAGGAAAACAAACATTCTAAGTAAAGAAAGGTTCAAAAAAGGGGAGTAAACAACTCACGCTAAATTGTGAGCAACTTGGTTGCTTGATCGATGACATGTCGAGAACGTCACCTCCCCAATCTTGTGCTTCAAGACTAAAGCTTCCTCCCTTAAGCTTTTCATTTCTGAGCAATAGACCTTAGCATTGTGAGGGCACCGATTGTTCTACTGAATCAGATTTTATGATGATCGATGAGTACGGAGCTCGGAATTCAATAAGAAATACTTTGAAGACCTTCAACAATGACTTTCATTTCCATAGTTTTAATCCTTCGTTTCCTTCTGATTTGTTGTATACCAACCCCTACCAATCACCCATTGGAGTCATGCAAATTGATAGCGTGCAATTATGCTATCTATTTTCCTACGGTTTTAGCTAGTTTCATTATGATTATGTGAGCTTTTATGTTGTTTTGTGTTGAATTTGTAGAACCTGAGCTTAAAGAGAAAAATCAAAGCAATGAGGGTAAATTAGTCATTTGGGAGCTATTTTGGGTTGTTGGGGTTTGTGCCCTAAAACTCGTAGTTTGTAATTATGTTCTAATTAATGTAATAAAGTGTTATTATTTCAATAAAGAGTTATTGTTTGTTGTTTGCGATATTGCCTTTGTTTTAACCCTAAATCCAATAAACTAAACACCCAAGGCTGTTAAATGAATCTTACGCTGAATGTAGTGTACATATAAAGGATCTCAGTTCGAGATACAGCCTAACTATAGTAAGGGGATAAGGTTTGGGTACCTTACCCTGGTAAAACTATGGATGTGGCCCACTTTGTATAAGATACAAACACTGTGATCCTAAGGTGTTCGTGTAGATGACATGTGAGTGGGGATATCCTATGTAATGAGATTACATAAGACGAGACCACAAAATAGTAACCACTAGATGTAACTCCGTTGACTAGTTAGGTTTCTATTTCACTAGGATGACCTAGGCAACTTGATCTCAATCTGAGCGGAGTTACGAACTTACGTTGCGCGGGATTGTCCTTTGACTAGTATGGGTGAGAGTGGCGGTCGCGAGACTCAATATGCCTACCTTCTTGAGGACAAGACCGAGTGAGCGGCTAGGAACTTAACTTAGCAAGATGGAATTCAATTCTTCCCGCCTACTAGGGTAAGTAGAGGAATGTTCCCTTAAGAGGTGTCTCCGGGACTTGAACAAAGGGCCCGACCCTCTCATTGGCCCGAGAGGGACTCTGTTTGTTGGTAGGACCACAAACAAATTGTTCATTAGAAGAGCACTGGTACTTAAGGTACAAGATGTAACCCAGGGGTAAAACGGTATTTTGACCCAGGTGGTGTTACGAACATTTGTGAAGGATTGACTTGCTGTTATTGGTCAATATCCGTGGACACAGAAATATATCTGCAGTGAGAAGAGTGCAGCTGCGGGACTTTAGTGGAGTGTTCCCGCAGTTAACGAATGTTGATTGGGAGGTTAATGAGATTAACCAAGCAATCTCGTATCGTTGGAGCTTCTGATCTGTAGGTCCATTAGGTCCACCTTCTAGCTCGTAAAGGGTTCTTAGATCGTTTGAATTTGAAATGTTCAAATAAATTAGGGAATAACTTTAATGTATATAGATACGATATAATATATAGTTTAGGAACTATATATTATAAATTTAATGTGAATATGATTCATATTAAATGATATGAGAGAATTAAATATTTGAAAGAGTTCAAAATATTAAATTCAAATGTGAATGTGATTCATATTTGTAAACTATAGGTTAAATCTTAATGTGCATGAGATGTACATTAAACTATAGGATAAAGGGTATAATGATTAAATGTGATTTAATCATTTAATTAATATTATAATTGAATTAAATGAGATTTAATTTAATGTAATTAATTAATCGTTAATTAATTACTTTATTAATTAATGAGGGAACGTGTCATGTTGACACGTTCCCACTACTCCCCAACTCCCCCTCGATAGGGAGTGGGGAGTTACCCACTGAAGTGTCCTTCTCCTGGTCAGAAGGGACAAGTTTCAATTGATCGATTTTCACTCATTCAATTAAATTTACTGACAGAAGAGTTCTCTCTCTCTCACTCTCTCAATTCTCAATCTTCTAATTGGTTGGATCCCTTCCCACCTAGGGTGATCTAAGCACTACTCAGAGGATAGAATGTTCTCTCTACTGGTAGTGTCCTGTTGGAGAAAACAGAGAAGTATTTTTGAGTTGTTGTGTTGCTGTAAAGCTTGGAGTAAGGAGTTGCTGAGGAAAACTACAAAGGTAACTTTTCTTCCTTTAGTTTAATTGTTAAACAAAGCATGTTTGCATGATTAATTTCCATGTCTAATTAGATTAGAAGGCATGTTTATCTCTGTATATTTTCAATGCATTGGTTTTTATTTTTCAACCAAAATAAGCTTGTAATTACGATTCCAAACTCGTTTCCGCTACTCAAGGGGATCAGATCTCCATCATGGGTCACTTTTAGAGACCCCAGAAGAGAAGAATTAAGATTCGAAGGCACGATCGAGTCATTTGAGTGTTGCAGCTAAAAAAGAAGCTTAAATCGGAGGGGCCAACATTGAGACACTGGCCCAAGCGTCTTAATGCTAGCAAAAAGGTGTTGAAGCTGCGTTTCGTCCGTAGAGTTACAACGCTACACTGCGTAGAGGCCAAAGACGACGCCATTTTAGACAGCATTGCAATGTTGTCCCTAACGTTGTAATGTTGTCTCAATTAAGGGTATATAATCTTCTTTTCTTCTTCGTCCAAAGGGAGACCAATCCATGAGACAAAGCTCTAATTTCGATTCAAAGTTGTTTTGGGGAGTTTGGGGGAGCATTTGTGAGTGGAATTGAGTAGGATTGAAGATTTAGAGCCCGAGTTCATGATAGATAGCCTCGGGAACGCGAAAACGACCATTCGTTTGCATTTTCTTCACTTTACTTTTAAATTTAGCTACTGTGTCGGCTTTAATTTAGGGACTTTTGGGTTTTGATAATTCTTTCAATATAGTTTGCCTCTAAATACTTGAAATTTTATTGGTTATATTGGATTCATGCTTAATTGTTGGTACATTTGGGTTAAGTGTACATTAATTAGACTTTGTGGCTTCAATAATCTTCAGATCTTCCATGCATTATGAGTTTAATGCCTTTAATTAATGCTTGTTGATTAATTGAATTAGTCTAAATTGACCTCAGAATAGTAGATTTTGTTCAGCCTTCATTTAATGACTATTAATTAATTACCTGAATGATAGCGCAATTAGTGGTTAATAGTTTTTTAGAAGATTAATTTATGGAGTGTTGTTAGTTGATTCGTTGCTAAGTCGAGTCTCAACAAAGATAGAATTAGTTTAGAACTAAATGCATGACTAATAATTACTTGGACATGATAGTGATAAGAGTAATTATTAGACGTTTTTTTATGAAGAATCTTAATTCTGGATGTCAATTAATTAATGAGACGAGGACGTAATTTAATTAATTGCATTCGAGATTATGAAAAGACCGACATGAGAGTCCTAGATTTTAGTATTCTAGACTTATGAGTTCATTGTCATTTTAGTTGTGATTGTCTATTTAACCGTGTTATTATTTCCAAACCCAAGTTTTTCCTCATGTTTGTGTCTCTCATTTAATTCCTTTCTAGGTATAGATTTTTATTTTCCATGTTTTTTCTCTATTTCTTTGTTCTCTAAATAAAGTGAAGTAAGACTATTCACAATAATTAATTAAATTAAAACCAATCTCTAGGGATTCGATACTCGATACTCTTGTATCGTTTTATTATTACTTTGATCATGTGCACTTGCGTGTACACCCAATCAACAATCCAACCCAAACCTCCTATCTCGAAATCTTCATTCCACGAGGCATCAACATTCATTTTTCACCCCACCTCTGGAGGAGACCATCGTTGCGAACTCAAGTGGTTCTTCGGCACTAAATCGAGATTTTGCAAATTGGTCAGACTGCTACCCCTTCTATAGCTTTCTACCTATCTAATGATAAAGTGAGAAATCTGAGTTAAATCGACATTTATGCTTTTGTGGTAGATTAAATTGTGATGGTTCCAAGTTGATAAGGCAACCCTAATTCTCAACTCAAAGATCCAAGCTTTGATTAAGCAAGAACCCCTAATTAAGATACCTTATACAAACTTTGGATCTATCAAGAGATAAGGCTAGAAATTGATTACCTCTTAGATCGAAGATCTAGAAGCAAGACATCTTGTTCTAGATTGAGTCACTCCATAATCTAACTTGATCAAGGTTGGATTGAATGGCTCGATTGCTTTCTATCACAAGAAAAGCTAAGAAGGGTCTCAATCTTTGAGAGATCAAATTTCATTCATCATAATCTAAATTTTACATGGCTAGGATGTGGCTTTTTATAGCCTATATGTGAATAAAACTCTCAATCTTTAGTTTCCCAAAAATAAAACCTACAATTATTAATGACCATAATTTGCCTACTTAGTAACTCTCCACAATTGAAGTCTAATCTTGAAACATATTTTGGAAGCTTAAAAGTTAAAAAATTACAATAAAAAATTCATGATTAAAAATAACAAATGAGTCTTTAAAATGTTAGCACAATGTCAATCTTCCAAACGTTGACCTTCACATTGTCATCCGCTCTTGGATCAATTTGCAGCATATGAAATGACGGTGTAGCTGAACCTATCCAATTTATATGTGAATAAAGAATGCTTGTCGAAGCTTCTTAGCTTTGGCGCTTGTAATAGGCCCAGTTGGAATGTGTGGAAGACCATGATTCTTATCATCTTCCCCCTCTTCAAAAGGATTCGTCCTCGAATCAGGATAATCATCACCTACATCAAAAGACTCAAGTCAACAACATTGAAAGTAGAACTTACTGAAAATTCTCCTGGAAGATCAATCTTGTAGGTATTATTGTTAATTCATTCAAGAACTTGATAAGGACCATCCTCTCTCGGATGTAACTTTGTCTTCCATTTTGATGGAAACCGTTCCTTGCGGAAATGTATCGAAACTCAATCACCCGATTGAAAAATCAGTTCTTTCCGTCCTTTGTTAATTTGTGAGGCGACTTTCAAGTTTTGTTTCTCAGTCATCTCCTTGACCACTTTGTGCAAAGTCTTGATCATATCGGACTTACTGGGAATAGGAAGCAAATCAAGAGGTGTAAGTGGATTGAATCCATAAACAACCTCGAAAGGAGAACAATGTGTTGTAATATGAATTGGTCTATTATATGCAAACTCAACAAATGACAAACATGTTGGGATTTGTGCCCTAAAACTCGTAGTTTGTAATTTTGTTCTAATTAATGTAATAAAATGTTATTATTTCAATAAATTGTTATTGTTCATTATCTACGAGTTTGCCTTTATTTAAACCCTAAATCCAATAAACTAAACATGCAAGGTCATTAAATGAATCTTTAATCTGAATGTAATGTACATAAAAAGGATCTCGGTTCGAGATACTGACCTAAAAAGTGTCTATAGTTAAGAGATAAGGTTTGGGTACCTTACCCTGGTAAAACTATGGATGTGGCCCACTTTGTAATTGATACAAACACTGTGATCCTAACGTGTTCATGTAGATGACATGTGAGTGGAGATATCCTATGTAATGAGATTACATAAGACCGGACCACGAAATAGTAACCTCTAGCTGTAACTCCGTTGACTAGTTAGGTTTCTATTTCACTAGGATGACATAGGCAACTTGATCTCAATCTTGAGCGGTGTTCACGAACTTACATTCGCGAGGGATTGTCCTTTGACTAGTATGGGTGAGAGTGGCGGTTCGCGCGCCGACTCAATATGCCTACCTTCTTGGGGACAAGACCGAGTGGCGGTGGGAACTTAACTTGGCAAGATGGAATTCACTCCTTCCCGCCTACTAGGGTAAGTAGAGAAATGTTCCCTTAAGTGGTGTCTCTGGGACTTGAACAAAGGGCCCGACCCTCTCATTGGCCCGAGAGGGACTCTGTTTGTTGGTAGGACCACAAACAAATTGTTCATTAGAGGAACACTGGTACTTAAGGCACAAGATGTAACCCAGGGGTAAAACGGTAATTTGACCCACACAATGTTACTGAACATTAAATGAAGGATTGACTTGTTGTTATTGGTCAATATCCATGGACACATAAATATATCTGCAGTGAGAAGAGTGCAGCTGTGGGACTTTAGTGGAGTGTTCTCGCAGTTAACGAATGTTGATTGAGATGTTAATGAGATTAACCGAGCAATCTTGTATCGTTGGAGCTTCTGATCTGTAGGTCCATTAGGTCCACCTTCTAGCTCATAAAGGGTTATTCGATTATTTGAATTTGAAATGTTCAAATTCATTAGGGAATAAACTTAATGTATATTGATATGATATAATATATAGTTTTGGAACTATATATTATAAATTTAATGTGAATATGATTCATATTAAATTATGTGAGAGAATTAAATATTTGAATGTGTCAGGAGGACACGTTCCCACTACTCCCCAACTCCCCCTCGATAGGGAGTGGGGAGTTGCCCACTGAAGGTTCTTCTTCTCCTGGTGAGAAGAAGAAAGTGATCGATCGATCATTTTGATTACACAAAGAAATTCTCTCTCTCTCACTCTCATTCCCAAAGTTATCCAAAAGTTGGAACCCTTCCCACAAAGGATTTTCTTCTAAGTTGAATCTCAGAGGATAGGAGGTTTTTCAAATTGGTGGTGTTCTGTTGGTGAAAAACAGAGAACTTTTGAAGTTCTTGAGTTGCTGAACATTGGAGCAAGGAGTTGCTGTTCTGCTAAACTACAAAGGTAATTCCTTCTTCCCTTTAGTTTAATAGTTAAATTTAGTTTGTTTGTATGCAATTAATCCATGTCTAATAGGATTAGAATTTCATGCTTGTTCTGTATTTTTGGTCAATGTACCTTTTTTTATTTTCAGCAAAACAATCAAGCAATTACGATCCCAAACACGTTTTCGCTGCTCAAGGAGATCAGATCTCCATCAATTGGTATCAGAGCAATGCTTGATTTGTTTTGTTTTGAAACAAAATTACATTGATTTAGTGGGAAATGCATTTGGTTTGCTGTAAACTTGTTTAGGAATGTTTTGGCCTTAGTTTACTTCGATTTTGTTCAAATTGTATGTAAAGGCCCCTGCGTTTTTGGGCAAAAAGTGCATAATTGAGTCTGTAATTAAGTTACGAGTCGTTCGGGACCAATTTCATTCAATTTGATTGAGAATCAAAGGGAAAATTGAAGAACGAAGTTGTTGTGTTCGTGAGTTTCAAATTCTTTGCTGAAGCGGCGGCGTTCTGTAACGCTCATCATCGTTACTAACGCTGAAGAAAGCAGCGTCATAACGCCAGCGCTCCCCTATCGGCGCGGCGCGCTCAAGAAGTCGGCGACGTTGCAGCGCGCGCCTTCGGCGTTACAACGCGCCACCCCGATAGTGCGAGGACCGGTTCGGTTTGGTTCGTTAGTTTTGGTCCAGTTCGAGCGGTTAAAAAGGTCGGTTCGGGTGTTTTTGGATCGATTTCATGAAATAAATTAATGTAATTTATTTTATTTGCACTTTATGGGCCAAATTATTCCGATTTTACAGTTTTATGTCTTTATGAATGTCATTTTGATTATTCCCACCTTAGGATAATTATGTTCATGCATTTTATTTATATAAATGTTATATGAATATGGTTGAATGCATGATTAATTTATTTATTTTTCATGAGTAATTAATTATAAGTGTTATAATTAGATTATATGGAAAATAAATTGCATGGAGCATGAAATTACTTAGTTTAAAATAAATGTTATTTTTTTAAGTAATTTTATAATTCAAATAGTTGAATTCCTTTTATAATTCCAATTTGAATATAGATTGTTGGATTTATAATATAGTTTCTTTCATAGGTTAATTATTAAAATTTATAAAAGTTATAAATCAAAGGGGTTTTAGAAACCATAACCTATAATAAAGAAATGCATGCAAACATAGGAACTTGGGCTATTTTTTAAATTAGTTTTAAATCGTTTAAAATTAATTTAGACCTAAGTTTCAATTTCTAATAGGATTAGAAATTAGTCTTACGTAGTATTTTAAATAGTTTAAAATATAGTAGGACTTTAGGACTTTGGTTATAAGGGAACTCTCTCTAGGTGAAGTTACTCATCTAAAATTGGGGTACTTAAGTGGCCAGTTAACTAACACCTCCTACCCTGAGGCCGACCGGAACTGAATTGAATTAACCTTAGTTCTATTTTTATCTCTAGGTAATTAAAATGTTTATTCACCTAGACATAAGGTTTTAAGACCTAGTTATAATAGTTATAATAGGCATAGACTTAGATAGATTCTTTTAGCGAGAATCCGACTAAGTTAAACCTATACCCTAATCTTAGGAACTTCAGTGGGAGAAAACGAGATGTTCGCATCGAGTTTACTCTCACGTCCTCAAGAGTTCACACCGTGAGTTTCATGCTCGGCTACGTGGCGTCAATAGGGCGTCCTCCTAGGTATGTGTTTGCATGGTTCAATACCAAGGTGAATGAGGAAGTATCCATAGTAAATGGGAGCGGGACACGTGTCAACGCGTCCCACTGGTCTCCTACATTAGGTCGCATACCGTGAGATTTCTATAGTCCGCTTTGCTAGGTTGTCTGGAGAACAACCAAACCTACGGAGGGCCCGACTATAGGGATCGAATACCGCGAACTCCGAAAAATGGATAGGGTCTCTTAGGTTGTTTGCCAACGATTGTCTTTCTTAATAGTAGCTTTGTTGGCTCAGGCCTATTGGATTTGAAAATGGTAGGGTCACATTTACGGGATGAGTTAAGTTAGTTAACAAGTCCTTGACCAAACAAACGGTAGCTAAGGACCATTGGGACATGAGATGTTCTGATAGTGAGAATTGGCTGAGAAAGTCTCAATTCAAGGGAGGAATGACTGATCACCCGACGGAGGCTTTTGTTCTAAACCCTTGAAAGTATCGTTGCAAAATTAAAGGTTTAATTTAAACAATGGGTTTAGTTTAAACACTAGGTTCTTTAATAATTTTGCTAAATTTGATTGGTTTTTACAATGGGTTAAAAGGCATAACTAATTAGAACTATTTTGGATTTTCAGCATGTCGTCCTCTATAATAGTCTTACTTAAAAGCGACCGTTTAACTGGTGAGAATTTTACTACGTGGAAGTCCAACTTGAATACGATTCTCGTTGTTGACGACCTACGGTTTATCTTTGTCTCGAGGAATGTCCTCGGATCCTCGCTAAATAACGCTCCTCAATCACATTGGGGAGGCGTCGATCTTTGGATCAAGGCCAATGATAAGGCCAAGGTCTACATTTTGGCTAGTGTTTACGAAGTTACGGCCAAAAGCACGAGGGCATGGTCTCAGCTCGTGAGATCATGAGTTCGCTGCAGGAAATGTTTGGACAACCGTCTGGACAGATTCGGCACGAATCTCTTAAATACGTTTATAACTCCCGTATGAAGGAGGGGTCATCTGTGAGAGAACACATTCTTGATCTGATGGTCCACTTCAACGTGGCTGAGATGAACGGAGCGGTCATTGACGAGCAAAGTCAAGTATCGTTCATCCTGGAGTCTCTTCCGAAGAGTTTCCTGCAATTCCGCAGCAATGCCATGAACAAGATAGAGTATAACCTGACTACTCTCCTTAATGAACTACAGACTTTTCAGTCTCTTATGAAGAATAAGGGACAGTGATGGAGAGGCAAATCTGTTTACCCATTCCGGAAGGTTCCGAGAGGGTTCATCCTCTGGACTAAGTCTCAGAGCTCATCTTACGGGCTTAAGAAGACCCAAAAGAAGAAAAATAGGAGGGAAAGGGAAGGCACACTGCTGTGCGACAAAGGCAAGGGAAAAGCCAAGGTTGCGAGATAAAGGAAAATGTTTCCACTTGCAACATGGATGGGCATTGGAAGCGAAACTGCCCAAAATACCTTGCTGAGCTCAAAGAGAAGAAAGGTAAATTAGATTTACTTGTTCTTGAAACTTGTTTAGTGGAAAATGATATTTTTACCTGGATACTTGATTCAGGAGCCACTAATCACGTTTGCTCTTCATTTCAGAAACTAGTTCCTTCAGGAGCTCGAAGAGGGTGAGATGACGCTCAGGGTCGGAATGGGAGACGTCGTCTCAGCTCGTGCAGTGGGAGATGCCAAGTTATTTTTTGGAGATAGATTTCTTTTATTGAAAAATCTGTATATAGTTCCTAAGCTGAAAAGGAACTTAATTTATATCTCTTGTTTAATAGAACTTGGATATCGTATTGCTTTTTCAATTAATGAAGCGTTCATTTTGAAAGAAGGTGTCAATATTTGTTCTCGCTAAATTGAAAAATGGCTTGTATGTAATCTGAAACCAACAAAAACCAAAGCAATTTTAAATCATGAGATGTTTAAGAATCTTGACACTCAAAATAAAAGGCAAAGAATTTCTCCTACTAATAATACCTATCTATGGCATCTTAGACTTGGTCAAATTAATCTCAACCGGATTGAGAGACAAGATGATTCTTTACCGCCTTGCGAGTCTTGCTTGGAAGGTAAAATGACTAAACGACCTTTTACTGGAAAAGGTTACAGAGTCATAGAGCCCCTAGAACTTGTGCATTCGGATCTTTATGGTCCAGTGAATGTTAAAGCTCGAGGGGGGTACGAATATTTCATCTCTTTCATAGATGATTATTCTAGGTATGATTATCTATACCTAATGCACCACAAGTCTGAAGCTCTTGAAAAGTTCAAAGAGTATAAGGCTGAAGTAGAGAATGCATTAGGAAAAACCATTAAAACGCTTTATCAGATCGAGGTGTAGAGTATATGGATTTGAGATTCTAGGACTATATGATAGAACATGGAATTAAATCTCAACTCTCAGCACCTAATACACCACAAAGAAAATGGTGTATCGAGAAGGAGAAATAGAACCTTGTTAGACATGGTTCGTTACTATGATGAGCTATGCTCAATTGCCTGCCTCGTTTTGGGGATACACAGTAGAGACTGCAGTTCAAATCTTGAATAGTGTTCCATCAAAAAGTGTTTCAAAAATACCTTTTGAACTTTGGAAGGGGCGTAAACCTAGTTTACAACACTTCAGGATTTGGGGTTGTTCAACACACGTGCTGGTGACAAACCCAAAGAAATTGGAATCTCATTCAAGATTATGCAAATTTGTTGGCTATCCCAAAGAAACGAGAAGTGGTCTTTTCTACGACCCACAAGAAAATAAGGTGATTGTATCGACAAATGCTACTTTCTTGGAGGAACATCACATGAGGAACCATAAACCACGTAGTAAGTTAGTATTAAATAAAGCTACAAATGAGTCAGCAAGAGTTGTTGATCAAGCTGGACCTTCATCAATAGTTGATGGAAGAGCTAGCACCTTCATCAAACAGGCAATGAATGATGTAGACAAGAACAAATGGATCAAAGCCATGGACCTTGAAATGGAGTCAATGGACTTCAATTCAGTATGGGAACTTGTAGACCAACCTGAAGGGGTTAGAACCTTAGGGTGTAAATGGATCTAAGAGAGATGTAGCCGGAAAGGTACAGACCTTTAAGGCTAGGCTTGTAGCAAAGGGTTTTACCCAAAGGGAAGGAGTTGACTATGAAGAAACTTTTTCCCCTGTTGCTATGCTAAAGTCTATAAGGATACTCTTGTCCATAGCCGCATTTTATGATTATGAAATTTGACAAATGGACGTCAAGACTGCATTTTTGAATGGTAATCTTGACGATAGCATCTACATGTCTCAGCCCGAAGGGTTCATAGCCCAAGGTCAGGAGCAAAAAGTTTGCAAGCTTAATCGATCCATTTATGGATTGAAGCAAGCGTCAAGATCTTGGAACATAAGATTTGATACTGCGATCAAGTCTTACGATTTTGACCAAAACGTTGATGAGCCTTGTGTCTACAAGAGGATCATCAACGACAAAGTAGCTTTGTTAGTACTTTATGTGGATGATATCCTACTCATTGGGAATGATGTAGGATACCTTATTGACATAAAGAATTGGCTGGCGACACAAATGAAAGATTTGGGAGAGGCGCAGTATGTTCTTGGGATTCAGATCTTCAGGAATCGCAAGAACGAACGCTAGCACTGTCTCAAGCGCCTTATATCGACAAAATGTTGTCCAGATATTCGATGCAGAATTCCAAGAGGGGCTCATTACCCTTCAGGCATGGAGTTCATCTGTCTAGGGAACAGTGCCCCAAGACACCTCAAGAAGTTGAGGATATGAGACATATTCCCTATGTCTCTGCAGTAGGTAGCTTAATGTATGTTATGCCATGCACCAGGCCGGACATTTGTTATGCAGTGGGAATAGTCAGTAGGTACCAGTCCAATCCAGGGTTAGACCACTGGACAACATTTAAAAATATCCTCAAGTATCTAAGGAGAACGAGGAACTATACGCTTGTGTATGGGTCTAAGGATCTGATCCTTACTAGATACACTGATTCTGATTTTCAGACCGATAAGGATTCTCGGAAATCCACATCGAGATCAGTTTTCACCCTTAACGGGGGAGCTATAGTATGGCGAAGCATCAAGCAAGGATGCATCGTTGACTCCACGATGGAGGCTGAGTATGTCGCTGCTTGTGAAGCAACTAAGGAGGTTGTTTGGCTAAGGAAATTCCTTACTGATTTGGAAGTTGTTCCAAATATGGAATCTCCCATCACCTTATACTGTGACAACAGTGGTGCGGTAGCCAATTCCTTGCGAAAATGTATCGAAACCCAAATATGTTAATTCATTCAAGAACTTGATAAGGACCATCCCCTCTCGAATGTAACTTTGTCTTCCATTTTGATGGGAACCGTTCCTTGCGAAAATGTATCGAAACCCAATCACCCGGTTGAAAAATCAGTTCTTTCCGTCCTTTGTTAATTTGTAAGGCGACTTTCAAGTTTTGTTTCTCAGTCATCTCCTTGACCTCTTTGTGCAAAGTCTTGATCACATCGGGCTTACTGGGAATAGGAAGCAAATCAAGAGGTGTAAGTGGATTGATCCATAAACAACCTCGAAAGGAGAACAATGTGTTGTAATATGAATTGGTCTATTATATGCAAACTCAACAAATGACAAACATGTTGGGATTTGTGCCCAAAAACTCGTAGTTTGTAATTTTGTTCTAATTAATGTAATAAAGTGTTATTATTTCAATAAATTGTTATTGTTCATTATCTACGAGTTTGCCTTTATTTAAACCCTAAATCCAATAAACTAAACATCCAAAATTTTATTAAATGAATTTTTAATCAATGTAATGTACATAAAAAGGATCTCGGTTCGAGATACAACCTAAAGGGTCTATAGTTGGGGATAAGGTTTGGGTGCCTTACCCAGTAAAACTATGGATGTGGCCCACTTTGTATTTGATACAAACACTTTGATCCTAACGTGTTCGTGTAGATGACATGTGAGTGGGGATATCCTATGTAATGAGATTACATAAGATCGGGACCACGAAATAGTAACCTCTAGTTGTAACTCGCTGACTAGTTAGGTTTCCATTTCACTAGGATGACCTAGGCAACTTGATCTCAATCTGAAAGGTGTTCACGAACTCCTGTTCGCGAGGGATTGTCCTTTGACTAGTATGGGTGAGAGTGGCTAGATTCGCCGACTCAATATGCCTACCTTCTTTGGGACAAGACCGAGTGAGCGGCTGGGAACTTAACTTAGCAAGATGGAATTCACTTCTTCCCGCCTATTAGGGTAAGTAGAGGAATGTTCCCTTAAGTGGTGTCTCCGGGACTTGAACAAAGGACCCGACCCTCTCATTGGCCCGAGAGGGACTTGTTTTTTGGTAGGACCACAAACAAATTGTTCATTAGAGGAACACTGGTACTTAAGGCACAAGATGTAACCCAGGGGTAAAACGATAATTTGACCCACCTGGTGTTACGAACATTCGTGAAGGATTGACTTGTTGTTATTGGTCAATATCCATGGACACAGAAATATATCTGTAGTGAGAAGAGTGCAGCTGTGAGACTTTAGTGGAGTGTTCTCGCAGTTAACGAATGTTGATTGGGAGGTTAATGAGATTAACCGAGCAATCTTGTATCGTTGGAGCTTCTGGTCTGTAGGTCCACTAGGTCCACCTTCTAGCTCATAAAGGGTTTGAATTTGAAATGTTCAAATTCATTAGGGAATAAACTTAATGTATATTGATACGATATAATATATAGTTTTGGAACTATATATTATAAATTTAATGTGAATATGATTAATATTAAATTAAGTGAGAGAATTAAATATTTGAAAGAGTTCAAATATTTAATTTAAATGTGAATGTGATTCATATTTGAAAAACTATAGGTTAAAACTTAATGTGCATGAGATGTACATTAAACTATAGTATAAAGGGTAAAATGATTAAATATGATTTAATCATTAAATTAATAATATATTTGAATTAAATATGATTTAATTTAATATAATTAATTAATTAATTAATTAATCAATTTATATATATTATTAATTGGGAACGTGTCAGGAGGACACGTTCCGACTACTCCCCAACTCCCCCTCGATAGAGAGTGGGGAGTTGCCCACTGAAGGTTCTTCTTCTCCTGGTGAGAAGAAGAAAGTGATTGATCGATCATTTTGATTACACAAAGAAATTCTCTCTCTCTCACTTTCATTCCCAAAGTTATTCAAAAGTTGGAATCCTTCCCACAAAGGATTTTCTTCTAAGTTGAATCTCAGAGGATAGGAGGTTTTCCAAATTGGTGGTGTTCTGTTGGTGAAAAACAAAGAACTTTTGAAGTTCTTGAGTTGCTAAACATTGGAGCAAGGAGTTGTTGTTCTGCTAAACTACAAAGGTAATTCCTTCTTCCCTTTAGTTTAATAGTTAAACTTAGTTTGTTTGTATGCAATTAATCCATGTCTAATAGGATTAGAATTTCATGCTTGTTCTGTATTTTTGGTCAATGTACCTTTTTTTGTTTTAAGCAAAACAATCAAGCAATTACGATCCCAAACACGTTTCCGCTGCTCAAGGAGATCAGATCTCCATCAAAACATTCTTCCCAAGACTTAATATTCTTAAAAATAATAGCCCTAAGCAAAGTTCCCAATGTTCTATTAACCACCTCAGTTTGCCCATCAGTTTGAGGATGACATGTAGTTGAGAACAACAATTTAGTACCCAACTTAGCCCACAATACCTTCCAAAAGTGACTTAAAAACTTAACATCCCTATCACTAACAATAGTTCTAGGAATTCCATTTAACCTTACCATTTCCCTAAAGAATAAGTTAGCCACATGCTTTGCATTATCTGTCTTGTTACATGCTATAAAATGAGTCATTTTACTAAATATATTCACAACAAAAAAAATACTATCATTACCTTTTTTAGCCCGAGGCAAACCAAGAACAAAATCCATAAATATATTAGTCTAAAGGTTCATTAGGTACATTCAAGGGAGTATACATTATGATTCTTATCACAAATACTCTATATGATGGTAATCTTTGTGTTATGCTCCTCTAGTTTGAGCTTTCTTATGATTCACTCCCAACAGCTTAACATGTTCCATCCCTCCCTAGTGAACCAAGACTTTCAGTTAGGTTGGAAAAAAATGAAACCATATGTTTTTTGCTATCTTGCATCCCTAAAGAATGTGGTTTGTGTTTTCCTCTTCAGCCTTGCACAACAAAAACATGTGAATATCAATTTCTTTTTGTCTTAAATATTCTCTAGTTGGGATAGAGTTTTTGAAAAATTTTCAGACGCTAATTTTTGCTTTTAGCAAAGCTTTGATGCTCCAAAAAGACTTCCACTTGGCCTCTATGGTTTGTATGCTTGAGAGAGAAACCCTGTCTTTGTTCATGGTCTTCACAGCTAGATGGTATGCACTTTTAACCATAAAAAAGATCTTTAGGATCTGGGTGCCGAAAACATTCATCCATAGAGCTACCCCTTTCCATAGGAATATTTAGGATTTCGTCAACATCTCCAAGAAAAAAATTATCTTTTACAGCATTCTCCCTCCAACGACCTCTTTCATCGATCAACATAGACATCTTTCAACCTTTAAGGGAATTTGCATCAAAGTTCGATTTTCATTGCCCTTCCTGTAATAGCCAAGAGTCTTCGTCAATCGTAATGAGTTTTCTATTTCCAACTTTCCATCTCATCCCTTTCAAAACAACTCGCGCCCCCATAAAATACTTCTCTAAGTGAGTGATAATTCTCATTTGTGAGGATTATTTAATCCTTAAACTAGGTTATTTTTATCATTTTTATATGTTTATTGATTACCGAGCAAGCAAAAATAGCATTAATGAGTAAAACTCTCGAAAGTTTGCTAAGAATGGTGGGAAGTGAAGAATAGTTGAGAAAATAATGAATTTGAACTAATTTCATTATTTTTGTGTAGATTTGGAGCAAACATGAAAAATGCAAGAGAAAATGCAATTGCATTTTTACTTGCAGAGCAGAAGAATGCCAGGCAGAATGCATGATACAATGCAATTGCATTTTGGGATTTTCATAAAAGTATACGACCTAGAATCATGCTCAAATGATTGTCCATGGATTGAGGATGAATTTAAAAGGAAACTCTAGCTTGCACTACCTATAAAAAGAGGATGTTTTATTGGGTTTTTAACAACCTTCGGTTGTGTTTTTTTTCATTATTTTTGCTGCAACTTCATCTTTCACATTCATATTCAGATAGCAACTTTTCTTTGTGTTTTCATTTAGATTCCAACACGTTTTTTCTTCATTTTTTAGCTTGTACTCTCCACAGTTGGTTCTTCTTTTATGAAAATATAGGAGGTGAAGATCCATAACTCTCATGTGGGTTTCGGAATAGACTAACAAAAGGGAGTTTAGGATTTCCTTTTCAGTTGTTGATTACCTTTAAGTTTGAAAGCTATTGTACTTTGGTTATTTTATTTTACTTTAGGATACTATTTGTATTTTCTTGTTATCCTTCAAGAAAAGTTTATGCATTGCTAATTTTCTTCCTATTTTGAATAAACGGTCGTGAGCTACATCTTTTAATTCGCATTCTGTATTTTTCCTTTGTTTGTTGTTCCTTATACTTACTTAAGATTTAAGCTCTTATAAGTAAGGTTTTAGAATTATAAGTAGAGAGCTCAACTGTTTACAATATTGGGTTGCTTTTGTAGTTTTTGAATACCATTCAATTTTCACTAATAAAGTTTATGTTTTCCTTCTTTTCAATCATGAGTTAAATCCTCTTTAGGAGTTCAAGTTGTGAATGCCCTACAAGAAAGATGTCAAGCTTAAAGTAGCAAAGTAATTGTGTCGGTACCTAACCCTAAGTTTGATTTTATTGAATATAATTTGGGCAACCCTAGCCGATCACTGTGTCTTGTTCATCGAGCCTAAACTTGATACTGAAAGGGTCAAGGGAAAGCAGATCTCATAAAATCAACGGAGGAAAGGACTTAGACATAAGATCCAAAACTTCGACCCTAGACATAGGTCAAGACTCCAAGACCAAGAGGGTTGTGCACGAAACTATCTAAGCTCAATTAGCCATAGACATATAGGTTTAATTTTTTAGTCTCCTAAAGGTTTTGGGAACAAAACCGAATAGGAATAGAATTCAGTTTACTTAAGGTTTAAGATTGCTGGCACAATTACAACGACATTTTCAGCGACATTTTCTCCGAATGGGCAAAAGCAACTTGAATTCTCTTATAATTCATTGATTTCTCTTTAATCTTCAATAGCTTAGAACACCTTCAAATTGATAATTTTACAAACTCCGGTTACCATACCTGCATCTTTAATTACAATTCTTGTTTTTTTAATTAATTTTGTGAAATTCGTTCCCTGTAGATTCGATACTTTGGAATATTTCCAGTTTCTATTACTTCGATCACATGCACTTGCGTGTAACGACCGAACAGTGAGGAAGGGGTTGTTCCCCAAGTTTTCCTTTGTGAAATCCCCTTCCTTAAAGTATCTCTCAAGATCCTTGCTAGCAGACTGTTTGGGTTTCTCATAATGCACCAATTACTTTGTGTTGGCGAGCATGACTTGGTTGAAAAGCGATAAATCTTTAAAACTGAGGCCCCCTCTTATTTTACTGGTACATAACTTCTTCCAACTCAACCAATGTGGTTGCCTCTTTCTTTGAGATGATCTCACCACTTGTTTATATCTTCACACAGGTTCTTGGAAAGTCTGAAACAACTCATGGTATAGGTTGGGATTGTTTGCGCCACAACTTTAATAAGGATTTTTTTTTCGCCTGCTGAGAACAGATTTCCTTTCCAACCCTAGAGAGTAATCCACATCTTATCTTTGAGTTTATAAAAGATTTTATTTTTATTTTTCTCAGATTAGGAGAGCATGCCCAAGTAGTACCCTAGACAATCCGTTAGGTTCACTCCCAGGATGTGTCTAAGTCTTTTTGTCTTCTCCCTCATGATGTTCTTGTGTTGCGTAATATTTTGATAATGCAATACCGCAAGTGTACGGGTCAAGTTTTAGTATAGTGATTTAAGAGTCCAAGTATCGTCCTCGAGAATGGGTTTCTAGATTAATTAATTACCAAGATACTAATTCTCAATTTTAGCTAAAGTAACATAACATGGATAGGTGATTGAAAGTAAAGACAAACAACAAACAAACAAGTGGAGACACGAGTTGATAGATTCAGAGGAAATTGACTTCACAAGTTAATAACTTAATTAACACATGCAATGAACTAATGTGATGATTTTATAAACAAGAAGTAGAATACTCAAGAAAATCTCTCGATTCTTAGTGAGCCTCGCACACACAATAAATTCTAAGTCTCCTTAAGAAATCTAAAACATGCACGGCATTAAGAAACTTCCTTATGTGTTTTCCTTAGACTTCTAGGTCATTCTCATGTCAGACTTCTAAGAGTTTTGACAACTTTGCTCTAATTTAAGTTTTATCTCTCGAGTCCACTTAAACCAACAATATCACATAGTTAATGAACGAATTGCCAAAAATAAAGAAAAAAACATACTTCAATACATAGCAAATAAATCTTAACAAGTAAATCAAATCCTAACTACAACATTTAGCTACTCTAAATCACAAGAAAACCAAACTAAAAGTGTAGAAAACGTCTTAAAACGGAGTTACAATCTGAAAGAAAAGGAAATTAAACTTATGTGTCGATGTCGGTCTTTCGTCTCCGAGCTCCCGTCTTCGATCTCGAACCTCCACGAATGCTTTGGCTCCCAAAAACGCTCTCTTTTCTCTTCTCACAAAGTGTATTTCGAAATTAGGGTGAATTCTCTATCAAATTCGACTCTCTTAGAAAGAAAACATAAAGTTGTATTTATAGATGAAATCGGTGCAGCGTTGCAACGTTGTACCCTAACCGCGTGGTATATATGGAAAATATCGATGGCATTGCAACGTTGAGGGCAGTGTTGCAACGCCGCTACCCTAACGCGCGCGCTTCTTATCGATTTGGCGTTGTGACGCTGCCTCAACGCCCTCGCAACGGTTCTTCATGTGTGTTCCTTTATCGATATAGCGTTGCAACGCCCTAAAGCAACGTTGCAACGCTACCTGCATAGGCCTTCAACGCATCAATGCAGCACGCTCGGCGTTGCAACGCTCTGCATGGCGTTGCAACGCCATCACCTCGGGTCTTCATGCTTGGATTGATTCTTCCACTTCCAATTGATGTTATTTTTAGCTCCAAATAGCCTCGTTTCGATCCCGAGTGATCCAAAATATCTCCAATTGTTCTGTTTAAGCTCTTAACCTGAAATTGAGTGATTTAAACACGTAAAAGCCCTGAAATCATTATAAAACTAGCAATAACTAAGCCTAAGGATGACACATTTTGTGTGCTATCAAACACTCCCAAACTTAAACTTTTGCTAGTCTTGAGCAAAAACATAATTAAACATGAGATTGTTCTTATACATACATCAGACTCAAGCCTCAAAGATTTAAGAGAAAATTTGACAATCACAGGAAACAATCAAATATAATACTTCAGTGAGGAATTTAGAACTTTTCCTAAGTGTTCCTACGTGTGTGTGTGATTAGCCTATGTTCCCTTCATTTTTACTAAGCCCGGATCAACTTTATTAGACTCTCCATTCAACTTCCCCCTATACTGGTCATAATCACTAATCCTTGAGCCTCCCCACATTCATGAAATAAACAACTTACTCAACACTTAATCATTTTTTTATCACCCCTTTTTTTTCTTTTTTTTTTTTTTTTGTGCAAGGACACTAGCTTTCACACATCCACTGTAGGGGCCCTACCCAGAGCACTCGCTCAATGAGTGGCCTAACTGATCACAGTGAAGGTAACTATTTTTGCCCTCACGAAATTTTTTCTTAAGCAAACAAACAACAAAAACAAAACAAAATTTTTCACATAATGCACAAATTTTACAGAGCATGCACTTCATATTGTCATTCACCCTATCCTGCAGTTTAACTCTCAAATCAGTTCTCAGACCTATCGAGGTGACATCAAACTTCTAAACCTAATAACTTTATTCTAAGCATTTCAAAACTACAGGAACACAGGCTATGTGCATAATAGTGCAGGAGAAACTCAAGAATTTTTTTTAAATTAACTCAAATTCATATCATGCTCTCAAGTTTCAGCAGAATCACAAAGATTTTCAATTATATCTCATCCTAGGTCATCCTACTCATACTTATGCATAAAATCAATCAACAATTCAGCATATACTCAGGGCAGTCACAACAGATAAACCACATCCCACCCCCAAACTTAAACTAAACATTATCCCCAATGTTTGCAGAAATAAGCACAAATTAAATATAAGAGTAAGAGTGAACAATACTGTCCTGAGTTATGAAGATCTTTCTGAGTTCCTTGGATAGCCAAAACATGTGTGTTGGAGTTCTTCAGAACGTGAGCATGGATTTCAACGAAGGAAGACATCATCACCACCTAAAAAGCAAAACAAACTAGTAAGTAAACTAAGAACTGAAAAACAACTAAAACAAACTAAAGACAAAAAACAACAAAAAAGTAAAGCTTGGAAGCGCTTTCTTTAACGTCTTTAGCTAGACGGTGACTTATCAGGGCACATAAAACTGCTCATATTTCTTTGGGCCCTTCTTGCTTGCATCGATATAGCTTTCTAAGTCTAAAAGGCTATCCTGTTTCTCATGGGCACCAAAGAGAGAAATATTTTTGGTATTTTTGTTTATCAACATAAAAGAACAAAAATCAAAACAAGACTCGTGAGTGTAGGACAATTGGCTATGAAGATTAAAGGAAATTTCTGGAGACAAAAGGGGGAAGGACTTCTCAACCTCGACCTCTATCACCTGAATCTCCCTTGTGGAAATGATTGTATCACCAATGTCTACCTCACCAACCTGATTATGGTGTGTCTCAGTCTCCCCCAAACTATCCTCACTATCGTATGAACAAGTTCTCCTAGGTGGCACCTCCTCAGTGGTAAGGATAAGAAATTGTTCCTGTAAGGCCTTTAGGGAAATTACTAGTTGATTGAGATATTGAGCTCTATCTTGTACTATTTCCCAAAGTCCCACCACCTCAGCTTCTAACCTATCCAACCTCTCTAATTCATTATGAACCAAATTTTTAATTTTCAATTCTAATGTATATTCCATTAATTGGTCCACAAGAGAAGATTTTTCTATAAGTTGGTCAGGATATGAAAAATTATGGTTCCAAGTGCCTAAATAACTACCCTCGTGTGAATTTTCATTAATTTCAGGTACAAAATGGTAAAAATTAGACAAATAGAATTCAGAGAAAACATGATGCACATACCTAGGATCCTGAGAGGGACAATAGAATGGTGGAGAATAAAAATCATGCAAAGTCATACTTGAAAAATCAGTAATTCAAATTAAGACTTTTACACAATAACAACACAACCAAAACATGGGACAAAGACTCAAGAACAACACTCAAAAGTAAAATACAACAAATAAGGAAACAAACTAACACACAAAAACAAATAAGGAAAGACATACAAACACACTTTAGTCTAAAATTTCAAATTTTCTCCTAATATTAATTAATCTAAATAATCACCATTCCCCGGAAACGGCGCCAAAAACTTGTTGCGTAATATTTTGATAATGCAATATCGTAAGTATACGGGTCAAGTTTTAGCATAGTGATTTAAGAGTCCAAGTATCGTCCTCGGGAATGGGTTTCTAGATTAATTAATTACCAAGATACTAATTCTCAATTTTAGCAAAAGTAACATAACATGGATACGTGATTGAAAGTAAAGACAAACAACAAACAAACAAGTGGAAACACGAGTTGGTAGATTTAGAGGAAATTGACTTCACAAATTAATAATTTAATTAACACATGCAATGAACTAATGTGATGATTTTATAAACAAGAAGTAGAATACTCAAGAAAATCTCTCGATTCTTAGTGAGCCTCGCACACACAATAAATTCTAAGTCTCCTTAAGAAATCTAAAACATGCACGACATTAAGCAACTTCCTTATGTGTTTCCCTTAGACTTCTAGGTCATTCTCATGTCAGACTTCTAAGAGTTTTGACAACTTTGCTCTAATTTAAGTTTTATCTCTCGAGCCCACTTAAACCAACAATATCACATAGTTAATGAACGAATTGCCAAAAATAAAGAAAAAAACATACTTCAATACATAGCAAATAAATCTTAACAAGTAAATCAAATCCTAACTACAACATTTAGCTACTCTAAATCACAAGAAAACCAAACTAAAAGTGTAGAAAACGTCTTAAAACGGAGTTACAATCTGAAAGAAAAGGAAATTAAACTTATGTGTCGATGTCGATCCTTCGTCTCCGAGCTCCCGTCTTCGATCTCGAACCTCCACGAATGCTTTGGCTCCCAAAAATGCTCTCTTTTCTCTTCTCACAAAGTGTATTTCGAAATTAGGGTGAATTCTCTATCAAATTCGGCTCCCTTTGCAGGAAAACATAAGGTTGTATTTATAGATGAAATCGGTGCAGCGTTGCAATGCTGAGGGTAGTGTTGCAACGCCGCTACCCTAACGTGCGCGCTTCTTATCGATCTGGCGTTGCGATGCTGTAAGGCAGCGTTGCAACACCCTCGCAATGGTTTTTCATGCGTGTTCCCTTATCGATATAGCGTTGCAATGCCCTAAAGCAGTGTTGCAACACTACCTGTATAGGCCTTCAACGCATCAATACAGCACGCTCGGCATTGCAACGCCATCACCTCGGGTGTTCATGCTTGGATTAATCCTTCCACTTCCAATTGATGTTATTTTTAGCTCCAAATAGCCTCGTTTCGATCCCGAGTGATCTAAAATGTCTCCAATTGTTTTGTTTAAGCTCTTAACCTGAAATTGAGTGATTTAAACACGTAAAAGCCCTGAAATCATTATAAAACTAGCAATAACTAAGCCTAAGGATAACACATTTTGTGTGTTATCATCTTGTTAACCATGCAAGAAGATTTGTCGAGACTGATGGTTTGGCCCGAAATTTCCTTGTAATCTTCCATAAATTTTTTAACTATCTTACAGTCCTTCTCCATTGCTTTAAACATTATCAGGATGTCATCTGCGAAGAAAGATGTATTAGAGCAGGCAGTGATAGTTAATGCGTAAGCCAGAAAAGTTAGAGCAATTTTCCTCCATGTCTAATAAAGTTGTGAGACCTTTAGTGCAAAGAAAAAAAAAAAGATATGATGACAGTGGATCTCCTTTCCTCTCTACCAGGTGAGAATTCACCATAAGGAGAGCCATTGATGAACATCGAAAAAATGACTGACTCCACACAATTCATTGTTCTATGGATCCAACTGTCACTAAATCCTAACTTTGCCATGATTTTTCTCAAAAACATCCAATCCACTCGATCATAAACTTTACTCATATCAAGTTTCATGGCTATAGATCCATTCTTCCTCAATCTTTTACTATTTATTGCATGAATACATTCAAAATCGAGGATGATAATATCGATGATTAATTTTCCTCGAAGAAAAGTTGATTGATTTTGGGATCTAATTCATCTTCAAGAACTTGTTTCAGTTTGTTTGTAAGATCTTTGGAGGTGACCTTATAAATGACATTGCACAAGCTAATCGGTATGAATTCGGTCAATCATGTGGGGTCTTTAACCTTTGGTATAAGTGCAATCCAAGAATGGTTAATCGATCTAACACTATCCTATTTGTTGAGGGCATTCAAGCAAATGCATGTAACCTCTCGTCGCTAATAATTTTCCAGTAACGTTGAAAAAATAACGTGTGAGCACTGTCAGGACCCGGTGCTTACTTTGTGAAATTAGCATCAAGGATTCTATTGTGCCTCTCTGTTATCATAGGGGTAACATTAGCCAAAGCTTCCTCTATGAGACCACTAGAACGTCTTGACGTAGTGAATAAAGACATGAAGTAGTCACTGGCCACTTTACTCATTTCTTCCTCGATCACCACCCAGTTGCCCTCTCTGTCAAAAATGCACCTGATCTCATTCTTCTTCTTTCATTGGCTAGCTCTTGAGTGGAACCATTTGGTATTTTTGTCGCCTCATTTTAGTTCTTGAGTTTGCTACAAACATGTCAAGCCTTTCTTTTATCCAATCTCCTATGTTGTCCCTCCGCTTCTAAGTGAACCTATCACTTTTGTACCATAAATCCACAAGATGACAGTAGTTGAGAGAAGATTTAAAATAATTCCATGAGCCTTTGGCTCTTTGGAGTCCCTCCATCTTTCTCATTATAAAACATTCACTCATTGAAGTCTCCTCCCACGATCCAAGGAAAATCACATGTTCCATGAAGTTTTTCAAGTAGCTCCCACGAGTCTTCTTTTTTTCGGATCAAGATTTTCGTAGAAACCAGTGAATCTCGACCACCATCTTCTATGTTTAGGGAATTTAAGTTGTTTCTCTAAAAAAAATATTTTAAATAATTATGATTTTCTTTACCATTACAATTCTAATAAATGTTTTGCACCTTTGTGAAGATTTTCAACTACGATTCTTCCTTGTTGTGATCAAGGTTTAAAATGTTGATGTCGAAATGGACATATCGAGGTTTCAATTTTATGGAAATATCGATGAAAATATCGGTCAAATGTCGATGTCGATGGATATTTCTAGAAAAATTTTAAAAATATATTAAAATTAGAAAATAAACCTTTTGCACTTTTTATGAGTTAAAATACGTGTTATAATATTATATTCACATTATGTTACATTTTGTTGTTATTTTTTTTTTAATATTTCATCAATTTTGTACGATATAATAGAATTTTTAATTGACCCCAGTGTCGATGTCAAACACATGAACACGTGAAAATATCGATGGAAATGTCGACGAAAATTTAATAAGCATGATTGTGATTTGAGTATTAATTGGAAAAACATGTTGAAGAAGTCAATTAGTCATGAATTGCCCAACTACCAATCAAGTTTTGAGGTGATGACTAGTTTGAGTGCAAAGAACATAGGTTGGACCCATTTGATGTCCTCTATAATTTGACTTCAAATGACTTGATCTAATGCATTTGGAAGGAGTTTCGAATTTCTTTTACATTTGAGACGTTACTTCTCTCACCCTCATATAAAGAATTTGAAAGTACATAAGAGCTAGACCTTCAAGTACAAGACCTTATTGAAATAGAGTTCATCTAGATAATCCTCGATCATCTTAAGGTTGTCATGGAGCAATTAATCTTCATCTTTTCATTGATATTAATATACATTTTTAATGATGTTTGAGGAAGAAATTTCTCTAACACATGGTTTGACAAAACAGTGCTACACTATGAAGAAAACCGACATGAATTTATAGAAGGTACAGATTTGAAATCGTCCTATTTAAAACGTCATTTTTTAGAGTTACAACTTGCAATAAAATGATGGGTTGTTTTCTATAAAGTGGCCTAATGGGGCCATTTCCTACTCACCAACCAATTAGGATATCTACAAGCCTTAGGCAAAAGTCATTAGGGTCATTGTTGATTAGATTTTGTGCAAATTCTTGTTCTTTTTATTCAATTGTGTGTGCATTGACAAAGACTTTAGTATGGGCAAAGATGCTGACCTAAGCTCTGCCCATATTATTGAGATCCAACATTGTAATTTAAAATTATATTATTTTTATTTTTATTTTTATTTTGGTATATTAAAGAAAATAAATCTCATCAGCACAACTTGAAACCAAAGCGCAAAGAGGACAAACAAAAAAGCATCCAAGGAATCAAATATTTTTTATGTTATTTCCGTGATTACTAAAAGTATTTTCTTTATTAAAAAAATAGTATTTTCATTTTTTAGATCATTTTTTTTATAAAATGACCCCAAGAATTGCAAATCACATAAATTTCAATAAAAATTTGAATTTCTCGCCAACCTAGCATGAGGTGCTCATTTAATCTTTAGTCATTGTATTCTGCTGAGACGATCGTTGTAGTCTACTTGCAATCCGTATAGGGTGAATAATTATTTTCAAGACAACGCTTTGTAAGCGTGCTTTTACTATTTATAATCTTTTGTTCTTGAATTTTGAATTGTTGTATACACAATGTTTGTACAATTATCTACATTTGTAATTATCTGTAACCAGTTAAGTTGCAATCAATTTTCTAGTGCTACTCAGCTCTTATAAACAACATATTATTCTCCAACAAAGACATGTACTCTCGGCCTTGACCAGGAAATCGGAGATTTAATTTGAATAAAATTTTTCCACTGGACCACCTCACATGTTGAACTTTTAAAAGAAATACTTAAAGTCTAGACATGTACTCTTTTTATTGCATTCAAATGAATCAACAACCCTACAAAAAGACTATAAATAGTTATTGTACGTGATAGGACCAAAATAGTAAATTAAAAGATCTCATCTAAGACAATCAACCAGTACTTCAATCCACCACAAATTATTCACCAAAAAATTCTCAAGCAACAACCAGCAATGGACAACAACAAACCATAAACAAATGCAGAAATCTAAATGCAAAAAACACACGAATTATACGTGGAAAACCTCTTCAATGAAAAGAGTAAAAACCACGGGACTTTTGAGGAGTCCACCCTTGTCACCTTCTCTTATGATAAAATTGAGGGAAAAAGAACTCAAATCAGTCTTACAAAGATTCACAACTAACCAATAGTTCCAAACAATAATTGAGAGATGAAAGATGATAAATACCACCCAGTTTTTGCAGGTTGTGTCCGACAGCAATATCCGATAAACCAAAACCCAAAACAACGATCAACCGTTCAAAACAAGGCCCTGTGAGTCCTCAACAAGCTGGAAAAATTTCAGCAAAATCCAACGGTTGAAACTCTGAAAAACGACAACTTTGTGAACGTCGTCAGTGAAAAACCGAACTGCACTAATCTCCCAACGTTTTCTATATTTCTCTTTCGTTTTTTTTCTTTTCCTTTTAGGTTATATCCACCTAAAAAACCCTAGGCTTTCTAGATAATCCAACTCATTTAACCTCAAATGGGCTAAATATATAACCCGATATTTTGGGCGCACAAACATAAGAAAATCCATGTTTGTCTAACAAATGGGTTGGACACCTATGAACCTAAAAAAAAAAAAAAAAAAAACTCGATCATGTTCTAAAAATCAAAAGGTGAGAATGGGAATAGAAAATCATTGTGGGCTCGAGAATTCTCCAATCTTGACCTACTACTCTAAGTCTCTACGCCAATTGCAAGCTAAAAATAAGCTACTAACTTCCTATTTTCATTTACGTAGAAAGTTATTTTTGTAGTTAATTAACTTATTGCTTTTGGGGTCCTCCAAATTTAATGTGTTATTTTTTGCGAGCTTATTTTTATTTATTTATTTCATTGACTACAATTTATTATTGTGAAGTAATTTGCCATAATTAGGCCGGGATGTTTAGCCCCACTACTAAAAAATATAGCATTACAATTAAGTTCAAAGTTATTTTTTTTTCAAAAAAAAATAAATAATTAATGAATGAGTGGGAGAATCAAAATTTTTATTTTTTCTAATCTGCAAAAAAAAAAAAAAATGAAAGTTAGCTATTTTTTAGAAAATTTAAAAAATTTTCATTTTTGTCCCCGGTGAAGTAAATCTAAATTTAACCTTAAATTTTCAATTTCATAGAATTAATTCTAAACTTTGAAATTAATATTCTACGAAAACTAAATAAGAAAATTCTAAGTTTTAAAGAAATACCATACAAAATTTAATTGACAAAACACTTAAAATTTATTTATACACATTTTGACTAGATCCAATTATGAAAATATCCAAATCTATCCTAGAAATTATATATAGGTAAAAAGAAATTCCAACTTAGTTGGAAAATGTCCTAATCAAGCTAAAAAAAATCATAAAAATAATCTCATACAACCACAAGGATGAGGGTTTTTTTTATTAATATTCTACTTTTAAAAATTTATTATAATAATATTGTAGTTTTAAAATTATTTATATTAACATTGTTGTTTTTTCACAGGTGGCAGATGGTAAAAAAACGAGGATGGACAATGTAACAGATAGTCGTCTCTCTCCATCTCAAAATTTTTTCAGAAAATGCATTCCTGGCATAGTGGTTGATTGGCTTTGCAATATATCCATGTTCCTAGGTGTACTCCAAACACAGATTATTCTAACCCCAGACTATACTACTCTGCAGTTTAAATAATAATAACCCAAACAACCATTAATTTTTTCATTATTTCGTTTTTCTCTATTTGTATTTTATGTATTGACCTCAAGTTTAGAAATTATTCTTCTATAATAAATATATCTACCTTACCAAAAAAAAAAATCAATTTTACCCTTCATTTAAATTTAGAGTCAATTGAATGGAATTAAAATTTTAATATTATGGTTTCAATTCGAGCATATAGCTCACGTGACCAGGTAATATTTTAAAAAAAATAGTTGGATTTCCCATTCAATATCATAGAATTAAAAAAATATGTATATTTATCTTTCTTTAAAAAAAAATTGATTTTGAAACAATAATAATATAGTTTCTATTAGAAAAAAAATGGTGGATGAGGAAAGTTGAACGGCGTTAGTTGACGATGGAATAAATTGGATGGTGGAAAACCATAGAAGTAGTTAATTTGAAAGTTGAAAAAGCGTGACAGTGAGCTTATTAATAAATGTTTTTAGAATTCAAAGACTCGTGGTCAGAGATTCTTCCTTAATTCTCTATTTCTTTTCTCTTTTCCAATTTTACCCTTTTTCCTTCTCATTTTTATTTTATTCTGTTTTCTTTTCCCTTTTCAATTTTCAATATCTTTCCCTTTTCCATAAGTTTCGTAAATAAAAATAACTACAACATCATAAGCCAACAATGAAAAATAAAAAATGTTATATTACAAATTTAGTCCCTAAATTTTCGATTTTGTGTCTTTTAAGTTCTTAAATTTTTAATTTTATATCCAATAATACATTGATCTATTCAAAATTTTTCAAAATTTATAAATCTGTTGGAGACAAAATTGAAAGTTTAATATATTTTTAGATACAAAATTCAACTTTATATGCCTAATATATTCGTTAGTTTTAAAAATTTTGAACATGTCAAAGATTTATTAGATATAAAATTGAAAATTTGAGGACTTATTTGATATTTTTAAAGTTTAGGGACCTATTGATACAAACATAAAAATTTAGTGACTAAACTTGTAATTAATCAATAAAAAGGAGAAATAAAAAAAAGAATTTTGTTATGCATGATAATTTCTAATATTTGGAGTAATAGTCAATCGAGGTCAGTTGAACTTGAAGTTGACACTATAGATATCGATAACTACAATCTGTCAAAGATAGAAAAGTAATTGTTCAAAAAAACAATGCCAACTAACTAGGGGTACAAGTAACCCGCTAATCCGACCAATCCGGATTACCCAATCCAAATCGTAAGGGTTGGGTAGGATTAGATTTTTTTTCGGTTTTGGTTGGGTTAAAAGTTTGGAGAACCGAAAAGTTCGGGTTGGGCCTTTTAGGCTCGGGTTGACCCAACCCAACCCAACCCAACTCAAAATTTATATTTTTTAATTAAATATATACTTATAAATGAATTATTTATCAATTTCTTATGTTTTCTTCTAGATTTCTAACAAAATGTTAAGATGTTATGAATTTTGAAGTTTGATATTTGAATTTTATGTGATTTTAGTTATTAATTCAAGAAAAAATTATTTTAAATAATTTAAAAAATAATTAAAAAATAAAAAAGTTAATCAGTGATTGACCAAACCCAACCCAACCCAAAATATTGGGTTGGGTTGGGTTAATTACTCTCTCATGAATAGGGTTGGTTGGGTTGAAGGAATGACCAACCCAATTTTTCAGTTGGTCCAAAATCTCCCTCAACCCAACCCGACTTATGTACACCCCTACAACCAACTAACTAAATACGTAGTTTAATTGGTAAAAAAAAGTAATCGAAGTCGACAAGTTGATATGTACACAATGATCAAAGTTAATTGAAAGAGGAAAGTATAAGAGACGTGAAAGATAGAAAGAAAGTTTGGTGTGTTGTGTAGGGTTTTTGGCAATATACTGGAAGATAAATTGTTCTGAAAAGATGCAAAAAAAAATGATGAGTTTCAATTACTATAAAAGGAGTGTATGACTTTCGTTGTAAAACATCTCAATTTTAAATATTTTAAGTCTGGTATACTAAATTTAGTTACCTGAGTGATATAAGGTTTTGAGAAAGTGTTTCTTTATAATTGGGGTTGGGGAGAGAATCTTGTGTGATTGTAATAATTTTTCACATAGTGGAGTTTGTTTCTGTGTTCATGGTTTTTTCTTCGAGTTTGAAGTTTTCCATGTAAATTCTTGTGTTTCTTATTTTGTTACTTTTTTTTTTTAATTTCTCAGTTATTTTTCTACTAATTTCTACGGTAGTAGTGTGAGATTTTTTTTTCCCAACAAGTGGTATTAGAGGTTTAGGTTTGCAGTTTCTTGAGTTTCTGAGTTTGTTCTATAGTTACAACATTGCCTGAACTTCTACATCATAAAATATTTCTTGAAACGAGCTACAGAGTTGTTCACGATTTGCAAATTTGCTAGGAGTGAGCAGATATGTCAAGTTTTATCAGTCCAGTAAAGATTGAAATGGATAAATTTGATAGAATGATGAACTTCGGCTTGTTGCAAGTGTAAGAATCAAATTAGATGTGTTGATACAATCTGGGTTACACAAGGCTTTGAAGGGAAGACTGAGTGGTAGTGTTCTTGAAAAATTAAGTGGTAATGGTGGTCCAATGGAGTCCAATGGTGGTTCCAGAGGTTCTAAGAAGTCCAACATGAGTGATGAAGAATGAGATGAATTAGATTTGAGAGCTGCAAGTGCAATCAGATTAAATTTGGCTAAGAATATTTTTGCAAATATGCATGGAATTTCGACAACCAAAGAGCTTTGGGAGAAGCTTGAAATGGTGTGTCAAGCAAAAAGCATCTTAAATCAGTTGTACATGAAGGAGGAGTTTCCCACACTGCAAATAGAGGAATGTATGAAAATCTCAAATCATCTGAGTGTTCTCAATAACATCGTCTCTGAGCTGGAGATGATCAAAGTGAAGATAGAGGATGAGAGATGAGGCTATTAAGCTGATCTTGTCACTTCCACCTTCTTACGGACACATAAAGCCAATCTTGATGCATGTCAATGAAACTTTAAATTTTGCAGAGCCTACTAGTAAACTCCTATTGACCCATGCTTTGGAGGAACGAAGACGAGAATATGTTTTAGGAACTTTTTTTTAAAAAAAAAAATAACCAAAACTTAGGCCCCCAAAGTTTTTAGAAATTAAGTCTATAAATACTACATCTACCTATGATTTTTCAGTTTTTCTTATCTACTTTTTACCTATGTTTAAAAAACCAAGTCAAGTTTTAGTTTTCAAAAACTTATTTCTGTTTTTGAAATTTGAATAAAAACTGAAAGGTCTGTTTGGTAAACAATCTGAAAACAAAAATTTGAAAACAAAGGATTCAATAAAAACAAAGTTGTATTTTATGTTTTCAGATATGTGTTTGGTAGCAGATTTAGAAATTTGATTTCATTCTAAACAGTTATTTAAAGTGTGTCTTATAACATATTTATAGATCATGAAATTAGTTGGAATTATCAAACTAAGTATTAAATTGAATATGAGTCATTATTAATTAATTTATGAACATGATTTTATAAATTTTATAGAATTATCATTGTATTATATAATATATAATATATTATATTATACATATTTTAATTTACATAAAAGTAAATTGAGTTTATAACATGAAATATTGTATTTATTAATATTTTTATCTTTATTTAATATAATTCTACATTTTAAAATTTTAAATTCAGAATCTGGATATAATGAAAACATAAAAATATTGTTTTCATAATTTCTATTATTTGGATCTCATAATTCAAAAATAGTTTTCGGAAACATATCTGTCAAACACATATTCACTGAATTCAATGAATTCGAAAACATAAAACAGAATTCGGATTGCATACCAAACAAACCCTTAAATATTTTTTTAAAAAAATAGATGCATTATAGAGAAGATGAAAATTATTATAGAGAGTGATAAAACAAGCATATTTAAAAAAAAAACTAAAAAGAAAAATAAAATAATTATCAAACACCTTAGCTATTAATTGAATTAAATTCAGTAATAAATTTAAACCCGACATTTGACAAGTGGTGTAATTAAATATTCTCGGTTTCCATTTTTTCAAAAGAACTACAACAAGCTCTAGATATTTTTATAGTATGAGATCATTGGCTATTAAATGTCATCTGGTCATTTTTTAGGTTTTTTTAAACTCACTCCTAATATTTTAAGTTTAAATTCAATTTTTTTTTTTAAAAAAAAACTCTAGATTGATCTCAAACTCTGAGAAAATAACTATTTTAATCTATAAACTTTTATGAGTAAATTAAAACCTTAAACTAATAATTTTATCCATTTATATCTTTTTGTTAAATTTAGTTAGAAGAGCCTTAGTTAATTAATTAGGGGTGAACTTATGAAGGTTGTTATTTTATATTTTATATTAAAAAGAAGAAGAAAAAAATTGTAGTCAAGTACATGTTGTTGCTTTAGCAACGCTCGTTCTTGCTGGCGTTTAGATCTTTGTTGAGAATTAATGTGATAGTATCCGTCTCAGCAAATAATTTTTTTTCTACAAGGGACATTTTATTCATGAAATGGGTTGGATTGATATTAGTCTGGATACAGCAAAATAATTCTATTAGATCTAATGTACTTATTAGATCTAATAAGTACCTTGTGTCAGAATTGAGAAATTCGATGGCTCAAGTCGTCAAAACTCGATTGGACTAAGAGAAATCAGTAAAAAAGTTCCTCGATGGACATTCCATAAAAATCTTTCAGATCCTCTCGCAGGTGGTCCTCTCACCTTCTCGGAGTTCATTCTCCAGAGAACTCCATTTTAAGCATTCCGCTAGATTCTTTCCAATCTTCTTATTGGAAATCATATAAAGACAATTCCTATTTAATATAGCGATTTGGGCAAGTATTTTACGCATCTAAAGTTATTAAAGGTTTGTTTGGTATGTAATTTAGATATTGTTTTATATTTTTAAATTCACTGAATCCAATGATTATGTGTTTGGACAGATGTGGTTTTTGAAAACAGTTTTCGGATTCTGGGATCCAAATAGTATAAATTCTGAAAACAACATTTCTATGCTTTCATTGTATCCAGATTATGAATTTAAAATTTTAAAATGCAGAATTATATTAAACAAAGATAAAATTTTTAATAAATACAATATTTCATATTATAAACTCAATTTACTTAGTTAAATTAAAGGGGAATTGTAATGGGTAGCATAAAATATTAGCATATTTGCAAGCTTAGTTATGATTTTTTTTTAAATCTGATTTTTTCGTTTTTTTATTATTCCAGATTTACCCTCATTAGTGTAGCAACATGTATAGTATATCTGATATACTGTATATTTGGTATATCAGTAGTATATCTGATATACTTTATATTAGTATATCAAAAGTATATCTGATATACTTTATATTGGTATATAGAAGTATATCTGATATACTTTATATTGGTATATCAGAAGTATATCTGATATACTTTATTTTTATATACCAATATATACCTAAAACGAAGTATGTTAATAGTATATTATTGATATACCACAGATACCCTTCTTTTAGGTATATCATTTAGAATGATATACTTCCTATATATCCGTAGCAAATTAGAGATATTTTGCATATTAGTATATCACTAATGTACTTCATTTTAGATATGTTTATTTCACTAATATATCTAACATTTAGTATATTATTAGTATATCAGTGAAATGAACATATATCATATGTGAGTTACTGATATACTCTTAATTAACTTTATATACATATATCAGTAGTATATTAGTGATATACTCTATACAATAACACATCTCACACAATAAGATATAACAATCCAATTTGGTTTTAAATTATGAATTTACCTAAAATTTAAAAGCATAACCTGAAATTTACTCTACCTGAAATGTCGGACATTACAAATAGCTTTTGAGATCCCGTTGATATACTTAATATTAGTGAATAAAGTATATCATCATAAATCATTATCAAGCATAAATCACTATTTGTGATATATCGTTGATATACTGAATAAAGTATTTTGGTAGTATCAGTATCAGTAGGATATCTGATACACTTAATATTTGGTATATCAACCGTATATCAGTAGAATATCTGATATACTTAATATTTGTATATTAATAGCATATAAGTAGTATATCTAAGATACTTTATATTTGGTATATCGGTAGTATATCAGTAGCATATTTGATATCCATAATAATTGGTATATCAATAGTATATCTGATATACTTTATATTTGGTATATATTAATCAACTAGTATATACCTATATATTTGTAACGCCCTACCCCCAGGATTCAGATCAAGATTTGGAATCCGAATTTGGCCTTAACATGAGATTTCTCCAAGCCAAACACGCTTAGTTTTGGAGTTCCTATGATTGAGCCATAGAAAATTAGATAGGAAGGTGCATCTTGTTGGTATATCAATTCTTGTAAGCCCTTTTCATCTATATTTTCATAACTTCAAAATCGCTCTCATTCGGATGTGATCTCGATACATTCATGTACCCTTCTTCTTCAAACATCACAATATTAGTTGTATACTACTGATATGCTATCGATACACTTCTTTTTAGGTATCATTCAAATGATATACTTTATATATATCGTAGCGTATTATGAATATTTTGCACATTTGATATATCACTGATATACTTTATATTAAGTATGTCTCATTTCATTTTGATATAAGTGAAATGTATCAGTAGCAAATCACTAATATACTTCATATTAGGTATATTTGATACATTGAATATAAATCACTATTATACTCTTGATATACTTCATATTAGCTATTTTTGATATACTGTTGATATACTAAGTACCAGAAATTCAAGTTCATTGATATACTTAAGTAAAATGTATCATTAATATATCACTAATATACTTCATATTAGGTATATCGTGGGTATATCAACAATATATCATCGATAGACGATTGATATACACCATATTACAATCACACAAGATTACACAAGAAGGATATTTTGGACATGTCGCTGACTCCAATTGGGTTGAACCAATTTTTTTTTGCTAGAAACAAATGGTAGAAACACTTGCAATTGAACATTTATTTTTTGTCATTTGTGCAACTGACCCTTTTTATTTTAAATAATATTATTAGATTAAATTGTCAAAAATAGTTGGGAACTTTTATTTTTATGTCTAATAAATTCTTAATATTTTTTATATTTTTTTTTAATTTAATGGACCTATTAGACATACAATTGAATTTTGTATATCCGGGTATCAATAGTATATCCCTCGTGTAGTTACTTTTAGTTAGATATATCATCGGTATATCAGATATAAAGTTGATAAACTCCTGATATATACTTAATGTTAGTTAAATCAACGAGTATCAATAGTATATCACTCGTGCAGTTACTTTTTGGTTAGATATATCGTCGGTATATTAGATATAAGGTTGACGATACACTACTGATATATACTTAATGTTAGTGAAATCAACGGGTATCAATAATATATCACTCGTGTAGTTACTTTTTTGTTAGATATATCGTCGATATATCAGATATAAGGTTGATAGACTACTGATTTTCTAAAACACAGAAGGACATTTTGGACTTTTTCTTTGTTGTTGTTCAAATTGAGTTCTTTAAGAGTTTTAATTCATGAATTATTCCTTTATGGTTTTAATTCACTCGACTTGCAAAGTTTGGAGTTTAAGGCTCGTTTCATAATCATTATCGTGTTTATAGTTTTTGTTTCTAAAAATTATGTCTATTTCTCTTTAATTTCTATGATATGTTTTTATTGTTTTTACAAACACATGAATTCTTAGCCAAATTCTTAAAAAATAAGTTTTTAATAATAAACCATCATGGGTTGACTTAGTAGCCAATACGAACCATGTAAATAATAAAGAACTTAAAAGAAATAATATTAGGTTCAAGTCATAACAACCATTTGCCTAGCGAAAATTTAATGTCCTACGAGTTATATTAACAATTAAATGCATACAATAGAACATGTTTGATTTAGACATATTGTGTAACTCCAAAAGGAAAAAAGAAATAGGGCTTTCAAATGGATTACCATTTAAATATACAAGTTAGATTTTCTTTGGACTCATATAATAGAAAAGTAATTTATATATATATATATATATATATTAGTTATAATGATGGAGAGTAGGGTGGAGTATCCTTTAATGAAGAGTAAAACTTAATTTATAAGTTTATAAAAAGAAACTAATTTATGTGGAAACCAATAATTATACACAGCAAACTTTAACTACTTATTATGTGACCCAAATCCAACCTTCATTCATGCCATACCATCAATGGCACGATAATGAAAAACAATTTATTTAATTTTTTTGCTGGAGAATTGAAGTTTGGAATGATAATAATAATTAATTGAAAGTCCAATATTCATAATTATTAATTATTGATTTAGAGTTCTAACACCTCCGTGGCTCATTTGAAAGTTAGGTCAAAATATAAAATATAGAAATTTGACGTTTTAACAAATCTTGGGACCTTGGAAATAATTATTGAATTTGTACTTATAACTAGTTAATATATTTGTAAATATGAAAATGGTAATTTCCATAATACTTGAAAAATAGGTATTTCTTTTTTAAAGGGAAATCATATGACGTTGCCCAAAACCTAACACTAGCACGTATAATGAAAAAGGAACATAAAAAAATAAAAATTCTAGTCTAAAATAGATGGTTTTAAGATGGACATAAAGAAATAAAATGGCTTTAGTTAGACATAAGAAAATGCAATAATCTATTTAAAAGCATGGTATCCCTGGGTTCATGATCCATTTTCGTTTTCATGTTTTTTAAAAATAAAAAAAATAGAAGAAAAACGGAAAAATATATTTGATATACTTATTTTCAAGAGCAACACCCTAAAATATCCTATTTTAAAAAATGGTAAATGGTTGTTTTCTTTGTTTTTAAAAATTTATGAATACAAGGATACACGAACAGCTCGTCATCAAACAACAAAGATTTTCTTTTTTTTTTTTTCTTCAAAATCGGAGCCTACTTAATGAAGAAACTTCTATTATAAAATCACAAATAACAAAAATGATCGAATAAAATTATGAAAAAGATGTAATATTGTTGATGTCATGGTTGGAGGTTTGAAAAACGATGAAACGGTTAAATTTTGAAAACGTAGAATACTCTCTCTCAATTAAGTCGTCTATTTTCTCTCTCTCTTTGTTTGTTTTTTTTTTTTTTTTCCTGAAGATTTGCTTGACTTCTTTTCTTAATGAAGAAATATACATTAGGTTTAATGAATCAACATTAATCTTAAAAATTTATCATTTTCGAATATTTTGGATTTAATTGAAATGATTTGTTGTGCTCACGATTTCATTGAAGTATGCCTATATATAATTAGTACATATATAGAAATAAAGATTCATGCGTTCAACAAAGGAAAATAATTAATAAGGGAGAAAAAATTTAATACTATCGTAGTATGAAATTTTTTTCATGCTATCTCTATTCATTACTTGCCATTATAGCAATGTTCAAGAATAGTGTTAGACCATGAAATAAATTAAATATCATTTGACGACTATCAAATTATGAATAGAAAGGGTAGATGCTACAATTAGGTGTGCCCATTTTTCCTGCGGGGACTCGCCTCTAACAGGGCAGAGAATGGAGGAGGGAGCGGAGAGAAAAGCTAAATATGAGGATGGGAACGGGGAAATACCCCGTTCCCGTCCTCGACCCTGTCTCACTCCTTGTCCCCGCCTCGATTTATATATATTTTTTAAATATATATATTTGTGTATATATATAATAAATCATAATTCTAATTTTTTTTATTAAACATCATTTTATTTTTCTAAGAAATTGAAAAAAGTATTTCTTAAATAGCAATCTTTAATTAAGAATTAAACATTTGTATAAAAAAAATTAAGAATTAATTATTTAAATAATTTTTTTTGAAAAAGAAATTATTTAATAAAATTGAGAAAAATAAAAAATGATAAACGAAAAATTATTTCCCGCGAGGAACCTGATTCCCGCAGGGGAATCCCCGTCCCGTTCCCCGCAAATTAAATGAGAAATTTCTCGAGGACGGGAAGCCATTTTACGATCTCGCCCCGCCTCGAAAACATCTCTAGCTACAATAGTATTAGCAATTTTTTCCCATAGAGAAAGTTACTAATTTCTTAATGAGATAGGATTTTGATTTCATTACCATTATTTTTTAAAAATACTTTACAAATGTCATGTCAACCTCTGTATAACCCATATAATTAGGTATTTGTATTTTGCACCACTCATTGGCGATATAATATTCTAAAACAAAAAATACTTCACAAACTATCTTATCTTCTTTTTTTTTTTTTTCCAAAACAATCATAAAATATATACATATTTTAAAATTACGTTATTTTATTATGAGATTGAGTAAAAACTTGGAATAAAATAAATATATGAATGAATGCAAGATACATCATATCAATCTTGTGAAAATTAATTGATGACTCACATGTATGTTCTGAAGAGTAAATGAATAATTGTACTATGCTTTTTGATTTCTTAGAATTTTAGAGAAGTAAATAAACCATTCAATTCTGCAGTTAATAATCGAGGGCATTAATGTCCAATTAATTTGTTGTTATACTTTTAGTCAAATAATAAAGAAGAAAATTAATAAATATTACTCTTATTTGTTTTTCATTCATTGCCTAACTCTCATTTAATACATGCATTTAGTATTCATGGTTGGTTAAGTTACCTACTTGGTCTTTAGGGTTTGAATGTAAATCCAGTTTTTTTTTTAAATATATATAGTTTTTAAAAAAGTATTTCTATTTTTGAAAGACTTAATTTTCTTGTAATGCTCATTTTTTCCTCTTTGATATATTTCCTTTCAACCAATTTCGGTCTCTAACTTTTTTCTTTCAAAATTTCTTGCTACAAAATTTCTCTTTTTTTCTCTAAAATTTTAATTGGGATATAATTTTTATTTCTCTTTCTTTCTCTAAAACTTTCATCTCTATAAATAAATTTTTTCTCTCTAATATGTTTCTCTTAGTAAGAAAATTACACAGAAGAATAATTGTGGTAGAAAGTGTATTTTATTGATTAAACACAGGGATTTAAATACAACTGATTGATTGGTTATTTGAGAAAGTAGTTTCCAAATAACTTATACCACTAACCCATTAACAAAAATAAACAGGTATGAGAGTTCGAATCTCCCACTTCCAATTATTGATGTACTAAAAAAATAAGAATAAAAATAAAATAAACAGGTTTACAGAAGTTACAAAACTAAACATAATGGAGCAAAGAAAAAGTGTTTTTGAAAGGAAAAAAATGGTTTTAATATAAGAATTTCGTGGAAAATGTTTAATACTGAACGACTTTTGTTCTTCCGAAAATAATAAACAATTTTGTTGTTTTGTTCTAACATTTTAAAAATGTTTAGACCTAATTAGGAAGGATTTTGAGAGTCAACAAGAGCATAACTCAACTGGCATCAAGTAAGACTTATGATCAAAAGATCATGAGTTCCAATTTTCTTACCTCCAATTGGTTGATGTACTAAAAAAAGAAGAATTTCGAGAGATTTTTTTTTCCAAAATTATAAATATATATTTTTCGTTAAATGGAAAATGCGAGAAAAAAGTAAATATGCTGAGAGAAGTCATAGAATGGAAAAGAAGAACCATAAATTAAAATATATACTTGGAGAAACAATATAAGTAGAAGAGGTAATTATTGAGAAGATGTGTAACGCCCGTGTAAAAAAAAAAAAAGCCAGCTGCACGCTTCCCCCATTCGATTCCTCTTCTTTCTCTTGTCGCAGTCGATAGCCTCCTTCGGCGTCTCCTCCCTCGCGAAGTCATCCACCGCCGGCAACTCCGTTAGCCGCCGTCTTCTTCTTCCTCCTCGTCGCCGAAGCGGTCGAGGCCAACCACCCTTCCATAAAACCCGACGACGATAGCAAGCATCCTCATTCTTTGTTTCTCTTTTCTTCTCCTCTCCGTGAAGCCGCCGACTGCTCTTCATCTTCTCCGTTCTCCCCTCGTCGACAGCAAGCCCAAATCTTACCGGTGAGTTTTCCTCTAAAAAACCCATTAGTTTGGTTTGCTTGGTTCATATCATTTGAGTCCGGTTCTCATAAATTGGAGTTTGGTTTTGAATAGATCGGGCCACGGGCATCTCGGATCTATGCCCCACGTGCCGCCACTCGCCGGAAATTTTGTCGTCGCCACCGCTTGCCGGATTCTACCGTCGCCGCCGCCGTTGGATAGGTATAACCGGTCGACTTCATTTTCTCAATTCCATTTTAAGTCTCCGTGCATTAGTTTGGTCATTTAAGTCAAATTAGTTCGTGTATGATTGTTAGAAGCGCGGTTTTAAGGTCTTTGTTTATTGAATAGGGGCTCGTGCGTGTTAAGGAAGCGCGTGGAACTCGAGATCGAACTCCCGAACCTTAGCTATCGAGGTAAGTAGTTATTTGGATTAAACCCCTTAAAATTATTATTCGATCTTGTCTGAATGTGGTAAGCTATGAGTTGTGTTTAATATACGAAAATCACGTTATGAGCCTATGGTTGAGATCGGGTTTGGGTTGGTGTCGTTTGTACCACTAATGGATTAAGAAAGTAGTTAATGTTGGAATAGGGACTAAGGCTTCAAGTTAGGAGTGAGACTTTAAGCCTTTGATTGTACTAAGCTGAGAGAGAACGTTGTGAGTCCAGGTTTGACGGAGTTGAAAGGTGGCTCTATGCTCAGGTCCCACCCCGAGGTTGGTAGTTGGAATTTGTGAGCCACGAGTAAACCCTAGATGAGCGAGTGTGGCAAAGCGTAGTTGCTAAATAGAGGATTACTGCGTTGGGCTCAAGGTCGCCTAAGCGTGAGGCTATTCTTGTTTAAGGGTTCGAGGTTGCAACTAAAGCTTCGGTTTCGGTGGTTTGGGCCAAACGTGACCATTGGGTGCATGCCTAAAACTTCGGCTTGTGTTTGAGTTAATTGGAACGCTATAACTAACTTGGTTGCGTGTTAAAGGCGAGCCCTAGGCTACGCTAGTGGTCAGTCTTTTCCTTCGAATTGTGTTAGGCGAGCTTGTGTTTGACTGTTGAAGGAAGTAGTTGTTTCATGGACTCTCGAATCGTTGTAGGTAGCTAACTTGATTCAGGAAGAGAGCTCATAAGTGAGAGAGCTTGTCTGCATGGTTGGTGGATTGAAACCTTGTGTTGACGTGTATGTTAAAGGGGTTGGTTTCGACCGTGATTGAGTTCATGCGTGTGTGGTTGAGGATCATAAGCGATATGCAGTTTGTAGCGTTCGCATGATTGTTAGAATGTATCTTTGATTGTGGCCTTAGTACCAAGTCAAGAGAGTCGTGTTATGGAACCCCTCAGGCTAGTAGTCCCTACCTTACTCTTATTTAGGTGACGTTATCCTACAGCCTTGTGTGGCGAGAAACTAGCATGAAGCATGTGTATTGACGATGTCTTGTGGTGAGCCATGGTAGTCATGGCTACAGACCAAAGACGAGAATGCTTCGAGGTGAGTCATTATGAGTGTGGCAACAGACTCGGAGTGAGACATAGCTTACGAGCGTCCTGTGAGGCGGGTCTGGGCTATGTCAGAATGCTAGTTAGGGAGGCGTTTACCGACGTGAAGCAAGGAGCTGAGCAAACCTGTGTGGGCTTAGGCTAAGGCTAAGTCGGACGTCTAACTGAGTGTGGTCTGAAACTGGAATTTGGGTAGTTTGAGGTGTTGGTTGCAAGTGAGAACCTTGCTGAGTTTGGAACTCTTGAGAATGGGTCGAGGATACTGAAAATGTCTAGTTAGAACCCTAAATAACCTTATGAAGCGCAAAACCCAACACTTACTAAACCCTGAGTTACGCCTGAGCGAGTCGGAACCTCTAGGTTGACAATATATGATAGACTCGTGAGACTGGGGTGCGTCCCCGTTGAGATTCGGGAATGGTTGCATTCCATTATCCCGTGCTAGCTTAGGGGTGATTCCCCATAGGGCGTGTTGGTTACGTACCTCACTGCACTATGCTAGCGTGTTGCGTTGTGAGAGCCTGGGGTACGTCCCCGTTAGGGAGTGGTTGCTTTCCATTATCTTGTGCTGGCTTAGGGGCGATTCCCCATAGGGCGTGTAGGATACGTACCTGCTCTGCTCTATGCCAGTGTGTAGTGGCGTGAGAGTTGCTTTCTCTCATTGCATCGTCAATCAAAGTTCCAGGACCGAAGGTAGAGCTCGAGTTATTACCGCAGGAGGGCTCAGGGCGAAGTGTGTTAAGTGTGAGACCTATTTGGGGTTAAGTGAGTTTAGAAGACGAGTCTTGTTTGGTTGCTTGTTAGTTTGTTTGGACGCGAGTGGGCTGCTTACTGAGTATTTTTATACTCACCCATCTACTTTGTTGTTTTTTATTGCAGGTAAGAAATCCTGAGGCGGTTGATGACGACGACAACCCGAAAAGGCTGTGGGACTCTGTTTCCTTCCTGTTTCCTTAGCTTAGAGTTCTCGCTTGTCACATTCATGTTTTAGTTTTTGTTTTATTTGCTTGGTCGCTTGGCCCTATGTTCTCTTGTACTTCTTAGTTAGTGAATTTTCATTCTGGTTGAGTTCTGTTTCCGTTGTGTGTTCGTTTGTCTAAGAGATTGTGCTTTGGAACTCTGGTTGTAGCCCAACCCGTTCTCTGATTGTAGTTTGGTGGGGGTTGGGCATTTCTTGAGACTCTTTGAAGTGTTTCTGCTTGTTAGGTTCTAGGAAAAATTTTAGTTTTCTCCTTACTATGTCGTTATGCTGCCGAAATTTTGACACGAACGGTGTGGCGGAGTACTTTCCTATTGTAGGTTCGTCTCGAATTTTAGGGTCGTTACAAGATGTAATTATTGTATTCATTTAAAAATATACCAGAACTCTTCCAGAACCATTAGAATCTAACGAGAGAAACAGACATTTATATTTTATTTTATAAATTCAAGTGGTAGGCCATATTTTCTTTAAAAAATTCTATAAATCTATAAATATACAATATTATAATTTTTGTTTTAATTTTTATATCGAATATAAATGAAAAATAGATAAAAAAATTAAAATTCTGTTCATTATTTTTTAAAAAACTAATTCCATAAAAGAAAATATTAACTTTTTATAATATTGGGTAAAAAATTGCATAACTTAATTTTTTTAAAAAAAATTGCAAACATGTATTTTTTTTAATAATTACAAAGTTTATGGGAATCCTCTCAACTGTTATCGTGTTAAAAAAAATAATCATAATCAATATATTTGTATTTCATTTAATATCCCTACATTAACATAGTTGATCAATGATTAATAATATAGATATTGGTTAATCATTAACCTAATAATCTCTGATTGACTGATATGTAAATTAATTGTAATAAATTCCATCATTCAGGTATTAGTATTTTTGTTATAATTACAATTACCTTTTTAGTAGATAGTTTTTTTTTTTTAAAAAAAGACCCTCACGTTTGGATCGCCGATATTATTTATATTAAATATTTGAGATAATAAATATATATATTTCGATAGGTATAATAATTAATATTTAGAAGTTAAATATTTATGTTTAGATAGGTAGGATAATTGATGTCTAAGAATTAAATGTGGGTGTATATTTTATAATTAGATAATATAAAATAAGAATTATAAATATATTAGTTATTGTAAACAAGTGATTTTAACAACGAGACACGTGTAATAAACTTTGTATCATATTAATTTTGTGGGTGTGAAATACAATCTCTAAGTATGATGCTCTGATTCTCTCTCTTGTATGTATGTCGCTCGAGCGCTAAAGAGCTTGTTCTCGAGATTTGATACTTGAAAGAATCTTTGGTCTTCACGGAATGCTTAACACCTGTGGACTTGTAGTGTTTCGCACCTAGGGACTTGTCTTACAACATTCAACACTTGAAGACTCGTCTTGTAGCGTTCAAGGACTTTGCTCTGAATTTTCTCTGAGTTCCTTTTGGGAGTGAAATTTCTGAGTCTTCGGAATGAATGGGAAGTACTCTATTTATAGAGCTTTCCAAGACGTGTGGGTTTGGACTTTAGTGGCTTTTGGGCCCAACCACCTGAACTTGGGTTTCGTTGGCTTTGAGCCTAGTCAATTGGATTTGAGCTTTACTAAACTTGACCAATTTCATATAGCCCAATCATTTAACTTATTCCATTTTATTCAACCCAATTTAACCAAATTAAATTTAATTATTTAGTCAAATTGTCATAAGGGAGACATGTGACATTTTAATTTTTAGAACTTACCAATTTTAGTCTCCAAATTAAAATTAGGACACGTGTCAATTTATAACTGGTCCAAAATTAATTATTTATAACTTTGTCATTAATTTAGAAAAAATGACGTAGCAACTGAGAATTGACCAAAATTTATATGTCAACAATTATAATTAAATATTAAGTCTAAAGAACATATTGATATTAATAATTAATTAGTATAAATTAACTAATTAATTAGAGCTTATTCAACTCTCACATATAAAAATTCCACCTATATATAGAGGGTATAAAAAACTCATGTGGGATAGATTTTAAAGTTCCCTATAATAATATTCGGAAATTTAAAAAGTGAAAATAAACTCCTAATCAGACTCATGAAACAAGCTGACCCTTATAACGTTTTATCAGCTTTTTAAATTTAAGAAAAAAAAGAGTTTTTATCAAAGTTGAGCTATATTCGCAGCTACATTCTTTCTAACCACACTTTTTTTTTAACCAAAAAAAAAAAAAAAAAAAAATGAAAAAACATTTTTCATTTTGCCAAGCAAATTAATGTCATCAAATACATTTTCTTTTATAATTTTTTAAAAATATGGAAACGTGGAAAGATGTAATGAACAGTCAACACATACTTTTTTTTTCTTCTTTAAATCATTATTTGCAAAGCTTGTCTTAATGATTCAAATCATGCAATCTTAAATTTCATTTATTACTTCATAAATGGTACAAAACATATTAACATATATTAAATTAAAAGCTATTCTACTTCTACTTCTAGGATGTGGAATGTGTATGTGTGCATATATAAAATTAAATAATTCTAATTGTTGATCATATCCTCCTAACAAGTAACTAAATTTACTTTTTAATCCTCTTGCCAAGTACAATGTTTTAAAAGGGTAGAGAATTTAAATTCAAATTCAAATTGAGGTGTGTTTCTATTTCCCTTCTATTGACTTTTATATGATTATCAACTTTATTGAAGTGTGAAAACTTTCTTTTTCCCCAAATTGACCGCTCTTTATATTTGAATTTGTGAAAAGTAAATTCTAGAAGCTGTCATTGAATTTGTGAAGGTAAGTTAGTAACTCTCTCTCTCCTTTTCTAATATCTTACATTTACTGAGGTAAAATACACTTTTTGTCATTTAGATTTTAAAACTAAACACTTTTAGGTTCTTAAATCACTAATACTGACTTTGCAGATATTTAAACACAGGACCTCATAGACTACCTGTTTTGATACCATTTTAAATTACCAATCAAACTAAAAACTTAAAGCTTAAACCTGATAGTTTGAGGTAAATTTAATTATATCAACATGGTCTAACATAGGTCTTATTTGATAACTATTTTGCTTTTAGTTTTTGGTTTTTGAAAATGGTTTTTGTTTTTCCCTACAATATATGTTTTCTATCTTCTCTATAGTTGGTTCCATCTTTCTTAAGAAAACAGGACTTGAATTCTTAACCAAGTTCTAAAAACAAACACAAGTTTTTGAAAACTACTCTTTTTAGTTTTCAAAACTTTGATTGGTTTTTGAAAACACATCTTAAAAATATATTAGGAAACATGGAAAACCATAAGTGGAAAATATTATTTATAGACTTAATTTTCAAAAAGTAAAAACTAAAAACTAAATGGTTATCAAACAGGGTCTTAGATATTGAGATTTGAATTTAGTTTCCATTTGATTTTTAAAGTTTCGAAAGTGATATGTGTTTAGTCCTAAAGATTTAAATTTAATTCTTAATTGGTCATTGAAGTTTGAAATTAGTTTCTGATTGCTCCTTGAATATAAAAAGTAAAAAAGAAAAAAACTCGCATTTTAAAAAATACATACGAACAAAGTTTAGACAACACATAATTTTAATCCCCATTTCATCATTCTGTTATATAATTTTAGTGTCAAAGAGGGTATAACTCAACTGGCATAAATGTATTAATGACTCCGAAGTTTGTGGTTTGAACCCACCCTAACCTCGATTTTGTATTAAAAAAAATTCTGTATGGGACAGCATGAAGTGGGGTAAATTTTAGGTAAAATCACTTCAAAGTTTCTATTTTACTAATTATATATTAAATCTTTTCAGTGAAGTCTATCCTATTACTAAAAAGTTAAAATTTATTAATGAAATTTATTATTTATTTAATATAAAAACAAATAAATAAAGAGATGGGCATCAATTCATTTTTTTAGTTTAATTAGATGTGACCACATGTAAAATTGAAACCTACCTATTTCACACGATTCCATTTGTAAAAACCTACCCTGTTTCAATTGCTCACCTCATGAACAAATATTACATAACCTAATATATATATATATATATAACTTTTTTTATATCTTCACTTTCTTGTTTGGTAATATAGTATAGGCTTCATTGAAAATTTATTTCATAAAGATCATAATTGACTTAGGACGTATTTAGCAAGTTTTATGTTTCTTGTTTTCTTAAAATAATCAATAAAATGTATTTAGTACACAATTGTTTATCGTTACTTGTTCTTTCTTTTCTTATTGCAAACACGAAAATATGCCCTTTGATAATTTTTTTCTCTTTCAAATTTCAAATTAGAAAATTAAAAATTTTCCATGATATATATTTTTAAAATTATTAGGTTATATTTAATGTTGTTAAAAATATCTGTTATGAATTTTTTAAGTAAAAAAATAGTATTTTTTTTAAATTAGATATATATATATATATATATATATATATATATATTTTAATCTCAAGAAAGAAGAGTATAAAATTGAGACAAAAATGGAAAATAGAAAAAAAAAAAGGTGAAATACTACCTAACATAACATAACCCAAACATCATAAGATTGAAATTGAAAATGTCCACACACACACATAAAGCAAAATTATAGATATTTAACCTAAAATAGGTACATAGATATCCCTCCCTACCCCTAGAATTGATTTTTTTTTTTTTTTTTTTTTGATCCATTAAGGATGCAAAAGGTAAAAATTTTATGGTAACTTCATTGGTAATAGTATCTATCTCACCTAGAAATTGATCCATTGTGCAAGTAAGAAGGTAAATTTTTTTAGCCAAGGTGAAAAAAAATGTATAGCCACTACCAAGCTATGAATTTGAATTGGCAAAATAATAATTTCCTCCAATATAGTAATTATTTGATAGTTACATTTCATGAAAAGTTTGCAAGCATAATGTATTCTCTTTTCTTTTCTTTTTTTTTTTTTTTCCTTACCTTAAAAGCAATCCAAATTCAAAACTTTACTAAATTGAATATTAACTATTAATTGCATTATTTCCCCCCGTTAGAACTTTGATTTCAAACATAAAAAACTAAAGGGAGTTGTAATCAAAATTATGAATAATTCAAATGGATGATTATGACATTTTTAAGGTTAAATTACAAGTTTAGTCCCTAAACTTTCATGTTTGTGTCTAATAGAACCATGAACTTTTAAAAGTATCTAATACATCCTCAAACTTTCAATTTTGTGTCTAATAGGTCATTGAACTTTAAACATTTCAAATAGGGTTCTCGAACTTTCAATTTTGTATCTAATAGATTATTGAAATATTCAAAATTTTTAAAATTAACGATTTTATTAGACATAAAATTGAATTTTTGTGTCTTAAAGTATATTAAACTTTCAATTTCGTAGGTTCGTGAATTTTGAAAAATGTCGAATAAGTCAATAACCTATTAGATATAAAATTGAAAGTTTAAAGACTTAAAAGATACAAAATGGAAAGTTTAGGGACTAACTAGACACTTTTTAAACTTCAGGGGCTTATTAGACGTTTTTTAAAGTTTAAGAACCTATATGATTCAAACCTCAAAATTCGTGGACTAGACTAGTAATTTAATCCTTTTTTTAAAAAATTTATTTTCTATTCACTTATGATTCTAAAATAAGTAGATTTGGAATGTATAAAGGACTCTCTTATAATGAATTATGAAAATAACAAATGATAACAAAATTGTTTTATGGTTGCACGAACAAAAACGGATGAAGTTGGTCAAAGGCTTTTACAATCATAGGAGACTGAGACCAAATCTAAATATAGGTCCAAATCCACTAAGGAACATTGGGCTCAGGCCCAAATAAATCCATGTCCAAAGAATGAGCCCAAAGTCAATCAAACCCACACAAACACACATGAAAATCTCAATACATGAAGTGTGTAGTTCAAATAATGAATCATTTTCATATAGTAAGTGATAAGTAAATTATCGTTTCTTAAGAGATTAGTGCAAGAAAAATAACTTAGCTAAACTTAATTTTTATGCAAAGGAGATTTGTAACAGGGCGATAAAAATGGGTTCAAATTACCATTAGGTATTCTATATTTTTCTAAACATGAAATGCTTAGGTAAGAACTCTGAAACTTGAAATTATTCTAGATTTCTAAGGATTTGTTTTTTAATTTTTATTAACTCACACCATATTAAACTGATGTACGTGCTCATTAGGTTGGTTGCTATCTCTAACCTCCTCACGTAGCTAGTTAATAACGCAAACAAAGTGCTAATGTGGCTTTGACTAGTCGGTTCCTCACTTAGCTTCTAGACTCATCACCTAAAGGGAGTAACACTCACTTTTCCATCCAATGACTAAGATTTTCCTTCTTGTTACTTCCCTATTGCTTCTCATAATGACAACATTTTATGATGAAACTCATTTAAGCTTTAGGCAAGTTGTAATTGTCAGGAAAACACTCATCCCTTATGTTTCATTTGTGTTTTTTTTCAAAGAGAACCCTATTTTCCTATGTGATCACTTTTTGATGCAAAGGAAAACCATAGGTTACATAAATACCCCTGGTTACTAAGTGCATGTTTGGGAATGATTTTAGAAATATTGATTTTAGTGTAATTAATTTGTCTATAATTGATTTATTAAAAGTGATTTTCATATAATCATTTTCATGTTTGGTTCTATACTTTTAATAATGATTTTGATTTTGAAAAAAATCATTTTTTTATGGAAATTTATGAATTTTGACAAAAGATGACGGTTTTTACCCGTCATTAAAATATACTATTTCCAAAAATGAAATAATAGTCATTATAAATTATAATCACTTGACAAAAATCACTTGGGAATCACCTCCCAAGTGAATGAAAGGAAATAACTTCAAATGATTTTGGATTCTTCTAAAATCACTTGCTTAATATTGCCAAACATCACACTTTGAATAGGAAAATGATTTTAAACCACTACTACAATTTTGGTCTTTGTTGACAGCTAAAAACTGTCAACATTCACTTCAGTTGACATTTTTTGACCGTTATTGAAAGCGGTGTCAATAAATCTAAGCGTCAACTTTAAGTTAATAGTTGACGGTCGTTAAACGTCAACGATTATGTTTTTATTGACGGATTTTAACTGTCAATAATATGAATGTTGACACTTATTAGCCATCAACTATGACGTAAATCCGTCAACAAAACCCTCTTTATTGACACTTATGTACTGTCAACATAGGGTATAATTGATAGATTTTAACTGCCAATTTTTAGGTGAAAACGTCAACAAAAACTTCTTTATTGACACTTGTTGTCTGTCAATATAAATATATCTTGATGTATTTTAGATGTCATCTATAACTATGCTTGACGTTTTGCATTGTTGACTATGACATATATGTTGACAGTTTCGAATCGTCAATACTGCATGTTTTAATGTCATTTTTTAGCCGTCAACTATAATTATGTATAAAAATAAAAAAAATGGATATTATCTACCCATCTTCTACCACCTGCATCTGTATGAACAATTTTATCAATTCACATTTTTCTCATTAAGGTAGTCATTATCAACATGTAATTCACATAAAACTATGCAACAATGTAATTGGGACTCAACGATTGTCAAACTATATAAAATACAAATTTTATCAAAATAAAATATAATAGCAAATGAACTAAGCAAAGTTCCATTGACTAACTAATAAGTTAAAATTACATATCGTTCAAATCAAACTGTTAAAAAACATAACACTAACTCCTGAAAATCACATAAATGAATATGATAACAAAAAATATTCATAAGTGTTGAGATACAAATTCACATAACTCAACTCTCATCTCGTCCAACTCATCTTGAGTGTACTTATCTTTTCTAGTCAACTGCAAACAAATAAGTGTACATACATTAAAAATTTGAATAAATCAAGAAATTATAAAACACATAAAATAAGATCAAAATATTACTACGTCCGTAATCACTCGACTTCTCTGTGTTACTATATCTCGAATAAACTTCATGGTATAGTACTCACACTTTGTACTCTCCGGTTGCTTAGCACACTATATAAATAGATTAAAAACATATAATAAGCAAGACTCGAATAAATAAACAAAATGGTAGTAAAAAATGGTAGATTTGAAATGATTACTTGAACAACTATCCAATTAAGAGTTGGACTTCTAGCGTTTGCTTGAGCATAGAACATCCTAATAGCCCTAGACAAGTACAAATACATAAAATAAGTGAATAACATTTTCAATAAAAAATATATCATGGTAGAAGTTTCATAATCTTACGTATTAACTATATATACTTTGACAACTAGTATTGTACTTTCTTGTATATTATTAAGACTTGCACGTAAACATAACAAGAGTTGCTCATAAACATATCTCATAGATTTTAGGTATTGGGTTTTTCTCCTTTTCCTAATTAACAACTATAAATTAACTTTTATATAGGAATCTAGGAACAATGGTTGAGTGAAATTAATAATATATAAGTTGCAGGGACATCAAATTGTTACGTTTTTAAACAACATTAATCACCATTGATCATGCAAACACTTTTTTAACCAATGTGGACCACTCAATAGAATTTATCAAAGAGATAAACCACTAGTAAAAGAAAGTTACTTTTGATTCCCAAAGGTTCTTTCAAGACTAATGTATAATTCAAATTTATAGAAATCAAAACAAAACAAAATTTTCTCATGAAATTATTTTCATACTTGATAGCATTTTATTGTCCCTAATCCAAGTTAGTATCAAGAAAAAGAAAAGAAAACATAACAAAAAAATTTCATCAAATTATTTTCATACTTCATAACATTTTATTTTCTCTAATCCTAATTAGTTTCAAGAAAAAGAACAAGAAAAAACAGAATAATTTCTCATTAATTTATTTTCATACTTTAGTAACATTTTATTTTAGATTAACAAAAATTTACTGATATCCCAAATAAAAAAAATAGAACATACATCATGGAATTAAGATCCAACTCCAAAAACACATGACTTCTAATGCATAAAAAAACATATACTGATTAATTACAAACGTGAAGCAAGAAAAAAAATAAAATTATCATATTAGCAAGACTATTAGTGTCAAACAAAGAAAAAAAAATTATTATACTAGAGGGGCTACAAAGAAGTTAAAAATAGAAGTAATGTTAAAAATAAAAATAATACCAGCGTGAATCTAAAGGTTGGTCGGACAACAATGGAAGTCGACGACTCGACGGGATCGATGGTGATGGACTGGCGACAAAGAAGAAGAGGAAAATCGACGAGCGGTGACAACTCGGGGAGAATCGATGGTCGCGGACAAGGGAGAGGAAGACCGAGAGGAAGAATTGAGTGATTACAAAGAAGAAGACGAAAACGATCGGCGAGTAGTAGAAGCAAAGAAGACGATAAAGAAGCTCTGAAGGTGGGGTTGGCGGCGATAAGTATGCAGAAGGAAAAGTATGAAAAGGATTAAGGGTTTTGACATTTTTTAATATAAAATAAACCAAACAACGTTATTTTGACAAATATATATGCTTATTAAAATATTCAAACTCTATGTTGACGGTTTCTAACCGTCGATATAAGTCCTATATGTTGACGGGTAATAACTGTCAACAAAGTATATACGTTGACGTTCACTGTCCGTCAATAAAAGCCCTGATTGTTGACAGTTATCGACCGTCAAGTATTATAAAACACAGAATTTGTCCATTTTGACGGTTTTGTTTTTGAAAATGTTGTCAATAAAACTACCAATTTTGACGGTTTATTGTGTCTACTTAAATAGAAACTTATTTTGACGCTTAAAAGCCGTCGATATATGCATTTCTAAATTAATTGTTAATTTTAAAGTAAAAATTAACCTTTTATTGACAGATTTTTGTCTCAAACGTCAACAATTCGAATAAGGCATGTGTCAACAAAGACCAAATTTATAGGAGTGAACATGTCAAAAGTGATTTTGGTCACTCCAAAATCACTCCCAAACATGTCTTAATCCCATCTAGGGAAGAAGAGTCTCTCTTTTAAAAGAGAGAAAAATGCATCTTTGGAAAAAAAAAAAGAGGAATGCTCTCTCAGCTATTTTTGTTTTTTTTTTTTTTTGAACAGAGGTAGCACCTCACCCCAAACTTATTTAATACAAAAGCTAGGATTAAAGTGGAAAAGTCAAGCTCATTAAACGGTTGGTTAATGGAGTGAGCTCTCCTAAAAGCCTAAATGTACAAAGGTTGGTTCTAAAGGAAACCATTTGACAGTAAGAATTCATGTGCCAAAGAGTAATGAAATTGTAGACACAATCAACCCTAACTAAATTGCTAAAAGCCTAGCCTTAGTCCAACAAATGTCATGTAATAGAGACAACTGTCATGTAATAGAGATAACACAATAATAGACCACATTCAATTAGATAAAAGCATTGATTTACATTGTGCACTAATAAACCTTAGTATTAAGGCTTATTTAACTTTAAGGGGTGTTTGGCTCCATGAGTTGGGTTGGGTTGGGTTATAAACCCAACTCAGTGTTTGGCTCATCGACAAATTAACTCAACTCAACTCTGCCGACTTAAGATATTAACTCCATCAACATGTACAGTAACCCTATTAACATATTTTATCATCGCTTCTCCAACAACTGGCGACCACCACTGATGTCGGTAACCACCTCCGGCGACCATATCTAGCAACCGGTAACCATCTCCGACAACCGACGACTGGCGACCGTCGACCAAAAACCTCCTCCGACGACCATCTTCGACGATCGAAAACCACCTCCAACTATCATTTCCGGCGACGGTGACAATCTTCGACGACCACCGACCGAAAATCTCCTCTGATGACTATCTCCGGCGATCGGTGACCATTTCAAGTGATCGAAAACCACCTCTGACGACCATTTTTGGCGATCAGTGACCATCTTCGTCAATCGAAAATCACCTCCGACGACCATTTTCGACAATCAGTGACCATCTCCAGTGAGCAAAAACCTCCTCTAAAACCAACAACCTTCTTTGGCAACCGATAACCATCTCTAATGACCTTTTCCAGTGATCGAAAATTACCTCCGACGATCATCTCTGGTAATAGACGACCATCTTCGATAACCAAAAACTATCTCCGACGACCATCTTTGGCGATCGGTGACCATATCCAGTGTTCGACAATAGACAACCACCTATGGTAGCCTTCTCTGGCGACCACTACCGAACGACCTTCCCTATTGACTGCCATATGCAACAATTGACGACCACTGTCGACTATCTTGTCTAACAATTTATAACAATCGCTGATGACCTTATCTTGCAACTAGCAGTATCTTCTCCGACGAGTATCACCAACAAGAATTCCCAGCGACCAACGAGATTCTCATAGTTCAAAATAACATGAAATGCACATGTTCTTAGTTGGTCTTACTCTCTTCTACAACAATCTTTCTTCAGACATACAAACTCGACCCATTGTTGGTCATTACTTATATTTTGTGAACCATAATTATGTTTGTGAATCATGTAAATAGGTCCTTGATAACCTGCTAATATTTTGTGAATATTTCACTTTTACATGACATTAATGTTGAAATATATCATCATTTTATTGTCATCTTCATGTGATTTAACAAATGTAAACAAACAATATTTGTTTAAAAAAACGCAACGGTCATTGTATTTTAAAACAAACGACCCTATTAGTACTTAAAAATGATAAGTTCCTCATTTGTAAGTTTCAAAGAAGTTCAATATATGTTTAGACAATGAAACCTTAGATTTCTCTATTTTAATAGAAGTTTAATTTGTGTTTAAAGAAAAAAATACTGGTACATTGTCTTTTGTCCATTCATCAATTGTTATTTGTTGTTATAAAGAATACAACATTTGATTTCTATCAATGGAATTAAGTTCAATGTGTACTAAAAATATGTGATTTCTATAAATTGAAAGAAGTTTAATGTATATCAAAAAGAGGAAACAATGCTACATTGCCTATATTTTGAAAAAACTTAATTTCTAAAAGAAAGAAAGAATGATTTTTTTTTATAAAAAGGATCAATGTTGAAATATTTGATTTTTTTTTTTGTTGTAGTAGACATCTGAATTCAGTGCTGCAAATATGAAAAAAAAAATGTTTCTAGATGAATTTTATGGGAAAAGAAAAATTGATATCAATCCAATATCCATTCCTTTTGTAAATATCCCTAACATAAATTTGACAAATGATAATATAGATTGTAATTTTGTAGTTGATGTCATAAATGAGTTTTGAAATTGTAGACAAATGTGTTTGCAATTGATTTGTTGGGAAAAAATCAAACTTATTCAAGTTACAAAAAAACTACACTAGATAGCCCTAACATAATAACTCAACTATGCACCCCAAACACAGACTTCCTGACTCAACTCAACTCAACTCTTCACCCTAAACACTGATTTCCTGAACTCACTGACAAAACAACTCTGCAGAACTCAACTCAACTCAACCCAACTCAACTCAACTCTATCGATAAGTGCAAATCGAGTTTTGGGCAAATAAAAGTGCAAATTGAGTCTCTAATTTTAGTTTTGAGTTGTTCGTGATCGATTACAGAGGAGTTCTAGACGAGGAGAATTAAGTTTTGACATTTTCTAGCGATTTGCGAAACACGAGAGTTCTTCAATCGTGACAACGTCGAGACGCTATGAATGCAAGCACAGGAGGCGCATGGCGCCCGCAGCGTCTCGACGTTGTGACAGATTTTTCTAGAAGATGGTCCGATTTGTCTTGGTTCGTGCGGTCTAACCCATTTTGACTCGGTTCGAGTGGTTCAACCCGATTCAAGGAGTTTTTGGATTGATTCTTGTGTAAAATTAATTTAATTTAATTTTTTACACTTTAAGGGTGAATATTTTTTGTCTATATGGTTGTTTATTTCTTTATGAATGTCATTTAGCTAAACCCCACCTTAGGATAAGCATGTACATGAATTTTATTAATATAAATGTTATATTTTTTTTGGCAAAAATGTATGTTATTTTTTCATGAGTTTTTAAATATAAGATGTTGTATTAAGCATATGAAAATGAAAAACATGAAACATGAAATTACTTAGATTAATATAATAGCTATATTAATTGGTTTGTAATTTGTGCTTAAAAATTCATACCATTAGTAAATTGGATTTAATTAGTGCATGAATTGTTTGTATAGTTAATAAATTAATTGGAATATGATTATTGATTTATTCACCATAGCAGCATGTTATAGGTTAATTATTAAAATTTATAATAGTTATAAATGGTTTTTAGAAACCTTAACCTATAACAAAGAGTTGCATGCAAACATAACAACTTAGGCAAAATAAGATCAATTTTAAAATATTTAAAATGAATTAGACCTAAGCTCATAATTTCTAATAGGATTAGAAATTACTCTTACTTAGTGTTTTAAATAGTGTAAAATAAAGTAAGTAGGGCAATAGGATTATGGTTATAAGAGAATTCTACCTGTGACGTTCTATCTAAGGCTGGAGGTACTTAAGTTGACGGTTTACGAACACCTCCTACCTTGAAGTTGACCCGAGGTGGAGTTAAATTAACCTAAGTCCTAATTAGCATGCAATGTCACTAGGTAATTAAATGGTTTAATTCACCTAGATATTAAGGTTAAAGACCTAGTTATAAGAATTATAATAGACATAGATTTAGATGAAGGGATTGAATCCCGTAGCGGAAGCGTTGAAATCGCTATTGCGCGCAATTACATTATGAAAACATACCCAAAACAAATAGTTAAGCATAACAAAAAGGGAGAAGATAGATTTACCTTTGAAGACACCTCTTCTAGTGATCCTTTCACGAGCAGTCGTTCTCAACGACAAACACGAACAAGAACCCTCAAACACTTTCCACAAGATCTTCTCCATTGTTCTCTTGGAGAGGGAGAATTGTGGAATTCTTTTTTGGAGAAAGGGGTGAATTTTTTAGAGAGAACTTTTGAGAGAATTGTGAGATATGGAAATCTCAATTTTCAAAAATGAGCAATCAACCTCACAAAATGCATCAAGATGCATTCTTATATAGGGAGTCAAGGTGGAGATAATTACTCCACCCATTATCCCACTAAATGAATAAATTATGTATTATGGAAATCACCTTTGCATAATTGCATTATTGAATCATATTCAATTTTGCTCTCAAATTAATTGTTTCCTCTAGAATTTAATATGAAACAATTTCATACTAAAATAGTATTTGGAAATTAATCCAAATACACATTAAACTATATATTATATCGATTATCTCACATATAATCGATATAACTCCCATTTACGAAATTGAACACTTCAAAATCGCTTCAAAACTTTATACCCTCGATATTTCGATGTTGAGCCAACGAAGGGACCTAATGGTCCTACAGTTCATGAGCTCCAATGATACGAGATGAACCGATCAAACTCTTTGACCTGGTTGACCAACATTCACTAACTACGAGTCACTCCACTATAGACTCATAGTTGCACTCTCCTCACTGTAGGACAAGTTGTGTCCATTTATTTAACCAATGTTCGTGAGTCGACCTTTCACAGGTTGTTCGTAGTCACATTGGGTCAAATTATCGTTTTACCCCTATGACTACCCGTCGCGTGATAATTGCAATACTGCAAGTGTACGAGTCAAATTTTAATATAGTGATTTAAGATTTCGAGTATCGTCCTCGGGAATGGTTTTTTAGATTGATTAACTACCAAGATACTAATCCCTAAATTTTATCTAAAGAAACAAAACTTGTCAAAAGTGGAATGAAAATAACACTAAATACAAAAGTGGAAACACAAAGATGAGAGAAATGTTAGGGAATTTATTTCACTAGTTACTTCATTATTTTAGCGCATGAAATTGACTTTGGTTGTGTGATAATAAACAAGTAAAGGTAATCAAAAGACTCTCTCGAGCTCTAGTGATCTCATGCATAACAATAAACCTACAATCTCTATTTAGATTTAAAAGCATGCAAGACATTAAGCAACTTGTTTAACGTTTCCCAAAGAATCCTTCACTCTCGTGTAAGGATTTACTAAGGGTTTTGACAATTTAATCTAAATCTAAGTCTATTCTCTCAAATTAAACTTAAACCAATAAATCATGCAAATGTTGGCCAGAGAAAAACAAGCATTAAGAAATAAATACAAAAAATAATGCTACACAACCAAATGTTCAAATCAATTACTAAAATAAATCCATAACTAGCTCCACCAATCCCCTAACTATGGAATTCGCTACTCATAATCACTACAGAACATGCTAAATCCATAATTGAGTCCATAAACAAAACTACAAACTAAAGGGAAGAGAAAGAAAATGCTTCAGTGTCGATGTCGGTCCTCGTCTCCGAGCTTCCATCACGATCTCGAGCCTCCACTCTCGTGCTTGGTCTCCAAAGAATCTTCTTCAACTCCTTACAGAATGTATGCTTCGAAAATAGGGTGAAAATTCTCTCAAATTCGGCTTCCCCTTTCAATTGCATCAACTTTAAATATGTTGGGATGTATGTCCTAATCTCGTATATGTTTGTAACATTCCAAGTTGAAATAAATAAGAGTTATTTTTTCATCACTTTGTGTCTCACATATTTACAAACTTAATCCAATAAACTAAGCTCCAGGGTCAATGAATTATGAGAGAACAAGAACTTGAACGGTGTGTAGTGGACACACATGGAGGATCACGTTCGTGTAAATGACCCGAACGGTCTACAGTATACGAATAGGGTTGGAGACCTAATCCTGGATACACTGTGGATACGATCCGCTTTGTATTGGATACAAATGAGGTGATCCAACTCGTTCATATTGTTGACATGCGAGTGGGGGCATCCTGTGTAATGAGATTGTACAAGACCGGACCGTGAATTATTAGACTTACTAATATAACATCGTTAACAATATAGGGCTAATAACTTCGTAGATGACCAATAGTGACTCGACCTTAATCCTGAGCATGTTACGGACTCCTGTCTGCGGGGGTTTGTCTTTTGATTAGTACGGGTGAGGGTGGTCACAGTTACCCATCCAATATGGCTATCTTCTCAGGGATAGGACCACGTGGGGAGCTGGGAACTTGACTACGCGATGGAATTCACTCGTTCCTGAATTAGGGAAACTAGAAGGGTTGTTCCCTTAAGTGTTGTCTCCAAGGCTTGGACAATGGCGCCAACCCTCCCACTAGCCCGAGAGGGATGTTGTTCATGGTCGGACCATGCAACGTAGTTGTTCATTAGAGGAGCAGTGAGACTTAAGGAACAAGAGGTAGACACAGGGGTAAAATGGTAATTTGACCCAGCTGTGACTACGAAAACTTGTGAAGGGTCGACTCACGGACATTGGTTATATCAATGGACACAACTTGTCCTACAGTGATGGGAGTGCAACTATGGGCTTTAGTGGAGTGTTACCGTAGCTAATGAATGTTGAATAACCGAGTCAAAGAGTTTGACAGGTTAATCTCGAATAGGGGTGAGCAAAAGAAGACCGAAAATTGACTCGACCGACCGATTTTTTAACTATGGGCGGTCGGTCGATTTTTGGTCTTCTTCGATCGGGGTCGATTTTGTGCTTCACAAAACCGACCGATATTTAAAAAAAAAATAAAAAAAAAATAATAATTAAAAAATAAAAACCTAAAAATATTTTCTCAAAATATATTAAATAATAATAAAATAATAAAAAATATAAATTATAAATTATTAAAAATAATAAAATAATAATTAAAAATATTAAATAATTAATTAAATTAATATTTAAAAATATATATAAAAACCGACCGGTCTGTCGGTCGATTTTGGTAATTTTTTTTTAAAAAATTAGCCCGACCGAATCGACTGACCTTGGTCGGATCGGGGGTCGGTTGGGATCGAAAACTGACCCCGACCGACCGAAGCTCACCCTTAATCTCGAATCATTGAAGCTCGTCATCTGTAGGTCCATTAGGTCCCTCGGTTGGCTCAAATTCGATAAATTGAGGCTTTACAGTTTGGTGTGGATTTGAAGTGTTCAAATTCATTAAAAGGGTATTTATGTTATTTATATGGGATATGATTGACATAATATATAGTTTAATGTGAATGAGATTCATAATAAACTATAGGTTAGTCTAATTGATTAATTAGTACTAATTTGGAGAAATTGGATTGAAAGAAATTAAATTGAATGTGATTCAATTTAAAAATTCCACAATTATACAAATGAGATTTGTATAATAAATTATGAGATACCTTATTGTATATGATATGCAAATTTGATTTGCATATTATAAGGTTGTAGTAAAATGGTGAATTGGTGGAGATTTCAACTCCACCTCTCACCATTATATAAAGACCTTTGCAAGAAGGTTTTGGGAATTACTTCACATTTTTTTGGAATTCTATCCAAAGAAGCTCTCTCTATTCTCTCAATCTCTCTACCAAATTCTCTCCACCCAAACCAAAGGGAGTTCCACCATCTCCCTCAACCGACGGAGAACAACCGAGAAGGCTATTTGGAGGTGTCCAAACTATTTGGTTTGTGAGATCGCATGTAGAAATCGTTGGAACGAAAAGGGATCGAGATCGGAGAAGGAAACGTCGAAGAAGTGTTCTTCAACAAGTAAGTACTTTTACTTTAATGTTTTCTTCTTAAAATCAACATGTTTAACCTAGAATTTATGTGATAGATTTAATTTTAAGAAATCAATAGCATAACGAAAACCACGACGTATCATGTCGTTTTCCGCTGCGCAAGTTTTATTCCCTTCAATTGGTATAAAAGCTAATCGTTGGATTTTTCGTTGTGCAATTTGTTTTTCTTAAAATTATGTGGGTTTGTCTTAATATCATGAGATGAATTTCGATTTTGCATATTGGATGTTTCGGTGTTTGATACTTAATCTTAAATTTACTTTTCTGTTGATTTGATCAATGTAAAGGCCTAGTATTTTTGGGCATTTTAGAAAGTAAATCGAGTCTAGAAGTCCGTGTCGTTCGTGGCAAGAGTTGCTGTGAAGAAATCGGAACGAAAACGGGTGAAAAACGACGAAGAACAACAAAGGAGTTTGTTGTTTTGTCGATGGCGTTGAGACGTTGTTCTTCGGCGTCTCAACGTCGTCTGCGCGGTCAGAGGTTGTGTTACAGAGCAGCGTTGCAACGCTGAGGCGTTGGGCGCGCGAGGTACAATGCTCGGCTCTGGAGCGTTGCAACGCTGGCCACGGTGTTGCAACGCTGCTGCGTAGTGGGCAGTTCACGCGAGAATTTCGTGCGGAGTGGCAACATGAAGCCTGGGGTCGACGATTCGAGCTGGGAGTTACGCAACCGTAATTTATTTTATTTTACATTTATGTAAAATGTATTATTTAATTAATATTAATATAAATGTTATATAAATGTTATATAAATGTTAATTAATTTAATTAAAGTCCCTAGGGTGCCAAAACCAGTTCAATGTTGCTATTTATTTAATTTTATGCATGTGATGTATGAAATTTATTATTCTATGTGCATATTGTATGTCATATAGATTAAAATTCCACCTTAGGTTAAACATTTCATGCATCATATTTATATTATAAAAGTTATAATATATAGTATGCATGATAGGATTATATTATAAGAGTTATAATATAATGTATGTTTTTTTAATTTAATTAATATAAGTGTTATATTTCTTAGATCAAAAGCATTGACATGCATTAATACATGTGATGTATGTATATTATATAGTTTAATTATTAATGTGATGAATGATCAAACACTATAATATAACAATGCATGTAACCTAAGTTAATTATTAGTTTTAAATGGTTTAGAACTTGAATAATTAGACTTAGGCTTTCTAATTCTAATAAGATTAGAATTAGGAAATCAAATATGACTTATGAATGGTGACTAATTAGTAACTCTGTCTAAGGAAGGTTCTATCTAAGGCTGGGGTATTTAAGCAGACGCTTTGCGGAACACCCCTATCTATGAACCAACTTGGGAGTGAATTTGGTCCGGAGATTCATAGGTTATATTCTCGTGAGTGGCGTTTAATTAAAAGTTAATTAAATTACTCACATAGACCTAAGTTAATAATGTGATTATAGACTTAGACTAATCCAATATAAGTGTTATATTGGTAGACTTAGGTAAATATTAGCCGATTTATCTAGGTCAATCCCGGTTAACTTAAAGTGCTAAGTGGGAGGAAATAAAGTGTATGAGATACATTTAATTTTTCGACCACAAATCTCCGTTAATATCACACCGTGAGATCCATTCTCAGCCTTGTGGCGCAAATGGAAAGCGTCCCCCTTCGGATGGTATTTGTATGGGTCAATATTCAACGTGAATGGAGAGAGTACTTAAAGTGAGTGGGAGCGGGATCTGTGAAAACGGGACCCACTATCTCTTTTATCGATTCACACTGTGAGACGCCTATGATCCGCCTGCTAGTTTGGCCTGGACCAGACAATCCCTTCTGAGGGCCTTGATCATGGGAGTCGGAACACCGTGAATTCTTGAAAGGGATACAATTTCATTGTTGGTTTTCCTTCGTAGTTCACCCTTCGGTGGCTATTGTTTGAACGGATACTTGGAAATTTAAAGATAGAGGGTGACACTCACGGGATTCATTAAGAGTTAATGGATTCAGACCGAATAATGGTAACTGGATGCCCAAGGGAATAAGAGTTATTATGGTATTAGGGTCTAGTCGAGAAAGTCTTGTCCCAAAGGAGAAGTTTTTCTGTTCACCATTCGGTGGCGGTCATTCTAAACCTTTGGGGTATCATTGCAATTTTTTAATGACCTAGGGATCATAGGATAAAAATTTGCTAAAACCTGATTGCATTTTTCAAAGTTTTTGCGAGACTAATACAAAGTTTTTCTTATTTTCAGCAAACAAAATGTCAAGTTCAATAATCACCCTTTTAGCTTCTGATAAACTCGTCGGTGATAATTTTCAAATGTAGAAAAATAATATCAACACAATACTAATAACTGACGACCTAAAGTTCGTGCTCACTGAGGAGTGTCCTCAAGTGCCGGGCTCGACCGCATCGCGAAGTATTCGTGATGCGTACGATCGGTGGATCAGGGCCAATGAAAAGGCAAAGGTCTACATAATTTTCAGCTTATCTGAAGTTTTGGCAAAGAAGCATGAGGTGATAATCACCGCTAAGGAGATCATGAAGTCTCTACAGGAAATGTTTTGGACAACAATCCTTTCAGGTCCGACATGATTCCCTCAAATACGTCTTCAATGCTAGGATAAAGAAGGGGACGTCTGTCCGTGAACACGTTCTGGACATGATGACCCACTTTAATCTGGCAGAGATGAGCGAGACTTTGATCGACCAGTCGAGCCAGGTCAGCTTTATTATGGAGACTCGTCCAAAGAGTTTCCTTAAGTTTCGTAGCAATGCTGTTATGAACAAAATTAGTTACACTCTGACCACCCTACTCAACGAACTACAGAACTTTCAGTCCTTGATGAGGATCAGGGGACCGGAAGCTGAGGCAAATGTTGCCTTCAGGTCCTATCACAGGGGTTCGACCTCTTGAAAAAAATTTGTAGGTTCTTCAGGCCCGAAAGGGAAGAAGAAGAAGTCGAAGAAGGGTAAAGCTGACCGTGTTGCCGCACAGAAGGGCAAAAAGGTCAAGGAAGTTGCGGAGAAAGAAAAGTGTTTCCACTGCAACGGGGATGGTCACTGGAAAAGAAACTGTCCCAAGTTCCTTGCCGACAAGAAGAAAGAAGGTAAATGTGATTTACTTGTAATTGAAACTTGTGTAGTGGAGAGTAATGACTGCATCTGGATACTGGATTCAGACGCCACTAACCATGTTTGTTCTTATTTTCAGGGAATTAGTTCCTGGCAGCGGCTGCGAGAGGGTGAGATAACACTACGGGTTGGATCCAGGAAGGTTGTCTCCGTTGCAACGATCGACACGGTGAAACTCTTTTTGGCGGGAAGTACTTATTATTAAATAATTTATACATAGTACCAGGGTTTACTAGAAACCTAGTTTCTATTTCCTGTCTTATTGAACATTGTATTTATGTTACTTTTGAATTAAATAAAGCGTTTATTTCTTTCAAAGGCAACTTGTTATGTTCAACTTCACTTGAGAGTAATTTATACGTTTTAAAGCCTAATTCGGTCAAAAGTGTTTTAATACTGAATTATTTAAAATGATTGAAACACGAACTAAAAGAATGAAAGTTTCTCCTAAAGAAAATGCCTATCTTTGGCATCTAAGGTTAGGCCACATAAATCTCAATAGGATTGAGAGACTAGTGAAGAGTGGACTTCTAAGCGAGTTGGAAGAAAACTCTTTACTATTATGTGAGTCATGCCTTGAAGGCAAAATGACCAAACGTCTTTTTAGTGGAAAAGGATATAGAGCCAAAGAGTCTCTTGAGCTTATACATTCTGACCTCTGTGGTCTGATTAGTGTTAAAGCACGAGGAGGTTACGAATACTTTGTATCTTTCATAGATGACTATTCGAGGTATGGGTATATTTACCTAATGCATAGGAAGTCTGAAACTCTTGAAAATTTCAAGGAGTACAAGACTGAGGTTGAGAACCTGTTAGGTAAAATAATTAAAACACTTCGATCGGATCGAGGTGGAGAGTATATGGATACTGAATTCCAGGACTATATGATAGAACATGGAATTACGTCCCAACTCTCAACACCTGGTATGCCACAACAGAATGGGTATTAGAGAGGAGAAACAAAACCCTGCTGGACATGGTTCGGTCGATGATGAGCTATGCTCATTTTCCTGATTCTTTTTGGGGTTACGCAGTGGAGATTGCGGTATATATTTTGAACAACGTTCCGTCGAAGAGTGTTTGTGAAACGCCTTTCGAACTCTGGAATAGATGTAAAGGCAGTTTACACCATTTCAGGATTTGGGGATGCCCGACCCATGTGTTGGTGTCAAACCCGAAGAAGTTGGAACCCCGTTCAAAATTGTACCTCTTTGTAGGTTACCTTAAATAGACTAAGGGTGGTTTGTTTTACGATCCTAAGGAAAATATGGTGCTTGTGTCGACAAACGCCACTTTCCTTGAGGAAAACCACATTAGAGATCACTTACCAAGGAGTAAGATTGTGTTAAATGAAATGGACAGTACATCAGCAAGAGTTGCTGATGGGGCTAGTACGTCAACAAGTGTTGTTGATCCTAGCTCGTCTAGTCTAGTCCGTTCTCAAGAGTTGAGAATGCCTCGACGTAGTGGGAGGGTTGTGAGATAGCCTGAACGTTATATGGGTTTGGCTGAAACCCAAGTCGTCACTCCATTCTGCTGTCTGGGAGCTTGTAGACTAACCGAATGGGGTCTAACCTATTGGTTGCAAGTGGATCTACAAGCGTAAACGTGGCGTATATAGAAAGGTGAAGACCTTCAAAGCTAGACTAGTGGCAAAGGGTTTTACCCAAGTTGAATGGGTTGATCAGAATCTTGACGAGCCTTGTGTCTACAAGAAAATCGTCAACAGTACTGTCGCATTTCTGATATTGTATGTGGATGATATATTGCTCATTGGGAATGAGGTAGGATTTCTTACTGACATTAAGGAATGTCTGGCTTCACAATTCCAAATGAAAGATTTGGGAGAGGCACAGTATGTTCTAGGTATCCAGATAGTCCAGAACCAGAAGAACATAACGCTAGCCATGTCTCAGGCATCTTATATTGACAAGATGTTGTCTAGATATAAAATGCAAAACTCCAAGAAGGGCTTGTTGCCTTTCAGGTATGGGGTTCACCTGTCTAAGGATCAATGTCCTAAGACGCCTCAAGAGGTTGAGGATATGAGACGACCCCTATGCTTCAGCTGTAGGGAGCCTCATGTATGCCATGTTGTGTACTAGGCCCGACATCTGTTATGCAGTTGGGATTGTCAGTAGGTATCAATCCACTCGAGGATTAGATCACTGGGCAACCGTTAAGGCAATCCTCAAGTATCTTAGGAGAACGAGGAACTACAGCCTTGTGTATGGAAGTGGGGATTTGATCCTTACGGGATACACAGATTTTAACTTCCAAATCGATAAGGATTCTAGGAAATCCACTTCGGGGTCAACCTTCATTCTGAATGGAGGAGCTGTAGTGTGGCGAAGCATCAAACAGGGATGCATCGCTGATTCCACGATGGAAGCCGAGTATATTGCGGCTTGTGAAGTTGCAAAGGAAGCTGTTTGGCTTAGGAAGTTCATGATGGATTCGGAAGTTGTTCCAAATATGAACTTGCCAGTGACCCTGTTTTGTGATAACAATGGTGCAGTAGCCAACTCGAGAGAACTTCAGAGTCATAAGAGGAGCAAACATATTGAGCGGAAGTATCACCTGATATGAGAGATTGTGCATCGCGGAGACGTGACAGTCACACAGATAGCGTCGGAGCACAACGTTGCCGATCCATTTACAAAGGCACTCACGGCTAAGGTGTTTGAGGGTCACCTAGAGAGTCTAGGTCTTCGAGTGCTTCCTGACTAGGGCAAGTGGGAGTATTGTAAAGGGGTATTCAATGCCCTAGTTTATTGTAATATTACTGTACATTTGAGAAACGTATTGTGCACTCCACTAGCTTAGTCCAAGTGAGAGTTTGTTGTAATGTATGTCCTAATCTCGTATATGTTTGTAACATTCCAAGTTGAAATAAATAAGAGTTATTTTTTCATCACTTTGTGTCTCGCATATTTACAAACTTAATCCAATAAACTAAGCTCCAGGGTCATTGAATTATAAGAGAACAAGAACTTGAACGGTGTGTAGTGGGCACACAAGGAGGATCACGTTCGAGTAAATGACCCAACGGTCTACAGTATACGGATAGGGTTGGAGACCTAATCCTGGATACACTGTGGATGTGGCCCGCTTTGTATTAGATACAAACGAGGTGATCCAACTCGTTCATGTGGTTGACATGCGAGTGGGGTCATCCTGTGTAATGAGATTGTACAAGACCGGACCGTGAATTATTAGACTTACTGATGTAACACCGTTAATAGTATAGGGCTAATAACTTCGTAGATGACCATTAGTGACTCGACCTTAATCCTAAGCGTGTTACCGACTTCTATCTGCGGGGGTCTGTCCTTTGACTAATAAGGGTGAGGGTGGTCATAGTTACTCATCCAATATGGCTATCTTCTCAGGGACAGGACCACGTGGGGAGCTGAGAACTTGACTACGCGAGATGGAATTCACTCGTTCCCGAATTAGGGAAACTAGAGTGGTTGTTCCCTTAAGTGCTATCTCTAGGGCTTGGACAACAAGCGCCTACCCTCTCACTGGCCCGAGAGGAATGTTGTTTATGGTCGGACCATGCAACGTAGTTGTTCATTAGAGGAGCAGTGAGACTTAAGGAACAAGAGGTAGACACAGGGGTAAAACGGTAATTTGACCCAGCCGTGACTACGAACAACCTGTGAAGGGTCGACTCACGGGCATTGGTTATATCAATGGACACAACTTATCCTACAGTGATGGGAGTGCAGCTACGGGATTTAGTGGAGTGTTACCGTAGCTAATGAATGTTGAATAACCGGGTCAAAGAGTTTGACAGGTTATTCTCGAATCATTAGACCTCGTCATCTGTAGGTCCATTAGGTCCCTCAATTGGCTCAAACTGGATAAATTGAGGGTTTATAGTTTGGTGTGGATTTGAAATGTTCAAATTCATTAAAAGGGTATTTATGTCATTTATATGAGACATGATTGACATAATATATAGTTTAATGTGAATGAGATTCATAATAAACTATAGGTTAGCCTAATTGATTAATTAGTGCTAATTTTGAGAAATTGGATTGAGAGAAATTAAATTGAATGTGATTAAATTTAAAAATTCCACAATTATACAAATGAGATTTGTATAATAAGGTATGAGATACCTTATTGTAAATGATATGCAAATATGATTTGCATATTATAAGGTTGTGGTAAAATGGTGAATTGGTGGAGATTTCAACTCCACCTCTCACCATTATATAAAGACCTTTGCAAGAAGGTTTTGGGAATTACTTCTCATTTTTTGGAATTCCATCCAAAGAAGCTCTCTCTATTCTCTCAATCTCTATACCAAATTCTCTCCACCCAAACCAAAGGGAGATCCACCACTCTCCCTCAACCGATCGAGAACAATCGAGAAGGCTATTTGGAGGTGTCCAAACTATTCGGTTCGTGAGATCGCGTGTAGAGATTGTTGGAACGAAAAGAGATTGAGATCGGAGAAAGAAACATCGAAGAAGTGTTCTTCAACAAGTAAGTACTTTTACCTTATTGTTTTCTTCTTAAATCAACATGTTTAGCCTAGAATTTATGTGATAGATTCAATTTTAATAAATCAGTAGCATAACGAAAACCATGACGTATCATGTCGTTTTTTCGCTGCGGGAGTTTTATTCCCTTCAAAATATATATACCATTATCGGCATGGCGTTGCAACGTCGTGCCCTAGGCACGAATTAAATAAGGGAACAACGAGTGGCGTCACAACGTCTCAACGCTACGAACATTCTTGACGCAAAGCGCGCGCGATTCGTTGTTGCGACGCTGCAATGCAGCGTCTCAACGCCATATGCTTGGTTATTCGAAGTGTTTCTTCTCATGGCATGGCGTTGCAACACCCTCAATGACGTCTCAATGCCATGCCCTCGAGTCCAATGACTTATTTTGCTTCTCTTTTTCTAATTTCTTTATCTTTTATGCTCTAATATCTCCCATTTGAGTTTCAATTCTTCAAGATCTCTCCATTGGCTCTAATCTTGCTCGTATCTTGAAATCCAATACAATAGTCTCGTGGAAGTCCTGAAATCATTATAAAAACTAGTAAAATGTAAGCCTAAGAATAGCACATTTAATTTTGTGTGCTATCACTACCACTTGCTCCTTAAGTACCACTGATCCTCTAGTGAACAACTAGTTTATGATCCTACCATAAACAATATCCCTCTCAGGCCAGTGAGAGGGTGGAACCCCGTTACTCAAGACTTGGATTCAGTCCTTAAGGGAACAAATGATCTCATTTCTCTAGCTCGAGAACGAGTGAATTCCATCTCGCGTAGTTAAGTTCCTAGCACCCCACAAGGTTTCTTCCCTAAGAAGGTAGACATATTGAGTCGGCAGCTCTGGCCACTCATACCCATACTAGTCTAAGGACAAATCCCCGCATACAGGAGTTCGTAACCTGTTTAGGATTCAGGTCGAGTCACTAATAGTCATCTATGAATTCTTAGACCTAATCTGTTAACGATGTTACATTAGGTTGCTAATAATTCGTGGTCTAGTCTTGGACAAACTCATTGCACAAGATGTCCCCCACTCGCATGTCAACTACATGAACGAGTTGGATGACCTTGTTTGTATCTGATAGCACACAAAATGTGCTATCCTTAGGCTTAATTATTGCTAGTTTTGTAATGATTTCAGAGCTTTTATGTGTTTAAATTACTCAATTTTAGGTCAAGAGCACAAACAAGAAAATTGGAGACATTTTGGATCACTCGGGATTGAAACGAGGCTATTTGGAGCTAAAAATAACATCAATTGGAAGTGAAAGGACCAAACCAAGCTTGAAGACCCGAGGTGATGGCGTTGCAATGCCGTGCTTGTTGTTTAGAGGCATTGAAGTCCCTAGGCGATAGCATTGCAGCGTTGCAACGCTATCTCAATAAGATTGCACACTTGAAGAACCGCACAGAGGGCGTTGCAACGCTGCCTTGCAGCGACGCAACACCACTTCATAAGAGGCGCGCACGTTAGGGTAGCGGCGTTGCAACGCCATCGAGATATTCCATATATGCCAGCCGCCTAGGGTACAACGTTGCAACGCTGTCCCTAGCATTGCAACGCTGTACCGATTGAGCCTATAAATAGAACATTATGCATTCTTGTAATAGGAGCCGAATTTGGTAGATTTTTGCCCCTATTTTCGAAATACACTTTGTAAGGAGAGAAAAGAGAGCGTTTTTGGAACCAAAGCATTCGTGGAGGTTCGAGATCGAAGACGGGAGCTCGGAGACAAAGGACCGGCATCGACACATAAGTTTAATTTCCTTTTCTTTCAGATTGTAATATCGTTTTAAGACGTTTTCTACATGTTTAGCTTGATTTTCATGTGATTTAGAGTAGTTAAGTGTTGTAGTTAGGATTTGATTTGCTTGTTAAGACTTATTTGCTATGTATTGAGGTATGTTTTGTTCTTATTTTTGGCAATTCGTTCTTTAACTCTTAAATTTGTTGGTTTAAGTGGACTCAAGAGATAAAACTTGAATTAGAGCAAAGTTGTCAAAACCCTTAGAAATCTGGCATGAGAATGACCTAGAAATCTTAGGGAAACACATAAAGAAGTTGCTTAATGTCGTGCATGTCGTAGATTCATATGGAGACTATAGAGTTTATTGCATGTGCGAGACTCACTAAGAATCGAGAGGTTTTCTTGAGTATCTTACTTCTTGTTTATAAATTCATCTCATTGGTTCATTGCAGATGTTAGTTAAGTCATTAACTTGTAAAATCACTTTCCTCAAATCTATCAATTCGTGTCTCTACATGTTAGCCTATTGTTTGTCTTTACTTTCATCACTTATCCATGTTTTGTTACTTTAGCTAAAATTGAGAATTAGTATCTTAGTAATTAATTAATCTAGAAACCCATTCCTGAGGACGATACTTGGACTCTTAAATCACTATACTAAAACTTGACCCGTACACTACAGTATTGGAATATTATTTTACGCAACAGTATCAAATAAAAAGTGGGTTGCATCCATTTAGTTACGAGGATGAGGTTCCCAACCTTATCCATATACTATAGACCATTTGGGTTACAGTCTTGGACACGATCCTGCCCATGTGTCTACTACACACTGTTCAAGTTCTCATAAACATAACCCTGAAGCTTAGTTTATTGGATTTTAAGTTTTAAATGCGAGAACACGATAAATGATGAAAGACAACTCTTTATTAATCTCTTCAAATATTTACAAACTACATGAGCTTAGGGCATAAAATCCCAACAAACTCCCACTTAACCTAAAGCTAGTGAAGTAACTCATTACCAATACAACATTACATATAATGTAAATACAATAAACTAGGGCATTAAATACCCTTGTACAAAATACTCCCACTTGCCCTAGTCAGGGTATTACTTATAGACCTAGACTCTCTAGGTGACTCCCAAACACCTTAGCTGTGAAAGCCTTTGTAAAAAGATCAACAATATTGTGCTTCGAGGCTATCTTTGTGACGACACGTCTTTCAATGCACAATTTTTCATATAAGGTGATACTTTCCCTCGATGTGTTTTCTCCTCTTATGACTTCGAGGTTCCCTCGAATTTTCCTCTGCACCAGTATTATCACAATAAAGGGTGACTGGCAAATTCATATTTGGAAAAACTTCCAAATCTGTCATGAATTTACTAAGCCAAACCGCTTCCTTAGCTGCTTCACAAGTTGCTACGTATCTGACCTCCATTGTGGAGTCCGCGATGCATCCTTGTTTGATGTTTTGCCAAACTACTGCTCATCTATTAAGAGTAAACACTAACCCTGACGTGGATTTCCTAGAATCCTTGTCGGTCTGAGAGTCATAATCTGTGTACCATGTAAGGATCAAATCATTAGCTCCATACACGAGCATATAATCCCTCTTTCTCCTAAGATACTTGAGGATTGCCTTAACCACTGTCCAACGATCACATTATAGATTGGATTGGTATCTATTGACTATCCCTACTGCATAATAGATGTCGGGCCTAGTACACAACACGACGTACATAGGGCTACCTACAACTCATGCATAAGGAATTCGTCTCATGTCCTAAACTTCTTGAGGTGTCTAACGACACTGTTGTTGGGATGTATGTCCTAATCTCGTTTTGTTTGTAATATTACCATTTGAAATAAATAAGAGTTATTTCTTTCATCACTTTGTGTCTCACAATTTTACAAACTTTGTCCAATAAACTAAGCTCCAGGGTCATTGAATTTATGAGAGAACTAGAACTTGAACGGTGTGTAGTGGACACACAGGGAGGATCGCGTTCGAGTTAATGACCCGAACGGTCTCTGATGATATGGATAGGGTTGGAGACCTAATCCACGGATACACTGTGGATGCGACCCGCTTTGTATTAGATACAAACGAGGTGATCTGACTCGTTCATGTGGTTGACATGCGAGTGGGGGCATCCTGTGCAATGAGATTGTTCAAGACCGGACCGTGAATTATTAGACCTACTGATGTAACACCGTTAACAGTATGGGACTAATAACTTTGTAGATGACCATTAGTGACTCGACCTTAATCTCGAGCGTGTTACAAACTCCCATGCGTAAGGTCCGTCCTTTGACTAAATGCACGGGTGAGGGTGGTCACGATTACCCGCCCAATATGCCTATCTTCTCAAGGACAAGACCACGTGGCGAGCTGGGAACTTGACTACGCGAGATGAAATCCACTCGTTCCCGACTTTAGGGAAACTAGAGGGGTTGTTTCCTTAAGTGCTGTCTCCAGGACTTGGACAATGGGCGTCCACCCTCTCATTGGCCCGAGAGGGGTGTTGTATATGGTTGGACCATTACAATGTTGTTGTTCATTAGAGGAGCAGTGGGGACTTAAGGAGCAAGAAGTAGACACAGGGGTAAAACGGTAATTTGACCCAACAGTGTCTACGAACAACCTGTGAAGGTTCAACTCATGGGCATTGGTTATATCAATGGACACAACTTGTCTTACAGTGACGGGAGTGCAGCTACGGGCTTTAGTGGAGTGTTATCGTAGCTAATGAATGTTGACTAATCGGATCATTAGAGCTCGTCACCTGTAGGGCCATTAGGTCCCTCGGTTGGCTCAAACTGAATTAATAAAGGGTTTACAGTTTGGTATGGATTTGAAGTGTTCAAGTTCATTAAAGAGTAATTATGTCATTTGAATGAGATATGATTGACATATTATATAGTTTAATGTGAATGAGATTCATAATAAACTATAGGTTAGCCTAATTGTTTAATTAGGACTAATTTGGAGAAATTGGATTGAGAGAAATTAAATTGAATGTGATTCAATTTAAAATCCACAATTATAAAAATGTGATTTGTATAATGAGATATGAGATATCTTATTATATGTGGTTATGCAAATATCATTTGCATAACCTATGGTTGTGGTTAAATGGTAAATAGGTGGAGATTTCAACTCCACCTATCACCATTATTTAAACTCCTTTGCAAGAAAAATTTCATACTTGAAAGTTCATTTTTTGGATTTTCCACCAAAAGAACTCAAGAATTCTCTCTCAACTCTCATCTCAAATCTCTCCTCCCCTTTCACCAAAGGAGTCCCACATACTCCTTCTACCTAAAAGAGAACAACCGAGAAGCCTATCGGAGGTGCCCGGTTTGTTTGTTTGTTCGAAGAGATCGAGTTCGTTGAGATCGTGGTCGCGAAGAGTTCGTGACTGGAGGAGGAAAACGTAAAGAACGGTTCTTCAACAAGTAAGTATTCATTACTATTTTTCCCTTCTAAAGCATGTTTAATCTAGTTTTTATGTGATAGAAACAATTTTAAGAGAGCGTTTTTCACAACGTTACTACGGCGATTCAATCGCTTTTCTGCTGCGTGGGATTTTCATTCCTTCAACTGTTCCTTAGACAGATGACAACTGTGCCTGAAAGGAAATAAGCCTTTCTTGGAGTTCTACATCTTATATTGAGTCAACATCTTGTCGATATACGATGGTTGAGACAAAGTTAGAGTTTTGTTCTTACAGTTCCGGACAATCTGGATCCATATAACATACTACGCTTCTCCCAAATCTTTCGTTTGGAATTGCGTAGCTAGCCATTTCTTAATGTCAGTGAGGAATCCTACATCATTCCCAATAAGTAGGATATCATCCATATACAACACTAGAAAAGCAACAATACTGTTGACGATTTTCTTGTATACACAAAGCTCATCAACGCTTTGATCAAAACCATAAGATTTGATTGCCTCAAGAAACCTTCCATGAACCATTTGGGTTGGTCCATGTAGATATTCTCGTCAAGGTTGCCATTCAAAATGGCTATCTTGATATCCATTTGCCATACCTCATAGTCATAATATATGCGACAATGACCAGTAGAATTCTGATAGACTTTATCATGACAACATGAGAAAAGGTTTCCTTGTAGTCCACCCTCTCTCGTTGGGTATGACCCTTTGCCACTAGTCTAGCTTTGAAGGTTTGTACCATCCCATCTACACCCCATTTCCTCTTGTAGATCCATTTGCAGCCTATAGGTTTTACGCCATCAGGTTGATCCACAAGATCCCAAACAGAATTGAAGTACATAAACTCCATTTCCTGGTCCAGAGCTTTGACCCATATGTCCTTGTCTATGTCATTTATTGCTTGATCATAAGTCAATGAATCCTCACAGTTGTCACCAGGTATGACAACTTGGGTTTCAGTTAAACCTATGTAACAATCAGGTTGTATTACAATCCTCCCACTACGTCAAGGCTCTCTCAACTCTTGAGATGGACGTTTTTGACTCGACGAGCTAGTACCAACATCTCTTGTTGATGTGCTAGCATCATCAGCAACTTTTGCTGATGTACTATCTAATTCATTTAACAAGACCTTACTCCTTGGTTTATGGTCCCTGATGTGATCCTCCTCTAAGAAAGTGACATTTGTTGACACAAATACCCAATCTTTCTTAGGATCATAGAACAATCCACCTCTCGTTTCCTTTGGATAGCCTACAAATAGGCATAACTTTGAACGAGGTTCCAATTTCTTCGGGTTTGTCACAAGCACATGGGTTGGACATCTTCAGATTTTGAAATAACGTAAACTATCTTTACGTTCTCTCCAGAGTTGAAAAGGTGTTTCAGAAACACTCTTTCAAAATGTAAACTGTAGTCTCCACTGCATTTCAGAAACACTCTTCGACGGAACGTTGTTCAAAGTGTAAATTGTAGTTTCCACTGCATAATCCCAAAACAAGTCAGGGAGATGAGCACAACTCATCATCGATCGAACATGCCCAACAGGGTTCTATTTCTCCTTTTCGATACACCATTCTGCTGAGGCATACCAGGTGCTGAGAGTTGGGACGTAATTTCATGTTTTAACATATAGTCTTGGAATGAAACTTTATTTGAAGAAGAATTGAGGAGAATTATGAGAATTTTGCAGAAACATTTTGGGTTTCTCGTTTTTTACCTTTCAACATTCTTCTTCCAAATTCTCTTAATCAAAGTTTCCACAATCTGTTCCAAAGCTTAAGGATAGTAAGGAAGACACTAGACATGGTCCACAACATGTTTTAGTTCAAGGAAAGCCCATAGATTACTTTAATTTTGAGCTTCAAAGATAGTGTTCTTCTTTCTCTGTTTTTCCAGTTTTGAACATGCTTTTTATTTTGTAAAATTGATCAAATTAGAGTGTTCAAGATCCAAAGTTGCTTCTGATTTCTTAATATTAAGTGTTTTAATTGATTTACCTAAATGGTTTTCAACCTCAGTCTTAAACTCGAACTTTTCAAGTGCTTCAGACTTGTGATGCATTAGGTAAATGTACCCATATCTCAAATAATCATCTATAAAAGAAATGAAATATTCATACCCTCCTCTGGCTTTAACACTCATGGGACCACAAAGGTCTGAATGTATAAGCTCCAAGGGTTCTTTGGCTCTATAACACTTTCCAGTAAAAGGTCTTTTGGTCATTTTTTCTTTAAGGCATGACTCACATATATGTAAAGAATTTTCTTCTAACTCGTTTAGAAGTAAATTCTTTACAAGTATCTCTAGTCTATTGAGATTTATGTGGCCTAACCTTAGATGCCAAAGATGGACATTTTCTTTAGTAGAAAGTTTTTGTTTCTTAGTCTGTGTATTCACAGTTCTAAATAATTAAGTATTCAAAACCATTTTGACTGAATTTGGTCTTCAAACATTCAAATTATTCTCAAGTAAAGCTATGCAAAGATCAACATCTTTCACTGAAATAAACGCTTTATTCATTGAAAAAGAAATTGCAACGTGCTATTTAATTAAGCAAGAAATAAAAATAAGGTTTCTAGTAAACCCTGACACTATGTGCAAGTTATCTAATAACAAGTGCTTCTTGCCAAGCAACAACTCTACTGTGCCCACTGCTACGGCTGAGACAACCTCTCCAGTACCAACTCTAAGCGTTATCTCCCCTTCCTGCAGTTGCTGTCAGGAACTAATTCCTTGAAAAGAAGAACAAACATGGTTAGTGGCGCTTGAATCTAGTATCAAGGAAAAATCATCACTCTCCACTAAACAAGTTTCAATGCATAGTAAATCATATTTACCTTCTTTCTTCTTGTCGGCCAAGTACTTGGGGCAGTTCCTCTTCCAATGCCTATCAGTGTTGCAGTAGAAACAGTTTCCTTTGTCTGCAACTTCCTTGACCTTTTTTCCCTTCTGGGCGGCAACTTTGTCAACTTGTTTCCCCTTTCCAACCTTCTTCATCTTCATCTTCTTTCCTTTCGGGCGTGAAGAAGACGAGACTACAGGTTTGGTCTCCGAGGTCGAACTCTTATGGAAGGACCAGTAGGCAACATTTGCCTCACCTTCTTGTCCTTTGACATTCATCAAGGACTGGTAGGTTTGTAGCTCGTTGAGAAGGGTGGTAAGGGTGTAACTCAGCTTGTTCATAATAACATTGCTACGAAATTGAAGGAAACTCTTCAGAAGAGTTTCTAAAATGAAGCTAACCTGGCTCGACTCATCGATAGTTGCACCATTCATCTCTGCCATGTTGAAGTGGACCATCATGTCAAGAACGTGTTCCTTGACGGACGTTCCCTCTTTCACCCTGACATTGAAGACGTGCTTGAGAGCAGCGTGTCGGACCTGAAAAGACCATTGTCCAAACATGTCCTGCAACGATCCCATGATCTCCTTAGCAATGACCATGCTCTCGTATATCTTAGCCAAAACATCAGATAAATTGGCTAAGATGTAGACCTTGGCTTTGTCATTGGCTTTGATCCATCTATCGTACGCGTCACGAACGTTAAGCAGTGCGGTCGAGCTCTGCACCTGAGGACATTCCTCAATGATTACGAACTTCAGGTCGTCCACTACAAAAATCGTGTTCAAATTGTTTTTCCAGGTTGGATAATTATCTCTGGTTAATTTCTCCGCAGCTAGTGTAAAGATGCTTTGAATCTGTTTATCAAGTGGTTTGAATGACCAAGTACGGGGATCTCATTGCTCGGTCAGCTAAAGAGGTTATCACTTTATATTGTGGCAACAATGGTGCAGTGACCAATTCTAAAGAACCTCGTAGCCACAAACGAGGGAAGCACATCGATAGGAAATATCATCTCATTTATGAGATAGTGTAACAAGGAGATGTGATAGTTACCAAAATCGCTTCGGAGCACAATATTGATGATCCTTTTACGAAGACTCTCAGTGTTTGAGGGTCAGCTAAAAAGTCTGGGTTTACGAGATTTGTACATAGTGTAACCAAGGGCAAGTGAGAGATATGTAATGGGTATAAGGATGCCCTAATTTATTGTATTTATGTACCCACTGTTTTGGATTGTATGTACCCCACTAGACTAGAGTTTTAGTTCAAGTGGGAGTTTGTTGGGTTTAATGCCCTAAAACCCGTAGTTTGTAATTTTGTTCAATTTGATTCAATAAAGTGTTGTTTTATTATTCAATTTTGGTTGAATTTCTGTAAATTGCCTTATATTAACCCTCAATCCAATAAACAAACATCCTAGGTTGTAATATGTCTCTTGAACTGTATGTAGAAGACATATGAGGTTGGGTACCTTATCCTTGTGACACTATGGATATGGCTCACTTTATATATGATACAAAAACAATTATCCAACGTGTTCGTGTGAACGACATGTGAGTGAGAATATCTTATGTGATGAGATCACATAAGACCAGACCGTGAAATAGTATCCAATAGATGTAACTCCATTGACTAGTTAGGTTTCTATTTCAATAGGATGACCTAAGCAACTTGATCTCAATCCTGAACAGGTTACGAACTCCTGTTTGCAAGGGATTGTCCTTTGACTAGTATGGGTGAGAATGACCTGAGACGCCGACTCAATAAGCCTACCTTCTTAGGGACAAAATCGTGCAGACAACTGAGGACTTAACCTAGCAAGATGAAATTCACTCCTTTTCGACTTTAGGGTAAGAAGATGAGTGTTCCCTTAAATAGTGCCTCTGGGACTTAAAAAAGGGTCCGACCCTCTCACTGACTCGAGAGGGACTTCTGTTTAATGGTAGGACCATAAACAGGTTGTTCATTAGAGGAGCATTGATACTTAAGGTCAAAGATGTAACCTAGGGGTAAAACGGTAATTTGACCAAGCTGGTGTTACGAACACTCGTGAAGGATCGACTTACTGTTATTAGTCGTTATCCATGGACACAGAAAGATATCTGTAGTCAGAAGAGTGCAATTGCGGGTCTTTAGTGGAGTGTACCCGCAGTTAACGAATGTTGATTAAACGGGTAATGAGATTAACTTATTAATATTGTATCGTTGGAGCTTCTGATCTGTAGGTCTATCAGGTCCACTTCCTAGCTCGTAAAGGGTTCTTAGATTGCTAGATCTTGATTAGAATTTGAAATGTTCAAATTTACCTTGGGAATTAATTTAATGCATATAGATACATTATAATATAAAGTTTTTATGTGTATTAAGACTTTATAGTATAAATTTAATTTGAATCTGATTCAAAAATAAATTTATGAGAGAACTGAATATTTGAAAGAGCTCAAATGTTGTTTTAATGTGAATAAGATTCATATTAAAAACTATATGTTAAAATTTAATGCGCATAAGATGCACATTAAAACTATAGATTATAGGAAGTGTGGTTAAATATGATTTAATCATACATAACCTAAATTGAATATATGATATTTAATTTATGAATTCATTAATTAAAGAATTAATTAATTTATAAATTTAATTAACTTAATTTAATATGATTTAATTAAGTTAATTAAAACTATAGGTTATGTAAAATATATTTAATTAATATTAATTAAATATGATTTAATATTAATTAATTAATCGATAAAGTGTGGAACGTGTGACACGTTCTCCACTCTCCTTCATCTTCTCTTTCACTCTGTCGATGAAGGTAGAGGGAATTTGAAGAAGTGGGTTGATCAATCGGTGATTGTTGGTTGTTGAACCTCTTCTCTCCCAAAGTAATCTCTCTGTAGATTTTCCAAAAATCAAGAGGTTCCCACAAACCTTAATCTCAGAATATAGAGAATAGGAGGTTTACTCTTTTTGTGGTGTCCTCTTGAAAGTAGTAAAGAGTCACCGTATGTGTTTTCACAGAAGTGCAAGGTGTTGCAACTCTAGAAGCCAAGAGGTAAAATTCTCATAACCTTTAGTTTAGAAAAAGGTTTTAGCATGTTTCTACTGTAATATCCATGCTTTTGTATGTTTATCGATAGTTTTGCCAATGTATGTATTTGCCAATTGAAAAACGAGATTTTTTATCCAATTTAGACTTCCGTTGTGTAATAGGAATTTTGATTCCATCAAGTATAACCTGACTACCTTCTTGAACGAGCTACAGACTTATCAGTCTCTTATGAAAAGTAAGGGACCAGTTGAATGAGAGGAAAATTTGTTTGTTGATCGGCTACACGCAAGTGCACGTGATCGAAGTAATATTAAACTGGAGTATTCTACAGTATCGAGCCCAAGGGAACATATTTTAACAAAAATTGGGAAAACACAAATTGTTAACAAATCGCAATTAAAAGGTAACCAAAGATACAAAAATGGTTGTCAGATGATTTTAACAAGAATAAAAATTAAACACAGTGGGAAAGTAAGGGATTCAAGAATGCTTATGCCCTTTTGGAATAAAATGTAACTAGAATCCAATTGCAATTCTAACTAACGCAAGAACTAAGTAAACCGAGTTCTACTCCCATTCGACCTTCTATGAAGCATCTTTAGGAGGTTGAGTGATTAAACCTATATGTATATGGTTAATCTAAGTCAGGTAATTTGGAACACAACTCTAGTTATTTTGGAGTCTCGCCCTATGTCTAAGGTCGAAGTTTTAGGACTTATGTCTAAGTCTTTTCCTCCATTGCTTTTTTGACATTCGTTTCACTTAACTCTTTCGGTATTAAGCTTAAGCTTGATAAGCAACACTAATTGGCCAACTAGGGTTTACCCAACATTTCACTCACCAAAAGCAAACTTGGTTCAAGCGTTAGCTAGGTTGTTTTTGTATCGAGATTTATATCTTTCCTCTAGGGCATTCACAAACTTGAATCCCTAAAAGAAAATTAGCTCATTATAGGAAAATTGAAAAACAAAGTTTTAAAGTAATAGAAACACATAATTAAATTTAAAAGGTAAAATAAATTAACCCAAACTTAAAGAACATAAACTAGAATGAACTTGAGTAAAAAAAAAAGAATAGAATAAACTAGAAATTTTATTGAAATAAAGAAACACAATGTCGAGATTTAATGAACTTTAACAACTAGTTCGAATTATAAAAATACAATTGAAAGATTAAAACTATTGCAACAACTAAATCCCTAAAATTGAACTAAATATCTTAGACAAATGCAAAAAATAAATTCTAAAACAAAAGACAAATAAGAGTCTCTCTTACTTCTCTTTCAATCGACTTAATCCCATTTTTTCCAAAGAGAATTGAGTCTTTACTTCAACTTTCGTTGAGGAAGGATTGAATTTTTTTTGAAGTTCAATTGGCTGAAAAAATTAAAAAAAAAAAAAACAACAACTACTAATCTTGAAAACAACAGAAAATACAACAAAAAATACAGTAGAAAAATATAGCAGAAAAATGATAAAAAATGCAGAAAATTGTGAAAACAACAACACTTGGGGTTGAAAACGGCTGGAAAACGATGCCTCTTCTTGTGGCTTCTCCTCCCCTATTTATAGAGGATGTGGGCTAGGGTTTCCTTCTTGAAATATGCACAATTATGGCAACAATCATAGCTAAAATTGGGAGACAAGATCCTACAAAATTTCAATATTTTTTGTAGAGTTATAGATTTTCCTAATAAGTTCAAATATGTTGTAATCTTTAATTTCCTGCATAAAAACATCAAGTAAGTGTGTTTTTCATTTTCTTTTGCTTTCTTTATCAACTTACTTAATTTAAAAGGCTTTCAATAATAATTCAATTTAAACAAACATTCTGCTAGCCTTTTTATCAAATAACATTCATAAAATAACAAGAATAACTAAGTATAAACGTTAAATAATTCTCATAAATGTGAATTATCATTTTCCCATACCAGAAAGTTCCAAAAGGGTTCATCCTCTGGAACCAAGTCTGTAGCTTCAACTTTTGGGTCTAAAAAGATCCAGAAGAAGAAGAAAGGAGGAAAAGGGAAGGCTGTTGTTGCTACTGCGCAAGGCAAGGGAAAGAAAGTTGCGAACAAAGGAAAGTGTTTCCACTGCAACATTGATAGACATTGGAAATGCAACTGCTCGAAGTACCTCGCTGGAAAGAAAAAGGAGAAAGAGGCTAAATATGATTTACTTGTCATAGAAACTTGTTTAGTGGAGAATGATGATTCTGTCTGGATTCTTGATTCACGGACCGCTAATCATGTTTGTTTTTCTTTGTAGGAAACTAACTCCTTCACAGAGCTGGAAAAGGATGAGATGATTCTCAAGGTTGGAACGGGAGACGTCGTCTCAGCTCGTGCCGTGGGAGATGCCAAATTATTTTTTAGAGATAGATTTTTATTTTTAAAAAATCTATATTTAGTTCCTAAAATTAAAACGAACTTAATATTTATCTCTGCTTTGCTTGAATAAGGATATTATGTACAGTTTTGTTTTAATTAAGCGTTCATTTCTAGAAAAAATGTCTTTATTTGTTCTGCAAAATTAGAAACAATTTGTATGTGTTAAGACCAACTGAAACTAAAGCAATTTTAAATCATGAGATGCTTAAAACTGCTAACACTCAAAGTAAAAAGAAAAGAATTTCTTCAGGTAACAATACTCTTCTTTGGCATCTAAGACTTGATCACATTAATCTCAACCGGGTTGAGAGACTAGTGAAGAATGGGCTTCTAAGTCAGTTAGAAGATGATTCTTTACCTCCATGTGAATTCTGTCTAGAAAGAAAAATGACCAAAAGATCTTTTAGTGGAAAAGGTCTTCGCGCCAAAGATCCCTTAGAGCTTGCACATTCGAATCTCTGTGGTCCGATGAATGTAAAGACTAGAGGAGGGTACAAATATTTTATCTCGTTTAAAGATGATTCTTCAAGGTATGGTTACTTATACTTAATGCATCAAAAGTCTGAAGTTCTTGAAAAGTTCAAAGAGTTAAGACTGAGGTTGAAAATGTGTTTGGTAAAACACTTAAAACACTTCGATCTAATCGAGGTGGAGAGTACATGGATGCAAGATTCCAAGACTATTTGATAGAACATGAAATCTAGTCCCAACTCTCAACATCTGGTACATCTCAACAAAACGGTGTATCAGAAAAGAGAAATAGAACCTAGTTAGACATGCTTCGTTCTACGATGAGTTACGCTTAATTGCCTTACTCGTTTTGGGGTCATGCAGTAGAGATTGTGGTTTAGATCTTGAACAATGTTTCCCCAAAAAGTGTTTATGAAACATCTTTTGAGTTATGGAGAGGTCGTAATCTAGTTTGCGCCACTTCAGGATTCGGGGTTGTCTGATACACATGCTAGTGACAAATCCAAAGAAGTTGGAACCTCGTTCGAGGTTGTGCCTATTTATAGGCTATCCCAAAGAGACGAGAGGTAGTGTTTTCTATGACCCTCAAGAAAACAAAGTATTTGTATTAATAAATGCTATTTTCTTGGAGGAAGACCACATGATGAACCATAAACCACGTAGCAAACTAGTATTAAATGAAGCTACTGAAGAGTCAACAAGAGTTGTTGACCAAGATGGACTTTCTTCAAGAGTTGATGAAGGAACCAACACTTCTAGTCAGTCTCATCCTTCTTAATCGTTGAGAATGCCTCGACGCAATGGGAGGATTGCCTCACAACCTGACTGCTACTTGGGTTTAATTGAAACTCATGTCATCATACTTGAAGATGGCGTAGAGGATCCATTGTCTTATAAACAGGCAATGAATGACGAAAACAAGGACCAATGGTTAAAGCCATGGAATCTATCTACTTTAATTCAGTATGGGAGCTTGTACACCAACGTGAAAGGATCAAACCCAGAGGGTGCAAATAGATCTATAAGAGAAAGAGAGATATAACTGGAAAGGTACAGACCTTTAAGGCTAGACTTGTGGCAAAGGGTTATACCCAAAGGGAAGGAATGAACTATGGAGAAACTTTTTTTCTGATTGCCATGTTAAAGTCTATTTAGGATTATCTTGTCCATTGCCATGTTTTATGATTATGAAATTTTACAAATGGATGTCAAGACTGCTTTTCTGAATGGTAATCTTGAAGAGAGCTTTTATATGTCTCAAGCCGAAGGGTTCATAATCCAAGGCCAGAAGAAAAACGTTTGCAAGCTTAATCGATTGATTTATGGGTTGAAGCAAGCTTCTAGATCATGGAATATAAGATTTGATGTTGTAATCAAGTATTTTGATTTTGACCAAAACATTGATGAACCTTGTGTATATAAGAAAATCATCAACAACAAAATAGCTTTCTTGGTACTTTATGAGGACGATGTCCTACTCATTGGGAATGATGTAGGATTCCTATCTGACATAAAAAGATGGCTAGCAACCCAATTCCAAATGAAAGATTTGGGAGAGGCGCAATATGTTATAGGGATTCAAATTATAAGGAATCGCAAGAACAGAATGTTAGCCCTGTCTCAAGCATCCTATATCAATAAAATATTGGTACGATATTCGATGCAAAACTCCAAGAAGGGTTTTCTGCCTTTCAGACATGGAGTTCATTTGTCCAAGAAACAGTCTCTCAAGACACCTTAAGAAGTTGAGGATATGAGACGTATTCCCTATGCCTCTGAGTAGGTAGCCTAATTTATGCTATGTTGTGCACCATGTTTGACATTTGTTATGTTGTGGGAATAGTCAGTAGGTACCAGTCCAATCCAGGGTTAGACTGTCGCAACGTCATCACGACGCGGAGCGACTAACGTCCTCTTCCAAGGGTCTCTTTTGAGGTAAAGGTTTGGAGTCGCCACCAATCATCATAGGGTGTGATTGACCACCCATTTTAAAGGAAAAAGGTTAGTCTATGAAAATCAGAAATTAGGCTCGAGAGTCGATTGAGTGTAGGAAGGTGTTAGCACCCCTACAACACCCGTTTTAGAAATGGTTACCACATTTTAATTTAAAATTATCCTTTTATTTATTAGTTTAAAGAAAAATATTTTTGTGTTTTACTTTAAATGTCTCAAAATTTATTAATCCACATTTTAAATGTAAAATACGAATTAATAACTACGAGTGACTCAAGGCCATTAGAAAAATTTGAAATTTATTTTGATATTATAAATTACTTATGAAAATTATTTTAAAAAACGGATAATTTTCATTTCAGAAATCCATTTTTAAAAGGAGGCAATTTATTTTATTTCAAACTTTATTGCTAAAATTTATTTTTTTGAAAACAATTGGAAGGTTCTTATTCCAGAAATCCAATTTTGAAATGGGCAACTTGTTTTATTTTAAAAACTTCTTTGCCAAAATGCAATTTTTTAAAATCAGAAGGTTCTTATTTCAAATGTCTAATTTTAAAAGGGGGCAAATTTGTTTTATTTCAAATTTTAATGCCAAAATATAATTTTGAAAAACTGAAAAAATCTTACTGTAGAAATCTAATTTTGAAAAGGGACAAATTTATTTTATTTCAAACCTTTGTTGCCAAAATGAAAATTTGAAAAACTGGAGGGTTCTTATTCCAAAAATCCATTTTAAAAATGACAAACTTGTTATGGGTTAAATCAGTGCATGCCACATACTATGACATTAAACAAAATATAAATAAATTAATTTACATCTCACAATGACAAAATTAAAATAGTGTAGTCATCAAGTTACTTAGCCAATCAAAATAATCAAAGGTCAAATAAATATTTAAAATATTAGTCAGGAAAATATACATAAAGCAACCAAATACAAATATAGAACAGTGACCAAATGAATATACATGAAGTGACCAAATACAAATAAATACATATAACTACCCAGATAAACAAAATTGAATCAATGAACAAATTTAGCCAATAAGCAAACATACAATAACTGACCCAAATAAAATATACATTAATTGGCAAATGAATAGACATATAACATTAAAATATGTACAAATTATGATCATTAATATGTAGAGGTCAAATTAAAACCAAATTTCAAACCTACAAAATTCTATTTTTAAAATATATAGCCAAAAAAAATGTAGAGAGACAAAGTCAAATGAAACTGCATACATACAGAGACCAATTGAATAAAAACGACAGATGACTAAACAAAAACTAAATTTTCAGACCAAACCAAAAGCCAAACCTAAATGAGAATTGCAAAGATCAAATGACCAAACTAAAAAACCAACAACGTTGGACAAAAAATTGTTGACATACAAGAAAATGACCAAACTAAAATTTAAACTTACAGGATTGATGATAAAATGCAACATACAAAGGCCAAAATGAATAAAAACTAAAATTTAGACGATACTAAAACTTAGATTGGCACATACATACATAGAATAAATTAATACTAAAGTATCTATAGGATTGTCCATTAAAAACTAACCAAAAGCTTGACCATTAAAATGTAGCAGACATATGAAATAAAATAATCAAATCTTAGAAAAATCAAACTTAAAAACCTGCAAGATTGGTAAAAAATCTAAACCTTACCTACCAATCAAGTGAGGGAAGGATTGACGATTAAAAACTACAGAAAAATAGAGGCCAAAGTAAAATCAGATCTCTAGATCCAACCCAAAAGTCAAACCTAAACTTCTTTTGAAAATATAAAATGGTTGACCATTAAAATTTGCAGCAAATATATAAAAAAAAACAATCAAATCTTAGAACAACCAAACCTAAAAACTTGCAGGATTGGCAAAAAAAAAAAAAAAAAAAAAAAAATCAAAACCTTACCTACAAATCAAGTGAGGGAGTATTGGCAAGAAGTATTGACGATCCGATTCTCTATCGATTTTCCTCCTTTTTATATTTCTCTTGAATCCCAAGCCTCCCCCATTCAATCGATTGATCATTTCTTTATAAAAAAAAGTTGCCAAGGGAATTCATTGAGAAGATGGAGAAAAGACATGGAGAAATGAATCGAGAATGGGAGAATTGAATTCCATTTTTGTATTCAACAATCACCTTTTATTCTTGATATGAATAATAAAGCGAAAACGTTTAAATTTCATCATGAAATTCTTCATTTTTGTATTCAATGAACTTTTATTAAGACATTGTTTGTCTTCTTCGATGATTTTTCTAGCAAAAATTTTATGGCATAACTTTTTTGTGAAATCTCAATTTTATTTAAGATTGTTCCCACAATATCATTTCACAATATAAAAGAGATGTTTATATAAATTTATGTCTCTAATCATAACGTTACTATGTCATAGACATATCATATTGGAAATATAAACTTACTCCCATTGAATCTGTAACTCATAACTATCACTCACAAGATCTTAAATGTGATAGTTACTGGTTGGAACTTATGAAATAACATATAAGAATTCCTTATTGAGATCACAGATGAATTTTAACTTTTGAAATTTTGTGATACTAAATCAAAAGTTTTAAACTTTACAAATTTAACTGTATAGAAAATATAATTGAGAAATCAATTCTTATAGTAATGTAACATAACTCTAAGAAAAATTAGTTACTAAGGCCCCGTTTGATAATGTTCCTGTTTCCTGTTTCTTTTTTTTTTTGTTCCCTGTTTCTTGTTCTTACTTTTTTTAAGAGCTAGAAACAGGAATATGTTTGATAACTCTTCCTATTTCTTGTTTCTTGAAAAAAAGAAACAGAAACAGATATTTGTTTGATAACTGTTTCTTGTTTGTTGATTTTTTTTAGTATAAATAGAATCTAATATGTATAATATAAAAAAGATATAACATTCATTAAAATAATATAAAAGAAATTAACAATATCTCGATGTAATATTGTACTTAAAAAAATATATATAATGCAAATTATACCAAAAATAGTATCTATTACAAATAAGTCCCGATGCAAAATTAAAACAATAATAAATTGTATTTATCCTTCACATGTTGCCCATATTTAATCTGCTATGTTGTCTCTTACTCGAGCCATTCTCCTTAAATGATGTTGGCTCACATCTAACTCAATCACATTACTCTGTAAACTGTCTAACAAATTCTGTACATATTCAACAATCATTGATTCGTTGCTAAAATCATTGAAGAGATCATCTTGGCGATCATTCAATCTAATGTAATTATGAATACTACAACATGTTTAAGAATAGGGAATCGAGCTTTCAACACGCCAAAACAACGTTCAATGACATTTCGCAGTGAAGAATGTCGATAATTAAACACTTCTTCCCTACCTCGAGGTTGATTTCTCCTCCCTCTGAAATCTTGTAAATGATATCTTTGACCGTGATATGGTGCTAAAAATCTAGACATATTTGTATATCCAGAATCAACAAGATAGTACCGATCTGCATAACATAAAACATATAAAAACTTGTGAATAAGTGAAACATTAAATTAAACCATAAATAACACATATTTATATACCTTTTTAGGCATAGGGAATTTATTCTCAGGATGTCTGATACATTCAAGGAATATGCGAGACTCATTGACAGATCCTTCCCAACCAGACATGACATATGTGAATAACATATCAAACAAACAAACACACATTACATTCCATGTTGTTCAGTTTTTCTACCACGAAATGGTATTTGTTCGTTTTGGGGAATACATGCAGCAATATGGGTACCGTCAATTGCACCAATACAATCCTGAAAAAAGATATATATGACCATAAATATATTTTCAAAATGTTATGTTTGTGAAAAAAAATTGAAGGCATTACCTTAAAGAAAGGGTAATATTTAGGCTTAGATGTGATCTGCAGTGGTACATTGTCCCATCGAGTGGATAAATGATTTCTACTCCAAGCTTTCAAATTTGTTTTCGCTTTTAAATCTTCACAAAAAGCTATGAATGTACTTTTTTTTCATCCTAAAGTAATCAAAGCATCTTGTCTCGTTGCCATTTAACAACTCAATCACATAATCATGACCTTTTAGTAAATACGTTCTACATGGTTGTTTAGAAGATTGCATCTTGTGAAAGCCAACAAACAATAAATTCAAAAAGATGTATACAACATTATCGTCTTCGTCAAAATCTAATATCAAGCCATTATCTTCAATTAAATCCATAAGCATATCCCTGAATCAAACACGAGCAACATGAAAGCATATAATCAAATTATATAATTCGATGATTAAGTTTAATATGAGAAAAAACGAACGACATCACAAAAGTTAATATCCCAAAAATAGTCACCAGAAATACAATATCAATACAACCAAGCTTCAAGTTCGAGTAAAAAAGCCAAAAAAAAAACTAAAAAAACCAAGAATAATTTTCTTCCTACGAATGAGATACTATAAAAGCATTGTGAATCTAGATACTACATATGAAATCTTTCTTCCTCGCATCAGGCATAAGCAAAAATAACTTTCTCCAAGCAACATCTCCATGCAAAAGTTTGGGTGTTTTAGTATAAGACTCTCCATCAAGATCCTCTATTGCATTCAAAACCTTGAAGCATTCCATCAAGTCCTCATCGACAAAATCTTTTTCTTTTGATGATTGACCTTTCTCAACTTGACTAACGATAGAATTAGAAGATGTTTTTTCGAGGATGTCATTTCTTCTCTTCGCACTCTCAGCATATACATCTATAAATGAAGACACGAGATTGTTAAATTCATCTCTCTTGTTTCTAACCTGTTTTTTACTTTTTTCAGGACCACTATTTTCACCAATAACATTTGTATTACTTCCAACATCATTGCCGTCTTAAAAATTTGAAGGAAGTCTTGTTGATAGACCAGCATTTGCACCAGTTGTTGTAGTATCTCCAAAGATTCTCATAAGTTTTGCATAGTGTGGGCAACCACTTTTTTTTAAACTTTTTAGCTCTCTTATTGACCTATAAAAAATTTCACAATAATACATAAGTTAATCATATTGTTCAAAGAAGACTAGACATTCAAAAGGAAAATATTTGTCATTAATGTATACCTTAAAAAGATCATTTCGTTGCTCCTCTTCTAAGGTAATTGTGCCCAATAATGGATCCCAACCATTTCCTGACATATCACTCACTACGTTTTTGAAGTCTTTGTAAATTTGTCTTCATTTGTTGAACTTATTTTTCAATTGATCATGAGTATAAGCATATCCAGTACTAGCGTTCAAGTGGGTTCTCATGAAATTCCAACTAGTCCTTGTAAACGTTGTGGTTGGTTGATTGCCCTTTGCAACCTCTTCATCCATTAAGTCAATAAATAGCGTCTCATTCTTGTCAGGTCATGGTTCCTCACTTTTCAACCCATCAATTTCAACGTTCTCATCAACACAATGCTTTTCTGATTGTTTTTGTGACATCTAGAAACATAATTAGCAGAAGATTACTTGTGTAAAAGGATCCATTCTAGTTTGAAGAGAATGAACTACTTATTTTAAATCCAAACAATCGTATCCAAACAACCGCTCATGTTTCCAATAAGCAAATTAGTTGAATGATAAAATAATAATAATAAAGGATGTCAAAGTTAAATCAACAAAAAGAATGATTATATATCAGAAGGTTTCAGGATTCCACTGTCAGAATTGCTTTCTCCTCCATTTCAATTACAAACACATGCTACTCTCTTCTTTTATCCAAACCCCCAACTAACCAAAAAAAAACAATCCAATTTGCTTCTTTTTTTGAGCCCTCAACTGAATTTTCCAGTTCCTTATTCAAGAAGGATGATCAGAACTACAAAATCGCTTTGGGATTGAGTATTCGTAGCGCCCAAAATCCCCAATCAATGGTGCCCTTCAGCTGGGCGCTTAATTTCAATCATATATGCCAATTTTTGTTGAACAAACACTTGCCCAGTAGTTTGGATTCTTCGTTTAATTCCCCAAATCAAATGGGTCGCTCTCAGGAAAACTTTCAGTCTGACAAGGACCCCACTCAGAGGTTAGCAATTTTCTTTCTCTCTCTGTGTATTTTCTTGCTATCAATGAGAAAGTTTGCTGATTCGAGGTTTCTCTCTGTGTATTTTCTACTTCTACCCACCGCCTCTCTCTTTCTCTCTCTCCCTACTTTTCCTTTTAGTTCCCACAAGGTCACAATTCAATAAATCAGTAGAAAAGAAACCCACAACCAAAAAAGAAACGGAAAAATCGAGAAAGAGGAACATAAGAAACAACAGTACGCCCAAATCAGTATAAATCAATAATATTCAACAATCAAACCATATCAGTACAGATTGAAAGAGGAAAAAGAGAAAGAAATACATGAAACAAAATGCAACGAACTCGAACTTCAAAGAAGAAATCAAAGGGGAGCAGAAGAGGAGCGTGAGAGGAGAAGCGAGCCCTAAAAATCGAGAAAGAGGAATAGAAGAAACAATGAGAGAAACAGAATAGAAGAAACGTGTTTGAGTAGTTTCTCATATTTGGGCCCAATTTTAGAAACGTTTCTTAAAGTTTTGGAAACAAGAAAAAAAAATGGTTATCAAATAGATATGTGTTTTTTAAAAAAAGAGAAACGGAAAGAGGAAACAAGAACGTTACCGAACGAGCTCTAACAGTTGTCATAAACTTACTAGAAAATCTCTTATTAATTAACAACACCAATAATAATTGAAACCAATCAAACTTTATACCTCTCAATATTTTCTTTTAAAGACAATACAACAATTTACCAAATGTTATTGATCTCCACTACTTCATCTAATAATTTATGACATCAATTCTTCTTTTAAGAGATATGTCTTTGTTTAACTTTAGGGGAAGTTAATTGAATCCTCTTCATTTTACTTTTAAGTCAAACTTACAAACCTTTAAATTTATTTTTCTTATCTCTTGTAATTACTATAATAATACTTTTAATAATGTTGAGTTTGTTTTACTTAAATGAGAAGAATCTTTACTAATATTATCACAAAGAGAAAATAACTCAATTTCTCTTTTATTAATGACTTTCTCATTTTATCTTTCTCCTCAAACTCAACATTTTTGAGAGAATTTTGAAGGAAATCGAATTCCCTTGAGCAGCGGAAACATGAATTAAGATCGTAATTGCAAGCTTTGTTTTTGTTTACTTCAAAAACCCATACATTGGTAATAAAACAGAGATAAGCATACAACACATGGATTGGCATAAATTAAAACATGTTGTGAGTTCCTAAACTAAAAGGGAAACACATTTACCTTTGTAGTTTCACAAGTTCAGCAACTCCTTGCTTTTCTTCTCCAGCAATTTGACAACACAACAAATTTTTTTTCTTTTCTCAGTAAGACACTACCAACAGAGAGCACCTCCTATGTTTCTAAGTTCTCTAGATCCAACCTTGTGGGAGGTTGCCAACCAATTAGAAATTAGGAATCTTTGTGAGAGAGAGAATTTTGTTCAGTTTTGCAAAATAAATCAATTACACTAATGATCGATCAAAATCTCCCCTTCTGACAATCGAGAAGATGAAGTACTTTGGAGGGACAACTCCCCACTCCCTTATCGATAGAGAGTTGGGAGACGTGGGCCACGTTCCCGCCTTTTTTTTAATCTAATTAATCTAATAGTTAATCAAATTAATTATTGAATAATATAATTAATTAATTAAATCATATTTAATTAATATTAAATCATATTTAATTAATATTAAATATCATATATTTAATTAAGATTAAATCACATTTAATCATTTCTCCTTCTAACCTATAGTTTTAATGCACATCTCATGTACATTAAATTTTAACCTATAGTTTTAAATATGAATCTTATTCACATTTAAATAATATTTGAACTCTTTCAAATATTTAATTCTCTATATTAAATTAATATGAATCATATTCAAATTAAATTTATAATATAAAGTTTTAATGCACATAAAAACTTTATATTATAATGTATCTATATACATCATGCTTATTCCCTAATTGAACTTGAACATTTCAAATTAAATGATCTAAGAACCGTTTACGAGCTAGGAAGTGGACCAAATGGACCTACAGATCAGAAGCTCCAACGATGCAAGATTATTCAGTTAATCTCATTAACCTTCTAATCAACATTCGTTAACTGCGGGAACACTCCACTAAAGTCCCGCAGTTGCACTCTTCTCACTGTAGATATATTTATGTGTCCATGGATATCAACCAATAACAGCAAGTCAATCCTTCACGAATGTTCGTAACACCAGCTGGGTCAAATTACCGTTTTACCCTTAGGTTACATCTTTTACCTTAAGTCCTAGTGCTCATCTAATGAACAACCTGTTTGTGGTCCTACCAACAAACAGAAGTCCCTCTCGGGCCAATGAGAGGGGCGAACCCTTTGTTCAAGTCCCGGAGACACCACTTAAGGGAACATTTATCTACTTACCCTAATAGGCGGGAATGAGTAAATTCCTTCTTACTAGGTTAAGCCCCCAGCTGCCTACTCGGTCTTGTCCCCAAGAAAGTAGGCTTATTAAGTCGGCAACTCGGGTCACTCTCACCCATACTAGTCAAAGGACAATCCCTCGCAAATAGGAGTTCATAACCTGCTCAGGATTGAGATCAAGTTGCCTAGGTCATCCTATTGAAATAGAAACCTAACTAGTCAACGGAGTTACATCTAGTGGTTATTATTTCGTGGTCTGGTCTTATGCAATCTCATTACATAGGATATCCTCACTCACATGTAATCTACACGAACACGTTAGGATCATTGTGTTTGTATCATCTACAAAGTGAGTCATATCCATAGTATTACCAGGGTAAGGTACCCAAGCCTTATCCCCTTACTATAGACCCTTTAGGTTGTATCCCGAACTGAGATTCTTATATGTCTCATACATTCAGTTCAAGAGACATGCAACAACCTTAGATGTTAGTTTATTGGATTTAGGGTTAAGTTAAGGCAATATGAAAAATAATGATAAACAATAACTCTTTATTGATTTAATTAGAACATTATTTACAAACTACGAGTTTTAGGACATAAAACCCAACAACTTTAAGATCTCATGCAGATAAAGTTCCAAGTGGGAATTAATTTTACAAGTCATGAAATAACCAACGTATCTAGAGTGACAACTAATAATCTTTAAATCCAAGTTATCATTATTGACCTTCAAAACCAAATATTAGTTGGGCATCCTTAAATGTAACATGATGTTAAGCCCTTGCTTAAACTTGAATTGCTAGGGATTCAGTTGTTTCTTTATCGGTATACTACTTAAGTCTTATGCTGCAATCTTGAGTACTTTTCTCAAAGTAACTGAATGTAAAGAAAAGTGATATTTATCATACTTCTAACCACATCTTTATAACCTTTTGAATCATTCTATAAGCCACACACTTTTCATATTTTTCTAAAAATTACGTATTATTTAATGGATTTATAAAACTCTCAAGGGAGTTAACAAAGTGTCTCGATGTTCTCCTCCCAATCCATCATATTTTACAGTGTTGCACAACTATAAACTGATCTATGACTTTTAAGATATCTAGAACTAAAAGACTCTCCTATATCAAATATGTGTGCCTTCAGAGAGAGTTAATTCCTTTGAAAAGTGTACAATCCTATTAAGTATTTTAAGAAGTTATAGGGAATAGGCTATGAAGACAGTTCAAAGATGCTAAAACACTCAATCCCACTTAATGAGACTATTTTATTATTGTCCCCTTGATTATACCCAATACTGCTTTGAAGATCTATTAAGTAAAAAGAGCCAATCATCAATGAATAGAAGTACTATAGTGATCTATTTAACACATGTAAGTTTTGATATATGAGCCAAACCAACTTAGTTCAAAACAAAGTGAGTGAGAAGTCATATTTTCTTTATGGACCATGTAATGATGTACTAGAAACATATTTTTCTTCAAACTCAAATTCTAGATAAAGTATTAGGGGAGATTTGAATCCTAATTCTTGATGATTTGAACTAATATGTTCCAAATGCAACTTTGTATCGGCTTTAATTTATTCCCTTAAGAAAATAGTTAATTGAGTACCCTTTGTCTTTTCATACTCTATTTCATTTTCTTTGAACATACACCAAAGATTAACTCATTAAAAGTTCATTTATCCTTATGAGTTTCATAACTCATGGTAGATTGATTGTATAGTTTTTTTTTTTTTTATAAAAAACATCAAATGCATAAGTCAATCCTAGAATATAAAATTAGTGCATGCGATCCTTTAAGTGTAGTCCCTTATCATTTGTTCTTCATTAAGACACATTCAATAAAAAGTTTATATGTCTCTCCCTTTATGTTCTTTTAAAACAATCCCCATCTTTTAAAGGAACTTCCTAATTTTTCCTTAATACATGATTCCCTTGAATTGCACATCATCATCAAAAAGAAAAAAAAATTATGCTATTAAGATGATTCTATTTTCCAAAGTCCCAAGAAAACTTAAAGGGATGTTGCTAAGTGAAAATTAGAATTGTTTCTTTCTTCCCGATAAGTTTTTTTTTTTTTAAAAAAAAACCCTTAAACATAAAATTCTTAAATCCAAAGATAAGGCAATGAAATAATATTTCGCAATAACTCATTCAATAACAAAAACACACTAAAAAAAACATTAGGATTTATAAACTACAGTACTTTAAATTTTATGAGGACAACAAGATACCATACACAACATTGACAACCTTTCTTTGGGTCGACTGTCAACTTGTAAATGGTACTCTTGATGATAAAACATTGATAACCAATCCTGTCAAGTAAAAGTCTTTCTTTGGGTTGACAATCACTCACATGACATAACTTTATATTATCCATGTTCATCAACAGTTAACCATAAGTGTACCTGTTATTTGGCCAAACTGATGTCTTCCTTTAGGCCGACAATTATAACGCATAAATAACATAATCACAAACATCTAATTAATTTTGAAGATGTCAATATCAGAAATCAGATGCTACTTTGGCATATTGATCCATCAAACCAACACACAAAAAAAAACATTATGCAAAATATTTATCTTTAATTATTGTTAATTTATCTTCATGAAAATGAAATTACAAATCATTTTCAAAATTAAGAATAATACCTTTACTTGCATAATTTAATAATGGAAAAAAGTCCTCAAAACTAAAAATTGAATTACCCCAAAAGAAACTTTATCGGCTTTTAACCCACCTTAACAACCTGATAGGCATTGAGTATCGAATCTAAAAAAAAAAAATCAAATATTAATAACATCCCTTTTAGATGATAGTCTCCATTTGGGTTGACTAACAACCTCAAGGGCATAATCTTATGTTATTCATATTTATTATTAGATGTGTTTTGTTGTTTGGCCAAATTGTAACCTTCCTTTGGACCGATCACAATCCACAAAAGCAATGAGTACACTACATCCAATAACTTTAAATGCTTCAATTTATAAAACATTCGATAGAAATTAGACAAATTTGAAGGGAATGGATTTCCCGTAGCGGAATGTCGTTGATTCGTTGTAGCTCTAATTTTCTCAAAAACAAAAGTATCGACATACAATTTAGGCTAAGCATGCTTTTCGAGAAGATAAAACAGAAAGTAATAAAGATACTAACCTCTTGAAGAACACTTCTTCGAATTCCTCCTTGATCATGATCTCTCTCGATCCAACGAACTCTCGTACTCGATCCACGAATCGAATCACGAACAGAACAAGTCGAACACTTCTACTTGATCTTCTCGATTGTTCTCGAGAGGTAGAGGGAGAGTTGTGGGACTCCCTTTGGAATTGAGTTATGGAGAAATGTGTAGAGAATTGAGAGAGAGGCTAGAGAGAATTTTTTCTTTCTCTTTGGACTCCAAATAAAAAAATGAGAGAATGATCTAACAAGTGCTTCTCCAAGCACCTATATATAATAGTGTGTGGTGGAGTTAAAATCTCCACCAATTCACCATTTTACAATAACCATATGATATGCAAATCATATTTGCATATCATAAAATATAAGGTATCTTATACTTTATTATACAAATCACATTTGCATAATTGTGGAATTTTAAATTGAATCATATTCAATTTAATTTCTCTCAATTCAATTTCTCCAAATTAGCCATAATTAGTTAATTAGGCTATACTATAGTTTATTATGAATCTCATTCACATTAAACTATATATTATGTCAACTATATTACATATAAATGACGTAAATACCCTTTTAATGAATTTGAACACTTCAAATCCACTCCAAACTGAAAACCCTCATTTTATCCAAATTGAGCCAACCGAGTGACCTAATGGACCTACAAATGATGAGCTCCAATGACACGAGATTAACCGATCAAACTCTTTTGACCCGGGTAATCAACATTCATTAATTACGGTAACACTCCATTAAATCTCATAGTTGCACTCCCATCGTTGTAGGACAAGTTATATCCATCGATATAACCAATGCTCGTGAGTCGTCCCTTCACAGGTTGTTCGTAGTCACATCTGGGTCAAATTATCGTTTTACCCCTACATTTATCTCTTGCTCTTTGAGTCCCACTGCTCCTCTAATGAACAACGTTGTTGCATGGTCCTACCATAAACAACATCTCTCTCGTGCCAATGAGAGGGTAGGGCCTCGTTGTCCAAGTCCTGGAGACAACACTTAAGGGAACAATCCCTCTAGTTTCCCTAGCTCGGAAACGAGTGAATTCCATCTTGCGTAGTTAAGTTCCCAGTTCCCCACGTGGTCCTGCCCCCAAGAAGGTAGACATATTGGGCGTACTCTAGCCACCCTCACCGGTACTAGTCAAAGGACATACCCTCGCAGACAGGAGTTCGTAACACGTTCAGGATTAAGGTCGAATCACTAATAGTCATTTACGAAGTTATTAGTCCTATACTGTTAACAGTGTTATATCAGTAGGTCTAATAATTCAGGATCCGGTCTTGTACAATCTCATTGCACAGGATGCCCCTACTTGCATGTCAACAACATGAATGAGCTGGATCACCTTGTTTGTATCTAATACAAAGCGGGTCACATCCACAGTGTCACCAGGATGAGGTTTCTAACCTTATTCATATACTATAGATCGTTCGAGTCATTAACTCGAATGTGATCCTCCCCGTGTGTCCACTGCACACCGTTCAAGTTTTAGTTCTCTCCTATAATATGATCCTGGAGATTAGTTTATTGGATTAAGTTTATAAAATGCGAGATACAAAGTTTTATTTATTAAAACAACAAGTATTACAAACTTCACGAGATTAGGGCAAACACCCCAACAAACTCTCACTTGAACTAAGCTAGTGGAGTACAAAATACATTTTCCAAATGTAAAGTAATACATAAAAGTAACACAATAAACTAGGGCATTGAATACCCTTTACAAACTCTCACTTGCCCTAGTCAGGAAGCACTCGTAGACCTAGACTCTCTAGGTGACTCTCAAACACCTTAGCCGTGAGGGCCTTTGTAAATGGATCAGCAACGTTGTACTCCGATGCTATCTGCGTGACTGCCACATTTGCACGGTGCACAATCTCCCGTATCAGATGATACTTGTGCTCAATATGTTTGCCCCTCTTGTGACTTGGAGGTTCTCTCGAGTTGGCTACTGCACCACTGTTGTCACAAAACAGGGTCACTGACAAGTTCATATTTGGAACAACTTCCAAATCCATCATGAACTTTCTAAGCCATACAACTTTCTTAGCAGCTTCACAAGCCGCAACATACTCAACTTCCATCGTGGAATCGACGATGCATCCTTGCTTGACACTTCGCCACACTACAACTCCTCCGTTAAGAGTGAACACTGATCCCCATGTGAATTTCTAGAATCCTTATCGGTCTGAAAGTCAGAGTCTATGTATCCCGTAAGGATCAAATCCCCACTTTCATACACAAGCATGTAGTCCCTCGTTCTCCTTAGATACTTGAGGATTGTCTTTACGGTTGTCCAGTGACCTAATCTTGGATTGGATTGATACCTACTGACTATCGCAACTGCATAACAGATGTCGGGCCTAGTACACAACATGATGTGCATCAGGCTCCCTATAGCTGAAGCATAAGGGATCTGTCTCATATCCTCAACCTCTTGAGGTGTCTTAGGACATTGATCCTTAGACAGGTGAACCCCATGCCTGAAAGGCAACAAACCCTTCTTGGAGTTCTGCATTTTATATCGCGACAACATCTTGTCGATATAAGATGCCTGAGACATGGCTAGCATTCTATTCTTCTGGTTCTAGACTATCTGGATACCTAGAACATATTGAGCTTCTCCCAAATCTTTCATTTGGAATTGCGAAGCCAACCATTCCTTAATGTCAGTAAGAAATCCTACATCATTCCCAATGAGTAGGATATCATCCACATACAATATAAGAAATGCGACAGTATTATTGATGATTTTCTTGTAGACACAAGGCTCATTAATATTCTAATTAAAGCCACAAGATTTAATAGTCTCATCAAACCTTATATTCCAAGACCTCGAGGCTTGTTTCAGTCCATAAATAGACCTTTGAAGCCTGCAAACCTTTTGCTCTTGGCCTTGAGTAATAACCCCTTGGGCTGGTCCATGTAGATGATCTCGTCAAGATTGTCATTCAGAAAGCTCGTCTTGACATCCATCTGTCATACCTCATAGTCATAATATGCGACAATGGCTAGAAGGATCCTGATAGACTTTACCATGACAACAGGGGAAAAGATTTCCTCATAGTCAACCCCTTCTCTCTAGGTAAAACCCTTTGCCACTAGTCTGGCTTTGAAGGTCTGCACCTTCCCATCTACACCACGTTTACGCTTGTATATCCACTTGCAACCAATAGGTTTAACCCCATCCGGTTGGTCAAAGCTCCCAGACAGAATTGAAGTACATAGACTTCATTTCCTAGTCCATGGCTTTAATCCATTCATCTTTGTCAACGTCATTCATTGCCTGATCATAAGTCAATGGATCCTCACCGTCATCATCAGGTATGACGACTTGAGTTTCAACCAAACCCATGTAACGTTCAGGTTGTCTTACAACCCTTCCACTACGTCGAGGCATTCTCAACTCTTGAGAATGTACTTGACTAGACGAGTTAGGATCAACAACACTTGTTGATGTACTAGCACCATCAACAACTCTTGCCGATGAACTGCCGATTTCGTTCAACACAATCTTACTCCAAGGGATGTGGCGTTTGTCGACACAAGCACCCTATTTTCCTTAGGATCGTAAAATAGACCACCTCTCGTCTCTTTTGAGTAACCTACGAAGAGGCACAACTTCGAACGAGGTTCCAACTTCTTCGGGTTTGACACCAACACATGGGTTGGGCATCCCCAAATTCTGAAATGACGTAAACTAGTTTTACGACCATACTAGAGTTCGAAAGGTGTTTCAAAAATACTTTTCGACGGGACAGTGTTCAAAATGTATACCGCAGTCTCCACTGCGTAACCCCAAACGAGTCAGGGAGATGAGCGTAGCTCATCATCGACCGAACCATGTCCAACAAAATTGTGCTAAGTGCTTATAAATTGCTAAAATAATTACCAAAAACAACAATAATTTTTTAATAGACACAATCAAAAGAGAAAGTTTCCTCTAACTTATTATGCCCAAAACTTAAAATCCAAATTCATAACCGATATATAATCTTTATACTTTTACTCATTTATTATCTATTTAAATAAATAATAAAATAAAACAGAAGTAAACTATAAAATTAATTTTTTTAAAAAATTATATATATTCACATTGCACCCATTGCAATTTATCCTTGGATGCTAAGACGCAATCGAATACCCCAACACCTAATTCAATTCTTCTGTTGCGCCAATTGCCGCAGTCGTTCTTCTTCAACTGTTCTCATATATCTAATTTAGTCTCCAAAATTTATATATTAGAATTTTGAATAATTTTAAACTTTATTCTCTTCAATCAAATATGTATATAAAGTATACATGACATCATTAAGAAATAATCCAAATATCAAAAGCATTTGAATTAAATTTAACTATCTAAACGGTCAAGCAATTTACAAAACATGCAAATTGATTGTGAAATTATATTGAATCGAAATCTCATAAATCAAAAGGAAAAGTAATATATTTGACAAAATTGATAATTAAACTTAATAATCCACCATACATAAACCCCTTTGATACCACTAGTTGGATTTTATTAACAAAATAAAATCATAATTATTCAAGAAATATAAACACAATTACAAAGAACAATCATGGCAAATTGGTAAAAGAATCTATACAGAGAAGAAAACTTAAAACTAAAGAAGATTATAATTACCTGGAACCTTTAGCTGTATTGAATCCATAACATTCGTGGTTATGGTTTTCCTCAACTATGCAACCTAGACCATAATGGGCAATTCTCTCTATCAGATGAGGAATAAAATAGTATGTTGGAGACCATAACCTGAGAGATTTCAAGTGGAAGACTTTTGTAGCTCGGGGTTCATGATAGGTGTCGGGATCGTTGTCGTTCACGCCACGAGAGTTCTTCCTTCGTTCTTTTCACTTTGTTTGTTAAACTATGGTTTTGTATTTGAGTTTAGTAGGATTTATAGTGGACATGAGTAGCTAAACTTGTTATTTTAGGGATAGATGTAACCTTTTAAGTATGTTGTTTTGTTGAATTGACTGCTTTTGGTTTATTGTAATGCTCTTATTCATGCAATTGCATCCTTAATGCTTATAGACTCTTGATCACGGTTTATTTGTTCTTAGGTCTAAATTTATTCTTGTGAAAGATATTTTAGATCTGATCTCAATTGCATGACTGATAGTTACTTTGACTTGAGAATGATTGAAGTGCTATTAGAAACCCATAAGAATTGAACTTAGTGCCATGTTTGATTTTTAGATTGAACAGAGATGTTTAATTCTATGTCTTGCATGAGATTCACTTGCCTCGAGAGAGGTTATTTTTTATATTAGTTTCTTGGTTTATAAAAGTAATGCAATAACCCATTAGCATGATCTCAATAAAAATAGTTGATTAATTGGTGAAATCTAGTCCCTAAGATATTTGTCTCTCCTGATTGTTCTTAATTTTCACTCTTTGATTTTGTGTTTCACTTCACCTTAAGTTTGATTTTCGAGATAAAATTGAGTGGTGTTATTGATAGGAATTAATTGAATTAAATAACTCAATCCTATGGACGATACTCGTACTCAAATTCACTATATTAAAACTTGACCCGTACACTTGAGGTATTGCAAAACATACGTAACAAGTTTTTGGCGCCGTTGTCGGGGATTGACATTTATTTAATTCTTTTGATACTATTAAGAAGTCACTTGGTCTTAATCTAGAGTTTGTTTTCTTTTTGTTGATTTTGTATTGTGTTTTGTGTTTCTTTTAGTTTTGTGTTTTTTTTTGTTATTTTTAATTTTCTGTTTCTTGTGTTGTGTGTTGCATGCGAAGTAACTCAGAAGCTGATCTAGTTACTTTTATTCCTGAAGTTGACAGAACTTTCAGAAGGAAGCTTAAGGAGACTAAGGACAAGGTCAGAATCATGGAGTTGCAACCCTTGCAACCCTTGCACTGGCGTTGCAATGTCAGGCGTCGCAACGCTTCACCAAGCGTCGCAACCCTTGCACTGGCGTTGCAATGTCAGGCGCAGCATTGCAACGCCGCGTGCTTTGCCAACTGCGGGACCCGTGAGGACAGCATTGCAACGCTGTCGTGAAATCTGGAATTTAAAAATTCCAGATTTCGTGACAACACATGCGACCGTGTGAGAACGACGTTACAGAATATTATCGCGAAAATCTGGAATTTAAAAATTCTAGATTTCGCCGATTATGGCACATTTTCCACCCTTTTCTCTCTATCTTTCTCATCCCTTGCCCTAGATTGCTCAAATTTGTTACTACCCACTTACTTTTCTTCACTTTTTATGCAAGATTGGGCATTTTTTGAGAAAAACCCACAACCATTTGGAGCTTCAACCGTGGGTAACACATTTCTTCCTTTCTCTTTTCATTTGTGGTTGTGTTTCTCTGATTAGGCTTAAGATTTGTTGTTTGATTTAGTTATATTATTGTTTTGGGTGATGAATCTTGGTCTTAGATGATTTTTCATGGTATCTTTTGATATTAGAGGATTTTGGTAGGTTGATGGAAGTTTCCAATTGTGTTGTTAGTGAATTTTCATGGTATATTGTTGATTAGTTCCCAATTTTTTTTTCACCTTTGTGCATTATTACCCTTGGGAAGCTAGATCTTAAGTTTGGGATTGTTGATTTTGGTAATTCATGTTCTTGCCCATTGTTTGTGCCTTATGTTGATGGAAACATGAAGTAGCTTTGTGTTTGTGCTTTCTCTTTGGACTATTCTTCCTATATGAGCATGTGAGTTCATGGTATGTTGTTTAGTTCTTTTTTGCACTAGTCACACATGGCACCTAAAAGAGCAAAGAGAACCGTCAGTTCCAGTTCAGAATATGATGGGCAGAGGTTCGTGGACTCTGATGTTGCGAGTCGTTACCAGAGCTATGTATTGAACCGCACTCTGGTTCCTGAGCGGGGCATTGCCCCTAATGACTCCCATCATCAGGACATCTACCATAACATTCAGCAGAGACATTGGGAGTTGTTGGTGCAGAAGTCCAAGGCAGGCATGGTTCCCCTTGTGTGTGAAGGGAATGAGAATCCCCGCGCAATGGAAGACGATCGAATCGTCATGGTATCATTACGCTACTCGATTTTGTTAAAATGATCTAACTCTTAAATCTAGGCTAAACATGCAAAAGAGGAAGAAAAACAGTAAGGAGAAGTTTAATTACTTGTTGTAGACAAAAACTTCAAGGATTCTTCCTCGGTCACGAACACTTCGTGATACTCGATCTCAACGAACGCTCCCCACGAACGGAACCCGAACACTACCACTTGGAGTCTCGGTTGTTCTTCCTTTGGAAAAAAGGAAGTTTGTGGGAACTTGTGATCTTGGAAAGGGAGAAGAATTGAGAGAGAGTAGAGAGAATTTTGGTTTTTTCTCTTTGATCAAAACCAAAAAAATGAGAAAAGATTCACCAATCCCTTCTTGCAAAGGGTTTAAATAGTGGAATGATGGAGTTAAAATCTCCACATTATTACCACTTTACCACAACCATAGGTTATGCAAATCTCATTTGTATAACCACATAATATAAGATATCTCATATCTCATATTGCAAATCTCATTTGCAATAATTGTGGATTAATTAAATTGAATCACATCCAATTTAATTTCTCTCAATTAATTTCTCCAATTAGCCCTAATTCAACAATTAGGCTAACCTATAGTTTATTATGAATCTCATTCACATTAAACTATATATTATATCATCTATATCTCATATAAATGACATAAATGCCCTTAAAGTGAAATTGAACACTTCAATTTCATACCAAAACATTAACCCTTCTTTTAACCCAAATTGAGCCAACCGAGGGACCTAATGGACCTAAAGTGACAGGCTCCAATGATCCGAGATTAACCTGTCAAACTCTTTGACCCGGTTAATCAACATTCATTAGCTACGGTAACACTCCACTATAGCGTGTTTGCACTCTCTGTCGATCACGAGAATATTACGTGTCCATTGATATAACCAATGCCCATGAGTCGACCCTTCACGGGTTGTTCGTGAGACACGGTGGGTCAAATTACCATTTTATCCCTGTGTCTACCTCTTGTTCCTTAAGTCCCCACTGCTCCTCTAATGAACAACATATTGTGATGGTCCAACCATACACAACATCCTTCTTGGGTCAGTGAGAAGGTGGGCGCCCATTGTCCAAGCCACGGAGACGAAGACTTAAGGAAACAACCCCTCTAGTTTCTCTAAAGGCGGGAATGAGTGAATTCCATCTCGCGTAGTTAAGTTCCCGGCTCCTACTACTTGGTCCCATCCGAGAAGATAGGCATATTGGGCGATAATCGTGACCACCCTCACCCGTACTAGTCAAAGGGCGGACCAGCAGAGGCGAGAGTCAGTAACACGCTCGAGATTCGGTCGAGTCACTAATGGTCATCTCGAAGTTATTAGTCCCATCTTTATCAGCGGTGTTACATCGGTGAGTCTATTAATTCACGGTCCGGTCTTGTACAATCTCATTGCACAGGATGCCCCCACTCGCATGTCAACCACATGAACGAGTCAGATCACTTCGTTTGTATCTAATACAAAGCGGGTCGCATCCACAGTGTATCCAGGATTAGGTCTCCAACCCTATCCATATACTGTAGACTGTTCGGTTCATTAAATCGAACGTGATCCTCTCTGTGTGTCCACTACACACCGTTCAAGTTCTAGTTCTCTCATAAATTCAATAACCTTGGAGCTTAGTTTATTGGAAAAGTTTATAAATATTGCGAGACACAAAGTGATGAAATAAATAACTCTTATTAATTTCAAACAGTAATTTACAAACACGAGATTAGGACAAAAATCCCAACAAATCCCACTTGGACTAAGCTAGTGGAGAAAATACATTTCTGAAATGTAAATTACAATGAAGTAATACAATAAACTAGGGCATTGAATACCCGTTTACACATCTTCCACTTGCCCTATTCAGAAAGCTCTCGAAGACCTAGACTCTCTAGGTGGCCCTCAAACACCTTAGCCGTGAGGGGCTTTGTAAATGGATCAGCTACGTTGTGCTCCGACGCTTTATCTGCGTGACCAAATCACGCGTCTCGCGGTGCACAATCTCCGTGTCGATGATACTTGCGCTCAATGTGTTTGCCTCTCTTATGGCTCCGAGGCTCACGTGAGTTGGCTACTGCACCACTGTTATCACAGAACAGTGTGATTGGCAAGTTCATATTTGGAACAACTTCCAAATCCGTCATGAACTTCCAAATCCGTCATGAACTTCCTAAGCCAAACAGCTTCCTTTGCAGCTTCACAAGCCGCAACATACTCCGCTTCCATAATGGAATCAGCGATGCATCCCTGCTTGATGTTTCGCCATACTACAGCTCCTCCATTCAGAATGAAGGCTGATCCCGAAGTGGATTTCCTAGAATCCTTATCGATCTGAAAAATCGAGTGCTGTGTATCCGTGAGGATCAAATCCCAACCGCCATACACTAAGTTTGTAGTTCCTTGTTCTCCTAAGATACTTGAGGATTGCCTTTACACCGTGTCGATGATCTAATCTGGATTGGGTGGTATCTCACCGACAATTCCTCTTTGCATAACGGATGTCGGGCCTAGTACACAACATAACATACATCAGGCTCCCTACAGCCGAAGCATATGGAATTCGTCTCATATCCTCAACATCTTGAGGAGTCTTAGGACACTTGATCCTTAGACAAGTGAACCCCATGCACGAAAGCGCGACAAAGCCCTTCTTGGAGTTACTGCATCTTATATCTAGACAACATCTTGTCAATATAAGGCGCTGAGACAAGGCTAGCGTTACGTCTTCCTGGTTCGGACAATGCGGATACCTAGAACATACCGAGCTTCTCCCAAATCTTTCATTTGGAATTGCGAAGCTAGCCACTTTTAACGTCGATGAAATTCTACCTCATTCCCAATGAGAAGAATATCGATCCACATACAACACCAAAAATGCGACGGTTTGTCAACAATTTTCTTGTAGACACAAAGCTCGTCGACATTTTGATTAAAACCATAAGATTTGATCGCCTCATCAAATCTTATATTCCAAGACCTCGAAGCTTGTTTCAACCCATAAATGGACCTATGAAGCCGGCAAACCTTTTGCTCTTGGCCTTGGGCAATGAACCCTTTGGGGTGGTCCATGTAGATGGTCTCATCAAGTTTACCATTCAAAAGGTTGTCTTGGCGTCCATCCGCCATACCTCGTAGTCATAATACGCGACAATGGCGGTAAGGATCTGATCGACTTTATCATGGCAACAGTGAAAAGGTCTCCTCATAGTCAACCCCTTCAACTCGGTAAAATCCTTTGCCACTAGTCGGGCTTTGAAGTGCGCACCTTCCCATCTACGCCACGCTTACGCTTGTAGATCCATTTGCAACCAATAGGTTTTACCCCATCCGGTTGATCCACAAGCTCCCGATGAATTTGAAGTACATAGACTCCATTTCTGGTCCATAGCTTTAATCCATTCGTCTTTGTCAATATCAACCATTGCACGATCATAGGTCAATGGATCCTCACACGATCATCATCGGGAGCGCGACAAGCGAGGTTTCAATTAAACCCATGTAGCGATCGGTGTCTCACGACCCTCCCACTACGTCGAGGCATTCTCAACTCTTGGGAGCGGATTTGACTAGGCGTGCTAGGATCAACAACACTTGTTGACGTACTAGCCCCATCGGCAACTCTTCTGGCGATGTCTTCGCCCATTTCATTTAACACAACTTTACTCCTTGGTAAATGATCCTCGACGTGGTCTTCCTCTAGGAAAGTGGCGTTTGTCGGCACAAGCACCCTATTTTCCTTAGGATCGTAAAACAGACCACCCCTAGTCTCTTTAGGGTAACCTACAAATAGGCATAATTTCGAACGGGCTTCCAACTTTTCGGGTTTGACACCAACACGTGGGTCGGGCATCCCCAAATTCTGAAGTGATGTAAACTGCCTTTACGTCCACTCCAGAGCTCGAAAGGTGTTTCACAAACACTCTTCGACGGAACATTGTTTAAAATATAGACCGCAATCTCCACTACGTAACCCCAAAAAGAATCAGGGAGACGAGCATAGCTCATCATCGACCGAACCATGTCCAACAAGGTTCTGATTCTCCTCTCCGATACACCATTCGGTGTGGCATACCAGTGTTGAGAGTTGGGGCGTAATTAGTGTTCTATCATATAGTCACGGAATTCGGTGTCCATGTACTCTCCACCTCGATCCGATCGAAGTGTTTTAAACGATTTACCTAAGAGGTTCTCAACCTCAGTCTTGTACTCCTTGAACTTTTCAAGAGTTTCAGACTTCTTGTGCATTAGGTAAATATACCCATATCTGGAGTAATCATCTATGAAAGACACGAAGTACTCATAACCGCCTCGAGCTTTAACATTCATCGGACCACAGAGATCAGAATGTACTAACTCAAGAGGCTCTTTGGCTCTATATCATTTTCCACTAAAAGGACGTTTGGTCGTCTTGCCCTCAAGGCTTGACTCACACACCGGCAAAGAGTTTTCTTCCAACTCGTTTAGAAGTCCACTCTTCACTAGTTTCTCAATCCTATTGAGATTAATGTGGCCTAACCGTAGATGCCAAAGATGGGCATTTTCTTTAGGAGAAACTTTCGCTTTCTTAGTTCGTGTTTCTGCAGTTTTAAACAATTCAGTATTCAAAACACTTTTGACCGAATTAGGTTTCAAAACATACAGATTATGCTCAAGTGAAGCAGAACAAATAAGATTGCCTTTGAAAGAAATAAACGCTTTACTAGATTCAAAGGAAACACATATACATTGTTCAATTAGGCAGGAAATGGAAACAAGGTTTCTAGTAAACCCTGGTACAATGTACAAATTATCTAATAATAAGTACTTCCCACTAAAGTGTAGCTTCACCGTGTCGATCGCTACAGCAGAGACAAGCTCCCCGGATACAACCTGTAGAGTCACCTCACCCTCTCGCAGCGGCTGCCAGGAATCAATCCCCTGAAAAGAAGAACAAACGTGGTTAGTGGCGCCCGAATCCAATATCCAGGCAGAGTCACTACTCTCCACTAAACAAGTTTCTGTCACAAGTAAATCACATTTACCTTGATTCTTCCTCTCGGCCAGGAATTTGGGACAGTTCCTCTTCCAGTGTCCGCCCCCATTACAGTGGAAATAATTTCCTTTCTCTGCAACGTCCTTGACCTTCTTGCCCTTGTGGGCGGAAGCTCGGTCAGTTTTACCCCTCTTCATCCTCTTCTTCCCTTTCGGGCGTGAAGGAGCAATAGGTTTCGTCTCAGAGGTCGAACTCCTGTGATAAGACCTGTAGGCAACATTTGCCTCAGATTCCTTGACCCTGTTCAAGGACTAGAAATTCTGTAGCTCATTGATGAGGGTAGTCAGAGTGTAGCTAATTTGTTCATAACAGCATTGCTACGAAACTGAAGGAAACTCTTTGGAAGAGTCTCCAGAATAAAACTGACTTGGCTCGACTCGTCGATCGAAGCCCCGTTCATCTCAGCCAGATTAAAGTGGGTCATCATGTCTAGAACATGTTCACGGACAGACGACCCCTCTTTCATCCGTGCGTTGAAGACGTATTTGAGCGAGTCATGTCGGACCTGAAAGGACTGTTGTCCAAACATTTCCTGCAAGGACTCCATGATCTCCTTGGCGGAGACCATCAGCTCATGCTTCTTTGCCAAGACATCAGACATGCTGGCAATAATGTAGACCTTGGCCTTTTCATTAGCCCTAATCCACCGATCGTATGCATCGCGAACACTTCGCGACGCTGTCGAGCCCGACATCTAAGGACACTCCTCAAACAACACGAACTTAATGTCGTCAGTTACCAAAATTGTGTTTATGTTGTTTTTCCAACTTTGGTAATTATCTCCCACTAATTTATCGGATGCGAGTAGAGCTATTATTGCGCTAGACATGATTTAAGCTGAAAAATCAAGAACACTTTGTGTCAGTCTCGCAAAAAACCTTTTGAAATCCACTCAAGTTTTAGCAAAATTGTTTCATGATCCCTAGGTCATTTAAAATTTTGCAATGATACCCTAAAGGTTTAGAATTATCGCCACCGAAGGGTGAACAGAACACTCCTCCTCTGGGGCGAGACTTTCTCGATCGGACCTAATCCCGAAATAACTCTTATTCCATTAGGCGTCCAATTACCATTGTTCGGTCGAATTCATTAACACTTAACGAATTCTATGAGTGTCACCCTCAATCTTTAAGTTTCCAAGCATCCGTTCAAACAATAGCCACCGAAGGGTGAACCAAGAAGGAAAACCAACTAGGAAACTATATCCCTTTCGGAAATTCACGGTGTTCCGACTCCCATGATCGAGCCCCTCAGGAGGATTGTGCAGTCCAGCCAAACTAGTAGGCGGATCATAGGCGTCTCACGGTGTGAATCGAAAGAAGAGACTGTGGGTCTCGTTTTCACAAGTCCCGCTCCCACTCACTATAAGTACTCTCTCCATCCACGATGATATTGACCTATATAAATGCCACCCGAAGGGGGACGCTCCCATTTGCGCCACGAGGTCGAGTATAGATCTCACGGTGCAGACTTAAAGGAGATTTGTGGTTGAAAATTTAAATGTATCTCATACACTATATTTCCTCCCACTCAGCACTTTAATTTTAATAGGGATTGACTTAGATAAACCGGCTAAAATTTACCTAAGTCTACCAATATAACTCTTATATGGTATTAACCTAAGTCTATAATCACATTATAACTTAGGTCTATGTGAGTTAATTAAAACACTTTTAATTAGCGACACTCACGATTAGAATAATCTAAGAATCTCCGGACCGAATTCACTCCCAGGTCGGTTTCGGTGTAGGGTGTTCATGGCGTCAACTTAAATACCCCACCTTAGACAAAACCTTCCTTAGACAGAGTTACTAATCAGTCTCCATTCATAGACTAAACTTTGATTTCCTAATTTCTAATCTCATTAGAAAAAAGAAAACCTAAGTCTAATTATTCAAGTTCTAAACTCTTTAAAACTAATAATTAACTTAGGTTGCATGCATTTCTATGTTATAGTGCTTGATCATTCATCACATGAATAACAATATACTATAACATAATATTATTCATCACATGAATATAAATGCATGAGCATACTTTAATCTAAAAAATATAACACTTATATTAATTAAATTAAACATGCATTTAATAATATTATAACTCTTATAATATAACCTATCATGCAAACTATATATTATAACTCTTATAATATAAATGATGCATGAAATGTTTAACCTGAGGTGGGATTTTAAATCTATATGACATACAATATGCACATAGAATTTAATTAAATCATACATCTCATGCATAAAATAATTAAACAGTAAAAATGGATCAGTTTTTGGCACCTAGGGGCAATTATTTAATTAAATAACATTAATATAACTCTTATATTAATATTATTCAATAAAATAATTAAATAAACAAAAATTAATTACATTTTACATTTAAAAAAGATGAAAAATCGAAAATAACTGCCCATGATCTCCTTTTGCCACGTTACCGCAAAACTGAAGCTGGAACTGCCCACTACGCGTGTGGCGTTGCAACGCTGCCGCGTCCAGCGTTGAGGCCAGCGTGCTCCACGTCGTGGCGTTGCAACGCTACGCCTAGCGTTGCAATGCTGCTCTGCAGCCAAGCCAGCGTCCGCAAGGATAGCGTTGAGACGCCGAAGAACAGCGTCTCAACGCCATCGACAGAATAGCAAATACCTTTGTTGTTCTTCACCGATTTTTGCCTGTTTCCGCTCCGATTTCTTCACAGCAACTCTTGCCACGAACGACCCAGACTTACAGACTCGATTTACAACAAAATGCCCAAAAACAACGGGCCCTTACATTGATCTCATCAACATAAAATGTAAATCTAATCTAGTGCCAAAAATCGAAACATCCATTATGCAAACCATCATTCATCTCATGAAATTTAAGGTAATTTACCCACCTATTTTAACAAAAACAGTGCATAATGAAGAACCATCGAAATGGCTCTGATACCAATTGAAGGGAATGAGAATCCCCGCGCAGCGGAAGACGATCGAATCGTCATGGTATCATTACGCTACTCGATTTTGTTAAAATGATCTAACTCTTAAATCTAGGCTAAACATGCAAAAGAGGAAGAAAAACAGTAAGGAGAAGTTTACTTACTTGTTGTAGACAAAAACTTCAAGGATTCTTCCTCGATCACGAACACTTCGTGATACTCGATCTCAACGAACGCTCCCCACGAACGGAACCCAAACACTACCACTTGGAGTCTCGGTTGTTCTTCCTTTGGAAAGAAGGAAGTTTGTGGGAACTTGTGATCTTGGAAAGGGAGGAGAATTGAGAGAGAGTGTAACAGTCGGTTTTTTTAAGTTTTTTTTAAAAAAAAAAATGAAAAAGCAGAAACAGAAATCGGGGAGGGCTTCGCCCTCCCCCTTATTCTCGCGCCGCAGGCGAAGCGGCCGCCGGCCCACGCCTCCTCTCCCCTTCTCTTCTTCCCTCTCCCTCTCTCCTCTCTCCCCCGACCCCCTCTCTTAGTCTCTCTCTCTCTCGTGTTTCTCTATCTCTCTCTCTCACGAGTCTCTCTCCTTCACAGAACGTCGTCGTCCTCTCTCTTCTCTCAGGTCGCCGTCGACGCCGCCACTGCATCGCCTTCGCAGCCGAGCTGCCGCAGCACATCGCTCGAGTCATACCAGTCGTCGCAAGGAGTCGTCGAAGGAGCTGCAGCCGTCGTGGAAGCTTGAAACCCATTGCTTGGTTCAACCGATTCGAGCCTCTTTCGGCCGGTTTTCGAAGATCCAAAATCGGTTCTGGATAGATCGGGATGCGAGGATTCCAAATTCCTGAGGTTTGAGTCTTTAGTATGAAGCTTACTCTGATATGATTCTTCTTTCTCTTGTTTTTGCTCGAGAACTAGCAATTGTGTAAGTTTGGGGGTGTTTGATAGCACACAAAATGTGTTATCCTTGGGCTTAAATTATGTTAGTTTTGTGATAATTTCAGGGCTTTCATGTGTTTAAATTGTTGAATTTCAGGATGAAGAGCAATACAAGGACATATGGAGAAATATGGTGAAAAAGGAGTCAAAATATGCTTAAATGAGCTAAAAATAACATTAAATGGAAGGAGGAAGGCCAAAACAAGCAATTAAACCCAAGAAGATGGCGTTGCAACGCCCTGCGTGCAGTCATTCAACCTTGAGAACTCATGTCGATTGAAGGGAATCGAAGTCCCGCAGCGAAAGCGATTGTGAATCGCGCGCTCTTGATTTAGTTACAACGATTTAATTCAAGAACATATATAACTAGATTAAGCATATGAACCTAATGGACAGCAAGAAAGTTACCTTTGAAGAACCTTTCTTCAAGTGCTCCTCCTCTCTCACAATCAAGATCTCAGCAACACGAACTCGTACGAACGCCGACACTACCACCGGATCTTCTCCGATGTTCTCTAGGTGAGGGAGGAAGGTGGGTTCCCTTTAGGAGAGGTGAGGTGTTTTGTGAGAGAGATGTTTGTGTCTTGGAACCTTTCCAACAACACAACAAAAGCTTGGAATCACTTAACCTAGTTGCATCTCATGCAACCATATATATAGGGAAATAGGATGGAAATGACCATCCTACCCCTCCTTTAATCTCTTTTTAGTATATAGTTTATATGTGAATCTAATTCACATTAAAACTATATATTATATTAATTATATCGTATATAATTGATATAACACCTCATGTATGAAATTGAACACTTCAATTTCATTCCTAACTTTATACCCTCAATATTACAATGTTGAGCCAACGGAGGGACCTAATGGACCTACAGTTCATGAGCTCCAATGATATGAGATTAATTGATCAAACTCTTTGATCCAGTTAATCAATATTCATTAACTACAAGTCACTCCACTATAGACTTGTAGTTGCACTCTCCTCACTGTAGATAATATTGTGTCCACTGATATAGTCATTACCCATGAGTCGACCCTTCACAAGTTGTTCGTAATCACGGTTTTGTCAAATTACCGTTTTACCCCTATGATTATCTCTTTGCTCCTTAAGCACCACTGATCCTCTAATGAACAACAAGTCTAAGGTCCTACCTTAGACTCATACCCTCATAGAGGGTAGGGCCCCGTTGTTCAAGAGCTGGAGTCTGTTCTTAAGGGAACAACCTATCTAATTCCTTAGTGTAGGAATGAGTGAATTCCATCTTGCACAATTAAGTTCCCAACTACCTACGAGGTTCTATCCTTGAGAAGGTAGGCTTATTGAGTCGGCTACAGGCCAATCTCACTCATACTAGTCTAAGGAAAAACCCCTATAAGCAGGAGTTCTTAACTTGCTCAGGATTCAGGTCGAGTCACTAATGACCATCTATAAATTACTAGTCTTATCCTGTTAACGGTGTTACACTGGTTAGACTAATAATTTGCGATCCGGTCTTGTATGAACTCTTCATACATGATGCCCCCACTCGCATGTCAACTACATGAATGAGTTGGATTACCTCATTTGTACTAATTACAAAGTGAGCCGCATCCATGGTGTTACCAGAATGAGGTTTCCAACCTTATTCTTATACCATAGACTATTTAGGTTATATTCTTGAACTCAACCCAAATAATGTCCACTACACTGATGTTCAAGATAAATGTTATAACCTTGGAGCTTAGTTTATTGGATTTATAAAGCAAGATTGTAATTCTATCAAAACAAATAACATTTTATTTAATTGATCAAAATTACATAAGTTTAGGGCATAAATCCCAACAATCTCCCACTTGACCTAAAGCTTGTGGAGTACTAAAACATTACAGTAATGTAAATACAATAAACTAGGGCATTTAAACCCTTTTATACAAAATACTCCCACTTGCCCTAGTTGGGAAAGACTTGTAAACCTAGACCTTCTAGGTGACTCTCAAATACTTTAGTCGTGAGAGCCTTTGTAAAAGGATCAGCAATGTTGTGCTCTGAGTCTATCTTCGTGACAATCACGTCTCCTCTATGCACGATCTCCCGGATGAGATGATACTTCCGCTCTATGTGTTTTCCCCTCTTGTGACTTCGGGGTTCCTCGAATTTGCCAACTTTACCACTTTATTATCGCAATCACAAATTGTGATGGGCAAAGTCATATTTGGAACAACTTCCAAATATAGCATGAATTTCCTTAACCAAACGACCTCCTTAGCTGTTTCACAAGCTGCTACATATTCGGCCTCCATGGTGGAATCAGCGATGCATCCTTGCTTGACGCTTCGCCATACTACAACTCCTCCATTAAGAGTGAATACTGACCCTGATGTAGATTTCCGAGAATCTTTATCAGTCTGAAAGTCAGAATCCGTGTATCCTGTAAGGATCAAATCCTTAGCCCCATGCACAAACATGTAATTCCTTATTCTCTGAAGATACTTAAGGATTGTTTTAACCGCTATCCAGTGTTCAAGTCCTGGATTGGATTGATACCTCTTGACCATCCCAATCTGCGAAAAGCAGGATGTCGGGCCTAGTACACAACATGGCGTACATCAGGCTCCCAACACCCGATGCATAAGGAATCTGCCTCATATCCTCAACTCCTTGAGGTGTCTTAGGACACTATTCCTTAGACAAATGGATTCCATGTCTAAAAGGCAACAAGCCCTTTTTGGAATCTTATATCTTAAACCTTGACAACACTTTGTCTATGTAAGATGCTTGAGACAAGGCTAGTGTTTTATTCTTGCGGTTCCGGACAATTTGGATCCCAAGTACAAACTGCGCATCACCCAAATCTTTCATTTGGAACTGCGTAGCTAGCCATTCCTTGATGTCAGTAAGATAACCTACATCATTCTCAATGAGTAGGATATCATCCACATAGAGAATTAGGAATGCGACAGAACTATTGATGATTTTCTTGTAAACACAAGGTTCATCATCATTCTGGTAAAAACCATAAGATCTGATTGCTTCATCAAATTTTATATTCCAGGACCTAGAGGCTTGTTTCAGTCCATAAATTGACCTTTTAAGCCTGCAACCCTTTTGCTCTTGTCCTAGTTCAATGAACCCTTTGGGTTGGTCCATGTAGATGTTTTCCTCAAGATTGCCATTCAAAAAGGTTGTCTTGACATCCATTTGCCATACCTCATAGTCATAATATGCGGCAATGGCAAGAAGGATACGGATAGACTTTACCATAGCAACAGGTGAAAAGGTTTCCTCATAGTCAACCCCTTCAACCTAGGTATAACCCTTTGCTACTAGTTTAGCTATAAAGGTTTGCACCTTCCCATCTACACCACGTTTTCTCTTGTAGATCCACTTACAACCTATAGGTTTTACCCCATCAGGTTTATCTACAAGATCCCAAACAGAATTGAAGTACATAGACTCCATTTCTTGGTCCATGGCTATGACCCATTTGTCTTTGTCTTTGTCAACCATTGCTTGATTATAAGTCAATGGATCCTCGCAGTTGTCATCTGGTATAACAACTTGGGTTTCAGCTAAACCCATGTAACGGTCAGATTGTATTACAACCCTCCCACTACGTCGAGGCATACTCAACTCTTGAGATGGACTCTCTTGACTAGACAAACTAATATCAACAACTCTTGTTGACGTACTAGTGTTCTTATTAGCAACCTTTGTTATTGTTCCGTCTAACTCACTCAACACTACTTTACGTTCTGGTTTGTGGTCCCTTATGTGGTCTTCCTCCAAGAAAATGGCATTCATCGACACAAAAATCTTATCTTCCTTAGGATCATAGAATAAACCACCTCTTGTTTCTTTTGGGTATCCTACGAATAGGCATAACTTTGAACGTGAATCCAACTTCTTTGGATTTGTCACAAGCACATGTGCCGGACAGCCCCATATTCTGAAGTGACATAAACTACCTTTACGTCCTTTCCAGAGTTCAAAAGGTGTTTCAGAAACACTTTTGGAGGGCACATTATTCAAAATGTATATTGCAGTCTCCACTGCGTAACCCCAAAAGGAACTAGGGAGATGAGCATAACTCATCATTGATCAAACCATGTCCAACAAGGTTCTATTTCTCCTTTCCGATACACCGTTTTGTTGTGGTGTGCTGGGAGCTGAGAGTTGGGATGTAATTCCATGTTCTATCATATAGTTCTAGAATTTTAAATCCATGCACTCTCCACCTTGATCCGATCGAAGTGTTTTAATAGTTTTACCTAATAGATTTTCAACCTCAGTCTTGAATTCCTTGAACTTTTCAAGTGCTTCAGACTTGTGGTGCATTAGGTAAATATGCCCAAATCTAGAATAATCATCTATAAAAGAGATGAAATATTCATATCCTCCCCTGGCTTTAACATTTATCGGACCACAAAGGTCTGAATGTATAAGCTCTAGAGGGTCTTTGGCTCTATAACCTTTTCCACTAAAAGGTCTTTTAGTCATTTTGCCTTCTAGGCATGATTCACATACTGGCAAAGAATTTTCTTCTAACTCGTTTAGAAGTTCGTTCTTTACCAATCTCTCAATCCTATTGAGATTAATGTGACCCAATCTTAGATGCGAAAGATGAGCATTTTCTTTAGGAGAAATTTTATGTTTCTTAGTTTGTGCGTTTGCAGTTTTAAATAATTCAGTGTTCAAAACCATTTTGACTGAATTAGGCCTTAAAACATACAATCCACTTTCTAATGAAGCTGAACATATTTCTAAACCTTTCTTCAACACTTTATTCATAGAAAAGGAAATAGAAATACATTGTTCTATAAGGCAAGAAATGGAAATAAGGTTTCTAGTAAACCCTGGTATCACTAATATATTGTCCAACAATACATATTTCTTGCCAAAATAAAGTTTCATTGTGTCTCATCTGCTCACAATGAGACAACTTCTCCATTTCCAACCAGCGCGTTATCTCTCTTTGTTGTAGCTCTTTGCCGAGAATCAATTTCTTGAAAAGAAGAGCAAACATGATTAGTGGCGCCTGAATCAAGTATCCAAGTTGTTTTATCATTATCCACTAAACAAGCTTCTAGGAAAAGTATATCATATTTACCTTCCTTCTTCTTTTTTGCAATGTACTTCGGACAGTTCCGTTTCCAATCATCGTTGCAGTGGAAACACTTTCCTTTGTCAAGAACGCGTTTTGACTATCTTGCCCTTACAGGCGCAGCTTTGTCGACTGTTTCCCTTTACCAACCTTCTTCATGTTCTTCTTCTTTCCTCTCGGGTTAGAAGAAGATGAAGCCATCATTTTTTGTCTCGAGAGGTCAAACCTGCGTGATAACTCCTACTGGCAACATTTGCCTGACCTTTCGATCCCTGAATTTCATCAAAGACTGAAAGGTTTGGAGTTCATTCAGAAGGGAGGTAAGATTAAAAGTAAGCTTGTTCATAACAACATTACTTCTAAACTGCAGGAAACTATCTGGAAGGGTTTCCAGAATGAAGCTGACCTGGCTCGACTCATTGATGGAAGCACCATTCGACCCTGCGATGTTAAAGTGCACCATCATATCCAGGACATGATCCCGAACAGATGTACCCTCTGGCATCCTCGAGTTGAATATGTACTTTAGGGCATTATGTCGGGCCAGTGTGGACTGTTGTCCAAATATACCCTGCACAGAATCCATAATTTCCTTGACGGTAATCATGCCCTCATGCTTCTTGGCTAATATGTCAAACATACTTGCCAGCATGTAGACCTTGGCCTTATCATTGGCCTTGATCCATCGATCACATGCATCACGCATTCGAGCCTGACACCTGAGGACACTCCTCAGTTAGCACAAACTTCATATCATCCACTATCAATATAGTGTTGAGTTTATTTTTTCATGTCATCATATTCTCTCCGGTTAACTTTTCCGCACCCAATAAGGAAATTATAGAGCTAAACATTTTTGCTGAAAAATTTACAAACAAACTTGTATGAGTTTCTTGTTATAACTCTAATCCAATCATGTTTTAGCTAATTATCAAATGATTCCTAGGCCATTTATAATTTGCAATGATACTCCAAAGGTTTAGAATGTATGACACCGAAGGGTAATCAAAAACACTCCTCCTCTGGATCAAGACACTCTTGACCAAAACCTAATACCAGAATAACTCTTATTTCTATAGGTTTTAGTTACCATTTTTCGGTCTGGATACATACACAACTTATGTATCCCGTGAGTGTAACCCTCTGTCTTTAGATCCCAGAGTCTCCATCCAATAAAATCCGTCGAAGGGAGGACTAGATTGAAAAATAGTCTAAGAAAATCTTTATCCTTTTCGGGTGTCTACTGTGCTCGATCCCCTATGATCAAGCCCTCCGAAGGAATTCTCTGGTCCAGGCCAAACTAGCAGGCTGACCATAGTGGTCTAACGGTGTAAACCGACAAAAGAGACCGTAGGTTTTGTTTTCACTAAACCTGCTCCCACTCACTATAAGTATCCTCTCCATTCACCTTGATATTGACTCATACAAACACCATCCGAATGGGGACGCTCCCGTTTGCGCCACGAGGCCAAGTATGAGTCTCACGGTGTGAACTTCCTGGAGATAGCGTAGGTGGAAAAATATGTATCTCATACACTTTTTCCTCCCACTGAATACTTTAAAGTTTATAGGAATCTTACTTAGGCTAAAACCCGACTAATGGTTTTACCTAACTCTATCAATATAACTTTTATATTGATAATCAATATAACTCTTATATTGATTTTATCCTAAGTTTGTTAATATAACTCCTTATATTAAACCTAGGCTTTCTAGTTTATTAACTCCTTAACAAACCCGTTGACGTTACTGTAATTTATAAAACTCTCTGATTAAATTTCACTCCCAGGTCAGTTCCCAGGTAGGGGTGTTCCGTTTCCATCAGCTTAAATACCCCAGCCTAGACAGAACTTTCCTTAAATAGAGTTCCTCTTTTAATCATAGCTTATAAATTACTTGGTTCCTAATTATAATCTAATTAGAACTAGATAACCTAAGGTCTATTATTTCCAAGTTTTAAACACTCTTAAAACTAATAATTAATCTTAGGTGACATGCATACTATGTTATAGTGCTTGATCATTCATCACATGAATAATAAGACATTCATAGCATATTCATCTCATGATATATAATGCATGTCAATGTTGTCCATAAATTAATATAACAACTTTATATTAATTAATCATGAAAACTATATAATATAACTCCTTATATTATAAATGATGCATGAAAATACTTAACCTAAGGTGGGATTTCTAAAATATAAGCCTACATTATGCATGGTAATAATTACACAACAATTGCATAATTTAAATAGCAAAAATAGACCAATTTTGGCACCCTAGAAATAATTTTAATTAATATAATCTAATTATATTAATTAAAAATTAAAAATTAAATATAAATTAAATATAAAATATTTTTATATTTAATATATATAAATAAACGTTTTACTGCGATTCTTTGAAATGCGCAAAAACGTCTATGGCGCTGTTAACGCCGCCATCTCCTCATCTCTTCCTTCCGCAATGCGCAGCGTTGCTGCAACGCCAATGAGCAGCGTTACAGCACGCACACACTGATGCGACACATGGAACCCGCTTTATTCCTTGCTCGTTTTAGCTCCGATCTTCTCAGCAACCACTTTGCCTCGATCGACATGGACTTACAGACTCGATTTACAATTAAAATTGTCCAAAACACCGGGCCCTTACATTGAACGATTCAATGGAAATTGTAAATCTAAGTGCCAAAATTGAAACCATCTAATTTTGCAAAATCGTTCATACATCTCATGCAAAAATAGTAAATCCCACCTTGTTCTTGAAAAATCCAGAATATAAATCAAGAACGCAATTGGGCTCTAATACCAATTGAAGGGAATCGAAGTCCCGCAGCGGAAGCGATTGTGAATCACGCGCTCTTGATTTAGTTACAACGATTTAATTCAAGAACATATATAACTAGATTAAGCATATGAACCTAATGGACAGCAAGAAAGTTACCTTTGAAGAACCTTTCTTCAAGTGCTCCTCTCTCTCACGATCAAGATCTCAAAGAACACAAACTCGTCTGACGCCACGACACTACCACCGAATCTTCTCCGTTTGTTCTCTAAGTGAGGAGGAAGGTGGGTTCCCTTTAGGAGAGGTGAGGTGTTTTGTGAGAGAGATGTTTGTGTCTTGGAACCTTTCCAACAACACAACAAAAGCTTGGAATCACTTAACCTAGTTGCATCTCATGCAACCATATATATAGGGAAATAGGATAGAAATGACCATTCTACCCCTCCTTTAATCTCTCTTTTGTATATAGTTTATATGTGAATCTAATTCACATTAAAATTATATATTATATTAATTATATCGTATATAATTGATATAACACCTCATGTATGAAATTGAACACTTCAATTTCATTCCTAACTTTATACCCTCAATATTACCATGTTGAGCCAATGGAGGGACCTAATGGACCTACAGTTCATGAGCTCCAATGATATGAGATTAACTGATCAAACTCTTTGATCCAGTTAATCAATATTCATTAACTACAAGTCACTCCACTATAGACTTGTAGTTGCACTCTCCTCACTGTAGATAATATTGTGTCCACTTATATAGTCATTACCCATGAGTCGACCCTTCACAGGTTGTTCGTAATCACGGTTGGGTCAAATTACCGTTTTACCCCTATGATTACCTCTTTGCTCCTTAAGCACCACTGATCCTCTAATGAACAACAAGTCTAAGGTCCTACCTTAGACTCATACCCTCATAGAGGGCGGAGCCCCGTTGTTCAAGACCTGGAGTCTGTTCTTAAGGGAACAACCTATCTAATTCCTTAGTGTAGGAATGAGTGAGTTCCATCTTGCACAATTAAGTTCCCAGCTACCTACGAGGTTTTGTCCCTAAGAAGGTAGGCTTATTGAGTCGGCTACATGTCACTCTCACCCATACTAGTCTAAGGAAAAACCCCTATAAGCAGGAGTTCTTAACTTGCTCAGGATTCAAGTCGAGTCACTAATGACCATCTATAAATTACTAGTCTTATCCTGTTAACGGTGTTACACTGGTTAGACTAATAATTTGCGATCCGGTCTTGTATGAACTCTTCATACAGGATGCCTCCACTCGCATGTCAACTACATGAATGAGTTGGATTACCTCATTTGTACTAATTACAAAGTGAGCCGCATCCATGGTGTTACCAGAATGAGGTTTCCAACTTTATTCTTATACCATAGACTATTTAGGTTATATTCTTGAACTCAACCCAAATAGTGTCCACTACACTAATGTTCAAGATAAATGTTATAACCTTGGAGCTTAGTTTATTGGATTTATAAAACAAGACTGTAATTCTATCAAAACAAATAACACTTTATTTAATTGATCAAAATTACACAAGATTAGGGCATAAATCCCAACAGTCGATGGCGTTGCAACGCCCAACACGCATAAAAAATGCATTGAAGACCTGCAGCGATGGCGTTGCAACGCTGCTTCGATAAGCAAAAGGCATGCGAGGGTAGCAGCGCTGCAACGCTGCGCTCAGTATTGCAACGCTGCAAGATTTTTTCCTTTTTTATATATTCGCCTAAGGCACGACGTTGCAACGCCATGCCCAGCGTTGCAACGCCGTGCCGATATTATAAAAGGGAAATTATGCCTCTTGATTTAGGGAGACCTTTTTGGAGAGCTTTTGAAACCATTGTCTAAAATTCATTGTGAGGGGTTGTAAGAAGATTTTTTAGAGATTTCAAGTGGAAGACTTTTGTAGCTCAGGGTTCGTGATAGGTGTCGGGATCGTTGTCGTTCACGCCACGAGAGTTCTTTCTTCGTTCTTTTCCCTTTGTTTGTTAAACTATGGTAATGTATTTCAGTTTAGTAGGATTTATTGTGGACATGAGTAGCTAAACTTGTTATCTTAGGGATAGATGTAACCTTTTAATTATGTTGTTTTGTTGAATTAACTGCTTTTGGTTTATTGTAATGCTTTTATTCATGCAATTGCATCCTTAATGCTTATAGACTCTTGATCACGGTTTATTTGTTCTTAGGTCTGAATTTATTCTTGTGAAAGATATTTTAGATCTGATCTCAATTGCATGACTGATAGTTACTTTGACGTGAGAATGATTGAAGTGGTATTAGAAACCCATAAGAATTGAACTTAGTGTCATGTTTGATTTTTAGGTTGAACAGAGATGTTTAATTCTATGTCTTGCATGAGATTCACTTGCCTCAAGAGAGGTTATTTGTTATATTAGTTTCTTGGTTTATAAAAGCAGTGTAATAACCCATTAGCATGATCTCAATAAAATAGTTAATTAATTGGTGAAATCTAGTCCCTAAGATATTTGTCTGTCCTTATTGTTCTCAATTTTCACTCTTTGATTTTGTGTTTCACTTCACCTTAAGTTTGATTTTCTAGATAAAATTGAGTGGTGTTATTGATAGGAATTAATTGAATTAAATAACCCAATCCTGTGGACGATACTCGTACTCAAATTCACTATATTAAAACTTGACCCTTACACTCGCGGTATTGCAAAATTTACGCAGCAGTATTCAATCGTGCAGTCATAGTCTTTTATCAACTCGAGCCACCGTCGTTGTTTTCCAGCAGTTGTTCTTCGTTGTGCTCTATAATTTTTTAGTTTGATCCCTCCTCAACGAAAGTTTGAAGAGGTAAAAATAGAATTGCTTTTGAAGGTGTATTTGGTTCGATCGAAGTAAGAAAAACACTAGTTCATTTTTTTTTCTCTAGTTAAATAGATGATGTGTGGTGTGCGTGTTCAAAAACAGTTACAAATTAATTACAAACACACTTCAGAATATGCAAGTATACATAGTCTTGTTGCAACAAGTAATAAGTATAAGAGTATCGTCTCCACAGGTACTAAATGTGATTCTTAGTCAAGTTCGGGTCTTTTATAGTTAATTTAATGGTAGCCAAAAAGAAAAGAAAATGATAGAGTTGGTTTTGGGCAATGAATTTAAATGACAAGAAAGTAAATGCAGGGAAAAGTAAAGAAATCAAGTAAATGAAAGCGATAAAAAAAAGCGAGTAAAGGAAAATGGTAAAAGAAAACGAGTAAAGAAAGTAAGATAAATGACAAGGAAAGTAAAGGAAAGAAAGTAAATGACAAGAAAAAAATTATTCACAAGGTGGGGATGTTTGGGTTCATTTTTAAGACAACTAGGCGCAAATTAAAGGACTCTTATGTTACTAAATGCTTCTCATTAAGCTTTTGTAAACCTCTTAATGTCATAACAAGTGTTCATGGTAGTTTTCCCCAAAACTTACCTAAATTTTCAGCAAGTGAACTCCCATTCTAAATGCCTACATGCTTGCTAGTATTCTAAGTGAGACATTGTCCCCAATCTTTCCTTTTTCGACATAAGATTGCTCTTAGTGCTTTATCCTAAAATGGAGATGGTAAATCCGTTTCCTCTTCTTCCTAAAAGCAAGAAACGGGATGGAAATTAAATTGGCCAAATCTAATCCCAACATTAATCAAGTAAAACAACCAATCTTCCAACATCAAGAGACATACATACACTCAACAACAAACAAATAACTTCACAAGGTCTTTTAATCATAACCATAAACATTTTAGAGTGCATATTCTTTATAAATTAGATTATAGAAATGAAGCATAAATCAACTAGTGCTCTCGGCTACAAAGAACTGTGTAAGAGAGGAGAGGATTCAAGATGGAAAGTGTAATCTATGATAAAAGAAAGCGTTACAAAGATCTCTCTAAGTTAGAACTCCTTTTTTTTATGAAGCTTCTAGCCCCCACTTCTCCTTCTTGATCTTCTTCCTTGCAAAATCAAGCCCTAGCCGAAAATGATACCCAAATGATCTCCACACTTTAAATGATGGAATACAATGCTTTAATAAGCTCCAAATGAACCCTAACTCAAGTTAAGTGAACCCTAACCAAAGCCCAAGCACTTCTAACTAGAGTTAAGTGAGAATGGTAGATCAATCACGTACTCAATTTGAGAAAATCTCGCGCATGTCGTGCTACAGTAACTGTCAAATACTACATTTCAGATTGTTGAAGCAAAGCCAATTTCCAGATTGTTGAAGCAAAGTTTTCCAGAATAACCCTTTAGCTTTTCCAATGCTTCTCTTTTCAACTTTCTTCTTCCTAAACAAGTAAAATAGCTCAATTAAGACACAAATATCATAATTTCACTCATTGCTAATGCTAAGCTCAAGTAATGATCAGAAGCAACATGTACAATTTAAGAAGAGAAAATGCGAAAAAGCAACACATTAAGTAAAAATGCAAAATTTGAAGGGATTTAGAATTCCCACAGCAGAAGACGTTGTGAAATGTCGTTGATCCGTTGTGTAATTCTTATCTTAAAATTGAACTAAACAACTTTAATTCTAGGTTAAACATGCAAAGAAGAAGAAAAAGAGTAAGAGATTATGATACTTACTTGTTGAACAACTCTTCTTCAACGCTTTCCTCCTCTAGTCACGATCTATCTCGAACCAACGATCTCCTCGAATCGAACCTCGAACAGTGTTGCAAGACACTTCCAAAATGTCTTCTTGGTTGTTCTCGGGAGGTTGAGGGAGAGTAAGTGGGACTCCCTTTGGCTTTTGGGTGAGGAGAGATTGAGAGAGAATCCTTGCTCTCTTTGGATCAAAATCCAAAAAATGGCAAAAGCATCACTAAAAGCTTATTGCAAAGCCTTTATATACTATTATGTGATGGAGTTAAGACCTCCACCAAATCACAATTTTACCACAATCATATGATATACAAATCATATTTGCATATCATATAATATAAGGTATCTCATACCTTATTATACAAATCTCATTTGCATAATTGTGGATATATAAATTGAATCACATTCAATTTAATTTCACTCAATTCAATTTCTCCAATTAGCACTAATTAATCAATTAGGCTATACTATAGTTTATTATGAATCTCATTCACATCAAACTATATATTATGTCATCTATATCTCATATAAATGACATAAATACCCAAATAATGAATTCGAACACTTCAAATTCACACCAAACTGTAAACCTTCAATTTGTCTAATTTGAGCCAACCGAGGGACCTAATGGACCTACACATGACGAGCTCTAATGATCCGAAACTAACCTATCAAACCTTTTGACCTGGTTATTCAACATTCATTAGCTACGATAACACTCCACTAAAGCCCGTAGCTGCACTCTCATCACTGTAGGACAAGTTGTGTCCATCGATATAACCAATACCCATGAGTCGACCCTTCACAGGTTGTTCGTAGACACTGTTGGGTTAAATTACCGTTTTACCCCTGTGTCTACCTCTTGCTCCTTAAGTCTCACTGCTCCTCTAATGAATAACTACGTTGCATGCTCCAACCATAAACAACAACCCTCCCGTGCCAGCGAGAGGGTGGGGCCCCGTTGTTCAAGTCCTTGAGACAACACTTAAGGGAACAACCCCTCTAGTTTCCCTAAGTCGAGAACGAGTGAATTCCTTCTTGCGTAGTCGAGTTCCCAGCTCCCCACGTGGTCCTGTCCCTGAGAAGATAGGCATATTGGGCGAGCAACAGTGGCCACCCTCACCCGTACTAGTCAAAGGACAGACCCCCACAGACAGGAGTCCGTAACACGCTCAGGATTAAGGTCGAGTCATTAATGGTCATCTACGAAATTATTAGTCCTATACTGTTAACGGTGTTACATCAGTAAGTTTAATAATTCACAGTCCGGTCTTGTACAATCTCATTGCACAGGATGCCCCACTCGCATGTCAACCACATGAACGAGTTGGATCACCTCGCTTTGTATCTAATACAAAGCGGGTTGCATCCACATGTATCCGAGGATTAGGTCTCCAACCCTATCCATATCTCAGAGACCGTTCGGGTCATTAACTCGAACGTGATCCTCCTGTGTGTCCACTACACACCGGTTCAAGTTCTTAGTTCTCTCATAATACAATGACCCTGGAGCTTAGTTTATTGGATTAAGTTTATGAAATATGCGAGACACAAAGTTTAAATAAATAACTCTTATTTATCATACAAAGTTCAAATAAATAACTCTTATTTATATTACAAACTACACGAGATGAGGATATACATCCCAATAAAATTTAGTAGCAAGAATAGAAATAAAATAACTCTTTGTTGAAGAGTTATAACTAGAGTTTCTTTTTATTTCCTTCTGGTAAGTTTTTTTTTTTTTTTTTAAGATAAGTGCTGAAATTTATTAATTTTTGTCTTCTTTTTGGGAAAAAAGACCGTCTTTATAATATTTCAAAGTTCTCTTAAGAGTGCTACTGTTTTCTTTTTTCTTTGGGAGTATTTTTATGAGTTGGGGTGGTTTTACTCCAATCTATTCTTATTAAAACTTCAGCTTTGGTTGCCTTTTTATTCTGGGATTTTATTTCCTTTATTTCCACTATTTTTATGAGTTTTGTATCAAGTAAAGGGTTGTTTTTCATTTTTTTCATAATGAACTAAATTTCCTTTACGATTCAAGTTAGTGAATGCCCTAAAGGGAAGATGTAAAATTTAAAATAGCATAATTAATCTAGTTAAGTACACTTGAAATTTTGTTTGTTTTTGTTGAATTAACGTTAGGTAAACCTAACTGGCCAATTAGTAATTGTTTGTCAAGCTTGAACTTAATACCGAAAGAGTTAAGGAAAATCGATGTCATAAAAGCAATGGAGGAAAAGGTTTAGAAATAAGTCATAAACATTAACTCTAGACATAGGGTAAGACTCCAAAACTATTACAATCGTGCACGAAATTATCTAAGTTGGATTAACCATAGAAATATAGGTTTAATCACTTAGTCTCCTAAGGATTTTGAAACAAATTGAATAGGAGTCGAATTTGGTTTTCTTAATTTTCTTGTGTTTACTATGATTGCAATTGCATTTTTTGTGGCGTTTATGTTTCAAAGGAGCATGAACAACTTGAACTCCTTGTTCTCACATATCGATTTTTCTCTCATTTTCTTTAGAAAAAACAATCTCTCAACATTTTACATCTTTGGTTACCGCAATTGCATTTTGCAAGTAAATTTGTGTCATCTTATGTTAAAATTTGTTCCCTTGAGTACAATACTCTAGAATACCCCAAATTATTACTAACAATCGATAGTGTGCACTTGCACTAGATTGGAGTTTTATTTTGAATTAATTTTTTTTTCTTAAAGCACCCACGTTTTAATGAAAAATAAAGTAGTATTCTATATTTTTAGTGTTTTGAATATACTTTTGATAGCAAATTCAGAAATAGATTTAAATTTAAGAAGTTATTCAAAATGTATTCAATAATATATTTATAAATAATAAAAATAGTAGTAATTACTGACTAAATATTTGGTTGAATCTCAAATATTACCAATAAATTTATTGACATTTTTATATTATAAATTTTGTATAATAATTATTTTACAATTTTATGTAAGTTATAATGTATCATGTTATAGGTTTTAAATTTAACAAAAATGAAGTGAGTATATAACCTAAACTTACAAGGTCATTAAGGGTGCACATGAGTTGGGTTGGGTGGGTTGAAAGATTTTTTGGAACCAACTCGAAAATTCGGTTTGGTCAGGTTGGCAACCCAAATTACCCGATCAAAGGTTGCAACCCAGTTGGGTCGCCGGGTTAATTTTTTTTTATTTTTTTAATAATTTTCTTAATTATTTAAAATAACTTTTTTCTTGAATTTATAACTAAAATCACATCAAATTCAATTATCAACTTGAGAGTTCATAACATCTTAATATTTGTTAGAATCATAGAAGAAAAACTTTAAAAATTGACAAATAATTCATTTATAAGTATATATATAAATTAAAAAATATAAATTTTGAGTTAGGTTGGATTGGATTGGGTCAGCCCGAGCCTAAGAGGGTAAACCTGAGAACTGACCAAAAATTTGGTTTTCCAAAATTCTAACCCACCTCAAACTGAGAAAAAAAAAAACTGATCCAACCCAATCCTTACGGTTTGGGTTGGATAGTCCCAAAATTTCTATTTTAGACTTTTTGTCCCTAATATTTTAGATTTATTCTATATTGGTTGTTAACTTTTAAAATGTCTATTTTATCCCTTACTCTTCTCGAAAGTAATCAAGTTGGTTTTTGTTAGTAGTTCATTCATACGAGTTTTGTTTTCCTTTTTTGAGTTCAACAATATTTGAGGATGGAGAGTTTTGAATCTATAACCTCTTAATCATAAGTCATACTTCATGCCAGTTGACTAGAGAAGAAAAAAAAAGTACACCACAAAATAAACCTGAAAACCCACAAGCCGAAATTAAACTTCCTTCATTTCATGTTTACTTCTGTTTGCAAAGTACCTCCTTTAACCTTGAAATACATAAAAGAAACTTCCCAATAATTGTTTTTTTTTTTTTCTTTCCAGAGATAAAAAGGAGGCAAATGAAAGGCTGGGAGGGGATCCTAAAATATTGAATAATTAAATTATTGATGTGAATATGAACACAATACTATTAGAAGTCTCACTTGGAATCCAAGTAAAATTGATGATATACTACTAAGTAACCTACTTAACACCACTAATTAGACAGTAAATAATTCATTTCCACATACAGGTATGACCAACCACAGGTTCAATTGTGAAACAAAAAAAAAAAAAAAACGACACTACTTAAATGGGTGCCGCACATGTTGTTCTAAAGTGCCCTGTCTGGTTGCACCGGCTACAATGAACAACACGTTTAACACGCCCACGGTCTTCTGCTCGAACTCTCCTTTTTCTTGGTCGTCCTGGGGGCCTCAGTGATTTTGGGGGGTTTATAATGACCTCCAGTGCTTTGTTTGCATTCGGATCGCTCTCGGATAATTCCTTCCATAAAGATTTATCAGGGATTGGATGAATGGTCTGTGAGTAAGTCTTCCGATAGGTTGCGACTGTGAAACAACTCTCTGTGAATCGATGGACGTTCTGCCTGCAGGATAGAAGAGCTGCCACAGCGTGAGCACACGGTAGACCGTATAGCTGCCAGCCCCGACAAAGGCAGCATCGGTTACGAATGTCCACGATGTTTGTTCCTTCATGAGATATAACTTCAAATTCAGCTTCGTTTGCTCGAAGCACTTGGTAGGTACGTGCGTGCTCGAGAGCTTCGGCAACACGCCTCTCAGCAGTAGGCACAAGTATTGATGTCCACTGCATGCTGGTCTCACGCCTTTCATTGAACCATGTCATTAGCTGCCTCCTAATGCACTCCATCATTTGAATTATAGGAAGCCCGGAGGCTTCTGAAATCCAACTGTTTAAAGATTCAATAATGTTTGCAGTCAAATGCCCAAACCTCGTCCCCTCGAAGTAAGCCGTAGCCCATAGGCGAGGTGGAATTCGTCGAATCCAGTATCCAGCATCTTGTGATATCTCTTCAATTTCCAATACTTTTGCTTCAAATTCAATCACCGTGAGAGCATATGCAGCATCCCAGAGAAGTTTGCCGAGCATTGGATTATTGAACTCTTTACGGAAGCTTTCACTCAAATGCCGCATACAAAACCCATGGAAAGCAGTTGGAAAATTTGCTTCTACTCCGTCAACGATGCATTTTAGCCTGTCAGATAAGATTGTAAGTCTCGGCATGTTTTCGGTATTTATCTCAAGCAGGTTATGAAGCTCAGACAGAAACCACATCCAATTTTCATCATTCTCCTCATCAACAACACCAAAGGCCAGAGGGAACAGAGCACCATCACCATCAAAACCAGTGGCAAGAAGTAAAGTACCTAGATATTTGCTTTTCAAATATGTTCTATCAAGCCCAAGTAAAGGCCGACAAGCATTCAGAAAACCATAAATTGATGCCTGGAAGGATATGAAGAGACGTTGGAAGCAGTTATCGGCTGAATTTCCATAAACTGATGCAATGCTTCCCGGGTTTGTTCTTTTAACCTGTTCGCAATACTGCGGAAGCAACCGATACCCTTCTTCAAATGAACCACGCATAGCAGCCATGATACGCTCCTTGCCCCTCCAAGCTTGCTTGTATGATAAGGTAATGCCATGAACACGGTGAATCTCCTCAAGTATCTCCTTTGGTTTATAATTAGGATTCTCTCGCAGCCGTTGCTCCATGGAAGTTGCAACCCACTGAACAGAGGCTTGCTGATGGCCAAGATGATTAATCCCACCACATGTATGAGTGTCATGAATTGTCCTGATTGTGAACGTTGGAACACCGGGGAGCTTTGCAGCATGAATGCGCCACGGGCATCCCTCAGCAGCACATTTGGCAGTAAAGCGAGTTTTATCAGATTTGATGGTTTGCACTTCAAAGTGCAAGGCAATAGCAGTGTCCCTGAGTGCCCTCCTACAACTCTTAACATCAGGGAACTCTTGTCCCACCGACAGCTCATAAGTAGGAGCTGCAATGATTGTTCGAGCCTGAAGAACAGAAGGGGTCGAAACCATCATTTGCTGGCCTGTCAAATCGTCAACCGTTTGTATTGCCAGTTCATCATTCTGATCCACAGCTAGTTCAAGATTCTCATCAAGTTCTTGGTTTTCTGAAACAGCTAATTGGTTGTTATCAGACAAAGCTAACTCGTGACCCTGTACAGGGAGAGACAACTGATGGCCAACTTGGTCAGGCTTCCTATCCATACCTAGATCACTTTCATGCGCATAATTGTGATCATCATCCCCTCCTTGGTCATGACTTTGCCCTAAACCCAACTCATGATCATGAGCGTGTCCCAAACCCTCGTGATCATGGGAATGTACCAATCCCTCGGTATGATCATGGGCATGTCCCAAACCCAAGTTGTGGTCATGGTTCGGCCCCAAACCTAAATGATGTTCATGTGATTGCCCTAGGTCCAAACTGTGACCCTGACCAAGACCCATATTATGATTGTGGCCTAACATCAGCTGTTGGTTCTGCCCCAGAGCTAAATTGTGGTTTTGTCCCAGTATCAGGTCATGGTTTGCCATTGAAATAGAAAATGAAAATCACTAGAATAAAAGAGATGCTCCACAGTCCACAAGAGCAGCTACAAGTTTAATGGCCAGAATACATCTGAACTGTATCATGCCACACCTGCTAAGAGGAACAACATCTATTGCTCAGAATACATATCACCTACTAAATAACCTGTCTTAATATTAGTAAAAACATTTAAAAATTATAAATTCTCCCATGAGATAACAGAACAAACTGAGACATCAGCTTCTTCAAAATTTGATAGCCTGGGTCATTTTGATAAACAGATGGTGAACAAATTGGAAGCTATTAGTGACGAAACTCAAACAGGCCTTTCAAGAATAAATGTGCTTTCAAATAGTTAATAACAAGAACTAAACATCATAAATATGAGCGTTCAGTAGTTAAGAAATCTTGACGGCCTCTCAAAGGTCCTAGATTTAAATCTTTCCACCCCCACATATTTTGTAAGATTCTAAGAAAATAACAAGATCTAAACCTCAAGGATCTGTAGTCTTAAAGCACTATAAAACAAAATGAAAACGAACCAAGAGAAAAGTCAAAGATTCATCATTATCAATGTATAAATTTACATATAGAACTCAAACAGTAATGGTCTGAATTTCCCACGATAAAATCACTTGACAAGATGCTACATTCTTGGCATCCAAAATTTCAAGCATGATTACCAACAAAACAGTAGTTCAACATGAAAATAAAGATAATACATACATAATAATAAATTGAAGTTTCATAACTTTCTCATCTCTCTAATTAGACTTGAAACAAAAATCTATAGCCATCCTCTTAAACGAATGACAACAGTACCAGTTACTCTTAGTTTTAAACATTTTCTCAACTGCTCAAACAACCATCAAATTAAGCAGCTAAAAGACATGAACTGAAAAAATATTCAATGGCACAATTAGAGAGTGAGAGAGAGAAAGAGAGAGTGAATCACCCAAAACAAACCCAGAGAACAAAATTCATACATGAATCATGACGATTACCAACAAAGCAGTTATCCAATAACATAAAGATATCATACAATCATAACTTTCTCTACTCTATTTCGAAATAAATACTAAAAACCATCCACTCAAATAAATCTCAACACTACGAATTACTCCTAGCTTCAGACATGTCCCCAACAGCTCAAACAGACATCAAAATAGCAAGCTAAAAGACTTGAACTGATAAAACCCTCAATGGCATACAATCAGAGAGAGAAAGAGAGAGAATTTCATACAAGAATCATGACGATGACCAACAAAACAGATATTCAATAAGAACAGTAGAGGGAGAGCTTCATAACTTTCTCTACCCTCTATTTATAGTTGAAACAAACACCAACACCCATCCTTCGTCTCAAATCAATCTCAACACTACCAGTTACTCAAAGCTTCAAACATGCCCCCAACAGCTCGAACAGCCATCAAAACAGAAGAAAAAAGATTTGAACTGAAAAAAAAACCTCAACGACACACAATAGAATCACAGAGAGGGAGAGAGAATGACCTGAAACAAACCCAGAGCGCGAATTCCAAATCCCAGAAAACGACATTCAAGAACCCAGAAAAGAGAAGAGCAAAAAACAGCAAAACGAAGAAGTGGGTGTTGTTCTAAACAACAGAAAGAAGAAACCCGAGGAGCGGGAAAGGCAGGAATCGGAGCCCGAGAGGGGCCTGGATTAGGGTTGGAAATCGGAGAAGGGTTCAGGGATTTGAAAAGGGATTCGAAGGGGGAAGGTTTTGGCGGGTAATTCGGTTGAAGAAAATCGGAAAAGAGAGAGGAGAAGGGCAAAGAAGGGATGAGAAGAGGAAGGGGGCTGAAGGAGATTGGGAATTACAAAGGGCAGAAGAGGGAGAGAGAGTTTGAGGGTTGAGAAAGGAAATACAGGCTCTGCGGCTTCAACAGAAAAGAGGGTATTTACGTCAAACATATTAGGGTTCTTCCCTTTCTCTTTGTTGGAATTACTGTTATGACCTTCTCTTTCTCAATGCTCACTTTACCACTTCCTTTTGTTTTTTCTTATGCCTGTTTTTTTATTTATTTTTTAATTATTTTTATGTTGACTTTATTTAGTTTTTTGGATTTTGATTTCCAAAGTTTGGAACATATTTAATCATATGATTTATTTATTTTAGTTTGAAGATAGGTAATTTTAGATTTGAATCTAAAATATTAGCCAATTAGGTTCATATTGATTTTAGTGGTATGATTTAATTGTATGCATAGTTGATTCAAACTTAGTAAAAGTTGTTACAATTTTTTTTAAAAAATAAATAAAGAAAAGCACTTGGTATGTTAATTAAATATCACCCATCTTATTTTATCGTTTTTCATTTATTTAGACCTGGTTTGATGATGTTTTATTTTTAATTCTTTTTTCTTTATTCAAAATTTATAATTTCTTTATTTTATTTTTTATTTTTCGAACTTTTTGGATTTTCTTTTAAGAAATAACTACATAACAAAGATACTATGGATTAAGAAAACATATTCAGAAAAAGGGAAAATGTTAAGAATGACAATTCCCAAGAACTTGATTCATATGTTTCGTCTAGATTGTTTTAATCTATATAATAATCTCTGTAACTTTATTGAATACAATTCTCAGGAACTTGATTCATATGTTTCTGGTATTTTAAATCCTTCCGAGATTTTCATATAAATATCATTATCCAGAGATCCATATAAATACGTCGTGACTACATCCATTAGATGACTATCGAGTTTTTCACATACAGTCAGGTCAATCAAATATCTAAGCGTTATTGCATCCACCACAGGAGAATATGTCTCCTCATAATCAAATCAGGCCTTTGCGAGAATCCTTGTGCAACAAGTCTTGCTTTATATCTTGTGACTTCATTCTTTTCACTTCTTTTCCTTACAAATACTCATTTATATCCCACAGGTTTGATGTTTTCTGGTCCAAAAACCTCACATTTTGAAAGTGAGTTTAACTCTACTTGGATTGCTTCTTTCCACTTAGGTCAATCCTTTCTACGTTGACATTCTTCGATAGATTTTGGATCAAACTCGTCACTTTCATGAATAATATCGTGAGCAACATTAGGAGCAAAAATGTTGTCAACAATGATATCATTTCGGTTCCATCTCTTTCCTGTTGTAACATAATTTATAGAAATTTCATTATCATCCTCAAGCGTTTGATTTTCATCAATAGTCTTTTGAGTAGTTGTATTCTGGATTTCTTCTGGAACATCCACACCTTTTATTGAATCATTTTGATTCTCAACTACTTTTCGTTTTCGAGGATTTTTATCTTTGGAGCACATTGGTCTACCACGCTTCTGGCGTGCTCTAGATTCATTATTGACAACTTGTTCCTTTGGGATATCAATTTTTTATAGAGCATTTGTAGCTGGTATATATGATTTAGTCACTCTTTTAACATCTGTGAATGCATCTGGTAATTGATTTGCTATATTTTGCAAATGAATTATCTTTTGAACTTAAAGTTCACATGATCTCTACGAGAATCTAAATGAGATAATAACGATGCATTCCATGTAATTTCTTTTACCAACTTCTTAATTCTTCCCCCTAATGTTGGAAAAATTGTCTCATTAAAATGACAATTAGCAAATCGTGCAGTAAATACATCACTCGTCAGGGGTTCAAGATATTTAATAATTGATGGGGAATCATATCCAACATATATTCATAACCTCCTTTGAGGACCCATTTTAGTACGTTGTGGTGGAGCAATTAGAACATATACTACACATCCAAAAATTCTCAAATGAGATATATTTGGTTTCTGGCCATAAGCTAATTGCATAGGGGAATAATATTAGGTTACTGGCCTAATACGTAATAATGATGCAGCGTGCAAAATAACATGACCCCAGACCGATGTAGGAAGTTTAACTCTCATAAGCAATGGTCTTGCAATTAGTTGTAGACGTTTTATAAATGATTTTGCTCGATCATTTTGTGTATGAACATGAGCTACAGGATGTTCAACACTTATCTCAATTGACATACAACAATTATTAAAAGTTTGAGATGTAAATTCACCAACATTATCAAGTCGAATGGTCTTAATTGTGTAATCAGGAAATTGTGCTCTTAACTTAATTATTTGAGCAAGTAATCTTGCAAATGCAAGATTTCGACTTGATAATAAGCATACATGTGACCATCTGTTGGATGCGTCAATTAATACCATAAAATATCTAAATGGACCACTTGGTGGTTTAATAGGTCCACAAATATCACCTTGAATTCGCTCTAAAAATGCAGGTGATTCAATCCCCACAAGTTAATAACTTATTTGACACATGCAATGAACTAATGTGATGAATTTATAAACAAGAAGTAAGATACTCAAGAAAATCTCTCGATTCTTAGTGAGCCTCGCACACACAATAAATTCTATAGTCTCCATATGAATCTAAAAGCATGCACGACATTAAGCAACTTCTCTATGTGTTTCCCTTAGACTTCTAGGTCATTCTCATGCCAGACTTCTAAGAGTTTTGACAACTTTGCTCTAATCTAAGCTTTTTCTCTCGAGTCCACTTAAACCGACAAGATTAAAGAATTCAAGAACGAAGCCAAAAATAAACAACAAAACATAATTCAATACATAAACAAACAAGTCTTTAACAAGAAAATCAAATCCTAACTACAACTTTCAGCCACTCTAAATCACAATAAAACCAAACTAAAAGTGTAGAAAACGTCTTAGAACGATGTTACAATCTAAAAGAAAGAAGAAATAAACTTATGTGTTGATGTCAATCCCTCGTCTCCAAGCTCCCGTCACGATCTCGAACCTCCACAAATGCTTTAGCTCCCAAGGAATGCTCATTTTTCTCTTCTTACAGAATGTATTTCGAAATTAGGGTGCAAAGACTATCAAATTCGGCTCCTTTTGCAAGAAGACACAATGTTCTATTTATAAGAGTAATCGGCACAGCGTTGCAATGCTAGGGACAACATTGCAACGTTGTGCCCTAGGCGCGTAGCATATATGAAAAGTGTCAACAACGTTGCAACGCTAGGGACAACGTTGCAACGCTGCTACCTTAACGCGCGCCTGTTCTATCAAACTGGCGTTGGAACGCTAGAAAGCAGCATTGCAACGCCCTCACCATGGTCATTCTGCTTAATTTCTTATCGAAGTAGCGTTGCGACGCTGCAAAGCAGCGTTGCAACTCTACCTGCATGAGTCTTCAACGCAAGAAATCTGCATGGCCGGCGTTGCAACGCCATCACCTCGGGTCAAAAGGCTAGGTCTGTCCATTCTTTTTTCAATTTATGTTATTTTAAGCTCCAAAAAACTCCGATTTGATCCCGAGTGATCCAAAATGTCTCCAAATGTTCTGTTTAAGCTCTTTACCTGAAATTAAGTGATTTAAACACATCAAAGCTCTAAAATTAACATAAAACTAACAATACTTAAGCCTAAAGATAACACATTTTGTGTGTTATCAAACACCCCCAAACTTAAACTTTTGCTAGTCCCGAGCAAAAATAGAATTAAACATGAGATTGTTCTTATACATACCTTTGATTAAAGCCTCAAAGATTTAAAAGGAAATTTTGGCAATCACAGGAAACACTCAAACATAATACTTCAATGAGCAATTTAAAATTCTTGCTAAGTGTTCCTACGTGTGTGTGTGATTAACCTATGTTCCATTCATTTTTACTAAGCTCGGATCAACTTTATTAGGTTCTCTATTTAACTTCCCCCTACATTGGTCATAATTACTAATCCTTGAGCCTCCCCTCATTCAAGAAATAAATAACTCTACTAAGGACTTAATCACTTTTTATCATTTTTTCTTTTTTTTTTTTTTTGTGTAAGGACACTAGCTTTCACACATCCACTGCAGGGACCCTTACCCAGAACACTCGCTCAATGAGTGACCTAACTGATCACATTGAAGGTAGCTCTTTTTGCCCTCACGAATTTTTTCTTTAACAAATAAACAATAAAAACAAACTTGTTCACATAAAACACATATTATACAGATCATGCACCTCATATTGTCATTCATCCTATCCTGCAGTTTAACTCTCAAATCAGTTCATAGACCTATCGAGGTGACATTAAACTTCTAAGCCTAATAACTTTGTTCTTGTTGGGATTTGTGCCCTAAACTTATGTAGTTTTGATCAAATAAATAAAGAGTTATTTGTTTTGATATAATTATATTCTTGCTTTATAAATCCAATAAACTAAGCTCCAAGGTTATAATATATCTTGAACATCAGTGTAGTAGACACTATTTGGATTATGTTCAAGAGTATAACCTAAATGGTCTATGGTATAAGAATAAAGTTAGAAACCTTATTCTGGTAACACCATGGATGCGACCCACTTTGTAATTAGTACAAATGGGGTAATCCAACTCATTCATGTGGTTGACATGCGAGTGGGGGTCGGGCATCCTGTATGAAGAGTTCATACAAGATCGGACTGCAAATTATTAGTCTAACCAGTATAACGTCGTTAACAGGATAAGATTGATAATTTATAGATTGTCATTAGTGACTCGACCTGAATCCTGAGCAAGTTAAGAACTCCTGCTTATAGGGGTTTGTCCTTAGACTAGTGGCCTGTAGCCGACTCAATAAGCCTACATTCTCAGGGACAGAACCTCGTAGGTAGTTGGGGACAGAAGATGGAATTCACTCATTTCTACACTAAGGAATTAGATAGGTTGTTCCCTTAAGAACTGACTCCAGGTCTTGAACAACGGAGCCTCGCCCTCTAAGAGGGTATGAGTCTATGGTAGGACCTTATACTTGTTGTTCATTAGAGGATCAGTGGTGCTTAAGGAACAAAGAGGTAATCACAGGGGTAAAATGGTAATTTGACCCAACCGTGATTACGAACAACCTGTGAAGGGTCGACTCATGGGTAATGATTATATCGGTGGACACAATATAATCTACAAAGTGAGAGAGTGCAAATACAAGTCTATAGTGGAGTGACTTGTAGTTAATGAATATTGATTAACTAGATCAAAGAGTTTGATCGCTTAATCTCACATCATTGAGCTCATGAACCGTAGGTCCATTAGGTCCCTCCGTTGGCTCAACATGGTAATATTGAGGGTATAAAGTTAGGAATGAAATTGAAGTGTTCAATTTCATATATGAGGTGTTATATCAGTTATATATGATATAATTGATATAATATATGGTTTTAATATGAATTAGATTCACATATAAACCATACACTAATGAAAGAATAAATGAGGGATAGGATGGTAATTTCCATCCTATTTCCCTATATATAGTTGCATGAGATGCAATTTTGAGGTAAGCTTCTTGAGAAACCCTAGAGTATCACATAGTTGTGTTGGAAGAGTTCCACACATAACCTCTCTCACAACTTCACACCTTATCCTAAAAGAAACTCATTTTCCTCTCTCACCTAGAGAACAACGGAGAAGATCCGGTGGTAGTGTCCGTGATCGTTCGGGTTCGAGTTGATGAGATCGTGATCGTAGGAGATGGAGCACTTGAAGAAAGAGTTCTTCAAAGGTAATTTCTTGTTGTCCATCTTGTAGAAGCATGCTTAATTTTAGATCTAGTCTTGTTTATGACATCCATGTAACAAAATTAAGAACACGCGATTCACAATCGCTTTCGCTGCGGGATTCGATCCCTTCAATTGGTATCAGAGATCAATTGTGTTCTTAATTTTCGTTCTGGAATGATCAAGAACGAGGTGGGATTTACTGTTTTTCATGAGATGAGTAAGCGGTTGGCAAATTAGATGTTTTCGTTTTTGGCACCATAGATTTACAATTTTTCATCGAATCGTTCAATGTAAGGGCCCGGTGTTTTTGGACAATTTTAATTGTAAATCGAGTCTATAAGTCTGTGTCGATCGAGGCAAAGTGGTTGCTGAGAAGAACGGAGCGAAAACGAGCAAGAAAATTAAAATTCCATTGTTGTTTTGTGAATGGCGTTGCAACGTTGTTCATTGGCGTTGCAATGCCACTGCGGTAGGCGCGCGGCTGAGAAGACGACAACGTTGCAAAGTTGTACTCGGCGTTGCAATGTTGAGACGTTGTGCAACGCTGGAGCTGAGGCGCGCTTCAACGGGTAGAAGAGGACAAAGAGCAGCGTTGCAACGCCACAAGCGTTTCATAGAAAGCTTCAACGGGCATAAACGTTTTTTAATTTTATATAATAAATATAAAAATGTTGTATATTTAATTATATTTAATTTTATTAATTCTAATTAATATAATTAGATTATATTAATTAAAATTAATTTTAGGGTGCTAAAAATGGTCTAGTTTTGCTATTTAAATTATGCAATTGTTGTATAATTATTGTCATGCATAATGTATGCTTTTAATTTAGATATCCCACCTTAGGTTAAGCATTTTCATGCATCATTTATAATATAAAGTGTTATATTATATAGTTTGCATGAATAATTAATATAAGGTGTTATATTAATTTATAGACAGCATTGGCATGCATTATAATTCATGAGATGATTATGCTATGTATGTTTTATTATTCATGAGATGAATGATCAAGCACTATGACATAATATGCATGTCACCTAAGGTTAATTATTAGTTTTAAAATGTTTAGAACTTGGAATTAATAGACCTTAGGTTATCTAGTTCTAATTAGATTAGAATTAGGAACCAAGTAATTTATAAACAAAGATTGAAAGAGGAACTCTGTCTAAGGAAAGTTCTGTCTAGGCTGGGGTATTTAAGCTGACGGAAACGGAACACCCCTACCTGGGAACTGACCTGGGAGTGAATTTTAATTAGAAAGTTTATAAATTATAGTAGCGTCAGCGGGTTTATTAAGGGGTTAATAAACTAGAAATCTTAGGTTTAATATAAAGAGTTATATTAGCAAACTTAGGATAAAATCAATATAAGAGTTATATTGATTATCAATATAAGAGTTATATTGATAAGTTTAGGTAAAACCATTAATCGGGTTTAGCCTAAGTAAAATTCCTATAGATTTAAAGTATCCAGTGGGAGGAAAAGTGTATATGATACATATTTTTCCACCTACATATCTCCAAGAAGTTCACACCGTGAGACTCATACTTGGCATCGTGGCGCAAACGGGAGCGTCCCCCTTCGGATGGTGTTTGTATGAGTCAATATCAAGGTTAATGGAGAGGGTACTTATAGTGAGTGGGAGCAGGTTTAGTGAAAACAAAACCTATGGTCTCTTCAGTCGGTTTACACCGTAAGATCACTATGGTCAGCCTGCTAGTTTGGCCTAGACTAGACAATCCCTACGGAGGGCTTGATCATAGGGGATCGAACACAGTAAACACCCGAAAGGGATAAAGATTTCCTTAGTCTGTTTTTCAATCTAGTCCTCCCTTCGACGGATTTTATTGGATGGGGACTCTGGGGTCTAAAGACAGAGGGTTACACTCACAAGGTAAATAGAAGTGTATGTATCCTGACCAAATAATGGTAACTAAAGCCTATAGGAATAAGAGTTATTCTAGCGTTAGGTTTTCGTCAAGAGTGTCTTGATCCAGAGGAGAAGTGTTTTTGATTACCCTTCGGTGTCATACATTCTAAATCCTTGGAGTATCATTGCAAATTATAAATGACTTAGGAATCATTCAGTAATTAGCTAAAACATGATTGGATTAGACAATTATAGTAAGAAACTTATACAAGTTTTGTTTTGTAAATTTTTCAGCAAAATGTCTAGCTCTATAATTTCCTTATTGGGTGCGGAAAAGTTAACCGGAGAGAACATGATGACGTGGAAAAACAAACTCAACACTATATTGGTAGTGGATGATCTGAAGTTTGTGCTAACTGAGGAGTGTCCTCAAGTGCCAGACTCGAATGCTTCATGAAATGTTCGTGATGCATATGATCGATGGATCAAGGCCAATGATAAGGCCAAGGTCTACATGCTGGCAAGTATGTCTGACATATTAGCCAAGAAGCATGAAGGCATGATAACCGCTAAGGAAATCATGGATTCAGTGCAGGATATATTTGGACAACAGTCCACACAGGCCCGGCACAATGCCCTCAAGTACATATTCAACTCGAGGATGTCATAGGGTACATCTGTTCGGGATCATGTCCTGGATATGATGGTACACTTTAACATCGCGGAGTCGAATGGTGCTTCCATCGATGAATCGAGCCAGGTCAGCTTCATTCTGGAACCCTTCCAGATAGTTTCCTATAGTTTAGAAGTAATGATGTTATGCTCCCTTCTGAATGAACTCCAGACCTTTCAATCTTTGATGAAAATTCAGGGATCGAAAGGCGAGGCAAATGTTGCCAGTAGGAGTTATCATAGAGGTTCGATCTCTAGATCAAAAACAGTGGCTTCATCTTCTTCTAACCTGAAAGGGAAGAAAAAGAACATGAAAAAGGTTGGTAAGGGAAACGAGCTGACAAACTTGTCGCCCAGAAGGGCAAGAAAGTCAAAAAAGTTGCAGACAAAGGAAAGTGTTTCCACTGCAACGAAGACGGGCATTGGAAACGGAACTGTCTGAAGTACATTGCAGAAAAGAAGAATGAAGGTAAATATGATTTACTTTGCTTAGAAGCTTGTTTAGTGGATACTTATAAAACTGCTTGGATACTTGATTCATGCGCCACTAATCATGTTTGCTCTTCTTTTCAGGGAATTGATTCCTGGCAGCAGCTACATAAAGGAGAGATAACGCTCAGGGTTGGAAATGGAGAAGGCGTCTCAGCTGTAGCAATAGGCACGATGAAACTTTATTTTGGCAAGAAATATATGTTGTTAGACAATATATTAGTGATACCAGGGTTTACTAAATACCTTATTTCAATTTCTTGTCTTATAGAACAATGTATTTATGTTTCTTTCTCTTTAAATAAAGTGTTTATTTTGAAGAAATGTGTGGAAATATGTTCAACTTCATTAGAAAATGGGTTGTATGTTTTAAGGCCTAATTCAATCAAAATGGTTTTGAATACTGAATTATTTAAAACTGCAAACACACAAACTAAGAAACGTAAAATTTCTCCTAAAGAAAATGCTCATCTTTGGCATCTTAGATTGAGTCACATTAACCTCAATAGGATTGAGAGATTGGTAAAGAATGGACTTCTAAATGAGTTAGAAGAAAATGCTTTACCTGTATGTGAATCCTGCCTAGAAAGCAAAATGACTAAAAGACCTTTTAGTGGAAAAGGTTATAGAGCCAAAGAACTTCTTGAGCTTATACATTCAGACCTTTGTGGTCCGATGAGTGTAAAAGCCAGAGGAGGTTATGAATATTTCATCTCCTTTATAGATGATTATTCTAGAATTGGGCATATTTACCTAATACAACATAAGTCTGAAGCACTTGAAAAGTTCAAGGAATTCAAGACTGAAGTTGAAAATTAATTAGGTAAAACAATTAAAACGCTTTGATCAGATCGAGGTGGAGAGTACATGGATTTAAAATTCCAAAACTATATGATAGAACATGGAATTACATCCCAACTCTCGGCTCCCAGTACGCCACAACAAAATGGTGTATCAGAAAGGAGAAATAGAACCTTGTTAGACATGGTTCGATCAATGATGAGTTATGCTCATCTCCCTAATTCTTTTTGGGGTTACGTAGTAGAGACTGCGGTATACATTTTGAACCGTGCCATCAAAAAGTGTTTCTGAAACACCTTTTGAACTCTGGAAATGACGTAAAGGTAGTTTATGTCATTTCAGAATTTGGAGTTGTCCAGCACATGTGCTTGTGACAAATCCAAAGAAGTTGGATTCACGTTCAAAATTGTGCCTATTCGTAGGCTACCCAAAAGAAACAAGAGGTGGTTTATTCTATGATTCTAAGGAAGATAAGGTTTTTGTGTCGACAAATGTCACTTTCTTAGAGAAGGACCACATAAGGGACCACAAACCAAGAAGTAAATTTTGTGTTGAGTGAGTTAGACGGAACAATAGCAAAGGTTGCTAATAAAATTAGTACGTCAACAAAAGTTGTTGATACTAACTTGTCTACTCAAGAGAGTTCATCTCAAGAGTTGAGTATGCCTCGACATAGTGGGAGGGTTATAACACAACATGACCGTTACATGGGTTTATCTTAAACCCAAGTTGTTATACCAGATGACGACTGTGAGGATCCATCGACTTATAATCAAGCGATGGTTGACAAAGACAAAGACAAATGGGTCATAGCCATGGACCAAGAAATAGAGTTTATGCACTTCAATTCTGTTTGGGATCTTGTAGATAAACCTGATGGGGTAAAACCTATAGGTTGTAAGTGGATCTACAAGAGAAAGCGTGGTGTAGATGGGAATGTGCAAACCTTTAAAGCTAGACTAGTAGCAAAGGGTTATATCCAGGTTGAAGGGGTTGACTATGGTGAAACCTTTTCACCTGTTGCTATGGTAAAGTCTATCCGTATCCTACTTGCCATTGCCGCATATTATGAATATGAGATATGGCAAATGGATGTCAAGACAACCTTTTTGAATGGCAATCTTGACGAGAACATCTACATGGACCAACCCAAAAGGTTCATTGAACCAGGGCAAGAGCAAAAAGTTTGCATGCTTAAAAGGTCCATCTATGGACTGAAACAAACCTCTAGGTCTTGGAATATAAGATTTGATGAGGCAATCAAATCTTTTGGTTTTGACCAGAATGATGATGTGTCTACAAGAAAATCATCAATAGTTCTGTTGCATTCCTAGTTCTATATGTGGATGATATCCTACTCATTGAGAATGATGTAGGATATCTTACTGACATTAAGAATTGGCTAGCTACGCAATTTCAAATGAAAGATTTGGGTGAAGCGCAGTTTGTTCTTGAGACCCAGATTGTCCGGAACCGCAAGAATAAAACATTAGCCTTGTCTCAAACATCTTATATAGACAAAGTATTGTCGAGGTTTAAGATGCAAGACTCCAAAAAGGGCTTATTGCCTTTCAGATATGGAGTTTATTTGTCTAAGGAACAATGTCCTAAGACACCTCAAGGAGTTGAGGACATGGGACAGATTCCTTATGCATCAGCTGTTGGGAGCCTGATGTACGCCATGTTGTGTACTAGGCCAGACATCTGTTTTGCAGTTGGAATTGTCGGTAGGTATCAATCCAATCCAGGACCTGAACACTGGACATCGGTTAAAACAATCCTTAAGTATCTACAGAGAACAAGGAACTACATGCTTGTGTATGGGGCTAAGGATTTGATCCTTACATGATACATGGATTCTGACTTTCAGACTGATAAAGATTCTCGGAAATCTACATCAGGGTCAGTATTTACTCTTCACGGAGGAGTTGTAGTATGGTGAAACGTCAAGCAAGGATGCATCGTTGATTCCACCATGGAGGTCGAATATGTAGCAGCTTGTGAAGCAGCTAAAGATGTCGTTTGGTTAAGGAAATTCATGCTAAATTTGGTAGTTGTTCCAAATATGAGTTTGCCCATCACGCTGTATTGCGATAACAGTGGTGCAGTGGCAAATTCAAGGGAACCCTGAAATCACAAGAGGGGAAAGCACATTGTTACGTGATATTTATGATACAATACCACAGTCTACGGGTCAAGTTTTAGTATAGTGATTTATGAGTCCAAGTATCGTCTTCGGGAATGGGTTTCTAGATTAATTAATTACTAAGGTACTAATTCTCAATTTTAGCTAAAGAAACATGACATGGATAGTTGGTTGAAGTAAATACGAACAAACAAACAAACATGTGGAGACACGAATTGATAGAGTTATGGGACGTGATTTTACAAATTAAAGACCTAACTAACACATGCATTGAACCAATAAGATGAAATTATAAACAAGAAGTAAAATACTCAAGAAAATCTCTCGATTCTTAGTGAGCCTCACACATGCAATAAACTTCATAGTCTCCATATGAACCTACGACATGCATGGCATTAAGCAACTTCTTTATGTGTTTCCCTAAGATTTCTAAGTCATTCTCATGCCAGAATTCTAAGGGTTTTGACAATTTTGCTCTAATTCAAGCTTTATCTCTCGAGTCCACTCAAATCAACAAATTAAGAAGTCAATAACTAATTATAAAAAATAAGAACAAAACATGCTTCAATACATTGTAATAAAGTCATAAAAAGCAAATCAAATCCTAACTACAATGTTTAGCTACTCTAAATCACATAAAAATCAAACTAAACAAGTAGAAAACGTCTTAGAACGCTATTACAAATTGAAAGAAAAGAAAATTAAACTTAGGTGTCGACGCCGGTCCTTCGTCTCCGAGCTCCCGTCTTCGATCTCGAACCTCCACGAATGCTTTGGCTCTCAAAAACACTCTTTTCTCTCTTCTTACAAAGTGTATTTCGAAATTAGGGCAAAACTCTACCAAATTCGGCTCTTTTGTAATGAAATCATAAGGATATATTTATAGAAGGAATAGGTGCAACGTTGCAACGCTTAGGGACAACGTTGCAACCCCGCACTTCTAGGCTACCGGCGCGATATGGAAATATCGATGGCGTTGCAACGCCGAGGACAACGCTGCAACGCCGCTACCCTGCCGCCGCGCGCGCCTCGATCGATCTGGCGTTGCGACGCCGCAAAGCGGCGTTGCAACGCCTCTGCGTAAGCGCTTCTCATGCGTGCTTTTCTATCGAGATAGCGTTGCAACGCTATAAGGCAGCGTTGCAACGCTATCGCCTGGGGTCTTCAAAGCCTTTAAACAGCAAGCATGGCGTTGCAACGCCATCACCTCGGGTCATCATGCTTGGATTGATCTTTTCTCTCCCAAATGGTATTATTTTTAGCTCCAAATAGCCTCGTTTTGATCCCGAGTGATCCAAATTGTCTCCAATAGCTCTGCTTTAAGCTCTTAACCCAAAATTGAATGAATTAAACACGTAAAAGCCCTGAAATTATCATGAAACTAGCAATAATTAAGCCTAAGGATAGCACATTTTGTGTGCTATCAAACACCCCCAAACTTAAACTTTTGCTAGTCCCGAGCAAAAACATAGTTAAACATTAGATTGTTCTTAAACATACACTTGATTCAAGCCTCAAAGATTTAAGAGAAAATTTGGCAATTACAGGAAACACTCAAACCTAACACTTCAACAAGTAATTTACAAATTGAATTTTAAAAGCATACACGACATTAAGCAACTTCTTTATGTGTTTCCCAAAGAACTCTAGGTCATTCTCATGCCAGATTTCTAAGGATTTTGACAACTTTGCTCTAATCTAAGTTTCTTTCTCTCGAGTCCACTTAAACCAACAAGATTTATGAAATTAAGAACGAATTGCCAAAAATAAATAGCATAACAAAGTTCAATACATAATCAAATAAATCTAAAACATGCTAATCAAATTCCAACTACAACGTTTAGCTACTCAAAATCACCATAAAAACAAACTAAAGTCATAGGAAAAGTCTTTAAAGTCAATTACAAACTAAAAGAAAGAGAAATAAACTTATGTGTCGAAGTCGGTCCTCGCTCCCGAGCTCCCACACGATCTCGAGCCTCCACAAACGCTTTGGCTCCCAAAGAATGCTCTTTTTCTCCCCAGAGTGTGTATTTCAAACTAGGGCTAAAAACTACCAAATTCGGCTCCCCTTGCAATGAAAACAACATGTTGTATTTATAGGGCTTTTCGGTACGACGTTGCAACACTGGTCATGGCATTGCAACGTCATGTACTCACTTGCCAAACCAAATTTCATCGCGACCATTTTTGTCATATCTTTTCGCTCAGGTGTCCAAATGACCTCCGGTTTGATGCGTTGGAATCGTGATTCGATGTAGAATCTCTCAGTATATTTCTTATACTCAAAATACATCTATATTTTTCTTGGGTCTTCAATTAAGCACATACATGTTCCAAATTACATCAAAATAGCCTAAAAACACTCAATTCTTGCTTCTCAAGCTTAGTTTCCTGAAATTAAACATAAAATGCCATGAAAGCTTATGTTTTAAATATAAAAACTAGCTAAAATATAGAAATAAGATAGCATATTTGCATGCTATCAAATACCCCCACACTTAAGCTTTTGCTAGACCCGAGCAAAACAAAATTAAACTATAAGATCTTTCTTATGCATATATCGGACTCAAGCCTCAGAGATTTAGAAGGAAATTTTTAACAATCACGAGAAACATTCGAACATGATACTTCAACAAGCAATTTAAAACTTTTCCTAAGTGTTCCTACATGTGTGTGTGATTAGCCTTCGTTCCTTTAATCTCTACTAAGCCCGGAACAACTTTATTAGGTTCTCCATTCAACTTCCCCTACACCGGTCATAGTTTCTAATCCTTGAGTCTCCCCACATTCAAGAAATAAACAACTTTACTCGGCACTTAATCACTATTTTGATGTCACTTTTTTTTCTCTATTTTCTTCTCTTTTTTTTTTGTGCAAGGACACTAGCTTTCACACATCCACTGCAGGGACCCTTACCCAGAGCACTCACTCAATGAGTGGCCTAACTGATCACAGTGAAGGTAGCTCTTTTTGTCCTCACGATTTTTTTTTTTCTTTAACAAACATAACAACAAAAACAGACGACAACTTTCACATAATGCACATATTATACAGATCATGCACTTCATATTGTCATTCACCCTATCCTGCAGTTTAACTCTCAAATCAGTTCTCAGACTTATCGAGGTGACATTAAACTTCTAAACCTAATAACTTTGTTCTAAGCATTTCAAAACTATAGGAACACATGCTATGTGCATAATAATGTAGGAAAAGCTCAAGAAATTTTTTAAATTAACTCAAATTCATATCATGCTCTCAAGTTTCAGCAGAATCACAAAAAATTTCAATTAAATCTCGTCTTAAGCCATCATAATCATACTTATGCATAAGATCAATCAACAATTCAACACATACTCAGGACAACCACAACAGATAAGCAAATCCACTCCCAAACTTAAACAAACATTGTCCTCAATGTTTGCAAAATAAGCTCAAAGAAAGTAAGAAGGGTAAGAGTGAACAATCACTGTCTCGAGTAATGGAGATTTTCATTTTCTTTTGAATTCCTTGGCGGCCAAGTTACGTGAGATGAAGTACTGCAGAACGGGAGCATGGGTTTCACGAGGGAGACATCAACACAACCTAACAAAATAAAAACAACGAAAACTAAGAACTAAGCAAACAAATAAAATAACTAAAGCAAAAACAAAAACGTAAATGAAATGTAAAGCTTGGGTTGCCTCCCGAGAAGCGTTTTTTCTTTTTAGCTAGATCGACCCATGGTTGGCATCAAGGCATGTAAAATTGCTCATATTTCTTCGGGCCCTTCTTGCTTGAGTCAATATAGCCTTCTAAGTCTAAAAGGCTCTCTTGTTTTTCTTGGGCACCTGAAAGATAAATATTTTTGTTATTTTTGTTTGAAATAAAAGAACAAAATTCAAAACAAGACTCGTGAGTATAGGAAAAATGGTTATCAAGATTAAAAGAAACTTTTGGAGATAAAGGAAAGGGAGACTTTTCAGCCTCAAACTCTATCACCTGGATTTCTTTTGTGGAAGTGATTGCATTACCATGCTCGGCCTCACAAACCTGTTTTTGGTGTGTTTCAGTCTCCTCCAACTCATCCTCACTATCATATGCATAAGTCCTCATAGGTTGTTCTTTCTCAGTGACATTAAGAATTTGCTCCTGTAGGGCCTTAAGGGATTCTACTAGTTGATTAAGATGATGAGTCCTTTCATGTATTATTTCCCCAAGTTTACTTTAGCTTCTAACCTATCCAACTTTTCTAATTCAGCATGACAAAAATTTTTAACCCTCAACTCCAAAGTATATTCCATTAATAAATTCACAAGAGAAGAGTTTTTTATAGATTGGTTGGGGTAGGAAAATTTTTAGTTCCAAGTGCCTATATGATTACCATCAAAAGAATTTTCATAAGTCATATATTCATAATGGTAAGGATTAGACATTTGGTATCCAGAGAATTCATGATTCACATACCTAGGGTCCTGAAAAGGATAGTACATTGGCGAAGAATTAAAATCTTCAAAAGTCATACTTTAAATCACAACAATTCAAAACTAAACTTTTACACAAAATCAACACAACCAAAACAGGAGACAAAGACGCGAATAACACACAAGACTAAATTAAGAACAAAAAAGAAAAACACAAAAATAAATAAGGAGAAAAAAAAAGAAAGAAACAAAAAAGGAAAAGAAACACACAAAATGAAAAAACAAATAAGGAAACTAACCACAAAAGGAAAAAAATAAGGAAACAAAATTAAGGAAACAAAAAAAAAACACAAAAGGAAAAAAATAAAAAATAAAAAAATAAGAAAAAAAACAAGTAAGAAAAAAAACAAGTAAGAAAACAAAACACAAAATGAAAGAAAACAAATAAGGAAAAAACAAATAAATAAGAAAAAAATAAATAAGAAAAAAAAATAAAGAAAGAAAAAAACCAAAAAAGAAAAAAACAACAAAAAAGAAAAAAAATCAAAAAACAAAAAAAAACAAAAAAGAAAAAAAAACACAAAAGGAAAAAAAAACTTTAGTCTAAAATCTCGAATTTTCTCTCAATATTAATCAATCTAAATAATCCTCACTCCCCGGCAACGGCGCCAAAAACTTGTTGCGTGATATTTATGATACAATACCGCAGTGTACGGGTCAAGTTTTAGTATAGTGATTTATGAGTCCAAGTATCGTCCTCGGGAATGAGTTTCTAGATTAATTAATTACTAAGGTACTAATTCTCAATTTTAGCCAAAGAAACATGACATGGATAGTTGGTTGAAGTAAATACGAACAAACAAACAAACATGTGGAGACACGAATTGATAGAGTTATGGGACGTGATTTTACAAATTAAAGACCTAACTAACACATGCATTGAACCAATGAGATGAAATTATAAACAAGAAGTAAAATACTCAAGAAAATCTCTCGATTCTTAGTGAGCCTCACACATGCAATAAACTTCATAGTCTCCATATGAACCTACGACATGCATGGCATTAAGCAACTTCTTTATGTGTTTCCCTAAGATTTCTAAGTCATTCTCATGTCAGAATTCTAAGGGTTTTGACAATTTTGCTCTAATTCAAGCTTTATCTCTCGAGTCCACTCAAATCAACAAATTAAGAAGTCAATAACTAATTATAAAAAATAAGAACAAAACATGCTTCAATACATTGTAATAAAGTCATAACAAGCAAATCAAATCCTAACTACAATGTTTAGCTACTCTAAATCACATAAAAATCAAACTAAACAAGTAGAAAACGCCTTAGAACGCTATTACAAATTGAAAGAAAAGGAAATTAAACTTGGTCGATCGATGCTTGGTCCTTCGTCTCCGAGCTCCCGTCTTCGATCTTGAACCTCCATGAATGCTTTGGCTCCCACAAACGCTCTTTTCTCTCTTCTTACAAAGTGTATTTCGAAATTAGGGCAAAACTCTACCAAATTCGGCTCTCTTGTAATAAAATCATAAGGATATATTTATAGAAGGAATAGGTGCAAATGTTGCAACAACGCTGCACTGTACCCTAAGCGGCGCGAGATATGGAAATAATCGATGGCGCTGCAACGCCGAGACAGCGTTACAACGCCGCTACCCTAAGCGCGCGCCCTTATCGATCTGGCGTTGCGATGCTGCAAGGCAGCGTTGCAACGCCCTCTGTGTGGCTTCTCACGCGTCGTTTTCTATCGAGATAGTGTTGCAACGCTATAAGGCAGCGTTGCAACGCTATCGCCTGGGGTCTTCAAAGCCTTTAAACAGCAAGCATGGCGTTACAACGCTATGCGTGGCGTTGCAACGCCATCACCTCGGGTCATCATGCTTGGATTGATCTTTTCTCTCCCAAATGGTATTATTTTTAGCTCCAAATAGCCTCGTTTTGATCCCGAGTGATCCAAATTGTCTCCAATAGCTCTGTTTAAGCTCTTAACCTGAAATTGAATGAATTAAACACGTAAAAGCTTTGAAATTATCATGAAACTAGCAATAATTAAGCCTAAGGATAGCACATTTTGTGTGTTATCACACATTGAGCCGAAATATCATCCCATCCGGGAGATCGTGCATCGAGGAGACGTGATTGTCATGAACAAAGCCTCAGAGCACAACGTTGCTGATCCTTTTACAAAGGCTCTCACGACTAAAGTATTTGAGAGTCACCTAGAAGGTCTAGGTTTACAAGTCTTCCCCAACTAGGGCAAGTGGGAGTATATTGTACAAAGGGTTTAAAATGCCCTAGTTTATTGTATTTACATTACTGTAATGTTTTAATACTCCACAAGCTTTAGGTCAAATGGGAGATTGTTGGGATTTGTGCCCTAAACTTATGTAACTTTGATCAAATAAATAAAAAGTTATTTGTTTTGATAAAATTATATTCTTGCTTTATAAATCCAATAAACTAAGCTCCAATGTTATAATGTATCTTGAACATCAGTGTAGTAGACACTATTTGGATTATGTTCAAGAGTATAACCTAAATGGTCTATGGTATAAGAATAAGGTTGGAAACCTTATTCTGGTAACATCATGGATGCGACCCACTTTGTAATTAGTACAAATGGGGTAATCCAACTCATTCATGTGGTTGACATGCGAGTGGGGGTCGGGCATCTTGTATGAAGAGTTCATACAAGATCGGATCAAGAAATTATTAGTCTAACCAAAGATAACGCCAAGCGTTATGAGATAAGACCGATAATTTATAGATTGCCATTAGTGACTCGACCTGAATCCTAAGAAAGTTAAGAACTTCGCTATAGGGGTTGTCCTTAGACTAGTATGGATGAGAGTGGCACTGTGGCCGACTCAATAAGTCTACCTTCTCGGGACGTAACCTCGTAGAGTAGGGGGACTTAACTATGCAAGATGGAATTCACTCATTCCTACACTAAGGAATTAGATAGGTTGTTCCCTTAAGAACCGACTTCGTGTCTTGAACAACGGCCCCCCTCTCTAAGAGGGTATGAGTCTATAGTAGGACCTTAGACTTGTTGTTCATTAGAGGATCGGTGGTGCTTAAGGAACAAAGAGGTAATCACAGGGGTAAAACGGTAATTTGACCCAACCGTGATTACGAACAACCCGTGAAGGGTCGACTCATGGGTAATGATTATATCGGTGGACACAATATAATCTACAATGAGAGAGTGCAAAATACAAGTCTATAGTGGAGTGACTTGTAGTTATGAATATTGATTAACTGGATCAAAGAGTTTGATCGCTTAATCTAACATCATCGAGAGCTCATGAACCGTAGGTCCATTAGGTCCTCTCGTTGGCTCAACATGGTAATATTGAGGGTATAAAGTTAGGAATGAAATTAAAGTGTTCAATTTCATATATGAGGTGTTATATCAGTTATATATGATATAATTGATATAATATATAGTTTTAATATGAATTAGATTCACATATAAACCATACACTAATGAGAGAATAAATGAGGGATAGGATGGTAATTTCCATCCTATTTCCCTATATATAGTTGCATGAGATGCAATTTTGAGGTAAGCTTCTTGAGAAACCCTAGAGTATCACATAGTTGTGTTGGAAGAGTTCCACACACAACCTCTTTCACAACCTCACACCTTATCTTAAAAGGAACCCACTTTCCTCTCTCACCTTGAGACACAACGGAGAAGATCTGATGGTAGTGTTCGTGATCGTTCGGGTTCGAGTTGCTGAGATCGTGATCGTGGGAGAAGGAGCACTTGAAGAAAGAGTTCTTCAAAGGTAATTTCTTGTTGTCCATCTTGTAGAAGCGTGCTTAATTTTAGATCTAGTTCTTGTTTATGATATCCATGTAACAAAATTAAGAACACGTGATTCACAATTGCTTCCGCTGCGGGATTCGATCCCTTCAGTTCTAAGCATTTCAAAACTACAGGAACACAGGCTATGTTCATAATAGTGCAGGAAAAGCTCAATAAAAATTTTTAAATTAACTCAAATTCATATCATGCTCTCAAGTTTCAGCAAAATCACAAAAATTTTCAATTAATTCTCATCCTAGGCTATCATAATCATACTTATGAAAAGGTCAATCAAGAATTCAAAGATATACTCGTGATACCACAACATATCAATAACATCTCACCCCCAAACTTAAACTAAACATTGTCCCCAATGTTTGCAAAATAAGCTTAAATAGTAAGAAAGGTAAGAGTGAACAATATTATCCTGAGTAATGGAGATCTTCATTTTTTAGATTCCTTCGATCGCCAAAACACGTGTGCTGGAGTTCCACAGAATGGGAGCATGAGTTTCTACGAGGGGTGGCATCAACAACAACCTAACAAAACAAAACAAAACAAAACAAAACAAACAGACTAGTAAGTAAACTAAGAACTGACAAACAACCAAAACAAACTAAAAACAGAAAACATAAATAACAAAAATGTAAAGCTTGGGTTGCCTCCCAAGAAGCGTTTTCTTTAACGTCTTTAGCTAGACTGTACTCCCTCAAGGTGTCTCTTTCCTATCCTGCAGTGCTCGAATTGATACATTCATCTGGGTGTCTGGGTCTCAATATTCTTTATGACAGCTCTATGACTGGTTACTACACCAGTTAGACTGGTGACTGCATTCTCCAGCTGGTTGGACCTATTTCTGGATTCAGCAATAAAGAAGTGCATTGTTTCTTCAAGAGATGGTTTCCTCTCAGATGTAGAAGCATACCCTGTAGGAGGATTCAACACATTTTTTATTATTAGCATTAGAGAAATTTTCGTGATACCTAAAACCTGGGTTATAATGTGTTGGAAGGGTATTCTGAGTCTGGTTTCCTCCATAAGTGTTGCTTCTATTGTTCAGATAATGTATTTGCTCCATAGTAGATTCTCCATTGGGCTGGGAGCATTGAAAGGGTGCCACTTTTTGGGGTGATCCTGCAAAATTATTCAGAGCATGAGTGAGGGATGCCATTTGAGATTTTAGGGAAGTTACCTCATCCAATTGATACAATTCAACTACTGGTTTAGATCTGTCATTGTCTGTGGGCCATTGGTAGCTGACAGTTGACACTTCTTCTAGGATGACACGTGCTTCTGGCACAGTGTTTGCCATGAAAGCCCCTTCAACAGTGGCATCCAGAATTGTCCTGGTCTTACCTGCAAGTCCATTATAGAATAATTGTACCTGGAGCCAATCTAGGTAACCATGTTGTGGACATCTCCTAAGCATGTCCTTATAACGGTCTCAGACCTCAATTAGTTGCTCTCCCTCCTGCTACCTGAATGTTCTTATCTTTGTCCTTAACTTTGCAGCTTTCACTGGTAGAAAGAATTTGGTCATGAAGGTTTGGGGCAACTCCTCCCAAGAGGTGATACTGTCTGGAGGGAAAGACCCTAACCATTCTTTAGCCCTACCCTGCAAAGAGAAAGGAAAAAGACGTAAACGAATACTATCAGCAGAAATACCATTCAATTTAATTATACCACAGATTTCTAGAAAATTTTGCAAATGTGAATTAGGATCTTCTGTGGCTTGTCCTCGAAAAGCACCTTCCTTAACCATCTGAATAAGCCCTGTTTTTAGTTCAAAATTGTTAGCATTTATGGGAGCATGGACAATTCCAGTCTACTCAGAATTAAACACAGGTTGAAAATACTCCCTATGGGTTTAGGGTTGTTGATTAGCTCCTGATCTGCCATTGTCTGAATTTCTGCTCTTCCTTGCCTTAGGAGTCTCCTACAGGTCCTTTCAATCTCAGGATCAAAAGGGTGCAAGTCTGCAACTCTATCCTTGGGCATACACCTAGAGGTACCAAAAAACAGGAATTAGAAGAAAAAAAAACTAGAAAATGAAAGAAACATAGAAAGAAAGAAAACACAATAAAGAAAATCACAAAAAGGAAAAAACACACAAACACTTTAAGAAGAGAAAAGAAGTAAAACAAAAAACTAAAACTTAAACTTGGGTTGCCTCACGAGAAGCGATTTCTTTAACGTGTTTAGCTAGACTGTAACTTAAGATTGACATCAAGGCACGTAAAACTGCTCGTATTTCTTCGGGCCCTTTTTGCTTGAATCGACATAGCCTTCTAAGTCTAAAAGGCTATCTTTTTTTTCTTGGGCACCTGAAAGATAATTATTTTTGGTATTTTTGTGTATTAAAATAAAAGAACAAAAATCAAAACAAGACTCGTGAGTATAGGACGAATGATTATCAAGATTAAAGGAAATTTTTAGAGATAAAAGGGGAAAGGACTTTTCAGCCTCGAACTCTATCACCTGAATTACCTCCGTGGAAGTGATTGTATTACCACTGTGTACCTCACAAACCTGTTTCTGGTGTGTTTCAATCTCCTCCAACTCATTCTCACTATCATATGAATAAGTCCTCCTAGGTGGCTCCTCCTCAGTGGTAAGAATAAAAAAATGTTCTTGTAAGGGAATTTACCAGTTGATTGAGATAATGAGTTCTTTCATGTACTATTTCCCAAAGTTCTACCACTTTAGCTTCTAACCTATCCAACCTTTCTAATTCATCATGAACCAAATTTTTAATTTTTAACTCTAATGTATATTCCATTAATAGGTCCACAAGAAAAGAGTTTTCTATAGGTTGGTTGGGATAAGAGAAATTTTGGTTCCCAGTGCCTATATGATTATCATCAAAAGAATTTTCATAGATCATAGATTCAGAATGGTAAGGATTAGACAAATGGTATCTAGAAAAATCATGATGCACATACCTAGGGTCCTGAGAGGGATAGTACATAGGTGGAGAATCAAAATCATGAAAAATCATACTTTAAATTTCAATAATTCAAATCAAGAGTTTTACACAAAAATCAACACACCCAAAACAGGAGACAAAGACTCGAAAAACAAACAAGACAAACTTAAGACAAATAAGGAAAGAAACAACAAACACACAAAGAAAACAAATAAGGAAAGAAAACACAAACAAACTTTAGTCTAAAATCTCAAATTTTCTCCTAATATTAATTAATCTAAATAACCGTCATTCCCCGGCAACGATGCCAAAAACTTGTTGCATAAAATTAATAATGCAATACCGCAAGTGTACGAGTCAAGTTTTAGTATAGTGATTTTAGAGTTCCAAGTATCGTCCTCGGGAATAAGTTTCTAGATTAATTAATTATCAAGATACTAATTCTCAATTTTAGCTAAAGTAACATAACATGGATAGATGGTGAAAACAAAGATAAAAGATAGACACACAATTGGAGACACGAATGTAATAGATTTGGTGGAAATTGACTTCACAAGTTAATAACTTATTTGACACATGCAATGAACTAATGTGATGAATTTATAAACAAGAAGTAAGATACTCAAGAAAATCTCTCGATTCTTAGTGAGTCTCGCACACACAATAAATTCTATAGTCTCCATATGAATCTAAAAGCATGCACGACATTAAGCAACTTCTCTATGTGTTTCCCTTATACTTCTAGGTCATTCTCATGCAAGACTTCTAAGAGTTTTGACAACTTTGCTTTAATCTAAGCTTTTTCTCTCGAGTCCACTTAAACCGACAAGATTAAAGAATTCAAGAACGAATTGCCAAAAATAAACAACAAAACATAATTCAATACATAAGCAAACAAGTCTTTAACAAGAAAATCAAATCCTAACTATAACTTTCAATCACTCTAAATCACAATAAAACCAAACTAGAAGTGTAGAAAACGTCTTAGAACGATGTTACAATCTGAAAGAAAGAGGAAATAAACTTATGTGTCGATGCCAGTCCCTCGTCTCCAAGCTCCCATCACGATCTCGAACCTCCACGAATGCTTTGGCTCCCAAGAAATGCTCACTTTTCTCTTCTTACAGAGTGTATTTCGAAATTAGGGTGCAAGGACTATCAAATTTGGCTCCCTTTGCAAGAAGACACAATATTCTATTTATAAGAGTAATCGACACAGCGTTGCAATGTTAGGGACAACGTTGCAACGTTGTGCCCTAGGCGCGTAGCATATATGGAAAGTGTCGACAGCGTTGCAACGCTAGGGACAGCGTTGCAACACTGCTATCTTAACATGCGCCTCTTCTATCGAACTGGCGGTGCAACGCTAGAAAGCAGCGTTACAACGCCCCCACCACGGTCATTATGCTTAATTTCTTATCGAAGCAGCGTTGTAACGCTACCTGCATGAGTCTTCAACGCAGGAAATCCGCACGGACGGCGTTGCAACGTTTTGCAGGGTGTTCCAACGCCATCACCTCGGGTCAAAAGGCTAGGTTTGTCCATTCTTCTTCCAATTGATGTTATTTTAAGCTCCAAAAAGCTCCGGTTTGATCCCGATTGATCTAAAATGTCTCCAAATATTTTGTTTAAGCTCTTTACCTGAAATTAAGTGATTCAAACACATCAAAGCTCTAAAATTAACATAAAACTAGCAATACTTAAGCCTAAGGATAACACATTTTGTGTGCTATCAGTGAACATGTGGGTGTTGAGATATTTTCTTTTAGAAAGAAAATAATGGAACCATGCAAGTTTTTTAAATGCATGTGATGTGATGGAAAATGCAATAAATTTTGAATTTTGATTGCAAATATGACATTATGAAACTACTGAATCACTGATAAAAATAAATGTTTTAGAAAAACTGACGACATTGACATGCATGCCAAATGAATTTTTATTCTAAGGTATATGAAGATGATCAATGAATTTTTATTATTTTTTTTTAAATACAAATTGTCCCAAATAATATGTACATTCCCAAATTTACATTCAACAACCATTGAGAAATGTAATGTTAGATCCTAAATATATAAATGTCTTCTAATCACACACTCACAAATAAATATGAACACAAATTGAAATGTATGACCTTTTTATTCTAAGGTATATGAAGATGATCAAATGAGTGAACGTGAGAAAAAATCTTATATGCGAGGGTATTAGATCATATCGATACTACTCTATCCTATGAGAATGTATGAGGAAAATGTTGTGATGTGAATATATGCAATTTCTTTCTTATGGAAATAAAGAAATAAAATAGAACTAAAATGAATGTAGATAAACGTAAAGTTGAATGTGAATTTTAATCCCAAAAAGAAAATACCTCAAATTAATTTAAATGTGATGAAATAACAAAAAAATCAACTTAAATGTGGATTTTTCGTGTGCCTACACGGGGGCATTCACAATCCCGGTCAACACTACTTCATCTTAAATGAAAATATGATAAAAAATTATGGTATGTAACCTCTATGATGCATGACTCTAAGACTCAAACATTTGCTAGATATGCAATATTAAATCTATATATTAAAAAAAATTAAGGAAAATTTCTTTTTCTTTTAAAGAAAACTTTATTTCAAGGAAGGCAATTTCAAAAATAAACATTTCATTTTTCAAAACAAATTAAAAAAATACAAAAATAAAAGAAACTCTAAAAAGAATTTAATTTTATTTTAGGAGGAGCATATACAAACATCCTAAGTTTTTTTAAAAAACAAAAGAAATGAATACTCTGTCATTTTTAGAAGAAATAAAATGATAAAATGAAGATAACAAAAAAGAAATTAAATAAAGAATTATAAAAATGATGGGGATAATTCTAACCCTAAATGATAAAGAACCTCCAATTAATTTCAATGTTATAAGATAATAAACAAATTAACTCAAGTGATGAAAATAATGTGAGGATAAACCTAGGAAACAAAGAATCTCAAATCAATTTCAAATAAATTAAATGAAAATGTTGAACATGATGTGAGGATGAAATTCTATTCCTAGGAAACAATGTCCCCAAATCAATTTAAATGTTATAAATAACAAATAAATCAACTTGAGTGAGGATTTCTCGTGCGACTACATGGGGCATTCGCGATCTCCTCGAAGGTCGACACTACTACATTCTCAATTCTAAACTTGAAAGGTAAAGCTCGAGTATAGAAGCGTGGTAGATGTGTAGAAATGCATGTTAATATGCAAGATAAAATTACATAAATAAAAACAATGAAAAATATAATTAATAAAATGATAATGAAAAATAAAATTTAAGTGACTTGACCATCTAAGGTCCCAGTGGAGTCACCAAGTTGTCGCAACGTCATCGAAGCTACCAACGTCCTCTCCCAAAGGACAAATTATTTAATGAGGTCGCCACAATGTGGTTGCTTTATAGTAACGGTTAGATATGGATTCAATAATTTTCATGCCCTCTCGTATCTTTTGGATATAAATTCGAGATACTTCTCTCTCTCCATCCAACGGTGAAAAATTGTCGGCCACATTGTGGCGATCTCACCGAATAATTTCTCCTCCCAAAAGTCTCTTTCTAGGTAAAGGTTTGGAGTCGCCACCAATCATCATAGGGTGTGATTGGTCACCCATTTTAAAGGAAAAAGGTTAGTATGTGAAAACAAGGAATTAGGCTCGGGAGTCGATTGAGTGTAGGGAAAGTGTTAGCACCCGTACAACACCCGTTTTAGAAAAACGGTTTCCACATTTTATATTAAAATTATCTTTTTATTTATTAGGTCAAAGAAAAATATTTTTGTATTTTATTTTAAATGCCCAAAATTCATAAATTCACATTTTAAAAGTAAAATATGAATTAACAACTATGAGCTCAAAGCCATTAAAAAATATATGGAAACTTATTTTGATATTTCAAAATAAATTTCTTTATTTAAAAAAGTTTTTATGAAAATAATTTTTGTACAAATGGATAGTTTTTATTTCAAAAATCCAATTTTAGAAGGGGCAAATAATTTCTTAAATAAACCTCAAATATTTTAATTTGTAAAATAGAGTTCCAAAAAAGGTCTACGAATACTTTTATGAAATAGAGTTTTCTCTAATATCTTAAATAGACTTCTAATTTTTTTTTAATCTCTAAAATAGAGTTTCAAAAATAAGTTTTTGAATACTTTATAAAATAAAGTTTTAGATTCTCTAATTTATTAAAGAGACTCCAAATTTTTTAATTTCTAAAATAGTTTTTTTGAATATTTTGTGAAATAGAGTATTAGTTATTTAAATTATGTGACATTGCTAATATTATTTAATTTTACATTATAATGAATTAAGTGAATTAGATATTAATATACTTGTACAAACTACACATCCATATTTAACTATCATTGAAACAGTTCATCCACATAATTGGTTAAAATATTGATATGCACTTCAACAAACAATTATCAAGTAGAAAAATTGGATATAGAAAAAATACTGTTATAAAAATACAACATAAACAAACACAGTCCAACCGAATCGTGCATCTCAACACACAAGTTTCAGCAAACCAGCACAACACAACCCTGCACCCCAAACACAGGATTCAGAAATCTCGATTTCTGATTCCAGCCAAGAAACCCCAGTGTTCTAGAACCTAAGGGGTTGTTTGGCCCCCGTCTTGGAATCAAAACCCTGGGAATCAAAACACTGGGGGGTTTGTTCTGGGGGGTTCTAAAGCCTGAGAATCAGAAAGCTGTGTTTGGGGTGCAGTGTTCTGAAGCCTGTGAATAAGAAACCAGTGTTTGGGGTGCAGTGTTCTGAATCCTGGGTTTATACTGTTTTTTTTTTCCCTTTTTTCTTTTGCTGTCTTGTTCTCTTATTTTTTTAGTGGATGTTTTGTCAATTGTAGAAACCTTTGTATAAGATAAATGGATTACAAAATTGAAACTTTATTTTAGAAATTAAGAAATTGGAAGTCTATGTAAGAAATTAGGGAATTTAAAACTCTATTTCACATAGTATTTAGAAAAGTATTTTTGGAACTCTACTTTAGAAATTTAAAAATTGAAAGTCCATACAAGAAATTAGGGATTTAAACCTTTATTTCAAAAAATATTTAGAAAAGTATTTTTGGAACTCTATTTTAGAAATTAAAAAAATAAAAGTTTATTTAAGAAATTAGGGAATTAAAGACTCTATTTCACGTCACATAGTATTCTAAAACCTATTTTTTGGAATTCTACTTTAAAATTAAAAAAATTGGAACTCTATTTAATAAATTTGGTAATTTGAAAATATATTTTATAGAGCATTGAAAAACTTATTTTTGGAATTCTATTTTATAAATTAAAAATTGGAAGCCTATTTAAGTGATTAGAAAATTTAAAATTTTATTCCACAAAGTATCCAAAAACCTATTTTTGGAACTCTAATAAGAAAAGTGGTGACTGCGCACAAGTTAGGTCGTTAGGGTAGTTGATTGTTCAAGTGATCGGGTTGTTGGAATAGGCGTATATAAGTCTGTTGAGTGGTTGTCGAAAGTAGTCGTTAGTAGTGGTTAGGTCGTCGATGTAGTCATTAGAGTTGTTGTCGCCGAAGTAGTCGCCAACGATGGTTGAGTCGCCGGTGTGGTCGTCGGTTGTCGCCGGCGTAGTCGTTAGCGGTGGTTGAGATCGCCGGAGGTAGTCGCGCAGTGGTGGTCGGGTCATCGCATGGTCGCGTCGAGTTGTCGCGCCGTAAGTATTCGCCGCTGGTGGCGGGGTCGCCAGCGTGTGGTCGCTCGAGTTTCCATTGGAGGTAGTCGTCAGCGGTGGTTGGGGTCGCCGGTATGGTCGTCGAAATTGTCGTTGGAGGTTGTCGTCAGCGGTGGTTGGGGTCGTCGGTGTGGTCGTTGAACGTAGTTGTCAGCGGTGGTCGGGATCATCGGTATGGTCATCGGAGTTGTCGCCGGAGGTAGTCGTCAGTGGTGGCAAGGGGTCGCCGGTGTGGTCGTCGGAGTTGCCATCAGAGGTAGTCGTCAGCGGTGGGACGTCGTCGGTGTAGTCGTCGGAGGTAGTCGTCAACCCGAGAGAGGTCACCAGCAGTGGTCGCTCGAGTTGTCGCGGAGGTAATTGTCGATGAGTGGTCGTCACGAGTTGTTGCTGAGGTAGCCATTAGCTGTAGTCGGGTCACCGGTGTAGTTGTTGGAGTTGTCACCGAAATTGTTGTTGAAGTAATTGTGGAAAATGCCAAATCAAATAAGAAAACATGGAACAAAATCCTTGGGGTTGCACTGTTGTAACCCATGGGTCGTGTTTCAAAACCAAGCGTTTTGAACACATTGGGTCAAACACATGGTTTTGGATTTGGAATCCAAAACCATCCAAATCCAAAACAGTGCCAAACGACTTTGGCAAGATTTCGATTCCAAAACAATAAGTAAACAAACAACCAATTTTTTTTTTCTTTTTCCTTCCGAAAAGATCAAGATAAATATAAAAAAATTTGAAAACTCAACGAAAGTGTTTATTTGCAGAAGGGGGCAAAACGGAAAGACGAGCTTTTACTTTCACTTTCGATCTCTCAATTAATTGGAGACTTGGAAGAAGCTGAAGCTCAAGGACCTTCTGCAATAGTTTTGCTGCGAGTGAGAGATCGGCGGCACCGCGAGAGATGGCCGAGAACCTCTTCGAAGGCCTTCCACCGCCGATTTCAGCTACAAACCCTTCGCCGGAGACCCAACAATCAGAAGCAGAGACCAATCGGAATCGCCTCTCCCATCCGCCTACCATTCCGTCTGCTTCTTCTGTTTCTCTGGCGCCGATCATTAAGAGCGCCCTCAAGCGGCCCAAGCCTGCCCAACAACCTAACCCCGAAGGTCTTCTGTTCTCTTCTCCTAGATTGCTTCGATTTGTTTTATGTTCGTTTTTGGTTCTGAGGTTTTTGTGTGCTTGAGTCTAGCTTTTTCTTTGAAATGTTCTTTTGTTTTTTTTGGTGTTTTACTCTTTTGGTTACCCTGTGAGGAGCTTCATTAGAAGAACCAATTTAATGGAACTCGATTCTTCTTTTGGGATGTTTGATTCTCGAATCTCGCTTTTAGTTATTTGAAGTAGAAAGAATGAATGAAACAGAATTGGGGATATGGTGTTGGATTATTTGACTAGGATTTGAAAATGAAAGGATGAAAGGTCAGTTGTAAGGATTTATTAGTGAGAATATCTGGTCTTGAACATCGTTATATTCTTAAAATCCTTGGTTAAATCAAAATTTAGCCTACAAAATTAAATGGTTGTGTCAATTAAACCCCTATGATAAAGTTTGAAGAGTTCCAATTAGGTTGGTTTGATAGGATGCGGTAAACGAATGATAGAAGATAGTGGACAAATACCAAAACAAGTTGAGTGACATCGTTAAAAGGGTTTTAATATGTCATAAGTATGTTGCATGTGCCACTTATTTTGCCTAGTTGTTCACTTCTTTTCATCATTTTTCTAACACATTGTGTTAAATTAGCTAAAGTTTGTCTAATAGGCATATCGCGTCATCTTAGAATCACAATTTGAAGTACAAGAGCGTAATTGGAACTTATTAAAGTTTAGGAACTAAAGTAGATACCAATTATAATTAAATTCTATAAGCTTTTGTAATAACTTTGTTGGAAGCTAAAATATCGAGCTTGGGTTTCAGCTACAACACCAACACCGGCACCAGGAAAACGTTTAAGGTTCAAAACCACGACAGATGCCTCAGAGACCCAAGTTATGGAGGCCATGCAAAAGATAGCTTCACATATTAAGAACCCCACCAAATTTGGTAAGGCTGCAAAACTTGCCATACAACTCATTCAAGCAGGAAGCATCAAGCCGGCAACAAGCGATCGTTTCTTTACCATACTTGAAGCTGCCATGTCCATGTCTTCATCCACTCCTTGTACTGATCCTTCAGTACGGGGAGATTATCATGCATTGTTCTCAGCTGCACAATCTTCAGTGGAAGTATGTTGATCATATTTCAGGTTTTACAGTTGATGTAGATATTTTCTGAGTATGTTTACTCTCTCTAAATGGGATTTCAGTTTCCTAACAATGATATCTTATTTTAATTTTCAGTGCCTTAACAGAAAGCAGAAGAACCAATTATCAACCTGGACGATTCAGACTGTGTTGGCAAATGATTTGTTGACAGATGATAGTTTTGTGGTATGATATCTTGTATCAATAGTTTTGGGATAAAAATTTTCACGTTCTGAATGGATCTGTGTGTACTGTTATAGAATGTAATTGATATTGGAGTTTTCTCAAAATTTTGTTTTTGAAAAATCTGTGAATGGGTTCTTGATTCCAACCTTTTGGGCTGGTAATATGCTCCACACCATGTAAATGTTCAAGCTTGTGTATAGGTTTTCAACCATTGTGCTCATTTTATTTTATCCCATACTTGTTTAGTCAATACCACAGCTCTTTAGATGTGATCGGTGCTGTATAAGGATATAAAACCTACTTATACGGCTATACTAAGGTTTTCTATGTTTAGTTTATCACTTCTAAACTCACAATCTTAGCCTAATTTCAAAAGGTTTTTATGAAACGTAGATTTTAAAATGTGGCTAAGACTTATGGTTTTAAAAATGTGTTAGGCCCCCAATTAAGGCCCAATATTCCCGTAGGGGAAAGAAGGCCTCTACTAGTGGAAGTTAGTTAAAAATGTTCGTGACTGTTTGTTATGCTGTGGGACCCATTGTGTGGGGTGAAACTTTTTGAGTATAATTAGTATTTTCGGTTATCTTGGGAAGGGGGGGAATTTTCACTTTTTGTGGGGGGAAGGGATAGTGGACTAGCAGTCGAGAGTGACTGGGTTTGTATCCTGTTTGGTAAGTTTCTACTTGTACTCTGTTATTTGCATTATCAATATATCAAAAGGGAGCAGAGCCCTATCATATTGGTATCAGAGCAGTCATCCTGAGGAGAACAAGGAAGATGACTCAGCGATTGTTAGAAACTTAGAAGAGAGGTTTGAATTGGTGGATAAGGAACAGCGCGTTGTTCGGGAGGAACTGTCGGAGATTCAAGCAAAGGTATACAGGATTCCGTCAATGGAGGAAGGCATTTCTTCACTTCATAAGTTGATGGAAGTGGTTATCTCTGAGTTAGCAGCGTTAAGCGCGCGTTCGGCGTTATCGGCCGAGGGGGACAGTGCGACGGGGGAAAAATCGGCAATTCGAGGGAAACAGGAGGAATTTAAAGGTGGAGCCACTTCGGAGCAACGAACGTCGACAGGTAGTCCGATGGAGGAGGGAAACGATCGAGGCAAATTCAAGAAAGTTGAAATGCCTGTATTCGGAGGCGAGGACCCGGACGCTTGGCTGTTTAGTGTTTAGAGCTGAACATTATTTTCAGATTCACAAGTTGTCGGAGTCTGAGAAGATGATTGTCACGGCGATCAGCTTTGAGGGTGTAGCGTTGAACTGGTTTCGTGGCAAGGAAGAAAGGGAACCGTTCAAGAGTCGGGCAAGACTGCGTAGATCGTTGTTAACCCGATTCGGAAGGTTCTAAAGGGAACAGTTACGGTCGGGCTTTGGCGATCAAACAGGACCGGACGGTGACGGAATACTGTAATGTGTTTGAATTGTTGATGGCTCCGTTGCCTCATCTGCCGAAAGACGTAGTTGAAAATACATTCATGAATGGGCTAGATCCAGTGGTTAAAGCTGAAGTACAATGTTGGAAGCCTTCTGGGCTGGATGAGATGATTGAAATGGCCCAACTAGTTGAGGGCCGGGATATGGCTCGTCTGGAAGCGGGTAAGGTGGGCTCCACTGGCCAAAAAGGGAGTCCGGCTGTCTCTAAAACGCAGAGTGGATACATGCAAAATCCACGACCGCCTGAAGTAATTCCCACGCGCACTATCACTTTGATGGGACAGGCAAACGGCGCTGCTATTAATAATAATAGGAGAGAAGGGCCTTCAAAGAGACTATCTGATGCAGAGTTTCAAAGTCGAAGGGAGAAGGGGCTTTGTTTCCGCTGTGAGGAAAAGTATACTGTCGGTCATCGGTGCAAGGTGAAAGAAACTAGAGAGTTGAGAACCATGGTTGTGCATGCAAATGGTGAAGTATCTGAGATTCTTGAAGATGGACCTCTGGGAATGTTCGATGATGAAGAGAAGGTTGAGATAGTGGAGGAAAGCGATGTTGCTCATATGTCCCTCAACTCAGTGATCGGAATGACCAACCCAGGCACTATAAAGATGAAAGGGACGATCAACAACACAGAGGTAATTGTTCTTATCGATTGTGGGGCGACTCACAATTTTATTTCACACAAGTTAGTTGAACTATTGCACTTGCCGATTACGGATACGGCTCATTATGGCATTGTGATGGGCGGAAATATTACGGTAAAAGGAAAAAGGGTCTGCAAAGGTGTCGTGATGGACATCGACAAATTACGAGTTGTAGAAAATTATTTGCCCTTGGAATTGGGAAGTATTGACGTGGTCCTTGGCATGCTCTGGTTACACACATTGGGAGAAACAAGCGTTCACTGGCCAACCTTGACGATAAAAGTAACGGTTGGGGATGAGTTGATTATCCTTCGTGGTGACCCAAGTCTCACTAAGTCCAAGGTTTCATTAAAAAAAATGATGAAAGCTTGGGAGTCAAGTGATCAGGGATTTCTGGTAGAATATAAAGCTCTGCAGACAATTCATTTACAAGAGGAAGCAGGTCAGGCAGGAAGGGACATCACAGTTAGTCAACCGTTGGATGACTTGTTTCGTTCGTATAGTGATATCTTTCAAGAACCAGAAGGGTTGCCGCCGATTCGAGACATCAATCATCACATCCACTTAAAGGAGGGTACTGATCCTGTCAATGTTAGACCCTATCGCTATGCTCAGATACAGAAAGAGGGGAGATTGAGAAACTCGTTCGAGAAATGCTCCTGGCTGGCATTATTCGTCCTAGCTTTAGCCCGTTCTCAAGTCCAGTTTTGCTAGTTAAGAAAAAAGATGGCGGGTGGCGTTTTTGTGTTGATTACCGAGCACTCAATAATGTTACCATTCTAGACAAGTTTCCAATTCATGTGGTGGAAGAGTTGTTGGATGAGCTCCATGGTTCTATGATCTACTCTAAGTTAGATTTGAAGTCTGGTTATCACCAGATCAGGATGAGTGCGGATGATATTCAGAAAACGGCTTTTCGTACTCACGAAGGCCATTACGAATTTTTGGTCATGCCCTTCGGGTTGACCAACGCCCCCTCGACATTTTAAGCGTTGATGAATAGCATTTTCAAGCCTTATTTACGTAAGTTTGTTTTGGTCTTTTTTGATGATATACTTGTTTTTAGTAAAGGAGAATCCGAACATATGCATCATCTAACCATTGTATTCAATGTTTTAAGAGATAACTGTTTGTTTGCGAATCGAAAGAAATGTCAGTTTGTCCAAACTCGAATTGAGTACTCGGGACATTGGATTTCTGCTGACGGGGTAGAGTCAAAAGATCCAGGCTATGTGGAATTGGCCGCGCCCGACGTCTATTAAGGAACTTCGAGGGTTCTTGGGTTTGACTGGATACTATCGTCGCTTCGTTCAGGGCTATGGTACCATTGCTGCCCCGTTGACGCGTTTGCTTAAGAAAGGGCCTTTTGAGTGGGACGAGGAGGCCACTGTGGCTTTTGAACAGTTGAAAAATGCCATGGTAACGTTGCCCGTTCTAGCGTTGCCTGACTTCAATCTTCCCTTTGTTATTGAGACGAGGCGCTTACGGAGCAGAGTTGGGCGATCTTGATGCAAGATCAGCGACCGATTGCTTATTACAGCCAGACTCTGTCGCTCCGGGCACAATCTCGATCTATCTATGAGAGAGAGTTAATGGCGATTGTGTTTGCTATACAGAAGTGGCGACCTTATCTGTTGGGACAAAAATTTATCGTGAAGACAGACCAACGAGCTCTGAAATTTTTACTTGACCAAAGAGTGATACAACCTGAGTACCAGAAGTGGATTGCCAAGCTGTTGGGGTACGATTTTGAGGTTCAATACAAGCCGGGCTTTGGCAATAAGGCAGCTGATGCTCTTTCTCGTCTGCCCCCTACCGTCCAGTTGAATCATTTGTCTGTACCATTTATTGTGGATATTCTCAAGGTGAAGGAGGAGGTGGCTGCTGATGATCGTCTTCAATCGATAGTTGCGAAATTGATTAAGGATGAGGGCAGTGTTCCCCGCTATGCTTGGGTCTAAGGGACTCTCTATTACAAAGGCCGGTTAGTTCTCTCTAAATCTTCATCCCTTATTCCAGCCATTCTTCATACGTATCATGACTCTGTCCTCGGAGGGCATTCGGGTTTTTTGCGCACTTATAAACGTTTGTCTGGCGAATTGTATTGGGAGGGCATGAAGACCGATACAAAGGATTTTGTGGCTAAATGTCTTATCTCGCCAAAGAGAATAAATCTCTGCTACTTACCCACTGCCCAAACTGCGATGCCATTGCAAATGCCAGAACGCATTTGGGAGGATATTTCAATGGATTTTGTGGAAGGGCTCCCTAAGTCTCACGGTTTCAATACAATCTTGGTGGTGGTGGATCGTTTGAGTAAGATGACTCATTTTGTAGCCTTACGACACCCTTTTACAGCTCATTCCGTGGCTTCTGTCTTTGTGCAGGAAATCGTGCGCCTCCATGGATATCCTCAATCCATAGTATCTGACAGGGATAAGATCTTCTTGAGTAACTTCTGGTCTGAATTATTCCGCCTCCAGGGCACAAAATTATGTCGGAGCTCTGCTTACCATCCCCAATCCGATGGTCAAACCGAGGTTGTGAATCGTAGTTTGGAAACTTATCTCCGGTGCTTTTGCAGTGAGAGACCAAAGGCTTGGCAGCAGTGGCTTAACTGGGCTGAGTATTGGTATAATACTTCTTTTCACAGCTCAATCAATATGACTCCTTTTCAAGCCGTGTATGGTCGTCCTCCGCCACCGTTGGTGTCTTATGGTTTGTCCAAAACCACTAATGATTCCTTAGAGCAACAGTTAATTCAACGTGATATTGCTTTGGATGCGTTAAAGCATCATCTGGATTTGGCTCGAAGCCGGATGAAGAAATTTGCTGACTGTAAGCGTTCCGAGGTTGACTACCAGGTAGGGGAGCACGTGTTCTTAAAGATTCGTCCGTATCGCCAGGCTTCTTTGGCCAAACAGAGAAATGAGAAGTTATCGCCAAAGTATTTTGGCCCGTATCAGATCACAGAGAAGATTGGTAGTGTAGCCTATCGACTACAATTACCAGCCACTGCGAATATACATCCTGTCTTTCATGTTTTTCAGCTTAAGCGGGCTATTGGTAACTTAGAGGGGGTTCAACCCCATGATCCTGTTTTGACTGATGGTTTTGAATGGGTGGCTCAGCCCCAGGAGGTTTTGGCCTATCGGGAAAATCGCTTGACCGGAGTCGACGAAGCACTTGTTCGTTGGTTGAACTTGCCAGCCCATGAAGCAACTTGGGAGCCTATTGATGTGATGCGCCAGCAGTTCCCTATGTTCAACCTTGAGGACAAGGTTTCTTGGGGCCAGGAGAGTGTTGTTAGGCCCCCAATTAAGGCCCAATATTCCCGTAGGGGAAAGAAGGCCTCTACTAGTGGAAGTTAGTTAAAAATGTTCGTGACTGTTTGTTATGCTGTGGGACCCATTGTGTGGGGTGAAACTTTTTGAGTATAATTAGTATTTTCGGTTATCTTGGGAAGGGGGGAATTTTCACTTTTTGTGGGGGGAAGGGATAGTGGACTAGCAGTTGAGAGTGACTGGGTTTGTATCCTGTTTGGTAAGTTTCTACTTGTACTCTGTTATTTGCCTTATCAATATATCAAAAGGGAGCAGAGCCCTATCAAAATGGTTTTGGAAATAGATTAGAAAACAAAGAAAAAGATTGGTAAATAAGCATACGTATGGTTGTAGTTTTCCTTGTTGGTTAGTTCGACCATTGCACTTCACTTTATTCTTGGAACATCAATTTTCCCTTTTTCATGCTTGGCTTTATGAACCATGTAGTTTTCAAAGACAGCTGGACAAATAAAAGAAGCCATATCTAACCTTCCAGTTGCTACTAAGGAGGATGACATTGAGGAAGCTGAAGCACTAAAAGTTCATGAAGAGAACGCGGATGATGAACATCCGAAAAAACAGAATGCTATTTCAGCTGAAGAAAAAAACCAGGAAGAATCGGATCCGTTTGGACTCGATGCCTTTTTGCCTGATACATTGAAGAAAGGTGAAAGGGCGAAGGGGAAAAATGATGGGACACCCAAGACTAGAAGGGATGAAGAAGTAGAGACCAAGAGTTTTCTTAAAGCACAAAGAGAAGCCTTGATTAGCTGTTTAGAAATTGCTGCTCATCGGTATAAAGTTCCATGGTACAAATCTGCTCTGATTATGATGTTAATATCAGTTCCTTGCTTGGTTTTTAAAACTATAATGTGAAATTGACCAATAATTTCTCTCATCAGGTGTCAAACTGTCATTGATATCTTAGTGAAGCATGCCTTTGATAATGTTATGAGATTCACATCGCAGCAACGAGATGCTATCGGGAAATTGTGGGCTTCAGTAAGGGAACAACAAAATCATAGGAAACAAGGAAAATCAGTCTCAGGTAAACTTGATGTAAATGGATTCGAATGGCTGCAACAGAAATACGCCAATGAGAAGATCAGCATTCGTCATTCTGTTGGGGCAAGTGGCGATCGAAAAGCACAACAATGGCTTGGTTGACAAATCAACCTTTCCTTAAATCAAGGTTTCATGATTTTGTTTATCCTTGATGTTTGCTCTTTCATAAAACGTGGCTTGATTGTATTGTTGAAACTTATATGTACATGTATTTAGATAAAACGTTCATAATTTGGAATCTTATCTTACTAATAGCCAAGACAAGAAAAAAAATCCTTCACTAAAGTGGTGAAATCGATTTCGATCTCTGACTATTATTGTCCGTGCATAGACTTTTGATAATAGCTTTGTTGCAGATTTCGATCTCTGACTACTATTGTCCGTTCATAGACTTTCGATAATAGCTTTGTTGCAGAATGGCAATCATCGCAAACTCTCAGATTCTTTATGATGCGGATGGGTGTACCGGGGGCTGTACTTATGAGTCCAAATGCCATGGCCAGTTTCTCACCATGGTAATTGAGTGCAGATTCCTTGTCTTCCACTTCTACATTTAACGAAATTGCAGACGTGCTTGGTGCGTATCCTGCCTCTTTTAGTTTGATGCATATTTCCGCGAACATTTCATATGGTTCTCTTGTTTGTGTGCATGTCTTGTCTCCAGATTTGAAGTGGTGAACTGAACCATTTACTGGTCCAGTTGAGTCCTGGTTCTTTCAAGTTTAGCCCATTAGGTTCGGTAAATTGAATTTCTAATAATTTTAGGGAAAATAGATTTTTGTTAAATCTTTAATTCCTACCGTTTGGAAGTTTAAATTTGGTTTATATCTCCAGAGTCGAGAGAAACCCAGTCCTCAAGATTTAGATTAGGACTTTATAAATGTCTAAATTGTTCCCTTTTTACTTATGAGCCTTTTTATTTGAGAGGAATTAAAGAAAAGAAAGCAAAGGCCTCTAAAATCCATCTCTTTCTTCTGCCTAGAAGCCCTAGCCACCTCCCCCATCCTCTCCATCTTCTTCTTCACTTTTGCGTAAACACCCACGAAAAAAATACAGCCTCTCTCGAAATCTTCTTCTTCTTCCCTCTCTCACGCACTGCCTACCACACTTGCGCCAACCGCGTCTCCGGTGACCACTTGATGCTGATGTGTTCCTCTGGAAGACCCACACATGCAACACGCTTCTCCCTTGAGCTACGACTCTGCGAGTTCCACTGCAACTGACGGCGGGATTTCAAGTTTAGGTCTTCTTCAGCGTGGGTATTCGAACAACGACGTGGGTAAAAGGTTTTCCGGCAAGCCAGCAAACAAAGACATTTTCTTCCCTCCATTTTAGTAGCGTTTTCTTTTTTTCTTTTTTTTTTTTTCAGTGAGGTTAGACAGCGACCCATGCTTATTCGACTTTAGATTTGCATCACCCACTCTCTAACGACTTCATTTATATAGGATTAAGCATATTCAAACAATTTCCAGCATAGATTCAAGTCTTTTTGGGCAAGATTCAGTGAGTGAGGGCGCTTTAAACTTCTTTTGAACCCTTTTAAATTGCTGTAAACTAGTTCATAATGCTTGGACACCCTTTATTTGCATCTTCGAACACTCTTGGCTGTGACCCTAATAGAACCCAAATAGATTGAAATATGAATATAACAAAACAGTAAAATGAAACCAAGTAATGTGAGGAACTTGGACCCTCCCCTTTCTTGAGCACTCTCACTCAAGCCCTAACCAAGACTCACTTAATAATGCCTACCTTCCCCCCTAACCTCCTCCTTCTATATATAACCAAATACCTTAGCAAACTCCCTAACTAATTACTAATATACCCTTACAAACAATCCTATCATTACCCGCCCCTAAAACACACCTTGTCCTCAAGGTGTGGTGAAACAAACACAATACCAATTTTTATTATTATTTTTTTTTTGTACGGCTGGTGGTGAGCAGCAACCAACGATGGCAACAACAGTCATGGTAGTTGTTATTTGGTAGCAGCAGTTGGACTAATTTCATACACCAACTAGAAAAATGGGCCTCTTCCCATTTAATAAACTAAAGGCCACAATATTCTCTAAGCCCAAATCGAAAACATCTCCCAGCTTTTTGAAGACTCACGTGCCTACCCAGTACCCACGAATATCTTCACGAAAGTTGCAGCTGTATTTTTTTTTAATTTTTATTTTCTTTCGATTGTTCCACTGCCCCCTCTTCACGACATCTGCAACGATGACGTTCTCGAGTCTTCATCTCTGACCGCCCTCACCGTCGTTGCAGATAACGACCTTTCTCCTTTTCTTTTCTTCCGAACTGTGCGACTACTGAAGCACCGTGTCTTCCACAATGGCCAATGATCCCGCTCTGAACCTTCTGCCTTTGCTACGACCATTCTCTTTCTCGTCGATCCGCGCAAGACCTTCCAATTCCAGCAAAATACAGGTCGATTTCTTTTCAATCGCTTATGTCTGACCTCCTTCTTCAACTGATTCCTTATTTTTTTTAACTTCTTCAGTTTTCTCCTTCTGATCAAGCCCAACTTTGGTGTTCTTTGCTAATCGTGTCTTAGAATTCTCTCTACACCTTTTTTGTGCACCCTAATCTACAGCTTCTTCCTCTTATTCTTTTCTTTTCCAACGATTTTTTGTTTCTTCATCCCTTGCTTTATTTCTGCCATCTTTTTTTTTCTCTATCAGTATAACCTCCTCTTTTATTTCAACCAGACTTTTAGCTATTTCTCTGTAATTCTCTTTCATTTCTCTGCAATTCTCTTTCATTGTAACTTGACATGAATTCATGCTCTCTCGAGTTTCTTTGTAACTCTACCTCCATTCAACTTGAAACGAATCAAGAATGGAATCGAAACGATCGAAGAACTTCGACAACTCCTCGCGAACATTTGCAGTTAACCCCATGACCAGAACCGAACAACTCTGATACCAAATTGATAGAACCCAAATAGATTGAAATATGAATATAACAAAACAGTAAAATGAAACCAAGTAATCTGAGGAACTTGGACCCTCTCCTTTCTTGAGCACTCTCACTCAAGCCCTAACCAAGACTCACTGAATTAATGCCTACCTTCCCCCCTAACCCCCTCCTTCTATATATAACCAAATACCCTAACAAACTCCCTAACTAATTACTAATATACCCTTACAAACAATCCTATCATGATACCAAATTGATAGAACCCAAATAGATTGAAATATGAATATAACAAAACAGTAAAATGAAACCAAGTAATCTAAGAAACTTGGACCCTCCCCTTTCTTGAGCACTCTCACTCAAGCCCTAACCAAGACTCACTGAATTAATGTCTACCTTCCCCCCTAACCCCTCCTTCTATATATATAACCAAATACCCTAACAAACTCCCTAACTAATTACTAATATGCCCTTACAAACAATCCTATCAGACCCACAACTCGAATAGCCTTAGAGTAGTTTACCCATTATCCGTAGAGGTTAGTTTGGTGTTTTTGAACCAACTCAAACATCAACCAACGAGCATTTGAGTTCGTCTGGTGTAGTTGGGTAAGTTTCGACATGCTTTAGATCCTTTCAAACTCGTTTAAAGTACCTTAGTTCAGTTGCTAACCTTTGAGACTTTTTGTTTGTAGTTCCTAGCTAATACGAACTCGTTTAACAACCTTTCAACGAAGAATCAAGTTCGTATTGGATTCAGATTAGTCTCGGAGTGTTCGAACTTAGTTTAAGATCATTGTGGGTAAAAACATCCTCTTGAAACTCTTTCTCTTTCGAATAAGGTTATCGAACTCAGTTTTGATCTCAAAACCTTGTCTACCTTGCTTAGGGAATCTCTTAGACCATCTTAGGATCACATTAGGTTAGTAGAACTTTACCTGTTGGGTCTGTTTATTTTGTGTTAGTATGTTGTATGGCTTATTTCTATTTTATTGAACCATACAAATAATATTGTGGAGTTGTTTGCTCTAAATTGGTCAAGCACATTCGAATGCTTGTTGTAGTTTTGTGTTGTGTTAAGTATGCTGAACTGTTTTTTTTATTTTTTATGAATGACCGTTTTCATTGAGACCAAATGAAAGAATTTAAGGGTAGACAAAAACAAAGCCCATGAAAAATGGGTGACCCTTAGCGTAAAGGGCTCCAATCTAACCAAATAAGGTTAAACAAATAATTAAAAAAAACTTTGTAACCGAAGCCCAAAGAGAGCTATAAAATCTAACAAGGGACCACAAGTCACTACTAGATCTCTTGCCCCCCTGAAAGTTCTATAGTTCCTCTCGTTCCACAAGCACCAAATCGTAGCACAAACCCCTGCATGCCATTGAAACGACTCTCTACCACGAAAAGGCGAAAACAAGAGCAAATCCACCAGCAAGTCCGTACACCTCTGGTGTCGAACAAAAGTAAATCCAAACTTCGACAAAAAGCAACTCCAAACCCCACAAGCAAAATCACACTCCTTAAGAATATGGTTCAAGTCCTCCGCATCCCTCCTACACAGGATACAACAAAAAGGCCCCACCCCGAAGACCCTCTAGCCTGGACGTGATCTTAGGTGTTAACCCGACCATGCCAAACTTGCCACAACAAGAACTTAACCTTCTTGGGGACCTTAATCTTCCACGAGGAGAAAACAGAATCCCCTGGGGGATTGGGATTAACAATAGAATTGAAGAAAGACGCATAAGAAAAACCAGCCGAGGGGCAAGGACTCCAAATACGAACATCAACCCTGTGAGGCCTGAGTTGGACTTCAGCAAGAAGAGACAACAACTCGACAACCTTTATCGTGTCCCTAGTGATCAAATCTCGACAGAACCCGAAAGAAGGGGAGAAAGACCCTCCCATGGACGACGAAGGAATGTCTTACTGGAGGACAGAAGCCACAAAATGATTTTTAAACCTGGACAGGTGATACAACTGGGGAAACGCGGAACAAAGGGGGCGATCCCCAATCCACTCATCCTCCCAAAACAAGGTATCCCTCCCCTCCCCCACCCAACAACGCACAAAATTAGAGAACGCATGAAACATCAAGGATATTTCTCTTTGTTAGAGTCCTTATATTAGTATAATTGTATTTTGTTAATATATCTCTTAGGGTGTCTTTTATTGTCTTTTTACGCTCTTCTATTTAGGTTAACCCTTTATACTTGTGTATATATATCTCTTGAGTGAATGAAATAAGATGGACTGATTCTCTCATACTTTAGCATTAACATGGTATCAGAGCCTAGGGTTTTCTAGGGCAATTAGGGTTCTTTGTTTTTGTTGTCCTTAGGGATTTAGAACTAATTAGGGTTTGAGATTTGAAGGTTTAAGTCCTTTGTTGTGAGGTTTGTTTGCTGCCACTACTATCAGAACTCTCTTCACCGCCAGAATCCGCTACTGTTGTTGCCGGAAACCGCCGCCGCCGCCGCCGCCGTTAGGGACTGTTGCCAGCGTGTTTTTCCGTCACCGCCCAGCTCATTCAACGACCCACGTGCCGATCTTGTGGTACGAAAAAAATCAGCCCGAACCTCCCAACGTGGGAGCTACATGCGCCGGTTGAAGATTTCTAGGTCTCTCCCACGCGCCGGCGCATGGAGGCGCGTGAGTGGCCGAAAGTTGTTTTTTTTGGGTTTCGCTCGGTTTTGCGTGCTCTCTCTAGTGGTGTGCTTGTTGTGGTCATATCCTTCTCGGTTTAGGGTCGGTTTGAGACACCCCTCTTTGGCAATCTAGGGTTTTTTGGTACAGTTCTGTTTTGGGCCTTTCAATTTGTTTTTTGTGGTCTGTTTTTTTTCGTTATGGCTGACAAGAAAGGTATAGTGATATCGGAGATGATCCCTATGGTGTCAAAGATTACAGAACATAAGCTTAATGGGTCTAATTTTTATGCATGGCGGACAAACATTCGTCACTACATTTGAAGTCTCGATATGGATGATCATGTCACTGGAAATTCACCACCGACTGATGATACTAGAAAAAATTGGTTACGAGATGATTCTAGGCTTATTCTACAGATAAAGAACTCTATTGAGAGCAACATTGTAGGGTTGATTAATCATTGTGAATCTGTTCACGAGCTCTTAGAATATTTGGAATTCCTTTACTCTGGAAAATGGTATATTAGTAGAGTGTTTGATGTATGCAAAACTCTCTTTCAACCTGATCAAGGTGAGAAATCTCTGACTAGTTACCTTATGGAGTGCAAAACATCATATGCAGAGTTTAATGCCTTGTTGCCTATTAGTATGATGTGAAAGTTCAAACTGCACAACGTGAAGAACTGTTTATTATGAGTTTTTTAGTTGGTCTCGCTTCTAAATATGATATGGCAAAAGCTCAAGTTCTATCTAGCTCTGACATCTCTTCATTAGAAGATGCTTATACTCGCATATTTCGTACTGAGAAGTCGCAGGTAATCTTGCCACCTGAGTCAAACAGTGCCTTGGTTGGACAGACGGGTGAGTACAAAGGAAACAAAGGGGTTGGACCCAACACATATAAAGGTAACTCGAACACTTAGAGAGCAAACTCAGGCGATATTGTTTGCCACTACTGCCATAAGCCTGGTCATATGAAGCGTGATTGCAGACGATTGTTGAATAGAGGCCAGAGGTTTCCATCTGCGCATGTAGCCTCTACACCTGATAATCTTGATAAGTCTATTTCGATTTTTGCAGAGGAGTTTGCTAAACTCTGCCAATATCAAGAGTCGCTAAAGGCGTCATCTTCCACTCCTATTACTGCAATACATCTACGTGTCTTCTTTCCTCCTCTTCAAAATGGGTCATAGACTCTGGCGCCTCTGATCATATGACAGGTAATCCAAATTTATTCTCTCATGTTTGTCCGTATAAATCTTCATCTAATGTTACTATAGCTGATGGGACCACCTCTCCTGTTTTAGGGTCGGGCACTGTCAATCTTACCAATTCAATTTCCTTGTCTTCTGTTTTAAGTTTGCCGCAATTCTCCTTTAACTTGATTTCAGTTAGGAAGCTCATTCGAGATCTAAATTGTTGTGTCTTATTCTTTCCTGGTTATTGTTTATTTCAGGATCTTTTGATGAAGAAGACTATTGGTAAAGGGCACGAATCGGGAGGTCTCTATATTTTTGAACCACACATATTCACAACCCTTCCATGCTCTACAATGACCTTTCCCTTTGAAGAACATTGCCGTTTGGGTCATCCATCTTTTTCTGTCTTGAAGAGCGTTTGTCCTCAATTTAATCACTTGTCTTCACGATTGCGAGTCATGTCAGTTTGCTAAATTTCATCGTCTAAGTATGTATCCTAGTGTCAACAAACGAGCTAATGCTCCATTTGAGTTAGTTCATTCTGATGTTTGGGGTCCATGTCCTGTTGAGTCTAAGCGAGGGTTTCGGTACTTTGTTACATTTGTCGATGATTTTTCTCGTGTCACGTGGTTATATTTAATGAAGAATCGTTCTGAGTTGCTTTCTCATTTTCGCAATTTTCATGCTGAAATTCGTACTCAATATCATGGTTCTCTTAAAGTTCTACAAAGTGATAATGCTAAAGAATACTTTTCTCATGCTCTTAGTTCTTATTTGAGTGAACATGGCATTCTACATCAATCCTCATGTGTTGATACTCCGTCTCAAAATGGAGTTGCAGAACGAAAGAATCACCATCTCCTTGAAACAACAAGAGCCTTATGGTCTGTTTGGCCCACTGGTTATTATAACCCGTGTTATAATAACCTGTGAAATACTCTGCACTCCAAACACAAACTATTATAACCCCAGACTATACAAAACTCTGCATTTTAAATAATATTATATGTTTCACAGACTATAATAATCACAGACTATAATAACCCACAGACTATTATAACCCCCCTGTTATTATAACCCACTCAGCGCCCCAAACAACCCCTTAATGTTTCAGATGAATGTCCCCAAATATTTTTAGGTTGATGCTATATTGACGGCTTGCTTCTTAATAAACCGTATGCCCTCGTCGATTCTTAAAGGTGAGATACATTATCGTATTTTGTCCCCCAACCTCCCTTCATTTCCTCTCCCACCGAAAATCTTTGGTTGTACTTGCTTTGTTCGAGATGTTCGCCCTCCTCTCACCAAACTAGATCCGAAATCTCTAAAATGTGTCTTCCTTGGTTATTCTCATGTCCAAAAAGGGTATCAGTGCTATTCTCCTAGTCTTGATCGTTACTTTGTCTCTCCTGATGTCATGTTCTTTGAAGATTCTTCTTTCTTTGCTTCATCTTCGACTACGCGTCAGGGGGAGCATCGAGAGGACGAGGATGATTTTCTTGTTTATACAATTTTCTCCTCTTGTGAGTCTTCGAGTGCTTCTTCTCCATCTCCATCCGTTTGTATTAACCCATCTATCACTCGGGTTTATTCTCGACGACGACCTCCTTCAGATGTATGCCCTGTACCAGAGGCTTCTTCGTCATTGGATTCAGGAACAAACAATGATCTTCCTATTGCACTTCGTAAAGGTAAGCGTCAATGCACATATCCTATTTCCTCTTTTGTTTCATATAACCATTTGTTATCTTCTACTTGTTCATTCATTGCATCCCTCCAATCTATATCTGTTCCTAAGACTGTTCCTGAAGTTTTGTCTCATCCGGGTTGGTGTGCTGCAATGGTGGAGGAGATGACTGCCTTAGATGACAATTGTACTTGGGATTTAGTGTCTCTTCCTGTAGGAAAGAAATCTATTGGTTGTAAGTGGGTCTTTGCGGTTAAAGTTAATCCAGATGGATCTGTTGCTCGATTGAAAGCTCGCCTTGTTGCTAAAGGCTACGCACAAACTTATGAGATTGACTATTCTGACACCTTTTTCCTGTTGCTAAAATGACTTCTGTCAGGTTATTCATTTCATTAGCATCTATTCATCACTGGCCATTGCATCAACTTGATATTAAAAATGCCTTTCTTCATGGTGATCTTGGGGAAGAGGTGTATATAGAGCAACCTCCAGGATTTGTTGCTCAGGGGGAAAAGGGAAAGGTATGTCGCCTTCGTAAATCCTTGTATGGATTAAAGCAGAGTCCACGAGCATGGTTTGGGAAATTCACTCGTGTGATTGAAAGCTTTGGAATGAGAAAGAGCAAATCGATCATTCTGTGTTTTTACAAGCGATGCCGAGAGTGGTGTCATCCTGTTGGTTGTGTATGTTGACGATATTGTGATTACAGGAGATGATACATTGGGCGTCCAATCTCTCAAGACCTTTCTCCATAGTCAATTCCACACAAAAGATTGGGAATGTTTAAATACTTTCTAACAAGAAGGGAATCATGCTATCACAGAGAAAGTATGTTATTGACTTGTTGACTGAAACAAGGAAGTTAGGGGCTAAGCCATGTAGTACCCCAATGATGCCTAATGTACAACTCACAAAAGAGGGAGAATTATTGAAAGATCCTGAACGATATAGGAGGTTGGTGGGAAAACTCAATTATCTTACAGTAACTCGACCAGACATAGCTTATTCAGTGAGTATTGTGAGCCAGTATATGTCTTTTCCTACCGTTGATCATTGGGCTGCAGTGGAACAAATTTTGTGTTATTTGAAAGCAGCCCCTGGGCTTGGTTTATTACATAAGAGCTATGGGCATATGAACATTGAATGTTTTTCAGATGCTGATTGGGCAAGATCTAAGGAAGATAGAAGGTCAACGTCAGGATATTGTGTATTCGTTGGTGGTAATTTGGTTTCTTGGAAGAGTAAGAAACAAAATGTAGTTTCACGATCAAGTGCTGAGTCAGAATATAGAGCAATGGCCAATCTGTCTGTGAATTAGTCTGGATACGTCAACTTCTTATTGAATTGGGATTTGATATCACAACACTGATCAAATTGTGGTGTGATAATCAAGCAGCTCTGCATATAGCATCTAATCCAATATTTCATGAGAGAACTAAACACATTGAAGTTGATTGTCATTTTGTACGTGAGAAGATACAACAAGGTTTAGTATCGACAGGATATGTGAAGACCGGAGAGCAATTAGGAGATATCTTCACCAAAGCATTAAACGGAGCACGAATTGATTACCTCTCTAACAAGTTATGCACGATGGATATATATGCTCCAACTTGAGTGGGAATGTTAGAGTCCTTATATTAGTATAATTGTATTTTGTTAATATATCTTTTAGGGTGTCTTTTATTGTCTTTTTACGCTCTTCTATTTAGGTTAACCCTGTATACTTGTATATATATATCTCTTGAGTGAATGGAATAAGATGGACTGATTCTCTCATACTTTAGCATTAACACTCTCCAAGGTTTATGCTGAACGGTTGAGATTGCTTGCTGAACGGTTGAGATTGCTTGAGAGGAAACATGATTTCTTTATGTTTCGAGCATATTGTGGTTTTGAGGTTATTGGATGGTCTAGAAAGATGTTTTAGGATGCATTTTTTTGAATGGTTGTGACCTTTTTAGCAGTGTTATTGAGGCGCACACAGGCGCTCGCCCGAGGCGCAAGGCGAGGCGACTTGAAGGGATGGCGCCTCCGACTTCGGCGAGGCGGGCTGCTTCAACGAGGCGCGCGCCTTGATGCGCCTGGCTGCGCCCGTCGTCTGCATCTCCAGTGTTGCAGGCGATCGCCTGCGTATTGAAGGCGTTTCAACCTTTTTTTTTTTTTTTTTTTTTTTTTTTAAACTTAACTTCATATACACGAAACCCTAAATGCCAGCCCACACATAAGCCCATAAACTCCATGCACCATGCATTTGACGCTTCGTAGGTTTTTTTTTTTAATGAAACAGTGAAAATAGCCACGACAACTTCTCTTCTCCTCTATCTATCGATCAACAAGTCTCCGACTCTCCATCTCCCATTAGTTTCTTCTTCTTCATCGACCAAGTCTGAATATCGATCAACTTCTTCTTCTTCATCTCCCATTCGTTGCTCTTCCAGTATTCCTCCTATCGATCAAGTCTCCACTCTCCAATAGGTGTTGGTGCTGCTGGACGTTGGCTCTTGCTCTTCAAGTTCAAACTTCTTCATCGATTGCTCTTCTTCTTTCATCTGTTCTTTTCTTCATCAATTGCTTCTTGCTTTGGTTGCTTCTTTCTTTGCTTCTCCTCCTTCACTCCATTGTTTTGGCATTGGTTGGTATCTTGGTTCATTGGTTGCTCCCGATTTTTCTTCTTTCTTTTACGTACTTTTCTTTTCTTAATCGATTGCTTTTTTTTCTTTCTTTCTTCTTCTTCTCGTTCTTTCTTTTCTTTTCTTCATCGATTGATTTTCTTTGCCGGTGGCTCTTGCTCTTCAAACTTCTTCATCGATTGCATTGGTTGGTTGTTCTTTCCCATTTTTCCTTCTTTCTTCTTCATTGATCATTGATTGCTTGGTTTGCTTGATTTTCCTTCTTTCTTCTTCATTGATCATTGATTGCCGGTTCTTTGCTTGCTAGTTGCTAGCTCTTTTGCTTGGTGCTTCATAGTTCATAGTTCATTGGTTGTTTTCTTCTCCATAGGGTAAGCGAACATGGTCACTTCCTCACTAAGTCATTCATTCTTCTTCTTCTATTCAACTTTAGCCTTGATTTGAACTAAATTCTTCTTCTTTAATTATCCTTCTTCTAAATTCTAATAGGAATCAATCAATATGGGAGATGTTGAGACAAAAAGAAAGCATCCCACTTGGAAATATGTTGTTTTGGAGGATGAGAAAGACACAAATTCTTGCAAATGTACATTTTGTGGAAAAATCACAAAAGGTGGAATTTGTCGAGCAACTCATCATTTAGTTGGTGGGAATCGAAATGTCAAAGCATGTTTAAAGTGCCCAACTAGTGTAAGAGAGGAATTGAAAGATTACCAAACAAAAACAAAAGCAAAGCGAGAAGAAAGTAATGCACTAACAAATTTTGAGGATTATGATTTGAATGAAATTGATGAAAAGGAAGCCATGAGTTCAAGTCATGGAACATCTAGAAAGCGAGCTCTTGGTAGTGGAGAAGGATCGAGTGGAAGTCGATCACAATTGAACTTGAAGCCACCACGACAAAAGGGAGCCATGGATAAATTTGTTTATCCCGATCCGACCAAAGTTGTTGATGATAGGAATAGAATGAAGAAGTTGAAGCAATCTAGCATTACAGAAAAATATAACAAGGAGGGAAGGGATACTACGATTCAATTCATCATGCGTTGGATTTATCAAGCAGGTATCCCGTTAAACACCATTCGCTTAAGAAGTTTTCATGTAATGTTAGAAGCAGTTGGTCAATTTGGTCCTGGTTTGAAGCCTCCTTCTTATCATGAGGCTAGAGTTACATGTTTGAAAAAGGAAGTAGAATTTACAAAAACAATAGTTAGTAATCATGAGGTTGAATGGAAAAAAAATGGATGTTCGTTGATGTCAGATGGGTGGACAGATAGAAGAGATAGAACTTTAATAAACTTTTTAGTTCATTCTGCGGCTGGAACATTATTTTTGGAATCCATTGATGCATCTTCATGCATCAAAACGGGTGAAAAAGTATTTGAACTCTTGGATGGAATGGTAGAGAAGATTGGAGAAGAAAATGTCATCCAAGTTATTCTTGATAATGCCTCAAATTATGTCCTAGTCGGTAAATATTTAGAAGCTTAAACGGCCACATTTATATTGGACACCATGTGTTTGCTCATTGTTTAGATTTGATGTTAGAAGATATTGGAAAGATGGATCAAATCAAAAGGTGTATTAAAAAGGCCGTGGCACTTAGTGGTTTTATTTATAACCACTTGTATGTGCTAAACATGATGAGAGAATTCACCAATCAACATGAGTTGGTAAGACCCGCCGTCACTCGATTTGCAACATCATTCTTGACACTATCGAGTATTCATAAAAATAAGGCGAATTTGAGAAAGATGTTCATCTCTGAGAAATGGACAACTTCTAAATGGGCAAAGGATCCAAAGGGTAAGAGAGTGCGACACTATCTTGATGCCATCGTTTTGGAACTCAGTTGTCTATACGTTAAAGGCATCGGGGCCACTAGTTCGTGTTCTTAGATTGGTTGATGGTGACAAACCAGCTATGGGGTACATATATGAGGCTATGGATCGAGCCAAGGAGGCTATCAAGAGCGGGTTTAATGATAATGAAGCAAAATATAAACCTATTTGGGATATCATTGACAGAAGATGGGATTGCCAACTTCATCGACCTTTACATGCAGCTGGTTATTATTTAAATCCATCTCTTTTTTATGATCACAAAGATAGAATTATTCAAGATGTAGAAGTTATGAGTGGTCTACTTCAAGTTGTGCAACGACTAATACCATCAAAGAATGACCAAAACCGATGCACGGTGGAATTGGAGTTGTATTCAGAAGCTAAAGGCATGTTTGGCATCGATTTAGCTATCAACACGAGGAAAATTAAGACGCCAGGTAATATTATTCTTTAAATGTTTGGGTTTTAAACTAAAGTTATTCCAAGAGTTAATCCTAAACCATTTTAAACATGTGACAATGTGAACAGCATCATGGTGGGCTCTTTATGGGGGTAGTACTCCAATTCTACAAAGGTTGGCCATGAGAGTTCTAAATCTCACATGTAGTGCTTCTGGTTGTGAACGCAATTGGAGTGTTTTTGAACACGTGAGTGGTTAATTTGTCTTCTACCTTTTTAATTTAATATTTAAACATTACTTTTTAACTCTATATTCATTATTAATTTTGTAGATTCATTCGAAGAAAAGAAACAGGTTAGAGCAGAAGCGTTTAAATGATTTGGTTTATATAAAATACAACCAAGCACTTAAAGAACGCTTCGATTTGAAGGATCAACTTGATCCAATTTCTCTTAATCATATTGATGATAGTAATGAATGGTTGGTTGGAATGCTTGAAGGAGAAGATAATGAACTTGAAGTCGATAATGAGTTGGTTTTGATGATGACGACCTCACATGGGGTGATGTGGCGGATGCTAGTGGTGTTAGAGAACCTCTAAAGTACACTAGGTCTAAAGGGAAGTCAATCATTGCAGCTTCATCTTCTAGAATTCGAACACCAACACCTACTATATCAAAGTGGTTAGTGATGAAGATGATGACAATGAAGAGGAATTGGATCTTGAAGAGGAGAATGATCAAGGAGTAGCAGGAGATGACGAGTTAGATTTAGATGGGGATGGGGAGGAAAATTATGATTATGACATTTGATTGATATTTTAGACTTTTAAATTTAGAGTTTTATACTAGTTTTTCCTTTATTGTTGGTTCATTAATTCATTATTTCATAATTTTCATTCTTGATGACTTTAGACATTTGATTGATATATTAAGTTTTTAAGGTTTTTTCATTTTATATGATATTTACTATAAAATTTATGGTGTATATATTATTTATTTATATATTTAATTATTGCGCCTCGCATCACTCGGGCAACGCCTTTTTGTCGCCTCTCGCCTTCGGGCTATCACAGGGCTTGTCGCCCTGAGGTGCGCCTTGCGCTTTGAAAACACTGCTTTTTAGTGAAAGGGGTTTGTGGACCTAGAGTTATATAAATAATGAAGTAGGTACATTGAGAAGTCGAGGTACAAAGGTCGGAAATCGATATTCGTGTTGGTTTACAACAAACATTGAGATGCTTGGATACGAAGGTCAAGGATCGATGTATGTTGTAGGTATGTTGGAGATATTGAGATGCCCGAGTACAATGGTCGTGGGTCAATATTCTTTATGTACGAGTATCGAAGTGCTTGAGTACAAAGGTCAAGGACATACGCAGAATAAGTTGCATAGGTCTTGTTAAGTATGAAAATTGAGATGTCCAGGTACAAAGGTCGAGAATCAATATTTGTGATGGTTTACAACAAACATCGAGGTGTGGTACAAAGGTCAGGGACAGATATATGGGAAATATTGGGGTGGCTGGGTACAAAGGTTAAGGGTCAATTTGACCGTATGCGAGTATCAGGAAACTTGGGTACAAAGGTTAGGTGTTGATATGCTATTGTGTGGAGCAAGTGAGGTCCTCATCAACTTGAGTTGCGTCGAATGCTATGTTGGATATTGAAGTTTATGGTGGATATTGAAGTTTATGGTTGCAAAAGGTCAGGCTTCGATATCTTTCATAGGAGGTTAGTGTCAGAGTCTTGAGTACAAAGGTCGTTGACTAGTTGCGCTATGTGGTCATTGGTTGTTGATAGTTGAGTTTGACTTGGGATCATTGAAATTAATGAGTTATATGGTTATGATACGGGAAATGAGTATGGTATTGCTGTTACTTGGTTTCTATGAATGTTGAGCATGTTTACTTAAATTTTGATTGTGAAGCATGTTGTTTACTATTTGGTGGTCCATTAGATGTGAGCTATTTACCGAGGGTTGGTGTTGATATAATTAAATGGCATAACCTATTAGCTTAAGCTTTTGGGTTAATTGGTGATTTACATGGTATCAGAGCAGTAGGTCCCGTGTTCGAACCCTGGTGAAGTCGTTTTCTCCCAATTAATATTGATTTGTACTTGTTGGGCGTTTGTTCAAATTTCCAAGCCTACAAGTTAGGGGGAGTGTTTGATTTCCACTTGTTGGGCCTTTGTTCAAATTTCTAAGCCCACAAGTGAGAGGGAGTGTTGGTGTTGATATAATTAAATTTGTCATAACCTATTAGATTAAGCTTTTGGGTCAATTGGTGATTTACACTGAGTACGCGTTACGTACTGACTCACCACCAGGTTTTGCAGGTGATGAAGAACACTAAAAGCTTGTGATGCTGTAGGGACTTGAGAAGAGAGACCATTAGGCATATTCATTGTTTATTTATCGTTTAATTTTAGATTAGTTGGTTGAGAATTCAATTATTTTTATAAGAATAGGTCTTGACTTAAGTTTCAAAGTTTTGAATTATTGTTGTCCCTTTTGGATTGGTTGTTACAATAGGCCTTTATTTGTTTTACTATTATGGACTGATTTATCTTGAATTTATTGGAGTTAGTTTCATTTACCCTTATTATTTTGGTTTTAATAGTTTCTTTTAATAGTTTCTTGAGTTGAACTTAGAAGTTATTGCTCGGTGAATCTGGTTGTAGAAGTGGTGAATTTGGTTGTAGAAGTGTTTCTCTTATCTAACAGGTGTTTAAAAATTTGGGTAGCTCGTAGTTACGTTATTATGTTGTTGAAATTTTTGGAGCATTGTGGTTGCAAATTTAGCGACGTTCTCTAAGATTAAAATTTAGGGGCATTACAGTTTCTCTAATCATTGTTACATCAATCCATCTCTTTTCTGATGCATAGATGTTTGACTTAAGAACACTATAATCACAGTTTTGTGGGTTCAATTCAAGAATCTTTCTTGCAACCACCTCTCTTAAGGTCAGATTCTTATGAAGCTTATATGCAGCAAGCAGAGCACCCCATATAATTATGTTAGGCCATATGGGCATGTTTTCGATGATGTCGCAAGCTTCGTCGAGATATCCCGCTCGACCGAGAAGATCCAACAAGCATTCGTAGTGCTCAATCTTTGGAACAATTCTCAAGTCATGAACCATTCTATCGAAATGCTTCTTCCCTTCTGCTACCAACCCAGAATGACTACAAGTGTGAAAAATATCATAACATTAGGTTCAACACCACGCTCTCCAAGATTTCTAAAGCTTCTTTTCCACAACCATGCATCTAGAATCCAACCATCATTGCATTTCACATGCTAGTATCTCGTCGTGTGGCTCCATCGAACACTCTGAGTAATCTTTAGGTCTCCACATTTGCATACATGTCGATAAGTCTACTTCAAGGTCATGAAGGTTTATGTAAGCATGAGCCCATTTGCCAAGGTCAAGGGCCGCACATAGGGAAAGAAGACTAACCATTGTCACATTGTTTGTTTTCACTTCACTGTCTAACCTTTCGAGGTAGAGGTTGAATGCTTGATCAATGCAACTCATGTACGGATAAGTCGATATCAAAGCACTCCAAATCTTGACATCTCTTTCCTCGACACCATCGAAAAGAGCTCTAGCATATCCAACTTACTCACACTTCCCATACATATATCAATAAGAGCAGTGGCCAAAGTAGAGACATCCCAAACCCATTTCTTAACAGATAGGCATGCAATCACTCCCCCCAAGCCCAAAGCTCCCACAAAACCACACTTTGTAATCAAACTGAGCAATGTAATCTCATTAGGAAATATTCTTTCTTCAAGCATTCTATTAAAATTCTCTGCCCCTTCTTCGAACTTGTGACTGCGAAAACAACCCGCTATCATCGCTATCCAAGAACACAACAGTTCTCTGAGATAACCCATCAAAAAGTGTACCAAACATTCACCTTTGCAATATACATCTCGATCAAACAAATTCTCATTTTCTCACCACTAACATTTTTGACTTCATATCTCCCAAACACATCAATCACTAATCACAGCAACATCACTAAGCTTCATAAAGCAAAACAGAAACAAAGCTCCCACATCTATCTCTCGTACATGTTCATCAAAGCATTGCAGACAAAAACATCTCCACCAAACCCGTTGCGAAACCGTCTAGTTCCTTGCCGAAAATGGGAGATGAAGGCCTTGAGAAGTGAAGGTTGTTATCGAGTGTAGTAGCAGTATTGTTTGTGGGAGGTGGTTGTTAATGTAAGAGGAAACGAGGCGATTGTAGTTGACTTAAGGGGGTGAAGTGGTATTGAGAGAAGGTGAATTAGAATTGGGTTTTGATGAAATGGGCATATCGATTTGGTGGGTCTGTTCCAGATTCAAAACAGAGGGACCACAGAGATTGAGATTGAGATTGAGATTGATGAGAGAGAGAGAGAGGAGAAGATGGAGCACTGAACAATACTACAAACAACCACTTCCCATAACAGGTGTTTATTTGGAGAAGATGTTTACTTTTTTTTTTCTTTATTATTATTATTATTTATTTATTTATTTATTCTGAGTTGATCCAGATGAGGAAAATGGCTATGGAGAACTCAGAAGAAAAACAGAGGAAGAGAAATATAGGGCCTGTTTGGTAAGCAATTGGAAAACAGAAATTTGAAAACAAGGGATTCAATGAAAACAGAGTTGTATTTCATGTTTTCAGATACGTGTTTGGTAGCAGATTTAGAAATTTGATTCCATTCTAAACAGTTGTTTAAAGTGTGTCCTATAACATATTTATTGATCATGAAATTAGGTGTAGTTGTAAAACTAATTATTAGATTTAATATAAGTCATTATTAATTAATTTATGAAATGATTTTGTAAATTTTATAGAATTATCTTTTTATAATATAATATTATATAATTTATAATATAATATATTATATATATTTTAATTTAACAAAAGTAAATTGAATTCATAACATAGAATATTGTATTTATTAAGATTTTTATCTTTGTTTAATATAATTCTGCATTTTAAAATTTTAAATTTAGAATTTGTATACAATGAAAACATAAAAATGTTGTTTTCAGAATTTATACTATTTGGATCCCAGAATCCAAAAACAGTTTTCGAAGCACATGTGCCAAACACATATTCACTGAATTCAGTGAATCTAAAAACATAAAATAGGATCTGGATTGCATACCAAACAAACCCATAGAGTTTCTCTTTAGTCACCAAAAGTTTTAAAAAGTGTATATTATATATATAATTTCTTCGAAATTTAATGGCTGAAAATCTGTTTTATGTATGAATTGGGGTTCTAAGTGTGGACTAATTGAAGAGTTTTAGATGGATACACCTATCGACTTTTTAAGGGCTTGTTTGATAACGTTTCTTATTTCTGGTTTTCGTTTCTCATTTTTTTAAGAAACATATTTGCTTGATAATTCATCCCGTTTCTTGTTTCCAAAATTTGAAAACGTTTCTAAAATTAAGGATGAATTTTTAAAACTACAAATAGTAGCTTCCCTCTGTTTCGTTTCTTCTTATATTTAAAAGTTTTTGAAATATTCTAAAACACATCTTTAGTTTGTTGGCAAGGTGTATCCATCTGTTTCCGGTTGCATTTCCATTTAGCAATATAATTGAGTTTGATTTGAGTCGATATCATTTCGAATAACTTGAGTAAGAGATAATATTACAGATCAAATTTGGACAACATTTGAATGGATAAAATAATTTTATTTATTTATTTTTTAGTACATAAACAATTCTATTATTGTCGTTAATGTTGCATCTAGATTTATTGGTATTAAATAGTGTAAAGTTTTTATAATTGTATTTTTATAAGTTTTAATGCATGTTATATATTTTACATTATATAACTAAATTCTTTTTAAACTATAAAAAATGAGAAAAAAATAAGAAGGAAAAAAAACGATGAAGCACAAGAAGCAAGAAATAATGATCAAACAAACTTTTATTTCTATTTCTTGTTTTTAAGAAAAAAAAAACAAAATAGTTATCAAACATATTCTTGTTTCTTTTTATTCAAAAATGGGAAATAAGAAACAGAAAATGGAAAATGGAAATGTTTTCAAACGGGCCTATATATATATATACTTTCAGTAATGGTGAATCTTAAGGCAATGAACGGTAAAAAAAAGGGTGAAATGAAAAAAATTAAATAGAAGACTTGAAAAAAATTAAATAGAAGACTTGAAACTCACCGTTCATATTATATAATTTCATCAATAAAAAACCTACAAACAAAATATAAATAGATAGAACCTAAAATTTGAGTTTTATTTTCCAATACAGATGGAATGAGTAGGCCATAATAGAATAAAATATACAAAGTTAACTCTACCTAAGCATATGATTTGCAAAGTTGACCACAAGAGTACTAAAAAAAGCATAAAGCAGATGATGAGGAAGAATAATAATAAGGAAAATTGTGATTAGTGTCTAAAAAAACCAATAACGAAATATAGATAAAAATATTTCGTATTTGAAATTTTGACTAACTATTTTAAAGGGAGAAGTGTGAAGAAGACAGTATGCCTGTTTTACCGTGTTGTATGCATGTAACTACTAACGCAAGTCAACTCAAAGATTTTGTACAATTGATTTTTCTATTTTTTAACTACTTAGTTTGACCGATTCTGAGGTATGTTGTCTTTCATGGGACTATCGGGGTCTCCATGGAGTTTGCACGAAAGTTGCAACTGGTCTCACAGTGCAACGTTCTAGAAGAAATCTCGTCATTCTACCTGAGATGAAACAATATTGAAAATTAAAAAAAATTGAATGGATATGAGAGTTTCAAATGAAATAGGTTGTCGGAAAGATGAAAAACATTTTTCGCTGTTTCTTTTGATGCAACGTCCACAAATAAAATTATTCTTGGGTAAGGAGAAGGAAAAGAAATTCAGAAAAGAAACGGTAGGAATAAAGAAATCGATTGAACATATTCAATTTTCGATAGCAGAAACGACAATAGATAGAAATATATATACCCCAAGATTGACATTTGCGTTGTAGATACTAATATACACAAGATAAGACAATCCTAAGAGAACTAGTAAGAAAAAGGAAATACCAACAAGAGAAATCCTTATGTATATCGTGGGTTGTCAAGAGAAACTAGTAAATAAAAGGAAATGTCTAATGGTCCAACAAACAACGATACAATTGTAAAACAACGAGGGAGGCGTGAGGTTTCAAGTGGAGTATTAATTATGATTAGTGGTTAATGATGATATTTTTACCTCGGTTAATAATGTGTACGAGCTCTACAAGATTTTTGCCATATGCCGACGTTAATTTTTACAATACCGACTAGGTTTGGTCGGCATATTGAAGAAATGCCGACCATAAAAAAAATTGGTCGGCAAAAGGTTTTCCGACGAGGATAAGCCGACCATTTTGCCGACGAGCTTTTTTCCGTCGGGAATACATTTTTCGACCATATTTTGGGATTTTTCCGACCATTTGTGGCGTCGGGAAATCCTAAAATCTTGTAGTGGAGGTATCAATTTTTATATTAAGTTTAATTTTTGCACGCTTAATGAGTAATTACACATTTACATTTCATTAAATCAATATCGATGTATGGTTTAATATAATATATATAATAAGTTAGATGACATTTAATAGCTTGTCATTTAAATTGTTTTGTTCATAAGCTATTAAATTGTTTTGTTCATATACGTAACATATGCATTGTTTTCTTTTCTTTTAGAGAAGTAAATCTTCATGCCACAATCGGTGGGAGTATAGAAGTTGAGGGAACTCAAGTGGATAATTAATGTGACATGTGATTATCTTATTATTTTTTTTTCACAATTTTCAAAATTGGGCAATGTATGTGTCAGCTTGTTGGGTAGGTTTTTTAATTTGAGTTGTTAGGGTGTTTATCTTTAATTACCGACTTTCGAGGCTTAGTATTATTTCATTTTTCTTTGGTAAGTCGTATGAATACCTTCTAGATTAGGTGGTCATTACGATGATATACCTTACCATGTATTTTTTTGGCTTCATATTTTGAAATACATAAAAAATTAATGGCTGAGGTGACTCCATTACAAATAGATTAATTTACATTCGGGGGACCTAACATTATTTACAATAATTTTACTCATTTCATAGATGCCTGAACTATAGTACATGTGTGATGCATGTGGTATGCACTATTATCTTTTTGCGATATAATTGTTTTGTGTTAGTTGGAAAGTTCATATACCAATTTTGTTGATTGGATGTAACATAATGATTGTTTGAATTTTTACAACGTTTGTATTTCCTATTTCAAAAAAAAAAAAAAGAATTTTCTTCCTAGATATAGTCAAGTTCGTTAGCCATAATTGTAGGTACTAAAATCCCAAAATCTCTCATAAAGATATTTTGTCACAATATTAAATTATGTTTAATTGAAAAAACCGTTTTAGCCATTTTGCGATATGAAAGTTGATTAGATATTGTTTAAGTTAGTTGTCTAAATTTAGACATTCCTCTTATTCTCCCTCCTATATTCTTTCCTTTTGAATTGTGGTTGATCTATTGACTTATAATATGACCAATCAAAGTTATAAGCCTAAACACTATCGTAGACCGATTGGAGCTAGACTTAACATTTTTTTGAGCCAAGCTCATATGGTAAGGTTGCCTTTTAGAACCCTAAAATTTTATAGTAGCCAAAGTCAAATGAGTTATTAGAACCAATAATTCCAAATAGAATGGACAATTGGAAATGGATGAATGAGCAAAGGTCCAAAGATATGGGGGCTGCCCAATAAACTTTCTACCAATAAACCAAAATATGTGGCGGCGCCTGCGGGACATCATTTATCCAAAACCTTATCATTTATCAATGGTAGCCAAATTGAGAAAAAAAAAAAATAGTTTCTTTTTAGAACAAATCAATCACTTGCACATTGAATATGATACAATTTTGCTGTCATTTTAGAAACTCAAAGTTGGGTTTGGCATTGGCCGCCGCTCCCACCAAATGTCAAAAACCTATTTAGCTTTTGCTTAAAAGTCCATGCATATTTGAAAAAGTTTTTAGTTGCCAACTAGGGGTTTTTGTATAGATAATCTATTTTTACGCGCTTTAATGGCTGATATATTCTAAAAATAGTGAAATATGATCGTTTTGACGTATCTATGCGCGCAAAATTACCTATGAGGGCAGTATGAGGGGTATTGCTTGTTTACGCTCTTGTACGCAGAAATGTTCTAGCTCTCTCGCTCTCGCTCTCGCTCAAATGACTGGTAAAAAATCTGGAAAAAAAAGAGACAAGAAAAAAAGTCGGAGAAGAGCTAGAGTAGCAGAGTTAGAGCGAGAGTATGAGAGCGAGAGTAAAGAAACAAGAAAAACACAAATCAGAGAAGAGCTACAATAGTAGAACGAGAGCGAGAGCGAGAGTAAAGAAACAAAGAAAACATAAGTTAGAGAAGAGTTAGAGTAGTAGAATGAGAGCGAGAGGGAGAGAGCGGGAGAGCGAAAGTAAAGAAACAAGGAAAACATAAGTTAGAGAAGAGATAGAGTAGCAGAGCGAGAGCGAGAGCGAGAGCGAAGACTATGATGCATGCCCTCATAATAATTTGAACAGGATACAAAGTACAGAAAGGGTCATTGATCATTAATTTTACATCACGGGTCAAATGACATCAAAACGCGTGTAAATGAGTCTTTCGTGTAAATATCTCTGTCAACTAGGTATGGAGTATAAATATTGAAGAATATTAAAAAGATTTACAATAAAAAAATAATAGTTTTTTCAAAAAAAAAATATCAGTAAGATGGGAGGCACTGAAGTTTGACCACTTGAATCATGTTCAGATTGGTGAATCTAGTATTTGTAACTGAAGTGAAAATTAAACGTATGATAGTTATGACTTAGATGTTATATTTAGAATAGTTCATTTAGACCTAGTTTAATTAATTAAAGCATGAGTAACATCTTGTTATTTATTATATGTTAAAAGTTCAAGTTCTCCTCTCTAAATTTGTAAATGTTATATTCTAAAAAAATGTAAGTTAAATAAATGAATCAATTAAACGTGTGGAAGTGTTTATGTTTGGTTTTATAGGAAGGATTTGTCATATAATATAATATTTAAAATTCAAAATTGGTTTGGACAATAAATTTTGTATTTATTTAAATGCTAATTTTTATGATTATGTTCATTGTACCATTAAAAAAATACCCAAGTTGTATTGAGAATATTTATTATGGGTATGATTTTTAAAATAATCAATCAAACGAAGTCGCTCGCTATCGAAGTAATATCTAAGAATAGGTAACGTTTGAAAAATGCATAGACTCTTTATAGTTAATAATTATGAAGGGAGAGATAAAATTATCAATTTAGAATGATAAATTGCTATCTTGTCTATTAAGCTAGGCTCAAATTAGCTTACCTTGAATTCTTGAGAGTATATATTTTACTATTACATAAGTTGGGTAGAGTTTGACCCATTAAAATACATTATAATCTCAATTAAATGATCAAAAAGTTTGAATCTTTACTCTCAAATATTGTTGAACTAAAAAAAAAGACCACTAAAATATATTTAGAATTTGAAAAAATAATTTTTTTTATATAATCATACTATTGAACCAACTAATATAAAATTATATGCCAAGTATATTTTCTATTAAATAAATTAATATTAAACATGATTTGTATAGTTCGGTAATCAACATTATTATTAGATATTATAAATATTATATATAAAAAGAGTATATTTTACATTAATGCTATAAATTTGGGTTTCCCTAACAAATAAAATTCTAATTTACATTTGCAACCAAGATGAGATAAGTAAATATTTATAAAAGCCATTAAAATTGTATAGATTTTATATATGTATAGAGTATGATGACACGTCATGATTGTACCTTTTCTTCATGTATGTCACATTCTAAAAAAAATCTCATGTGTCACAAGCAACATTGCAAGTTGAACAATATCGAATGTGGCGTTCTTGTGTCTTTTAGCCTATTGAAAAAGGGTTGTGAAGAGGGGTGAAATCGATATGAAAGGGATAATTAATAATACTTATCCGGTGAAGATGTGACAAAATATAAAATATTATTGAAAAAATATTAGAAGTATCAATCAAAATATCACAAACATAAATATAAATATCAATTATAAGAATTTAAAATTTATTTACAATGTACTAACTTTTTATTTATTTAATTTTTTTAAAAAATTATGAACTAGTTGATTTTCATAAATTTTTTAGGATATTTTTGTTGTTTCTGTTTATATTTTCATAAAATTGAGATGGAAATTATTTCCACCCGATTCACATATAATTCCTATTAAAAAGAAACTGCATTATTGCATATGTAAAATAGAATTGGTTCTTTGTACTTTTAAAATTTGAATATACCTTTAATTAACACATTATAAATATTACGAAATTTATATTCTAATTAATAAATTATTAATAGAAAAAAAAGTAAATACATAATTCATTAATTAATTCGTGATATACGTACCCATGAAATAAGTTTGACATTTAAGTGGAAGGGTTGAGTTTGGATAGTCCAAATGTAATTAACAATAATTAGAATTTGTTCAATTCAATGAATCTAGTCTACTGAAAAACAACATAATATAAATAAAAAATATAATATATATAAAAATATATATTCTTTTAAAAAAGAGAAAATTCTAGAGATGTGCAATTAAGAACTAACCAAGTAGATTTAAAAAGTGGGTTGAATAGTTGGGATATTTTATTTTATTTTAAAGGTTTGGAGCATGTGGAAGATGACTCATCCTTCACTCATAATATATTAGTAAACTTTTGGTTTAAATGTTTGAGAAAGGGAGGGACAAAGATAAGGTGTTTTTAGGTCTTCTTTTTCTCCCCGGGACGATTCTCTAGAGGAGAGACTCTATGTATATGTAGGGTTTTTAGAGGGGTTATGTTTCAAGTTCTATAAAAAGAGTCTATGGTTCTCGTTTGAATCGTTTCAATTTGAAGTACTTTAACCGTTCTTATATGTTAACTTTGATTAAGTGAGTGATATAAGGTTCTGAGGGCATGTTTCTTTGTAATTGGGATTGGTGAGAGAATTCTATGTGATTGTAATACTTTTTCACACATAGTGAAATATTTCTTTATGTCTGTAGTTTTTTCTCTGATTTTAGAATTTTCCACCTAAATTCTTAGGTTTCTTATCTTGTTGTTTCCTTTTTAACTTCTTAGTTATTTTTCTGCTTATTCTTGTGCTAGCAGTAGGAGGGTTTTTTTTTCTCAAACAAATGGTATCAAAGATTTAGGTTTATAGTTTCTTGAGTTTCTGAGTATGCTCTGTAGCTGCAACATTGTCTGAACTTCCACATCAAAAATTGATTTCTTGAAACGAGCTATAGTTAGTTTTTCGAATAGTGTGAGTTATTCATTATTTGTATAATTGCTAGCAGAGAAGCAGTTATGTCAAGTTTTATGAGTAAAGTAAAGATTGACGTGGAGAAACTTGATGGAAGGATAAATTTCGACTTGGGGCATGTACGAGCAAAAAATGTGTTGATACAATTTGAGTAACACAAGGCTTTGAAGGGAAGATCGAGTGGTGGTGCTCGTGAAAAGTTAAATAGTGATGCTGGTCTAATGGAGTCTAATGGTAGTTGATAATATCATAAAATGAAATTATTTTGGCATATTCTCTTACTAGTTTTCACTCAGTTTTGAGTTGAGTGTGTGTTTTGGGTCGTGTCCTTAGTAAGTTTTGTGTTGTGCTTGTTGGAAGTTGAGTTTGGTGTTTGTCGGTCGTATTCTTGTTGTTACTTCGCTTGTTTTGTGTGTTGTTGTGCCCTTTGCTATGCAACCCTTGAGGAGAAGAGTGCTTGTTATGATGCTAATGCTGCAACATTGTGCAACATTGACTCTATGGGCCCTTGTTGAGATGCTAATACTACAACATTGCTCACATTGACGCGGATGCTACAACATTACTCAACATTGAATTCGGGACAAAATAGTCAAACTGGGGCCCATAGAGTGTTGTGAGATGCACGTGTTCCTTTTCAACTATAATCATTTTTTGGGGGTTAAAAGTGAAAGAAAAAGATAAAAAAAAAGAGGTTATTTGGAAAGGAGAAAAGAAGAAGAATTAACGAGTGCCTTAATTTTGGAAAGGAAGAATCGATTGAAGGGATCTCTTTCTAGGACCAAGCTTATCGAAAATAGCAAGAAGGAGAGCTGAAGAAGAAGACTTGCTGGAGTCGACTACCATTTTTTCCCTCTCTTTTCTCTTGTTCTTCTTCTTGTAGCTTCTACTCTTAATTTTTCTGTTGTGAGTTTGGATTAAAGTTGTTTTAGAGTGCTTTACTTATGACTCTTGTGTATTTTCGTGATGTCTTTGATCCTTATACTTTTCTTGGTTGTTTTCTCTAAAAAAAGTTATGGGCTAACTGCTGTAAGTTGGAATTTATGGAAATGTAACTCTAATTTTTAACTCTCTTGTTGGGAAATGCTATAAAAGTGTAGTTTGCTTGTGGGTTTTTAATATTTATTGTTTTTCTTGAGATTGATCAACTTAGGGTTGACCACAAGTTTGTTTTAATACTGAAAATGTTAAAATGTATGGAAATAGCATGGGCAATGCAAGTAAATTCTTATCTTGATTTAGAAAGAAATTCAAAGGTATAGACATATGCTTTTGACTTGTAAACTTAGGGGAATTGAGTTATCCATATGTTTGAAAGTTGGATTTTCATAGAAATATGTTAATCTCTATTTTTGGACTGCAAATCGAGGATTATAATTAATTTTAGAAAGTTATTTCATAATCCTCGTTACTACACAGTGTAGTAATGTTGCACAATGCTATAACATTACACAACATTAGACAACAGAAATTAGCAGTGAACCTCCATAAATTCCAACACATTCATCATTTGATTCTTGACTCATTTGCCATCCGTTTTTAGTTGTTTATCGCTCTTAGATTGCTAGAATTTAATTTCCTTGAATCGAGCTTGCTTTTGTTAATTTTAAGTCGCTTAAGTGTTTTAGAACACGTTTAGTGTTACTAAAGTTTATAAAATTTTCATTATTGAGTCATCGTGGAATCGACCTTGTTCACCAATTTCTACCCATGGTTGCATATGCTTGCATAGTGAGTTTTTGTACAACGGTAGTTCTAGCAGAGGCTCTAAGAAGTTCAACATGAGTGATAGAGAATGTGATGAATTATGTTTGAGAGTTGCGAGTGCAATTAGACTAAATTTGGCTAAAAATATTATTACAGATGTGCATGGAATTTTAAAAGCCAAAGAGTATTGGGAGAAGCTTGAATGATGTATCAGGCAAAGAACATCTCAAATCAGTTGTACCTAAATGAATAGTTTCACACGTTGTGAATGGAGGAAAGTATGAAAATCTCAGATCATCTGAGTGTTCCCAATGACATTGTCTTTGAGCTAGAGGTGATCGAAGTGAAGTTGGAGGATAAGGATAATGCTCTTAGGCTCATCTGGTCAATTTTTCCTTCTTATGAACACATGGAGCCAATCTTGTTGTACGAGAAGGAGACTTTAAATTTTGCAGAGAGGCTACAATTTGAAGAAGATGAAAGATTTCGTGCAAAAGAAAGGTTGTTGGGAATGTAAACAGTTTAGAAATATGAAAAAGAATTGTCTTAATAGAGCAAGTTCATCAAAGGACGTGTGTGTGGTGAAGGTTAAGTTGATGGCTGAAAAACTTCCAGGTGAGCTAAGTAGGAAGAAATTGCATCATAATTTCCAACAAGTTTATGGACGTGTGACGAAGAAGAAAAATATTGGAAGGTGACATTTCAAGCAGTCTACTTTTATGGTAGAGTAAATTATAGTTCTCTGAGTTGAGGATTATGGTTGTTGGTAAAGACAATGATACAACAAGAGTTGTAGATTTTTCAAATATCTTGTCAAGGTGGGTTGTAGGGTTTTTGACAATATATTAAAAGAGTAGGTGCCCCACATCGAAAAGGTGTAAGGAAGTGATAGGCTCCAAGTATTATAACACGAGTCTATGTTTTATATATATATATGTTGAAGGGAATCGAAGTCCCCGCAACGGAAGCGATTGCGAATCGCGCGCTCTTGATTTAGTTACAATGGAAATTTCAGGAATGTAAAACATGGATTAAGCATAAAATAAGAGTTTGGACAGCAAGAAGTTACCTTTGAAGAACCTTTCTTCAAGTGCTCCTCTCTCCATGGTCACGATCTCAAAGAACAAGAACTCCAACTCATGAAGACACACGACCACCTGATCTTCTCCGTTGTTCTCTAGGTGAGGAGGAAGGTGGGTTCCCTTTAGGAGATGTAAGGTATTTTTGAGAGAGATGTTTGTTGTCTTGGAACCTTTCCAACAACAACAAAAAGGGAGCTTGTAAAAACCTTAACCTAGTTGCATCTCATGCAATCATATATATATAGAGGAATGGGATGGAAATGACCATCCTACCCCTCCTTTAATCTCTCTTTAGTATATAGTCTAAATCACATTAAAACTATATATTATATCAATTATATCATATATAATTGATATAACTCCTCATGTATGAAATTGAACACTTCAATTTCACTCCTAACTTTATACCCTCAATATTACCATGTTGAGCCAACGGAGGGATCTAATGGACCTACAGATCATGAGCTCCAATGATGTGAGATTAACTGATCAAACTCTTTGATCCAGTTAATCAATATTCATTAACTACAAGTCACTCCACTATAGACTTGTAGCTGCACTCTCCTCACTGTAGATATTATTGTGTCCACTGATATAGTCATTGCCCTTGAGTCGACCCTTCACAGGTTGTTCGTAATCACAGCTGGGTCAAATTACCGTTTTACCCCTGTGATTACCTCTTTGCTCCTTAAACACCACTGATCCTCTAATGAACAACAAGTCTAAGGTCCTACCTTAGACTCATACCCTCGTAGAGAGCGGGGCCCCGTTGTTCAAGACCTAGAGTCAGTTCTTAAGAGAACAACCTATCTAATTCCTCAGTAAAGGAATGAGTGAATTTCATCTTGCACAGTTAAGTTCCTAGCTACCTACAAGGTTCTGTCCCTGAGAAGGTAGGCTTATTGAGTCGGCTACAGGCCACTCTCACCCATACTAGTCTAAGGCCAAACCCCTATAAGCAGGAGTTCTTAACTTGCTCAGGCTTCTGGTCAAGTCACTAATGACCATCTATAAATTACTAGTCTTATCCTGTTAATGGTGTTATACTGGTTAGACTAATAATTTGCGATCCAGTCTTGTATGAACTCTTCATACAGAATGCCCCCACTCGCATGTCAACTACATGAATGAGTTGGATTACCTCATTTGTACTAATTACAAAGTGGACCGCATCCATGGTGTTACCAGAATGAGGTTTCCAACCTTATTCTTATACCATAGACTATTTAGGTTATAATCTTGAATTCAACCCAAATAGTGTCCACTACACTGATTTCAAGATAAACGTTATAACCTTGGAGCTTAGTTTATTGGATTTATAAAAACAAGACTGTAATCTTATCAAAACAAATAACCCTTTATTTAATTGATCAAGATTACACAAGTTTAGGGCATAAATCCCAACAATCTCTCACTTGACCTAAAGCTTGTGGAGTACTAAACATTACATTAATGTAAATACAATAAACTAGGGCATTTAAACCCTTTGTACAAAATACTCCAACTTGCCCTAGTTGGGGAAGACTTGTAAACCTAGACCTTCTAGGTGACTCTCAAATACTTTAGCCGTGAGAGCCTTTGTAAAAGGATCAACAATGTTGTGCTCTGAGGCTATCTTCGTGATAATCACGTCTCCTCATGCACGATCTCCTGATGAGATGATACTTCCGCGCTTATGTGCTTTCCCTCTTGTGACTTCTGGGTTCCTCGAATTTGCCACTGCACCACTTTATTATCGCAATACAAAGCAGTGATGGGCAAAGTCATATTTGGAACAACTTCCAAATTTAGCATAAATTTCCTTAACCAAACGACCTCCTTAGCATTGCTTCACAAGTCGCTACATATTCGACCTCCATGGTGGAATCGATGCATCCTTGCTTGACGCCGCCATACTACAGCTCCCTCCGTTAAGAGTGAAAATCGACCCGGATGTAGATTTACGAGAATCTTTATCGATCGAAAGTCGAAATCTGTGTATCCCGTAAGATCAAATCCTTAGCCCCATACACAAACATGTAGTTCCTTGTTCTCCAAAGATACTTAAGGATCGTTTTAACCGTTGTCCAGTGTTCAAGTCCTGGATTGGATTGATACCTACTGACCATCCCAACTACAAAACAGATGCCAGGCCTAGTACACAACATGGCGTACATCGGGCTCCCAACGGTGATGCGTAAAGAATCCGTCTCATATCCTCAACTCCTTGAGGTGTCTTAGGACACTGTTACTTAGACAAATGGATTCCATGTCTAAAAGGCAACAAGTCCTTTTTAGAATCTTGCATCTTAAACTTTGACAACACTTTGTCTATTTATGATGCTTGAGACAAGGCTAGTGTTCTATTCTTGCGGTTCCGGACAATCTGGATCCCAAGAACAAATCACAGATCACCCAAATCTTTCATTTGGAATTGTTTTGCTAGCCATTCCTTGATGTCGAGAAGATAACCTACATCATTCCCAATGAGTAGGATATCATCCACATAGAGAATTAGGAAAGCGACAGAACTATTGATGATTTTCTTGTAGACACAAGGTTCATCATCATTCTGGTCAAAACCATAAGATATGATAGCCTCATCAAATCTTATATTCCAGGACCTAGAGGCTTGTTTCAGTCCATAAATCGACCTTTTAAGCCTGCAAACCTTTTGCTCTTTTCCTGGTTCAATGAACCCTTTGGGTTGGTTCATGTAGATGGTTTCCTCAAGATTGTCATTCAAAATGGCTGTCTTGACATCCATTTGCCATACCTCATAGTCATTATATGCGGCAATGGAAAGAAGGATACAGATAGACTTTACCATAGCAACAGGTGAAAAGGTTTCCTCAAAGTCAACCCCTTCAACCTGGGTATAACCCTTTGCTACTAGTCTAGCTTTAAAGGTTTGCACCTTCCCATCTACACCACGTTTTCTCTTGTAGATCCACTTACAACCTATAGGTTTTACCCCATCAGGCTTATCTACAAGATCCCAAACAGAATTGAAGTTCATAGACTCCATTTCTTGGTCCATGGCTATGACCCATATGTCTTTGTCAATGTCAACCATTGCTTGATTATAAGTCAATGGATCCTCACAGTTGTCATCTGGTATAACAACTTGGGTTTCAAAAAACCCATGTAACAGTCAGTCAGTATCACAACCCTCCCACTACGTCGAGGCATACTCAACTCTTGAGATGGACCTCTTGACTAGACAAACTAGTATCAACAACTCTTGTTGACGTACTAGTGTTCTTATCAGCAACCTTTGCTATTGTTCCGTCTAACTCACTCAACACTACCTTACTTTTTGGTTTGTGGTCCCTTATGTGGTCCTCCTCCAAGAAAATGGCATTTGTCGACACAAAGACCTTATCTTCCTTAGGATCATAGAATAAACCACCTCTTGTTTCTTTTGGGTATCATATGAATAGGCACAACTTTGAACGTGAATCCAACTTCTTTGGATTTGTCACAAGCACATGTGCTGGACAGTCCCATATTCTGAAATGACATAAACTACCTTTACGTCCTTTCCAGAGTTCAAGAGGTGTTTCAGAAACACTTTTGGAGGGCACACTATTCAATATGTATTCTGCAGTCTCCACTGCATAACCCCAAAAGGAACTAGGGAGATGAGCATAACTCATCATTGATCGAACCATGTCCAACAAGGTTCTATTTCTCCTTTCCGATACAATCGCTTTGTTGTGGTGTGTGCGAGCCGAGAGTTGGGATGTAATTCTATGTTCTATCATATAGTTCTGGAATTTTAAATCCATGTACTCTCCACCTCGATCTGATCGAAGTGTTTTAACTCTTTTACCTAATTGATTTTCAACCCTAGCCTTGAATTCCTTGAACTTTTCAAGTGCTTCAGACTTGTGGTGCATTAGGTAAATATGCCCATATCTGGAATAATCATCTATAAAAGAGATGAAATATTCATATCCTCCCCTTGCTTTAACAATCATCGGACCACAAAGGTCTGAATGTATAAGCTCTAGAGGATCTTTGGCTCTATAACCTTTTCCACTAAAAGGTCTTTTAGTCATTTTGCCTTCTAGGCAGGATTCACATACTGGTAAGGAATTTTCTTCTAACTCGTTTAGAAGACCGTTCTTTACCAATCTCTCAATCCTATTGAGATTAATGTGACTCAATCTTAGATGCCAAAGATGAAAATTTTCTTTAGGAGAAATTTTACGTTTCTTAGTTTGTGTGTTTGCAGTTTTAAATAATTCAGTGTTCAAAACCATTTTGACTGAATTAGGCCTTAAAACATACAATCCATTTTCTAATGAAGCTGAACATATTTCTAAACCTTTCTTTAAAATAAACACTTTATTCATAGAAAAGGAAACAAATACATTGTTCAATGAGGCAAGAAATGGAAATAAGGTTTCTAGTAAACCACAGTATCACTAATATATTGTCCAACAATACATATTTCTTGCCAAAATAAAGCTTCATTGTGCCTCATCTTTGCTCAAATTGAGACGACTTCTCCATTTCCAATCCGGAGCGTTATCTCTCCTTGTTGTAGTATTTGCTTTGCGAATCAATTCCACTAAAAGAAGAACAAACATGATTAGTGGCGCTGAATCAAGTATCCAAGTTTTTTTATCACTATCCACTAAATGTGCTTCAAGGCAAAATAAATCATATTTACCTTCCTTCTTCTTTTACGCAATGTACTTGGACGAGTTCGTTTCCAATGTCCGTCTTCGTTGCAAGATGGAAACACTTTCTTTTGTCAAGAACGTCTTTGACTTTCTTGTCCTTTTAGGCGCGGCTTTGTCGACTTGTTTCCCTTTACCAACCTTCTTCATGTTCTTCTTCTTCTTACCTCTCGGGTTGTAGAAGAAGATGAAGCCATCGCTTTTGTCCTGAGGGTCGAACCTCTGTGATAACTCCTACCGGCAACATTTGCCTCACCTTTCGATCCCCGAATTTTCATCAAAGATTGAAAGGTATGGAGTTCATTCAGAAGGGAGGTAAGATTAAAAGTAAGCTTGTTCATAACAACATTACTTCTAAACTGCAGGAAACTATCTGGAATGGTTTCCAGAATGAAGCTGACCTGGCTCGACTCATCGATGGAAACACCATTCGACTCCACGATGTTAAAGTGTACCATCATATCCAGGACATGATCCCGAACAGATGTACCCTCTGGCATCCTTGAGTTGAATATGTACTTAAGGGCATTATGTCGGGCTTGTGTGGACCGTTGTCCAAACATACCCTGCACAGAATCGATGATTTCCTTGGCGGTAATCATGCCCTCATGCTTCTTGGCTAATATGTCAGACATACTTTCAAGCATGTAGACCTTGGCCTTATCATTGACCTTGATCCATCCATCATATGCATCACGAACATTTCGTGACGCATTCGAGCCTGGCACCTGAGAACACTCCTCAGTTAGCACAAACTTCAGATCATCCACCACCAAAATAGTGTTGAGTTTGTTTTTCCTTGTCATCATATTCTCTCCGGTTAACTTTTCCGCACCCAATAAGGAAATTATAGAGCTAGACATTTTTTGCTGAAAATTTACAAACAAACTTGTATGAGTTTCTTGCTATAACTCTAATCCAATCATGTTTTAGCTAATTATCAAATGATTCCTAGACCATTTATAATTTGCAATGATACTCAAAAGGTTTAGAATGTATGACATCAAGGGTAATAAAAACACTCCTCTCTAGATCAAGACACTCTTGACCAAAACCTAACACCAGAATAACTCTTATTCCTATAGGTTTTAGTTACCATTTTTTGTCCGGATACATACACAACTTATGTACCCAGTGAGTGTAACCCTTTCTCTTTTAGATCCCAGAGTCTCGATCCAATAAAATCCGCCAAGGAAGAGGACTAGATTGGAAAATAGTCTAAGGAAATCTTTATCCCTTTCGGTGTCTCATCGTGTTAGATCCCCATGATCAAGCCCTCCGAGGGATTGTCTAGTCCAGGCCAAACTAGCAGGCTGACCATAGTGGTCTAACGGTGTAAACCGACAAAAGAGACCGTAGGATTTGTTTTCACTAAACCTGCTCCCACTCACTATAATTACCCTCTCCATTCACCTTGGTATTGACTCATACAAACACCATCCGAGAGGAGACGCTCCGTTTATGCCCACGAGGCCAAGTATGAGTCTCATGGTGTGAACTTCCCGAGAGATAGCATAGGTGAAAAAATATGTATCTCATACACGTTTTCCTCCCATTAAATACTTTAAGTCTATAGGAATCTTTCTTAGGCTAAAACCCGGCTAATGGTTTTACCTAACTTTATCAACATAACTCTTATATTGATAATCAATATAACTCTTATATTGATTTTATCCTAAGTTTGTTAATATAACTCCTTATATTAAACCTAGGATTTCTAGTTTATTAACTCCTTAATAAACTCATTGACGCTTCTCTGTAATTTATAAGACTCTCTGATTAAATTTCACTCCCGTGTCGCCTCCCAGTAGGGGTGTTCCGTTTTAAATCACTTAAAATACCCGACCTAAACTTGATGAACTTTCCTTAGATAGAGTTCCTCTTTTAATCATAGCTTATAAATTACTTGGTTCCTAATTCTAATCTAATTAGAACTAGATAACCTAAGGTCTATTATTTCCAAGTTCTAAACACTTTAAAACTAATAATTAACCTTAGGTGACATGCATACTATGTTATAGTGCTTGATCATTCTTCACATGAATAATAAAACATACATAGCATGTTCATCTCATGAAATATAATGCATGTCAATGCTGTCCAAAAATTAATATAACAACCTTATATTAATTAATCATGAAAACTATATAATATAACTCCTTATATTATAAATGATGCATGAAAATGCTTAACCTAAGGTGGGATTTCTAAAATACAAGCATAGACTATGCATGACAATAATTACACAACAATTGCATAATTAAAATTGCAAAATTAGACCAATTTTGGCACCCTAAAATTAATTTTAAATAATATAATCTAATTATATTAATTAAAATTAATTAATTAAATATAAATTAAATACAAAAAGTTTTTATATTTAATATATAATAAAATTAACGTTTCTGCCCGTTGCTGCCTTCCGTGAAACGTCTTCGGCGTTGCAACACTGATGGCAGCGTTGCAACGCTGCTTTTGTCGCTGCATAAGCGTTGCAACGCCGAGGCGATGTTGCAACGCCGTTGTCTTCTCCACCGCCGCCGCGCAGCGCCGATGGCGTTACAACGCCATTCACGAAATGACCATAGGAATCTCCATTCCTTGCTTGTTTTTGCTCCGATTTTCTCAGCAACCGCTTTGCCTCGATCGACATGGACTTACAGACTCGATTTACAATTAAATTTGCCCAAAACACCGAGCTCTTACATTGAACATTTCAATGAAATTGTAAATCTAAGTGCCAAAATTGAAAACATCTAATTTCGCAAAAACCGTTCATAAATCTCATGCACAAAAACAGTAAATCCCACCTTGTTTTGAAAAATCCAGAACATAAATCAAGAACGCAATTGGGCTCTGATACCAATTGAAGGGAATCGAAGTCCCCGCGGTAGGCGATTGCGAATCGCGCGCTCTTGATTTAGTTACAATGGAAATTTCAGAATGTAAAACATGGATTAAGCATAAAATAAGAGTTTGGGCAAAGAAGAAGTTACCTTTGAAGAACCTTTCTTCAAGTGCTCCTCTCTCCACGGTCACGATCTCAAAGAACAAGAACTCCAACGTGCGAAGACACGACCACCGGATCTTCTCCGTTGTTCTCTAGGTGAGGGAGGAAGGTGGGTTCCCTTTAGGAGATGTGAGGTATTTTTGAGAGAGATGTGTGTTTTGGAACTCTTCCAATAACACAACAAGGAGGCTAGTGATTCTATAAAAAATCCTTAACCTAGTTGCATCTCATGCAACCATATATATAGAGAATTGGGATGGAAATGACCATCCTATCCCTCTTTTAATCTCTCTTTAGTATATAGTCTAAATCACATTAAAACTATATATTATATCAATTATATCATATATAATTGATATAACTCCTCATGTATGAAATTGAACACTTCAATTTCACTCCTAACTTTATACCCTCAATATTACTATGTTGAGCCAACGGAGGGATCTAATGGACCTACAGATCATGAGCTCCAATGATGTGAGATTAACTGATCAAACTCTTTGATCCAGTTAATCAATATTCATTAACTACAAGTCACTCCACTATAGATTGTAGCTGCACTCTCCTCATCAGAGATATTATTGTGTCCACCGATATAGTCATTGCCCATGAGTCGACCCTTCACGGTTGTTCGTAATCACACCGGGTCAAATTACCGTTTTACCCCGTGATTACCTCTTTGCTCCTTAAGCACCACCGATCCTCTAATGAACAACAAGTCTAAGGTCCTACCTTAGACTCATACCCTCGTAGAGAGAAGGGGGCCCCGTTGTTCAAGACACGAGTCGGTTCTTGAGGAACAACCTATCTATTTCCTCGAGAGGAATGAGTGAATTCCATCGACACGCTTAAGTTCCCACTACCTACAATGTTCTCGTCACTGAGAAGGTAGGCTTATTGAGTCGAAGCTCATGTGCCACTCTCGTCCATACTAGTCTAAGGACAAATCCCTATAAGCAGAAGTTCTTAACTTGCTCAGGATTCAGGTCAAGTCACTAATGACCATCTATAAATTACTAGTCTTATCCTGTTAACGGTGTTATATTGGTTAGACTAATAATTTACGATCTAGTCTTGTATGAACTCTTCATACGAATGCCCCCACTCGCATGTCAACTACATGAATGAGTTGGATTACCTCATTTGTACTAATTACAAAGTGGGTCGCATCCATGGTGTTACCAGAATGAGGTTTCCAACCTTATTCTTATACCATAGACTATTTAGGTTATAATCTTGAATTCAACCCAAATAGTGTCCACTACACTGATTTCAAGATAAACGTTATAACCTTGGAGCTTAGTTTATTGGATTTCTAAAAGCAAGACTGTAATCTTATCAAAACAAATAACCCTTTATTTAATTGATCAAGATTACACAAGTTTAGGGCATAAATCCCAACATATGTATGTATAAAGTTTTACTGTTAAATGAAAACTTTTATAATTTTATATGTTTAAGCTATATAGTTGAACATTTGATGACTCATTTGATAACCATTTGGTTTGATTTTTAGTTTTGAAAATTAGGCCTATAAGCAATACTTCCACCTATAGGTTTTCATGTTTTATTATCTTATTTTTACATGTGTTTTTAAAAACCAAACTAAGTTTTTAAAACTAAGAAAAAGTAGTTTTCAAAAACTTGTTTTTGTTTTTAGAGTTTGACTAGAAATTTAAATATTTTATTACGAAAGATGAAAACCATTGTATAGAAAAATTGAAAGAAAACAAGCATAATTATAAAAAATTAAAAACAAAAAAACAAATGGATATCAAACGGGCAAGTACACACAAATATATTAGAGATCATATGTTCAAATTAAAAGATGGAGGTTACCTAGTTTTTTGTTTTCTTCTTTTTAGCAGGGCAACCTAGTAGGGTATCAACTATAATGAGAGTTTTCGGATATAAACAACTATTTCATGATATTAATCAAGGTGCATAAGTTGGATTAGACTCTTATAATTTCTATTTTCATAAAATCATTCTATATGCCTTCAAGTATTTATCTATCATGTATAAAACTCCCTGTATCTTTTAATTTAGTTTAAAGCTTCTTGTGTAGTGCATCACTACATTCCTCTGTCATGTGTACTATTTTCTAGATTCTTGAATTTCCTTTTTTTAGTAAGAATTTTCTTCATGAACTTTGTATATCTTGGAATCATCTTTAGTACTTCTATAAAAGAATAGTAACATAAATAACTCACCACTGTGATTCTTCTTCCTAAATCTCTGAGGATATGAAATACTGTTTGGTAAAATAGGTATGACAGAGGTAGGAAACTTTTCAGCCTCAGATGTAGGACACTTTTCTAAAAGAGTCTAAATTAAGAAAGCAGAAGCAATTTAGGATCTTGAACACTCTAAGTTGATCAATTTTTCAAAATAAAATGCATGCTCAAAGCTGGAAAAACTGTGAGTTAAATAAATTGCCCAATCCCGATCGATACACCATTCTGCTGAGGCATACCGGGTGCTAAGAGTTGGGATGTAATTCCATGTTCTATCATATAGCTCTGGAATTTTAAATCCATGTACTCTCCACCTCGATCAGATCGAAGTGTTTTAATTGTTTTACCTAATTGATTCTCAACTTCATCCTTGAATTCCTTAAACTTTCCAAGTGCTTCAAACTTATGATGCATTAGGTAAATTTGCCCAAATCTTGAATAATCAACTATAAAAGAGATGAAATATTCATAAGCTCCTCTGACTTTAACATTCATCGGACCACAAAGGTCTGAATGTATAAGCTCAAGAGGTTCTTTGGCTCTATAACCTTTTTCACTAAAAGGTCTTTTAATCATTTTGTCTTCTAGGAAGGATTCACATACAGGTAAAATATTTTCTTCTAACTCATTTAGAAGTCTACTCTTTACCAATCTCTCAATCCTATTGAGGTTAATGTGACCCAACCTAAGATGCCAAAGATGAACATTTTCTTTAAGAGAAATTTTACGTTTCTTATCAATTCATGTATTTGCTATTTTGAATAATTCAGTGTTTAAAACTATTTTGACCGAATTAAACCATTGCAAATAATTCATAAGAAGAGCAACACATAGTTCAATACTTTTTCAAAGAAATAAACACTTTATTTAATTGAAAAGAAATTGAAATACATTGTTTGCTAAGGCAAGAAATAGAAATAAGGTTTCTAATAAACCCTGAAACTACATACATGTTATCAAATAACAACATTTTCTTGTCAGACAACTGCTCTTTATTTGCTCCTTTTCTTTTTCTTCTCAGTATCTTACGAAGTTCGGAAGAATAATCATAGATACTTAGTTCCAGAGGGTGAACTCTTCTGAAAACTTTTGGAATGGGCAAACAGATTTGCCTCTCCATTCTGTTGTCCCTTATCATCCATAAGAGACTGGTAAGTCTGCTGCTCATTTAGCAGAGAAGTCAGATCATACTCTATGTTGTTCATTGTTGCATTGCTGCGGAATTGCAGAAAACTCTTCGAAAGAGATTCTGGGATGAACGATACCTGACTTTTCTCGTCTATGACCGCCTCGTTCATTTCCGCTATGTTGAAGTGAGCCATCAGATTGAGAACATGTTCTCTTACTGACGTTCTCTCCTCCATGTGCGTGTTGTAAACGTACTTTAGGGCTTCATGTCGAATTTGTTTGGACGGTTGTCTAGACAAATTTAGCATAAAATTCATGATCTCACGAGCTGAGACCTTGCCCTCCAGCCTCTTGGCTAAAACATCAGATATGCTAGCCAGGATATAGCCTTTTGCCTTCTCATTAGCATTAATCTAGCGGTCATACACATCCTTAACAGATTGAGGTGCGTTTTGAGCAGGGAATTGAGGACACTCCTCATTGAGAACGAACTTAAGATCATGTGAAACCAAAATTATGTTGAGTCTTTTCTTCCAAGTCCTTATGTTCTCTCTAGTTAATTTTTTCGCACCCAGTAAGGAAATATTTGAGCTAGACATTTTGCTGAAATTTTCAAATAAAAACTTGTATAAGTTTTCTCGCTAGAAAACTATCTAATTCAATCACGTTTTAGCTAATTATCTAATGATTCCTAGGTCATTAATAATTTGCAATGATACTCCAAAGGTTTACAGTGTATGACACCGAAGGGTAATAAAAAACACTCCTCCTCTGGATCAAGACATTCTTGACCAAAACTTAATGTCAGAATGACTTTCATTTCTATAGGCTTTAGTTACCATTATTTGGTCAGGATACATACACTTCTTATGTACCTTGTGAGTGTAACCCTCTGTCTTTAGACCTAGAGTCCCCATCCAACAAAATCCGCCGAAGGGAGGACTAGGTTGAAAAACAGACTAAGGAAGTCTTTACCCCTTCCGGGTGTCCACTGTGTTCGATCCCCTATGATCAAGCCCTCCGAAGGGAATGTATAGTCCAGGCCAAACTAGCAGGTTGACCATAATGATCTCACGGTGTGAACCGAAAGAAGAGACCATAGGTTTTTGTTTTCACTAAACCTGCTCTTACTCACTATAAGTACCCTCTCCATTCACCTTGTTATTGACTCATACAAACATCATCCGAAGGCGAACACTCTCATTTGCGCCACGATGCCAAGTATGAGTCTCACGGTGTGAACTTCCCTAGAGAGATGTAGGTGGAATTATATGTATCATATACATTTTTCCTCCCACCTTGTTATGACTCATACAAACATCATCCAAAGGGGGGACGCTCTCGTTTGCGCCACGAGGCCAAGTATGAGTCTCACGGTGTGAACTTCCCTGGAGAGATGTAGGTGGAATTATATGTATCATATACATTTTTCCTCCCACTAGATACTTTAACTCTATAGGAAATTGACCTAGGTTAAACCCGGCTAATGGTTTTACCTAAACTTATCAATATAACTCTTATACTGATAATCAATATAACTCTTATATTGATTTTATCCTAAGTTTGCTAATATAACTTTTATATTAAACCAGTTTATTAACCCCTTAATAAACCTGCTGACGCTACTATAATTTATAAACCCTCTAATTAAAATTCACTCCCAGATCAGTTTCCAGGTAGGGGTGTTCCGTTTCCGTCAACTTAAATACTCCAACCTAGACAGAACCTTCCTTAGAGAGAGTTCCTCTTTTAATCATTATTTATAAATTACATGGTTCCTAATTCTAATCTAATTAGAACTAGATAACCTAAGGTCTATTAATTTCATGTTCTAAACATTTTAAAACTAATGATTTTAACCTTAGGTGACATGCAATTCTATGTTATTGTGCTTGATCATTCATCACATGAATAATAAAACATACATAACACATTCATCTCATGAAAAATATACATGTCAATGTTGTCCAAAAATTAATATAACATCTTATATTAATTATACATGAAAACTATATAATATAACAGTTTATATTATAAATGATGCATGAAAATGTTTAACCTAAGGTGAGATATCTAAATAAAAGCATACTTTATGCATGACAATAATTATACAACAATTGCATAAATTAAATAGCAAAATTAGATCATTTTTTGCACTGCTAAAATTAATTTTAATTAATAATATTAATTAAAATTAAATATAAAATATTTTTATATTTAATATATATAATAAAAAATGATATTTTCGTCCGTTGGTGCCTTCATGAAACGCTTGCAGCGTTGCAACGCTGCTTCTTGTTCGTTTCTGCCCGTTGGAATGCTTTGCAAAACTCTTTCGGCGTTGCAACGCTGATGCCTGCGTTGCAACGCTGCCTATGTCGCATGCCTTGATCAGTAAGCGCGGCGTTGCAACGTTGATGAACAGCGTTGCAACGCTACACGCAGAACAACAAGCTTCTTCTTCTGTTTTTGCTCGTTTTTGCTCCGTTCTTCTCAACAACTTCTTTGCTCCGATCGACATGGACTTACAGACTCGATTTACATAAATATATGCCCAAAACTTGAACAATTCAACGAAAAATATGTAAATCTATGGTACCAAAAATGAAAACATCTAATTTACAAAACGATCATACATCTCATGAAATCAGTAAATCCCACCTTTGTTCTTGATAAATTCAGAACAAAATCAAGAACACAATTGGCGCTATGATACCAATTGAAGGGATCGAATCCCGCAACGGAAGCGATTGTGAATCGCGTGTTCATGATTTCATTACATAGATCTATAACAAGAACTAAATACTAAAGATTAAGCATGCATTACAAGTTAGGACAACAAGAATTTTACCTTTGAAGAACACTTTCTTCATATACTTCTTCTCCAATGATCACGATCTCAGCAACGCGAACCCGAAGCGTGTGAAAATCCGTCACTAGATCTTCTCCGTTGTTCTCTAGGTGAGAGAGGAAGGTGGGTTCCTTTAGGATGAGATGTGATGGTCTTTGAGAAGAGTGTTTGGAACTCTTTCCAACACAAAATGATAGAACTCTAGGGTTGTATGTAATAACCTTTTTGTTTTTCAAAGTTGCATCTTATGCAACTATTTATAGGGAAATAGGATGGAAATTACCATCCTATCCCTGCTTCATTCCCTGATTAGTATATAGTTAATTTGTGAATCTAATTACATTAAAACTATATATTATATCAATTATATCACATATAATTGATATAAAACCTCATATATGAAATTTGAACACTTCAATTTCATTCCTAACTTTATACCCCCAATGTTACCATGTTGAGCCAACGGAGGGACCTAATGGACCTACAATTCATGAGCTCCAATGATGTGAAATTAACTGATCAAACTATTTAATCTAGTTAATCAATATTCATTAACTACAAATCACTCCACTATAGACTTATAGTTGCACTCTGCTCACTTTAGATTATATTGTGTCCATTGATATAGTCATTACCCATGAGTCGACCCTTCACGGGTTGTTCGTAATCACAGTTAGGTCAATTTATCGTTTTACCCATCGGATTACCTTTTTGTTCCTAAAACAGCACTGATCCTCTAATAAACAATAAGTCTATGGTCCTACAATAAACTCAAACCCTCTTAAGCTAGTTTAGAAGGTGGAGCCCCGTTGTTCAAGACCTGGACTCAATTCGTAAGGGAACAATCTATCTAATTCCTTAGTCTAGGAATGAGTGAATTTCATCTTGCAGAGTTAAGTCCCCAGCTACCTACGAGGTTCTGTCCCTGAAAAGGTAGGCTTATTGAGTCGGCTACAAGCCACTCTCACCCATACTAGTCTAAGGACAAACTCCTATAAGCAGGAGTTCTTGACTTGCTCAGGATTCAGGTCAAGCACTAATGACCATCTATAAACTATCAGTCATATCCTGTTAACGGTGTTATACTAGTTAGACTAATAATTTGCAGTTCTGTCTTGTATGATCTCTTCATAAAAAATGCCACCACTCGCATGTCATCCACATGAATGAGTTGGATTACCTCATTTGTAATAATTACAAAATGGGTCGCATCCATGGTGTTACCAGAATAAGGTTTCCAACCTCATTCTTATACCATAGACCATTTAGGTTATACTCTTAAACACAATCTAAATAATGTCTACTACACTGATGTTTAAGATTCATTATAACCTTGGAGCTTAGTTTATTGGATTTATAAGGCGAGAAGATAATTTTATCAAATCAAATAACTCTTTATTCATTTGACTAAAATTACACAAGTTTAGGCCACATATCCCAACACATGCCACCATTCCTGCTCATAGGGATAACACCTGGAGCCATCATGTCAAATGGAGGGTCTCTCTCCCAACCACACATCTCATAGTTTCGTCGAATGGAGGGTTTGTCTCCCTACCACCCGTCTCGTAATCTTGTCGAATTGAGGGTCTCTCTCCCAGCTATCCATCTCGTAATCTCGCCAACCCAAGGCCTGATACTAACTAGGAAGGTTCAGAAGTAAGGGGCACGAGTCCTATAACACGATTTTAAGGTAACCTAGGCTTCACAAATCCTTGGGTTTGACAAAGGCCTAGACATTTTCCTCGCCGTCTACTTGGCCAAACACCTTATGCCTCACATTTCTAGAACCAATCATCTCACGACATAACAAGCACGATTCAAGTAGAGATGTCCAGGTAATATAGTAATTCACAAGGTTTAATAAATAACAAGTCTCACAATGAATGAAGCAACACCATTCAGGTCAAACACTTAGACAAATATTTCGAGTACAAGATACATCAACAAACATCAAGCTAAATCCAGAATAAACCCAAGTCAGCTAAACACGAAACATGAGCTTATCTTTACACAGGCATGCAAGCTATTAGATCCAACAACAATACATAACACGTTAACCATTAAACTACCCAAGTGCCCTCACTTACGAACTTGCAAGAAAATCTAAATAGCTACTTACTTGAATATTCGAAGATTCATGAGTTTAATATCGTGTTCCACACGACTTCCTTAACACAATCAAGTCCCTAAATAGCAAACAAAGGACTTAAAACACGCCCCTAACAATCGATAAAAGAATTAACTCGACATAACTAACCAAACCAACGTACGGAGGCCTAAAATGAAGTCGAAAAACAAAACCAGCTGGTTGTACCTAACCAACGGCGGCGTCGACGACGACTTCCAGCGAGGGGCGGCGAGTGAATCACGGATCTGAGATGCCCATTGGTCGATTTATCCGAAACCAAACAAAATCATGAAAACCAGACTAAAAATTAATGAACCAATCGAACCAAATCTAAATACAAAAATTAACCAAAAAATTAAAATTAAAATGTGTTTAAATTAACATTTAAATTTTATAAAAAAGACTAACATTTAAATATAAATATAATTACAATATAATATTCACACGTGCAACACACATTAATGTTTTCTAGTATGAACAAAAGTGATGATTCTCCGAGTTAATAGAGGATTTAGTTGAATATGAGAAATTCTTTTCGAGTTAAATTGCCAAAATGAGGATAATTCACCTTATTTGATAGGGTCAAAATAGTAAATTAATAACCCACCAAGATCTCCTTTAAGACAATCAATCAAAAATATACTTCAATCCACCATAAATTATTCGCCAAATAATTCTCAAGCAACAACCAGCAATGGACAACAACAAACCATAAACAAATGCAGAAAACTAAATGCAAGAAACACACGAATTATACGTGGAAAACCTCTTCGATGTGAAGAGTAAAAACCACGGGACTTGTGAGGAGTCCACCCTTGTCACCTTCTCTTATTATGATAAAATTGAGGGAAAGGAACCCAAATCAGTCTTACAAAGATTCACAACCCACCAATAGTTCCATACATAAGAGAACAATAATTGAGATGAAAGATGATAAATATCACCCAGTTTTTGCAGGTTCTGTCTGACAGCAATATCCGATAAACCGAAGCTCAAAACGACGATCCAACCGTTCAAAACAAGGCCCTGTGAGTCCTCACCAAGATGGAACAATTTCAGCAAAATCCAACGGTTGAAACTACAGAAAACAACAACTTTGTAAACGCCGTCAGTGAAAAACCGAACTGCACTGATCTCCCAACGTTTTTTTATATTCCTCTTCCGTTTTTTCCTTTTCCTTTTGGGTTATATCCTTCTAAAAAAAACCTTAGGCTTTCTAGATAAGCCAACTCATTTAAACTCAAATGGGCTAAACATATAACCCGATATTTTGGGCCCACAAACATAAGAAAACTCATGTTTGTCTAACAAATGGGTTGGACATCCATAACAATCTCCCCCTCCAACCCCATTGTGGGGAAGACACAATCACATCCATGATCACTTGAACTTTACTATCTTCTTGCCATCCCTTTTATACTTGAAAAACCCACTTGTTTCTCAAGACTTTCTTGTTCTTTGAAAGTTGCACTAGCTCATAGGTTTCATTCTTTTTCAGGGAATTCATCTATTCCTTCATTGCATCAAGCCACTTGTCTTTTTCATCATGAGACAAGACCTCTTGATAGTTCTCTGGCTCTCCATCTTCACTAACTAGAATGAACTCTGAGTTTGGATACTTTGTTGAAGGTTTACGCTCTCTTGTGGACATTCGAACCTGTATATCCTCCACTTGAGGGATAGATTGCTCCCCCTGCTCATGAACTTCTTCATGAATCACTTAATCATGGATTTCTTCATCAGATGAAGACTCATCAAGATCATCATCATCAACATGATATGGTACATTACCATCAGGTTCTACCTCACCAACATCATCATGTACATCATCAAGTACATCCTCAACATTCTCATTCGATGAATGAATAATAGAAGGAGTAGAAGAAAGATCATTAGTAGTATCAAAAGACGATTTTGAAATAGAAGTGTACCTCGTACTCAGAAGATCTGCACCCTTCTCTTGCTCAAAGAATGCTACATCTCTGCTTCTCACTACCTTTTTCTTTTCTGGATCGTAAAGCCTGTAACCATACTCTTCATCCCCATACCGAACAAATACACATGGATTAGTCTTCGAATCAGGCTTTGACCTTTGTTCTTTAGGCACATGCATGTATGCCTTACTGCCAAAGACTCTTAAATGCGAATAAGTGGGATCACGTCCCTTCCATGCTCTCTCTGGAATGTCATAACCAAGAGGAATCGATGGAGATCGATTAACCAAATACACGACACATTGCACTTCTTCAGCCCAAAATGTCTTAGGAAGATCAGACATTTTAAGCATGCACCTCACCTTCTTTACAATGGTTCTGTTCATCTTTTCAGCAACTCCATTGTGTTGTGGTGTGCCAGGCTTTGTCTTCTCATGCCTCATGCCATGTTGTGAGCAATAATACCTGAACTCATTCGAAGTATACTCACCACCATTGTAAGATCGAAGACACTTCAACTTTCTTTCAGTCTCCCTTTCTATCATAACATGAAAATTTCTGAAAATCTCAAACACTTGGCTTTTTGTTTTCAACATATACACCCAAGTTCTTCGAGTAACATCATCAATGAAAGTGACAAAGAATCTATTGCCACCATGTGATTCTACCTCAATAGGACCACAAACATCAGAGTGAACTAACTCCAATTTCCCTTGCCTTCTAATGGACTTTTTAGCAAAAGAAACTTTATGTTGCTTACCTGCCAAGCAATAATCACAAGGGTCAAGAGAAACTATTTTATCAACAAGAATAAGAGATTTACCTGCCAACAGTTTAATCCCCTTGTCACTCATATGCCCTAGCCTTCGATGCCCTAAATTTGGAGAATTCTTTTCTTCAACTGCATTTAGCTCACAAGAACATACTCTCAAGTATGTTTTATACAACGAACAACATAACTTACCACGAGCAACTGTCATCGAACCTTTAGACAATTTTCATTTACCATCATCAAAGGTATGTTGAAATTCTTCTTGATCAAGGACACTTGCAGACAACAAGTTAAGGCGTAAATCAGGAATATGGCGCACATTCTTTAATGTAAGCATGCACCCAACACTTGTCTTCACACGAATATCACCTAACCAAACAATACTAGCTGAGCTCTTGTTTCCCATCTTCACACTACCAAAATCACCCAATTGATAGTTCATGAAATACTCCTTTCTGGGAACACAATGATATGAGGCTTCTGAATCTATCAACCACTCTGTGTCTGAACTTTCTACATGATGACATTCACTAGTTGCACAAACTAAAGTAACATCACCATTACCTGTAGTAGCAGTTGCTGCAGTATTTTTATCATCTCCCTCATTTTGTGAGTCTTGCTTCTTACCTTGTTTTTTCTTCCAACGGTAGCAAAACTTTTTAATATGGCCAGACTTGTTGCAGTGATAACATGTCCTAGTCTCTTTGTCTCTAGACTTGGACCTCTCCTTTGAGTTACCACGACCTTTGGGTCCTTTACTCTTGCTTCTACCACGATTCTCAACAAGAAAAACATTCGAATTATCAACTCCCATCTCCTTTCTTCTTATCTCTTCATTGAACATGCTTTCTTTAATCATATTCACAGATAAAACACCTTCTGGAGCAGAGTTACTAATAGTCACAACTAAGGTTTCCCAACTGTCTGGCAAAGAACTCAACAAGAACAAAGCCTGCAATTCATCATAAAAAATAATCTTCATAGTAGTCAACTTGTTAATAATATCCTGGAAGTCACTCAAATGTTCAGAAACAGACTTCTCACCCTTCAGTTTCAAATTAACAAGTCTCTTGATTAATGAAGCTTTATTATGTGGGGTCTTCCTTTCATAAACACCTTCCAATTTCTTCCATAACTCATATGGGTCGGACTCTTTAAACACATGGTTGAAAATACTAAGATCAACCTACTGCCTAATAGTTCCCAAAGTCTTCCTTTTTAACTTTACCCAATCTTTCTCTTCCATTTTATCTGGTTTTGAAGGTTTAGAAATTGTGCCATCAACTTCTATGGTTGTTTCAATTGAATCATACAAATCTTTGCAAAATAGCAAATCCTCCATCATCGGTCTCCAGATGGAATAATTGGTTGATGTCAATCTAACCATTGAATTACCTCCACTACCATTAGTAGACTTCATAACAATGATTAAATTAAACCTTGCTCTGATACCAACTGATAGGGCAAAAATAGTAAATTAATAACCCACCAAGATCTCCTCTAAGACAATCAACCAAAAATATACTTCAATCCACCACAAATTATTCACTAAATAATTCCCAAGCAACAACCAGCAATGGACAACAACAAACCATAAACAAATGCAGAAAACTAAATGCAAGAAACACACGAATTATACGTGGAAAACCTCTTCGATGTGAAGAGTAAAAACCATGGGACTTGTGAGGAGTTCACCCTTGTCACCTTCTCTTATTATGATAAAATTGAGGGAAAGGAACCCAAATCAGTCTTACAAAGATTCACAACCCACTAATAGTTCCATACATAAGAGAACAATAATTGAGATGAAAGATGATAAATATCACCCGGGGTTTTGCGAGTTACGTCCGACAAAGAATATCCGATAAATCGAAGCTCAAAACGACGATCCAACTGCTCAAAACAAGGCCTGTGAGTCCTCAACAAGCTGAAAAAACTTCAGCAAAATCCAATGGTTGAAACTCCGGCAAACGATAACTTTGTGAACGCCGTCAGTGAAAAACCGAACTGCACTGATCTCCCAACATTTTTTTTATATTCCTCTCCCGTTTTTTCCTTTTCCTTTTAGGTTATATCATTCTAAAAAAAACCTTATGCTTTCTAGATAAACCAACTCATTTAACCTCAAATGGGCTAAACATATAACCCGATATTTTGGGCCCACAAAAATAAGAAAACCCATGTTTGTCTAACAAATGGGTTGGACACCATAACATTATTGTCATTCAAGGTTAAAATAATGATGTCGATAAAAATGTCGAAATCTCAAATTTATGACAACATCATCGAGGTTGGTAGATATTTCTTATGCAAAGAAAATAAAAAAGTATTTAAGTTTGTAAATAAATATTTTAACTTATCATAAGCACTATCCATACATTAGTCATATTTTGTTGCATTTTATTATTTTTTATGATACAATAGAAATATCAATTTACCCCTCCTATCAATGTTGAATCTATGAATATATACACATATTTAAAAAATGTTAATATGTTGCTAAAAATTTAATATATTTATTATGATCCCTAAAATTAAAGTAATAAAGTAATGCTATTATTTTAGCATTTGATAATCTTATTAAACAAATATTATTTTGAAAACTTTCAAACCTACTACATCACCATTATTTTAATAAGCCATTTAAGGATTGAGAATTGATAATTGAAAATGGCATTAATTTTTTTAAAAAATAAAAATAGTTTTTAAGTTTACGTGGGGAAATGGAACTTTGGCACACGTAGAAAGAAGAGAAATGGGATAAGTTATCAATTGAGAAGAATAGGGAAAATTTTCTAATATTCATTTATACTATGTTATTAAATTTACAAATAATTTTTAAATGATAATAAATTTTATACAGTTTTTTAAAAGATAATGACGTGACAAGTCATCAATAAAAATAATAATATAAAAAAACTTTAGAGTTTTTCTCACAATTCATTAAATTGGGAATCTGGCAGACAGAGTGAGAAGTGAGTCATCATTTCTCCTCCATTACTTTTTTCAGTTTTAAGCATTGAGCTGTCAGCTTGGCAGTTATCTGCCTTATTGCTCATGGATGGAATTAAATTAGTTGTTCTTTTCACTGTTTTTTAATATATTTTTTTTTTTTTTGTTGTTGGGAACAGGTTCCCATCTATGTCGGAAAAGGTGCTTAGATGTTACAATTGCATTCCATGTGTTAAATTTTGGTGGGCATGAGAGATCAATCAATGAAATGGATCAAATGTATACAAAATAATAACAAAATATAAAGGAGTTTTTGCCGTACAAAGTTGAATTGAGTTGAATGAGATAGAATTAATTTATCAATAAATTCATAAATATGTGTTTGGAGTGCAAAATTGAGTTAAGTCAACAAATTTGTAGTTAAGATGTTGAATTTAGTTGAGTTGTCGAGACATCTTATACCGTTTTTTCGTAACTTAAAATAGACTGATTTTTTGTTGACTATTTTTTTTTCCAATCATTCATTTAGAAAAATATTATTCCATATTTACAACATTGAATTCAGATGCTCACTTAAAAGAAAATATATTTCAACGTTGGTTTTTATTTTTTAAAAGGCCAATTCTTTATCTTTCGTTATTTTAGAAATTGACTTTTTTCAAACTGGACAATGTATCATTGTTTTCTCTTTTTTTTTTCTATGCATTAAACTTCTTTCAATTTATTTTTCATTAAAAAAAACTTTTTTCAATTTATAGAAATCATATATTTGTAATACACATCGAACTTATTTCAATTTATAGAAATTATCAAATGTTGTATTCTTTATAAAAATAAATAACAATTGATTAATGGAAAGAAAACAATATACTTATATTTTTTTTCTTTTAACACAAATCGAACTTTTATTAAAATATAGAAATTTAAGATTTCATTTTCTAAACATATATTGAACTTATTTGAAACTTACGAACGAGAAACTTATTATGATTTTTTTTTAATTACTAATAGGGTCGTTTTTTTTAAATACACCGATCATTACATTTTTCGTTTCAAAAGAACATTGTTTGTTTACATTTGTTAAATCATATGTACGAAATTGAACATTTTTTTAAACAGAGAATGCTATTCTTTTATTTTCTAGCATGACAATAAAACGCTGATATATTTCAATATTAATATCATGTAGGAGCGAAATATTTACAAAGTATTAGTAGGTCATCTAGTATTTGCATAACTCAAAACATATTTATGGTATCAAGAACCTATTTATATGATTCACCGAAATATAATTATAATTCACAAAATATAAGTAATGATCAACAATGGGTCGAGTTTGTAAGCCCAAAGAAATATTGTTGGGGCAGAGAGTAAGACTAACTAAGTACATGTGCATTTCATATTATTTTGAACCATGGGAGTGTCGTCAGTCGCTGAAATTTATTGTCGACGATACTCGTCGGAGAAGGTACTGTTGGTTACTAGATAAGGTTCAACAATTGTTGTCAATCGTCAGAGAAGATAGTCGACAGTGGCCTTCAGTTGTCGCATATGGTCGTTGGTAGTCAGAAAAGGTTGCCGACAGTGGTCATCGGTCGTCAGAGAAGGTCATTGGAGGTGGTCGTCGGTCATCAGAGAGGGTTGTTGTTCTCCGGAGATGATCGTCGAAGGTCATTTTCAGTCACCGGTCACTGGAGATGATTGTTGGAGGTGGATTTCGGTCGTTCGAGATGGTCGTCGGAGGTTGTTTTCAGTCGTCGGAGGTGGTTACCGATCATTAACGGTGGTCGTCGGTTGTTGGAGAAGCGGTGTAAAATATGTTAATAGGGTTACTGTACAAGTCGGTGGAGTTAATATCCTAACACTGTAGAAAGTTGGTAGTGTTGTTTTGTGTTACTTTATCCATGGGCCAAATGGTGAGTTGGGTTTAAAACTCAACTGAACTCAACTCAAGGGGCCAACGACCCCTGATCAATTTTAAGATAATATCAATAGTAAGTAGTTTTACTCACTTACAAATGTGAAATAATTATTTTTAATTTTTACTTTTTTTAATTATTTTTTAGAAATATTCATTAACATTGACATTTTATCAATATTTCGACATTAAAAAAATAAAACTTTGGCATTTTCATTGGCATCCATATTTTAACCCATGATTATATTTTAGAATTCTTGTTTTCTTTGATATTGTCCCAAAACATAGTAATTAGACACTAATCTTATTAACTCTGTTGGCCTGTTTAGGTTGCATATTATAATAATCTGTGTTATAATAGTCTATAAAATACTTTGCACTCCAAACACAGATTATTAAAACTTGGATTAAATAACTCTGCATCCTAATCACAAATTATATAACTCATGTTATTATAACTCATGTGGTGCCTCAAACAACCCCTATTAGTTTGAAATTTGTGTTAAACTATAAATCTAGTTTCTTAAATTAAGTTTGTTTCTAATCAATTTGAGAAGTTTAAAATGTGTTTAATAGGTCTTCAAACCTTCGATTTAGTATCTAATAAGTCCTGAACATAAAATATATATAATAGGTCTTTGAACTTTAAATTTTTTGTCAAATAGATCCCTAAGATATTTGAAAATTTTAAAAAATAAACAATCTATTAAACATAAAATTTGAATTGTGTTTAACATAACCCTAAACTTTCAATTTTGTGTCTAATAAGTTTATAGAATTTTAAAATGTTGAATTGATCAAGAACCAGACACAAAATTAATAATTCAAAGATCTATTAAACTCAAAATTAAAATTTTAAGAATATATTAGACACTTTTTAAAATTCATAGACCAGTAGACATTTTTAAAATTCATATACCATTAAACATTTTAAGTTGGACTAAATAGAAACAAATTTGAAAGTTCAAGGACCAACTTATAATTAACCTTAGATTTAATTGCAACAATTTTAAGAGTATTGTGAAAATTACAAAAAAAAAATGCCCGTTTCTCCTATAATCATATGTCAAAAGACCAATTTTCCATATGTGTCCTCCATGTGTCATTTTTCCCTTAGAACATGTAACTTATCCCCTATTAGACATATGTCTTCCATGTGTCCCAAATCTACCATTGATTAGTGTCCAAATATATCAACTCATCCTTGTCAAATTGCCTATAAATTGTAACGCCCCAGGCCCAGGATCCTCTGCGACCTGGTTGCGTCACTATATCATCCATGACTGCTTGTAAGAGTGTCGCATGCTTTGTCCTCACTCACATGCTCCCTAGGAAAATTCCTAGGAGGTCACCCAACATAGGATTGCTCCAAGCCAAACACGCTTAACTGTGGAGTTCCTATGATTGAGCCACCGAAAAGGAAAGTGCACTTTGTTGGTATAGGTAGTAGCTATCAATTCTTTTAAGCTTTTCTCAACTATACTTTCATATCCTCATGGTTACTCGCATGTACTCCTCTTCCTCGGGCACCATACGTTCATATCCTTAGGATCCCTCTCATTCAGATGTGGACTCGGTTCATTCATGTACCCCTCTTCCTCGGGCGTCACATGCCCACCAGCTATTGTATGTATATGAACATGTTATGTAGGCTGTGGCAATTGGTCTCCTGAGAATTTACGCATGGTAAAACATGCATCAGAGACCCTATGGGTCAAACTTATAGGAGTCTGTGAGGGACTCAAACTTATAGGGGTCTCTGAGTGACTCAAAACTTATAGGGGTCTGTGAGAGACTCAAAACTTATAGGGGTCTGTGAGAGACTCAAACCTATAGGGGTCTGTGAGGGACTCAATATGAAAAGACTCAGGTACACTCAATTGACCACGTATAGCCAAAGAGAAAAAGTCATGATTTTATAAAAGAAAGTTTTAGGTCTCACTACAGAAAGATTTATGATTTTAAAAGTCACGAATAATATTCATGTTTAAAAGTCAGGTTTAAAGGAAAGTCATGTGCACGTGTTTGCATTTCCCGACCCCCACTTACTGGGTATTTTATAATACTCACCCCTTTACCCTTGTTTTGTTTTCTCCGTTTTGTTGAAATGTTTTCAGGTAAATGCGAGGGCATATCAGGCGAGTGACGGGATGCGCTACGGAGGCCATGGGAACCAAGTCAAGATTTTTCGCATACATGATTTAGAAAATATTTTTAACTGATTTTAATTCCGCTTTTGTAGTATAACGATTTTTAAATTGAGGCCAAAGTTAGTTAGTTTGTAAATGTTTTGTATTTATGGGATCCCAAATTAAATCAATTTTTAATTATCAATTTTTACTTATTTAAAGTTATTTAGGGCCTCGAATACATGCATGAGTAGTAATGTCCCTAGGAACTTATGTTATAAAAGTAGGGTCGTTACATAAATAGTGACATTTGGTGGATCATGAATACACTTCAATTGGTGAGTTATTTGACCAATTCTCTCCAACTTTCTCCACTTTCTTACTTTCTTAATTTTATATATATATATATATATATATATATCCTATTGCATTTTCCATTTTCCTTTATTATTATTATTATTATTATTATTATTATTATATGTTTTGGTAAAATCTTGGTACCCGATTTTACTTCCAATTTTACAACACGTTATCAGCACGAGTCTATGTCATTTTTTTCGCTAAAGGTAAGTCCTCCAGGTAAGCCATTTTTTAATAATTAAATATTATTTTACATGTTTTGTTTATTTTAATTTTCTAATATAAATATAATGTCTTTTGATGGTGTTACTATGACAAATCTTACGAAACTAGAGTTTGCAACCCTTGATATTAATGAAAATAACTACTTATCGTGGGTTCTCGATGCTGAGATTCATTTAGATACCATGAATCTTGGAGAAACAATTAAAGAATGAAATAATGCATCAAATCAAGAAAAGGCAAAAGCTCTGATTTTCCTTCGTCATCATTTTCATGAGGGATTGAAAATGGAGTAAAAGATCCCGACACGTTATGACAAAGTTTAAAAGAAAGGTATGATCATAAAAAAATTGTTATTCTTCCAAAAGCTCGTTATGATTGGATGCAACTGAGGTTGCAAGATTTTAAATTACTGCGTGAGTATAACTCCGTATTATTTAAAACTAGTTTAAATTAAATTGAAGTTATGTGGAGAAAAAATTATTAATGTAGATATGTTAGAGAAGACATTTTCTACTTTTCATGACTCGAATATGCTCTTGCAACAACAATATCGAGAGAAACGGTTTACAAAATATTTTGAACTTATTTCATGTCTTCTTATTGTTGAACAAAATAACGAGCTATTGATAAAAAATCATGAATCTCAACCAACTGGAACAATACCATTCCCTGAAGTTAATGCTATAATGTATAATAATCGAGGTCGAGGTCGTGGTTATGGTCGAGATCGTGACCACGATAGGGGAAGAAATAATTATTTTGTTCGTAGTGGTCGTTATAATCCAAATTTAAAGAAAGCCACTCAAAATAATGATCATAAAGGAAAAGTTTCCACAAAATAAGGGTTCAAAAGGCGATGGACATAAATTCTTCCTATGCAGAATGACTGGGCATTGGTCACGTACCTGTTGTACATCAAAACACCTAGTTGATCTCTATCAAGCCTCCCTGAAGGAGAAAGAAAAAGGGAAGAATTTGGAAGTAAACTTTGCAATTCAAGAAGATGATGTTTTTGGCCCCTCTAATATGATGGATCTAGATGTGGTTGACTTTTTTGAATCTCCTAGAGAGAGAATTGATGCAATTAAACAAGTAGAAGATACATCATATGAAGATGTACAATATTAGTGTTGCCTTTAATTCTAGTATATTTCTTGTATATATTTTTAAGACTTATTGTAATTATTTTTTTTTCTTTAATGAAAAATTATGACCACTCCTCATAATTTTACTTATCCAAATATGGACTATGAAGATTTATGCTTAGCAGATAGTATAACTACGCACCCCAAACTCAAAAATATAAAATACTTTTCCAAATTGATAATGCTTGAAGCAAATGTCAATACTATATCAGGTTTTGCAAACGTGATTGAAAGTTTTGAAAATGTAAACTTCATCTTGCCTAGAAGAACAACATTCACAATTAATAATGCTTTGTTTTCTAGCAAGTCGAAGAGAAACTTATTGTGTTTCAAAGATATACGTGACAATGGTTATCATGTTGAAACTGATCGTAAAAATTTGAAGGGAATGAAACTCTCGCAGCGGAAAATGACATAAAACGTCGTGGTTTTCGTTATGCTACTGATTCCTTAAAATTGAACTTACACTTAAATCATAGGCTAAACATGTTGAAAATTGAAGAAAACAGAAAGTAAATTGTAATACTTGTTGAAAAACACTTTTTCGAGGTTTTCTTCTCCGATCACGAACACTTCGTGCCTATGATCTCTACACACGATCTCTTGAACCGAACTGTTTGGACACCTCCAAAAGAACTTCTCGATTGTTCTCGATCGGTTGAGGGAGAGTTGTGGGACTCCATTTGGTTTTTGGGTGGAGAGAATGTAGAGAGGAATTGAGAGAGAAGAGAGAGCTCTTGGAAGATGAAATTCCAAAAATGAGCAAGTCTTGCCAAAAGCCTTCTTGCAAAAACCTTTATATAATGGTGAGAGATGGAGTTGAAATCTCTATCAAATCATCATTTTACCACAACCTTATAACATATAATAAGATATCTCATACCTTATTATACAAATCTCATTTGTATAATTGTGGAATTTAAATTGAATCACATTCAATTTAACTTCTCCCATTTCAATTTCTCAAAATTAGCACTAATTAATCAATTAGGCTAACCTATGGTTTATTATGAATCTCATTCACATCAAATTATATATTATGTCAACTATATCACATATAAATGACATAAATACCAAATAATAAATTTGAACACTTCAAATTCACACCAAACTGTAAACCCTCAATTTATCCAGTTTGAGCCAATCGAGTGACCTAATGGACATACAGATGACGAGCTCCAATGATACGAGCTTAACCTGTCAAACTCTTTGACCCGGTTATTCAACATTCATTAGCTACGATAGCACTCCACTAAATCTTGTAGCTGCACTCCCATCACAGTAAGACAAGTTGTGTCCACCGATATAACCAATGCCCGTGAGTCGACCCTTCACAGGTTGTTCGTAGTCACAGTTGGGTCAAATTACCATTTTACCCCTATGTCTACCTCTTGCTTCTTAAGTCCCACTGCTGCTCTAATGAACAACTACGTTGCATGGTTCAACCATAAACAACATATCTCTCGGGCCAGTGAGAGGGTGGGCGCCCGTTGTCCAAGCCTTGGAGACAACACTTAAGGGAACAACCCCTCTAGTTTTCCTAATTCGGGAACGAGTGAATTCCATCTCGCGTAGTCAAGTTCCCAACTCCCCACGTGGTTCTGTCCCTGAGAAGGTAGGAATATTGGGCGAGCAACTATGGTCACCCTCACCCGTACTAGTCAAAGGACAGACCCCCGCAGATAAGAGTCCGTAACACGCTCAAGATTAAAGATGAGTCACTAATGGTCATCTACGAAGTTATTAGTCCTATACTGTTAACGATGTTACATCAGTAAGTCTAATAATTCACGGTCCGATCTTTACAATCTCATTGCACAGGATGCCCGCACTCGCATGTCAACCACATGAATGAGCTTGATCACCTCGTTTGTATCTAATACAGAGAGGGTCGCATCCACAACGTATCCAAGGTTAGGTCTCCAACCCTATCCGTATACTGTAGATCATTCGGGTCATTAACTCGAACATGATCCTCCCCGTGTGTCCACTACACGCCGTTCAAGTTCTAGTTCTCTCATAATACAATGACCCTGGAGCTTAGTTTATTGGATTAAGTTTATAAATATGCGAGACACAAATTATTGAAAAAATAACTCTTATTTATTTCAACATGAATATTACAAACTTACACGAGATTAGGGCATACATCCCAACAATTCCAAGAGTGCACAAGATCTTTTTTGCTTGATACGTAGAGCTCGGAAGTTCATTTTGGACTTGGTAAGATGTCATGAACCAATGCTAACAACTCAGGGAAACTCTTATCGTTCTATCCAAACTTTGCGTTCAAATTATATGACTTTATCAATGCAGATATTTTGGTAAAATTGTTACAATTTAAGTATAATGGTTTCTTGGCATCATCTAGCACTTCTTCAAACATTGGAGACTTGTCATTAAAATAGTTATGTGCAGCCTCAAACGTTCCTATTATGTTGTCAACATCTTCGTCCTCAACTTCAGCTTCCTCTTTTCTCTTATTCGTAGTGACTCACCATGCCAAATTCATGTTCTATAGTTTTCATCAATGCCATAAATAAATAAATGGTCTCTCTTACGACATTCACATTTTGAGACTTTGCATTCACACATTTCAAGCATGGACAACAAACGACATCTGACCTATTTCAATGTCTTATACCATTTTGGATGAACGTCTCAACTCCTAAACTATATTTTGATTGCATCCTATTCTTTGACATCCACGACTTATCCATAACTATAAATCTGGTGCCTTGAAAGTTCAATCTACAAGAAGAATAATGGTACTTAAACTTGTGTACTTACTATGTCCTTAGGAAGACACCGAAAAAAAAAATAAAACTATCAAGGAGTTCACTATTTACTCAATTTCATGTTGTTGATTCAAAAGTCAACATCATGATATTTTGGACTAACACATTTCCTCTCATCCACAAACCAACTACTAAAATTAAGCAAAACACATATGATTCTAACCAAACATGTTAAACAAAAGTTCTCAACCATTCCTCCATCACTCATCAAATTGACCGAACACAAAAGTAAACTTATGAAATCTAAACTCATAAAACACATTAACACAAATAAAGAATTAAAATTAAGAAAAATTTAGGAAATTATCAACTCTTTCCTCATCATAATGTAATACAAGTTATTAACCTCCCTCCATTCATCCCCAATATAAAAGTAAACTTATCTAAAAGTTGTAAAAACTTAACATATAAACTAAACTTAGTAAATGTTCTACTACCAATTATTTTTTGAAGAAGTGTTGGCTCAACATGAACTATACATCATTATTTTTTGCTCTTGTACATCTTTTGGAAAGGTAAGTAAATACGTTATTCACAATTTTAAATTATTTTCTTGCTAAGATTTTTTCTACGAAATTAGAAGTTGAGTTTTCAATTTATAGCATAATTAAAGAAAATAGTAGATTGGGTAAGTTGAGCTTTCAAATGGTTCAATTTCTTCTTTGATAAGAGTGAATATGATTTCTACAAAATATTGAGGTAAGTTTGAGATTCAAATTTTAGATTGGGTAGAAAAATGAAAATTTGAACTTGATATTCTCTTTGACAACATATTTGGTCTTTCTTAAAAGTAGGTATAATTTTGATGTTCAAAAACACAAGAATCCACTTTTAACAATAGGATAAACAAATTCATAAATCAAATGTAAGCCCAATTAAATTCTTAGTCCACATGCGTTTATTTAAATTATACACCATTTTGTTTTGAAAACAACACACATCCTTCCTTCCATAAACTACATCAAACTAAAACTCTCCTCCTTCATCAAACTAAACTCATTCCTAAACTAACACAAAATTGTTTTGATCAAACTAAAGTAAACACCAACATTTATCTATGTTAATTTTTTCCTAAACTAAACTCAACCCCTCAATCAAACTAAACTAAACACCAACATTTTCTATGTTAGTTTTTTCCTAAATTAAACTCAACCCCTCAATCAAACTAAACTAAACACCAACATTTTCTATGTAAGTTTTTTTCCTAAACTAGACTCACCCCCTTAATCAAATTAAACTAAACACCAAGATTTTCTATGTTAATTTTTTTCCTAAACTAAACTCAACCCCTCAATCCAACTAAACTAAACACCAACATTTTCTATGTTAGTTTTTTTCCTTAACTAAACGCACCCCCTCAATCAAACTAAACTCAATCTTCATCAAACTAAACACAAATATTAAGTTTTTTCCTACAAATACACAACACTTTCTTTTTTTTTCCTAAACAAACAGCAACAACATCCATGCTAAAATAATGCCCATAATTTTAATGAAATTTTTTGTCAGAAGAGAACCTCTGGTGAACCCGACAATGGCGAACTCCTATAAACAGTGACTGATCAATGTAGATGTAGACCTCAAAGAACCAAATTTGCAAACAATGGTTTCAGATCTAGACCTCGACAACTGACAGACGACGATGGCTTCAGATTTGGACCTCGAACGACCACGAATAGCGGACGACCACTGCACACAACGGCGCGCGACCACTTTAGACGATGACACACACTTCAGATCTGCAACGACAACCTCAAACTACCAGGAACGGCGACCTTGAACGACCACCCATATAACGAACGGCGACCTTGAACCTTAACCCACCCAACGAATGACTTAGATAGTGACAGTTGGCGACTATGGTTGCGTTGGTCGGTGACTCCAAACGGACGGCGGCGAAGAGGTAGTCTGTCGGTGGACGGCGGCTATGGGGTCGTGAGTTATGTCGTGAGGAAGAAGAGAGTGAATGAGGTAGAAGAGAGTGAGAGAAATTTCGAGCGAGAAATTTCGAGAGTGTCGAGGAAGAAGAGAGAATGAGGGAATGAGTTGTGTGAGTCCCGAAAATGTTTTTTTTAAAGAATACCCTATAATGATGGACAAAGCCCGTCATTAAACAAAACTTATGATGACAGTCAATGCCCATCATTGTATCTCCAATCAAAAATTTCACGCGTGTTTTCCACCGCCAGTGATTGTTTCTCGCCCCTTATTTTTTTCGTCTGTCATTGTATCCCATTTTTGGTGTAGTGAATCAAGATATTCCCAAGAGTTACTGAATGTTATAACTCTATTGTTACAAATATTAAGTCATGATTACGTGTTAGGTCAATCATGAAATAACAGTAGACATTCATAAACAAATGAGGCGTCAATTTTGAAGTAGATGTACAGTCATAAGATTAAAGCGGAGAGTTCGATTAAAAGCCTGAACAGTTAAGAGTTACAAACTAGCCTCACTACATTACAAGTGGTTTTGATTGACCTATAAACCAGAAGAGGATGTTTAGTCGAGCATAGTCACGATCACGCCAACAGCCTCCATGGTTTTAATCGATACAACTCAAAAACTATAAAAACACTAAAGAAACTATTCTAAACTATAAACTTGAGCTAATCTAAAAAGTGGGAGAAAAATCTCCACTTAGTTCATACAAAACCTAGAGGAAAAGTTCACATTTATAATAGTTGGAAGCGTCTAGACACTAAATAAGAGAAATATCTTTAAGAATACAGGGTGGCATCGAGACGTTTGAAACAACGCCTTGACGCTTGTCACATCATTGAGTGAACCCTCGTGATTGCATTTGCACTAGCGTCGAGACGCTTCGAACATCGTCTAAACGCTTAGTGGGAAGTTCTTCTTACTTGAGAATGATCAACATCTCTAGACACTCCTTTTAGGTGTGTAGACGCTCTGCAGACGGTCTCCATGGCTTATCAATCTCTTTTTTTCTCAATTTAATGCATTCTTTGTTGTAATTTTATCCTTTTAACCCTCGATCGTTCCTAAGCCTCTGGAATGGTCTCAAAATACAAATGTCTTGTAAAATAGACAAAGAAGCACATTAGAGTAACAGAACTAGCGTAAGATAAAATAGATAAAGATAACACTTTTATGGTGTTATCAGAAGTTAGACCTGCTGAAAATTCAAAAAGAGTCATAGGGGAAAATCTTAGAGAATCTCCAAGGAAGTTTCTTGAAAAACCTTGATCACAAAATGTTAGAGCTTGAAACTCTCATTGAACAAGCAGATCCACCATTCATAGACTCAATGAAAGATAAGGTTCCTCGCTAGTTCAAGGTCCCAACCATCACACCATATGATGGAAGCTCAGATCCAGTAGAACATCTAGATACATACAGATCCTTGATGGACCTACAGGAATTCTTAGATGCAATGAAGTGTAGGGCATTCTCCTCTACCCTAACAAGTCCTGCTAAAGAATGGTTCAGGAAAATCAAAAGAAGATCGATAGGGTCATTCGAGGAGTTAGCTCGAGCATTCTTGACCCAATTCGTAGGGGGAAGAGACTAATGAAAACCACAAATTCACTTGTTAACTATAAAACAAGAGCCAAGAGAGACTTTGCCTGATTATATCTCCCGATTCAACAATGAAGCACTACGAGTAGAAGGATTTACTGAAGGAACCACCTGATTGCAATAGTAGCAGGACTCTAGGATAAAAGGTTGCTCAGATCAATAGGTAAGAAAGAACAAACTTCTTTTGTTGAATTTATTACTAGGGCACAAAAATATATGAATTCAGAGGAGCTTTTGAAATCACAAGAAGCACAACAAGCAAAGGAAGTAGTGAATGCACTTCTGAGCATGATAGGGCTAGGAAAAGCAACTATCATAACTCGAAGAAAAGGAAGGTTGAAGATTATGACCAAGGTAAACCTGACCCTAGGGAAAGCCAAGGTCAAAGGTTCGAGAAGTACACACCAACAGTACTTCCTCCTAAAAATCCTGATGGAAATCCGCAGTACTAACCTTGTCAAATACCCAAAAAAGATGAGAACTCAGTTAGAAAAAGAGGCAAGGATAAATATTGTGTATTCCATCGAGATCATGGCCATGCAACTTGAGATTGTTTTTTATTGAAAGATGAAATTGAAGCACTTATCCAAGGAGAATATTTGAAGGAATATGTGAGAGGCGATGACTATGGAGAGCTGAAGTCGATCAGAGAAGACAGAGGTTGGCCTGACCTCGAACCTCCAAGGGAGATCAAAACCATCTTTTGAGGGCAAGCTGGAAGAGACTACGGAGAGCCAAGACCGAGGTTGACCCAAGGTGGTTGTGGTCGACCAGGCGAGGAAAGTCGAGGCCTACCTGACGTTGATCAACCTAATCACGAACCTCAACGACAAATTTTTTATGACTGTTGCACAGAAAGTTAAATGTTTCTTTTCAGTCATATGTCATTTGTTCTGAATAGTTTTCTATTGTATGCATTTTTTATTGATTACTAGATAGTCAATAAAGTACATCTTTTTCAAACTACAATTTTGTTCAAGCATGAATTTGATTCCTCCTCGAACAAATGGGGCTACACAGGAGATATATCTCCCAATCAAGCAATAGTTTAAGCAATATTTGTGAAAGTGGTCAAACACCATGAATCCACAGGAAAATCTTACACCTTGGGAAGACAAAAAATAAATCATACGGAGGTTGATCTGGCAAACCCAAGGATAATCTTAGGACTACCTTAGAGCTTAAATCTACTCCTTCAGAGAATGATATAGTCTGGCCAAAGTGAAAATGTCTTAAGCAAAGAGATGAATCAGATTACTCCCAAATTAGTGTCCATACCAATAGCCCATAATAATGAAACAACATCATGTGTCCTAATTAGGGAGTGGGGGTTAATGTTATGGGTGAAATTGGGTCATGAGGATATATTTGGAATACAAACGAAACAAAAGGGCAAGTATACAAAGAATGACCCAAAACCGGCGAAAATGGACCAAACGGGCTAAAAGGCAGAAGAGATCGAGCCTCCAAACCGCGTAGGAGGTAGTTTACTATTTTTGCAAATGTTAATTTTGGGCTCGTTTTGGAGTTTTAAAAGTTTTGGGCCAAGATGTTAATTATTGAATTTTGCTAGGACCCAAATAATTAAGCCTCGCTTTAAATTGGGTCGTCGGCTCTTGAGTTTCATATCGAACGCCTTTGGAGAAAGAACCGAGGTAATCACTTCTCTTTCTCTACTTTAGGATTCCTTTTATTTTGTCTTTGGTTTAGGGTCTTTTTGGTTAATAGGAAAAGGAAAAAAAAGAGGGAGGACATTCGTGCGGTCGCCCCCCTATTGGGATTTGTGCCCTAAAACTCGTAGTTTGTAATTATGCTCTAATTAATGTAATAAAGTGTTATTATTTCAATAAAGTGTTATTGTTCATTATGTACGAGTTTGCCTTTATTTAAACCCTAAATCCAATAAACTAAACATCCAAGGTTGTTAAATGAATCTTTAACTGAATGTAATGTACATAAAAAGGATCTCGGTTCGAGATACAACCTAAAGGGTCTATAGTTAGGGGATAAGGTTTGGGTACCTTACCCAGGTTAAACTATGGATGTGGCCCACTTTGTATTTGATACAAACACTGTGATCCTAACGTGTTCGTGTAGATGACATGTGAGTGGGGATATCCTATGTAATGAGATTACATAAGACCGGACCACGAAATAGTAACCTCTAGTTGTAACTCCGTTGACTAGTTAGGTTTCTATTTCACTAGGATGATCTAGGCAACTTGATCTCAATCTTGAGCAGGCTACGAACTCCTGTTTGCGAGGGATTGTCCTTTGACTAGTATGGGTGAGAGTGGTCAGATTCGCCGACTCAATATGCCTACCTTCTTGGGGACAAGACCGAGTGAGCGGCTGGGGACTTAACTTAGCAAGATGAAATTCACTCCTTCCCGCCTACTAGGGTAAGTAGAGGAATGTTCCCTTAAGTGGTGTCTCCGGGACTTGAACATAGAGCCCGACCCTCTCATTGGCTCGAGAGGGACTCTGTTTGTTGGTAGGACCACAAACAAATTGTTCATTAGAGGAGCACTGGTACTTAAGGCACAAGATGTAACCCAGGGGTAAAATGGTAATTTGACCCACCGGTGTTACTGAACATTCATGAAGGATTGACTTGTTTGTTATTGGTCAATATCCATGGACACGTAAATATATCTCTGCGGTGAGAAGAGTGCACTGTGGGACTTTAGTGGAGTGTTCCCGCATGCTTAACGAATGTTGATTGGGAGGTTAATGAGATTAATCGAGCAATCTCGTATCGTTGGAGCTTACGATCCAGTAGGTCCATTAGGTCCACCTTCTAGCTCGTAAAGGGTTCTTAGATCATTTGAATTTGAAATGTTCAAATTCATTAGGGAATATATTTAATGTATTTAGATACGATATAATATATAGTTTTGGAACTATATATTATAAATTTAATGTGAATATGATTCATATTAAATTATGTGAGAGAATTAAATATTTGAAAGAGTTCAAATATTAAATTTAAATGTGAATGTGATTCATATTTAAAAACTATAGGTTAAATTTAATGTACATTAGATGTGCATTAAAACTATAGGATAGAGGGATAATTCATTAAATGTGTTTTAATATAAATTAAATATAAGATATTTAATTCATTTTGATTATTTAATTAATATGATTAATTAAATAAGGAACGTGTCAGGAGGACACGTTCCCCCTCTCTCTCTCAACTTCCTATTCGATAGGAAGTGGGAGATGCCCGCTACTGGTTTTAACTTCTCCTGGAGAGAAGTGAAGTTAATCGATTGATAATTCCAAGCATTTGGAGAATTGCTGAAAAATTTCTCTCTCACTCTCAAATTTCCGTCACAAAAGTTGGAATCCTTCCCATCAAAGAGGATCTAAGTATTCAGAGATCTAGGAGGTGATCCAAGTGGTGGTGTTGTTGCACAGAGAAAAACAGAGAAGTTTCTTGAGTGTTTTTCTTGGGTGTTCATGTGTTGCTGAACACTGGAGCAAGGAGTTGTTGTACTGGAGACTTAGAAACTACAAAGGTAATTCTTCTTCTTCCCCTTAGTTTAATGGTTAAACTTAGCATGTTTGTATGCTATTACCCATGCCTAGTTAGTTTAGAATTAGCATGCTTGTTCTGTGTGTTTTTGTCAATGTATCAGTTTTTGTTTTAAGCAAAACAATCAAGTAATTAAGATCCCAAACACGTTTTCGCTGCTCAAGGATATCAGATCTCCATCAATTGGTATCAGAGCCATGCTTGATTTGTTTTGTTTTGGATCTAAATTGCATTGATTTGGTGGGAAATGCATTTGATTTGCTGTAAAACTTGTTTAGGAATGTTTTGGCCTTAGTTTACTTCGAATTTTATTCAAATTGGATGTAAAGGCCCCTGCATTTTTAGGCAAAAAGTGCAAAATGGAGTCTGTAATTGAGTTACGAGTCGTTCGGGACCAGTTTCATGCATTTCGGTTGAGAATCGAAGGAGAAATTGAAGTTTGAAGCTGCTGTGTTCGTGGAAGAAAGCTGCTGTCGAAGCAGCAGCGTAGCGTTCCCTATCGACGCGGGCGATCAAGGGGTCAGCGGCGTTGCAACGCCACCCCGATACCAGGCGTGCAAGACGACGAAGCGGGCGTTGCAACGCTGGCCTCAGCGTTGCAACGCCGTGGGGCATTCCAGCAGCCGCAGACCGGTTCGGTTGGTTCAATTGTTTTGGTCCGGTTCGAGCGGTTCAAGGCCTGTTCAGGGTGTTTTTGGACCGATTTCATGAAATAAATTAATGTAATTTATTTTTTTTGCACTTTAGGGGACAAATTATTCCGGTTTTACAGCTATTTATCTATGTGAATGTCATTTAGATTATTCTCACCTTAGGATAAGCATGTTCATGCATTTTATTTATATAAATGTTATATGAATATGGTTGAATGCATGACTAATTTATTTTTTTATGAGTAATTAATTATAAGTGTTATAATTAGATTATATGGAAAATAAATTGCATGGAGCATGAAATTACTTAGTTTAAAATAAATGTTATTTTGTTTAAGTAATTTTATAATTCAAATAGTTGAATTTCTTTTATAATTCCAATTTGAATATTGATTGTTGGATTTATAATATAGTTTCTTTATCATAGGTTAATTATTAAAATTTATAAAAGTTATAAATTAAAGGGGTTTTAGAAACCATAACCTATAATAAAGAAATGCATGCAAACATAGGAACTTGGGTTAAATTTAATTAGTTTTAAATCGTTTAAAATTAATTTAGACCTAAGTTTTAATGTCTAATAGGATTAGAAATAAGTCTTACGTAGTATTTTAAATAGTTTAAAATATAGTAGGACTTTAGGACTTTGGTTATAAGGGAACTCTACCAGGTGAAGTTCTCATGCAAGGGTCAGGGTACTTAAGTTGATTCTTGTAACTAACACCTCCTACCTGGGAACTGACTCGGAACCTGAGTTGAATTAACCTTAGTTTTGTTTTATCTCTAGGTAATTAAAATGTTTATTCACCTAGACATAAGGTTTTAAGACCTAGTTATAACAGTTATAATAGGCATAGACTTAGATAGATTCTTTTAGCCAGAATCCGACTAAGTTAAATCCATACCCTAATTTTCGAAACTTCAGTGGGAGAAAACGAGATGTTCGCATCGAGTTTACTCTCACGTCCTCAAGAGTTCACACCGTGAGTTCCATGCTCGGCTACGTGGCGTCAATAGGGTGTCCCCCTACGGTATGTGTTTGCATGATTCAATACCAAGGTGAATGAGGGAAGTATCCATAGTAAATGGGAGCAGGACGTGTGTCAACGTATCCTACAGTCTCCTTCGTTAGGTCGCACCGTGAGATTTCTATAGTCCGTCTGCTAGGTTGTCCTGGAACAGCCAAACCCTACGGAGGGCCTGACTATAGGGATCGAAACACCGCGAACTTCAGAAATGGATAGGGTCTCTTAGGTTGTTTGCCAGCAGTTGTCTTTCTTATTAGTAGCCTGTTGGCTCGGGCCTATTGGATCTGAAAATAATAGGGTCACATTTATGGGATGAGTTAAGCTAGTTAACAAATCCTTGACCAAACAAACGGTAGCTAAGGACCATTGGGACATGAGATGTTCTGGTAGTGAGAATTAGCTGAGAAAGTCTCAATTCAAGGGAGGAATGACTCGACTCTCCGACGGCGGAGGTTTTTGTTCTAAACCCTTGAAGTATCGTTGCAAAATTAAAGGTTTAACTTAAATAGCGGGTTTAGTTTAAACACTAGGGTTCTTTAATAATTTTGCTAAATTAGATTGGTTTTTACAATGGGTTTAAAAGGCATAACTAATTAGAACTATTTTGGATTTTCACATGTGTCGTCCTCAATAATAGCCTTACTTAAAAGCGGCCGTTTAATCGGTGAGAATTTTACTACGTGGAAGTCCAACTTGAATACGATTCTCGTTGTTGACGACCTACGATTTGTACTAACTGAGGAATATCCTCAGATCCCTGCTCGTAACGCTCCTCAATCATTGGGAGGCGTCGGCCACCGGAGCAAGGCCAATGATAAGGCCAAGGTCTACATTTTGGCTAGTGTTTCTGAAGTTCTGGACAAAAATCACGAGGGCATGGTCTCAGCTCGTGAGATCATGAGTTCACTGCAGAAATGTTTGGACAAATGCGGGCAGATTCGACACGAATCCTCAAATACGTTTATAACTCCCGTATGAATGAGGGGTCATCGGTAAGAGAACACGTTCTTGATTGATGGTCCACTTCAACGTGGCTGAGATGAACGGAGCGGTCATTGACGAGCAAAGTCAGGTATCGTTCATCCTGGAATCTCTTCCGAAGAGTTTTCTGCAATTCCGCAGCAATGCGGTGATGAATAAGATAGAGTATAACCTGACTACTCTCCTTAATGAACTACAGATTTTCCGGTCTCTTATGAAGAATAAGGGACAAGCTGATGGAGAGGCAAATCTGTTTGCCCATTCTAGAAGGTTCTAGAAGGGTTCATCCTTTGGGACTAAGTCATGTAACTCTTATTCTGGGCTTAAGAAGACCTAAAAGAAGAAAATAGGAGGGAAAGGGAAGGCACATGCTGCTGACAAAGGCAAGGGAAAAACCAAGCTTGCAGATAAAGGAAAGTGTTTCCACTGCAATATGGATGGGCACTGGAAGAGAAACTGCCAAAAATACCTTGCTGAGCTCAAAGAGAAGAAAGGTAAATTAGCTTTACTTGTTCTTGAAACTTGTTTAGTGGAAAATGATGATTTTACCTGGATACTTGATTCAGGAGCCACTAATCACGTTTGCTCTTCATTTCAGGAAACTAGTTCCTTCATGGAGCTCGAAGAGGGTGAGATGACGTTCAGGGTCGGAACGGGAGAGGTCGTCTTAGCTCGTGCAGTGGGAGATGCCAAGTTATTTTTCGGAGATAGATTTCTTTCTTTAAAAAATCTGTATATAGTTCCTAAGCTTAAAAGGAACTTAATTTCTATCTCTTGTTTAATAGAACTTGGTTATTGTATTTCTTTTTCAATTAATGAAGCGCTCATTTTGAAAGAGGGTGTCAATATTTGTTCTCGCTAAATTGAAAAATGGCTTGTACGTCATCAAACCGAATAAAACTAAAGCAATTTTAAATCATGAGATGTTTAAGAATGCTAACACTCAAAATAAAAGGCAAAGAATTTCTCCAAATAATCATACCCATCTGTGGCATCTTAGACTTGGTCATATTAATCTCAACCGGATTGAGAGACTCTCTAAGAATGGACTTCTAAACAAGTTAGAAGATTATTCTTTCTTCGCCTTCTATGAGTCTTGCTTGGAAGGTAAAATGACCAAGCGACCTTTTTACCGAAAAGGTTACAAAGCCATAGAGCCCTTAGAACTTGTACATTTAGATCTTTGTGGTCCTGAATGTTAAAGCTCGAGGAGAGTACAGAATATTTCATCTCTTTCATAGATGATTATTCGAGGTATGGTTATCTATACCTAATGCATCACAAGTCCAAGCACTTGAAAAGTTCAAAGAGTATAAGGTCGATGTAGAGAATGCATTAGGGAAAACCATTAAAACACTTCGATCCGATCGAGGTGGAGAGTATATGGATTTGAGATTCCAAGACTATATGATAGAACATGGAATTAAATCTCAACTCTCAGAACCTAATACACCACAACAAAATGGTGTGTCAGAAAGGAGAAATAGAACCTTGTTAGACATGGTTCGTTCTATGATGAGCTATGCTCAATTGCCTGCCTCGTTTTGGGGATATGCAGTAGAGACTGCAGTTCAAATCTTGAACAGTGTTCCATCAAAAAGTGTTTCAGAAACACCTTTTGAACTTTGGAAGGGGCGTAAACCTAGTTTACAACACTTCAGGATTTGGGGTTGTCCGGCACATGTGCTCGTGACAAACCCAAAGAAACTGGAACCTCGTTCAAGATTGTCCCAATTTGTTGGCTATCCCAAAGAAACGAGAGGTGGTCTTTTTTACGACCCACAAGAAAACAAGGTGATTGTATCGACAAACGCCACGTTCTTGGAGGAAGATCACATGAGGAACCATAAACCACGTAGTAAATTAGTACTAAATGAAGTTACACATGAACCAACAAGAGTTGTTGATCAAGCTGGACCTTCATCAAGAGTTGACGGAGGAGTCAGCACCTCAGGTCAGTCTCGTCCTTCTCAATCGTTGGGAATGCCTCGACGCAGTAGGAGGGTTGTTTCCCAACCTGACCGCTACTTGGGTTTGGCTGAAACTCAAGTTGTCATACCTGATGACGGCGTAGAAGATCCATTATCTTATGAACAGACAATGAATGACGTAAACAAGGACCAATGGATCAAAGCCATGGACCTTGAAATGGAGTTAATGGACTTCAATTCAGTATGGGAACTTTTAGAGCAACCAGAAGGGGTTGGACCCATAGGGTGTAAATGGATCTATAAGAGAAAGAGAGGTGCAGCCGGAAAGGTACAGACCTTTAAGGCTAGGCTTGTAGCAAAGGGTTTTACCCAAACTAACGAGAGTTGACTATGAAGAAACTTTTTCCCTGTTGCTATCTTTGAAGTCTATAAGGATACTCTTGTCCATAGCCGCGTTTTATGATTATGAAATTTGGCAAATGGATGTCAAGACTGCCTTTTTGAATGGTAATCTTGACGAGAGCATCTATATGTCTCAGCCCGAAGGGTTCATAGCCCAAGGTCAGGAGCAAAAAGTTTGCAAGCTTAATCGATCCATTTATGGATTGAAACAAACATCAAGATCTTGGAATATAAGATTTGATACTGCGATCAAGTCTTACGGCTTTGACCAAAATGCTGACGAGCCTTGTGTTTACAAGAGGATCGTCAACGACAAAGTAGCTTTGTTAGTACTTCATGTGGATGATATCCTACTCATTGGGAATGATGTAGGATACCTAACTGACATAAAGAATTGGCTGGAGACCCAATTCCAAATGAAAGATTTGGGAGAGGCGCAGTATGTTCTTGGGATTTAGATCTTCAGGAATCGCAAGAACAGAACGCTAGCATTGTCTCAAGCGCCTTATATCGATAAAATGTTGTCCGATATTCGATCACGAGAATTCCAAGAGGGGCTTATTACCCTTCGTGCATGGAGTTCATCCGCTCAGGAACAGTGTCCCAAGACATCTCAAGAAGTTGAGGATATGAGACATATTCTCTATGTGTCTCTGCGAGGTAGCTTAATGTATGCTATGCTATGCACGAGGCCGGACATTTGTTATGCAAAGGGGAATAGTCGGTAGTACCAAGACAATCTAGGGTTAGACCATCGGACAAACGTTAAAAATATCCTCAAGTATCTAAGGAGAACGAGGGACTATACGCTTGTGTATGGGTCTAAGGATTTGATCTTTACTGGATACACTAATTCTGATTTTTAAACCGATAAGGATTCTCGGAAATCCACATCGGGATCAGTTTTCACCCTTAACGAGGGAGCTATAGTATGGCGAAGCATCAAGCAAGGATGCATCGCTGACTCCACAATGGAGGCTGAGTATGTCGCTGCTTGTGAAGCAGCTAAAGAGGCTGTTTGGCTAAGGAAATTCCTTACTGATTTGGAAGTTGTTCCAAATATGGAATCTTCCATCACCTTATACTGTGACAATAGTGGTGCGGTAGCCAATTCGAAGGAACCTCGCAGCCATAAGCGAGGTAAGCACATCGAGAGGAAGTATCACCTGATACGAGAAATAGTGCAACGAGATGATGTGATAGTCACGAAGATCGCTTCGGAGCACAATATTGTTGATCCGTTTACAAAGACTCTCACGGCTAAAGTGTTCGAGGGTCATCTGGAAAGTCTGGGTCTACGAGATATGTACATAGGCTAATCTAGGGCAAGTGGGAGATATGTAATGGGGGTATATGGATGCCTTAGTTTATTGTATTTATATCTTTGTAACCACTATTTTAGATTATGTTGTACCCCACTAGAGTTTTAGTGCAAGTGCGAGTTTGTTGGGATTTGTGCCCTAAAACTCGTAGTTTGTAATTATGTTCTAATTATTGTAATAAAGTGTTATTGTTCGTTATCTACGAGTTTGCCTTTATTTAAACCCTAAATCCAATAAACTAAACATCCAAGGCTGTTAAATGAATCTCTAACTGAATGTAATGTACATAAAAAGGATCTAGGTTCGAGATACAGCCTAAAGGGTCTATAGTTAGGGGATAAGGTTTGGGTACCTTACCCTGGTTAAACTATGGATGTGGCCTACTTTGTATTTGATACAAACACTGTGATCCTAACGTGTTCGTGTAGATGACATGTGAGTGGGGATATCCTATGTAATGAGATTACATAAGACCGGACCACGAAATAGTAACCTCTAGTTGTAACTCCGTTGACTAGTTAGGTTTCTATTTCACTAGGATGATCTAGGCAACTTGATCTCAATCTTGAGCAGGTTACGAACTCTTGTTTGCGAGGAATTGTCCTTTGACTAGTATGGGTGAGAGTTGCCAGATTCACCGACTCAATATGCCTACCTTCTTGGGGACAAGACCGAGTGAGCGGCTGGGGACTTAACTTAGCAAGATGGAATTCACTCCTTCCCGCCTACTAGGGTAAGTAGAGGAATGTTCCCTTAAGTGGTGTCTCCGGGACTTGAACAAAGGGCCCGACCCTCTCATTGGCCCGAGAGGGACTTTGTTTGTTGGTAGGACCACAAACAAATTGTTCATTAGAGGAGCACTGGTACTTAAGGCACAAGATGTAACCCAGGGGTAAAACGGTAATTTGACCCAGCTGGTGTTACGAACATTCGTGAAGGATTGACTTGTCATTATTGGTCAATATCCATGGACACGTAAATATATCTCAGCGGAGAAGAGTGCACTGTGGGACTTTAGTAGAGTGTTCCTGCAGTTAACGAATGTTGATTGGGAGGTTAATGAGATTAACTGAGCAATCTCGTATCGTTGGAGCTTCTGATCTGTAGGTCCATTAGGTCCACCTTCTAGCTCATAAAGGGTTCTTAGATTATTTGAATTTGAAATGTTCAAATTCATAAGGGAATCAACTTAATGTATATTGATACGATATAATGTATAGTTTTGGAACTATATATTATAAATTTAATGTGAATATGATTCATATTAAATTATGTGAGAGAATTAAATATTTGAAAGAGTTCAAATATTAGATTTAAATGTGAATGTGATTGATATTTAAAAACTATAGGTTAAATTTAATGCACATTAGATGTGCATTAAAACTATAGGATAGAGGGATAATTCATTAAATGTGTTTTAATATAAATTAAATATAAGATATTTAATTCATTTTGATTATTTAATTAATATGATTAATTAAATAAGGAACGTGTCAGGAGGACACGTTCTCCCTCTCTCTCCCAACTTCCTATTCGATAGGAAGTGGGAGATGCCCGGTACTGGTTTTAACTTCTCCTGGAGAGAAGTGAAGTTAATCGATTGATAGTTCCAAGCATTTGGAGAATTGCTGAAAAATTTCTCTCTCACTCTCAAATTCCCTTCACATTCCAAAAGTTGGAATCCTTCCCACCAAGGAGGATCTAAGTATTCAGAGATATAGGAGGTGATCCAAGTTGTGGTGTTGTTGCACAGAGAAAAACAGAGAAGTTTCTTGGGTGTTGATGTGTTGCTGAACACTGGAGCAAGGAGTTGTTGTACTGGAGACTTAGAAACTACAAAGGTAATTCTTCTTCTTCCCCTTAGTTTAATGGTTAAACTTAGCATGTTTGTATGCTATTACCCATGCCTAATTAGTTTTGAATTAGCATGCTCGTTCTGTATGTTTTTGTCAATGTATCGGTTTTTGTTTTAAGCAAAACAATCAAGTAATTAAGATCCCAAACACGTTTCCGCTGCTCAAGGAGATCAGATCTCCATCACCCCCGGCCTTCTTTCTATTTCTTCTCGCGCAGGTGTCGTCGCCGCCTTCCGTTCGCGAAGCCTTCTGCCAGCTCCTCTCCCTCTCGTTCGCATCTCTCTCTCCCACGTCCCTATTTTCTTCCTCGTGTGAAGGGGCCCCAGCCGTCGTCTTTTTCAGCGTGCAAACCGGCAGCGTCCACCAAGCCAGGTGTTGTGTCGCTGCTACGAAGCCCCTCCGACTCGTCTCTCTTCCTCTTTCTCTCATCCGTCGGCCTCCCTTCCCGTTTTCTTCCCCCTCTGCTGCCCTCTCTCTTTCTCTCTGTGGCTCTCTGTCCCTCTTTTCTTTCCTTCCCGAGCCCTCTCCCTCTCTGTCTCTCCCCTTTCTCAGATTGGTTTGTCTCTCTCTCTCTCTCTAATGTGTGTTGATTTTGTGGCAGGAACGAATCCTTTGGCTAAGGGGTAGACTTTTAGAGGAACCTCGAGACTAGGATCGGACAGAGAACAGATTTAGCTCGCAATAGTGGGTAAGCCTCGATCTTGAACCTGTGTGATTCTGTATTTAAGTTTAGAAGTGTTGGGTTGGTTGTAAGTTCCTCGTGGGATTAACAATGAAGGTTTCGGTTCAGGTTAGTTAGGTTCGTTACTGTGTCGTGCCTTAAGGGTAAAGTCACGAGCTTGATTCCCAACTCAGGTTTGTGCATTGTTTTTGGTGTTTGTAGGGACGCTAAGTTGCTAGCAAGAGCAAGAACCATCCCGTCACACTCCTATCTTTTGTAAGTAGTCATTTGGTTTAACGTCGAACTCCTAAGCGAAGGAGTACGGCGCACGACATTACTTTGTTGTGAGTTCCTGCGCTATTGCTATTATCGAATTTAGGATAGTTAACTAAAGGTCTCTGGAATTGGGAGCATGCCTTTATGAGTTTATCCTTGACATGATTGTATGGATATTGCCTCGGGTTTGTGAATCATGTTTGATTTGGCTTTACCATGTATGCAATGCTTGTGTATCCTGATATGTGAAGATATGTAAGGTGGGGGTCGGTCGTTCCGGTTGTGTCTAGCGTTCCTAATGGGTATGTGGTTTGAGTTAAACTTGGTTAGTTTGAGAACATATTTTAGATTGGAACCCTCGGGTTGGGTCGAGAACGTTAGGAATGCCTAGATGGACGCTAGCCACCTTGTGAATAAAGCCCAACACTTACTTAACCCTGGGTTGCTCCTGAGCGGATCAGAACCTCTAAGTTGACGGTATATGATAGGCTAATGAGATTGGGGTGCGTCCCCGTTGAGATCGGGAGTGGTTGCTTTCCATTATCCCGTTCTAGCTTAGGTTTGATTTCCCAATAGGCGTGTTGGTTACGTACCTCACTGCACCATGCTAGCATGTTATGTTAAGAGAGCCTGGGATACGTCCCCGTCAAGGAGTGGTTGCTTTCCATTATCCCGTGCTGGCTTAGAGGCGATTTTCCATAAGGCATGTAGGATACGTACCTGCTCTGCTTTATGCCAACGTGTAGTGGCGTGAGAGTTGCTTTCTCTCATTGCATCGTCAATCAAAGTTCCAGCACCGAAGGTAGAGCTCGAGTTAGTCATCACAGGGGGCTCAGGGTGAAATGTGTCAAGTGTGAGACCTGTTTGGGGTTGAGTGAGTTTAGAAGACGAGCCTAGTTATCTTGTTGAGATAGGTTTGGACGTAACTGGGTTGCTTATTGGGTATCTTTATACTCACTCGTCTTCTTTCTATGTTTTGTTTGCAGGTAAAAGTTAAACTGTAGGTGTATGATGAGGGTGGCAACCCGACGAGGCTATGAGAATGTCCTGTTGTGTCCCTTAGCTCTTAGAGTGCTACTTTAGAACTTTGTATTTCTGCTAAATGTTCTTTTTGGCTTAAGACGCTTTTAGTTGTTTTGTCTCCCTGTTGGTTGGCTCGTAGAGTGTTTTGGAGTTATATTTCTACTTAGATGTTCTGTTGCGCATTGGTGCCCTTTTGGACATGAATTGCTTGTTTCGTTCCTTTCAGAATTATAGGTTGCATATAAGAGTTGTAAAACGTTAAAATCGTGATCATCTAGAATTCTCTGTTTTAACTGCTTGTTTAACATCTGTTGGAACCCAGCCTATGGTTGAATGTAGTTTGGTGGAGGTTGGGTGTTTGGAAATATTTTTGGAGTATTTTTATGCTTAAAACAGGTTAGGAAAAAAATTAGTTTTGTCTTAGTAGCGCCGTTATGCTGCCGAAATTTTCCCTAAGGATTTTGGGTCTAAAAATTAGGGTCGTTACAGTTGGTATCAGAGCGTAGGTTTTAGATTATGTATACTCGCCTACATCGTAGGCAATGGTTCTTATAGCCTCTCGCAGGGAGTCGCCTCGCCATCACCAGGTTTGCTTTTATTTGTAAAGTAGTCAGGTTAAAAGAACTGCTTGTTGGTTAATGTTCGAATTGATTCGTTTGATTATTGTTGTTCCTGTATAGAAGTTATTTGGTGTTATGACTTAGATTATGGCTCGAGGGTGTTCGCGTGGCAGGAAAGGTAGGGGAGCGGCGCCACGGGGTCGTGGAGGCAAGAACCGAGGAGCCCGTAATCAGGAACTTGTGATGGAGCCACCAGTAGATGAACAGCCCGAGCACCTGGAGGAGGTCAACCCTGACCCCCAGTCGATGAGGAGTCATCAGGCCAAAACCTGGGGAATCACGAGAACCAGCGGAATGAGAATACCCCACCACCTACAAGATGCTCATGATTCCTGAAGGCCTCAAAGAAATCATTCAGGTTGCCTTAGCAAGTCAAGCGTCAATGTTCACTCAGAACTTTGGGTCGTTTAACCAGAATAACGGATCAACCACTGAAAATGTCAGATACTTGAAGGACTTCAAGAAATTTGACCCGCCTAACTTCGAAGGACAAGAGGTGGATCCCATGGCATTCGAGGCATGGCTTGCCGCCATGGAATCAGTTTTTCGTCGGATGCGCTGTCCAGAGAACCAAATGGTCCAGTGTGTCGTCTATACACTAAAGGGTCGAGCTCTCCTCTGGTGGGAAGCAATAGAACGATCTATCGGTGAGGGTGAAGGACTAATGTCGTGGGAAAAGTTCAGAGAAGAGTTCTATGAGAAGTATTACCCAACCACAACTAGGACGAGGAAGTTAGCCGAGTTCATCCAGTTGAAGCAAGGGTCGACCAGTCAGTAGAGGATTATGAACATGAGTTTACTGTGTTGTCCCGTTTTGTAGTTGACTGGGTAGACACAAAAAATAAGAAGGTGGACAAGTTCGTGGGAGGGTTGTGTGATGCCTTGTATGGCGGTGTGGTTGTCCTGGAACTGCAGACTTACGCTGCAACTGTTTGAGGGTTGTGTGATGCCTGTACCTCGAGGTCAGGAGGAGTCAATGTAAGTCAGAGCACAGGAGTAGCTTAAGGTGCAGAAACACGACGAAGCTCAAGAACGACCCAGGGTCCGGTAGTAGGCCAGAAGAGAAGATATGACCAAGTTACTGGCAGACCTAATTAGCATGTGGCTCAGAGACAGAGACCGACCCAAGCGGTGGCGAAGATCCCTTGTGCTAGTTGTGGCAGACAGCACAGCGGGGCTTCTTTTGCAACCACCATGACCTGTTACAATTGTAGGAAGACGGGCCATTTGTCCTCGGTGTGCAAGCAGTAGAAGAGAGCAGATCCTAGAACTTATTTCAGATGCAAGAAGGTGGGCCATGTGGCGTCAGCTTGCCCAGAGAATCAAGAGCAAGGGCCAAGGGAGGGTGCCAGCGAGGCAGAGTCTATGCAGCTACCACTAGAGCTGCAGGAGGTTCAAGCGTCGTGGTGATAAGTACTCTACCTATACTTGGTAATCTCGTTTTCGTACTTTTTGATTCTAAATGTACGCATTCTTTTATTTCCACTTTGTTTGTGGGGAAAACCCAGTTAGAAGTAGAGCCTCTAGGTTTTAGCCTGTTGGTTACAACCCCAGTAGGGGCAGAACTAGTGACTCGAGAAAAAGTAAGGACCAATCAGTTCTTGATGGAAGGTCGCTCGTTGGAAGTGACCTTGATTGTCCTAGAGATGAGTGATTTCGATGTTATCCTTGGCATGGACTGGCTAGCTGCGAATCATGCCAACATCGATTGCCATCATCGAGAAGTACTCTTCAAGCCTCCATCAGAACCAAGTTTTAAGGTGAAAGGAACCAAATTCGGAGCAGTTCCAAAGGTGATTTCAGCACTAAAGAAGAGCAAGCTAGTTGGCCAAGGGGCTTGGGTCTTCTTAGCAAGTGTGACAGACTTGAGAAGCGAGAAAGGGGACGTGTCGTCGGTCCCAGTAGTCAGGGAGTTTGTTGATGTGTTCCCTGAGGATTTGCCCAGTTTACCTCCAACCAGGGAGGTGGATTTCAGTATCGAGTTTGAACCAGGCACTGCACCATTATCGAAAGCTCCGTATAGAATGGCCCCAGCCGAGTTAAAGGAGCTGAAGACTCAGTTGCAGGAGTTGCTAGACAAGGGCTTCATTCGCCCTAGTGTCTCACCCTAGGGTGCGCCGGTACTTTTCCTGAAAAATAAAGATGGGTCGATGCGCCTATGCATTGACTACCGGGAGTTAAACAAGGTAACGATAAAGAACAAGTACCCGCTCCCTAGGATGATGATCTGTTGGACCAGTTACAGGGGGCACTGTGTTCTCTAAGATTGATTTGCGCTCGGGATATCACCAGTTGCGCATAAGGGAGGAAGACACCCCGAAGACAACTTTCAGGTCCAGATATGGGCATTACGAGTTTACCGTGATGTCGTTCGGACTGACAAATGCCCCGGCAGTGTTTTTGGGCCTGATGAATAGGGTGTTCAAGGAATTTATGGACACCTTCGTGATCGTGTTTATAGACGACATCCTAGTTTACTCAAAGTCGAGTGAAAGACACGAGGATCACTTGAGGAAAGTCTTGGCTACTTTGAGGGAGAACCAGTTGTATGTCAAGTTCTCTAAGTATAAGTTTTAGTTGTCGCAGGTGTTCTTTCTAGGGCACGTGGTATCTAAGGAGGGTGTCTTAGTAGACCCGGCGAAGGTGGAAGTAGTTTCAGATTGGCCCCGACCCAAAACTGTCACTGAAGTTCATAGTTTCTTGGGTTTGCCCGGTTATTACCGACGCTTTGTGGAGGACTTCTCCAAGATCGCAACGCCCCTCACTCAGTTGACACGGAAGGGAAATGCCTTTGCGTGGAGCGAGACGTGCGAGGCAAGTTTTCAGGATTTGAAGCAGAGGTTGATCTCAGCACGGGTGCTTACAGTGCCTGATGGATCGGGAAGTTTCGTGGTTTACAGCGATGCTTTCAAGAAGGGTTTGGATTGTGTCTTGATGCAGAATGGGAGAGTGATTGTCTATGCCTCGCGACAGTTGAAAGACTACGAACGAAATTATCCGACTCATGACCTGGAATTAGTTGCAGTGGGCTTTGCCTCGAAAATCTGGAGACAATATTTATATGGTGAGAAGATCCAGATGTATATAGACCACAAGAGGTTGAAATATTTGTTTACCCAAAAGGAGTTGAACATGAGACAACGGAGGTGGTTGGAGCTAGTGAAGGATTACGAGATTGAGATCTTGTATCACCTGGGTAAGGCAAATGTGGTTGTTGATGCCCTTAGTCGAAAGGTAGCTACACTTCAGCCTTAGTCACGAAGGAGTTTCATCTGCGAGCCGATATGGAGCGTGCTGGTATAGCAGTGATGGTAGGTCAGGTCATGGCTCAGTTTAACCAGCTATCAATGCAACCGACTTTGAGACAACGAATTTTAGACTCCCAACAGGGGAGCCTCAGCCTTGAGGATTGGTGGAATCAGGCCAAGTCGGACCAAGAAAGTGAGTTTGAAGTGTCGTCAGATGGGGGTTTGTTATTCAAGGGACAGTTGTGTGTCCCAGATGCAAATGGTCTCAAGGAAGAAGTCCTAGCTGAGGCTCACAGTTCTCCTTTTTTAGTGCAACCTGCATCTAAGTTGCACTAAAATGTATCAGGACCTGAAGCAGTTTTACTAGTGGAGTAGGATGAAGAAAGACATAGCAAAGTTCATTGGCGGTGTGTCTAGTCCACAAAGAGAGTTAAAGCACCAAGGCGCGTAGGTTTAGAGGGTCATTTATGCGACCATTTTAGGTACCACAGTGGAAATGGGAAGAGTTTTCGATAGACTTCATTTCTAGTTTACCTCGAACTGTTAGAGGATTCACATTAGTTTCGATGCTCGTTGATAGGCTGACAAAGTCGGCACATTTCATTTCTGGGAAACCGACGTACACTGTGGAGAAGCGGGCAAAGTTGTTCATGGAGGAAGTTGTCAGGTTGCACGGAGTCCTAGTGAAGATCGTCTTTGATAGGGACCATTGTTTCACATCTAACTTCTAGATGAGTTTCCATAAGGCTCTAGAACCAGAGTGTAGTTTCAACACAGCCTTTCACCCTCAGACGAATGGTCAGACTGAGAGGTTGAATCAGATATTGGAAGATATGCTCCGAGCTTGTGCCCTGGACTTTGCAGGGAGTTGGGATACGCACCTTCATTAAATGGAGTTTGCTAATAACAACGGTTATCAGGCAACAATTGGGATGGTGCCCTTTTAGGCCTTGTATGGGAAGAGGTGCAGGTCCCCAATGTATTGGGGAGAGGTTGGTGAGCGTAAGCTTCTGGGGCCCGAGTTGGTTCAGGTTACGGATGAGGTCGTGCAGAAGATCAGAGCGAGAATGTTAACAGCTCAAAGCGGACAGAAGAGTTATGCTGATGTGAGGTGCATGGACTTGGAGTTTGCAGTTGGAGAGTACTCGTTCCTCAAGGTTGTGCCTATGAAAGGCGTGTTGAGATTTGGCAAGAAATGAAAGTTCAGCCCTAGGTTCATCGGGTCATTCGAGATCTTGGAGCGTATTGGCACAGTGGCATATCGTTTAGCCTTGCCACCATCCCTGGCAGCCGTGCACGACGTGTTCCATGTGTCGATGCTGCGAGGGTATGTGCCAGATGCATCCCACGTGATTGATTACAAGCCACTGCAGGTCGATCAGGACTTGAGCTATGAGGAAAGACTTGTGGAAATTCTAGCCCGAGAGAAAAAGGTGTTGAGGAACAGAGAAATCGACCTTATGAAGGTCTTATGGAAAAACCAGCAACTTAAGGAAGCTACTTAGGAGCGCAAGGACGAGATGAGAACGAACTACCTAGAGCTGTTTGGGAATTAGCCACTTTCGAGAACGAAAGTTCTTAAGGTGGGAAGGATGTGACGCCCGGTGTTTCAGGTAGTTTATTATTTTTGCAAATGTTAATTTTGGGTTCGTTTTGGAGTTTTAAAAGTTTTTGGCCAAGATGTTAATTATTGGATTTTGCAGGGACCCAAATAATTAAGTCTCGCTTTAAATTGGGTCGTCGGCTCTTGAGTTTCATATTAAACGCCTTTGGAGAAAGAACCGAGGTAATCGCTTCCCTTTCTCTTCTTTAGGATTCCTTTTATTTTGTCTTTGGTTTAGGGTCTTTTTGGTTAATAGGAAAAGGAAAAAAAAAAAAGGGAGGAGACTCGTGCGGCTGTGCCCCTAGCCTTCCTTCTTCTTCTTCTCGCACAGGTGTTGCCGTCGTCGCCTTCTATTCCCGAAGCCTTCTGTCGGCTCCTCTCCCTCTCGTCTGCGTCTCTCTCTCCCTCATCCCTCTCTTCTACCTCACGCGAAGGGGCCCCAACCGTCGTCTTCATCAGCGTGCAGACTAGCGGCGGCATGTGTTGTGTCGCCGCTGCAAAGCCCCTCCGGTGCGTCTCTCTTCCTCTTCCTCTCGTCCGCCGACCTCCCTTCCTATTTTCTTCCCCCTCCACTACCCTCTCTCTTTCTCTTCGCGGCTCTCTCTCCTACTTTTCTTTCCTTCCTGAGCCCTCTCCCTCTCTGTGTCTCCCCTTTCCTGAACTGATTCCTCTCTCTCTCTGATGTGTGTTGATTTTGTGGCAGGAACGAATCCTTTGGCTAAGGGGTAGACCTTTGGAGGAACCTCGAGACTAGGATCGGGTGGAGAACAGATTCAGCTCACAACAGTGGGTAAGCCTCGATCTTGAACCTGTGTGATTCTACATTTAAGTTTAGAAGTGTAGGGTTGGTTGTAAGTTCCTCGTGGGATTAACAAAGAAGGTTTCGGTTCAGGTTAGTTAGGTTCGTTACTGTGTCGTGCCTTAAGGGTAACGTCACGAGGTTGATTCCCAATTGAGGTTTGTGCATTGTTTGTGGCGTTGGTAGGGACGCTAAGCTGCTATCAAGAGAAGGGACCATCCCGTCGCACTCTTATCTTATGTAAGTAGTCATTTGGTTTAATTTCGAACTCCTAAGTGATGGAGTACGACGCACGGCATTACTTTGTTGTGAGTTCCTGCGCTATTGCTATTATCGAACTTAGGATAGTTAACTAAAGGTTTTTGGAATTGGGAGCATGCCTTTATGAGTTTATCCTTGACATGATTGTATGCATATTGCTTCTGGTTTGTGAATCATGTTTGATTTTGCTTTACCATGTTTGCATTGCTTGTGTATTCTGTTATATGAAGCTGTGTAAGGTGGGGGTCGATCGTTCCTGTTGGGATTTTTGTCCTAATCTCGTGTTTGTAAAATATTGTTTTGAAATTAATAAGAGTTATTATTTTCTTCACTTTGTGTCTCGCAAATATTTTAAACCTTTCCAATAAACTAAGCTCCAGGGTCATTGAATATATGAGAAAACTAGAACTTGAACGGTGTGTAGTTGACACACAAGGAGGATCACGTTCGAGTTAATGACCCAAACGGTCTACAGTATAAGGATGAGGTTGGAGACCTAATCCTCGATACACCGTGGATGCGCCCGCTTTTGTATTAGATACAAACGAGGTGATCTCGACTTCGCTCATGTGGTTGACATGCGAGTGGGGGCATCCTGTACAATGAGATTGTATAAGATCGGACCGTGAATTATTAGACTTATCGATATAACATCATTAATGTGAAAAGACTAATAAATTCATAGATGACCATTAGTGACTCGACTAATCCCGAGCGTATTACGGACTCCGCCCCACGGGTCCGCCCTTTGATTAGTACGGGTGAGGTGGTCCCATCCACTCGCCCAATATGCCTATCTTCTCGTGACAGAACAAAGTAGAGAGTCGGGAACCTACTTATGCGAGATGGAATTCACTGCTCCTCAGCGTATAAGGAATCTAGAGGGGTTGTTCCCTTAAGTGCTGTCTCTAGGGCTTGGACAACGGGCGCCCACCTTCTCACTAGCCCGAGAAGGGTGTTGTGTATGGTTGGACCATCACAATATGTTGTTCATTAGAGGAGCTGTGGGGACTTAAGGAACAAGATGTAGACACAGGGGTAAAACGGTAATTTGACCCAAATTGTCTCTGAACAACCCGTGAAGGGTCGACTCATGGGCATTGGTTATATCAGTGGACACGTAATATTCTACACTGATGGGAGTACAGCTACAGGCTTTAGTGGAGTGTTACTGTAGCTAATGAACATTGGTTGACCGGGTAAAAGAGTTTGAGTGGTTAACCTCAAATCATTGGAGCCCGTCAATGTAGGTCCATTAGGTCCCTTGGTTGGCTCAATCTAGGATAAAAGAAGGGTTAATGTTTTGGCATGAAATTGAAGTGTTCAATTTCACTTTAAGAGTATTTATATCATATAGATGATATAATATATAGTTTAATATGAATGAGATTCATAATGAACTATATATTAGCCTAATTGTTGAATTAAAGGCTAATTGGAGAAATTGATAGAGAGAAAATAAATTGAATGTGATTCAATTTAATTAAATCCACAATTATTGCAAATGAGATTTGCAACATAAGATATGAGATATCTTATGTTATATAATTATGTAAATAAGATTTACATAACATATGGTTGTGGTAAAGTGGTAATAATGTGAAGTTGTGAACTTCATCATTCCACTATATAAACCCTTTGTAAGATGGGTTTGGTAAGCCAAGAAAAGCCAAGTTGTCATTTTTGGATTTTGACCTAAGAATCCAAAAGTGAATTCTCTCTTCTCTCTCAATTTTCTCATCTCTTTCCAAAACACAAACTTCCCACAAACTTCCCTTCTCCAAAAGAGAACAACCAAGAAGATCAATTGGTAGTGTTTGGGATCCGATATTGGGAAGAGTTCGTAGAGATCGAGAAGCGCGAAGAGTTCGTGATCTACAAGGAGAGTTTGCTGAATTGGTCTACAATAAGTAAGTTTTCCTTCTTGTTGTAAAATTTCAGCATGTCTAGCCTAGATCTAATAGTTAGATCAATTTTAATAAGCATGTTGCATGATGATACCACGACGATTCGATCGTCTTCCGCTGCGCGGGGATTCTAATTCCCTTCAATTGGTATCAGAGCCATCTCGATGGTTCTATCATCGATGCACTGTTTTATTAAAATTTGGGTGGGTGTTTTACCATGTTTTCATGAGATGAATGTATGGTTTGCGAATTGGATGTTTTCAGTTTTTGGCACTAGATTAGATTTACAATTATGTTGATGAGATCAATGTAAGGGCCCGTTGTTTTGGGCAATTTTGTTGTAAATCGAGTCCGTAAGTCCGGCCGCTTCGTGGCAAGAGTTGTCGTGAAGAAATCGGAGCGAAAGCAGCGTAAAAACCGCGAAAAAACGGCAAGGTGGTTGCTTTCTCTGCCGATGGCGCTGAGAGCCGCCCAACGGCGCCTCAACGCCGCGTGCTCCGCGTAGATGGCCCCGCAGCAGAGTGGCGCGTTAACGCCGATGTAGCGCGTTAACGCCACCGCATTGAGGACGCGCCAACGCTCAGCGGGCGATGCGCTGTAACGCTGCAGCGCGCTGCGTTGCAGTGAAATGCGCGAGGACGTGGGTTCAAGTCTTAATCGCAGCGTTTTATTTCGCTTTTTTATAGTTTATTTTTCATTCTTTTTATAAAAACGTTTTTAATTTATTTTATTAATTATTTTATTAAATATTATTAATATAAATATTATATTAATTTTATTTAATTAAATAATTGCCCTTGGTGCAAAAACCTACCCAATTTTGCTATTTAATTATTTTATGCATGAGATGTATGATTTTAATTAAATTCTATGTGCATAATGTATGTCATATAGATTTAAAATCCCACCTTAGGTTAAACATAATCATGCATCATGTATATTATAAGAGTTATAATATAGTTTGCATGATAGGTTATATTATAAGAGTTATAATGTACTTAAATGCATATTTAATTTAATTAATATAAGTGTTATATTTTTAGATTAAAGTATGCTCATGCATTTATATTCATGTGATGAATGGTAATTATGTTATAGTATATACTTATTCATGTGATGAATGATCAAGCACTATAACATAGAATGTATGCAAACCTAAGTTAATTATTAGTTTTAAAGTGTTTAGAACTTGAATAATTAGACTTAGGTTTTCTAATTTTCTAATAAGATTAGAATTTTAGGAAATCAAATATGATCTTTGAATGGTGACTGATTAGTAACTCGCTCTAAGGAAGGTTTTGTCTAAGGTCAGGGTATTTAAGTTGACGCCATGAACACCCCTCTTCAAAAACCGACCGGAGTGAATTCTTGGTCCGAGATTCTTAGATTATATTTACGTGAGCGCCAATTAATTAAGTGTTAATTAATTTTCTCACATAGACCTAAGTTAATAATGTGATTATAGACTTAGGCTAAATACCATATAAGAGTTATATTGGTAGACTTAGGTAATTTTAGCCGATTATCTAGGTCAATCCCTATTAAAAATTAAAGTACAGAGTGGGAGGAAATATAGTGTATAAGATACATTAAATTTCCAAATCTCCGATAAGTCCATGCACCGTGAGATCTATACTCGGCCTCGTGGCGCAAATGGGAGCGTCCTCTCTGGATGGCATTTGTATAGATCAATATCATCGTGGATAGAGAGAGTACTTATAGTGAGTGGGAGCGGGACTTATGAATTCGAGACCCACTGTCTCTTCTTTCATTCATTCACACCGTGAGACACCTATGATCCGCTCGCTAGTTTGGCTCGGACTGCACAATCCCTCTCTGAGGGCTTGATCATGGGAGTCTGAACACGTTGAATTCTCAAAAGAGATACGCTTTCGGTTGGTTTTCCTTCTTAGTTCACCCTTCAGGTAACTATTGTTTGACTGGGATACTTGGAAACTTAAAGATTGAGGTTGACACTCACAAAATTCGTTATGTTAATGAATTCGACCAAAAATGGTAATTGGATGCCTAATGGAATAAGAGTTATTCTCGGGATTAGGGTCCGATCGAGAAAGTCTCGTCCTAGAGGAGGAATGTTATGTTCACCCTTCTAAGTGGCAAATCATTCTAAACCTTTAGGTATCATTGCAAAATTATGAATGACCTAGGATCATGAAAACATTTTTGCTAAAATTTTAGATTGGTTTTTCAAAAAGGTTTTTTGCGAGACTAATACAAAGTTTTTTATTAAATTTCAGCTAAAAATGTCTAGCGCTATTATAGCTTTACTTGCTTCCGATAAGTTAGTGGGAGATAATTACGAGTGGAAAAACAACATCAATACAATTTTGGTGACCGACGACATAAAGTTCGTGTTGTCCGAGGAGTGTCCTCGAGATGTCGCTCGACCGCATCGCGTGTCGCTCGTGATATGCACGATCGATAGATCGTACCAATGAAAAGGCCAAGGTCTATATAATTGCCAAATGTCCGATGTTTTGGCAAAGAAGCATGAGTGATGGTTTCGCTAAGGAAATCATGGAGTCCTTGCAGAAATGTTTGGACAACAAATTTTCAGTCCCATGACTCGCTCAAATACATTTTCAACGCTCGATGAAAGAGGGTCGTCTATCCGTGAACATGTTCTAGACATGATGACCCGCTTTAATTTGGCTGAGATGAATGGGGCTTCGATCGACGAGTCGAGCCAGGTCAGTTTTATCATGGAGACTCTTCCGAAGAGTTTCCTTCGCCAGAGCAATGTTGTTATGAACAAAAATTAGCTACAACTCGACAACCGCCCTCAATGAGCTACGAGAGTTCCAAACCCTGAACAGGTCAAGGAATCTGAGGCAAATGTTGCCTCACGTGTCTTATCACAAGGGTTCAACCTCTGGGACAAAATCAGTTGCTCCTTCACGCCCGAAAGGGAAGAAGAGGATGAAGAGGGGTAAAACTGTCTGAGCTGCCGCCCAGAAGGGCAAGAAGGTCAAGGAGGTTGCAGAGAAAGGAAAGTGTTTCCACCGCAATGGAGCGGACATTGGAAAAGAAACTATCCAAATTCTCGCCGAGAGGAAGAACCAAGGTAAATGTGATTTACTTGTGGTAGAAACATGTTTGTGGAGAGTAATGACTATTCCTGGATATTAGATTCAAAGCGCCACTAACAACGCTTGTTCTTCTTTTCGTGGATTGATTCTGCAATTACCGCAGAGAGGGGGAGAGTGACTCTACGGGTTTGATCCGGGGAGCTTGTCTCTTTGCAGCAAAGAATCGGCATGGTGAATTCTCGCATTTTGGCGGGACGCATTTTATTGTTAGACAATTTGTACATAGTTCCAGTGTTTACTAGAAACCTTGTTTCTATTTCCCCGCTAATTGAACACTCAGATTTGATTTCTTTTGAATTAAATAAAGCGTTTATTTCTTTCAAAGGGAATGTTATTTGTTCAATTTTCACTTGAAAATAATCTGTATGTTTTAAAACCCAATTCAGCTTAAAAGTATTTTGAATATCAATTATTTAAAATCATGAAACACGAACTAAGAAAGCAAAAATTTCTCCAAAAGAAAATGCCCATCTTTGGCATCTACTCATTAGGCTACATTAATCTCAATAGGATTGAGAAACTAGGTGAAGAGTGGACTTCTAAACGAGTTGGAAGAAAACTCTTTGCCAAGATGTGAGTCATGCCTTGAAGGCAAAATGACCAAACGCCCTTTTAGTGGAAAAGGATATAGAGCCAAAGAACCTCTTGAGTTAGTACATTCGACCTCTCCGTGGTCCGATGAATGTTAAACCTCGGGCGGTTATGAGTACTTCGTGTCTTTCATGAGACGATTACTCCGGATATGGGTACATTTACCTAATGCATAAGATGTCCAAACTCTTGAAAAGTTCAAGGAGTATAAAACGAGGTTGAGAACCTCTTAGGTAAATCGCTTAAAACACTTCGATCGGATCGAGGTGGAGAGTACATGGACACTAAATTCCAGGACTATATAATAGAACACGGAATTACATCCCAACTCTCAGCACCTGGTATGCCACAAGCAGAATGGTGTATCGGAGAGAAGAAACAGACCTTTGTTGGACATGGTTCGGCCGATGATGAGCTATGTTCGCCTCCCCGATTCTTTCTCGGGGTACGCAGAGAGACTGCGGTTACATTTTGAACAATGTTCCATCAAAGAGTGTTTGTGAAACACCGCTTGAGCTCTCGGGAGTGGTCGTAAAGCGCTTTACATCACTTGCACTTTGGGGATGTCCGCCCATGTGTTGGTGTCAAACCCAAAAAGTTGGAACCCCGCTCAAATTGTGCCTATTCGTAGGTTACCCTAAAGAGACTAGGGGTGGTCCGCTTTATGATCCTAGGGAAAATAGGGTGCTTGTGTCGACAAACGCCACTTTCCTAGAGGCGTAACACGTTAGGGATCATGTACCAAGAAGTAAAATTGTATTGAATGAAATGGATGCTCATCAAAGAGAGTTGCCGATGGGGCTAGTACATCAACAAGTGTTGTTGATCCTAGCACGCCTAGTCAAATCCGCTCCCAAGAGTTGGAAATGCCTCGACGTAGTGGGAGGATCGTGAGACACCCGATCGCTATATGGGTTTAGCTGAAACCTCGCTTGTCGCTTCGACGATGATCGTGAGGATCCATTGACCTATGATCGTGCAATGGTCGATGTTGATAAAGACGAATGGATTAAAGCTATGGACCAAGAAATGGAGTCTATGTACTTCAATTCGTGCGGGAGCTTGTGGATCGACCGGATGGGGTAAAACCTATTGGTTGCAAATGGATCTACAAGCGTAAACGTATGTAGATGGGAAGGTGCGGACCTTCAAAGCTCGACTAGTGGCAAAGGGGGTTTACCCAGTTGAAGGGGTTGACTATGAGGAGACCTTTTCACCGCTGCCATGGTAAAATCGATCGATCCTTCTCGCCATCGTCGCGATTATGACTACGAGGTATGGTAGATGGATGTCAAGACAACCTTTCCGAATGGCAAACTTGACGAGACCATCTACATGGAAATGTTCCCAAAGGGTTCATTGCCCAAGGCCAAGTGCAAAAGTTTGCAAGCTTCATAGTCCATTTATGGACCAAACAAGCTTCGAGGTCTTGGAATATAAGGTTTGATGAGGTAATCAAATCTTATGGCTTTGATCAAAATGTCGACGCGAACCTTGTGTGTACAAGAAAATCGTTGACAAAAATCTGCCGCATTTCTCGTGTTGTACGTGGACGATATTCTTCTCATTGGGAATGAGGTAGAATTTCTTCCTGACGTTAAGAAATGGCTAGCTTCACAATTTCAAATGAAAGATTTGGGAGAAGCTCAAGATGTTCTAGGTATCCGATAGTCCTAACCGAAAGAATGAATACTAGCCTTTGTCTCGTGCATCTTATATTGACAAGATGTTGTCTAGATATAAGATGCAGAACTCCAAGAAGGCATGCCGCCTTTTAAGCATGGGGTTCATTTGTATAAGGATCGGTGTCCTAAGACTCTCAAGATGTTGAGGATATGAGACGTATTCCATATGCTTCAGATGTAGGGAGCCCGATGTATGTCATGTTGTGTACAAGGCCCGACATCTGTTATGCAGTCGAAATTGTCGGTGAGATATCACCCAATCCAGATTAGATCACCGACACCCGTAAAGACAATCCTCAAGTATCTTAGGAGAACGAGGAACTACACTTTAGTGTATGGGCGTGGGGATTTGATCTCACAGGATACACAGATTCTCGATTTTCGATCGATAAGGATTCTAGGAAATCCACTTCGTGGTCACCTTCATTTTGAATGGAGGAGTCAGAGTCCATGCGAAGCATCAAGCAAGGATGCATTGCCGATTCCACTATGGAAGCAGAGTATGTTGCGGCTTGTGAAGTCGCAGCGAAGTCGCTTTGGCTAAGGAAGTTCATGACAGACTTGGAAGTTGTTCCAAATATGAACTTGCCAATCACGCTGCTCGTGATAACATGGTGCAAAGAGCCAATTCACGTGAACCTCGAAGCCATAAGAGAGGTAAACACATTGAGCGCAAGTATCATCCGATACGGAAATTGTGCACCGCGAGACGTGATGATCCACGCAGATAGCATCGAGAGCACAATGTAGGCGATCCATTTACAAAGCCCCTCACGGCTAAAGTGTTTGAGGGTCACCTAGAGAGTCTAGGTATTCGAGAGCTCCCGACTAGGGCAAGTGGGAGATGTGTAAACTGGTATTCAATGCCCTAGTTTATTGTAATTTTTATTGTAATTCAAATACATTTTGAAATGTACCTTCTCCACTAGCTTAGTCCAAGTGGGAGTTTGTTGGGATTTTTGTCCTAATCTCTGTTTGTAAAATATTGTTTTGAAATTAATAAGAGTTATTATTTTCTTCACTTTGTGTCTCGCAAATATTTTATACCTTTCCAATAAACTAAGCTCCAGTGGTCATTGAATATATGAGAAAACTAGAACTTGAACGGTGTGTAGTTGACACACAAGGAGGATCACGCTCGAAAGTTAATGACCCGAACGGTCTCATGATAAGGATGGGGTTGGAGACCTAATCCTAGATACACTATGGATGCGCCCGCTTTGTATTAGATACAAACGAGGTGATCTCGACTCGCTCATGTGGTTGACATGCGAGTGGGGCATCCCGCATACAATGAGATTGTACAAGACCGGACCATGAATTATTAGACTTACGATATAACACCGCTAATAAAGAAAAGACTAATAAATTCGTAGATGACCATTAGTGACTCGACTAATCCCGAGCGATTACGGACTCGCTCCGCGGGTCCATCCTTTGATTAGTACGGGTGAGGGTGGTCCCATCCACTCGCCCAATATGCCTATCTTCTCGTGACAGACGTAACCAAGTAGAGAGTCGGGAACCTACTTACTCGAGATGGAATTCACTGCGTTCCGCGTATAGGAATCTAGAGGGTTGTTCCTTTTAAGTGTTGTTTCCGTGGCTTGACACAACGCGCGCCACCTTCTCACCGCCCGAGAAGGGTGTTGTGTATGGTTGGACCATCACAATATGTTGTTCATTAGAGGAGCCGTGGGGACTTAAGGAACAAGATGTAGACACAGGGGTAAAACGGTAATTTGACCCAGCTGTCTCACGAACAACCTGTGAAGGGTCGACTCATGGGCATTGGTTATATCAGTGGACACGTAATATTCTACACTGATGGGAGTACAACTACAGGCTTTAGTGGAGTGTTACTGTAGCTAATGAACATTGGTTGACCGGGTAAAGAGTTTGACTGGTTAACCTCAAATCATTGGAGCCCGTCAATGTAGGTCCATTAGGTCCCTTGGTTGGCTCAATCTAGGATAAAAGAAGGGTTAATGTTTTGGCATGAAATTGAAGTGTTCAATTTCACTTTAAGAGTATTTATATCATATAGATGATATAATATATAGTTTAATATGAATGAGATTCATAATGAACTATATATTAGCCTAATTGTTGAATTAAAGGCTAATTGGAGAAATTGATAGAGAGAAAATAAATTGAATGTGATTCAATTTAATTAAATCCACAATTATTGCAAATGAGATTTGCAACATAAGATATGAGATATCTTATATTATATAATTATGTAAATAAGATTTACATAACATATGGTTGTGGTAAAGTGGTAATAATGTGAAGTTGTGAACTTCATCATTCCACTATATAAACCCTTTGTAAGATGGGTTTGGTAAGCCAAGAAAAGCCAAGTTGTCATTTTTGGATTTTGACCTAAGAATCCAAAAGTGAATTCTCTCTTCTCTCTCAATTTTCTCATTTCTTTCCAAAACACAAAGTTCCCACAAACTTCCCTTCTCCAAAAGAGAACAACCAAGAAGATCAATTGGTAGTGTTTGGGATCCGATATTGGGAAGAGTTCGTAGAGATCGAGAAGCGCGAAGAGTTCGTGATCTACAAGGAGAGTTTGCTGAATTGGTCTACAATAAGTAAGTTTTCCTTCTTGTTGTAAAATTTCAGCATGTCTAGCCTAGATCTAATAGTTAGATCAATTTTAATAAGCATGTTGCATGATGATACCACGACGATTCGATCGTCTTCCGCTGCGCGGGGATTCTAATTCCCTTCAGTTCCGGTTGTGTCTAGCGTTCCTATTGTGTATGTGGTTTGAGTTAAACTTGGTTAGTTTGAGAACCTATTTCGGATTGGGACCTTCGGGTTGGGTCAAGAACGTTAGGAATGCCTAGATGGACCCTAGTCACCTTATGAATAAAGCCCGACACTTACTTAGCCCTGGGTTCACCTAAGCGGGTCATAACCTCTCGGTTGACGGTATATGATAGGCTCATAAGATTGGGGTGCGTCCCCGTTGAGATCGGGAGTTGTTGCTTTCCATTATCCCGTACTAGCTTAGGGGTGAGTCTCCAATGGGCGTGTTGGTTACATACCTCACTACACCGTGCTAGCATGTTATGTTAAGAGAGTTTGGGGTACGTCCCCGTCAGGGAGTGGTTGTTTTCCATTATCCTATGTTGGCTTAGGCGCAATTCCCCATAAGGCGTGTAGGATACGTACATGCTCATCTCTATGTCAGCGTGTAGTGGCGTGAGAATTACTTTCTCTCATTGCATCGTCAATCAAAGTTCCAGGACCGAAGGTAGAGCTCGAGTTAGTCACTGAAGGGATCGAATCCCGCAGCGGAAACGATTGTGAATCGCGTGTTCATGATTTTGTTACACAAATCTAATACAAGAACTAGATCTAAGATTAAGCATGCATCTCTAATTAGGACAGCAAGATAACATACCTTTGAAGAACACTTTCTTCACGATTTCCTCCTCCAACGATCACGATCTCAACAACAAACCCGAGCCATATGAAGATCCACCACTAGGTCTTCTCCGTTGTTCTCTAGGTGAGGGGGGAATGTGGGTTCCTTTAGGATGAGATGTGGAGGTTTTGAGAGAAGTTGTGTTTGGAACTTTTCCAACAACAATGTGGAACTCTACGGTTACAACCAAAAGCTTCGTCTCAAAGTTGCATCTTATGCAACTATTTATAGGGAAATATGATGGAAATTACCATCTTATCCCTCCTTCATTCTCTCATTAGTATATAGTTAATTTGTGAATCTAATTCACATTAAAACTATATATTATATCAATTATATCACATATAATTGATATAACACCTCATATATGAAATTGAACACTTCAATCTCATTCCTAACTTTATACCCTCAATATTACCATGTTGAGCCAACAAAGGGACCTAATGGACCTACAATTCATGAGCTTCAATGATGTGAGATTAACTGATCAAACTCTTTGATTCAGTTAATCAATATTCATTAACTACAAGTCACTCCACTATACACTTGTAGCTGCACTCTCCTCACTGTAGATTATATTGTGTCCATTGATATGATCATTACCCATAGGTCAACCCTTCTCAGGTTGTTCGTAATCACAGGTGGGTCAAATTATCGTTTTACCTCTGTGATTACCTCTTTGTTCCTTAAGCATCACTGATCCTCTAACGAACAACAAGTCTATGACCCTACCATAAACTCATAGCCTCTTAAGCTAGTTTAGAGGGTGGGGCCCCGTTGTTCAAGACCTGGACTCAGTTCTTAAGGGAACAACCTATCTAATTCCTTAGTGTAGGAATGAGTGAATTTCATCTTGCATAGTTAAGTCCCCAGCTACCTACGAGGTTTTGTCCCTAAGAAGGTAGGCTTATTGAGCTCAAGCATGTGCCACTCTCACCCATACTAGTCTAAGGACAAACCCTTATAAGAAGGAGGTTCTTAACTTGCTCAGATTCAGTTTGAGTCACTAATGACCATCTATAAATTATCGCCTTATCCACATTAACGGCGTTATACTGGTCAGACTAATAATTTGCAATCCGGTCTTGTATGAACTCTTCATACATGATGCCCCCACTCCCATGTCATCCACATGAATGAGTTGGATTACCTCATTTGTACTAACTACAAAGTGGGTCGCATCCATGGTGTTACCAGAATAAAGTTTCCAACCTTATTCTTATATCATAGACCATTTAGGTTATACTCTTGAACACAATCCAAATAGTGTCTACTACACTGATGTTCAAGATATATTATAACCTTAGAGCTTAGTTTATAGGATTTATAAAACGAGAATTAGGGGTGTACAACTAACCCGGTAACTCGAGCAACCCAGACTACCCAACCCAAACCGTAAGGGTTGGGTAGGGTTAGGTTTTTTTTCGGTTTGGGTTGGGTTAGAAATTTGAAGAACCGAAAAGTTTGGGTCGGTTCTCGGGTTGAGTTTTTTAGGCTCGGGTTGACCCAACCCAAAGTTTACATTTTTTTAATTTTATTTTAATTAAATATATACTTATAAATGAATTATTTGTTAATTTCTTATGTTTTTCTTCTAGACTTCTAACAAATGTTAAGATGCTACGAATTTTGAAGTTTGATATTTGAATTTTATGTAATTTTAGTTATTAATTCAAGAAAAAAATATTTTAGATAATTTAAAACATTATAAAAAATAAAAAAAACTAACCCGGTGACCCAACCCGAAAATATTGGGTTGGGTTGGGTCGGGTTACTCTCATGAATATGGTTGATTGGGTTGAAGAAATTACCAACCTGAATTTTCGGGTTGGTCCTAAAATCTCCCCCAACCCAACCCAACTAGGCTTATGTACACCCCTAACGAGAATATAATTTTATCAAAACAAATAACTCTTTATTTATTTGACCAAAATTACATAAGTTTTAGGGCAAATATCTCAACAGTCACCACATGGGGCTCAGGGTGAAGTGTGTCAAGTGTGAGACCTATTTGGGGTTGAGCGAGTTTAGAAGACGAGTCTAGTTATTTTATTGAGATAGGTTTGAACGTAAGTGGGCTGCTTACTGGGTATCTTTATACTCACTCGTTTTCTTTTCATGTCTTGTTTGCAGGTAAAAGTTAAAATGTGGGTGGATGACAACGGTGGCAACCCGGCGAGGCTATGAGAATGTCCTGCTGTGTCCCTTAGCTCTTAGAGCGCTACTTTAGAGCTATGTATTTCCGCTAAATGTTCTTTTTGGCTTAAGACACTTTTAGTTGTTTTGTTTCCCTGTTGGTTAGCTCGTAGAGTGTTTTGGAGTTATATTTCTACTTAGATGTTATGTTGCACATTGGTGCACTTTTGGACATGAGTTGCTTGTTTCGTTCCTTTCAGAATTATCGGTTGCATATAAGAGTTGTAAAATGTTAAAATCGTGATCATTTGGAATTCTCTGTTTTAACTGCTTGCTTGAGATCTATTGGAACCCAGCCTATGGTTCAATGTAGTTTGGTGGAGGCTCGGTGTTTGGAAATATTTATGGAGTGTTTTTATGCTTAAAACAAGTCAGGGAAAAAAAATTGGTTTGGTCTTAGTAGCGTCGTTATGGTGCCAAAATTTTCAGCACTAACGGTGTTGCTTAGTAACTTCCCTAAAGATTTGGTCTAAAAATTAGGGTCGTTACACTGGTCGAGGCTAAGACCATGTGGTCGAGGTCGGCCTCAGTCCAGGTCGAGATCAACCCCTTCGTGCGTGCGGTATGTCTCTTCCTCTCTTCTGGTCTCCGATTTGAATCTGACAATGGCTTTCTCTTTTTTCTACTTTGTGATGGATTAGGGTTGAGACCTTAAAAAGCCATTATAAATACTTCACTTATGAAAGGAAAAGGTAACTTTTTTCTCATTCTAGAAACCCTTGCTAAACTCATCTAAACACTCTCTGGCTTAAGTATCAGAGCCTGTGTAGTAAGTATCACACCAGTGTTCAGATCTTTCTTGTTTTGCAGACCACATTCTTCCCCTCTTCAAACAAATTCACAATGGTTGTCACGTGAAGATCAGATGAGTTATCCTGTCTGAATTTTGGCAACAACATTAATAAAAACTAGAAGAGAATAGTGGCTATGTATAGTACAATGGCCCAAATAGAAACCATAACACATTTAATAAAATATTAAATAAAATAAAGAAAAATGAGGGAAAAAAGTATTCTACCCAACTCTCTTCAAAAGTTTCTCTGAATTGATTTTGTAATGCGGTGGTGGTTTGGATCGACGATAGTTTAGTATTGCAAGGGAAAAAAATAGTGGAACGAAATATAACTCTTTTTGTTGGTGTTCTAGTGTGAAGGGGAAAGGGATGTGAAGACGGTCTTGTATGAACTCTTCATACAGGATGCCTCCACTCGCATGTCATCCACATATATGAGTTGGATTACCTCATTTGTACTAACTACAAAGTGGGTTGCATCCATGGTGTTACCAGAATAAGGTTTCCAACCTTTACACAATCCAAATAGTGTCTACTACACTGATATTCAAGATATATTATAACCTTGCCCTAGTTGGGGAAGACTTTTAAACCTCGACTTTCTAGGTGACTCTCAAATATTTTAGCCATGAGAGCCTTTGTAAAAGGATCAGCAATGTTGTGCTCTGAGGCTATCTTCGTGACGATCATGTCTCCTCGATGCACGATCTCCCTGATGAGATGATATTTTCACTAAATATGCTTACCCCTCTTGTGACTTTGGGGTTCTCTTGAATTTGTCACGACACCACTGTTATCACAATGCAGCGTGATAGCCAAACTCGTATTTGGAACAACTTCCAAATCTAACATGAATTTCCTTAACCAAACGACCTCTTTAGTTGCTTCACAAGATGCTACATATTTGGCCTCCATGGTGGAATCACCGGTGCATCCTTGCTTGACGCTTCGCCATACTACAGCTCCTTAGTTAAGAGTAAATACTGACCCTGATGTAGATTTTCGAGAATCTTTATCAGTTTGAAAGTCAGAATCTGTATATCCTGTAAGGATCATATCCTTAGCCCCATACACAAACATGTAGTTCCTTGTTCTCCGAAGATACTTAAGGATCGTTTTAACCGTTGTCCAGTGTTCAGACCTGGATTGAATTGATATCTACTGACCATTCCAACTGCAAAATAAATGTCAAGCCTAGTACACAACATGGCATACATCAGGCTCCCAACAGCTGATGCATAAGGAATCCGTCCCATGTCTTCAACTCTTTGAGGTGTCTTAGGACACTGTTCCTTAGACAAATGAACTCCATATCTAAAAGGCAATAAACCCTTTTTGGACTGTTGCATATTAAACCTCAACAACACTTTGTCGATGTAAGATGTCTGAGACAAGGCTAGTATTTTTTTCTTGCGGTTTCGGACAATCTGGATCCTAAGAACAAACTGCGCTTCACCCAAATCTTTCATTTGGAATTGCATAGCCAGCAAATTCTTAATGTCAGTAAGATAACCTACATCATTCCTAATGAGTAGGATATCATCCACATATACAACTACGAATGCGACAGAACTATTGATGATTTTCTTGTAGACACAAGGTTCATCATCATTCTGATCAAAGCTAAAAGATTTGATTGCCTCATCAAACCTTATATTCTAGGACCTAGAGGCTTGTTTCAGTCTATATATTGACCTTTTAAGCCTACAAACCTTTTCCTCTTTTTCTTGTTCAATGAACCCTTTGGGTTTGTCCATGTAGATGTTCTCGTCAAGATTGTCATTCAAGAATGTTGTCTTGACATCCATTTGCCATACCTCATAGTCATAATATGCGGCAATGGCAAGTAGGATACAGATAGACTTTACCATAGCAATAGGCGAAAAGGTTTCCTCATAGCCAACCCATTCAACCTGGGTATAACCCTTTACTACTAGTCTAGCTTTAAAGGTTTGCACCTTTTCATCTACACCACGTTTTCTCTTGTAGATCCACTTACAACCTATGGGTTTTACCCCATTAGGTTTATCTACAAGATCCCAAACAGAATTGAAGTGCATAGACTCTATTTCTTGGTCCATGGCTATGACCCATTTGTCTTTGTATTTGTCAACCATCGCTTGATTATAAGTCAATGGATCCTCATTGTCGTAATCTGGTATGACAACTTGGGTTTCTGATAAACCCATGTAACGGTCAGGTTGTGTTATAACCCTCCCACTACGTCGAGGCATTCTCAACTCTTGAGATGTACACTCATGACTAGACAAGCTAGTATCAACAACTCTTGTTGACGTACTAGCATTATTAGCTGTTGTTCCGTCTAACTCACTTAACACAACTTTACTTCTTGGTTTGTGGTCCCTGATGTGGTCCTTCTCTAAGAATGTGGAATTTGTCGACACAAGTACCTTGTCTTTCTTAGGATCATAGAATAATCCACCTCTTGTCTATTTTAGGTAGCCTATAAATAGGCACAATTTTGAACATGAATCTAACTTTTTTGGATTTGTCACAAGCACATGTGTTGGACAACCTCAAATTCTGAAATGACATAAACTACCTTTACGTCCTTTCCAGAGTTCAAAACGTGTTTCAGAAACACTCTTTGATGGAACATTGTCCAAAATGTATGTCGCAGTCTCTACTGCGTAACCCCAAAAGGAATCAAGGAGACGAGCATAACTCATCATCAATCGAACCATGTCTAACAAGGTTCTATTTCTCCTTTCCGATACACCATTCTGCTGAGGCATACCGGGTGCTGAGAGCGGAGATGTAATTCCATGTTCTATCATATAGTTCTGGAATTTCAAATCCATGTACTCTCCACCTCGATCTGATCGAAGTGTTTTAATTGTTTTACCTAATTGATTTTCAACTTCAGTCTTGAATTCCTTGAACTTTTCAAGTGCTTCAGACTTATGATGCATTAGGTAAATATGCCCAAATCTGGAATAATCATCAATGAAAGAGATGAAATATTCATAACCTTCTCTGGCTTTAACATTCATCGGACCACAAAGGTCTGAATGTATAAGCTCAAGAGGTTCTTTGGCTCTATAACCTTTTCCACTAAAATATCTTTTAGTCATTTTGCCTTCTAGACAAGATTTACATACAAGTAAAGTATTTTCTTCTAACTCATTTAGAAGTCCATTCTTTACCAATCTCTCAATCCTATTGAGGTTAATGTTACTCAATCTAAGATACCAAAGATGAGCATTTTCTTTAGGGAAAATTTTACGTTTCTTAATTTGTGTGTTTGCAGTTTTAAATAATTCAGTGTTCAAAACTATTTTGACTGAATTAGGCCTTAAAACATACAACCCATTTTCTAATGAAGCTATACATATTTTAATATCATTCTTAAAATTAAACACTTTATTAGAAGAAAATGATATTGAAATACATTGTTCTACTAAACAAGAAATTGAAATTAGGTTTCTAATAAACCCTGGTATCACTAGTACACTGTTCAACAACATATGTTTCTTGCCAAACAATAGCTTCATGGTGCCCACTGCTACAGTTGAGACAACTTCCTCATTTCCAACACGGAGTGTTATCTCTCCTTCTTATAGCTGCTGCCAGGAACTAATTCCCTGAAAATAAGAACAGACATGATTAGTGGCTCCTGAATCCAATATCCAGGCAGAATTATCATCATCCACTAAACAAGCTTCTAAGCAAAGTAAATCATATTTACCTTTTTTTCTCTTTTCTGCAATGTACTTCGGACAGTTCCGCTTCCAATGCCCGTCTTCATTGCAGTGGAAACATTTTCCTTTGTCTGTAACTTTTTTGACCTTCTTGTCCTTCTGGGCGGCAGCTTTGTCAATCTGTTTCCCTTTACCAACCTTCTTCATGTTCTTCTTCTTACCTCTCAGGTTAGAAGAAGATGAAGCCATTGTTTTTATCCCAGAGGTCGAACCTCTGTGATAACTCCTACTGGAAAAATTTGCCTCACCTTTTGATCCCTGAATTTTCATCAAAGACTGAAAGGTCTGGAGTTCATTCAGAAGGGAGGTAAGATTAAAAGTAAGCTTGTTCATAACAACATTACTTCTAAACTGCAGGAAACTATTTGGAAGGGTTTCGGAATGAAGTCGACTGGCTCGACTCATCGATGGAAGCACCATTCGACTCTGCGATGTTAAAGTGTATCATCATATCCAGGACATGATCCCGAACATATGAACCCTCTGGCATCCTCGAGTTGAATATATACTTAAGGACATTGTGCCGGGCCTGTGTAGACTGTTGTCCAAACATACCCTGTACTGAATCCATGATTTCCTTAGCGGTTATCATGCCCTTGTGCTTCTTGGCTAATATGTCAGACATACTTGCCAGCATATAGACCTTGGCCTTATGATTAGCCTTGATCCATCGATCATATGCATCACGAACATTTCGTGTAGCATTCGAGCCTGGCACCTGAGGACACTCCTGAGTTAGCACAAACTTAAGATCATCCACAACCAAAATAGTCTTAAGTTTGTTTTTCCAAGTCATCATGTTCTCTCCGATTAATTTTTTTCGCACCCAGTAAGGAAATAATAGAGCTAGACATTTTTGCTGAAATTTACAAAAAAAAACTTGTATAAGTTTCTCGCTATAACTATCTAATCCAATCATATTTTACCTAATTATCTAATGATTCCTTGGTCGTTAATAATTTGCAATGATACTCCAAAGGTTTAGAATGTATGACACCGAAGGGTAATCAAAAAACACTCCTCCTCTGGATCAAGACATTCTTGACCAAAACCTAATGCCGGAATAACTCTTATTCCTATAGGCTTTAGTTACCATTATTTGGTCAGGATACATACACTTCTTATGTACCTTGTGAGTGTAACCCTCTGTCTTTAGACTCTAGAGTCCCCATCCAACAAAATCTGCTGAAGGGAGGACTAGGTTGAAAAACATACTAAGAAAATCTTCATCGCTTTCAGGTGTCCACTGTGTTCGATCCCCTATGATCAAGCCCTCCGAAGGGATTGTCTGGTCCAGGCCAAACTAACAAGCTGACCATCGTGATCTTACGGTGTGAACCGACAGAAGAGACCATAGGTTTTGTTTTCACTAAACTTGCTCTCACTCATTATAAGTACCCTCTCCATTCACCTTGATATTGACTCATACAAACACCATCTGAATGGGGACACTCCCGTTTACGCCACAAGGCCAAGTATGAGTCTCACGGTGTGAACTTTCCGGAGAAACGTAAGTAGGAATATATGTATGATATACACTTTTCCTCCCACTAGATACTTTAACTCTATAGGAAAATGACCTAGGCTAAACCCGACTAATGGTTTTACCTAAACATATCAATATAACTCTTATATTTATTTTATCCTAAGTTTGCTAATATAACTCTTTATATTAAACCTAGGATTTCTAGTTTATTAACCCTTTAATAAACCCATTGACGCTACTATAATTTATAAACCCTCTGATTAAAATTCACTCCTAGGTCAGTTCCCAGGTAGGCGTGTTCCATTTCCATCAGCTTAAATACCCTAGCCTAGACATAACCTTCCTTAGACAGAGTTCCTCTTTTAATCATTGTTTATAAATTACATGGTTCCTAATTCTAATCTAATTAGATAACCTATGGTCTATTAATTCCAAGTTCTAAACATTTTAAAACTAATAATTAACCTTAGGTGACATGCATACTATGTTATATTTGCTTGATAATCCATCACATGAATAATAAACATACATAGCATATTCATCTCATGAATCATAATGCATGTCAATGTTGTCCATAAATTAATATAACTTCTTATATGAATTATACATACAAACTATATAATATAACACTTTTAATTATAAATGATGCATGGAAATGCTTAACCTAAGGTGGGATATCTAAAATAATAGTATACATTATGCATGGAATAATTATACAATAATTTCATAATTTAAATAGCAAAATTAGACCATCTTTGGCACCCCTAAAATTAATTTAATTAATATAATATAATTATATTAATTAAAATTAACAATATTAAATAGAATTTAATATAAAATATTTTTATATTAAATAAATATATAATAAAACCGCATTTCTGTTTCTGCCCGTTGTTGTGTTACTCCAACAAACAAGCGTTGGTTCGTTCGATCGCGCGCGCCTCACCGCTTCAAATATGCGACGCTTGTCTTTGGCGTAGCAACGTCATCGTCTCCACGTCCTGGCGTTGCGACGCTAATTGGAGCGTTACAACGTTGCACCTCCTGCAGCTTGAAAATTGCCTCAACGACGTTGCAACGCTGATGAACAGCATTGCAACACTGCACATAGAACAACAAGCAGTCTCCACTATTTTTGCTCGTTTTCGCTTCATTCTTCTCATCAACCACTTTGCCTCAATCGACACAGACTTAAGGACTCGATTTACATAATAAAATGCCCAAAATATAGGCCCTTACATTGAACAATTCAACGAAATTATGTAAATCTATGTGCCAAAATTGAGAACATCTAATTTTGCAAACTGATCATACATCTCATGAAATCAGTAAATCTCACCTATGTTCTTGATAAATCCAGAACACAATTGGGCTCTGATACCAATTGAAGGGATCGAATCCCGCAGTGGAAGTAATTGTGAATTGTGTGTTCATGATTTTGTTACACGAATCTAATACAAGAACTAGATCTAAGATTAAGCATGCATTTCTAATTAGGACAACAAGATAACATACCTTTGAAGAACACTTTCTTCACGATTTCCAACTCCAACGATCACGATCTCATCAACAAACCTGAGTCGTATGAAGATCCACCACTAGGTCTTCTCTGTTGTCTCTTGGTGAGGGAGGAATGTGGGTTACTTTAGAATGAGATGTGGAGGTTTTGAGAGAAGTTGTGTTTGGAACTTTTCCAACAACAATGTGGAACTCTTGGGTTACAACCAAAAGCTTTGTCTCAAAGTTGCATCTTATGCAATTATTTATAGGGAAATATGATAGAAATTACCATTCTATCCCTCCTTCATTCTCTCATTAGTATATAGTTAATGTGTGAATCTAATTCACATTAAAACTATATATTATATCAATTATATCACATATAATTGATATAACACCTGATATATGAAATTGAACACTTCAATCTCATTCCTAACTTTATACCCTCAATATTACCATGTTGAGCCAACGAATGGACCTAATGGACCTACAGTTCAAGAGCTCCAATGATGTGAGATTAACTGATCAAACTTTTTGATTCAGTTAATCAATATTCATTAACTACAAGTCACTCCACTATAGACTTGTAGTTTCACTCTCTTCACTGTAGATTATATTGTGTTCATTGATATAATCATTACCCATGAGTCGACCCTTCACTGGTTGTTCGTAATCACAGTTGGGTCAAATTATCGTTTTACCCCTGTGATTACCTCTTGGTTCCTTAAGCACCACTGATCCTCTAATGAACAACAAGTCTATGACCCTACCATAAACTCATACCCTCTTAAGCTAGTTTAGAGGGTGGGGCCCCATTGTTAAAGACCTGGACTCAGTTCTTAAGGGAACAACCTATCTAATTCCTTAGTGTAGGAATGAGTGAATTCCATCTTGCATAGTTAAGTCCCCAGCTACCTACGAGGTTTTGTCCCTAAGAAGGTAGGCTTATTGAGTCGGCTACAGGCCACTCTCACCCATACTAGTCTAAGGACAAACCCCTATAAGTAGGAATTCTTAACTTGCTCAGGATTCAGGTCGAGTCACTAATGACCATCTATAAATTATCAGTCTTATCCTATTAACGGCGTTATACTGGTAAGACTATTAATTTGCAGTTCGGTCTTGTATGAATTCTTCATACAGGATGCCCCCACTCACATGTCATCCACATGAATGAGTTGGATTACCTCATTTGTACTAACTACAAAGTGGCTTGCATCCATGGTGTTACTTGAATAAGTTTTCCAACCTTATTCTTATACCATAGACCATTTAGGTTATACTCTTGAACACAATCCAATTAGTGTCTACTACACTGATGTTCAAGATATATTATAACCTTGGAGCATAGTTTATTGGATTTATAAAGCGAGAATATAATTTTATCAAAACAAATAATTATTTATTTATTTGACCAAAATTACATAAGTTTTAGGGCACATATCTCTACAGTCACCACAGGAAGCTCAAGGTGAAGTGTGTCAAGTGTGAGACCTGTTTAGGGTTGAACGAGTTTAGAAGACGAGCCTAGTTGTTTTGTTGAGATAGGTTTGAACGTAAGTGGGCTGCTTACTGGGTATCTTCATACTTATTCATTTTCTTTCTATGTTTTGTTTGCAGGTAAAAGTTAAACTGTGGGTAGATGACGACGGTGGCAACTCGGCGAGGCTATGAGAATGTCCTGTTGTGTCCCTTAGCTCTTAGAGCGCTACTTTAGAACTTTGTATTTCCGCTAAATGTTCTTTTTGGCTTAAGACGCTTTTAGTTGTTTTGTCTCCCTGTTGGTTGGCTCGTTAAGTGTTTTGGAGTTATATTTCTACTTAGATGTTATGTTGCACATTGGTTCCCTTTTGGACATGAGTTGCTTGTTTCATTCCTTTCAGAATTATAGGTTGCATATAAGAGTTGTAAAACGTAAAAATCGTGATCATCTGGAATTCTCTGTCTTAACTGCTTGCTTGAGATCTGTTGGAACCCAGCCTATGGTTGAATGTAGTTTGGTGGAGGCTGGGTGTTTGAAAATATTTTTGGAGTGTTTTTATGCTTAAAATAGGTCGGGAAAAAATTAGTTTTGTCCTAGTAGCGTCGTTATGCTGTCGAAATTTTTGGCACTGACGGTGTTGCTTAGTAACTTCTCTAAGAATTTTGGGTCTAAAAATTAGGGTCGTTACACTAGCCGAGGTTGAGACCATGTGATCGAGGTCGGCCTCAGCCCAGATCGAGATCGACCCCTTCGTGCATGCAGTCTGTCTCTTCCTCTCTTCTGGTCTCCGATCCGAATCTGACGATGGCTTTCTCTTTTTCCTACTTTGTGATGGATTAGGGTTAACACTCTAAAAAAGCATTATAAATACTCCACTTATGAAAGACAAGGTAACTTTTTCCTCATTCTAGAAACTCATCTAAACACTCTCTGGCTTAAGTATCAGAGCCTGTGTAACAAGTATCACACCGATGTTCAGATCTTTCTTGTTTTGCAGACCACATTCTTTCCCTCTTCAAACAAATTCACAGTGGTTGTCACGTGAAGGTCAGGTGAGTTATCCTCTCCGAATTTTGGCAACAACATTAATAAAAACTAGAAGAGAATAGTGACTATATATAGTACAATGGCCCAAATAGAAACCATAACACATTTAATGAAATATTAAATAAAATAAAGAAAAAATGAGGGGAAAAAAGTATTCTACCCAACTCTTTTCAAAAGCTCCTCTGAATTGATTTTGTAATGTGTGGTGGTTTGGATCGACGATAGTGTAGTGGTGTAAAAGAAAAAAGAGTGGAACCAAATATAACTCTTTTTGTTGTTGTTCTAGTGTGAAGGGGAAAAGTGAAGGGAATCGAAGTCCCCGCAGCGGAAGCGATTGCGAATCGCGCGCTCTTGATTTAGTTACAACGATTAATTCAAGAACATAAAACACTAGATTAAGCATGTAAAATAGAATGGACAGCAAGAAATTACCTTTGAAGAACATTTCTTCGAGTGCTCCTCTCTCACACGATCACGATCTCAGCAACAGGAACTCCAACGTACGAAGACACAACCACCGGTTCTTCTCCGTTGTTCTCTAAGTGAGGGAGGAAGGTGGGTTCCCTTTAGGAGAGGTGAGGTATTTTGAGAGAGATGTGTGCTTTGGAACTCTTCCAACAACACAACAAGAGAGCTTGTAAAATTGCTTAACTTAGTTGCATCTCATGCAACCATATATATAGGGGAATGGGATAGAAATGACCATCCTACCCCTGCTTTAATCTCTCTTTAGTATATAGTTTATATATGAATCTAATTCACATTAAAACTATATATTATATCAATTATATCATATATAATTGATATAACACCTCATGTATGAAATTGAACACTTCAATTTCACTCCTAACTTTATACCCTCAATATTACCATGTTGAGCCAACGGAGGGATCTAATGGACCTATAGTTCATGAGCTCCAATGATGTGAGATTAACTTATCAAACTCTTTGATCCAGTTAATCAATATTCATTAACTACAAGTCACTCCACTATAGACTTGTAGCTGCACTCTCCTCACTCAGAGATATTATTGTGTCCACCGATATAGTCATTACCCATGAGTCGACCCTTCACAGTTGTTCAGAATCACACCGGGTCAAATTATCGCTTTACCCATGTGATTACCTCTTTTGCTCCTTAAGCACCACCGATCCTCTAATGAACAACAAGTCTAAGGTCCTACCTTAGACTCATACCTCTCATAGAGGGGACCCCGTTGTTTAAGACACGAGTCGCTTCTTAAGGGAACAACCTATCTAATTCCTTAGTGTAGGAATGAGTGAATTCCATCTTGCACAGCTAAGTTTCCACTACCTACGAGGTTCCGTCACTGAGAAGGTAGGCTTATTGAGCCTCGGCCATGTGCCACTCTCACCCATACTAGTCTAAGGACAAACCCTATAAGCGGGAGTTCTTAACTTGCTCAAGATTCAGTCGAGTCACTAATGACCATCTATAAATTACTAGTCTTATCCTCATTAACTGTGTTACAATGGTTAGACTAATAATTTATGATCCATCTTGTATGAACTCTTCATACGTAATGTCCCCACTCGCATGTCAACTACATGAATGAGTTGGATTACCTCATTTGTACTAATTACAAAGTGGGTCGCATCCATGGTGTTACTGAATGAGGTTTCCAACCTTATTCTTATACCATAGATCATTTAGGTTATATTCTTGAACTCAACCCAAATAGTGTCCACTACACTGATGTTCAAGATAAATGTTATAACCTTGGAGCTTAGTTTATTGGATTTATTAAAGAAAGACTGTAATTCTATCAAAACAAATAACACTTTATTTAATTGATCAAAATTACACAAGTTTAAGGCATAAATCCCAACAAAAAGGATGTGAAGACGGTGTTGTTTTCGAAAAGAAAAATGTGGGAATAAAAAAAATGAGGATCTCTTTACAATGTGTGGGAGAGAAAATGAAGATGGAGATGTTCACGGAAGAAGAATAAAGAGAAAAAACAACATTGGTGGAGATAAATGATTATCAAATTGTGGAGAAAAATTCTAGCTCTTTCTTGCTTTTTAGAGAGAGAGAGAAAAAAAAAATTAGAGGGAGGGAAAACTTGAGAGAGAGGGAATAAGAGAAATGGAGATTTTTAGGAAAGACAAAAAGATTTTCTTAAAAAAAGATATATGAGTGTAGTAATCTTGATATTTGTAAAAATGTTGTAAATTTTTTAATAAAGAGATGGTAATTGTGTTTTAATACTTTTAGATTGTAAAATGCATTAAAGTTTTACCCATGCATGAAGATGAAAAAGTGGGGGGTTGTTAGTTGGCCTTTACGCAAAAGAGAGGGAGAAGAAATACAATTCCAAACCTTTAATTGATTTTCTAAAATAGAGAAAGGAGCATTTAACTATTTCAAGAAATTTAATTTATCTAACTTAGGTGCTACACTAAAATTCTAATTTTCCGTATTAGACTCCAAACAACAACTAAGTCCAATTGTTAAAAATTTAATTGACCTAGAGATTTTGAGACATCACATAACCTCTAAATTAGTCTAATTTAGTAACGGAGGGTATTACACATATATCTACTAGACCTCTCAAATAATATTCTTCATCTTTCAGTATCTAAGTATTAAACAAAAAAAATTTAGTCTTAAACAAGAAAACAATAATTACAATAAAATGACCCAAGTTTTAGAAATATCAATATATTTTTTTAAAAAAAAATAAACAAACTTTCTCCCAAGGTTTTTATATAATTTGATTCTAAAATTTTATAATTCTACCTTTAATTAGAACTAATAATAAAAGGTGAAAAATTTCAAAATCGGAGAGTTTTGAAATTTATTATCTCCTACAATATATAAAAACATCTCTTCTACTTTTTCGTATAACAACTTAGGTTTCTCTTCATTTTAATTTTCTTTTCTTTATGTTTTACTTCATTCCTATAATTTTTAGATTTAGAAAATCATTGCATATTAGTGTCATACACTAAATTGTAGAAACTATGAAGTACTTTTGTTTAGATGTTATTGTATCTTAAAAAATAGTTTTATCTCAAATATCAATAAAATGCAAACTTTAAAAGAATCATATGTATAAGAGGTATCAATATCTTATTCTTACAATTTTTTAAAATTATTCTTATAATTTTTTAAAATTATTCTTAATTTTAAATTATTTTTATAATTATTATGTATGAACATATTTTATTAATGCATAATTTTTTTTTATCTAAATCAATCATATATATTTTTTTCTCATCTTCTAATTATCATAAATAAATATAATATCTTTGTTTTTAGATTTTTTTTTTTAATTATACTAAACAATAAATTTACCAAAAAAAAAAACTACAATTAGATGAGGAATCCTTTTATATATATATATATATATATGAAGTTTTTTCAAAGGTTCTAATATGATTTGTTATTATTTATTTAAATTAAAGTCTTGATAATTATTAATTGTGTTGTATCAAATATTTTATTTAGTTTTTTACCGTCAACTAAATGCATAATATTTTTAAAAAGATAAATAATGTTTTTTTAAGTACATCAAAAATTGGGGGTGGAAGATTCGAACTCATGACCTCTTGGTCATGATTAATACTTGATGTCAGTTAAGTTATGCTCTTCTTGGTAAAAATAAATAATTTTTCAATATAAAGTCGGTCTTAAATTTATAAATAGATTACCTAATTTCAAACAACAAGTATTTAATGTTATTAATATACTATGAAATTTTATTACATACTATTTTTTAATAATATTAAAAATTAGCCAAAAAAGTTTTTAAGATTTGAATACACAAAACATAATTTTAGAAATTTAGCTTTTTTGTATAGAGTAAGATGTAAATGCATTTTATATTTTTTTTAAAATAAGAGGTATGTATATTTGAGGGAAGTTTGTATAGATGCATCTTGTTTATTATTATTATTATTGGATTATTGTTGTCTTTCTTTTTATTAACATTATTATAAACTTAAATAAAATATAAAAGAAATTATCACGTGCAGTTACACGTTAGAAAATATAAACAACTTCTAATCTGTGCACTAATATATTGGTGTGAACAAGTATTAAATTCATATAGATTGACAAAGAAAACATTATTAGTGACCGAGTATCAATAAAGACTAAACTGGTTAATTATAAACATTTTGAAATTTCAACAACCATTTGATAACTATGTGTTTTTTTTTTTTATGTTTTTGAAAATTAAGTCTAAAAATACTAATGTTTCTATGTTTTCATATCTATTTTGTACTTATGTTTTCAAAACCCAAACTAAATTTTGAAAACTAAAAAAAAAAAACAAACATAATTTTTAAAAACCAAATGGTTATCAAACGAGACCTTAATTTTTTATTTTTGGTTTTTAAAAATTAATCCTAAAAATACTACTTCTACCCATAAGTTCTTATGTTTTCTTATCTACTTTGTACATATATTTTCAAAAACTAAGTTAAAATTTGAAATCTAAAAAAAATAATTTTCAAAAACTTATTTTTTCTTTTGAAATTTGGCATAGATGAACATAATTTATAAAAATTAAAAACTAAATTGTTATGCCTAAAATAGTTATTACTCTAAAGTACACATTAAAATAAAGTTGATTGATTAAAAAAAAAATAAACTTAAAATTTCTTTTTTTTTTTTTTGAAAAGAAAATAAACTTAAAATTCAAAATCTAGATGATTTAAAACTTTAATTATAAAAAAATAATGTGAGTGATGAACACCAAATTCAAAGTAACAAGTCACCAAAACCTTAACTGACAAGGACTCAACAACTTAGGCACATGGGGGACTCAGGACTGTCAATCCATAAACATGCAAGAAAAAAATAAATAAATAAAAAATAAAAAGGCCCTTTTTTTCTTTTTTCTTCTTTTTCCCACTTCTCAAAAATGTTCCCTTCCCAATTGAATTCACACCTGTTCCTTTTGGCTTTTCCCTCAAAAAGTTTAAGTGGGCCCCACATCCCCATGTGATAAGCAAACAAAGAGGCCTTATCAAACCAAAGAACCCTAAAGAATGAGTCACTAATCAAATTTTGTTTCTATTGATCTCCTTTTCAACCTATCACTGTTTCTTTTTTTTTTTTTTTTGACTCACTCTTTCCTTTCTCCATCTCCATTTTCAATATTTGAAAAAAAATAATAATAATAAATGTTAATTTATAATTTGTGTTTAATATATCTTTAATTTTTTTTAAAAAAAATATTTAATAAAGACCTCAATAAACTTTCAATTTTGTATCTAATAGATCACTAAAAATTAAAAATTGTGTTTATAGGTCCTTAGATGGTCAATGTTGTATCTAATAGGTTTATAAACTTTGAATTTTGTGTCTAATTGGTTCGTAAACTTTCAATTTCGTATTTGAAAGGTTCTTGGCCTAGTAGACATTTTTTTAAACCTTGTGGATCTATTAAATACAAAATTGAAGGTTTAAGATTTTGTTAGACATAAATTTTAATTTTATGTCTAGTAGATTTGTTAATGGTAAACATAGCAAATATATCAAGGACCTATTATACATTATTAAGATTCAAGAACATATTGGACATAAAATTAAAAGTTTAGAAACCTATTATTAGACATATTTTAAAAGTTTAGACACGATAAAGTTTAGAGACTAAATTTGTAATTTAATCAATAAAAAAAACAAAAACCTAATTTCATCATTTTTTAAAATTAAAACAATATATTATTTTCAATATATCACTTTATTAGTTATTTTTAAGTGAAATATATATATATATATGGCAATACAAGAACTAAGAAGAAGCAAATAAAAATATGTCATTTCTTAAACAATTTTTAAATTCAAACATAAATACAAACACAATTCCAAGTTAATTTTAAATAATTTATAGAAAACAAATTCAAATCCATTGATACTTCCTTTTTTTAAAAAAAAAAAACTTTTATTATAAATTAAATATTATATTATTACTAAAGTTTAAAATGTCGATGTCGACATCGACAAAAATGTTAATGTCTTAATTTTATGGAAATGTGAATAAAAATACCGATAAAAGATTAGTGCCCATAGATACTTTTGAAAAAAAAATAATATTTAAATTACTAAATAAGTATTTTACACTTTTAAAATAATTTTTTTCAATAGTCTTTTTAAATAAGTTAAAATACTTATTATAATATTATATTTTTATTAGGTTATATGTATTAATATTATATTTACATTAAGTTACATTTTATTGCTATTTTTAAAATATTTTATCGACTTTATATAATATAATAAAAATGTCCATTTATTTCGATGTTGAAGTCGGGAATATATAAAAACAACAATGAAAATTACCTTATTCCATTTTCGAAAAAGGGGTAAAAGGGTCGTGGAGTTGGGAAAATATTTTTTTGCAGTTTATAAATTATTTCTTGCCGGCGTTTCTAGAAGACTTTGAAAAGATGAGTCGGCAGCCCCCTTGATTTTATTTTTTAATGTAGAATTAAAATTAAAAGTCTCTTGGAAAGTCTGAATTTCTTTCCATTACTTTTTCGAGAAATTTGAATACGCGGCAATTCATTTGAGAAAAAAGTTGCATGAAAATTTGAATTTTATGATTGAAAAATAAAAAATCACATTACAAATAATTTGGAACAATGGATTTTGGGTTTTTTGGTTTTGCGTAGTTTTATTATTAGTTTTCTTTTAAATAATTAGTTTGTAAAAAATCAATCTACATTCATCCTATGGACATGTATGTTCATGAATTTAACATTTGGTGAATCGACATTTTTATTATATTATACAAAATTAATGAAATATTAAAAAAATAGTAACAATATATTTTAACTCATTTCAAATAAATGTTGAACTAAAAAACATAGGTGAAATGCTTATTTATTAAATTTTTTTAAAAAAAATTCATCGACATCAATATTTTATTGACATTTTCATAAAATTGAAATCTTGACATTTTCACCGACATCAACCTTTTAAACCTTGTCTATATTATGTATGATTTTTTTCATCACACCAAAAATATAGGGCATGTTTAGTAGACAATTTGAAAATAAGGGATTCAATGAAAACAGAGTTGTATTTCATGTTTTCAGATATGTGTTTGGTAACAGATTTAGAAATTTAATTTCATTTTAAACAGTAGTTTAAAGTGTCCTATAATATATTTATAGATCATAAAATTAGTTGTAGCTTCAAAGCTAAATATTAGGTCGAATATAATACATTATTAATTGATTTTATGAACATGTGTTTTTTTTAATAAATTTTATATAATAATTATTTTATAATATAATATTTTTATATTTTATAATATATTATATTATACCTATTTTAATTTAACAAAAGTAAATTAAGTTTATAAACATGAAATACTATATTTATTACGATTTTATCTTTGTTTAATACAATTCTGCATTTTAAAATTTCAAATTCGAAATCTGGATACAATGAAAACATAAAAATGTTGTTTTCAGAATTTTTACTATTTGGATCACAGAATCTGAAAACATTTTTCGAAAACACGTCTGCCAAACACGTATTCACTGAATTCAGTGAATCCGAAAATGTAAAACAGAATCTGGATTGCCTACCAAACAAGTCCATAGTTATTTAATTGGAATTGCCAATTCAACATGAAAAATAAAATCAAATTATAAAAATTAAAATGATTTATGTCTGATAAAATACTTTACTTTAGTGAAACTTTAAAAAGAAGTATAATATTTAAAATAAGTTTCACATGGAAAGGGCAGAAACATTTGGAAGTAGATAAGCAGTAGTACATTTTGATGTAACAACTTAATTGTCTGTGCTTATTTAATATTCATGGTCTAAAGATTCCTTCCCCAAAACATTGAAAAACCCCTCTCATTGCTTTGAAAATGAAAAAGTCTTTTTTATTATTTCTTGGGAATAGAGGCTTTTTACACATTGTCTCTTCCTTTGAGGACATGTAATCAAATCTTGAAATTTAAGGATGGAGAGAGGGGAGATATAGATATGTGGACTCACATTTTATAAAATTTATGTACCTATCAGGCTAAATTATAGAAAATGCCCTTAAACCCTATGGGGTTTGTGTAAAAAATACCCCTAAACTTTAAAAAGTTTCAAAAATACCCTTGAACTTTCAAAAAGGTTCAAAAATACCCTTGTTGTTAAGTTTTGGATGGAAACCGTTAAAGTTTTGTTTCAAAATACCCTTGAACTTTTTAAAAAGTTTCAAAAATACCCCTAGCCTTAAAAAACTTTTTTTAAAAAAATACTTACCATTAAGTTTTGGATGAAAAATGTTAAAATTTCATTTCAATAATACCCTTAACCTTTCAAAAAAAAGTTTAAAAATAGAAAAATGCAATATCTTTTAAGTGTGTATGGATTAAGTTTTAATATAGTGTATAAGAATGTTAGAGTATCGTTTATATAGGATTGGTATTCTAATTCACTTAATTTACCATGAATATAAACACTCAATTTTATTTGAAAAAAGAAATAGAAAAATGAATAAGAGCAAAACAAAATAAAGACAAAATAAGTGAGGAAGAAAACAATCAATCTTAAGGAATTGATTTCATCAATCATACTAATGATTTAATTAATTAAACAACTAAGATTGACATGCAAATATTTCATAAGTCAGGAAGATAAAGTTAAGACTACCTTTTACGAAACAACTGGATGTTTTTCCACATCATTCTCGGAGAGGTCCGGACAAATTTTTAAAATTTCTAATAGATTGATTAAATGAAATCTCAAAAAATCCCATTAAATACCAAAAGGAATTATTGAAAAGCTTTTTTTAAAAGTTTTTTAAGGCCAAAGGTATTTTTGAAACTTTTTTAAAGTTCAAGGGTATTTTTTAAACAAAACTTTAACGGTTTCCATCCAAAACTTAACGGCAAGGATATTCTTGAAACTTTTTGAAAGTTCAAGGGTATTTTTGAAACTTTTTAAAGTTTAGGGGTATTTTTGACACAAACCCCATAGTTTAGGGGCATTTTCTATAATTTAGCCATGAAGTTATCATAGTTAAGGGAAACTTATGGTTGGAGAAAATTTTTAGTATCCGGTAGTACTCTCTATGTTCATACTATATTTTAATACTAGTGGACTCTACATCATTTATGATGGATCCCACATCGTTTTTAAAAGGATACTGATATGACAAACAATAAAAGAGAGTTTTCCATACTATCGTAGTAGTATAAATTTTTCCCTTATGGTTGAATACAAAATTAAAAGTTTAGGCCTTGATTTTTTAAAATTAAGTCTAAAAATATTATTTCCACCTATAGGTTTCTATGTTTTATTATGTATGTTTTCAAAAACCAAGCTAAGTTTTGAAAACTAAAAAATTTAGTTTTCAAAAACTTGTTTTTGTTTTTGAAATCTAGCTAGAAATCCAAATGATTGCTCAAGAAAGATGGAAATCATTGTAGAGAAGGTGAAGAGAAATTGTGAAAAATAAGCATAATTTTCAAAGACCATACTTTAAAATTTGGAACAATTTAATAATCCCCATCGTGAAAAAATTATTGTTAAGTGTTAGGTTGCAAACAAATGTCCCACATTGGCTAGGGAAGAGATTGATCATGGGTATATAAGGAAGAACAATTATCTCCATTGGTATGAGGCCTTTTGGGGGAACCAAAAACAAAGCCATGAGGGTTGATGCCCAAAGTGGACAATATCATACCATTGTGGAGATATGTGGAGGGTCGTTGTCCTTATCAATTGGTATCAGAGCCTACAAACATAAGAAAAACCCATGTTTGTCTAACAAATGGGCTGGACACCCATAACATTAATACTACTTCTACCCATGAGTTTATATGTCTTCTTATCTACTTTGTATCTATGTTTTTAAAAACCAAGTCAACTTTCAAAAACTAAAAACAAAAAACAAAATGGTTATCAAACGGGGCCTAAGTTACAAGTAAATTACCAGCAAACACACACATACATATGTCTAATTCTAATAACAAACCGTTGTAAGTTGCTTCAAAGAAACGTGAAGCTCATAAAGTAACAGAATAGTTAAAATGCGACTTTGTTAAAGACTGAGGCCAAAAACACACTACTTTACCTCAACTGAAGAATAAGAAACTATAGCTTATTTTTTAACTTCTTAAAAAAAAAAACTATATAGCTAGATCGATTTAAAAAAAAAGTATAAGATTTAGTGATAGATCGTTGACTATCCAAATAGGCATTCCAATCAACATCAATATAAAGGTAATTATCAACCGTAACTTTATTCAACCGTCCAACGAATAATCAAATAAGTGTGGATTAAACAAATATTGTTATAATAGGAATATGGTTGAAATTAAATTAAAGTGCTTAACCTAATCACATGGGTTGGATCATGATGGCCATATAACTTACAAATCTTCTCTTATAATATTAGTGGAAAAAATATCTAAATATTCAAATATTGTGAGAGGGAGAGAGATTCCTAAGCCATCTTTGCATTTGCCAAAGCTATGAAAAAAAAATTATTCATTGAAAGCATATAAAAGATTATATTTAAAATCAATAACCCAAAAGTATTTTTTTTTCTTTATTTTTATTTATGGGCTTTCAAACAAAGTCCACATAAGCATACATAAAAAAATGACAACCTATTATGAAACCTAATTTTTGAATTGATATATTACTATTATATGTTGAATTATTGTACCAAACTCATGACCTCATCAACCACACAAGCCTGCCTAATGCAGTCCTAACCAATAGAAAATACTATAATTAAATAGTTGATAAATGTAAAAAAGAACAAAAATGTTAAGATCATTCTTAAAAATAAACCATCAACCAATTAGATATTATTATTTGGCAACTAAATCCTATTTCTGCCTATATAATTTTACTTTTATTCCACTTTGATTTATAAATTTTCAAAGATCATCTTCTAATCCCTAAATTTTAGATAAATTTCTATTTTAGCCTTTTTATTGGTGTTTTTTTTTTAATAGAGAACCAACACAAGAGCACATTTTCTTCGATAGTTAATTGAATAATGTTAAACACAATTAATGAAAAACAATCCAGACTAAAATTAAGTATTTATATAGAGTTTAAGAATTAAAATAAAATATTTAAACTTGATGGACTACGAAAGAAAATATTTCGTATTCGAATCATGCAAACAAATTAGTTTGAAAAACTTTCCTAACATGTATTTTGTTTGAAAATTTATAATTCATAAACAATGAATATATAATTAAAGGGTCAACTTCAAAATTTGAATCTTTAGAGGTTCTGATGTTAACATGAGTATAGCTCAATTGATAAGCATTACTAATCTCTTTAAAATCTATAAAATCCCCAAATTTTAATCTAACTTAGGAAATACTACTAAACTTACAGCTAATATGCTCCAAAATTTTCAATAGCATAACGACGTAATTACAACAATACCCAATTTTTTAATCACTTATTAAACAAAACAAACACTTCTAAGCCAAATAATCCAAACAACAATCACTCTAATTTCTCATTCATGAGGCCTACCAAAGGATCATAACGATTTAACACTCTTAATCAAAAATCTCACAACAGAACCATTCATTAAAAGTAAAGTAACTTAAAACTAATCTCACAATAGAACCATTCGTTAAAGTAAAGTCACTTAAAACCTATTAGAAAATCCGTAATATGAACTTAAACTACCAAAATTGATGCATTTTCAGTGAACGACACCATAAGCTGACGAGTACTCTATCAATGAAAGATTAAAACAACAATTCTAAACCCACAAACTCAAGCAACTGCAAAAATATTAAACTAACGAAGCCAATTGGTCATCATTTTCCTCACGGCTCCTTCTCATCACCACCAAGTTCATATTGTTCTTCATCACTTGCATAATTTGTGGGTGGATTAGTACATAATACGTACTGGTAAGTAGCTCACATCTGAGGAGCTACCTACCAACATACAAGGGAAACAACATATTATACACAACAATTACAAAAAAAAAAATGGCATGTTCATCATACATGAAAAGTAAATAACGATCATAATACATTAGACACATGAATCAATATCTCAGGTAAAAGAAAACTCAACCTAATCTCAAACCTTCAAGCTCACTCAATACTCGTAATATAGCTCACACAAGGCTTTTTAAGACTACTCCTTTGAGACACGTTGATCCCCATTAATTTTATCCAAAGCCACAAATATTCTATGTCAGCCCCAAGTGTGTGTATCCAGGGCAATCGACATTCTTTGTCAGCTCCAACTATTTGTATCCAGAGCACTGACATTCTCTGTCGGTCTCAACTGTTTGTATCCAAGACCATCGAAGCTCTTTATCGACCCCAACTTATTATATCTAAGACCACTGACACTCTCCGTCGCTACCAACTGATTTTTCATCAAAAGTCATTAACGTTCTCGAGAATCTTAAATATATATATTTCTAGACTCAGCACAAACTATCTTAAAATAAGGTCATCGATGCTACTCTTAAATCCATTGGTGGCATACCACCCCTTCATCACTTGACCGAGGCACCTGGTATTAACCCAACTATTTTTTATACACATAGTTCTCAGACCACTTTCTCACCCGAATGCATGAGTCTCTTAAACATATTTCTAAACCATGCATACTTTATGTCGAACCCACATAAAACAACATTATGCCATCCACATAGCACCTACTTATTCAAAATTCTCAACATGTAATCACACTCATAAACACAAGATCACAATTGCAACATCTCCAGCATGCTCATCAAATACAAAGCCACAACTACCATAAACAATTTGCTTTAGAGCACATATTCACAAAAGCATACTCAACACGTTCAAAATATATCTGAGAGCTCAACTCATTCAAGTATTCATAAATAAGCAATTAAAGAATACAACATGTTAACAAACAAGTAAACAAACCCTTCAAGTAAAATTTTACTTACTTAACAGATCCTTAAGACAGTCCAAGAGATTCTCTAGGTAGATAAGATTTAGGGATCAAAACTGAGTTCATAACTTTATTCGAAATAGAAAGAGTGTTCAAGATGAGTTTTCTTATCAAAAAGCACTCTCAAACTGTGTTTGAACACTCCTAAATTGAACTAAATCCTATAACAAAAGAGTATTCAATATTAGAGACCTATAAAAATATTTTAGTAGAGTTCAAATGGTTGTAGAATGTGCTATTACCTATTGAACATTGCAAAAGGGCCTTAAAACCTTGATAGTCAATGTTTTAAGGTGTTCGAACTTATTTTATATTGCTATTACCTACTAAACACTGCAAGAAACGAATCATGCATTTGATTACACTATAGTTTGAGTATACATTCCGTTTAATCAATTCACTACAGTGATCACAACATTCTCCCCAATCACGTAAGATATGTTGTTTCATTCTCATTACTCCAACGATATTTAATCTATTGTATCATAAGTGCATTAGGTGAATGATTATCCCTAATCTCCTCACTTAGCTAGCAACTAACCCTAACTTGGGGCTAACATAATTTTTAAGAAATAGGCTCTCTCTATTCTTCCCAAAAACCAAGAGAACAAAGCTACAAAATAGTTGGCCAAACAAAATCGAGCTAGGATTAAACACACTTAAAAACCAGATCGATTAAAAAGAACTTAAAGTATAATGTAAATCAAAGTACATCCATCCTCTAATCCTCATCTTAAGGTGAGTTAGTTCAAATTCAGTTTTACACAAAAATAGAGAAATAAAAACAATGCCATAGATAAAATAGTGTTTAAATCTAAACAAGTAAAAGAGAAGGAAAAAAAAGGAAGAAGTCTCCAATTTGGTGCTCCAAAAGCTCTGGTGCAGCTTGAGCAGTTGCTTCGACGAAAGTGTTTCCTCTTTTGGCAAAAATTACAACCCTAACCCCTTGAGAATTGGAATTCCCCTCCTCTCTTTCTTTTCTCTTTTTCGGACTAAAATTTATCTCTCTAGAATGATTCTCCTCTCCCCAAAAATGGTTGCCCTTCTTTAACCCTATCTTTTTAAAAAATCAAGGCTAATTAGACACCTTCAGCCACGTGGCAACATCCTCTTGGTTAGAACAACTAAGTCAACTGACAATCAGCTAGCTCACTTAATAAAAGCTTTCTCACGTGCGAATTTCTGTTTCATTCGAATTATCAACTTTGTTCCAGCAAACTGTTGTAAAACTATTGTTTTATCTTCGATAATCTTCCTCCAATGAAGCCCTAATTAAAACACATTAAGCTCATTAATACGGTAAATATGCTCAAATAATTATTTTACTATCTCATAAGCAATATTAGAGCGAAATAAGCTAAAACTAGGAAGTTTCAAAGGTAAGTAAGATAATTCCTGATAAACCATTCCAAATTTAATAGTTAATAACTCTTATTTTTAAGAGTTATCAGTAGCCAAATAAAGAAAGTAAGAAAAATAAATCTTTGGTTTTTTTTTTCAAGTTTAAAACTTGAAGTAAGGATATAAAAGATTTGAGATAAAATCAAAGGGATTTTTCAACTTGAATAATAAAGACCAAATTAAATTTCTAAATTCTAGAATTAAAGATTTAATTAAAAACCTCTTTCTTTAAAGGTAAAGAAACTTAATTTATCTTTTATAAAATTAAAAAAGAAAAAGTGAAAGAAACTTTATTTATTGAAGCTAAGATTCAAATATAAATTTTTAATTTTTTAAAAAAATTAAAACGGTAAATACATGAGTCTAAATATTCTAAAATAACTTGATTTTATAATCAAAGCGTTACAAGATCAACTCCTAATTCAACTTAAAGAAAATAATAATAAAGAAAGAATCTAATTCTTCAAAAAAAAAAAAAAAGTAAAAAGTCTAAACACAAAGAGAACAACCTCATAAATCCTATGAACATGATAAAATTTTGTGGGCTTATACCTAATCTTTATGCCTCCTTTTAAACTAAAACAGGACAATTATTTGATGGTTAGAACAATTTAATTTGATGGTTTTTAAGGATATTGAAATGGACAATATGGGAAGAAATGTTTGGAAGACAGACTGTCATCTAGTAATCTAAATCATTGTCCTTTTGGAAAAAAAGTGGATAATAAAAAGTTTAGAAAAAAACCACAGTTGGAAAAGGAATTATTATATCCACAAATTAGAGCTAAAGTATTTAATTTCCCTATTTTAGTGTCTAGTCTATTGACAGTTGACACCAAATTTCATAATATAATATAATTGATGTTTTGATAGATTATTATATTTCCCTTTTCCATTATTATTTTAAAAAATAAAATAAAATTGTTTACTAACAAGTTCCTTTATTTTCACAATTTATTCTTTTAAATACCCACTTAAATATTCAACTAAACTATCTTTTTGCAGAATACAAAAAATATTATTCAGGCTAGGTTTGATAACTATTTTGTTTTTGGTTTTTAGTTTTTGAAAGTTAAGCTTATTTTCACCTAAGTTCTCTACAATACAGATCATCTCCCTTAAAGCAAGCATTTGAACTTTTAGCCAAATTCTAAAAACAAAGTCAAATTTTTTAAAGCTACTTTTTTTAGTTTTCAAAAGTTGGTTTAGTTTTTGAAAATATAGGTACAAACTAGATAAGAAGACATATAAACTCATTAGTAGAAGTAGTATTTTTAGGTTTAAATTTCAAAAATAAAAAACCAAAAACAAAATTGTTATCAAATGGGATCTTAGTTTTTTGTTTTTGGTTTTGGAAAATTAAACCTAAAAATACTACTTTACTAGTGGACTTCTATATTTTCTTATCTAGTTTGTTCTTATGTTTTCAAAAATCAAACTAAAAAAAAATAGTTTTCAAAAACTTGTTTTTGTTTTTGAAATTTGACTACAAACTTAAATGATACCTCAAGAAGGATGAAAATAAGTAGAGAAGATATAAAGAAATTATGGAAAAACAAGCATAATTTTCAAAAACCAAAAACTAAAAACCAAAGGGTTATCAAATGGGTCTTTAGTTTTTGAAAATTAAACTTAAAAATACTATTTCTACTGATGATTTTTTACGCTTTCTTATCTACTTTGTACCTATATTTTCAAAAATCAAGGAACGTTTTGAAAACTAAAAAAATAGTATTCAAAAACTTGTTTTGTTTTTTTTAAATTTAGCTAGAAACTTAAATAGTATCTCAAGAAAGATGAAAATTATTGCAGAGAAAATGAAAAGAAATTATAGAAAACAAGCATAATTTTTAAAAACAAAAAACTAAATGGTTATCGAACGAGACTTAAATAAACAACTTTTTTGAATAGTATTTCTAAAAAGAGAGATTTAAGCCTACCATCTAGGAAGGAATCTAATGGATACTATGCTAAGATAAGTATCAATTACATTTTGTTAAATGCTATGTAGTATATGTTTAATCCTTTGGATATGCTTTTATCTTATATTCTTTCTTTTTTCTTCACTTCTCATATTTTCCAAAAGAAGAAAAGAGAGAATATTTGAGAAATGGTTTATATCAAGCATATACTCTTAGTCTTAGGAAACCCTTCAACAAAAATATATACTCTCATTTTTTTCAATCCCATCAGAATCTTAATTAAGTCTCAACATTTCATTTGAACCAATACAATTAAGTTAGAAAGTTTAAAGAATTTAAATCTCAGTTTGATGATTTTTTTGTTTCAAACAAATGGTTTTATTATTTTTTTAAAAAAATTTTACAAAAGGTTTAAAACAATAAGTTATTCATTAATGAATTATTTGTTACATCTTTCAACTTCTTTTTGAAAATTTACTCAATTTTTTTCCATGGAAAAAGATTTTTTTTAGTACGACAACACTTGATTTCAGTTGAATTATATTCTTGTTGGTTGGAAAAAAGATTAATAAGAAATAATATATGTGTGTCTGTATATATCAGTATATATGAGGAACTTTATGTTCTAATAAATATTTTCCCTTCATTTTTTTATAAATTTAATATTTTTAAAATTATAAGCGATTATTTTCATATAACATTCAATCCATACAATTATAGGTTTTAATTTTTTCCCCCAAGTTTCTACATCAATTATCTAAAATAAGTTAAATACTTTAGTTTTTAATATAAACAATTACATTTTTTAGTTTTTGAAATTCATATTATCTTATGTTTATATCATCGTAATTTATAGGTACCTCAATCAAGTCTTGGTCGCATATTCGAATCTCCCCACTTTTTAAAAATTGTTGAACTCAATATATATTAACTTGAAAGTCTTTTAGAGTTATTTCTTTTAGTATACTAAATGTAGAGTATGAAAATTTCAACTTCGGAATTCAAGAGAGAAAATTATATGCAAATTACCTCGCCTATGCTCATGTTGACTTTTAGAGCTATTATTTATTGTAAGATAAATTGATTTTTTTTAGATTTATCATGGATAGAATATAAATTAAAAATTTAGTCATATATATTGAGACTTATAATATGTTAGAGAATAAAATTTTGTTATTCTAAATTATGTAAAAAAAAGTCATTCATTCAATTTTTTTTAGTACAACAGAAGTTGGGAGATTCTAACCATAAATTTAGCCGTTGTTGATATATTCGATATATCAGTTGAACTATACTCTTTTTCACACTCATTCATTCCTTATTACGAAACGTAAAAAATTAAATCATATTTTAATTTCTTAGACATTTTAATCATAGAATATAGTGAAAATTATAAAACAATAATTTTCCATATTGCCAAATAAGATTTAAAAATGTCTAGTGGACTTGACTAGTAACAAAATCATTAAAATAAAGAAGCCAAAAAATACAAGTAAAGAAAGACTCCCAGTCAGATTCCATGAGCTAAATTGCACTAAAAAAAACCATCACTTATATTCCAAGCATTTGCAATCACATCATATAACATTATGAACTTGAAAAAAAAAATACTACTGATTAGGGGTATTCGTACGGATAATCTATTTTCCAATGCATTAATGACATTTGACCTGACATTTCAAAATAATGAAATATGACCTGACCCATTTTGACGTGGCAATGCGCGCAAAATGACTCATAAGGGTAATATGAAGCGGTCTTTCTTGTTCACGCCCCAAGACGCCGCTTCACGCCTCGCCTCCCATTTGCCTCGCTCTCGCTCTCGCTCAAATGAATGGAAAAAAAATATAAAGAAAAAATGACAAAAAAAAGACAGAGAAGAACTGGAGTAGCAAAGAGAGAGCAAGTCAGCGAGAGCGATCCAACGAGAGCGAGTCAACTATAGTGCGATTTTTTTTTTCTTTTCTCCAGAATTTTGACAACTTAATTACTATCACAAGCGAGAATGAGAGCGAGAACGTGACTTGAGCGAGAGCGAGAGAGCTAGAGTCAGTATGATGTCCTTACGGTAATTTGAACGGAATGCACAGTACAAAAATGGTCAAATGTCATTAATTTCAGAATATGGGTCAAATCACATTAATGCACGTGAAAAGTAATTTTCCATGCAAATTTCTCCTAGAGATTCTCTCTCATACTCTTAAAAAAACATTTGTAATGTAATATTATTCATATTTTTAATGTAATATTTTAAAGGTTAAACTTAAACTTTATTTGGTGATGCAGCTGGAAATATTTCTATTTATTTCTTTACTTTTAAAAAGTTTTTATAAATTCTTAAACTAAACTTTCATAGTTGTGTTTATTCATTCTTAAAATTTTCAGGGTGACTTTAAAATGTTTTTGTGGAGCTCCTAAACCTTTAATTTAGTTTTAATATATTTTATTTTGACAATATGTGGACTGACGTATTCAAACCTCCAACTTCATGATCGAAAGTTAATACTTTATGTCACATGATCAATGCTCATATTGTCATATTTAATAAGGTTCTATCGTTAACTTCATTAGCTTAATGTTGATGTGACACACTAATTGCTTTATTTGAAGATTAACTTGATATCAACATGCACATAATTTTTCAATAATATATATTTCATATGCTATATAAGTATTAATCAAATTAATGACACTTACAGACGCAAAATTAAAATTTTAGTGATAAAATAGATATAACTTTAAAAGTTTAGACGCTAAACTTATAATTTAACCAATTATTAAAGTTTTCTTTGACAATCATTTGGATTTTTGTGTTTCAATTTTTGGAAATTGTATTGGTACCACAGTTTCTTTTCAATCGTTTTCATACTTTTGAAGAAAACATTTGAATTATTAACCAAAATTAAAAAAAAAAAAGAAAAAAAAAGACAAGTTTTTAAAAATTACTTTTTTTTTTCTTCAAAATTTGACTTAAAATTTGAAATTGTAAAAATTAGATGACAAAATAAAAAATAAAGAATGAAGTAATGTTTATAGACTTAATTTTTAAAAATTAAAAATAAAAAATGAAATTGTTATCCATCTAAATAAAATACATTTTAAAATAAAAATAATATTTCATTTCATTGGTTAAGCCCCACATTTCAAAATAAAAATTGAAGTTATAAATTAAATGGTAGAGTCGGGGTTCTTTGACAACTATTTAATATATATTTTAAAAATCTCCATTATTTGCTAACAATTTTGGTTGCATTTGGTTGGTGATTAGAAAATTTTGAATTTGAAAACTAGGTATTTAATAAAGAATATTGTTTACTTTTCATGATCTCACTGTTTTTAATATATTTTTGGTATTAGACTTTGAATTTAAAGCTCAAAATATGTAAATGTTGTTTTAAAAGAAATTCTCTTTCTAACTTCTAAGTCAAAAATTCAAATTTTAAAAACAGAAATTAAACCTTCCTAAGTAAGCAATCATGACCTTTATGAAAAGTTTGAGTTCTTCGCCACACTTAAAAAATACAAAACATCACCTTTATTTTTGCAAACCGTTTTTCCAAAAATATGCTTATATATTTAAAAACTAGTTTTGAAAAACACATATCTATTTTCAAATTTTACATGAAATTTCAAGTATTTTTAAAAAATAAAAAATAATGAGTAGAGAACTTTAGGGCTTGTTTGGTAGGCAATCCAGATTATGTGTTACGTTTTCGGATTCATTAAATTCAGTTAATACATATTTGACAGATGTGTTTTTGAAAACTGTTTTCGGATTTTGTGATCCAAATAGTAGAAATTCTGAAAACAATATTTTTATATTTTCACTGTATCCAGATTCTGAATTTGAAATTTTAAAATGCATAATTGTATTAAACAAAAATAAAATCTTAATAAATATAGTATTTCATGTTTATAAACTTAATTTACTTTTTTTATTAAATTAAAATATGTATAATATATATTATAAAATAATAATTATATAAAATTTATTAAAAAACACATGTTGATAAATTAATTAATAATATCTTATATTCAACTTAATATTTAGTTTTTCAACTGCAACTAATTTTATGATCTATAAATATTATAAACACACTTTAAACTATTGTTTACAATGAAATTAAATTTTTAAATCTGCTACCAAACACATATCAGAAAACATGAAATACAACTCTATTTTCATTATTTTCATTAAATTCCCTGATTTCAAATTTCTGTTTTTTGCCTACCAAACATGCCCTTAATTTTTTTAACATATTAGTAATATCTAAGCTATAATTTTAAACCTATTAGTACTATCTAACCTATTAATAGAATTATGAGTTTTGCGTTTTAAATAATCCAATTTCCAAAGTTTAATATAATAAATTGATTTCTTTGTTTCTAGTTCAAGGCTACCTTATTTATTGAGCTACATATTATTTATTATCGTTAAAGAGTTCTTTGAAGCACATGTTATAATAACTTGGAAATACTCTACATTATTATGAAGCACATGTTATAATAACTTGGAAATACTCTACATTATTATAATTCACTGTGCCCGAACAATCCCTAATATTATTACTTTTGTATAGGAAATGGTATATATCAAAAGCATATATATCTATATATATATATATATAAAAATACCAGTCTTATTCTAAAAAGAAAGATGAAAAGAGAGAATTGAATTGAGATAAGCAAACTTACACTAAAACATTACTTATATTCCCAGCATTTGCATTCACATCACATCACATCCTTGAAAATTTACTAAGGAAAAAAAAAACTAGTAATTAGAAGTAGAACACAACTTCTCTTCTCTTTTTTCTCTCTCTCCTTTTCCTATTTTTTTTTCTTTTTTCTTTTTTTTTTTTTTTTTTGTGGGACTTTCTCACTTCCCAAACACTTTGTACAACAAAAAGAAAAGGCTTGGGAGGGAAAGAAAGGATTCCCAAATTCCACTTTCACCTAACTAGTAACTAGAAGCTAATTAAAAAAAAAAAACCTCAAATTCTTCTGAAGCATTCAAGAAGAAATCCAAAAAAAAAAAAAAAAGTAAAAAGAAGAAAGAAGATATTGACAGCAGAGTATCAACAATTGTTCTCTCTCTCTCTCTAGAACCTTAGGTGGAGCAGCCATTAATGGAGTCTGAACTGAAGGTAGAGGTCTCTTATTCACATGGTGGGGAAGAAGAAAAAGAAGCAGCAGGGGATTAGGGGTTATGTACTGGAATGCAAAACTGGCTTTTGGATGCTTGTTTCTTTTAACACCATCCTCATATATAATGTCAAAATTTACTCTCAAATTACTCCACTGAAGCTGTTCCTTCTCCTCCACTCAAAATCCATGGGTGTCCTGTAAATACAACAATTTCCAATTCCCATAAGACAGATTTTCTACACAATTTTTCTCAGTAACCAAACAAAAATAAAAAACAGCCCAAATCTCAAGAATCACAGAAATCAAATCCCAGCATCTCAAATCAGTAATGAATTTAAACTGGGGTTTGGGGATTTCTTCTAACAGTTCAAGATTTGCAAACAAATAAGGAATCAGAAACGGAAATCAACAGTTCAGATCTCATTGTTTAATAATTAGAAGATGAAATTGGACTTACTGAGCGCTTGTTCAGCAGAGAATCTTCTAGAAACATCTCGACAGATCATCTTCCTCATCAAATCCTTAGCCGCAGAAGAAACCGACCTAAAAACCCTAGTCGGAAATCTCAGATTGCCTCTAAGAACGGCCTCAAAGACCTCAGCCGCAGATTCGCCGTAGAACGGCGGAAATCCAGCCAACATCGTGTAGAGAATCACGCCGGCGCTCCACACATCGACCTTCCGACCGTATTCCGATCCTCTCAAGACCTCAGGCGCCACATAATAAGGCGTTCCGACGACACCGAACATATATCCGTCCTTCTCACACCACTCGGCCGATCCGAAATCGATGAGTTTCAAATTGTTCCTGGAATCGAACAGCACATTGTCAGGCTTCACATCGCGATGAACGACGCCGTGGAAATGGCAGTGGCTGAGCGCCTCGAGAAGCTGCTTTATAACGACGGCGGCTTCCGATTCCGAGAACGGACGACGAATGATCCGATCGTAAAGAGAAATCGAGTCACAGAGCTCGGAGATCAAACAGAGATAATCGTCGTTCTCGAGGACGTCGACTAGTTGCAGAATGTTGGGATGGGGAGGGAGAAGGGCCATGATTTTGGGCTCTTTCTCGAGGCATTCTTTGTCGGTTTCATCGGTGAGATCGTTCTTAGCAATGGTTTTGCAGGCGAAGAACTTGTTGGAAATAGGGCAAAAGCAACGAGTAATGGTTCCGAATCTTCCTCTTCCGATCTCCTCCAGGATTTCGTATTGGCTGTTCACAATCATGTCGCCCATTGTTGATGATTCTTCTTCTTCTTCTTCTTCTTCTTCTTCTGTGGGTCTCACTGGGATTTGGGGAATTTTTTATTTTTTTTTTCTCTCTCTCTGCAAATTCTTGTTGAATTTTTCTCTCTAGTGGGAGTGTTTTTTGGGGGAATCTGTTGGATATTAGGGGAGTTTTATAGAGGTTTAAGGGATATGGGATCGTTTGTTGGAATATTCTTTCTGTGGGAGCCTTTTGCTTTTCGGGGGTTTATTCGCAAATAGTGGTATCAGTGGTTTGGTTTCCTAATTTATTAAAAATTTAGGGGGTTGGGAATTAAAACTTTTCGGTAAAAATACCATTTTAGCTGAATTTCATTCAATTTTAGTTTATTTTTTTTTATTTAAAATATATAAATTTAGTGTTTATACTTTTAATAACTCTTAAAATGTGTCAAACTAAGGGTAGAGCCTAATTTTATAATTTATTAAAAGTATATAAACTAACTTTGAGGTTAAAAAAAAAAAAAAAACTAATTTATACCCGCATAAGTTTTAATTGTCGGTGCAAGGTTTTGTGAATGAGAATGGATAAAGGTTTTAAATCTCGTTGTTTGGAACAAGGTTTGTAAGCATGAGCATGTGTATCACTTATTCCCATCGATCACTTTTTTCCATGGTGGATGAGTTTCCTATAGCTTTCAAGAATGATAAGTTTTTTTTATACACATTCATCTCTCTTTCTCTCTTTTTTATTAATATCTCATTCTTCTTTATTAATATTTATATATTTTTATTTATTTATTTATTTTCAATAATCATAATTAATTATTTAATTAAAAAAATTATAATTAATTAATTAATTTTTATTAGTTGACATTAATTTTGATTAGTTAATAAAATAATATTTTTAAGATTAATTTCATCAAAAAGTATAAACATTCATTATAAAATTCATTATAAAAATATTAAATCACTAATTAATATTATATTAATCAATTAATTATAAATATTATTAATTTATGGTAAGGATAATCATTATAATTAATTTTTCACGAGTTATTTGTGATCAATTAATAATTAATTTTTTTATTAAAAATATTAATTAATTATTGTTTTTTAAATACATTTTTATTATTTTATTAATAATAGATAATAATATATAAAATTTATAAGATAAATATCATAAAATAAATTTGCACATTATTTATTAGATCGTAAGTATATATTACATAAGATTTATATATTAATTTCGTCAAATAAATATAAAATATCATTTTTTTTAACATAAAAAACTGATAACATTTTCATGTAGAAGTAAACACAGTCATCTTATTCTCAGGTATTTATTATTCTCAGACATAAGAGTGTACATACGGCGTCAGGTTGGGTTGGAGAAGATTTTTGGATCAACCCGAAAATTTGGGTTGGTCATTCCTTCAACCCAACCAACCCTATTCATGAGAGTAACCCAACCCAACCCAACCCAACCCAATCCAATCCAATATTTTCGTGTTTGGTTGGGTTGGGTTGGGTCGTGTTGGTGAAGGGAATCGAAGTCCCCGCAGCGGAAGCGATTGCGAATCGCGCGCTCTTGATTTAGTTACAACGGTAAATTCAAGAACATGAAAAACTAGATTAAGCATAAAATTAGAATGGACAGCAAGAATTTACCTTTGAAGAACCTTTCTTCGAGTGCTCCTCTCTCCACTGGTCACGATCTCAAAGAACAAGAACTCCAACGTGCGAAGACACGACCACCGGATCTTCTCCGTTGTTCTCTAGGTGAGGGAGGAAGGTGGGTTCCCTTTAGGAGATGTAAGGTATTTTTTAGAGAGATGTTTGTTGTCTTGGAACCTTTCCAACAACAACAAAAAGGGAGCTTGTAAAAACCTTAACCTAGTTGCATCTCATGCAATCATATATATAGAGGAATGGGATGGAAATGACCATCCTACCCCTCCTTTAATCTCTCTTTAGTATATAGTTTATATATGAATCTAATTCACATTAAAACTATATATTACATCAATTATATCATATATAATTGATATAACTCCTCATGTATGAAACTGAACACTTCAATTTCACTCCTAACTTTATACCCTTAATATTACCATGTTGAGCAAACGGAGGGATCTAATGGACCTACAGATCATGAGCTCCAATGATTTGAGATTAACTGATCAAACTCTTTGATCCAGGTAATCAATAGTCATTAACTACAAGTCACTCCACTATAGACTTGTAGCTGCACTCTCCTCACTGTAGATATTATTGTGTCACTGATATAGTCATTACCCATGAGTCGACCCTTCACAGGTTGTTTGTAATCACAGCTGGGTAAAATTACCGTTTTACCCCTGTGATTACCTTTTTGTTCTTTAAACACCACTGATCCTCTAATGAACAACAAGTCTAAGGTCCTACCTTAGACTCATACCCTCATAGAGGGCGGGGCCCCGTTGTTCAAGACTTGGAGTCAGTTTTTAAGGGAACAACCTATCTAATTCCTCAAGAGAGGAATGAGTGAATTCCATCTTGCACAGCTTAAGTTCCCACTACCTACGAGGTTCTCGCCCCCGAGAAGGTAGGCTTATTGAGTCTGCAGCAGTGCCACTCTCACCCATACTAGTCTAAGGACAAACCCCTATAAGCGGGAGTTCTTAACTTGCTCGTGATTCAGTCGAGTCACTAATGACCATCTATAAATTACTAGTCTTATCCTCATTAATCTGTTATTTACAATCGGTTAGACTAATAATTTCATGATCCATCTTGTATGAACTTTTCATACAGATGCCCCCACTGCATGTCAACTACATGAATGAGTTGGATTACCTCATTTGTACTAATTACAAAGTGGGTCGCATCCATGGTATTACCAGAATGAGATTTCCAACCTTATTCTTATACCATAGAGTATTTAGGTTATAATCTTGAAGTCAACCCAAATAGTGTCACTACACTGATTTCAAGATAAACGTTATAACCTTGGAGCTTAGTTTATTGGATTTATAAAAGCAAGACTGTAATCTCATCAAAACAAATAACACTTTATTTAATTGATCAAAATTACACAAGTTAAGGGCATAAATCCCAACAATCTCCCACTTGACCTAAAGCTTGTGGAGTACTAAACATTACAGTAATGTAAATACAATAAACTAGGGCATTTAAACCCCGTTGTAACTTAAAGTATTCAGTGGGAGAAAAAAGTGTATGAGATACACATTTTTCCACCTACGCTATCTCCGGGAAGTTCACACCGTGAGACTCATACTTGGCCTCGTGGCGCAAACGGGAGCGTCCCCCTTCGGATGGTGTTTGTATGAGTCAATATCAAGGTGAATGGAGAGGGTACTTATAGTGAGTGGGAGCAGGTTTAGTGAAAACAAAACCTACGGTCTCTTTTGTTTGTTTTTTACAGTTAGACCACTATGGTCACCGCTAGTTAGGTCTGGACCAGACAATCACTTCGGAGGGCTTGATCATAGAGGATCTAACACAGTAGATACCCGAAAGGGATAAAGATTTCCTTAAACTATTTTCCAATCTAGTCCTCCTTCATGTGGATTTTATTGGATCGAGACTCGGGATCTAAAGACAAAGGGTTACACTCACTGGGTACATACGTTGTGTATGTATCCGCATCAAAAATGGTAACTAAAACCTATAAGAATAAGAGTTATTCTGGTATTAGGTTTTGGTCAAGAGTGTCTTGATCTGCAGGATGAGTGTTTTTATTACCCTTCTTGTCATACATTCTAAACTTTTGGAGTATCATTGCAAATTATAAATGGCTTAGGAATCATTTGATAATTAGCTAAAACATGATTGGATTAGAGTTATAGCAAGAAACTCATACAAGTTTGTTTGTAAAATTTTCAAAGAATATGTCTAACTCTATTATTTCCTTATTGGAAAAGCGAAAAGTTAACCTGAGAGAACATAGTGGCTTGGAGGGATGGACTCAACATAATCTTGGTTACACATGATCTTAAGTTCGTTCTCAATGAGGAGTGTCCTCACTTTCTCGCTCAAAATGCATCTCAAGTCGCTGAGGATGCGTGATGACCACTGGATTAATGCCAACGAAAAGGCGAAAGCCTATATCCTAGCTAGCATACCTGATGTTTTAGCCAGGAGGCTGGAGGGCAAGGTCTCAGCTCGAGAGATCATGAATTTTGTGCTAAATTTGTCTAGACAACCGTCCAAACAAATTCGGTATGAAGCCCTAAAATTCGTTTATGATGCACGTATGAAGGAAGGAACATCAGTGAGAGAACATGTTCTCAATCTGATTTCCCACTTCAACATAAATGGAATTAAACAGAGCGGTCATAGATGAGAAATGTCAAATTTTGTTCATCCTAGAATCTCTTCCAAGAGTTTTCAAATGATTCCAGTAGCAATGCAAATGATGAACAACATAGAGTATGATCTCGACTTCTCTCTACTATATGAGTCGCAGAATTATCAGTTACTTATGGATGATAAGAAACAACAAAATGGAGAGCCAAATTTGTTTGCTCATTCCAAAAGTTCTCAGGAGGATTCATCCTCTGGGACTAAGAACTGCAGCCATACTTCTGGACTTAAGAAGATACAGAAGAAGAGGAAAAGGAGCAGATAAAGAGCAACAAATCAGCAAAGAAAAATCATATTTGATAACATGTAACTTAAGGGTTTATTAGAAACCTTATTTCTTGCCTTAGAAAACATTGTACTTCTTTTACTTTTCAATTAAATAAAGTGTTTATTTCATTGGAAAAGTATTGTACTATATGTTGCTCTTCTTGAGAATTATTTGCAAATGGTTTAATTCAGTTAAAATAGTTTTAACAAGTGAATTTTACAAAATTGCAAATACACGAACTAATTTCTCCTAAAGAAAATGCTCATCTTTGGCATCTAAGATTGGGTCACATTAATCTCAATAGGATTGAGAGATTGGTAAAGAACGAACTTCTAAACGAGTTAGAAGAAAATTCCTTGCCAGTATGTGAATCATGCCTAGAAGGCAAAATGACTAAAAGACCTTTTAGTGGAAAAGGTTATAGAGCCAAAGATCCTCTAGAGCTTATACATTCAGACCTTTATGGTCCAATGAATGAAAAAGCCAAGGGAGGATATGAATATTTCATCTCTTTTATAGATGATTATTCCAGATATGAGCATATTTACCTAATGCACCACAAGTCTGAAGCACTTGAAAAGTTCAAGGAATTCAAGACTGAGGTTGAAAATCAATTAGGTAAAAGAGTTAAAACACTTCGATCGGATCGAGGTGGAGAGTACATGGATTTAAAATTCCAGAACTATATGATAGAACATGGAATTACATCCCAACTTTCATCTCCCAGCACACCACAACAAAACGATGTATCGGAAAGGAGAAATAGAACCTTGTTGGACATGGTTCGATCAATGATGAATTATGCTCATCTCCCTAGTTCCTTTTGGGGTTATGCAGTGGAGACTGCAATATACATTTTGAATAGTATGCCCTCTAAAAGTGTTTCTGAAATACCTTTTGAACTCTGGAAATGACGTAAAGGTAGTTTATGTCACTTCAGAATATGAGGTTGTCCGGCACATGTGCTTGTGACAAATCCAAAGAAGTTGGATTCACGTTCAAAATTATGCCTATTCGTAGGATACCCAAAAGAAACAAGAGGTGGTTTATTCTATGATCCTAAGGAAGATAAGGTCTTTGTGTAGTCAAGAAAGTACGTCAACAAGAGTTGTTGATACTAGTTTGTCTAGTCAAGAAAGTCCATCTCAAAAGTTGAGTATGCCTCGACGTAATGGGAGGGTTGTAATACAACCTGACCGTTACATGGGTTTAGCTGAAACCTAAGTTCTTATATCAGATGACATCTGCGAGGATCCATTGACTTATAATCAAGCAATGGTTGACATTGACAAAGACAAATGGGGCATAGCCATGGACCAAGAAATGAAGTCTATGCACTTCAATTCTGTTTGGGATCTTGTAGATAAGCCTGATGGGGTAAAACCTATAGGTTGTAAGTGGATCTACAAGAGAAAACGTGGTGTAGATGGGAAAGTGCAAACCTTTAAAGCTAGACTAGTAGCAAAGCGTTATACCCAGGTTGAAGGGGTTGACTATGAGGAGACCTTTTCACCTGTTGCTATGGTAAAGTCTATTCGTATCCTTCTTGCCATTGCCGCATATTATGACTATGAGGTATGACAAATGGATGTCAAGACACCTTTTGAATGACAATCTTGAGGAAACCATCTACATGGACCAACCCAAAGGGTTCATTAAACCAGACAAGAGCAAAAGGTTTGCAGGCTTAAAAGGTCGATTTATGGACCAAACAAGCCTCTAGGTCCCGGAATATAAGATTTGATGAGGCTATCGATCTTATGGTTTTGGCGAAATGATGATGAACCTTGTGTCTACAAGAAAATCATCAATAGTTCTGCTGCTTTCCTAATTCTCTATGTGGATGATATCCTACTCATTGGGAATAATGTAGGTTATCTTACTCGACATCAAGGAATGGCTAGCTACGCAGCTTCCAAATGAAGGATTTGGATGATGCGCAGATTTGTTCTTGGGATCCGTTTGTCCGAATCATAAGAATAAAACACTAGCCTTGTCTCAAGCATCATACATAGACAAATTGTTGTCAAGGTTTAAGATGCAAGATTCCAAAAAGGGCTTGTTGTTTTTAGACATGGAATCCATTTGTCTAAGGAACAAAGTGTCCTCAAGACACCTCAAGGAGTTGAGGATATGAGACGGATTCCTTTACGCATCACCGTTGGGAGCCCGATGTACGCCATGTTGTGTACTAGGCCGACATCCGCTTTTGCAGCTTGGGATGGTCGAGAGGTATCAATCCAATCCAAGACTTGAACATTGGGCAATGGTTAAAACAATCCTTAAGTATCTTCTGAGAACAAGGAACTACATGCTTGTGTATGGGGCTAAGGATTTGATCCTTACAGGATACACGGATTTTGACTTTCAGATTGATAAAGATTCTCGAAAATCTACATCAAGGTCAATTTTCACTCTTAACGAAGGAGCTGTAGTATGGCGAAGCGTCAAGCAAGGATGCATCGCTGATTCCACCATGGAGGTCGAATATAAAGCAGCTTGTGAAGCAGCTAAGGAGGTCGTTTGGTTAAGGAAATTTATGTTAAATTTGGAAGTTGTTCCAAATATGACTTTGCCTATCACGCTGTATTGTGATAACAGTGGTGCAGTGGAAAATTCGAGGGAACCCCGAAGTCACAAGAGGGGAAAACACATAGAGCGGAAATATCATCTCATCCGGGAGATCGTGCATAGAGGAGACGTGATTGTCACGAAGATAGCCTCAGAGCACAACATTACTGATCCTTTTATAAAGGTTCTCACGGCTAAAGTATTTGAGAGTCACCTAGAAGGTCTAGGTTTACAAGTCTTCCCCAACTAGGGCAAGTGGGAGTATTTTGTACAAAGGGGTTTAAATGCTCTAGTTTATTGTATTTACAAAAGCAAGACTGTAATCTCATCAAAACATATAACACTTTATTTAATTGATCAAAATTACACAAGTTAAGGGCATAAATCCCCAACAGTTGGGTCACCTGATTAATTTTTTTATTTGTTTATAATTTTTAAATTATTTAAAATATTGTTTTCTTGAATTAATAACTAAAATCATATAAAATTCAAATATCAAACTTCAAAATTCATAACATCTCAAAATTTATTGGAAGTCTAGAAGAAAAACATTAAAAATTGACAAAAAAGTATATATTTAATTAAAATAAAAATTAAAAAAAATATAAACTTTGGGTTGGGTTGGGTCAACCCGAGTCTAAAAAGTCCAACACGAGAACCGACCCGAACTTTTCGATTCTCTAAACTTCTAACCCAACCCAAGCTGAAAAAAAAAACTAACCTTATCCAACCCTTACGGTTTGGGTTGGATAGTTCGAGTTGCTACCTCGGGTTACCGAGTTAGTTGTACACCCCTAGGTTTGAGTCCCCTCCACTCACAAATGTTGTTGAACTCAAAGAAAAAAAAAACTCTAAACTTTCACAACCGAAAAAATTTAAACACTTCGTTAGAATTTCGTTTTATAATCGTAAATGCATAATCTTCACATGTGTATAAGACTTTTTTAACGGCAAAAATGAACATAAAATACAGAAAAATATTGTGATTAAATAAATAGTAGCACTTTTTTCATATATATATATATATATAAAATTGATTTTTCATCTCCTTGTCTTTCTATATTTTGCTCTACTTGAAAAGAATTATGTGATAATTTTTGTTCCTACTTTATAATATTTAGAAGATGAATAATTTCATTTAGATGATTTTGAGCCAATTTTAAATGAGAGTGAAAATAGTTATAAATTACTATCCAGTGTCTAAATTAATTCGTTTAAATAGATTATTATTAGTGTGAGATTTTAGTTGATACATAAAGTTAGGTATAAATGGGTGTTTTTTTTTTAAGAAAAAACTAAAATTTAATTAGGACAATTACACTATTGATAGGCCCCTAAAAAAAGAAGAGGAAAAAGAGAACCACAGACGTTGATTTGATCCGTATATTTAGCCCTTAAATTTTCTAGGGGTGACTCGGTAAATTGTAATTTTTTTAATAAGAAATTTTATTTTATTTTATTTATCAATATAAGAAGTTCTATTTGATATTTGCTATTTACTTTATGATTCAATTATTTCTTTTTTCTTCAATAAGTTTGCAATTAAAGCATCGACTTAATTGCAGTTTAATGGCTGGCCCACTTTATACCATTTCTTTATTCACTTTTTGTTCGGTTAAATATATGTGGTAAATGAGAAATTTCGATCCATTCTCAATTTGTATAGTATTATACCAAGTTAACGATAAAATTAAAGTTAATTAAATTTGAGTTCAATTATAAATTTAAGATGGTCCTCAATTTAATTTAAGAACAAAAAAAATTAGCAATTCTAAAATTAGAAGGTCACCTATCTTCATTACAACCATTTGGCCAAATAATTAAACTTGTTAAATTATTAATATGGAATTTTGGTCAAAGTTAAATAAAACTCAAATTCAAATGGCTAGACCCAAAACTAACAAAGCCTAAGTTTAATGATGGGGTCCAAAAGCTATTATGGACCAAGCCCGCATGCTCATGAAAAACTCTATAAATTGAGGAGCTCTCTTTCATTTCAAAGGTTTAGAAGTTTAATTCTCGAGAGAACTCAGAGTAAAGTCCTTAGATGTTGAACACTCTCTAAAGTATGAACATTCTTTTTGTGAATATTTCTTGAAGACCAAAGACTCTTCAAGGTCTGAAATTTTGAAAACTTTAAAGATTTACTAAAATTTCAACCTGGAGAATAAGTGTTCCAACCCTCGAGTGAAGCACATACAAAAGGGAGAATTCAGTAAGAAAAATTATCTCTTAAAGACTCCAGACCTTCTGAAGTCCTTAAGACTAAAGATTCTTCGAAGACTAAAGACACTTTGAAGATCATAAGACTTTGAAGACCAAAATATCTTTGAAGATCTAAAGACTTTAAAGATAAGTTAAAGTCATACAAAGCGTACAAGGACAAACAATTAAAAAGATCAATAAGTCGGAAGGTCGATAAAAAAAGACACACATGCTCGAGAACAAGTTGTCTCAAGATTTTAGTAGTACATTTGAGAGAAAAGATAGAGAGGATTAAACATTAGAGATTGTACTCCACTATATTCAAATCAATACAAATTAAATTCATTTACACGTATTTTATTTCTTCCTTTTTTGAAATCTCGTGTGAACATCATGGTTAAATTATAAGTATATAAACTTTTTGAGGTTGTTTGGGGTGTGTGTTATATAGTTTAGACTATAATAATCTATGAGATACTCTCCATCCCAAATAAAGACTATTATAACTATAATAAATAATCTGCATCCTAGACACAAATTATATAATTCCACAAACTATTATAACCTACATTATTATAATCCACTAAGAGCCCCAAACAACCCCTTAAGGTTTGTGTCAAAATAGGTTTTCAACCATTAAAAAGTGCCTAAACGGTCTATGAACTTTCAATTTTGTGTCTAAAAGTCATGAGATTCGACTTGGTGAATGCTCTTAAGGAATGAGTTAGCTTCATAAAGCGTTCTTTCTTGTTTGCCCAGTTCCTTATGTCATTTTTCTTTTACTGAATTTAGAGTTTAACTGTTAAACTAAACTGACCACTTAAGTTAGCATGAAAAGTTGAGTCTAATAATGAAAGGGTTGTGCAATAAACCATTTGCCTAAAACATATGTAGGAGACAACCCTAGACATAGGATTTCATTGTTGACCTTAGACATAAGACACACCTATAGAATTAAAAGGATTTGCAAGCTTAAACTATCTAAGATAAATTGCCCATAAACATATAGAAGCTATCTGTAACGTCCCGTAATTTGAACACTTCCTACTCGGGGTATTACTTCAAAGTTGCACCGCTCGCATCGAAAATCCGGCAGCATAACGGCGCAGCCTGGACAAACCAAAAAAATTATAAAGCCTGAACCTGAAAAAAAAATACTTCAAAAGGCCTCACGAGGGCACCCAACCTCCACCAAACTTACAAAGAAACGACAAGCTGGGCTATAGTCCCTCGGAGTTAACAGAAATCAGAAGACAACAAAACATGCTTTGAACACAAAAGAAACATAACAGAACATACTTTGATTCAAACGATAAAGAACGAGACATGCTAACGTTTTAAACACAACCTAAAAGAAGAAGAGCGCAACAAAAGAAAAAGGAATGAAAGCAACTTCTAAACAACAACCCCTAACTAAGTCCTACAAGCCTTCCATTGCCTCGCAGGGGTCTCACCGTCGATGGTCATCTCACCGGATTGCCTTACCTGCAACAAAGGAAGAAATAAACGAGGGATGAGTATAAAAATAGTCAGTAAGTAGCCCACTTCGTCCAAGAGTAAAGAACATAAAAGAAACAGCCTTAGACCTAGCTAAGCACGACACCTAGCCCGCCACACAACTTCAATAAGCATCCTGGCCCTATTTCTCACTCAGATTTCTCAGTCCTGTCCTACCCTTAGCTTCTGGACTAGGTTGGCAACAACTGACCACAAGACTCATTCTCGGGCCTGCACTAGGGCGAAAGACTCTATCCAACCCCTCGACTTTAAGGATCACGCCCCGAGTCGCACAAATGGATGGGGGATGGACCACCACATCCCATAAACCATCAAAGGCGGTACTACCGCGCACAATCGACCACGAGCTCATTCCCGGGCCTGTACTAGGGAAAAAGACTCTATCCAACCCCTCTGACTCTAAGGATCACACCCCGAGTCGCACAACTGGATGGAGGATAGACCATCACATCCCATAACGTCATCATCATCTCACCAACCTCGAGTCTCAGCTTGCTAAGGGTTACACAAAGACTAGCTACGATCCTAAGGCTCACAACAGCTCTCGGGTTACTTCCAAACTAAGCACGATCCTAATGTCACATTAGCACATTCAGGACCTTCATCATAAGCTTACCTTGACCATACAGTTATAGTCACATAGGACTAACAGACAAACCAGAATGAAGTAACGAGTTCGAGTTTCAGCACAGATAGACATCAAACACAATCAAGGAACGTAAATTAGGCATAACAGCGAACACCACATCCTAACATGCTACTACCAATCGCTTACTTCCAATCAACCATTTCCAATCAACCATTTAATGTACCCCTAAGCCCTACACTTAGGGATGGTATAGTCAAAATGACTACTTACCGAAAATCCAACCACAACGAGCAATTTGAGTAACGCGACGCTCCAAACGTGCTCCTATTTCCAAGTTGTCCCTAACGAAGAACATGCACAAAATTAATAAACCGAAACACAATACCCTAAAAACTTATACGGAGAAGAACTCACCCAACGGAGATTCGAAACGAGCTAAGGGACGGACCGAGGCGACCGTACGGAAGGGAAACGGTCGGCGACCCTACAGGCGGCGACACATGGACCAGCGGGTGGCGACGCTTGAATTGGCGGTGGCGACGCATGGAGACGGCGACGGTGGCGCAGGTACCAGATCTGGACTCCTCGTGGTCTGATCTACACGGAACCAGACTCCGTTCGTCAAAAACCAGCCTAAAACGACCTGAACCAGTCCGAAAAGCGCGATGGGTCTCGCGGATCCCTTCATCCGGCAGCTGGCTTCGTGACAAGCAGAGTGCTGGGCTGCACGGACGCTCGTGACAGCGACATCTCGAGCTGCAAGGCGGTGACGATCTGAGAGACAAGAGACAAGGCGACGACGATATGAGAGAGAGAGGGGACTGCGTGAGAGAGAGAGAGAGAGAGAGAGAGAGAGAGAGAGAACCGTGAGAGAGGGAGACAAAGAGAGGACTGAGTGCGAGAGAGAGAGAGAGAGAGAGAGAGAGAGAGAGAGAGAGAGAGAGAGAGAGAGAGAGCGGGGGAGACTTAGAGGGAGAGAGAGGCGAGAGAGAGGGAGAGAGACGTGGGTCGGCAACCACTTCGTCTGTGGCGTGCAACGAATGGGGAGGGCTCGCCTTCCCCGACTTTTCCTTTTCTACTTCTTTTTTAAACGGCGACTGTTACAGTCTACCCACTTTAGGAACTTTCGTCCTCGAAAGTAGCTAGCTCTCGAACAGCTTGGGTAACTTGCTCGCATCTCTTCTTCGCGCTCCCAAGTGACTTCCTTGAGATGATGGTTTTGCCAAAGGACCTTCACAAAATTGATTTCCCTGTTCCTTAGAACTTTGCTATCACGAGCAAGAATTTGCACTGGCTTTTCCTCATAGCTCAGGTCCTTGTCTAACTCCAGCGGCTCAAAGTCGACAACGTGCGAGGCATCTGGCACATATCCTCGCAGCATAGACACATGGAACACGTTATTGACCGACGCAAGGGATGGCGGTAGGGCCAACCGATACTCCACTGTCCCAATGCTCTCTAGGATCTCGAAAGGTCCAACGAACCTAGGGCTCAACTTTCCTTTATTACCGAACCTCATAACACCCCTCATTGGTGCAACTTTCAAGAATACAAAGTCTCCAACGACAAACTCCAACTCTCGACGTCTGACATCAGCATAACTCTTCTGCCTACTATGTGCCGTTAACATCCTTGACCTGATTTTCTGTATGGCCTCATTTTTCACCTGGACCAACTCGGGTCCCAACAATTTTCGTTCACCAACCTCTCCCCAACACACTGGGGTCCTGCACCTTCTCCCATAAAGGGCTTCGAAAGGGGTCATACCAATGGTTGTCTGATAACTATTGTTATAGGCAAACTCCATCAGGTGAAGGTGTGAGTCTCAACTACTTGAGAAGTCTAACGTACATGCCCGAAGCATATCCACAAGAATCTGATTCACTCGTTCTGTCTGGCCATCAGTGTGCGGGTGAAATATTGTACTAAAGTTACTTTGAGCCCCTAAGGCTCTCTGAAACTCACCCAAAAGTTCGAGGTGAACCCTGAGTCTCTATCAGACACGATCTTTACTGGGACTCCGTGCAACCTTGCTATCTCTTCCATGAACAAAAGTGCCCACTTCTCAACTGTATAGGTTGGCTTACCAGGCATAAAGTGAGCGGACTTAGTTAACCTATCCACAATCACCCAAATCACTATGAATCCTTTCGCTGTCCGGGGCAACCCCGAAATAAAGTCCATGGAGATCTCTTCCCACTTCCACTGAGGTACTTCCAACGGTTGCAACAACCCTGCTGGCTTCTGCCTCGGTGCTTTAACTTGTTGGCATACTAAACACCTGCTGACAAACTCAGCCACGTCTCTTTTCATTCCACACCACCAATAGAATGAGTTCAAGTCCTGGTACATCTTAGTGCTTCCTGGATGCACTGAAAAAGGAGAATTACGAGCTTCAGACAAAATCTCCTCCATAAGACTACTCTCAGCAGAAACACACAACCGTCCCCTGAACAGTAGTCCACCGTCTGCTATCATAGAGAACTCGCTTTCCTCACCACTTCTTGTCTGACGCCAATAGTCCTCAAGACTTGAGTCTCCCTGTTGAGCCTCAATAACTCGTTGCAAGGTCGGTTGCGCCGACAACTGGTTCAGTTGTGCTGTGACCTGACTCACCACAACTGCTATCTCTGCACGTTCCATCTCTGAACACAAAAGAACTTTTCTCGTGACCAGCGCTGAGGTGTGAGCCACCTTTCTGCTAAGGGCATCAACAACAACATTTGTCTTTCCTGGATGGTACAATATCTCAACCTCATAGTCCTTTACTAACTCCAACCATCTGCATTGCCTCATAATCAACTCCTTTTGGGTAAAAAGATACTTGAGGCTTTTGTGGTCTGTGTACATCTGAATCTTTTCCCCATACAAGTAATGTCGCCATATCTTCAGAGCAAAGATCACGACAGCCAACTCCAAATCATGGGTTGGGTAATTCCGCTCATAGTCCTTCAACTGAAGAGAGGCATATGCGATCACATTTCCATTCTGCATCAACATACAACCCAAACCTTTCTTGGAGGCATCACTGTAGACCACAAAACTTCCTGAGCCATCAGGTACTACAAGCACAGGTGCAGAGACTAGTCTGTGCTTGAGGTCCTGAAAACTCGCTTCACAAACTTCACACCACACGAAGGGATTTCCCTTCCGAGTCAACTGAGTCAAGGGTGTGGCTATCTTGGAGAAATCTTTGACAAACCTCCTGTAGTAACCTGCCAAACCCAAAAAGTTTCGCACTTCAAAAACAATCTTAGGGCGAGGCCAATCCGTCACAACCTCAATCTTGGCGGGAACCACTGTTACACCTTCTTTAGACACCACGTGTCCTAGGAAGGCTACCCGCTGCAACCAGAACTCACACTTGGAGAACTTTGCATACAACTTGTTGGTCATCAAAGCTATCAACACTTTCGTCAAATGAAGCTCATGCTCCTCCTCTGACTTGGAGTACACCAAAATATCGTCGATGAAGACGATCACAAAGGTGTCTAAGAACTCCTTGAATACCCTGTTCATTAGCTCCATAAACGCTGCTGGGGCATTCGTCAACCCAAAGGACGTCACCGTGAACTCATAGTGCCCGTACCTGGACCTAAAAGCAGTCTTTGGAATGTCCTCATCCTTGATTCTCAGCTGATGGTACCCTGACCACATGTTGATTTTAGAAAACACTGCCACTCCCTGCAGTTGGTCAAACAAATCATCGATCCTGGGTAAAGGGTATTTGTTCTTCACTGTTACCTTGTTCAGCTCTCGGTAGTCAATGCATAACCGCATCGACCCATCTTTCTTCTTCACAAACAACACCGACACACCCCAAGGCGAAACACTGGGACGAATGAACCCCTTATCCAGGAGTTCCTGCAACTGAGTCTTAAGCTCCTTCAATTCTGTTGGCGTCATTCGGTAGGGAGCTTTAGACAATGGAGTCATCCCGGGCTCAAGCTCAATACTAAAGTCTACCTCATGGACCGGAGGTAGACCAGGCAACTCTTCAGGGAACACATCTGTAAACTCTTGAACAATAGGAACCGAACTCAACTCTGGTCGCTTGTTTCTTGTATCAACAACACTAGCCAAGAGGGCCCAAGCCCCTTCCCTTATCAACTTCTTTGCCTTGAGAGCTGAAATCATCTTCGAAATCTCTCCAATCTCAATTCCCTTGAACTTGAAACTGGACTCTGCCAGAGGCCGAAACACCACCTCTCGACAATGACAGTCGATGTTGGCATGGTTCGCAGACAACCAATCCATGCCCAAGATTACATCGAAGTCGCTCATGTCCAACACAACCAACATCTTATCTAGCACACGACCCATTACCACTACCTGACCAAATTTAACTTTTTCTCGAGCTATTAACTCTCTACTCACCGGGGTAGTTACTGTCAAGTCAATATCTAGAGGCTCTACTTCTAACTGGGCTTGCCTCACAAAAACAGCAGAAATAAAAGAGTGTGAAGAACCATAATCAAACAAGACAAGAGCAAAGTGGCCAAGAACAGGTAGTGTACCTGTCGCCACAACACCGGAACCTCCTGCGTTCCTGTTCGCACTCGCATAGACTCCACCTCTCTGACAATTTCTAGACTCGTCTTTCTTTGCTGTACAGGCTTTGGCCAGGTGCGCAAGCTTTTCGCAGTTATAACAAACTCGCTGATCCCTGGCTCCCTGTTTGCACACGGACGACAGGTGACCTAACTTCCCACAATTATTGCAGATCTTGCTAGCTTCATGACAGGTCCCGCTGTGCTGAACTCCACATCTGAAACATGAACCCTTGCTTGGAACCTATTGGGGCTGATGTCCCTGAGTTCCGCTGTTTAGCCTAGCAAAGGCCTGCTCAAACTTCCTCTTCTGGCTGGACCTGAACTCTGACCTACCCCTAAACTCTGGCCAACGATGAACCCATGCAGCCTCAGGTCTGTATCAATAAGGGATGTCGCTCGGATTGTTGCAACGTAAGTCTTGGGATCGTGAGCAACTGTCGACCCATGTACGCCTCCTCGCAAACCTGTGAGGAAACACTCCACCTTCTTCTTCTCTATATCCACCATATCAAGGGCAAACCGAGACAAGGCAGTAAACTCGTGCTCGTACTCCTCGACCGTCTGGTTCAACCCTTGCTTTAGCTGTACGAACTCAACTTTTTTCTCGATTCTAAGCACAACCGGATAGTACTTCTCGTAGAACACCTCTTGGAACTGCGTCTAGGTTATCGGTCCTACACTGACATCGATGGACAGTACGACAGCTCGCCACCCTAGGAGAGCACTTTCCCTTAACGCATAAACTGCACACTAAACCTTCTGATGTTCGGGGCAACCCATTCTACTAAGAATATCATCCACGGTCGCAAACCATGCTTCAGCAGCTACATGGTCCACCGACCCATCAAAGAAAGGCGGGTCATGCTTCTTGAAATCATTCAGATATCCCGCCTCTTCGGTCGCTGCCCCAAATGCATGAGCTAGTGCAACCCTTTGATTCTGCGTGGGCGCTGGTTCCTGATTCCGGGCTGCCAGGGCCTCCATGGCCTGAGTGAACATAGCTGTCTGATTATCCTGACTCGCTATATTCGCCTGAATCCATTGTTGAATGCCTGCCATGAGTTCGACAACTGGCAATGACGCCTGAACGTTCGACACTTGAACATTTGCCCTCTCCTGGGCTCCTTCATTTTGCCCAGCTGATTCCTCGACCACTGGGGCATCCTGGTTGAGCCCCTCCCGATGCTCGGAGTGCTTAATCTCTAGTGCATCGACGGTCGGTTCTTAGTCTCGGGCCCTTCGACCTCGACCCCTACGACCACCCCGACCTCGACCACCAGCAGCTGCTCTTACATGACCTCTACCACCTGCCATAATCTAAAACCAAATGAAACAGAACATCAACAACGTTCTAGAAGTACAACACAAAAGAAACCATAACAACCTCAACAATGAACCTCCTACCGCTTACTAAGTAAAAGCAAACCTGTTGATGACTCGACGAGCTCCTTGCGAGAGGCTATGAAGGACTAAACACCTACGATGTAGGCAGTATACAAGATCTAAAATCTAGACTCTGATACCAACTGTAACACCCCGTAATTTGAAGACTTCCTACTCGGGGCATTACTTCCAAGTTGCACCGCTCGCGCCAAAAATCTGGCAGCATAACGGCGTAACCTGGACAAACCAAAAAAATTATAAAGCCTGAGCCTGAACAAAAACATTTCAAAAGGTCTCACGAGGGCACCCAACCTCCACCATACTTACAAAGAAACGACATGATGGACTCTAGTCCCTCAGAGTTAACAAAAATCCTCAAGACAACAAAAAATGCTTTGAACACGAAAGAAACATAACAAAACATACTTCGATTCAAACAATAAAGAACGAGACATGCTAAGGTTTTAAACACAACCTAAAAGAAGAAGAGCGCAACAAAAGAAAAAGGAATGAAAGCAACTTCTAAACAACAACCCCTAACTAAGTCCTACAAGCCTTCCATTGCCTCGCAGGGGTCTCGCCGTCGGTGGTCATCTCACTGGATTGCCTTACCTGCAACAACAAAAGAAATAAACGAGGGATGAGTATAAAAATAATCAGTAAGTAGCCCACATCGTCCAAGAGTAAAGAACACAAAAGAAACAGCCTTAGACCTAGCTAAGCACTACACCTATCCCACCACACAACCTCAACAAGCATCCTGACCCTATTTCTCACTCAGATTTCTCAGTCCTATCCTACCCTTAGCTTCTAGACTAGGTTGGCAACACCTGACCACGAGACTCATTCCCGGGCCTGTATTAGGGCGAAAGACTCTATCCAACCCCTCTGACCCTAAGGATCACGCCCCGAGTCGCACAACTGGATGGGGGACAAACCACCACATCCCATAAAGCATCAAAGGCGACACTACCGCACACAATCGACCACAGACTCATTCCCGGGCCTGTACTAGGGCGAAGGACTCTATCCAACCCCTCTGACTCTAAGGATCACACCCCGAGTCGCACAACTGGATGGAGGACGGACCATCACATCCCATAACGTCATCATCCTCGCCAACCTCGAGTCTCAACCTGCTAAGGGTTACACAAAGACTAGGGCATGCACTAGAGTTGGTGTGCTAGCTACGATCCTAAGGCTCACAACACCTCTCGAGTTACTTCCAAACTAAGCACGATCCTAATGTCACATTAGCACATTCAGGACCTTCATCATAAGCTTACCCCGACCCTAATGTTATAGTCACATAGGACTAACAAACAAACCCGAATGAAGTAACGAGTTCGAGTTTCAGCATAGATAGACATCAAACACAATCAAAGAATGTAAATTAGGCACAACAACGAACATCACATCGTAACATGCTACTACCAATCGTTTACTTCCAATCAACCATTTCCAATCAACCATTTAATGTGCCCTAAGCCCTACACTTAGGGATGGTATAGTCCAAATGACTACTTACTGGAAATCCAACCACAACGAGCAACTTGAGTAACGCGACGCTCCAAACGTACTCCTACTTCCAAGTCGTCCCTAACGAAGAACATGCAAAAAATTAATAAACCGAAACACAACACCCTAAAAACTTATACGAAGAAGAACCAACCCAACAGAGATCCGAAACGAGCTAAGGGACGGACCGAGGCGACCGCACGGAAGGGAAACGGTCGGCGGCCTGCAGCAGCGACGACGCGTGGACCAAATGGATGGTGACGCGTGCGTGAATGTGTGGCGGCGGCGCGGGAGACGGCGGCGATGGCGCGCAAGTACTAGATCTGGACTCCTTGTGGCCCGATCTACACGGAACCAGACTCTGTTCGTCAAAAATCGACCTGAACCAGTCAGAAAAGCGTGATGGGTCTCGCAGATCCCTTCAGCCGGCAGCTGGCTTCGCGACAAGCAGAGTGTTGGGCTGCACGGACGCTCACGATGGCGACGTCTCGAGCTGCAAGGCGGCAGCGATCTGAGAGACAAGAGAAAAGGCGACGACGATCTGAGAGAGAGAGAGGGGACTGCGTGAGAGAGAGAGATAGAGAGAGAGAGAACTGTGAGAGAGGGAGACAGAGAGAGGACTGAGTGCGAGAGAGAGAGAGCGGGGCAGACTTAGAGGGAGAGAGAGGAGAGAGAGGGAGAGAGACGTGGGCCGCCGGTCGCTTCGTCTGCGGCGTGCAACGTTCGCCCTCCTCGACTTTTCCTTTTCTTCTTCTCTTTTTTTTTTAAATTGCCCATAGACCTATAGAATCAATCACTTAGACTCCTAGAGAGATAGTTGAAATTAAAGTATGGCCACAATCATCAGTTGGTAACTTTACTTGAGCGGGCTGAAACTAAACTAAATCCTATATTTTCTATTATTAATTTCTACTCCATTACCATTCACATCCTTCCAACTATTTCTCACATTACTTTTTTTTTGTGGCATTTGTAAACACTTTTTTTTATTATTTAACTATGAGTTTTTCATTTTATTACCTGATCCACAATGTGGAGAAATACTTTCAAAATATTTTTTGTTCAAAAAGCTCATACACGTTTCAGTCTCATAAACCACATATATACATTTATCATAAATTAAAAAATACTACAAGATTTCTCTCTTTTAACCTTACTATACTAATAATCAAATACTACGTTCATAGAATTAGAAATGAAATATTATATTTCTAAAACTAAAAATATCACATTTGAATAAGCGGCGGGTTTCAAAATCGACGATGTCTCTCCTCTCAGTGGCAAGAAGTGGATTTTGGTAAATTTGAGGTAACTTTAATTTTAATAATCCCAAATGCTGCCCTAGCTTGTTTTTTCAATTAGGTCTTTGATTTTAGTATTAAAATGAGAGCTAATTTAAAATGTATGTTACTTTGTGAGGTATGAAGTGTGTTGGAGTGAGTTTGTGGGATTTTTAGTGAACTTCAATGAGTTACATGCATGTTTGGTATGGCTTTTAAGGGCTTAGTTTGGTTAAGCTTATGGGATTGGAGTGACTTAAAAATGTTTGGTATCTTGTAAATAGTTTGAGTAATTAATTTTATGATTTTTGGAGTTGGTAGCATTTGAAGTGTGTGTTTGGTGAGTTTGTGAGGTATAGAATGAATTTGAGTGAGTTAGGATTGTTTGTTTTGGCTTTCAATGGTTAGTTTGGTGAGTTTATAGCATGTAGAGTGAGTTAGGAATCTTTTTTTTTTTTTTTGGCTTTAAGTAGTTTTTGGTGAGTTTGACCATTGTAAAGTGTGTTTTGATGAGTTTATGCGATTTAGAGTGTTTTCGGGTGAGTTAAGCCTATTTTGTTTTGACTTTTAAGGGTATTAGTTTAGGTGAGTTTGTAGGATTCGAAGTGTTTATATAATTTGGTGAGTTTATGAGATGTGGAGTGAATTTGGGTGAGTTAAACATCGTTTGTTTTGGTTTTAAATGTTTAGTTTGGGGGGGGGGGGGGGTTGGCGTGTGAAGTGAGTTAGGCACTTTATTTTGACTTTTGAGTGGTTTTGGTGAATTTGACCGCTTTGGAGTGTGTTTCGAGTGTATTTCGGTGAGTTTATGTGGTCTAGGGTGTGTTTGAGTGAGTTAAACACATTCTTTTTTGGCTTTTAAGGGATAATTACTTTAGGTGAGTTTGTAGGATTTGAAGTGTATGTTTGGTGAGTCTATGAGATGTAGAGTGAATTGGGTGGGTAGGGGTTGTTTGTTTTGCCCCTTTGAATGGTTAGTTTGGTGAGTTTATGACACGTGGAGTGAACTAGTTAGATTTTTTCTCTTCTAATGTTTATGCTTTTTAATGTTTATGGTGAGCCATATATATGAGATTTGCATTAGCATAGGGGTGACATTCGAGTTAGGAGGTGTTCATGGAATAAAAACCGACACGACATCTAAATGAGAGAGAATATTAAGACTATGCAAGACATGACTAAAAAAGGCTTAAAAGAATTATTAGTTACTACATATACCAACAAGATTCTTCCATCTCTATGACTCAATCGTAGAGAACTCTAAAGTTAATTGTTCTTAGCTTAGACTAGTCCTATATTGGGGACCTCATGAGATTTTTTTTAGGAAGCATATGAGTGAAAACAATGTATGCTGAAAAAACCCATGTTGATATGTAGGCATAGTCTTCACTCTCAGAACGAATTCAAAATAAGTAAGTAGTGTGACTAGGTCATAAGAGTGGTAAAGGAATATTAAAGTCATTAGGTATTGAATCCTAATTTTGAATCCTGCACCTTGGGCATTACAATTACTTTTCCCAAGTCGATATGCCAACGTAATTTCTGGCGCTATTTTTGCGTATGAAAGTTTCTCAGGATTTTTTTTTATTAGTATTGTAGATTTTAAAACTTTTTATAAAAGTATTGTATATTTGAAACTATTTATAATAATATTGTTATTTTTTTACAGGTGGCAGATGGTCGCATGTAAACACGAGGATGGTCGTCTCTCCATGTCTAAATGTGCGCAAAGTGGCAAATGGTCGTCTCTTGAAAAGACGACATTCCTCTGTGTTTACATGATCACCTCTTCAAGAGACGATCACAACAGAACCTCCCACTCGTCGTTTTATTCAATTTTTTTTCCTAACTCACTTAAGTTTTTCCTTATTTCCTTAATTTCCTTATTTTATTGTTTTCTTAACCCACTTAAGTTTTTTCTTAATTCAATTTTTCATTTTTTATTAACTCACTTAATGTTATATTTTTCTTAATGCATTTAGTGTTATATTTTTATTATTTCAATTTTTAGTTATGAATAAATATGTTTTGTTTAAAGAGTTGTTGACATAAAAATTTTGATCAATACCCAGTTGCCACGTCGTTGTTCAAATTAATGGCGAAGTTCTAAATGATTAAATTTGGACCAATTATAAGTTGACACATGCCCTAAATTTAATTTGGAGACAAAAATTGGCAAGTTCTAAAAATTAAAATGTCACATGTCTTCCTTATGATAATTTTACTAATTTAATTTGGTCAAATTGGGTTTATAAAATTGGATAAGTTAAATGATTGGGCTATGTGGAATTGGTAAGCTTAGTAAAATCCAAATCCAAATGACTGGCCCAAAGCCAACGAAGCCCAAATCTAAGTGGTTGGGCCCAAAAACCACTCAGGCCCAAACCCACACGTCTTGGAAAACTCTATAAATAGAGGGCTTCCCCTCCATTCCAAAGGTTCAGAAATTTCACTCCCAAAAGGAATTCAGAGAGAATTCAGAGCAAAGTTCTCAAGTGTTGAACACTCCCTGAAGTCTTTGGTGTTGAACGCTGCAAGACGAGTCTTCAAGTGCTGAACGCTGTAAGACAAGTTCCTAGGTGCGGAACTCTACAAGTCCACAAGTGTTAAGCACTCCATGAAGACCAAAGATTCTTCCAAGTCCCCAACCTCGAGAACAAGCTCTTTAGCCATCGAGTGACATACGTACATGAGAGAGAATCAGAGGATCATACTTAGAGATTGTATTCCATACCCACAAAATTAATATAATATAAAGTTTTTTACACGTGTCTCGTTGTTATTCCTTCGTTGAATTCACGTGTTTACAAATTGGCACGCCCGGTGGGACCATCTCTACCTCTCATCTCTTTCTCTTACAGTAAAGCAATGGAATCAAAGAAGGTTGCATCAACTGCTGCTGCTGCTACAAGCAACACCTATACAGGGTTGGTAACACGCAGTCGTTCTCGGGGGGTTGAGATAAAGGAGGACCGAACCCCCGATGCGATTGCAAGCAAGATCGTCAAGTTGATCGAAGGATCCTCCAAGGATAGAGTGGTCGTCAAAGATAACCCGTTATTTGACCAGTTTACCCCCACTGTCGGTCAATCAAAAGAGACATTGAATCAAGATGTGATGTCTGTGATGATGGTCGATGTGGAATCCGACAAAAGGATGGCAGAGATGGAGAGAAATATTAGTCTCCTGATGAAAGCTGTCGAAGAAAGGGATCTAGAGATTGCCTACTTGAAGAATCAAATGCAGAATCGCGAGACTGCTGAGTCAAGTCAAACCTCTGTTGCAAAAAAGAGTGACAAAGAGAAGGCTGTTGTTCAAGAAGAGCAACCACATAACTCGGCTTCAGTTGCTTCCTTATCTGTCCAACAACTGCAAGATATGATTATGAGCTCTATTAGAGCTCAATACGGCGAGCCTACTTAGAATTCTCAGATGTATTCTAAACCATACACCAAGAGAATCGATAACTTGAGGATGCCCACAGGATACCAATCTCCCAAGTTCCAACAGTTCGATGGGAAATGTATCCCGAAGCAGCATATCGCTCACTATGTGGAAACATGCGAGAATGTTGGGACTCGCGGTGACCTTTTAGTGAAACAGTTTGTTCGTACACTGAAAGGGAATGCCTTTTGCCTGGTATACCGACTTGGAACCTTAGACGATCGACAGCTGGGAAAAGTTCGAAAGAGAGTTCCTCAATCGCTTCTATAGTACGAGGTGAATTGTTAGCATGATGAAGCTCACAAGCATGAAGCAACGAAAGGGTGAGCCTGTCGTCGATTGCATCAATCGTTGGAGAGCTCTGAGTCTAGACTGCAAAGATCGACTCACCGAACTGTCTGCTGTAGAAATGTGTACCCAAGGCATGCATTGGGGTTTGCTCTACATCTTACAGGGCATAAAACCTTGTAGCTTCGAAGAGTTAGCAACTCGAGCTCATGATATGGAGCTAAACATTGCTGCTAGGGGAAACAAAGACTTGTTAGTCCCAAATGTCAAGAAGGATAAGAAAGAAGTGAAGAGCACCAAAAAGACTTCGAAGGGTGCTATTACTAAGGAATCTATGATCGTCAATACGACTCCATTGAAATTTGTCTCTAAGGGAAATGAAAAGAAAGTCGAGAAGCGCCAAGATGACGGCGCGAGGCATCGTCTAACCTTGAAAGAGAGACAGGAAAAGATCTACCCTTTTCCAGATTTCGACATTCCAGATATGTTGGAGCAATTGCTGGAAAAACAACTCATACAGCTGCCAGAATGCAAACAACCGGAAGAGTTAGGGAAAGTGAACGATCCTAACTACTGCAAATATCACCGAGTCGTCAGCCATCCGGTGGAGAAGTGCTTCGTACTAAAGGAGTTGATCCTAAGGCTGACACGCGAATGAAAGATTGAGCTAGATCTAGACGACGTGGCTCAAGCGAATCATGCGACTGTAATGATTCATCCCAAAATTCAAAAACCAACAAGACTGCCTCATGATAGAAGAGGAAGCCTAGTTCAGTTCGGATCCTTTGAATCTATTGTTGTGTGGACGAATGATGAACCCTCGAGTAAGAATTGTCAAGAGGGAGGCATCCAAAAGCAGTATGCCCAAGAAAAGAATAAGCGGACCAAAGATGAAAACGAAGGTTGGACTGTCGTGACTCGTCGCAGGAAGTGCCAACAAAGTTACACACATAAGAAATCGCGACTATTCCGACACCATAAGAGAAAAATAAGTCGCAAAAGAAGAAAAGAAAACAGGTCACGAAGAAGCCTGTTTACGCCATGAGGAAAGATGAAAACCTCTTTCGCCCACGACAACTAGTTACTTTGGAGGAATTCTTCCCAAAGAATTTCCTAAATAAAGGCCAAGAGGAGGCGTTTGAGGTAGTTGCGTGTCACGTTACTGGTACAACTGAAGATCCTTCATGCTCATATGAGACGACAACAGAGTTAGGAAACTCATCCTCATTCAGCATAGAGGACTTGTTGTCACTCCCCCAAGCAGCCAAGAGTGCTCTTATCGAGGCATTGATAGACTCTGACAATGCAAGTGCCCTAAGCTCTACGACACGCACATGCACGTCATGTTGCATGTCCATAAGTTTCACGGATGAGGACCTGTTGCTGGGTTCGAAGCCCCATAATAGACCTCTGTTTGTCTCAAGGTACATTCGAGAGCAGAGAGTCGGTCAGATCCTTATTAACGATGGATCAACTGTTAACATAATGCCCAAGCCGACCATGAAGCAATTGGGCATCCTAGTAGAAGAGTTATCAAGCAGCAAACTTTTGATCCAAGGCTTCTACCAAGGAGGCCAACGAGCTATTAGCATGATACACTTAGAGCTTATCATTGGGGACCTCAAGGCTGACACCTTGTTCCACATCATAGACTCCAAGACTACCTATAAGTTGCTACTAGGTCATCCTTGGATTCATGGAAATGGAGTTGTAACTTCTACGTTACACCAGTGCTTCAAGTTTTATCAAGATGGTATCAAGAAGGTGGAGGCGGATACCAAGCCATTTTCAGAAGCTGAGTCCCATTTTGCTGACGCGAAATTTTACATGAAGGGTGACGGTATAGGGGAGACTGTACCAACAAATATCCTTTTAATAAAGAGCGACAGTCGACCTAAGGAGCTACCGCAGACTGATGTGAAAGAAGAAACTATCAAATGTACAAATGGGTTTGCTCCGAGAAAAACCGAAGTCTCTACGAATTTCACAAAATCTGAAATTTCAAAAGATGAAGGAAGTGTGACCTCCCCTGTTTTACGTTATGTTCCTTTGTCACGACGCAAGAAGGGTAAGTCAACATTTGCCGAAAGCGCAAAAAGCCTGGCAGTGGGCGAGATTGAAATTCTGAAGGGAAGCTTCACAATGTCGCTCACGAAGATAACGAAGCAAGAGGTCAAGAAGCTTGAAAATGACCGATTGGAAGCAAGTTTGCCTAAGAGTCGAACGAAAGATGAGTTTGAACCTAAGGCATATAAACTCCTATCAAAGGCAGGATGCGACTTCACAACTCACACCGAGTTCAGAAGTCTGAAGATCTTCGATGAGAAACCTAGCTCTCATTAACACAAAAGAAGCTTCTAAAGGAAGGCTATACTATCCCTGCGTCAAGAAAGGGACTGGGATACAAGTCTCCTGAGCCGGTCCGCATAATAAGAAAAGGGAAGACAAAGGTGGCAGACGCAAACCACATAACAGTGGAAGAGGTAGACGATCCAGATGAAAAGGAAAATGTCACCCGAAGGACTTTTGTTTTTAGTCGCGTCGGGTCATTGGTGGCACGACCTTTAACCCTTCAACGATTGGGCACCACCCATGTAAAAGAAGAGCGGTCACCTCCCGTTTCTGGTTCCACTCGACCCTCAACCCTCATGAGGACAAGGATGCCCAATGAAACAGAAGGAAACGTTTTACCAACCCTTACACCTGACTCCGTTCGACCTTCCGTCCGTCAGAGGCTAGGTGTGCCCACTGGTGAAAGAGAAGGTATGACATCCACTCCAGTCGTAGTAGACCATCAACATTACAAAAGTTAGGTGCGCTTGCGAAGGAAAAGAAAAATGTACCTTCGACCTCAGACGTGACGCACCCTTCAACTTTTCAAAGGCTAAGTGTAATAACTTCAAAAAAAGAGGGGCCCTCCGCATCAGTTTTTGATAGGATTCACCAAGATTGCCCAGTAGAACCTCGAAGAATGAGTCCTTTGTTAAAATAAAAATGGGCGGAGAAGTTCACAGTACTGTTCCTTCTCGGATGAAGATGAAAACATTCGTTACGGTAAATACAAAAGGTTCATTGAAGGTAAAGCGGCGTGATGTCGTCATAACCAATCCCCCAAGGGAGGATTCAGAACAGGAGGAGGGTGAGACCTCTTGCTACCATATTACAGTTGAAGAAGAAACTAAAACTGAATTGTCTGATGAAGATGCAAAAGAGGCGCCATACTCGTTTGAAGATGGTAGTCAATCAACAATGGATGAGCTTAAAGAGGTGAACCTCTGTACCGAAGAGGAGCCACGCCTGACCTTCGTAAGCGCATCCCTCACTTGCGAGGAGGAAGGCGAATATATGAGCCTCCTCACGTCATATAGAGATTTTTTTGCGTGGTCCTATAAAGAGATGCCAGGACTCGATCCAAAAGTAGCTGTCCACCATCTTTCCATCAAACATGAGTATCGCCCAGTCAAGCAAGCGCAACTCCGTTTTCGACTGGAGCTTATCCCTCAAATTGAGATAGTGGTCAATAAATTGATCGAAGCCGGATTCATACGTGAGGTGAAGTATTCAACTTGGATAGCCAACATTGTTCCTGTCAGAAAGAAGAACGGGCAGCTTCGCATTTGCGTCGACTTTCGTGACTTGAATAACGCATGTCCAAAGGATAACTTCCCATTGCCCATCACTGAGATAATGGTCGATGCCACTATCGGCCATGAAACATTGTCCTTCATGGATGGATCATCGGGTTATAACCAGATTCGAATGGCTCTGGCTGATGAAGAGATGACAACCTTTCGAACTCCTAAAGGAATATACTGTTACAAGGTGATGCCGTTTGGGTTAAAGAATGCTGGTGCCACCTATCAGCGTGCCATGCAGAAGATTTTTGACGACATGCTACATAAGTATGTTGAATGTTATGTTGACGACCTGGTGGTCAAGTCCAAGAACAGACAAAATCATTTGGAAGATCTGAAAGTAGTCTTCGATTGGCTAACAAAGTATCAACTGAAGATGAACCCTCTCATGTGCGCATTTGGCGTCACTTCAGGAAAGTTCCTGGGGTTCGTTGTAAGGCACCGAGGGATTGAAATAGACCAGTCCAAGATTGATGCTATTCAAAAGATGCCAAGGCCAAGAAATCTACACGAGTTGAGAAGCCTTCGAGGTCGTTTGGCCTATATTCGAAGGTTTATTTCCAACTTAGCTGGTCAATGTCAATCTTTTCAAAGGTTAATGAAGAAAGGGGAGGACTTTGAATGGGATGAAGCATGTTAGAATGCTTTTGACAGCATCAAGAGGTTCTTGACCTAATCCTCCAGTCTTAGGTGCCCCTATTGCAGGAAAACCACCCGTCCTCTATATTTCTGCGCGGTCACTTGGAGCACTGCTAGAGCAAGAAGGGGAAAAGGGTAAAGAACGAGCCCTTTATTACTTAAGCAGAACTTTGAATGGGGCTGTGACAAATTACTCCCCGATAAAAAAGATGTGTCTGGCACTCTTCTTCGCTATCGACAAATTGAGGCACTACATGCAAGCTTTCACAGTACATTTTGTCAAGACCGATTATCTCTAAACGATTAGCCAAGTGGGTGATTGTAAAGCCCCTACTTTTATAACATAACTTCCTAGGGACATTACTACTCATGCATGCATTCGAGGCCTTAAATAATTTTAAATAAGTAAAAATTGATAATTCAAATCGATTTAATTTGGGATCCCATAAATACAAAACATTTACAAAACTAACTAACTTTGGCCTCAATTTAAAAATCGTTATACTACATAAGCGGAACTAAAGTAATTTCATTAAAAAAAATACTTTCTAAATCATGTATGCGGAAAATCTTGACTTGGTTCCCATGACTTACGTAGCGCATCCCCGTCACTCGCCTGGTATGCCCTCGCCTTTACCTGAAAACATTTTAAAACAGAGAAAAACACAACAAAGGTAAATGGGTGAGTATTATAAAATACCCAGTAAGTGGGGGTCGGAAAATGGTAACACATGCAACATGACTTTCCTTTAAACATGAGTTTTATACATGACTATTATTCCTGACTTTTAAAATCATAAAACTTTCTGTTGTGGGACCTAAAACTCTTTTCATAAAATCATGACTTTCTCCTTTGGCTATAAGTGGTCAATTGAGTCTACTTGAGCCTTTTCAGATTGAGTCCCTCACAGACCCCTATAGGTTTGAGTCCCTCACATACCCCTATAAGTTTTGAGTCCCTCACAGATCCCTATAAGTTTGAGTCCCTCACAGACTCCTATAAGTTTGACCCATAGGATCCCTGATGCATGTTTTACCATGCATAAATTCTCAGGAGACCAACTGCCACAACCCACATAACATGTTCATATACACACAATATGCATGAGGTCCCATATGTCAGTCACACATATATAGGCAGTCATAATGATGCACAATCACATAATCATGACATAGCTTTCATAAATTTAAAACCTGAGTCAATCAATCATAAAGCATAAATACATTTACATTTTCAAATACGTATTCATCACAATAGCATAACTGAACATCTCACTATATGTAAATATACATAACTGTGTAAAAGAAACTCATTTTCAAATACTTTAAAAATCATTTCTATTCGGGTCCCCTCAGACTCTTAAATCACTTGGAATCCTCTCAAATTCCAAGATTAAGTTCTTTTCTAAATCTTTTGGAAATCATTTACTTAGGGTCATTTCAAACCCTTTGAAATATTTCTTTTCTAAGTTCAAGTCTTAAGCATAAATCCTAGGAAACCATTCTTTGAAATAAATCCATGATAATACTCTTTTTGGAGTAACCTTTGAATTTCATCTTTTGCAATAAATATTTCATAAAATACGCTAACTCCCATTTTCAAAATCATTTATAGAAAATCCCTTACCTCAACTTAGCTGAAACTCTAAAGTTCTTCTCCTAACTCAAGGTTCCTCTCAATCGTGCTTGGCACTCGAATCCCCTAAGATTAGATTAATCAATTTCTTAATTAAAACACATAAACACAAACTTACTTTCGAATCCGATCCTAGTTAAGCTATATTACCACAAACCGACGCTTAAAACGAACTCGGGAAACGAAATAAGCAGATCAAACCAAATCCTCCCGGCGGCGGCGCGTGGTGGCGGCGCGTCTCAGAGCGTAGAGGTCAGATCTGGGATGCCCACTAGCCGATCTACATGGAACCGGTGTCGAGACTTTGAGAACCGACTTAGGAAGTGATGAACCAACTGAACCAAAAGTCAAACCGACAGGAGTTTCACATCTTCAAGCTTCCGGCGGAGTGGGTTTCGTAGTCTCACCCGAACGGCCCTCAGATCTGCGATGGAACTACTCGGCGATGGCGTCAACGGTCAAGATCTACTGCTCGGCTAGTCGAAACGCGAACTAAGTGACGTGTTCGACGTTCGTTAGGAGTCGGGTCTGCCATGGGAGTTGCGTGACTGGCTTCGACGGCGACCTGCATAACACGAAGGCGACAAGTTGGTGCGGCGTCGTCCGACGAGACTTCATTGACGAAGGGTACTGCTGATCGGCGACGAGGGAACGAATGCCGGTTGGGTCTTGGCTAATCGGACAACTCCTTGTCGTGTGGCTGGAGTACAATTCGGCTGAAGTTCAGGAAGAAGAAGATGAAGTGTCTCGTAAAACGTGCCTTAAAACCAGAAACCCTAATTTCCTTTTTAACAAAATACGAAAATGCCCCTCCTCTTAACCATAGCTACTAAAATGTCTTTAGGCTTATTTAAATACTTTTTAAGAGGTCTTTAACTAACCAAAATTCTCAATTAACCCAATACTACCTTGAATTAGCAACTTCAAAGCCCAATTAATTTAATTTCCAATAATTTAATCCAAAACATGAATTAAAAGGTACTTGAAGTTATTGGGCGTTACAATCTTCCCTCCTTAAGAACTTTCGTCCTCGAAAGTTTCTAATCTTTAACTTGAGCTCGTTCTCTTCACTGGAGTCTTTCCACTAAGGCCTACATAACTGATGCCTTTGACTCGGATTCTAAATTTGGAAAGTTCTAGATTCAAATTCTAAGATAACTCAGGATATTTAGCTCGTACTTTCTTCTCCAGTCCTTTAATTAGTCTCTTCTGTCTTGTGATTTTAGAATGAAATTCTTTGCTAAATCGATTCCATTGTTGTTGAGCCTCAAAATCCCCTTTAAGGTTTGCTGCACCAGCTACTAGTATTTATTTCTAGGCATGACTCGCTCGCTTCCTCTAGTTATCGCCTCCATAACCTTATCACCTTCACCAAAGATGTGGCTTCGCTAAAGATAGAGTCAACAACTTTGTTCGATTGTTCAAAACTCTTCACATTATTGGTTAACCTCTCGCTACTCTCCACGACCCTTTTAGTAAACGTTGCAGTGACAATCCCACTCGCATACTTAATTAACTTCAGGGCTTTCTATTGCAATCAATAACTCGTTGAAAGTTTTAAGTCATGGTAGAAGTAACCCAAACTTAGGTCTCCTTTGGTTGTTATCGTGACACATGAAATGTTCCATACAACTCTGTCAGTCTTATTACAAGAATGCTCCGAAAATTTCGGCAGCATAACGACATAACTACAACAATGCCAAAATTTTCTCTAACACCTGTTTGATAGAAATCGCACTTCTAAAATCAGACAACCAACCAATCATGCCTCCAAACTCCATTTCAAGATTACTCAGGGTTCAGAAACATACAATATATAGGAATGTTGAACAACCAAACATAAGTGAAGCTAAATTTCTTTAATAGTAAACAATGATTCTTTAAGGACAAGAAAATCTAACAACTAGGTTGCGACCTCAATTTTAAAACAAACTTTAAAAAGGTGTAATGAAATCCTCTTGACTTACCTTGCTTTAGAGCCTAAACAATTATAGGTTATCGCATTAAGTGACAAAAATTCATTGCAAGTTCTAGGTCGTGAATGAAGGAACTTGACCTAACTTAACTTATGCTTCTGCATTTTACACCAGGCGTAATAATGAACTTTTAGTGTTGCATTAATGCACAACTTAACACTTCTATGGGCACATCATTGTAATTTCAAATCCACCTGTCTCCTCAAGCACTATAACGACTTGGTTGAATTGATGTTCGTGTGAGTGTCCAGAAACTTGTTTCACACTCATCGTTCAACCACGAATTACTTTCTCGAGTTTACTGTGTTAAACTACTGTTATCTAGGTGGAATCCCGTATGAGACATTTGTAGTAACCTACCAATCCCAGAAACTTCATGCTCAAGTGGCAGTGATCAGGCAAGACCGCTGTCATTGCCTCTATCTCAGCAGGATCCTTAGAATTTCATTCCCTTGACACTACATGCCCTAAGAAGACATTTGTTGAAGCCAGAATCTCATTCAGAAAGTCTTGCATATAGCTTGTTTATCCTTAAAGTTAGCAAAACTCTTCTAAGTTGCTATTCATCTCACACATCAACTCAAGCTATCGTCAAACAACACAAACCATAAAAATATCCAAGAGTTCTTTGTATACTTATTTCATTAAGCCCATAAAAATTACAGGTGTATTAGTTATCCCAAACAACATCACTGTAAATTCATCGTGTCCATAACGTGGCTTGAAATCTATCTTAGGATATCTTAACTCTGATTCCTGACTGGTGACAACTTGACCTCATATTCGTCTTAGGGAACACCGTTCTTCTTATAACTTCATCTTTTTGGAGAAGGGGGCATTCGTTCTTAGCAGCGGCTTTAATTGACTTTCTACGCTCTATGCGCGGACACATAGATACGTCTTTCTTTCTTTCTTCTTTTCTATTTTTTTTTTACAAACAACGTTGGTACTCCTTAGGGTGATACGATTAACTCATTATATAAAAGGTCATGTATCTATAACTCGAGCTCTTTTAACCTTATTGGAAGCATTCTGTAAGGAGTACTAGAAATTACTAATGTCCTCCACTTCAAATTCATGCTCAAGTCCAGCTTTTGTATTAGGGGTACCCTTGAAAGATTAAAGTTTCTTAATTCAACGCCAACGCATTTTCTTCGACTTACTTTCCTCGAACTTGGTTTTCTACTTTTAGTTGAGTTAAGAACTTCCTAGTTCTTTGTACTAGTTTGATTCTAACGTCGAAATCTCCAATGCCTTACTGAATAATCATCAGTCTATTTATCTACTGGATAACCCTCTTAGAGTTTCGCTCCAATGCCTCATGTACGAAATTGATCATGTAAAAATTTAACCCCTTAAGTAATTGAAATCTAAATGGTTAACTCTCATTGTCTCGACCCAAAACTTTGGCTCTACCTTTCCATTTCATGTTTATTTATTTATTTATTTTTTTTTGACCATTAAGCATTTGGTGCTACTTTTAACGTTCCACAAAAAATCTACCTTTAGTCACATATTAGTTGTCTCTATTCATAACACTAGGTATGGATAAGATCCAAGTTTTTTCGAAGTAACTTTAGAAATTAACTTACACTTTCTAACTAACAGCTCATCTTCTGTTTGAATCTTAAGTCATTTTTAAACTATTTAGTATTTTTGTGTTTTGCATCACTAGGATGGATCATTTAAAGAGGGTTCTTTATAAAACAACCTATACTTTATCTTTAAGTTTTTCTATTACTTTGGCATGACATAATGGTCATGGACATCTACTCTTTTTAAAGTTTCATTCAAAAGGCATGAACTTTAGTATTTCGTGACTCTTAGAAAACAAACCCTAATTCTTTGAAGCTCATTTTCTCTTCACCTTTCAACTCTTTAGATTTCATGTCCAAGTACTCAATCGGTGGTGAATAAATTTTCTTTAAAACTAACAAGGTTGAGCACTCCATAGTGTCACATACTACACTTCAGGACTTTTCCATCCATTTCGTCAGACACGAATAAATAGGATAATCATTTTACCTAACTCATTGAAACCTCAAACTTCTCAAGGGTAGTCAAAACATCTATCCTTCGAGATTTCACTTAAGGGTCTTAGTTGCTTGGTGTCCTTTAAACTACTTCAGTCTTTTAAAACCTACCCTTCCATCCTTTGTCTAAATTGATTTCTTCTATAATGAACAAACATGTGCTTTATGCCCATAAGACTTCATTTAAGTATTAACGTTCTTAACTCAATCATTTTCTTCGCTATCATCAATAGTAGGGGTCACAAACATTCGTTTTCTTTTCAGTGCAAAAACACGTTAACTTTACAACACATACGCATATAGATTCACATATAAGCATTTCCTTTCTATAGACATATACTTCAACTCATACATTCTCATTCTTTCTTAGTTTAGAAATTCATTAAATTCGATTTTTATATAAAAATAACTTTACATAGGATACATAATTTTCTTTTCATGAGCAAATAAAACTTTAGTTCAAAGGCATACCTGGCGGTGACCTGGAGTTGCTACTTAGCCATGGGATACTTGTTGCTTACTCTGTAAGCGAGTCTACAAGACCTTTGACCTTGGGCTCTGATACCAACTGTAAAGCCCATACTTTTATAACATAACTTCCTAGGGACATTACTACTCATGCATGCATTCGAGGCCTTAAATAACTTTAAATAAGTAAAAATTGATAATTCAAATCGATTTAATTTGGGATCCCATAAATAGAAAACATTTACAAAACTAACTAACTTTGGCCTCAATTTAAAAATCGTTATACTACAGAAGCGGAACTAAAGTCATTTCTTTAAAAAAAATACTTTCTAAATCATGTATGCGGAAAATCTTGACTTGGTTCCCATGACTTCTCATGGCGCATCCCAAATCACTACTTTGGTATGCCTCTCCTTTACACAAAAATATTTTAAAGCAGAGAAAAACACAACAAAGGTAAAGGGGTGAGTATTATAAAATACCTAGTAAGTGGGGGTCGGAAAATGGTAACACATGCAATATGACTTTCCTTTAAACATGACTTTTATACATGACTATTATTCGTGACTTTTAAAATCATAAAACTTTCTGTTGTGGGACCTAAAACTCTTTTCATAAAATCATGACTTTCTCCTTTGGCTATAAGTGGTCAATTGAGTCTACCTGAGCCTTTTCATATTGAGTCCCTCACAGACCCCTATAGGTTTGAGTCCCCCACAGACCCCTATAAGTTTTGAGTCCCTCACAGACCCCTATAAGTTTGAGTCCCTCACAGACTCCTATAAGTTTGACCCATAGGGTCCCTGATGCATGTTTTACCATGCATAAATTCTCAGGAGACCAACTGCCACAACCCACATAACATGTTCATATACACACAATATGCATGAGGTCCCATATGTCAGTCACACATATATAGGCAGTCATAATGATGCACAATCACATAATCATGGCATAGCTTCATAAATTTTAAACATGAGTCAATCAATCATAAAACATAAATACATTTACATTTTCAAATACGTATTCATCACAATAGCATAACTGAACATCTCACTATATGTAAATATACATAATCGTAAAAAAGAACTCATTTTCAAATACTTTAAAAATCATTTCTATTCGGGTCCCCTCAGACCCTTAAATCACTTGAAACCCTCTCAAATTCCAAGATTAAGTTCTTTTCTAAATCTTTTGGAAATCATTTACTTAGGGTCATTTCAAACCCATTGAAATATTTCTTTTCTAAGTTCAAGTCTTAAGCATAAATCCTGGGAAACCATTCTTTGAAATAAATCCATGATAATACTCTTTTTGGAGTAACCTTTGAATTTCATCTTTTGCAATAAATATTTCATAAAATACGCTAACTCCCATTTTCAAAATCATTTATAGAAAATCCCTTACCTCAACTTAGCTGAAACTCTAAAGTTTTGCTCCTAACTCAAAGTTCCTCTCAATCGTGCTTGACACTCGAATCCCCTAAGATTAGATTCATCAATTTCTTAATTAAAACACATAAACACAAACTTACTTTCGAATCCGATCCTAGTTAAGCTATATTACCACAAACGGACGCTTAAAACGAACTCGGGAAACGAAATAAGCAGATCAAACCAAATCCGCCCGCGCGTGCGTGTGTGGTGGCGCGCGTCTCTCGAGCGTGAGAGTCGATCCGGGATGCCCACTAGCCGATCTACATGGAACCGGTGTCGAGACTTTGAGAACCGACTTAGGAAGTGATGAACCAGCTGAACCAAAAGTCAAACCGACAGGAGTTTCACATCTTCAAGCTTCCGGCGGAGTGGGTTTCGTAGTCTCACCCGAACGGCCCTCAGATCTACGATGGAACTACTCGGCGATGGCGTCAACGGTCAAGATCTACTGCTCGGCTAGTCGAAACGCGAACTAAGTGACGTGTTCGGCATTCGTTAGGAGTCGGGTCTGCCATGGGAGTCGCGTGACTGGCTTCGACGACGACCTGCATAACACGAAGGCGACAAGTTGGTTCGGTGTCGTCCGACGAGACTTCATCGGCGAAGGGTACTGCTGATCGGCGACGAGGGAACGAATGTCGGTTGGGTCTTGGCTAATCGAACAACTCCTGGAGTACAATTCGGCTGAAGTTCAGGAAGAAGAAGATGAAGTGTCTCGTAAAACGTGCCTTAAAACCAGAAAGCCTAATTTCCTTTTTAACAAAATACGAAAATGCCTCTCCTCTTAACCATAGCTACTAAAATGTTTTTGGACTTATTTAAATGCTTTTTAAGAGGTCTTTAATTAACCAAAATTCTCAATTAACCCAATACTACCTTGAATTAGCAACTTCAAAGCCCAATTAATTTAATTTCCAATAATTTAATCCAAAACATGAATTAAAAGGTACTTGAAGTTATGGGGCGTTACAGTGTTCTTGCTCCAGCAATATGACGTCGTCTACGTACCCCAAAGGGTAGTTAAAGGATAGACGTTAGCAGATTTCTTGGCAAATCACCCAATTCCATCAGACTGGAAGTTATGTGAAGACCTGTCAGACGAAGAAGTCTTCTATGTTGAAATTGCGGTGTCTTGGATCATGTACTTTGATGGCGCGACACGAAGGAGCGGTGTGGGGGCAGATATTGTCTTCATCTCGCCTAAGAAACACATGCTCCTTTACAGCTTTACACTTAGCGAGTTGTGCTCAAACAATGTAGCTGAATATCAGACCCTAATTATTGGTCTCCAAATGGCCATTGAGATTGACATAATGTACTTAGAAATTTATGGTGATTCAAAGTTGATCATTAGTCAACTCATGCTTGAGTATGATGTGAAACACAAAGACTTGAAACCTTATTTTGGCTATGCAAGGCAATTTCTTTGGAAAAGTTTGGCAAATCACACACTGGAACACGTGCCAAGATCAGAAAATAAGAAGGCAGATGCACTAGCAAATTTGGCCACCGCTCTACGACTTTAGACGATGTGACAATAATTATCTCACTTTGTCAAAGGTGGGTCGTGCCACCAGCTAATGATGAATGCAGGGAAAAAAGCATGATCTCGGTCTATGCCATTGAAGAGGAAGACTAGAGACAACCCATTATAGAGTATCTTCAACATGGGAAGCTCCCCATCGATCTTCTTGGCAAAAGGTGATGTCTGAAAGAGGGCCTCTAGGTTCATATACTATAAAGAGACTCTCTATATCGTCGTTCTTATGAGGACTCTTCCTTCATTGCCTTGGAAAAGAAGAGTCGATTAAGGCATTAGAGGAGGTGCATTCAGGTGTTTGTGGGGCTCACCAGTCAGGTCCGAAGCTCCAGTTCCAGTTGAAAAGAATGGGCTATTACTGGCCTACGATGATCTATGACTCGATGAAATATGCAAAGAAATGCGAAGCTTGCCAATTCCATGCAAACTTCATCCATCAACCGCCAGAACCTCTGCATCCGACCATCGCTTCATGGCCTTTTGAAGCGTGGAGACTTGATCTTGTTGGTTCGATAACGCCAAAGTCGTCGGCATGTAATTCTTATATTCTCGCGGCGACAGATTACTTTTCAAGGTGGGTCGAAGCGGTTGCACTAAGAGAAGCTAAGAAGGAAAATGTTGCAGACTTCATTCGAACACATATAATCTATCGCTACGACATTCCACACTGTATCGTGACAGATAATGGGAGACAATTTTCCAACAACCTGATGGATAAACTCTGCGAGAAGTTCAAGTTCAAGCAGTATAAGTCATCCATGTATAACGCTGCAGCAAACGACCTGGAAGAGGCATTCAACAAAACCTTGTGCAACCTGCTAAAGAAGGTAGTCTCTAAGACAAAAAGAGACTGGCAGGAAAGGATTGGTGAAGCGCTATGGGTTTATCGGACTACGCATCGCACCCCGCTGGAGTTACGCCATATTCTCTCGTCTATGGGGTGGAGGCCGTACTCCCTCTGGAGAGAGGTTTCGTCATTAAGAATGGCCATACAAGAAAGGTTAACTACAGAGGAAAATGCGAAGCTTCACCTTCATGAGTTGAAAACGCTTGATGAGAGAAGACTTGATGCTCAACAAACACTGGAATGTTACCAAGCCCGAATGACCAAGGCCTTCGATAAAAATATCAAGTCTCGCTCATTTTAAGTCGGTGATCTAGTGCTCGCTGTCCGAAGACTCATCATCATAGCACGACACACGAGAAATAAATTCACACCAAAATGGGATGGACCCTATGTCGTTAAAGAAGTGTATACCAATGGAGCATACAAGATCGTTGACAAAGATGGTTTGAGGATTGACCCTATCAACGAAAAGTTCCTCAAGAAATTTTATGCATAAAACATTGTAAACACGCATAATCCTAAGAGTATAAACTGCACGATGCCCATGAACTACGTTATGACTTGATCCCTTACATTCAAGGGTACGTAGGCATCTTAAAGTGAAAAGAAATAAAGCTTTAAGTCCAGTCATATAAAAAAAGAATGCAAAAAAATTGTACTTGTTTAAACTACGTTATGACTTGATCCCTTACATTCAAGGGTACGTAGGCAGCTTAAAGTAAAAAAAAAAAAGCTTTAAGTTCAGTGAGATCAATGAATAAAAAAAAATAAAAAAAAGGCAAGTTACACCGACATGGGTCCCACAAGAGAATATGAGCCAGGAGCATCAGGAGTTCCGTAGCTGCAAGTACACCCAGGACCGACAAGGGTCCCACAAGTGTATATGCGTTAGGAACGAGGAAGTCCTGTAACTGCAAGTACGCCTGACACCAACAAGGATCCCACAAGAGTATATGAGCAAGGAGCATGTGGAGTTCCATAGCTGCAAGTACACCCGACATCGACAACGGTCCCACAAGTGTATATGCGCTCGGAACGAGGAAGTCCTGCAACTGTAAGTACGCCCGACACCGACAAGGGTCCCACAAGCGTATATGAGCCAGGAGCATGTGGAGGTCCATAGCTGCAAGTATACCCAACACCGACAAGGGTCCCACAAGTGTATGCATGAGGGGAGCGAGGAAGTCCTACAATGGCAAATACGCGAGACAGACAAAGGTCCTGAAGCGTATCTGAGGCAGGAACATGTGGAGTTCCGTAGCTGCAAGTACACCCGACACCGACAAAGGTCCCACAAGTGTATATGCGCTAGGAACGAGGAAGTCCTGCAACTGCAAGTACGCCCGATACCGACAAGGGTCCCACAAACGTATATGAGCCAGGAGCATGTGGAGTTTCGTAGCTGCAAGTATACCCGTCACCGACAAAGGTCCCACAAGTGCAAATGCGCTAGGAACCAGGAAGTCCTGCAACTGCAAGTATGCCCGACACCGACAAGGGGGACAAGCGTATATGAATCAGGAACATGTGGAGTTCCGTAGTTGCAAGTACACCCGACACCGACAAGGGTCCCACAAGTGTATATGCACTCAGAAAGAGAAAGTCATGCAACTGCAAGTACGCCCGACATCGACAAGGGTCCCATAAGTGTATATGAGCCAGGAACATGTGGAGTTCCGTAGCTACAAGTATACCCAACACCGACAAGGGTCCCACAAATGTATATGCGTTAGGAACGAGGAAATCCTGCAACTGCAAGTACGCCCGACACCGACAAGGGTCCCACAAGCGTATATGAGGCAGGAACATGTGGAGTTCCGTAGCTGCAAGTACACCCGACACCGACAAGGGTCCCACAAGTGTATATGCACTCGGAACGAGGAAGTCCTGCAACTGCAAGTACGCCCGACCCCAACAAGGGTCCTACAAGCGTATATGAGCCATGAGCATGTGGAGTTTCGTAGCTGCAAGTATACCCGTCACCGACAAAGGTCCCACAAGTGTATATGCACTAGGAACGAGGAAGTCCTGCAACTGCAAGTACGCCCGACACCGACAAGGGTCCCACAAGCGTATATGAGGCAGGAACATGTGGAGTTCCGTAGCTACAAGTATACCCATCACCGACAAAGGTCCCACAAGTGTATATGCGCTAGGAACGAGGAAGTCCTTCAACTGTAAGTACGCCCGACACCGACAAGGGTCCCACAAGCGTTTATGAGCCAAGAACATGTGGAGTTCCGTAGCTGCAAGTACACCCGACACCGACAAGGGTGCCACAAGTGTATATGCACTCGAAACGAGAAAGTCCTGCAACTGCAAGTACGCCCAGCACGGACAAGGGTCCCATAAGCATATATGAGCCAGGAGCATGTGGAGTTCCGTAGCTGCAAGTACACCCGACACCGACAAGGGTCCCACAAGTATATATGCGCTAGGAACGAGGAAGTCGTGCAACTGCAAGTACGCCCAACACCGACAAGGGTCCCACAAGTGTATATGAGCCAGGAACATGTGGAGTTCCGTAGCTGCAAGAACACCCGACACCGACAAGGGTCCCACAAGTGTATATGCGCTAGGAACGAGGAAGTCCTACAACTGCAAGTACGCCCGACACTGACAAGGGTCCCGCAAGCGTATATGAGTCAGGAACATGTGGAGTTCCGTAGCTGCAAGTACACCCGACATCGACAAGAGTCCCACAAGTGTATATGCGTTAGGAATAAGGAAATTTGGCAGCTGCAAGTACACCCGGAACCGACGAAGGTCCCACTAGTGCACTTGTGCTAAGAGAGCACCGTATCTGAAAAAAAAAAAAAAGAAAAAAAATGAGTTACCTTAATTTCTTGGTTTTTGGATAAAGTTGTATTCTTGAAGGGTAGAAAAGTTGTTGAAAAAATGTTTCCGTCTAAGGAAAATGAAAGAATAAGTAAAGAAAGCAGGGGCAAGTATTATCTTTACATAAAAAAATAAAAAAAATACTTACCTATTTATCTTCAATGGATGAAACCTTTTATTTTAGGAGAGAGATGCTTGCAAGACTGCATGTATTAAGCTGTAAAAAAAATGTAAGTAAATAGATGATTAAAAAAAAGAAAAGAAAAAAAAAGTCAAAGTTTCTGACTCGCCTCACACCTTAGTATGAAGGTCATGCGCTCTGTTGGGGTGAATTGATGGAAGTCTCACCTTTTCTATTTATAGTTGAGGAGAAGATAAAGGCCAGATTCCAAAATGAAAATTGGAATTCAAATAAGAGTTAGAATTGGTATTGGAATAGGATTTCATCTCAAATCGAAATTTGACTTATCTTATCTCCAATCGAAAATCGACTGCAAATTCTATCTCCAAATCTAAATTTTATCGCAAATCAAGATCAGATAAAGTTAATATGCCCAAATTTTATCTCAAATCAAGATTAGATAAAGTTGATTCTATCCAGTTTAAATCATGGTAGAATTTTAATTTTATCTTGTCAAACAAAATTTGAGGATAGTCCAAATTTTATCCCAAATAAAGATTAGAAAAAGTTGATTCGATCAAGTTTAAATCATGGTAGAATTTTAATTTTATCTTTTCAAACAAAATTTGGGCATAATCCAAATTTTATCCCAAATAAAGATTAGATAAAGTTGATTCTATCAAGTTTAAATCATTGTAGAATTTTAATTTTATCTTGTCAAACAAAATTTGGGCATAATCCAAATTTTATCCCAAATCAAGTTTAGATAAAGTTGATTTTATCAAGTTTAAATTATGTAGAATTTTAATTTTATCTTGAGAAACAAAATTTGGGCACACTCAGAATTTTATTACAAATGAAGGTTGGAGTGAAATTCAAATGCTACTCCAAGTTCCAAAAAAAAGAAATTGGGTAGAACTCCAAATCTACTCCAATTTATTCAAATTGGCACGTCAAGTGGAGTCAAAATAATGAATAAATGTTTTACATTTTGGCTCATTATTATCTTTTTCGAGATTCACCCACACATACTTGTGCCTAAATCTCGAAAAGGGGCATTTGTTGACATAAAAATTTTGATCAATACCCATTTGCCACGTCGTTATTCAAATTAATGACAAAGTTGTAAATGATTTAATTTGAGACCAATTATAAGTTGACACGTGTCCTAAATTTAATTTGGAGACAAAAATAGGCAAGTTCTAAAAATTAAAATGTCACATGTCTTGCTTATGATAATTTGAGTAATTTAATTTGGTCAAATTGAGTTTATAAAATTGGATAAGTTCAATGATTGGGCTATGTGGAATTGGTCAAGGTTAGTAAAACCCAAATGCAAATGACTAGACTCAAAGCCAATGAAGCCCAAATCTAAGTGGTTGGGCCCAAAAAACACTCAGGCCCAAACCCACACGTCTTGGAAAGCTCTATAAATAGAGGGCTTCCCCTCCATTCTAAAGGTTCAGAAATTTCACTCCCAAAAGGAATTCAGAGAGAATTCAGAGCAAAGTCCTCAAGTGCTGAACACTCCCTAAAGTCCTTGGTCTTTGAGCAACGCCAGAGTCTTCAAGTCTTTGACGCATTTGTATGACAAGTCCCTAGGTGCGGAACACTACAAGTCCACAGGTGTTAAGCACTCTGTGAAGACGAAAGATTCTTCCAAGTCCCTAACCTCGAGAATAAGCTCTTTAGCTCTCGAGTGACATACGTACAAGAGAGAGAATCAGAGGATCATACTTAGAGATTGTATTCAATACCCACAAAATTAATATAATATAAAGTTTATTACACGTGTCTCGTTGTTATTCCTTCGTTGAATTCACGTGTTTACAAGAGTGTATACAAAATTATAATTCCAATGCTAATGACGAAATAGAGAGATAAAATATTAAACCAAAGTATTTATAGTTCACACGACATATAATAGTTAAACAAAATCTAGTGGCTGCCACATGATAGTGGACGTCGACGACACCTTCTTGGTACCTCCTCTTGTGCTTCCTCCTCATCTGACTCTTATACTCTAGTATGGTACAAGTAATGATCATATTCTCCACGTCCACGTTCATGCCTTCGAGTATGTAATGACAATGATAGACTAGTCAGAAGCATAATGTGGAGGTGTGGGAAGATATTGTGAACCAGGAGTCGGTATCATCATTATCGATGTCAAAGAACCAACACCATCTTGAGTTTGAGTTATGGGAGACATGTCCTTTGTATCATGATGAACCTCATCATGACCAACAACCTCCTCTACTCCAACATCTACCTGATGAATTCTATCATGCTCTCGAGTTCTCCTTCTTTGCCTAGGACCAGGCGGGGGGCCTATAGGAATGTTATACATATGATGCAGTTGGTCAATATTATGGTCTCCACTATCACACAAATTCAGAATCACCAGATCTTGTGTAAGAGATCAAATTTGTCTAAAACACGACCTCTGCAAATTACAAGAAAAATAGACAATATTTGTAAATAGATATATAATTAAAGTAAATATATAACAAAATTAAATTGTAACTTGTACCGCTTCACCAAATGATGCTCTCTCTCGAGTGATGGAATGCAAGTAATATTCTGATACCCATCATCGTAGTCAGGAGTCATAGATCCATAGGCATCAACTGGAGGAGCAATAGCTATAGACTGACGACGTGAATGCCATCTCGCTACATATGATGCCAGTGCGATCGACCAATCACTCTATCGAAGGTCAATCTCATGCAATTTTAGCTCTGTCTAACATGCTTCTGGGATAGCATGCTTCATCCCAAACTACCTCAACACTTTATTTGGCACATGCCAGTCAATAATATGGAAACAAACGAGTGGACTCACTGTAAGCCATATATCTTCACCATTTCTGCAAATGTCAGACAATGTGGCTATGACATATGTGTACGACTCCCAAATCATCTAAAATTCAAAATATAGACGATTAATGAATTGTAAAACAAATTAAAAGTATATAAAATCAACTAGGGCTCAGAAACACATACCAAGTTAGGTTTTAGTAGATCAAGCTGATGGAATCGAAATTCCAATTGCACAACGGAAGCTCAATTGAATCAAAAACTCATTTTGCATTTGGCAAACTAAAATACCAGTACATTGGCTAAATTTAACGATAAGCATAAAAGTATAGGATTTGTAAATACATAAGCATGCTGAAACATTTTCTAAACTAAAAGGGTATGAGAATTTTTACTTTTTAGTTTCTGGTAAATCGTGAAGCAGTATACACTTTACTGTGAATCACGTATAGAACTCCTAACTCCAAAAACCTTTTCTAGAAGAAACTTTAGGACACCACCAATTGAAAAATCTCCTTATTCTTTGAATTCTTAAGTCTGAAGTTTTGTGGGAAACTATTCTTGATTTTCTTTTTGGAATTCACACAGAGGGATTGAGAGAAAAGAATAAATCAATCAATCGATCAACCTTTTCTCCTAACACTCTCTATTTTTATCGACAGAGAGGGAAAAGGATGAGAGAGTGGGAGAACGTGTCCATCACACATTCTCCATTAATTAATACATTAATAAATTAATAAATTAAATTAACATTTAATTAAAGAGAATTTGTAATGGGTAGCAATTATGGTTTTAGTATTTGTAGATATAGCAACATTTTAAAAGAATTGCAAATATGGCAAAAGTCTTTAATTTTTTTATATAATTCCAATTATACCCTTGGCTTAAACCTATTCCCTTTTTAATTGGTATTTGTTTTTCAATTGGTATTTGTTCTTCACGGTTACTTAAATATTCCTTGTTATTTTTATATTTTTATATTCAAAACAAACATGATTATGCCCTACATTTATATTTTTATTATTTTACAATTTTAAGCATTTAAACATTTCAATTTTCTAGATTCTCAAACAAGAATAATACATATTTAACTACTTGTAAGGCTCTAAATTCACAATCAAATCAAATGAGATGTATTATAATTTATTTAATATACCTATTTTTAGAGAATTTGTAATGGGTAGTAATTATGGTTTTAGTATTTGTAGATATAGCAACTTTTTAAAAGAATTGCAAATATGGCAAAAATCTTTAATTTTTTAATTCCAAATTGTACTCTTGGCTTAAACCTATTCCCTTTTTAATTAGTATTTATTTTTCAATTGGTATTTGTTCTTCACAAGTATTTTTCTTCTTCCGATTTTTACGACAACATCTTCTTGATTCCATTTCAATCTTCCCAAACTCTTCTCGATTCCATTCCAATCTTACGTCGAGTCGCAAGTTTGAGTATCTTCTCAAATTCAATCGAGTCACAAACCTTCACCTATTCGATCGGTATTTTCTAGTTTGATCTGTTGAATTGCAACCCATGAATTTTCATCGAGTTTGTTTGATTATCTTCTCCAATTCGATTGAAGTCGCAAGTTTGTCGATTATCTTCTCCAATTCGATCGCATTGTAGTATCTTCTTATTCATCAAGTATCTTCCAATTCGATCTTTTGAAGTCCAACGAAGCTTTTTCGTAGGTATTTGATTTTTTCAATCAACATTTTTCGTGGGTATTTCTTATGTTCATTTTGTTACATCACTATTTTTCCGCTTTGGAGTCGCAAGTTTTCTTCATTTTTGTTCTATCAAGAATCTCGCTTTTCTAGATGATCGACGATATATACGTGACATCGATGATATCTATCATTGTTTTCTAGATATGATCAATAGATATCGATTATATCGATGATATCGATGATATCGATGAATTAATAGATATCAATGATATTAGTGATATACGAGTGACTATTGTGCTTCCAATTAGTGATACGATCTCTTACATTGGAGCTCTTTTCGTTTGTCAATCAACCGATCTTTTTTTGCGGGTATTTTTTTGTTCATTTTGTTATATCAACGTTTTTACTGCAATGTTTTGGAGTCGCAAGTCTGATTTTGGTGATTGTTTTGTTTTCTAGATATGCTAGAGAATACATATGACATCAGTGATATCAGTGATATCTACCATTGTTTTTTAGATACAATGATATCAGTGATATCATTGATCAATATATATGATATCAGTGATATCAATGATCAATAGATATCAATGATATCAGTGATACACTGTTTTCTAGATATCAACGATATCAGTGATATCATTGATCAATAGATATGATATCAGTGATCAGTAGATATCAATGATATCACTGATATCAGTGATCAATAGATATCAATACTATCACTGATATCATTAATCAATGATATACGAGTGACTATTGTGGTGATCGATTTCTATATTACTTAATATTGTTAATGTTGTTATTACTTTTCGTAGGAACTATGATGAAACTTCCAATAGTTATTTTTTATAGTAGGCAATGGAATGAGAAAAATTTCTATGAGAATTACAAGACCATTGGAATTTTTGTTGATGAGATGATGTGTTTTGATGATTTTATTAATCTGATTGTGAAAGAAGTTCGAATGGATAGTTCTATTTCTTTTATAGAATTGTCGATGTTATTAGGTTAGGGATAAATGATACTCAGGATGTGGTTAAAATTCAAGAAAATAAAAATGTTGCTTGGTTTTTAACTTTAGTGAAAGATCAAAATACAAGATATCCTTTAGTTTCTCATATTACAAGAAGTCTAATAGAAAAGTTATGAGTAATAGGTAATAGATAGGTAGAAGTTTATCAGACAACTATCATTGATAGAAACCTATGACTTCTATCAGTGATAGTAGTCTATCACTTCTATCAGCGATAGTAGTCTATCACTTTTTTTTCATTAACTTTAATCAATCATTAACAGGATAGTAGTCTATCACTTCTATCAGTGATAGACAACGATAGAAGTCGAATAGGAACAAGATGTCTAATAGATAATAGAAAAGTTATGAGTAATAGATGAACAATTATGGTAGAAGTCTAGCAAACAACTATCACTAATAGAAGTCTATCACTTCTATAAGTGATAGATATCACAATAGTAGTTTATCAAAATTAGAAGAAAAATTAGTTATTAAATAAACAGACAAAAAAATTAGTTATTAAATAAACAGACTTGATATCACTGATAGAATCCCATCAGTGATATCACTTATAGCATCCCATCAGTGATATCACTGATAGCAGTGACTGGCGTGGGGTGTTTTAGTAATTTCAATTTCTCTTTTCAAATTTTTGCTATTTTTGCAAATAGATTGAGCCATTTGCTATATGGACAATTATATTGGTCCTTTTTGCTACCAACCCAATTGCCCCTTAATTAAATTAAATTACATTTGTATTTAAATCATATTTAAATACAAATCTCACATAACCTATAGTTTTAATTAATTCAATTATATCAAATTTAATTAATTTAATTAAAATTATAAATTAATTAATTCTGTAAGTAATTCATTTATAAATTAAATATCATAATCAATCTCCCTTTAACCTATAGATTTAATGTATATCTAATGTCCATTAAAAATTAATCTTCAGTTTTTAATATGAATCCTATTCACATTAAAACAATATTTGAACTCTTTCAAATATTCAATTCTCTCGTAAATTAACTTTGAATCATATCCAAATTAAAATTTATATAATAAAGTTTTAATGCACAACAAAACTTTATATTATAATGTATCTCCATACATTAAATTGATTTCCAAAGTAAATTTGAACATTTCAAATTCTAATCAAGATCTAGCAATCTTAGAATCCTTTACGAGCTAGGAAGTGGACCTAATAGACCTACAGATCAGAAACTCCAACGATACAAGATTAATAGGTTAATCTCATTAACCGCTTAATCAACATTCGTTAACTGCGGGTACACTCCACTAAAGACCCGCAGTTGTTCTCTTCTCACTGAAGATATTTTTCTGTGTCCATGGATAAAAGACCAATAACAGCAAGTCAATCCTTTACGAGTGTTCGTAACGCCAGCTGGGTCAATGCCCTAGTTTATTATATTTGCATTAATGTAATGTCTTAGTACTCCACTAACTTTAGGTCAAGTGGGAGTTTTTTTGGGATTTATGCCCTAAACTCGTGCATTCGTAATTCTCTCGTCGTCAACGATCTCTTCGTCCTCTACGATCGAACGTTCGAACACCTCTAAATAGCCTTCAAGGTTGTTCTCTAGGAGAGGGAGAGAGGTGGAATCTCTTTTTGGTGATTAGGGAGAGTGGAGAGAATTTGAGAGAGTAGTTTGTGTTTGTCAATTTGCAAAACCATACAAATGCCTCAAGTGTCCCAAAATGCATCCAAAAGGATGCTTTTATAGGCAATGTGGGTGGAGACAAATTCTCCACCCATTATGCCATCATTTCCACAATTTATGCATTTTTTTTCATTTTGAGTATGAACACAATTTATGCAGCTTATATTCTCGCTATTACAAACTTAAATCCAATAAACTAATCTCCAGAGTCACATTTAGAAGATCTTGAACTGTGTAGTTGACACATATCTCGGATCAAGTTCAAGTAGTTGACCCGAGTGGTCTATAGTACATGGATTAGGTTGGGAACCTCATCCTGGAAACACTAAGGATGCGACCCACTTTGTATTTCATACAAACAAGGCAATCCAACTCATTCATGTAGTTGACATGCGAGTGGGGCATCCTGTGCGATGAGATTGTACAAGATCGAACCGAGAATTGTTAGAAAACTCTAGTAACACCGTTGATAGATTATGACTAATAATTCAATGATGATCATTAGTGACTCAACCTGAATCCTGAACGAGTTGCGAACTCTTGTCTGCGGGGGTTTATCCTTAGACTAGTGCGGGTGAGAATGACCACAATTCTCGACTCAATAAGCCTACCTTCTCAGGGATCAAATCTCGTAGGGAGCTAGGGACTCAACATCGCAAGAAGGAATTCACTCGTTCCCGAACTAGGGCAACTAGATAGGTTGTTCCCTTAAGAACTGACTCAAGGTCTTGAACAACGGGGTCCCTCCCTCTTGCTGGCCCAAGAGGGATATTGTTTATGGTCGGACCATAAACTTGTTGTTCATTAGAGGATCAGTGGTGCTTAAGTAGAAGAAGTATTCACAGGGGTAAAACGATCAATTGACCCAGTTGTGACTACGAACGACCTGTGAAGGGTTGACTCACGGGCATTGGTTAAATCAATGGATACAACTTGTCCTACAGTGAGGAGAGTACAACTACGAGTTTATAGTGGAATGACTCGTAGTTAACGAATGTTGGTTAACGGGATCAAAAAGTTTGATTAGTTAATCTCGTATCGTTGGAGCTCATGATCTGTTGGCTCAACATGGAAATGAATGAGGGTATAAAGTTTTGGAATGAATTTGAAATGTTGAAATTCAATTTAGGGAATTATGTCAATTATATATGATATAATTGATATAATATATAGTTCAATGTGAATATGATTCATGATGAACCTAATTATTGCCTAATTAAGGAATTAAGACATAATTTGAGAAATTAATTTGAGAGACATGAGATTGAATTTGATTCAATTTAATTTTCCACATTATGTAAATATGATTTACATGATAAGATATATGATACCTTATATTATGCAATTATGCAAATTGAATTTGCATAATGCATAAATTGTGGAAATGATGACATAATGGGTGGAGAATTTGTCTCCACCCACATTGCCTATAAAAGCATCCTTTTGGATGCATTTTGGTACACTTGAGTCATTTGTATGGCTTTGCAAATTGATAAACACAAACTACTCTCTAAAATTCTCTCCACTCTCCCTAATCTCCAAAAAGAGATCCCACCCCTCTCCCTCTCCTAGAGAACAACCGAGAGGGCTATTTGGAGGTGTTCGAACGTTCGATCGTAGAGGACGAAGAGATCGTTGGCAATGAGAGGATTGCGCGAAGAGTTTGATCTTCAAAGGTAATCCCCTATTTCAATCATGCTTTCTACTTGTATGTTTAGCCTTTATTTTCTGCTTTTGAGTAATTTCTATGTAATATAATCAAGAACAACGACGATCATTCGCTTCCACACGGGTTTCGATCCCTTCAATTGGTATCACAGCCATTTTTGCTCTTGATTGTGTTAGAAATTTCTCATAAATTAGGTGGGTATTGCATTCAGTTTGGAGAAATTGTAATGGTTTGCAAATTTTTGTATCAAAGTCATTGCATACAATTTTTGTTACATCGCTCCCTGTGGGATTGATACTCAAGAATACTCTTGTGTTTATTATTTGCATCGACAGTGTGCACTTGCACTTGGATTAAATATAATTACTTACTTTTCTTCACCCAAAGTTCACCCGATCATTCAACTCATTTTTTTATTGGACACACAAATCCCAATTTGAGAGTATTGATTTGTAAGTTTATCCTCAAGGAATAATATTTAATCAAAGTACAAGGCGCCCCATGCATTCTTTTGGTTTTCTTTTGGTTTTGTGACCTATCAAGTCCTTTTGGCTGATTTTCTGGCTTTCCAATATTTATAATAAAAAGATTTTGGGTTGGCCCAAAATTTGATTTTGGAATAACCTATCAGACCTATTGGGTTGATTTGTTGGCTTTTCAATATTTATGAAGAAAAATATTTGGTATTGGTCCCAAATCTGACTTTGAAATGACCTATTCGATCCATTTGGTTGTTTTTTTTAATTGTCCAATATTTATAATGAAAAGATTTGGAGTTGACCCCAAAACTGATTAAAAAAATTCTAGAGTTAACCCCAGATTAAATTATGATCCACCAAAATTTTTCTCGAATTCTAAGTTATGCTTACCAATTAACCAAGCCCCTTTTGAGGACCGAATTAACCACTTTCAAGATTTACGCCCTCTGCATTTACATAATCAGAACCCATTATGAGACATACTTCATATTTTTAGGTTGCCAAGGGTAGTTAATCAATCCCTTTTGGGATCAACCAACTTTCAGGGATGCTTCCTCTGCACTTAGTGCTCAAGACTTTTATCTATTTCATGTTTTATTGCATGACATTATTGGTCATATCTTAGAGTTAGTTCTTAGATTTTGGCTCAGAGTTTATCCTATCTAGAATTAATTCTAGATTTTAGTATTTAATCTTGATCTACCATATAGATTTTTATTGAACTTTGCTTTGATTTTTCCTTGTGCATGTGCACTTTTGAATAGGTAAAATCTGGAATGTTTCATCCATTATTCGGTATTCAAAATATAATTTTCATGAACATATATTTTCTCATATCATATAAAGTCATCCTCTAGTTTAAAAGTTAGACAATTCAATGCAGGTGAAATACCAATTTTCTTGAATGAAATACATTCAATCATTTATGTGAGGAATTATGGAATTTTATGAAGTGGTTTGCTTTTTGAATAACTTGTTCTGTCATGCAATCAATTTCAAGACCTTTATAACTCCATATAATATATATATATATTTTTGTACAAATGCTTCATGGCACTTTCAATAACACATGATGTTTTAGTTCTCCATAAATTGTAATTTTGATTTTATCACACTAATGACATTCCAATAATTTAAACATACAAAAAGCATGAAGATGCTATAAAATAGACAAAAAAATCATAGCAAAATAATTATGACATGCATCATTTGAAGTTTCAAATTTGAACTAAACTTATTTAGTATTTTGCTATTTTTCAGAGATCATTCACAAATGATTCAAATTTGAACTAAACTTATTTAGTATTTTGCTATTTTTCAGAGATCATTCAGGTTGAGGCTTTGAAATTTGCTCCATAATCTTGTCCAAAGCGAGATCTACAAATTTGCCATCTAATTGATGAATTAATCTTCAACTCGACTTCAAATGAACTTGCACTCAAATCCTCCAACACAATCAGATTTGTCTTGAATTTGAAAGAATTGTCGTTTGACAACATCTACAACTTGTTTCACATCTCAGAGATCATAGGAGGACTCTTGAGAGGTCATTCAAAATTTTATTGACTCTTTTGCCAAATGTAAAGCTCAATGCCATGTGTAACATCCTCAAAACTAGAACTCTTGTAACCTTCAGGTTACTCCTTTCTCTAGACCTTTTGCAATATAAATCATTGTTGCTATAACAGTTATTGAGGATTCCACATTCGAAAGGTGGAGAGAAACCTCACAATATATAAGATATATGAGCTACTCCTCCCATTACCAATTGGTTTTGAGATACAATCTCATATAATCTAATATGGTATCAGAGCCCATTAAACCCAAACGGGTATTCGGTCCAAAAAAATTGAAATTGGGATCTGATCCAAGAATGGTGAACCCAAAAAGACACCATCTTGAGGGGGTATGTTTAGGATCTCACATTGGAAAGGTGGCAAGAAACTTCACAATATATAAGATATATGGGCGACTCCTCCCATTGCCAATTGGTTTTGGGATCATACATAAAACAAAATTAAAGGTGAAAAGTAAAATAAACTTACTATAACACAAATTTAGAAGGTCAACGAACCCAAACATGTAATTTCTATCCCGGTTCGTTATTAATTTCAATGTGCAATATACACGTTTAATAGCTAATCAATTCCAATGGAAAAGTCACTGAAATTCAAATCTCCTATGAAATTATCCCAACCTAGCATCGAACTAACTCCAAATCAACTCTAAGGACTGGGCACAATAGCGTTCCATATCCCCTAAGACGATAAAATTAAGCCTAGGATCGATTAGGAAACTTTAACTAAATGGATAACAAATTAATTAAAGAGCTAATTAATCTTCTAAGGCACAACTAATTTGCACGTGAGTATAACCCAACTTTTATACAATTTAATGGCCTAGATGATATTAAAACATGCAAGAGACCTAAATTAATCGTAAAGAACCTCAAGCTAGCGATGAATTGATAAAAAAATACATGATTTGTTTGACTCACATGCTAAAATAATTCTATAATAAAAGCAAGAAGAACATCATGCTAAAATAGTATACAATATGAAATTAATTATAGAACACCAAGAAATTACATGGTGGTGTCCTGAGACGACGTAATCATCTACCCGAACAATGGTAAATCTACTCTCGAGGCATTAAGACAAACCTCTAAATGAAATGTAGCCTAAAGAACTATAAAAGATGGTGAAAAATAGAGAGAAATCGAGTTTGGTGTTGTGGAATAAAAAAGAATTGACATAAAATCGAGCAACACTATCCAGTAGCTCGCACGCGTTTCTGAGACTGACGACAACATCACAACACTACCTCTGGACAACTCTAATCATTTTTGTCATAACTTTTCACTCGGGCGTTCAAATGACATCCAATTTGATGCATTGGAACTGTAAATCGATATAGAATCTCTCATAATGCACCTTGGATTAAAATTCCAATAAAATAATGAATTAATCACATAAAAATCTCAATTTAATGTATTATCTCAAAAATGTATCTTGCACTCAAATTAACTATAAAATATGCAATATACTAATAAAATCATTGAAACAAACATGATTCAGGCATGGAATAATAGGTACTTTCGGAGTCCTATTAGTAAATTCAAACTAGTTTCGGAGTCCTCCAAATACTTTCGAGCAAGTAATTCAATTCGTTTTGGTGGGTATTAAGTGATAAGATTTTGTTTTAACTCTCTCGAATTCATTTGTAATACTTTGGATAAATTCTTAATGCTTAAGACTATCTATTCTAAGATTTAAATAGGTTTTGGGTGTTCGAAGAAGCTTTTAAGGTTGAAATCTAAGTAGTTTTTAAAGGTAAGTTGTATACCCTCTTCGGTTACTTTTAGGAGCGCTATAGGTAAGTAGTTTATGAAAGAATGAATGTTTTACTTCGCAACGGAAACATTGAATCGACTTTGATTTATTTAAATTAAACTAAAAATATATAAGATTAAGCAAAAATTTACATTGAAACAAACATGGAGGTATTTCTAGCAGGTCTTTATCTCCACCACAAAGTCTTCCAGACTATAACTCAAACACAGGATCAAGGTTTGTGGGAGCCTCTTGAAAGAAAATCCACAAAGAATTGGAGAGGAAAAAATCTAGAGAGAATTCTCTATTGAGAAGATATAGTTTCCTCTAAACAAAAAAAACCACTAAATGGTTCATCCTTAGGGTCCTATTTATAATGTCCTAGGAAATATAATTAAATAATATATTTTAATATCTAATATATTAAAATATATTTATCTAACCAATTTGACTACTATTTAAAATTTTCCAAATTCTCCTACGACATTTATTTCATAATTTGAATCTAATTTAAATTTAATAAATATATTTGGAAGAATTACTCTTTAGGTCATTGAGTTTTCAAAATGGACCTTTTTAGTCATGAGTTTTGAGAAATAGATTTAAAAGATCATTGAGTGAATTTTTAATCATTTTAATATTAAAAAATAATAAAATAATAAATAATAATGATAAAAACAAAAACCCCACTCCCTCCTCTCACTCACTCAGTCCCTCCTCTCTCTCCTCTCCTCTTTTCTCGGGACAACTTCTTCTTCTTCCTCTTTTTTTCAAAATTGTAATATTAAAACAGAGTGAGAAATCAATGTGTCATTGTCCTACTTTTTTATAAATTTACGTGTCAATGTGTTCGTGCTTGTATTTATTTGTTTTCATCCAATTTGTTTTAAAGAATATCTCTGTGGTTTAAAAGTAATTGTTAACTCTAACTTTTTGTTGATGTAAAGACAACAAAGCTTAGAATTAAATTTTAAGAGGCGATTTTATTGACATAATGTTAGGATTTTTCATTGCTCCTTTATTATGCTTCCTTGATCCTAAAATATGGACTCTAGGATCAAGTAGTTTTTCAATCAATCAAGTGAAAAAATCCCTTTGTTTAAGGAGATTTTTCTTAGCTCTGACTCTTGGTAGGCTAGTTAGGAACACCCATTGATACAAAAAGACTAGATTATTTCTTTGTACAACAACATTTAATAGCCTAAATACATATGCAAAGACCTCTCTCTTGATCCCCTCAAATCTACATGTTTTAGCAATGTGGAAACTTCCAACCACTTTTTTTTTTGTCTACTATAGCTTTAATAACATTGAGTTCTCCCTCTTTTTTTATATTACAATTTTGAAGGAGGAACAAGAAATGGAGGAGGTAGAAGAGAGAAGAGGAGAGAGGAGAGGGAGTGATTAATAACATTAAGTTCTCCCTTCGTTTTGATATTACAATTTTGAAGGAGCCAGAAGAAATGGAGGAGAGAGAAGGGAGGGAGTGAGCGAGGGGAGAGAGAGATTTTTTATTATTATTGTTGATTTCTTTTTTTACTTTTCATTAACATTAAAATAATAATAATAAAAAAATCACTCAGGGATCTTTTAAACCTATTTCTCTAAACTTAAAGACTAAAAAAGTCAATTTTTAAAACTAAGGGACTAAATGCAAACTCAAGGACTAAAAGGTAATTTTTCCAATATCTTTTCTTTAATGTATCTTAATACATTAATGATTTTAATATTTAATTTGAAGTGTTCAAAGTAATACTAATGTGAATATTTTAAAATTTTCTTTTAACTAAATTGATCCCTCTTTATTCATATGAGCTAGCAAGGGACCTTATGCACCTACAGATTATAAGCTCCAATGATACAAAATCAATTAATTAAATTCTTTAATTAATTAATGTTCATTCATTACTTATAGGTCACTCCACTATAGACCTAGAGTTGCACTCTTTATGCACTGTAGAACAAATTGTGTCTCTGGATATAATCACTACGTGCAAGTCAATCCTTTATGAGTTGTTCGTAATTATAGTTAGATCAAAAGTTCGTTTTACCCCTATAATTACATCTTGCACCTTATGTACCATCGATGCTCTAATGAACAATTTTTTTATGACCCAACCATTAACTAAATCTATCTCGGGCCGATAAAAGGGTGGAAATACATTTTTCAAGTCTCGAAATCATCACTAAAGGAAACTATTCATCTACTTTATCCTATATGTGAAATAGTTAATTCCATCTTGAGAGATTATGTTCCCAACTTCATATTTGGTCCGGTCCCCAAAATGGTAGGCATATTGAATTGGCTACAAAAGCCACTCTCACCTAGGCAAATCAAAGGACTATCCCTCATAGGCTCCTGTTCATAACTCACTCAAGATTAAAATTGAGTCGCATATGATCATCATAATGCAATATTAATCTTCTCAATTAATTATAAAAAGAGATTATATATTTCATGGTCCAATCTTATACAAACTCATTGTCTAAGACACCTCCACTCACATGTCACCACACGAATGATTTGAGTCAAATCGTTAAACCTTATCCATATACTATGACCCTTTTAAGTTATCTCTTGAACATGATCCTCCTGTATGCCTGTTGGGATGTTTGTCCTAATCTCGTTCAGTTTATAAATTACTATTTGAAATCAATAAATAGTTATTTATTTCATCATTTTGTGTCTCACATTTATTACAAATTTTGTCCAATAAACTAACTCCAAGGTCATTGAATATATGAGAGAACTAGAACTTGAACGGTGTGTAGTGGACACACATAGAGGATCACGTTCGAGTTAATGACCCGACGGTCTCACGATATATAGATGGGGTTGGAGACCTAATCGGATACGTCAGGATGATGGATGCGACCGCTTTGTATTAAAATACAAACGAGGTGATCTCGACTCGCGTCATGTGGTTGACATGCGAGTGGGGCATCCTGTACAATGAGATTGTACAAGACCGAACCGTGAATTATTAGACCAACTGATGTAACACCGTTAACAGTATTGACTAATAATTTTGTAGATGACCATTAGTGACTCGACCTAAATCCTGAGCATGTTACGAACTCCTGTCTGTGAGGGTCTGTCCTTTCTCTAGTACGGGAGACGGTGGTCATAGTTACTCGCCCAATATGCCTATCTTCTTAGGGACAGGACCAAGTAGGGAGGTGGGAACTTAACTACGCGAGATGGAATTCACTCGTTCCCGCCTTTAGGAAAACTAGAGGGGTTGTTCCCTTAAGTGTTGTCTCCAGGGCTTGAACAACGGGTGCCCACCCTCTCACTAGTACGAGAGGGTTGTTGTGTATGGTCGGACCATTACACTGTTGTTGTTCATTAGAGAAGTAGTGGGGCTTAAGGAGCAAGAAGTAGACACAAGGGTAAAACGATAATTTGACCCAGTCGTGTCTATGAACAACCTGTGAAGGGTCAACTCATGGGCATTGATTATATCAGTGGACACGTAATATTTTACACTGACGAGAGTGCAACTACGAGCTTTAGTGGAGTGTTACCGTAGCTAATGAATGTTGATTAACCGGGTCAAAGAGTTTGATAGGTTAATCTCGGATCATTTGAGCTCGTCACTGTAGGTCCATAAGGTCCCTCAGTTGGCTCAAACTGGACAAAAAGAAGGTTTACATTTTGGTGTAAATTGAAGTGTTCAAATTCACTAAAAGGGTATTTATGTCATTTATATGAGATATAAATGATATAATATATAGTTTAATGTCAATGAGATTCATAATAAAGTATAGGTTAGCCTAGTTGTTGAATTAGGGCTAACTTGGAAAAATTAAATGGAGAGAAATTAAATTGGATGTGATTCAATTTAAAAATCCACAATAATGCAACGTGATTTGTAAAATGAGATATAAGATATCTTATAATATGTGGTTATGCAAATATGATTTGCATAACCTATGGTTGTGGTAAAATGGTAAATAGGTGGAGATTTCAACTCCACCTATCTCCATTATTTAAACCCCTTTGCAAGAAGGGTTCTGGACACTATGGCTCATTTTTGGAATTCTCACTAAAAGAAGCAAAGTGATTTTCTCTCCACAAAACTCTCTCTCTCAATCTCTCCTCCCTACACCAAAAAGAATAGAATCCCACAATTCTCCTTCTTCCTAAAGTAGAACAACCGAGAAATCGAGTGGAGGGTGTCCGTTCGTTGGAATTATTCGAGTAGTTCGAGATCGTTGGGGAGAACACGAAGGGTTCGTGATCATCGGAGGAAGGAATCTTGAAAAAAGTCTTCAACAAGTAAGTACCTCTACTTTATACTTGCTGATTTCTTCCATAGATTGTATGTTTAGCATATAATTATGTGATAATTAGTTTTCACAAAATTAAGTAGCACAACGTCACCACGACGATTCAATCGTCTTCTGCTGCGCGGGGATTCTCATTCCCTTCAATGTCAACCACATACTGTTCAAAATTACACTAATAACCTTGAATTTTTCATATAATGAATAATGATATTATTAAATAAGTCATTTAATTGTGAGGGTTTAGGGCATAAATCTCAACAATTTCTACTAAGTGGATTGGTCTATCAATAAAATGTTATTATCATTATTCATACACATGTTGTTGAATTTCATGTAGTTTACCTTAACCCTAAATCAAATAAACAACACATCGTAGGTTGTATTATGTGTCTTGAACCGTGTGTAGAGACATATGGGGATCAAGGTTCAAGAAACAGTCTAAAGGATTTATAGTATAGGGATGATGTTGGGTACCTAATTATCTTGGTGACACTATAGATATGACTCACTTGTATTTGATAAAACACTGTGATCAAACGTGTTCGCGTAGGTGACATGTGAGTGGGGGTATCCTGTGTATTGAGTCCACATAAGACCGAACCGCGAAATAGTAACCGATAGATATATCTCTGTTAACTTAATTAGGTTTCTATTTCAATAAGATGACCCAGGCAACTTGATCTTAATCCTGAGCAGGTTACGAACTCTTATTTTCGAGGGATTGTCCTTTAACTAGTATGAGTGAGAGTGGTCCGAGACGTCGATGTTGGGTTTTATGCCCTAAAACCCGTAGTTTGTAATAAAGTTTTAATTACTTCAATAAAGTGTTATTGTTTAATTCATTAATTTTTGTATTACCTTAAGTTAACCTTAAATCCAATAAACTAACATCCGAGGTTGTTGTATGTCTCTTGAACTGAATGTAATTGATATATAAGAATCTCAATTCGAGATACTACCTAAAGGGTCAATAGTAAGGGGATAAGATTGGGTACATCATCCTGGTAATACTATGGATATGACTCACTTTGTATTTGATACAAACACAGTGATCCTACGTGTTTGTGTAGAAGACATGTGAGTGGGGATTTCCTATGTAATGAGATCGCATAAGACCGGACCACGAAATAGTAACCATTAGATGTAACTCCGTTGACTAGTTAAGTTTCTATTTAAATAGGATGGCCTAGGCAACTTGATCTCAATCCTGAGCAGGTTACGAACTCCTGTTTGCAAGGGATTGTCCTTTGGCTAGTATGGGTGAGAGTGACTTGATATGTCGACTTAATAAGCCTACCTTCTTGGAGACAAGACCGAGCAGGCGACTGGAGATTTAACCTAACAAGATGGAATTCACTCCTTCTCGCCTTTAGGGTAAGTAGATGAATGTTCTCTTAACTGGTGTCTCTAGGACTTGACAAAGGGCCCGACCTTCTCATAGACCCGAAAGGAACTTCTGTTTATTGGTAGGACCATAAACAAGTTCTTCATTAGAGGAGCACTGGGACTTAAGGTAAAAGATTTAACCCAGGGGTAAAATAGTAATTTGACCCAGTTGGTGTTGCAAACATTCGTGAAGAATTGACTTGCTGTTATTGATCGATATCCGTGGACACAGAAATATATCTGCAGTGAGAAGAGTTCAACTGCAGGCCTATAGTGGAGTGTTCTCGCAATTAACAAATGTTGATTAGGAGGTTAATGAGATTAACTGAATAATTTTGTATCGTTGGAGCTTCTGATATGTAGGTCCATTAGGTCCACTTCCTAGCTCGTAAAGGGTTCTTAGATCATTAGAATTTGAAATGTTCAAATTTCATTAGGGAATAAGCATGATGTATAAAGATACATTATAATACAAAGTTTTTATGTACATTAAAACTTTATATTATAAATTTAATTTGAATATGATTAAAACTAAATTAATTGAGAGGATTAAATATTTGAAGGAGTTTAAATATTATGTGAATGAGATTCATATTTAAAAACTATAGGTTAAAATTTAATGTGCATTAAAGTTATAGGCTAAGAGGGAAAATGATTAAATGTAATTTAATCATTAATTAAACTAAATTAAATATATGATATTTATTTTAATTTTGATCAATTGTGATTTAATTAAAATTAAAATTAAAATATAATTAAATATGATTTAGTTCTATTATTTATATTAATTAAATTAATTAAATATAATTAAATAAGTTAATTATTTTAATATTAATTTAATTAAGGGAACGTAACATTGTGGCACGTTCCCACTATCTCTCAACTTCCCTCTCGATAGGGAGAGAGAAAGTGGAATGAAAGTTTAATCAATCAATCAGATTGATTGAATAACCAATCGATCCGTTGTGTGATTGGGTGAAATCACTAACTCTCTGAATTCTCTCCAAAAAGAAAACCCTCTTCCAATTGTTGGTTGCCTCCCACAAGGCAAGATCTAAAAATCCAGATACATACGGAGTTCTCTTTTTTGGTGGTGTCCTACTGTACCAGAGAAGAGAATTGTATTTGTTGTGCTGTGAAGAATTTGTGAAAGGAACGAAGGAGTTGCTAACACCTAGAAACTATAAAGGTAAATATCAATTTCCTTTAGTTTAGAAAATTACACAACATGTTTTAATTTCCTTAATCCATGCTTAAATTGCTTGTCTCTGTATTTTGTCAATGTACTGGTATTTGATGTTTAACCAAAACAAAACAAGTTTTAACGATCCAATCACGTTTCTGCTGCTCAAAGGAATTCTGATTCCATCGGCCGACTCAATAAGCCTACTTTCTTGGGGACAAAACTGTGTGGGCAGCTGGAACTTAACCTAGCAAGAGTAAATTCACTCCTTCCAAACTTAGGGTAAGTAGGTGAGTGTTCCCTTAAGTGGTGCTTCTGAGACTTGAACAAAGGACCCTATCCTCTCACTGGTTTGAGAGAAGTTTCTGTTTATTGGTTGGACCATAAACAGGTTGTTCATTAGAGGAACACAGGTACTTAAGGCCATAAATGTAACTTAGGAGTAAAACAGTAATCTGACCCAACTGGTGTTACGAACACTCATGAAGGATTGACTTTCAGTTATTGGTTTTTATTCATGGACACAGAAAAATATGAGTAGTAAGAAGAGTGCAATTGTGGGTCTTTAGTGGAGTGTACCCGCCGTTAACGAATGTCGATTAAGCAGTTAATGAGATTAGGCAATTAATCTTTTATCGTTTTAGTTTCTGATCTGTAGGTCTATTAGGTTCACTTCCTAGCTCGTAAAGAGTTCAAAGATTGCTATATCTTGATTGGAATTGAAAATGTTCAAATTCACTTTAGGAAATAATTTAATATATGAAGATAAATTAAATAAAGTTTTTAGGCTAATTAAAACTTTATTATATAAACCTAATTTTGGATATGATTTAAAAATTAAAGTGTGAGAGAATTAAATATTTGAAAGAGTTTAAATAGTTTTTTTTAATGTGAATAGGATTTATATAAAAAATTATAGATTAAATTTTAATGCACATTAGATGTATATTAAAACTATAAGTTAAGGGAGAATGATTAAATGTGATTTAATCATAATAACCTAAATTAAATATGTAATATTTAATTTATAAATTAATTAATTTGAGAATTAATTAATTTGGTAAGTTTAATTAAGTTAATTAAGTTTAATTAATTTTAATTTTAATTAATTAGTAATGGAGAACGTGTGTTATGCACGTTCCTCCATGCTCTCCCTCACTCCCTATATCTTCTCCTTCCTCCATCGATAAGACAGTGGAGGTTGAGGAGAAGGGTAAGGGGTGAAATGCAAGATTGTTGCAGAGATTTATGGTGAAAAACGTTGTTTAATTCTCTTTGTGAAAAAATTCCTCTTTCCCAAAAATTAAGAAATGTTTTCCCACAAAACATCATTCTTAGAAACTCAGAGAATAACAAGTTCTCTTTTTTGTTGTGTTTTGATTTTTCAAAAAAAGGTGTTTTTGGAGTTGAAGTTCATATCACCACAGAATGATTCTTGCTGTAGCGAAACTTCCAGAAGACAAAAGGTAAGGATTTCCAATCCTTCTAGTATAGAATTAATTCTTGAATTATTCTGTATTTATATCCATGTTTTTACTGTTTATAGATAAGTTTTACCTAGTGTACTGATATTTTGGTTCCAAACGAAAAATGAGTTAAATGATCCAATAGGCTTCCTTTGTGCAATTGGTTTTTCGAAACCATAAATACTCACTTACTGATTTAAAATCTTGGAGTCTTAAGTGTATCCATTCATAACAAGCTTTAGGAAGGATAATTGTCTTTTGATGATCATATCTTTCTTTCAAGTTCTTCCGTAGGATGTAGGGATATTTTATAGTTAGATATTCCATCTTCAATCCTTCGTGGGGATAATGACGAATGAAAATCATGACCTTCGCCTTTTCTTGACTGAATGTTGTACTCCATTCTTTAATGGTCTCTCCAAGATTCATAGTATCTAAATGTATCTCAGTATCAAGCATCCATGACAAATAGTTATTACCATTAATGTCAAGGATCGTGAATTCTAATTTTGTAAGATTTGCTACAGTAACATTTTAGGACCTATCTTTGACGGTAAAAATGACAGAGGCTCGTGCTGATAATGTGTTGTGAAATTGAGAGACAAAATCATGTACCAAAATTTTATCAAAATATAATATATATATATATATATATGTATATATATAAAATATAATATAATATAAGAAGGAAAATTCAAATTTTTATATAGGAAAAAGGAAATTAGAATAAAAGAAAATAAAATATAAAGAATATACAATTGGAGGAAATTAGCGTAAGAGAGAAAAAGGGATTGAAAAATTTATCACCCAATTGTGTTTTTCATTATCCACTCAAAATTACTATTTATAGACGATTTTACGTGAAGTGATGTGGTACATTTGAACACTGAGCATAAATGGCTATAAGCTTGTTTCAAAAAAAAAAAAAATAGTGGCCATAAGCCACATAGAACACACATGAACAATAAAGAATATGCCACTTGGCAATGAAAAAAATGAACAAGGTAGAAAATCTGCCTGAGCATCTATTTTGTAATATCTATAATAAAAATATTTTTTATGGCTCTTATTATTTATGATATTTTTTACTATTATTTATAATTAAATATGTGGTATTCAATTAAATATATATATTATTCATTTAATTAATCAACAATTATTTAATGATTTGTAATATTAGAGGAAGCAAATTTTGCAACTGTCACCTCAAATACGTATCATGCAGTTCAAACACTGCAAGATGGAATCTCAAGGTTTGTTTTTGAGATCAGTAATCAGTTGCGTGTGTTCTGAATTAAGGTTTTTTCTCTTTCTCCACGATATTGGATAAATTATTCAATTAAGTTGACACGTAATAATTATTCGATATCAATCGAATAATTTTCATGTTCATTAATATTTTTAAGTATAAATTTAAGATACTTCTTATTCAATTTAACGGTAAAAAATTATCGGTCACATTATTGCAGTGTCACTAAATTTTTTTTCACAATATAGAAAACGATTTTCTCTCCAAATTTCTTTATCTTTACACATATTTGCGAATCGGAGAATTTAGGTTGTGACTAGTGGGAATTCTCTCATCCTTGTATTGGATTTTCGTGGATTTTATTGTGCTACAAAAAGTTATAGTATTTTTCTAAAAAAATTCACCAATTTTAAAATCATTTTATTAGATATAGAAAGGTATGGAATGTCTTCAATGGTTCATGCATCATGTCACTGTCTCATTGAGCTAGGTGGAAGCCTTGGCATGGTTCATCCATTATTTATTTTATAAGAACATATATTTATATAATTTAAGATAATATTGAGGTCTTTTCAAAGTTTTTTTTTTATAGCAAAAGCACATGGAATGCCAAAAAAAACTATGCTTTAATTATTTGATTGATTAAAAAATGACCCTTTTATTTCTTGATTGATGAAAGAGAAATAAAGTGAACAAAGCACAACCATCTAATTATTCCTAGTTTTAGTGTGCACTATAATAATTGAACATTTTACTGTGTTTCATGTGATTGAGTGGTTTAGGTTTTTAGAAATTTATATATATTTTTTATACTAACGAAAATGTAAATGTGAAATTTTATTTGTTAATTTGAATTGTTCATTTTTCTATGTTGGATAGAAATACGGTTTTCGTCCTAGAATATGACTTGAGAATCGCTTTTTTTTCCCCCTCTAAGTTTAGAACTCAATATATTTCTTAGTGCGATTTTGAAACCCTTTTTCTTTTTCTAGGTTGGCTTTCCATTATTGTAGCTAAAGGAAACTTGATTAGACTTTTTGTATTATTCTTTTGAAGCCAACATGGTAATAATATATTAAATTTCTGTTTTTTATTTAAATGGTTGAATAAAAATTTTGTTCCTTAGGTACGGTTTTGATAACCATTTGGTTTTTAAAAAGTGTACTTATTTTCTCATTATTTCTCTACAATAATATTTATTTTTCTCTACAATGGTTTCCATTTTCGTTAAGAAAACACTTGAATTCTTAGGCAAATCCTAAAAACAAAAACAAGTTTTTACAAACTATTTTTTAGTTTTCAAAAATTGGCTTAGTTTTTGAAAACACGTCTAAAAAGTAGACAAGAAAAGTTGTTGGTTGAAGTAGTATTTATAGCTTAATTTTTTAAAACCAAAAACCAAAAACCAACTGTTCTTAAAGTTATGTCTAATATGTTCTTAAAGTTTCAATGTGGTGTGTCTAATATAATAGGTCGTTCAAGAATAATTTATGCCTAATAAATCTTTGAATTTTTTTAAAAAATAGCATAAATTAGAGACTCTATTAGATAAAATTGAAAGTTCAAATTAAATTCCTTATTAGGGCATAAAATTGGGGTTTAGAGACCCATTATTAGATACAACATAGAAAATTTAGAAATCTATTAGACACAAATTGGAAAGTTTAGGCTTCATTTGATAACTATTTAAGGCTCCGTTTGATAACCATTTTGTTTTTAGTTTTTGGTTTTTGAAAATTAAGCTTATTTTCACCTAATTTCTCTACAATAGAGGTTATCTCCCTTAAGGAAGCATTTGAATTCTAAACCAAATTCTAAAAACAAAATCAAGTTTTTGAAAACTATTTTTTTTAGTTTTCAAAAGTTAGCTTGATTTTTGAAAACATAGATACAAAGTAGATAATAAAGCATATAAACCCATTAATAGAAGTAGTATTTTTAGGCTTAAATTTCAAAAACTAAAAACAAAAAACAAAATGGTTATCAAACGGGGCCTTAATTCTTAGCTTTTGGTTTTTGAAAATTAAGCTTGTTTTCTCTCAATTTCTCTACAATAGTTTTTATCTCTCTCATTCCAAAAATAAAAATAAATTTTTGAAAACTAAGGTCCAGTTTGATAACCATTTGGTTTTTAGAAATTATGTTTGTTTTTTTCACAATTTCTCTTCATCTTCTCTACACTTGATTTTCATCTTTCTTGAGGTAATATTTAAGTTTTTAGCTAAATTTAAAAAACAAACACAAGTTTTTGAAAACTACTTTTTTTAGTTTTCAAAATATAACTTTGTTTTTGAAAACATAGTACAAAATAGATTAGAAAACATAAAATCTCATTGGTAAAAGTAGTATTTTTAAACTTAATTTTCAAAAATAAAAATAAAAAAAAATCAAATGTTTATCTAACGGGGCCTATTTTTTTTTTTTTTGTTTTCAAAAAACATAGCTTGGGCTTTTAAAACATATTTAAAAAATAGATAACAAAACAAGAAAAATCATAGGTAGAAGCATTATTATAGGCTTAATATATTTTCAAAATCTGAAATTAAATGGTTATTAAACTTGACTTTAGAAACTAACATGAATAGCCAATTTAAATTCATTTTGTTAAGCTACTACCAATTATATATTGAACAAAATCATTAAACAGTTAAACTAAAAATCACCCTTCGACCTCATAGGAAAAAAAATGCTAGAAAAATCTTCTGTAACAACCCTAAATTTTAGAATTAAGACTACTAGGGAGTTACTAGGTAACACCGTCAATGCTAAAAAATTCGGCAGCATAACAGCGCTACCAGGGCAAACCAGAAATTTTTTTCCTAACCTGTTTAAAGTGTAAAAGCACTCCAATAAGTATCTCAACACACCTAGCCTCCACCAAACTACATTCACATTAGGCTGAGTTCCGAAAATAGATCACAACCAAGCGAATGGGGCAAGATATTCTAGGGGGAACTCACCTTAACGCTCACTAACGCCTTTAAGCCACAGATGACTTTGATAAGAAAGGTAAACATAACCCTTGACAAATAAAGAAATGTAAGGAACTGAACTTTTATAGAGAACAAGGTTCTAAAACATTCAACCAGCCTCTCAACCAGAAACTTAAACACAAAAGAAGGCTCTAAACCTAACACAAATGAAAATCCTAAACAATAGGAATGTACTGCAAAATCACAGGGAAAACGTCATGACAACCCCCCCAAGGACAGGTGACACTACGGAACATCCTTATAGCCTCGTCAGGTTGTCTCCGTCGCCCTCCACCTTGGTTCAACTCTTACCTGCAAACAAAACAAAGAAAGGAAACGAGTGAGTATAAAAATACCCAGTAAGCAGCCCACTTACGTCCAATCCTATCTCAGCAAAACAACTAGACCCATCTCCCAAACTCGCCCGACCCCAAACCGGTCTCTCACTTGACACACCACACCCTGAGCCCCCTGTGGTGACTTACTCGAGCTCTACCTTCGGTCCCGGAACTTTGGTTGACGATGCAATGAGAGAAAGCAACCCTCACGCCACTACTCGCCGACATAGAACAGAGTAGGTACGTATCCTACACGCTCCATGGGGAATCGCCCCTAAGCCAGTACGGGATCATAGAAAGCAACCACTCCCTGTCGGGGACGTACCCCAGGCTCTCATAACACACTAGCATGGTACAGTGCGGTGCGTAACCAACACGCCCATTGGGGAATCGCCCCTAAGCTAGTATGGGATAATGGAAAGCAACCACTCCTAATCTCAACGGGGACGCACCCCAGTCTTACGAGCCTATCATATATCGTCAACCTAGAGGTTCTGACCCGTTTAGGTGCAACTCATGGTTTGGTAAGGGTCGGTTCACGGGTTTTACTCACAAGGTGACCAAGGGTCCCATCTAAGCATTTCTATCGTCCTCGACCCACTCCAAGGGGTCCAAACCCTCGACTGATTCTCAAACTAACCAGTCTCAAATTAGGAACGCTAGACACCACCGGAACCACGATCCCCACCTCACAAAGGTTCACATAACAGAATACCCAAACAAGCAAGCACGGTAAACAAGTTTAGAACATGCTTCGCAAACCGGATATAACGTTCATGCAATCATATCAAATTTAAATCTCATAAAGACATGCTACAAGCTCCAAAATGTTTAGCTAGATAGCCTAAGGTCCAACAGTAAACTAAAAACACACAACAAGCAAAGTACCTACGCCTTGCTCCCTCGCTTAGGAGCTCGACGTTACTCCAACTGACTAGTTACTTCAAACAGGAGTGTCGCGGGATGGCCCTTGCCCCTGCTAGCAGCCTAGTACACCTACAAACATCACAAGCGATGCAAATATCTCAGTTAGGATCCAACCTAACTCGAACATTCCTTGACAACCCCTCGAGGAAAGCACATCCGACCCCACTTTTCTAATTTCAAAACAAAATCAGCAGAACAAGATCGAGACTTACCCACCGACGCGAGTTGAAACCGCTCTCTACCCGGTCTTAGTCTCGAGGTCCTCCAACGCTTAACTCCTAGCCAAAGAATTCGCTCCTGCCCACCAACAAACAAAGGAAATTAGAGAGAAACGACAACGGACCGAGAGAGAGAGACAAACCAAGGAAAAAGGGAGAGAGAAGGCAGTGGCTGGGCGGTCGGTCGCGGCCGCCGGACTCCCTGCACACAGAAGGAGGGTGCCGACGTGGGGAGGTCAGCGTGTAGACGGTTCTCGGCGCGACACGAAGAGATCGAGGGAAGGGAATCAACGGTCTGACGTGGGTCTCGGCTCGAAGAGAAAAGAGGGCGGGCGAAGAGGGGAAGAGAGAAAACGATGGCGGTTGGGCGAAAGGGAAGGTGGCGCGCGACGGTTGGGCGAGAGGGGAGGTGGCGCGCGGTAGTCCTTCCGGTGGCTCGCTCGAGCGGCGTGTGAAGGGGGGGAGGGGCGCTTGCCCTTTCGCGCGAGCCCTCTCCCATTTTCTCGTATTTTTTTTTAACCTAAGAAATAACAAAAAGGAATCTTAACAAGGAGAAAAGAGAGGGATTTACCTCGATTCCTTCTCCAAAACGCTCGACAAGAGACTTAAGAGCTACCAACTCCAATTTAAAGGTGAGGCTTGATTATTTGAGTCCCTGCAAGAATCGATAATAACCCTTTTTAGCCCAAAACTTTTTAAAACTACGACATAAGCCCGAAATTAACTCTGAAAAGAATCAATCACTTACTTGAAATTACCGGGCGTCACATCCTCCCCACCTTAAGAACTTTCGTCCTCGAAAGTGGCTAGTTCTCAAACAGCTCCGGGTAGTTTGTTCTCATCTCGTCCTCACGCTCCCAAGTAGCTTCTTTAAGTTGCTGGTTTTGCCACAGGACCTTCACAAGGTCGATTTCTTTGCTCCTCAATACCTTTTTCTCTCGGGCTAAAATTTTCACAGGTCTTTCCTCGTAGCTCAAGTCCTGATCAACCTGCAATGGCTCGTAATCAATCACGTGGGATGCATCTGGCACATAGCCTCGCAACATCGACACGTGAAACACATCTTGCACTGCTGCTAGGGATGGTGGCAAGGCTAAACGGTACGCCACTGGGCCAATACGCTCCAAGATCTCGAATGACCCAATGAACCTAGGGCTCAACTTCCCTTTCTTGCCAAATCTCAAGACACCTTTCATAGGTGCAACCTTAAGGAACGCGTACTCTCCAACTGGAAACTCCAAGTCCCTGCGCCTCACATCCGCATAACTCTTCTGTCTGCTTTGAGCTGTTAACATTCTCGCCCTGATCTTCTGCACGGCCTCATTCGTAACCTGGACCAGCTCGGGCCCCAGAAGCTTGCGCTCACCAACCTCTCCCCAATACACTGGGGACCTGCACCTCTTCCCATACAAGGCCTCAAAGGGCGCCATTCCAATCGTTGCCTGATAACTGTTGTTATAGGCAAATTCAATCAAATGAAGGTGTGTATCCCAACTCCCTGCAAAGTCTAGGGCACAAGCTCGGAGCATATCTTCCAAAATCTGATTCAACCTCTCGGTCTGACCATCCGTCTGAGGGTGAAAAGCTGTGCTGAAATTACATTATGCTCCTAGAGCCTTCTGGAAACTCATCCAAAAATTAGATGTGAAACGAGGGTTCCTATCAGAGACAATCTTCGTCGGGACTCCATGTAATCTAACCACTTCCTCCATGAACAACTTTGCCCACTTCTCCATAGTGTAAGTCGGTTTCCCAGGAATGAAATGTGCCGACTTAGTTAGCCTATCAACAAGCACCCAGACTACCGTGAATCCTCTAACAGTTCGGGGCAGGCCTGAGATGAAATCCATCGAAATCTCGTCCCATTTCCACTGTGGTACCTCTAGGGGTTGCAAAAGCCCTGCCGGCTTCTGCCTTGGTGCTTTAACCTGCTGACAGACTAGACACCTGCCAACAAACACTGCTATGTCTTTCTTCATCCCTTTCCACCAGTAAAACTGCTTCATATCTTGATACATTTTAGTGCTGCCCGGATGCACTGAAAAAGGAGAATTGTGAGCCTCGACCATGACTTCTTCCTTAAGACCATCTGAGTCTGGGACACACAACCGTCTCTTGAACAATAAACCCCCATCTGACGAATACCGTAAACTCACTTTCTTGGCCTGACTTGGCCTGATTCCACCAACCCTCAAGGCTGGGGCTCCCCTGTTGGGAGTTTAAAACTCGCTGTCTCAGAGTCGGTTGCACTGTCAACTGGTTAAACTGAGCCATGACCTGACCGAACATCACAACTATACCAGCTCGCTCCATATCGGCTTGCAAATGAAACTCCTTTGTGACAAGGGCTGAGGTGTGGGCTACCTTTCGACTAAGGGCATCAACAACCACATTCGCCTTACCTGGGTGATACAAGATTTAATCTCGTAATCCTTCACTAACTCTAGCCACCTCCGTTGTCTCATGTTCAACTCCTTTTGGGTAAACAAGTATTTCAGGCTCTTGTGATCTGTATACATCTGGATCTTTTCACCATACAAATAATGTCTCCAGATTTTCAAGGCAAAGACCACCGCAGCTAATTCCAAGTCATGAGTAGGGTAGTTTCTCTCGTAGTCTTTCAACTGTCGGGAGGCATAGACAATCACCCTCCCCTTCTGCATAAAAACACAGCCCAAGCCCTTCTTGGAGGCATCACTATAAACTACAAAATTCCCCGATCCATCAGCAATCAGTAAGCACAAAGCCGAGATCAACTCTGCTTCAAATCCAGAAAACTCGCCTCGCACGCCTCGCTCCACACGAAGGCATTCCCCTTCCGTGTTAACTGAGTGAGGGGCGTTGTAATCTTGGAGAAGTCTTACGCGAACCGTCGGTAATAACTGGCCAAACCCAAAAAACTACGAACTTCCGTGACAGCTTTGGGTGTGGGCCAATCTGAGACTGCTTCCACCTTCGCTGGGTCTACTGAGACACCCTTCTTAGATACCACGTGCCCTAGAAAGGATACTTGCGACAACCAAAACTCACACTTAGAGAACTTGGCATGCAACTGGTTCTTCCTCAACGTAGCCAAGACTTCCCTCAAGTGGTCCTCGTGTTCATCACTCGACCTTGAGTAAATCAGGATGTCGTCTATAAATACGATCACGAACGTGTATAGGAACTTCTTGAACACCCTATTCATCAGCCCCATGAACACCGCTGGGGCATTTGTCAATCCGAACGACATTACGGTAAACTCGTAATGTCCATATCTGGATCTGAAAGCCATTTTCGGGATGTCTTCCTCCCTTATTCGCAACTGGTGATAACCCGAGCGCAAGTCAATCTTAGAGAACACGGTGGCCCCCTGCAACTGGTCAAACAGATCATCAATCCTGGGGAGCGGGTACTTGTTATTTATCGTTACTTTGTTCAACTCTCGGTAGTCAATGCATAAGCGCATCGACCCATCCTTCTTTTTTACGAAAAGTACTGGCGCCCCCCATGGTGAAACACTAGGGCGAATAAAGCCTTTGTCCAGCAACTCCTGCAACTGAGTCTTAAGCTCTTTTAACTCAGCTAGGGCCATTCTATACGGAGCTTTCGACAACGGTGCTGTGCCTGGTTCTAGTTCGATGCTGAAATCCACCTCTCTGGCTGGAGGTACACCGGGCAAATCCTCAGGGAACACATCATCGAAACTCCCTGACTACTGGGACCGACGACACATCCCCTTTCTCGCTTCTCAAGTCTGTCACACTTGCCAAGAAGGCCCAAGCCCCTTGGCCAACCAGCTTGCTCGCCTTTAGCGCTGAAATCACCTTCGGAACGGCTCCAAGAACGGTTCCTTTCACCTTAAAACTTGGTTCTGTTGGAGGTTTAAAGACTACCTCCCGACGATGATAATCGATGTTGGCATGATTTGCAGCTAGCCAATCCATGCCAAGGATAACATCGAAATCACCCATCTCAAGGACAATCAAGGTCACTTCTAACGAGCGTCCTTCCACTAACACCTGACCGGTCTTCACTTTTTCTCGGGTCACTAGTTCTGTCCCTACTGGGGTTGTAACTAACATGCTATAACCTAGAGGCTCTACTTCTAACTGGGCTTGCCCCACAAACAAAGCAGAAATAAAAGAGAAACGAGAACGGACCGAGAGAGAGAGACAAACCGAGGATAAAAGGAGAGAGAAGGCAGTGGCTGGGCGGTCGGTCACGGCCGCTGGACTCCCTGCACACAGAAGGCGGGCGTCGACGAGGGGAGGTCCGCGTGCAGACGGTTCTCGGCGCGACACGAAGAGATCGAGGGAAGGGAATCAACGGTCCGACGTGGGTCTCGGCTCGAAGAGAAAAGAGGGCGGGCGAAAAGGGGAAGAGAGAAAACGACGGCGGTTGGGCGAAAGGGAAGGCGACGCGCGACGGTTGGGCGAGAGGGGAGGCGGCGCGCGGCGGTCCTTCCGGTGGCTCGCTCGAGCGGCGTGTGAAGGGGGGGGGAGGGGCGCTTGCCCTTTCGCGCGAGCCCTCTCCCATTTTCTCGTATTCTTTTTTTTAACCTAAGAAATAACAAAAAGGAATCTTAACAAGGAGAAAAGAGAGGGATTTACCTCGATTCCTTCTCCAAAACGCTCGATAAGAGACTTAAGAGCTACCAACTCCAATTTAAAGGTGAGACTTGATTATTTGAGTCCCTGCAAGAACCAATAATAACCCTTTTTAGCCCAAAACTTTTTAAAACTACGACATAAGCCCGAAATTAACTCTGAAAAGAATCAATCACTTACTTGAAATTACTGGGCGTCACATCTTCACTCTTCTAACCTTTCTTCTTCACACACATGGAAAAAAATAAGAAAAAATATAGAAAAAAAAATTCAAACTCAAAAAAGGAAAAGGTATTTTTCACATCTCCAAACATGTATAATTAGATTGCAAATTCAGCCAAAAGTACATTCATAAATGGAAAAGGTCTTGGATGTGATGAGCTTTTTGAGTAAAGAAACTTGAGAACAATTACCTCATTTAATCTTAATTAGCCAATGTTTTGTTCTCTAGTAGCTTTGCTCTACTATATAACTAGTTTGTAAGATGGAAGTGCCACTTTAAAAATATTGTCCTGTCATTGCTATAATTGATCTAAGGGTTTGAGTAATGGAACTTCTAATATAGCACAAATTTTCATAACTTTTGAATCCACCATTAGACTTCAATTTTAATAAATCCATCAATGTAGTTGTTGAATCTGAAATTTCAACCGATCACAAGTTGTCACTTCATCATTCAGAATTAATGACAAAGTTACAAATGATTAAATTTTAGACCACCTATAAATTGACATATGTTTTGAATTTAATTGGAAGTTAAAAATTGACCTATTTAAAATTTTAATGTCACATGTCTTCGTTATGAACCATTTAACCAAATAATTAAACTTAATTTAATCAAATTGGATCATATAAAATTTTGGTCAACTTAAAGTCAAACAAAACTCAAATCTAAATGCTTAGATCCAAAGCCAACAAAACCCAAATTTAGGTGATTGGGTCCAAAACTCATTAAAAACCTAAGCCCACATACACATGGAAAAACTGTATAAATAGAGGAACTCTCATTCATTGAAGAGTTAATAAATTAACCTCTCTATAGAATTTAGAGAGAATTCAGAAACAAAAATCAGAAAATTTCTAAGCTCTTGAAAGATCAAACACTCACTGAATTATCAAGACCTTAAAGACTAGAGAAGACTTTTAAGATCAAGAACAAACTGCAAAACTCTTGAGATAAATTCACATTCGAAAGTTGCAAAACTCTCGAAATAAAATGCACATTTGAAAACAAGCTATGAAGCTATTGAGACAAATCTAAGTTCGAAAATAAGCTGCAAAGTCCTCGAGACATTTATACATAATAGAGAAAGAATCAGATGATAAACATTAGAGATGGTACTCTACCACATTCAAATCAATATAAATAAAATTCATCCCACTCCACGTGTTTCACTTCTTTTTTGAAATCTCATGTGCCCATAACTATTTTCCATTCTTCGAATCTACTCATATAAATACCAGGGAGCCCATAAGATTGAACGTGTGACTTGAGGGGGGGACTTATAGCCTATTAACCACTGTACCAGAAGGCTTTTTTGTTATTTAATCTTACTTTTTCTATACATACTATTAAATGTAAAAATTTGAGGGGGGCTCGCCTATGGTAAATCCGCTCCTGTTCGTGAGTAAAGAAACATTTTGCAAGAGATGACTTCAAAAGATGATTGTACTGGCCTTAATCAATAGAGGCACAAATTATATCTAGCGCCCATAGCCACTATTTATGAACATGGAATAAGGTATAGGAAAGGCCACCTTATACGTTAGTCTAATTCATAATATATAATGGAAATAGTTGTCACACTTATATAATTTAACATATTTGTGAATATATATATGCACATGGTTTTGGTCCATCATAGAAAAATCTAAATACTTAACGGGTCTTGTCATGAACCATAATAATTTTTTTTTTGTGAAAACATCCTTTTGATTTTTGTATTTTGAGTTTTATTCTATTTTAGTCATCAATTTTTGAATATCCAAATTTAGTTTTTATATTTTCATTAAATCATAGAATTAGTCTTTGAAGTTATTTTTTTTTTACAAAAGTGACTGAATGATAATTATACTTTCATACGAGAAAAGACATAATGTGTGAATTATGTTTTTAAATTTTATAGAGGAAATACTAATAGAGATTTAAAAGAATGGTAAAATTAACAATAAACTAATGTGTAGAGACTATTTTTAAGATTTATTGAAACTATACAGACTAAATTTGAACATTTCAAAATACAAGAATTCAAATAGAATAAGTGTCAAAGTCGAGGACCAGAATATATTTTAATATACATATTGGTATGATATTGTCCACTTTGGGCATTTGCCCTCGTGACATTGGTTTTGGTTTCACCCAAAAGGCCTCATACCAATGAAGATATTGTTCCTCACTTATATACCCATGATTTTCCCCTAATTTAGTCGATGTGGGACTTTGGTCGCACTCCCAACACCATATTTGTAACATACAAAAACTGATTTTAGAGTGTGGATGATAACTTTTTGACTAAAGACTTACTTTCCTCATCTTTTTAGCTTGATTATGGGAATTAAGACAAGGGTTTGTCATTAAAAAGTTTAGTTTGATTCTTATTTAAGGCCGATGTGGATGGAATGCTTAATTTTCCTTATTTTAGGATTAAAAAGAGCAGTTTAAATTAGAAGAATAATTATTTTTTTAGAAAATAATAGTGTTGGATGTTATGTCCTAAAACTCGTAGTTTGTAATTGATAAACATTTTTCGTGTTTCTTTTCGATAAAATTGTTATTGAATTAGTATACCATAATCTCGAATCCAATAAACTAAGGTTCCGAGGCTATTTAATGTAGACTTGAACTTTATGTGATGACATAAAACATGGATCAAGTTCGAGTATATAACCTAAAATGGTCTATAGTATAGGGATAAGGTTGGGTGGTTTATTCTGGGGACACTATGGATGCAACCTACTTTGTAGTTAGTACAAACGATGTGATCCTGAATCGTTCATATAGAGATATGTAAGTGGGGCATCCTATGCAATGAGTTTGTATAAGACTTGACCACGACTTAGTCACTTTTGTTTTATAACACCGTTTACTGTATAAAATTGACTAATTCAATTTTGATGACCTAGGTAACTCGATCTCAATCTAAGGTAACTATGAACTCCTGTTTATTCAGGATTATCCTTAGATCTGCATGGGTGAGAGCAGCTTAACAACGGTGATTCAATAAGCCTCCCGTTTCAGGGGTAAGATCGGATAGATAGCTGGGGACATAGAGTGCAAGACGGAATTCACTCCTACCCGACTCTAGGGATAGTAGATAGGTTGTTCCCTTAAGTGTTGTCTTTGGAACTAGAACAAGGGGCCCCACCTTCTTACTAGGCTGATGTTGGGATGTATGTCCTGATCTCGTTTTGTTTATAATATTACCATTTGAAATAAATAAGAGTTATTTCTTTCATCGCTTTGTGTCTCGCAATTTTACTAACTTTGTCCAATAAACTAAGCTCCAGGGTCATTGAATATATGAGAGAACTAGAACTTTAACGGTGTGTAGTGGACACACAGGGAGGATCACGTTCGAGTTAATGACCCGAACGGTCTACAATATATGGATAGGGTTGGAGACCTAATCCTGGATACGCTGTGGATACGACGCGCTTTGTATTAGATACAAACGAGGAGATCTGACTCGTTCATGTGGTTGACATGCGAGTGTGGGCATCCTGTGCAATGAGATTGTACAAGACCGGACCGTGAATTATTAGACCTCACGATGTAACACCGCTAATGTGATGAGACTAATAACTTCGTAGATGACCATTAGTGACTCGACACGAATCTCGAGCGTGTTACGGACTCTCGTGCATGCGGGGATCCGCCTTTGACTAGTACGGGTGAGGGTGGTCACAGGTACTCACCCAATATGCCTATCTTCTCAGGGGCAAGACCACGTGGGGAGCTTGGAACTTAACTACGCGAGATGGAATTCACTCGTTCTCGACTTTAGGGAAACTAGAGGGTTGTTCCCTTAAGTGCTGTCTCCAGGGCTTGGACAACGGGCGCTCACCCTCTCACTGGCCCGAGAGGGGTGTTGTGTATGTTTGGACTATTATAACGTTATTGTTCATTAGTGGTGCAGTGGGGACTTAAGGAGCAAGAAGTAGACACATGGGTAAAACGGTAATTTGACCCAACAGTGTCTACGAACAACCTGTGAAGGGTCGACTCATGGGCATTGGTTATATTAGTGGACACAACTTGTCTTACACTGACGCGAGCGCAACTACGGGCTTTAGTGGAGTGTTACCGTAGCTAATAAATGTTGATTAACCAGATCAAAGAGCTTGATAGGTTAATCTCGGATCATTGGAGCTCATCACTGTAGGTACATTAGGTCACTCGGTTGGCTCAAACTAGATTAATAGTGGGTTTACAGTTTCGGTGTGAATTTGAAGTGTTCAAGTTCACTAAAGGGTAATTATGTCATTTATATGAGATATGAATGACATATTATATAGTTTAATGTGAATGAGATTCATAATAAATTATAGGTTAGCCTAATTGTCGAATTAGGGCTAATTTGGAGAAATTGGATTGAGAGAAATTTAATTGAATGTGATTCAATTTAAAAATCCACAATTATACAAATGTGATTTGTATAATAAGATATGAGATATCTTATTATATGTGGTTATGCAAATATGATTTGCATAACCTATGGTTGTGGTTAAATGGTAAATAGGTGGAGATTTCAACTCCACCTATCACCATTATATAAACCCTTTGCAAGAAGGATTTACAAGGTTTTGGGTTTCATTTTTTGGATTTCACACCAAAGAAACTAGCATTCTCTCTCAAACCACTTCTCTCAATCTCTCCTTCCCTCACCAAAAAGGAGTTCCACTACTCTCCTTCTACCAAAAGAAGAACAACTGAGAAACTTTGTGAAGGTGTCCGGGTTACTCACTGTTCGAAGAGATCGTGATCACGAAGGGTTCGTGAACGGAGAAGGAAAATTTGAAGACGATTCTTCAACAAGTAAGTAATTGTTACTAGTTTTTCCTTCTAAATCATGTTTAGCCTAGTTTTTATGTTATAGAAATGATTTTAAGAAAACGAATTTTGCAACGATACCACGGTGATTCAATCACCCTTTCGTTGCACGGGGTTTCATTCCCTTCAATTGGTATCAGAGCCAATCATTGGATTTTTCGTTGTGCATCTATTTTCTTAAAATAAGGTGGGTAATTCTTTAATTTCATGAGATGATTTTGGTTTACATAATTAGGCGTTTTCGGTGTTGGCACTAGTTTAGGTTTATTTTATGTTTGATGAGATCATATGTAAAGGCCCGTATTTTTGGGCAAATTAGAAAATAAATCGAGTCTGTAAGTCCGTGTCTTTGGCGGCAAGAGTTGCTGTGAAGAAATCGGAGTGGAAACGGGCGAAAACGACGAAAAACAGCAAGATGAGCTTGTTGTTCTGTCGACGGGGTTGAGACGCTGTTTTTCGGCGTCTCAACGCTGTCCACGCGGAGGATGGCCTACTGCAGATCAACGTTGCAACGCCCTGGCGTGGAGCACGCGGCGTGCGACGCTGAGTGCTGCATAGGCAGCGTTGCAACGCTACGTGCGTTGAGGGGCAGTTCGCGAGGCGTGCATGTGAAGACGTGGGAGGTTGGCTGATTGCTTCATCGTGGGGGCAATTAACATTAGTATTTTTATTTAGTTTTTAATTTATGTAAAATCTATTTATTTATTTTAATTAATATTAATATAATTGTTATATTAATGTTAATAAATTTATTTAATGCCCCTAAGTGCCAAAACCGGTCTAATTTTTGCTATTTAATTATTTTGTGCATGAGATGTATGAAATATTTTTATTCTATGTGCATAATGTATGTCATATAGATTTAAAATCCCACCTTAGGTTAAACATTTCATGCATCATATTTATATTATAAGTGTTATAATATATAGTATGCATGATAGGTTATATTATAAGTGTTATAATATAATTAAAAGCATGTTTTAATTTATTTAATTTAAGAGTTATATTTCTTAGATTAAAAGTATGCTCATGCATTTATTTCATGTGATGAATGTATGTTATAGTTTAATATTATTCATGTGATGAATGATCAAGCACTATAACATAGAAATGCATGTAACCTAAGTTAATTATTAGTTTTAAAATGTTTAGAACTTGAATAATTAGACTTAGGTTTTCTAGTTCTAATAAGATTAGAATTAGAAAATCAAAATATGACCTTTGAATAGTGACTGATAAGTAACTCTGTCTAAGGAAGGTTTTGTCTAAGGCTGTGGTATTTAAGTTGACGCTTGCGCAACACCCCTACCTGGAAACCGACCTGGGAGTGAATTCGGTCCGAAGATTCTTAGGTTATATTATCGTGAGTGGCGTTAATTAAAAGTTGATTAATTTACTCACATAGGCCTAAGTTAATAATGTGATTTTAAACTTAGGTTAAATCAATATAATAGTTATATTAGTAGACTTAGGTAAATTTTAGCCGGTTTATCTAGGTCAATCCTGAATAATATAAAGTGCTGAGTGAGAGGAAATAAAATGTATAAGATACATTTGATTTTCCGACCATAAATCTCCGTTAAAGTCTGCACCGTGAGATCCATACTCGGCCTCGTGGCGCAAATGAGAGTGTCCCCTCTTCAGATGATATTTGTATGGATCAATATCATAGTGGATGAAGAGAACACTTATAGTGAGTGGGAGCGAGACCGGTGAAAACGGGACCCACGGTCTCTTGTTTTGATTCACACCGTGAGACCCCTATGATCCGCCTGCTAGTTTGGCCTGGACCAGACAATCCCTTCGGAGGGCCTTGATCATGGGAGTCAGAACACCATGAATTCCCGAAAGGGATACAGTTTCCTTGTTGGTTTTTCTTCTTGGTTCACCCTTCGGTGGCTATTGTTTGCACGGATACTTGGAAACTTAAAGATTGAGGGTGACACTCACGGGATTCATTAAAAGTTAATGGATTCGACCGAAAAATGGTAACTGGACGCCTAATGGAATAAGAGTTATTCTGGGATTAGGGTCTGGTCGAGAAAGTCTCGTCCTAGAGGAGGAGTGTTTCTGTTCACCCTTCGGTGGCGGTCATTCTAAACCTTTGGGATATCATTGCAAATTTTTGCTAAAACTTGATTGGATTTCAAAAAGTTTTTGTGAGACTGACACAAAGTTTTATTTGATTTTTCAACAAAAATGTCTAGCTCAATTATAGTGTTACTAGCATCCGACAAATTAGTGGGAGATAATTTCTAAAGTTGGACAAACAATATAAACACGATTCTAGTAACTGACGACCTTAAGTTCGTGCTTACTAAGGAGTGTTCTCAGGTGCTGAGCTCGATTGCGTCACGAAGTGTTCGTGATGCATACGATCGGTGGATCAGGGCCAATGAAAAGGCCAAGGTCTACATCATTGCCAACTTATCTAAAGTATTGGCAAACAAGCATGAGCTGATGATCACCGCTAAGGAGATCATGGATTCCTTGTAGGAAATGTTTGGACAACAGTTCTTTCAGGTCCGACATGACTCGCTCAAACACGTCCTCAACACCCAGATGAAAAAAGGGACGCTTGTCCGAGAACACGTTCTAGACATGATGACCCACTTTAATCTGGCGGAGATGAACGGGGCTTCGATCAATGAGTCGAGCCAGGTCAGCTTTATTTTGGAGACTCTTCCGAAGAGTTTCCTTCAGTTTCGTAGCAATGTTGTTATGAACAAAATTAACTACACTCTGACCACCCTTCTGAATGAGCTACAGAACTTTCAGTCCTTGATGAGGATCAGGACACCAGAAGTTGAGGCAAATGTTGCCTTCAGGTCCTATCACAGGGGGTTCGACCTCTGGAACAAAACCTGTAGCTCCTTCTCACCCGAAAGGGAAGAAGAAAAAGATGAAGAAGGGTAAAGGGGAAAAAAGGTCAAGGAAGTTGCAGGGAAAGGAAAGTGTTCACTGCAATGGGGACGACCACTAGAAGCGAAACTATGCCAAGTTCCTTGTCGACAGAAAGAATACAAGTGAATGTGATTTACTAGTAACTGAAACCTGTTTAGTGGAGAGTAATGACTCTGCCTGGATATTAGATTCGGGCGCCACTAACCACGTTTGTTCTTCTTTCCAGGGAATTAGTTCCTAGCAGCAGCTGCGAGAGGGTGAGGTGACTCTATGGGTTGGATCCGGGGAGATTGTCTCTGCTGCAACTATCGACAAAGTGAAGCTCTTTTTCGGCGGGAAATACCTATTATTAGATAATATGTATATAGTACCAGAGTTTACTAGAAATCTTGTTTCTATTTCTTTCTTATTAGAACATTGTATTTTCGTTTCATTCAGTGGTAATAAAGCGTTTATTTTCCGAAATGGAAATTTGATTTGTTCTGCTTCACTTGAGTCTAATCTGTATGTTTTGAAACCAAATTCGGTCAAAAGCGTTTTGAATACTGAATTATTTAAAACAACAGAAACACAAACTAAAAGAGTAGAAGTTTCTCTAAAAGAAAATGCTCATCTTTGGCATCTAAGGTTAGGCCACATTAATCTCAATAGGATTGAGAGACTAGTGAAGAGTGGACTTCTAAGCGAGTTGCAAGAAAACTCTTTACTGGTATGTGAGTCATGCCTCGAAGGCAAAATGACCAAACGTCCTTTTAGTGGAAAAGGATATAGAGCCAAAGAGCCCCTTGAGCTTATACATTCTGACCTCTGTGGTCCGATTAGTGTTAAAGCACGAGGGGGCTACGAATACTTTGTATCTTTTATAGATGACTATTCAAGGTATGTGAATATTTACCTAATGCATAGGAAGTCTGAAACTCTTGAAAAGTTCAAGGAGTACAAGAATGAGGTTGAGAACCTGTTAGGTAAAATGATAAAAACACTTCGATCGGATCGAGGTGGAGAGTATATGGACACAGAATTCCAGGACTATATGATAGAACATGTAATTACGTCCCAACTCTCAGCACCTGGTATGCCACAACAGAATGGTGTATCGGAGACGAGAAACAAAACCCTGTTGCACATGGTTCGGTCGATGATGAGCTATGCTCGTCTCCCTGATTCTTTTTGGGGTTATGCAGTGAGACTGCGGTCTATATTTTGAACAACATTCCATCGAAGAGTGTTTGTGAAACACCTTTCGAACTCTGGAATGGACGCAAAGGTAGTTTACACAATTTTAGAATTTGGAGATGCCCGACCCACGTGTTGGTGTCAAACCCGAAGAAGTTGGAACCCCGTTCAAAATTGTGCCTATTTGTAGGTTATCCAAAAGAGACTAGGGGTGGTCGATTTTTTTATCCTAAGGAAAATAGGGTGCTTGTGTCGACAAACGCCATTTTTCTTGAGAAAGACCACATCAGGGATCATTTGCCTAGAAGCAAAATCGTGTTGAACGAAATGGTCAGTACATCAACAAGAGTTGTTGATGGGGCTAGTACGTCAACAAGTGTTGTTGATCCTAGCTCGTCTAGTCAAGTCCGTTCCCAAGAGTTGGGAATACCTCGACGTAGTAGGAGGGCTGTGAGACAACCTGAACGTTACATGGGTTTAGCTGAAACCCAAGTCGTCACTCCTGATGATGACTGCGAGGATCCATTGACCTATGATCAGGCAATAGCGGACGTTGACAAGGGCGAATGGATTAAAGCTATGGACCAGGAAATGGAGTCGATGTACTTCAATTCCATCTGGGAGCTTGTGGATCAACCAGATGGGGTAAAACCTATTGGTTGCAAATGAATCTACAAGTGTAAACGTGGTGTAGATGGAAAGGTTCAGACCTTCAAAGCACGACTAGTGGCAAAGGGTTTTACCCAGGTTGAAGGGGTTGACTATGAGGAAACCTTTTCACCTGTTGCCATGGTAAAGTCGATCAGGATCTTTCTGGCCATTGCCGTATATTATGACTATGAGGTGTGGCAGATGGATGTCAAGACTGCCTTTCTGAATGGCAACATTGACGAAACCATCTACATGGACCAGCCCAAGGGGTTCATAACCCAAGGCCAAGAACAAAAGGTTTGCCGGCATCATAGGTCTATTTATTGACTGAAACAAGCCTTGAGGTCATGGAATATAAGGTTTGATGAGGCGATCAAATCTTATGGCTTTGATCAGAATATTGACGAGCCTTGTGTTTACAAGAAAATCGTCGACAAAACTGTCGCATTTCTGGTATTGTACGTGGATGATAACCTTCTCATTGGGAATGAGGTAGGATTTCTTACTGACGTAAAGAAATGGCTAGCTTCGCACTTCCAAATGAAAGATTTGGGAGAAGCTTAGTATGTTCTAGGTATCCAGATTGTCCGGAACCGGAAGAAAAGAATGCTAGCCATGTCTCAGGCGTCTTATATTGACAAGATGTTGTCTAGATATAAGATGTAGGACTCCAAGAAGGGCTTGCTACCTTTTAGGCATGGGGTTCACCTGTCTAAGGATCAATGTCCTAAGACTCCTCAAGAAGTTGACGATATGAGACGAGTCCCTTATGCTTCTGCTGTTGGGAGCCTGATGTATGCCATGTTGTGTACTAGGCCCGACATCTGTTATGCAGTAGGGATTGTCAGTAGGTATCAATCCAATCCAGGATTAGATCACTGGACGACCGTACATGCAATCCTTAAGTATCTCAGGAGAATGAGGAACTACAACCTAGTGTATGGGAGTGGGGATTTGATCCTTACGGGATACACAGATTCTGATTTTCAGACCGATAAGGATTCTAGGAAGTCCACTTCGAGGTCAACCTTCATTCTGAATGGAGGAGCTTTAGTATGGCGAAGCATCAAGCAGGGATGCATCACTGATTCCACTATGGAAGTTGAGTATGTTGCGGCTTGTGAAGCTGCAAAGGAAGCTATTTGGCTTAGGAAGTTCATGACGGATTTGGAAGTTGTTCCAAATATGAACTTGTCGATCACACTGTTTTGTGACAACAGTGGTGTTGTAGCCAACTCCAGAGAGCCTCGGAGTCATAAGAGGGGCAAACACATTAAGCGAAAGTATCACTTGATACGGGAGATTGTGCATTGCGGCGACGTAACAGTCACGCAGTCAGCGTCGGAGCACAATGTTGCTGATCCATTTACAAAGGCCCTCACGGCTAGGGTGTTTGAGGGTCACCTAGAGAGTCTAGGTCTTCGAGTGTTTGCTGACTAGGGCAAGTGGGAGTATTGTAAAGGGTATTCAATGTTCTAGTTTATTGTATCACTTCATTGTAATTTATTATAAATTTTAGAAATGTATATTTACTCCACTAGCTTAGTCCAAGTGGGAGTTTGTTGGGATGTATGTCCTAATCTCGTTTTGTTTGTAATATTACTATTTGAAATAAATAAGAGTTATTTCTTTCATCGCTTTGTGTCTCAAAATTTTACAAACTTTGTCCAATAAACTAAGCTCCAGTGTCATTGAATATATAAGAGAACTAGAACTTGAACGGTGTGTTGTGGACACACAGGGAGGATCACGTTCGAGTTAATGACCCGAACGGTCTACAGTATATGGATAGGGTTGGAGACCTAATCCTGGATACGCTGTGGATAAAGCCCGCTTTGTATTTGATACAAACGAGTTGATCTGACTCGTTCATGTGGTTGACATGTGAGTGGGGGCATCATGTGCAATGAGATTGTACAAGAACGGTCCGTGAATTATTAGACCTACTGATGTAACACCGTTAACAGTATGGGACTAATAACTTCGTAGATGACCATTAATGACTCGACCTGAATCCTGAGCGTGTTACGGACTCCTGTCTGCGAGGGTCTGTCCTTTGATTAGTACGGGTGAGGGTAGTCACCGTTACTCACCCAATATGTCTATCTTCTCGGGGACAGGACCACGTGGGGAGCTGGGAACTTACCTATGCGAGATGGAATTCACTCGTTCCTGACTTTAGGGAAACTAGAGGAGTTGTTCCCTTAAGTGCTATCTCCAGGGCTTGGACAACGGGCACCCACCCTCTCACTGGCTCGAGAGGGTTGTTATGTATGGTTGGACCATTACAACGTTGTTGTTCATTAGAGGAGCAGTGGAGACTTAAGGAGCAAGAAGTAGACACATGGGTAAAACGGTAATTTGACCTAGCAGTGTCTACGAACATCCTGTGAAGGGTCGACTCATGGGCATTGATTATATCAGTGAACACAACTTGTCTTACACTGACGGGAGTGCAGCTACGGGCTTTAGTGGAGTGTAACCGTAGCTAATGAATGTTGATTAACTGGATAAAAGAGTTTGACAGGTTATTCTTGGATCATTAGAGCTTGTCACTGTAGGTCCATTAGGTTCCTCGGTTGGCTCAAACTGGATTATTAGAAGGTTTACAGTTTTGGTGTGAATTTGAAGTGTTCAAGTTCACTAAAGGGTAATTATGTCATTTATATGAGATATGAATGACATATTATATAGTTTAATGTGAATGAGATTCATAATAAACTATAGGTTAGCCTAATTGTCGAATTAGGTTTAATTTGGAGAAATTGGATTGAGAGAAATTTAATTGAATGTGATTCAATTTTAAAATCCACAATTATACAAATGTGATTTGTATAATGAGATATGAGATATCTTATTATATGTGGTTATGCAAATATGATTTGCATAACCTATAGTTGTGGTTAAATGGTAAATAGGTGGAGATTTCAACTCCACCTATCACCATTATATAAACCCTTTGCAAGAAGGATTTACAAGGTTTTGAGTTTCATTTTTTGGATTTCACACCAAAGAAACTAGCATTCTCTCTCAAATCTCTTCTCTCAATCTCTCTTTCCCTCACCAAAAAGGAGTTCCACTACTCTCCTTCTACCAAAGGAAGAACAACTGAGAAACTTTGTGGAGGTGTCCGAGTTACTCACTATTCGAGGAGATCGTGACCATGAAGAGTTTGTGAACGGAGAAGGAAAACTTGAAGACGGTTCTTCAACAAGTAAGTTGATGGAGATCTGATCTCCTTGAGCAGCGGAAATGTGATTGGGATCGTTAATTTGCTTGAATGTTTTGCTAAAAACAAAAACCAGTACATTGACCCAAAAATACAGAACAAGCATGAATTTCTAATCCTATTAGACATGGATAATAGCATACATGCAAACATGCTGCAAGTTTAACAATTAAACTAAAGGGAAGAAAAAGAATACCTTTGTAGTTTCTAATTCTCCAACACAACAACTCCTTGCTCCTAGCTTTTCAGCAATACAACAGAACTTCTCTATGTTTTCTCCAAGAAAGACATTACCAATTGGATCACCTCCTATATCTCTGAGTTCTTAAATCTACCTTGGTGGGAAGGTTTCCAACAATTGGAAGAAGAAGGGAATGAGAATGTGAGAGTGAGAGAGAGAAAGCAATTCTCCAATCGCTTGTGCAATTCTGTTGATCGACTGATAGTCCTCACACTCCTTCTCCCTGTTAAGCTATCGATAGGGAGAAGAAAGGGGATAGTGGGGAACGTGTCTGAGTGACACGTTCCTTCATTTATTATTATTAAAATAATAATAATAATAATATAATATAATATAATTAAATCAAATTTAATTATTCATTTAAATCATATTTAACTAATATAAATTAAATATCATATATTTAATTTGGATTAAATCTCATTTAATCATATTTCCCCTTTAACCTATAGTTTTAATGTACATCCAGTGCACATTAAATTTTAACCTATAGTTTTCAAAAGTGAATCACATTCATATTTAATATAATATTTGAACTCTTTCAAATATTCAATTCTCTCACATAATTTAATATGAATAATATTCACATTAAATTTATAACATATAGTTCCAAAACTATATATTATATTGTATCAATATACATTAAATGTATTCCCTAATGAATTTGAACATTTCAAATTCAAATGATCTAAGAACCCTTTACGAGCTAGAAGGTGGACCTAATGGACCTCTGGATCGTAAACTCCAACGATACGAGATTGCTCGGTTAATCTCATTAACCTCCCAATCAACATTCGTTAACTGCGGGAACACTCCACTAAAGTCCCACAGCTGCACTCTTCTCACTGCAGATATATTTCTGTGTCCACGGATATTGACCAATAACAGCAAGTCAATCCTTCACGAATGTTCGTAACACCAGCTGGGTCAAATTACCATTTTACCCCTGGGTTACATCTTGTGCCTTAATTACCAGTGCTCCTCTAATGAACAATTTGTTTGTGGTCCTACCAACAAACAAAGTCCCTCTCGGGCCAATGAGAGGTCGGGCCCTTTGTTCAAGTCCCGAAGACACCACTTAAGTGAACATTCCTCTACTTACCCTAGTAGGCGGGAAGGAGTGAATTCCATCTTGCTAAGTTAAGTTCCCACCCGCTCACTCGGTCTTGTCCCCAAGAAGGTAGCCATATTGAGTCGGCGAATCTGGTCACTCTCACCCATACTAGTCAAAGGACAATCCCTCGCAAACAGGAGTTCGTAACCTGCTCAGGATTGAGATCAAGTTGCCTAGGTCATCCTAGACAAATAGAAACCTAATTAGTCAACGGAGTTACAACTAGAGGTTACTATTTCGTGGTCCAGTCTTATGTAATCTCATTACATAGGATATGCCCACTCACATGTCATCTACACGAACACGTTAGGATCACAGTGTTTGTATCAAATACAAAGTGGGCCACATCCTTAGTTTTACCAGGGTAAGGTACCCAAACCTTACCCCCTAACTATAGACCCTTTAGGCTGTATCTTGAACTGAGATCCTTTTTATGTACATTACATTCAGTTAAAGATTCATTTAACAGCCTTGGATGTTTAGTTTATTGGATTTAGGGTTTAAATAAAGGCAAACTCGTACATAACGAACAATAACACTTTATTGAAATAACAACACTTTATTACATTAATTAGAACATAATTACAAACTACGAGTTTTAGGGCACAAATCCCAACATAAGTAATTGTTGCTAGTTTTTCCTTCTAAATCATGTTTAGCCTAGTTTTTATGTGATAGAAACGATTTTAAGAAAACGAATTTCTCAACGATACCATGGCGATTCAATCACCCTTTCACTGCATGGGATTTCATTCCCTTCAGCTGAGAGGGACTAGATTTGTTGGTTGGACCACAAATCAATTGTTCTATAGAGGTTCAGTGGGACTTAAGGAACAAGAAGTGTTCTCGGGGGTAAAACGGTATTTTGACCCAGTCGAGACCACGAATAACCTGTGAAGGATTGACTTACTGGTTACGGTTATATCAGGTGGAAAGAAATATATCTACTGTGAGGGAAGTGCAACTACAGGGCTTTAGTGGAATGACCCGTTAGTTAACAAATGTTGATTAATTAGGTTAAAGAGTTTGACCGGTTGATCTCGAATAGTTGGAGCCCATGATCTGCAGGTCCATTAGGACCCCCTGCTAGCTCATATGGATTAAACTTAGAACAATATGTTGGATTAATTCGAATTGTTCGAATTAGGTAAGAAGTTTTAAACCGACAAGTATATGTGATATGACTATCGATTTTTTATGACACAATATATTCAAATGTGATTTGAATTTCAAAAATATGAATGCAGATTCATGTTTGGGAGGTCAAAATTAGTCAAGAGGGTCAAAATCGTAAAAAGTCAAAGGGTTGACTTTTTTTGTTCGGGAAAAGTCAAAGTTTGACTCTGACCAAATGGAAAAGGCTATTTTACCATTAACTAGAGTTAGTGGAATTATTCAAGTTTTTGTTGGACAATCCTACTAACTTAAGTGGACTATGTGTAAACATTATAGAATGACACGTAACCCACTTTAGTAAGTGTTTTGTGAGGTGTTGCATTTTGGTGAGCTTTGACATTCATTTGAGGCATGTAATTGCTTTATAAATAGGTTTGTTTTCAAAACAAAGGGTTCCTTTTGCTGAAGTTTTAGTTTTTAAAAAGGAAGTCTTATCAAAACTTACTTCTTTTCATTTTCCTCACTTAATACTTTGAACCTCCCATTCTTCGTTTTCAATCCTTCATTTATCGGGTCCCACAACCCGGTTCTGAGTCTAGAGGATAGCGGGGAAGCTCTAGTGGTGGTCCGATTTGTGTTCGGTTTGTGTTTTGGCAAGGAGATCGTAAAGAAATTGAGCTACAAAGGTTGTATTTTCTTCCCTTTTATAGTTTGCCGTTTTTTGTATGTTTGCATGTTAATTTCTATTAAGTTAGATGCAATTAGAGTGTCATTAGTTTCTTTTTCTGCTGTGTATGTCTCGTGTTCCATCACATAGGAGTAGATATACGAATTAGTGAAGGTAATATAGATCTATTTTACTGAATTAGGAGCTAAGTTGTCGTAGGTTCCAAAGCACCACAATAGTGAAGTTAAAACTCAGACCAACAATGATATGAAAATGTGTTGCTATATTTGTTATAGCATGTATTAATTACGAAAGAATTAGTGAATTTATTAAGTCTATCTATCTCTTTTCAATAATATTCCTTTTTAATTTTTCTCCTTAGCATTCTTAGTTAATCTTCTTATTTTTTTTGCCCTTTTTGATAAAATTATATTCAATTAGTTTACAAAATTGCATAATTTGTTACCTTGTTAATTACACTATGAAGTGTTGCATGCTCATAAGTTTTCGCTCTAATTATAGAAAAAAGTTTTGGGATATAATAAGGTGATTAAAAAAAAAAAAGGTGATTTTACCTTTATTAGAATTTCTACTCTCAAACGCAACAAGGTTAAGAGCGTACCACTCAAGAAGACTTACCCCTTGGGCAATTGACATTGGCCTTTAGGAGTGGATATGAAAATAAATGTGCCTATATGAGCTATTTTCTGAACCTAATTGGATTAGGTTTTTTAGGAGGGATATGAGGGCCATCATGACACATATAGGAGCGAGTGGAGAGGAATCGAACCGATTTGGCCCAACCTAGTCTTGGAATAACCTATAAGCCTATTGACTGATTTCTAGCCTATAAGCCTGTTGAGTTGATTTTTTGGCTTTCGAAAATTTATAAGGAAAAGATTTGTAGTAGACCTCAAGTCTGGTTTTGAAATAACCTATAAGCCTATTGGCTGATTTTCTAGCTTTTCAATATTTATAATGAAAAAATTTAGGATGGGTCTCACGTCTGATTTTGGAATGATCTATCTATGCTATTGAGCTGATTTTTTAACTTCTCAAAATTAAAAAAAAAAATCTAGGGTTGACCCCCAGATTAAATTATGACTACCGAGATTTGTCTTTGATTCTAAGTTATGCTTGGACCAATTAAACAAGCCTTTTGAGGGTCCAATTAATCACCTCCAAGATTTGCATCGTCAGACTTCAAGGGGAGTTTTGCACAATCAAAACCCATCGTGAGGCTTACCTTAAATTTTTTTGTTATAAGAGTAATTAACTAACCCGTTCTGGGACCAATCAACTCTCAAGGTCCCTTTCTCTACACTTTAGTGCTCAAGAGTTTTGTGTATTTCGTGCTTTCATTGCACGACATAATTTTTCAAATCTTAGAGTCGACTCTTAGATTTTGGCTTTAGGATTTATTATATAGAATTAATTCTAGATTTTAGTATTTAAACTTATCCATTTTATAAATTGAGTAAAAAGGAAAGGGCAAAATAGGTAAAATATCTTAGGAGTTCCTAACTTGCAGCTTGTTGATAAGTAGAGGTATGTGTTGGCCTGTGGCTGACATAAGCTAGCACACACCAAACATTTTTTTAAGTGGTGCCTATTAGATTACATGGGGTTCTATGGTTTAACAATGTCCACCAGGTCGACTCGACCCTTTTTTGTTTACTTATGCTTAACTCTGCCACGTGACTTCGGGGTCAAGCAGGTGGGTTGCCTAGGTGGCTTGGGTCGACCAAGCCCCAGTTAGTTTCTTTCTGCTTTTTAGAACTGTTCTCTGGATCAATATTTTCTTTTTGTTTATTAGGGAAACGTATCCATTTTATGCCTCTTAATTCTTATTCAAGGAGGAACTCGTTAGTAGGACGAGCTGACTTGAATATAGATACAGTAATAGTGCAGAGTAATACTTATGCTTAGTGAATTTGAGACAAGTTTACCCACATTGACAAATTATTATAATAATGCAAAACATTGAATCACCAACAATAAATCTTAAGATGTTGAACATTCCAAAAGTGTAATAGAGGGTTTCCTTTTTTGTTGGCTAGAGCATAAGTGGCAGGTCGAACCACACTCACAACTTGATAGGGACCTTCCCAAATTAGACCTGAAGGGAATGAGAATCCCGCGCAGCGGAAGACGATTGAATCGTCGAGGTATCAATATGCAACATGATTTTATTAAAAATGATCTAACACTAGATCTAGGCTAAACATGCTTAAAAGAAGAAGAAAAATACAGCAAGATGTGTTCTTACTTACTTGTTGTAGACTTTCTTCAAAATTTCTTCTTCAAATCACGAACACTTCGTGCTACTCGAACTCAACGAACACTCCCACAAAAGGAACTCGAACACAACCAAATAGCCTTCTCGGTTGTTCTCTTTTGGAGAAAGGAAGATGGTGGGATCTTTTGAGTTTTGGAGAGGGAGGAGAATTGAGAGAGAATTGAGAGAATTCCTCTTCTCTTCTTTGATGCAAAATCAAAAAATGAGAGATTAAACTATCTTCCTTCTTGCAAGAAGGGTTTATATAGTGGAATTGATGGAGTTAAAATCTCCACATAAATACCACTTTACCACAACCATAGGTTATGGAAATCTCATTTGCATAACCATATAATATAAGATATCTCATATCTCATATTGCAAATCTCATTTGCAATAATTATGGATTAATTAAATTGAATCACATCCAATTTAATTTCTCTCAATCAATTTCTCCAATTAGCCCTAATTCAACAATTAGGCTAACCTATAGTTTATTATGAATCTCATTCACATTAAACTATATATTATATCATTCATATCTCATATAAATGACATAAATGCCCTTAAAGTGAAATTGAACACTTCAATTTCATACCAAAACATTAACCCTTCTTTTAACCTAGGTGGAGCCAACCGAGGGACCTAATAGACCTACAGTGACGGGCTCCAATGATCCGAGATTAACCTGCCAAACTCTTTGACACGGTTAACCAACATTCATTAGCTACGGTAACACTCCACTATAGCCCGTAGTTGTACTCCCGTCAGTGCAGAATATTACGTGTCCACTGATATAACCAATATCCATGAGTCGACCCTTCACAGGTTGTTCGTAGACACAACTGGGTCAAATTACCGTTTTACCCCTATGTCTACCTCTTGTTCCTTAAGTCCCCACTACTCCTCTAATGAACAACATATTGTGATGGTCCAACCATACACAACACCCTTCTCGGGCGAGTGAGAAGGTGGGCGCTCGTTGTCCAAGCCACGGAGACAAAGACTTAAGGGAACAACCTCTCTAGTTTCCTAAAGGCGGGAGCAGTGAATTCCATCTCGCGTAGTTAAGTTCCCAGCTCCCTACTTGGTTCTGTCCCTGGAGAAGATAGGCATATTGGGCGAGTAATTGTGACCACCCTCACCCGTACTAGTCAAAGAACAAACCCTCGCAGACAGAGTCCGTAACACGCTCAGGATTCAGATCGAGTCACTAATGGTCATCTACGAAGTTATTAGTCCCATCACAACGCGGTGTTACATTAGTAGGTCTAATAAATCACGGTCCGGTCTTGTACAATCTCATTGCACAGGATGCCCCCACTCGCATGTCAACTACATGAACGAGTCAGATCACCTCGTTTGTATCTAATACAAAGCGGGCCACATCCACAGCGTATCCAGGATTAGGTCTCCAACCCTATCCATATACTGTAGACCGTTCGGGTCATTAACTCGAACGTGATCCTCCCTGTGTGTCCACTACACACCGTTCAAGTTCTAGTTCTCTCATAAATTCAATGACCCTGGAGCTTAGTTTATTGGAAAAGTTTATAAATATTGCCAGACACAAAGTGATGAAATGAATAACTCTTATTAATTTCAAACAATATATTACAAACACGAGATTAGGACAAAAATCCCAACAAGACCAAGTGTCCCTATAGTTGGATCTCGAGTACTTTTTGTAACTTTCCTTCATACTAGCTAGATCGCCTTCTAATGGGCGTACTTTAACATTTCTACAAGCGCACAGGTCAAGTAATATAAAACGATATTTCTACCGAGTATTGAATCCACAAAGATTGACTTTTAATTCAATTAATTACCATGAATACTCTCGTTTAATTTTATTCAGAGAATCAAAGTTGAAAGATGACAAACTAATCTAACAACAAAAAGAATAAAATGCAGAAAATAAATGGGAGACACAGAAGGGATAACTTGGGGAAAGGATCAATTTAATTACTAAAGTGACAAACATTTATAACCAATGGACATTAAACTCTTAAGTCTAGAAGCTCTATGAACGTAGAATCTCCTCTTGGTCTCCTCCACTCTCAAGTACTAATTAACTAACCTAGGTCTCCCTAACGCTAGCTAACTCATACAAGGGGTTAAGACTCTTCATTACGAATTTCTAATGTTTATTTATTAACCTCGGTTGTCACTCAGGTAAATCAATACTAATTATGCAATTGAGTTACTGTCTAACCTTCTCTCCGTTGAGTTTCTACTTAGAAAACTAGTCAATTAATCAATGCCCAACTAATTAACGTTCATCACCAACTAACGATTAATCAACTATCAATCTCGTCGTCACTCAAGTAGTTAATTAATCATGCATTAAACTAAAACTAAGAAATCTCTCTCGAGCTTAACTTAGAAATACCTCAATTAATTAGAGAAACAATGATTAAAGGCATTAAGCAAGAATTGCATAAATGATTCAAAGCCCTAAAAGCAATAAACATCTATTACTTAAGAATTTGATCCAAAGTTTCCAACAACTATGCATAAAACAATGTTTAACAACTCAACCCAAGTAAGTAGGGATTAAACCATACAAAATCAATCAATATAACCCAAAAATACCTACCTTATAGCCACCAAATTACCTATAAATAAAAAGAAAAGGAAAGAAATTGCAAACAAATGATGATCTCGCTTTTCTGAGGTGTTATCTTAAGAATTCGAGCTCCAAATCTGCAAATCTGCTCCAACCCGCTCACAAAATGCTCCCAAAACCTCTCAAAATAGCATAGAATCGAGTTGAGGGCATAAACCCTTTGTTTGGCCTCCCAAAATCAAAGAGAAAATGATGTATTTATAGCAGAAATCGTGCAACATCTAAAAATCACGTAGCTGCCAGAATCGTAGTGCCTAGGAGCTGCCCAACAAACAACCCTAACTGTTTTTGCTATATCTTTTCGCTCATATTTTTGAATGACCTCCAGTTTGATGCGTTGGAATCATGATTCGATGTAGAATCTCCTAGAATGTGTTTTATACTCAAATTACAACTCTATTTTTCTTGAATTTTCAATTAAGTTTAGAAAAGATTCCAAACTTCACCAAAATACTCACGAACACTCAATTTTGCTCCTCAAGCTCAGTTTCTAATAAGATAAGAGAAATAGACATAAAAGTTCATAAAATAATCACAAAACTAGCATAAATAATAAGGAATAAGATAGCATAATTACATGCTATCAAATACCCCACACTTAAACCTTTGCTAGTCCCAAGCAAAGGAAAGCAAGACAACATATATGAACCAATCATTGCATCATAATAACTCAAACCTCAAATTTCTAAAATAATAAATAAATCACAATTTAAGGAAACACTCACAATTTAGGGGGTGTTTGGTTTATGGTGTTGGGTTGAGTTGAGTTGGGTTAATAACCCAACTCCTTATTTAGTTCACCAACAATTATAACCAGTGAATTAATAACCCAACCCCATGGAGTTGAGTTATTAACTCAACCGTACGGTACTTTCCGGCGGCGGTCCGGTGACTTTCCGACTGTGGTCCGGCGAATTTCTGACGACGGTCCGACGACTTTCCGACGACGATCCAACGAGATGAAGAAAGTGGAGAAAAGAAGAAGATGAGGAGAGTTTTGAAGTGTGCCTTTAAGTTTCTAATACTCTAGTTTAAATAGGCATCAAAAAGTCCTAATCCTTTTAAAACAAGGAATTCTAATCCTTTTAGAAAAAGAAATCATAAACCTTTTTAAAACAGAAATCCTAATCTTTTTTTAAATTTTGAAACACCCTTTCCTAATCCTGATATGATTATCCAAAGATTTAAATTTAAAACAAATACAATTAAAGCACGTAATTTTACGGGGCGCCACAATATACCCTTCTAAGAAAAACTTTCGTCCTTGAAAGTTGCTATAACTTTACAACGGTCACGTCTTCTAGCCATAATCTAAACTTAAACTCTAAACTACCTTAGCACAATAACTAAGAAGTCAAAAGCATAGCATAACAAGTGTCAACACACAAGCAGCTTAAATAACTTTAACTACTTTACAAAATAAAAGCAAACCTGGAGATAACAAGGCGACTTCCTGCGAGAGGCAACGATGTAGGCAAGTATACAGAATTTAAAATCCATGCTCTGATGCCAACTGTAATGACCCTAATTTTTCAAACTCAAAATTTCCTAGGGATGTTACTAAGCAACACCGTCTGCATTGAAAATATTTGTAGCATAACAGCGCTGCTGGGACCTTGATGACATATCTAATATTTTGTAGATATGCAATGTAACGCCCCTACTTACTGAGACTCAAATCCTAGGGACATTACTACTCATGCATGAATTTGAGGCCATAAAACAATATTTACGAAAACATAAATTTTAGTAAATACAATCACTGAATTTTTGGGATCCCATAAAACAAAACATTTTAATAATTATACTTCAAATATTCGGCCTCGGGCCTTAAAATAAAAAAAAACACTAAATCAAAATGTTCTCATCAGAAGAGAATTTCATAAAAACAAATCATAAAAATCCTAAAGATGCGGAAGACATGACTCTTTGTTCCCATGGCAACAGTAGCTTGATTCCTCGTCATTCGCCATGTATACCCTTGCCCTTACCTGAAAAATATTATTAAGAGAAAAGAAAAGAAAACAAAACAAAAGAAAAATGGTGAGTATTATAAATAATACCCAGTAAGTGGGGTCGGAAAATACAATCACATGCGACATGACTTTCAAAATCGTAAAACTTTCCTCAGTGGGACCTAAACCTCCTTTCATAAATCGTGATTCTCTTTCTCTTCGGCTTATTGTGGACAATTAATTCTTCTCATTTAGTTAGGGTCCTCTGAAACCTCTAACTCGTATGAGTCCTCTCAAACCCAACGTTCTGTGGAGTCCTCTCAAACTCCAGTAAGGATCATTTAGGATCCTCTCAAATCCTAAATCCTTTGGAGTCCTCTCAAACTCCAATTAATTGCCACAACCTTTGAAATCATTTTCATAGACATACAATATGCATGAGGTCTCGTTCATCAATCATACGTATAAATATATTCATAATGATGCAACAATTCATGACAGTCACATAATCATATACATATATACATTCTAAATCACAACACATATTCATCACAATAATATATGTACAAATCTCCATATAAGTGAAGGTAAATAACTGCGTCAGAACTCATTTTCAAATACTTCAAAATCATTCTGCTCGGGTCCTCTCAAACCCCCAAATCACCTGGAATCCTCTCAAATTCCAAGGTGAAATTCTTTTTCTAATCCCTCTTAAATATTAAATCATTTAGGGTTCTCTCAAACCCTTTGAAATATCCCTTTTCTAAATTCAAGTATTGGGAATAAATCCTTGTAAATCATCCTTTGAAATAAATCCTGGAAATTCGTCTTTTGGGGCAAACCCTTGCAAATAATCGTTTGAATAAATATTTCGAAAACATATTTACTCGACCCATCAAATCATTTGTAAGAAATCCCTTACCTCGAATTTAGTTCCTCTTAGATCCTTAAAATTGAATCTTTGACTCAGCAATCCTTTTGATCGTGTTCAATACTCGAGTCCCTTAAGGCAAATTCATCAATTTCCTTATTTAATTCACATAATCCTAAACTTATTTTCAAATTCAAACATAGTTAGGCTAAATTACAACAAACGGAGTGTCAAATCACGTTCGGAGGGTCGAACTAATCGAATCGAGCAAACCCGTTGATCGCTGACCGTTGACTTTGACTGTTGACCATTGACTTTGATCGTTTACCGACGAGCGGTAGCGCGTGGAGGTCAGATCTGGGATTCCCACTTGCCGATCTATTCGAAACCGATGAAACTTTGATGAAAACTGGTAAAACATGAGGTGAACCGGCTGAACCAAGCGGCGGTCTGATTTAGGGACGGCGGGGCAGTTTCCGGCAGATCTCCGGCAGTTTCCGTCAAGGATTGACGGTGGCTCGTGAGCTGGAGTTGCGGCGGCTTCGTCTGGCGCTAGTCACGGCTGGCTGGACAACCGACGCGGAGGAGAATGGCGACGACGTTCGGCTTCACGGCTCGGCGAGGGCGAGATCTGCGTGGCGCGCAAACAAATAGAGCTCGAACAACTAGAGCTTGACTGTTTGACGTCGCAACTACTGGCTCCCGTGAGTAGCTTCAACGACCAACTACAGGCCTGACTCCTCGGCGGCTTCGTGTGTGGTGTTGCGTGGGTGGGTGAGGCTTCACGGCAACATGGAGACATGAAACACGTTATGAACCGCTGAAAGGGAAGGCGGCAGTGCTAATCTGTAGGCCACTGCACCAATCCTCGATAAAATCTCAAATGGTCCGATGAATCGCGGACTCAATTTCCCTTTTCGGCCAAACCTTAGAATTCCCTTCATTGGGGCCACCTTAAGAAATACGTGGTCCCCAACACCGAATTCTAGGTCCCTTCGTCTCGTGTCGGCATAACTCTTTTGTCTAACTTGGGCGATGCGCATTCGCGCCTAATCATTTGTATTGCCTCATTAGTGACTGTACTAATTCTCGGACCCAACAATGGCGTTCACCAACCTCCTCCCGAAAACGGAGTTCTCGCAACGTTCCCATAGAGAGCTTCAAATGGAGCCATTCCGATGGTCGATCGATAAGCGTTATTGTAAGCAAACTCCATCAAATGCAAATGAGTGTCCCAACCGCTCAGGAAGTCTAAAGTGCAAGCTCGCAACATATCTTCTAATATCCGGTTTAAACGTTACGCTCGTCCCATCCGCTTGTGGATGAAAAGTCATCTTCAAGTTCAACTGCGAACCCATCGCTCTCTGTAAACTCCTCCAGAAGTTGGAGGTGAAACGTGGATCCCTGTCTGAAATAATCTTGACTGGAATTCCATGCAAACGGACTATCTCTTCCAAGTAAAGCTGCGCCCACTTATCTCATGTAGAAATAGGTGGGTTTCCACAGTATGAAATGTGCCGACTTGGTTAATCTGTCCACTATGACCCAAATTACCGAGTAACCTCGTAAGGTTCTAGGCAGTCCAACTATGAAATCCATAGAGATCTCCTCCCATTTCCACTGAGGTACGTGTAAAGGTTGCAGTAATCCTGCGGGTCTCTGCCTAGGTGCCTTTACCTGCTGACAAGTCAAACACTTGCTGACAAACTCTGCTACGTCGCGCTTCATGTTACGCCACCAAAATGCCTGTTTCAGATCTCGATACATCTTGGTACTGCCAGGATGCATAGAAAATGGTGAGTTATGGGCTTCGCTCAAGATCTCAGTTTTCAGCTTATCATCGTCTGGCACACATAATCGTCCCTGAAATAGTAATCCTCCATCTGTGGATAGGGAAAACTCTGTCAACTCACCTGTAGCTACTGCAGTAAGTTTTTCCACCAACTGAGGGTCTTTCTGTTGAGACTCAACAATGCGCTGTCTTAAGGTTGGTTGTACCGTTAACTGAGCTAACTGAGCCGTGGTCTTTCCTACTAGTACTGCGATTTCAGCTCGAGCAAACTCTGCGCTCAGAACTCGCTCTGCATCGAACTCGTCTTGAGGTATGCACTGGCTTCCTACTGAGGGCATCGGCCACGACATTAGCCTTACCGGGGTGGTATTGTATGTCAATGTCATAATCCTTCACTAATTCCAACCATCTGCGTTGCCTCATGTTCAATTCCTTCTGGGTGAACAGATACTTCAGACTTTTATGATCTGTAAAGATTTGAATTTTCTCGCCATACAGGTAGTGTCTCCAGATCTTTAGTGCAAAAACCACTGCTGCTAGTTCCAAGTCATGAGTTGGATAGTTCCTCTCGTGCGTCTTCAATTGTCGGGATGCATAGGCTATTACCTTACCGTGCTGCATTAGAACACAACCCAAACCTTTCTTAGAAGCATCACTGTAAACTACAAAACTCCCTGTTCCCTCGGGAACTGTAAGAATCGGGGCTGACACTAATCTGTACTTGAGTTCCTGGAAACTCGCCTCACAAGCATCATCCCAAACAAATGAGTTTCCCTTGCGCGTCAGCTGAGTCATAGGCATGGCTATCTTGGCAAAATCCTGTACGAAACGTCTATAGTATCCTGCAAGACCCAGAAAACTACGTACCACTGTAACGGTGGTCGGACGAGGCCAATGTGTGACGGCCTCCACTTTCGCTGGATCAACAGAGACTCCAGCTTCGGACACCACATGCCCTAAGAAGGATACTTGTCTGAGCCAGAATTCACACTTGGAAAATTTTGCATATAACTTATTCTCTCTCAGCGTGAGTAAAACTTTCCTCAGGTGCATTTCATGCTCTTCATCACACCTGGAGTATATCAGTATATCGTCGATGAACACAATCACGAACGTATCAAGAAACTCCTTGAATAAACGGTTCATCAAGTCCATGAACGCGGCAGGAGCGTTGGTCAAACCAAACGACATCACCGTGAACTCGTAATGCCCATAACGTGATCTGAATGCTGTTTTAGGGATATCCTCTTCACTGATTCTCAACTGATGGTAGCTTTGATCTCGGATCAATCTTGGAGAACACATTTGCTCCTTGCAACCGATCGAACAAATCATCTATTGCGGGAGAGGGTATTTATTCTTGATCGTAACTTTATTCAACTCCCTGTAATCTATACACAGGCGCATGGATCCGTCTTTCTTTTTCACGAATAATACAGGGGCTCCCCAAGGCGAAACGCTTGGGCGTATAAACCCCTTCTCTAGCAAGTCTTGTAACTGTACTTTTAGTTCTTTCAACTCTGCCGGTGCCATTCTGTACGGGGCCTTGGATATCGGGGTCGTCCCCAATTCCAATCCGATGTTAAAATCTACCTCTCTCGACCGGAGGTATCCTGGGAGGTCCTCGGGAAGACGTCAGTAAATTCATTCACCATCGTACCGATGTGTCACCGAGATCTCCGTACACCTTGCATCTAGTATGCAAGCTAAGACGCCCCAAGCTCCCCGATGTAATAACTTTCTGGCCTTAAGGGCAGTAATTACCTTAGGCCTACTTCCTGCTATCGTGCCTCTGAACTCAGAGCGGGTTGGTCGGGAGGAGTGAACACTACCTCCTTCCCCGAAACAATCAATGCAAGCATGGTTCTGCGCTAACCATCCATGCCCAATATTACATCAAAGTCAAACATGTCTAAGACTACTAGATTCATTTGCTAACTCATGGTCTGCGATGGTCACACTACCATCCTTGACTTTCATATTGGCTAACAAATTTATCCCACAGGAGTGGAGCAGAGCATAGGCATACAGAATCGTTCTAGTTCTAACTCACTTGACTTACAAAGGATGCGAGAAATAAAAGAGTGTGTAGAACGTAATCAAATAATACAAAGGCAAGGTGCCCAAGTAATGGGAGTGTACACAGAACCACTCGAGTCCGAGCCATAGATGTCTCTCTTGGTGCTTGCATAAGCTCTTCCCGATGTATAACCGGCTTCACAACGGTCCCCACTATTGACAACCCGAGGTTGGCTAGTCTTTGCTTGACTCGGGCAAAATATTAGCTCATGTGCCCTTCTTTCCCACACCAAACACACTCGGGATCGGCCAAACACTTACCCCCCGTCTTTGCTACTACGCTCTTTGCACTGTGGCTTATCTCCATTGTTATTTCCCGTTCTGTTGACTGTGGTTTCGACCAACTCGCATTGAAAATGTCCTCGGCCTATGCGGTGTCTGCTGGGGGCGCCGTGAGCTTGAATTTGACCGGTCCCACTTCTCTTATGATTTGCCATGGGTGCCAGGTTAACCACTAGGCTTTGTGCGATGCTGCTGCACCCAAATCAATTCTCGCCACTCTCCGCTGCGGGCATAATCGGGAGGTGCTAGTGCTTGAATAAAGCCTCGAACGTTCTCATCCACCCCATAATGAAGCGCTCTGTTTTACGTTTCTTACGTGTCTACCACCTCGGAGCAAAAAGCGGGACAAACGGGTAAATTCTCTCTCATACACCTCCACCGCCCTCGCTGTGCGGCAAAGCTGTAAGAATGCACTTCTTCTGTAACGAGCTGCGGCGGGATAAAATTTCCGCTTGAACGCTTCTTTAAATGATTCGGTGTAATCGTTTCTCCGCTTAGCGACAATGGTTCCACACGGCGGACTCCCACCATAAATACGCGCGTCATCCTCGGCATGAAGGTAGCACAAGACACCCTCTCGGTCCTCGGGCGGTTCATTAATCAAAGATGGTCTCAATGGAGGACGACCATAACTCAACCACCGTAAGTCACCGGAAGACCCATCGAAGATCTAGGGTCATACTTCACGAAGTCCTTCGATATCGAGACTCGAGTTGCATCGTTTACGCCCCGATTTGCTTGGGCGGTGAGTGGCTCACGTGGCTCGCACGGACTCTGCATAGCCTCCACCATCATAGTCATAACGTTGGCGTTCCCTTGATCTCGCCACAGGGCAACTGCAGTACATTCTCCTGGCGACCGTGTGGTCACGGGGAGGTCTCGTGCACGGGTGGAGCAACCTCTTCCCTGTTCCGGTGGTAATTCCGGTTGGGCGTCAACGTTTTCCCTTGCCCTCCGGCCCCTACCACGTCCCCTACCTCTCCCTTGACCTCTAGGTGGCATTTTGTCGATACTACAATACAGAGAGTTTCTAACTCAGTTTCTTAACTTTCTAACCATAAGATAGGATCACCCCTTGGGCTTTTAAGTTCATGTATATGCATAAAAGCAAAGATCATATCATAATCATTTACTTAATTAATAAAATATCGTAACGCACTGGCGGTGGATCGGAACGCGTTGTTCAACCATGGGAACTACTCAGTGCTTACTCGTAAGCAAGTCTCTGAACCCTTAAACCTAGGGCTCGATACCAACCTATAACGCCCTACTTTTCTATGACCAACTCCTAGGGACATTACTACACATGCATGCATTTATAGGCCAAGAGATAAAAGATCTTAAAAGAAAACTTCCAAATAAACATAAATAGTCTTTAGGGATCCCAAATAAATACATTTAAAACAGATAAAAGTATCAATTTAACATGGCCTATGAAAACTGTAAGTAAATTCAAACTCCAAATAAAACATAAAGAGACAACATCAGTTATAAAAGGAATATGCGGAAAAACATGTCTATTCCCATGGTTTTAGTAACGCGCTCCGCCACTCACTCGCCCTGCACGCCCTTTCCTTACGAAAAACATTTTTAAAGAAAGGGTGAGTATTGCAAAACAATACCCGATAAGTGACCTCGCTCACAGAGGTTTGGGATATGCATACACATACAATCATGACTTTAAACTTGTTCGAAATATACATATCACGGGACCTAAACTTTCTCATATTGTCGTGTCTTTAATCCATGACTTCCTTTTTATTTGTGTGGCCGATGGTCATCCTGAGTCATTTCATTTTGAGTCCTCACAGACCCACTGTAATAATTTGAGTCCCTCACAGACCCACATAATTAGACCCATAGGGTCTCTATTGCATGTTTGACCATGCACATACTGATCTCAGGAGACCAATGTCCACACTTTTCATTAGTTCAATTCATGACATACATAACATGCATGAGGTCCCGTCATTCACATAATAATAGTGTACATGTCACAAACATCATCGTCACTATGCAAATCATACTTTTCTCATAGACAGTTTGAAGATCATACTTTTGTAGGAAATCATGTAATATTCTCATACAAATTACTGCCATATTCTCACATGAAATACTGAAATACTTTTACATAGCATACAAGAATATTCTCACATAAAATAATAGTTTATTTCCACATGAAGCATTGAAATACTTGTACATAAAATATTAAGTATTCTAACAAAAATATCTGTATATTGTCATATGAAAAATATAAACTAATTTCGCATGAAATCATGAAAATCATTTTCTTCATTCCCAACAAAAGTTCGGCACAAGGTCCCTTACCTCGAGCTTTGATCTCACTCTTCCCTTCCAATTCTTAACTTAACGGTCCTTTCCAAATAACCTGTCAATCAGGAATCCTTCTATTCATTATCCCACTACTCAGTTCATTCAATATAAGGAAATCTAAGTACGCAAGCGTCTATAATTCTCATTTTGCACTAATTACCTTGACTCCGAATAATAATCCGAACGTGGGTTTGTTTGCTCCAAAGCTTGGGAGTCTTGAACTCGAAATTCAGCTCGTTCCTACAATAATTTCATGCAGATTTTCATGCGAGTTAGATCCAACTTCTTCTAAACCTCCAATAGTACAAAAATCACACGTCCCTCTCTTGTAAATCGGAATGACTATCAATACCGAAAGCTTACCGGAGGAAATCTGGATTTCAGTTGATTCCGGAAGCTGCAAAGTAACGGTGGTCGGACGGCACGGAGTACGTTCCCTCCCGGTGCTCGAGCGGCGGCACGACAGCGTTCACGAATGGTCTGCGGCGTTGAGGACTTCGTAGTCGGAGTGAGCGGGCGTGAACGGAAGCTGGCTGATGGTCGCTCGACGCTTGCGGATGACTAAAGCCCTTCGGTGGTCGACGAGTTCTGGCGTCGTCGACGTTCAGGGAACGATTGCTGCGGCGCGATCTTTGTTGAAACCACGAGGCGGCGTGCGATCGATCGGTGGCGCGTTCTTTGCACGAGCCTCGGTTTCTGAGCGTATGGCGCGGCGACTCCGGCGGCGAGGTTGATGGCGTCCGTGTCGCGGCGCGAGGCTCGTGAAGCGGTGGGCGGCGTTTCCTGTCGTGAGGGATTCCAGCCGACGGTGGTAGCACAATGAGAGTAGACTTCAGCTAGGTTAAACGAGAAGAGAGGGAACTAGGGTTAGGGTTAGGGCTAGGGTTTTGCCTCAATGTGTTTAGGGTTAGGGTTCTCTTTACTTTGAACTTTAGGGAGCTTAAATACTACAACATTGGCCAATAACCAAAAGTCCTATGTGCCCCTCATTTAGTGTTTACTAACCAAAGTGCCCTTGCAATTTCCTTTTCCTTTAATTTCATAAATAATCTCATCTTAAAAGGAACAATTCACTTAAACTAAACAAAAATTAAGGCCTCGCTCTCGCCGAGCTTGATTAAAATCACTAATCCGACTAAACACAGCGGTTAATAGGGCGTTAAATAAAATAAATAATAGTACCTGTGATGGTGGTCGTCACACATATTCATCACAAGAATATATGTACAAATCTCCATATAAGTGAAGGTAAATAACTGCGTCAGAACTCATTTTCAAATACTTCAAAATCATTCTGCTCGGGTCCTCTCAAACCCCCAAATCACCTGAAATCCTCTCAAATTTCAAGGTGAAATTCTTTTTCTAATCCCTCTTAAATATTAAATCATTTTGGGTTCTCTCAAACCCTTTGAAATATCCCTTTTCTAAATTCAAGTCTTGGGAATAAATCCTTGTATATCATCATTTGAAATAAATCCTGAAAATTCGTCTTTTGGTGCAAACCCTTGCAAATAATCGTTTAAATAAATATTTCGAAAACATATTTACTCCACCCATCAAATCATTTGTAAGAAATCCCTTACCTCAACTTTAGTTCCTCTGAGATCCTTAAAATTGAATCTTTGACTCAGCAATCCTTTTGATCGTGTTCAATACTCGAGTCCCTTAAGGCAAATTCATCAATTTCCTTATTTAATTCACATAATCCTAAACTTATTTTCAAATTCAAACATAGTTAGGCTAAATTACCACAAACGGAGTGTTAAATCACGTTCGGAGGGTCGAACTAATCGAATTGAGCAAACTCGTTGACCGTTGACCGTTGACTTTGACTGTTGATTGTTGACTTTGACCGTTGACTGGCGAGCGGTAGTGCGTGGAGGTCAGATCTAGGATTCCCACTTGCCGATCTATTCGAAACCGATGAAACTTTGATGAAAATCGGTCAAAAATGAGGTGAACTGGCTGAACCAAGCGGCGGTCTGATTTCGGGACGGTGCGACAGTTTCCGGCAGATCTCCGACGATTTTCGTCAAGGACTGGTGGTGGCTCGTGAGCTGGAGTTGCGCGCTTCCGTCGCGCGCTAGTCACGTCTGGCCGGGCGATCGACGCGCGGAGAAAGCGGCGGCGGCGTTGGTTTCCGCGGCTTCGGCGAGGCGAGATCTGCGTGGCGCGCGAACAACTGGAGCTCGAACTATTGGCGACTCTGACGGCGATGGTTGACTGTTCGACGTCGCAACGACTGGCTCCCGTGAGTAGGTTCAACGACCGACTACAGGTCTGACTCCTCGGGGGCTTCGTGTGTGGTGTTGCGTGGCTGGGTGAGGCGTCACGGCAACGGCGTGCGGTGGCGAGCGACTGGAGGCGTCGACTTGGCGGCAGCTGCATGGTGTAGTCTTCGATCTACTAAGCATCGGCGACTGGACTCCTCCTTCAAGGGTGTTGTCGTGAACGAGGAAGAGATGGGGAGAGGAGGAGAAGAAGACACCTAGGGATACATGTACTCATAAAAAGAAACCGTAGTTTCTAATCCATTTCCTCAATTGCCCTTCAACTTCCCTTGAATTACAAAATTACCAACTTAATTACTAACACTTTTAATGCTCTCCCCTATTTATTAAATTAATTGATTATTAACCACTGAAATAACCTAATCATAGAATTTGAGATTCTAACTTTACTCCTAAATAACTTTTATTCCAAACTTTAAAGCAACCAAACATGAAATTTTAACTCATACCTAATTATTCTTTCAAATAAATTTACCCAAACCTTAGCATAGTCAAAACTGAAATTCTCAGGCGTTACATGCAACTTCAATATGATATAAAATATTCAAGTATGTTGGTATATTTTTAACATTTTCACAAGCTAAACTATTTATTCCATTCTAAAGATGTCCATAGACAATGCATGTGTTTAGACAAATTTAAATAAACACTCTTCATATGCAAAATATTAGTACTAAATTAATACTTACCTAAATTAAAATAAAAAAGTAGTGGTGAATATGTGCATAAAAAAAGGAATAAAGTTCATATTGAAGAGTAAAAATTCTAAATAATAAATTTTATTGGAAAAGAAATATTGATATCAAACCCAATATCTATTACTTTTGCAAATATCCCTAACATACATTTGGCAAATGGTAATATATATTGTAATTTTATATAATTGAGTTTTGAAATTGTAGACAAATGTGTTTGTATTTGATTTGTTGTGAAAACAAAGTAAGGAAAAAAGTCACAAAAAAAATCAGACCTTTCACTTTACATAAGATAAAAATGATTTTTAGGGGAGAAGAAAAATTGATATCAATCTCGATATCAATCTCAATATCCAGTATTGTTCTAAATATCTCATACATCTTGCAAATGGTAATGTATATTGTAAATTTATAATTTTGATCACATAATGAAGTTTTGAAACTGTAGACAAATATGTTTGCAATTGATTTGGTGGAAACAAAAAAAGTAAAGAAAAAAAAGTCACAAAAAATCAGACTTATTCACTTTACAAAAAAACTGCACCAGATACCTCTAACATAATAACTCAACTCTGCAAACCAAACACTGACTTCCTGACTCAACTCAACTCAACTCTGCAAACCACACACTGATTTTCAGAACTCACTGACAAAACAACTCTGCACAACTCAACCCAACTCAACCCAGCTCAACCCAACTCTGCGATCCAAACACCCCCTTAAAGAAACACTCAAACATGGATTTTAGTCAAGCAAACTTAAATTTAAACTTCTCCTTTCTAGCTTGTATGTGTGCATAGCCCTCCTAAAGTAGTCTTTCTAAGCCTAGAATAGGTTTATAGAATCTTCTATTCATCTTATCCCTACACTGGCCTTAAGCACCAATTCTCTAGCATTCTTACATTCAAGAAAGTAATAAGCTACTAGGTGTCTGAAATTAAACAACTGGCCGACTAAACTTGCATCACATAAACATCAAAGGCACTAGCTTTCACACACCCATTGTAGAAACCCTTACCGAAAACACTCGCTCAATAAGGTGTCTAACTAATCACGACAAGGGTAGCTCTTTTTACCTTGACTCTTTTCAAAACATTACAAGCTTGTTGTTTTTTTTTTCTTTCTCTTTCTTTTCTTTTATTTTTCTTACATGAAAATTAAATATTCTCTTTTTTTTCTAAGTAACACATTACACCCTATCATGCAAGTCAACTACCAAATAAGACCTTAAGCCTATCGAGGTGACAACAAAGTTATGGACAATATAAAAATACCTTAAGCCTTCAAAACCAACCAAAGATAGGCTAGGTGCTCAAAAGTTGCAAGAAACTCAAAGTAAAAAATTTTAAAATTTACTCGAATCCTATACATGCTCTCATATTTTACAAAAATTACAAAAATATTCACTATCTAGAATACATCACAAGGTTGTCCTCATCACACAAATGCAACAAAATCATCATATAAGTCACAAAAAAAATCAATAACAACTCAGTCAGAACAACATATATCTCCCCACACTTAAAGCATACATTGTCCTCAATGTATAAACTACCTATTAAGTAAGCATGCTTAAGGACAATTAAAGAGATAAAGGAAAGAAAGATACTGTCCTGGAGTGTGAGAACAATCTCGATTGAACATGATTAATTGGGTGCAATGTGGGTGTAATTATTCTGAGCTCTTAAAAGTGATCAACCAAGAGACACATGAGATCAACACAACACAAACTTAAAAAGAAAAAAACAACAAAAACAACAAGAAAAAAAACATAAAGGGAAAGAAACTTGGGTTGCTTCCCAATAAGTGTTAATTTAACGTCTTTAGGTAGACGAGACTCGTATGGGCTCTCAAGGCACATAGATAAATTCCCCCATTTCTTCGGGTCCCTCTTCCTAGAGTCAACAAAACAAATTAGAGCTAGTAAGAATACTAGCTTCTCATGGGACTCTGAAACAGAAATATTTTTTGTGCTTTTAGATATAAAAAGAATAAAGGGTAAAAGATCAAAATAAAAATACTCAGACACAGACTCATGAGAATTAGAGAAAGAACAGTCACAAATAAGAGAAGAATCAGAAGATAAAACAGATAGAGACCTAAAGACCTCAAACTCTACCTCCTGAACTGCTCACCAACACCAGACTCATCTCCTCCCTCATCCCCACTAACTCGATCTCAGTGTGCGCTAGGACTCTCTAGTTCTGCCCCTAATTCTAAAACACACTCCCTCAATAAGCCAACCTTTGTAGAATGTGAAGAAATAAGATCCTGAAAGGCTATCAGTAGGTCAGTAATCAAGTGACTTACTGAACAATCTAAAGTAGTAGATCCTCTTTCTCTAACCTCACTTGGAGTTTGGAATTTCAATTCTCTCTCACATCGTTCATTAAACTCAAAAATATCTTTCATTCATTTTTAAAGGGAGAATTCTTCCTTACTAACTTCTCTAGGCCGCTCAACCTCAATAGAATCTAAATTATTAAGTTTCTGAAAGGATTCAACTGCATCAACTCGTTGACTCAATGTCTCCCATATTCCACTAATGTGCACCCCTAGTGCCTGGAAACTCTCTTTAACTCTTGTTATGCTATCAATAAGAGCTCCAAACCGCTCCAAACTCTCTTCACATATTCTCAACATTCATTAAATGGGAGATTTTCCCTCTATATTAGCGTCTTGAAAATAAATAGGATATGGCTCATGGGGCCAAATGCATTCATTATAAGGCGATAGTAATGAGGCATTTGATAACCATGAAACACATAATCCTCACTACAAGGCGCATAACTAACAAAGGAATAATTAAAATTATACAAACTAGACGATATTTGCTCATTAGGCTCAAATTCCCTAAAAAGTCACCCAAATCTATTAGACACAATAAACAAATAATAAAGAAAATAAAACAGGCTCAACAACCACAATATGCAACAACACCACTAGAAACAAAGGACCATGACTCAAATAAAAAAAAAGTATGCAAGAAAACAAAAACAAACCAAAGATAACCTCTAAATTAAAGAAAGTAATTTCTCCACAATGTTAATTGAATTGAAATATAGCAATCCCCAACAACGATGCCAAAAATTTGATGGGCGTACTTTAACGTTTTCTTAAGCGCACGGGTCAAGAAATATAAAACGTATTCCTACTGAGTATCGAATCCACATAGATTGACTTTTAATTCAATTAATTACCATGAATACTCTCACTTAACTTTATTCAAAATCAAAGTAGAAAGATGATAGACTAATCTAACAACAATAAATAAATAAAATAAAATGTAGAAAATAAATGGGAGACACAAACAAAAGGGATAACTTAGGGAAAATATCAATTACTAAAGTGATAGACAATTATAACCCAATGGACATTGAACTCATAAGTCTAGAAGCTCTATGAACGTGGAATCTCCTCTCGGTCTCCTCCACTCTCAAGTACTAATTAACTAACCTAGGTCTTCCTAGTGCTAGCTAACTCATACAAGGCATTAAGACTCTTCATTACGAATTTTTAATGTTTATTTATTAACCTCGACTGTCACTCAGGCAAATCAACACTAGTAATCTCTCTTGAGATCAACTTAGAAATACCTCAATTAATTAAAGAAACAATGATAAAAAGGCATTAAGCAACAATTGCATAAATGATTCAAAGCCCTAAAAACAATAAACATTACTTAAGAATTTGATCCAAAGTTTCCAACAATCAAGCATAAAACAATGTTTAACAACTCAACCCAAATAAGAAGGGATTAAACCATACAAAATAAATCAATACAACCCAAAAATACCTACTTTACAACCATCAAATTAACTATAAATGAAAGGAAAAGGGAAGAAATTGCAAAAAGAAGGACGATCTCGCGTTTCTGAGGTGTTACCAAAAAGAATCTGAGCTCCAAATCTGCAAATCTGCTCCAACCTGCTCACAAAAGGCTCCCAAAACCTCTAAGAATAGCATGGAATCGAGTTTAGGGCATAAACCCTTTGTTTGGCCTAACAAAATTAAAGAGAAAATGATGTATTTATAGCAAAAATCATGCAACATCTAAAAATCACGTAGCTACTAGGCACTCCAATAGACAACCCTAACTGTTTTTGCTATATTCTTTTCGCTCCGGTTTCTGAATGACCTCCAGTTTGATGCGTTGGAACCATGATTCGATGTAAAATCTCATAGAATGTGTCTTATGCTCAAATTACATTTCTATTTTTCTTGAATATTAAATTAAGCTTAGAAAAGATTCTAAACTTCACCAAAATACTCAAAAACACTCAATTTTTCTCCTCAAGCTCGGTTTCTAAAAAATTAAAAAAAATAGGCATAAAAATTCACAAAAATAACATAAATAATAAAGAATAAGATAGCATAATTACATGTTATCACCTTCTTTAAAACCTCGTATTTTTAATGTTGAGTTGTAGTATTGGGCAATCATGTGTTTTGTATTCTGCTACAGGAAAGCGTGTTGTTTGAGGGTGATCTTCTAAAAATATAGAAAATAACAAAAGTAAGAATTTACACAAATATACATAATTTACAAGAAAGAGAAAAAATAAAACGAAAGAACAAAAGTAAGAATTTACACAAATATACATAATTTACAAGAAAGAGAAAAAATAAAACGAAAGAAGAAAATTTATATAACTCTACATTATTTACACACTAAATTAAGATCAAATATTTTTACCACGATATTAATTAAACTAAAATATATCAATCCTTGGTAACAACGCCAAAATTTGATAGTGAGATTTTCTTCATCTAGCTTGTCGAAGGCTCTATAGAAGTTAAATAAATGATACTAGATAATCTAAAGATTTGTAGTGATCAGTGGCCACGATTACCCATGGGGATTGAACTTCTTAGTTTTAATAAAGTATCATAGTTACTTAAACACAATTTTATTTAGAGAAACATAATTTTGTATTTGGTTTTGAAAACAAATAAAAACTATATTAATGTTTACAAAGGCGGAGTTCTATTTTAGAAAGATATTTGAAAAGTTACAATTCATAAATCACAATTATGAAATTGATTAAACAATTATGAAACATGCAACAATCCAAACCCAACAATTATTTTTGTATTCAATTGACTCTCTCAAGCCCAATTGAACTCATGCTAAGAAGTAAATCAACATTTCAGTTTATTTATACAACTAAACACGACATTATGATATTATCTTTAAGGCCTCTAACATTAGCCTAATTCATTCTCATGCAATAGATTAATCTTAGTCACGCATCAAATCCTTAGTTAAATTTACTTTCTCAAACTAAACATAACTTAACATGCAAAGCTATGCACAAAAGATATTATGAGAATACGTCTAGAAATCAACATAATATTGAATTAAAAGCATTAAACCAAGGGCCTATCAAACAAAAATCATTCTAATACAACCCAGGAAATCCTAAAATTAAAAGAAACAAAGTAAAGAGAATAGAGAAAAACTGGAAGACGCGTGCCAACACTCGTTTTCGACGTGATGCCACTCGATCTTGAGCCTTGAATCTCCTCCTTATCTCTCCAATATGATCTTCTAGACCTCTAAACAATGTCTCTATCAAAAATAGAGTTTTAGTCTCTCTAAAATGGCTCCCCTATACAAATGTACAAACTTTTAATCTATAGACATTGGACAACGTTGCAATGCCACCCTTTTTCCTCATATTTATAATCGAGGTAGCATTGCAACACTATCCTTATGAAACAACTTCTTTTTATATTTTTTTTCTTTCTTTGCTCCATTGCTAAATTTAGCCTAAAAATGCCCCTTTTCTCCTCCTTTGACCAATTTACCTTTTATTGCTCAATTCCTGCAAAATAAACACTTAAATGCATGAAAGTATTCGATAAGGCCTTTAAAAGTGCCATAAAGCATCCCTAAAAATGCATCATAAATTACACTCTTCGAAGAGCATTTTTGAATGTTGACTTGTGAAGTTTACGTGAAGTTAGTAAAATGATTAACTGAGTTTGAAATATATGTATAAGCATGTGTTGTTGGGCAAGGGACATGGTCGGTTAGTAGTATGCCTTGGTAACCTACATTGTAGTGTGAGGGGTTGATTAAGTGCGGAGCATAACGCGTAAATTATGTGTTGGGGTTAAGTGTGTGTTGCATGGTATGTAATTGATGTGTTATAATTGCGGGAGCATGATACGTAAATCATATGCTAGAAAGAGTATGAAGAGCATGACACACAAATTCATATGTTGGGCAGTGGCGCATAATTCATGTGTGAGAGTGCATTGCACAATAAAAATTTCATATGTTAGGATTGTTGGGTTTTATGCCCTAAAACTTGTAGTTTGTAACTTTTGTTCCGTTTAATTCAATAAAGTATTGTTGATTTCACAATTTCTCTATATTGCCTTATATTAACCCTAAATCCAATAAACAAACATTCTAGGTTGTTATATATCTCTTGAACTAGATGTAGAAGACATATGAGGATGACAGTTCGAGAAACAGTCTAAAGGGTCTATAGTAAAGGGATGAGGTAGGGTACCTTATCCTGGTGATACTATGGATATGACCCACTTTGTATATGATACAAACACAATGATCCAACGTGTTTGTGTAGATGACATGGGAGTGGGGATATCCTATGTGATGAGATTACATAAGACCGGATCGCGAAATAGTAACTAATAGATGTAACTCCGTTGACTAGTTAGGTTTATATTTTAATAGGATGACCTAGGCAACTTGATCTCAATCCTGAGCAGGTTATGAACTCCTGTTTGTGAGGGATTGTCCTTTGATTAGTATGGGTGAAAGTGGCCCGAGACGCCGACTCAATATGCCTACCTTCTTGGAGACAAAACCGAGCAGGCAGCTGGGGTCTTAACTTAGTAAGGTTGAATTCACTCCTTCTTGACTTTAGGACAAGAAGATGAGTGTTCCCTTAAGTGGTGCCTCCAGGACTTGAACAAATGACCCTACCCTCTCACTGACCCGAGAGGAACTTCTGTTTATTGGTAGGACCATAAACAGGTTGTTCATTAGAGGAGAACTGATACTTAAGGTAAAAGATGTACCCAGGGGTAAAATGATAACTTGACCCAGCTGAGGTTACGAACGCTCGTGAAGGATTGACTTGTTGTTATTGGTTGTTATCCATGGACACAAAAATATATGTGCAGTAAGAAGAGTGCAACTGCGGGACTTTAGTGAATGAATCTGAATTCTCTTGAGCAACGGAAACGTGTAAAGATCGTAATAGCTTGTTTTGTTTTTGTTTACTCCAAAAACCAGTACATTGGCAATTAAACACAGATAAGAAATTAGGCATGGATTAATTAACTAAACATGTTGTGAGAAGTCCAAACTAAAAGGGAATTCGTAATTACCTTTGTAGTGACACAAATCAGCAACTCCTTGCCCTTGCAATTCTACACAGCAACACATCAAATCTCAACAACTTTTCTTCTCAGGTACAATATGACATTACCACGAGAGAAAACTCTCTATGACTCTGGGTTTTAGGTCTAAGCTTTGGTGGGAAAGCTCCAACAATTTGGAAATTGGGAATTTCATAGTTTGAGAGAAGTAGAGTGATTTGCTCAAAATCACCAACACCAGAATGATCGATCAGTTCTTCACTCTCTCAATCGAGAAGAAGAACACCAATGGAGGGTAACTCCCCACTCCCTATCGATAGGGAGTTGGGGAGAAGTGGGGAACGTGTCATCCAGGCACGTTTTCATTTTTTTTAATTAATTTAATAATTAATCAAATTAATTATTAAATAATATAATTAATTTTAATTAAATGATATTTAATTAATATCAAATTAAATATCATATATTTAATTATGATTAAATGACATTTAATTCTTTTTCCCTCTAACCTATAGTTTTAATACACATCTTATACACATTAAATTTTAACCTATAGTTTTAAATATGAATCTTATTCTTATTTAAATAATATTTGAACTTCTTCAAATATTTAGTTCTCTCAATTAATTTACTTCGAATCATATTCAAATTAAATTATACTATAAAGTTTTAATGCATATATAAACTTTATATTATAATGTTTCTCCATACATGATTGTGCTTATTCCCTAATAGAATTTGAACATTTCAAATTCTAATGATCTAAGAACCCTTTATGAGCAAGGAAGTGGACCTAATGGACCTAAATATCCGAAGTTCCAACGATAAAAGATAATTCAACTAATCTCATTAACCTCCTAATCAACATTCGTTAACTGCGAGAACACTACACTAAAGTCCCGCAGTTGAACTCTTCTCACTGCTGATATATTTCTGTGTCCACAGATATCGACGAATAACAGCAAGTCAATCCTTCACGAATGTTCGCAACACCAACTGAGTCAAATTACCGTTTTACCCCTGGGTTACATCTTTTATCTTAAGTCCCAGTCCTCCTCTAATGAACAACCTGTTTGTGGTCCTACCAACAAATAGAAGTTCCTCTTGGACCAATGAGAGGGTCAAACCATTTGTTCAAGTCCCAGAGACACTACTTAAGGGAACATTCATCTACCTACCCAAATAGGCGGGAAGGCATGAATTCCTTCTTGCTAAGTTAAGTCCCCAGCTGCCTGCTCGGTCTTGTCCCCAATAAGATAGGCTTATTGGGTCGGCATCTCGGGCCACTCTCACCCATAGTAGTCAAGGGACAATCCCTCGCAAGCAGGAGTTCGTAACCTGCTCAGAATTGAGATCAAGTTGCCTAGGTCATCCTATTGAAATAGAAACCTAACTAGTAAACGAAGTTACATCTAGTGATTACTATTTCGTGGTCGGGTCTTATGCAATCTCATCACATAGGATATCCACACTCACATGTTGTCTACATGAACACGTTAGGATCACTGTGTTTGTATCAAATACAAAGTGGGCCATATCCATAGTACTACCAGCATGAGGTACCCAACCTTATCCCCTTACTATAGACCCTTTAGGTTGTATCTCGAACTGAGATCCTTATATGTCCACTACATTCAGTTCAAGAGACATACAACAACCTTGGATGTTAATTTATTGGATTTAGGGTCAACCTAAGGTAATATAAAATAATGTATTAAACAACAACTCTTTATTAATAACAATAACACTTTATTGATTTAATTAGAACATTATTTACAACCTACGAGTTTTAGGGCATAAAACCCAGCATTTAGTGGAGTGTTCCCGCAGTTAACGAATGTTGATTAGGGGGTTAATGAAATTAACCTATTAATCTTGTATCGCTGGAGCTTCTGATCTGTAGGTCCGTTAGGTCCACTTCCTAGCTCGTAAAGAGTTCTTAGATTATTGGATATTGATTAGAATTTGAAATGTTCAAATTTTCTTTCGGAATTAACTTAATGTATGGAGATACATTATAATATAAAGTTTTTATGTACATTAATACTTTATAGTATAAATTTAATTTGAATCTGATTCAAAATAAATTTATAAGAGAATTAAGTATTTGAAGGAGTTCAAATATTGTTTTAAATGTGAATAGAATTTATATTTAAAACTATAGGTTAAAATTTAATGTGACGACCACCATCACAGGTACTATTATTTAGTTTATTTAACGCTCTTAACCTTTGTGTTTAGTCGGATTAGTGAATCTCATCAAGCTCGGTGTTAGTAAGTCCTTGATTTTACTTAATTAAAGCGAAATAGTCTCCTCTAGATAATTACTTATTAAAATTAAAAGAAAAGGAGGAGTCAATGACATTTTAGTTATTAGGGTAAATGAGGGTTTGTGGTAATATGTAAAATTTGACCTAACCCTAGCCCCTTAGTCTCCTTGGTATTTAACCATAAGAAAACCCTAGCCCCATCATCATCCCCTTCATTTTTCTCTTTGCCCTAGCCGATAACACCCACCCTCGCTGCAACCCTCGCCGGCCGGATCAAGAGACTGCATATCCAGCACGCCTCACGAGTCTCACCAGCGAGCACCCTTGAAGCCAACGCCGCGGAAGCACGGGATCGCCGAACCTTGACGTCGACCGCGAGCCTCGGAGCTGCACGCCGCCATCCAAACCGCGAGTCACTGGCGCCGGTTGAAGCCCAGCGAGCCTTGCGCCGCCACCGCTCGTGAACTCGAGTTTGTCCAGCCGTCCGCAAGCTTCCGTTCGCAGCCAGGATCGCCAGCCGCTCACGCCGCGAGTACAATTGGAGAACCAGCCGCCGCCAACTGCTCGATCTCGCCGTGCCACTCCTTGTTCATTCGTACATCTCCGGCGCGCAGACACGGTGTGAAGTCCGCCGCTTGATCGGCTGCTTCGTTGCACTCCAGTTCCGGCTGCAACCAGACGACCTTCGACGCTCGGCTCTCCATCGACCCCCGTTGGTCGGTAAACGCCGATAACCCGGGCAACACTCGACGTCGACAGTCTTGCAAGGTGCGAGTTACTGACTTCGGTTCACCAAGCGATCTTCGATTAAGTTTAGTAGTTCGATCTTAAGTTTCAATCAACATAAGACTGTCAATGGTTTTAAATTGAGAATGTATTGTGTAGGCTAAAATTTTAAAGTCTATTCTAATTCTTTTAGGTGCATCGTTGAGTTGGAGCCAAGAGTAGTGAAAGTGGTTTGGAATCAATAGTGGTTGGCTTTTGACTTAGGAGTCGAAAGGGAGCACCTCTTACGAATTGGAACGTAGGACTTTTGGAGTTAAAGCTAAGGTAAGGGACCTTGTGCCGAACTTTTTATTGGGAATGAAGAAAATGATTTTCATGATTTCATGCGAAGTTAGTTTATATTTTTCATATGACGATATACATATATTTTCGTGAGAATACTTAATATTTTATGTACAAGTATTTCAATGCTTCATGTGGAAATAAACTATTATTTTATGTGAGAATATTCTTGTATGCTATGTAAAAGTATTCCAGTATTTCATGTGAGAATATGACAGTAATTTGTATGAGAATATTTCATGTTTTCCTACAAAAGTATGATCTTTAAACTGTCTATGAGAAAAGTATGATTTGCATAGTGAAGATGATGTTGGTGACATGTACACTATTATTATGTGAATGATGGGACCTCATGCATGTTATGTATGCCACGAAATGAATTAATGAAAAGTGTGGACATTGGTATCCTGAGATCATTATGTGCATGGTCAAACATGCAATAGAGACCCCATGGGTCAAATTACAGGGTCCATGAGGACTCAAATTATTACAGGGTCATGAGGGACTCAAATTATTACAGGGTGCATGAGGACTCAAAATGAAATGACTCAGGATGACCAGTCGACCACACAAATAAAAAGGAAGTCATGGATTAAAGACCTGACAAAATGAGAAAGTTTTAGGTCCCGCATATGTATACTTCGAACAAGTTTAAAGTCATGATTGTATGTGTATGCATATCCCAAACCTCGGTAGCGAGGTCACTTACTGGGTATTGTTTTGCAATACTCACCCTTTCTTTTAAAAATGTTTTTCAGGTAAGGCCAAGGGCGTGCAGGGCGAGTGACGGAGGCGCGTTACTAAAGACCATGGGAACCGACATGTTTTCCGCATATTCTTGTTTTAAACTGATGTTGTCTCTATGTTTTATTTGGAGTTTAAATTTACTTACAGTTTTAATAGGCCATGTTAAATCGACACTTTTATCTGTTTTAAATGTTTTGATTTGGGATCCCTAAAGACTATTTATATTTATTTGGAAGTTTTCTTTTAAGATCTTCTATCTCTTGGCCTATAAATGCATGCATGTGTAGTAATGTCCCTAGGAGTTGGTCATAGAAAAGTAGGGGCGTTACATTTAATGTGCATGAGATGTACATTAAAACTATAGGTTTAAGGTAGTATGATTAAATATGATTTAATCATGCATAACCTAAATTAAATATATGATATTTGATTTATGAATTAATTAATTATAGAATTAATTAATTTGTAAATTTAATTAAATTAATTAAATTTGATTTAATTAAATTAATTAAAACTTTAGGTTATGTAAGGTATATTTAGTTAAATATTGATTTAATATTATATTAATTAATTAATTAACCGAATAGGGAACGTGTCACACGTTCCCCACTCCTATCTTCTTCTCCCTCACTTTGTCGATAAAGGCAGTGAGCGTTGGGAGAAGTTAGAGGATTAATCGATCAATCTTTGGCATATTGAAAAATAGTTTTTCTCTATGAAATTCTGTTTGCCCATTCCAGAAAGTTCCAAAAGGGTTAATCCTCTGGAACTAAGTCTTGCAACCACTCTTCTGGTCTTAAGAAAACTCAGAAGAAGAAGAAAGTGAAGGGAATCGAATCCCCTTGAGCAGCGGAAACGTGGTGTTAAAATCGTATTTGTTTGTTTATTTTGGTTTACTCCAAAAACTCATACATTGGCAATAAAGAGAGATAAGCAATATGAAAAACATGGATTAAACTAACTATAAAACATGTTGTACATTTCTAAACTAAAATGGAGAGAACATATTACCATTGTAGTTTCAATTCAACAACAACTTCTTGCCTCTCCAAAGTTTGCACAACACACCAACGTATTTCTTCTCCTCTGTAAAACAGGACACTACCAGAAAGAGAACCTTCTATCCTCTGAATCCTTAGACCAAGGCTTGGTGGGAAGCCTCCAACAATTTGAATAGGGATTTTGTGAGTACAGAGAGAATTGGGAGAAAACCAATTTTCTAAGTTGTTCAATCGATCGAATCATTAACCATCTCGTTCTGCTCCCATCCATACTTATCGATGGGAGTGGGAGAATTATAGGGAAGTGGGGGAACATGTCTTTCATACGTTCCCCTATATTTAATTAATTAAATATATTAAATTAATAATATTAAATCATATTTAAATATATAAATATAAATAACCTTTTAATTAAATCACATTTAATTAATTAATTAAACATCATATGTTTAATTTGGTTATTTAATCACATTTTCTTATAACTGATAGTTTTAATGTACATCTCATGCACATTAAATTAATAGTTTTAAATATGAATCTTATTCACATTTAAATAATATTTGAACTCTTCAATTTGGTTATTTAATCACATTCCCTTATAACCTATAGTTTTAATGTACATCTCATGCACATTAAATTTGACCTATAGTCTTAAATATGAATCTTATTTACATTTAAATAATATTTGAACTCTTTACAATATTTAATTCTCTCCATTAATTTAATATGAATCATATTCAAATTAAATTTATAATATAAAGTTGTAATGAAAACTTTATATTATAATGTATCTCTATACATCTATGTTATTCCCTAATTGAATTTTAACACTTTAAATTCAAATGATCTAAGAACCCTTTACGAGCTAGAAGGTAAACCTAATGAACCTACATATCAGAAGCTGCAACGATACAAGATTATTCAATTAATCTCATTAACTTCCTAATCAACATTCATTAACTGTGTGAACACTCCACTAAAGTCCTGCAGTTGCACTCTTCTCACTGCAGATATATTTCTGTGTCCACGGATACCAACCAATAACAGCAAGTCAATCCTTCACGAATGTTCGTAACACCAGCTGGGTGAAATTACCGCTTTACCCCTGGGTTAACTCTTTTACCTTAAGTCCCAATGCTCTTTAATGAACAACCTGTTTGTGGTCCTACCAACAAACAGAGGTCCCTTTCAGGCCAATGAGAGGGTTGAGCCCATTGTTCAAGTCCCGGAGACACCACTTAAGGGAACATCTTACCCTAATAGGCGGGAAGGAGTGAATTCCTTCTTGATAGGTTAAGTCCCCAACTGCCTACTCGGTCTTGTCCCCAAGAAGGTAGGCTTATTGAGTCGGCGAATCTGACCACTCTCACCCATACTAGTAAAAGGACAATCCCTCACAAACAGGAGTTCGTAACTTACTCAGGATTGAGATCAAGTTGCCTAGGTCATCCAATTGAAATATAAACCTAACTAGTCAACGGAGTTACATCTAGTGGTTACTAATTCGTGGTCCGGTCTTATGTAATCTCATTAGATAGGATATCCCCACTCACATGTCATCTACACAAACACGTTAGGATAACTTGTTGGGATTTATGCCCTAAACTCGTGTATTTGTAATTATTCAAGAAAATTAATAAAAGTGTTATTTTTCTTTTAATCTTGTATTCTCGCAATTACAAACTTAAATCCAATAAACTAAGCTCAAGGGTCAAAATTAGGAGATCTTGAACAATGTGTGGTGGACACATATCTAGGATCATGTTCAAGTAAATTACTCGACGAATGGTCTATAGTACATGGATTAGGTTGGGTACCTCATCGTGAAAACACTATGAATGCGACCCACTTTGTATTTGATACAAACGAGGCGATCCAACTCGTTCATGTAGTTGACATGCGAGTGGGGGCGTCCTGTGCGATGAGATTGTACAAGACTGGACCGAGAATTGTTAGACTACTCTAGTAACACCGTTGATAGGTTAGGGTTAATAATTCAAAGATGACCATTAGTGACTCAACCTGAATCCTAAGCGGGTTGCAAACTCCTATCTACGGGGGTTTATCTTTAGACTAGTACGGGTGAGAGTGGCCACAGCTGCCGACTCAATAAGCCTACCTTCTCAGGGATGAAACCTCGTAGGGAGCTGGGGACTCAATCTCGCATGAAGGAATTCACTCGTTCCCGAACTAGGGTAACTAGATAGGTTATTCCCTTAAGAGCTGAATCCAGGTCTTGAACAACGGAGCCCCTCCCTCTTGCTGACCCGAGAGGGATATTGTTTCTGATCGGACCATAAACTTGTTGTTCATTCGAGGATCAGTGGTGCTTAAGGTGCAAAAAGTAGTCTCAGGGGTAAAACGGTAATTTGACCCAACTGTGACTACGAACGACCTGTGAAGGGTTGATTCACAGGCATTGGTTAAATCAACGGACACAACTTGTCATAAAGTGAGGAGAGTGCATCTACGAGTCTATAATGGAGTGACTCGTAGTTAACGAATGTTTATTAACGGGATTAAAGAGTTTGATTAGTTAATCTATTATCGTTGGAGCTCATGATCTGTAGGTCCATTAGGTCCCTCGGTTGGCTCAACATGGAATTGAATGAGGGTATAAAGTTTTGGAATGGATTTGAAGTGTTCAAATTCAATTTAGGGAATTATGTCAATTATAGATGATATAATTGATATAATATATAGTTCAATGTGAATATGATTCATAATGAACTTAATTATGTCTTATTATGGAATTAAGGCATAAATTAAGGAAGTAATCTGAGAGATGTGAAATTGAATTTGATTAAATTCAATTTGTCCATATTATGTAAATATGATTTACATAATAAGGTATTTCACACCTTATATTATACATTTATGCATAATTAGTGCAGTTAGTGGTAAAATGGGTAGAGAATTTATCTCCACCCACTTTGCCTATAAAAGCATCCCTTTGGATGCATTTTGTGACACTTAAGACATTTGCTAAGTTTTGGAACTCTAGCAAAAACTCCCTCTCTCGAATTTTCTTTACAACATTTCCCTAATCTCCAAAAGAGATCCCATCTATCTGCCTCTCCTAGAGAACAACCGAGAAGACATATTTGAGGTGTTCGTGTATTCAATCGTAGAGGAAGAAGAGGTCGTTGACGACGTGGGGAATACGTGAAGAATTTGGTCTTCAAAGGTAACCTCTAGTTCCCTTTTAATGCTTTCAAATGCATGCTTAGCTTAGTTTTCTGTTTTGAGTATTTTCTATATAACATAATTGAGAGCAACGACGATCATTCGCTTTCGCATCGGGATTCGATCCCTTCAATTGATATCAAAGCCATTCTTGCTCTTAGTTATTTTGAAATTTCTCAAAAGCTAGGCAGGTATAACATTCAATTCAGAGAAATTGATTGTGGTTTGCAAAATGAGTGTTTACATAATTTGACATTTTAGATTTACAATTCAACTTAAATGTTCAATGTAAAAACTCGTTGTTTTGGGAAAAATGTATTGTAAATCGAGTCTGTAAGTCCGTGTCGTTCGTGGCAAAGCGATGTTGTGAAGAAACGAAGCGGAATTGGGCGAAAAACAGAAAGTTCCATTGTTGTGCAGAGAATGGCGTTGCAACGCTGCTCATCGGCGTTGCAACGCCAACCAAGCGGACGGAGGCCTATTGCAGGGGCAACATTGCAACGCTAGGAACGCTGCTCAGCGTCAAGACGCCAGGAGGGTGTTGAGCAGTGCAACGTTGCCACACTGGCCACAACGTTGCAACGTCTTTGCGTTAGTGACAGAAGGCGCGCACGAGCAATCTGCGGGAGATGGATGATTTGGCTATTTTGGCGCATTTTTTATGTATTTTTTTATAATTTCATTTATTTATTTAATAATATTAATTATAATTAATATCATTTGATTGTATTAATTTAATTGATGTTTAGGATGCCAAATTATGGTCCATTTTTCTATTTTAATTATGCAATTGTTGTGTGATATTTTTGTGCATAATGTATGCCATTTAGATTAAAATTCCACCTTAGGTTAAGCATAACCATGCATCATTTTATAATATAAGATGTTATATTATATAGTATACATGTTTAATTAATGTAAAGAGTTATGTTAATTATTTTGAAAGCATAGTTATACATTTATTTCATGTGATGAGTATGTTGAATGCTTTAATTTATTCATGTGATGAATGATCAAGCACTATAACATAGGAATGCATGTAACCTAAGCTTAATTAACTAGATTTAAAATTGTTTTAGAACCTGTTATTAAATAGACTTAGGTTATCTAGTTCTAATAAGATTAGAATTAGGAAATCAAATATGACTTATGAATGGTGACCGATAAGTAGCTCTGTCTAAGGAAGATTCTGGCTAGGCTGGGGTATTTAAGTTGACGGAAACGGAACACCCCTTCCTGGGAACCGACCTGAGAGTGAATTTGGTCCGGAGATTCATAGGTTCTATTTTTCGTGAGCGACGTTTATTAAAATGTTAATAAACTATAGACCTAAGTTTTAATAAAAAATGGGTGAAATTGGGCCATAAGGACAGATTTGGAATATAGAGGAAACAAAAAGGCAAACACACAAAGAAGGATCGAGACCATGCAAAAGGTAGAAAAAACTAGGCCTTCAGACTCTGCATGAGGTGAGGATTTGGCTCGAAAGCCAGATCTCGATCGGCCTCAGTCTGGCTAAGGCCGAGGCTGAGGTCGAGCCCGATTGGGCCGAGGCCGAGCCCGATTTGGCCGAGGCCGAGCTCAATTTGGTCGAGGCCGACCACGACCCAACCGAGGCCTCGGCCTCGGCTGACCACGACCCAACCGAGGTCGACCACAACCCATCCGAGGCTGACCTCTTTGTGGGATAGATTCGTCTTCTTATTCCTCTTCTAGGCCCCGATCCGCATCCGAAGATGACCCTCTCCTTTTCCTGTTTCATGATGTATTAGGGTTGACACCCTAGAAAGACCTATAAATATTCCACTTATCAAAGGAAAGGTAACTTATTCTCCATTCTAGAAACCCTTGTTAAACTCATCTAAACACTATTTGACTGAAGCATCGGAGCCTATGTGGCAAGCACCACACAGATGTTCAGATCTTTCTTCTTTTGTAGGCCACGTTTTTCCCCTCTTCAAACAAATTCATAGTGGTTGTCACGTGAAGGTCACGTGAGTTATCCTGTCTGGATTTTGGCAACAACAGTTGGCGCCGTTTGTGGGGAAGAAAAGCAAGCCTATTTGAAAGATTCTTGAACACCCTAAATCCATGTCAAGCAAGGCAATGGAGAAAAGAAACTACAATCTGGATGGAGAAGATTCAGATTCTGATCATCATCCCAGAAGAACAAAGGAAGTTACTCTCCCTCGACTTCATATTCATGAAGTCCAACAAGAGGATGAGATTGCTGAATTGAAGAAGAGGATGAATGGAATGGACCAGAACCTGGCTAGAATTCTCGAAAAACTAGACAACCAAACTCCTCCAACGAAGGATAGAAGAGAGCCACTTGTTCGAGATCCTAAAAAAGGAAAAGGGTCAATGCTTGAAGACGTGGGTGAGACAGAATCTCACACAAAGAGACCAAAAGAGAAGTTGATTCTAGGAGGCAATCAGAAAAAGGTGTCTCAAAGGGATCAAAGTGTAACAAGTCGAATAGCCAGGGCAAGATCTGTAATCCAGACAGTGCACAAAAGTTCCAGAAAAGAACGACCAAGTCACGAGGACGTGACAACAAAGCTACACGAAGATGAAGCAACAAAATCAGACTTACGGAGTCTGATCAACAGTAAGCGAAAACATCTATAGGGAGATGAAGCGACAGGATCAGACTTACGGAGTTTGATCAACAACAAACAGAAGCAACAAGCCAAAGCCAGAGTGAAACCCTGCTAGCCGAGGCCGAAGATGATGGGGCAAAAGTCGAGGACAACGGGGTCGAGGCCGACCAGGTTAAGGCCGAGGCTGAGGTCAAGAAGATTGGCCTGAACAGCCAGACCCGAAGTCCACCGTGGAAGGAAGACCTGCTGAAAATTAAAAAAGAATTACAAGAGAATATCTTGGAGAATCTCCAAGAAAGTTTTTTGAAGAACCTTGATCATGAAAGGTTAGATCTTGAAACTCTTATTGAACAAGAAGATCCAACATTCGTAGACTCAATCATGAAAAAGAAGGCTCCCCCAAAGTTTAAAGTCCCAACAATCACACCATATGATGGAAGCTCAGATCTAGTAGAACATCTAGATACATACAGATCCCTGATGGACCTATAGGAATTCTCAGATGCAATGAAGTGTAAGGCATTCTCCTCTACCCTAACAGAACTTGCTAAAGAATGGTTTAGGAAAATCAAAAGAAGATCGATAGGGTCATTCAAGGAGTTAGCTTGAGCATTCATGACCCAATTCCTAGGAGGAAGAGACAAACGCAAACCACAAATGCACTTGTTAACTATAAAACAAGAGTCAAGAGAGAGTTTGTGTGATTATATCTCCTGATTCAACAATGAAACGCTACGAGTAGAAGGATTTATTGAAGCAACAACCTTGATTGCAATAGTAGCAGGACTCCAGGATAAAAGGCTGCTCAGATCAATAGGTAAGAAGGAACCAACTTCTTATGTTGAATTTATTACTAGGGCACAAAAATATATGAGTGCAGATGAGCTTTTGAAATCCAAAGAAGCTACAACAAGCAAAGGAAGAAGTGAACGCACTTCTGAGCATGATAGGGCAAGAGAAAGCCACTATCATAACTGAAAGAAGAGAAAGGTTGAAGATTATGACCGAGGTCGACCTGACCCTAGGGTAAGCAGAGGTCAAAAGTTCGAGAAGTACACACCAACAATACTTCCACCTGAGAAAATTCTGATGGAAATTCGCAGTACTAACCATGTCAAATACCCAGAAAAGATGAAAACCTCATCTGAAAAAAGAGAGAGGAATAAGTATTGTGTATTCCATCGAGATCATGGACATGCAACTCAAGATTGCTTCCAGTTGAAAGATGAAATTTAAGCACTTATCCGAGAAGGATATTTGAACGAATATGTCAGGGGTGATGACTATAAGAAGTCGAGGTCGACCTGAACTAGAACCTCCAAGGGAGATCAGAACTATCTTTGAAGGACCAGCTGGAGGAGACTTCGGAGGGCGACCTGATTTTGGCCGAGGCCGACCAGATTTTTCTCAAGACCTACCTGATGTTGATCAACCTAATCATGAACCCCAACGAGAAATTTTTTTATGACCGCTGTACGAAAAGTTAAATGTTTCTTTTTAGTCATATGTCATTTGTTTAGAATAGTTTTCTGTTATATGTGTTTGCATTAATTACAAGATAGTCAATAAAATACATCATTTTTCAAGCTACAATTTTGTTCAAGCATGAATTCGATTCCTCCTCGAACAAAGGGGGCTACATAGGAGATATATCTCCCAATCAAGCGACAGTTCAAGTAATATTTGTGAAAAGCAACTCATTGAGAAGATGAAATTCAAGCAAAAATAATGATTATGAAAATCATGAGAAGATTGGTTGGGGCTGACTAGAACCCAAGACCGACCCCAGAAGCATAGGCCGAGGCCGACTAGGATGAGGTCGAGGCCGACCTCGACACGGGTTCAATTTTTAGCATAGCATGCACATTAGGGGCTATTGGAAAGCATTTTTTCCCATCATACATCCAAGTAACCATCTAAAATTTTGGGCTCATAACAAACCCTCTGTCACACCAAGGCCGACACTAAAAAGATGAGGACGAGGCCGACCCCACCATGTGTTCGGACCAAACTCTCTTGTCCTTTCTCAACTTTGTTTCAACAATGAGGGTTACTGTCGAGGCTGAGACTAGGAGCATCGGCCGAGGCCGACCTCGACATGTGCTTAATTTTTAGCAAACCATGTGAGGCAACCCTATCGAGGCCAGACCCAAAGAGTCGAGGCCAACTCTTAAGGGTTGAGGCCGACGCCGACCATGAAGGTCGACCCCACCACATGTTCGATCCAAACTCTCTTTTCCCTTCTCAGCTCTGTTTCAACAAGGCTTGACCAAACATTCCAACAATTAATGACGTCTTCATCCCGTCAAGATCACCTGAATTGAAGCTACAGATAGCCCGATATGCTTTTAAGAAAACCAAATGGGCGAACCTTCAAGAGAAGAATCTTAAACTATGGAAAGACTAGGATCAGCCCTACGGGGTATGATCGAGCAATTCCAGGATAATCCAAGGATTTCCTTGGAGCCTTAAAATTTTCTCCGAGAAAGTGGTCGAACAGCATGAATCCAGAGGAGAATCTTACACCATGGGAAGACTAGGAACAGCCCTACGGGGTATGATCGAGCAATCCCGGGATAATCCAAGGACTACCTTGGAGCCTTAAAATTTTCTCCAGAAAAGTGGTCGAACACCATGAATCCAGTGGAGAATTTTACACCCTGGGAAGACCAAAATAAACCCTACAGGGGTTCATCAGGCAATTCCAAAGATAATCTAAAGACTACCTTAGAGTTTAAATCTATACCTTTAGAGAGTAATCTAGTATGACAAAAGTGAAAATGTCCTAAGCAAAGAGATGAATCTGAATACTCCCAAATCAGTCTCCATACCAATAGTCTGAGACTACACCATGCATCCTAATTAGGGAGTAGGGGTTAATGTTATGGGTGAAATTGTACCATAAAGACAGATTTGGTATACAGAGGAAACAAAAAGGCAAACACATAAAGAAGGGTCGAGACCATGCAAAAGGTAGAAGAAATTGGGCCTTCAGACTATGCAAGAGGTGAGGATTGGGCTCGAAAGCCAGATCTCTGATCGACCTCAGCCTGGCCAAGGCCGAGGCCGAGGTCGAGCCCGATTGGGTCAGGGCCGACCACAACTCAGCCGAGGCCGAGGTTCAGGCTGACCTCTCTATAGGATAGATCCGTCTACTTCTTCCTCTTCTGGGCCCCGATCCGCATCCGAAGATGACCCTCTCCTTTTTCTTTTTCATGATGTATTAGGGTTGACACCCTAGAAAGACCTATAAATATTCCTCTTATCAAAGGAAAGGTAACTTTTTCTCCATTCTAGAAACCCTTGCTAAACTCATCTAAACACTCTCTGACTTAAGCATCGGAGCCTGTGTGGCAAGCACCACACCGGTGTTCAGATCTTTCTTCTTCTGCAGGCCACGTTCTTCCCCTCTTCAAACAAATTCATAGTGGTTGTCACGTGAAGGTCAGATGAGTTATCCTGTCCGAATTTTGGCAACAACAGGTTTATAGACTTAGGTAACTCCAATGTAAATGTTATATTGGTAAACTTAGGTAAATTATAACCGGATTTATCTAGGTCATCCCGATAATTCCAAAGTACTTAGTGGGAGGAAATATGTGTATACGATATATTAATTTCCACCTATGTATCTCCATTAAGTTCACACCGTGAGATCGATACTCGGCCTCGTGGCGCAAATGGGAGCGTCCCCCTTCGGATGGCGTTTGTATGGCTCAAAAGCAAGGTGAATGGAGAGAGTGCTTATAGTGAGTGGGAGCGGGACTTGTGCAAACGGGTCTCACGATCTCTTCTATTGATTTGTGTCGTGAGATTCTTATGATCCGCCTGCTAGTTTTGCCTGGACCAGACAATCCCTTCGGTGTTGGGATGTATGTCCTCATCTCGTGTAGTTTGTAATATTTCATTGTTGTAAATAAATAAGAGTTATTTATTCAAACTTTGTGTCTCGCATATTTCCTAAACTTAATCCAATAAACTAAGCTCCAGGGTCATTGTATTATGAGAGAACTAAAACTTGAACGGTGTGTAGTCGACACACAGGGAGGATCACGTTCGAGTTAATGACCCGAACGGTCTACAGTATACGGATAGGATTGGAGACCTAATCCTAGATATGCTGTGGATGCGACCCGCTTTGTATTAGATACAAACAAGGTGATCCAGCTTGTTCATGTGGTTGACATGCGAGTTGGGGAATCCTGTGCAATGAGATTGTGCAAGACAAGATTTTGAATTATTAGACTTACTGATGTAACACCGTTAACAGTATAGAGCTAATAAATTCGTAGATGACCATTAGTGACTCGACCTTAATCCTGAGCGTGTTACAAACTTCCTGTCTGCGGGGGTTTGTCCTTTGACTAGTACGGGTGAGGGTGGCAACTGTTGCTCGCCCAATATGCCTATCTTCTCAGGGGCAGGACCACGTGGGGAGCTGGAAATTTGACTACGCAAGAAGGTTCCCAATTTAGGGAAACTAGAGGGGTTGTTCCCTTAAGTGTTGTCTCTAGGGCTTGAACAACGGAGCCCCACCCTCTCACTGACCCGAGAGAGTTGTTGTTTATGGTTGGACCATACAACATTGTAGTTCATTAGAGAAGCAGTGGGGACTTAAGGAGCAAGAGGTAGACACAGAGGTAAAACGATAATTTGACCCAACAGTGTCTACGAACAACCTGTGAAGGGTCGACTTACAGGCATTGGTTATATCGATGGACACAACTTGTCGTACAGTGATGAGACTGCAACTACGGGCTTTAGTGGAGTGTTACCGTAGCTAATGAATGTTGAATAACCGGGTCAAAGAGTTTGACAAGTTAGTCTCGGATCATTGGAGCTCGTCATCTGTAGGTCCATTAGGTCCCTCGGTTGGCCCAAATTGGACAAATTGAGGGTTTACAGTTTGGTGTGAATTTGAAGTGTTCAAATTCATTTTTTGGGTATTTATGTCATTTATATGTGATATAGATAAGATAATATATAGTTTGATGTGAATGAGATTCATAATAAACTATAGTATAGCCTAATTGATTAATTAGTGCTAATTGGAGAAATTGAATTGAGAGAAATTAAATTGAATGTGATTCAATTTAAAATTCCACAATTATGCAAATGAGATTTGTATAATAAGGTATGAGATACCTTATATTATGTGATATGCAAATATGATTTGCATATCATATGGTTGTGGTAAAATTGTGATTTGGTGGAGGTTTTAACTCCATCACACACTAGTACTTAAAGGCTTTGCAAGAGCCTTTGACAAACAATTTGCCATTTTTTGGATTTTCATCCAAAGAGAGCAAAGCTACTTCTCTCATTCTCTCTCAATTCTCTCTCAAACTCTCCTCACCCAAAAGCCAAAGGGAGTCCCACCACTCTCCCTCAACCTCCCAAGAACAACCAAGAAGACATTTTGGAAGTGTCTCACTGTTTGGTTCGAGGATCGAGTTCGTAAAAATCATTGGTTCGAGAGGAATCGTGACCGGAGGAGGAAAGCTTTGAAGAAGAGTTCTTCAACAAGTAAGTAACGAGTTACTTTCTGTATTTCTTATCTATTTGCATGTTTATCCTAGAATTAAAGTAGTTTAATTCGATTTTAAGATACATTTTACACAACGTCTTCCGCTGCGAGAATTCCTAATCCCTTCATTCGGAGGGCCTGATCATAGAAGTCGGAACATAACGAACTCCCGAAAGGGATAGGGTGACCTTAGTTTGTTTTCCAACTTAGTCCTCCCTTCGGTGGATTTTGTTGGATCGGGACTCTGGGATCTAATGTTAGAGGGTGACACTCACGGGATAGCTAGAACCTATAGGGAATAAGAGTTGTTCTGGTAATAGGGTTTGGTCGAGACTGTCTCGTCCTAGAGGATAAGAGATTCGACTACCCTTCGGTGGCAGTCATTCTAAACCTGTGGGGTATCATTGCAAATTAATTGACCGAGGGATCATAGATTAATTTTGCTTAAACATGATTGGATTAAACATAGGTTTATGCGAGTTAATATTACAAGTTTTTCTTATCTTTTAGCAAAATGTCGAGTTCGATTATTTCACTTTTGGCTACTGAAAAACTCATAGGAAACAATTACCAGACCTGGAAAAACAATATTAACACAATTTATGTTGTGGACGACCTGATGTTCGTTCTCACTAAGGACTGTCCTCAAGTGCCAGGCCCGAATGTAGCACGAAGTGTTCGTGACGCATTCAATAGATGGACCAAGGCCAATGACAAGGCCAAAGTTTACATCTTAGCCAGTATATCTGGTATATTGGTTAAGAAGCATGAGAACATGGTCACCGCCAAAGAGATCATGACATCGTTGCAGGACATGTTTGGACAATAGTCCTTTCGGGTCTAGCACGATACTCTCAAGCACATTTTCAATGCCAGAATGAAAGAAGGGGTGTCTGTCAGGAAACATGTTCTCAACATGATGGTCCACTTCAATATGGCAGAGATGAATGGAGCATCTATCGATGAGTCGAGTCTGGTCAGCTTCAAATTGGAAACTCTACCAGATAGTTTCCTACAATTCCGTAGCAACGTTGTTATGAACAAGCTAAGCTACACCCTAACCACCCTACTCAACGAGCTATAAACCTTTCAATCTCTGATGAAAGTCAGGCGACAGGAGGGTGAGGCAAATGTTGCCCAACAGTCTTTTCACAGAGGTTCGTACTCGGGGACCTAATCTGTAGCCTCGTCTTCTTCAGGCCCGAAAAGGAAGAAGAAGAATATGAAAAAGGTGGCCAAAGAGAAACAAGCTGACCGAGCTGCCGCCTAGAAGGGCAATAAGGTCAAGGATGCTAGAGAAAAAGGAAAATATTTCTACTGCAACGTAGATGGTCATTGGAAGTGTAACTGCCCTAAATTCGTAGCCGAAAAGAAGAAAGAAAGTAAATTTGATTTTCTTTGTGTTGAAACATGCTTAGTGGAGAGTGAAAACTCTACCTACTTATTGGATTCAGGGGCCACTAACCACGTTTGTCTTCTTTTAAGGGAACTAGTTCCTGACAGCAACTGCAAGAGAGGGAGATAACACTGAGAGTTGGAAATGGGGATGTTGTCTCAGCTATAGCAGTGGGCACGGTAGAGCTGTTGTTTGGCAAGAAAACACTGTTATTAGATAACGTGTATGTAGTTCCAGGATTTACTAGAAACTTTATTTCTATCTCTTGCCTTATCAAATAGTGTATTTCAATTTCTTTTCAATTCATTAAAGCGTTTATTTCTTTGAAAGTTATTGATTTGTGTGTTGCTCTACTTGAGAATAATTTGTATGTTTTAAGGCGTAATTCAGTCAAAATGCTTTTGAACACTGAATTATTTAAAACAACAAATACGCGAACTAATAAAAAGCAAAAAGTTTCTCCAAAACAAAATGTCTATCTTTGGCATCTAAGGTTAGGTCATATAAATCTCAATAGGATTGAGAGATTGGTGAAGAACAGACATCTAAGCGAGGTAGAAGAAAGTTCTTACCTGTATGTGAATCGTGCCTTGAAGGCAAAATGACCAAACGACCTTTTGGTGGAAAAGGTTATAGAGCCAAAGAAACTTTGGAGCTTATACACACAGATCTTTGTGGTCCGATGAGTATTAAAGCCCAAGGTGGGTATAAATACTTCATCTCTTTCATAAATGATTATTCAGATATGGATACATTTACCTAATGCATCACAAGTCTGAGGCACTTGAAACGTTCAAGGAATTTAAAACTGAGGTTGAGAACCTTTTAGGTAAATCTATCAAAACGCTTCGATCAGATCGAGGCAGAGAGTACATAGACTTTGAATTCCAGGACTATATGATAGAACATGGAATAACATCCCAACTCTCAGCCCATGGTAGGGCACAACAAAATGGTGTATCGGAAAGGAGAAACATAACATTGTTAGACATGGTTCGATCGATGATAAGTTATGCTCATCTCCTTGACTCGTTTTGGGGTTATGCGTGGAGACTGCAGTGTACATTTTGAACAACGTTCCTTCGAAAAGTGTTTCTGAAACACCTTACGAACTCTGGAAAGGACGTAAAGGCAGTTTATGTCATTTCAAAATTTGGGGATGTCCAACCCATGTGCTGGTGACAAACCTGAAGAAATTGAAACCTTATTTAAAATTATGCCTATTTGTGGGCTACCCTAAAGAAACGAGAGGTGGTCTATTTTTCGATCCTAAGGAAAATAGGGTGTTTGTGTCGACAAACACCATTTTCCTTGAGGAGGATCATATTAGAGATCACAAACCCAAAAGTAAAATTGTGTTAAATGAGTTAGATATTACGTCAGTAAAGGTTACTGATGCTGCTAGGAAGTCAACAAAAGTTGTTGACCCTAGCTCGTCTAGTCAAAATTGTCCATCTCAATAGTTGAGAGAGCCTCGACGTAGTGGGAGGTTGTTATACAGCCTGACCATTACATGGGTTTGACTGAAACCAAGGTTGTCACACCTAGTGATGACTATGAGGACCCATTGTCTTATGATCAAGCAATGGATGACATTGACAAAGAAAACTGGATTAAAGCCATGGAAAAGGAAATGAAGTCTATGTACTTCAATTCCGTTTGGGATCTTATGGATCAACCTGATGGGATTAAGTCCATAGGTTGTAAATGGATCTACAAGAGAAAACGTGGCGTAGATGCGAAGGTGCAGACCTTCAAAGCTAGACTCGTGGCAAAGGGTTATCCCAGTAAGAAGGGGTTGACTATGAGGAAACCTTTTCACCTGTTGCTATAATCAAGTCTATTCGAATCCTTCTTGCCATTGTTGCATATTATGACTATGAAGTATGGCAAATGGATGTCAAGACAACCTTTCTAAACGACAATCTTGACGAAAACATCTACATGGACCAACCCAAAGGGTTCATTGAACAAGGCCATGAGCAAAAGGTTTGCAGGCTTAAACGATCTATTTATGGATTGAAACAGGCCTCTAGGTCTTGGAATATAAGGTTTGATGAAGCTATCAAATCTTATTGTTTTTATCAAAATGTTGATGAACCTTGTGTGTACAAGAAGATAATCAACAGTACTGTCGCTTTTCTAGTGTTGTACGTGGATGATATCCTATTCATTGGTAATGATGTAGGATTCCTCACTGACATTAAAAACTGGCTGGCTACGCAATTCCAAATGAAAGATTTGGGAGAAACGCAGTTTGTTCTCGGGATCCAGATTTGTCCGGAACCGTAAGAACAAAACACTAGTCTTGCCTCAAGCCTCCTATATCAACAAAATGTTGCTTCGATATAAGATGTAGAACTCTAAGAAGGGTCTATTTCCTTTCAAGCACGAGGTTCATTTATCTAAGGAACAATGTCCGAAGACACCTCAAGAAGTTGAGGACATGAGACGAATCCCTTATGCATCAGCTGTAGGTAGCCTCATGTACGCCATGTTGTGTACTAGGCCCGACATCTGTTATGCAGTTGGGATTGTAAGTAGGTATCAATCCAATCCAAGATTTGATCACTGGACTACGATAAAAACAATCCTCAAGAATCTTAGGAGAAAGAGGGACTATATGCTCGTGTATGGGGCTAAGGATTTGATCCTTACGGGATACACGAACTCTAACTTTCAGACCGATAAGGATTCTAGAAAATCCACATCGGGGTCAGTGTTCACTCTCAATGGAGGAGCAGTAGTCTGACGAAGCATCAAGCAAGGATTCATCGTTGACTCCACTATGGAGGCTGAGTATGTAGCAGCTTGTGATGCGGCTAAAAAGGCAGTATGGTTGAGGAAGTTCATGTCTAATTTGGAAGATTCCAAATATGAATCTCACAATCACCCTTTATTGTGATAACATCGGTGAAGTGGCCAACTCGAGGGAACCTTGTAGTCACAAAAGGGAAAAATACATCGAACGGAAGTATCACTTGATACGGAAAATTGTGCATCGAGGAGACGTGATCGTCACGAAGATAGAATCGGAGCACAACGTTGCTGATCCATTTACAAAGATTCTCACGACTAAGGTGTTCGAGGATCACCTAGAAACTCTACATTAGAACATGACTAAGGCAAGTGGGAGTATTGTATCAAAGGGTATTCAATGTCTTAGTTTATTGTATTTTCATTATTGTAATGTTCTATGTACTCCACTAGCTTTAGGTCAAGTGAGAGTTTGTTGGGATTTATGTCCTAAACTCGTGTATTTGTAATTATACAATGAAATGAATAAAAGTGTTATTTTTCCTTTAATCTTGTATTCTCGCAATTACAAACTTAATTTCAATAAACTAAGCTCTAGGGTCACAATTAGGAGATCTTGAACAATGTGTGGTTGACACATATCTAGGATCAAGTTCAAGTAAATGACCCGAATGGTCTATAGTACATGGATTAGGTTGGGAACCTCATCCTGAAAACACTATGGATGTGGCCCACTTTGTATTTGATACAAACGAGGTGATCCAACTCGTTCATGTAGTTGACATGCGAGTGGGGGTGTCCTGTGCGATGAGATTGCACAAGACCGAACCGAGAATTGTTAGACCACTCTAGTAACACCGTTGATATATCAGGACTAATAATTCAAAGATGACCATTAGTTACTCAACATGAATCCTGAGCGGGTTGCGAACTCCTGTCTGCGGAGGTTTATCCTTAGACTAGTACGGGTGAGAGTGGTCATAGCTGCCGACTTAATAAGCCTACCTTCTCAGGGATGAGACCTCGTAGGGAGTTGGGGACTTAACTTCGCAAGAATGAATTCCCTCGTTCCCGAACTAGGGTAACTAGATAGGTTGTTCCCTTATGAGTTGAATCCAGGTCTTGAACAACAGGGCCCCTCTCTCTTGCTTGCCCGAGAGGGATATTGTTTATCATCGAACCATAAATTTGTTGTTCATTAGAGGATCAGTAATGCTTAAGGTGCAAGAAGTAGTCTGAGGGGTAAAACGATAATTTGACCCAACTGTGACTTCGAACAACCTGTGAAGGGTTGATTTACGGGCATTGGTTAAATCAATGGACACAACTTGTCCTATAGTGAGAAGAGTGCAGCTACTAGTCTATAGTGGAGTGACTCGTAGTTAACGAATGTTTATTAACGGGATCAAAGAGTTTGATTAGTTAATCTCGTATCGTTGGAGCTCGTGATCTGTAGGCCGTTAGGTTCTTCGGTTGGCTCAACATGGAATTGAATGAGGGTACAAAGTTCTGAAATAGATTTGAAGTGTTCAAATTCAATTTAGGGAATTAGGTCAATTATATATGATATAATTGATATAATATATAGTTCAATGCGAATATGATTCATAATGAACTTAATTATGCCTAATTATGGAATTAAGGCATAAATTAAGGAAGTAATTTGAGAGATGTGAAATTGAATTTGATTAAATTCAATTTGTCCACATTATGTAAATATGATTTACATAATAAGGTATTTGACACCTTATATTATGCATTTATGCATAATTAGTGGAGTTAGTGGCATAATGGGTGGAGAATTTGTCTCCACCCACTTTGCCTATAAAAGCATCCCTTTGGACGCATTTTGTGACACTTAAGGCATTTGCTAAGTTTTGGAACTCTAGCAAAAACTCTCTCTCTCAAATTCTCTCTACAACATTTCCCTAATCTCCATAAGAGATCCCACCTCTCTCCCTCTCCTAGAGAACAACTGAGGAGACATATTAGAGGTGTTCGTGTATTCGATCGTAGAGGAAGAAGAGGTCGTTGACGACGTGGGGAATACGTGAAGAATTTGGTCTTCAAAGGTAACCTCTAGTTCCCTTTTAATGCTTTCAAATGCATGCTTATCTTAGTTTTCTGTTTTGAGTATTTTCTATATAACATAATCGAGAACAACGACGATCATTCGCTTTCGCATCGAGATTCGATCCTTTCATCACTGTGTTTGTATCATATACAAAGTGAGCCATATCCATAGTATTACCAGGGTAAAGTACCCAAGTCTTATCCCCTTACTATAGACCCTTTAGGTTGTATCTTGAACTAAGATCCTTATATGTCTACTACATTTAATTCAAGAGACATGCAACAACCTTGGATGTTAGTTTATTGTATGTAGGGTTAATTTAAGGCAATATAAAATAATGATAAACAATAACTCTTTATTGACAACAATAACTTTTTATTAATTTAATTTGAACATTATTTACAAACTACGAGTTTTAGGGCATAAATCCCAACAGAAAGGAGGGAAGGGGAAGGCACTTGCCACTGTCGACAAAGGCAAAGGGAAGACCGAGGTTGCAGATAAAGAAAAATGTTTCCACTGCAACGTGGATGGGCACTGGAAGCGCAACTGCCCAAAGTATCTTGCTGAGCTCAAAGAGAAGAAAGGTAAATATAATTTACTCGTTCTAGAAACTTGCTTAGTGAAAAATGATAATTCCACCTGGATACTTGATTCATGAGCCACTAATCACGTTTACTCTTCTTTACAAGAAATTAGTTTCTTCAGAGAGCTCGAAGAGGGTGAGATGACGCTCAGGGCCGAAACCGAAGACGTCGTCTCAGCTCGTGCAATGGGAGATGTTAAGTTGTTTTTTAGAGATAGGTTTATGTATTTAGAAAACATGTACATAGTTCCTAAGATTAAGAGGAACTTATTATCTATCTCATGTTTGATTGAACAAGGATATTTGATTTCTTTCAATGTTAATGAAACGTTCTTTTCTAAGAAAGGTGTTGTTATTGGTTCAACTAAACATGAAAATAACTTATATGTGTTAAGACTAATCGAAACAAAGGCACTTTTAAATCATGAAATGTTTAAAATTGCAATCACTCAAAGTAAAAGGCAAAAGATTTCTCCAAATAAAAATACCTATCTTTGGCATCTAAGACTAGGTCACATCAATCTCAACCGAATTGAGAGGCTAGTAAAGAATGGACTTTTAAAAGAGTTAGAAGATGATTCTTTACCTCCATGTGAATCCTATCTATAAGGTAAAATGACTAAAAGACCATTTACTGAAAAAGGTTATAGAGCCAAAGAACCCTTAGAACTTATACATTCGGATCTTTGTGGTACAATGAATATAAAAGCTAGAGGAGGGTACGAATATTTCATCTCTTTTATAGATGATTATTCTAGGTATAGTTATCTATACCTAATGCAACATAAGTTTGAAGCTCTTGAAAAGTTCAAAGAGTTTAAAGCTGAAGTTGAGAATGCATTAGGAAAAATCATTAAAACACTTCGATCCGATCGAGGTGGAGAGTACATGGACTTAAGATTCCAGGACTATTTGATGGAACATGGAATCCAGTCACAACTCTCAACGCCTAACACACCGCAACAGAATGGTGTGTCATAAAGGAGAAATAGAACCTTGTTAGACATGATTGGATCTATGATAAGCTATGCTCAATTGCCTAACTCGTTTTGGGGTCATGCAGTAGAGACTGCAGTTCAAATCTTGAACACTGTTCTATCAAAATGTGTTTCAGAAACACCGTTTGAGTTATGGAAGGGGCATAAACCTAGTTTGCATTACTTTAGGATTTGGGATTGTCCTGCACACTTATTAGTGACAAACCAAAAAAACTGGAACCCCGTTCAAGATTATGCCTATTTGTAGGTTATCCTAAGAAAATGAGAGGTGGTCTTTTCTACGACCCACAAGAAAATAAGGGGCTTGTATCGACAAATGACACTTTCTTGGAGGAAGACCACATGAGGAACCATAAACCACGTAGCACACTGGTATTAAATGAAACTACTGATGAGTCAACAAGAGTTGTTGATTGATCGCTATGCTCTAGACACGCAAGTGCACATGATCGAAGTAATAAAAACTGGAGTACTCCAGAGTATCGAACCCACAGGGAACGGGTTTACAAGTTAAATCGGAAAACAATGGTGATAAGACAACCCTAATTCTCAGCCAAAGATCCAAGCAATGATTAAGCAAGAACCATTGAACTAAGAGATTAACACCTCCCTATACAAATTTTGGATCCGCCAAGAGATAAAGCTAGAAATTGATTACCTCTTAAGATCGATGATCTAGAAGCAAGATTGGAAAATCTTGTTCTAGATTGAGTCACTCCACAATCTAACTTGATCAAGGTTGGATTGAATGGCTCGATCGCTCTCTATCACAAGAAAAGCTAAGAAGAGTCTTAATCTTTTAGAGAACAATTTTCATTCACCAAATCATGTCTTACAAATGACAAAATACAACCCTATTTATACTAATTGAAAGGACATCATAAAAGGACACATCCCTTCACCTATTAGTCCAAATTCAACTCCCAACCTTTCAAGTCCATACATGAACCATATTAAATGTAAATACATGAATTAAATAAGTACATAATGTATTAAAGATGTGAATGAATCTAGATTTTTACATTCATTATGACTTTTGGATGAAAAGGTGTCTTATCAAGCTTGAAAGGTTGCAACTCTTCACTATGTATTGACACCTTAGGTTGAAGATGAATATTCAATGTCTCTTGAAGTCTCTTAGCTCTAGCTCTTGTCATTGGGCCTTGTGGCATAATGATTGTCTCATGATTGGGTTGGATTTGAGTTGACTCCATTGGCTTTTGACTATGAGCTTCATTGGAGTTGGATTAAGCTTGTTGAGATTTGGATTCTTTTTGTAGACTTTTGTCATGGACTCCTTGGTCATTCTTCTCCTTCTTATCTTGGTGCTTAGCGATCATTTCATCTGTTGCTTCAGTTGCATTATTCTTGTTTTGCACTTTTTCTTCCGCGTCAACCTTCCTTCCTTCTTCATCTTTCTCAATTGCCTTTGAACCTTCTTGTTCCTTGGGCATCTTCGGGCCTACAAAATTTTTTCCATTGCTCAAGGTTAACCTTGCAATGTTCCTTTCCTTCTCGTTGTGGAGTTTCAGTGGTGCTAGGTAACATCCCTTGCGGTCTGTTTTCATTTCATTTGCTAGTTGTCCAAACTACACTTCCAAATTTCGCAAAGATGTCGCTTGGCTTGCCATGAATTCTTTCACCAAGTTCTCTAATGATGCACCTTGTCCTCCTGATTGTTGCTGCATTGTGGTTGCATTCTTTTGCAGGCAATGCTGTTGCTGCTGATTGTTGAACCCTAGTGACACTCCCTATTTTGGATATTCATTCTGATGGGAAGCTCTGCCCCTTGTCCATTCCACGAGAAATTTGGATGTTGTCGCCATTCTGGATTGTATGTGTTGGAGTAAGAATTTGATTTGTTTTGCCCTACATAATACACAGAAACATGATTGTAAGGATAGTTTTCAAAGAGATGGTTATCATTACAATAAACACCAGTGGGGCTAGGGTTAGGAGTGGAATGTATAGCAACAATTGTGGCTTGATTTCCCATTGCCATGTTCTTTAAAGTATGATTCATTGTTGAAATCTGGGCACTTAATGCAGTTAATTCATCCACTTCGTGTACTCCTGCAATATTCCTTGTAGTGTGAGCTTCATCCTCTCCCAATTGGCTATTGTTTAACACTATAGCATCCAAAATTTCATTGACCTCGTTCACTGTTTTGCTGAGTAGTGATCCATTGGTTGAGGCGTTCACTAATGTCTTTGATGCCTGCGTTAAACCATTGTAGAAATGTTCGACTAGCAAACATGCTGGCAATCCATGGTGCAGGCATTTTCTGACTAATTTCTTGAAGCACTCCCATGCACTGTCAAGTCCTTCATTCGTCCCATGTTTGAATATGATTATCTCTTCTCTGATCTGTGCATTCTTCGTGGGTGGACAATAGTTTGTGAGAAACTTCTCTGCTAATTCGTCCCACATTCTGATGGAATCTGGAGAAAAAGAATCTAATCGCTCTCTTCCTTTCTTATGCAATGAAGATGGGATTTTGTGAAGGTATGCCATTGACATGAAATTGATTTCCTCCATTAGCTGGATTTTCCTGAAGGTCCATGATAGGTAGATTCGTGTATATTTCTTGCAACGTAAGTTCTTAACGAATCTCATGTTCAATCTTCTCCTGCAATTCCTTTTTCTTCCTCCTTTGTTGTCTACAACGTTGGTGGAAGGTTCTTTCGATCTCTTGGTCTAACTCCAAGAGGCAAAGCTCCTTTTGCATGCACTAAACTTCACCTGCAATTGTACCTACAAATTAGGCTTGGGTCCCAAAGATAGAAAAATTGCTACTGCAAATGCACCAACAATTTGTCCTGCAATTTCGTTCACAATTCCTACAAACTGAAATAACTTGTTAAAATGTCATCACCCGAAAATAGTGCTAAAAACTTGATCACTATGCCCTAGACACGCAAGTGCATCGAAGTAATAAAAACTGGAGTATTCCAGAGTATCGAACCCACAGGGAACGGGTTTACAAATCAAATCGAAAAACAAAGGAATGCTAGTGAAATTGCAAGTAAGGTAACCAAAGATATAAAATGTTGATTTGGAGGTTTTGAGTTGTTGAAAATGAAAGGAAAAATCAATGGAAGAAAAGAAGGGAATTCGAGTGTTTTTGCCCCTTCGAAGAAAATGCTGCTGAAAATGTTGCCAGCAATTTTGCCAGCAAATCCAAATCCAAGTAAATCGGGTTCAATTCCTATTCGGGTTTGCTCCCAAAGTCTTTTGGAAACTAAGCAATTAAACCTACATGTCTATTGCTAATTGAGCTTAGATGGTTTCGCACACAACCCGCTCGATTTCGGAGTCTCGCCCTATGTCTAGGGTCGAAGTTTCAGATCTTATGTCTAAGTCCCTTCCTCCATTGTTTTTAGGATATCTACTGTTCCTTGACCCTCTCGGTATCAAGATCGAGTCTTGTTGAACATGACCTCACCATAGCTAAGGACTGCAAATTTAATTCCCTAAAAACAAACTCGAATTTGATTGCCAACACAACTACCTTGTTACTTTTAGCTAGGCATCTCTCTTTTAGGGCATTCACACTTGAACCCCTAAAGAGGAAATTAACTCATAATTAAATTTAAAGGAAACATGGTTTAAGTTGCTGAAAAATAAAAGGGAACTAAAACGAAAATTAAAAGAAAGAAGACGTGAAACCCGAAAGAAAAGAAAGAGAAAACAAGGGTTTAATTTGCTGGAAAATAAGTGCAGACTGAAAAAAAAAATAAAGGAGAAGAAAACGTGAAAACCGAAAGGAAGAAAAATAAGGGCTCGAGTTCTTCTCCTTTTTATCCACGAAAAAGTAAGAACTTAAGCTGCTGTGATGAACCGACTGGAATAATAAAAACAGAAAAGAAATAACGAAACAAGGGGAGAAAAATCGTGGAGGCTGCTCTCGCGTTCCCTTGTAATTGCTTGGTTTCAAAAAGTGTTTCATCTATGAACAACTTGCAAAACAATAAAGGAAATACTGAACTTTTATTAAACTTCAAATGCGTAACAGTGCTGATAAACCTGAAAAGAAAAGACAAATCTAACCATCCTTGCTTATCAATTCTACCCACAATTGGGTTAGAATCTTAACTTCCACGGCTTTCACGATGGAAGGATGAGCTAGGATTTTACAACTACAAAAAGCTAGTACAATGTGCTGGAAACAAGGAAATAAAATGTTGTAAAAATAAGTACAAAGTCGAGTGAGAAGACAGAGGAAAACGAGAATAAAAACGTGAAGAGTAGACGCCTCGTTTCTTCCTCGGTTGTAACCCTTTTTATAGATGGAGAAAGTAGGGTTTTCTTCCAAAAAATCTTCCTCAAATAATAGGTAATTGCTTGAATCTAAATTCGGGCCTTATTCTTTCCAAAGGTGGGTGAAAATCTCCAAGAATCTTGCAATTTCGATTTTTGAGGCGTGCCCTTCAAGTCTTGAACTTTGCCAGCAACTTTGTCAAGCATTGTGCCTAGCATTTTTTTGTTGGCGACAATGCAACCTGCATTTCTGCTGGCATTTTTTTTGCCCTTCTTTTCCTACAAAAACAACTCAAATTAGCTTGTTTTCACTCAATTTTCTTTCAGTTCCTATTTTTCTCATAATTTAGCAAACTTTAGAAATTTCACTTCAAAAGATAATTTAAGCTTGCTAAAACATGAAAATTTACCAAAAATTAGACAAGAAATGACTAAATAAAGAGCAAGATAATCCACATAAATGAGGATTATCATTGACCAAACTGGACCTTCATCAAGGGTTGATGAAAAAGCTGACACATCAAGTCAGTCTCATCCTTCCCAATCGTTGGGAATGGCTCGACACAGTAGGAGGGTTATTTCTCAACCTTACCGCTACTTGGGTTTAACTGAAACTCATGTTTTCATACCTGATGATGGTATAGAGGAACCATTGTCTTATAAACAGGCAATGAATGACGTAGATAAGGACCAATGGATCAAAGCCATGGACCTTAAAATAGAGTCAATGTACTTCAATTCAATTTGGGAACTTGTAGACCAACCTGAATACCCATAGGGTGTAAATGGATCTATAAGAGAAAGAGAGATGCAACAGGAAAGGTACAAACCTTTAAGGCCAAATTCGTAGCAAAAGGTTTTACCTAAAGGGAAGGGGTTGATTATGAAGAAACTTTTTTCCTTGTTGCAATGCTAAAATCTATAAGGATACTCTTGTCCATTACCATGTTTTATGACTATGAAATCTGGCAAATGGACTTCAAGACTACCTTTTTGAATGGTAATCTTGATGAGTGTATCTATATGTCTCAGCTTGAATGGTTCATAAGGCAAGATTAGGATCAAAAATTTTGCAAGCTCAATCGATCCATTTATGGGTTGAAGCAAGCTTCTAGATCTTGGAACATAAGGTTTGATACTGCGATGAAGTCTTATGATTTTGACTAGAACATTGATGACCCTTGTGTTTACAAAAGGATCATTAACGATAAGATAGCTTTCTTAGTACTTTATGTGGACAATATTCTGCTCATTGGGAATGATGTAGGATACCTCACTGACAAAAAAAAAAAAAGGCTAGCGATCCAATTCTAAATGAAAGATTTGGAAGAGGCGCAATATGTTCTTGGGATTCAAATTCTAAGGAATCGCAAGAACAGAACGTTGCTCTATCTCAAGCATCCTATATCGACAAAATGTTGGTATGATATTCGATGCAGAATTCCAAAAAGGTTTTATTACCCTTTAGGCATGAAATTCATTTCTCTAAGGAACACTATCCTAAGACATCTCAAGAAGTTGAGGATATGAGACGTATTCTCTATGCCTCAGCAGTAGGTAGCCTAATGTATGTTATGTTATGTACAAGGCCAGACATCTGCTATGCTAGGGGGATAGTCAGTAGATACCAGACCAATCTGGGGTTAGACCATTGGACTGCAGTTAAAAATATCCTCAAGTATCTAAGGAGAACGAGGGACTATATGCTAGTGTATGGGTCTAAGGATTTGATCCTTACAGGATACACTGACTCTGATTTTCATACCGATAAGGATTCTAGAAAATTCACATCGGGATAAGTTTTCACCCTTAACGGGGTAGCTATATTATGATGAAGCATTAAGCAACGATGCATCACATACTCCACAATAGAGGTTGAATATGTAGCTGCTTGTGAAGCAGATAAGGAGGTTGTTTGGCTAAGGAAGTTCTTGACTGATTTGGAAGTTGTTCAAAACATGGAACTTCCTATCACCTTATACTATGACAACAGTGGTGCAGTAGCCAACTCTAAAGAACCTTGTAGCCACAAACGAGGAAAGCACATCGAGAGGAAATATCATCTCATTCGTGAGATAGTGCAACGAGGACATGTGAAAGTCACCAAGGTCGCTTCGGAGCACAATATTGTTGATCCGTTTACAAAGACTCTCATAGCTAAAGTGTTTGAGGGTCATCTAGAGAGCCTAGGTCACGAGATTTGTACATAGTGTAATCTAGGGCAAGTGAGAGATATGTAATGGGTATAAGGATGCCCTAGTATATTGTATTTATGTAACCCATTGTTTTGGATTGTATGTACACCACTAGATTAGAGTTTTAGTTCAAGTAGGAGTTGTTGGGTTTTATGCCATCAAACTCGTAGTTTGTAACTTTTGTTCTGTTTAATTCAATAAAGTATTGTTGATTTCATAATTTCTCTATATTGCCTTATATTAACCCTAAATCTAATAAACGAACATCCTAGGTTGTTGTATGTCTCTTGAACTGGATGTAGAAGACATATGAGGATCACAGTTCGGGAAACAGTCTAAAGGGTCTATAGTAAAGAGATGAGGTTGGGTACCTTATCCTACTGATACTATGGATATGACCCACTTTGTATATGATACAAACACAGTAATCCAACGTATTCGTGTAGACGATATGTGAGTGGAGATATCCTATGTGATGAGATTACATAAGACTGGACTGCGAAGTAGTAACTAATAGATGTAACTTCGTTGACTAGTTAGGTTTCTATTTCAATAGAATGACCTAGGCAACTTGATCTCAATCCTTAGCAGGTTACGAACTCCTATTTGCGAGGGATTATCCTTTGATTAGTATGGGTGAGAGTTTCCCGAGATGCCGACTCAATATGCCTACCTTCTTGAGGACAAAATCGAGTAGGCAGCTGGGGACTTAACTTAGTAAGATGAAATTCACTCCTTCGTGTTCCCTTAAGTGGTGCCTCTGGGACTTGAACAAAGGGCTCTACCCTCTCACTGGCCTGAAAGGAACTTATGTTTATTGTTAGGACCATAAACAGGTTGTTCATTAGAGGAGCACTGTTACATAAGGTAAAAGATGTAATCCAGGGGTAAAATGGTAATTTGACTCAGCTAAGGTTATGAACACTTGTGAAGGATTGATTTGTTGTTATTGGTTGTTATCCATGGACACAGAAATATATCTGCAGTAAGAAGAGTGCAACTGCGGGACTTTAGTGGAGTGTTCCCGTAGTTAACGAATGTTGATTAGGGGGTTGATGAGATTAACCTAATAATCTTGTATCGTTGGAGCTTCTGATCTGTAGGTCCATTAGGTCCACTTCCTAGCTCGTAAAGAGTTCTTAGATGGTTAGATGTTGATTAGAATTTGAAATGTTCAAATTTTCTCTGGGAATTAGCTTAATGTATGGCGATACATTATAATATAAAATTTTTATGTACATTAATACTTTATAGTATAAATTTAATTTGAATATGATTCAGAATAAATTTATGAGAGAATTAGGGCATGTTTGGTAGGCAATCCGAAAATAGGAACTTGAAAACAAGGGATTCAATGAAAACAGAGTTGTATTTCATGCTTTCAGATATGTGTTTGGTAGCAGATTTAGAAATTAAATTCTATTTTAAACTGTAGTTTAAAGTGAGTTCTATAATATATTTATAGATCATAAAATTAGTTATAGTTGCAAAATTAAATATTAAGTTGAATATAAGACATTATTAATTAATTTATGAACATGTTTTTTTAATATAAATTTTATATAATTATTATTTTATATTTTATATTATACATATTCTAATTTAACAAAAGTAAATTAAGTTTATAAACATGAAATACTATATTTATTAAGATTTTATCTTTATTTAATACAATTCTGCATTTTAAACTTTCAAATTCAGAATCTGGATACAATGAAAACATAAAAATATTGTTTTCAGAATTTCTACTATTTGGATCATAGAATCCGAAAACAGTTTTCGAAACACGTCTGCCAAACATGTATTCACTGAATTCAGTGAATCTGAAAACATAAAACAGAATCTGGATTGCATACCAAAACGACCCTTAAGTATTTGAAGGAGTTCAAATATTGTTTTAAATGTGAATAGAATTCATATTTAAAACTATAGGTTAAAATTTAATGTGCATGAGGTGTACATTAAAACTATAGGTTAAATGGAGTATGATTAAATATGATTTAATCATGCATAACCTAAATTAAATATATGATATTTGATTTATGAATTAAATATCTATAGAATTAATTCATTTGTAAATTTAATTGATTTAATTAAATTTGATTTAATTAAATTAATTAAAACTTTAGATTATGTAACGTATATTTAATTAAATATGATTTAATTAAATATTAAATAAATATTGATTTAATATATATTAATTCATTAAGTTAATTAATTAACTGAATAGGGAACGTGTCACACGTTCCCCACTCCCTTCTTCTTCTTCACTTTGTCGATAAAGGCAATGAGCGTTGGGAGAAGTTAGAGGATCAATTGATAAATCGTTGGCATATTGAAAAATAGTTTTTCTCTCTGAAATTCTCTCTGGAATTCTTCTTCCCAAAGTTAGAAAGCTTCCCACAAAGCTTTAATCTAAGACCTGAGAGGATAGGAGGTGAATTGCTACTGGTGGTCCTGTAGAATACGATAGGAGTACTGTACGTGTAATTGACCAAGGTGTAAGGTGTTGCAATTTGGTAGTCAAGAAGGTAATTTTCTTATAACCTTTTAGTTTAGAAACTATTTTAGCATGTTTCTAATGTAATTCCATGCCTAAATTACTTATCGATAGTTAATTTACCAATGTACTGGTATTAGGGTTCACCAAATCAAAACGAGGTTTTCGATCTAATTTTGCTTCCGCTGCGTTTTGGGATCTTGATTCCATCAAGGATGAGTGGGTGGAGCATCATGCGTAAATCCTATGTTAGAGGGACTATGCATTGCATGATGCGGGAATTATGTGTTATTAACATAGCGTAGCGCAAAAATTCATGTGTTAGAGGAGTCTTGCTTATTTTACTTGTGTATGTATGCGAAGTATGGTGCTTGAGTTATTTCTTTGAAAAAGCATGTTTGGGTGTGTGCGAACAACATGTTGATTGTTGTTTGGTGGCTCATCAAGTTTGAGCTACTTACTCAGTACGCGTTATGTACTGATTCACCGACAATTTACAAATGACTAAAATTCTCATGAACTTGGTGGCGAGCAGAAGATGTTGGAAGATATCATTAGTTGATCTTCTTTTTTTCTAGTAATTGTTTTTCACTGAACTTAGGTTAGTTGAACTATGTTAGCTAGCTGGTTTGTTTTGTTTCCTTTAGTAGTTGAGTTCATTGGGATTGGGATATTGTGGTTTATTAAGATATCTCTTCGTTTTGTTGTTGGAGCCGATATTAGTAATAGTTTGACGATAATCTTGTTTAGAAATTTGGGATTAAGAGTTATTAGTGTTGCTTTGTACTTTGTGATGCTCTTGAGATGCAGTAAAGTAGAAGACTTTACTTTCTTATGTATTTTAGCTGGTTGATGAAAATCTTTATTTCCTTAGTAGTTGTCACTTTACAAACTTGTGATAAATAATACGAGGTCGGACTCGTTATTATAGGTTGGAGAATGTTGTGTTTTTTCTGAATATAGAAGCGTTGTTTTTTTGTCTTATAGGAGGTTTTAAAAAAGTTTGGATAACTTGTAGTGTTGCCATTATATTGTCTTAATTTTCGGAGCATATGGGTGTAAATGTAGCAATGCCCCCCAAGTTAGGTTAAGATTCAGGGGCTTTACATAGAGGGATTTCAACAAAACCCCCCCTATTCTTTAAATTATAGCTTTAATTTCTACACTTTTCTTTTTCCTAACTCAAGCATCTGAGCAAATATAGCAAGTGCTACACCGGAGCCTAACTTTTTCTATTTTCCAGGTCACCTCGTTTCCCTAAATTATAAATTTATGGTCATTGTCCAAATTTTGACAACAATAATATGTATTCTGCAATACACAATTTTTTCGTGATTTTGGAGTTTGCAACAAAGGTAATGCAGAGATTTTCATATTGAACTATAAATCTTTAAAATGGTAATTAATATCTTATCCATTAGCTATGCTCAAATTGAGATATACATTCACTGAAATCATCACAAATTAGTGGAATAATATGCAAAATGGTTGTTTTAAACTGAAATGAGTTGTTTCAGGCACTAAGTAGGTTATAATAACATGAGTTATAATAGTCCATGAGTTATTATAATATATGGAATCATATAATATTATTTAAAATGCAGAGTTGTTGAATCTAGAGTTATAATAGTTTGTGTTTAAGGTATAAAATACTCCACAAGTTATTATCACTGTAATGACCCTAAAACTCGAGACGAACCTATGTTAGGGAAGTTACTCCGCCACACCGTTCGCGCCAAAATTTCGGCAGCATAACGACATAGCAAGGAGAAACAAAAAAAAAATCTTGGAACCTATCAAACAGAAACCACTTCAAAGAGTTTCAAGGAATGCCCAACCCCACCAAACTTCAAACGGAAAATGGGTTGGGCAACAACTAGAGTTCCAACACAACTTCTCAGCTAGAGAAACAAGCAACGAAATTCTATCTAAGACAAAGAGAACCAACAACTATGAAACAACACAAAAAAAGTGAACAAGACTGTCGAGCAACTAAATGAAACAGGCAATGACAAGGATAAACTCAAGATACGTAAACTAAGCCTAAAGACAAGAAACAGGAAGTGTCCAAAGCCTTGCCAAGTCGTCGTCGTCGTCAACTGCCTCAGGGTTTCAAACCTGCAACAAAAACATCAAAGTAGACGGGTGAGTGTAAAATCCTCATTAAGCAACCAAATTCGTCCAAGAACAAATAACACAAAAGAACGACCTTAGACTAGCTAAACACAAAACCTAGCCTACTACACAACTTCCACAAGCAACCCGACCCTAATTCTTACTCATATTTCTCAGTCTTGTCCTACCCTTAGCTTCTGAACTAGGTTGGCACAACCGACCATGAGACTCATTCCCGGGCCTGCACTAGGGCGAAGGACTCTATCCAACCCCTCTGACTCCGAGAATCATTTCTCGAGTCGCACATCTGGATGGGGGACGGACCACCACATCCCATATCAACATCGAGTGCGGTACTACCGCGCACAATCGACCACGGGCTCGTTCCCGGGCCTGCACTAGGGCGAAGGACTATATCCAACCCCTCGAATTTGAGAATCATTTCCCAAGTCGCACATCTGGATGGGGGACGGACCACCACATCCTATATCAACATCGAGTGCGGTACTACCACGCACAATCGACCACGAACTCATTCTCGGGTCTGCACTAGGGCGAAGGACTATATCCAACCCCTCTGACTCTGAGAATCATTTCCAGAGTCACACATCTGGATGGGGGACGGACCACTACATCCCATATCATCATCATCATCTTGCCAACCACGAGTCTCAGCCTGCTAAGGGTTACATAGAGCCCTGGGCCTACATTAGAATTGGTGATGCTAGCTACGATCCTAAGGCTCAACAACACTTTCCGGGTTACTTCACAACTAAGCACGAGACTATCATACTCCTAGTTGAGGGAACATACAACCATAGTCACATTAGCACATTCAGAAACCTCAGCACAAGCTTACATCGGCTCCACTAGATAAAATCACATCCAAGCACGAAAAAATAATAGACAAACCAGACTCCGATGCATCAAGCTCGGTAATTCAACACAGATAACATCAAACATGATCAAATGAACTACAGTCAGGCACAACAACGAACATCACATCCTAACACACTACTACAAGTTCAAAATTGACTAATTCTATAACCTTGATGGTAAGTGTTGCGTGATATTTATGATATTGCAATACCGCAGTGTACGGGTCAAGTTTTAGTATAGTGATTTATGAGTCCAAGTATCGTCCTCGGGAATGGGTTTCTAGATTAATTAAGTATTAAGATACTAATTCTCAAATTTAGCTAAAGCAACAAAACATAGATAGGTGTTTGACGAATAAGACAACCAAACAAACAAACATGTGGAGACACGAATTGATAGAATTAAAGGAAGTGATTTTACAAGTTAATAACCTAACTACACATGCATTGACCTCATGAGATGAATTTATAAACAAGAAGTAAATTACTCAAGAAAACCTCTCGGTTCTTAGTGAGCCTCACACATGCAATAGAATTCATAGTCTCCATACGAACCTACAACATGCATGGCATTAAGTAACTTCTTTAAGTGTTTCCCTAAGAATTCTAGGTCACTCTCGTGCCAGACTACTAAGGGTTTTGACAATTTTGCTCTAATTCAAGCTTTATCTCTCGAGTCCACTTGAATCAACGAATTAAGGAGTGTAGAGCGAATGGCCAAAAATAAGAACAAAACATGCTTCAATATATTGTAATAAAGTCATAACAAATAAATCCAATCCTACTACAATGTTTAGCTACTCTAAATCACATGAAAAACAAACTAAACAAGTAGAAAACGTCTTAGAACGCTATTACAACTTGAAAGAAAGAGAAATAAACTTAGGAGTCGATGTCGGTCCTTCGTCTCCGAGCTCCCGTCTTCGATCTCGAACCTCCACGAATGCTTTGGCTCCCAAAATCACTATTTTCTCTCTTCTTACAAGGTGTGTTTTGAAATTAGGGCAAAACTCTACCAAATTGTGCCCTCCATTGCAAGAATCATAATGTTGTATTTATAGGCATCAATGGGGCAGCGTTGCAACGCTAGGGGACAGCGTTACAGTAACGCTGCACCTAAAACGCGTGGTAAATATGGAAATTATCGGCGGCGTTGCAGCGCTGCTGCTACCTTAACGCGCGCTTCTCTATCGATCCGGCGTTGCGCGCTCGCAGCGGCGTTGCAACGCCCTGCATGCGCGCTTCTCATGCGCGCGCCCTTATCGATATAGCGTTGCGACGCCGCAGCGCGGCGTTACAACGCTATCGGCGATGATCTTCAAAGCCGTTTGGTTGCGACGTTCGGCGTTACAACGCTTCTATATGGCGTTGCAACGCTATCATCATCTCGGTCTCGCTTTGGTTTGGTCTCCTCTCTTCCATTTGATGTCATATTTAGCTCCAAATAGCCTTATTTTGATCCCGAGTGATCCAGTTGTCTCTAATAGCTCCGCTTAAGCTCTCAACCGAAATTGAATAAATTAACCACGTAAAAGCCACAAAATCATCATAAAACTAGCAATAATTAAGCCTAAGGATAGCACATTTTGTGTGCTATCAAACACCCCAAACTTAGACTTTTGCTAGTCCCGAAAAAACGAGAGTTAAACATTAGATTGTTCTTAAACATACATTTGATTCAAGCCTCAAAGATTTAAGAGAATATTTTGCAATTACAGAAACACTTAAAATAACACTTCAACAAGTAATTTAAAACTTTTCCTAAGTGTTCCTACGTGTGTGTGTGATTAGCCTATGTTCCCTTCATTTTTACTAAGCCCGGATCAACTTTATTAGGTTCTCCATTCAACTTCCCCCTACACTGGTCTTAATTACTAATCTTTGAGCATTTCCACACTCAAGAAATAAACAACTTTACTCAGCACTTAATCACTCTTTTAATGCCACTTTTTCTATTTTCTTCTTTTTTTTTGTGCAACGACACTAGCTTTCACACATCCACTGCAGGGACCCTTACCTAGAGCACTCGCTCAATGAGTGGCCTAACCGATCACAAAGAAGGTAGCTCTTTTTTGTCCTCACGATTTTTTTTTTTTTTTTCACAAACAAACAACAAAAATAAACTTTTTCACATAATGCACATATTATACAGATCATGCACTTTATAATGTCATTCACCCTATCCTGCAGTTTAACTCTCAAATCAGTTTTCAGACCTATCGAGATGACATCAAACTTCTAAGCCTAATAACTTTGTTCTAAGCACTTCAAAACTATAGGAACACAGACTATGTGTATAATAGTGCAGGAAAACTCAAGCAAATTTTTAAATTAACTCAAATTCATATCATGCTCTCACGTTTCAGCAGAATCACAGAAATTTTCAAATAAATCTCATCCTAGGCTATCATGATCATACTCATGTAAAGGAACAATCACCATTTAGCACATACTCAGGACAGTTATAATAAATAAACAACATCTCACCCCCAAACTTAAACTAAACATTATCCCCAATGTTTGTAGAAATAAGCATGAGGTAAGTATAAGGGTAGAAGTGAACGATATTGTCCTGGGTGATGGAGATCTTTCTGGGTTCCTTGGATAGCCAAAGCATGTGTGTTGGAGTTCCTCTGAATGGGAGCATGGATTTCAACGAAGAAGGGCATCTCCACAACCTACGAAGTACAACAACAATTAACAACAAAAACAAACTAAAGCAAGCTAAAGACAGGAAAACAAAAGTAAGTAAAGCTTGGGTTGCCTCCCAATAAGCGCTTTGTTTCACGTCTTTAGCTAGACTGTACTCTCTCAAGGTGTTTCTTTCCTTGCTTGCAGTACCTGGAGTGATGTGTTCATTTGGCCAATCTGGGTCTCTATATTCTTTATTGCAGCTCCATGATCGGTCACAATACCGAGATAAGCGGTGATTTGCATTCTCCACCCGGTTGGACCGACTTACGATTCAAATGAAGGAGTGCAATGTGTCTTCCGAGATGTTTTTCTCTCGATGTAGAAGCATGCCCTGTAGGAGGATTCAACACATTTTTGTTGTTAGCATAAGAAAAATTTTCATGATACCTCAAACCTGGATTGTAATGTGTTGGGAGGTTGTTCTGAGTCTGATTCCCTCCATAGGTGTTACTTCTGTTGTTCAGGTAGTGCAATTGCTCCATGGTGGATTCTCCAGTTGGCTGGGAGCATTGAGAGGGCATCCCTGTTTGTGGTGATCCTGCAAAATTATTCAGGGCATGAGTGAGAGATGCCATGTGAGATCTAAGAGAAGTTACCTCATCCAGTTGATACAATCCAGCTACTGGCTTAGATCTGTCATTGTCTGTAGGCCACTGGTAGCTGACAGTTGACACTTCCTCAAGGAGGGCACGTGCTTCTGGCATAGTCTTCGCCATGAAAGCCTCTCCAAAGTAGCATCCGAATGGTCCCGGTCTTACCTTCCACCCATAATAAAACAAATGATCTCTGAGCCGATGCAGGTAGCCATCTTTGTGGGCACCTCCCGAGCATGTCCTTGTACCTTTCCTGTGCCTCAAATAATCGCTCTCCCTCTTCTTTGCTCGAATGTTTCTATCTCAGTCCTTAACTTTGCAGCTTTAACAGGTGGAAAGAATTTGGTCATGAAGGCTTGGGTCAACTCCTCCCAGGAAGTGATACTCCCTGAGGGAAGGGACCTAGCCATTCTTTGGCTCTACCCTGCAAAGAAAAAGGAAAGAGACGTGGCGAATACTATCAAGAGAGATACCATTCATTTTAAATGTACCACGATTTCCAAAAATTTTGAAGATGAGAGTTATGATCTTCTGTGGCTAGGCCTCTGAAAGCACCTTCCCTAACCATTTGTATCAACCCTGTTTTAAGTTCAAAATTATTAGCATTGATAGGGGCATGGACTATTCCAGCTTGCTCAGAATTAAACACAGGTTGGAAATACTCCCTGATAGGTTTAGGGTTGTTGATGAGCTCCTGATCAGCCATCTCCTGAGGTTCCGCTCTTTCTTCCCTTAGGAGTCTCCTCTGAGTCCTTTCAATCTCGGGGATCAAAAGGGTGCAAGTCTGCGCTTCTCCCTCGGGGCATACACCTGGAGGAACAAAAAGAAAGAAATTAGATAAAAAAAAGAAAAACACAAACCACTAGAGAATAAAATAGAAAACTCCCAAGAAGCGCTTTCTTTAACGTCTTTAGCTAGACGGTGACTTATTAGGGCACATAAAATTGCTCATATTTCTCTGGGCCCTTCTTGCTTGAATCAATGTAGCCCTCTAAGTCTAAAAGGCTATCTTGCTTTTCATGGGCACCAGAGACATAATTATTTTTGGTATTTTTGTTTAATAAAATGAAAGAACTGAAATCAAAATAAGACTCGTGAGTGAAAGACCAATGGTTATCAAAAATAAAGGAAATCTCTGGGGATAAAAGAAAAGAAGACTTCTCAGCCTCTAACACTATCACTTGGATCTCCCCTGTGGAACTAAGTGTATCACCAGTGTCTTCCTCACTAACCTGATCATGGTGTTCCTCAGTCTCCCCCAAACTATCTTCAGTAACATCTAAACAAACCCTCCTAGGTGGCATCTCCTGAGTGGTAAGGATAAGAAATTGCTCCTGTAAGGCATTAAGGGAAACTACTAGCTGGTTAAGATATTGAGCTCTATCCTGTACTATTTCCCAAAGTCCTACCATCTCCTTATGATATTGCAATACCGCAGTGTACGGGTCAAGTTTTAGTATAGTGATTTATGAGTCCAAGTATCGTCCTCGGGAATGGGTTTCTAGATTAATTAAGTATTAAGATACTAATTCTCAAATTTAGCTAAAGCAACAAAACATAGATAGGTGTTTGACGAATAAGACAACCAAACAAACAAACATGTGGAGACACGAATTGATAGAATTAAAGGAAGTGATTTTACAAGTTAATAACCTAACTACACATGCATTGACCTCATGAGATGAATTTATAAACAAGAAGTAAATTACTCAAGAAAACCTCTCGGTTCTTAGTGAGCCTCACACATGCAATAGAATTCATAGTCTCCATACGAACCTACAACATGCATGGCATTAAGTAACTTCTTTAAGTGTTTCCCTAAGAATTCTAGGTCACTCTCGTGCCAGACTACTAAGAGTTTTGACAATTTTGCTCTAATTCAAGCTTTATCTCTCGAGTCCACTTGAATAAACGAATTAAGGAGTGCAGAGCGAATGGCCAAAAATAAGAACAAAACGTGCTTCAATATATTGTAATAAAGTCCTAACAAATAAATCAAATCCTACTACAATGTTTAGCTACTCTAAATCACATGAAAAACAAACTAAACAAGTAGAAAACGTCTTAGAACGCTATTACAACTTGAAAGAAAGAGAAATAAACTTAGGTGTCGATGTCGGTCCTTCGTCTCCGAGCTCCCGTCTTCGATCTCGAACCTCCACGAATGCTTTGGCTCCCAAAATCACTATTTTCTCTCTTCTTACAAGGTGTGTTTTGAAATTAGGGAAAAACTATACCAAATTGTGCCCTCCATTGCAAGAATCATAATGTTGTATTTATAGGCATCAATGGGGCAGCGTTGCAACGCTAGGGACAGCGTTGCAACGTTGTACCCTAAATGCGTGGTAAATATGGAAATTATCGGCGGCGTTAACGCGCTACTGCTACCTGTGCGCGCGCCCCTATCGATCGCGTTGCGCGCGCGCTGCAACGGCGTTACGTTGCGCGCCTGCCTGCGCGCTTCTCATGCGCGCGCGCCCTCTTATCGATATAGCGTTGCAACGCTATCGGCGATCTTCAAAGTCGTTTGGTGCACGCGTTCGGCGTTGCAACGCTCTATATGGCGTTGCAACGCTATCACCTCGGGTCTTCAGCTTGGTTTGGTCTCCTCTCTTCCATTTGATGTCATATTTAGCTCAAAATAGCCTTGTTTTGATCCCGAGTGATCCAGATTGTTTCCAATAGCTCCGTTTAAGATCTCAACCTGAAATTGAATAAATTAACCACGTAAAAGTCCTGAAATCATCATAAAACTAGCAATAATTAAGCCTAAGGATAGCACATTTTGTGTGCTATCAGTAAGCTACCAAGTTCCAAATCATTCAGTTTTAAACCAGTTATTGAATGAATTGGTGCCCCTAAGCCTTACACTTAAGGGTAGTATAGTCCAAACAACTACTTACCTCGAGCTGGAAATCCAAAAAGTGGCTCTTCCTTCTAAATCATTGATGAACTTGCCTATGAAAACGTGCCAAGAGAATTACACGTCACCAAACTGTACAAGCATAGAGAAGTTTCGAGCTTGAGCAACTACCCGAAGATCTCAAGACCCTAGTTATCCATTCGTCCTAATAACTCAAGCATTCTGAATTTTGCAGCTAACCATAAATCTCAGACAATCCAAACATCCAAGTCCAATTGGAACAGATCCACTATTCAACCATGTAAGCCCATAGAGCAACTTCGACCATGGATATTCCTAAGCTTCGATATATAGGAAACTAAGGTTCTATTCAAGATTTAGGTACATCAACATACACCTCAAGTAAAACTCTTTCGAAGCACTGCTTACTGATCATATGATCCCATTAACTGTTTATAACCCGAACGGTTCCAAGATCAAGTAACTTTAAGCCCCCAACAACAATTTTCGGATTAGCTCAATCAACCATCTCATGTCCCACACCCCCACATCTAGGCACAAATATTTATTCACAAGCCACCGCAAGCCTAACTCAAACTTTACTCAACCCATAGTCAGGTGAACCCACAAGGCACAACACAAATAAGAGCTATTTGAAATAACTTGCCACAAATAATCAAATTTACCAAAATGAAAGTCCAAAACAAGCTCGAGAGTAAAAAAGGATTGGGTCGGACCAACCCTGGCGAACGGCAGCGCACGGCGACATGTGGAGGCTCGAGGAGCTCATCTTCGAAATGCCCATTAGCCGATCTATCCAAAATCGATCTCCAAGTGGCGAGAACCGACCGAAAACAAGGCGAACCAATCAACCCAAGCTTGAGGTGGTTCGGGTTTCATGTGACGGTTCACGGCGAGATCCAACGACGACCACTGCAAAACAACAAGCAAGACGTGGCGGACGACTAACCGACGGAACAGCCGGCGAGACGGCGTTCAGCGTGCCGGCGAACGGGCGAGAGGCTACACGAACGGACGATCGGTGCAGTGCGCGCGCTGGCAGACGAATGGCCGAGAGACTCGTGCGTGGGACGGCGGCTGACGGCGGCGACGAGGCTCGAGGGCTTGGCGGCTGACGACAACGACAAGAGTACTTCAGCGGCTTGGTCTGCGTTAACGTTAAGGTGAGGTAGGAGAAGAAGGTGAAGAAGAAGACCTTTTTTTTTTCATTAGTTCCACTAATGGACAAAAGAAGAAAAGAAAAAATACCATCTTGCCCTTCAATTTCCTCCCAAATTTTCTAATTGCCAACCATTCAATCTCCCCTAATTAAACCCACTTTCAAGGTTAAAATTCAACTTAATAACTTCCAATGAATTCTAAATTCGTTGAAATTCGAAAATTGTGGGCGTTATAATCACACATATTATTATAATTTGTGTTCCAACGGCCAAAATGATTATGATAAACATACAGGGAACGAAGTCCCTTTAATTGTCTTATTAAGTTAGTAGTGGAGAAAAAAGGCAATGGCTTTATGAATTTAGTGGGGATCCAAATAAGTTTACTTTTATTTATTTATTCCTAAGATACAACTTTAAAGATATGAATGTTTATGTGAAGAAATTGTTTAATTGGAAGACAAAATAATAATAATAATAATAATAATAATAATATCCATATCTTGTATTTTTCTAATAGTAGTGGATTTGGTATCTTCTTTAGGTTGAGTTAGTTGAATTTGCCGGACATTGTAAAGTACAATTGCAGGACACTACACTTTTTCTTTTTTTCCTCTTTCTTTCCAGCTGTATTTACTTTACATAAATGCAAATATAAAGAATTTGAAACAAAAAAATGAATGGGAATCAATCAATCAAATAAAAGATAATGAAAGTAATGTTCTTTTGCTACTAACCACGTTAAATTTTCTTAAATCTGAATTCTTTTACTATGGTTAAACTAAATTTATCCCATCTTTGTTCCACAAGATTTGAAATAAATTTAAATCTCAAATCCATGAGTCATTTTGATAATGTTTTTACTTTTTTAACAAATTTCAAATACAACATCTCGTTCCATAACTATTTTTTTTTATTTTTTGTTTTTGACTGATAAATACTCCTTTCACACCACTTATGGGTTTTCTTCATTTTGTTATCAACTCTTTACTAATATTTTTAAAATCAAGTCGGGTTTTTAAAAATAAAAAAAAAATAGGTGTTGAAAACTTGTTTTTGTTTCTAAAATTTGGCTAAAAATTCAAATCTTTCCTTAAAAAAATGAAAATCATTGTAGGTGAAAATATGCATAATTTTCAAAATAAAAACAAAAAATTAAGGCCGAGTTTGATAACCATTTGATTTTTTATAGAAAGAAAAGGTCTATGGCGGCATCAATATTCTAATGTAAATCTTAAATCACCAATCAAACCAAAAGCAACACCTGCTCTGATGTCATCTTAAATCACCAATCAAACCAAAAGTTTAAGCTGATAGTTTGAGGTAAATTTAATTATATCAATATAGTCTAACATCAAAGAGAAACGAAGGGCTGACATTAAAGAGTAGAAGAAACAATAAAGCCCTACATGTGTCACTATATAAAAGGTTCAAACACAACAAAGGCAGAGAACAAATAAAGCATTAAAACAAAGGATTAATATATTCTACCAATATTGCCTGTCCATATATCCTAATGTGTTGTTAAATAATGTTTTAGCTTTATTTATCCTTTTTTTTTTTCCAGCAAAGGACACAACTTTTCTTTTATTTTTGAGGAAAACAACACGTCAACTTTTGTTATTTCAATTTTTTCAAATAATGTATTCAAAAATAATTTCTTCAACGGTCCTAAATTCTAATAAGTATTTAATTTTGATTATACTAAGTCTCTACTTCCAATCCGACATTATTATTTAAATATGTTGATTAAAACTAATGAGTGAAAATTTGATCTAACATAATAGGAGTTTGACTAATTGGATAAAATAAATGCAGGGGCAAATAGATAAATATTTTTAAAAAAATCCAGGATAGTTCATAAGAAGGGAAAAGGAATATACTTTTAAATAAAAAGAAAGAATTGAAAGATAGAGATATGGAGAGCATGCATTATTTAAATGAAATTGATATTCTAAAAATAATATATTATATTTTTCACAATTTAAGTAACTAACTTATTGAAAGTTAAAGAACAAGAATTTAGGTCAAAATAACCAAAATAAACTATAGCGATGTCTTAGCAACAAAAGTGATTCCTAGTGCCCCATCCAAAATTAATTATCAACATTAGGATTACTTTAGTAGGCAAAATGAAGATGATGAAAGTGAAATTATCATCATCTCGGTAAGTAATAGGTCTACTAATGATAGGCCTATCATTGATTGGTTTATCATCAGGGCGAATTTACCATGACCCCACCCTTAAATTTTTTACTTTCTATAATATATATAGGAAAAGTCAGACTAAATCACAAAAAATCCTTCTAATATAATGGTTAGTATGTCATTAGCCTCCCTTCGAATCCCAATTCAAGCTCTGGTTTGTACAATTTTAAATATTTTTTCAATGTCATTTTAGCCCCCCTCGATACGAATTCTGGATCCGTCACTTTATGATTGATAGATCTATGATAGGAATGGGTACAATGAGACTTAAAATTTTTTCATATTCACAAATACTTTTAGTTTGTGCCAAATTTGCTACTATTTTATGTTAGAGTACCATAGATGTCATTGACCTTTTTATCAAACGTCATAAATTCAAACTTTCACGCATGGATTCATTGTGATATAATATTCTAGAAAAAGAGAGAAGTATTTTATGTTGAATGAAAATGTTGAAAAAAGTATATTGGGGAAAATACCTTTTTGGTCATTCAGTTTTGTGTTTAGTTCCCCTTTAATCACTCAGTTTTCAAACTCAACAATTTAGCCCCTCAGTTTTGCATTTAGTTACACTGTCGGTCTTTCCATCCAATTTTTCGTTAGTCCTAACGAAAAGCTAACGTGACACCTTTTTTTATATATAATTAATTATTTTTTAATATTTTATTTAAAATTGGATCTAATGGACCTACAAATCAGAAGCTCCAACGATACAAGATTAATTGGCTAATCTCATTAACCGGTTCATCAACATCCGTTAACTGGGGACTCCACTAAAGACTCGCAGTTGCACTCTTCTCACTGCAGATATTTTTATGTTTCCATGGATAAAAGGCCAATAACTGCAAGTCAATCCTTCACAAGTGTCCGAGACACCAACTAGGTCAAATTATCGTTTTACCCCTATGTTACATCTATTTTCTTAAGTACCAGTGTTCTTCTAAAGAACAATCTTTTTATTGTCCAACCAATAAACAGAAATTCCTCTTGGGCCAGTGAGAGGGTAGGACCGTTTATTCAAGTCCCGAAGGCACTACTTTAGGGAACACTTATCTACTTACCCTAAATTTGGGAAGGATTGAATTCTATCTTTCTAGGTTAAACCTCCAGCTGCCCACGTTGTTTTATCTCCAAGAATGTAGGCTTATTGAGTCGGCATCTCAAGCACAAAGGGCAATCCCTCGAAAACAGGAGTTCGTAACCTGCTCAAGATTCAGATCAAGTTGCCTAGGTCACCTTATTAAAATAGAAACCTAATTAGTTAACGGAGTTACATCTATCAGTTACTATTTCGCGGTCTGGTCTTATGTGAACTCATCACATAGAATATCCTCACTCGCATGTCACCTACACGAATGCGTTGGATCACTGCGTTTGTATCAAATACAAAGTGAGTCGTATCCATAGTGTCAACAAGATAAGGCACCAAACCTCATCCTTATACTATAGATCGTTTAGACTATTTCTTGAACCTTGATCACCGTATGTCTCCACACATAGTTCAAGACACATAATACAACCTAAGATGTTAGATTATTGGCTTTAGGGTTAATTTAAGGCAAACTACATAAAATTCAACAACATTTGAATGAATAATGATAAAAACATTTTATTGAACGAATTGGAACAAACTAAAAAAAAATAAAAACTATGAGTTTTATGGCATAAAATCCAACAAACTCCCACTTGAGCTAAAACACTAGTCTAGTGGGGTACATACAATCCAAATTAGTGGGGCACAATAAATACAATAAACTAGGGCATCTTTATACCCATTACATATCTCCCACTTGCCCTAGATTACCTTATGTACATGTCTCGTAGACCCGGATTCTCTAGACGACCCTCAAACACTTTAACTGTGAAAGTCTTCGTAAAAGGATCAACAATGTTATACTTCGAAACGATCTTGGTGATGTTGGGTTTGTGCCCTAAAACTCCTAGTTTGTAATTTTGTTCTAATTATTGTAATAAAGAGATATTATTTCAATAAAGAGTTATCGTTCGTTATTTACGATATTGCCCTTGTTTTAACCCTAAATCCAATAAACTAAACATCCAAGGCTGTAAATTATCTCTTGAACTGAATGTAGTGTACATATAAAGGATCTCGGTTCGAGATACAACCTAAAGGGTATATAGTAAGAGGATAAGGTTTGGGAACCTTACTCTGGTAACACTATGGATGTGGCCCACTTTGTATATGATACAAACACTGTGATCTTAACGTGTTTGTGTAGATGACATGTGAGTGGGGATATCCTATGTAATGAGATTATATAAGATTGGACTGCGAAATAGTAACCACTAGATGTAACTTCGTTGACTAGCTAGGTTTCTATTTCACTAGGATGACCTAGGCAACTTGATCTCAATTGAAAGAGTTTACGAACTCTGTTTTTGCGAAGGATTGTCCTTTGACTAGTATGGGTGAGAGTGGCCAGATTCGCCGACTCAATATGCCTACCTTCTTGGGAACAAGACCGAGTGAGCAGCTGGGGACTTAGCTTAGCAAGATGGAATTCACTCCTTCCCGACTACTAGGGTAATTAGATGAATGTTCCCTTAAGTGGTGTCTCCGGGACTTGAACAAAGGGACTGACCCTGTCATTGGCCCGAGAGGGACTTCTATTTGTTGGTAGGACCACAAACAAATTGTTCATTAGAGGAGCACTGGTACTTAAGGTACGAGATGTAACCTAGGGATAAAATGGTAATTTGACCCAGCTGGTGTTACGAACATTCGTGAAGGATTGACTTGCCGTTATTGGTCAATATCTGTGGACACAAAATATATCTGCAGTGAGAAGAGTGCAACTGCGGGACTTTAGTGGAGTGTTCCCGCAGTTAACAAATGTTGATTAGGAGGTTAATGAGATTAACCGAGTAATCTCGTACCGTTGGAGCTTCTGATCTGTAGGTCCATTAGGTATACCTTCTAGCTCGTAAACGGTTCTTAGATCATTTGGATTTGAAATGTTCAAATTCATTTAGCGAATAAATTTAATGTATATAGATACATTATAATATAAAGTTTTGGAACTTTATATTATAAATTTAATGTGAATATGATTTATATTAAATTATGTGAGAGAATTAAATATTTGAAAGAGTTCAAATATTATTTTAAATGTGAATGAGATTCATATTTGAAAAACTATAGGTTAAAATTTAATGTGCATTAGATGTGCATTAAAACTATAGGTTAGAAAGAAAATTTGATTAAATATGATTTAATCATAATTAAATATATGGTATTTAATTTAATTTTGGTTAAATGTGATTTAATCAAAATTAATATTAATTTATAATTAAATATGATTTAATTATTAATTAATTAAATTAATTAATTTATATTATTATTAAATTAATTAAGGGAACGTGTTAGGATGACACGTTCCCACTACCCCTCTTTCTCTCCCTATCGACAGATAAACTGGGAGAGAGGATCAGTGAGGGGCTGATCGATCATTTTTCATTTTGGCAATTTGTGAAATTGCTCTCAAATTCTCTCTCTCAAAAGATATTTCCTTCCTCTCCAAAAGTTAGAAAACTTTCCTACCAAGATTGATCAAAAGAACTCAGAGGATAGAAGGTTTTCCTCATGGTGTTGTCCCTGTGGAGAAGAAAGAACAGATGAGTTTCTCTTTGTTGCTGTGTTGTTGTGTTCTTGGAGCAATGAGTTGTTGTTGAAAAACTACAAAGGTAATTTTCAATTTCCTTTAGTTTAATTATTTCTACACAGCATGTTTGCATGTCTAAGTTACATGGTCTAATTAGATTAGAATTATTGCTTATTCTCTGTATTTTACCAATGTATTGGTATTTGGAATAAACAAAAATAAACAATCAATTGATCCATAAAAACACGTTTCTGCTGCTCAAGGAGATTAGATCTCCATCAATTGGTATCAGAGCAATGCTTATTTTGTTTTGGTTGAAACAAATTTGCATTGGAATGTGGGATTTGCATATGGTTTGCTGTAAAATTGTTTAGGAAATTTTTGGCCTTAGTTTTAATTGTGATTTGATCAAATTAAATGTAAAGGCCACTGCATTTTGGGCAATAAAGTGCATAATCGAGTCTGTAATTGAGATAAGAGTCGTTCGTGACAAGTTTGATGCAAATTGGATGAGTATCGGAGGAGAAATCACCATTGGAGCCCACTGTTTTTCGAAGAAAACAACTGCTACTAAAGCAACAACGTTGCAACGCTACCAGTAGCGTTACAACGCCGTTCATCAGTGTTGCAACGCTGAGAAACGACGTTGTAACGCCGAAACTCTTATCGATACGAAATTGCGAGGGGTCAGCAGCGTTGCAAAGCTGCCCCTCAACGTTGCAACGCTACCCCGATGCCAGGAGCGCGCGCATAAGGAGGTGGCGTTGCAACGTTCCCCTCAGCGTTGCAACGTCGTGGCATCAGCTTGAAGGAGCAGACCGGTTCAGGGGCGGTTCCTGCGGTTCGGGTCGTGATTGGTCCGGTTTGAGCAGTCTGGTTCCAAGTGTTTTGGACCGTTTTTTTTAATAAAATTAGAATAATTTTATTATTTTTTACACTTTAGGGGCGAAATTTTTCCGGTTTTATAACTATTTTTCTTTATGAATGTCATTTAGAATTTTTTCCACCTTAGGATAAGCATGTTCATGCATTTTTATTTGTATAAATGTTATATAAGTATGGTAGAAATGCATGATTTAATTTTTTTTCCATGAGTAATTAATTATAATTGTTATAATTATATTATATGGAAAATAAGCTGCATGGAGCATGAAATTACTTAGTTTAAAATAAATTTTATTTTATTTAAGTAATTTGCTTTATTCAATTAGTTGAATATTTATTTATAATTCCAATTATTAAAATTTATAAAAGTTATAAATAAATGAGTTTTAGAAACCATAACCTATAACAAAGAATTGCATGCAAACATAGGAACTTTGGTTGAATTAAATTAGTTTTAAATTGTTTAAAATTAATTTAGACCTAAGTTTTATTTCTAATAGGATTAGAAATTAGTCTTACATAGGATTTTAAATAGTTTAAAATATAGTAGGACAATAAGACATTGGTTATAAGGGAACTCTACCGATGATGTTCTGTCTAAGGTTGGGGTACTTAAGCCGAAAGTTAACGGAACACCTCCTACTTGGGAACTGACCCGGAACTTGAGCTGAATTAACCATAGTCCTGTTTTATATCTAGATAATTAAAATGTTTATTCACTCAGACATAAGGTTAGAAGACCTAGTTATAATAGTTATAATAGGCATAGACTGAGATAGATTCTTTTAGCAAGAATCCAAATAAGTTAAACCTACACCCTAACCTTAGGAACTTTAGTGGGAGAAAACGAGATGTTCGCATCGAGTTTACTCTCACGTCCTCAAGAGTTCACACCGTGAGTTCCATGCTCAGCTACGTGGCGTCAATAGGGCGTCCCCCTAGGGCAAGTGTTTGCATGGTTCAATACCAAGGTGAATGAGGGAAGTATCCATAGTAAATAGGAGCAACACGCGTGTCAACGTATCGTACGAACTCCTCCATTAGGTCGCACTGTGAGATTTCTATAGTCCGCCTGCTAGGTTGTCCTTGAACAATCAATCCCTACGGAGGGCCTGACTATAGGGGTCGGCGAACTCCAGAAATGGATAGGGTCTCTTAGGTAATTTGCCAACAGTTGTCTTTCTTAATAGTAGCATGTTGGCTCGAACCTATTAGATCTGAAAATGGTAGGATCACATTTACGGGATAAGTTAAGCTAGTTAACAAGTCCTTGACCAACAAACGGTAGCTAAGAATCATTGGGACATGAGATGTTTTGGTAGTGAGAATTAGCTGAGATAGTCTCAATTCAGGGGAAGAGTGACTGACCACTCGACGGTGGCTTTTGTTCTAAACCATTGAAGTATCGTTGCAAAATTAAATCTTTAATTTAAACAGTAGGGGATAATTTTTCTAAATTTGATTGGTTTGTAATGGGTTAAAGGCATAACTAATTAGAACTACTTTTTTAAATTTCAACATGTCGTCCTCTATAATAGCCTTACTCAAAAGCGTACGTTTAACTGGCAAAAATTATGCTACGTGGAAGTCTAACCTGAATACGATTCTCGTTGTTGACGACCTTCGATTTTGTACTGGCTGAGGAATATCCTCAGGTCCCTGCTCGAAACGCTCTTCAATCTGTTAAGGATGTGTATGATCGTTGGATCAAGGCCAATGATAAGGCCAAAGTCTACAATTTGGCTAGTGTTTCTGAAGTTCTGGCCAAAAAAGCACGAGGGCATGGTCTCAGCTCGTGAGATCATGAGTTCGTTGCAGAATATGTTTGGACAACCGTCTGGACAGCTTCGACACGAATCCCTCAAGTACGTTTATAACTCTCGTATGAAGGAGGGGTTGTCGGTGAGAGAACATGTTCTCGATCTGATGGTCCACTTCAACGTGCCTGAAATGAGCGGCGCGGTCATAGACGAGCAAAGTCAGGTGTCGTTCATCCTGAAATCTCTTTCGAAGAGTTTCCTGCAATTTTGCAGCAACGCGGTGATGAACAAGATAGAGTACAACCTGACTACTCTCCTCTATGAACTACAGACTTTCCAGTCTCTTATGAAGAATAAGAGACATGCTGATGGAGAGGCAAATTTGTTTGCCCATTCCAGAAGGTTCCAGAAGGGTTCATCCTCTGGAACTAAGTCCTGTGGTCCATCTTCTAGGCTTAAGAAAACCCAAAAGAAGAAGATAGAAGGGAAAGGGAAGGCATCTGCTGCTGATAAGGGCAAGGGAAAGGCCAAGGTTGCAGACAAAGGAAAGTGTTTCCACTGCAACATGGACAGGACATTGGAAGCTTAAAGCGCGCCAAAGTACCTTGTTGAGCTCAAAGAGAAGAAAGGTAAATTCGATTTACTTGTTCTTGAAACTTGCTTAGTGGAAAATGATGATTTTACCTGGATACTTAGTTCAGGAGCCACTAATCACGTTTGCTCTTTTTTACAGGAAACTAGTTCCTTCAAGGAGATCGAAGAGGGAGAGATGACGCTTAGGGTCAGAACGGCAGACGTCGTCTCAGCTAGTGCAGTGGGAGATGCCAAGCTGTTTTTTAGACATAGATTTTTATATTTAGAAAATTTGTACATAGTTCCTAAGATTAAGAGGAATTTGATTTCTATCTCTTGCTTAATTGAACCTGATTATTGTACTTTCTTTTCAAGTTATGAAGCATTCATTTACAAGAAAGGTGTCAATATTTGTTCTACTAAGCTAGAAAACGGCTTGTATGTACTTAAACCGAATCAAACTAAGGCAATTTTAAATCATGAGATGTTTAAAACTGCAAATACTCAAAGTTAAAGACAAAGAATTTCTCCAAATAATAATACCTATCTTTGGGATCTTAGACTTGGTCATACAAATCTCAACCAGATTGAGAGACTATCAAAGAATGGACTTCTAAAAAGTTAGAAGATGATTCTCTACCTCATTGCTGAAGGGAATGAGAATCCCCGCGCAGCGGAAGACGATCGAATCTTCGAGGTATCGTTACGCTACTCGAATTTCATTAAAATCAATTATCAAATAATTTAGATTAAACATGCTCAAAGGAATGAAAAACAGCAAGTAAAGTAAACTACTTACTTGTTGCAAACCCTCTTCAAAATCCTTTCCCGCGTATCACGAACTCTTCGTGAAATCCTAATCTCAACGAAATCTTCTCTCGAACAAAAGCCGAACACAACCAACAGTCTTCTCGATTGTTCTTCCTTTAGAAGAAGGAAAGTAGTCAGATTTTTTTGTTTTGGAGAAGGGAGGAGAGTTGAGAGAGTAGAGAGAAAAATTTCTCTTCTTTTTGGTTAGAATCCAAAAAATGAGAGAGTAGCTTAGGAAATCCTTCTTGCAATGGGTTTATATAGTGGAAATTGATGGAGTTAAAATCTCCACATTATTACCACTTTACCACAACTATACGTTATGCAAATCATATTTGCATAACCATATATAAAAGATATCTCATATCTCATATTACATATCACATTTGCAATAATGTGGATTTATTAAATTGAATCACATTTAATTTAATTTCTCTCAATTAATTTTTCCAATTAGCACTAATTCAACAATTAGGCTAACCTATAGTTTATTATGAATCTCATTCACATTAAACTATATATTATATCATTCATATCTCATATAAATGACATAAATGCCTTTTAAGTGAAATTGAACACTTCAATTCACACCAAAACATTAACCCTTCTTTTAACCCAGATTGAGCCAACCAAGGGACCTAATGGACCTACAGTGACGAACTCCAATGATCCGAGATTAACCTATCAAACTCTTTGACCCGGTTAATCAACCTTCATTAGCTACGGTAACACTCCACTAAAGCCCGTAGTTACACTCCCGTCAGTGCAGAATATTACGTGTCCACTGATATAAGCAATAACCATGAGTCGACCCTTCACAGGTTGTTCGTAGACACGACTTGGTCAAATTACCGTTTTACCCCTGTGTCTACTTCTTGTTCCTTAAGTCCCCACTGCTCCTCTAAAGAACAACATATTGTGATGGTCCAACCATACACAACACTCTTCTCGGGCCAGTGAGAAGGTGGACGCCCGTTGTTCAAGCCCTGGAGACAACATTTAAGGGAACAACCCCTCTAGTTTCCCTAAAGGCGAGAACGAGTGAATTCCATCTCGCGTAGTTAAGTTTCCAGCTCCCTACTTGGTCCTGTCCCTGAGAAGATAGGCATATTGGGCAAGTAACTGTGACCACCCTCACCCGTACTAGTCAAAGGACGGACCCGTGTGAGCGGGAGTCCGTAACACGCTCGTGATTCGTGTCGAGTCACTAATGGTCATCTACAAAGTTATTAGTCCTTCTCATCAGCGGTGTTACATCAGTAGGTCTAATAATTCATGGTCCAGTCTTGTACAATCTCATTGCACAGGATGTCCCCACTCGCATGTCAACCACATGAACGAGTCAGATCACCTCGTTTGTATCTAATACAAAGTGGGTCGCATCCACAGTGTATCCAGGATTAGGTCTCCAACCCTATCCATTTCTTGTGAACCGCTTCGGGTCATTAACTCGAACGTGATCCTCCTCCGCATGTGATCACGTTCTTCATCATCAACGGTGTTACATCGTGAGGTCTAATAATTCATGGTCCGATCTTGTACAATCTCATTGCAGATGTGTCCCCACTCGCATGTCAACCACATGAACGAGTCGGATCACACCTCGTTTGTATCTAATACAAAGTGGGTCGCATCCACAATGTATCCGGATTAGGTCTCCAACCCTATCCATTTACTGTAGACCGTTCGGGTCATTAACTCGAACGTGATCCTCCCTGTGTGTCCACTACACACCGTTCAAGTTCTAGTTCTCTCATAAATTCAATGACCCTGGAGTTTAGTTTATTGGAAAAGTTTGTAAAATTTGCGAGACACAAAATAATGAAATGAATAACACTTTATAAATTTCAAACAGTAATTTACAAACACGAGATTAGGACAAAAATCCTAACAAACTCCCACTTGGACTAAGCTAGTGGAGAAAATACATTTTTGAAATGTACATAAATTACAATGAAGTAATACAATAAACTAGGGCATTGAATACCCGTTTACATATCTCCCACTTGCCCTAATCAGGAAGTACTCGAAGACCTAGACTCTCTAGGTTATCCTCGAACACCTTAGCCGTGAGGGCTTTGTAAATGGATCAGCTACGTTGTGCTCCGACGCTATCTGCATGACTGTCACGTCTCCGCGGTGCACAATCTCCCATATCAAGTGATACTTCCGCTCAATGTGTTTGCCTCTCTTATGGCTCTGAGGCTCTCTGGAGTTGGCTACTGCACCACTGTTATCACAGAACAACGTGATCGACAAGTTCATATTCGGAACAACTTCCAAATCTAACATGAACTTCCTGAGCCAAACAGCTTCCTTTGCAGCTTCACAAGCCGCAACGTACTCCGCTTCCATAGTGGAATCAGCTATGCATCCTTGCTTGATGCTTCGCCTTACTACAACTCCTCTATTTAGAATGAAAGTTGACCCCGAAGTGGATTTCCTAGAATCCTTATCGGTCTGAAAGTCAGAATTCGTGTATCCCGTAAGGATCAAATCCCCACCACCATACACTAAGCTGTAGTTCCTCGTTCCTAAGATACTTGAAGATTGCCTTTACGACTGTCCAGTGATCTAATCCTGGATTAGATTGATACCTACTGACAACAATCCCTCTTTGCATATAACGATGTATGGCCTAGTACACAACATGACATACATCGGGCTCCCTACAAATGAAGCATATGGGATCCGCTCTCATATCCTTAACCTCTTGAGGAGTCTTAGGACACCGATCCTTGAACAAGTGAACCCCATTCCCGAAAAAGGCAGCAAACCCTTCTTGGAGTTCTGCATCTTATATCCAGACAACATATTGTCAATATAAGATGCCTGAGACAAGGCTAGCATTCTGTTCTTCCGGTTCCGGACTATCTGGATACCTAGAACATACTGAGCTTCTCCCAAATCTTTCCTTTGGAATTGCAAAGCTAGCCATTTCTTCACGTCAGTAAGAAATTCTACCTCATTCCCAATGAGAAGAATATCATCCACATACAAACACTAAAAATGCAATAGTTTTGTCAACGATTTTCTTGTAGACACAAGGCTCGTCGACATTTTGATCAAAGCCATAAGATTTGATTGCCTCATCAAACCTTATATTCCAAGGCCTCGAGGCTTGTTTCAGTCCATAGATAGACCTATGAAGCCGACAAACCTTTTGCTCTTGGCCTTGGGCAATGAACCCTTTGGGTTGGTCCATGTAAATGGTTTCATCAAGTTTGCCATTCAGAAAGGATGTCTTGACGTGCATCTGTCATACCTCGTAGTCATAATACGCGACAATGGCCAGAAGGATCCTGATCAACTTTACCATGGCAACAGGTGAAAAGGTTTCCTCACAGTCAACCCCTTCAACCTCGGTAAAACCCTTTGCCAGTAGTCGGGCTTTGAAGGTCTGCACCTTCCCATCTACGCCACGTTTACGCTTGTAGATCCATTTGCAACCAATAGGTTTTACCCCATCCGGTTAATCCACAAGCTCCCAGACTAAATTGAAGTACATCGACTCCATTTCCTGGTTCATAGCTTTAATCCATTCGTCCTTGTCAACATCAATAATTGTCTGATCATAGGTCAATGGATCCTCGCAGTCATCATCAGGAGTGACGACTGAGGTTTCAGCTAAACTCATGTAACGATCAGGTTGTCTCACAACCCTCCCACTACGTCGAGGCATTCCCAACTCTTGGGAACGGATTTGACTAGGCGTGCTAGGATCAACAACACTTGTTGATGTACTAGACCCATCAGCAACTCTTGTTGATGTACTGTCCATTTCGTTTAACACAATTTTACTCCTTGGTAAATGATCCCTGGTATGATATTCCTCAAGGAAAGTGGCATTTTTCGACACAAGCACCCTATTATCCTTAGGAGCGTAAAACAGACCACCTCTAGTCTCTTTTGGGTAACCTACGAATAGGCATAATTTTTAATGGGGTTCCAGTTTCTTCGGGTTTGACACCAACACGTTGGTCGGGCATCCCAAATTCTAAAATTGTGTAAACTACCTTTACGGTCATTCCAGAGTTCGAAAGGCGTTTCACAAACACTCTTCGACGGAACGTTGTTCAAAATATAAACTGCATTCTCCACTACGTAACCCCAAAAGGAATCAGGGAGACGAGCATAGCTCATCATCGACCAAACCATGTCCAACAGGGTTCTGTTTCTCCTCTCCGATACACCATTCTGTTGTGGCATACCAGGTGCTGAGAGTTGGGACGTAATTCCGTGTTCTATCATATAGTCCTGGAATTTAGTGTCCATATACTCTCCACCTCGATCCGATCAAAGTGTTTTAAGCGATTTACCTAACAGGTTCTCAACCTCAGTCTTGTACTTCTTGAACTTTTCAAGAGTTTCAGACTTCTTATGCATTAGGTAAATATACTCATACCTCGAGTAATCATCTATGAAAGACACGAATTATTCATAACCACCTCGTGCTTTAACATTCATCGGACCACAGAGGTCAGAATGTACCAGCTCAAGGGGCTCCTTGGCTCTATATCATTTTCCACTAAAAGGAAGTTTGGTCATTTTGCCTTCAAGGCATGACTCACACAACGGTAAAGAGTTTTCTTCCAACTCGTTTAGAAGGCCACTCTTCACTAGTTTCTCAATCCTATTGAGATTAATGTGGTCTAACCGTAGATGCCAAAGATGAGCATTTTCTTTAGCAGAAACTTTCGCTCTTTTAGTTCGCGTTTCTGCCAGTTTAAACAATTCAGTATTCAAAACACTTTTGACCGAATTAGTTTTCAAAACATACAGATTATTCTCAAGTGAAGCTGAACAAATTAAGTTTCCATTTCGAGAAATAAAAGCTTTATTGCCTTGAAAAGAAACGGAAATACATTGCTCTAACAGGCAGGAAATAGATACTAGGTTTCTAGTAAACCCTGGAACTATATACATATTGTCTAACAAAATGTAATTCCTGCCAAAATGTAGCTTCACCGTGTCGACCGCTGCAACAGAGACAAGCTCTCCGGATCCAACCCGTAGAGTCACCTCATCCTCTCGCAGCTGCTGCCAGGAAACAATCCCCTGAAAAGAAGAACAAACATGGTTAGTGGCGTTCGAATCCAATATCCAGGCAGATTCACTACTCTCCACTAAACAGGTTTCAGTCACAAGTAAATCACATTTACCTTTATTCTTCCTCCCGGCTAGGAATTTGGGGTAGTTTCTCTTCCATTGGTCGCCCCCATTGCAGTGGAAACACTTTCCTTTCTCTGCAACTTCTTTGACCTTCTTGTAATTTTGGGCGGCAGCTCGGTCAGTTTTACCCTTCTTCATCTTTTTCTTCTTCCCTTTCGGGTAAGAAGGAGCTACAGATTTTGTCCCAGAGGTCGAACCCCTGTGATAAGACCTAAAGGCAACGTTTGCCTCAACTTCCGACGTCCTGATCCTCATCAAGGACTGGAAGGTTTGCAGCTTGTTAAGAAGAGTAGCCAGAGTGTAGTTTATCTTGTTCATAACAGCGTTGCTACGAAACTAAAGGAAACTCTTCGAAAGAGTCTCCAAGATAAAACTTACCTGGCTCGACTCGTCGATCGAAGCCTCGTTCATCTCCGCTAGATTAAAGTGGGTCATCATGTTTAGAAAATGTTCACGGACAGACGACTTCTCTTTCATCCGTGCGTTGAAGACGTATTTGAGGGAGTCATACCGGACTTGAAAGGACTTTTGTCCAAACATTTCCTGCAAGGACTCCATGATCTCCTTATCGGTCACCACCAGCTCATGCTTCTTTGCCAAAATATCAGACATGCTAGCAATGATATAGACCTTGGCCTTTTCATTGGCCCTGATCCATCGATCGTATGCATCACGAATACTTCGCGATGCAGTCGAGCCCGATATTTGAGGACACTCCTCAAAGAGCACGAACTTTATGTCGTCAGTTACCAAAATCGTGTTTAAGATGTTTTTCCACGTTTGATAGTTATCTCCCACTAATTTGTCAGACGCGAGTAAAGCTATTATTGAGCTAGACATGTTTTTAGCTGAAAAATAAAAAAACTTTGTGTTAGTCTCGCAAAAAACTTTTGAAATCCAATCATGTTTTAGCAAAAATTGTTTCATGATCTTTAGGTCATTCAAAATTTGCAATGATATCCTAAAGGTTTAGAATGGCCGCCACCGAAGGGTGAACAGAACACTCCTCCTCTAGGACGAAACTTTCTCGATCAAACCCTAATCCTAGAATAACTCTTATTCCATTAGGCGTCCAATTACCATTGTTCGGTCGAATTCATTAACTCTAAACAAATTCTTTGAGTGTCACCTTCAATCTTTGAGTTTGCAAGTATCCGTCCAAACAATAGCCACCGAAGGGTGAATCAAGATGGAAAACCAACCAGGAAACTGTATCCCTTTCGGGAATTCACGGTGTTCCGACTCCCATGATCTTGCCCTCCGAAGGGATTGTCTGGTTCAGGCCAAATTAGCAGGCGGATCATAGGCGTCTCACGGTGTGAATCGAAAGAGAAACCGTAGGTCCCGTTTTCACAAGTCCCGCTCCCACTCACTATAAGTACTCTCTCCATCCACGATGATATTGACCCATACAAATGCCACCCAAATGGGACGCTCCCATTTGCGCCACGAGACCAAGTATGGATCTCACGGTGCGGACTTAATTGAGATTTGTGGTTGGAAAATCAAATGTATCTTATACACTTTATTTCCTCCCACTCAGCACTTTATTTTATTAGGGATTGACCTAGATAAACCGGCTAAAATTTACCTAAGTCTACCAATATAACTCTTATATGGTATTTAGCCTAAGTTTATAATCACATTATTACTTAAGTTTATGTTAGTAAATTAAAACACTTTTAATTAACGGCACTCACGAGAAGTATAATCTAAGAATCTCCGGACCGTATTCACTCCCAGGTCGGTTTCTAGGTAGTGGTGTTCCGCAAGCATCAACTTAAATACCCCAGCCTTAGACAAAACCTTCCTTAGACAGAGTTACTAATCAGTCACCATTCATAGACTAAATTTTGATTTCTTAATTCTAATCTTATTAGAACTAGAAAAACCTAAGTCTAATTATTTAAGTTCTAAACACTTTAAAACTAATAATTAACTTAGGTTGCATGCATTTCTATGTTATAGTGCTTGATCATTCATCACATGAGTAATTATATACTATAACAAAAAATAATTCATCACATGAATATAAATGCATGAGCATACTTTAATCTAAAAAATATAACACTTATATTAATAAAATTAAAACATGCATTTAATTATATTATAACACTTATAATATAACCTATCATGCAAACTATATATTAGAACTCTTATAATATAAATGATGCATGAAAATGTTTAACCTAAGGTGAGATTTTAAATCTATATGACATACATTATGCACATAGAAATTTAATTAAATCATACATCACATGCATAAAATAATTAAATAGCAAAATGGATCGGTTTTGGCACTTAAGGGCAATTATTTAATTAAATAACATTAATATAACAATTATATTAATATTATTAAATAAAATAAATAAAAACAATAATTTAAATACATTTTTACATTTAAAAAAAATAATAAAAAAGAAAAAATTGCCCACTCAACTCTTGAAACTGGCCACGTCTCGCGAACATGAAGCTGCAACCGCCCACTACACGTGCGGCGTTGCAACGCTGTGGGCAACGTTGTCGCGTCAAGCGTTACGCCCCGCGTGTCGTTGCAACGCTGCTCTGCAGCCAAGCCAGCGCCTGCAAGGACAGCGTTGAGACGCCGAAGAACGTCTCAACGCCGTCGACAGAACAACAAACTCCTTTGTTGTTCTTCGTCGTTTTTTGCCCGTTTCTGCTCTAATTTCTTCACAGAAACCCTTGCCACGAACGACACGAACTTACAGACTCGATTTATTTTCTAAATTGCCCAAAACACATGGGCCCTTACATTTGATCTCATCAAACAGAAAATAAATCTAAAAGTGCCAAAAAACGAAACATCAAAAATTGCAAACCAAAATTCGTCTCATAAATTAAGACATTTACCCACCTAATTTTAATGAAAAACAGTGCATAACGAAGAACCAATGAGTGGCTCTGATACCAATTGAAGAGAATGAGAATCCCCGCGCAGCGGAAGACGATCGAATCGTCGAGGTATCGTTACGCTACTCGAATTTCATTAAATCAATTATCAAATAGTTTAGGCTAAACATGCTCAAAGGAAAGAAAAACAACAAGTAAAGTAAACTACTAATTTGTTGAAAACCCTCTTCAAAATCCTTTCCCGTGTATCACGAACTCTTCGTGAAATCCCGATCTCAACGAATCTTCTCTCGAACAAAAGTCGAACACAACCAATAGTCTTCTCGATTGTTCTTCCTTTAGAAGAAGGAAAGTAGTGAGATTTTTTTGTTTTGGAGAAGGGAGGAGAGTTGAGAGAGTAGAGAGAAAAATTTCTCTTCTTTTTGGTTAGAATTCAAAAAATGAGAGAGTAGCTTAGGAAATCATTCTTGCAAAGTGTTTATATAGTGGAAATTGATGGAGTTAAAATCTCCACATTATTACCACTTTACCACAACTATAGGTTATGCAAATCATATTTGTATAACCATATATTAAAAGATATCTCATATCTCATATTACAAATCACATTTGCAAAAATGTTGATTTATTAAATTGAATCACATTCAATTTAATTTCTCTCAATTAATTTCTCCAATTAGTCCTAATTCAACAATTAGGCTAACCTATAGTTTATTATGAATCTCATTCACATTAAACTATATATTATATCATTCATATCTCATATAAATGACATAAATGCCCTTTAAGTGAAATTGAACACTTCAATCACACCAAAACATTAACCCTTCTATTAACCCAGATTGAACCAATCGAGGAACTTAATGTGTCACACCCCCTCCCGAACTACCTGCTAACTTAGCCCGGCAGACGGCGTGAAGCTAACAGACATTGTTCACCTCTCTAACGATACCTATTGACCCTGTTTTACCTGATAAACATACTATGTTCGCATATGGAACACTTAAACATAACACAGCGGAACTTGACAACTACTAAACATACATAAGGAGAAACACTTCTTAAGTCTCTCTTAAAAATTAAACGGGCAAAAGCATCAGAACCACAAACAGACCAAACCATTAATAACACAACTACAACCTCTAAAGCACATACAACTATAACTACATAGTCCCCTTAAACATTACTACAACACATAAGAACTTGCTATACAACACCACCCATGTATAAAATATCAAGCTCGTGGAGCTTCTAGTAGACTATGGCAGGACGTCAGGCACTGGGAGCTCGATCTCTACCTGAAAAGAGGGAAAACACTGAAAGAATGAGTTATGAAGCTTAGTGTGTGACTTGAGTTTAAAAGAAACCTGACCATCTATGAGCATATGCATCTGTAATCAAACGTTAAAAGTAACTGTGTAATCATAATAACTTTTCAGAAAAACTAGCAAGTATGTCGTTAAAACCTCGTAAAGCATATGAATGATATAAATCCTTTTAAAACATATCACAATCCACGTTGTGTAGGGCACGCCCAGTACAACCAACGTTTACTCTGCGATGTAGTGGGGCCCGCCCAACACTCCCATCGTCTTTGTTGTAGTGGGGCCCGCCCAGCACTCATGACAACATTGTTGTCACGGAGTACACTCAACGTCGACAACAGAAAATAACCTGTGTGCACACAGTACCATAAAGCCTCGGGTTCAATATCTCAGTCATTTACTCAATCGAGTCTCAGAAAACATTATAAAAATGCTTGAACATGCCTGCTTATCTTTTCTTTCATAAAACTCAAGCTTACTCAGCTTGTTCATAAAACTAAAAATCCTTAAATCATACTTGCTAGTACATACTTGCTCGAAAGCATAACATTTTCATAAATTTCGACAATCAAGAACATATGCTCACGTATAAATTTCATCAAGACATTTAGGCTCACAACGAGCACTTGAAATCATTTCTTAGAAAATATGAATACTCATGTAAGAATTTCATCAGAACATTTAGGGTCACAAAGAATACTTGAAACCATATCTAGGAAAATATGTATACTCTTAAACATGTGTTCAAAAAGAAAATTTAAAGCATTGAAATCTTTCATTCTAGCAAAACTTGCATTTTTCAAGCATATAGTTCATTTTTTAAGTTCGTTTTATCACTCACAGTGTTAGAACTAGAACCTTGGCCCGTACACTCGACCTATCTCCTCTTGGCCTGTCAAACAAACCAAATCCATGTATTAGAACCTCGAGCTCATGATTTTTAACCTTAAAATTACAAAAACCACACCATTCACTTTTTCAGCATTTCACAGATTTTATACCTTGTATTCAAACAGTCATAATTTCTTCATTACTTATCCAAAAAAGATGTACTGTAAACCAAACCCTTCCTTTTTGAATCCTCTAAAAATCATATGAAGAAATAAAATTGAGATTCCCAACGGATTTGTTCGAAAATACCTCGAAGGCTTTTTTCCCAGGAACTAACTTCTGCAATTCCAGATTCGTTTCCCTGTTGCAACCTGAAAATTGACCTGTAATTTAAAACATCTTACAGTCGATTTTGTCTCACGAGTTCTTCATGAAAGTTGTAGAAAATTCAATAAGCTTTCCAGCCATACCTATTAGAGCTTCTGATTCCAACTCTACAGATCAGGACAACCAAAAAATCAGAGGCTTCTCAGATTTGACAGAAAATTTCTGTCTTCTGCCTTCCTCTTCACAAAACAGTAACTTAAGGTCGGAATTGGCTCGAGCTTCCTTCACAAACTTTGTTAAAAAATGAATTAGCTTTCGAGAAAATCAAACTTCAATTCTTAACTCTTCTTGTTGAGCTTGAAATGAGCAAAACATCAGAACATGGCAGAATGATTACCTTGTTGCTATACTAATTTGCTTGAGTTCTCTCCCTCTCTTTTGCAATTCCAGCTCCAAACTCACCTTCTTCCTCTTCCTTTATGCTTCTCCCACGAAACCCTTAGCTTCCTTTTGATAAATGAAGAAGAAGATCGATGGAAAATGAGTTTTTAAAAAGAAAACATAGGTGGGGTCCCACCTTCCACTTACCCTTTTTCATTCGTTCCTTTTCCTTTCTTTTCCTTTCTTTTCTTTTCTTTTCTTTTTAAAACAAAACCAACCATGGTATTAACCTTTTCTTTCTTGTTTTCTTTTGTTTTGTTTTTTTTAAACTCCAAAGAAAGATCTCGGGTTTACATAATGGACCTACAGTGACGAGCTCCAATGATCCGAGATTAACCTATCAAACTCTTTGACTCGGTTAATCAACCTTCATTGGCTACGGTAACACTCCACTAAAGCCCGTAGCTGCACTCCCGTCAGTGCAGAATATTACGTGTCCACTAATATAACCAATAACCATGAGTCGATCCTTCACAGGTTGTTCATAGACACGACTGGGTCAAATTATCGTTTTACCCCTGTGTGTACTTCTTGTTCCTTAAGTCCCCACTGCTCCTCTAATGAACAATATATTGTGATGGCCCAACCATACACAATACCCTTCTCGGGCCAGTAAGAAGGTGGGTGCCCTTTGTCCAAGCCCTGGAGATAGCACTTAAGGAACAACCCTCTAGTTTCCCTAAAGGCGGGAACGAGTGAATTCCATCTCGTGTAGTTAAGTTCCCGCCTCCTACTTGGTCCTCGTCCCCGAGAAGATAGGCATATTGGGCGAGTAATCGTGACCACCCTCACCCGTACTAGTCAAAGGACGGACCCCGCAGCATGTGAGTCCGTAGCACGCCTGTGATTCGTGTCGAGTCACTAATGGTCATCTACGGGTTATTAGTCCTTCATCACAACCGTGTTACATCGTGAGTCTAATAATTCACGGTCCTGGTCTTGTACAATCTCATTGCACAGATGCCCCCACTCGCATGTCAACCACATGAACGAGTCGAGATCATCTCGCTTTGTATCTAATACAAAGCGGGCCGCATCCACGAGTGTATCCGGGATTAGGTCTCCAACCCTATCCATATCTCGTTGACCGTTCGGTCATTAACTCGAACGTGATCCTCCCTATGTGTCCACTACACACCGTGCAAGTTCTAGTTCTCTCGTAAATTCAATGACCCTGGAGCTTAGTTTATTGGAAAAGTTTGTAAAATTTGCGAGACACAAAATAATGAAATGAATAACACTTTATAAATTTCAAACAGTAATTTACAAACACAAGATTAGGACAAAAATCCCAACACTTGTGAATCATGCTTCGAAGGTAAAATGACTAAGCGACCTTTTTCTGAAAAATGTTATAGAGCCAAAGAACCCTTGGAGCTTATATATTCGGATCTTTGTGGTCTGGTGAATGTTAAAGTTGTGGAGGGTACGAATATTTCATCTCCTTCATAGATGATTATTCGAGGTATGGTTATCTATACCTAATACATCATAAGTTTGAGGCTCTTGAAAAGTTCAAAGAATATAAGGCTGAAGTAGAGAATGCATTAGGGAAAACCATTAAAACACTTTGATCCGATCGAGGTGGAGAGTATATGGATTTGAGATTCCAAGACTATTTGATAGAACATGGAATTAAATCTCAACTCTCAGCATCTAATACACCACAACAGAATGGTGTATCAGAAAGGAGAAAATAGAACCTTGTTAGACATGGTTCAGTCTATGACGAGCTATGCTCAATTGCCTGCCTCGTTTTGGAGTTACGTAGTAGAAACAACGGTTCAAATCTTAAACACCGTTCCATCAAAGAGTGTTTCAGAAACACCTTTTGAATTATGGAAGGGGTGTAAACCTAGTTTACAACACTTCAGGATTTGGGGTTGTCCGACACACCTACTGGTGACAAACCCAAAGAAATTGGAACCTCGTTCAAAATTATGCCAATTTGTTGGCTATCCCAAAGAAACGAGAGGTGGTATTTTCTACAACCCACAAGAAAATAAGGTGATTGTATCGACAAACGTTACTTTCTTGGAGGAAGATCACATGAGGAACTATAAACCACGTAGTAAGTTAGTATTAAATGAAGCTACATATGAGCCAACAAGAGTTGTTGATCAAGATGGACCTTCATCAAGGGTTGATAAAGAAGCCGACACATCGAGTCAATCTCGTCCTTCTCAATCGTTGGGAATGCCTCGACGCAGTGGGTGTTAGGATATGTGCCCTAAAACTTATGTAATTTTAGTCAAATAAATAAAGAGTTATTTATTTGATAAAATTATATTCTCGCTTTATAAATCCAATAAACTAAGCTCCAAGGTTATAATATATCTTGAACATCAGTGTAGTAAACACTATTTAGATTGTGTTCAATAGTATAACCTTAATGGTCTATGGTATAAGAATAAGATTGAAAATCTTATTCTGGTAACACCATGGATGCGACCCACTTTGTAATTAGTACAAATGAGCTAATCCAACTCATTCATGTGGATGACATGCGAGTGAGGGGCATCCTGTATGAAGAGTTCTTACAAGATCGGACTGCAAATTATTAATCTGGCCAGTATAACGCCGTTAACAGGATAAGGTTGATAATTTATAGATGATCATTAGTGACTCGACCTGAATCCTGAGCAAGTTATAAACTACGGCTTATAAGGTTTGTCCTTAGACTAGTATGGGTGAAAGTGGCTTGTAGCCGACTCAATAAACCTACCTTCTCAGGGACAGAACCTCATATGTAGCTGGGGACTTAACTATGCAAGATGGAATTCACTCATTCCTACACTAAGGAATTAGATAGGTTGTTCCCTTAAGAACTGAGTTCAGGTGTTGAACAACGGGGCCCCGCCCTCTAAATTGGCTTAAGAGGGTATGAGTTTATGGTAGGACCATAGACTTGTTGTTCATTAGAGGATCAGTGGTGCTTAAGGAACAAAGAGGTAATCACAGGGGTAAAACGATAATTTGACCCAACTGTGATTACAAACAACCTGTGAAGAGTCGACTCATGGGTAATGATTATATCAATTGACACAATATAATCTACAGTGAGGAGAGTGCAACTACAAGTCTATAGTGGAGTGACTTGTAGTTAATGAATATTGATTAACCAGATCAAAGAGTTTGATCAGTTAATCTCACATCATTGGAGCTCATGAACTGTAGGTCCATTAGGTCCCTCCGTTGGCTCAACATGGTAATATTGAGGGTATAAAGTTAGGAATGAGATTGAAGTGTTCATTTTCATATATGAGGTATTATATCAATTATATGTGATATAATTGATATAATATATAGTTTTATTGTGAATTAGATTCACATATTAACTATATGCTAATGAGAGAATGAATGAGCGATAGGATGATAATTTCCATCCTATTTCCCTATAAATAGTTGCATGAGATGAAACTTTGAGACTAAGCTTTTGTAACCCTAGAGTTCCACATTGTTGTGTTGTTGGTGTCGCAACGTCATCACGACGCGGAGCGGCCGACGTCCTCTCCCAAGGGTCTCTTTCGAGGCAAAGGTTTGGAGTCGCCACCAATCATCGTAGGGTGTGATTGGTCACCCATTTTAAAGGAAAGGTTGATTTGTGTAACCAGAAATTAGGTTCGGGAGTCGATTGAGTGTAGAAAAGGTGTTAGCACACCTACAACACCCGTTTTAGAAAAACGGTTACCACATTTTATTTTAAAATTATCCTTTTATTTATTGGTTCAAATAAAAATATTTTTTGCAGTTTATTTGGTTGTCCCAAAATTTATTAATCCACATTTTAAAAATTAAATATGAATTAATAACTATGAGTGACTCAATGCCATTAGAAAAACTTGGAACTTATTTTGACATTTCAAAATAAACTCCTATTTTTTAGAAACCCAAGTTATTAAATTTAAAAACGGAACATTCTTATTTCAGAAATCCATTTTTAAAGGAGGCAATTTATTTTATTTCAAATATCATTGCCAAAATGTAATGTTGAAAAATTTAAGGACTGTTATTTCAGAAATTCAATTTTAAAAGGGCAAATTTATTTTATTTCAAACTTTGATGCCAAAGTGCAATTTTAAAATATTGGAGGGTTCTTATTTTAGAAATCCAATTTTAAAGAGGCAAATTTTTTTTATTTCAAACTATGATGCCAAAATGCAATTTTGAAAAATTGGAGTGTTCTTATTTCAGAAATCCAATTTTAAAAGGGGCAAATTTGTTTTATTTCAAACTTTGATGCCAACATTCAATTTCAAAAAATTGGAGGGTTCATATTTCAGAAATCCAATTTTAAAAGGGGCAAATTTGTTTTATTTCAAACTATGATGCCAAAATGCAATTTTGAAAAATGGAGGGTTCTTATTTCAGAAATTCAATTGTAAAATCAGACAAATTTGTTTTATTGCAAACTTTGATGTAAAAAAAAATTAATTTTGAAAAGAAAAAGTAATTTGAAATTTTATTCAAATAAAAAAACATAAATAAATCTGTCAAAAAGTATATTGGGACTAAATCCATATATAGTGGTTAAATTTGGCTAAATCAGAATATGCAGACTATTCCAGGTAAAAATACACAAGATATGCCAAATTAAGATATATCAAATTAAGATATACTTAAAACGTCAAATCTAAGATATACATGCCGTGGAAAAAAACAGTAACTAAAACATATAGTAGCAAAAAAAAATATATACATATACATGACCAAATTAAATACATACAATGACTAAATTAAATAGTTAAATAAATAAATACAAAACACTTATTAAAAGATATGACAATTCTTCACTAAATATACACAGTGGTCAAATCTCAACACCTCAATAACATCAAAATATGCTGAACCAATTCATGAAAATATACAGACTGACCAAAAACATAATTGACTAATATAAATAAAATGATCAAATAAGCAAATCTATACAACAAGCATGCAATTGCTAAATAAATATGTGAAATAAAATGGTTAAATTAACATGCATAAATATGCAATTAATTACCAAATAGGGAGGAAGAAATCAAATGGCTAAATCTTAATACACTCAAGGTACAGAGAAACCAAATCAAAATATGATGCCCAAAATTGGTCAAATCTAAATATACAATAACACAAATTAGAATGTATGCCAAATTAAAATACATAAAATAAATCAATAAATGGTTAAATCTAAATATACAAAGGTCAAATCAAATTATCAAAATACAGTGATCAAAATTGGCCAAACTAAAATCTACAGTTTTGCCAAAAAATGCACACATATAGAGGCCAAACCAAAACTAGGCTAAATTTTCAGACCAAGTAGAGTCAAACCTAAACTCGGCTAATGAGTGAAAACTCACAAATTACAGTGACCAAATGACCAAACTAAAATCTATAGAATTGGTCATAAAAAACAAACAAAAACAAATCAAAATACTGGCAAAATTGCCAAATAAAATCAAATCAAATACTGGCCAAATCCAAAAACGCATCAGCATTGACCAAAGACTAAATATTAATACGGAAAAAAAAATTACAAATTGAGGAAAGCTTCTTCTCAGTCAAATCCAAAAGAAACACCAACTCATGTAGAATCTTTCCTCTCAAATCTTCTAGTCTCCCTCTGAATCCCTCGATCTCCCATTCAATCGATCATTGATACCTCTAAATCTTCCCCTTAATCCATCGATGATTATTTCTTTCCTGAGGGAATCCCCTTAATCCATCGATGATCATTTCTTTCCTGAGGGAAAACAAAAAATAGATAGAGAAAAGATCGTGAAGGAAAGAAAGTGGGAAAGAATTGTGAGAGTGGGGAGAATGTGAGAAAAATGGGGAGTATGTGAGAGTGGGTGGTTGAGTGATTTGAGATATTTTTTAAAAAACTAAACAAAAATAAATAAAAAATGAATAAAAATAAATAAATAAATTTCTTTAAAAAAAATATTTTTTTAAATAATAATAATAATAATAAGATTTAAAATACCAAACAATTTTTTTTTAAAAAAACTTTTATTTACAAGAAACGATTATGGAATAAAAATAAAAATTACCAGACCAAATATGGTATCTACAGTTGGAAAAGTTCGAAACACAACGTCTCTCAAAACCTCCACACCACATCCTAAAGGAACCCACATTCCTCCCTCACCTAAAGAACAACAGAGAAGATCTAGTGGCGGAATTTCACACAGATCGGGTTCGTTTTGCTAAGATCGTGATCGTTGGAGAAGGAGCTCGTGAAGAAAGCGTTCTTCAAAGATAATCTTCTTGTTGTCCTAATTAGAAATGCATGCTTAATCTTAGATCTAGTTCTTGTATTTTAGATCTATGTAACAAAATCATGAACACGCGATTCACTATCGCTTCCGCTGCGGGATTCGATCCCGTCAGTGGGAGGGTTGTTTCCCAACCTGACCGCTACTTGGATTTAACTGAAACTAAAGTTGTCATACCTGATGACGGTGTAGAGGATCCATTGTCCTATAAACAGGCAATGAATGACGTAGATAAGGACCAATGGATCAAAGTCATGGACCTTGAAATAGAGTCAATGTACTTCAATTCAGTTTGGAAACTTGTAGACCAACCTGAAGGGCTAAGACCCATAGGATGCGAATGGATCTATAAGAGAAAGAGAGATGCAGCCAGAAAGGTACATACCTTTAAGGCCAGACTCGTAGCAAAGGGTTTTACCCAAAAGGAAGGAGTTGACTATGAGGAAACTTTTTTCCTTGTTGCTATGCTTAGTCAATAGCCGCTTTTTATGATTATGAAATTTGACAAATAGACGTCAAGACTACCTTTTTGAATGGTAATCTTAACGAGAGCATCTATATGTCTCAACCCGAAGGGTTCATAACCAAAGGCCAGGAGCAAAAAGTTTGCAAGCTCAATCGATCCATTTATGGGTTGAAACAAGCATCCAGATCTTGGAACATAAGATTTGATATTGCGATCAAGTCTTATGGCTTTGACCAAAACGTTGATGAGCCTTGTGTTTACAAGAGGATCATCAATGACAAAGTAGCTTTCTTAGTACTTTATGTGGATGATATCCTACTCATTGGGAATGATGTAGGATACCTAATTGACATAAAGAATTGGTTGGCGACCCAATTCCAAATGAAAGATTTAGGAGAGCCGCAATATGTTTTGGGGATTCAAATTTTTCAGGAATTGCAAGAACAGAATGATAGCTCTGTCTCAAGCGTCTTATATCGACCAAATGTTGGCCCGATATTCGATGCAGAATTCCAAGAAGGGCTTATTACCCTTCAGGCATGGAGTTCATCTGTCTAAGGAAAAGTGTCCTAAGACACCTCAAGAAGTTGAGGATATGAGACGTATTCCCTATGCCTCTGCAGTAGGTAGCTTAATGTATGTTATGTTGTGCACGAGGCCAGACATTTGTTATGCAGTGGGAATATTCAGTAGGTACCAATCCAATCCAAGGGTAGACCACTGGACCGTAGTTAAAAATATCCTCAAGTAACTTGGGAGAAAGAGGGATTATACGCTTGTGTATGGGACTAAGGATTTGATCCTTACTAGATACACTGATTCTGATTTTCAGACCGATAAGGATTCTAGGAAATCCACATCGAGATCAGTTTTCACCCTTAACGATGGATGCATCGTTGACTCCACAATGGAGGTTGAGTATGTCGTTGCTGGTGAAGCAGCTAAAAAGGCTGTTTGGCTAAGGAAATTCCTTACTGATTTAGAAGTTGTTCCAAATATGGAATTTCCCATCACCTTATACTGTGAGAATAGTGGTGCGGTAGCCAATTCGAACGAACCTCACAGCCATAAGCGAGACAAGCACATAAAGAGGAAGTATCACCTACGAGAAATAGTGCAACGATAAGATGTGACAGTCACGAAGATCGCTTCGGGGCACAACATTGTTGATCCGTTTACGAAAACTCTCATGGCTAAAGTGTTCGAGGGTCATCTGGAAAGTCTAGTTCTATGAGATATGTACATATGCTAATTTAGGGCAAGTGGAAGATATGTAATAGGTATATGGATGCACTAGTTTATTGTATTTGTATCTCTATAACCACTGTTTTAGATTATAATGTACCCCACTTGAGTTTTAGTTCAAGTGGGAGTTTGTTGGGTTTGTTCCCTAAAACTCGTAGTTTGTAATTTTGTTCTAATTATTGTAATAAAGAGTTATTATTTCAATAAAGAGTTATTGTTCGTTATTTATGATATTGCCCTTGTTTTAACACTAAATGCAATAAACTAAACATCCAAGGCTGTAAAATTTCTCTTGAACTGAATGTAGTGTACATATAAAGGATCTCGGTTCGAGATACAGCCTGAAGGGTCTATAGTAAGGGGATAAGATTTGGGTACCTTACTCTGGTAACACTATCGATGTGGCCCACTTTGTATATGATACAAATACTGTGATCCTAATGTGTTTGTGTAGATGACATGTGAGTAGGGATATCCTATGTAATGAGATTACATAAGACCGGACCGCAAAATAGTAAGCACTAAATGTAACTCCGTTAACTAGCTAGGTTTCTATTTCACTAGGATGACCTAGGCAACTTGATCTCAATCCTGAGCAGGTTACGAACTCCTGTTTGCGAGGGATTGTCCTTTGACTAGTATGGGTGAGAGTGGCCAGATTCGCCGACTCAATATGCCTACCTTCTTGGGGACAAGACCGAGTGAGCAGCTGGGGACTTAGCTTAGCAAGATGGAATTCACTCCTTCCCGACTACTAGGGTAATTAGATGAATGTTCCCTTAAGTGGTGTCTCTGGGACTTGAACAAAGGGTCCGACCCTGTCATTGGCCCGAGAGGGACTTTTGTTTGTTGGTAGGACCACAAACAAATTGTTCATTAGAGGAGCACTGGTACTTAAGGTACGAGATGTAACCTAGGGATAAAATGGTAATTTGACCCAGCTGGTGTTACGAACATTCGTGAAGGATTGACTTGTCGTTATTGGTCAATATCTTTGGACACAAAATATATCTGCAGTGAGAAGAGTGCAGCTGCGGGACTTTAATGGAGTGCTCACGCAGTTAACGAATGTTGATTAGGAGGTTAATGAGATTAACTGAGTAATCTCGTATCGTTGGAGCTTTTGATCTGTAGGTCCATTAGGTCTACCTTCTGGCTCGTAAACGGTTCTTAGATCATTTGGATTTGAAATGTTCAAATTCATTTAGGGAATGAAATTAATGTATATAGATACATTATAATATAAAGTTTTGGAACTTTATATTATAAATTAATGTGAATATGATTCATATTAAATTATGTGAGAGAATTAAATATTTGAAAGAGTTCAATTATTATTTGAAATGTGAATAGGTTAAAATTTAATGTGCATTAGATGTGCATTAAAACTATAGGTTAGAGAGGAAAATTGATTAAATATTATTTAATCATAATATAAATATTATTTAATCATAATTAAATATATGATATTTAATTTAATTTTGGTTAAATGTGATTTAATTAAAATTAAAATTAATTTATAATTAAATATAATTTAATTATTAATTAATTTATATTATTATAAATTAATTAAGGGAACGTGTCAGGATGACACGTTCCCACTACTCCTCTTCCTCTCCTTATCGACAGATAAACATGGAGAGGGGATCAGTGAGGGACTGATCGATCATTTTCCATTTTGGCAATTTGTGGAATTGCTCTCAAATCCTCTCTCTCAAAAGATATTCTCTTACTCTCCAAAAGTTGGAAAACCTTCCCACCAAGGTTGATCAAAAGAACTCAAAGGATAGAAGGTTTTCTTCGTGGTGTTGTCCCTGTGGAGAAGAAAGAACAGAGGAGTTTCTCTTTGTTGTTGTGTCGTTGTGTTCTTGGAGCAAGAGTTGTTGTTGAAAAACTACAAAGGTAATTTTCAATTTCCTTTAGTTTAATTATTTCTACAGAGCATGTTTGCATGTCTAAGTTCCATGCTCTAATTAGATTAGAATTATTGCTTATTCTTTATATTTTACCAATGTATTGGTATTTGGAATAAACCAAAATAAACAAGCAATTGATTCATAAAAACATGTTTCCACTGCTCAAGGGGATTAGATCTCCATCAGGTGACAATCACATCTCCTCGTTGCACTATCTCACGAATGAGATGATATTTCCTCTCGATGTGTTTTTCTCGTTTGTGGCTACGAAGTTCTTTTGAATTCTCCACAACACCATTGTTTTCACAGTATAAGGTGATAGACAATTCCATATTTGGAACAACTTCCAAATCCGTTAAGAACTTCCTCAACGAAACAGTCTCTTTAGTTGTTTCACAAACAACTACATACTCACATCCATTGTGGAGTTTGCTATGCATCCTTGCTTGATACTTCGCCATACTATAGCTCTCCCATTAAGGGTGAACACTAATCCTGATGTGAATTTCCTAGAATTCTTATCAGTCTAAAAATCAAAGTCAGTGTATCATGTAAGGATCAAATCCTTAGTCCCATACATTAGCATACAGTCCCTTGTTCTCCTAAGATACTTAAAGATATTTTTTAACTATGGTCCAATGGTCTAACCTTGGATTGGATTGGTACCTACTGACTATTTCCACAGCATAACAAATGTCAGGCCTCGTGCACAACATAGCATACGTTAAGCTACCTACTGCAGAGGCATAAGGAATACGTCCCATATCCTTAACTTCTTGAGGTGTCTTAGGACACTATTCCTTAGACAAATGAACTCCATGCCTGAAAGGCAGTAAACCTTTCTAGAGTTCTGCATCGAATATCGTATCAACATTTTGTTGATATAAGATGCCTGAGACAAAGGTAGCGTTTTGTTCTTGTGATTCCTTATAATTTGGATCCCGAGAACGTACTGCCTATCTCCCAAATCTTTCATTTGAAATTAAGTTGCTAGCCAATTCTTTACGTCAGTTAGGAAATCTATGTCATTCCCAATGAGTAGGATATCCTCCAAATAAATTACTAAGAAAGCTACTTTGTCATTGATGATCTTTTGTAACACAAGGTTCATCAACGTTCTGGTCAAAACCAAAAGACTTGATCGCAGTATCAAATATTATATTCTCAGACCTGGAAGCTTGTTTCAACCCATAAATGGATCGATTAAGCTTGCAAACCTTTTGCTCTTGACCTTAGGTTATGAACCCTTCGAGCTGAGACATATAGATACTCTCCTCAAGATTACCATTCAGAAAGACAGTCTTGACATCCATTTGCCATATTATGAAATTCCTAATAACCGAAATTACAATGTAAAAGAAAGAAAGTAGAAAAGCTCTTAACCCGTATTGCACTTGTTTCTGTAGTGAACACCTCGATCTCGAACCTTGAATCCCTTCTTCAACTCTCAAAAGTACTCCCCTAGGCTCTTAAAAAGTGTAGAAATCAAATAGGATTTGATCTCTCCAAATTGGCTTTCTTAAACTCGAAATAAAACATTTCTATATATAGCCTCGGGCTGGTATTGCAACACTGGCTATGGCGTTGCAATGTCATGCCCTAATGCACGCTGAAAGTTTCGAAAATTTGACTACGTGTTGCAACGCTATAGACGGATTGGCAGGGACACGTGCTTTTACTAGCGTTGCAATGCTGCGAGCATCGTTGCAATGTCGTGGGTGCAGTCATTTTAGCTCAATTACGCAAGATTGGCATTGAGACGCCAAGTATGGCATCTCAACACCACTTTAATGCTCCTAATTTGCTTGCTTTCTTCTTTTCTTGATTTTATGCCTCTGAATGCACACTTTTTGTCGTATCTTCGATCTTTTTTCCATTTCACCTTGATTTCTCAATTCCTACAAAAATATATTAAATAAATACATGAATGCACACATTAAAGCTTAAACTAGCAAGAGTTAAGGTCCTAGGATAACATTATTTTGCCTACAAACACTAAGAAAAACTCCAAAAGAGAATGCCCAATCACATGAGGCAGATGTACAAGAAAAAGCTACCATAGTTGCAAGGATTAGAAAGTTAGAGAATAATTATTGATACAAAAAACAGAATTAGAAAAATGATAGTCCACAAAAGATGTTAAAGAAGAAAATGTTGAAGTAATAGAGGAAAAAGAGAATGTTGCAAATAATTACTTTACTCATTCTTATTGTCATGACAAAAAGTCACGAACATTAATGTGTTTTCATTTTTTTTCTACAAGCGAAAATATCCATCAAGGATGACTGAAGGAAGAAAATGAAGTACAAAAGAATTACGGTATGCCTTCACTTAGCTTGGTTTAAGTTTGAAATCATAACATACAAATTCTTTTAGATTGGTTCAAGTTTTACATAATGTACTTTTCTAATAATCTAATTGTTTTGCAATGACATTCAAAACAAGATAGAACTTCTTGTCGATTAGTATTCTGGTTTATTAATAATATTGCCGCAACTGGGACAACATTTGAATCAGATATCGATGAAGATAATGTTAAAGTGTCAATTGACATAATGGTCAACGGTGATTGTTTTGTTCCCATACCAACGAAAAAAGGATGCAAAATACTTTCACAAGAAATAAGATCACATTGTTCTGGCCACGACATCTTATTATCATTGATAAGGAAAGCGTAATATGTTTTCACTTCTAGAATATTATATATCGTTATTTTATTTGATGATAAAAGGATGTTCAAAAGTCCAAAAAAAAAAGAACAAAGTGTATGAGATGTGTCCTCAATGACACTTATGCAAAGTTCCTCGATTGTTTTACATTGTTTGTTTCGTAAACATGTTTCTGAAGGAGTTAATATTAAGAAAGCGGAAGCAGTTTTAGATCTTGAACACTCTAATTTGATCAATTTTGTCAAATAAAAAACATGCTCAAAACTGGAAACACAGAGAATAAGAACACAATCTTTGAAGCTCAAAATTCTCCTAATTCGTAGGCAATTTCTTGTCAGAAACACTTTATGGGCCACCTCGAGTATCTTCCCTACTATCTTCAGGTCTTGAAACAGATTGTGGAATCTTAGATTGACAGAATTTGTGAAAAGAAGAGGCAAAGGTCTAAAAACCAGAAAATCCAAATTTTCTGTAAAATCCTCAAACCCTTGATGTTTCTTCTCTAGCTAAATGTCATATCTAGCTTCTTTAAGCTAGGAGAAGAAGGCAACAAAAAGATGAGAAAGATTGGACAACTAGGAGGTGGCCAATTTTGAGAAACCAAGGAGGTTACTCGCCTAAATATGAACTTAGTCCAAATTTAATTCAAAAATAAATTTTGAATTTCTTTTTAATTTTAATTTTAATTTAAAATTAATATAAGATAAATTTTTAATTTAATTAATTAATTTTAAATACTTATTTAATTTAATATCATATATCAAATTAAATAATTAGATCAATGTCAATTTCTTAAATCGAGAGTTCGAACATGAATCCTTATTCATATTTTAAATCGAACCAATATTTAAAACGAAAGAGACCACCAATCGATCGTTCGTGCGGGAAGAAAGACTATATGGATGGAGGCTTTGAAAAAGGGTGGTAAACCACCTTTCTCTTTTTTGAATAGTTTCTTGTAGTATAAAAACTTTTCGTTGCAGCGCCAGTTAAGGTGAAGGTTGTGCCTATCATGACAATTCCAATGACTAGCTCGAGTGAAGTTCAAGCTTCGATTCGTGTTTGCCTAGTTCTTGGGCTAACAAGGCAATGTCCATTGTTGCCAGCGATTATGATTTCGGTTACGACGACAGACAAGGCTCTCTTTGTGAAGACCTACTGCTACTCATAAAGAAAACTGTAATCGTAGTTTATCAACCACTCATAAGACCACCGAGATCTTCGAATTAGCTCCCAAAGGTAATCCACCCCCTTTCCCAACCTATACAAGGAGCGAAAGATAACGAAAGGAGACAAAGTCCTAACTAAATCATAACACAAGCTAACCATTCCATCTATCATATCAGTCGAGTCAATCTGATTCGTTCTTATCTCTCGATAACGCAAGAGAGAACTTATGACTTCGCGGATGGAGAGGGATTCGAACCCCCGATATTCCTATCAATACTTGGTTTTCAAGACCGACTCTTTCAACCGCTCGCACATCCATCCCCTTCGCGCTTCGCCGCCTCTCTATCTATCCGCACGCGGCGGTAGGAGCTTATCTATGTGATTCGCTACGCTTGCTTGCGCTTATCGGCGGACCGACTCTATTGTCTGCTGGTTACCAAACTTTTCGATAAGATGCGAATCACTACGCTTCGCTTGTTTCTATATGATAATATGCACCTTGGTTGTTGTGCTCTTTGCGGGTAATAACAACAAGAGAGTGAAGAACGAATGATTCTCCAAACAAAAGAGTAATTGAGTCCGACTCAAGCGAGTGAGTGAAAAACGTGGCAAGAGAGCGAGTTCGACTCGCGAACGATCAACAAATGAAGGACCGATCCTTTGCGCCAAGATCTTTGTTGCGAGATCGGTACTTGGCGACTCACGAGCAACATATAGAGTGACGGTTGCCCATCACTCACTAGCTCTCTTTTGAAGGCCCTTTCTATTCTCTTTCTAGTATGGTTCCCCTATAAGAACATCGAACGCCCAAAGTGAGAGTGCTTCTCTCCCACCCACAACATAGTGTGAAATCGTGGATCGTTTCATTGAACATCATTTTCTTTTATCTCGAAAGGTGTTCTCGACTCTATTGGATCAAGTCATAACCTCACGCCTTCTACTAGTATACTACTATGGAGAGACTAAGCTCTATTTCGTAGATTGGACTCTCTTCCCTACTATTAAGTAAGGATTAACCTCTATTATTAAGAAACTGCTCCCGAGCAAGGTTCTCTCTGGATCCACGTGTTCCTAGTCGGGCCTAAATGGATGAATGAAGAAGGAGCGGGCAACAATATAAAGAAAGAAGCTCGGCCACACACACCTCTTTTAACCGAAGCGAAAAGTCGGATCCATTACACGCTAGAATCAGAGAAAGATTGAGAAAGAAACCCAAACTCACCTTGCAAAGATTCCGAGTAACTCCTCAACCGGAGTCCACCCGAGAAGCGCAGTGGTCGTTGTAGCTGCTGAATCTTCTCTCGGTACATGGACAATCGTGTGGAGCGATGGGCTTACCGGGCTTGATCGTTACAAAGGACGATGCTATGGCATCGAGCACATTCTTCGGAGAAGAAAATCAATATATTGCTTATGTAGCTTATCCCTATACCTTTTTAAGAAGGTTCTGTTACTAACATGTTGACTTCCATTGTGGGTAATGTATTTGGATTCAAGGCTCTACGCGCTCTACGTCTAGAGGATTTGCGAATCCCTACTGCTTATATTCAAACTTTCCAAGGCCTACCTCACGATATCCAGGTTGAAAGAGATAAATTGAACAAATATGGTCGCCCTCTATTGGGATGTACTATTAAACCAAAATTGGGATTATCCGCTAAGAATTATGGTAGAGCAGTTTATGAATGTCTACGCAGTGGACTTGATTTTACCACAGATGATGAAAACGTGAATTCCCAACCATTTATGCATTGGAGAGACCGTTTCCTATTTTGTGCGGGAGCCATTTTAAAATTCCAGGCTGAAACAGGTGAAATCAAAAGACATTACTTGAATGCTACCGCAGGTACATGCGAAGAAATGATCAAAATGGTTGTATTTGCCAGAGAATTGGGAGCTCCTATCGTAATGCATGACTACTTAACAGGTGGATTCACTGCAAATACTAGCTTGGCTAATTATTACCGAGATAATGGTCTACTTTTTCACATTCACCGTGCAATGCATGTCGTTATTGATAGGCAGAAGAATCATGGTATGAACTTTCGTGTACTAGCTAAAGCGTTACGTCTGTCTGGTGGAGACCATATTCACGCTGGTACCATAGTTGGTAAACGTCGAAGGGGAAAGAGACATCACTTTAGGTTTTGTTGATTTACTACGTGATGATTTTATCGAAAAAGATTGAAGTCACGGTATTTATTTAACTCAAGATTGGGTCTCTTTACCAGGTGTTCTGCTAGTGGCTTCTGGTGGTATTCACGTTTGGCATATGCCTGTTCTAACCAAGATTTTTGGAGATGATTCTGTACTACAATTCGGAGGAGGAACCTTATAAAGATCGTATTAATTCATATCAAAGAAAGATAGGATTAACTGAGGCTATTCAAACCGACACAGGTAAATTAAACGGTATTCCCGTAGCAATTGGGATTATGAATTTTTCGTTTATGGCGGGTAGTATGGGATCCGTAGTAGGGGAGAAAATCACCCGTTTGATCGAGTATGCTACCAATCAATTTTGATCTCTTATTTTAGTGTGTGCTTCTAGAGGAGCACGCATGCAAGAAGGAAGTTTGAGCATGATTCAAATGGTCAAAATATCTTCCGCTTTATATGATTATCAATCAAATCAAAAATTATTCTATGTAGCAATCCTTACATCTCCTACTACTGGTAGGGTGACAGCTAGTTTTGGTATGTTGGGGGATATCATTATTGTCGAACCCAATGCCTACATCGCATTTGCGGGTAAAAGAGTAATTGAGCAAACATTGAATAAGACAGTCCCTGAGCGTTAATAGGCGGCTGAATATTTATTCCATAAGGGCTTATTCTAATCATACCACGTAATCCTTTAAAAGGTGTTTTGAGTGAGTTATTTCAGCTCCACGCATTCGTTCCCTCGAATTAAAATTCAATCAACTAATACTTCAAACCTCAAAAATTCATTATTTTATTTGTGACGACCAAGTAGTTATTTAGTTTATAGGAATCAAAGTCTAAATTCGAAGAATGGAATTTTCTTTGGTAACATAAGATAAAATTGTAGAAAGAATCATGCGGAGAAATTTTTTTGACCGATATTCCTGATTCGTAATTAGGAAACCCCTATCAAACAAAATAAAAGAGCTAATTATTTCTTCCGCAAACTTTGGCAAGGGGAATAAAATGAATTTCATGCTCCCCTTCTTACATTACATGTGTATATATAATTCAACTATAGCAAATAGCGACATAGAGTCTTGCATCATTTTACATCTCTAGAGGATCTCTAGTTTGACTAAGAATCCTTGTTGTTGGATCGGATTATAACGAACTTTTTTGGAATTTGTAAGAAAATCTTTATTAAATTTTAATAAAAAAAATTAGAAGAGGAGATAATAAATAAAATAATACAAAAGTCTATTATGATACATATATTTCATGTCGAAAGATGAGTAAATTGAATTCGACATTCCTCATTCCTTTTCTATGTATACTCACGTAGATATTACTTAGTATAATTATATATGAATTAGTATAATTATAAGATACCTTTTATAACAATCAATAAATAACAGGTCAAAATATTAATATAACAATTAATATAACAATAAATAACAGGTACAAATATTAAGTCGAGGAATCCATTCTATGACAACTCTCACCACCTTACCCTCTATTTTTGTGCCTTTAGTGGGCCTAGTATTTCCGACAATTGCAATGGCTTCTTTATCTCTTCATGTTAAAAAAAACAAGCTTTTTAAAATATGCTAGTGCCGTCTATTTTTTTTTTTTTTCAAAACTGAGACTTTGACGATAACACAGCTATGTATTTAGTAGACTAGAGTCTAACATGTGGCTGACTCCAAACATAAGCGATTATTCATGCGTAAACATGATATCTGAGGAAATGAATTATAAGTATTTTTAAATCGAAAATATATAACAGATCAGGCGACGAATGTTTGAGATGTAAAGTCAATATATCTATATGGATGTAGGTATCTATAGGGAATCATAGAAAGGTGATGTTATTGTTGGGATTTATGCCCTAAACTTGTGTAATTTTGATCAATTAAATAAAGTGTTATTTGTTTTGATAAGATTACAGTCTTGCTTTTATAAATCCAATAAACTAAGCTCCAAGGTTATAACATTTATCTTGAAATCAGTGTAGTGGACACTATTTGGGTTGAGTTGAAGATTATAACCTAAATAGTCTATGGTATAAGTATAAGGTTGGAAACCTCATTCTGGTAACACAATGGATGCGGCCCACTTTGTAATTAGTACAAATGAGGTAATCCAACTCATTCATGTAGTTGACATGCGAGTGGGGGCATCCTGTATGAAGAGTTCATACAAGATCGATAGCAAATTATTAGTCTAACCAAAGATAACACCGTTAACGAGATAAGACTAGTAATTTATAGATGGTCATTAGTGACTCGACTGAATCTCGAGCAAGTTAAGAACTCCCGCTTATAGGGGTTTGTCCTTAGACTAGTATGGGTGAAAGTGGCACTGTGGCCAGACTCAATAAGCCTACCTTCTCAGGGACAGAACCTCATAGGTAGTTGGGAACTTAACTGTGCAAGATGGAATTCACTCATTCCTCTACTGAGGTATTAGATAGGTTGTTCCCTTAAGAACTGACTCCAGGTCTTGAACAACGGGGCCCCGCCCTCTATGAGGGTATGAGTCTAAGGTAGGACCTTAGACTTGTTGTTCATTAGAGGATCAGTGGTGCTTAAGGAGCAAAGAGGTAATCACGAGGGTAAACGATAATTTTACCCAATGTGATTACTGAACAACTGTGAAGGGTCGACTCATGGGTAATGACTATATCAGTGGACACAGTATTATCTACAGTGAGGAGAGTGCAGCTACAAGCCTATAGTGGAGTGACTTGTAGTTAATGAATAGTGATTAACTGGATCAAAGAGTTTGATCAGTTAATCTCACATCATTGGAGCTCATGATCTGTAGGTCCATTAGATCCATCCGTTAGCTCAACATGGTAATATTGAGGGTATAAAGTTAGGAGTGAAATTGAAGTGTTCAATTTCATACATGAGGAGTCATATCAATTATATATGATATAATTGATATAATATATAGTTTTAATGTGAATTAGATTCATATATAAACTATATACTAAAGAGAGATTAAAGGAGGGGTAGGATGGTCATTTCCATCTCATTCCCCTATATATATGGTTGCATGAGATGCAACTAGGTTAAGACATTCAAAAGGTTTTACAAGCTTCCTTGTTGTTGTTGTTGGAAGAGTTCCAAGACAAAAAAAACATCTCTCTCTCAAAATACCTCACATCTCCTAAAGGGAACCCACCTTCCTCCCTCACCTAGAGAACAACGGAGAAGATCTGGTGGTCGTGTCTTCTCACGTTGGAGTTCTTGTTGTTGAGATCGTGACCGTGGAGAGAGGAACACTTGAAGAAAGGTTCTTCAAAGGTAAATTCTTGCTGTCCATTTCACTTTTATGCTTAATCTAGTTTTGTATGTTCTTGAATTTATCGTTGTAACTAAATCAAGAGCGCGCGATTCACAATCGCTTTCGCTGCGGAGACCACGATTCCCTTCAGTTATTATTTTAGATCTAAGTAATTCGATGAATTACTCCTAAAGTCAGGGTTCGCATCAAAATAATGCTAGTTGATTAGAGTTATTTCAGAAACCAAAAAAGTCAAATCGATTTTTTTTATTCTATCAATTCCAATAAAATTCAACGAGATCTAGTATGAGTTGGCGATCAGATAGTAATGGATAGAATTTATAAAAGGATCTCGAAAAATCAGGAATTTCTGTTGGGCCTTTATCCTTATTTTAGGTTCATTAGGATTTTTATTGGTTGGAACTTCCAGTTATCTTGGTAGGGATTTGATATCCTTTTTTCCGTCTCAGCAAATCATTGTTTTTCCACAGGGATGTTGGGTTTTATGTCCTAAAACTCATGGTTTCGTAAACTGAATGTATATTCTATTTTGCAATAAAGTTCTTATTGAGATTTATTCAGTAAAGGTGTTATTGAATAAAGTGAATTGTGTATTGTAACCCTAATCCAATAAAGAACCCTTGACTATAGGATGAATACTTGAACTTTATGTGTGACATAAAAGTGGATCAAGTTCAAGTTATAGCCAGAACGGTCTATAGTATAAGGATAGGGTTGGGTACCTTATCTTGGGGACACTATGGACGCGACCCACTTTGTAGAGTACAAACGATGTGATCCTAAATCGTTCATGTGGAGACATGTGAGTGGGGGCGCCCTATGCAATGAGTTTGCATAAGATCGACCATGAAATAGTCACTTAGACTTTATAACTCACTCATTCTTGTCTTAACCGACTATATTCATACGATGACCTAGGTAACTCGATCTTAATCCTGAGCATTCTGTGGACTCCTGTTTATTCGGATTATCCTTAGATCTGCATGGGTGAGAGTGGCTCGAGATTGCCGACTCAATAAGCCTCCCATTTCAAGTATAAAATCGGGTAGATAGCTGGGAACATAGTTCTGTAAGATGGAATTCACTCCTACCCGATATAAGGATTAGTAGTGAGGTTGTTCCCTTAAGTGCTAACTCCAGGTCTTGAACAAAGGGCCCAACCCTCTCATTGGCCCGAGAGGGATTCGGTTTGCTGGTTGGACCACGATCTAATTGTTCATTAGAGGATCAGTGAGACTTAAGGAATAGGAGGTAATTATAGGGGTAAAACGGTAATTTTAACCCAGCTGTAATGACGAACGACCTGTGAAGGATCGACTTACTAATCATGGTCATATCGAGTGGACAGAAATATATCTACAGTGAGGAGAGTGCAGCCACTAGGCTTTAGTGGAGTGCCCTGGTGGTTAACAAATGTTGATTAGCTAGGCTAAAGAGTTTGGTCGGTTAATTTCGTATCGTTGGAGCTCATGATCTGTAGGTCCATTAGGTCCTCCTTACTAGCTCGGACTAAGCCTTGTAACATTTTGAGAGAAAAGAATTTGAATTGTTCAAATTCGGTTTTGGGAGAAATCGTTAATTATATGTAATATATTTAACGAGTCATAGCTTAATTATGAATTAAACTATGATTAACAAGAGTTAGATATATTTAAATATGATTTAAATATTGGATCGGTTTATAGCATGAATAAGGATTCATGTTCAGAAAATCGATCGGGATCAGACAATTTATTTAATTTAATATTTGATAATAAATTAAATTAAAAATTAATTAATTAAATTAATTATTTAATAATTTAATTAATTAAATTAATTTTAATTAAAAATCAATTTAATATTGATTTTTGAATTAAAATTAAATGAAAAATCAAGGATTTCCATGAAACCCAACTTGGCAACTTGTCTAATCTTACTCATCATCAAATTCACCAAAATTGGCCACCTCCATCTCAAAGCATCCTCATCATCCTTGAGTTGTCACTCTAATGAAGCTTATTGAAACTTTATATAATGGTGATTTGAGGTAATTTGTGAGAATTTTGCTAAAAAAAAGGTGTTCTCGAATTAGTGACCTTTGAGGTCTTTTCTTCTAAATTCTCTCAACCTAGGATCCCACAATCCATTCTAAGGCCTGAGGATAGTAGGGAAGACTCTAACGGTTGTCCACGAAGTGTTCGTGTTGAAAACCATCCACCGAGTGAAGAGAATTTGATCTTCAAAGTTGAGTTTTCTATCTCTCTGTTTTTCCAGCTTTGAGCATGTTTTTTATTTTACAAAATTGATCAACTTAGAGTGGTCAAGATCCAAAATTGCTTCCGTTTTCTTAATCTAGACTCGTTCAATTAGTATCAGAGCAATTTTGAGCACTCAATTTGATCTATTTTGTTCTGTGGTGGGTGTTTTTTGAAATACAATTTTTCTGGGGGTCTAAAGTGTTCTTCTGGTTTTGGCATTTAAATTGAGCATCAATTTGTTCTTTATTTTCAAATTTCTCAAGTGTATTTGAGCATTAATGTGTGTAGAATAAGCTGTAAAAATTTCAAGTCGATTGGAGTTCGGGAAGACCTTCAATTTGAAGAAAGAAGCTCGAGAGGTCACAAAAATTGGAAACAGAGGCTGCTGTAAATTTTTTTTTTTCAATTCTGATGCTCCAGCCCGTGTGTTTCAAAATTGGAAGATGAAGTTGACTTTGTGTTGACCGTTGACTTTTGACTTCTGGTTCGGTTGACTTTGATCGGTTCAACTATTTTGGGCTGGTTCAACTCGTTTTCGGTCGGGTTCGGGTGGTTTAAGACTGATTCTGACTATTTCGAGGCTGGTTTTTCCATTTTGGGGGCTCCATTTCATCAATTGGAGGCCCGGTTCAGCCTTTTACAGCCTGGTTTAACCTTTTGAAGGTCCGATTCACACATTTGCAAGCTGGTTCGACCCAAATTCTAAGAGATCGAAGTGGCTCGATGTTAATTCTAGATTATTATTGTAATAATTTAGTAGTTTGCTTGCATTAGATGCCAAAACCAGTCTACTTTAGTGTGTTTAATTAATTATGCATTGTGAATGTATGTTTTAATTAAAATCCCTGATTGTATGTGCATAAAGTATGCTTTATAGATTTTAAAATCCCACCATAGGAAGGATGCTCCATGCATTGAAAGTATGTTATAACTATAAGTGTTATAATATATTGTATGCATGTTTATTGAGTTTCATAAGAATTAATATAAGTGTTATATTAATTTATGAAACAAATATTATATGTTTTAATTATAATTAATATATGGTTATATTAATTAAAAATTAAACATATAATTGCTATGCATTTATTCATGTGATGAATTTGTTATAAATGAATGTTTATTCATGTGATGAATGATGAAGCAATTTATAACATAGAAATGCATGTAACCTAAGGTTAATTAATTAGTTTTAAAATGGTTTTAGAACTGGAATTAATTAGACCTTAGGTTATCTAGTTCTAATAAGATTAGAATTAGGAAACCAATAATTTATAAACTTTGATTAAATAGGGACTCTGACTAAGGAAGGTTACTGCTAGGTTGGGGTACTTAAGTCGACGGAAACTAACACCCTACACCGAACCGACTTAGAGTGAATTTAATCCATAGGTTTATAAATTATCTTTCGTGAGTGGCGTTTATTAAAAGTTAATAAATTAAACTCATAGACCTAGGTTTATTAAAAGGTTAATAGACTTAGGTGATTCTAGTATAATTGTTATATTGGTACACTTAGGTCATATTGTTTTAGCCGGAATATGCCTAAGTAAAAGTATACCCAAACAGTTTAAAATACTTAGTGGAAGTGAAAAGGTATATATGATATATCAATTTCCTCTTACGCTCTCCACGAAGTTCACACCGTGAGATTTATGCTTGGCCTCGTGATGTCAATAGGGCATCCCCATTCGGATGGTGTTTGCATAAATCAAGAGCAAGGTGAATGGAGAAAGTATTTATAGTAAGTGAGCGAAGGAAGTGTGTCAACACATCCTACAGTCTCCTCTATTAGGTTGGACCGTGAGATTCCCATGTTGTGCCTACAGGTTGCCCGAAGTAGCACCATCCATTCGGAGGGATGTAACATGGGTTCGGAACAACTCAAACTCTAGAAATGGATATGGTCTCTTAGGTCCATTCCCAGCTTTGTCTCTCCAGTTCGGTAGCATTGTTGGGGCCGACCTTTGAGGTCTGAAAATGGTGGGTCACACTTACAAGAATTCCTAAGTGTTAGTAAGTTCTTGACTAAAGTAGCGATAACTAGAATGTTATAGTAATAAGAGTTCTTCCGGTATTAGCATTTAGTCAAGAATGTCTTGGTTCAGTGAAGGAATGATTGACTGCCCTTCGGTAGCGGTTGCTCTGACTCACTGAAGTATCGTTGCAAAAACAATAATGAGTTTATGGGTACATTATTACTTTTGCTAAATTCTTAAATTGGATAGGTTACAAACATTTCACCAATAGAATTCATTCTTTTTCAGCATGTCGAACTCTTTTATCCAGTTACTCGCCTTCAATAAACTTAGCGGCGATAATTATGGAACCTGGAAATCAAACTTGAATACGATTCTTGTTCTTGATGATCTGAGGTTTGTCTTAACGGAGGAATGTCCTCCTCCTCCCAGCTCGACAACAAACCGAATTGTTCGGAATGCATATGACAGATGGATTAGGGTTAATGAGAAGGCCCGAGTCTACATCTTAGCCAGCATATCTGATGTGCTGTCTAAGAAGCATGAGAGCATGGTCACCGCTAAGGAGATTATGAGATCATTACAGGCGATGTTCGGACAACCATCCTCATCAGTCCATTATGATGCTCTCAAATACGTTTACAACTCCCGTATGAAGGAGGGAGCTTCTGTTAGGGAACATGTCCTTACATGATGGTCCACTTCAACGTGGCTGAAGTAAATGGGGCTGTCATATATGAGAAAAGTCAGGTAACCTTTATTATGGAATCTCTTCCGAAGAGCTTCCTGTCATTCCGCACCAATGCGGTGATGATACAATAGAGTATAACCTGACTACTCTCCTTAATGAGCTTCAGACTTTTGAATCCCTGATGAAATCAAAAGGAAAAGAGAAGGAGGCAAATGTTGTCACTTCGAAGAAGTTCCTAAAAGGATCGTCCTCAGGGACCAAGTCCGGTCCTTCTTTTACCAAGAATAAGGGTATTCGGAAGAAGAAGAAGGACAAAGGGAAGAGACCAACTCCCACACGCAAGGCTAAGGCCACAGAAAAATGTTTCCATTGTGGTGGTGACGGGCATTGAAAGAGGAACTGCCCAAAGTACCTTGCAGAAAAGAAAGCTGAGAAAGAAAAACAAGGTAAATATCATTTACTTGTTGTTGAAACATGTTTAGTGGATCATGATGATTCCGCCTGGATATTAGATTCAGGAGCCACTAACCATGTTTGTTATTCTTTTCAGGAAACTAGTTCCTGGCAGCAACTTGCTGATGGGGAGATAACTCTCAGGGTAGGAACGGGAGAGGTTGTCTCAGCTAAAGCAGTGGGAGCAGTGAAGTTATTGTTTAGAGATAGATTCATTTTATTAGAAAATGACCTTTTGGTTCCTGGAATCAAAAGAAATCTTGTATCTATTGCTTGTTCGCTTGAACATATGTATAAAGTATCTTTTAATCATAATGAAGCGTTCATTTGCAAAAGAGGTGTACGAATATGTTGTGCTAAACTTGACAACAACTTATATGTGTTAAGACCAACAGAAGTAAAAGCTATTTTGAATACCGAGATGTTTAAAACAACTGATACTTAAAATAAAAGGCAGAAACATTATCCTAGTACCTATCTTTGGCACTTGAGACTAGGCCACATTAATCTCAATAGGATTGGGAGATTGGTCAAGAGTGGTATCCTAAGTCAGTTAGAGAACAACTCTTTACCACCATGTGAGTCCTGTCTCGAAGGAAAAATGACTAAAAGACCTTTTTCTGAAAAAGGTTATAGAGCCAAAGAACCCTTGGAACTCGTGCATTCGGATCTCGGTGGTCCTATGAATGTCAAGGCACGAGGAGGGTATGAATATTTCATCAGTTTCATTGATGATTATTCTAGGTATGACTATCTTTACCTAATGCATCATAAGTTCGAAACCCTTGAAAAGTTCAAGGAATATAAGGCAGAAGTTGAGAACACATTAGGTAAAACAATTAAAACACTTCGATCAGATCGAGGTGGAAAGTATATGGATTTGAGATTCCAAGACTATATAATAGAACATGGAATCGTATCCCAACTCTCAGCGCCCAGTACACCTCAACAAAATGGTGTATCTGAGAGGAGAAATAGAACCCTGTTAGACATGGTTCGTTCCATGATGAGCTACTCTCAGCTGCCTAGTTCGTTTTGGGGATATGCAGTAGAAGTTGTTGTATATATTTTGAACATGGTTCCCTCTAAGAGTGTTTCAGAAACACCCTATGAGTTATGGAAAGGGCGTAAAGGGAGTTTACGTCACTTCAGGATTTGGGGATGTCCGACACATGTGTTGGTGTCCAATCCAAAGAAATTGGAACATCGTTCAAAATTATGCCTATTCGTAGGATACTCCAAAGAAACGAAAGGTGGTATGTTTTATGATCCTCAAGAGGACAAGGTGCTTGTGTCGACAAATGTCACTTTCTTAGAGGAAGACCACATGAGAGATCATCAGCCTCGTAGCAGGATTGTCTTAAGCGAAATTTCCAGGGAAGCTACAGATAAATCAACAAGAGTTGTTGATGAACCTGGCCCTTCTCAAGAGTTGAGAATGCCTCGACGTAGTGGGAGAGATGTTAGACAACCCGACCGTTACATGGGTTTGACTGAAACTCAAGTCGTCATACTTGATGATGGCGTTGAGGATCCATTGACTTATAAACAGGCAATGAATGATATAGATAGGGACGAGTGGATTAAAGCCATGCACCTTGAAATGGAGTCAATGTACTTCAATTCAGTCTGGGAACTTGTAGATCAACCAGATGGTGAAAGACCTATCGGTTGTAAGTGGATCTACAAGAGGAAACGAGATCAAGCCGGTAAGGTGCAAACCTTTAAGGCTCGACTTGTGGCAAAGTGTTATACTCAACGGGAAAGGGTGGATTATGAAGAAACCTTCTCCCCTCTTGCCATGCTTAAGTCCATTAGAATACTCTTGTCCATTGCCACGTTTTATGACTATGAAATTTGGCAAATGGATGTCAAGACAGCCTTTCTTAATGACAATCTTGATGAGAGTATCTATATAGATCAACCAGAGGGGTTCATAGTTCAGGGTCAAAAGCAAAAGGTTTGCAGGCTTAAACGATCTATCTATGGATTGAAACAAGCATCTAGACCCTAGAATATAAGATTTGATACTGCGATCAAATCTTATGGCTTTGAACAGAATATTGACGAGCCTTGTGTTTACAAGATGATAGTCAATACCATTGTAGCTTTCTTAGTTCTATACGTAGACGATATCTTGCTCATTGGGAATGATGCAGGGTTCCTGACTGGCATTAAGCAATGACTAGCGACCCAATTCCAAATGAAAGATTTAGGAGAGGCTCAGTTTGTTCTTGGAATTTAAATTGTTCGAATTCGAAAGAACAAAACGCTAGCACTGTCTGAGGCATCTTATATTGACAAGATGTTGGTTAGATATAAGATGCAGAATTCCAAGAAGGATTTTTTACCTTTCAAGCATGGAATTCATTTATCTAAGGAACAGTGTCCTAAGACACCTCAAGAAGTTGAGGATATGAGACACATTCCCTATGCTTTAGCTGTCGGTAGTCTGATGTATGCCATGCTATGTACTCGACCCGACATATGCAATGCAGTGAGAATAGTCAGCAGATATCAGTCTAATCCAGGATATGATCACTGGACTGTCGTTAAAAACATCATCAAGTATCTTAGGAGAATAAGGGACTATATGCTTGTGTATGGCACAAAGGATTTGATCCTTGCAGGATACACTGACTCTGATTTTTAGACTGATGTAGATTCGAGGAAATCCACATCAGGATCAGTGTTCACTCTTAAAAGAGGAGCTATAGTATGGAGGAGTATAAAGCAAGGTTGTATTGCTGACTCCACCATGGAGGTTGAGTACGTCGCAGTTTGCGAAGCAGCAAAGGAGGTTGTATGGCTTAAGAAGTTCTTTACTGATTTGAAAGTTGTTCCAAATATGAATTTACCTATCACCCTTTATTGTGATAATAGTGGTGCAGTGGAAAATTCTAAAGAACCTAGAAGGCATAAGCGTGGAAAGCACATAAAGTGCAAATACCATCTCATCAGGGAGATTGTGCAACGAGGAGACGTGATCGTCACGCAGATCGCTTCGGAGCACAACATTGTTGATCCGTTTACAAAGCCCCTCACGACTAAAGTGTTTGAGGGACACCTAGAGAGTCTAGGACTACAGGTTGTACATTAGGGAATTTTTTCTTTGCTCAGCATGTTTTACCCCACTAACGTTTTAGTCCAAGTGGGAGATTGTTGGGTTTTATGTCCTAAAACTCGTGGTTTTGTAAACTGAATCTATATTCTATTTTGCAATAAAGTTCTTATTGAGATTTATTCAGTAATGGTGTTATTGAATAAAGTGAATTGTGTATTGTAACCCTAATCCAAACCCTTGGCTATAGGATGAATACTTGAACTTTATGTGTGACATAAAAGTGGATCAAGTTCAAGTTATAGCCAGAACGGTTTATAGTATAAGAATAGGGCTGGGTACCTTATCCTGGGGACACTATGGACGCGACCCACTTTGTAGAGTACAAACGATGTGATCCTAAACCGTTCATGTTGAGACATGTGAGTGGGGGCGCCCTATGCAATGAGTTTGCATAAGACTGGACCGCGAAATAGTCACTTAGACTTTATAACTCCGTTTACTGTCTTAACTGACTATATTCATACGATGACATAGGTAACTCGATCTTAATCCTAAGCGTTCTGTGGACTCCTGTTTATTCGGATTATCCTTAGATTTGCATGGGTGAGAGTGGCTCGAGATTGCCGACTCAATAAGACTCCCATTTCAGGGATAAAATCGGGTAGATAGCTGGGAACATAGTTCTGTATGATGGAATTCACTCCTACCCGCTTTAAGGATTAGTAGAGAGGTTGTTCCCTTAAGTGCTGACTCCGAGTCTTGAACAAAGGGCCCATCCCTCTCATTGGCCTGAGAGGGATTCGGTTTACTGGTTGGACCACAAACCAATTGTTCATTAGAGGATCAGTGGGACTTAAGGAACAAGAGGTAATTACAGGGGTAAAACGATAATTTTAACCCAGCTGTAATGACGAATGACCTGTGAAGGATCGACTTACTAATCATGGTCATATCGAGTGGACAGAAATTTATCTACAGTGAGGAGAGTGCAGCCACTAGGCTTTAGTGGAGTGCCCTGGTGGTTAACAAATGTTGATTAGCTAGGCTAAAGAGTTTGGTGGGTTAATCTCGTATCGTTGGAGCTCATGATCTGTAGGTCCTTTAGGTCCTCCTTACTAGCTCGGACTAAGACTTGTAACATTTTGAGAGAAAAGAATTTGAATTGTTCAAATTCGATTTTGGGAGAAATCGTTAATTATATGTGATATATTTAACGAGTCATAGCTTAATTATGAATTAAACTATGATTAACAGGAGGTGGATATATTTAAATATGATTTAAATATTGGATCGATTTATAGCATGAATAAGGATTCATGTTCAGAAAATCGATCGGGATCGGACAATTTATTTAATTTAATATTTGATAATTAAATAATTATTTAATAATTTAATTAATTAAATTAATTTTAATTAAAAATTAATTTAATATTGATTTTTGAATTAAAATTAAATGAAAAATCAAGGATTTCCATGAAACCCAACTTGGCAACTTGCTCAATCTTACTCAGCATCAAATTCACCAAAATTGACCACCTCCATCTCAAAGCATCCTCATCACCCTTGAGTTGTCACTCTAATGAAGATTGTTGAAGCTTTATATAATGGTGATTTGAGGTAATTTGTGAGAATTTTGCAGAAAAAAGGTATTCCCGAATTAGTGACCTTTGAGGTCTTTTCTTCTAAATTCTCTCAACCTAGGATCCCACAATCCGTTCTAAGGCCTGAGAATAGTAGGGAAGACTCTAACGGTTGTCCACGAAGTATTCATGTTGAAAACCATCTACCGGGTGAAGAGAATTTGATCTTCAAAGTTGAATTTTTTATCTCTCTGTTTTTCCAGCTTTGAGCATGTTTTTTATTTTAAAAAATTGATCAACTTATAGTGTTCAAGATCCAAAATTGCTTCCGCTTTCTTAATCTAGACTCTTTCAAGGGGATCGTGATGTCTTTCTATGGGATCGCAGGTCTCTTTATTAGCTCCTATTTGTGGTGCACAATTTTGTGGAATGTAGATAGTGGTTATGATCGATTCGATAGAAAAGAAGGAATAGTGTGCATTTTTCGTTGGAGGTTTCCTGGAAAAAATCGTCGAATCTTCCAACGATTCCTTATGAAAGACATTCAGTCCATCAGAATAGAAGTTAAAGAGGGTATTTATGCACGTCGTGTCCTTGACTCGTACCGATGAGAATCTGACCCCACGAGAAATTGAGCAAAAGGTTGTCGAATTGGCCTATTTCTTGCGTGTACCAATTGAAGTTTTTTGAAAAATAACGTTTAGAATGAATGCTTTCTTAGTTCGTAGCAAGAGGGATCAAACTCAAATTCAAGAATAGTATTTTTTTTATAGACCATAGTAATAGTATAACTTAACTGGAATTTCTTCCGAATGCTCATTTGAGCCAAAGCGACGATATACTTTAAAAACAAGAAAACCGTCTTTGTCCAAAATTTTTATGCGTATGTAAATCAACTCCACAAGAATAAACGTGGATTTTTTTATTTTCTTTCTGTATTATTTCAAATTCAAGGATTAACTAATGAATCACAAATCAAAAACTAAAAAAAGCAGGGAATGGATTCATAATAGTATCCATATTACTTGTAATAGAACTTATGTTTGATATAAATATTAGTAGTGTATAGAGTTAACGAATGAAGTGAGTTCGTTAAAAAATCAAAGACAAAAAAATGACAAAAAAGAAAGCATTGATTCCCTTCTATATCTTGCATCTATAGTATTTTTGCCCTGTGGATCTCTCTTTCATTTAAAAAAGTCTAGAATCTTGGGTTATTAATTGGTGGAATATTGGTCAATCAAAAATTTTTTGAATGAAATTCAAGAAAAGAGTATTATAAAAAAGTTATAGAATTAGAGGAACTCTTTCTCTTGATTGAAAATGCTAAACGAATACCCGAAACACATCTACAAAAGCTTCGTATCGGAATCTACAAAGAAACGATCCAATTGATCAAGATGCACAATGAGGATCGTATCCATACGATTTTGCAGTTCTCGAAAAATATAATTTGTTTCGTTATTCTAAGTGGTTATTCTATTATTGGTAATGAACAACTTGTTATTCTTAACTCTTGGTTTCAAGAGTTCCTATATAATTTAAGCGACACAATAAAAGCTTTTTCTATTCTTTTATTAACTGATTTATGTATAGGATTCCATTCGCCCCATGGTTGGGAACTAATGATTGGTTCTGTCTACAAAGATTTTGGATTTTCTCATAACGATCAAATTATATCCGATCTTGTTTCCACTTTTCCAGTCATTCTTGACACAATTTTAAAATTTTGGATCTTCCGTTATATAAATCGTGTATCTCCGTCACTTGTAGTGATTTATCATTCAATGAATGACTGAAAAATCTAATGTTTGTTACTTTGTACATAAGTAAGACATTCAAAATTGTACTTATTCCTTCTGCCCATCCAGAAGGATGCCTCCTATATACGAGTACATTATTTCAGTAAATAGCAGAATCATGGATAGGGAACTATACTAGGGACCTACCTAATTTTATTGTAGAAATTTTTGGGCTCAATGATTGGACCATGCAAACTAGAAATACCTTTTCTTCAATAAAGGAAGAGATTACTCGATCGATTTCCGTATCACTCATGATATATATAATAACTTGGGCACCCGTTTGAAATGCCCATCCTATTTTTGCACAGCAGGGTTATGAAAATCAACGAGAAGCAACCGATCGTATTGTCTCTGCCAACTTCCATTTAGCTAATAAGCCCGTGGATATTGAGGTTCCACAAGTGGTACTTCCTGATACTGTATTTGAAGCAGTTGTTCGAATTCCTTATGATATGCAATTGAAACAAGTTTTTGCGAATGGTAAAAAGGGTGGTTTGAATGTGGGGGTTGTTCTTATTTTACCCGAAGGGTTTGAATTAGCCCCCCCCCCTCCGATCGTATTTCTCCCGAGATTAAAGAAAAGATGGGCAATCTGTCTTTTCAGAGCTATCGTCCCACTAAAAAAAGATTCTTGTGATAGGGCCTGTTCCTGGTTAGAAATATAGTGAAATCACCTTTCCTATTCTTTCTCCGGACCCTGCGACAAAGAAAGATGTTCACTTCTTAAAATATCCCATATACGTGGCGGGAGCAGGGGAAGGGGTCGATTTATCCCAGCGGAGTCGAGTAATAATAATGTTTATAATGCTACAAAGCAGCAGTATATAGTAAGCAAAATAATACGAAAAGAAAAAGGAGGATATGAAATAACCATAATTGATGCAGCAGATGGGCGTCAAGTGGTTGATATTATCCCTCCGGGACTAGAACTTCTTGTTTGGAGGGTGAATCTATCAAACTTGATCAACCATTAACGAGTAATCCTAATGTGGGAGGGTTTGGTCGTGAGATGCGGAAATAGTCCTTCAAGATCCATTACGTGTCCAAGGTCTTTTGTTCTTTTTGCATATGTTATTTTGGCACAAATCTTTTGAGTTCTTAAAAGAAATAGTTTGAGAAGGTTCAATTGTCCGAAATTCATTTTGAAATCATGGATTTATCAACATCAAGTTCACAAAGATCCCTATTCTTGGTTTCAATTTTTTCTGACGGAGTCGAGTAATAATAATGTTTATAATGCTACAAAGCAGCAGTATAGTAAGCAAAATAATACGAAAAGAAAAAGGAGGATATGAAATAACCATAATTGATGCAAAGAGATGGGCGTCAAGTGGTTGATATTATCCTCCGGGACCGTAACTTCTTGTTTCAGAGGGGTGAATCTATCAAACTTGATCAACCATTAACGAGTAATCCTAATGTGGGATGGTTTGGTCAGGGAGATGCGGAAATAGTCCTTCAAGATCCATTACGTGTCCAAGGTCTTTTGTTCTTTTTTGCATATGTTATTTTGGCACAAATCTTTTGAGTTCTTAAAAAGAAATAGTTTCAGAAGGTTCAATTGTCCGAAATTCATTTTGAAATCTGCGGATTTATCAACATCAAGTTCGTCAAAGATCCCTATTCTTGGTTTCAATTTTTCCCGAATTATCAGAACCTTTTTTTCGATTCATTACATAAGTAGTGAACAAATTCAATGAATTTAAAATTTTGATTTTATATTAAAATAACTAGAGAAAATTCTATTAGTATATTAAAGGGTTTGTGATATATGATCGATAGAAATATATTATTGTTATATTGTGATTGTGTCATCCAGAAAGAGGGAATCGAGTGATTCTCTCTTTTTTTTTCGCTTTGAAAGTATCGACCGATACTATTGCAAAAGAAATGGTCTCAATCAATTTTTTGAAGCAATTCAGAATCAGAAAGAAATGAAGTTTTTTTGAAACATCGGAAAGATCCATTTTGTCATTTATATGAATAAATTATTCTAATTAGTAAGAGCTCAAGGGACCTACCCCTCTTTTTTTTCGATTCGAGGGGATCTGTTGAGTTCCTACGCTTTCATGTCTACAAACTCAGCTTCATCCGATTATTACAAAGATGAACCTAATCCGAATATGAACCATAAAAGAAAATACTGATTAAACCGATCACAGGAATACGATTCTGATGCCTATTATCCAAAGAGGAATCCTTCCAAAGAGCTCGACCATTTGTCCCACTTCCCTCCCCATTTCATCAAGTGGTCATGCTAGAGACGAAACAATCATAGATAATTATGAGATGATATCCTTCCGAATGGGATAAGATAATTCGTACCATTATTTAGTATTTTCTTTTATTTAATTGAAGAAATAATTGGAAAATAAAACAACAAGTACAAAAATGAGTAATAACTTGATAAAAAGACTGGTGCGATTCAATTCAACATTTTATTCGTTCGATTTGATTGTGTCATAACTCTATAATTCGGATTAGGTTTATCGTTGGATGAACCGCATTGCTTGATATTGACCCTAAAAAAAAAACAGTGAGTACACAACTAGTCCATGAACAACCAACCATCGCAGCAGGTGTAAAAATAGGATAAGTTTTATCGAGAGTCATTTGGTCCTCCTAAAAGATCTACTAAATTCATCGAGTTGTTCCAAAGAATCAAAACGACAAGTTATTAATGAAATTCCTTGTCGACTCTCTGTAAAATACTCATTTGGACGAGGGCTTCCAAAAACATCGTAAGCTAAACCCGTCTTTGACGAATAACCAACCTCGCAATGAATAGAGAAGGTATAGTAATGCTATGAATGACCCAATATCAAATATTGGTGATAATATCGACAAAAGAACGCTCTCCCGTGCTTCCGGACATGCCGAGCTCCACATAATCTTGTATAGTCAAAAGGGATCGATTCCAGTAAAAGATGAGATCGATAAATGGAAATTAATCAAATTAGATCTTTGTAAGATCGTCAATGTTGTACCGAGAGTGTTTTTAGAGTATACCAAATTAGTATAGCTATCCTTCTTCCGACGCAGAACGCACTTTCACAATCGATTTCGAAATGAAGCACTAAATCATTTGTTTCTTCTTTTCTTGGTGCTTGTCGATGTAGAATCATGTACCATTCATTCAATAGAAAATTCTGAAAATTCTTGTATGTAGTATAAGGGTTCTCTCGGTTATTGGCTTGGGCTAGAAACCAAAGATTGGGTAAAATGTGAATCCATTGGTTTGGTTTATAACAATTTAGGAAGCGATTCTCATAGTGCCAAAATTCAATTAAATTAGACGTGAAATCAAGAAATATTTCTTTTGTGTTTGTAGTTATATTTTTGTTTGAATTTTTTTTTTTATTTTAAGGAATTGGTTTGTCGTCCAAAGAATAAGTAATGATGGTACATAGGATTCGATGAACGAAAGAGAACAACGAATAAAATAATAATTAATATTAATAATGCACGCATTATTGTTGTTATATTAGACTCAAAGGATTGTTCTTCACCTAATTAGAAGAATGGTTTGAATATGGAAAGAAAAATGTAGAACCTAGTTTGAGTGATCTCGATCGTATGAGACTTTTTTCTTTTTATTCAAGATTTTATGGGAATGAACCCACAACCAAAAGCTAATTAGTTGGAGTAAAATTTAAATAAAGGGCATTATAAGCTCATTCATTCTTCAAATGATTCAAAGAGCATTTCATTTTTAGATCAAGTTACACAACATAGTTTATTTATTATTTGTTCTTTTTTTTTACCTCCTCCTTTCTTGTTGCTTTAAGAGATAAGGGAGGTCAAATTCTGTTGTTGTTCAAGTTAGTGAAGTTATTTCATTGTAATTAGACCTAACAAGAACGGAATCACAATCAGTAGGATTTGAACCCTCGACATCGGGTTTTGGAGACCCACGTTCTCACCGAATCGAACTAAGAGCGTTTTCTTATTAAAGTAGATACGACTATAAAGAAAAGGATGATTTTTGTACCCATGTGAAAGAGTTTGAACAATGAAAGATTTTGTATGTCCAATTTGATTGATCTCAATGGATCCTCAATTACAACCTGAGGAGAAGTAATAGGTAGGAATGACAGATTGGAACCCATGACATTTTGTAACCAAAACAAAAGGAGCTACTAAGTCTGCGCTACATCCCTTTCAATTGGTCTACGGTGGTCATTGTAAAGAATCTATCCTCGCCTGCTTTCAAAAATCGTTATTTCCTCCTTCTTCTTTTTTTTCTTTTGGTTTTTCTTTGATTTATATACTCATCATCATCCCACCGCTCCTACCAACGGTTTCCTTACTTATGAGCAAAAAAAAGGGTTCTCAAAATCAAATAATCAGCCCTTTCAATAAGCGAGGTTTTCCCGATCGAAATATTTGCATGCGAGAGAGATCCCAATTCCGTGTATCCGGTTAAGCGAGCCCTGGCGCCTCCACCCAGAAAAAAAAGGTGAGCGCGGAGAGCGAAAGGTTTCTTTCTTTACTAAATAATAGTTGGCGCGTTAGCGCTTTAGTTTTCAATGAGGGGCGGAGCTTGAAGAAGCGAAGCGAGCCTAGAGTAGCAGCCTATTACTTACTATACTACATTTTGAAGGCCCCTTGACTTTCAAACTATTAGTCAAGCGCGGGAGCCCTTTGTATATAAAGGTAAGGCTTTTTTGCTATCAATGAAACCGAAAGAAAGACAAAAACCCAGTGCGTTTTGTATAGATCGAGACTTGTTGCAAGATTTTTGACTCATTCCATACTGGAAAGAATTTAAGGAAATCGTTCGATAACACTTCTTCCTATTTCTCAATGATATCCGACGATCAAGACAATTCTCGCGAAACTCTTTCATTTCATACAAGTTTCTTCTTTTTATTCTTACAAAGCAAATAACATTTCCTATTGATTTGTCCTCTCGGACCTGGACCCATTCTGATTCTTAATTATCCATCGCTTGCTGCTCCCAAGGACTAGCAAAATCGAAATAGCGAAATTCTTGGGTCATCTCAATGGGTTTAGAAACCACACGTTTCTCTGGATCATCATAGCGTACTTCCACATATCCACTTAGAGGAAGGTCTTTTCGTAATGGATGACCTTCGAAACCATAATCTATTGATATACGGCGTAGATCCGGATGATTGATGGAAGAAACACCAAACATATCCCAAACTTCTCGCTCCCACCGACCGGTTGATGGAAATAGACTAACTACCGGAGATATTCGTGTTACTTAAATGCTCAGACTTGGTTTGTACACGATCACGTGAGTTATACCGAGTACTCGATGAAATTATTGACCACTTCAAATCTTCGTTTTCGAGAGGGATAATCAACTCCGCAAATATCGATCGAAACTTGAACCCTTGTATAGGTATGCAATTTGAGAAAGCACAACAATTGAAATAGGTCGTCAGTATTGGCATCCGATCTATTCCTATGTTCCGATCTTTCTCTTTTTTTGACCAATTTCTTGGGGAGAGTCTCCCAACTATATTTAAAAATGGATTGGTTATCCATAAAGATAAAGAAAGCTTTCTTGTAGTTCCGCTTCTTGCTCGAAAAATGAAGAAAGACTTGTCGGAAATTGTCGGTTGGGTTTGTCCAACCAAGAAAGACATAGGAGTCTTTGGGCATTGCTTGGGCCGAGTTAAGTAAAGACTGGCTACCTAGTGACTGACTACTTTATGCACACTATCTATATATCTTTCTCCTCCCCCCTCTTTCTTACAACTAGTTGTTGCATGCTATCGGATCTCAAGCAATGGGAGGTTACAATTTGGAATCCACACTCTCATTCATTTTGGATATCGAAATGATTTTTAAGCAGTGAGTCTCGATCTTTCTTACAACTATGGTGAAGGCCATAAGAGAAGATTCCCCGGTAAGGAAGAGAAGAAAAAGGTGTTGTCATCGAGATCGACCTGTTTCTCGAGGCATTGGAAATCAAGACCGGCTCAGAGAATCACTAGCGCTATTTAGCCCTTCGTTTCGCCAACAAAGAAGTCATCTTTGATTATTTCCCATTCCTTCTTTGCCGAGCCGCCTCTCTTTGTCATTCGAAGTACTACCTCTGCCTTCCCTTTCGAGAACATTCCCATGTCATTTTCCAATAAAAAAAAGAAATACCATAAAGCTTCGTCTGTAATTTTGTCGGTCGGCCCCGGGGGAGTTTACTCGACCCATTCTCCGATCTCCGCTTGCACAAAAAGTCGGTGTGCGACTCAGATGGAGGACCTCTTTCCTTCTCGCCCACTCTTCGTTCACACGGTTCTCAAAGCGAGAGGAGGAAGGGTGGGCGGCAGTACCACAAGCCCTCCGTCCCACACATCTATCCGTAAGTAAGTGTAGTTCACCTGTTCCATCGGATGCTCCTATCTCTCGGCAAAGATCGTGTGAGTGTGCAGTTATGCTTCGGATGCTTCGCCATAGAATATATCAACATAGTTCCCATTCTTTTCTGGTGCACTCGCTTTATATCTCCGACACAAAGGGAAGGACGCGGTGGGAAGAAAGCTGCCCTAGCCTCTGTCCAGCCGATCATTCCGCTAGCATCTTGCATTCACGCCTTCGTTTGATTGCCGCTCGGAGATGTAGTTGTAGATACGTTAGTCTTCTTTGGTCGTTGGCTCCACTGTTATCTCCTTCTACGACATGTTGTTTTCGTCGCCATATTCCATATGTAACTTAGTCATCTCTCGCCTCATTGCGGTCAAGACTCAAAAGAAACGGAGGACTTCATTCAGTGACTCCGCATCGCCCTCTAAACGATCAGAATAAGGTAAAGCTTGAAGATAAGTTTTGTACTCTATTAATTTCTTGGTCCCTCTAGTAGGGTGGGCGTCGGGCGGTCTTTCGACCAGATCCCCCTAAAAACCGTACGTGCGGGTCTCCCCACAAAACTTTTCTAAGAATCCAATTGTTTTGCAATGACATTCAAAACAAGATAGAACTTCTTGTCGATTAGTATTCTAGTTTATTAATAATATTGTCGCAACTGGGACAACATTTGAATCAGATATCGATGGAGATAATGTTAAAGTGTCAATTGACATAATGGTCAACGGTGATTGTTTTGTTCCCATACCAACGAAAGAAGGATGCAAAATACTTTCACAAGAAATAAGATCACATTGTTCTGGCCACGACATCTTATTATCATTGATAAGGAAAGTGTAATATGTTTTCACTTCTAGAATATTATATATTCTTCCATATTTTATTCCTTACCTTATTTTATTTGATGATAAAAGGATGTTCAAAAGTCCAAAAAAAAGAACAAAGTGTATTAGATGTGTCTTCAATGACACTTATGCAAAGTTCCTCGATTGTTTTACATTGTTTGTTTCGTAAACTTGTTTTTGAAGGAGTTAATATTAAGAAAGCGGAAGCAGTTTTAGATCTTGAACACTCTAATTTGATCAATTTTTTCAAATAAAAAACATGCTCAAAACTGGAAACACAAAGAATAAGAACACAACATTTGAAGCTCAAAATTCTCCTAATCCGTAGGCAATTTCTTGTCACAAACACTTTATGAACCACCTCTAGTATCTTCCCTACTATCGTCAGGCCTTGAAACAGATTGTGGAATCTTAGATTGACGGAATTTGGGAAAAGAAGAGGCAAAGGTCTAAAAACCAGAAAATCCAAATTTTCTATAAAATCCTTCAACCCTTGATGTTTCTTCTCTAGTTAAATGTCATATCTAGCTTTTTTAAGCTAGGAGAAGAAGCCAACAAAAAGATGAGAATGATTGGACAACTAGGAGGTGGCCAATTTTGAGAAACCAAGGAGGTTACTCACATAAATATGAACTTAGTCCAAATTTAATTCAAATATAAATTTTGAATTTCTTTTGAATTTTAATTTTAATTTAAAATTAATATAAAATCAATTTGTAATTTAATTAATTAAACAATTTAATTAATTAATTTTAAATAATTATTTAATTTAATATCATATATCAAATTAAATAATTAGATCAATGTCAATTTCTTAAATCGATCATTTGAACATGGATCCTTATTCATGTTTTAAACCGAATCAATATTTAAATGAAATTTAAATATGTCCATCTCATCTTTATCATAGTTTAATTCATAAGTAAACCACGAAACGTTAAATATATCGCATATAATTAACGTTTCTCCCAAAATCGAATTTGAACAATTCAAATTCTTTTCTCTCAAATTGTTACAAGACTTAGTCCGATCTAGTAAGGAGACCTAATGGACATACAGATTATGAGCTCCAATAATAAAAGATTAACTAACAAAACTTTTTAGCCTAGCTAATCAACTTTCGTTAACCACTGAGACACTCCACTAAAACCCAGTGGTTGCACTCTCCTCACTGTAGATATATTCCTGTTCATTCGATATAACCATGACTAGTAAGTCGATCTTTCACATGTCGATTGTAATTACAGTTGAATCAAATGAACCGTTTGCCCCTGTAATTACTTCTTGTTCCTTAAGTCCCGTTGATCCTCTAATGATCAATTGGTTTGTGGTCCAACCAAAAAATCAAATCCGTCTCGGGCCAATGAGAGGGTGGGCCCATTGTTCAAGACCCGGAGTCAACACTTAAGGAAACAACCTCTCTACTAATCTCTAAAGCAGGTAGGAGTGAATTTCATCTCACAGGATGTTGCGTAAAATTATATTGCAATACCGCAAGTGTACGGGTGAAGTTTTAATATAGTCATTTGAGTACAAAGTATCGCCCTCGGATTGGATTTTCTAGATTAATTAATTACCAAGATACTTATTCTTAATTTTAGGTAAAGCAACAAAACTTTGATGGATAGTGAAAACAAAGATAAAAAATAAATGTACAATTGGAGACACGAATATGATAGAATTGAAGGAAGATGATTTCACAAGTTAATTCCTTATTTAACACATGGAATGAACTAATATTATGAATTTATAAACAATAAGTGAAAATACTCAAGAGAATCACCCGATCCGTAGTGAGCCTCGCACACACAATAAATTCTAATGTTTCCTTATGAATTTTAAAAGCATGCACGACATTAAGCAACTTCTTTATGTGTTTTCCAAAGAACTCTAGGTCATTCTCATGCCAGATTTCTAAGGATTTTGAAAAATTTTCTCTAATCTAAGTTTCTTTCTCTCGAGTCCACTTAAACCAAAAAGATTTATGAAATTAAGAACGAATTGCCAAAAATAAATAGCATAACAAAGTTCAATACATAATCAAATAAATCTAAAACATGTTAATCAAATTTCAACTACAACGTTTAGCTACTCAAAATCACCATAAAAACAAGCTAAAGTCATAGGAAAGGTCTTTAAACTCAATTACAAACTAAAAGAAAGAGAAATAAACTTATGTGTCGATGTTGGTCCCTCGTTCCTAAACTCTCGTCACGATCTCGAGCCTCCACAAATGCTTTGGCTCCCAAGGAATGCTCTTATTTCTTTCTCTTCTTAGAGTGTGTATTTCGAAATTAGGGCTAAAAATTATCAAATTCAACTTCCTTGCTAGATTGGCAACATGTTGTATTTATAGTACAATCGGCACAGCATTGCAACGCCGCTACCCTTACGCGCACCTTTCTTATCGAAGCGTTGCAACGCTAGAAAGTAGCGTTGCAACACCATCGCCATGGAGCTTCAAATCGGATTTCTTATCGAGATAGTGTTGCGATACTGCAAAGCAGCATTGCAATGCTGCCTTCACAGGTCGCTTCACTCAAATATCCGTAACCTCGGCATTGTGATGCCCTGCAGGGCGTTGCAACACTGTCTCCTCGGGGTACAGTAGCTAGGTTAGACATTTCTTCTTCCTCTTGATGTTATTTTACGCTCCAAAAAGTCCCAATTTGGACCCGAGTGATCCATAATATCTTCAACTAGCCTGTTAAAGCTCTTAACCTGAAATTCAATGATTAAAACACATAAAAGCCCTGAAATAATCATGAAAACTGGCAATTAATAAGCCTATGGATAACACAATTTGTGTGCTATCAAACACCCCCAAACTTTAACTTTTGCTAGTCCCGAGCAAAAACAGAATTAAACATCAGATTGTTCTTATACATACATCTGACTCAAATCTCAAAGATTTAAAAGAATTTTTTTTTGCAATCACAGGAAACACTCAAACATAATACTTCAACGAGCAATTTAAAACTCTTCCTAAGTGTTCCTACGTGTGTGTGTGATTTGCCTATGTTCCTTTCATCTTTACTAAGCCGGAATCAACTTTATTAGGCTCTCCAGTCAACTTCCCCTACACTGGTCATAATCATTAATCCTTGAGCCTCCCCATATTCATGAAATAAATAACTCTACTCAGCACGTAATCACTTTTTTTTATGTCACTTTTTCTATTTTCCTCTTTTTTTTTTTGTTCAAGGACACTAGCTTTCGCACATCCACTACCGAGACCCTTACCCAGAGCACTCTCTCAATGAGTGGTCTAACTGATCACAGTGAAGGTAACTCTTTTTGTCCTCACTATTTTTTTTAACAACAAAACAAATTTTTTCACATAATGCACATATTTTACATATTATGCACTTCATATTGTCATTCACCCTATCTTGCATTTTAACTCTCAAATCAGCTCTTAGACCTATCGAGGTGACATAAAACTTCTAAGCTTAATAACTTTTTTCTAAGCATTTCAAAACTACAGAAACACAGGCTATGTGCATAATAGTGCAAGAAAATTTAAATTTGTTTTTTTAAATTAACTCAAATCCATATCATGCTCTCAAGTTTAAGCAGAATCACATAAAATTTTCAAATAAATCTCATCCTAGGCTATCATAATCATACTTATGCATAAGATCAATCAACACTCAACATATATTTAGGACAATCATAGCAGATAAACAACATCCCACCCCCAAACGTAAACTAAACATTGCCCCCAATGTTTGCAAAATAAGCTCAAAGCAAGTATAAGGGTAAGAGTAAACGATACTGTCCTGAGTGATGGAGATCATTATTATTTTCTGAGTTCCTTCAATAGCCAAGACACGTGAGTTGAAGATCCACTGAACGGGAGCATGGGTTTCAACGAGGGGTGACATCAACAACAACCTAACAAAGGAAAGCGAACAAACTAATAAGAAAAAACTAAAAATAAAAATAAACTAAAAAGAGATAACATAAAAAGAGATAATATAAAAACTTAAAACTTAAAGCTTGGGTTGCCTCCCAAGAAGCGCTATGTTTAACGTCTTTAGCTAGACTGAGACTCCTTCAAGGTGTGTTCTTTAAATCATGCAGCTCGTTGTCCTTCAAATCTTTTCTTGTTTCCTTTGCTACCTTGTCTAAGGAATCACTCAAAAGAATGTCAGTTCCTAAGTCAAAAGGTAAAGCATTAGTCAATTCAATCTTTAAACAGGAGTTGATTTCAGACTCATCTTTCTAAGGGGTAAAGATTTGAAATTTAACCTTTTCTTGCCCTACATGTAGTTTTAGGGTGCCCTCATGCAAGCTTATGTCTGCCTTACTGGTAGCCATGATTGGTCTTCACAAGATAATTGGGATCTTTGCATCATCTTCCATGTACAGGACAAGAAAGTCCATAGAGAATACAAATTTGTCTACTTTGACCAAGATGTCCTCCACTATTCCTCGTGGATAAGTGATATACCTATCTGCCAGCTGCAAAGATACTGTGGTTGATTTAACCTCCCCAAAACATAATCTTTTAAATACAGAGTAAGACATTAAATTTAAACTAGCACCCAAATCAGATAAAACATTAAAGTGAAAGTTGCCTATAGAGTAGGGAACGGTAAAACTCCCTGGATCCTTCAGCTTTTGTGGCAACTTTTGTTGTATGATGGCACTACATTCCTCAGATAGATTGATGGTTTCTTACTCCGTCAATCTCTGCTTCTTGGACAAGATCTGTTTCATGAACTTTGCATAGTTGGGTACTTGTTCCAAAGCATCAGAAAAAGGAATACTCATATTCAACTTTCTTAACACATCTAAAAATTTCAGAAACTACAAATCATCATTCTTCTTTGTAAAACGTTGTGGATAAGGAATAGAATTAAAATGAGAAGGGATAGATGGCTTAGTTTGTTTCTCCTGTTTGTTGTCATTGGCAGGTTGTGACTTTTCCTTTATCATCTCAGGAGCTTTTTCCTTTTTAGCTTTTTCCCTTGTGATGTTCCTTCCACTTCTTAGTGTGATTGCATTACAGGTTTCCCTTGGATTTACCTCTATGTCACTTGAGAACTTACCTTTCTGCAATGTACGAATTGTCACACTCATCTAGCTGATTTGAGTTTCTATATTCTTGAAGGCAGCTTCATGACTTGTCACTACACCAGTTAGACTGGTGACTGCATTCTCCAGTTAGTTAAACCTATTTCTGGATTCAACAATAAAGGAGTGCACTGTTTCTTCCAGAGATGACTTCCTCTCAGATGTAGAAGGATAACCTGTAGGAGGATTCAACACATTTTATTATTAGCATAGGAAAAATTTTCATGATACCTCAAACCTGGATTATAATGTGTTGGAAGAGGATTCTGAAACTGATTTCTCCCATAGGTATTGCTTCTATTGTTCAGATAATGTGCTTGCTCCATAGTCGATTCTCCATCAAGCTTAGAACATTGAGAGGGTACCAATGTGTGGGGAGTTCCTGCAAATTTATTCAAGGCGTGATTGAGAGATGTCGTATGAGACTTAGAGTAGTTACCTTGATACAATCCAGCTACTGGTTTGGATCTGTCATTGTCTGTGGGCCACTGGTAGCTAGCAGTTCACACTTCCTCTAAGAGGGTCCACGCTTCAGGCACAATCATTGCCATGAACACTCCTCCAGTAGTGGCATCCAGAATGGTCATGGTTTGACCTGTAAGCCCATTATAGTACAATTGTACCTTGAGCCAATTTGGGTAACCATGTTGTGGGCACCTCCTTAGCATGTTCTTATAACGATCTTAGGCCTCAAATAGTTGCTCTCCCTCGTGTTTCCTGAATGTTCCTATTTCTTTCCTTAACTTTGCAACCTTTACAGGTGGAAAAAATTTGGTCATGAAGGCTTGGGCCAAGTCCTCCCAAGAAGTGATACTTTCTGGTCGGAAGGACCCTATCTATTCCTTAGTCCTACCCTACAAAGAGAAAGGAAAAAGACGTAAGCGAATATTATCAGCAGAAATCCTATTCAATTTAACTGTAACACAGATCTCTAGAAAATTTTGCAAATGTGAACAAGGGTCCTCTGTGGCTTGTCCTCTGAAGGCACTTTCCCTAACCATCTGGATAAACCCTGTTTTCAGTTCAAAATTATTAGCATTTATAGGGGCATGGACTATTCCAACCTGCTAAGAATTAAACACATGTTGGAAATACTCCCTGATAGGCTTAAGGTTGTTTACTAACTCCTACTCTGTCATTGTCTGGATTTCAGCTCTACCTTGCCTTAAGAGTCTCCTACATGTCATTTCAATCTCAGGATCAAAAGGGTGTAAGTCTGCAACTCCATCCTTGGGCATACACCTTAAGGCACAAAAAGAACTAAGAATAAGACAAAGAACTAGAAAAGGGAAAGAAAATAGGAAAAACACAAATAAGGAAAATAACACAAAAGGGAAAAAAATTAGGCAAAAAACAAAAGAACACAAAAGTAAGGAAGAAAAACACACAAGAAAAAAAAAAATTAGTCTAAAATCTTGAATTTTATCCTAATACTAATTAATCTAAATAATCGTCATTCCCCGACAACGACACCAAGAACTTGTTGCGTAAAATTATATTGCAATACCGCAAGTGTACGGGTCAAGTTTTAATATAGTGATTTGAGTACAGAGTATTGTCCTCAGGAATGGGTTTTCTAGATTAATTAATTTACCAAAATACTTATTCCTAATTTTAGCTAAAGTAACAAAACTTTGATGGATAGTGAAAACAAAGATAGAAAATAAATGTACAATTGGAGACACGAATATGATAGAATTAAGAAAGATGATTTCACAATTTAATTCCTTATTTAACACATGCAATGGACTAATATTATGAATTTATAAACAAAGAGTGAAAATATTCAAGAGAATCTCTCGATCCGTAGTGAGCCTCGAATACACGATAAATTCTAAAGTCTCCTTATGAATTTTAAAAGCATGCACGACATTAAACAACTTTTTTATGTGTTTCCCAAAAAATTCTAGGTCATTCTCATGCCAGATTTCTAAGGATTTTGACAACTTTGCTCTAATCTAAGTTTCTTTCTCTCGAGTCCACTTAAACCAACAAGATTTATGAAATTAAGAACGAATTGCCAAAAATAAATAACATAACAAAGTTCAATACATAATCAAATAAATCTAAAACATGCTAATCAAATTCCAACTACAACGTTTAACTACTCAAAATCACCATAAAACAAGCTAAAGTCATAGGAAAAGTCTTTAAACTCAATTACAAACTAAAAGAAAGAGAAATAAACTTATGTGTCGATACCGGTCCCTCGTTCCCGAGCTACCGTCACAATCTCGAGCCTCCACAAATGCTTTGACTCTAAAGGAATGCTCTTTTTTCTTTTCTTAGAGTGTGTATTCAAAAATTAGGGCTAAAAACTATCAAATTCGACTCCCTTGCAAGATTGGCAACATGTTGTAGTTATAGTGCAATCGGCACAGCGTTGCAACGCTGTGCCCTAGGCGGTAGGCATATATGGAAAGTATCGGTGGCGTTGCAACGCGCTACCCTTACACACGCCATTCTTATCGAAGTAGAGTTGCAACGCTAGAAAGCAGCGTTGCAACGCCATCGCCACAGAGCTTCAATGCAGATTTCTTATCGAGATAGCATTGCGACGTTGCAAAGTAGCGTTGAAATGATGCCTTCACAGGTCGCTCACTCAAATATTCGTAACCTCAGCATTGCGACGCCTTGCAGGGCATTGAACGTCGTCTCCTCAGGTACAATAGCTAGGTTAGACATTTCTGCAGGGCGTCACAACGTCATCTCCTCGGGTACAATAGCTAGGTTAGACATTTCTTCTTCCTTTTGAAGTTATTTTATGCTCCAAAAAGCTTCGATTTGGACCCGAGTGATCATGAAAACTAGCAATTAATAAGCCTAAGGATAACACATTTTGTTTGCTATCACAAGACTATGTTCCTAGCTATCTACCTGGTCTTATCCCTAAAATGGTAGGTTTATTGAGTCGGGGATCTCTAGCCAGTCTCACCCATCCAAATCTAAGGATAATCCCAAATAAATAGGAGTTCATAGTGCGTTTAGGATTAAGATCGAGCTACCTAGGTCACCGTATGAATATAGTAAGTTAAGACAGTAATCACAGTCATAAAGTCTAAGTGACTATTTATCAGTCCAGTCTTATGCAAATTCATTGCATCGGACGCTTCCACTCGCATGTCTCCACATGAATGATTTAGGATCACATCGTTTGTACTTTATAATGTAGGTCGCGTCCATAATGTCCCAGGATAAGGTACCCAACTCTATCCATATACTATAGACCATTCTGGCTATAACTTGAACTTGATCCACATTTATGTCACACATAAAGTTCAAGTATACATCCTATAGCTGAGGGTTCTTATTGGATTTGAGTTATAAAATACATAATTCACTTTATTCAATAACAACTTTACTGAATAAACCTTAATAACAACTTTATTACAAAATAGAATGTACATTCAGTTTACAAACCACGAGTTTTAGGATATAAAACCCAATAGTTTTAGGTATATATCAGTTGATATATGAATACAAAGTATATCACATATATTACGATATATTAAATGTAAAGTATATCATATATACTATCAATATACTAAATGTAAAGTATATTAGATATACTATTGATACACTAATGAGTGTACAATTGGAATAATAAAAAACGAAAAATCAAATTCTTAAAAATTTTACTATATTTGCAAATCTAAAAAATCATGGCTAGACTTGTAAATATACTAATATTTTTTGCCACCCATTACAATTCTACATTTATCTATTCAAATTTTGATTTTGATTTTAAATTGGATATAGCTATTCAATAATATGGAAATCTTAGTCATGGAAATACTTAGGGGATGACGTCATTTAATAATTGCTATTAAAATTACGAGTAATGATTTAGCCATTTTGAAAAATTTATTATCGTTGGGTCATTTTTAAAAAACATGAGATAAAAAATGACTATTTACGTGGACAACCCTATTTTCGTACTAAGGATTTACATAAATTTTTTATGGGGCCCATGCTTTTGAGAAGTAAAAAAGAACCGATAAATTTTCTCTCTCCTATTTATAGTTAAGATCTTTTCCCACTCTTTAATTATTTTTTCTTTTTTTATTCATTCACTAATATTAAAATCTATTCAACACTTCCATTTTTTTCTTTTCATCTCCCCTATTTCTATTTCTATTTTTTCCTTTCACTAGTCTTTTAAATTATTTTACACATCTTTAAAAATAAAATAAGCAAGGATATTGGTTTGTTTTATTTTGATTATTATATTTCTTTTTTATTTGTAACTTTATTTATTATCTATCATGATATTTTATTTTTAATTGCAACTTTATTTTTGAATTATTAAATAATTCTTTTTTCCTCATTTATTATGTTGTAATTAAACTTTATTGGTTATCTATTATGTTTATTTTGTGATACTCATTATTTCTTAATGCATAAGGTAACTAAATAGGTAATAATATAATAAATGTGGGATAAAAGAATTATTTAATTATTAAAAAATATAGTTACAAATAAAATATCATAATAGATAACAAATAGAATCTAATTATAATGCTAATCAAAGTGAGACAATATAACTATGTAATTATTTGAATAAAAAGAAATAATAATAATTAAAATAAAATAATCTAAAAATCTTGCTTATTTTCATTTTAGGATGTAGAAAATTATGAAAGGAAAAAAAGAATAATAAAAATATATAAGATGAAAATTATTTGATTCCTCTTTGATCATATTATAGTTAGGTTTTATATATGCATTAAGGAATTAAATACATTACTCAAAATATAATAATAAAAATATCTAAAAAATAAATAAATAAAATAAAGAGAAGAAAGTAAGAGTACAATTTTAAACTAATAGTTAAGAACGAAAAAGAAATTGAATAAGAAGGATAAAAGAGAAAATATTGGAAAATGAATTTAGTAATAAATGAGAGAGATAAATTCAATTTTTTCTTTAAAAGAAATGGAAATGTGAGTTACTTTTTTTTACCTCTAAAATCGTAGCTCCACCTACAACAAACATAATTTTTATTTACAAAGTAATAGATCTAGGTTAGGTTAGAGACGTCAAAGAGAGCATAACTCAACCCGTGGTGTATCTAGAATATGAGAAAGGGTTGGAAACATACTAACCACTAAGACAGAAGACTTTTTTGTGTTTTAATTTGATCTTCTAGGCATATTATGTGTAAAAAATTTGAGGGGGGCTCGAGCCCCTCTGAGCCTTAGCTAAATCTGCCCCTGAGCTCAACTAAGTATAACGAATGTGTTAATGACCACAAAATCTATGGTTTGAATCCACACCCTCGATTGTACTAAAACAGATCTATGTTAGAGATGCCCACGAGGCGGTGCATGCCTCTGGAATAATTCATCGTTTATCTTTTTTTTTTATTTTTCTAAATTTTATTAAATAATTTTTTTTTAAAAAAAATAATTTAAATGGTTAATTCTTAATTAAAGATTTCTATGTAAGATACTTTTTTTCGATTTTCTTAGAAAAATAAAATGATATTTAATAAAAATTTAGAATTATGGTTTATTATATATATACACATATATATATTTTAAAATATATATATAAATTAGGGCGAGTACAGGGAGAGGGGTAGGGACAGGGTCGGGGTCGGGACCCATCCCTGACCCTCGTTTAGCCAACAAAGAAAATTTTCTCCCCATCCCCTCTCCTATTTCTCACCATGTTCCCACCGGAAAAATGGACATCCCTAATCTATATGGAAAGATGTGAATGGAAGAAGTAGGAAGAAACTTTTTCTACTACAGAGTACGGACTAGGATGAGAAGGAAAAAGGAAAAAGGAATTACAAGTGTCAAGAAAATGATGGACGTTCACTTTCAAAATGGCCTCTAAGAAAGGGACATAACACAACACAAAACTACCAACCGTTTGCACTTATCCAAAGTATTTTGAGCGCTTTCTTAAATTTTTGGTGGGGGAGCCCAAATTGAATGGAACCAAAAAAACTAAGTAACATCTAATTGATGAGAGATTGTATTATCTTGGATTCTATCTTGGGTTCTTTTTTTTTCTCTTCTTTCTTCTTTCTTTTTTTTTGTTTTCTTTTTTAATTTGAAAACTACTTGAAAAAGTGCTCTTACTTTTTATATTTTTCATTAACTTTTTTATGTTGCTTTCTTAATGGAATGATTTGATGCAATTTAAAATCATAAAGGGTCAAATATATTTGCGTGTATATATATAGTTAAATTACAAGTTTAGTTAATCAATTTTTAAAATTATATATATAAGAAATTTTAAAATAAGTTATTTTTTCCTAAGATATTTTTAAAATTTAAACTACAAATCTAACTTACTATATATTTTTCAAATTTTAAATTAAAAAGGTAAGTCTACAAATCTCTAACTTACTAGACATTTTCTAAAATTTAAACTTATTATATATAAAATTGAAATATTAAAGTCGTTTGGTTCACAAGTTTGAGTGGTTTGTTAAGTAAGTTGAGGTTGTTAAGTTTGGGTTCGTTAAGTTTGTGTTTGGATGGAACATGAAATAAATTTGTCAAGTCCGATTTGTTAAATCAGTGTTTGGATGACGAAAAGTTTGGATTTGTCGTGTTTGAATACTAATTTGTTAAACCTGGATATATTAAAAGTGTATTTGGTTGGTATTTAAAATTTGTAATAAATAAGAGAAATTATTTAATCAAAGTAATAAAAATTATATATTAAATTATAGTTAAAATTTAATTTTTTGTTTGAAATTATAGACTATTATTTTAATAATAAATCAACTATTTTTAATATATTTGTCTACTCAATTTTCTTCCAATAATAATTTTTATAGAACAAATATTTAATTGTTCATGAAAAGGTTTTCAAATTATTTATCAAAATGTGAACAAATATAAACAAAATTTTCTATGCAAATATATTCAACATAAAATAAATCATAAAGAAAATGTTATCGATGGTTTATTCAATAATTTATAATTTGTTGTGATAGTAAAAAAATTTACTACTTATCATCAAAATTACTATTCTCTTAGTGCGATGGAGTTGGAGAAATTCGAACCATAAACATGGTGTTCGTTAGCACATTTGATATGCTAGCTGAGCTATACTCTTTTTGGTATCATCAAAATTTCCATTGAATTTAATCTTCTATATTTAACTCATTCATAAAGTTATAAAGTAAAACTATTTTAAGATTATTTTAAAAGTTGTTAACTCCAAGATACACTCTTCAAAATAGTTTAATTAATTTTTTTAAAAAAGGAGTTTAGGAAAGTTGTGGATTCAGAAAAATTGACATTTTTTATCAATAGAAATTAATATATTAAATTTAGGTTTATACAATTTAGAATTTATAATAAAATAATGTTTATTATAATTTATATGTTAATAGAAAATTTAAAATATAATAATGGGTTTCTTATAAATTAAGAACTACCCTGGTAAATGAACAATTTATTTTTTAATGTTATAGTTAATATGAACACTTTATAAATAATTATTTTGTAAACCAAACATTTCATTAGTTTTGTAATTTTTTTTCTAATATTTATCAATGTAGGAACAAAAATATAAAGAAATTCCTACTTATAAATTTATCATTATAATTTCTCTAAAGAATGAAGTATAATAAAGTCGACATATCAGTTTAAAAATTAGTTATTACTATTTGAAATTTAAATTAAATTTATTTACCTATTTATTATGAATTTATTTATTTAAAAATGAATATGAAACTTTTTTTTATGGTTTTTGGTCCTGAACGTCAATTATACATAAAAGTCACGCGGGTGACCCGGGTTTGATCCCGACAACGACGCCAAAAACTTGTGGCGTTAAATATGTTTGCAATACCGCAAGTGTACGAGTCAAGTTTTAATATAGTGATTTGAGTTCAGAGTATCGTCCTCAGGAATGAGTTTCTAGATTGATTAATTACCAAGATCATTATTCTAAATTTTATCTAAATCAACATAAATTTGAAATAAGGTGAAAACAAAGATAAAAAGATAGATATATAAGTGGAGACACGAATATGATAGAATTGTTAGGGGGATTGATTTCACAAGTTAATTCTTTATTTAGCGCATATAATGAACTATGGTGGTAAGTATAGTTCCTTATTTCCATCTTCTTAAAACGTTTCCCAGAGAACCTAAGTCACTATCGTGCCCAGATTTACTGAGGGGTTTGGCAACTTTGCACTAATGTAAGTTTTTTCTCTCGAATCAACTTAAACCAACAAAACATGCTAAACTTGACTAAAGAAAAGCAAGTAATTTAAGAACGAATTACAAAAAATAAAGCAGCACAAACAAAGTTCAATACATGACTAAATTAAGTTCATAACATGTTCCATCAATCCCCTACTATCGAATTTAGCTACTCATAATCACCATAAAAACATGTCAATCACATAAAAGAGTTTATAAACTAAGCTACAAACTAAAAGAAAGAGAAATAAAACTCGTATGTGTCGATGTCAGTCCCTAGTTTTCGAGCTCTCGTCACGATTTCGGGCCTCCACTCACGTCTTGGCCCCCAAGGAATGCTCTTCTTCTCCTCTTAGAGTGTGTATTTCGAAATTAGGTAAAAAAATCTATCAAATTCGGCTCAATTTGCAAAGGGTACATCATATTCTATTTATACACAAAATCGGCATGATGTTGCAACGTCGTGCCTTAGGTGGCAAATAAAAAAGGAAAAATCCTGCAGCGTTGATGCCAACTATCCGCAGCATCGGCATTGCGACGCCCATCATAGCATTGCAACGCCCGTCACTTCGGGTCAAAAAGCTTGGATTGGTCCTTTTCCTTCCACTTGATGTCATTTTTAGCTCCAAAAGCCTTGAATTTAACCTTAGCACTGCAAAATATCTCCAAATGGTTTGTAAATGATCTTAACCTGAAATTGGAGGTGCGTAGCAAATGTTTGGCCTCGTACATAATATAACATACATTAGGCTACCTACTGCTGAGGCGTAGGGAATACATCTCATATCCTCAACTTCTTGAGGTGTCTTAGGACACTGTTCCTTAGACAAATGAATTCCATGCCTAAAAGGTAGTAAACCCTTTTTGGAATTCTGTATCGAATATCATACCAACATCTTGGTGATATAGGATGCTTGAGACAAAGCTAGCGTTCTGTTCTTGCGATTCCTGTAAAATTTGAATCCCAAGAACATACTGTGCCTCTTTCAAATCTTTTATTTGGAATTAGGTCGCCAACCATTTCTTTATGTCAATTAGGTATCCTACATCATTTCTAATGAGCAGGATATCATCCACATGAAGTACTAAGAAAGCTACCTTATCGTTGATGATCCTCTTGTAAACACAAGGCTCATCAACGTTCTGGTCAAAACCATAAGACTTAATCGCAGTATCAAATCTTATGTTCCAAGATCTGGATGCTTGTTTCAACCCATAAATGGATCGATTGAGCTTGCAAACTTTTTGCTGCTGACCTTGGGCTATGAACCTTTCGGGTTGAGACACATAGATACACTCATCCAGATTACCATTCAAAAAGACAGTCTTGACATCCATTTTCCAAACTTCATAGTCATAAAACACGGCTATGGACAAGAGTATCCTAAAGGACTTTAGCATAGCAACAGGGGAAAAAGTTTCTTCATAGTCAACTCCTTCCCTTTGGATAAAACTGTTTGCTACAAGTCTAGCCTTAAAGGTATGTACCTTTCCAGCTGCATCTCTCTTTCTCTTATAGATCCATTTGCACCCTATGGGTCTTACCCCTTCAAGTTGGTCTACAAGTTTCCAAACTGAATTGAAGTACATTTACTCCATTTCAAGGTCCATGGCTTTGATCCATTGGTCCTTATCTACGTCATTCATTGCCTGTTTATAAGACAATAGATCATGTACGCCATCATCAGGTATGACAATCTGAGTTTCAGCTAAATCCAAGTAAGGGTCTGGTTGTGAAACAACCCTCCCACTGCGTCGAGGCATTCCCAACGATTGAGAAGGATGAGATTGACTAGACATGATGGCTCCTTCATCAACTCTTGATGAAGGTCCAACTTGGTCAACAACTCTTGTTGACTCCTCTGTAGCTTCATTTAATACTAGTTTACTACGTTGTTTATGGTTCCTCATGTGGTATTCCTCCAAGAATGTGGTGTTTGTCAATACAAGCACCTTGTTTTCTTATGGGTCGTAGAAAAGACCACCTATCGTTTCTTTTGGATAGCCTACAAATAGGCATAATCTTGATCATGGTTTCAGTTTCTTCGGGTTTGTCACTAACACGTGTGTTGTACAACCCCAAATCCTGAAGTGACGCAAACTAGGTTTATGCCCCTTCCATAACTCAAAAGGTGTTTCTGAAACACTTTTTGATGGAATAACGTTTAAGATTGGAACTGCAGTCTTTACTGCATGACCCCAAAACAAGTCAGGCAAATGAGCGTAGCTCATCATAGATCGAACCATGTCTAATAAGGTTCTATTTCTCCTTTCTGACACACCATTCTATTGTGGTGTATTAGGTGCTGAGAGTTGTGACTGGATTCCATATTCTATCAAATAGTTCTGGAATCTTAAGTCCATATACTCTCCACCTTGATCGGATCGAAGTGGTTTAATGGTTTTCCCTAATTCATTTTCACCTTCATCTTTAAACTCTTTGAACTTTTTAAGAGCCTCAGACTTATGATGCATTAGGTATAGATAACCATACTGATAGCTCTTTAAAAGAGAGCTATTAAGTGGATCATTCTGTGTAATTTAAGTTTTTTTTAGTATGAACTTTCACATTTTAAAGCTAAGAAGTGTGTTGTTTAAGCTGTTTGATTATCCTTTTCATTATAGAAGTCCATTGGTTAGTGATTTAAGCTATGTGAGACTCACTGGTTTCTATTATGATCTTTTCAGAACAATTGTTGTAGCATTTTATACAAACACATATTACATAATGGTGGAATGTATGCCCTAAAACTTGTGTAATGTTGATCAAAGAAATAAAGAGTTATTTGTTTTGATAAAATTACAGTCTTGCTTTATAAATCCAATAAACTAAGCTCCAAGGTTATAATATATATCTTGATAATATATATATCTTGAACATCAGTGTAGTGGACACTATTTGAATTGTGTTCAAGAATATAACATAAATGGTCTATGGTATAAGAATAAGGTTGGAAACCTCATTCTGGTAACACCATGGATGCGACCCATTTTGTAATTAGTAAAAATGAGGTATTCCAACTCATTCATGTAGTTGACATGCGAGTGGGGGCATCCTGTATAAAGAGTTCATACAAGACCGGACCCCAAATTATTAGTCTAACCAGTGTAACACCGTTAACAGGATAAGACTAGTAATTTATAGATGGTCATTAGTGACTCGACCTGAATCCTGAGCGAGTTAAGAACTCCTGCTTATAGGGGTTTGTCCTTAGACTAGTATGGGTGAGAGTGGCCTGTAGTCGATTCAATAAGCCTACCTTCTCAGGGACAGAACCTCGTAGGTAGCTGGGAACTTAACTGTGCAAGATGGATTTCACTCATTCCTAGCTGGGAACTTAACTGTGCAAGATGGATTTCACTCATTCCTACACTGAGGAATTAGATAGGTTGTTCCCTTAAGAACTGACTCCAGGTCTTAAACAACAGAGCTCCGCCCTCTATGACGGTATGAGTCTATGATAGGACCTTAGACTTGTTGCTCATTAGAGGATCAGTGGTGCTTAAGGAACAAAGAGGTAATCACAGGGGTAAAACTATAATTTGACCCAGTTGTGATCACGAACAACCTGTGAAGGGTCGATTCATGGGTAATGACTATATCAGTGGACACAATATAATCTACAGTGAGGAGAGTGCATCTATAAGTCTATAGTGGAGTGACTTGTAGTTAATGAATATTGATTAACTGGATCAAAAAGTTTGATCAGTTAATTTCACAATCATTAGAGCTCATGAACTGTAGGTCCATTAGGTCCCTCCGTTGGCTCAACATGGTAATATTGACGGTATAAAATTAGGAATGAAATTCAAGTGTTCAATTTCATACATGAGGTGTTATATCAATTATATATGATATAATTGATATAATATATAGTTTTAATGTGAATTACATTCACATATAAACCATATACTAATGAGAGAATAAAGGAAGGGTAGGATGGTCATTTCCATCCTATTTCCCTATATATACGGTTGCATGAGATGCAACTAGGTGAAGCAATCTTAGAGCCTTTGTTGTGTTGTTGGAAAAGTTCCAAAACACAAACCTCTCTCTCACAACATCTCATCTTACCTAAAGGGAACCCACATTCCTCTCTCACCTAGAGAACAACGGAGAAGATCCAGTGGTCGTGTCTTCGTCCGTTCGTGTTCCAGTTGTTGAGATCGTGATCGTGGGAGAAAGGAGCACTTAAAGAAAAGTTCTTCAAAGGTATATTTCTTGCTGTTCATATTATGTATTTATGCTTAATCTAGTTGTTTTAGTTCTTGAATGTAATCGTTGTAACGAAATTGAGAACGCGCGATGCACAATCGCTTCCGCTGCGGGATTCGATTCCCTTCAATTGGTATCAGAGCCCAATTGCGATTTTGATTTACGTTCTGGATTTTTAAGAACGAGGTGGGATTCGCTGTTTTGCATGAGATGTATGAACGGTTTGCAAATTAGATGTTTTCGATTTTGGCACTTAGATTTACAATTTTTCCATTGAATCGTTCAATTAAGAGCCCGGTGTTTTGGATAATTTTAATTGTAAATCGAGTCTGTAAGTCCGTGTCGATCGAGGCAAAGTGGTTGCTGAGAAAATCCGAGTGAAAACGAGCAAGAATTGGAGAATTCATGTTGTTGTCTGTGTGCAGCGTTGGAACGCTGTTCATTGGCGTTGCAACGCTACGCTTGCGGAAGGAGGCGCGCATCAGAGGCAGCGTTGTAATGCTACCTTCAGCGTTGCAATGCCGAAGGCGTTTCACAACGCGCTCCAATGAGCAGAAACAAACAACATACAACGTTGCAACGCCGAAGGCGTTTCAGCGATTTTTCCAACAGACAAAAATTTGGTTTTTATTATATATAAGAAATATAAAAATGTTTTATATTTATTTATATTTAATTTATTTAATTTTAATTAATATAAATTAGATTATATTAATTAAAATTGAATTTAGGGTTCCAAAATTGGTCTAATTTTGCTATTTAAATTATGCAATTGTTGTGTAATTATTGCCATGCATAATGTATGATTTTATTTTAGAAATCCCACCTTAGGTTAAGCATTTTCATGCATCATTTATAATATAAAGAGTTATATTATATAGTTTGCATGATTAATTAATATAAAGTTGTTATATTAATTTATGGACAACATTGACATGCATTATATATCATAAGATGATTATGCTATGAATGTTTTATTATTCATGTGATGAATGATCAAGCACTATAACATATTATGCATGTTACCTAAGGTTAATTATTAGTTTTAAAATGTTTAAAACTTGGAAATAATAGACCTTATGTTATCTAGTTCTAATTAGATTAGAATTAGGAACCAAGTAATTTATAAGCTATGATTAAAAGAAGAACTCTCTCATCTAAGGAAGGTTCTGCCTAGGTCAGGTATTTAAGTTGACTGAAACTAACACCCCTACCTGAACCGACTGGAGGAGTGAAATTTAATCAGAGAGTTTATAAATTACAGTAGCGTCAGCGAGTTTATTAAGGGGTTCATAAACTAGAAATCCTAGGCTGAATATAAAGAGTTATATTAACAAACTTAGAATAAAATCAATATAAGAGTTATATTGATTATCGATATAAGAGTTATATTGATAGAGTTAGGTAAAACCATTAGGCGGGTTTTAGCCTAAGTAAGATTCCTATAACTTTAAAGTGTCCAGTGGGAGGAAAAGTGTATATGATACATATTTTTCCACCTACGTTATCTCCGGGAAATTCACACCGTGAGACTCATACTTGGCCTCGTGGCGCAAATGGGAGCGTCCCCCCTTCAGATTGTGTTTGTATGAGTCAATATCAAGGTGAATGGAGAGGGTACTTATAGTGAGTGGGAGCAAGTTTAGTGAAAAACAAAACCTACAGTCTCTTTTATCGGTTTACACTGTTAGACCACTATGGTCAGCCTGCTAGTTTGGCCAGGACCAGACAATCCCTTTGGAGGGCTTGATCATAGGGGATCGAACACAGTAGACACCCAAAAGGGATAATGATTTCCTTAGTCTGTTTTTCAATCTAGTCCTCCCTTCGGTGGATTTTATTGGATGAAGACTATGGGATCTAAAGACAGAGGGTTACACTCACGGGGTACATAAGTTGTGTATGTATCCTGACCGAAAAATGGTAACTAAAGCCTAAAGGAATAAGAGTTATTCTGACATTAGGTTTTGGTCAAGAATGTCTTGATCCAGAGGAGGAGTGTTTTTGATTTCCCTTCGGTGTAAAATACTCAAGAAAACCTCTCGATTCTTAGTGAGCCTCACACATGCAATAAACTCCATAGTCTCATATGAACCTACGACATGCATGGCATTAAGCAACTTCTTTATGCGTTTCCCTAAGATTTCTAGGTCATTCCCATGCCAGATTTCTAAGGATTTTGACAATTTTGCTCTAATTCAAGCTTTATCTCTCGAGTCCACTTAAACCAACAAATTAAGAAGTAAAGAACGAATTGCCAAAAATAAGAACAAAACATGCTTCAATTCATGGTAAGAAAGTCTTAACAAGTAAATCAATTCCTAACTACAATGTTTAGCTACTCTAAATCACATGAAAATCAAACTAAACATGTAGAAAACGTCTCAAACGGAGTTACAATCTGAAAGAAAAGGAAATTAAACTTATGTGTCAATGCCGGTCCTTCGTCTTCGAGCTCCCATCTTCGATCTCGAACCTCCACGGATGCTTTTGCTCCCAAAAACTCTCTTTTCTATCTTCTTACAAAGTGTATTTCGAAATTAGGGTAGAAAATCTACCAAATTCGGCTCCCCTTGCAAGAAGAAATAATGTTGTATTTATAGGTTCAATCGGTGCAGTGTTGCAACGCTAGGGACAGCGTTGCAACGCTTTACCCTAGGCGTGTATCAAATATGGAATTGCTGATGGCGCTTAACGCCGAGGGCGGCGTTGGTAACGCCGCTTACCTAACGTGTGCGCCTTCCTATCGATGTGGTGTTGCGACGCTGCAAGGCAGCTTTGCAACGCCCTCTGTTTGGTCCTTCATATATGTTTCCATATCGAGAGAGCATTGCGACACTGCAAGGCAGCGTTGTAACGCTATCGACATTGGTCTTCAACACCTTTAAACAACACGCTCGGCGTTGCAACGCTATGGACAGCGTTGCAACGCCATCACTTCGGGTCATCATGCTTGGATTGATCATTTCTCTTCCAATTGGTATTATTTTTAGCTTCAAATAGCCTCGTTTCGATCCCGAGTGATCCAATTTGTCTCCAATAGTTATGTTTACGCTCTTATCAAGAAATTGAACGAATTAAACATGTAAAAACCCTGAAATCATCATAAAACTAGCAATAATTAAGCCTAAGGATAGCACATTTTGTGTGCTATCAATAACCGCTAAGGAAAGCATGGATTCTGTGCAGGGTATGTTTGGACAACAGTCCACACAGGCCCGAAACAATACCCTAAAGTACATATTTAACTCAAGGATGCCAGAGGGTACATCTGTTCGGGATCATGTCCTGGATATGATGGTGCACTTCAACATCACATAGTCGAATGGTGCTTCCATCGATGAATCGAGTCAGGTCAACTTCATTATGGAAACCCTTCCAGATAGTTTTCTACTGTTTATAAGTAATGTTGTTATGAACAAGCTTACTTTTAATCTTACCTCCCTTCTGAATGGACTCAAGACCTTTCAATCTTTGATGAAAATTCAGGGATCGAAAGGTGAGGCAAATGTTGCCAGTAGGAGTTATCACAGAGGTTCGACCTCTGGGACAAAAACAGTGGCTTCATCTTCTTCTAACCTGAAAGGGAAGAAGAAGAACATAAATAAGGTTGGAAAAGGGAAACGAGCTGACAAAGTTGTCGCCTAGAAGGGTAAGAAAGTCAAAGAAGTTACTGACAAAGGAAAGTGTTTTCACTGCAACGAAGACGGACATTGGAAACGGAACTGTCCGAAGTACATTTCAGAAAAGAAGGAAGGTAAATATGATTTACTTTGCCTAGAAGCTTGTTTAGTGGATAATGATAAAATTGCTTGGATACTTGATTCAGGCGCCACTAATCATGTTTGCTCTTCTTTTCAGGGAATTGATTCCTGGCAGCAGCTAAAGAAAGGAGAGATAACACTCTTAGTTGGAAATGGAGAAGTCGTCTCAGCTGTAGCAGTAGGCACAATGAAGCTTTATTTTGGCAAGAAATATATGTTGTTGGACAATATATTAGTGATACCAGGGTTTACTAGAAACCTTATTTCAATTTCTTGCCTCATAGAACAATGTATTTCTGTTTTTTTCTCAATGAATAAAGTGTTTATTTTGAAGAAAGATGTGGAAATATGTTCAGCTTCGTTAGAAAATGGATTGTATGTTTTAAGGCCTAATTTAGTCAAAATGGTTTTGAACACTGAATTATTTAAAACCGCAAACGCACAAACTAAGAAACGTAAAATTTCTCCTAAAGAAAATGCTCATCTTTGGCATCTAATATTGGGTCACATTAATCTCAATAGGATTGAGTGATTGGTAAAGAATGGACTTCTAAATGAGTTAGAAGAAAATACTTTATCTGTATGTGAAGCCTGCCTAGAAGGCAAAATGACTAAAAGACCTTTTAGTGGAAAAGGTTATAGAGCCAAAGACCCTCTTGAGCTTATACATTCAGACCTTTGTGGTCCAATGAATGTTAAAGCCAGGGGAGAATATGAATATTTCATCTATTTTATAGATGATTATTCTAGATTTGGGCATATTTACCTAATGCACCACAAGTCTGAAGCCCTTGAAAAGTTCAAGGAAATCAAGACTGAGGTTGAAAATCAATTAGGTAAAACTATTAAAACACTTCGATCAGATCGAGGTGGAGAGTACATGGATTTAAAATTCCAGAACTATATGATAGAACATGAAATTACATCCCAACTCTCAGCTCTCGGTACATCACAGCAAAACAGTATATTGGAAAGGAGAAATAGAACCTTGTTGGACATGGTTCGATCAATGATGAGTTATGCTCATCTCCCTGGTTCCTTTTAGGGTTACGCAGTGGAGACTGCAGTATACATTTTGAACAATATGCCCTAAAAAAGTGTTTCTGAAACACCTTTTGAACTTTGGAAAGGACGTAAAGGTAGTTTATGTCATTTCAGAATTTGAGGTTGTCCAACACATGTGCTTGTGACAAATCCAAATAAGTTGGATTCACGTTCAAAGATATGCCTATTCGTAGGATACCCAAAAGAAACAAGAGGTGGTTTATTCTATGATCCTAAGAAAGATAAGATTGTTGTGTCGACAAATGTCACTTTCTTAGAGGAGGACCACATAAGGGACCACAAGCCAAGAAATAAAATTGTGTTGAGTGAGTTAGACGGAACAATAGCAAAGGTTGCTAATAAAACTAGTACGTCAACAAGAGTTGTTGATACTAGTTTGTCTAGTCAAGAGAGTCCATCTCAAGAGTTGAGTATGCCTCGACGTAGTGGGAGGGTTATAACACAACCTAACCGTTACATGAGTTTATCTGAAACCCAATTTGTTATATCGGATGACGACTGTGAGGATCCATCGACTTATAATCAAGCGATGGATGACAAAGACAAAGACAAATGGGTCATAGCCATGAACCAAGAAATGGAGTCTATGTACTTTAATTCTGTTTGGGATCGTGTAGATAAGCCTGTTGGGGTAAAACCTATAGGTTGTAAGTGGATCTACAAGAGAAAGCGTGGTGTAGATGGGAAGGTGCAAACCTTCAAAGCTAGACTAGTAGCAAAGGGTTATACCAAGGTTTAAGGGGTTGACAATGAGGAAACCTTTTCACCTGTTGCTATGGTAAAGTCTATTCGTATCCTACCTGCCATTGCCACATATTATGACTATGAGGTATGGCAAATGGATGTCAAGACGACCTTTTTGAATGACAATTTTGAAGAAAACATCTACATGGAACAACCCAAAGGGTTCATTAAACCAGGACAAGAGCAAAAAGTTTGTCGGCTTAAAAGGTCAATTTATGGACTGAAACAAGCCTCTAGGTCCAGGAATATAAGATTTGATGAGGCAATCAAATCTTATGGTTTTGACCAGAATGATGATGAACCTTGTGTCTACAAGAAAATCATCAATAGTTCTGTCGCATTCCTAATTCTCTATGTGGATGATATCCTACTCATTGGGAATGATGTAGGTTATCTTACTGACATTAAAAATTGGCTAGCTACGCAATTCCAAATGGAAGATTTGGGTGATGCACAGTTTGTTCTTGGGATCCAGATTGTCCGGAACCGCAAGAATAAAACACTAGCCCTGTCTCATACATCTTACATCGACAAAGTGTTGTCAAGGTTTAAGATGCAAGACTCCAAAAAGGGCCTATTGCCTTTTAGACATGGAGTCCATTTGTCTAAGGAACAATGTCCTAAGACACCTCAAGGAGTTGAGGATATGAGACGGATTTCTTATGCATCAGCTGTTGGGAGCCTGATGTACGCCATGTTGTGTACTAGGCCTGACATCTGTTTTGCAGTTGGAATGGTCAGTAGGTATCAATCCAATCCAGGACTTGAACACTAGACAACGGTTAAAATAATCCTTAAGTATCTTCGGAGGACAAGGAACTACATGCTTGTGTATGGGGCTAAGGATTTGATCCTTACAGGATACACGGATTCTGACTTTCTGACTGATAAAAATTCTCGGAAATCTACATCATGGTCAGTATTTACTCTTAACGGAGGAGTTGTAGTATGGCGAAGCGTCAAGCAAGGATGCATCGCAGATTCCACCATGGAGGTTTAATATGTAGCGAACTGTGAAGCAAACTAAAAAGGCCGTTTGGTTAAGGAAATTCATGCTAAATTTGAAAGTTGTTCCAAATATGACTTTGCCTATCACGTTGTATTGCGATAACAGTGGTGGAGTGGCAAATTCGAGGGAACCCCGAAGTCACAAGAGGGGAAAGCGCATTGAGCGGAAGTATCATCTCATCCGGGAGATCGTGCATAGAGAAGACGTGATTGTCACGAAGATAGCCTCAGAGCACAACGTTGTTGATCCTTTTACAAAGGCTCACGGCTAAAGTATTTGAGAGTCACCTAGAAGGTCTAGGTTTACAAGTCTTCCTCAACTAGGGCAAGTGGGAGTATTTTGTACAAAGGGTTTAAATGCCCTAGTTTATTGTATTTATATCACTGTAATAGTACTCCACAAGCTTTAGGTCACGTGGGAGATTGTTGGGATGTATGCCCTAAAACTTGTGTAATGTTGATCAAAGAAATAAATAGTTATTTGTTTTGATAAAATTACAATCTTGCTTTATAAATCCAATAAACTAAGCTCCAAGGTTATAATATATATCTTGATTATTAGTGTAGTGGACACTATTTAGATTGTGTTCAAGAATATAACCTAAATGGTCTATGGTATAAGAATAAGGTTGGAAACCTCATTCTGGTAACACTATGGATGCGACCCATTTTGTAATTAGTACAAATGAGATAATCCAACTCATTCATGTAGTTGACATGCGAGTGGGGGCATCCTGTATGAAGAGTTCATAAAAGACTGGACCACAAATTATTAGTCTAACAAGTGTAACACCGTTAACAGGATAAGACTAGTAATTTATAGATGGTCATTAGTGACGCGACCTGAATCCTGAGCGAGTTAAGAACTCATTCTTATAGGGGTTTGTCCTTAGACTAGTATGGGTGAGAGTGACCTGTAGCCGACTCAATAAGCCTACCTTCTCAGGGACAGAACCTCGTAGGTAGCTGGGAACTTAACTATGTAAGATGGAATTCACCCATTCCTACACTAAAGAATTAGATAGGTTGTTCCCTTAAGAACTGACTCCAGGTCTTGAACAATGGGGCCCCGCCCTCTATGAGGGTATGAGTCTATGGTAGGACCTTAGACTTGTTGTTCATTAAAGGATCAGTGGTGCTTAAGGAACAAAGAGGTAATCATAGGAGTAAAATGGTAATTTGACCCAGCTGTGATCACGAACAACCTGTGAAGGGTCGACTCATGGGTAGTGACTATATAAGTGGACACAAAATAATCTACAGTGAGAAGAGTGCAGCTACAAGTCTATAGTGGAGTGACTTGTAGTTAATGAATATTGATTAACTGGATCAAAAAGTTTGATCAGTTAATTTCACAATCATTGGAGCTCATGAACTGTAGGTCCATTAGGTCCTTCCATTAGCTCAACATGGTACCATTGAGGGTATAAAGTTAGGAATGAAATTGAAGTGTTCAATTTCATACATGAGGTGTTATATCAATTATATATGATATAATTGATATAATATATAGTTTTAATGTGAATTAGATTCACATATAAACCATATACTAATGAGAGAATAAAGGAAGGGTAGGATGGTCATTTCCATCCTATTTCCCTATATATATGGTTGCATGAGATGCAACTAAGTGAAGCAATTTTAGAGCCTTTGTTGTGTTGTTGGAAAAGTTCCAAAACACAAACCTCTCTCTCACAACATCTCATCTCACCTAAAGGGAACCCACGTTTCTCCCTCACCTAGAGAACAGCGGAGAAGATCTAGTGGTCGTGTCTTCGTCCGTTCGTATTCCAGTTGCTGAGATCGTGATCGTGGGAGAAAGAGGAACTTGAAGAAAAGTTCTTCAAAGGTATATTTCTTGCTGTTCATATTATGTTTTTATGCTTAATCTAGTTGTTTTATTTCTTGAATGTAATCGTTGTAACGAAATTGAGAACCCGCGAATCACAATCGCTTCCGCTGCGGGATTTGATTCCCTTCAGTTGTAGCATCTATTAAGCATAAAGAGAAAGCAAGAAATGCTGAAGCATTTTAATTGTTGTTGCAGCATTCCAATTGCTGGAGCAAAGATATGCAGGAATGCTGAGGCTTGAGTTGTGTCAGAATCATTTTGTGCGGAAGTCTGAACAGCTAGAGTACGTGGCAACCACCTCAATTAATGAAGCTGACAGTTGGACTTAATTGAACCATTCAGAAGCTACTTGTTGGATGGTCATTGCCACAAAAGCTCTGATCCTTATTTGTTAAGGGGTTATTTAAGCCTCTTGTTACCACATTTGGAAGGAGTCCCCTTTTAGAATCAGTTAGGTCATTTTCTCGATAAGGAACAATGAAGACACCGTGGAGCTAGAGAGAAGCATAGTAGAATTCTTGGGAAAGGAGTTGATCACTTCTCAAGAGCTACACAAATTCATTGCTTTCTTTTACTCTTGGTTTTGGTTAATTTTAGTTTCTTTTAATTGTACTGTTTTTGCTTCCCCGTCTAACTTCTTGCTTGTAATTTAGACCTTGCAATGCTTAGTAAAATGAATTCAAGTTGTTTTAAATGCTGTTATTTCTTCTTAATCATGAGCTAAATAGTGAAGGAGAAGAATTAGGGAAAGGTTATGTGAATCTGAGTTAAATGCACAACATGAACTACACACATCCTCACTTCTAGTCATTGTGAGCTTAATCCTAACTAAGATTTGTCTGGCCAACCGGTTTTAGTTGTGTTTATTCTGAATTTGTGAAGAGGAGGAATGAACTGATTTCATTGACTAGGATTAGTTCTGATTAGGGGCTCGCCCAGGGTAATTGAGGATACTAGGAATAGTAGCTCACCTAATGAATACAAGGAAAGAAGTAACCAAAGAAGATTAATGGGAATTAACTGTTGTAATCAAAGATCTCTAGGAAGAGCCTGTGAGAACTTGCATTAAGTGTTGAAGTAGACTTAATGCTGCACCATTTTCTTTGTGAAGAGCATAACTAACCCCCTAATTCGTGAAAGGAATCGATTTCCCGCAGCGGAAGACGTCGTGAAACGTTGCTGATTCGTTGTGTATGTAATTTCTTAAAAACATAATTTATCACATAAAAACTATGTTAAGCATGCTGATTTGAGAAGGAAAACAGTAAGTAAATGTTTTACTAACCTCTTGTACACAACTTCTAGAAATTCCTTCTCGATCTCTCACGATCCAACGATCCTCACGAACAACGACACCTCCAAAAGATCTTCTCGATCGTTCTCGGAGGGTAGAGGGAGAGTTGTGGACCTCCCTTTGGAATTTGGGATGGAGAGAAGGTATAGAGAATTGAGAGAGATTAGAGAGAGATCTTTCTTTCCCTTTTGGTGGAATTCCAAAAATGAGAACTCTTCACTTGCCAAGTGCTTCACAAAACACCTATTCATAATGGTGAGTGGTGGAGTAAAAATCTCCACCAATTCACCATTTTGCCACAACCATATGATATGCAAATCATATTTGCATATCACATAATGTAAGGTATCTCATACCTTATTATAGAAATCCTATTTGCATAATTTGTGGAATAATTAATTTCTCTCAATTCAATTTCTTTAATTTAGCACTAATTAATCAATTAGTCTATTCTATAGTTTATTATGAATCTAATTCACATCAAACTATATATTATGTCAACTATATCACATATAATTGACATAGCTACCCAATTAATGAATTTGAACTCTTAAAAATCCACTTCAAACTATAAACTCTCAATTTGTCCAATTGAGCCAACCGAGGGACCTAATGGACCTAAACTCGATGAGTTTCAATGATATGAGATTAACCGATCAAACTCTTTGATCTAGTTAATCACTATTCATTAGCTACGATAGCACTCCACTAAAACCCGTAGCTGAACTCCCACCACTGTAGGACAAGTTGTGTCCATCGATATAACCAATACCCGTGAGTCGTCCCTTCACAGGTCGTTCGTAGCCACTACTGGGTCAAATTACCGTTTTACCCCTGTGTCTACTTCTTGTTCCTCAAGTCCCACTGCTCCTCTAATGAACAACTTTGTTGTTACGCAAAAATAAGAAAATATCAACATACTTTTTAAAGCCCTATTGACATCATCTAATGTTATAAACCTAACGTGTTCGTCCAGATTTTAATAGCAAACAATGGCTTTAAGGATATTCTTTTAAACCTACCTAGAGAATTCCTCATTTCATGCAAGAATTTACAAAAGCTTGTGAAAGACTAATTCTAAAAGTCAAATATAGATTAATAACTAAAATAAAACGTCCATTTGCTACATCAATTCCCTACCAACAAATTTAGCTACTCATAATAACTAAAAACAAGCTAAATTTGTTCCTAAAGTTCATAAAAACAAACTACGGAGCAAAGAGAAAGGAAAGAAAAATTCTGAAGTTCCCAACCCTCGTCGTGATCTCATGCTCGAACTATCATCCTTCTGTTGGGATTTATACCCTAAACTCGTGTAGTTTGTAATTATTTGTTGTTATAAATAAAGTATTATTTTTATTCAAATCTTGTAATCTCGCAATTAAAAATTAAATCTAATAAACTAAGCTCAAGGGTCATATTTATGAGACCTTGAACAGTGTGTAGTGTACACATAAGTAGGATCATGCTCAAGTAAATGACCTGAATGGTCTGTAGTACATGGATAGGGTTGGGAACCTCATCCTGGTAATGAAAGGAATTGAATCCCGTGCGGAAGCGATTGATCGCATATGCACTTAATTGTGTTACATAGAAGTTGCTTAAAAACATGAATCTAGGCTAAACATACTAATTTGAAAGCAAAGAGAGGTTAGAAGGATTACCTTTGAAGACCAATTCTTCAAATAGTTCCTCGTCATCCACGAGTTCTTCTTCTCTACGAACGATTTCTCGAACACCGCCAAAAAGCCTTCTCGGTTGTTCTCTAGGAGAGGGAGAGAGGTGGGATCTCCTTTTGGTTTAGGGGTGTTTTTAGAGAGAACTTTGAGAGAACTCTTGTGTTTGCCTTAGATGCAAAACTACACAAATGGTTCAAGTGTTGCAAAATGCATCCAAAGGGATGCTTTTATAGGCAATGTGGTTGGAGACAAATTCTCCACCCATCTTGCCACTATCTCCACATAAATGCATAAATGCATAATATAAGGTGTCAAACACCTTATTATATGAATCATATTCATATAATGTGGAGAAATTGTATTTGAATAAGTCCAATTTCATTTCTCCAAAGTTCTACCATATTTTATGTTCCAATTCCATAATTAGACATAAGTAAGTTCAATATGAATCATATTTACATTGAACTATATATTATATCAATCATATCATATATAATTGATATATTCCCTAAATTTGAACTTGAACATTTCAAATTCATTCCAAAACTTTATACCCTCTATTAAATTCCATGTTGAGCCAACCGAGTGACCTAATGGACCTACAGATCATGAGCTCCAACGATACGAGATTGACTAATCAAACTCATTGATTCCGCCAATCAACATTCGTTAACTACGAGTTACTCCACTAAAGACTCATAGTTGCACTCTCCTGACTGTAGAACAAGTTGTCTCCATTGATTTAACTAATACTCGTGAATCAACCCTTCACAGGTCGTTCATAGTCATAGCTGGGTCAAATTACCGTTTTACCCCTATGACTATTTCTTGCACCTTAAGCACCACTGATCCTCTAATGAATAACAAGTTTATGGTCTGACCATAAACATTATCCCTCTCGGGCCAACAAGAGGGAGGGGCCCCATTGTTCCAGACCTGGATACAACTTTTAAGGGAACAACTTATCTAGTTACCCTAGAACGGGGAACGAGTGAATTCCTTCTTGCGAAGTTGAGTCCCCAACTTCCTACAAGGTTTCATCCCCGATAAGGTAGGCATATTGAGTTGGTAACTGTGGCCACTCTCACCCGTACTAGTCAAGGGACAATCCCCGACAGACAGGAGTTCGCAACTCGCTCAGGATTCAGGTTGAATCACTAATGGTCATCGTTTGAATCATTAGCCCTAACCTATCAACGGCGTTACTGGATTAGTCTAACAATTCTTGGTTCGGTCTTGTACAAACTCTTTGCACAGAATACCCCCATTCACATGTCAACTACATGAACGAGCTGGATTACCTCGTTTGTATCAAATACAAATTGGGTCGCATCCATAGTGTTAACAGGATGAGGTTCCCGACCTAATCCATCTACTATAGACCATTTGGGTGACATTCTAAATGTGACCCAGAAGCTTAGTTTATTGGATTTAAGTTTGTAATTGCGAGAATACAAGTTTAAAGAAAAAAATAACAACTTTATTCATTTCCTCAAATAATTACAAATACACGAGTTTAGGGCATAAATCCCAACAAACTCCCTCTTGTCCTAAAGCTAGTGGAGTACAATAAAACATTACAATAATGCAAATACAATAAACTAGAGCATTGAATACCCTTTGATACAATACTCCCACTTGCCCTAGTCAAGTTCTAATATGTAAACCTAGAGTTTCTAGGTGACCCTCGAACACCTTAGCCGTGAGAGTCTTTGTAAACGGATCACCAGCGTTGTGCTTCGATGCTATCTTCGTGACGATCACTTCTCCTCGGTGCACAATTTCTCGTATGAAGTGATACTTCTGTTCGATGTGTTTTCCTCTTTTGTGACTACGAGGTTCTCTCGAATTGGCCACGACACCGCTGTTATCACAATAAAGGGTGATCGGGAGGTTTATATTTGGAATGACTTCCAAATTAGTCATGAACTTCCTAACCCACACTGCCTTTTTAGCCGCTTCATAAGCTGCTACATGCTCAGCCTCCATAGTGGAGTAAGCAATGCATCCTTGCTTGATGCTTCGCCAGAATATTGCTCCTCCATTAAGAGTAAACACTGACCCCGAAGTGGATTTCCTAGAATCCTTATCGGTTTGGAAGTCAGAGTTTGTGTATCCTGTAAGGATCATATCCTTAGCCCCATACACGAGCATATAGTTCCTCGTTCTCCTAAGATACTTGAGGATTGATTTCACCGCAGTCCAGTGATCTAATCCTGGGTTGGATTGATACCTACTGACAATCCCAACTGCATAACAAATGTCGGGTTGAGTACACAACATGGCGTACATGAGGCTACCTACAACTGATGCATAAAGAACTCGTCTCATATCCTCAACCTCTTGAGGTGTCTTAGGACATTGTTCTTTAGACAAGTGAACCTCGTGTCTAAAAGACAATAAACCCTTCTTGGAGTTTAGCATCTTATATCGAATCAACATTTTGTCGATGTACGATGCTTGAGACAAGGCAAGTGTTTTGTTCTTGCGGTTCCAGAAAATCTGGATCCCAAGAACGAACTGCGCTTCTCTCAAATCTTTCATTTGGAATTGTGTAGCCAACCATTTTTTGACGTCAGTCAGGAATCCTACATCATTCCCAATGAGTAGGATATCATCCACATACAACACTAGAAAAACGACAATACTGTTGATTATTTTCTTGTATACACAAGGTTCATCAACATTTTGATAAAAACCATAAGATTTGATAGCCTCATCAAACCTTATATTCCAAGACCTAGAGGCTTGTTTCAACCCATAAATGGATTGTTTTAGCCTGCAAACCTTTTGCTCATGGCCTTGTTGAATGAACCCTTTGGGTTGGTCCATGTAGATGTTTTTGTCAAGATTACCGTTCAGAAAGGTCGTCTTGACATCCATTTGCCATACTTCATAGTCATAATATGCAGCGATGGCAAGAAGGATCTGTATAGACTTAATCATTGGTAACAGGAGAAAAGGTTTCCTCATAGTCAACCCCTTCTCGCAGGGTATAACCCTTTGCCACGAGTCTAGCTTTGAAGGTATGTACCTTCCCATCTACACCACGTTTTCTCTTGTATATTCATTTACAACCTATGGGCTTAACCCCATCAGGTTGATCCATAAGATCCCAAACGAAATCTAAGTACATCGACTCCATTTTCTGGTCCATGACTTTTATCCATTCGTCTTTGTCAATGTCATCCATTGCTTGATCATATGACAATGGGTCCTCGCAGTCATCACTAGATGTGACAACTTTGATTTCAGTTAAACCCATGTAACCGTCAGGCTGTGTAACAACCCTCCCACTACGTGGAGGCTCTCTCAACTGTTGAGATGGACAACTTTGAGTAAACGAGCTAGGGTCAACAACTTTTGTTGGTTTCTTAGCAATAACTTTTACTGACATACTGTCCAACTCTTTTAACACGAATTTACTTTTAGGCTTGTGATCCCTGATGTGGTATTCCTCAAGAAAAATGGCGTTTGTCGACACAAGCACCCTATTTTCTTTAGGATCGAAAAATAGACCACCTCTCGTTTATTTAGGGTAGCCCACGAATAGGCATAATTTTGAACGAGGTTCTAATTTCTTCGAATTTATCATTAGCACATGGGATGGACATCCCGAAATTCTGAAATGACATAAACTGCCTTTACGTCCTTTCCAAAGTTCGTAAGGTGTTTCAAAAACATTTTTTGAAGGAACATTGTTGAATATGTATACTGCAATCTCCACTGCATAACCCCAAAACGAGTCAGGGAGATGAACATAACTCATCATCGACCGAACCATGTCTAATATGGTTCTATTTCTCCTTTCCAATACACCATTTTGTTGTGGCATACCATGTGCTGAGAGTTGGGACGTTATTCCATGTTCTATCATATAGTCCTGGAATTCATGATCCATGTACTCTCCACCTCGATCGGATCAAAATGTTTTGATGAATTTACATAAAAGGTTCTTAACCTCAGTTTTATATTCCTTGAACTTTTCAAGTGCCTCAGATTCGTGATACATCAGGTAAATGTATCCATATCTTGAATAATCATCTATAAAAGAGATGAAGTATTCATACCCACCTCGGGCTTTAACACTCATCGGACCACAAAGTTCTGAGTGTACAAGCTCCAAGGTTTCCTTGGCTCTATAACCTTTTCCACTAAAAGGTCGTTTGGTCATTTTTCCTTCAAGGCATGATTCGCATACAGGTAGAGAATTTTCTTCTAACTCGTTTAGAAGTCCATTCTTCACCAAACCCTAATCCTATTGAGGTTTATATGACCTAATCTTAGATGCAAAAGATATGCATTTTGTTTAGGAGAAACTTTTTGCTTTTATTAGTTCGCGTATTTGTTGTTCTAAATAATTTAGTGTTTAAAACCATTTTAACTGAATTAGGCCTTAAAACATATAAATGATTTTCAAGTGGAGTTGTACACAATTCTAAACCTTTCAATGAAATAAACGCTTTTTTAAATTGAAACGAAATTGAAATACACTGTTCAATAATGAAATTGAAGTAAGGTTTCTAGTAAACCCTTCAACTAATTACATGTTATCTAATAACAGTATTTCCTTGTCGAACAACAGCTCTACTGTGCCTTTCCATTTTCTTTTCCTCCTTTTGTTTTCTTTTGTGTCTTCTCAAGTCCAGAAGGATGGTCGCTACTCTCGGTCCTAGAGGATGAACCCTCATGGATTCTTTTTGTATGGGCAAACAGATTTGCCTCTCCACTGTTCTATCCCTTATTCTCAATAAGAGACTCGTAAGTTTGTAGCTCATGAAGAAGGGAAATCAGATTATACTCTTAATTGTTCATCACTGCATTGGTGCGGAATTGCAAAAAGCTCTTCGGAAGAGATTCGAGGATGAACGACACCTGACTTTGCTCATCTATAACCGCTCTATTCATTTCGGCCACTGTTGCATAAAATTATGATAATGCAATACCGCAAGTGTACGAGTCAAGTTTTAGTATAGTGATTTAAGAGTCCAAGTATCGTCCTCGGGAATGGGTTTCTATTTTAATTAATTACCAAGATACTAATTCCCAATTTTAGCTAAAGTAACATAACATGGATAGGTGATTGAAACAAAGATTAAAGACAAACAAACACGTGGAAACACGAATTGATAGATTTAGAGGAAATTGTCTTCACAAATTAATAACTTAATTAACACATGCAATGAACTAATGTGATGAATTTATAAACAAGAAGTAGAATACTCAAGAAAATCTCTCGATTCTTAGTAAGCCTCACACACACAATAAATTCTAAGTCTCCTTAAGAAATCTAAAGCATGCACGACATTCTAAAGCATGCACGACATTAAGTAACTTTTTTATGTGTTTCCTTTAGAATTCTAAGTCATTCTCATGCCTTACTTCTAAGAATTTTGACAACTTTGCTCTAATCTAAGTTTTATCTCTCGAGTCCACTTAAACCAACAATATCACAGAGTTAAAGAACGACTTGCCAAAAATAAAGAACAAAACATACTTCAATACATAGCAAATAAGTCTTAACATGTAAATCAAATTCTAACTACAACAATTAGCTACTCTAAATCACAAGAAAACCAAACTAAAAAGGCAGAAAACGTCTTAAAACGGAGTTACAATCTGAAAGAAAAGGAAATTAAACTTATCTGTCCATGTCGGTCCTTCGCCTCCGAGCTCCCGTCTTCGATATCGAACCTCCACGAACGCTTTGGCTCCCAAGAATACTCTCTTTTCTCTTCATACAGAGGGTATTTCAAAAATAGGGTGAATTATCTATCAAATTTGGCTCCCTTTACAAGAAGGTATAAGGTTCTATTTATAAGGACTTTCAGTACATCGTTGCAACGCAGCGTTGCAACGCTGTACCCTAACCGTGTGATATATATGAAAATAGTCGGCAACGTTGCAACACTGCAACCTTAACGCACGCATTGCTATCGATCTAGCGTAGCGACGCTACAAGGCAGCGTTGCAATGCCCTCTGCACGGACTTCATATGTGTCTTCTTATCGAGATAGCGTTGCGACACTGCAAGGCAGCGTTGCAACGCTATCGACAGTGTTCTTCTATGCTTCAAAGCCGCACGTTCGGTGTTGCAACGCTCTGCATGGCATTGCAATGCCATCACTTCGGGTCTTCAAGCTTGGATTGATCCGTCTACTTCCAATTGATGTTATTTTTTAGCTCCAAATAGCCTCGTTTCGATCTCAAGTGATCCAAAATGTCTCCACTTGTCCTGTTTAAGCTCTTAACCTGAAATTGAGTAATTTAACCACGTAAAAGCCCTGAAATCATCATACAACTAGAAATAATTAAGCCTAAGGATAACACATTTTGTGTGCTATCAAACACCCCCAAACTTAAACTTTTGCTAGTCCCAAGAAAAAACAGATTTAAACATGAGATTGTACTTATACATACGTCTGACTCAAGCCTCAAAGATTTAAGAGAAAAAATTGGCAATCACAAGAAACAATCAAACTTGATACTTCAATGAGTAATATAGAACTTTTCCTAAGTGTTTCTACGTGTGTGTGTGATTAGCCTATGTTCCCTTCATTTTTACTAAGCCCGGATCAACTTTATTAGGCTCTCCATTCAACTTCCCCCTACACTGGTCATAATTACTAATCTTTGAGCCTCCCCACATTCAAGCAATAAACAACTTTACTTCACACTTAATCATTTTTTTTTTCACTTTTTCTATTTTTTTTTTTTGTGTGCAAGGACACTAACTTTCACACATCTACTGCAGGGACCCTTACCTAGAGCACTCGCTCAATGAGTGGCCTAACTGATCACAGTGAAGGTAGCTCTTTTTGCCCTCACGAATTTTTTCTTTAGTACAGAAACAACAAAAACAAACTAGTTCACATATTATACAGATCATGCACTTCATATTGTCATTCACCCTATCCTGCAGTTTAACTCTCAAATAAGTTTTCAGACCATCGAAGTGACATTAAACTGCTAAGCCTAATAACTTTGTTCTAAGCATTTCAAAACTACAAGAACACAGGCTATGTGCATAATAGTGTAGGAGAAACTCAAGAAAATTTTTAAATTAACTCAAATCCATATCATGCTCTCAAGTTTCAGCAGAATTACAAAGATTTTCAATTATATCTCATCCTAGGCTATCATGATCATACTTATGCGAAAGATCAATCAACAATTCAACATATACTCAGGACAGTCACATCATATCAATAACATCCCACCCCCAAACTTAAACTAAATATTATCCCCAATGTTTGCAAAAATAAGCACAAAGCAAGTATAAGGGTAAGAGTGAACAATACTGTCCTGAGTTATGGAGATCTTTCTGAGTTCCTTGGATAGCCAAAACATGTGTGTTGGAGTTTCTCCGAATGGGAGCATGGATTTTAATGAGGGAAGACATCATCACAACCTAACAAAGCAAAACAAACAAACTAGTAAGGAAACAACCAAAGTAAACTAAAAAACAAAAAACAGAAATGACAAACTAGTAAAGCTTGGGTTGCCTCCTAAGAAGCGTTTTCTTTAACGTCTTTAGCTAGACTGTACTCCCTCAAGGTGCTTCTTTTCTATCCTGCATCGCTCAGATTGATGGGTTCATTTGACTGATTTGGGTCTCAATGTTCTTTATTGCAGCTCCATGACTAGTCACTATACCAGATAGACTAGTGACTGCATTCTCCAGCTGGTTTGACCTACTTCTGGATTCAGCTATGAAGGAGTGAAATGTCTCTTCCAGAGATGGTTTCCTCTCAGATGTAGAAGCATACCCTGTTGGAGGATTCAACACATTTTTATTGTTAGCATAAGAGAAATTTTTGTGATACCTCAAACGTGGATTATAATGTGTTGGAAGGGTATTCTTAGTCTGGTTTCCTCTATAAGTGTTGCTTCTATTGTTCAGATAGTGCATTTGCTCCAAAGTAGATTCTCCATTAGGCTGGGAGCATTGAGAAGGCATCCCTGTTTGGGGTGATCCTGCAAAATTATTCAGAGCATGAGTGAGGGATGTCATATGAGATCTAAGGGAGTTACCTCATCAAGTTGATACAATCCAGCTACAGGCTTAGATCTGTCATTGTCTGTAGGCCACTGGTAGCTGACTGTTGACACTTCCTCGAGGAGAGCACGTGCTTCTAGCACAGTTTTCGCCATGAAAGCCCCTCCAGCAATCGCATCTAGAATGGTCCTGGTCTTACCTTCCAGTCCATTATAGAATAGTTGTACCTGGAGCCAATCTGGGTATCCATATTGTGGGCACCTCCTGAGCATGTCCTTATACTTTTCTCATGCCTCAAATAGTTGCTCTCCCTTCTGCTGCCTGAATGTTCCTATCTCAGTCCTTAACTTTGCAGCTTTCACAGGTGGAAAGAATTTGGTCATGAAGGCTTCGGTCAACTCCTCCCAAGAAGTGATGCTGCCTGAGGGAAGAGAGCCTAGCCATTCTTTACCTCTACCCTGCAAAGAGAAAGGAAAGAGACGTAAGCGAATATTATCAGCTGAGATACCATTCATTTTAATTGTACAACAAATTTCTAAAAAATTTTGCAAGTGTAAGTTAGGATCTTCTGTGGCTAGTCCTCTAAAATCACCTTCCCTAACCACCTGTATAAACCCTGTTTTAAGTTCAAAATTGTTAGCATTTATGGGGGCATGGACTATTCCAGCCTGCTCAGAATTAAACACAGGTTGGAAATACTCCCTGATGAGTTTAGGGTTATTGATTAACTCCTGATCAACCATTGTTTGAGGTTCTGCTCTTCCTCCCCTTAGGAGTTTCCTACAGGTCCTCTCGATCTCAGGATCAAAAGAGTGCAAGTCTGCAGCTCTCCCCTTGGGCATACACCTGGAGGTAGAAAAAAAAAAGAGAAAGAAATTAGACAAAAACACAAAAACTAGAAGATGAAATAAAACAAAAAAAAAAGGAAAACACAAAAACAGAGAACATAAAACATAAAACTTTGGTTGCCTCCCAAGAAGCGCTTTCTTTAACGTCTTTAGCTAGACGATGTCTTCATCAAGGCATATAAAACTGGTCATGTTTTTTCGGGCCCTTCTTGCTTGAATCGATATAGCCTTCTAAATCTAAAAGACTATCGTGTTTCTCCTAGGCACCAGACAAGAAGCTATTTTTGGTATTTTTGTTTATTAAAATGAAAGAACAAAAATCAAAGAAAGACTCGTGAGTGTAAGACAATTGGCTATGAAGATTAAAGGAAATTCCTTGAGATAAAAGAGGGAAGGACTTCTATGCCTCGACCTCTATCACCTGAATCTCCCCTGTGGTATCACCAATGTGTACCTCACCAACCTGTTTCTGGAGTGTCTCAGTCTCCCCCAAACTATCCTCACTATCGTATGAATAAGTCCCCCTTGGTGGCACCTCCTCAGTGGTAAGGATAAGATATTGTTCCTGTAAGGCCTTAAGGGAAATTACTAGTTGATTGAGATACTGAGCTTTATCATGTACTATTTCCCAAAGTCCTACCACCTCAGCTTCTAACCTATCCAACCTCTCTAATTCATTATGAACCAAATTTTTAATTTTCAACTCTAACGTATATTCCATTAATTGATCCACAAGAGAAATGTTTTCTATAGGTTGGTCAGGCAACGAGAAATTATGGTTGCAAGTGCCTAAATTACTACCATCACATGAATTTTCATCAATTTCAGGTACATAATGGTAACAATTAGACATATAGTATTCTGAGAAATCATGATGCACATACCTAGGGTCCTGAGAGGGACAATAGAATGGTGGAGAATAAAAATCATGCAAAGTCATACTTAAAAAATTAGTAGTTCAAATCAAGACTTTTACACAATAGCAACACAACAAAAAACAGGGGATAAAGACTCAAAAAAACACACAAAACTAAAATACGACAAAAAAGGAAACAAATAGCAAACACACAAATAAAACAAATAAGGAAAACACAACACAAACACAATTTAGTCTAAAATCCCAAATTTTCTCATAATATTAATTAACCTAAATAATCGTCATTCCCCGGCAACGGCGCCAAAAACTTGTTGTGTAAAATTATGATAATGCAATACCGCAAGTGTACAGGTCAAGTTTTAGTATAGTGATTTAAGAGTCCAAGGATCGTCCTGGGGAATGGGTTTCTAGATTAATTAATTATCGAGATACTAATTCTCAATTTTAGCTAAAGTAACATAACATGGATAGGTGATTGAAACAAAGATTAAAGACAAACAAACATGTGGAGATACGAATTGATAGATTTAGAGGAAATTGACTTCAAAAGTTAATAACTTAATTAACACATGCAATGAACTAATATGATGAATTTATAAACAAGAAGTAAAATACTCAAGAAAATCTCTCGATTCTTAGTGAGCCTCACACACACAATAAATTCTAAGTCTCCTTAAGAAATCTAAAGCATGCACGACATTAAGCAACTTTTTTATGTGTTCCCCTTAGACTTCTAGGTCATTCTCATGCCAGACTTCTAAGAGTTTTGACAACTTTTCTCTAATCTAAGTTTTATCTCCCGAGTACACTTAAACCAACAATATCACAGAGTTAAAGAACGAATTTCCGAAAATAAAGAACAAAACATACTTCAATACATAGAAAATAAGTCTTAACATGTAAATCAAATCCTAACTACAACAATTAGCTACTCTAAATTACAAGAAACCCAAACTAAAAGTGTAGAAAACGTCTTAAAACGGAGTTACAATCTGAAAGAAAAGGAAATTAAACTTATGTGTCGATGTCGGTCCTTCGTCTTCGAGATCCCGTCTTCGATCTCAAACCTCCACGAACGCTTTGGCTCCCAAGAATGCTCTCTTTGAAGGGAATCAAATCCCCCAGCGGAAGCGATTATGAATCGCGCGTTCTTAATTTAGTTACATGGATTACATTTAAGAACTAATCTATCTAGATTAAGCACATAAAACCAAGATGGACAACAAGAAATATACCTTTGAATAAATTTTCTTCAAGTGCTCCTTCTCCCACGATCATGATCTCAGCAATACGATCCCGAACGATCACGGACACTACCACCGGATCTTTTCCGTTGTTCTCTAGGTGAGGGAGGAAGGTGGGTTCCCTTTAGGTGAGATGAGATGTTTGTGAGATTGTAAGAGAGATTGTGTGTGGAACTCTTTCAACACCACTATATGATCCTCTAGGGTTTCTTAAGAAGCCTTTTTGTTTTTTCAAATTGCATCCCATGCAATCTTTTATAAGGAAATGAGATGTAAATTACCATCCTATCCTTCCTTCATTCTCTCATTAGTATATAGTTTATATGTGAATCTAATTCACATTAAAACCATATTATCACATATATCATATATAAGTGATATAACACCTCATATATGAAATTGAACACTTCAATTTCATTCCTAACTTTATACCCTCTATATTACCATGTTGAGCCAACGGAGGGACCTAATGAACCTACAGTTCATGAGCTCCAATGATGTGAGATTAACTGATCAAACTCTTTGATCAAGTTAATCAATATTCATTAACCACAAGTCACTCCACTATAGACTTGTAGTTGCACTCTTCTCACTGTAGATTATATTGTGTCCACTGATATAATCATTACCCATAAGTCGACCCTTCACAGGTTGTTCATTATCACGACTGGGTCAAATTACTAATTTACCCCTGTGATTACCTCTTTGTTCCTTAAGCACCACTGATCCTCTAATGAACAACAAGCCTGTGGTCCTACCATAGACTCATACCCTCTTAGAGGGTTGGGCTCCGTTGTTCAAGACCTGGAGTCAGTTCTTAAGGCAACAACCTATCTAATTCCTTAGTGTAGGAATGAGTGAATTCCATCTTGCACGGTTAAGTCCCCATCTACCTACGAGGTTCTGTCCCTGAGAAGGTAGGCACATTGAGTCGGCTACATGCCAATCTCACCCATACTAGTCTAAGGACAAACCCCTATAAGCAGGATTTCTTAACTTGCTTAGGTTTTAGGTCGAGTCACTAATGGGCATGTATAAATTATCAGTCTTACCCTGTTAATGGTGTTATACTGGTTAGACTAATAATTTGCAGTCTGGTCTTGTATGAACTCTTCATACAGGATGCCCCCACTCGCATGTCAACCACATGAATGAGTTGGATTACCTCATTTGTACTAATTACAAAGTGGGTGGCATCCATGGTGTCACCAGAATAAGGTTTCCAACCTTATTCTTATAGCATAGACCATTTAGGTTGTACTCTTGAACATAATCCAAATAATGTCTATTACATTGATGTTCAAGATACATTATAACCTTGGAGCGTAGTTTATTAGATTTATAAAGCAAGAATGTAATTTTATCAAAACAAATAACTCTTTATTTATTTGATCAAAATTACATAAGTTTAGGGCACAAATCCCGACAATCTCCCGCTTGACCTAAAGCTTGTGGAGTATTAAAACATTACAGTAATGTAAATACAATAAACTAGGGCATTTTAAACCCTTTGTACAATATACTCCCACTTGCCCTAGTTGGGGAAGACTTGTAAACCTAGACCTTTTAGGTGACTCTTAAATTCTTTAGCCGTGAGAGCGTTTGTAAAAGGATCAACAACGTTGTGCTCTGAGGCTATCTTCGTGACAATCACGTCTCCTCGATTAACAATCTACCAGATGGGATGATATTTCCGCTCAATGTGCTTTCCTCTCTTGTGACTTCGGGGTTCCTTTGAATTTGCCACTGCACCACTGTTATCGCAATACAGTGTGATGGGCAAAGTCATATTTGGAACAACTCAAAATTTAGCATGAATTTCCTTAACCAAACGACCTCTTTAGTTGCTTCACAAGCTGCTACATATTCGACCTCCATGGTGGAATCTGCGATGCATCCTTGCTTGACGCTTCGCCATACTACAGCTCCTCCGTTAAGAGTAAATACTGACCCTGATGTAGATTTTCGAGAATCTTTATCAGTCTGAAAGTCAGAATCTGTGTATCCTGTAAGGATCAAATCCTTAGCTCCATACACAAGCATGTAGTTCCTTGTTCTCCGTAGATACTTAAGGATTGTTTTAACCGTTGTCCAGTGTTCAATTCCTTGATTCAATGTATACCTACTGACCATTCCAACTGCAAAACAGTTGTCTGGCCTAGTACACAACTTGGTGTACATCAGGCTCCCAACAACTGATGCATAAGGAATCCGTCTCATATCCTCAACTCCTTGAGGTGTCTTAGGCATTGTTCCTTAGACAAATGAACTCCATATCTGAAAGGCAATAAGCCATTTTTGGAGTATTGCATCTTAAACCTCGACAACACTTTGTCTATGTAAGATTTTTGAGACAAGGCTAGTGTTTTATTCCTGCGGTTCCGGACAATCTGGATCCCAAGAACAAACTGTGCATCACCGAAATCTTTCATTTGGAATTGCGTAGCTAGCCATTTCTTAATGTTAGTAGGATATCCTACATCATTCCCAATGAGTAGGATATCATCCACATATAGAACTAGGAATGCGACAGAACTATTGATGATTTTCTTGTAGATACAAGGTTCATCATCATTTTGGTCAAAACCAAAAGATTTGATTGCCTCATCAAATCTCATATTCCAGGACCTAGAGGCTTGTTTCAGTCCATAGATGGACCTTTTAAGCATGCAAACTTTTTGCTCTTATCCTGGTTCAATGAACCCTTTAGGTATGTCCATGTAGATGTTCTCGTCAAGATTGTCATTCAAAAAGGCTGTCTTGACATCCATTTGCCATACCTCATAGTCATAATATGCGACAATGGCAAGTAGGATATGGATAGACTTTACCATAGCAACAGGTGAAAAGGTTTCCTCATAGTTAACCCCTTCAACCTGGGTATAACCTTTTGCTACTATTCTAGCTTTAAAGGTTTGCACCTTCTCATCTACACCACGCTTTCTCTTGTAGATCCACTTACAACCTATAGGTTTTACCCCATCAGGTTTATCTACAAGATCCCAAACAAAATTTAAGTGCATAGACTCCATTTCTTTGTCCATGGCAATGACCCATTTGTCTTTGTCTTTGTTAACCATCGCTTGATTATAAGTCGATGAATCCTCGCAGTCGTCATCTGGTATAACAACTTGGGTTTCAGATAAACCCATGTAATGGTCAGGTTGTGTTACAACCCACCCACTACGTCGGGGCATACTCAACTCTTAAGATGGACTCTCTTGACTAGACAAGTTAGTACCAACAACTTTTGTTGACGTACTAGTTTTATTAGCGACCTTTGCTATTGTTCTGTCTAACTCACTCAACACAATTTTACTTCTTGGTTTGTGGTCTCTTATGTGGTCCTCCTCTAAGAAAATGGCATTTGTCGACACAAAAACCTTGTCTTCATTAGGATCATAGAATAAACCACCTCTTGTTTCTTTTGGGTATCCTACGAATAGACATAATTTTGAACGTGAATCCAACTTCTTTGGATTTGTCAAAAGCACATGTGCCAGAAAACCCCAAATTCTGAAATGACATAAACTACCTTTATGTCCTTTCCAGAGTTCAAAAGGTGTTTCAGAAACATTTTTTGATGACACATTGTTCAAAATGTATATCGCAGTCTCTACTGCGTATCCCCAAAAGGAACTAGGGAGATGTTCAACAAGGTTCTATTTCTCCTTTTTGATACACCGTTTTGTTGTGACTTATCGGGAGCCGAGAGTTGGGATGTAATTCCATGTTCTATCATATAGTTCTTGAATTTTAAATCCATATACTCTCCACCTCGATCTGATCGAAGCATTTTAATTGTTTTACCCAATTGATTTTCAACTTCAGTCTTGAATTCCTTAAACTTTTCAAGTGCTTCAGACTTATGTTGTATTATGTAAATATGCCCAAATCTAGAATAATAATCTACAAAGGAGATGAAATATTCATAACCTCCTATGGCTTTAACACTCATCGGACCACAAAGGTCTGAATGTATAAGCTCAAGAGGTTCTTTGGCTCTATAACCTTTTCCACTAAAAGGTCTTTTAGACATTTGCCTTCTAGGCAGGATTCACATACAGGTAAAGCATTTTCTTCTAACTCATTTAGAAGTTCATTCTTTACCAATCTCTCAATGCTATTGTGATTAATGTGACCCAATCTAAGATGTCAAAGATGAGCATTTTTTTTAGGAGAAATTTTACCTTTCTTAGTTTGTGCGTTTGTAGTTTTAAATAATTCAGTGTTCAAAACCATTTTGACTTAATTAGGCCTTAAAACATACAACCCATTTTCTAATGAAGCTGAACATATTTTCACATCTTTTTTCAAAATAAAAACTTTATTCATTGAGAAGAAAACAGAAATACATTGTTCTAGAAGGCAAGAAATTGAAATAAGGTTTCTAGTAAACCCTGATATCACTAATATATTGTCTAACAACATATATTTCTTACCAAAGTAAAGCTTCATCGTGCCTACTGCTACAGCTGAGACGACTTCTCCATTTCCAACCCAGAGCGTTATCTCTCCTTTCTGTAGCTGCTGCCAGGAATCAATTCCCTGAAAAGAATAGCAAACATGATTAGTGACGCATGAATCAAGTATCCAAGCAGTTTTATCATTATCCACTAAACAAACTTCTAAGCAAAGTAAATCATATTTACCTTCCTTCTTCTTTTCTATAATGTACTTCGGACAGTTCCGTTTCCAATGCCTGTCTTCATTGCAGTGGAAACTTTTCTTTGTCTGCAACTTCTTTGACTTTCTTGCCCTTATGGGTGGCAGCTTTGTCAGCTCGTTTCCCGTTACCAATCTTTTTCATGTTCTTCTTCTTCCCTTTCAGGTTAGAAGAAGATGAAGCCACTGTATTTGATCCAGAGGTCAAAGCTCTATGATAACTCCTACTGACAACATTTGCCTCACCTTTCGATCCCTGAATTTTCATCAAAGATTGAAAGGTCTGGAGTTCATTCAGAAGGGAGGTAAGATTAAAAGTAAGCTTGCTCATAACAACATTACTTCTAAAATGTAGGAAACTATCTGGAAGGGTTTCCAGAATGAAGCTGACCTGGCTCGATTCATTAATGGAAGCACCATTCGACTCTGCGATGTTAAAGTGCACCATCATATCCTGGACATGATCCCGAACAGATGTACCCTTTGGCATCATCGAGTTGAATATGTACTTTAGGGCATTGTGTCGGGCCTGTGTGGACTGTTGTCCAATCATACCCTGCACTGAATCCATGATTTCCTTAGCAGTTATCATGCCCTCATGCTTCTTGGCTAATATGTCAGACATACTTGCCAGCATGTAGACCTTGGCCTTATCATTGGCCTTGATCCATCGATCATATACATCACGAACATTTCGTGAAGCATTCGAGCCTGACACCTGAGTGAAGGGAATGAGAATCCCCGCGCAGCGGAAGACGATCGAATCGTCGTGGTATCATCATGCAACATGCTTATTAAAATTGATCTAAATATTAGATCTAGGCTAAACATGCTGAAATTTTACAGCAAGAAGAAAAACACTTACTTGTTGTAGACCAATTCAGCAAAGTCTCCTTGTTAATCACGAACTCTTCGTGCTTCTCGATCTCTACGAACTCTTCCACGATCAGATCCCAAACACTACCAAATGATCTTCTTGGTTGTTCTCTTTTGGAGAAGGGAAGTTGGTGGGAACTTTTGTTTTTGGAAAGAGAGGAGAAATGAGAGAATGGAGAGAGTTCACTTTTGGATTCTTAGGTCAAAAACCAAAAAATGAGAACTTAGCTTTTCTTAGCTCTCAAAACCCATCTTACAAAGGGTTTATATAGTGGAATGATGAAGTTCACAACTTCACATTATCACCACTTTACCACAACCATATGTTATGTAAATCTTATTTACATAATTATATAATATAAAATATCTCATATCTTATGTTGCAAATCTCATTTGCAATAATTGTGGATTTAATTAAATTGAATCACATTCAATTTATTTTCTCTCTATCAATTTCTCCAATTAGCCTTTAATTCAACAATTAGGCTAATATATAGTTTATTATGAATTTCATTCATATTAAACTATATATTATATCATCTATATGATATAAATACTCTTAAAGTGAAATTGAACACTTCAATTTCATGCCAAAACATTAACCCTTCTTTTATCCCAGATTGAGCCAACCAAGGGACCTAATAGACTTACATTGACGGGCTCCAATGATTTAAGGTTAACCAGTCAAATTCTTTTACCTTGTCAACCAATGTTCATTAGCTACAGTAACACTCCACTAAAGCCTGTAGTTGTACTCCCATCAGTGTAGAATATTACGTGTCCAATGATATAACCAATGTCCATGAGTCGACCCTTCACAGGTTGTTCGTAGACACGGCTGGGTCAAATTATCGTCTTACCCCTGTGTCTACATCTTGTTCCTTAAGTCCCCACAGCTCCTCTAATGAACAACATATTGTGATGGCCCAACCATACACAACACCCTTCTCGGACCAGTGAGAAGGTGGGCGCCCGTTGTCCAAGCCTTGGAGACAGCACTTAAGGGAACAACCCTTCTAGATTCCCTATACGCGAGAACGAGTGAATTCCATCTCGCGTAAGTAGGTTCCCAGCTCTCTACTTGGTTCTGTCCCTGAGAAGATAGGCATATTGGGCAAGTAACTGATACTACCCTCACCCGTACTAGTCAAAGGACAGACCCCCGCAGACAGGAGTCCGTAATACGCTCAGGATTCACGTCGAGTCATTAATGGTCATCTACGAATTTATTAGTCTTTATTGTCAACGGTGTTATATCAGTAAGTCTAATAATTCACGGTCCGGTCTTGTACAATCTCATTGTACAGGATGCCCCCACTCGCATGTCAACCACATGAACGAGTCAGATCACCTCGTTTGTATCCAATACAAAACGGGCCGCATCCACAATGTATCCAGGATTAGGTCTCCAACCCCATCCTTATACTGTAGACCGTTCGGGTGATTAACTCGAACGTGATCCTCCTTGTGTGTCAACTACACACCGTTCAAGTTCTAGTTCTCTCATATATTCAATGACCCTGGAGCTTAGTTTATTGGAAACGTTTAAAATATTTCCGAGACACAAAGTGAAGAAATGAATAACTCTTATTAATTTCAAAACAATATTTTACAACCACGAGATTAGGACAGAAATCCCAACAAGCTCCCACTTGGACTAAGCTAGTGGAGAGGGTACATTTCCAAAATGTATTTGAGTTACAATAAAAATTACAATAAACTAGGGCATTGAATACCCGTTTACACATCTCCCACTTGCCCTAGTCAGGAAGCTCTCGAATACCTAGACTCTCTAGGTGACCCTCAAACACTTTAGCCGTGAGGGGTTTTGTAAATAGATCAGCTACATTGTGCTCCAATGCTATCTCGCGTGGATCACACGCCTCTCATGGTGCACAATTTCCCCGTGTCGATGATACTTGCGCTCAATGTGTTTACCTCTTTTATGGCTTCGAGGCTCACGTGAGTTGGCTATCGCACCATCATATCACGAGCAGCGTGATTGGCAAGTTCATATTTGGAATAACTTCCTAATCCGTCATGAACTTCCTAAGCCAAACGACTTCCTTTTTGCGCCTTCACAAGCCGCAACATACTACTGCTTCCATAGTGGAATCGGCAAATGCATCCTCGCTTGATGCTTCGCCATACTACTGACTCTTCCATTCAAGACGGTAGGTGACCAAGTAGATTTCCTAGAATCCTTAGCGGTCCGAAAATCGAGAATCCGTGTATCCTGTGAGGATCAAATCCCCACGCCATACACTAAGTCGTAGTTCCTCGTTCTCCTAAGCTACTTGAGGATTGTCTTTACGATCGCCCGGTGATCTAATCTCGGATTGGACCGATATCTCACGACAATTCCTACTACATAACGTGATGTCGGGCCTAGTACACAACATTGCATACATCGGGCTCCCCACAAACCAAGCATATGGAATGCGTCTCATATCCTCAACATCTTGAGGAGTCTTAGGACACTGATCCTTAGACAAGTGAAACTCATGCCTAAAAGGCAGCAAGCCCTTCTTGGAGTTTTGCATCTTATATCTGGACAACATCTTGTCAATATAAGATGCCTGAGACAAGGCTAGCATTCTGCTCTTCCGGTTTGGACTATCCGGATACCGAACATACTCGAGCTTCTCCCAAATCTTTCATTTGGAATTGTGAAGCTAGTCACTTCTTAACGTCAGTAAGAAATTCTACCTCATTCCCAATGAGAAGAATATTGTCCACATACAACACCAAAAATGAGACAGTTTTGTCAACGATTTTCTTGTAGACACAAGGCTCGTCGGCATTTTGATCAAAGCCATAGGACTTGATTGCCTCATCAAATCTTATGTTCCAAGACCTCGAAGCTTGTTTCAGTCCATAAATTGACCTATGAAGCCGGCAAACCTTTTGCTCTTGGCCTTGGGCAATGAACCCTTTGGGCTGGTCCATGTAGATGGTCTCATCAAGTTGTCCATTTAGAAAGCCTGTCTTGACATCCATCTGCCATACCTCGTAGTCATAATACGCGGCGATGGCCAGAAGGACCCTGATTGACTTTACCATGGCAACAGGTGAAAAGGTCTCCTCATAGTCAACCCCTTCAACCTGGGTAAAACCCTTTGCCACTAGTCGGGCTTTGAAGGTTTGCACCTTCCCATCTACGCCACGTTTACGGTTGTAGATCCATTTACAACCAATAGGTTTTACCCCATCCGGTTGATCCACAAGCTCCCAGACAGAATTGAAGTACATAGACTCCATTTCTTGGTGCATAGTTTTAATCCACTCGTCTTTATCAACATCAGCCATTGCCTGATCATAGGTCAATGGATCCTCATAGTCATCGTCAGGAGCGAAAACTGAGGTTTCAGCTAAACCCATATAGCGATCGGGCTGTCTCACAGTCCTCCCACTACGTCGAGGCATTCCCAACTCTTGGGAAGGGATTTGACTAGACGTGCTAGGGTCAACAACGCTTGGCGACGAGCATAGCCTTATCGGCAACTCTTGGCGATGTAATCGCCCATTTCATTCAATACAATTTTACTCCGTGGTAAATGATCCCTGATGTAGTCTTCCTCTAAGAAAATGACTTTTGTCGACACAAGCACACCTATTTTTCTTGGGATCGTAAAACAAACCACCCCTAGTCTCTTTAGGGTAACCTACGAATAGGCACAATTTCGAACGGGGTTCCAACTTTTTCGGGTTTGACACCAACACATGGGTCGGACATCCCCAAATTCTGAAGTGATGTAAACTGCCTTTACGACCACTCCAGAGCTCAAACGGTGTTTCACAAACACTCTTTGATGGAACATTGTTCAAAATGTAAACCGCAGTCTCTGCTGCACTACTGAAAAGAATCAGGGAGACGAGCATAGCTCATCATCGACCGAACCAGGTGCTGAGAGTTGGGATGTAATTCCGTGTTCTATCATATAGTCCTGGAATTCAGTGTCCATGTACTCTCCACCTCGATCCGATCGAAGTGTTTTAAGCGATTTACCTAAGAGGTTCTCAACCTCAGTTTTATACTCCTTGAACTTTTCAAGAGTTTTAGACCTCTTATGCATTAGGTAAATGTACCCATATCTGGAGTAATCGTCTATGAAAGACACGAAGTACTCATAACCGCCCCGAGCTTTAACATTCATCGGACCACAGAGGTCAGAATGTACTAACTCAAGAGGCTCTTTGGCTCTATATCTTTTTCCACTAAAAGGACGTTTGGTCATTTTGCCTTCAAGGCATGACTCACATACTGGCAAAGAGTTTTCTTCCAACTCGTTTAGAAGTCCATTCTTCACTAGTTTCTCAATCCTATTGAGATTAATGTGGCCTAACCGTAGATGCCAAAGATGGGCATTTTCTTTTGGAGAAATTTTTGCTTTCTTAGTTCGTGTTTCCGCTTTTAACCAAATTGGGTTTTAAAACATACAGATTATTTTCAAGTGAAACTGAACAAATAACATTCCCTTTGAAAGAAATAAACGCTTTATTTAATTTAAAAGAAACTGAAATATAGTGTTCAATTAAGCAGGAAATAGAAACAAAGTTTCTAGTAAACCCTGGAACTATGTACAAATTGTCTAACAATAAGTACGTCCTGCCAAAATGCAGCTTCACCGTGCCGATTGCTGCAGCAGAGACAAGCTCCCCAGATCCAACCCGTAGAGTCACCTCACCCTCTAGCAGCGGCTACCAAGAATCAATCCCCTGAAAAGAAGAACAAACGTGATTAGTGGCGCCTGAATCTAATATCCAGGAATAGTCATTACTCTCCACTAAACATGTTTCTACCACAAGTAAATCACATTTACCTTGGTTCTTCCTCTCGGCCAGAATTTCTGACGAGCTTCTTTTCCAATGTCCGCTTCCATTGCGGTGGAAACACTTTCCTTTCTCTCGCAACCTCCTTGACCTTCTTTGCCCTTACGGGCGCGGCTCGGTCGATTTTACCCCTCTTCATCCTCTTCTTCCCTTTCGGGCATGAAGGAGCAACAGATTTTGTCCCAGAGGTCGAACCCCTGTGATAAGACCTGTAGGCAACATTTACCTCAGATTCCTTAACCCTGTTCAGGGACTGGAAATTCTGTAGCTCATTGAGGAGGGTAGTCAGATTGTAGCTAATTTTGTTCATAACAAAGATTGCTTACTGGCCCGAAGGAAACTCATCGGAAGAGTCTCCATCATAAAACTGAACTGGCTCGACTCGTCGATCGAAGCCCCATTCATCTCAGCCAGATTAAAGCGGGTCATCATGTCTAGAACATGTTCACGGACAGACGACCCCTCTTTCATCCGAGTGTTGAAAATGTATTTGAGCGAGTCATGCCGGACCTGAAAGGACTGTAGTCCAAACATTTCCTGCAAGGACTCCATGATTTCCTTAGCGGAAACCATCAGCTCATGCTTCTTTGCCAAGACATCAGACATGCTGGCAATTATGTGACGTTGGCCTTTTCATTTGCCCTGATCAATCGATCGTACGTATCGCGAACAACTCGCGATGCGGTGCGTCTCCAGAATCGAGGACACACTCCTCGCACAACACGAACTTTATGTCGCCGATTACCAATATTGTATTGATGTTGTTTTTCCACTCGTAATTATCTCCCACTAACTTATCTAAGCAAGTAAAGCTATAATAGCGCTAGACATTTTTAGTTTGAAAATTTAAGAAAAACTTTGTATTAGTCTCGCAAAAACCTTTGAAACCAATCTAATTTTAGCAAAAATATTTCATGATCCCTAGGTCATTCAAAATTTTGCAATGATACCCTAAAGGTTTAGAATGACTGCCACCGAAGAGTGAACAAAACACTTCTCCTCTAAGACGAGACTTTCTCGATCAGACCCTAATCCCAGAATAACTCTTATTCCATTAGGCATCCAATTACCATTGTTTGGTCAAATTCATTAACACTTAACGAATTCTGTGAGTGTCACCCTCAATCTTTAAGTTTCCAAGTATCCATCCTAACAATAGCCACCGAAGGGTGAACTAAGAAGGAAAACCAACCAGAAACAAGATCCCTTTCGGAATTCATCGTGTTCGACTCTCATGATCATGCCCTCCGAAGGGATTGTCCGGTCCAGCCAAACTAGCGCATTGTATCATGAGTGTCTCACGGTGTGAATCGAAAGAAGAGACCGTGGGTCTCGTTTTCACAAGTCCCACTCCCACTCACTATAAATATTCTCTCCATCCACGATGATATTGACCTATACAAATGCCATCCGAAGGGGGACGCTCCCATTTGCGCCACGAGGCCGAGTATAGATCTCATGGTGTGGACTTAAAAGAGATTTGTGGTTGGAAATTGAAATGTATCTCATACACTATATTTCCTCCCACTCAGTACTTTAATTTTAATAGGGATTGACCTAGATAAACCGGCTAAAATTTACCTAAGTCTACCCATATAACTCTTATATGGTATTTTGCCTAAGTCTATAATCACATTATTAACTTAGGTCTATGTGAGAAAATTAACTAACACTTAATTAACGGCGCTCACGTAAATATAATCTAAGAATCTCCGAACCGAATTCACTCCCAGGTCGGTTTCCAGGTAGGGGTGTTCCGCAAGCGTCAACTTAAATACCCCAGCCTTAGACAAAACCTTCCTTAGACAGAGTTACTAATCAGTCTCCATTCAAAGATTATATTTGATTTCCCAAATTTCTAATCTAATTAGAAAACTAGAAAACCTAAGTCTAATTATGCAAGTTCTAAACACTTTAAAACTAATAATTAACTTAGGTTGCATGCATTTCTATGTTATAGTGTTTGAACATTCATCGCATGAATAACTATATACTATAACATAATATCATTCATCACATGAATATAAATGCATGATCATACATTAATCTAAAAAATATAACACTTATATTAATTAAATTAAAAATGTATTTAATTACATTATAACTCTTATAACATAACCTATCATGCAAACTATATTATAACTCTTATAATATATATATGATGCATGAATTTGTTTAACCTAAGGTGGGATTTTAAATCTATATGTCATACATTATGAACATAGAAATTAATTGAAATCATACATCTCATGCATAAAATAATTAAATAGCAAAATTAGACTGGTTTTTGGCACCTAGAGGCAATTATTTAATTAAATAAAATTAATATAACTTTTATATTAATAATATTTAATTGAAATAATTAAATAAATAAAACAAAACGTTTTTTAAATAAAAAACTGAAAACTAATAAATAAAAAAATTGAAAAAACGGTCACGTTCGTGCGCAATTACTTCTGCAACGTATACAGCGTTGCAACGATGTGGGCAACGCGTTAACGCTGCGCCACAAAGGCGGTGAGGCGCGCCTCAACGCCGCCCGTAGCGCGTTAACGCGACGCCAGCGTTACAACGCCATCGTGCTGCAGAGCCTCCGACCGCAAGCACGGCGTTGAGACGCCGTTGGGCAGCGTCTCAACGCATCGACAGACAACATGCTTCTTGCTGTTTTTTCTCCGATTTTTCGCATGTTTCCGCTCCGATTTCTTCACAGCAACTCTTGCCACGAACGACCCGGACTTACAGACTCGATTTACAACAAAATTGCCCAAAACAACGGGCCCTTACATTGATCTCATCAACATAATTGTAAATCTAATCTAGTGCCAAAAACCGAAAACATCAATTTCGCAAACCAAACATTCATCTCATGAAAATATGGTAAAATACTCACCTAAATCTTAATAAAACAGTGCATAGATGAATGACCATCGAAATGGCTCTGATACCATTTGAAGGGAATGAGAATCCCCGCGCAGCGGAAGATGATCGAATCGTCGTGGTATCATCATGCAACATGCTTATTAAAATTGATCTAAATATTAGATCTAGGCTAAACATGCTGAAATTTTACAGCAAGAAGAAAAACACTTACTTGTTGTAGACCAATTCAGCAAAGTCTCCTTGTTAATCACGAACTCTTCGTGCTTCTCGATCTCTACGAACTCTTCCACGATCAGATCCCAAACACTACCAAATGATCTTCTTGGTTGTTCTCTTTTGGAGAAGGGAAGGTTGGTGGGAACTTTTGTTTTTGGAAAGAGAGGAGAAATGAGAGAATGGAGAGAGTTCACTTTTGGATTCTTAGGTCAAAAACCAAAAAATGAGAACTTAGCTTTTCTTAGCTCTCAAAACCCATCTTACAAAGGGTTTATATAGTGGAATGATGAAGTTCACAACTTCACATTATTACCACTTTACCACAACCATATGTTATGTAAATCTTATTTACATAATTATATAATATAAGATATCTCATATCTTATGTTGCAATTCTCATTTGCAATAATTGTGGATTTAATTAAATTGAATCACATTCAATTTATTTTCTCTTTATCAATTTCTCCAATTAGCCTTTAATTCAACAATTAGGCTAATATATAGTTTATTATGAATCTCATTCATATTAAACTATATATGGTATCATCTACATGATATAAATACTCTTAAAGTGAAATTGAACACTTCAATTTCATACCAAAACATTAACCCTTCGTTTATCCCAGATTGAGCCAACCAAGGGACCTAATGGACCTACATTGACGGGCTCCAATGATTTGAGGTTAACCAGTCAAACTCTTTTACCCGGTAAACCAATGTTCATTAGCTACAGTAACACTCCACTAAAGCCTGTAGCTTTACTTCCATCAGTGTAGAATATTACGTGTCCACTGATATAACCAATGCCCATGAGTCGACCCTTCACAGGTTGTTCGTAGACACGGCTGGGTCAAATTACCGTTTTACCCTGTGTCTACATCTTGTTTCTTAAGTCCCCACAGCTCCTCTAATGAACAACATATTGTGATGGTCCAACCATACACAACACCCTTCTCGGGCGGTGAGAAGGTGGGCGCCGTTGTCCAAGCCACCGGAGACAACACTTAAGGGAACAACCCTCTAGATTCCCTATAAGCGAACGCAGTGAATTCCATCTCGCGTAAGTAGGTTCCCAGCTCTCTACTTGGTTCTGTCCCTGAGAAGATAGGCATATTGGGCAAGTAACTGATACTACCCTCACCCTTACTAGTCAAAGGGCAGACCCCCGCAGACAGGAGTCCGTAATACGCTCAGGATTCACGTCGAGTCATTAATGGTCATCTACGAATTTATTAGTCTTTACTGTCAACGGTGTTATATCAGTAAGTCTAATAATTCACGGTCCCGTCTTGTACAATCACATTGTACAGGATGCCCCCACTCGCATGTCAACCACATGAACGAGTCAGATCACCTCGTTTGTATCTAATACAAAGCGGGTCGCATCCACAATGTATCCAGGATTAGGTCTCCAACCCCAACCTTATACTGTAGACCGTTCGGGTCATTAACTCGAACGTGATCCTCCTTGTGTGTCAACTACATACCGTTCAAGTTCTAGTTCTCTCATATATTCAATGACCCTAGAGCTTAGTTTATTGGAAAGGTTTAAAATATTTTCGAGACACAAAGTGAAGAAATGAATAACTCTTATTAATTTCAAAACAATATTTTACAACCACGAGATTAGGACAGAAATCCCAACACTGAGGACACTCCTCAGTTAGCACAAACTTCAGATCATCCACTACCAATATAATGTTGAGTTTGTTTTTCCATGTCATTATATTCTCTCCGGTTAACTTTTCCGCACCCAACAAGGAAATTATAGAGCTAGACATTTTGCTTAAAATTTACAAATAAAACTTGTATGAGTTTCTTGCTATAATTGTCTAATCCAATCATATTTTAGCTAATTATCAAATGATTCCTAGGTCATTTATAATTTGCAATGACACTCCAAAGGTTTAGAATGTATGACACCAAGGGTAATAAAAAACACTCCTCCTCTGGATCAAGACAGTCTTGACCAAAACCTAATGTCATAATAACTTTTATTTCTATAGGCTTTAGTTACCATTATTCGGTCAGGATACATACACTTCTTATGTACCTTGTGTTTGTAACCCTCTATCTTTAGATCCCAGAGTCCCCATCAAATAAAATTCGCCGAAGGGAGAACTAGATTAAAAAACATACTAAGGAAATCTTTATCCCTTTCAGGTGTCTATTGTGTTCGATCCCTTATGATCAAGCCCTCCGAAGGGATTGTCTGGTCCAGGCCAAACTAGAAGGATGACCATAGTGATCTTACGGTGTAAACTGGCTGAAGAGACCATAGGTTTTGTTTTCACTAAACCTGCTCCCACTCACTATAAGTACCCTCTCCATTCACCTTGATATTGACTCATACAAACACCATCCGAATGGGGACGCTCCCGTTTGCGCCAAGAGGCCAAGTATGAGTCTCACGGTGTGAACTTCCAGGAGATAACGTAGGTGGAAAAATATGTAATATAACTCTTTATGTTTACATTGAACTATATGGTTTTACCTAAAGTTATCAATATAACTCTTATATTGATTTTATCCTAAGTTTGTTAATATAACTCTTTATATTAAGCTTAGGATTTCTAGTTTATTATTCCCTTAATAAACCCACTAACGCTACTATAATTTATAAACTCTCTGATTAAATTTAACTCCTAGGTCACCCCCCGGTGTAGGGCGCTTAGTTTCAAATCGACTTAAATACTTCTGACCTAGACAGAACTTTCCTTAGACAAAGCTCCTCTTTTAATCATTGTTTATAAATTACTTGGTTCCTAATTCTAATCTAATTAGAACTAGATAACCTAAGGTATATTATTTCCAAGTTCTAGACATTTTAAAACTAATAATTAACCTTAGGTGACATGCATTCTATGTTATAGTGCTTGATCATTCATCTTATAAACAATAAGACATACATAGCATAATCATCTCATGAAATATAATGCATGTCAATGCTGTCCATAAATTAATATAACACTTTATATTAATTAATCATGCAAACTATATAATATAACTCTTTATATTATAAATGATGCATGAAAATGCTTAACCTAAGGCGGGATTTCTAAATTAAAAGCATACATTATGTATGACAATAATTACACAATAATTGCATAATTTAAATAGCAAAATTAAACCAATTTTGGCACCCTAAAATTAATTTTAATTAATATAATCCAATTATATTAATTAAAATCAAATAAAATAAATATAATTAAATATAAAACATTTTTATATTTAATATATATAATTAAAAAAAACATTTTTCCGCACGTTTGAAAAAGTTCTGAAACGCCTTCGGCGTTGCAACGGTGCGGCTTGTCCGTTTCTGCCTGTTGGAGCGCGTTGTGAAACGCATTCAGCGTTGCAACGCTGCCTCTGATGCGTGCCTCTTTCCGCAATCGCAGTGTTGCAACGCCAATGAACAGCGTTACAACGCTGTACACAGACAACATGGTTGAATCTCCATTTCTTGCTTGTTTTCGCTCTGTTCTTCTCAGCAACCACTTTGCCTCGATCGACACGGACTTACAGACTTGATTTACAATTAAAATTGACCAAAACACCAGACCCTTACATTGAACGATTCAATGAAAAATTGTAAATCTAAGTGCCAAAATTGAAAACGTATAAATTGCAAACCCTTCATACATCACATGCAAAACAGTAAATCCCACCTCGTTATTGATATATCCATAACGTAAATTAAGAACGTAATTAGGCTCTGATACCAATTGAAGGGAATCGAATCCCGCAGCGGAAGCGATTGTGAATCACATGTTCTTAATTTAGTTACATGGATTACATTCAAGAACTAATCTATCTAGATTAAGCACATAAAACCAAGATGGAAAGTAAGAATCATACCTTTGAAGAACTTTTCTTCAAGTGCTCCTTCTCCCACGATCATGATCTCAGCAATACGATCCCGAACGATCACGGACACTACCGCCGAATCTTTTCTGTTGTTCTCTAGGTGAGGGAGGAAGGTGGGTTCCCTTTAAATGAGATGAGATGTTTGTGAGATTGTAAGAGAGATTGTGTGTGGAACTCTTCCAACACCACTATATGATCCTCTGTGATTTCTTAAGAAGTTTTTTTTTTTCAAATTACATCTCATGCAATCTTTTATAAGGAAATGGGATGAAAATTACCATCCTATCCTTCCTTCATTCTCTCATTAACATATAGTTTATATGTGAATCTAATTCACATTAAAACCATATATTATATCACATATATCATATATAAGTGATATAACACCTCATATATGAAATTGAACACTTCAATTTCATTCCTAACTTTATACCCTCTATATTACCATGTTGAGCCAACTGAGGGACCTAATGGACCTATAGTTCATGAGCTCCAATGATGTGAGATCAACTGATCAAACTCTTTGATCAAGTTAATCAATATTCATTAACCACCAGTCACTCCACTATAGACTTGTAGTTGCACTCTTCTCACTGTAGATTATATTGTGTCCACTAATATAATCATTACCCATAAGTCGACCCTTCACAGGTTGTTCGTAATCACGGCTGGGTCAAATTACTGTTTTACCCCTTTGATTACCTCTTTGTTCCTTAAGCACCACTGATCCTCTAATGAACAACAAGCTTATGGTCCTACCATAGACTCATACCCTCTTAGAGGGTGGGGCCCCGTTGTTCAAGACCTGAAGTCAGTTCTTAAGGGAACAACATATCTAATTTCTTAGTGTAGGAATGAGTGAATTCCATCTTGCACGGTTAACTCCCCAGCTACCTACGAGGTTCTGTCCTGAGAAGGTAGGCATATTGAGTCGGCTATAGGCCACTCTCACCCATACTAGTCTAAGGACAAACCCCTATAAGCAGGAGTTCTTAACTTGCTAAGGATTTAGGTCGATTATCAGTCTTACCCTGTTAACGGTGTTATACTAGTTAGACTAATAATTTACAGACCGGTCTTGTATGAACTCTTCATACAGGATACCCCCACTCGCATGTCAACCACATGAATGAGTTGGATTACTTCATTTGTACTAATTACAAAGTGGGTCGCATTCATGGTGTCACCAGAATAAGGTTTCCAACCTTATTCTTATACCATAGACCATTTAGGTTATACTCTTGAACATAATCCAAATAGTGTCTACTACACTGATGTTCAAGATACATTATAACCTTGGAGCTTAGTTCATTAGATTTATAAAGCAAGAATATAATTTTATAAAAAAAAATAACTCTTTATTTATTTGATCAAAATTACATAAGTTTAGGGCACAAATCCCAACACTCTTTTCTCTTCTTACAGAGGGTATTTCGAAAATAGGGTGAATTTTCTATCAAATTCGGCTCCCTTTACAAGAAGGTATAAGGTTCTATTTATAAGGACTTTCTGTACAGCGTTGCAACGCTAGGGACTGCGTTGCAACGCTGTACCCTAACCGCGTGATGTATATGGAAATAGTCGGCAGCGTTGCAATGCTGAGGGCAGCGTTGCAACACCGCTACCTTAACGCGCGCATTGCTATCGATCTGGCGTTGCAACACCCTCTGCATGGGCTTTATATGCGTCTTCGTGTTCTTCTATGCTTCAAAGATGCACGCTCGGCGTTGCAACACCATCACCTCGGGTCTTCATGCTTGGATTGATCCTTCTACTTCCAATTGATGTTATTTTTTAGCTCCAAATAGCCTCGTTTTGATCCCGAGTGATCCAAAATGTCTCCATTTGTCCTGTTTAAGCTCTTAACCTGAAATTGAGTAATTTAACCACGTAAAAGCCCTGAAATCATCATAAAACTAACAATAATTAAGCCTAAGGATAACACATTTTGTGTGCTATCAACCACGTTGAAGTGAACCATCAGATCGAGAACATGTTCTCTCACTGAAGTTCCTTTCTTCATGCGCGTGTTATAAACGTATTTGAGGGATTCATGTCGAATTTGTTCAGACGGATGTTCTGACAAATTTTGCAGATAACTCACGAGCTGAGACCATTCCCTTAAGTTTCCTAGCTAGAGCTACAGATAGGCTAGCCAGGATATAAACCTTGGCCTTCTGATTGGCTTCGGTTCAACTGTTATAGGTGTCCTTAACAGATTGAGGCGCGTTTTGAGCAGGGAATTGAGGACATTTCTTAGTAAGTACGAACTTCAGGTCGACCACAACTAAAATCATATTAATGTTGTTTTTCCATGTTTGGTAATCGTTTCCAATGAGTTTTTCAGCAGCCAAAAGAGAAATAATTGAACTCGACATATTTGCTGAAAAAATAAGGAAAAAACTTTGTATCATTTTCTCACATTAAACCTATGTATAATCCAATCATGTTTAAGCAAAATTAATTTATGATCCCTAGGTCAAATAATTTGCAATGATACCCCACAGGTTTAGAATACCGCCACCGAAGGGTAGTCGAATCACTTCTCCTTAACTCTAATTTCCTATAAGTTCTAGCTGCCATTGTTTCGTCTAGATCCATTAACTTTTAATGTATCCCGTGAGTGTCACCCTCTAACTTTAGATCCCAGAGTCTCGATCCAACAAAATCCGCAGAAGGGAGGACTAAGTTGAAAAATAAACTAAGGTAGCCCTATCTCTTTTGGGAGTTCGCTATGTTCTGACTCCTATGATCAGGCCCTCGAAGGGATTGTATAGTCCAGGCCAAACTAGCAGGCGGATCATAAGAATCTCCCGACGCAAACCATTAGAAGAGACCGTGGGACTCGTTTGCACAAGTCCCGCTCCCACTCACTATAAGCACTCTCTCTATTCCCTTACTTTTGATCCATAAAAACACCATCTGAAGGGTGGCACTCCTATTTGTGCCACGAGGCCAAGTATGGATCTCACGGTGTGAACTTAACGGAGATGCGTATGTGGAAATTAATGTATCATATACACTAATTTCCTCCCACTAAGTACTTTAGAATTAACGAGATGACCTAGATATATCCTGTTATAATGTACCTAAGTCTACCAATATAACATTTATATTGAAATTTCCGAAGTTTATAAACAATTTATTAAAATTTAGGTCTAAAGTTTATTAACAATTTGCAATGCCATCGTCTGAAGAACAGCAACAATCTCTGATTTTCACCTAATTCCGCTCCGTTTCTTCAGAGCAACACTTTGCCACGAACGACACGTACTTATAGACTCGATTTACAATACATTTTGCCCAAAACACTGGGCCCTTATATTGAACTTTTCAATTGAATTGTAAATCTAAATGTCAAATTCATGTTAACATCCACTTTGCAAAACTACATGCAATTTCTCTAAATTGAATGTTATACCCACCTAATTTGAAGCAATTTCTAACACAATTAAGAGCACGATTAGGCTCTGATACCAATTGAAGGAAATTGAATCCCGTGTGGAAGCGATTGATCGCATATGCACTTAATTGTGTTACATAGAAGTTGCTTAAAAACATGAATCTAGGCTAATCATACTAATTTGAAAGCAAAGAGAGGTTAGAAGGATTATTTTTGAAGACCAATTCTTCAAGTAGTTCCTCGTCGTCCACAACTTCTTCTTCTCCAGGAACGATTTCTCGAACACCGCCAAAAAGCCTTCTCGGTTGTTCTCTAGAAGAGGGAGAGAGGTGGGATCTCCTTTTGATTTAGGGGTGTTTTTAGACATAAATTTGAGAGAACTCTTGTGTTTGCCTTAGATGCAAAACTACACAAATGGTTATGTTGCAAAATGCATCCAAAGGGATGCTTTTATAGGCAATGTAGGTGGAGACAAATTCTCCACCCATCTTGCCACTATCTCCACATATTATGCATAAATGCATAATATAAGGTGTCAAACACCTTATTATATAAATCATATTCATATAATGTGGAGAAATTGGATTTGAATAAGTCCAATTTCATTTCTCCAAAGTTCTACCATATTTTATGTCTCAATTCCATAATTAGACATAATTAAGTTCAATATGAATCATATTTACATTGAACTATATATTATATCAATCATATAATATATAATTGATATATTCCCTAAATTTGAACTTGAACATTTCAAATTCATTCCAAAACTTTATACCCTCTATTAAATTCCATGTTGAGCCAACCGAGGGACCTAATGAACCTACAGATCATGAGCTCCAACGATACGAGATTGACTAATCAAACTCATTGATCCCGTCAATCAACATTCGTTAACTACGAGTCACTCCACTAAAGACTCGTAGTTGCCCTCTCCTCACTGTAGGACAAGTTATGTCCATTGATTTAACCAATGCCCGTGAATCAACCCTTCACAGGTCGTTCGTAGTCATAGCCGGGTCAAATTACCGTTTTACCCCTATGACTACTTCTTGCACCTTAAGCACCATTGATCCTCTAATGAACAACAAGTTTATGGTCTGACCATAAACATTATCCCTCTCGGCCCAGCAAAAGGGAGGGGCCCCGTTGTTCAAGACCTGGATACAACTCTTAAGGGAACAAACTATCTAGTTACCCTAGAACGGGGAACGAGTGAATTCCTTCTTGCGAAGTTGAGTCCCCAGCTCCCTACAAGGTTTCATCCCTGAGATGGTAGGCATATTGAGTCGACAACTATGGTCACTCTCATCCGTACTAGTCAAGGGACAATCCCCGGTAGGCAGGAGTTCGCAACTAGCTCAGGATTAAGGTTAATGATGGAACACGAGACATACGCAGCGGAATAAGGATCTAAAAATACTCTAATTGCATCTAACTTAATAGAAATTAACATGCAAACATACAAAAAACAGTAAACTAAAAAAAAGGGAAGAAAATACAACCTTTGTAGCTTGATTTCTTCTCTCCTCCTTGCCAAAGCAAAAATCGAACACAACCGGACCACAACTAGAGCTTCCCCGCTATCCTCTGGACTCAGAACCAAGTTGTGGGACCCGGTGAATGAAGGATTGAAAAGGAAGAAAGGGAGATTCAAAGTATTAAGTGTGGAAAGGAGAAGAAATGTTTTGGTGAGACTTCTTTTGGAAAAATTCAAAATTCAGCAAAAAGACCTCTTTGTTTTGAAAACAAACCTATTTATAAAGAAATTACATGCATCAAATGCATGTCAAGGCTCACCAAAATGCAACACCTCACAAAACACTAACTAAAGTGGGCCATGTGTCATTCTATAATGTTTACACATAATCCACTTAAGTTAATAAGATTGTCCAACAAAAACTTGGATAATTCCACTAACTCTAGTCAAGGGTAAAATAGTCTTTTTCATTTGGGAAAAGTCAAGTCAAACTTTGACTTTTCCCAAGACAAAAAGTCAACCCTTTGACTTTTTACGATTTTGACCCTCTTGACTAATTTTGACCTCCCGAACATGAATCCACATTCATATTTTTAAAATTCAAATCACATTTGAATATATTGTGTCATAAAAAGCGATAATTTATATCACATATACTTGTCGGTTTAAAACTCCTTTCCTAATTCGAACAATTCGAATTAATCCATCATACTGTTCTAAGTTTAATCCATATGAGCTTGCAGGGGACCTAATGGACCTACAGATCATGGTCTCCAACAATCCGAGATTAACCGGTCAAACTCTTTAACCTAATTAATCAACTTTTGTTAACTAACAGGTAATTCCACTAAAGTCCCGTAGTTGCACTCCTCTCACTGTAGATATATTTCTGTCCACCTGATATAACCGTAACCAGTAAGTCAATCCTTCACAGGTTGTTTGTGGTCTCGGTTGGGTCAAAAAACTGTTGTACCCCCGAGAACGCTTCTTGTTCCTTAAGTCCCACTAAACCTCTATAAAACAATTCATTTGTGGTCCAACCAACAAATCTAGTCCCTCTCAGCCTAGTTAGAGGGTGAGGCCCCTTGTTCTAGTTTCGAAGTCAGCACTTAAGGGAACAACCTATCTACTATCCCTAGAGTCGGGTAGGAGTGAATTTCGTCTTGCACCCTATGTCCCCAGCTATCTACCCGGTCTTACCCCTGAAATGGGAGGCTTATTGAGCCAACGTTGTTGAGCTGCTCTCACCCATGCAAATCTAAGGTTAATCCCGAATAAACAGGAGTTCATAGTTAGCTAAGGATTGAGATCGAGTTACCTAGGTCATCAAAATTGAATTAGTCAGTTTTATACAGTAAACGGTGTTATAAAGCAAAAGTGACTAAGTCGTGGTCCAGTCTTATACAAACTCATTGCATAGGATGCCCTCACTTACATATCTCTATATGAACGATTCAGGATCACATCGTTTGTACTAACTACAAAGTAGGTTGCATCCATAGTGTCCCCAGAATAAGGCGCCCAACCTTATCCCTATACTATAGACCATTTTAGGCTATATACTCGAACTTGATCCATGTTTTATGTCATCACATAAAGTTCAAGTCTACATTAAATAGCCTCGGGACCTTAGTTTATTGGATTCAAGATTATGGTATACTAATTCAATAACAATTTTATCGAATAAGAAACACGAAAAAATGTTTATCAATTACAAACTACGAGTTTTAAGACATAAAATCCAATAAACTCCCACTTGGACTAAAACTCTTAGTGGAATAACCCAATGTTGAATTTAAGTGAGAAACATATGAGTACAATAAACATATGAATACAATAAACTAGGGCACATGCCCAAATGTTCTCCCACTTGTCCTAGTTTACTAGCTTCAGTGAGACTGTAGAGACATAGGTGACCTTCAAACACTTTATCCGTGAGGGTCTTTGTAAAAGGATCAACAATGTTTTGCTCAGAAGATATGTGGGTTACTATAACGTCTCTACGATGTACAATCTCCCGGATGAGATGATATTTGCGCTCAATATGCTTGTCGCGCTTATGGCTTCTCGGTTCTCTTGAGTTTGCAACTGCACCACGATTATCACAATATAGGGTGATAGGCAGATGCATATTTGGAACAACTTCCAAATCTTTCAAGAATTTTCTCAACCATACTGCTTCACATGCAGCTACGTACTCATCTTCCATTGTCGAGTTTGCAATACAGTTTTGCTTCACACTTCTCCATACTACTTCTCCTCCATTCAAAATGAACACTGATCCCGATGTGGATTTTCTTGCATCTTTATCGGTCTGGAAATCAGAGTCAGTGTATCCAGCAAGGATCAAATCCTTAGCACCATACATGAGCATGTAGTTCCTCGTTCTCCTAAGATACTTGAGGATGTTTTTAACGGCAGTCCAATGATCATATCCAGGATTGGACTTGTACCTACTGACTATCCCTACTGCGTAGCATATGTCAGGTCTAGTACATAACATTACATACATCAGACTCCCAACTGCGGAAGCATAGGGAATGCGTCTCATGTCCTCAACCTGTTGAGGTGCCTTAGGGCATTGTTCCTTTGACAAATGAATTCCATATCTGTAAGGTAACAAACCTCTTCTGGAATTCTGCATCTTTTACCTAGACAACATTTTGTCTATATAAGTTGCTTGAGACATGGCTAGTGTTCTGTTCTTGCGGTTCTGAACAATTTGAATCCCTAGAACATATTGTGCATCTCCCAAATCATTCATTTGGAATTGTGTAGCTAGCCATTTCTTGATGCCAGTCAAGTAACCTACATCATTCCCAATGAGTAGAATGTCGTTAACATATAAAACTAAGAACGCTATAGTAGAATTGACGATCTTCTTGTACACACAAGGCTCGTCAACATTCTGTTCAAAACCATAAGATTTGATCGCAGTATCAAATCTTATATTCCAAGATCTAGAAGTTTGTTTCAACCCATAAATAGATTTCTGAAGCCGACAAACTTTTTGTTCTTGACCCTGTGCAATAAACCACTCTGGTTGAGTCATATAGATACTCTCCTCAAGATCGCCGTTTAGAAAGGTTGTCTTGACATCCATCTGCCAAATTTCATAGTCATAAAAAGTGGCGATGGACAAGAGTATTCTAATCGACTTAAGCATGGCAACGGGAGAAAAAGTTTCTTCATAGTCTACTCCTTCTATCTGGGAATAACCCTTTGCCACAAGTCGAGCCTTAAAAGTTTGTACTTTACCGGCTTGGTCTCGTTTTCTCTTGTAGATCCACTTACAACTAATTGGTTTTACGTCATTTGGTTGATCTACAAGTATCCGCATGCAATTGAAGTACATAGACTCCATTTCGAGGTCCATGGCTTTGACCCACTGGTCACAGTCTACATCTTTCATGGCCTGTTTATAGGTCGATGGATCCTCTATGTTGTCATCAGGTATGACGACTTGAGTTTCAGCTAAATCCAAGTAACGGTCAGGCTGATGAACAACCCTTCCACTACGTCGAGGTATTCTCAACTCTTGAGAAGGATGTGACTGACCAGATGTACTAGTTTTATCTACTACTTTAGTAGATGAACTAGCTTTATCTGTAGCGTATTTGGAAAGTTCATTTAATACTAGTCTACTGCGAGGTTGATGACTTCTAATGTAGTCTTCCTCTAAGAATGTTGCATTTGTCGACACAAAAACCTTATTCTCTTGAAAATCATAAAACAGACCACCTTTTGTTTCTTTTGGATAACCTACAAATAGGCATAACTTTGAACGACCTTCTAATTTTTTAGGATTTTGCACCAACACGTGCGCTGGGCATCCCTAGATCCTAATGTGACGTAAACTACCTTTACGCCCTTTCCATAACTCATAAGGTGTGTCTAATACATTTTTAGAGGGAACGTTATTTAAAATATAGACAGTAGTTTCTAATGCATGTCCCCAAAAGGAATCAGGTAACTTAGCAAAACTCATCATTAAGCGAACCATGTCCAACAAGGTTCTGTTTCTTCTTTCAGATACACCGTTCTGCTGAGGCATATTAGGTGCAGAGAGTTGTGACTTGATTCCATGTTCTATCATATAGTCTTGGAATCTTAAGTCCATGTACTCCCCACCTCGATCCGATCGTAGTGTCTTGATCGCTTTACCTAATCAGTTCTCAACCTCGCCTTTATATTCTTTGAACTTTTCAAAAGAATCAGACTTGTGATGCATTAGGTAAATATGACCATACCTTGAATAATCATCAACGAAACTGATGAAATATTCATACCCACCTCAAGCTTTGACATTCATCGGTCCACAGAGGTCCGAATGTACGAGCTCTAAGGTTATTTTTGCTCTGAGACCTTTTCCAATAAAAGATCTCTTAGTCATTTTTCCCTCAAGACAAGACTCACATGGAGGTAAAGAATTGTCTTCTAACTGATTTAGGAGTCCATTCTTAACGAATCTCCCAATCCTATTGAGATTTATGTGACCAAGTCTTAAGTGCCATAAATAGGCATTGGAAGAAACTTTTGTCTTTTATTCTCGAGTTTCTTGCTATCCTAAACATCTCAGTATTTAAGACAAATTTTGCTTTAGTTGGTCTTAACTTATATAAGTTGTTTTCTAGTATAGCAGAACAAATTTGAATACCTTTTCTGAAAATGAACGCTTCATTGATTTCAAAAGATATTTTATACATTTGTTCTAATATACACGTGGTAGATATTAAGTTCCGTTTCATTTTAGGAGCATACAAATCATCTTTAAGTATGATATATCTATCATCGAAATACAACTTCAAGTCTCCCACTGCATCGGCCGAGACAACCTCTCATGTTCCAACCTTGAGGGTGATCTCGCCTTCTTTTAGCTTTTTCCAGGTACTAGTTTCCTGAAAAGAGAAGCAAATATGATTAGTGGCCCCTGAATCCAATATCCAGGTTGAGGTATCATACTCCACTAAACATATTTCAACAACTAGTAAATCATATTTACCTTGTGCTTCTTTATCTGTTTTTTTCTCAACAAGGTACGGGCAAATCCTCTTCCAGTGCCCGTTTTGGTCGCAGTGAAAACATTTTCCTTTTTCTGCAACTTTCTTTCCCTTGTTTGTCATGGGAGCCTTCCCCTTGCCCTTCTTTTTAATTTGAACATTCTTGTTCTTTGAAGGTCCAACTTTAGTTTTAGAGGACGATCCTCTTAAAACTTTCCTTGTGGTGACAACATTTGCCTCCACCTCTTTCCCCTTTGCTTTTGTAAGAGTTTGAAAACGTTGGAGCTCGTTAAGAAGGGTTGTCGATTAAACTCTATTTTATTTAGAGAAGCATTAAATCAAAATGGTATGAAACTTTTCTAAGAGACTCCATAATAAAGCTAACCTGATTTGCCTCGTCGATGGCGCCACCATTTACTTCAGCAATATTGAAGTGGACCATCATGTCCAGGACATGTTCTCTAACAGAGGTCCCTTCATTCATACGCTTGTTGTAAATGTACTTAATAGCCTCGTGTCTTAGAACCGATAGCGGTTGCCCAAACATCTCTTTTAACGAATCCATGATAGCCTTAGATGTGCCTAAGGATTCATATTTCTTAGCCAATACATCAGTTATGCTGACAAGAATATAGACACAGGCTTTATCGTTAGCCTTAACCCATTGATCATAAGCTTCCCGACTAGTTCGGTTAGCATTTGAGGCAGAGGCCTCAGCACATTCCTCAGTTAAGACAAATCTCAAGTCATCTATTACTATTATTGTATTCAGATTTATTTTCCATGTTGTGTAGTTGTCGCCGTTAAGTTTTTCGAAAGCTAATAGTTGAACTAAAGAGCTAGTCATGCTGAAAAAAAACATATCATTTTAGTAAAAAATATTAACCTTTATAATCCAATCAAGTTTAGCAAAAAATAATGTACCCATCATTATTATGTTTGCAACGATATTTCAACGGTTTAGAATAACCTTCACCGAGGGGTGACCGACCATTCCTCAGTTGAACCAAGACTATCTTGACTAAATACTATCACCAGAATAACTCTTATTCCTATAGTAACTTAGTTATCGCTCCTTTGGTCGAGAATTTGCTAACACTTAGTGATTCTTGTAAGTGTAACCTTCCATTTTCAGACCTTAAAGATCAGGATCATTATGCTCCTGAAATTGGAAAGACAAGAATGAAAACGGACCTGAGAGACCCTATCTATTTTTGGAGTTCGCAGTGTTCGGAATCCTATAATACAACCCTCCGATTGGTAAGGTCACTCCAGGGCAGACATGTAGGTGCATTATAGGAATCTCACGGTGCGACCTAATGGAAGAGACCGTAGGATGCGTTGACACACTTCGTTCTCCCACTTACTATGAACGACTTCCCCTATTTACCTTGATATTGACTCATGCAAACACTCTCCGAATAGAGTCCGCTCCTAGGGCAACCCAAAGCCAAACATGTGTTGGGATTTTTGTCCTAATCTCGTGTTTGTAATATATTGTTTGAAATTAATAAGAGTTATTTTTTTCATCACTTTGTGTCTCGCAATATTTATAAACTTTTCCAATAAACTAAGCTCCAGGGTCATTGAATTTATGAGAGAACTAGAACTTGAACGGTGTGTAGTGGACACACAGGGAGGATCACGTTCGAGTTAATGACCTGAACGATTTACAGTATATGGATAAGATTGGAGACCTAATCCTGGATACACTGTGGATGCGACCCACTTTGTATTAGATACAAACGAGATGATTTGACTCGTTCATGTGGTTGACATGCGAGTGGGGGCATCCTGTGCAATGATATTGTACAAGACCGGGCCGTGAATTATTAGACCCTCATCGATGTAACACCGCTGTGACGAAGAGACTAATAACCGTGATGACCATTAGTGACTCGACCAATCCACAGCATGTTACGGACTCCTGCCTGCGGTCCGTCCTTTGACTAGTACTGCGGGTGAGGGTGGTCACAGTTAGTCGCCCAATATGCCTATCTTCTCAGGGACAGGACCAAGTAGGGAGCTGGGAACTTAACTACGCGGGATGGAATTCACTCGTTCCCGCCTTTAGGGAAACTAGAGGGGTTGTTCCCTTAAGTGCTGTCTTCAGGGCTTGGACAACGGGCGCCTACCTTCTCACTGGCCCGAGAAGGGTGTTGTGATGGTTGAACCTTCACAATATATTGTTCATTAGAGGAGCAGTGAGGACTTAAGGAACAAGAAGTAGACACAGGGGTAAAACGGTACTTTGACCCAGCCATGTCTACGAATAACCTGTGAAGGGTCGACTCATGGGCATTGGTTATATCAGTGGACACGTAATATTTTGCACTGACGGGAGTGCAGCTACGGGCGATAGTGGAGTGTTACCGTAGCTAATGAATGTTGGTTAACCGGGTCAAAGAGTTTGACAGGTTAATCTCGGATCATTGGAGCCCGCCATCAGTGGGTCCATTAGGTCCCTCGGTTGGCTCAATCTGGGTTAAAAGAAGGATTAATGTTTTGGTATGAAATTGAAGTGTTCAATTTCTCTTTAAGGGCATTTATGTCATTTATATGAGATATGAATGATATAATATATAGTTTAATGTGAATGAGATTCATAATAAACTATAGGTTAGCTTAATTGTTGAATTATGGCTAATTGGAGAAATTAATTGAGAGAAACTAAATTGGATGTGATTCAATTTAATTAATCCACAATTATTGCAAATGAGATTTGCAATATGAGATATGAGATATCTTATATTATGTGGTTATGCAAATGAGATTTGCATAACCTATGGTTGTGGTAAAGTGGTAATTATGTGGAGATTTTAACTCCATCAATTCCACTATATAAACCCTTCTTGCAAGAAGGATTGGTACAAACTTTCTCATTTTTGGAATTTCAACCAAAAGAAGAGAATTCTCTCTCAAACAATTCTATCAAATCTCCTCCCTCTCCAAAACTAAGATCCCACCATCTTCCTTCTTTCCAAAAGAAGAACAACCGAGTTTCCAAGTGGTTGTGGATGGATCTTGTTCGTGAGTTCAAGTTTTCGTTGAGATTGAGAAGCACGAAGAGTTCGTGACCAAGAAAGGAAATTGAAGAACGATCTACAACAAGTAAGTACGTTCTTCTCACTGTTTTTTCTTCCTTTCTCAGCATGTTTAGCCTAGATCTAGTGTTAGATCAATTTTAACAAAGACGAGTTGCATAATGATACCACGACGATTCGATCGTCTTCCGCTGCCCGGGGATTCTAATTCCCTTCAGCATGAATCTCACGGTGTGAACTATTAGGGACGCTAGAGTTAAAAGTACATTACTTCTCTCCAGCTAAAGTGTTCTAGACGGTTAGGGTATAAAATACTTAGCAATATATTTCGGCTAACTAAAACATATCCTAAGTCTAGGCGAAACATCCGAATATAACATTTATAATGGATTTTAACCTATGATGTCTAGGTGATAAACAAATTTTATTACCTCACATCGCTCACGCATGCTCATAAAACCGATTTAGCCTAACTCAGATGCCGACTCGATCTCCAGGTAAAAGGTGTTCTGTGAACTGTCAACTTAAAAACCATTCAACCTTAGTCATCTTATCTGACTTTTTGCCAAGATCTTGTCGGGTGAGTTTTCTTGTAACTTCGGTTTTACATGATATTGACCTAATTTCTATGAAAAAGAGATTGTCGATGGTTAACCTAAGTGAGCATGCATCTTATATTTGTTATAGATTTAAAAAGTCTAATTGATTTTATAACACTTATAAAAAGAATTTGCAAATCTATAACATACATTCCACATTCATTACATAACAATTGTATAATGAAAATTTAATATGGAGTTAATTTACTTAATTTAATCAAATTAAATTAAACAAATTAAATTAATTAATTAAATGATTTAATTAATCAATTACCATATTAAGTTACTTAAAAAAGTCATGAATTATACATAACTTTTACATTAATTCATGAAATCCAACATGCATACTATATATATTATAACAATTATAACATACTTTCAATGCATGTGCATGTTAACCTATGGTGGGAATTTAAATCTACATGGCATACTTTATGCACAATAAAGATTTAAACAATTAAACACATTCATAATGCATAAAAAAAATAAAACATAAAATTGGACACATTTTGGCATCCTAAACAAGCAATTAACTAAATTATTACAATAATAATTTGAAAATCAGCTCCGAACCAATATCGAACACTTCGAACCAGCCCGAACCACCTTGAAAACAGCAGCAAAATCACATGGACAGCGGCTGAAAAACGCTCCAAAAAAATACAGCACAATGCAGTTTTTTTCGGCAATGCGCAACGCCCGTTGAATCTCCAATTACAATCTAATTTCAACTCTAATGACTCCAAAAATTTACAGACTCCTTGTTTGAGCCAATTACAAATTATAACAAGAAATTAAAGCCTAAACGATGCCAAAACAGTGAGCCAATTTTAGCTTCCAATAATTTCATCACATGAAAAATAACAACCCACCATATGCAATTGAGTGATATTAAAGCATGCTCTGATACCACATGATGGAACGTGAGACATACGCGGCGGAATAAGGATCTAAAGACACTCTAATTGCATCTAACTTAATAGAAATTAACATGCAAACATACAAACAAACAGTAAACTAAAAAAAAGGAAGAAAATACAACCTTTGTAGCTCGATTTCTTCTCTCCTCCTTGCCAAAGCAAAAACCGAACACAACCGAACCACAATTAGAGCTTCCCCGCTATCCTCTGGACTCAGAGCTGAGTTGTTGGACCCGGTGAATGAAGGATCGAAAAGGATGAAAGGGAGGTTCAAAGTATTAAGTAAGGAAAGGAGAAGAAATGTTTTGGTGAGACTTCTTTTGGAAAAATTCAAAATTCAGCAAAAAGACCTCTTTGTTTTGAAAACAAACCTATTTATAAAGAAATTACATGCATCAAATGCATGCCAAGGCTCACCAAAATGCAACACCTCACAAAACACTAACTAAAGTGGGCTATGTGTCATTCTATAATGTTTACACATAATCCACTTAAGTTAGTGGGATTGTCCAACAAAAACTTGGATAATTCCACTAACTCTAGTCAAGGGTAAAATACTCTTTTTCATTTGATCAAAGTCAAACTTTGACTTTTCCCAAGCCAAAAAGTCAACCCTTTGACTTTTTACGATTTTGACCCTCTTGACTAATTTTGACCTCCCGAACATGAATCCGCATTCATATTTTTGAAATTCAAATCACATTTGAATATATTGTGTCATAAAAAACTGATAGCTATATCACATATACTTGTCGGTTTAAAACTTTTTTCCTAATTCGAACAATTCGAATTAATCCATCATATTGTTCTAAGTTTAATCCATGTGAGCTAGCAGGAGACCTAATGGACCTACAGATCATGGGCTCCAACAATCCGAGATTAACCGGTCAAACTCTTTAATCTAATTAATCAACTTTTGTTAACTAACAGGTCATTCCACTAAAGTCCCGTAGTTGCACTCCCTCACTGTAGATATATTTCTGTCCACCTGATATAACCGTAACCAGTAAGTCAATCCTTCACAGGTTGTTCGTGGCCTCAGCTGGGTCAAAAAATCGTTTTACCCCCGAGAACGCTTATTGTTCCTTAAGTCCCACTAAACCGCTATAGAACAATTCATTTGTGGTCCAACCAACAAATCCAGTCCCTCTCAGCCTAGTGAGAGGGTGGGGCCCCTTGTTCTAGTTCAAAGTCGCACACTTAAGGGAACAACCTATCTACTATCCCTAGAGTCGGGTAGGAGTGAATTGCGTCTTGCACCCTATGTCCTCAGCTATCTACCCGGTCTTACCCCTGAAATGGGAGGCTTATTGAGCCAGCGTTGTTGAGCTGCTCTCACCCATGCAGATCTAAGGTTAACCCCGAATAAACAGGAGTTCATAGTTAGCTCAGGATTGAGATGGAGTTACCTAGGTCATCAAAATTGAATTAGTCAGTTTTATACAGTAAACGGTGTTATAAAGCAAAAGTGACTAAGTCGTGGTCCAGTCTTATACAAACTCATTGCATAGGATGCCCCCACTTACATATCTCTATATGAACGATTCAGGATCACATCGTCTGTACTAACTACAAAGTAGGTCGCATCCATAGTGTCCCAAGAATAAGGCGCCCAACCTTATCCCTATACTATAGACCATTTTAGGCTATATACTCGAACTTGATCCATGTTTTATGTCATCACATAAAGTTCAAGTCTACATTAAATAGCCTCGGGACCTTAGTTTATTGGATTCAAGATTATGGTATACTATTTCAATAACAATTTTATCGAAGAAGAAACACGAAAAAAATGTTTATCAATTACAAACTACGAGCTTTAGGACATAAAATCCAATAGTTGAATCACTATTAGTCATCGTTTGAATCATTACCTCTAACCTATCAACGACATTACTGGATTAGTCTAACAATTCTTGGTCCAGTCTTGTACAAACTCTTTGCACAGGATTCCCCCACTCATATGTCAACTACATAAACGAGCTGGATTGCCTCGCTTGTATCAAATACAAAGTGGGTTGCGTCCATAGTGTTAACAGGATGAGGTTCCCAACCTAATCCATTTACTATAGACCATTTGGGTGACATTCTAAATGTGACCCTAGAGCTTAGTTTATTTGATTTAAGTTTGTAATTGCGAGAATACAAGTTTGAAGGAAAAAAATAATAATTTTATTCATTTCCTCAAATAATTACAAATACACGAGTTTATGGCATAAATCCGAACGGGTAACAATATGGATGCGGCTCACTTTGTATTTGATACAAAAGAGGTGATACAACTCGTTCATGTAGTTGACATGCGAGTGGGGGCATCTTGTGCGATGAGATTGTACAAGACCGGACCGAGAACTATTAGACTACTATAGTAACACCATTGACAGATTAGGACTAATAATTCATAGATGGCCATTAGTGATTCGACCTGAATCCTAAGCGAGTTACGAACTCCTGTCTGCGGGGGGTTTGTCCTTAGACTAGTATGGGTGAGAGTAGCCAGAGTTGTCGACTCAATACGCCTACCTTCTCAGTGGCGAAACCTCATAGGGAGCTGGGAACTTAACTCCACAAGAAGAAATTCACTCGTTCTCGCGATTGGGAATTTAGATAGGGTGTTCCCTTAAGGACTGAATTCAAGTCTTAAATAACGGGATCCCACCCTCTCATTGGCCCGAGAGAGACATTGTTTATGGCAGGACCATAAACTTGTTGTTTATTAGAGGATCAGTGGTACTTAAGGAACAAGAAGTAGTCACAAAGATAAAACGATAATTTGACCTAGTTGTAACTACGAACAACCTGTGAAGGGTTGACTCACGGGCATTGGTTATATCAATGGGCAAAACTTGTCCTATAGTGAGGAGAGACTCACAGTTAATGAATGTTGATTAACGGGATCAAAGAGTTTGATCAGTTAATCTCGTATCATTGGAGCTCATGATATGTAGGTCCATTAGATCCCTATGTTGATTCGATATGGAAATTAAGGGGGTGTTTGGTTTATGGGGTTGGGTTGGGTTGAGTTGGGTTAATAACTCAACTCCTTGTTTGGTTCACCAATAATTTTAACCGGTGGCTTAATAACCCAACCCCATGGAGTTGAGTTATTAACTCAACCGTACGGTACTTTTCGGCGGCGGTCTGGTGACTTTCCGATGATGACTCGATGACTTTTCGATGATGGTCCGCACGATGGTCTGACGACGGTCCGATGAGATGAAGAAAGTGGAGAAAAGAAGATGATGAGAAGAGTTTTCAAGTGTGCCTTTAAGTTGCTAATACTCTAGTTTAAATAGGCACCAAAAAGTCAAATCCTTTTAGAACAAGGAATTCTAATCCTTCTAGAAAAAAAAATCTTAAACCTTTTAAAACAGAAATACTAATCCTATACCCTTCCTAATCTTGATCTAATTATCCAAAAATTCAAATTTAAAACAAATACAATCAAAGCACCTAATTTTACTGGGCGTCATAATATACCCACCTAAGAAAAACTTTCGCCCTCGAAAGTTGCTAGAACTTTACAACGGTCACGTCCTCGAGCCATAATCTAAACTTAAACTCTAAACTAACTTAGCACAAGAACAAAGAAGTCAAAAGCATAGCATAACAAATGTCAACACACAAGCAACTCAAATAACTTTAACTACTCTACAAAATAAAAGCAAACTTGGAAATAACGAGGCAACTTCCTGCGAGAGGCTATAAGGATCGTTGCCTACATGTAGGCGAGTATGAAGAATCTAAAACCTATGCTCTGATACCAATTGTAACGACCCTAATTTTTCAAACTCAAAATTTCCTAGGGACGTTACTAAGCAAAACCGCCTGCACCAAAAATTTCGGTAGTATAACAACGCTACTAAGACCTTGATGACATATCTAATATTTTGTAGATATGCAACTTCAATATGACATAAAATATTTAAGTATGTTGGCATATTTTTAACATCTTCACAAGGTAAACTATTTATTCCATTCTAAAGATGTCCATAGACAATGCATGTGTTTAGACAAATTTAAATAAACACTTTTCATATGCAAAGTATTAATACTAAATTAATACCTACCTAAATTAAAATAAAAAAGTAGTGGTGAACATGTGCATAAAAAAATGAATAAAGTTCATATTGAAGAGTAAACGCTCTAAATAATGAATTTTATTGGAAAAGAAATATTGATATCAAACCCATTATCCATTACTTTTGCAAATATCCCTAACATACATTTGGCAAATGGTAATATATATTGTAATTTTTTAATTGATCACATAATTGAGTTTTGTAATTGTAGACAAATGTGTTTGTATTTGATTTGTTGTGAAAACAAAGTAAGGAAAAAAACTCACAAAAAATCAAACCTTTCACTTTACATCAAATAAAAATGATTTTTAGGGGAGAAGAAAAAGTGATATCAATCTCAATATCCAGTACTGTTTTAAATATCCCATACATCTTGTGAATGGTAATATATATTGTCAATTTGTAATTGATCTCATAATGATGTTTTGAAATTGTAGACAAATATATTTGCAATTGATTTGGTGGAAACAAAAAAAGTAAAGAAAAAAGTCACAAAAAATCAGACTTATTAGCTTTACAAAAAACTGCACCAGATACCCCTGACATAATAACTCAACTCTGCAAACCAAACACTGACTTACTGACTCAACTCAACTCAAGTCTGCAAACCAGACACTGATTTTCAGAACTCACTAACAAAACAACTCTGCACAACTCAACCCAACTCAACCCAACTCTGCGATCAAATCGCCCCCTAAGAGGATATAAAGTTTTGGAATGAATTTGAAGTGTTCAAATTCATATAAGAGACTTATATCATTTATATGTGATATAATTGATATAATATATAGTTTAATGTGAATATTATAAACTATATTATTGCTTAATTATGAAATAATTTCATAATTAGAAGAATTAAACATGAGAGGGATGAAAATTTAATGCGATTCAATTTATTATGCATATTATGCAAATATGATTTGCATAACAAGGTAAATAATATCATATATTATGCAATTATACAAATATGATTTGCATAATGCATAATATGTGGATTTAGTGAGATAATGGGTGGAAAATTTATCTCCACCTTCACTCCCTATAAAAGCATGTATTTGGATGCATTTTGCAACCAAGCAAGCCACTTTTTGGAAATTAAGATTTTCATAACTCTCAATTCTATCAAATCCTCTAAAAACTCTCCCTTTCTCCAAAAAAGAACTCCGACCATTCTCCCTCTCTTAGAGAACAATCGAGAAAATCTTGTGGAAGTATTTGGTTCGAGATCGGGTTGTGTTCGTAGTGATCGAGAGGATTCAAAAGGAAGGATTACTAGAAAAAAATCTTCAAAGGTAATTCACTTTCTACCTTATATGCTTAACTATTTTTTCTATTTTTGTGTAAATTCGTGTTACATATATCCAGAGAAAAGTGATTCAATCGTTTCCGCTATGGGATTTGATCCCTACCTTAGCCTCCAAAACAATCTTCCAAGCTCCAAAATAATGTAGAAAATCGATTTTTGGGTGAAATTAGGTCTCAAAACGGCTCTCCCCTCGAAAAGTGCACCAAAAATTAATTATAGAAAATGGGAGAATGTTGAGACGCTAGGGACAATGCCACGTGTAAACTTTAAAACGCAAAATATTTGATAGCGACTCGACGTTGCACACAACATTTCAATGCTATGAACTTCGAAGTAGAGACAACACGCGTTTGTTGGGTTCTATGCCTTAAAACTCGTAGTTTGTAATTTTGTTCATTTTAATTCAATAAAGCGTTAGTGATTTTCATTCATTAAACTGTTTGTGAATTTCTATCTATTGCCTTAAATTAACCCTAAATCGAATAAACTAACATCCTAGGTTGTAATATGTCTCTTGAACTGTATGTAGAAGACATATAAGGATCACGGTTCGAGAAACAGTCTAAAGGGTCTCTAGTATAGGGATGAGATTGAGTACCTTATCTTGGTGACACTATGGATATGACCCACTTTGTATATGATACAAACACAATGATCCAACGTGTTCATGTAGACGACTTGCGAGTGGAGATATCCTATGTGATGAGATCACATAAGATCGGACCACGAAATAGTAACCAATAGATGTAACTCCGTTGACTATTTAGGTTTCTATTTCAATAGGATGACCTAGGCAACTTGATCTCAATTCTGAGCAAGTTACGAACTCTTGTTTGCAAGGAATTGTCCTTTAACTAGTATGAGTGAGAGTGACTTGAGATGCCGACTCAATAAACCTACCTTCTTAGGGACAAAACCGTGCAGGTAGCTAGGGACTTAACCTAGCAAAATTGAATTCACTCCTCCCCGACGTTTAGGGTAAGAAGATGAGTGTTCCCTTAAGTAGTGTCTCTGGCACTTGAACAAAGGGTATGACCTTCTCACTGGCTCGAAAGGGACTTTTGTTTAATGGTAGGACCATAAACACATTGTTCATTAGAGGTGCACTGTCACTTAAGGTCAAAGATGTAACCTAGGGGTAAAATGGTAATTTGACCCAGCTGGCGTTAGGAACACTCGTGAAGGATCGACTTGTTGTTATTGGTCATTATCCATGGACACAAAAAGATATCTGCAGTGAGAAGAGTGCAACTGCGGGTCTTTAGTGGAATGTACCCGCAGTTAACAAATGTTGATTAAACAGTTAATGAGATTAACTTATTAATCTTGTGTCGTTGGATCTTCTGATCTGTAGATCCATTAGGTCCACTTCCTAGCTCGTAAAAAGTTCTTAGATTACTAGATATTGATTAGAATTTGAAATGTTCAAATTTACTTTGGGAATTAGTTTAATGTATGAAGATACATTATAATATAAAGTTTTTATGTACATTAAAACTTTGTAGTATAAATTTAATTTGAATATGATTCAAAGTAAATTTATGAGAGAATTGAATATTTGAAAGAATTCAAATATTGTTTTAGTGTGAGTAGGATTCATATTAAAATCTATATTAAAATCTATAGATTAAAATTAAATGCACATAAGTTGTACATTAAAACTATAGGTTAAAGGGAATGTGGTTAAATATGATTTAATCATAGATAACCTAAATTAAATATATGTTCTTAATTTATAAATTAATTAATCTGTAAGTTTAATTAACTTGATTAAATATGATTTAATTAAATTAAATAAAATTATAGGTTATATTAAACATATAATTAAACATGATTTAATTATATTTATTAAATTAATTATGAATTAATTAAATATTATTTAATTAATTTAATAATTAATTAAGTTAGTGGAAATGTGTGATGGGTGCGTTCTCCATTATCCTCCCTCTTCTCGCTCTCCTTATCGATAAATGCAGAGGGAGATCTTAGAAGGAGGTTGATCGATCGTTATTGGCATGATCAATGAACTTATCCTCTCCCTAGTTCTCTCTCTACTATTCCTCCCAAAATCAGGAAGTTTTCCCACAAAAACTTCAATCTAGGAATCCAGAGAATAGGAGGCGATCCTGTTGGTGGTCCCCTGTTTTACAATAACGTTGTCTTGGGTAGAAGTTCAAACGTGATTCACAGTAAAGAGCTTGTTGCAATCTCGTTCTTTTTCAGAGGCAAAAAGGTAAATTCTACAACCTTTATAGGCTAGAGTTTTAATAGAATGCTTATGTATTGATATGCCCATGCCTATATGTTTATCGTTAAGTTTTTGCCAATGTACGGGTATTTTAGTTTGCCAAATGGAAAACGAAGTTTATGATCCAATGGGACTTCCGCCGTGTATTAGGAATTTTGATTCCATCAGCGTTTTCAACATTGAGACCCTGAAACGCATCGTTTAGTTGTCATCTATTCGAGATTTCTCATTCATTTGGTTGCAAGTATGGTGTTGAGATGCCATGAAGACGTCTCGATGTCATGCCTTTGGGTCTTCATGCTCATTTTGCCTCTTTTGGACCCCTTCTTCACATATCTTCATATTTGGTGCTTCAATACTCCATATTTTTCCTTGATTTCTCCGACGGCTCCTTTTTGCCCAATACTTGAAATCAATCAAAATAAAATCGTGAAAGTGCCGAATTGATTGCAATAACTAACAAAATATAGGCATAACACATTTTTTTTGCTATCAGGGATATACAATTACGAAAAGTGTCTCTTGGCTCTTGTATTATGTTAACAAGCACATTTGAGGTTTGTGTTGGTCTCTACCTCCTAAGAATTGGTCGCAAATTCTCGAGCTCACCCCTTGAATTACCCTATCAATTTTCTTTTGATTTTTCGGAACCATTCTTTAGCAAGTCTTATTAGAGTAGAAGAAAATGTCATACACTTCATTGCATCAAGGGATTCTTGTAGGTTCATCAAGGATATGTATGTCTAAATTTTCTATTGGGTCTGAGCTTCCATCATATTGTGTGATGATTGGGACCTTAAACTTACGCGGAGATTTTTCTTTCACGATTGAGTCTATGAAGGGTGGATCTATCTATTCAATGAGAGTTTTAGGATCTAACCTTTCGTGATCACGATTTTTAAAAAAACTTCCGTAGAGATTCTCTAATATGTTTCCCTGTATTTCGTTTTGGATTTTTTGCAGGTCTACTTTTCAGGTAGCTCTGCGTCTGGCTTCGCAAGGTGGCCTTCTTGGCCTCTGCCTCTTTCTCGGCTAATAGGACTTCGGTTGTGGCTTTGGCCTATCGCTTCTACTTATTGTTGATCAGACTCTATAAGTCTGATTTTGTCGCTTTATCTTCTTACAATGGCTTCTGATAACACACAAAATGTGTTATTCTTAGGCTTGAATTTGGCTAGTTTTTGTGATAATTTCAGGGCTTTCACGTGTTTTAATCATTGAATTTCAGGATAAGAGCATCAATAGGTCAAATGGAGACATATTGGAGTATTCGGGTTCAAATCAAGGTTATTAGAGCTAAAAATTTAAAGCAAGTTGATCAAAAGGACCAAATCAAGCATGTTAACCCGAGGTCATGGCGTTGCAACGCAAGTCTAGGGATCGCAACGCCACATTCGCAACTTTTTGGCATGGAAGAGACGTGGTGACGACGTTGCAAGCAGCGTCGTAATGTCGAATCGATAAAGAGGCACGCGCATAGGGTATAGTGGTTGCAAAACTGTCCTCAGCGTTGTAACGTCGCAGCAATTTCCTTTTTTACTTTGTCGCCTAGGGCATGGCGTTGCAACACCACACCACCCATGGGGTTGCAACGTTGTGCCGATTATGGTTATAAATACAATATAATGCCCACGTTGTAGTGGAGCCGAATTTGATAGACTTTTGGACCTAATTTCAAAATACACACTCTAAAAGAAGCAGAAGAGCATTCCTTGGGGGTCGAGCATGAGATTGAAAGCCCGAGATCATGATGGGAGCTTAGAGACGAGGCCCGACATCGACACCTACGAGTTTTATCTCTCTTTGTTTTAGTTTGTAGCTTAGTTTATAGATCCTTTTATGGGATCAACATGTTTTTATGGTGATTATGAGTAGCTAATTTCCATAGTTAGGGAATTGATGTAGCTTGTTATGAACTTGTTTAGTTACTATTTTGAACTTTTGGTGCTGTTGAGTTATTTTTGGTAATTCTTTCTTAATGCATATTTTTCTGTGGCCAAGTTTAGCATGATTTTGTTGATTTGAGTTGATTTCGAGAGAATAGACTTAGATTAGATCAAAGTTACCTAAACCCTTTGTAAATCCGTGCACGAGAGTGACGCGAGTTCTTTGGGAAACGTTTTTAAGAAGTTGCTTAATGCCTTGCATGCTTTTAAAATCTATAAGGACACTTAAGGATTTATTGTTATGCTTGAGAATCATTAGAGCTCGAGAGAGTCTTTTGAATATCTTTAACTTCTTGTTTATAATCTCACGACCATAGTCATTTGCATGTGCTGAAATAAGAAATTAACTAGTGAAATTGATTCTCCTAACGTTTCTATCGTATTCGTGTCTCCACTTGTATATGCACTTTATTTTTAATTCACCATTTTCTCAAATTTCTGTTTCTTTAGATAAAATTCGGGATTAGTATCTTAGTAATTGTTTGATCTAGAAAAACCATTCCTGAGGACGATACTCTGAACTCAAAATCACTATATTAAAACTTGACCCGTACACTTGCAGTATTATAATATTTTCACGCAACATCTTCCGCTTGCTGTTGATCAGACTCCGTAAGTCTGATTTTGTCGCTTTATTTCTTGCAATCTCATCGTCATGTCCTCATGACCTGGTTGATTTATGTTCAAACTTTCTAGTACTATTTAGATTGCAAACTTTACTCTAGCTATTTTGCTTATTGCACTATGATTTTTGTGATATGACTTTGTCTGATTTCCTCCCAAGGTCAGCTTCTCTTTTGGTTCTTTAGTATAAGTTATTGTCTCACCCACCTCTTCATACATTGGTTCGTTTCTTTTTCTGAGATCTCAAACAAGTGGTTCTTCTTCATGTTTCGTCGAAGGAGTTTGATTGTTGAGTTTTTCCAAATTAATTCGAGTCAGGCTCCGGTCCATTCTATTCATCCTCTTTTTCTTTTCGGCGATCTTCTCCTCTTGTGGGCCTTCATGGTTATGTAGTGAGGAGGAGTGACTTTCCTTGTTCTTCGAGGATAACGATTAGTATCAGAATCTTCTCCATCTAGATTTCAGTTTCGTTTTTCCATCACCTTGTTTGACATGAACGAAAAAAGGTGTTCAAGAATCTTTCAAACAAGCTTGATTTTCTTTCCCACAGATGACGCCAATTGTTGTTGCTACAATTCGAACAGGGTAAGTCGTCTGACCTTCACGTGATAATGACTACAAACTTCTTTGAAGGGGGAAGAACGTGGCCTGCAAAAGAAAAAAGGAACACGGGTGTGATGTTTTCCACACAGGCTCCAATGCTTAAGTCAGAAAGTATTTTAGAGTGTAGCAAGTTAAGATTTCTAGAATGAGGATGAACTTCCCTTTCCTTCAATACAAAGAGTAGTTATATGGCCTTTCTAGGGTGTAAACCCTAATCTGTGACGAAGTAGGAAGAGGAGAAGGTTGATTGAGGTTAAGATTGGGGCTAGGAAGAAAAAGGAACATGGTCCAACCCTATAATCGGGTCAGCCTCAACTGAGAATTGGTCCCGAAGGCCCAATTCTCGCGTTTCCTATTGTTGGAGGCCCGTTTAGCCCGGGTGGGTCTATCTTTGTTTGTTTTGAGTCATTCTTTGCATATATACCCCTCGATTTCTTTTGTATTTCAAATTTGCTTTTATGGTCGAATTTCATCCATAACATTTTTGTTTACACAAAGTTATGTAATGCAAATTAATATATTAGTTTTTTATTTTTCTTTTACGATTTTTTTTACCAAGCATCTTAATTGATACATTCAATTTCAATAATTATGTCTTTCTGTTGACGTTTTTTCGTTTTCTTTTTTTCTTTTTTTTACACAAAATTATGTTAGTTGATATAACTCATATTGTGTCATTGATGCTTCTTTTTTCTAGATTTAAACTATTCATCTCCTTTAATTTTTAATAAGGTGTCTCTTTCTTTCTAATTTGTTTCTTAATTTAAATTTCGTTAGTCAACAGTTTTTCTTTTACATATTATGTTAATCATCGTTTTAATTTATTTATAACTAAATTACTATTTTGAGTTTTGATTTAGGGGCTAGTTTATTTTTGTGTTTAATTTAAAAAATATTTACTTTTGATTTTAAAATTTTAGCAATAATGTAAACACTTTAATTTTAGAAGATACTCCTGTAATTTTAAGAGGATGTTTATTATTTTTCAAAAAGTTTCTTGCTTTCTTAAAAAAAAATGTTTCAAAAGGGGAAAAAAATAGCAAATTAATATATTTTTTATATGTTTCTTTTACCTTTTTTTTTTTACTAAACATCCTTAGTTGATGTATGAAATTGTTATATTTAGTCACTAGAAGAAATAAATTTAATCACTTTATCAAGTTTTGTACTTGATTCTAATTACTCTTGATTTTAAAGGTATAATTTAAACACATTTTTAAATGTATATTTTTTATATAAGAAAAGTTACAAAATAAGATTTATCCTAATTTAAAATATGTTGTACAAATAACTTTAATTTTAAAAGGTTTTTTATTAATTTTAGCAATTTTCAATTGATTTCTTAAAAAAGTTATTTCAAAAAGAAAAGAAAAGGAAAAAAACCACAACTATCTTGATGTCGAAGGTCCATAGCATGTAGGTTTGGGTCTTTGTTGCACACTTGGATAGCTTGTTTCATCTCAAATTGTCTCATCACTTGATTAGTTTGATGTCATTCTATAATATGAAAACAGACGAGTGGGCATGTCATGACCATTTTTATAATAATGTGGTAATGTGTCTATGACATTGTTGTATAGCTCCCAAATCATCTGAAATACCAAATTGTAGATGATTAGAGACTTGTAAAATAATGTTTTAAAAAAATTAATTATGACATTCGTACCAAGTTGGATCTAAGGAGGTCAAACATGTATCTCTATTGTCTGATCACATGCGTGGTTGATCCAGTAACACAGAATTGGTCTCTCCACCTATATAAACACAACAATATAGTTAAAATATTAGCATTAAATATTAAATTTCAAACCTTTTAAATAAGAAAAATTCAATTTAGTAAATCATACCGAGAACCAATTGCTCGCCCAACTAATCTAGCATCGGTCATATGCCGACGTTGAGGAACCATCGTGGAGAATCGTTCCCAACCCCACAACTGAAGAAGGATTACAGGTCCAACAATATTACGTGCATTTAATCGGCTTGCGTCACACAACTGTCTGTATAACCATGCTAAGCAAGCCCGACCCCAGGAGTATCTTCCTGCAATCTCAAAGTCCCGTATGAGTGGAAGAAACATTAAATGCACCTTTGTTGGGGTGTTTGCCCTAATCTCGTGAAGTTTGTAATCCTTGTTGTTTTAATAAATAAGGTTGTTTGTTTATCAAACTTTGTATCTCACATTTTATGAACTTAATCCAATAAACTAAGCTCTGGTGTCATATTATTTGAGAGAACTAGAACTTGAAAAATGTGTAGTGGACACACAGAGAGGATCACGTTCGAGTTAATGACCCAAATTGTCTACAGTATATGGATAGGGTTTGAAACCTCATCCTAGTGACACTATGGATGCAGTCCGCTTTGTATTAGATACAAACAATGTGATCCAGCTCGTTCATGTGGTTGACATGCGAGTGGGGGCATCCTGTGCAATGAGATTGTACAAGACCGGACCGTGAATGAATAGACCTACTGATGTAACGTCGTTAATGTTGGGATTTGTGCCCTAAAACTCGTAGTTTGTAATAATGTTCTAATTAATGTAATAAAGTGTTATTATTTCAATAAAGTGTTATTGTTTGTTATCTACGAGTTTACCTTTATTTAAACCCTAAATCCAATAAACTAAACATCCAAGGCTGTTAAATGAATCTTTAACTCAATGTAATGTACATAAAAAGGATCTCTTTTCGAGATACAACCTAAATGGTCTATAGTTAGGGGATAAGGTTTGGGTACCTTACCCTGGTTAAACTATGGATGTGGCCCACTTTGTATTTGATACAAACACTGTGATCCTAACGTGTTCGTGTAGATGACATGTGAGTGGGGATATCATATGTAATGAGATTACATAAGACCGGACAACGAAATAGTAACCTCTAGCTGTAACTCCGTTGACTAGTTAGGTTTCTATTTCACTAGGATGACCTAGGCAACTTGATCTCAATCCTGAGCAGATTCTGAACTCCCGTTCGCGAGGGATTGTCCTTTGACTAGTATGGGTGAGAGTGGCGGTCGCGCCGACTCAATGTGCCTACCTTCTTGGGGACAAGACCGAGTGGCGGCGGTGGGAACTTAACTTAGCAAGATGGAATTCACTCCTTCCCGCCTACTAGGGTAAGTAGAGAGAATGTTCCCTTAAGTGGTATCTCCGGGACTTAAACAAAGGGCCCGACCCTCTCATTGGCCCGAGAGGACTCTGTTTGTTGGTAGGACCACAAATAAATTGTTCATTAGAGAGCACTTTGGTACTTAAGGCACAAGATGTAACCCGAGAGTAAAGCGGTAATTTGACCAGTGGTGTTTACGAACATTCGTGAAGGATTGACTTGTTTGTTATTGGTCAATATCCATGGACAAAGAAATATATCTGCGGTGAGAAGAGTGCATTGTGGGACTTTAGGGAGTGTTCCCGCGATTAACGAATGTTGATTGGGAGGTTAATGAGATTAACAGAAGCAATCTCAGATCGTTGGAGCTTACGATGTAGGTCCATTACGCCCACCTTCTAGCTCGTAAAGGGTTCTTAGATCATTTGAATTTGAAATGTTCAAATTCATTGGGAATATATTTAATGTATATGGATACGATATAATATATAGTTTTGGAACTATATATTATAAATTTAATGTTAATATCATTCATATTTAATTACTTGAGAGAATTGAATATTTGAAAGAGTTCAAATATCAAATTCAAATGTGAATGTGATTCGTATTTGAAAACTATAGGTTATAATTTAATGTGCATAAGATGTACATTAAACTATAGGATAAAGGGTAAAATGATTAAATGTGATTTAATCATTTATTTAATATTATATATGAATTAAATATGATTTAATTTAATATATTTAATTATTAATTAAATATTAATATAATATTAAATGGGAACGTGTCAAGAGGACACGTTCCCACCACTCCCCATCTCCCTCTCGATAGGGAAGTGGAGAGTTGCCCACTAAAAGTTCTTTTTCTCCTGGTGAGAAGGAGAAGGTGATGATCGATCAATTAGAGAAACTCACAGAAAAAATTCTCTCTCTCTCAATCTCTAGAATTTCCAAAATCTATCAATTGTTGGATTACCTTCCCACCAAGGTAGATCTAAGTAGAACTCAGAGATATAGAAGGTGATCCAATTGGTGGTGTTCTGTAAAAACAGAGAAACTTAAGATTCTATGGTTGTTGTACTGATTGGAGTAAGGAGTTGCTGTTAGAGAAAGTCTACAAAGGTAATTCTTCTTTCTCTCCTTTAGTTTAATTGTTAAACTTTACATGTTTGCATGTATGCTTTCTCCATGTCTAATTAGATTAGAATAGCATGCTTGTTCTGTATGTTTTATTTATCAATGTACTGTTTTTTGTTTCAATTAAAATAATCAAGCAATTAACGATCCCAAACACGTTTCCGCTACTCAAGAAGATTAGATCTCCATCAATTGGTATTAGAGCAATGCTTCTATTATTTTGTTTTGAAACAAAATTGCATTGATTTTGGTGGGAATTGCATTGATTTGCTGTAATACTCTTTAGGAATTTTTTGGTCATAGTTTACTATTGATTTTGATCAAATTATATGTAAAGGCCCCTGCGTTTTTGGGCAAAAAGTGCAAAATTGAGTCTGAAATTAAGTTACGAGTCGTTCGGGACAAGTTTCGTTCAATTTGGTTGAGAATCGAAGAAGAAATTGAAGAACAAAGCTGCTGTGTTCGTGGAAGAAGGTTGTTGCCGGCGGCGGCGTTACAGCGCGCCAAATGTTCCCTATCGACGCGAGCGATCAAAGTCGTCGATGGCGTTACAACGCTAGCATCAGCGTTACAACGCCGTGAGGCGATTCAAGCGGCGCCAGCAGAGACGGTTCGTCTTTGGTTCCTTGGTTTTGGTCCGGTTCGAGCGGTTCAAGGCCGGTTCAAGGTGTTTTTTGATCGGTTTCATGAAATAAATTAATGTAATTTATGTTTTTTGCACTTTAGGGGCCAAATTATTCCGGTTTTACAGCTTTTTATCTATATGAATGTCATTTAGATTATTCCCACCTTAGGATAAGCATGTTCATGCATTTTATTTATATAAATGTTATATGAATATGGTTGGATGCATGACTAATTTATTTTTTCATGAGTAATTAATTATAAGTGTTATAATTAGATTATATGGAAAATAAATTGCATGGAGCATGAAATTACTTAGTTTAAAATAAATGTTATTTTGTTTAAGTAATTTCATAATTCAAGTAGTTGAATTTCTTTTATAATTCCAATTTGAATTTTGATTGTTGGATTTATAATATAGTTTCTTTATCATAGGTTAATTATTAAAATTTATAAAAGTTATAAATTAAAGGGGTTTTAGAAACCACAACCTATAATAAAGAAATGCATGCAAACATAGGAACTTGGGTTAATTTAATTAGTTTAAAATTGTTTAAAATTAATTTAGACCTAAGTTTCAATTTCTAATAGGATTAGAAATAAGTCTTACGTAATATTTTAAATAGTTTAAAATATAGTAGGACTTTAGGACTTTGGTTATAAGGGAACTCTACTGGTGAAGTTTTGTCTAAGGTTGGGGTACTTAAGGTGGCAGTTAGCAACTAACACCTCCTACTGAGAGCTGACCGGAACTGAGTTGAATTAACCTCAGTTCTGTTTTATCTCTAGGTAATTAAAATGTTTATTCACCTAGACATAAGGTTTTAAGACTTAGTTATAATAGTTATAATAGGCATAGACTTAGATAGATTCTTTTAGCCAGAATCCGACTAAGTTAAATCCATACCCTAATTTTAGAAACTTAAGTGGGAGAAAACGAGATGTTCGCATCGAGTTTACTCTCACGTCCCAAGAGTTCACACCGTGAGTTCCATGCTCGGCTCTGCGGCGTCAATAGGGCATCCCCTACGCTATGTGTTTGCATGGTTCGATACAAGGTGAATGAGGAAGTATCCATAGTAAATGGGAGCAGGGGCGCATGTCAACGTATCCTACTGATGCTGCTCCATTAGGTCGCATTTGTGAGATTTCTATAGTCCGCTTTGCTAGGTTGTCTGGAACAACCAAACCCTACGGAGGACGACTATAGGGATCGGAACACTGCGAACTCCGAGAAATGGATAGGGTCTCTTAGGTTGTTTACAGCCAGCTTGTCTTTCTTAATAGTAGCTTTGTTGGCTCGGGCCTGTGGATCCGAAAATGGTAGGGTCACATTTACGGGATGAGTTAAGTTAGCTAACAAGTCCTTGACCAAACAAGCGGTAGCTAAGGACCATTGGGACATGAGATGTTACAGTAGTGGGAATTGGGTGAGATAGCCTCAATTCAAGGGAGGAATGACCCACTGCTTGACGACGAAGGCTTTTGTTCTAAACCCTTGAAGTATCATTGCAAAATTAAAGGTTTAACTTAAACAATGGTTTTAGTTTAAACACTAGGGTTCTTTAATAATTTTGCTAAATTAGATTGATTTTTATAATGGGTTTAAAAGGCATAACTAATTAGAACTATTTTTGATTTTCAGCATGTCGTCCTCAATCATAGCCCTACTTAAAAGCGTAGTTTAAGCGGTGTGAATTTTACTACGTGGAAGTCCAACTTGAATACGATTCTCGTTGTTGGCGACCTTGGTTACGTACTAAGCGAGAAATGTCCTCGATTCTGCTGCTCCGTAACGTTCCTCAATCTGTTGGGAGGCGCACGATCGTGGATGAAGGCCAATGATAAGGCCAAGGTCTACATTTTGGCTAGTGTTTACGAAGTTACGCCAAAAAGCACGAGGGCATGGTCTCGACTTGTGAGATCATGAGTTCAACTGCGATAAATGTTTGGACAACCGAAATCGGGCCAGTTCGACACGAATCCCTCAAATACGTTTATAACTCCCGTATGAAGGAGGGTCATCGGTGAGAGAACACGTTCTTGATCGATGGTCTACTTCAACGTTCTGAGATGAACGGAGCGGTCATTAACGAGCAGAGTCAGATATCGTTCATCCTGGAATCTCTTCCAAGAGTTTCTGCAATTCCGCGACAATGCGGTGATGAATAAGATAAAAGTATAACTTTGACTACTCTCCTTAATGAACTACGGACTTTCCAGGTCTCTTATGAAGAATAAGGGACGGTGATGGAGAGGTAAATCTGTTTGCCCATTCCGGAAGGTTCCAGAAGGGTTCATCCTCTCGGACTAAGTCCTGTAGCTCATCTTCTGGGCTTAAGAAGACCCAAAAGAAGAAAATAGGAAGGAAAGGGAAGGCACCTACTGCTGACAAAGGCAAGGGAAAAGCCAAGCTTGCAGATAAAGGAAAGTGTTTCCACTGCAACATGGATGGGCACTGGAAGAGAAACTGCCCAAAATACCTTGCTGAGCTCAAAGAGAAGAAAGGTAAATTAGATTTACTTGTTCTTGAAACTTGTTTAGTGGAAAATGATGATTTAACTGGATACTTGATTCGGTGCCACTAATCACGTTTGCTCTTCATTTCGAAACTAGTTCCTTCAAGGAGCTCGAAGAGGTGAGATGACGCTCGAGGTTCGGAGCAGGAGGCGTCGTCTCAGCTCGTGCAGTGGGAGATGCCAAGTTATTTTTCGGAGATAGATTTATTTTAATGAAAAAACTGTATATAGTTCTTAAGCTTAAAAGGAACTTAATTTCTATCTATTGTTTAATAGAACTTGGTTATTGTATTTCTTTTTCAATCAATGAAGCGTTCATTTTGAAAGAGGTGTCAATATATGTTACGCTAAATTGAAAAATGGCTTGCATGCGTCTGAAAACCGAATAAAACCAAAGCAATTTTAAATCATGAGATGTTTAAGAATGCTAACACTCAAAATAAAAGGCAAAGAATTTCTCCAAATAATAATACCTATCTGTGGCATCTTAGACTTGGTCATATTAATCTCAACCTGGATTGAGAGACTTTCTAAGAATGGACTTCTAAACAAGTTAGAAGATGATTCTTTACACGCCTATGCAGTCTTGCTTGGAAGGTAAAATGACCAAATGACCTTTTCTTTGGAAAAGGTTATAGAGTCAGTAGAACCCTAAGAACTTATACATTCGGATCTTTGTGGTCCTGTGAATGTTAAAGCTCGAGGAGAATGCGAATATTTCATCTCTTTCATAGATGATTATTCGAGGTATGGTTATCTATACCTAATGCATCACAAGTCCAAAGCTCTTGAAAAGTTCAAAGAGTATAAGGTCAAGTAGAGAATGCATTAGGGAAAAGCATTAAAACACTTCGATCCGATCGAGGTGGAGAGTATATGGATTTGAGATTCCGTGACTACTATATGATAGAACATGGAATTAAATCTCAACTCTCTGCACCTAATACACCACAACAAAATGGTGTGTCGAAAAGGAGAAATAGAACCTTGTTAGACATGGTTCGTTTACATGATGAGCTATGCTCAATTGCACCGCCTCGTTTTGGGGATACGCATAAAAAGACTGCAGATTCAAATCTTGAACAATGTTCCGTCAAAAGTGTTTGAAACACCTTTTGAACTTTGGAAGGCGTAAACCTAGTTTACAACACTTCAGGATTTGGGGATGTCCGGCACACGTACTCGTGACAAATCCAAAGAAACTGGAACCTCGTTCAAGATTATACCAATTTATTGGCTATCCCAAAGAAACGAGAGGTAGTCTTTTCTACGACCCACAAGAAAATAAGGTGATTGTATCGACAAACGCCACATTCTTGGAGGAAGATCACATGAGAAACCATAAACCGCGTAGTAAATTAGTACTAAATGAAGCTACACATGAACCAACAAGAGTTGTTGATCAAGTTGGACATTCATCAAGAGTTGATGGAAGAGCCAACACCTCAAGTCAGTCTCGTCCTTCTCAATCGTTGGGAATGCCTCGACGCAGTGGGAGGGTTGTTTCCCAACCTGACCTCTACTTGGGTTTAGCTGAAACTCAAGTTATCATACCTGATGATGGCGTAGAAGATCCATTGTCTTATAAACAGGCAATGAATGACGTAGACAAGGACCAATGGATCAAAGCCATGGACCTTGAAATGGAGTCAATGGACTTCAATTCGGTATGGGAACATGTAGACCAACCTGAAGGGGTTGGACCCATAGGGTGTAAATGGATCTATAAGAGAAAGAGAGATGCAGCTGGAAAGGTACAGACCTTTAAGGCTAGACTTGTAGCAAAGGGTTTTACCCAAAGGGAAGGAGTTTACTATGAAGACACTTTTTCCCCTGTTGCTATGTTGAAGTCTATAAGGATACTCTAGTCCATAGCCGCGTTTTATGATTAAGAAATTTGGCAAATGGACGTCAAGACTGCCTTTTTGAATGGTAATCTTGACGAGAGCATCTATATGTCTCAGCCCGAAGGGTTCATAACACAAGGTCAGGAGCAAAAAGTTTGCAAGCTTAATCTGAAACAGACATCAAGATCTTGGAATATAAGATTTGATATAGCGATCAAGTCTTACGGCTTTGACCAAAACGTTGACGAGCCTTGTGTTTACAAGAGGATCGTCAACGACAAAGTGGCTTTATTAGTACTTTATGTGGATGATATCCTACTCATTGGGAATGATAACTGTATGTTATGCTATGCACGAGGTCGGACATTTGCTATGCAGTGGGAATAGTCGGTAGAGTACCACCCAATCCGAGTTAGACCATCGGCGGCGATTAAAAATATCCTCAAGTATCTAAGGAGAACGAGAGACTATATGCTTGTGTATGGGTCTAAGGATCTGATCCTTACTGGATACACTGATTCTGATTTTCAGACCGATAAGGATTCTCGAAAATCCACATCGGGATCAGTTTTCACCCTGAACGGGGGAGCTATAGTATGGCAGAGCATCAAGCAAGGATGCATCGCTGACTCCACAATGGAGGTTGAGTATGTTGTTGCTTGTGAAGCAGCTAAGGAGGCTCTTTGGCTAAGGAAATTCCTTACTGATTTGGAAGTTGTTCCAAATATGGAATCTCCCATCACCTTATACTGTGACAACAATGGTGCGGTAGCCAATTCGAAGGAACCTCGCATGACCATAAGCGAGAAAGCACATCGAGAGGTATCATCACGATACGAGAAATAGTAGAATGAGGAGATGTGACAGTCACGAAGATCGCTTCAGAGCACAATATTGTTGATCCGTTTACAAAGACTCTCACGGCTAAATTGTTCGAGGGTCATCTGGAAAGTCTGGGTCTACGAGATATGTACATAAGCTAATCTAGGGCAAGTTGGAGATATGTAATGGGGTATATGGATGCCCTAGTTTATTGTATTTCTATCCCTTGTAACCACTGTTTTAGATTATGATGTACCCCACTAGAGTTTTAGTTCAAGTGGGAGTTTGTTGGGATTTGTGCCCTAAAACTCGTAGTTTGTAATAATGTTCTAATTAATGTAATAAAGTGTTATTATTTGTTATCTACGAGTTTGCTTTTATTTAAACCCTAAATCCAATAAACTAAACATCCAAGGCTGTTAAATGAATCTTTAACTGAATGTAATGTACATAAAAAGGATCTCCGTTCGAGATACAACCTAAAGAGTCTATAGTTAGGGGATAAGGTTTGGGTACCTTACCCTAGTTAAACTATGGATGTGGCCCACTTTGTATTTGATACAAACACTGTGTAAGCCCTAAACTCTATTCTCTTTTATCATTGATCACTCGTTTATGATGTTTTGAAATAAGCAAAATCGGATAGGTTGCACTAAACGATGTCGTGATCGAATTTTGGAATCTATTGAATTTGGAGCTACAATGTGTCTAAACTTCATAAAGGGATAGGTAAACATTGAAATAAGCATATTAAAAGTTGCATTGAAGTAAGTTCAAATCATTAGCAATTGGAGAAGTTTTAGGTGCATCATGTATTGAATGGAAGATCATATGTCTCACAGACTTGGGATAAGTTGGCTAAATGCTTAGGGATTCTTAACACACTTATTTTGGTGTTTTAAAAAGAAAAGAAAGAAAGGGATAAAGGAAAGGAAAAGAAAAGGAAAAGAAAAGAAAAAGCAAAAGGGGAAAAGGACAAAGTTTGCCTCTTGGTTTATAAAATAGCTTTATCTTCTCAATTTTCTTCTTTATTTATCAAAACCAAAGTTGAAGCTTCGTGGGAGAAGGAGAAAGGAAGAAAATGGAAGCCATTTTCGTGAGTTTGGAGCTGGAATTGCAGAAGAAAGGAGGAGAACTCAAAGCATAATTGTATAGCAGCAAAGTGATCAACTCAGACAAGTTCTGATGTTTTGGTCTTTTCGAGCTCAACAAGAAGAGGTAAGGGTTGAGTTTTTGATACATGAAAGTTAACTCAATTTGGAACAAAATTTGTGAAGGAAGCTCGAGCTAATACTGAAGTTAACTTACTGTTTTGTTAAGAGGAAGACAGAAGACAGAATTTGCTGTCAAATCTGGGAAGTCTCTGATGTTTTGGTTGTTCTGATCGGAATACTTGGAGTTAGAAGCTCTAATTGGTATGGTTTGAAAGCTTATTGAATTTCCTACAACTTTTGTGAAGAAATCGTGAGTAGAAAATGTCTAAAAGATGTTCTAAATATCAGGTTAAATATGTTGTGCAGCAGGAAATCCGAATCTGGAACAGCAGCAGAATCATTTTAGGGGTTAAGCTACTGAGGTAATTTCTCACCAATACGTTAGGAATCTCATTTTCATGTCTTCATAAGAGTTTTAGAGGATTCAAAAAGGAAGAGTTTGGTATAAATGTCACTCTGTTTGGCTGAGAAATGAAGAAGTTATGGCTGTCTAAAAACAGGGCAGAAAATCTGAAAATGCTGGAATTTTGAAAGTGTGTTTTCTTGCAAATTTTAAGGTCAAAAATCATGAGCTCGAGGTTCTAATGATTGATTTGGCTTGTTTGACAGGCCAAGAGCAAATAGGTCAAGTTTACAAGCCAAGGTTCCAATTCTAATACGGTGAGTGACTCTATCTTAGAATTATGTTTGACCTATGTTGTTCTTCATGAACATAAGTGTTGATAATTACATCTTGAATGAACTAGTTGTGAATGGCTTCATAGAGTTTTCTAACATAAGGTTCATGATGGAACCTAAGCATGCTTTGAAGTTAGTTGTAACAATAAATCCAAGTATGGAAACTAAATTATGAAAGTATGCTTTCCTTTAGAGAATGTTTTATGTAAATCCGTTTGGGAATATGTTTATATGATAATGTGAAAATGTTAAGGAATTGTTATATGTGTTTTAAAGACATGATTTCCATGGTAAACAAAGTATGCTCATGTTTGTGGTTAACCCCTAATCTTGAAGGACATTCGAGAAGGTACTTAGGGGGAAAATGAATCATGATATCCCGATCTTGAAGGACAATGAGAAGGTATCCGGAAGTAAATGGTTTTACCTAAATCTTTGAAGGACAATGAGAAGGTATTCGGGTAGTGAATGGTTTTACCTTAATCTTGAAGGACATAGAGAAGGTATTAGGAAAACCAAACGACCAAAAGGTATTCCACGTGCACGTGAGAAAGGGAGAGAGGTATGAACCTTGTTGGAATAAATGTAACTCTACCACCTCTATGGTTGATGTGGAGTCATGTCATGTGCTTATTGTTATGAGCTTTTATATTATTGATCTATCTACCCTCGATATGTTAGTACATTTCGAGTTGTGTGCTATGCACAAGTGGTGACTTAAAACACAAATTGGAAGCATGGTTTGTTAATGTTTACAAACAGATGTTAAGTTATTTTGTACTTATAATCTGCCATTATTGTGATTCACCCGTGAGCTTATAATGTTTTAAAGATAGGCACTCACCGAGCTTCTTAGCTCATTCTTTCAATGTTTTCAAACCTTTTGGGTGAGATCAAGCTCACAGTACTGACATCCTGCCATAGTCTGCTGGAAGTTTCAAAAGTTGATAGTTTGTACGTGGCTGGTGTTGTATAGCAAGTCGTTATGTAGTTATAGAAGTTTGTACATTAGTGGTTGTATAAACATTGAGTTGTCTTGTATTGTTTTGATGCGCTTGACTTTTAGTTTCCAAGAGAGACTTGTGAAGGGTTTCTCCTTGTGTATGTTTAATAGTTGTCCAAACCTGTGTGTTATGTTAAAATGTTCCATATGCACGAACATAGTATGTTATCAGTCTGAGGCCACAGTATTGTAAAGAGATAAACAATGTCTGTTGGCTTCACGCCGCCTTTCGAGCCTAGTTTTCAGGTAGTTCGGGAGGGGGTGTGACAACTTGGTATCAGAGCAATTAGCTCCATGGGAATGAGACAGAGCAAGTTAGCTCTAGAAAGAACAGAAAAGTAAATAGCAAGTTATTGAGTTAATTCAATAGAACTAGTAGAGTATGGTCCAAGTAAGGATAAGAGTAAGTCCAGTCAGGACTAGAATGTGAACACAAGTCTAGAATTGTGCATTTGAGTTGAGTACTCATTACATGTCTAGTATGTTAATATGTTATAGAAGTCATGCCACCACGTACTAGCGGGCACGATGCGAGCAAGATCGGGGCGGGGCGCAGGATCCTACCCAAGATCAATCCCGGTGGAGATCTAGTGCCCCGAGAGTTCGGATAGGGGCGAATTAATTAACATGCTAATTCCTCACGGGAGGTAGGTAAGCCATAGGGAGCGGGGCTAAGTAATCCGAGATAAGACATATATAATAGATTACCTAAAAGAATTAGGAGCCACAATATTTGAGGGTTCCAAAGATCCAGCTGAAGCTGAGGTTATCCAGCTGAAGCTGAGGTTTGGCTGATTAAGCTTGATAAATGTTTTGATGTTATGAGTTTCTCACGAGAAGCAAAATGCTAAGTTGGCCACATTCTTGCTTTGCTAAAGGAAGCGAAGGATGATGGAAATCGATGTTAGCTTGATTGTAGTGATGCACGTACTTCACAATCGCAAACTTTGAAAGTATATTTGAAAATAAATATTACCTAGCACGTCAGAGAGGTAAAGAGGGATGAATTTTTAGAATTAAAGCAGGGATCATTTTCAGTGGCTGAGTGTGAGAGAAGATATACCGAGTTGTCGCGGTATGTTGATGTGATTGTGGCATCTAAGAGCGACAGGTGTCGACGATTTGAAAGAGGGTTACGACACGAGATCGTACCCGATTCTGACCATTGTTAAGTGGGTGACTTCTCTCACTGGTAGAGAAGCGCTCTCACGTGGTTAGCGAGCATAGCGGAGGAGAAGTCGATGAGTGAAGCCTAGTTGTGGAGGCTTCGGCAACAAGCAGTTTCCAAGGTCGTGAGCATCGGAGGTTCACACTTGGAGTAAATGTTTCTAAGTCAATATGACTTTAAGGAGCAAGCTAGTAGCCAAATAGCCAGGCATCGAGGCAGATGTTTATGGTCAGTACCTATCAGTGGTAGAGTTAAAGAGGACTTAGTTAGTTTGTTTGACTGGCAGCAAGTTGCAGGGAGGGCAAGAGTCTATGCCAGTATAGCAAGGAAAACTCCATGTGTGATCTGTTGCAAGAATCATCAAGGTCATTGTCTTGTGAATGTTGGTACATGCTACTAGTGCTGACAACCAAGGACATGTCAAGAGGGATTGTCACAGCTATGGACAAATACACGCAGAGGACTAGGGAGTTAAGTCCCGATTAGTTGAAAGCAAACGAGAGTATCGAGTGAGTTGCAAGAGAGGCACCAGTGGTGTTAGACTAAAGAGAGTTGTAGGAGGCCTAGGCAACACGGAAAGGTCTACGCTATGACTCAGTAAGAAGCAGAAGATGCATCATAAGTCATTACTGGTATGATTACTATTTGTAATGTATCTGCACTTGTTTTAATAAAACCGGGTGCTACACATTTCTTTGTTTTTTAGTATGTTCTTGACTAAGTTGAATGGGGAAGCTAGAACCTTTATGTAAAAGGTTAGTTATATACAATCTAGTTGGTGATGCGTTACTAGTCAATGCGATGTTGCGGGACTATGAGGTCTTAGTAGAAGGTCTTATTATGTTAGTGGATCTTCTTTCACTAGACTTGCAGGTATGAGATGCAATCTTAAGAATGGATTTCGTATTTACTCATTATGCTTCAGAGATTGCCATATAAAGGAAGTTGTTTTCAAGAAACCAGGGTTAGCTGAAGTGGTTTTAGGGGATGGAAGAAAGATTATTCCTACGAGTTTGATTTCAGCATTCAAAGCTCAGAAATTGTTGAGAAAAGGATGCACGGCGTTTCTTGCTCACGTAGTGGAGGTGCAGGAAGAAAAGCTAAAACCAGAAGATGTTCTTGTGGTAAATGAGTTTCTTGATGTTTTCCAGCAGAGATCTGTCATGGGTTACCACACGATAGGGAGGTAGAGTTCACTATTGAATTGCTACCAGGAACAACACCTATTTCGCGGTAGCGCCGATAGAATGACTCCAAGTGAGATCGAGTGCTAAAGATGCGATTATAAAGACTAGTGGATAAGGATACATCGGACCTAGTGTATCGCCTTGGAGAGCTCCAGGTGTTATCGTGAAAAGAAAGATGGTATCCGTAGATTATGCATTGATTATAGATAGTTAAACAAAGTCACGATCGTAACAAGTATCCTTTACCCGTATAGATGACTTGTTTGACCGATTAAGAAGGAACATCGAGTGTTTCCTAAGATTGATTTGAGATCGAGGATACCATCGATTAAAGGTAAGGAAACAGATATTCCTAAAACAACATTGAGCGAGTATGGGCATTATGAGTTTTTAGTAATGTGTCGTTCGGTTTGGCGAATGCACGGCGATTTTAAGTGGACCTCATGAGCAGGATATTCCACGATATTTGGATCGATTCGTGATAGTATTTATTGATAATATACTAGTTTACTCAATTGTGAGAAAGCTCATGAGGAACATTTGAGGATTATTCTCGCAAACACTACGAGATAAGCAGATTGTGCGCTAAATTCACCAAATGTGTGTTTTGGTTGGATCGAGTAGTAGTTTTTGGGGCATGTTGTCTCAAAGAAATGGTGTTAGTGTGGATCCAAATAAAGTTAAAGTCAGTAGTCAATCGGGAGAGACCGATCGGTCTGCAGCCAGTGCGTAGTTTCCTAAGTTTGGCGAGATACTACAAGCGGTTTGTTGAGGATTTCTCACGAATAGCATTACCCTTAATAGCTTTGACAAAAGAATGCTAAGTTTGAATGGTCGGACAAGTGCGACGAGTTTTTTCGAGTTGAAAAAGAGATTAGTTCTGATGCCTATTACGACACTTCTGTAGCGGAAAAGAGTATGTGATTTCTTGTGATGCCTCGAGACAAGGTTTAGGGTTTGTGCTCGTGCAAGAAGGAAAAGTAATAGCTTATGCATCAAGACAATTGAAAAAGCATGAATGTAATTACCCTACCCACGATCTCGAGCTAGTAGCGATTGTTCTAGCATGAAGATCAGAAAACATTACTTGTTTGGTGAAAGGTGTCACATTTACACAGATCATAAGAGAAGTGAAACATATCTTTGATTAGAGGAGTTGAATGTGAGACAAGGAAGATGGTTAGAACTTATTAAAGATTATGATTGTACTATAGAATACCATCTGGTAAGGTGAATGTGGTAGCAGATGCATTGAGCGAGAAGTGAAGACTTCCTAGGGATACCTTGTGTGGTATTCGAGCAACATTTTTATGTACTTTAAGGAATTCTAAAGCGGTTGAAACTACGAGAGAATTGAGGTCTTTAGTTAAATTTGAGATCAGGCCTTCACTCGTAATAGAGATTGTGAGAAGACAATCGAGAGAATAGTAACTTGCGAGAAAATGTTTGGAAAGTCCAAACAGGGCTCGAAAGCAAAATTTAAAATGAGATCGAGGCGGAGCCCAGAGAAGCAGGGGAAGACTATGCCTTAGAGTGTTAGTGAGCTTAAAGATGCTATTCTAGAGGAAGCTCACGATTCAACTCGTTATGCATCCGGAAGCATCAAGATGTGTAAAACCTTGAATGAGACTTATTGGTGACACAGGATGAAACGAGAGATAGTGATTATGTTGATAGATGTTTGATTTGTCGACAAGTTAAACCGATTAGACGAAGCAAAAAGGACTCCTTAACCCATTGCTAGTGTTGGAATGGAAATGGGAGCGTATTACTATGGTTTTTCTGTAGATTACCACGAACTTCAAATGGACATGATAGTATATGATAATGGTCGATAGACTCACTAAAGACAACAATGTTATACACGATTAAAATCGCGTCTACACTTGATCAACTTGTTAAGCTATCGTCGACAAAATTGTGAGTCAATACAGAGTGCCGGTGTCCATAGTTTGAGATAGAGATCCGAGATTTACTTCTATGTTTTGCCTAGTTTAGAGAAAGCTATGGGGACAAAGTGAGTTTTAGTACAGCGCTCCATTCTCAGACAGATGGTCAGTCAGAGAGGACCATCCAGACCCTAAAAGTCATGTTGAAAGCATGTGTCCTTCAAGTTAAGGGGAGTTGGGATACACACCTATCGCTTATGGAATTTGCTTATAATAACAGTTACCAGTCGAATATTGGCATGGCACCATTTGAGGCTCTGGATAAAAGACCATGTAGAACGCTTTCGTATATTGGAATAAACAAGAAGAGCGGAAGCTAATCGGTCCTAAGTTGGTGCAAGTTATGACAAACAATATTAACGTAATCGAGAGAGAATCAAAGTAGCACAAAACCGTCAGAAGAGTTATGTGGATAAGCAACGAAAGGACTTAGAATTCCAGGTTGGAGATCAAGTTTTCTTGAAGTTATCTCCATGGAGAGGTGTCCTTCGTTTTGGTAAGAAAGGTAAACTAAGCCCTAGATATATTGGTCCTTATCAAGTAACAGGACAAGTTGGGCGACACAACCTACAAACCGGAGTTGCCGCAAAAACTATCTCGAGTACATAATGTTTCCCATGTAACAATCTTTGAAGAAATACATTTCTCGATCCATCACATGTGCTCAAGGTAGAACCAAGACAACTTAAGGAGAATCTATCATATAAGGAAGAACCTCTACAGGTACTTAGGAACAAGTCAATACCACTGGTAAAGGTCTTGTGGAGAAATCACGACGTCGAGGAAGTAACATGGGAAAGCGAAAACATAATGAAAGAAAAGTACCCACAACTTTTCTCGTCTTTGAATTTCGAGGCGAAATTCCTCTTAAGGGGGTAATTGTAAGCCCTAAACTCTATTCTCTTTTATCATTGATCACTCGTTTATGATGTTTTGAAATAAGCAAAATCGGATAGGTTGCACTAAACGATGTCGTGATCGAATTTTGGAATCTATTGAATTTGGAGCTACAATGTGTCTAAACTTCATAAAGGGATAGGTAAACATTGAAATAAGCATATTAAAAGTTGCATTGAAGTAAGTTCAAATCATTAGCAATTGGAGAAGTTTTAGGTGCATCATGTATTGAATGGAAGATCATATGTCTCACGGACTTGGGATAAGTTGGCTAAATGCTTAGGGATTCTTAACACACTTATTTTGGTGTTTTAAAAGAAAAGAAAGAAAGGGATAAAGGAAAGGAAAAGAAAAGGAAAAGAAAAGAAAAAAAAGCAAAAGGGGAAAAGGACAAAGTTTGCCTCTTGGTTTATAAAATAGCTTTATCTTCTCAATTTTCTTCTTTATTTATCAAAACCAAAGTTGAAGCTTCGTGGGGAGAAGGAGAAAGGAAGAAAATGGAAGCCATTTTCGTGAGTTTGGAGCCTGGAATTGCGAGAAGAAAGGAGGAGAACTCAAAGCATATAATGTATAGCGACAAAGTGATCAACTCAGACAAGTTCTGATGTTTTGGTCTTTTCGAGCTCAACAAGAAGAGGTAAGGGTTGAGTTTTTGATACATGAGTTTTTGATATAATATTAAATGAGAACGTGTCAAGAGGACACGTTCCCACCACTCCCCATCTCCCTCTCGATAGGGAAGTGGGGAGTTGCCCACTAAAAGTTCTTCTTCTCCTAGTGAGAAGGAGAAGGTGATGATCGATCAATTAGAAAATGTCACAGAAAAAATTCTCTTTCTCTCAATCTCTAGAATTTCCAAAATCTCTCAATTGTTGGATTACCTTCCCACCAAGGTAGATCTAAGTAGAACTCAGAGATATAGAAGGTGATCCAATTGGTGGTGTTCTGTAAAAACAGAGAAACTTAAGATTCTATGGTTGTTGTACTGATTGGAGTAAGGAGTTGCTGTTAGAGAAAGTCTACAAAGGTAATTCTTCTTTCTCTCCTTTAGTTTAATTGTTAAACTTTACATGTTTGCATGTATGCTTTCTCCATGTCTAATTAGATTAGAATTAGCATGCTTGTTCTGTATGTTTTATTTATCAATGTACTGTTTTTTGTTTCAATTAAAATAATCAAGAAATTAACGATCCCAAACACGTTTTCGCTGCTCAAGGAGATTAGATCTCCATCATTTAACAGTATAGGACTAATAACTTCGTAGATAACCATTAGTGGCTCGTCCTTAATCCTGAGTCTGTTACGGACTCATGTCTGCAGGGGTCTGTCCTTTGACTATTACGGGTGATGGTGGCCAGAGTACGCCCAATATGCCTATCTTCTTGGGGGCAGGACCTCGTGGGGAGCTGGGAATTAACTACGCAAGAAGGAATTCACTTGTTCCCGAGCTAGGGAAACTAGAGTGGTTGTTCCCTTAAGTGTTGTCTCCAGGGCTTGGACAACGGGCACACACCCTCTCATTGGCACGAGAGGGATGTTGTTTATGGTCGGACCAGACAACAAAGTTGTTCATTAGAGGAGCAGTGAGACTTTAGGAGCAAGAGATAGACACAGGGGTAAAACGGTAATTTGACCTAGTTGTGACTACGAACAACCTGTGAAGGGTCGACTCACGGGCATTAGTTATATCGATGTGATGGAGATCGTATCCCCTTGAGCAACAAACACGTATTTTAAGATCGTAATTGCTCGTTTGTTATGGTTTATTCCAAATACGAGTACATTGGGTAAAAACAGAGAATAAGCAGTAATCTAATCTAATTAGACATGAAACTAAAACATGCAAACACATTCTGTAAAAATAACTAAACTAAATTAAATTCGAAATTACCTTTGTAGATTTCCAATTCACAGCAACCCTTTGGTCCAATTGCACAACAATACAGAAAAACTTTGTTCTTTCAATTGGACAACAACCACTCAGCAAACCTTTTATCCTCTGGATATCAACTTAGATCTCCCCTTGGTGGGAAGGAGCCAACAAATTGGAAGAGGAAAGGGAATTTGAGAGAGAGAGAATTCCAGTAATTCACCAATTGCTAAAAAAAATTGATCGATTAATCACAAACCTCTCTCAATCGTGAAGTTAAAAGTCGAGGAACACTATAAGGAGTTAGAAGGGAAGTGGGGAACGTGTCCTCCTCGCACGTTCCCATTAATTAATTAATGAAATAATTAATTAATTAATTAAATCAAATTTAATTAATATTAATTAATATTAATTAAATATCATATATTTAATTAATGTTAAATGTCATATATATTTAATTAAGATTAAATCATATTTAATCAATTTTCCTCTAACCTATAGTTTTAATGTACATCTCATGCACATTAAATTTTAACCTATAGTTTTCAAATATGAATCACATTCACATTTAAATTAATATTTGACCTCTTTCAAATATTTAATTCTCTCATATAATTTAATATGAACCATATTCACATTAAATTTATAATATATAATTCCAAAACTTTATATTATAACGTATCTATATACATTAATTGAATTTGAACATTTCAAATTCAAACGATCTAAGAACCATTTACGAGCTAGAAGGTGGACCTAATGGACCTACAGATCAGAAACTCCAACGATACGAAATTATTCAGTTAATCTCATTAAGCTCCTAATCACTATTCGTTAACTGCGAGAACACTCCACTAAAGTCCCACAACTGCACTCTTCTCACTGCAGATAGATTTCTGTGTGCACGGATATTGACCAATAATAGCAAGTCAATCCTTCATGAAATGTTCGTAACACCAGCTGGGTCAAATTACCATTTTACCCCTGGGTTACATCTTGTACCTTAAGTACCAGTGCTCCTCTAATGAACAATTTGTTTGTAGTCCTACCAACAAACAGAAGTCCCTCTCGGGCCAATGAGAGGGTCAGACCCTTTGTTCAAGTCCCGGAGTCACACTTAAGGGAACATTCATCTACTTACCTTAGTAGGCGGGAATGAGTGAATTCCATCTTGCTAAGTTAAGTCCCCAGCCGCTCACTCAGTCTTGTCCCCAAGAAGGTAGGCATATTGAGTCGGCGAACCTGACCACTCTAACCTATACTAGTCAAAGGACAATCCTTCGCAAATAGGAGTTCGTAACCTACTAAGGATTGAGATCAAGTTGCCTAGGTCATCCTAGTGAAATAGAAACCTAATGTCACACCCCGTCCCAGCTTACTTGCCTAACCTAGGAAGAGATGCAAAGACAAAGATAACAAAACCTCTTATTGGCTTTCCTTGACTAACCCAAGACTTAACTTAGAATAGACGTAACACATCATGTTAGAATAAGCAAAGATAAGCACTGATATACACTTATATATGAAACACATTCACTTCCTTTACTATGTTCTTTAGATAGTCATAAAGTTTCCAAGTTTATTACAACCCATCTAATATGTTCTCACTACAAACCATATACAAAGAAAGTGTATATACAAGGAGCTAAATGGCGTGGTGGCAAATAGGTCTTGTGAAGGCTAAGCCTTTGGAAACTCGTTTGCTACAGGAAAGAGTAGACATAAAAAAAACGTGAGCTAGGAAGCTCAGTGAGTGTCTATTATAAGCTCAAAGGTGAAGCATAATAATGGCAGATTATAAGTAGAAAATAGCTTAGCATAAACAAACCATGCTTCCAATTTAAAGGTTTAAGTCACCACTTATGCATAGCACATAACTCATAATGTAGTATTATATTGAGTGTAGATAGATCAGTAATGTAGAAGCTCATAACAATTAAACACATAGCATGATACCACTTTCGAACCATAGAGGTTGTAGAGTTACATTTGTACCAATAAGGTTAATACCTCTCTCACGTGCACGTGGAATACCTTTGGCCATTTGGTTTTCCCTAATACCTTCTCTATGTTCTTCAGTATTAAGGTAAGACCATTTACTACCCGAATACCTTCTCATTGTCCTTGATGTCGGAAATTATGATTCATTCCCCCCTAAGTACCTTCTCGAATGTCCTTCAGTATTAGGGGTTAACCAAGATCAAGAGCATAACTTGTTTACCATGGAAATCATGTCTTTATAACACATACAACAATTTCTTGACAATTTCATATTATCATCTAAACATGTTCCCAAGTGGATTTACACAAAACATTCTCTAAAGGAAAGCATACTTTCATAATTTAGTTTCCATACTTTGATTTATAGTTACAACTAATTCAAAGCCTGCTTAGGTTCCATCATGAACTTTATGTTAGGAACTCCATGAAGCTATACATAATTAGTTCAAACAAGATTCAATGATCAACAATTATGTTTTTTAAGAAAACATAGGCCAAGCATAATTCTAAGATAGAGTCACTCACAGTATTAGAATTAGAACCTTGGCTTGTAAACTTGACCTATTTGCTCTTGGCCTGTCAAACAAACCAACTCAATCATTAGAATCTCGAGCTCATGATTTTTAACCTTAAATTTTGCAAGAAAACACACTTTTAAATTTTCCAACATTTTCAGATTTTCTGCCCTGTATTCATACAGCCATAACTTCTTCATTACTTATCCAAAAATAATGTAATTTATACCAAACTCTTCCTTTTTGAACCCTCTAAAAATCATATGCAGATATAAAATTGAAATTCCAAACGGATTTGTTCAGAAATACCTCGAAAGCTACTTTCCTCAAAACAGACTTCTGCTGTTTTCAGATTCGGATTTCCTGCTGCACAACAAATTCAAACTGATATTTAAGACATCTTCTAGACATTTTCTACTCACGATTTCTTCACGACAGTTGTAGGAAATTCAATAAGATTTCGAACCATACCAATTAGAGCTTCTAACTCCAAGTATGCAGATCAGAACAACCAAAACATCAGAGACTTCCCGGATTTGAAAGCATACTTCTATCTTCTGCCTTCCTCTTAACAAAACAGTAACATCAATTCCTTTCCTTATGCACCTAAGAAACAGGTCTAATTCAGTCCCATAACTCAATTAAGAATAGCCATACACACAATTTGTTGTAAGGTATATAGAAATGGTAGAGAATCTCCTTCAATCTCTTACTAGAAGTTTTTCCCTTTCACCTAAAATTACAGGTTCAACTTCCAGCTTGGGTTCCTTAACATTTATCAATACAACCACCAAATATTTTTTGATAAACCTGAAGGACAACATCTTAGCTTACTTACCTCAAAATTTCAGCTCCTAATTCCTCCTCAAGAGCTCAAAACAGACTGATCTCCTCATACTGCTCTGCTACCCGAGAAACTTGAACACCCTTCCCTGTTCTGCACTTTTCTCTTTCGTCCTCTTTGTATTTTCTGCAAAGCCGACTAGTTTCGTATTCTACACTCAATTTATGAGATTTTGACACAAATATCATCAAATTTGGTTCAGTAGACAGAGAGATATGATCGATTGAAGTTGGCCCATTTTCCAGCTGCTTGCTGTCTTAGTAAGAATTTGACACCACCTTCTTGCCAAACTTAACTTCGAGCCTTCACCTCCTTTGGCCAGCTCCTACTTCAGTATTTACATCATAATCACCTTTTTAAACAACAAAATAAGTGTGTAAATAAACCATAAGCATTTAGCCAACTTATCCTAAGTTTGTGAGACATATGATCTTCCATTCAATACTTGATGCACCTAAAACTTCTCCAATTTGCTAATGATTTGAACTTACTTCAATGCAACTTTTAATATGCTTATTTCAATGGTTTACCTATCCCCTTATGAAGTTTAGACACATTGTAGCTCCAAATTCAATAGATTCCCAAATTCGATCACGACATCGTTTAGTGCAACCTATACGTTTTTGCATATTTCAAAACATCATGAACGAGTGCTCAATGATAAAAGAGAATAGGGTTTAGGGCTTACAATTTACTACCCCCTTAAGAGGAATTTACTCACTTTCGAAATTCAAAGATGAGAAAAGTTGTGGGTACTTTTCTTTCATTGTGTCTTCGCTTTCCCATGTTGCTTCCTCGACGTCGTGATTTCTCCACAAGACCTTTACCAATGGTATTGACTTGTTCCTAAGCACATGTTCTTTCCGATCCAGTACTTGTAGAGGTTCTTCCTCATATGATAGATTCTCCTTAAGTTGTATTGGTTCTACCTTGAGCACATGTGATGATCGAAAATGTATTTCCTCAACATTGATACATGGAAAACATTATGTACCCAGACAATTCTATCGGTAAAGCTAATCACATGTGTGATGGCCCTACACGCGAGAATCTCGTAAGGCCCTATATATCTTGGACTCGCTTTCCCTTCCTTCCGAACCGCAAAATACTCTTCCATGGGGATAGTCTCGGAAAAACTTTGTCTCCGATTTGAATTCTAAAAATCTCTTCTTCGTTTGTCGGTAGTAGCTCTTTTGTCTATCTTGTCTTTGTCTTGATCTTTCCCGATAAATTTAACATTCTCAAGGTAACTTGGACCAACTCGCCTTATCGCCTTCCTTTCTCCTACCTCCCCAAAGAAATAGGGGTTCTACATTTTCTTCCATATAATGCTTCAAATGCGGTGCCATTCCAATGCTAGAATGATAATTATTATTGTATGCAAACTCCATCAATGATAGGTGAGTCTCCCAGACTTCCTTTATATTGCAGTACGCATGCTCGAAGCATGTCTTCGAGGGTCTGAATGGTTCTTTCTGACTGACCATCGGTTTGTGGATGAAATGTTGTACTAAAGTGCAACTTAGTTCCCAAGGCCTCTTGGAGACTCGACCAGAACTTGGAAGTAAATCTCGAATCCCTATCCGACACAAGAGATACTAGGGCTCCGTATTGGCTTATAATCCTGTCAACATATAATTTAGCAAGTTTATTGATAACTCGCCATAGGAGAGTTATTTTACTAGAATTTTAGTGCTTAATCAACTTGAATTGCATAGAATTCATTGAGCTTCATGTTATTTTATCCCTAAAATTATGAATGTTAGTTGAAAATCTTGAATTTAAGCATTAGGTTCTAAAAGAATTAATTTTGATGATTTTGTGCTTTAATTTGGAGAAATTAGCTAACAAGTAATTAAAGACCGCAATTTGAGATTTTTCTTAACTTTTACATATTTAGTTTGATTTATGATTGATAATGATATACGAGGAATTTTACGTAATGCGGGAGATGTGTAAAGAAAAAATTACAAAAACCCATAAGGGCATTTTAGACATTTTATCCGAAGGGCAAAATGGTCTTTATACCCTAAATGGCGTGTTTGTAATTATCAAACTAGGGCAACATCTTCTTGTGATAAAAGGAAAAAGAAGAGAGAGGAGGCTGGCATGGCGTTTTTGCGAGAGGAGAGTGCTTGTGTTTCTTTGAAGCAATCGCGGAAGAAGTTAGGGTGTTGCTACAAAGCAGCCGAGAGAGCGAGAGCGAGAGGAGCGGTGAGAACACGATGGGCTGCCGTCGATTCTTTGAAGCAATTGTGAGGGGAGGATCGAGGTTCGGCGTTTTGCTCTGACAAAGCCGAGGAGAAAAAAGCGGTGGAGGCATCGAGAGAGCCAACCTACCTCCTTCTTTGAAGCAATCGGAAGAAGGCACGAAAATATTGCTTTGTAGCAATTGAGGGCGACATCGGAAGAAGCGAGACCCATCGATTCTTTGAAGCAATCGCGAAGAGAGGACAGAGGAGCGTTGTTGTGCGCGCGTAGGTGCGAGGAATCGCCCAACTTTTCTTTGAAGCATTCGCGCGCATTGGTGAGTATCGGCCAAGTATTCTTTGAAGCATTTGTGCGGCCTTTGTGTTCTTTGTGAGAGTCACCCGATTATTGCTTTGAAGCAATTTCACCGAGTCACCCGACTATTCTTTGAAGCAATCACGTGGTAAGTCGTGAAAGCAAAACCCGATAAGCCATTTCTTTGAAGCAATTTGGCGGATCGATGTTGAGGTCAATCGAGCGAGCGGTTTCTTTGAAGCAAAGTACCTATAGTAGACCAAAGTTGAGGTGCTTTGCTAGGCTATTCTTTGAAGCAAAAACAAACAAGCTACTGTTGTGTAACTATTCCTTACTTTGAAGTGCTATTGCTTATTATTCTTGCAAATTTGACAACGTTTTGTTGAGTTGTTTTACACCGATTAGAAGTCAAAATTGCTCACTTTGTTTAGACAAATTGTGTGGTTGTTTTTTGTGTTGTTCTCTTGATATAAATCTCTTGATTAGTGAAAGCATCTTTGAACTTAAATATGTGTAATTTGACTCAATCATGAGCTAAATTCTCCTAGGCACGCAGGTTAAGTTGTTCTTCAATGTATAAATTGTAATAAATTAATGGTTGATGTCATAGTTGAATTTATGAGATTTTAATGTTTACAACGATGCATGAGGGTTAAAATTTGGCCACTTTAACTTCTCTTTAAATTCATGAACTTGGAAAAGCTAGTGAATTAGGAAATTAAAATTTCATTCTAGGATCTTGAGTTAATTAGGGATAATTAACCCACAGAACCTTGAAATCATGAGCGTAATTTAGGTCTCAATTGGGAAATTGTTGGTCTTAAAATTTAGTGATTTTGGAAAAATTCACTTGATCACGTGTGAAGGTAAATTCAAGGCATCAACCACACATTTGTTAATCTAATTATACATGGAACTTCAACTTAACCTAGCCTATCTCTTAATCTAAAAGCCCCCAGCTTTCTCTCGTTTAGTTTATGTTTAATGTTTTCACATATTTTGATTTATTGCATTAGTCTTAATTATATTTAACTCATTCAAACAACAAAACAATCGAATTCCTATTTTTGCATTCATTTATTCCTAACAAAAACTTGCATGCCCATGCATTGCACCAAAAATAAATAGGAGACAAATTTCTAGGACACTCATTGATTTAGATTCTACTAGTCCTCGTGGGATCGATACTTTTCTTATCACTTACTTTGTCTTGACCGACCGTGTATACTTGCACGTCAAAGGAGAGTCAGAGTCTCATCCTAGTTGCATTAGTTTAGGACACCTGACATTTTTCTGCATCAAGTTTTTGGCGCCGTTGCCGGGGACTAGTTTAGATTCTTATTTGTGAGTTCTGTGAAATTTTCTTTACTTTTGTGTTTTTTTTTTTAGGATTAGTTTCTTTTCATAATATTGCTTGAGTTGGGTTTTTACTGCATTTCGTGCTTGAGGATAGTTTATGAATGTGCGTCGTCGATTAGAGTTTGATTTTGACCCCAAAATAGATAGAACCTTTAGGAAGCGGTTGAGAGAGCAAAAATTAGCCATGGCTAACTGAGAATAATCCTAGAGACCCTATAGATCCTCTAGCCCAACACCATAACCCTAGAGCACCCCAAGATGTTAGAGACAATCCACTCTTTAACCTTCCAGCGAGGGGTCCTACCAATGTGATAGAGCTAGCCAATGACCAGAGAGCGAGCCATTAGGACCTATGCCAACCCCTTAGTGGATGAATCTGAATCCGGGGATAATCGGACTGTTATACAAGCTACTTACTTTTTTGAGCTAAAACCGATTATGTTTCAAATGCTCCAAACGATTGGGCGGTTCCATGGCTTACAGGTAGAGGACCCCATCTCCATTTGAAATCATTCACGGGAGTAAGTGATTCCTTCATCATGCCGAGGAGTCTCTAGTGACGCCATTAGATTGAGCTTATTCCCTATTCCCTCGGGATGCGACAAAGAATCTGGTTGAATTCGCTTCCGCAGCAGTCTGATGGATTCTGGAACTCCTTGGCGAGAGAAATTCCTAATAAAATATTTCCCACCCACTAGGAATGCAAGATTTAGGAATGAAATTGTAGCTTTCCAACGATTTGATGATGAAACCACGGCGAGGCACAGGAGAGGTTTAAGGATCTTTTGCGTAAATGTCCCCACCATGGATTGCCTCACTTGCATCCAAATGGAGACATTCTACCATGGTTTGAACACCTCCACTAAGCAAGTAGTGGATGCCTCTGCTAATGGAGCTTTGTTGGCCAAAACTTACAATGAGGCCTACGAGATATTAGAGAGGATCTCATCCAACAATTGCCGGTGGGCGGATGTGAGGAGAACTTGGTAGGAAAAGCAAAAGGAGTCCTTGAGTTGGACACGTTGAACTCAATAAATGCTCAAATCTCTTCCATGGCTTCCATGTTGAAGAATTTGGTATTGTGGTAACGTGAACCAAATTTCTTCCAATGCTCCAACCCCATCTTTTGCACCTCAAGAGAGTTTAGAATCCTGTGTCTCTTGTGGTGAAGGACACACTTTTGAGTTACTCGCCTAGTAACCTGCATCGATGCATTATGTAGGAAACTCAAACCAGGTCAATCTAGGAATAACCCATATTCGAGCACCTATAACCCGGGATGGAGGAATCACCCAAATCTATCTTGGGAGGTCAAAGCAAACAATGCCCAAGCCCCTCAAATGCAAAATAGAGTGAATCAACCACCGGTTTTAGGAATCAAGGGTATCGAATTATGGGAATCGAACTCGCCCTTCAACCACAAGAAGGCTACACCACTCCGGCAAGTTTCAGTGATTCTCTAGAAAGTTTGTTCAAAGAATACATAGCTCATAATGATGCTATTTTAGCTCATGATGATGCTATTTTTCAGAGTCAACAAGCTTCTATAAGAAATCTTGAAATGCAAGTTGGCCAATTAGCAAATGAGCTAAAGGCAAGGCCATGACACGCTCCTGCATACGTAAATCCCAAAGAGAGATGGGAAGGAACATGTTCTAGCAGTAGAATTAAGGAGTGGGAGAATTTTAGGAGAGGGTAGCCTGTGAGAAACCCGGAGAGATGAGCGAACCGACTCTGTTGATGAGGAAGGGCAAGATGAGGAAATGGTAGATCCAAAACATCGGGAACCGAAGGGATTGAGGATAAACCAGAATCTCAACAAGCCTCAACTTCCAAGGAAACAACGATGGCGATGCACGAGTTCAAACCACCCCCACCACCCTATCCTCAAAGATGAAGAGGAAACGAAGAAGGAAGCCCATTTTGAAAAATTCTGGATATGCTAAAGGAGGTCCATATCAACATACCACCGATTGATGCGTTGAAGCAAATGCCCAACTACTTGAAGTTTCTCAAGGACATCTGCTTGCGAAAAAGAGAAGTTCCAAGAGTTCAAAGTGGTATCGTTGAGTGAGGAGTGTAGTGCGGTGTTGAAATAGGATACCCCATAAGGAGAAGGATCTGGATCTTTTACCATACACAGTGTCTATTGGTGGAAGGCAGGTTAGGGAGGCGCTATGTGATTTAGGAGCTAGCATCAACTTGATGCCTCTCTCTATTTATAAGGGATTAGGCATTGGGGAGGCGAGGCCCACCACAGTGACCCTGCAGCTAGCAGATAGATCCATAGCCTACCCTGAAGGAAAAATAGAGGACATCCTGGTCCAAGTGGATAAATTCATATTCCCAGTAGGATTTTATCATCCCGGATTATGAAGTCGACAAGGATGTTCCTATTATCCTAGGGCGACCTTTCACAAAGCAGGTAGAAGCTGTGATAGATGTTCATGCGAGGACCATTAAGTGAGAATGAATGATCAAGAGGTCCATTTAGCATCTATGATACTGATGAGAGGTATCCAAATGGGACGGAAGGTTGTTCAGTAATTCATGTTTTAGATGGAGTTATTTACAAACACTTGGTGAAGAATTGAAAGGAATCCATGAGATGAGATTTGGAGATCTGAGAGAAAGTGAGTTAGAGAAGTCAGGAATAGAAGAGTTGACCCAGGGTTTGGAAGAACTAGCAGAAATAGCAAAGTTCAGAAAAATCTTTGAGTCATTAGATTTGAAGGAAGGAGAGACCTTACATGATACCCTCGGTTCAAGAACCCCAACACTAGAACTTAAACCTTTACCCCACACTTAAAGTATGCATTCTTGGGTGATAAGGAAACTCTTCCCATTATCATATCGCAAGTCTCTACCCCCTAAGGATTTAAGCAGTTGTTGCTTAATGTCCTTAAGCAACACAAGAAGGCCATAGGATGGACTCTTCTTGACATTCAAGGATTAGTCCTTCTTATTGCATGCACAAGATTACCTTAGAGGAAGGGACTTTCGGATCCATAGAGCCCAGAGAGAAGACTTAACTTGACCATGAAAGAAGTGGTGAAGAAAGAAGTCATTAAATGGTTGGATCTTTGGAATTATCTACCCATAATAGCGGATAGCAATTGGGTTAGTCCATCCAATGTGTTCCCAAAAAGGGAGGGATGACAGTAATTATTAATGAAGCCAATGAAATCATTCCTTCTAGGGTAGTGAGCGGTTGGAGAGTCTGCATGGACTATAGGAGGCTAAACAAGGCCACCAGGAAAGACCATTTTCCTCTCCCGTTCATAGATCAAATGTTGGACAAACGGCGAGTCAAGCCTTTTATTGTTTCCTTGATGGTTACGATGGTTATAACCAAATAACCATTGCACCACAAGACCAAGAGAAAACAACATTTACATGTCCATATGGCACCTTTGCTTTTCGAAGGATGCCATTTGGACTATGTAATGCTCCTGCGACCTTTCAAAGGTGCATGATGGCGATTTTCTCTGACTATGTAGAGGACATCATGGAGGTTTTCATGGATGACTTCTCGGTCTTTGGAAACTCATTTGAGGTTTGCTTGGAGAATTTGGGAAAGTACTTGACGTTGTGAAGAGACACACCTAGTTCTAAATTGGGAAAAGTGTCACTTCATGGTTAGAGAGGGATTGTGTTAGGGCATAAGATATCATGCAAGGGGATAGAAGTAGATAGAGGCGAAGATTGAGATTATTGAGAAATTGGAACCGCCCACAAATGTCAAGGGAGTGAGAAGTTTCCTTGGACATGCGGGGTTCTATAGAAGATTCATCAAAGATTTCTCAAAATCTCAAAACCATTGTGCTCTCTCTGAAAGTCAACAAGCCCTTTATATTTAGTGAGGAGTGTCTCCATGCCTTTAATGTCCTCAAGATGACCCTAGTCACTTTGCACCTATTATGTCTTCACCGATTGGAAAGCGCCATTCGAGTTGATGTGTGATGCAAGTGACTATCTTTGTGGGTGTTATGCTAGGACAAAGGCAAGAGAAGGTAATACATCCAATTTATTATGCGAGTAAAACTTTAAATGAAGCTCGGATGAACTACACAACTCTACGAAAAGGAGTTGTTAGCGATAGTCTTTGCTTTTGAAAAGTTTAGACCATATCTGGTTGGTACTAAGGTGGTAGTCTACCACATCATCATGCCATTAGGTATTTGTTGGCAAAGAAAGATGCCAAACCAAGATTGATTAGATGGGTATTACTTCACGGGGAGTTTGAAGTGGAAATCAAAGATAAAAAGGGTTGAGAGAATGTGGTGGCGGACCATTTGTCTAGGATTGAGAACTCGAGTCTTTACCTCACACTCCCACATAAGGGATGACTTCACGATGAGCAACTCTTGTTAGTTGGTGAGGTCCAAAATACCAACCCCCTTGGTTTGCGGACTATGCCAATTACTTGGCTTGCAATATCCTTCCCCACGATTTGTCGGCTGTGAGAAAAAGAGATTCTTGCATGACTCCAAATTTTTACGTGGGGCGATCCATGTTTATATAGGCGGTGTGTAGATGGTATGATTAGGAGATGTGTGATCGAAAGCGAGATACCATCTATTCTCGAGCATTGTCATTCGTCCCCTTATGGAGGCCATTTTGGTGGCCAAAGGATGCAACAAAGGTGTTCCCGTCACGCTATTATTGGCCATCTGTCTTTAAGGATGCCTATGTTTTTAGCAAGACATGTGATACATGCCGGAGGAGAGGTAATATAGGAAAGAGAGAGGAAATGCCCTTGACATACATCTTAGAGGTGGAGCTCTTTGATATTTGGGGATTGATTTCATGGGCCCTTTTCCTCCTCTAAGGGAATTTGTATATCTTAGTGGCGATGGATTATGTCTCTAAGTGGGTAGAAGCCATGGCGTGCCCGAATAATGGCCAAAAAAGCGGTGGTCGATTCTTGCATAGGCACATATTCACGAGATTTGGGACCCCAGAGTCTTAATCGGTGATGAGGGTTCTCATTTTGTTAATAAGGCAATGAATACCCTCCGGCCAAGTATAATGTAAAGCATAGAATCTCCACCCAGTACCATCCACAAGCTAATGGACAAGTCAAGTGTCCAATAGGGAGATTAAAGGAATCCTTGAGAAGGTTGTAAAACCTCAAAGAAAGGATTGGTCCGTCAGTGGATGAAGCCTTGTGGGCGTATAGGGCGCTTCTTTAAAACCCCCATTGGAATGTCCCCTTATAGACTTGTGTTTGGTAAGGCTTGTCACCTACCCTTAGAATTAGAGCATAAGGCATTACTGGGCCTTAAAGGAACTCAATCTAAATCTAATTGCTTTGCGGGAGATCCGAGGCTACTTCAATTGAATGATTTGGATGAGTTTAGAAGATTTTCTTATGAGAATGCAAAGCTTTACAAAGAAAGAACTAAAGCTTGGCATGATAGGAGACTCATTCCAAAGACTTTTGAAGCGGGCCAAAGAGTTTTATTATTCAATTCCCGCCTTAAACTTTTTCTGGTAAGCTTAGGTCTAGATGGTGGGGCCCCTTTCACGATGATCGAAACTCTCTCTCTCTGGGGCTATTAAGCTTCGATGTGAGCGAGGATGGAAGAGAGTTTCTTGTTAATGGGCAACGTTTGAAACACTATTGGGGTGAAGACTTCCAAAGGAACATGTCCACATGGAAGTTGAGTGATAATGAAGTGTAGTGAATCCTTCATAAAAAAAAAAAAAAAAAAAAGCTTAGCTAGGTTGTTTTATTTTTCCTTTTTATTCGTTGTCTATGCATGATAGGAGATTTAGTTGTTCATATGATTCTTGATCCAGTTATTTCATGTTTTGCTCTTTGTTTTATCACATATAGTTAATCTTTGATTAAGTGTCGTTAGGATGTAGAATTGAAGCATACAAAGGTTAGAGGTAAGAATTCCTTCTCCTCTCGCTCGATCACCAAGCATGATTGTTCATTTCGTATGGCTGGAATTAAATACAATTTAATCATGCTTTCCTTTTTGTTTAAATGTTGACTTTATGCTTTCCTTTTGTTTTGCAGGTTGACCTATTTTAGGTTATGTTTCTGCCCTTTAGGTTAAGTAGTTGGACAAAGGATAGGAGTTAGTGGGAAAAGGAAAAGAAAAAAAAAAAAAAAGAAGTTGCTTTGGGGATTAGTCGTAAAGGGAATCCTAGACTTAGAACCTAAAAATGACTTGAGTTAGGAGAAACCAATCTAGATCCAAATCTAGCTTAGCGAGAATCTTTCTTAGCTTAGGAAGCTTCTTCATCCATTCCTTAGAATTTTTCTAGTACCTTTCTCTCTTTTGCTTCATATTTAATCATGTGGCTACGAAGAAGCAAAAGCAAGAAAGAGGCCGAAAAATTGAAGAGTGCAATGGTAGAAGTGAGCCAATCCAATCCTAGATCGTCCACCCATTCCTCCTCTTCCTCGCGAGTAAAGGAAAGCAAGTGGTTAGTGAATGGCCCTTAGAGGATGCATATCCTTTGGAGGCCCTGAACCACCAGGTACCTAAGTCCAAAGAGAGAAGAAGGAAAAGAAGAAGAAAGGGTATACTAGGAAACAATCCAAAGTGATGAAGGAGGTATTGTGTGAGGAAGATATCCCCGAGAGATTTATCGATGAAAGAGCAAGAACAAAATATGAGAAGTTGAAGAAAAGAGCTCTTTTGCTAGAGAGAGGCTTCAACCTAAGCTCAAGAGAGATTCCTCCTTTCCTATCCCAAAATATAGCAAATCTAGGTTGGGAAACATTTTGTAAAGAACACAGGCCGCCATCCCCACCATAGTTAGGGAGTTCATGCGAACATCTATCTTGAGGAGAGGGTATCCATAGTAAGGGGTAGATATGTTCATTGGGACACGGATACAATTAACTCCATGCTTGAATTGCCTTGCCAACTTTATGGTAGGACAAACGAGTTGTTAATGGCCCCATCCGACACTCAAATGAATGCCGCCCTAAGAACGGTAGGGATCAATGGGGCAAAATGGATGGTAAGCTCAACGGGAGCGAGGACTATGTTAGCTTCCTATTTAGCTCCCAGAAGCACACATGTGGCTTCCTTTCGTGAAGTTGAATCTCATGCCCACTTCGCATGATTCAACGGTCTCTCGAGGAGTCGAATCATGCTTCTTTATGCCATCCTCTCGAATTGCAAATCGATGTAGGAAACCTAGTAGCTAGGGAAATGGAAGGGTGTGCAAAGAAAAAGAGTGGAAAAATCTTCTTCCCTAGTTTAGTAACCTCTCTTTGCATTAGAAATTTGGGGTTCCTTATTATATTTGGGAGGATAAAATCTTAGCTAGCGGGCCTTTAGACACCATTATGGACCATCACACCCAAGTTGGTTCAAATAAGGGGATGGGGTTAATGGTAGGTATGGACCAACTCATACACCAAAACAATGTGATGATGAGCATGATGCACCATATGCAAGATCAATCACATTGTTATTGGAATATGCCCAGAGAGAGATTTAGCCCACCGAGCATTATATGCAAGCCAATTTTCCAAACCCCTACCCAAATTTCCACTGAATTTCCCCACTCCATTTTGCACCTTGGATGCGATCGGGTGATGATGAAGAAGATGAGATGAACAACGTGGAGGAGGAGGAAGCCAAGAAGAGAGAAAGCGAGGAGGATGACTACTAGAGCAAAAGAGGAGGCCACATTCCTTTTTTTTTTTTTTAGCATTTTGATTTGTTTTGCTTGTTGTCTTTTCTTTTATAATTTGTTGCTGCCCTTTTTGCAATTTGTTGATTTAATTCCCTTTTTATAAGCATATGTAGGTTTTGTTGGGTGTAATGGTTTCTGCTGAGAATTCTTTGTTATTTACTTGCTTTAAGACTTCTAAATATTCTGTTTTGACTACTGAAATCCATATTTCGTGTTGATTGGTTATGCATGATGTAGGTAGTTGATCTACCATGTTTAAGCAAGTAGAAATAAAAAAAAAAAAAAAAAAAAAGATGGTTGTTGTCCCTTTTATAAGAACTAAGTTTCGCATGTTTTTATTGGTAGAAAGTATGTGTCTTTTGTAGAAACTTGGTGAGAAACTCGTTAGAACTGAAAAGTTAAAACAATCTTATGGTTAATGAAAACAAGAGTTGTTACTTGTGTTTGAGGTAAGGGTATGCTATCTTGTTTGGTGTTTCTCAAGGTGAAGCTTGTCATTAGGGTTCTTTAGTGCGCTTATGGTTGGTGTGTAAATCAAAGTAGTTAGGATTCAACTCCTAGGCCAAAAGTTCGAAAGCTAGAGGCCATGACAAGTTAGGTAACTCATACATCGTTTAGAATGTTCCAAAATGAGTAAACTCCAAATTTGTGATCATTTCAAGTTTGGGGAGTTACAGACTCCCTAACTCAATGAGGACATTGAGTACTCTAAGTTTGGGGGGAAAGGTAAATTCTTCGTGTTTATTTTTAAAGGAAAAAAAGAGAAAGAAAGAAAGAGTGTGCAAACTTTCCATTTCCCTAAAACTTTGTTGGGCTAAAAAAAAAGAGATGTTATTTATTATGTTATTTAGAGTCGATTCGAGTAACTTGGTACTCGATGTCGAAGTGCAGGCACTAACCATGTTTGGCCTCTTGGAGCGAAGGTATCAAGCAAGTAACTTGTACCCATTGCTTAGGTGTCTTTGCGCTAACAACGTGTGCCATTCTAAGAACTACGGAGAACCCCATTGCTTAGGTGCGGCTGCGCTAACCACGTGTGCCATTCTAAGAACTACGGGAAAGTCGAAAAAAAAAATTAAAAAAATAAAATTAAAAAATTAAAAAATAAAACTACCCCTACGTTGTGTTTAAGGAAATGGAGGGGTAATGTACATATTTGTTTTAAAATATATATATATATAAAATAAAATAAAAAGAATGATCATGAATTTGAAGACATGCGAGTTTTGGATTGTGACTTATCTTTAACTATGGGTTGCTGATTTGAATGATTAGGACTATAGTGATTGAGCTTGAGGGTAGGTGCGGATCCTAGTTGGTTTGCTCTTGGTACTAAGAATTAAGTGTTATGTAGGAAACTCTGGATGAACCACTTAGAAAGCATTGAATGAATAGTAACTTGCAACTTAGAGCATAAGTCTTTAACTCTTGTTCAGTTAACGCAATTGATTTGAGTCTTGGAAGGTCTTTAAAATTTTTAGGGAATAGAACTCATTGAGGACAATGAGTAGTTCAAGTTTGGGGTTTGATAACTCGCCATAGGAGAGTTATTTTACTAGAATTTTAGTGCTTAATCAACTTGAATTGCATAGAATTCATTGAGCTTCATGTTATTTTATCCCTAAAATTATGAATGTTAGTTGAAAATCTTGAATTTAAGCATTAGGTTCTAAAAGAATTAATTTTGATGATTTTGTGCTTTAATTTGGAGAAATTAGCTAACAAGTAATTAAAGACCGCAATTTGAGATTTTTCTTAACTTTTACATATTTAGTTTGATTTATGATTGATAATGATATACGAGGAATTTTACGTATGCGGAGATGTGTAAAGAAAAAAATTACAAAAACCCATAAGGGCATTTTAGACATTTTATCCGAAGGGCAAAATGGTCTTTATACCCTAAATGGCGTGTTTGTAATTATCAAACTAGGGCAACATCTTCTTGTGATAAAAGGAAAAAGAAGAGAGGAGCCGGCGGGCGTTTTTGCGAGAGGAGAGTGCTTGTGTTTCTTTGAAGCAATCGCGGAAGAAGTTAGGGTGTTGCTACAAAGAAGGCCGAGAGAGCGAGAGCGAGGAGCAAAGGTGAGAACACGATGGTGGGCTGCCGTCGATTCTTTGAAGCAATTGTGAGGGGAGATCGAGGTTCGGCGTTTTGCTACAGCAAAGCCAGGGAGAAAAAGCGGTGGAGGCATCGAGAGAGCCAACCTACCTACCTCCTTCTTTGAAGCAATCGGAAGAAGGCACGAAAATATTGCTTTGTAGCAATTGCGAGCGACATCGGAAGAAGCGGACCCATCGATTCTTTGAAGCAATCGCGAAGAGGGGGAGGAGGCGTTGTTGTGCGCGTAGGTGCGAGGAATCGCCCAACTTTTCTTTGAAGCATTCGCGCGCATTGGTGAGTATCGGCCAAGTATTCTTTGAAGCATTTGTGCGCGCCTTTGTGTTCTTGTGAGAGTCACCCGATTATTCTTTGAAGCAATTTCTGAGTCACCCGACTATTCTTTGAAACAATCACGTGGTAAGTCGTGAAGAGCAAAACCCGATAAGCCATTTCTTTGAAGCAATTTGGCGATCGATGTTGAGGTCAATGAGGCGCTTTCTTTGAAGCAAAGTACCTGTAGACCAAAGTTGAGGTGCTTTGCTAGGCTATTCTTTGAAGCAAAAACAAACAAGCTACCGTTGTGTAACTATTCCTTACTTTGAAGTGCTATTGCTTATTATTCTTGCAAATTTGACAACTTTGTTTTGTTGAGTTGTTTTACACCGATTAGAAGTCAAAATTGCTCAACTGTTTAGACAAATTGTGTGGTCATTTTGTGTTTGTTCTCTTGATATAAATCTCTTGATTAGTGAAAGCATCTTTGAACTTAAATATGTGTAATTTGACTCAATCATGAGCTAAATTCTCTAGGCACGGGTTAAGTTGTTCTTCAATGTATAAATTGTAATAAATTAATGGTTGATGTCATAGTTGAATTTATGAGATTTTAATGTTTACAACGATGCATGAGGGTTAAAATTTGGCCACTTTAACTTCTCTTTAAATTCATGAACTTGGAAAAGCTAGTGAATTAGGAAATTAAAATTTCATTCTAGGATCTTGAGTTAATTAGGGATAATTAACCCACCGGAACCTTGAAATCATGAGCGTAATTTAGGTCTCAATTGGGAAATTGTTGGTCTTAAAATTTAGTGATTTTGGAAAAATTCACTTGGTCACGTGTGAAGGTAAATTCAAGGCATCAACCACACATTTGTTAATCTAATTATACATGGAACTTCAACTTAACCTAGCCTATCTCTTAATCTAAAAGCCCCGCTTTTCTCTCGTTTAGTTTATGTTTAATGTTTTCACATATTTTGATTTATTGCATTAGTCTTAATTATATTTAACTCATTCAAACAACAAAACAATCGAATTCCTATTTTTGCATTCATTTATTCCTAACAAAAACTTGCATGCCCATGCATTGCACCAAAAATAAATAGGAGACAAATTTCTAGGACACTCATTGATTTAGATTCTACTAGTCCTCGTGGGATCGATACTTTTCTTATCACTTGCTGCACTGACCGTGTATACTTGCACGTCAAAGGAGAGTCAGAGTCTCATCCTAGTTGCATTAGTTTAGGACACCTGACATTTTTCTGCATCATTTATCCAGAGTAAAAGTTACCTTGACGGGTAAAAATCGAGCAGTCTTAGTCAATCTGTCTACTATCACCCAAATCCCGTCATAACCACTCGGTGTTCGGGGAAGTCCACATAAGAAATCCATCGTTACATGCTCCCACTTCCATTCAGGTATTGGGAGTGGATTTAGAAGCCCTCCTGGTTTCTGCCGTTCAGGTTTCACCTGCTGACAAATTAGACATTTAGAGACATACTCTGCTATTTCTCGTTTCATTCTTGGCCACCAATAATGGTTCTTTAAGGTCTGATACATCTTTGTACCTCCTGAATGCATCGCATAGGCTGAACTATGTGCTTCTTCTAGTAACGCATTTCTCAAAGTTTCATCTTTAGATACACAAAATCTACCATACTTCATCAACGCTCCATCACGCCTTACTTCGTAATTTGCTCTCTGATTCAAGTTCACCTCTTCTATCAATTTCTTCAGGGTAGGGTCTTTAGCTTGACTTGTGATAACATCATTAATTAAGGTAGGTCTTACCTGAAAATGAGCTAACAAGTTCCCTTTGTCACCAACATACACTTTTGCATTAGAACTCTTGAGTTCCTCAAATAGAGCCACTCTAACAGCATTAAGTGAACCCCTACGTTGCTTCGACTTCCTACTCAGTGCATCAGCTACAACATTAGCCTTCCCTGGGTGGTATTCGATCGTGCAATCATAATCTTTTATCAATTCAAGCCACCGCCGTTGTCTCAAATTCAACTCTTTTTGTTCGAAGATGTATTTTAAACTTTTATGATCTGTCTAAATACAACACTTCTCACCAAACAGATAATGCCTCCAAATCTTTAAAGCTAACACAACTGCTGCGAGCTCCAGATCATGAGTAGGATAATTACATTCATGTTTTTTTAACTGTCTTGAGGCATAAGCAATCACTTTCCCATCCTGCATAAGTACACACCCAAGGCCCTGATGTGAGGCATCACAGTAAACCTCAAACTCTTTTCCCGTGGTGGGTAGAGTTAATCTGCAAGTCTTTGTGCAAGTCTGTTCTTTAACTCTTGAAAACTTTTTCCACACTTTTCACTCCACTCGAACTTCGTATTCTTCTTTGTCAAAGCGGTTAATGGAAGAGCTATCTTCAAAACCCCTCGACAAAACGTCGATAGTATCTGCAAGGCCCAAAAACTACGGACTTAGTTATTGAAGTTGGTTGTTCCCACTTAACTATAGCTTCCGTCTTACGAGGATCCACTTGTACTCCAATTGCACGATACTCGTGACCCAAAAACACAACTGTTCGGCCAAAACTCACATTTACTTTTAGCATACAAGTTCCGATCTCGTAATGTCTCACGTAGCACTATTCTCGAGAGATGTTACGCATGCTTTTCTCTACTTTCTCGAGTACACCAAGATATCATCAATAAATACTATCACAAACTGATCAAGGTAAGGATGAAATACCCGATTCATGAGATCCATGAATGTTCTTTGGGGCATTAGTTAACCCAATGGCATTACCAAGAATTCATAATGCCCATACCTTGTCCTGAAAGCTGTTTTTGGTACATCAGAATTATTAATCTTCAGCTGATGGTATCCTGATCGTAAATCAATTTTGGAAAACACTGAGGCACCCTTTAGTTGATCGAACATGTCATCTATGCGGGGCAAAGGATATTTGTTACGTATTGTTACCTTATTCGGTTATCGGTAATCAATACATAATCGTAATGTTCCATCCTTCTTTTTAACAAACAACACAGTGCTCCCCACGGAGATACACTTGGTCGAATATAACCACTTATCCACCAACTCCCGCAATGAGTTTTCAATTCCTTCAATTCCTTGATTGCCATCCTATACGGGGCTTGAGATATTGGCGCTGCTCCTAGCATCGTGTCTATGGTAAACTCCACCTCTCTATCGGTGGTGACCTCAGTAGCTCTTACGGGAAGACATCTAAATACTCACATACTCTTTGGAATGTCTTGAGTTTTCGATTTACTCACTTTGGTGCACAAACTACATATGCAAGATATGTTGTACAACCTTTCTTCAATAATTTCCCACTTTTATAGTTGATATCATACAAGTAGGCAATATCTTCCTATGTCCCTTAAACACAACCTCGGTCTGCTTTGATTTCCTCAACACAACTTCCTTCCTATGGCAGTCCATTAAGGCATGATACCTAGATAAGAAATCCATCCCCAAAATAACGTCGAACTCTTGGAGATCTAAGGGAATCAGTTCAGTTGTCATGGTCATACCATTCACTTCCACCATACAATTAGTATAAACACTACAAACTATCGACATATCACCAATAGGAGTATAAATACACAGCCTCCTCGATAAAAGGTTCTAACTTCATAACAATGCTAGCGAAAAAACATTTTAGAGATAAAAGAATGTGTAGCTCCTGGATCTAGTAATGCATGTGCAGGTTTACTACAGATAGAAAGTGTACCCGTAACAACTTCTGGTGCATCATCTGCCTCCTGCTGTGTCATGGCGTAAATCTTCCCCTGTTGTCGGGGTCGACCTACCTGCCCCTTTTGCTTAGCACTACTAGTGCCTTCTCCTCCAGCTGCCCCAGTATTTTGCTGCTGGTTCACAGTATGCGATGTAGTTCTCTGTCCCACCATGCCTTCTTGCATTAATTGGGGGCATTCCCTTTTGAAGTGACCACCTTGCCCACAGTTGAAACATACATTTCCGCCACTCAAACATCGACCCCAATGATACTTTCCACAAGTGCTGCACAAAGGTTTCCTTCTACAACTAGCTCTTGACTCACTTTGGGTTTCCACATGACAGGAGTCCCTTGCTGATCCTATCAGAAAACTTGATCCTTGCTGCCTCTGTCTTTCCCCACGTCCACCTATACCAGTCCTTGGAGTAGTTTGCCCACCACGATGGGGTTTAAAGCTTCCTTTTCCAGAGATACCTGGAGTGAATCTCCTATTATCTCCTCGTTGCAATCGGTCTCGTGGTAAACCAATAGAATAAGTGGTATGACCACCACCTCGACTCCTTTTCCCATTCTCATCATCTACTAGGCTTCGCTCTACTCGTAATGCCGTCTCCACAAGCTTGGAGAACTCAACCCACTCAGAACATGCTGTCACAGGTGTTCGGATCTCTGCTCGTAAACCATCCTCGAACCTCTTGCATCGATCTATCTCGCTTGCAACAATAGTGCTAGCATACTTTGATAACTCTGTGAACTTCTTCTCATATTCTATTATAGTCATCGACCCCTGAACGAGTCCTAGAAACTGCGTTCCTCTTATATCACAATATGAGCTCGGGTAATACTTATCTTCAAAGGCCTTTGAAACTCTTTCCACTCAAAGCATCCCCTTTTCTCTCTCTCGTTATCTTCCACCAATCATCTGCTCCTTTTCTGGAGTAAGAATGCTGCTAAATCGACCTTCCTGTCTTCAGGGCATCGCATGACCCTAAAGCACTTCTCAATCAGGTTTAACCAAACCTCGAGCCATGGTCCTAAATTATAAAATCTTATTAAAATAAGTAAGACAACAAGCTCCTAATTTAATGCATGAACCTAGTTCCCTTCCCAAAACCTTTTGCTCTGATACCAAGTTGTCACACCCCGTCCCAGCTTACTTGCCTAACCTAGGAAGAGATGCAAAAACAAAGATAACAAAACCTCTTATTGGCTTTCCTTGACTAACCCAAGACTTAACTTAGAATAGACGTAACACATCATGTTTGAATAAGCAAAGATAAGCACTGATATACACTTATATATGAAACACACTCACTTCCTTTACTATGTTCTTTAGATAGTCATAAAGTTTCCAAGTTTATTACAACCCATCTAATATGTTCTCACTACAAACCATATACAAAGAAAGTGTATATACAAGGAGCTAAATGGCGTGGTGGCAAATAGGTCTTGTGAAGGCTAAGCACTTTGAAACTCGTCTGCTGCACAGGAAGAGTAGACATAAAGAAAAACGTGAGCTAGGAAGCTCAGTGAGTGTCTATTATAAGCTCAAAGGTGAAGCATAATAATGGCAGATTATAAGTAGAAAATAGCTTAACATAAACAAACCATGCTTCCAATTTACAGGTTTAAGTCACCACTTATGCATAGCACATAACTCATAATGTAGTATTATATTGAATGTAGATAGATCAATAATGTAGAAGCTCATAACAATAAAACACATAGCATGATACCACTTTCGAACCATAGAGGTGGTAGAGTTACATTTGTACCAATAAGGTTCATACCTCTCTCACGTGCACGTGGAATACCTTTGGCCCTTTGGTTTTCCCTAATACCTTCTCTATGTCCTTCAGTATTAAGGTAAGACCATTTACTACCCGAATACCTTCTCATTGTCCTTCAGTATCGGGAAATTATGATTCATCCCCCCCTAAGTACCTTCTCGAATGTCCTTCAGTATTAGGGGTTAACCAAGATCAAGGGCATAACTTGTTTACCATGGAAATCATGTCCTTATAACACATACAACAATTTATCAACACAACCACCAAATATTTTTTGATAAACCTCAAGGACAACATCTTAGCTTACTTACCTCAAAATTTCAGCTTCTAATTCCTCCTCAAGAGCTCAAAACAGACTGATCTCCTCATACTGTTCTGCTACCCGAGAAACTTGAACACCCTTCACTGTTCTGCACTTTTCTCTTTCGTCCTCTTAGTATTTTCTGCAAAGCCAACCGGTTTCGTATTCTACACTCAATTTATGATATTTTGACACAAAAATCATCGAATTTGGTTCAGTAGACAGAGAGATATGATCGATTGAAGTTGGCCCATTTTCCAACTGCTTGCTGTCTTAGTAAGAATTTGACACCACCTTCTTGCCAAACTTAACTTCGAGCCTTCACCTCCTTTGGCCAGCTCCTTCTTCAGTATTTACATCATAATCACCTTTTTAAAACAACAAAATAAGTGTGAAAATAAACCCTAAGCATTTAGCCAACTTATCCTAAGTTTGTGAGACATATGATCTTCCATTCAATACTTGATGCACCTAAAACTTCTTCAATTTGCTAATGATTTGAACTTACTTCAATGCAACTTTTAATATGCTTATTTCAATGGTTTACCTATCCCCTTATGAAGTTTAGACACATTGTAGCTCCAAATTCAATAGATTCCCAAATTCGATCACGACATCGTTTAGTGCAACCTATACGATTTTGCATATTTCAAAACATCATGAACGAGTGCTCAATGATAAAAGAGAATAGGGTTTAGGGCTTACAGGTAGTTCTAAAGCAACAAATCTCATGAAATAAATGGGAGAGCTTACTATGCAATGGAACTTTGTTAACTTAGCTTGCAGTCTGCAGAGTGAACCAGTTCAGAAAATAGTTGCAAAGAAATACTGTCTGAATATGAGATACAGTTGGGATACTTTTCAGTAAATGAATGATCAAGTGCTCTGAAAGAATTGATATCTATGAAAGACAATGGAGTCAGTATCAGTCTTTGTTGATCCCTGAAGAATAAATATCATGTTTAAGGAACAATATTTCAATCACTCAAAAACTTGAAGGGAAGAAAAAAGACTATATTATGACAAGATGCAAGCAAGATACGACAATCCCAAGTCAAGAGAGACTGCGTATTGAGAAACGAGCACAATGTAGCAACAGAATATTTTCCAATGATTTCAACTTCCACACTCCGCCCCCTTCAAAAGAAAAGCTACAAAATTGACAAATCACAATGTCAAACAACTGAAGGGTGGAAAGCTGGTATGAACAAGAGAGAGAAACGATAGTGTTATATCCATCAAGATATTATAGTTAATTTGTGATGTTGAAAACAAGCTCCAAGTACAACTTCGTTAAAAGTCATTAGAAGCCGCATACTTCTGCCACCAAGATACATTAAGATGCCAAGCAAAGCTAGTTTATGAATCTAGAATTTATAGTTGCATAGAAAGAGTTTCAAATAAAAAATTGAAAAGTTAAAAACCACATCACCTATGTAGACAGTCTAAAATTTTAGGGAGGAAAATCATCCATGTTAGGCAGTGCTGCAATCTGATTCTAACAAGTGGCCTTAAAAGCTAAACAATGAGCCCTAAAAGGTATTGTAATATGCAGAATTTGCAAAATTTGCAGAATTTGGTCAGATATGTTCAAATTGCAAAGTTCTAAAACAAATCCAACATTTACAATACCACAGACGTAAGTGTGATTCCGAATCCAAAACACAATAAAAAAAAAAAAGCTAATCCCGTTTCTTTAACCCTCAGATCCGAAATGATGCATAACGAAAGATAATGAAATGAGGAAATCAAGAATTCCACCTGATGCAAAGATTTGATCGGTCCCAAATTCTTCAGATCCTTTGGATTCTTCGAGTGTCGATCTTCCGATCTCCTGTAACAAGCATAGGAAACAAAGCAAAGCAAAAAAGGTTGCATAAGAACTACCATTATTAAGTACTCCATGAGAGATTCAAATAAATGAAGTTTAAATATACAACTCTGCTCGTTTTACAACATCCATTTTTTTCCTTCCATCAACTTTTTCCTCAACTTCTTTTCCCTAATGATGTTTTTGTAAGCCATTAAATTTTCGAACATGTTAAATACTTTTATGAAACTCTTCCTACGATTAAAAATGTAATCGAAACTATTTTTTTACAAGTTTTATCTTGATTTTTAGTTCAATCAAAACAAAGAATGAAAAAATTTTGTTTTGTTTCTTTCAAAAAGAAGATGTTAAACAGTGCTTGAAAGAGATAATTAAAAGAGGGATAACTCAGACCTGAAAATGAAGAAAAGCGGAGAAAGTTGTCCATGGTGGCCAACCCAAGTTGGACGAACTAACCAAGAACTATTCAAATTTGAGTACCACCAAAAGTTACACAATAAATTACCAAAGACTAACTCAAACCCATTAAAGCTGTCAAACACTAAAAATGTTATGGGAAAAAATTAAAAGAAATGAAGCACATAAAGCCCAGCGAGAATTGATCGTTGCCACCAATCAAAGCACATAAGTGACTAGCCTACAACAAACTAAATTCATACTAACTCCACAACCCTGAATTCAAAAACAAAAATTCCAAATGACAATCAAAGGTAGATTCTCAATGAAAACTAAAACCCAGAACATTCAATTACCAAAATATCCTCAGTAAGCGTCTCAGAAGGTTGACATTTGAAACAACATGGCAAACACAAAGGGGCAAAGAGAGAAGAAGAAGAAGATTTAAGAAAAGTAGTAGTAGTCATGTTGCCAACAACAAAAACATTCAAAGATTGAAAATGAGTTTAGACAATATCACAATAGAAGTTCTAATCTCTTAGAAGCTTTGTCATCATCCATTGACCCAAAATTAACATATCCTTGTTGAGTAGTCTAATGAGTTTAGACAATATCACAATAAGGTCTATTGTATCCTCCTTTTCCATGGCCATAGAAATTACCACCTTGCCTTGATGCAAGAAATTGAATAAATAATAACCAGATTCCAACTCCATGTGTTAGTACTCACTAATCATAAAATCCTCTACCTTCCATACACAATCACTAGTCATAGAAGAAGTGTAACTCAACGTACCTTTACCCGTGGACCTTCTTCTGCCATTAATTATGACCATGTCCTCTACCTTGCCCTAGACCTTGATCACGAGATGAGCCTTCTGTAGTATGAAAAGCAACAGATTATCACCTTTTCAAAAGTAAAGTTTAATAATAAATAAATAAATATGGTAGCTAGGGCATGTCATTACCTCCCTTATAGTCATGCTCTGGAAATGTTTTCATCGATGAACATTACTCCTTGCACGACATATTTTTTAAAGAATTACCACAATAATCCTTGCACGGTATAAATTTCATTACAAACACAAAAAAGAATCAATCAAACAAACAAGCAATTTCAACCAAAATAAGAAATAACAGTTTGAGTAGAGGAAATAACAGAGAGCTCACTTCTTCAGCGTCAGTAAGAACGCATCCTACTCCAAGTTTGCTCATTATGTGAATATGTGTTCTGTAATAGTAAATTGACATAAATTAGTTTTGCATCCTCTATTTGATTCATAAATTAGTTTTGGACCTCTTGAACATTAATTCATTTCAATCTTTGAACACTAATTCACAAGCCTAATGTACGTGTCTTCTAATTTTTAGATATCAACTATTATGTACATGTCTTCTAATTTTTACATATTAACTTATAGCTCTTACCTCAAATGTTCTAGCAATATATCAGCTTCATTCACATCATAAAGAGGCAAAGCTATAAAAAGAACTAAATGTATTCTAAGTCAAAATATCGTCAAATGAAAAATATTATGAAAACTAAAACTTTCCATATCGCAATAGCTACGATAATATTATGAAAACTAAAACTTTCCATATCGCAATAGCTACGATATTGACATAAAAATCAATTAAGATTGCCACCATTAACCTGAAATATACATAAGTACAAACTTAAATGAACAAGTCTAGACTAGTAGGAAAAATATTAAAAGAGAAAAAACCAGAAAAAGAATAATAATAAGTCAAAAATCAGAAAAAGAATAATAATAAGTCAACACCACAATTGTAATGACAGTAAAGTAGCCCAAATTACACAAGTTTTCCTATTGACTAATTACTCACATGGGGTCCATGATTTGGGCATGAGAATGTTGTAGCAATTGGTTAAATAATGGCATACAAATATCGATCACTTTCTATCTTTTTTATGAGAAATGCATGATCAAAGCATGGCTTTGTAATTTTTAAGTTGAAAAGTGTACAATTTGAGGAAGTTATAGACACGTGATACGGTCCAACCAAGGAAAAAATAAAAAGATTTCATACATACAAAAATACTAAAAAGTACAATAAGCCACTCTAAATGTGTTTCATCGTGATAAAACAAGGCACTCTCTACAATACCGATAGAACATTTTTTCTAACCATTAATATTCCTTATCCAATGTATGCTTTCTCGAGTGGTCTATCAAGATTCAAGTGCTATGATTATTGCAATCAAATTTTAGTAGAAATGCAGTGCTTGTGCAAGAATTATCGCGATAAATTCAGAAAAGTTAATCGAACAAACAAGAATTTAATATTAATTAACATTATGGGTAAACTACAAAGGGTATCCGTTAGCAAAATAATACTAGAAATCCCATTTTTGAGCTTTGTAAGATCAAATCTAGGGCTAACATTCAACACATAGTCAAAGAGAGAGAGAATACCAATCGAATTGTAACGCCCCTACTTTTCTATGACTAGACTCTTAGGGACATCACTACACATGCATGCATTTATAGGCCAAGAGATAAAAGATCTTGAAAGAAAAACTTCCAAATAAATATAAATAGTCTTTAGGGATCCCAAATCAAATCATTTAAAACAGTTAAAAGGGTAGTTTAACATGGCCTATTAAAAATCAGTAAGTAAATTTAAACTCCAAAACATAAAGAGGCAACATCGCTATAAAGAAAATATGCGGAAAATATGTCTATCCCCATGGTCCTAGTAACGCGCGCCTCCGTCACTCATATACTGCACGTCCTTGGCCTTACACAAAAAAACATTTTATAAAGAAAGGGTGAGTATTGCAAAACAATACCCGATGAAGTGACCTCGCTACTGAGAGGTTTGGGATATGCATACACATACAATCATGACTTTTAAACTTGTTCGAAATATACATATGCACGGGACCTAAAACTTTCTCATATTGTCGTCTTTAATCCATGACTTCCTTTTTATTTGTGTGGTGGTGGTCATCCCGAGTCATTTCATTTTGAGTCCTCTCACAGGACCCAGTAATTATTTGAGTCCTCACGGACCCTGTAATTTGACCCATAGGGTCTCTATTGCATGTTTGACCATGCACATAATGCTCTCGTGGAGACCAATGTCCACACTTTTCATTAATTCATTTCATGACATACATAACATGCATGAGGTCCCATCATTCATCATAACTATAGTGTACATGCCACAACCATTATCATTAATATGCAAATCATGACTTTTCACATCAGATAGGGCGTAATACTCGTATACAAATCATGCAATATTTTCATAGATAATACTGTACTATCCTCACATAAAATACTGGAATATCCTTACATAAAATACTGGAATATCCTTACATAAAATGCAAAGACATTCTCACATAAAATACTAGATTACTCTCGCATAAAATATTAAGATATCTTCTCATAGAATATCAAGTATTTTCACATGAATCCTCGGGATATTCTCGTATAAAAATCGTTAAATCCTTTTAAGTAAAATAGCGTACTAAGTTCACATAAAATATTGAAGTTCGTTTTCTTTAATCCCATTTAAAAAGATTCGGCACAAGGTCCCTTACCTCGAGCTTTGATCTTACTCTTTCCTTCCAATTCTTAACTTAACGGTCCTTTCCAAATAACCTGTCAATCAAGAATCCTTCTATTCGTTATCCTACTACTCAGTTCATTCTATATACGGAAATCTAAATATGCAAGCGTCTATAATTCTCACTTTGCACCAATTACCTTGACTCCGAATAATAATTCGAACGTGGGTTTGTTTGCTCCGAAGCTTGGGAGTCTTGAACTCGAAATTCAGCTCGTTCCTACAATAATTTCATGCAAGATTTTCATGCGCATTAGGTCCAGTTAATTCTATATTCCAAAATCGAAGGGGGTTTCGCGTGGCTTACCTAATCCACAACTTTGACCTCGATTACTTTCTGGTTGCAACGTGACAACGAACCACGACCGCTGATCGGATTCCTGTGAATCGATCCGGGCGTGGCTCGCTGGACTTGAAGGTGAACGGTGCTTGCTTTGATCGCCCGAACGAGCGGCGGCTGCCACCTCACCGGAGAATCACGGTCTTTGCCGACGGAAAGCGGCGCTGCGAAAGTTCACGGCGGCGCGGCGGCTGGGGTTTCAACGTGGGTAGCTAGAGCTTCGCGCGGTCTCCGGCGTGGACTGCAGGCGTTCGCGATCGGGTGAACGGCTTCAAGGGCTGTTGCTCGCGATCGAGCGCCTCACCCTCAGCGGACGTGCGTGGCTCTCGGTTGGACGCGGCGGCGAAGGAAAACTCTCGGACGTCTGGACTCGTGGGTTTTCGCCGGCGAGAGCTTGCGATCGGTGGGCGGGCAGTGTGTTCGGCCGAGGCATTCGCGATCCGAGGCTCGGCGTTCGTCTGCTCGTGGGTGTTCGCCGGCGCGAGTAGCTGAAGAGGCGGGTGTGCGGCTGGAGTTTTCTGGTCGTGAATCACCGGCGGCGAAGGCAAAGTCTAGGGCACAGTCGCGAGTGAGCAAAGCGAAGACACAATTGTCTAAGGTTTAGGCTAGGGCAAACATATGAGGAGAAGGAGAAAATGAAAGTGTATGTTGTTTTAGGGTTAGGGTTAGGGCTAGGGTTTTGTGCTCTCTCAACCTCACTTAAGGACCTTAAATACTAGCAATTTAGGTCAAACTTCTAGTGTTAGTTCTCACCCTAATTTAGACATTAATCCCCAACATGCCATTGCCACTTCCTTTTTCTTTTAATTATTACAAAATAAATCTCATCTCAAGGGAAACAATAATTAACGATAGAACGTCAAACACAATAAATAATTAGTACCTGTGGTGGTGGTCGTCACAATGGACTTTGATGAGTGAAGGAATAGCGAAGAGAGGTGAAGAAGAAACAAATGAAAAGCAACAAAATGAAGCTCATGAACTTTATAGAATGACCCGCCTTCATGTCTGTGAGATATTAGGATTTAACAAAACAACAGCGAAAACCCTCAAAAGATCAATCCCAAAACATAAGGTGAAAACCTATTAAAAAATTCTCCGTAGTATAGTGAAATTAACCGAGACTGAACCAAAAACAATGAAATCTCGATTTAAATCCTTCAAGATAGTTTCGAAACTAGATACCTGCAGGACCCTTTGATATTGAATAACCGATTGGTGGAGAATCTTAATCATTTATTGAGTTTTAGCGAATGAAGAACACGACTCCAAGCAAAAAGCTCCAGATCTGAATCAATGGCAATCTTACGTTGGAAGTGGCAAGACTTCAAGCAATTGAAAGAATCAACAATATCTCTCACCCAAGGGCTCATGAACCCTCCCTAATCCTTCGGTATCAAATAACATTGCCACCCTAATCCTTAGGGATTTGAGATTAATAAATCGGCGCCGTAGTCGTTCTAGCGTGGTGGTGTAGGAAAGAACGATGAGCTTGTGAGTGAGCGCACCCAACTAGTGCTATTTGGTGACTCTTAGAATCAATCATGGATTTTAGGTTGATGAATGGAGTGAAAGAGGAGAGCGTTGGATGAATGGAGTAATTAGGTTTTGAAAATTTTATTGTACTGAAAGAAGAAGTCTTCAAGTGAAAAGAGCAAGAGGGTGCTATACGGAAATAAGAGAAAGCTGTAAATGAAAATTTGGTCGCCCGCGTGTCTTCAAAAAATATTTTAAATATAACGATGGTAAATGACCGACATTAAAAGTTATAAAGAAATACCCATCATTATAGAGTCGAAATTTTAAAATTTTGAGTAATATGCGCGTTTTACCAATTGTATGTCATTGTTTTTCATGCGTGAAATTTTATGACTGTCATTTGTTGGGATGTATGTTCTTATCTCGTATAGTTTGTAATATTCCAAGTTATAAATAAATAAGAGTTATTTATTTAAACTTTGTGTCTCGCATATTTCATAAACTTAATCCAATAAACTAAGCAACAGGGTCATTGTATTATGAGAGAACTAGAACTTGAACGGTGTGTAGTGGACACACAGGGAGGATCATGTTCGAGTTAATGACCCGAACGATCTACAGTATACAGATAGGGTTGGAGACCTAATCCTGGATACGTTGTGCATGCGGCCCGCTTTGTATTAGATATAAACGAGGTGATCCAGCTCGTTCATGTGGTTGACATGCGAGTGGGGGCATCCTGTGCAATGAGATTGTACAAGACCGGACCGTGAATTATTAGACTTACTGATGTAACACCGTTGACAATATAAAGCTAATAATTTCGTAGATGACCATTAGTGACTCAACCTTAATCCTAAACGTGTTATGGACTCCTGTTTGTGGGGTTCTGTCCTTTGACTAGTATGGGTGAGGGTGGCCACTGTTGCTCGCCCAATATGCCTATCTTCTCAAGGGCAGGACCACGTGGGGAGCTGGGAACTTGACTACGCGAGACGGAAATCACTCGTCCCGATTTAGGAAAACTAGAGGGGTTGTTCCCTTAAGTGTTGTCTCCAGGGCTTGGACAACGGGGCCCCACCCTCTCACTGGCACGAGAGGGTTGTTGTTTATGGTTGGACCATACAATGTTGTTGTTCATTAGAGGAGCAGTGGGACTTAAGGAGCAAGAGGTAGACACAGGGGTAAAATGGTAATTTGACCCAACAGTGTCTACGAACAACCTGTGAAGGATCGACTCACGGGTATTGGTTATATCGATTGACACAACTTGTCCTACAGTGACGAGAGTGCAGCTACGGGCTTTAGTGGAGTGTTACCGTAGCTAATGAATGTTGAATAACCGAGTCTAAGAGTTTGACAGGTTAGTCTCGGATCATTGGAGCTCGTCATCTTTAGGTCCATTAGGTCCTTCGGTTGGCTCAAAATGGACAAATTTAGGGTTTACAGTTTGTTGTGAAATTGAAGTGTTCAAATTCATTATTTGGGTATTTATGTCATTTATATGAGATATAGATGACATAATATATAGTTTGATGTGAATGAGATTCATAATAAACTATAGTATAGCCTAATTGATTAATTAGTTCTAATTGGAGAAATTGAATTGAGAGAAATTACATTGAATGTGATTCAATTTAAAATTCCACATTTATCCAAATGAGAGATTTGTATAATAAGGTATGAGATACCTTATATTATGTGATATGCAAATATGATTTGCATATCATATAGTTGTGGTAAAATGGTGATTTAGTGGAGATATTAACTCCACATCTCACCATTATTTAAAGGCTTGGTGAGAAGCCTTTGGCAAGGTTGATTCTCATTTTTTTGGAAATTCAAGTTCCAAGAGACCTCCATTCTCTCTCAAACTCTTTCATCTCTCTATTACATTGAATGTGATTCAATTTAAAATTCCACATTTATGCAAATGAGATTTGTATAATAAGGTATGAGATACCTTATATTATGTGATATGCAAATATGATTGTATATCATATAGTTGTGGTAAAATGGTGAATTGGTGGAGATTTTAACCCACCACACACCATTATAAATAAATAGGTGCATTCAAAGGCATCTCATGATGATTTTGCCATTTTTTGGATTTTCATCCAAAGAGAGCAAAACGATTCTCTCTCAAACACTCTCTCAATTCTCTCATACTCTCCTCACCCAAAACCAAAGGGAGTCCCACCTACTCTCCCTCAACCTTCCGAGAACAATCGAGAAGACATTTTGGAGGTGTCTTACTCTTCCGTTCGAGGATCGAGATCGAGGAGATCGCCCGTTCGAGATAGATCGTGACCGGAGGAGGAAAGCATTGAAGAAGTGTTCTTCAACAAGTAAGTATCGAGATCCTTACTGTTTTTCTTCCCTTTTATGCACGTTTAGCCTAGGATCTATGAGATAGGTTCGATTTTAATAAAAGAATTACACAACGAATCAACGACGTTTCACAACGTCTTCCGCTGCGGGAATTACAAATCCCTTCAATTGGTATCAGAGCCAATCGTTGCTCTTCATTGTGTATTCTATGAATTCTTAAAATTAGGTGAGTAGCATTAATTTTTATGAGATGAATGTTAATGGTTTGCGTTTTGGATGTTTTCGATTTTTTGCACTTAATTAGATTTACATTCAATGTTGATGAGATCGATGTAAAGGCCCGGTATTTAGACATTTTTTGATGTAAATCGAGTCTCTAAGTCTGTGTGATTCGTGGCATGAGATGGTGTGAAGAAATCGGAGCGAAAACGGGCGAAAAATGACGAAGAACAGCAAAGTTTTTGTTGTTCTATCGACGGCGTTGAGACGTTGTTCATCGGCGTCTCAACGTTGTCCATGCTGAAGGAGACGGACTGCAGGGGCAGTGTTGCGACGCCAGGCGCGGCGTTGCAACGCTCGAGCATTGAGAAGGTGTAGTGCAACGCTAAACGCAGCAGCGTTGCAATGCTGCCGCGTAGTATGCAGTTCCAGCGTGCGGTTCGCGAAGAAGTGGCACATGAGGGGACGTGGGGTGACGGTTTCGAGCTCCAGCAGCAACGTTTTTCATTTTAATTTAATTTTTCTTTGTAAAATGTTTTTATTAATTATTTCAATTAATATTAATATAATTGTTATATTAATGTTAATTAATTTAATTTTATGTCCCTAGGGTGCCAAAAATTGGTCCAATAATGCTATTTATTTATTTTATGCATGAGATGTATGAAATTTGTTTTTCTATGTGCATAATGTATGTCATATAGATTTAAAATCCCACCTTAGGTTAAACATTTCATGCATCATAATTATATTATAAGAGTTATAATATATAATATGCATGATAGGCTTATATTATAAGAGTTATAATATAAAGTTTGCATGTTTTAATTTATTTAAAAATATAAGTGTTATATTTATTAGATTAAAAGCATGCTCATGCATTGAATTCATGTGATGAATGTATGTTATAGTATAGTATTATTCATGTGATGAATGATCAAGCACTATAACATAGAAATGCATGTAACCTAAGTTAATTATTAGTTTTAAATAGTTTAGAACTTGAATAATTAGACTTATGTTTTCTAGTTCTAATAAGATTAGAATTAGGAAATAAAATATGTGTTGGGATTTTTGTCCTAATCTCATGTTTGTAAATTACTGTTTGAAATTAATAAGAGTTATTTATTTCATTACTTTGTGTCTCACAATATTTACAAACTTTTCTAATAAACTAAGATCTAGGGTCATTGAATTTATGAGAGAACTAGAACTTGAACGGTGTGTAGTGGCCACACGGGGAGGATCACGTTCGAGTAAATGACTCGAACGCTCTACAGTATATGGATAGGGTTGGAGACCTAATCCTGGATACACTGTGGATGCGGCCCGCTTTGTATTAGATACAAACGAGGTGATCTGACTCGTTCATGTTGTTGACATACGAGTGGGGGCATCCTGTGCAATGAGATTGTACAAGACCGGACCATGAATTATTAGACCTCTTGATGTAACACCGCTTGACAGATGGGACTAATAACTTCGTGAGATGACCATTAGTGACTCGACACAATCCCGAGCGTGTTAAGGACTCCTCGCATGCATGGGTCCGTTCTTTGACTAGTACGGGTGAGGGTGGTCACGATTACTCGCCCAATATGCCTATCTTCTCGGGGACGGGACCAAGTAGGGAGGCTGGGAACTTAACTACGCGAGATGGAATTCACTCGTCTCGCCTTTAGGAAACTAGAGGGTTGTTCCCTTAAGTGTTGTCTCCAAGGCTTGGACAACGGGCACCCACCTTCTCACTGGCCCGAGAAGGGTGTTGTGTATGGTTGGACCATCACAATATGTTGTTCATTAGAGGAGCGGTGGGGACTTAAGGAACAAGAGGTAGACACACGAGGGTAAAGCGGTAATTTGACCCGATGCGTGTCTATGAACAACCTGTGAAGGGTCGACTCATGGGCATTGGTTATATCAGTAGATACGTAATATTTTGCACTAACGGGAGTGCAACTACGGGCTATAGTGGAGTGTTACCGTAGCTAATGAATGTTGATTAACCGGGTCAAAGAGTTTGATAGGTTAATCTCGGATCATTGGAGCCCGTCAGTGTAGGTTCATTAGGTCCCTCGGTTGGCTCAATCTAGGTTAAAAGAAGGGTTAATGTTTTGGTATGAAACTGAAGTGTTCAATTTCACTTAAAGGGCATTTATGTCATTTATATGAGATATGAATGATATAATATATAGTTTAATGTGAATGAGATTCATAATAAACTATAGGTTAGCCTAATTGTTGAATTAGGGCTAATTGGAGAAATTAATTGAGAGAAATTAAATTGGATTATTGCAAATGTGATTTGCAATATGAGATATGAGATATCTTATATTATGTGGTTATGCAAATGAGATTTGCATAACCTATGGTTGTGATAAAGTGGTAATAATGTGGAGGTTTTAACTCCATGATTATTCCATTATATAATCCCTTCTTGCAAGAAGGAAATTAAGCCAATCTCTCATTTTTTGGATTCTCACCCAAAAAGAAGAGAATTCTCTCTCATTTTCTCTCAACTCTCCTCCCTCTCCAAAACACCAAAAGTCCCACCACTTTTCTTCTTCCAAAGGAAGAACAACCGAGACTCCGAGTGGTTGTGTTTGGGTTTTGTTCGAGAGAAGATTTCGTTGAGATCAAGAAGCACGAAGTGTTCGTGACCGAGGAAGGAACTTTGAAGAGAGTCTTCAACAAGTAAGTACTTTTATCTTGCTGTAATTTCTTCCTTCTTCGCATGTTTAATCTAGATCTAAGAGTTAGATCGTTTTAACAAAATCAAGTAGCGTAACAATACCTTGACGATTCGATCGTCTTCCGCTGCGCGGGGATTCTCATTCCCTTCAATATGACCTTTGAATGGAGACTGATAAGTAACTTTGTCTAAGGAATGTTATGTCTAAGGCTGGGGTATTTAAGCTAACGCTTTGCGGAACAACCCTACCTGGGAACCGACCTGAGAGTGAATTCGATCTGGAGATTCATAGGTTATATTTTCGTGAGTGCCGTTAATTAAGAGTTAATTAATTTACTCACATAGACCTAAGTTAATTATGTGATTATAGACTTAGGCTAATCCAATATAAGAGTTATATTGATAGACTTAGGTAAATTTTAGCCGATTTATCTAGGTCAATCCCAATTAATTTAAAGTGTTGAGTGGGAGGAAATAAAGTGTATGAGATACATTTAATTTTCCATCCATAAATCTCCATTAAGTTCGCACCGTGAGATCCATACTCGGTCTCGTGGAGCAAATGGGAGTGTTCCCCTACGGGTGACATTTGTATGGGTCAATATTCAACGTGAATGGAGAGAGTATTTATAGTGAGTGGGAGTGGGAGCTGTGAAAACGGGACCCACGGTCTCTTCTTTCGATTCACACCGTGAGACGCCTATGATCCGCCTGCTAGTTTGGCCTGGACCAGACAATCCCTACGGAGGGCCTTGATCATGGGAGTCGGAACACCGTGAATTCCCAAAAGAGATACGATTTCCTTGTTGGTTTTCCTTCTTAGTCCTCCCTACGGTGGCTATTGTTTGGATGGATACTTGGAAATTTAAAGATTGACGGTGACACTCGTAAGATTCATTAAGAGTTAATGGATTCAGACCGAAAAATGGTAACTGGACGCCTAATGGAATAAGAGTTATTCTGGTATTAGGGTCTGGTCAAGAAAGTCTCGTCCTAGAGGAGGAGTGGGTTTGTCTACCCTACGGTGGCGATCATTCTAAACTTTTGGGGTATCATTGCAATTTTTAAATGACCTAGGGATCATAGGATAAAAATTGTTAAAACCTGATTGGATTTTCAAAAAGTTTTTTGCGAGACTAATACAAAGTGTTTCATTTTTCAGCAACAAAATTTCAAACGCTTTTAACGCTCCTTTAGCTTCCATTAAGTTAGTCAGCAATAATTTTTCATGTAAAAATAATATTGACACGATTTTGGTAAATGACGACCAAGTGTTCACGCTCACTGAGGAGGGTCCTCAAGTGCCCGATTCGACAGTCCTATTCAACGATCTACAAACCTTCCAGTCCTTGGTACAAATCAGGGGACAGAAAGCTGAGGCAAGTGTTGCCTTTAGACCTTTTCACAGATGTTTAACCTCTGGGACAAAGTTTGTAGACTCTTCAGGCCCAAAAGGGAAGAAGGAGAAGTTGAAGGAGGTTAGGGTTGACCGCGCTACTTCCCTAAAGGGCAAAGAGATCAAGCAAGTTGCAAGAAAGTATTTCTACTACAACGGGGACGAACACTTGAAAAGGAGTTGTCCCAATTTCCTTGACGAAAAGAAGACAGGTAAATGTGATTTACTTGTCACTGAAACTTGTTTAGTGGAGAGTAGTGACTCTGTCTGGATACTGGATTCAGGTGCCACTAACCACGTTTGCTCTTCTTTTCAAGGATTAAGTTCCTGGCAGCGGCTGCAAGAGGGTGAGATAACACTCAGGGTTGGATCCGGAGAAGTTGTCTCAGCTGCAACAATTGGCACGGTGAAACTGTTCTTTGGCGGGAAGTACTCTTGGATAATATGTACATAGTTCCCGGGTTTACTAGAAACCTAGTTTCTATTTCCTACTTATTAGAACAAGATATTTTCGTTTCATTCAAGAGTAATAAAGCGTTTATTTCTCGAAATGAAAATTTGTTATGTTCTACTTCACTTGAGGGAAATTTGTATGTTTTGAATCCTAATTCGGTCAAAATTGTTTTGAATACCGAATTGTTTAAAACAGCTGAAACGCGAACTAAGAGAGTAAAATTTTCTCCAAAACAAAGTGTCCATCTTTGAAATCTTAGGTTAGGCCACATAAATCTCAATAGGATTGAGAGACTAGTCAAGAGCGGACTTCTAAGCGAGTTGGAAGAAAACTCTTTACCGGTGTGTGAGTCATGCCTTGAAGACAAAATGACCAAACGTCCTTTTAGTGGAAAAGGATATAGAGCCAAGGAGCCCCTTGAGCTTATACAATCTGACCTCTGTGGTCCGATGAATGTTAAAGCACGAGGAGGTTACGAATACTTCGTATCTTGTATAGATGACTATTCGAGGTATGGGTACGTTTACCTAATGCATAGAAAGTCTGAAACTCTTGAAAAGTTCAAGGAGTTCAAGACTGAGGTTGAGAACCTGTTAGGTAAAACTATAAAAACACTCTGATCGGATTGAGATGGAGAGTATATGGACACTGAATTCCACAAATATATGATAGAACTGTTGGGATTTGTGCCCTAAAACTCGTAGTTTGTAATTATGTTCTAATTAATGTAATAAAGTGTTATTATTTCAATAAAGTGTTATTGTTCGTTTTCTACGAGTTTGCCTTTATTTAAACCCTAAATCCAATAAACTAAACATCCAAGGCTGTTAAATGAATCTTTAACTGAATGTAATGTACATAAAAAGGATCTCGGTTCGAGATACTGCCTAAAGGGTTGATAACTCACCATAAGTGAGTTATTTTACTAGAATTTTAGTGTTTAATCCACTTGAATTGCATTTAATTTAGTTATCCTCATGTTATTTTATCCCTAAATTATGTGTGTTAGCTTTAATATCTTGAATTTAAGCATTAGGTGCAAAAAGAATTAATTTTGATGTTTTTGTGTTTTAATTCAAGAATTTAGGAAAATAAGCTAACAGTTAATTGAAGACCAAAATTTGAGATTTTTCTTAACTCCAAAAATCCTTGCGTGTTTTGATTTATAATTGACTTCATATATTTATTTGGGATTTTTACGTATGCGAGGAGATTATAAAATTACAAGAGTCCCTAAGGGCATTTTAGATATCTTACCCGAAGGGTAAGATGGTCTTTCTATCCCTAAGAGCATTTTTGTAATTTGTGGAATTAGGGCAACATCATCTTATATAAGGAGGCTAGGGTTCAAGTGCAAAAAGGGGGAGTTGGAGTTGTGACAAGAGGAAGAGATCGTCGGGGAGAAAAAGAACTCGTGAGATTCTTTGAAGCAAAGGGCTGCGTTGGAAGGAAAAAATCTACACCCTTTGCTATAGCAAATGTTGTTGCACACATCGAGAGAAAAAGCCCTTTTCTTTGAAGCAAAGTGTAGTTGTGCTTGGCGGTGAGGTCAGCTTTTTTGAAGCAATTGGGTGAGAGAAGAACAAATCACGAGAGGGAGGTATTGCTGAAGCAAACCGTGGAGTAGAGGGTTGACAATCTGCTGCAATCGACCAAACTTTGCTGAAGCAAAATCGAGAGTAGGAGTTTGTCCACTGTGATTTACCCATCTTTGCTGAAGCAAAATCGAGGGCATCAGTGAAGTTCGGTTTTCACAGACGTCGTTCACGAAATTTGCAAGTACCGGCTATCCAACCGTTGGATTTTGCTACAATTTTGTCAGCATATTAAGGACTCATAGAGCTTCGGTTTCAACGGTTGGATCGTCGTTTGGAGCTTTGTGCTGTCCGATATTGCTGTCACATTGCACGTCCACTGCAGTTCGGTTTTTTCCAGACGACAGTCACAAAGTTGTCGTTTGTGGGAGTTTGAACCGTTGGATTGTCCCGAAATTTTGACAGCTTGTTTGAGACTCATAGAGCTTCGTTTTGAACGGTTGGATCGTTGTTTTGAGCTTTCGTTGATGAGATATTGCTATCAAACTGAACCTGAAAAATAAGGCTACCTGCTGTGTAACGTTTTCCCTATCTCTAAGTGTTATTGCTTGTTGTCAACCACCAATTTAATTATGAAATTTTGGGCTGTTTACGTACTAATTTAGACTACTTTTGCTCACTGTTTTAGACATAACTCGTGACTGTTTTAGGCTAGAATTGTGGTTGATTTAGACTAATTTAGTGAACATTGTTGGTTGCTTTTATTGAACTCCTCGATCAATAAAAGCATGCTTAAACTAGAGATATGTGACTCGATTTTAATCATGAACTAAATTGTCTTGGGCAAGGGTTAGGTTGTTTTAATGTAATTTTGGATTAAATTTATGGTTGATGTCATTGATTGAATTTATGAAATTTTATTAAATTTAACGTTGCATGAGAATTAAAATTGGCCTTTTTAACTTCTCTATAATTCATAAACTTGGGAAAGCTAATGAATTAGAAAACTAAAATTTCATTCTAGGATCATTGAGTTGATTAGGGATAATTAACCCACCTAGAACCTAAAATCATGGGCATAATTTAGATCACAATTGGGAAATTGTAGGTTTTAAAACTTAGTGATTTTGGAAAGAATCATTTGAATGCATGCGTAGGTAAATTCAAGGCATCACTAAAAATTTATTCCAATTGAACATTAGAACTCTAACCTAACCCGAGCTTATTTTTCATTACAAATCTCATCTCTTGTATCTATCTTCTTGTTTGCATTCTCCTCTCCCCGCATTTAAATTTACTTATTTTCTTGAGTCTAGTCTTATCTTGTCTTTGCACACTTATCACATCAATTTATTTATTTACAATAGTAATTTGCACACTCATACATTGCACTAAAATAAGGAAAAATTGCTAGGACACTCATTCATTTAGGTTTAGCTAGTCCTCGTGGGATCGATACTTTAACTTATCACTTGCTGCTCTCGACCGTGTATACTTGCACGTCGTAGAAGTGTCGGAGTCTTATTCTAATTTACATTAGTTTAGGGCACTCGATATTTTCGCATCAAGTTTTTGGCGCCGTTGCCGGGGATTAGTTTTGATTCTTATCTTGTTTGAGTTGATTTTAGTGAATTTTATCCTTGTTTCTTGTTGGGTGTGTCTTATTGTCTTTGTTTAGTGTTTTTATCTTTGTTGAGTCTTGGTTATTGTTTCTGGTTGTGCTAGTGCATATTGTGTTTTCGAGTCTGTTATAATTGATTCATTATTTTATTATGGCTTATGATAACTTTGGGTGGTCTTCTGTGCCCAATGAGCAACCACAATATAGTTCCTTTTCTTATGATTATCCCTATGCCAATTTAGAGTCTTCTAGTGAGGGGTATGGAGCTTATGGCTATCAAATGCCTAATTACCATCATCTCAACCTATGACTCATGGGAACCACATGTATGATAATAATCGAGCAATTGGGCCTATGAACCATATCCTAGGGGTTTTGAGTCATATCCTTCCTATATTCAAGAAACCCGGTAGAAGAATCTTTCCCTTAAAATATTGTTATTAGAATATATGAGAACCACGTAAGAGAGGAATAAGCAAATAGAAGAGATGAATAATCAAATAGGGGAGTCAATTCAACGCCTAACGGATACACTTGTCTCCCTTAGAGAACAAATGTACTTAGACTCATCTGAGGTTGAACACCCTAGGGAAGATAGTGAAGGAGGACCCACACTCTTAGATAGTTCGGTGAGTCACTTGATCACTGACCCACTGATAGAACCTCAGGATCCTAGTCCTTCAAATTTTTCTGAGTATGGGCATTTAGAGGATTGTGCTTTAGATGTAGAAGAACTAGAACCTTGTAGCACACACCATGATGGAGTCAGTGAGAGTGTGGAAGAAGTCGAGCCTGTTGAGTTAGGTCAGGAGGTAGAGTTTGAGGCTTTTGAGTCTATGACAGTTCTATCTTCTGATTTTTCTCTTATTTGTGAGTGTTTTTCTTTCTATTCTCTCGACTCAGTGTCTTTGTTTGAGTCAGTGCATTTTCCTGTTCTTCCTTCTTTTCTTTTATCAAATAAAAAACCAAAAAATGTTTACTTTGTTGTTTTTCCTTCTTTTCTTTTAATATATAAAAAATCAAAAAATATATCTGCTTCGGGCTCTCACGAGAAGCTAGTATTCTTGCTAGCTCTGATTTGTTTTGTAGATTCAAGAAAGAGAGGCTCGAAGAAGTGGGAGAATTTTTACGTACCTTGACGAGCCCACGTATACTACGTCAAGCTAATGACGTAAAACAAGCGCTTCTTGGGAGGCAACCCAAAGTTTATTTTGTTTGTTTCGTTTTTAAATTTTTTTTTAATTTTTGCTTTTGTTTCATTTTTAGTTGTTTTTATTTTTAAATAAATAACCCTTACCTATTTTGCAGCTCCCTTAGGGTTTGATGATTGATATGCGCTGTAGTAGAGGTCTCTTCGATTCAGGGCAGTATTGTTCTCCCTTCCATCTTTATTAGTTGTCCTTAAGCATGCTTAAGTGAGTAGATTATACATTAAGGGCAATGTGTGCTTTAACAATGAGGGGGAAATTGTTGTTCGGAATCTGATTTTGGACTTAATTGAAAATTTTTCTGTTCATGAGACTGTGTGCTGCTAGAGTATATAGGGTGTTGCAAGCCTTTGTGTTTATAAAGTTATTTACTTGCTTTAGGGCTTCAAAATGATCTATTTTGACTACTGGATTCCATGTTAGTTGTTGGTTTCATGGTCTTTGATATGCATGATGTAGGTAGTTGATTCATTATGTTTAAGCAAGTAAAAAATAGAAAAATGGTTGTTGTCCCTTGTTTAAAAATTAAGTTTCTCATGTGTTTTTATGGTAAAAGTGTGATGTCTTTTGTAGAAACTTGGTATGCATCTCCATGAAAATAAAAAGTTAAGGTCAAATCTCAGGGTTAATGAAAATAAAAGTTGTTGCTTGTGTTTGAGACAAGAGTATCCTATCTTGTTTGGTGTTTCTCAAGGTCAAGCTTGTCATTAGGTTTTTTTTTTTTTTGTGCGCTTATGGTTAGTGTGTCAATCAAAATAGTTAGGATTCAACTTCTAGGCCAAAAATTTCAAAACTAGAAGCCATGACAAGTTAGGTAACCCATACATTTTTTTTAGAACGCTCCAAAATTAGTAAACTTCAAATTTGTGATCATTTCAAGTTTGAGGGAGTTACCCGACCTCCCTAACTCAATGAGGACATTGAGTACTCTAAGTTTGGGGGGAAAGGTAAATTCTTCGTGTTTATTTTTAAGGAAAAAGAGAGAAAAAAAAAAAAAGAGTGTGCAAACCTTCCATTTCCCTAAAACTTTGTTGAGCTAGAAAAAAATATGCTACTTATTTTGTTATTTAGAGTCAATTCAGGCAACTTGGTGCTCGATGCCAGGGGGTCTGGGCATTAACCATGTTGGCCTCTTGGAGCGAAGGTATCAAGCAAGAAGCCTATTCTCATTGCTTAGGTGTGCTGCGCTAACCACGTGTGCCATTCTAAGAACTACGGGAAGTCCCATTGCTTAGGTGTGCTGCGCTAAACACGTGTGTCATTCTAAGAACTACGGGAGAGTCAAAAATAAAAAAAGTAAAAAAAAAAAAAAAAAAAAAAAAAAACTAGCCCTAAGTAGTGAGTTTTAGGAAATTGAGGGGAATAATGCACATATCTATTTTTTTAAAAAAATATATATATATATACAAAAATAAAAAGGAATGATCATTAAATTGTAGTCATGCGAGTTTTGGAGTATGACTTATTTTTAACTATGGGTTGCTTGATTTGAATGATTAGGATTCTAGCGGTTGAGCTTGAGGGTAGATGTTGAATCCTAGTTGATTTGCTCTTGGTTATTGATGCATAAGTGTAGCTAAAAAACCCTAAGTGAGCCACTTAGAGAGCATTGATTAAATGGTGACTTGTAGCTTAGAACATAAATATTCAACTCTTGTTTAGTTACCCAAATGATCTGAGTCTTTAAAGGTCTTTTAAGTCTTTGGGGAATAGAACTCATTGAGGACAATGAGTAGTTCAAGTTTGGGGGTTTGATAACTCACCATAAGTGAGTTATTTTACTAGAATTTTAGTGTTTAATCCACTTGAATTGCATTTAATTTAGTTATCCTCATGTTATTTTATCCCTAAATTATGTGTGTTAGCTTTAATATCTTGAATTTAAGCATTAGGTGCAAAAGAATTAATTTTGATGTTTTTGTGTTTTAATTCAAGAATTTAGGAAAATAAGCTAACAGTTAATTGAAGACCAAAATTTGAGATTTTTCTTAACTCCAAAAATCCTTGCGTGTTTTGATTTATAATTGACTTCATATATTTATTTGGGATTTTTCTGTGTGCAGGAGATTATAAAAATTACAAGAGTCCCTAAGGGCATTTTAGATATCTTACCCGAAGGGGTAAGATGGTCTTTCTACCCCTAAGGGCATTTTTGTAATTTGTGGAATTAGGGCAACATCATCTTATATAAGGAGGCTAGGGTTCAAGTGCAAAAGGGGGAGTTGGAGTTGTGACAAGAGGAAGAGATCGTCGGGAGAAAAAGAACTCGTGAGATTGCTTTGAAGCAAAGGGCTGCGTTGGAAGGAAAAAAAATCTACACCCTTTGCTATAGCAAATGTTGTTGCACACATCTCGAGAAAAAGCCCTTTTCTTTGAAGCAAAGTGTAGTTGTGTTGTGCTTAGCGGTAGTCATTTGCTTTCTTTGAAGCAATTGGGTGAGAGAAGAACAAATCACGAGAGGGAGGTATTGTTGAAGCAAACCGTGGAGTAGAGGGTTGACAATCTGCTGGAATCGACAAAACTTTGCTGAAGCAAAATCGAGAGTAGGAGTTTGTCCACCGTGATTTACCCATCTTTCTTTGAAAGCAAAATCGAGGGCATCGGTGAAGTTCGGTTTTCACAGACGTCGTTCACGAAATTTGCAAGTACCGTCTATCCATCCGTTGGATTTTGCTACAATTTTGTCAGCATATTAAGGACTCATAGAGCTTCGGTTTCAACGGTTGGATCGTCGTTTGGAGCTTTGTGCTGTCCGATATTGCTGTCACATTGCACGTCCACTGCAGTTCGGTTTTTTCCAGACGACAGTCACAAAGTTGTCGTTTGTGGGAGTTTGAACCGTTGGATTGTCCCGAAATTTTGACAGCTTGTTTGAGACTCATAGAGCTTCGTTTTGAACGGTTGGATCGTTGTTTTGAGCTTTCGTTGATGAGATATTGCTATCAAACTGAACCTGAAAAATAAGGCCACCTGCTGTGTAACGTTTTCCCTATCTCTAAGTGTTATTGCTTGTTGTCAACCACCAATTTAATTATGAAATTTTGGGCTGTTTACGTACTAATTTAGACTACTTTTGCTCACTGTTTTAGACATAACTCGTGACTGTTTTAGGCTAGAATTGTGGTTGATTTAGACTAATTTAGTGAACATTGTTGGTTGCTTTTATTGAACTCCTCGATCAATAAAAGCATGCTTAAACTAGAGATATGTGACTCGATTTTAATCATGAACTAAATTGTCTTGGGCAAGGGTTAGGTTGTTTTAATGTAATTTTGGATTAAATTTATGGTTGATGTCATTGATTGAATTTATGAAATTTTATTAAATTTAACGTTGCATGAGAATTAAAATTGGCCTTTTAACTTCTCTATAATTCATAAACTTGGGAAAGCTAATGAATTAGAAAACTAAAATTTCATTCTAGGATCATTGAGTTGATTAGGGATAATTAACCCACCTAGAACCTAAAATCATGGGCATAATTTAGATCACAATTGGGAAATTGTAGGTTTTAAAACTTAGTGATTTTGGAAAGAATCATTTGAATGCATGCGTAGGTAAATTCAAGGCATCACTAAAAATTTATTCCAATTGAACATTAGAACTCTAACCTAACCTTGAGCTTATTTTTCATTACAAATCTCATCTCTTGTATCTATCTTCTTGTTTGCATTCTCCTCTCCCCGCATTTAAATTTACTTATTTTCTTGAGTCTAGTCTTATCTTGTCTTTGCACACTTATCACATCAATTTATTTATTTACAATAGTAATTTGCACACTCATACATTGCACTAAAATAAGGAAAAATTGCTAGGACACTCATTCATTTAGGTTTAGCTAGTCCTCGTGGGATCGATACTTTAACTTATCACTTGCTGCTCTCGACCGTGTATACTTGCACGTCGTAGAAGTGTCGGAGTCTTATTCTAATTTACATTAGTTTAGGGCACTCGATATTTTCGCATCAAGGGTCTATAGTTAGGAGATAATGTTTGGGTACCTTACTCTAGTTAAACTATGGATGTGACCCACTTTGTATTTGATACAAACACTGTGATCCTAACGTGTTCGTGTAGATGACATGTGAGTGGGGATATCCTATGTAATGAGATTACATAAGACCGGACCACGAAATAATAATCTTTAGCTGTAACTCCGATGACTAGTTAGGTTTCTATTTCACTAGGATGACCTAGGCAACTTGATCTCAATCTTGAGCAGGTTACGAACACCTATTCGCGAGGGATTGTCCTTTGACTAGTATGGGTGAGAGTGACCAGATTCACCGACTCAATAAGCCTACCTTCTTGGGGACAAGACCGAGTGAGCGGCTGGGAACTTAACTTAGCAAGATGGAATTCACTCCTTCCCGCCTACTAGGGTAAGTAGAGGAATGTTCTCTTAAATGGTGTCTCGGGACTTGAATAAAGGGTCCGACCCTCTCATTGGCCCGAGAGGGACTCTGTTTGTTGGTAGGACCACTAACAAATTGTTCATTAGAGGAGCACTGGTACTTAAGGCACAAGATGTAACCCAGGGGTAAAACGGTAATTTGACCCAGCTGGTGTTACGAACATTCGTGAAGGATTGACTTGTTGTTATTTGTCAATATCCATGGACACGAGAAATATATATGCAATGAGAGAAGAGTGCAAATTGTGGGACTTTAGTGGAGTGTTCCCAGATTAACGAATGTTGATTGGGAGGTTAATGAGATTAACCGAGCAATCTCGTATCGTTGAAGCTTCTGATCTGTAGGTCTTTAGGTCCATCTTCTAGCTCGTAAAGGGTTCTTAGATCATTTGAATTTGAAATGTTCAAATTCATTAGGGAATACATTTAATGTATATGGATACGATATAATATATAGTTTTGGAACTATATATTATAAATTTAATGTGAATATGTTTCATATTAAATTATGTGAGAGAATTAAGTATTCGAAAGAGTTCAAATATTAAATTCAAATGTGAATGTGATTCATATTTGTAAACTATAGGTTAAAATTTAATGTGCATTAGATGTGCATTAAAACTATAGGTTAGAGGGAAGGATATGATTAAATATGATTTAATCTTAATTAAATATAAGATATTTAATTTGATTAATTAAATATGATTTAATTAAAGTTTAATTTAATTTAATATTATATTAATAGAAACGTGTCAGAAGGACACGTTCCACACCTCCCTCCCCATCGATAGGGAGTGGGGAGGTGATCCCTCGTTTTATTCCTCTCCAATGGAGGAGAGGTGGTTGATCGATCTATATCTTTGGGAAGAGCTTTCTCTATAAGAATTCCCTCTCTCTCACTCTCTAATTCTCAATTCTTCCAATTGTTGGATCCTTCCCACCAAGGAAGATCTAAGCACTCAGAGACATAAAGGATTTTCCAAGTGGTAGTGTTCCTGCTTGAAAAACAGAGGAGTTGTTGTGTTGCTGACTTACTGGAATTTGCTTGGAGCAAGGAGTTGTTGTGAGTCTACAAAGGTAATAATTTCCTTTCCATTCCTAGTTTAATTGTTAAACTTTAATCATGTTTGCATGTACTACTCCATGCTTTAATTAGATTAAATGATGTATGCTTGTTCTGTATTTTGTCAATATATGGGTTTTTGTTTTTTAAGCAAAACAATCTTGTATATTACGATTCCAAATTCGTTTCCGCTGCTCAAGGAGATCCGATCTCCATCAAGAACATGGAATTACGTCCCAACTCTCAACACCTGGTATGCCACAGCATAATGGTGTATCAGAGAGGAGAAATAGAACCCTTTTGGACATGGTTGGTCGATGATGAGTTATGCTCGTCTCCCTGATTCTTTTTGGGGTTATGCAGTGGAGACTGCGGTATACATTTTGAACACAGTTCCGTCGAAAAGTGTTTGTGAAACACCTTTCGAACTCTGGCATGGTCATAAAACAAGTTTACGTCATTTCAGAATTTGGGGATGCCCGACCCATGTGTTGGTGTCAAACCCGAAGAAGTTGGAACCTCGTTCAAAGTTGTGCCTCTTTGTAGGTTACCCAAAAGAGACTAGGGGTGGTTTCTTTTACGACCCTAAGGATAATAGAGTGCTTTTGTCAACAAATGCCACTTTTCTTGAGGAAGACCACATTAGGGATCACTTACCAAGGAGTAAGATTGTGTTAACCAAATGGACAGTTCATCAGCAAGAGTTGCTGATGGTGCTAGTACGTCAACAAGTGTTGTTGATCCTAGATCGTCTAGTCAAGTCCGTTCCCAAAAGTTGGGAATGCCTCGACGTAGTGGGAGGGTTGTGAGACAGCCTGAACGTTACAGGTTTGGCTGAAACCCAAGTCATCACTCCTGATCATGACTGCGAGGATCCATTAACCTATGATCAGGCAATGGCAGACGTTGACAAAGGCGAATGGATTAAAGTTATGGACTAGGAAATGGAGTCGATATACTTCAATTCCGTCTGGGAGCTTGTGGACCAACCAGATGGGGTTAAACCTATTGGTTGTAAGTGGATCTACAAGCATAAACGTGGCATAGATGGGAAGGTGCAAACCTTCAAAGCTCGACTAGTGGCAAAGGATTTTACCTAGGTGGAAGGGGTTGACTATGAGGAAACATTTTCACATGTTGCCATGGTAAAGTCTATTAGAATCCTTCTTGCCATTGTCGCATATTATGACTATGAGGTATGGCAGATGGATATCAAGACCGCCTTTCTGAACGACAACCTTGATGAGACCATCTACATGGACCAGCCCAAGGGGTTCATTGTCGAAGGCAAAAGCAAAGAGTTTGTCGGCTTCAAAGGTCTATTTATGGACTGAAACAAGCCTAGAGGTCTTGGAATATAAGGTTTGATGAGGCGATCAAATCTTATGGCTTTGATCAAAATGTTGACGAGCCTTGTGTCTACAAGAAAATCGTTAACAGTACTGTCGCATTTCTAATATTGTATGTGGATGATATCCTTCTCATTGGGAATGAGGTAGGATTTCTTATTGATATTAAGGAATGGTTGGCTTTGCAATTCCAAATCAAAGATTTGGGAGAAGCACAATATGTTCTAGGTATCAAGATTGTCCAGAACCGGAAGAACTTAACGCTAGCCATGCCTCAGACGTCTTATATTGACAAGATGTTGTCTAGATATAAGATGCAAAACTCCAAGAAGGGCTTGCTGCCTTTCAGGCATGGGGTTCACCTATCTAAGGATCAATGTCCTAAGACGCCTCAAGAGGTTGAGGATATGAGACGAATCCCCTATGCTTCAGCTGTAGGGAGCCTGATGTATGCCATGTTGTGTACTAGGCCCGACATCTATTTTGCAGTTGGGATTGTCAGTAGGTATCAATCCAATCAAGGATTAGATCACTGGACATCCGTAAAGGCAATCCTCAAGTATCTTAGGAGAACGAGGAACTACAATCTTGTGTATGGGAGTGGGGATTTGATCCTTACGGGATACACAGACTCTGACTTTCAGACCGATAAGGATTCTAGGAAATCCACTACAGAGTCGGCCTTCATTCTGAATGGAAGAGCTATAATGTGGCGAAGCATCAAGCAGGGATGCATCGCTGATTCCACGATTGAAGCCGAGTATGTTTCGGCTTGTGAAGCTGCAAAGGAAGTTGTTTGGCTTAGGAAGTTCATGCTAGATTTGGAAGTTGTTCCAAACATGAACTTGTCGATCACGCTGTTTTGTGACAACAGTGGTGCAGTAGCCAACTCAAGAGAACCTCGAAGTCATAAAAAGGGCAAGCACATTAAGCGTAAGTATCATCTGATACGGGAGATTGTGCACCGCGGAGACGTGACAGTCATGCAGATAGCTTCGGAGCACAACGTTGCTAATCCATTTACAAATGCCCTCACGGCTAAGGTGTTTGAGGGTCACCTAGAGAGTCTAGGTCTTCGAGTGCTTCAAGACTAGGGCAATTGGGAGTATTGTAAAGGGGTATTCAATGCCCTAGTTTATTGTATTACACTTTTATTGTATTACTATACTGTACATTTGAGAAATGAATTATGTACTCCACTAGCTTAGTCCAAGTGGGAGCTTGTTGGGATGTATGTTCTTATCTCGTGTAGTTTGTAATATTCCAAATTATAAATAAATAATAGTTATTTATTTAAACTTTGTTTCTCGCATATTTCATAAACTTAATCCAATAAACTAAGCTCCAGGGTCATTGTATTATGAGAGAACAAGAACTTGCACGGTGTGTAGTAGACACACAGGGAGGATCACGATCGAGTTAATGACCCGAACGGTCTACAGTATACGACTAGGGTTGGAGATCTAATCCTGAATACGTTATGCATGCAACCTGCTTTGTATTAGATACAAACAAGGTGATCTAGCTCGTTTATGTGGTTGACATGTGAGTGGGGGCATCTTGTGCAATGAGATTGTCCAAGACCGGACCGTGAATTATTAGACTTACTGATGTAACACCGTTGACAGTATCGAGCTAATAATTTCGTAGATGACCATTAGTCACTCGACTTTAATCCTGAGCGTGTTACGGACTCCTGTCTGCGGGAGTTGTCCTTTGACTAGTACGGGTGAGGGTGGCCACTGTTGCTCGCTCAATATGCCTATCTTCTAAGGGACAGGACCACATTGGGAGCTGGGAACTTGACTATGCGAGACGGAATTCACTTGTTCTCGATTTAGGGATACTAGAGGGGTTGTTCCCTTAAGTGTTGTTTTCAGGGCTTGGACAACGGGGCCCCACCCTCTCACTGGCCCGAGAGGGTTGTTTTTAATGGTTGGACCATACAACGTTGTTGTTCATTAGAGGAGCAGTGGGACTTAAGGAGCAAGAGGTAGACATAGGGGTAAAACGATAATTTGACCCAGCAGTGTCTACGAACAACCTGTGAAGGGTCGACTCACGGGTATTGGTTATATTGATGGACACAACTTGTCCTACAGTGATGAAAGTGTAACTACGGGCTTTAGTGGATTGTTACCGTAGCTAATGAATGTTGAATAACCAAGTCAAAGAGTTTGACAGGTTAATCTCGGATCATTGGAGCTCGTCATCTGTAAGTCCATTAGGTCCCTCGGTTGGCTCAAATTGGACAAATAGAAGGTTTTCAGTTTGGTGTGAATTTGAAGTGTTAAAATTCATTATTTGGGCATTTATGTCATTTATATGAGATATAGATGACATAATATATAGTTTGATGTGAATGAGATTCATAATAAACTGTAATATAGCCTAATTGATTAATTAATGCTTATTGGAGAAATTGAACTGAGAGAAATTACATTAAATGTGATTCAATTTAAAATTCCACATTTTTGCAAATGAGATTTGTATGATAAGGTATGAGATACCTTATATTATGTGATATGCAAATATGATTTGCATATCATATAGTTGTGGTAAAACGGTGAATTGGTGGAGATTTTAACTCCACCACACACCATTATAAATAGGTGCATTCAAAGGCATCTCATGATGATTTTGCCATTTTTTGGATTTTCATCCAAAGAGAGCAAAACGATTCTCTCTCAAACACTCTCTCTATTCTCTCATACTCTCCTCACCCAAAACCAAAGGGAGTCACACCTACTCTCCCTCAACCTCCCAAGAACAATCGAGAAGACATTTTGGAGGTGTCTTACTGTTCCGTTCGAGGATCGAGGTCGAAGAGATCGTCCATTCGAGAGAGATCGTGACCGGATGAGGAAAGCCTTAAAGAAGTGTTTTTCAACAAGTAAGTATCGAGATCCTTACTGTTTTTCTTCTCTTTTATGCATGTTTAGCCTAGGATCTATGAGATAGGTTCGATTGTAAGATAAGAATTACACAACGAATCAACGACATTTCACAACGTCTTCCGCTGTAGGAATTCCAAATTCCTTCATCATTAAAATTCAAATTTGTTGTAGTGCGTTGATTATGAGGAAACTTTTTCTCATGTTGTCATGGTAAAGTCTATCAGGATCCTTCTGGCCATTGTCGAATATTATGACTATGAGGTATGGCAGATGGATGTCAAGACGACCTTTCTGAATGGCAATCTTGATGAAACCATCTACATGGACTAGCCCAAGGGGTTCATTACTCAAGGCTATGAGTAAAAGGTTTGAAGGTTTCAAAGGTCTATTTATGGACTGAAACAAGCCTCGAGGTCTTGGAATATAAGGTTTGATGAGGCTATCAAATCTTATGGCTTTAATCAAAATGTTGATGAGTCTTGTGTCTACAAGAAAATCATCAACAACATTATCGCTTTTCTGATATTGTATGTGAATGATATCCTACTTGAGCAGCGGAAACGTGGTTTAAGATCGATTACTTGCTTGTTTTGGTTTATTCCAAATGCCAGTACATTGGTTAAAATACAGAGACAAGCATTCTAATCTAATCTAATTAGGCATGGATATTAAACATGCAAACATGCTATATAACACTTAAACTAAAAGGGAATTCAAAAGGTTACCTTTGTAGTTTTCATAAAAAACAACAACTCCTTGCTCCTTTTGCACAACAACACAGTAAGTTCTTCCTCTGTATTTTCTACAAGACACCACCAAAATGGCAAACCTTCTGTGACTCTGAGAAACTTAAATCAGTTCCTTGGTGGGAAGGAATGCAACTTTTTGGTAAAAGGAAGGGAAATTGAGAGATTTTGAGAGGAAAAATTTAGCAATCCAACAATTGTACAATTGATCGATCAGTTCCTCACTGATCCCCTCTCCCTGTTTATCTGTCGATAGGGAGAGGAAGAGCGGTAGTGGAAACGGGTCATCCTGACATGTTTCCTTAATTAATTTAATAAATAATTAATTAATTAATTTAATTGATAATTAAATCATATTTAATTATAAATTAATATTAATTTCAATTAAATAATATTTTATCAAAATTAAATTAAATATCATATATTTAATTATGATTAAATCATATTTAATCAATTTTCCCTCTAACCTATAGTTTTAATGCACATCTTATGCACATTAAATTTTAACCTATAGTTTTTAAATATGAATCTCATTCACATTAATATTTGAACTCTTTCAAATATTTAATTCTCTCATGTAATTTAATATTAATCATATTCACATTAAATTTATAACATAAAGTTCCAAAACTTTATATTATAATGTATCTATATACATTCATGTTTATTCCCTAATTGAATTTGAACATTTCAAATTCAAACGATCTAAGAACCCTTCACGAGCTAGTAGGTGGACCTAATAGACCTACAGATCAGAAGCTCCAACGATACGAGATTACTTTGTTAATCTCATTAACCTCCTAATCAACATTCGTTAACTGCAGGAACACTCCACTAAAGTCTCGCAGTTGCACTCTTCTCACTGCAGATATATTTCTGTGTCCACGGATATTGACCAATAACAGCAAGTCAATCCTTCACGAGTGTTCGTAACACCAGCTGGGTCGAATTATCGTTTTACCCCTGGGATACTTCTTGTACCTTAAGTACCAGCACTCCTCTAATGAACAATTTGTTTGTGGTCCTATCAACAAACAGAGTCCCTCTCGGACCATTGAGAGGGTGGGGCCCTTTATTTAAGTCTCGGAGACACCACTTAAGGGAACATTCCTCTACTTACCCTAGTAGGCGAGAAGGAGTGAATTTCATCTTGCTAGGCTAAGTCTCCAGCTGCTCACTCGGTCTTGTCCCCAAGAAGGTAGGCATATTGAGTCGGCGAATTTGGCCACTCTCACCCATACTAGTCAAAGGACAATCCCTCATGACGTAAATTGTGAATTTGATTAGGATTGAGATCAAGTTGCCTAGGTCATCCTAGTGAAATAGAATCCTAACCAGTCAACGGAGTTACACCTAGTGGTTACTATTTCGCGGTCCGATCTTATGTAATCACATTACATAGAATATCCCCACTCACATGTCATCTACAGAACACGTTAGGATCACAGTGTTTGTATCATATACAAAGTGGGCCACATCCATAATTTTACAAGGGTAAGGTACCCAAACCTTATCCCCTTACTATAGACCCTTTAGGTTGTATCTCGAACCGAGATCCTTTATATGTAGACTACATTCAGTTAAAAATACATTTTACAGCCTTGGATGTTTAGTTTATTGGATTTAAGGTTAAAACAATGGCAATATCGAACAATAACTCTTTATTGAAATAATAACACTTTATTACAATAATTAGAACATAATTACAAACTAAGAGTTTTAGGGCACAAACGCCAACAAACTCCTACTTGAATTGAAACTCTAGTGGGGTACATTATAATCTAAAATGGTGGTTACAAAGATTCAAATACAATAAACTAGGGCATCCATATACCCCATTACATATCTCCGACTTGTCCTAGATTAGCCTATGTACATATCTCGTAGACCTAGACTTTCCAGATGACCCTCGAACACTTTAGCCGTGAGAGTCTTTGTAAACGGATCAACATTGTTGTGCTCCAAAGTGATCTTCGTGACTGTCACAACTTCTCGTTGCACTATTTCTCGTATCAGGTGATACTTCCTCTCGATGTGCTTGCCTCGCTTATGGTTGCGAGGTTCCTTTAAATTGGCTACCGCACCACTTTTTTCACAGTTTAAGGTGATGGGAAATTCCATATTTGGAACAACTTCGAAATCAGTAAGGAATTTCCTTAGCCAAACAACCTCTTTTAGCTGCTTCACAAGCAACAACATACTCAACCTTCATCGTAGAGTCAGTGATGCATCCATGCTTGATGATTCGCCATACTATAGTTCCCCCGTTTAGGGTGAAAACTAATCCCGATGTGGATTTCCTAGAATCTTTATCGGTCTGTAAATCATAATCAGTGTATCTAGTAAGGATCAAATCCTTAGTCTCATACACAAGCGTATAGTCCCTCGTTTTCCTAAGATACTTGAGGATATTTTTAACTGCGGTCTAGTGGTCTAACCCTGGATTGGATTGATACCTACTGACTATTCGCACTGCATAACAAATGTCTGGCCTCGTGCATTGTATAACATACATTAAGCTACCTACTGTAGAGGAATAGGGAATACGTCTCATATCCTCAACTTCTTGAGGTGTCTTAGGACACCGTTCCTTAGACAAATGAACTCCATGCCTGAAGGGTAATAAGCCCTCTCTTGAATTCTGCATCGAATATCGGGCCAACATTTTGTCGATATAAGATGCTTGAGACAGAGCTAGCGTTCTGTTCTTGCGATTCCTGAAAATCTAAATCCCAAGAACATACTGTGCCTCTCCCAAATCTTTCATTTGGAATTGGGTCGCCAACCAATTCTTTATGTCAGTAAGGTATCCTACATCATTCCCAATGAGTAGGATATCATCCACATAAAGCACTAAGAAAGCTACTTTGTTGTTGATGATCCTCTTGTAAACACAAGGCTCATCAACGTTTTGGTCAAAGTCATAAGACTTGATCGCTGTATCAAATCTTATGTTCCAAGATCTGAATATTTGTTTCAACCCATAAATGGATCGATTGAGCTTGCAAACTTTTTGCTCCTGACCTTGGGTTATAAACCTTTCGGGCTGAGACATATAGATGCTCTCGTCAAGATTACCATTCAAAAAGGTAGTCTTGACGTCCATTTGCCAAATTTCATAATCATAAAATGCGGCTATGGACAAGAGTATCCTAATAGACTTAAGCATAGCAACAGGGAAAAAAGTTTCTTCATAGTCAACTCCTTCCCTTTGGGTAAAACCCTTTGCTACAAGTCTAGCCTTAAAGGTTTGTACCTTTCCGGTTGCATCTCTCTTTCTCTTGTAGATCCATTTACACCCTATGGGTCTTACCCCTTCAGATTGGTCTACAAGTTCCCATACTGAATTGAAGTACATTGACTCCATTTCAAGGTTCATGGCTTAGATCCATTGGTCCTTATCTACGTCATTCATTGTCTGACTCTAAGACAATGGATCTTCTACGTCGTCATCAGATATGACGACTTGAGTTTCAGCTAAATCCAAGTAGCGGTCAGGTTGGGAAACAACCCTCCCACTGCGTCGAGGCATTCCCAACGATTGAGAAGGACGAGACAGACTTGAGGTGTTGGTTTCTTCGTCAACTCTTGATGAAGGTCCAGCTTGAACAACAACTCTTGTTGGTTCATCTGTAGCTTCATTTAGTACTAATTTATTACGTGGTTTATGGTTCCTCATATGATCTTCCTCCAAGAAAGTGGCGTTTGTCGATACAATCACCTTGTTTTCTTGCGGGTCGTAGAAAAGACCATCTCTCGTTTCTTTGGGATAGCCAACAAATTGGCATAATCTTGAACGAAGTTCCAGTTTCTTTGGATTTGTCACCAGCACGTGTGTCGGACAACTCCAAATCCTGAAGTGTTGTAAACTAGGTTTACGCTCCTTCCACAATTCAAAAGGTGTTTCTGAAACACTCTTTGATGAAATAGTGTTTAAGATTTGAACTGCAGCCTCTACTGCATATCCCCAAAACGAGGCAGGCAATTTAACATAACTCATCATAGAACGAACCATGTCCAACAAGGTTCTATTTCTCCTTTTGACACACCATTTTGCTGTGGTGTATTAGGTGCTGAGAGTTGAGATTTAATTCCATGTTCTATCAAATAGTCTTGGAATCTTAAATCCATATACTCTCCACCTCGATCGGATCGAAGTGTTTTAATGGTTTTCTCTAATGCATTCTCTACTTCAGCCTTATACTCTTTGAACTTTTCAAGAGCCTTAGACTTATGATGCATTAAGTACAAATAACCATACCTCGAATAATCATCTATGAAAGAGATGAAATATTCGTATCCTCCTCGAGCTTTAACATTCACCTGACCACAAAGATCCGAATGTATAAGTTCTAAGGGTTCTATGGCTCTATAACCTTTTCCAATAAAAGGTCGTTTAGTCATTTTACCTTTCATGCAGGATTTGCAAGGAGGTAAAGAATCATCTTCTAACTTGTTTAGAAGTCCATTCTTAGATAGTCTCTCAATCCGATTGAGATTTATATGACCAAGTCTAAGATACCAAAGATAGGTATTATTATGAGAAATTCTTTGCCTGTTAGTTTGAGTATTAGCAATTCATCTCATGATTCAAAATTGCTTTAGTTCGATTCAGTTTAAGTACATACAAGTCGTTTTCTAACTTAGGAGAACAAATATTGACACCTTTCTTTAAAATGAACGCTTCATTAAAAGAAAAAGTAATACAATAGCCAATTTCTATTAAACAAGAGATAGAAATTAAGTTCCTCTTAATCTTAGGAACTAAGTACAGATTTTCTAAAAAGATAAATCTATCTCTAAAAAATAGCTTGGCATCTCCCATTGCAGCAGAGATGATGACGTCTCCTGCTTCGACCACGAGCGTCATCTCACCCTCTTCGAGCTCCTTGAAGGAACTAGTTTCCTGAAAAGAAGAGCAAACATGATTAGTGGCTCCTGAATCAAGTATCTAGGTAAAATCATCATTTTCCACTAAGCAAGTTTCAAGAACAAGTAAATCGAATTTACATTTCTTCTCTTTGAGCTCAATGTCTGCAGTAGCAGAAGCTTTCCCTTTTCCTCCTTTCCTCTTCGTCCGAGTCTTCTTAATCCCAGAAGAAGAACTGCAAGGCTTGGTTCCAGAGGATGAACCCATCTGGACCCTTTTGGAATGGGCAAACTGATTTTCCTCTCCATCAACCTGTCCCTTATTATCCATAAGAGACTGGTAAGTCTGCAGTTCATTTAGGAGGGAAGTCAGGTTATTCTCCTTTTTGTTCATCTCCACATTGCTACGGAATGGCAGGAAACTCTTCGGAAGAGATTCCAGGATGAAGAATACCTGACTTTTCTTATCCAAGACTGCTCCGTTCATTTCGGCCACGTTGAAGTGAACTATAAGATCGAGAACATGTTCTCTCATTGAGGTTCCCTCCTTCATGCGCGCGTTATAAATGTACTTGAGGGATTCGTGTCGAATTTGTTTAGACGGTTATCCAGACAAACTCTGCATATAACCCATGATCTCACGAGCTGAGACCATTCCCTCTAACTTCCTGCCCAAAACATTAGATATGTCAGCCAGGATAAAGGCCTTGGCTTTTTCATTCGCCTTGGACCAGCTGTCAAACGCATCCTTAATTGATTGAGGAGCGTTTTGAGCAGGGACCTGAGGACATTCCTCAGTCAGTACAAACCAAAGGTCATCCATAACCAGAATCGCATCCAGGTTGGACTTCCACGTAGTATAGTTTTCACCAGTTAAACGTTTGCTTTTCAATAAGGCTATAATTGAGGACGACATGCTGAAATTTCAAAAGTATTTCTAATTAGTTATGCCTTTAACCCATTATAAACCAATCAATTTTAGGAAAATTATTAAAGAACCCTAGTGTTTAAATTAAACTTTTAATTTTGCAACGATACTTCAAGGGTTTAGAACAAAAGCCACCGTCGGGTAGTCAGTCACTCCTCCCGTGAATTGAGATTATCTGAGCTAATTCTCACTACCAGAACATCTTATGTCCCAATGATCCTTAGCTACCGTTTGTTTGGTCAAGGACTTGTTAACTAGCTTAACTTATCCCGTAAATGTGACCCTACCATTTTCAGATCCAATACGTCCGAGCCAACGGGCTACTATTAATAAAGACAACTATTGAAAAATTACCTAAAAGACCCTATCCATTTCTGGAGTTCGCGGTGTTCCGATCCCTATAGTCAGACCTTCCGTAGGGATTGGTTGTTCCAGGAAAACCTAGCAAGCGGACTATAGAAATCTCATGGTGCGACCTAATGGAGGAGACCGTAGAATACGTTGACACGCGTCCTGCTCCCATTTACTATAGATACTTCCCTCATTCACCTTGGTATTGAACCATGCAAACACTTACCGTAGGGGGACGCCCTATTGACGCCACGTAGCCGAGCATGGAACTCACGGTGTGAACTCTTGAGGACGTGAGAGTAAACTTGATGCGAACATCTCGTTTTCTATGACTGAAGCTCCTAAGGTTAGGGTGTAGGTTTAACTTAGTCGGATTCTAGCTAAAAGAATCTATCCAAGTCTATGCCTATTGTAACTATTATAACTAGGTCTTTTAACCTTATGTCTAGGTGAATAAACATTTTAGTTACCTAGATATAAAACAGGACTATGGTTAATTCAACTCAAGCTCCGGATCGGTTCCGTGTAGGAGGTGTTAGTTCCAAGCAACTGTCACTTTAAGTACCCAACCTTAGATAGAACTTCACCAGTAGAGTTTCCTTATAACCATAGTTCTATTTTCCTACTATATTTTAAACTATTTAAAATACTATGTAAGACAAACTTCTAATCCTATTAGAAAATAAAAACTTAGGTCTAAATTAATTTTAAACAATTTAAAACTAATTTAATTTTAACCTAAGTTCCTATGTTTGCATGCAATTCTTTGTTATAGGTTATGGTTTCTAAAACCCCTTTAATTTATAACTCTTATAAATTTTAATAAATAACCTATGACAAGGAACTATATTATAAAACCAAAATGGAATTATAAAATTATTCAACTAATTGAATAATTAAAATTACTTAAATAAAATAACAATTATTTTAAACTAAGTAATTTCATGTTCTATGCAAATTATTTTCCACACTATCTAATTATAACAATTATAAATAAATACTTATGAAAAATAAATTAGATCATGCATTTCTACCATATTTATATAACAATTATACAAATAAAATGCATGAACATGCTTATCCTAAGGTGGGAAAAAATCTAAATGACATTCATAAAGAAAAATAGCTGTAAAACTGGAATAATTTGGCCCCTAAAGTGCAAAAATAATAAAATTACACTAATTTTATTACAAAACCGATCCAAAATTCCTTGAATTGGGTTCAAACTGCTCGAACCGGACTAAAATCGAACCGAACCGCCCAGACTTGTCTGCAGCTTTAGGTTGGCGTCACGGCGTTGCAACGCTAATGGGAGGGTTGCAACGCCGCCTCACCTCGTGCGCATCTGGCATCGGGGTAGCGTTGCAATGCTTAGGGTCTGCGTTGCAACGCTGCTAACCCCTGGAGCTTCCGCATCGATAGGGAGCCTCGGCATTGCGACACCGTTCCTTAGCGTTGCAACGCTGATGCTTCGGCAACAGCAATTTCCTTCAAATACAGCAGCTTCAAACGCCAATTACTCTTTCGATACTCATCCAAAATGCAAGAAACTGGTCCCGAACGACTCACAACTCGATTACAGACTTGATTATGTACTTAATTGCCTAAAAACACAGGGGCCTTTACATTTAATTTTATCAAATCAAAAGAAACTAAGGCCAAAAAATTCCTAAACAGTTTTACAGCAAACCAAAATGCAATTCTCACCTATCCAATGCAAATTTGTTTCAACCAAAACAAAACAAGCATTGCTCTGATACCAATTGATGGAGATCAGATCCCCTTGAGCAGCGGAAACGTGTTTTGGAATCGTAATTGTAAGTTTATTTTGGTTGAACACAAATACCAGTACATTGGTATAAAAACAGAGATAAGCATACATTTCTAATCTAATTAAGCATGGAACTAGACATGCAAACATGTTGTAAATAATATAAACTAAAAGAAAAAGTTTAGTTAGCTTTGTAGATCAAATCAACAACAACTCCTTGCTCTAATTGCACGACAACAACAAATAAGAACTTCCTCTGTTTTTCCAGGAAGGACACTACCAAAAGGAAAACCTCTATCCTCTGAGTTCTACTTAGATCTATTCCTTTGGTAGGAAGGAATCCAACTTTTTGAAGTGAGAAAGAAGTGTATAGGGGGTAACTCCCCACTCCCTATCGAGAAGGGATTGGGGAGTGATGGGAACGTGTCATCGTGACACGTTCCCAATTAATTAATAAATAAATAAACAATTGAATTAATCAAATTAATTTATTTAATTAAATCATATTTAATTAAATACCATATTATAAAATATGATTAAATCTTATTTAACCATTTTATTCCTTAATCTATAGTTTTAATGCACATCCAATGCACATTAAATTTTAACCTATAGTTTTCAAATATAAATCACAATCACATTTAAATTTAATATTTGAACTCTTTCAAATATTTAATGCTCTCATATAATTTAATATGAATCATATTCACATTAAATTTATAATATAAAGTTCCAAAACTTTATATTATATCGTATCTATATACATTAAATTTATTCCCTAATGAATTTGAACATTTCAAATTCAAACGATCTAAGAAACCTTTACGAGCTAGAAGGTGGACCTAATGGACCTACAGATCAGAAGCTCCAATGATACGAGATTACTCGGTTAATCTCATTTACCTCCTAATCAACATTCGTTAACTGCAGGAACACTCCACTAAAGTCCCGCAGCTGCACTCTTCTCACTGCATATATATTTTTGTGTCCACGGATATTGACCAATAACAACAAGTTAATCCTTCACGAACGTTCGTAACACCAGCTGGGTCAAATTACCGTTTTACCCCTGGGTTGCATCTTGTACCTTAAGTACCAGTGCTCCTCTAATGAACAATTTGTTTGTGGCCCTACCAACAAACAGAGTCCCTCTCGAGCCAATGAGAGGGTCGGGCCCTTTGTTCAAGTCCCGGAGACACTACTTAAGGGAACATTCCTCTACTTACCCTAGTAGGTGGGAAGGAGTGAATTCCATCTTGCTAGGCTAAGTCCCCAGCTGCTCACTCGGTCTTGTCCCCAAGAAGGTAGGCATATTGAGTCAGCGAATCTGGTCACTCTCACCCATACTAGTCAAAGAACAATCTCTCGCGAACAGGAGTTCGTAACCTGCTCAGGATTGAGATCAAGTTGCCTAGGTCATCCTAGTGAAATAGAAACCTAACTAGTCAACGGAGTTACACCTAGTGGTTACTATTTCGCAGTCCGGTCTTATGTAATCTCATTACATAGGATATCCCCACTTACATGTCATCTACACGAACACGTTAGGATCACAGTGTTTGTATCATATATAAAGTGGGCCACATCCATAGTTTTACCAAGGTAAGGTACCCAAACCTTATCCCCTTACTATAGACCCTTTAGGTTGTATCTCGAATCGAGATTCTTTATATGTACACTACATTCAGTTAAAGATACATTTTACAGCCTTAGATGTTTAGTTTATTGGATTTAGGGTTAAAACAAAGGCAATATCGAACAATAACTCTTTATTGAAATAATAACACTTTATTACAATAATTAGAACATAATTACAAACTACGAGTTTTAGGGCACAAACCCCAACAAAACATTCATCTACTTACCCTAAAAAACGGGAAGGAGTGAATTCCATCTTGCTAAGTTAAGTCCCCAGCCGCTCACTCGGTCTTGTCCCCAAGAAGGTACGCATATTGAGTCAGCAAATCTGGCCACTCTCACCCATACTAGTCAAAGGACAATCCCTCACAAATAGGAGTTTGTAACCTGCTCAAGATTGAGATCAAGTTGCCTAGGTCATCCTAGTGAAATAGAAACCTAACTAGTCGACGGAGTTACACCAAGTGGTTACTATTTCGCGGTCCGGTCTTATGTAATCTCATTACATAGGAAATTCCCACTCACATGTCATCTACACGAACACGTTAGGATCACAGTGTTTATATCATATACAAAGTGGGCCACATCCATAGTATTACCAAGGTAAGGTACCCAAACCTTATCCCCTTATTATAGACCCTTTAGGTTGTATCTCAAATTGAGATCCTTTATATGTACACTACATTCAGTTCATGAGACATTTTACAACCCTAGATATTAGTTTATTGGATTTATAATTAATACAAGGGCAATACTGAACAATAACATTTTATTGAAAATAATAACTCTTTATTACATTAATTAGAACAAAATTTACAAACTACGGATTTTAGGGCACAAACCCCAACACTACTCATTGGGAATGATGTAGTTTTCTTTACTGACGTTATGGAATGGATGGCTTCACAATTCCAAATGAAAGATTTGGGAGAAACTCAGTATGTTCTAGGTATCTAGATAGTCTGGAACTGGAAGAACAAAACGCTAGCCATGTCTCAAGCATCTTATATCGACAAGATGTTGTCGCGATATAGTATGCAGAACTCCAAGAAGGACTTCCTGTCTTTCAAGCATGGGGTTCATCTGTCTAAGGATCAATGTCCTAAGACACCTCAAAAGGTTGAGGATATGAGACGGATCCCTTATGGTTCAGCTGTAGGGAGCCTGATGTACACCATGTTGTGTACTAGGCTCGACATCTGTTATGCAGTTGGAATTGTCAGTAGGTATCAATCAAACTCAGGATTAGATCACTGGACAATCGTAAGGCAATTCTCAAGTATCTAAGGAGAACGAGGAATTACATGCTTGTGTATGGAAGTGGGGATGTGATCCTTACGGGATACATAGACTCTAACTTTCAGACCGTTAAGGATTCTAGGAAATCCACATTAGGGTTAGTGTTCACTCTTAATGGAGGGACTGTAGTGTGACGAAGCATCAAGCAGGGATGCATCGTCGATTCCATGATGGAGGTCGAGTATGTTGCGGCTTGTGAAGCTGCTAAGGAAGCTTTTTGGCTTAGGAAGTTCATGCTGGATTTGGAAGTTGTTCCAAATATGAACTTGCCAGTAACCCTGTTTTGTTACAACAGTGGTGCAGTAGCCAACTTGAGAGATCCTCTGAGTCATAAGAGGGGAAAGCATATTGAACGCAAGTATCAGCAGATACAGGAGATTGGGCACCGTGGAGACGTGACAATCACGCAGATAGCTTCGGAGCACAATGTTGCTGATCCATTTACAAAGGCCCTCACGGCTAAGGTGTTTGAAGGTCACCTAGAGAGTCTAGGTCTACGAGTGCTTCCTAACTAGGGCAAGTGGGAGTACTGTAAAAGGTATTCAATGCCTTAGTTATTGTATTACTTTTATGTATTAATTTACATTTGGGAAATGTATTTTGTACTCCACTAGCTTAGTTCAAGTGGGAGTTTGTTGGGGTGTTTGCTCTAATCTCGTGAAGTTTGTAATATGTTGCGTAAAATTAATATTATGCAATACTGCAGTGTACGTGTCAAGTTTTAGTATAGTGATTTAAGAGTCCAAGTATCGTCCTCGGGAATGGATTTCTAGATTAATTAATTACTAAGATACTTATCTTCAATTTTAGCTAAAGAAACAAAACATGGATAGGTGATGAAAGTAAAAACAAACAACAGACTAACATGTGGAGACACGAATTGATAAATTTGAGGAAAGTAATTTTTTACAAGTTGAAGACTTAAGTAACACATGCAATGAACCAATGAGATGAATTTATAAACAAGAAGCAAAATACACAAGAAAACCTCTCGATTCATAGTGAGTCTCACACATGCAATAAACTTCATAGTCTCCATATGTACCTACGACATGCATGACATTAAACAACTTCTTTATGTGTTTCCCTTAAGTTTCTTAGTCATTCTCATGCCAGATTCCTAAGGGTTTTGAAAAATTTACTCTAATTCAAGTCTTATCTCTCGAGTCCACTTAAACCAACAAATTTAAGAGTTATGAACGAATTGCCAAAAATAAGGACAAAACATGCTTCAATTCATATAAGAAAGTCTTAACAAGTAAATCAAATCCTAACTACAACATTTAGCTACTCTAAATCACATGAAAATCAAGCTAAACATGTAGAAAACGTCTTAGAACGCTATTACAATCTGAAAGAAAAGGAAATTAAACTTATATGTCGATGCCGGTCCTTCGTCTCCGAGCTCCCGTCTTCGATCTCGAACCTCCACGGATGCTTTGGCTCCCAAAAATGCTCTTTTCTCTCTTCTTACAAAGTGTATTTCGAAAATATGGCAAAAATCTACCAAATTCGGCTTCCTTTGTAAGAAGAATTAAGGTTGTATTTATAGGCATCAAGGGTACAGCTTTGCAACGCTAGGGACAGCGGTGCAACGTTGTACCCTAACGCGTGGTAAATAAGGAAACAGTCGGCAGCGTTGCAACGTTGAGGACAGTGTTGCAATGCCGCTACCCTAGTGCGCGCGTTCCTCTATCGAAGTAGCGTTGTGATGCTGCAAGGAAACGTTGCAACGCTACCTGCACAGCCTTCATACGCATCTTCTTATCGAGATAGCGTTGCAACGCCCTAAGGGAGCGTTGCAACACTATCGCCTGGAGTCTTCAATGCTTCTAAACAGCAAGCATGGCGTTGCAATGCTCTGCATGGCGTTGCAACGCCATCACCTCGGGTCTCCAATCTTGGATTGATCTTTCATCTTCTGAATGATGTTATTTTTAGCTCCAAATAGCCTCGGTTCGATCTCGAGTGATCCAAAATGTCTCCAAATGTCCTGTTTAAGCTCTTATCCTAAAATTGAGTGATTTAAACAAGTAAAAGCCCTGAAATGATCATAAAACTAGCAATGACTAAGCCTAAGGATAGCACATTTTGTGTGCTATCAAACACCCCCAAACTTAAACTTTTTCTAGTTCCGAGCAAAAACAGAGTTAAACATTAGATTGTTCTTAAACATAGATTTGATTCAAGCCTAAAAAATTTAAGGGAAAATCTAGTAACCATAGGAAACCCTCAAACATAACATTTCAACAAGCAATTTAAAACTTTTCCTAAGTGTTCCTACGTGTGTGTGTGGTTAGCCTATGTTCCCTTTATTTTTACTAAGCTCGGATCAACTTTATTATGCTTTCCATTCAACTTCCCCCTACACTGGTCTTAATTACTAATCTTTGAGCCTCCCCACATTCAAGAATTAAATAACTCTACTCAGCACTTACTCATATTTTTATCAATTTTTTCTATTTTCTTCTCTTTTTTTTTGTGCAAGGACACTAGCTTTCACACATCCACTGCAGGGACCTTACCCAGAGCACTCACTCAATGAGTGGCCTAACTGATCACAATGAAGGTAGCTCTTTTTGCCCTCACAAATTGTTTCTTTTTAGCAAACAAACAGCAAAAACCAACTATTTCACATGCTATACAGGTCATGCACTTCATATTATCATTCACCCTATCCTGCAGTTTAACTCTCAAATCAGTTCTTAGACCTATCGAGGTGACATCAAACTTCTAAACCTAATAACTTTGTTCTATGTATTTCAAAACTACAGGAACACAGACTATGTGCATAATAGTGAATGAAAAACTCAAGAAAATTTTTAAATTAACTCGAATTCATATCATGCTTTCAAGTTTTAGCAGAATCACAAGAATTTCCAATTAAATCTCATCCTAGACTATCATGATCATACTTATGTAAAAGATCAATCAACAATTCAACACATACTCAGGACAGTCACAACAAATAAACAACATCCCACCCCCAAACTTAAACTAAACATTGTTCCCAATGTTTGCAGAATTAAGCACAAATTAAGTATAAGGGTAAAAGTGGACAATACTGTCTTGGGTGATGGAGATCTTTCTGAGTTTATTGGATAGCCAAAGTATGTGTGTTGGAGTTCTTCAGAATGAGAGCATGGATTTCAACGAAGAAAGGTATCGTCACAGCCTACAAAGCAAAACAACAACTAGTAAATAAACTAAGAATTGAAAAACAACTAAAAGCAGACTAAAGCAAGCTAAAGACAGAAAAACAAAAGTAAGTAAAGCTTGGGTTGCCTCCCAAGAAGCACTTTGTTTAACGTCCTTAGCTAGACTGTACTCCCTCAAGGTGTTTCTTTCCTTGCTTGCAGTCCCTGGAGTGATGTGTTCATTTGGCCAATCTGGGTCTCTATAGTCTTTATTGCAGCTCCATGACTAGTAACAATACCAAATAGACTGGTGACTGCATTCTCCAGCTGGTTGGACCGACTTCTGGATTCAGCTATGAAGGAGTGCAATGTCTCTTCCAGCGATGGTTTCCTCTCTGATGTAGAAGCATGCCCTGTGGGAGGATTCAACACATTTTTGTTGTTAGCATAAGAGAATTTCTCATGATACCTCAAACCTGGATTGTAATGTGTTGGGAGGTTATTCTGAGTCTGATTTCCTCCATAGGTGTTGCTTCTGTTGTTCATGTAGTATAATTGCTCCATAGTGGATTCTCCATTGGGCTGGGAGCATTGAGAGGACATCCCTGTTCGTGGTGATCCTGCAAAATTATTCAGGGCATGAGTGAGAGATGCCATATGAGATCTAAGAGAGGTTACCTCATCCAGTTTATATAGTTCAGCTACTGGCTTGGATCTGTCATTGTCCGTAGGCCACTGGTAGCTGGTAGTTGACACTTCCTCTAGGAGGGCACGTGCTTCCGCATGATCTTCTTCGCCATGAAAGCCCTCCAAAAAGCGGTGGCATCCAGAATGGTCCTGGGTTTCCCTTCCAGTCCATTATAGAACAATTGTACCTGGAGCCAATCTGGGTAGCTATGCTGTGGGCACCTCCTTAGCATGCCCTTGTACCTTTCCCAGGCCTCAAATAGTTGTTCTCCCTCCTGCTGCCTGAATGTTCCTATCTCGGTCCTTAACTTTGCAGCCTTCACAGGTGGAAAGAATTTGATCATGAAGGCTTGGGCCAACTCCTCCTAGGAAGTGATAGTACTGAGGGAAGGGACCCTAGCCATTCTTTGGCTCTACCCTGCAAAGAGAAAGGAAAGAGACGTAAGCGAATATTATCGCTAAGAAATACCGTTTCATTTTAAGCACTACCACAGATTTCTAAGAAATTCTGTAAGTGTGAGTTAGGATCTTCTGTGGCTAAGCCTCTGAAAGCACCTTCCCTAACCATCTGTATCAACCTTGTCTTAAGTTCAATTATTAGCATTTATAGGGGCATGGACTCTTCCAACCTGCTCAGAATTAAACATAGGTTGGAAATACTCCCTGATAGGTTTAGGGTTATTGATGAGCTCCTGATCAACCATAGTATGAGTTTCTGCTTTTCCTTCCCTTAGGAGTCTCTTACAGGTCCTTTCGATCTCAGGATCAAAAGGGTGCAAGTCTGTAGCTCTCCCCTTGGGCATACACCTGGAGGTACAAAAAGAAAGAAATTAGACAACAACACAAAAAAAACTAGGAAATAAAATAAAAGATAAAAAGAAGAAGAATGCAAAAATAAAGACACGAAACATAAAACTTGGGTTGCCTTCCAAGAAGCACTTTGTTTAACGTCTTTAGCTAGACGGTGACTTATCAGGGCACATAAAACTGCTCATATTTCTTGGGGCCCTTCTTGCTTGTATCGATATAGCCTTCTAAGTCTAAAAGGCTATCATGTTTTTCCTGGGCGCCAAACAGATAAGTATTTTTGGTATTTTTGTTTAAAGAAGTGAAAGAACTAAAATCAAAGCAAGACTCGTGAGTGTAGGACAAATGGTTATAAAAAATAAAGGAAATTTCTGGGGATAAAAGGAAAGAAGACTTCTCAGCCTCTAACTCAATCACCTGAATTTCCTTTGTGGAAGTGATTATATCACCAATGTCTGCCTCACTAACCTGATTCTGGTGTGCCTCAGTCTCCCCCAAACTATCCTCATTATCATATGAACAAATCCTCCTAGGTGGCATCTCCTGAGTGGTAAGGATAATAAATTGTTCCTGCTAGACCTTAAGGGAAATTACTAGTTGGTTAAGATATTGAGTTCTATCCTATACTATTTCCCAAAGTCCTACCACCTCAGTTTCTAACCTATTCAATCTTTCTAATTCATTATGAACCAAATTTTTAATTTTCAATTCTAAGGTATATTCCATCAATTGGTACACAAGAGAAGATTTTTCCATGGGTTGGTCAAGGTACGAAAAACTGTGGTTCCAACTGCCTAGATAACTATCATTACATGAATGTTTATCAATTTCAGGTACAGAATGGTAAAAATTAGACAGATGAAATTCAGAGAAATCATGATGCACATACCTAGGGTCATGGGAGGGACAATAGAAAGATGGAGAATCACAATCATGCAAAGTCATGCTTGAAAAATTAATAATGCAGATCAAGACTTCTACACAATAGCAACACAACCAAAAACAGCGGAAAAAGACTCAAAAACAACACACAAATACAAATAAGGAAAACAAACAAACAACTTTAGTCTAAAATTTCAAATTTTCTCCTAATATTAATCAATCTAAATAATCGTCATTCCCCGGCAACGGGGCCAAAAACTTGTTGCGTAAAATTAATATTATGCAATACCGCAGTGTACGGGTCAAGTTTTAGTATAGTGATTTAAGAGTCCAAGTATCGTCCTCGGGAATGGGTTTCTAGATTAATTAATTACTAAGATACTTATCTTCAATTTTTGCTAAAGAAACAAAACATGGATAGGTGATGAAAGTAAAAATAAACAACAGACTAACATGTGGAGACACGAATTGATAGATTTGAAGAAAGTGATTTTTTACAAGTTAAAGACTTAACTAACACATGCAATGAACCAATGAGATGAATTTATAAACAAGAAGCAAAATACTCAAGAAAACATCTCGCTTCTTAGTGAGCCTCACACATGCAATAAACTCCATAGTCTCCATATGAACCTACGACATGCATGGTATTAAGCAACTTCTTTGTGTTTCCCTTAAGTTTCTTAGTCATTCTCATGCCAGATTCCTAAGGGTTTTGACAATTTCGCTCTAATTCAAGTGATATCTCTCGAGTCCACTTAAACCAACAAATTAAAGAGTTATGAACGAATTGCCAAAAATAAGGACAAAACATGCTTCAATTCATAGTAAGAAAGTCTTAACAAGTAAATCAAATCCTAACTACAACATTTAGCTACTCTAAATCACATGAAAATCAAGCTAAACATGTAGAAAACGTCTTAGAACGCTATTACAATCTGAAAGAAAAGGAAATTAAACTTATGTGTCGATGTCGGTCCTTCGTCTCCGAGCTCCCGTCTTTGATCTCAAACCTCCACGGATGCTTTGGCTACCAAAAACGCTCTTTTCTCTCTTCTTACAAAGTGTATATCGAAAATAAGGCAAAAATCTACCAAATTCGGCTTCCTTTGTAAGAAGAATTAAGGTTGTATTTATAGGCATCAACGGTACAGCGTTGCAACGCTAGGGACACTGTTGCAACGTTGTACCCTAACCGCGGGTAGATAAGAAAGCGATCGGCGCCGCTGCAACGCTTAGGGCAATAAGTTAACGCCGCTTACCCTAGCGCGCGCCTTCTATCGAAGCGTAGCGCTTGCGACGCTACAAGGCGCGCGTTAACGCGCTACCGCACGCCTTCATACGCATTTTCTTATCGAGATAACGCTGCAACGCCCTAAGGCAGCGTTGCAACGCTATCGCCTGGAGTCTTCAATGCTTCTAAACAGCAAGCATGGCGTTGCAATGCTCTGCATGGCGTTGCAACGCCATCACCTCGGGTCTTCAAGCTTGGATTAATCTTTCATCTTCTGATTGATGTTAGTTTTAGCTCCAAATAGCCTCGTTTCAATCTCGAGTGATACAAAATGTCTCCAAATGTCCTGTTTAAGCTCTTATCCTGAAATTGAGTGATTTAAACAAGTAAAAGCCCTGAAATGATCATTAAACTAGCAATAATTAAGCCTAAGGATAGCACATTTTGTGTGTTATCATAATACTTGTTGTTTTAATAAATAAAGGTTGTTTATTTATCAAACTTTGCATCTCGCATTTTATAAATTTAGTCCAATAAACTAAGCTCTGGGGTCATATTATTTGAGAGAATTAGAACTTGAACGGTGTGTAGTGGACACACAGAGAGTATCACGTTCGAGTTAATGACCCGAACGGTCTATAGTATATGGATAGGGTTGGAAACCTCATCCTGGTGACACTGTGGATGCGACCCGCTTTGTATTAGATACAAACGAGGTGATCCAGCTCGTTCATGTGGTTCACATGCGAGCGGGGGCATCCTGTGCAATGAGATTGTACAAGATCGAACCGTGAATTATTAGACCTACTGATGTAACACCGTTAATAGTATAGGACTAACAACTTCGTAGATAACCGTTAGTGACTCGTTGATAGCACACAAAATGTGTTATCCTTTGGCTTAATTATTGCTAGTTTTATGATAATTTCAGGGCTTTTACGTGTTTAATTCATTCAATTTCAGGTTAAGAGCTTAAACAGAGCTATTGGAGACTATTTGGATCACTCGGGATCAAAACGAGGCTAGTTGGAGCTAAAAATAATACCATTTGGGAGAGAAAAGATCAATCCAAGCATGATGACCCGAGGTGATGGCGTTGCAACGCCATGCTTGCTGTTGGAGAGCGTTGAAGACCACTGCCGATAGCGTTGCAACGCTGCTTTGCAGCGTCGCAACGCTATATCGATAAGGCACACGCATGAGAAGCCACACAGAGGGCATTGCAACGCTGCCTTGCAGCGTCGCAACACCAGATCGATAAGAGGCGTGCGCTTAGGGTAGCGGCATTGCAACGCTGCCTTCAGCGTTGCAACGCCATCGATTATTTCCTTATTTGCCACGCGTTTAGGGCACAGCGTTGCAACGCTGTGCCAATCATGCCTATAAATACAACATGATGCATTTGAGCAAAGGGAGCCGAATTTGGTAGAATTTTGCCCTAATTTCGAAATACACTTTGTAAGAAGAGAGAAAAGAGCGTTTTTGGAAGTCAAAGCATTCATGGAGGTTCGAGATCGAAGACGGGAGCTCGGAGACGAAGGACCGGCATCGACACCTAAGTTTAATTTCCTTTTCTTTCAATTTGTAATGGCGTTCTAAGACGTTTTCTACTTGTTTAGTTTGATTTTCATGTGATTTAGAGTAGCTAAACATTGTAGTTAGAATTTGATTTGCTTGTTATGACTTTATTACAATGTATTGAAGCATGTTTTGTTCTTATTTTTGACAATTCGTTCTTGACTTCTTAATTTGTTGATTTAAGTGGACTCGAGAGATAAAGCTTGAATTAGAGCAAAATTGTCAAAACCCTTAGAATTCTGGCATGAGAATGACTTAGAAATCTTAGGGAAACACATAAAGAAGTTTCTTAATGCCATGCATGTTGTAGGTTCATATGGAGACTATGGAGTTTATTGCATGTGTGAGGCTCACTAAGAATCGAGAGATTTTCTTGAGTATTCTACTTCTTGTTTATAATTTCATCTCATAGGTTCAATGCATGTGTTAGTTAGGTCTTTAACTTGTAAAATCACTTCCCATAAATCTATCAATTCGTGTCTCCACATGTTTGTTTGTTTGTTTGTATTTACTTCAACCAACTATCCATGTTATGTTTCATAGCTAAAATTGAGAATTAGTACCTTAGTAATTAATTAATCTAGAAACCCATTCCCGAGGACGATACTTGGACTCATAAATCACTATACTAAAACTTGACCCGTACATTGCGTATTGCAATATCATAAATATCACGCAACACTCGTCCTTAATCTTGAGCGTGTTACGGACTCTTGTTTGCGGGGGTTTGTCCTTTGACTAGTACTGGTGAGGGTGGCCAGAGTACGCCCAATATGCCTATCTTTCTGGGGGCAAGACCTCGTGGGGAGCTGGGAACTTAACTACGCAAGAAGGAATTCACTCGTTTCCTAGCTAGGGAACTTAGAAGGGTTGTTCCCTTAAATGTTGTCTCCAGGGCTTGAACAACAGGTGTCCACCCTCTCATTGGCAGGAGAGGGATGTTGTTTATGGGCAGACCATGCAACAAAGTTGTTAATTAGAGGAGTAGTGAGACTTAAAGAGCAAGAAGTAGACACAGGGGTAAAACGGTAATTTGACCCAGTTGTGACTACGAACAACCTGTGAAGGGTCGACTCACGGGCATTGGTTATATCGATGGACACAACTTGTCCTACAGTGAGGAGAGTGCATCTACGGGCTTTAGTGGAGTGTTACCGTAGTTAATGAATGTTGATTAACTGGGTCAAAGAGTTTGATCAGTTGATCTCGTATCATTGGAACTCGTCATCTGTAGGTCCATTAGGTCTCTCGGTTGGCTCAAATTGGACAAAATGAGGGTTCACAGTTTGAAGTGGATTTAAAGTTTTCAAATTCATTAAAAGGGTATTTATGTCATTTATATGTGATATAGTTGACATAATATATAGTTTAATGTGAATGAGATTCATAATAAACTACAGTATAACCTAATTAATTAATTAGGGCTAATTTGGAGAAATTGAATTGAGAGAAATAAAATTGAATATGATTCAATTTAAAATTCTTCAATTATGCAAATGTGATTTGTATAATAAGGTATGAGATACCTTATATTATATGATATGAAAATATGATTTGCATATCATATGGTTGTGGTAAAACGATGAATTGGTGGAGATTTTAACTCCACCACACACCATTATAAATAGGTGCTTCATGAAGCATTTGATATGACATTCTCTCATTTTTTGGATTTTGAACCAAAAGAGAAAGAAAGAATTCTCTCTACCTCTCTCGCAATTCTCTATACTTTCTCCAAACCCAATTCCAAAGAGAGTCCCACAACTCTCCCTCTACCTCTTGAGAACAACTGAGAAGATCAAGTGGAAGTGTCCTCTTGGTTCTGTTTGCGATTTGGTTCGTGTTTTGGAGAAGATCGTTGGATTGAGAGTTCGTGATCGATGGGGAAATCGAAGAAACGTTCTTCAAGAGGTTTGTAACGATAACCTTTTTGTTTTCTACTCATAAATTGTATGCTTAATCTAGAAATATATGTGATACTTTCAATTTTAAGAAAATTAGAACAACAAAACAACGGTGATTCACGTCGCAATTCTACTGCGGGAAATCCATTCCCTTCAATTGAAAGAGTGTAGATTAAGAAAGTGGAAGCAATTTTGGATCTTGAACACTCTAAGTTGATCAATTTTGTAAAATAAAAAACATGCTCAAAGCTGGAAAAACAGAGGGATAGAAAACTCAACTTTGAAGATCAAATTCTCTTCACCCGATGGATGGTTTTCAGCACGAACACTTCGTGGACAATCGTTAGAGTCTTCCCTACTATCCTCAGGCCTTAGAACGGATTGTGGGATCCTAGGTTGAGAGAATTTGGAAGAAAAAACCTCAAAGGTCACTAATTCGGGAATATTGAATTTTCTGTGTAATTCTCCCAAAACACCTCAAATCACTATTAAATAAAGCTTCATTAAGCTTCATTAGAGTGACATCTCAATAGTGATGAGGATAATTTGAGATGGAGGTGGCCAAATTTGGTGAATTTGAAGATGAGAGGGATTTGGCAAGTTGCCAATTTGCTTTCCATGAAAATCCTTTATTTTTCATTTAATTTTAATTCAAAAATCAATATTAAATTGATTTTTAATTAAAATTAATTAAATTAATTAAATTATTAAATAATTAATTTAATTAATTAATTTTTAATTTAATTTAATATCAAATATTAAATTAAATAAATTGCCCGATCCCGATCGATTTTCCGAACATGGATCTTTATTCATGCTATAAATCGATCCAATATTTAAATGATATTTAAATATATCGACCTCTTATTAATCATAGTTTAATTAATAATTAAGCTATGATTCGTTAAATATATCACATATAATTAACGCTTTCTTCCAAACTCGAATTTGAACAATTCAAATTCTTTTCTCTCAAAATGTTATAAGGCTAAGTCCGAGCTAGTAAGGAGGACCTAATGGACCTACAGATCATGAGCTCCAACGATACGAGATTAACCTAAGAAAAACTCTTTAGCCTAGCTAATCAACATTCGTTAACCACCGGGACACTCCACTAAATCCCGGTGGTTGCATTCTTCTCACCGTAGATATATTTCTGTCCACTCGATATAACCATGATTAGAAAGTCAATCCTTCACAGGTCGTTCGTAATTACAGCGGGTCAAAATTACCATTTTACCCCTGTAATTACCTCTTGTTCCTTAAGTCCCACTGATCCTCTAATGAACGATTAGTTTGTGGTCCAACCAAAGAAACCGAATCCTCTCTCGGGCCAATGAGAGGGTGGGCCCATTGTTCAAGACCCGAGTCGATGATTTCTAGGGGAACAACCTCTCTACTAATCCCTAAAGCGGGTAGGAATGAATTCCATCTTGCGTAACTATGTTCCCGACTATCTACCCGGTTTTATCCCCGAAATGGGAGGCTTATTGAGTCGGCAGTCTCGAGCCACTCTCACCCATGCAAATCTAAGGATAATCCGAATAAACAGGGGTCCATAGAACGCTCGTGATTAAGATCGAGTTACCTAGGTCATCGTATGAATATAGTCGATTAAGACAATGCGGAGTTATAAAGTCTAAGTGACTATTTTGCGATCCACCTTATGCAAACTCATTGCATAGGGCGCCCCACTCACATGTCTCCACATGAACGATTTAGATCACATCGTTTGTACTCTACAAAGTGGGTAGCGTCCATAGTGTCCCCAGGATAAGGTACCCAACCCTATTCTTATACTATAGACTGTTCTGGCTATAACTTGAACTTGATCCACTTTTATGTCACACATAAAGTTCAAGTATTCATCTCATAGCCAAAGGTTCTTTATTGGATTAAGGTTACATAATACACAACATTCAATAACACTTTTACTGAATAAATATCAATAACAACTTTATTGCTAAATAGAATATACATTCAGTTTACAAAACCACGAGTTTTAGGAAATTAAACCCAACAATCTCCCACTTGGACTAAAACGTGCGTGGGGTAAAACATCTTTGAGCAAAGAAAAATTGCCCTCTTCAGACAACCCGTAGTCCTAGACTTTCTAGGTATCCCTCAAACACTTTAGCCGTGAGGGACTTTGTAAACGGATAAGCAATGTTGTGCTCCGAAGCGATCTGCGTGACGATCACGTCTCCTCGTTGCACAATCTCCCTGATGAGATGATATTTGCGCTCTATGTGCTTTCCGCGCTTATGGCTTCTAGGTTCTTTAGAATTTGTCACTGCACCACTATTATCACAATAAAGAGTGATAGGCATATTCATATTTGGAACAACTTCCAAATCAGTCAAGAACTTCCTAAGTCATACAACCTCCTTCGCTACTTCGCAAGCTGCGACATACTCAGCCTCCATGGTGGAGTCAGCAATACAACCTTGTTTTATACTCCTCCATACTATAACTCCTCCGTTAAGAGTGAACACTGATCCTGATGTGGATTTCCTCGAATCTACATCGATCTGGCATCGTAGTCGGTGTATCCTGCAAGGATCAAATCCTTTGCACCATACACAAGCATATAGTCCTCGTTCTCCTAAGATACTTGAGGATGTTCTTAACGGCATCCAATGATCATATCCTCGGTTAGGCTGATATCTGCGACTATTCCCACCGCATAGCATATGTCCGGTCGAGTACATAGCATGGCATACATCGGACTTCCGGCACCAAGCATAGGGAATGCGTCTCATATCCTCAACTTCTTGAGGTGTCTTAGGACAACTGTTCCTTAGACAAATGAATTTCATGCCCGAAAGGTAATGAACCCTTCTTGGAATTCTCGCATCTTATATCTAACCAACATCTTGTCAATATAAGATGCCTCGTGATAAGAGCTAGCGTTTTGTTCTTGCGATTCCGAACGATTTGGATTCCAAGAACAAATCGAGCCTCTCCCAAATCTTTCATTTGGAATTGGGTTGCTAGCCATTGCTTAACGCCATCGAGAACCCCGCATCATTCCCAATGAGCAAGATATCGCCTACGTATAGAACTAAGAAAGCTACGATGTGGTATTGACTATCTTCTTGTAAACACAAGGCTCGTCAATATTCTGTTTCAAAAGCCATAAGATTTGATCGCAGTATCAAATCTTATATTCCAGGATCTAGATGCTTGTTTCAATCCATAGATGGATCGTTTAAGCTTGCAAACTTTTTGCTCTTGAACCTGAACTATGAACCCCTCTGGTTGATCCATATAGATACTCTCTTCAAGATTGTCATTCAGAAAGGCTGTCTTGACATCCATTTGCCAAATTTCATAGTCGTAAAACGTGGCAATGGACAAGAGTATTCTAATGGACTTAAGTATAGCAACAGGGGAGAAGGTTTCTTCATAGTCCACCCCTTCCCTTTGGGTATAACCCTTTGCTACAAGTCGAGCCTTAAAGGTTTGCACCTTTACCGGCTTGATCTCGCTTCCTCTTGTAGATCCACTTGCAACCGATGGGTCTTTCACCATCCGGTTGATCTACAAGTTTCGGTCAATTGAAGTACATTGACTCCATTTCAAGGTCCATGGCTTTAATCCACTCGTCCCTATCTATATCATTCATTGCCTGTCTATAGGTCAATGGATCCTCAACGCCATCATCAGGTATGACGACTTGGGTTTCAGTCAAACCCATGTAACGGTCAGGTTGTCTAACATCCTTCCCACTACGTCGAGGCATTCTCCACACTTGAGAAGGACTAGCTTGATCAACAACTTTTGTTGATTTATCTGTAGCTTCCCTGGAAATTTCACGTAAGACAATCCTGCTACGAGGCTGATGATCTCTCATGTGGTCTTCCTCTAAGAACGTGGCGTTTGTCGACACAAGCACCTTGTCCTCTTGAGGATCATAAAACAGACCACCTTTCGTTTCTTTGGAGTATCCTACGAGTAGGCATAATTTTGAACGATGTTCCAAGGTTTTATCCCTGAAATGGGAGGCTTATTGAGTCGGCAGTCTCGAGCCACTCTCACCCATGCAAATCTAAGGATAATTCGAATAAACAGGGGTCCATAAACGCTCAGGATTAAGATCGAGTTACCTAGGTCATCGTATGAATATAGTCAGTTAAGACAGTAAACGGAGTTATAAAGTCTAAGTGACTATTTTGCGGTCCAGTCTTATGCAAACTCATTGCATAGGACGCCCCCACTCACATGTCTCCACATGAACGATTTAGGATCACATCGTTTGTACTCTACAAAGTGGGTCGCGCCCATAGTGTCCCCAGGATAAGGTACCCAACCCTATCCTTATACTATAGACTGTTCTGGCTATAACTTGAACTTGATCCACTTTTATGTCACACATAAAGTTCAAGTATTCATCTCATAGCCAAAGGTTCTTTATTGGATTAAGGTTACATAATACACAACATTCAATAACACTTTTACTGAATAAATATCAATAACAACTTTATTGCTAAATAGAATATACATTCAGTTTACAAAACCACGAGTTTTAGGACATTAAACCCAACATCAACCTTATCTCCAGATTTATCGCATAACAGACTTCCACCAAATAGTTGCAATATGTATGCTCGAGCATACCTCACTACAGCAACATCATCTGCATCATCATTCAACCCTGAAAAAGTGGATGCTTACCAAAGTAAGCTTAACCTGGAGCCCTTAATGTGGTTGCCCCCTGGAGTTACCCCGAGCAATTGGACATAAGTCTGTTTCCAATTGTAGCTCATCGATTCGGTTAGAGGCTCGTCATCCACTGGTAAACCTAGTAATACTGCAACATCCTCTAAAGTGGCAGTGCACTCCCCTCCGGGCACATGAAATGTATGGGTTTCAGGCCTCCATTTTCATAAGTGCAGCTATAGAGTGCCAGTCTAATTGAATAAATCTTAATCTTGCCACTCCCACCAACCCTACACTACGAAGGTGAGGTAATATAAGTCGATGTAGTGATATAGTGCAACCAACAACTGTTTCCTTCCACCTACAATGTAGCTCTCCTAAATTTTGATCTTACCAAATGAGCTCTCATCAATGAGACCGTTGCACGTATAATACCGATGTATCAAGTGGTCCTGGATTAATCCATGATCTAAAGAAAAAATAATTGCATCAATATTTAATAACAAATAGAATATTAAATTCAATTATTATAAAACAAATTAAAAGAAACTATGAATTAAAATAAATGAATTAAATTTCATTCTTAAGAAATAAATTCCATCCCTATGAAATAAATAAATAATAAACCACAATTGAATTAAGTAGATGGTCATATTGAAGTTCAATCAAGATAAAGTACGTTCAAGATTAAAAAAAAAAAAAACAAAAAGTTAAAGAAACATCATCATTCAAGTTCAAACAAGATGGTAGGACATAAAATTAGAAATTTCCTTAAGGTGCTTCTCTTTGTCTTGTAAGACAACTCTTTCGATTGTAACCTAATTGATTACATAAGCCACATAGTTGTTGAGCACTAGATTCTCTCATATTCATCTCATTGTGGTATTGAGAACTTTTTTGTCTACCAAGTTCTCTCAACAACTTTGGGTCAGCATATAAACCGGGCATATTAGGAGGTTCTATCCAATAGTATTCGTGTGGGATTAGCTGAAATTGAGGTGAGTAACATTCAACATATGTGTGAAAGCTTATATGTGCCCTCAATGAAATTTTTGAAATTCAACTTCAAGTGTGAGCAAATCGCCATGAAATGTGAGCATGGAATTCTATATGATTGCCACTTATTGCATGAGCAATAATAAACAACCTTATTTTCTTTTGGATTTAAATTCAGAGTTTGAATATTTCTTCCCTTAGCATTGAAGTAATGTAACCCAATTTTCACATGGAACACACTGTTTTCTCGATTGTAGTCCACTATATCATGCTTCGTGGATCTTGATGCCCACCTCACAATTTTATCAAGCGAATGCCTAATATGTATTTTATTCAGGATGGTGAATATATTGAAACAATGTAATTTGACTAGCACAAAAATCAATTGTATGATTACTTGGTATATTTCGCTTATTGTGCCAAAGCAATCCTTGTTTCTCCTCTTCTCTTTTCAAAATATTGTATACATCTATAGAAGGTAAATTAGGCAAGTGCATTGACTAGCAACATGCAACCACCTTTAAGGACATTATTTTGAGATGCTCTCTGACAGATTAGTTGTCATCCACCCATACCTAAATCCTCCGTCATGAGATTGAGTCCATTTCTTAACACCAATATGATTGAAAAAGTTCATACAAGAACTATTTAGGGCTTTAATCTCCTCAACACATTTGTTGTACTTACAAATTTGGTGTTGACATCCAACACGATAAAATCATGTCTTTCAACTTCTGAAACTTATATTTATTGTTGAAATTACTAGTAATGCATCATAAGCAGAATCTATGATGAGATTTCTCATTTGCTCAACCATTCTGTGGAGTATTGACAGCAAACATTATCCCACCATGTCGATTTGAGATTATACAAACCTCTTCAAGTGTGACAATTTGTCTCAGATGTTTCAAAAATCAACCCCAAGTTTCACGACATTCCTCATCCACAACAGAAAATGCAAGGGGAAGTAATTTTCCATTCGAGCCTACTATTGTTGCTATTAGTAACTTACCTCTATACTTGTCATACAAATGAGTGTCATCGATTTGTATGATGGATCTACATTTTTTGAAAACCTCTATACAAGGACCGAAAGCCCAAAACACAAATGTGAGGATAGCATGACTTGCACTTCCATAAAACTTTACTTTCCACTCCACACGTGTGCCAGGATTTTTATGATTAACCATGTACATCCATTTAAGTAGAAGCTTATAAGAATCATCTCAATCACCAAATACTTTAGCCAAAGCCTTTTTTTCCATCCCACATCCTATCGTACAACACGTGGTAACGAAACTTTTCTTTTATATCAATCTGCAGTTGGGATACACCAACATAGGGTTATTTTTAACCGTTTCACGAAAATCGATTGCAATTATCAAAGAATCCAGTTGCACACAACATTGATTTATCTCTGAATAAAAACAAGTATGTTGCTTAATGTACTTGGTAATTTTAAAAAATCCGTAAGATTTTTTTTTGGAGGCACGAAATCGCCATCTACACCCATCTTCCCACTTTTTGCATCGTACGCCCATTTCATAGGTGTTGATTCCACAACCTCATATGGTGCATGATACTTAACAACAAAACATTTTACTATATGTTGGAGAATTTCTTTATTGTTGCATACTAAGCCCGTATACAATATGTTCCCTTCAACAACTATTGGTTCTTGGATAGGATCATGTTCGGTAGTGTTATTTAATATATTGTTATATAACTCATTAAATGTGTTTGAAAGGATATCATGTACACTACCCTCAAAGTCCAAAAAGGATATAATGTACACTACCCTCAAAGTCCAACTCTTCAAATTTATCATTTGTTTCAACTCTAAACTCTTTATATGTATTATCTACTACCATATCTTCGTTATCCATGGTGGAGCAACTGTTTCAAGATTGGGGTCGATACATTGGCTAGGGTCAACACATTGGCTAGGATAAACAAATTGAATAGATGTTTCCCCGGAGATTTGTACATTCACATCCATCCTTCTTACATTGACATATAGATGTACTAAATTATTCCAAATTGCAATTGAAAACATTAAGTTCATTGCTTGATAGTTAGGAATTGATATTGACATAAACCTTATTGATCCTGATTGTGTTAGTTCAGGGTGTCTATAAACTATCTCAATATGATTTGTCCTCACATCTATACCAAGTGGCATCCCTATCATTTTGAGAAACTGTTCACAGATAACTCCACTATTCACATTCACAGAAAAATCACCACAGGCTAGTTGGTCATAATCTACTCCATCTACCCATCAATCATAGAGTCATTTATATACAAAACAAATCACAAAAACTTATCTCCCATTTTCTATTAAAAAAAATAAACCATATATAAATTAGAATTAAAATTTTAATACATTACTTAAGTTCTACTAAATATTTTAAAAATAAAAAAAATAGAAAATAAAACCACATAAACAACCAAATCAACAAAAAAAAACCCAAAAACAACATAAAAAAACTAAATCAAATAAACTTACAAATATAAAAAAAATTCAAAAAAAAATCCATATCAAAAAATAAATAAAAAAAATTAACAAAATCAATATACATCTACCAAAAAATCTAAATAATTAACAAATCTAATATACATCTACAAAAAAATCTAAAAAATTAACAAATCTAATATACACCAATATTATATCACAACTAAAAAAAAACGAACAAAACAACATGGAAAAAATATAAACAATCTAATCTCATAAAAATTATATAGTAAAAGATCTATATTAAAAGAATCCAAAAAAATTACAATAATTGAATAAAAAAACTCACATGCGGAGGATTAAGAAACCAACAAAAACACTTGAAGTTGGCTTCAAATCCGACAAAAATAGCCATAAACACTTGAAGTTGGCTTCAAAACCAAAAAAAATGGCGTTAGTTCCTTCAAATTGTGACAAAAAAACTTAAAGTGGGGTACAAAAGTTAAAATTTTTATCTTAGATGCCGACAAAATCCATCAAAAGAGAAAAAAAAATTGCAAAGGAGAGAAAAATGGGAGAAAATGAAAAAAAGAGGAGAGAAAAAGGTAAGAGTTGAATAGGTGAAAGTGAAAATAAAAAGAGAATGGGGCGGTTTTGATTCTGTGAAGGTCGCTCACAACCTCTATTAAAACATCTTTTCGTTTTTTGAAGAAGGTCTTCTCTTGAAGACGACCTTCATTAAAATTGAAAAAATTGAGAAGGTCGCCTCTTTCCAGAGACGACCTTACGACACGTGTCATCAGCGATTATGTAGGTTCTTCCACGCACATAAAGGTCGTATTTATTTGTGCCAACGTAATAAAAACTACACTATTTTAATAAGTTTGAGAAGTGTAATATTTTTTAAAAAAACTTTCAAAACTTTCTATATTAAAAAAAATTGTCGTTTTCTTTGTCAATCCTCTCTTTTTTTCGAAATATGTTTTAGGTCTGGTTTTTGCACATCATGTTGTTAATTTTTTTTCTCTCTATTTTTCCAACATTTTTCAATATTTTTTCTAAAACTGTCTTTTTTCACCTTTGCAAACAGGAAAATATATATAAATAAATAAATAATCCCAACCCCAATTAATTGTGTTTATCTTAAGCAAATTTGTATTAACTTCTTTTGCATTTAATTATTTTATTTTTTCATATGGGGTTTTAATTTAAATAATTTTTTATTAGAGTAATTATCTCTAGTTTTTCATTACGGTCATCAGTTTTTATTTAGGTCTAAAGATAATTCCCCCTTTTTTTTCATTTTTTCTCAACTTTTTTTTTCTTACTTTTGCATATCATATTATATAGATATAGATACAATTGTACTTTGCCATTATATTAATAAAGCTTAAGGATAGGCGATACTTAACATTGGAGTTTATCTTCATCTACATATGTTTTCGCATGGACAATACTTTTATAAGGGATGTTTATGACATCGACAAAGGTATTGATCAAATTAAATAATAAGTTGACCAAAAATATTTTCTATAAATAAATTTTGACTTTGGAAACTAATTTGTTTAAAATGTATTTTTGTATTATCTAGCATAATTATTGTTGCTAAATTTTCTATGATATGTTGTGTGGAGAGATTGAATAAAATATTTATTATAAAAGTATATATTATATTATAAATAATAGAAATAATAATAGAAATAAAAATTAATAAACTTATCTTATATTAGAAATATTTTGTTGTTGTGAAAATAAGATGAAAATCGGGTATAATTTTACCAATATTTAAATGCTAATATAATATATTTATAATAATAATAAAAGAAATTGGAATTTAATATGAATATGAATATGTATATAATATTATGTATTATTTGGAAATAGAATATAATATAATATATGAGATAGTGGAGAATTATGACAAAAATTAAATAAAACAAATAAAAGAGAAAGTGGGAAAGTTGAAGGAGAATTGGTCTAACTTTCACCAATTGTGTATCTTTCATAAACCACCATAAGCCACTATTTATAGGCTAAATGGCAAGAAGGATGTGGAACAATTAGACACTAAGCATTGGTGAGAAATGGACACATGGAGGACACTATGGCTAAGGAGGGGTTGTCATGTGGCATGGGTAGAAAAAGGCATGTGGAATGGACATTTATACTTGTTTGTTTATAATACTCCCCCTTAAATGCCCATTTTATATAATATATGTCACACCTCCTCCCGAACCACCTGCTGACTTAGCCCGGAAGACGGCATGAAGCCAACAGACATTGTTACCTCTTAACAATACCTGCTGACCCTGCTATACCTGATAAACATACTATGCTCACATATGGAACACTTTAAACTTATCACAGTGGATACTGGACAACTATTAAACATACATAAGGAGAAACTCTTCTTAAATCTCTCTCTCAAAAACTAAAACGAGCAAGAACATCATAACCACAAACAAGCCAAACCATTAATTAAACAACCACAACCTCTAAAGCACATATGACTATAACTACAGAGTCCCCTCAAAACTAACTACAATACATAAGGACTTGCTATACAACCCAACCACGTACAAAATATCAACTCGTGGAGCTTTCAGCAGACTATGGCAGGATGTCAGGTACCAGGAGCTCGATCTCTACCTGAAAAGTTTGAAAACACTGAAAGAATGAGCTATGAAGCTCAGTGAGTGACTGAGTTTAAAAGAAGACTATTAACTCGTAAATCATATCACCTGACCATCTATGAGCATATGCATCTGTAATCAAACGTTAAAAGTAATTGTGTAATCATAATAACTTTCCAGAAAAACCAGCAAGTATGTCGTTAAAATCTCGTAAAGCATATGACTGATAGAAATCCTTTTAAAACATGTCACAATCCACGTTGTGTAGGGCACGCCCAGTACAACCAACGTTTACTCTACGATGTAGTGGGGCCCCCCAAAGACTCCTATCGCTTTGTCGTAGTGGGGCCCGCCCAGCACTCACGACAACATAGTTGTCACGGAGTACACTCAACGTCGACAACAGAATAAAACCAGTGTGCACACGGTACGATAAAGCCTCGGACTCAATATCTTAGAAAACATCATAAAATTATTTGAACATGCCTGCTTATCTTTCCTTTCATAAAACTCAAGGTTACTCAGTTTGTTCATAAAACTGAAAATCTTTAAAACATACTTGCTAATACACACTTGTTCGAAATCATAACATTTCCATAAATTTCGGCAATCATTAGACATATGCTGATAAGCGCCGAACTTGTTGGTTTAACAAAGCTAGAGGTCCTTCTAGAATCTTTGCAAACGTCACGAACAAGGCTAACTTAACAAATTGATTCCAACCAAGAGTTTAGTTAGAGGATGAATCACTCTTAGATCAAACATAGAATAAGGATGGTCACTCTTAGATCCTAAGACGACTCACTCCAGAATTAGCTTGATCGGGGCTAATCTAATGAATCGGTTAAACATCAAACCTAAAGTAAGATTTGAAAGAAAGTTAACACCAAATGGGGCTAAACAAAACACAAGTTTTTTTCATAAAGGTTCTGCCTTTTCCATGCCAATACAAGCCTTTAAATAGGCCAAAATGGTCGTGCAAAGCACCAAAGACCAAAAGTCTTCAATAAGCATTAAATGTAAAAATGAAGAAAAAATTGACCTAGGAATTTAAAACTTGATTGCACAACGTTTGAGAGCTCTAAATATGGAACAAAAACCATAGAAATGCTTTAAATGGTCTTAATTATCTATCAGAGGATCTCGCCATGCATGACTATTTCGTTTGACGAGGCTTGACATCACGAAATCCCGTGAGGTGCAATATGGATGACCACACTGCTCACATTTTCTCGCACACTTTTTTTGTCCTTCGTGCCATCTTTCAAACTAGACAACTTTTCCCGTGCCATCTTCACTCCATTCTCATCTTGACTTGTTGTACTAACATTATAAAGAATTTTGGGCTAAAAAATCTTGGTCTCTCCTTGTGCATTCACGGGCTTTTGGAGATGCAATGTGAAAGCCTCTTGAATCTTCTTGGCCTTGCTCCTTGTTATTACTCCTTCAGGTACATGCAATGGATTAATGGTTTGATTCACATCATCCCCCCTTTCTTTAAAAGGATTTGTCCTCAAATCAAACGTCTTCATTTCCTACATCAAAAGGAGTCAAATCAGCCACATTAAAAGTAGAACTTACATTGTACTCACCTCGGAGATCTAGTTTGTATGCATTGTCATTGATCCGCTCTAATACTTGAAATGGACCATCTCCCTTGTTGAAGTTTAGACTTCCTTTGATCCTAAAACCTTTCCTTTCGTAGATGAACCCAAACCCATTCACCCTAGCTTAAAAATCAATTTCTTTCTCCCATGGTTCTTTTGAGTGATTAGCTTTTGATTCTTCTTTTCAATCCTTTCCTTGACTTCTTTGTGCAGATTTTTGATGTATTCGGCTTTAGAAACAGCTGTATCACTAGAAAACATATTAGGTGGTAAAGGTGATAAATCTAGAGGAGTTAAGGGATTAAATCCATACACAACCTCAAAAGGTGAACAGTGAGTGGTGCTATGTATCGCTCTATTGTATGCAAACTCCACAAAAGGTAGAGTCTCTTCCCAAGACTTAAGATTCTTAGAAATTAGCGATCTAAGTAATGCCCCTAAAGTTCTATTAACCACTTCGGTTTGTCCATCGGTTTGGGGGTGACAAGTTGTAGAAAACAAAAGCTTAGTTCCCAATTTACCCCACAAAACATTCCAAAAATGACTTAAAAATTTGGCATCTCTATCACTTACAATGGTTTTTGGAATGCCATGCAATCTAACCACTTCCCTAAAGAATAGATTAGCAATATTAGTTGCATCATCTGTTTTGTTACATGGAATGAAATGTGTCATTTTACTAAACCTATCAACCACCACAAAAATGCTATCATGATGTCTCCTTGTCTTTGGCAATCCTAGAACAAAATTCATGCTAATGCCTCCTATTTAGCTTTGTTTAGCTTTTGAGGTGCTTCAAACTTTCATGATCAGTGTGGATGAAAAACTCTTTTGGCCACAAGTAATGTTGCCAAACTTGCAAAGTCCTCACAAGTGCATGCAGTTCTTTGTCATATGTTGAGTAGTTGAGTTGTGCTCCATTTAGCTTCTCACTAAAGAACATGATTGGCCTCTTTTCTTGCATCAAAACAGCTCCTATACCCTATCCCACTTGCATCACATTCAATCTCAAAAGATTTGTCAAAGTTAGGTAAAGCAAGACAAGGTGCATTGGTCAATTTATCTTTTAATTCATTGAATGCATCTTCTTGTTTTTCTGTCCATTCAAATTTCACATGCTTTTTGACAAGTTCATTTAATGGTGAGGCTATACAACTAAAATTCTTAATAAAACTCCTATAAAAACTAGCCAAACCATGAAAATATCTCACCTCATTTGCATTGGTAGGTGTTGGCCACTCTCGGATAGCCTTTACCTTTTCTTCATCAACTTGCACACCATTCCTTCCAACAATGAAACCTAGGAAATTGACTTGGTCTAGACAAAAACTACACTTTTTGAAGTTGGCATATAGCTTCTCTTCTCTAAGTTTAAGTAAAATTGTTTTAACATGCAAAATATGATCATCCAAGCTTTTTGAGTAAACAAGAATATCATCAAAGTACACAACAACAAATTTTCCAATGTACTCTCTCAACACATGATTCATTAGCCTCATAAAAGTACTTGGTGCATTAGTAAGGCCAAATGGCATAACAAGCCACTCATAAAGTCCAAATTTTGTTTTGAAAGTCGTTTTCCACTCATCTCCCACATGCATTCGAATTTGATGATAACCACTTTTAAGATCTATTTTTGAAAACAGATTAGCACCATGTAATTCATCTAGCATGTCATCCAATCTAGGAATGGGATACTTTACCGTTATCTTGTTGATGGCTCGACAATCAACACACATTCTCCATGTGCCATCCTTCTTGGGTACCAAAATCACCGAAACTGAGCAAGGACTCATGCTTTCTCTAACATAACCTTTATCCATGAGTTCTTCTACTTGCCTTTGAATCTCCTTAGTTTCGGTTGGATTGGTCCTATAAGCTACCATATTTGGAAGAGTTGCCCCGGGTATGAAGTCAATTTGATGTTCAATCCCTCTTAATGGAGGTAAACCCGTAGGTGCATCTTCATGTGGAAGCATATCATTAAATTCCTACAAAAGAGACTTAAAAGAACTTGACAAAACATCATTAGATTTTGGGTTAGTTGTTAAACACATTCCTTTGCACATAAGTACAAATTTTGGTTGTTGTGTCAACAACACATTCCTCACTTCCCCTTTCTTATAACCAAACTCACATTCTTTCTTTTTTTTCCTCAAAATCACTCTTTTTCTCTCTTGGTTTTCACTCACCTTTTGCCCTTCTCTCTTTCTTTTCACTCTTCTCTTTTTCTTTTAGCTTACTTTCTTCTCTCCTCTCTTGTTCTTCAAACTTTTTTCTTTTCTTCTCTAATTTCAAATGATCACAATGTACTTCATATGGAGACAATGGAAGTAAAGTAAATTTCTTCCCGTTGAAAGTAAACGAATACTTATTTTTCACTCCATCAAATGTGACCTCTCTATCATATTGTCAAGGTCGGCCTAACAATATATCCCCCGCATGCATAGGTAAAACATCACAAAGTATTTCATCCTTATATCTTCCCAAAGTAAAAGGAATTAGAACTTGAGAATTTACCTTAAGTTCTCCTTTGTTTGTCAACCATTGAAGTTTGTATGGTTTTGGATGTGGACGGGTAGTAAGTTGAAGTCTCTTTACAAGAAAACTGCTTACCACATTTGTGCAACTCCCACTATCAATCACCAAACTGCATGGACTTCCTTTAATTAGGCATCTTGTGTGAAACAAGATTTCCCTTTGGTCTTAAACTTTGTCTTCCTTGATTTGCATACTAAGGACCCTTCTTGTGATCAACGATATGGAGTTACCTTCTTCAACATACTCATCATCACATATTTCAGATTCTTCCTCAAATGATGCATCATGCTCATCACATTCATCCTCTGAATCAACTACACCATTTCTTATCACCATAACTCTTTTATTGACACATTCTTTGCTCATGTGTCCAAACCCTTTGCACTTCCAACATTGAATAGAACTAGATTTTTCCCTTACCTCCTTTGAAGCTTCATTCTTTTTAGCATTGGAGCTTTCGGCCTCCACTCTTTTGGCAACAACAAACTTGCTTCTTTGTTCTGTCGGTTTATTCCTATTCACAAAATTATCCTTGTTACATGCATTAGAGTTTGAAAAGGTACTAGCTTTAGGTGTATACCTTTTTGAATGCTCCTTTTCTTCCTTCAATTGAGCTTCAATTTTGATAGCATAATGATACATATCTTCAAGGTAAGGTGGTGGATTTCTATCAACCGGATGAGCAATTTCTCGATTCAAACCTCCAAGGAATCGAGACATGGTGTCTTCCTCTTCTTCTCGAATTTTTGCTCTTTCCATCAAGGACTCCATCTCTTGATAATATTCAACAACACTTTTTGTTCCCTGTCTCAAAGATTGCAATTTAGTTTTCAAATCTCTTTCATAATGTTTTGGAACATACCGCTTTCTCATGGCTTTTTTAAGTTCTTCCCAAGTTTCTATTGGATCCTCATCTTTCCTTCTTCTCTCGGATTTGAGATGTTGATACCATTCTCCCGCATGATTGGTGAATTCGGCAATGGCAAGTTTCATCTTCTTATTCTCACTACATGTATTACAATCAAATACATGTTCTATTTTTCTTTCTCATTGCATGTATGCCTCGGAGTCCGCCGTACCACTAAAGGGTGGAATTCTGAGTTTCACTCCGCTATCCCTTTCTTCATTCACTCTTTCCACTCTTCTAGGTTGCACAATGTTTGCAACGTTATTTCTTCCTCTTCCCCTCACATTTCCTCTTCCTCCTAAGTTTCTTTCTTGTACCTGTAAATCAAACATGCCTTCATCTTCTTGCAAGATTCGTTCTTCTCTTTGTTGTTGTGCTCTCCTTTCTTCCCTTTCTTCCCTCATCATCTCCATCATACCTTGAATTGCTTGAAGAATAGCCATATTTGGATCTACTACTTGCGGAACTTTTTCTTTATTATCTTGTGACATTTTTTTTTATAAGGACCTCTCCACACTTCTTACCAAGATATCACTCAAGGACACTCGTGTTTATCACTCAAGGGTAGACTTTTGGTACTAGCTCAAAGATGTAAGGGTTGGTTTAAAAAAATTTGGTGCAACCTTGCTTTTCAACTTGATATAAAACTAAATCAATGATAACTTTTCACAAGCTAAGACTAGAGAAACTGATCCTAAGGATCTACAACTCAAAGTTTGAGTAAATACAATTCAAAAACAAGAACTTTTGTGTGCCTTGGATCCTTGATTACCTCTTTTTTTTTTTGTTTTTTTTTTGCTATTATTTTTTTTAACTTTTTGCTACTGATTTTTTTTTTTTTAATGATCCAAGAACAAAATACACAGAAATTAAAGACAAGTTGTAGGATCCCTTGTATTACACTTTGTAAATGCTTAAACAAATGACCGAAAAAAGTAACAAAAATTGTAGATATTTCACCTCTAGAGAGTCGACCAAAGGATGTCGACCAACGATCTCTGATACCAATTGATAAGCGCCGAACTTGTTGGTTTAACAAAAGTAGAGGTCCTTCTAGAATCTTTGCAAACGTCACGAACAAGGCTAACTTAACGAATTGATTCCAACCAAGAGTTTAGTCAGATGATGAATCACTCTTAGATCAAACTTAGAATAAGGATGGTCACTCCTAGATCCTAAGACGACTCACTCCATAATTAGCTTGATCGGGGCTAATCCAATGAATCGGTTAAACATCAAACCTAAAGTAAGATTTGAAAGAAAGTTAACACCAAATGGGGCTAAACAAAACACAAGTTTTTTACATAAAGGTTCTACCTTTTCCATGCCAATACAGGCCTTTAAATAGGGCAAAATGGTTGTGCAAAGCACCAAAGACCAAAAGTCTTCAATAAGCATTAAATGTAAAAATGAAGAAAAAAATTGACCTAGGAATTTAAAACTTGATTGCACAACGTTTGAGAGCTCTAAATATGGAACCAAAAACATAGAAATGCTTTAAATGGTCTTAATTATCTACTGTAGGATCCGCCATGCATGACTATTTCGTTTGACGAGGCTTGACATCACGAAATCCCAAGAGGTGCAATATGGACAGCCACCTGTTCACATTTTCTGCACACTTTTTTTGTACTCCGTGCCATCTTTCAAACTAGACAACTTTTCCCGTGCCATCTTCACTCTATTCTCATCTTGACTTGTTGTACTAACATTATAAAGAATTTTGGGCTCAAAAATCTTGGTCTCTCCTTGTGCATTCACGAGCTTTTGGAGATGCAATGTGAAAGCCTCTTGAATCTTCTTGGCCTTGCTCCTTGTTATTACTCCTTCAGGTACATACAATGGATCAATGGTTTGATTCACATCAATGCTCATGTATAAATTTCATCAAGACATTTAGGGTCACAATGAATACTTGAAACCATATCTAGGAAAATATTTATACTCTTAAACATGTGTTCAAAAAGAAAACTTAAAGCATTGAAATCTTTCATTCTTGCAAAACTTGCATTTCTTAAAGCATTTTTCAAGCATATAGTTCATTTCCGAAGTTCGTTTTGTCACTCACAGTGTTAAACTAGAACCTTGGCCCGTACACTCGACCTATCTCCTCTTGGTCTGTCAAACAAACCAAATCCATGATTAGAACCTCGAGCTCATGATTTTTAACCTTAAAACTACAAGAAAACACTCCAACCAATTTTCCAGCATTTAACAAATTTTATACCATGTATTCAAACACTCATAAATTCTTCATTACTTATCCAAAAAGTATGTACTTTATACCAAATTCTTCCTTTTTGAACCCTCTAAAAATCATATGAAGACATGAAGTTGAGATTCCCAACGGATTGGTTCGAAAATACCTCGAAAGATTTTTCCCTAAAAACAACTTCCTGTTGTTCCAGAATTGATTTCCTGCTGCAACCCGAAACTCGATCGGATATTTACAACATCTTGCAATCATTTTCTATTCACGATTTCTTCATGAAAGTTGTAGGAAATTCAATAAGCTTTCAAACCATACCTATTACAGCTTCTGATTCCAACTCGACAGATCAGGACGACCAAAATACTAGAGGCTTCTCGGATTTGACAACAAATTTCTGTCTTCTGCCTTCCTCTTCATAAAACAGCAACTTAAGGTCAGAATTGGCTCAAGCATCCTTCACGAACTTTGTTAAAAAGTGAACTAGCTTTCAAGAAAATCAAACCTCAACTCTTATCTCTTCCTGTGGAGCTCGAGATGAACAGAAAACCAGAACAGGATTGAGTTGATCACCTTGTTGTTATACAATCAAGCTTTGAGTTCTCCCCCTCTTTTCTGCAACTCCAAATCAAGAAAAACTCCTTCTTCTTCTTCCTTTCTCCTTCTCTCACGAAACTTTCAGCTCCTCCTTGTTGAAATGAGAAGAAAATCGATGGAAAAATGAGTTTTTAAAAAGATAACAAAGGTGGGGGTCCCACCATCCACTTTCCCTTTTTCATTCTTTTCCTTTTCCTTTCTTTTCTTTTCTTTTCTTTTCAAAACAAATCCAACAATAAAACATTAACCTTTTCCTTCTTGAATTCCAAAGAATGATCTCGGGTTTACAATATATGGCTCGTTACAACCTTACTAGGGAAAAATCCAATGGGATAAAAACCCTAGTGAAGGAAAAAGAGTACATATTTTATATAATACATCTACTCCCCCTCATGAAGATATCAGTTGAGATCTCTGAGTCGTCGCATCCTAATACTTTGAACCAATTTCTCAAATGTTGTAGTTGGTAATGCCTTTGTAAATATGCTCGTCGAACAAATCTGTTGTACGGAGATGTCGCCATTTTCTTCAAGGTCATGAGTGCAGAAAAGCTTTGGAGAGATATGCTTCGTTCTATCTCCTTTGATATATCCTCCTTTGACTTGAGGTATACACGTTGTGTTGTCTTCGTATAATATTGTTGGAAGGGGTTTACTCGAAGACAAGCCACATGTCTCACAAATGTGTTGTGTCATTGATCTTAGCCATACACATTCTCGACTTGCCTCGTGAATTGCAAGGATTTCAGCATGATTTGAGGAAGTCGTTGTAATGGTCTTTTTCACTGATCGCCATGATATAGCAGTTCCTCCACATGTGAATAGATAACCTGTCTGAGATCTAGCTTTGTGTGGATCAGATAGATAACCAGAATCTTCATACCCAACTAGATCAAAACTTGATTTGTTAGAATAAAATAAACCCATATCAATCGTCGCTCGAAGATATCGGAGTACATGCTTAACTTCGTTCCAATGTCTTTGTGTAGGACATGAACTATATCTAGCCAATAAATTTACTGAAAATGCAATATCAGGTCTTGTGTTATTAGCCAGATACATGAGTGCACCAATTGCACTAAGATATGGTACTTCAGCACCAAATAGTTCTTCATTGTTATCTCGAGATCGAAATATATCTTTCTAATTTACATCAAGTGAACGAACTTCCATTGGAATGTTCAGTGGATGTGCTTTATCCATGTAAAATATTTTTAAGATTTTCTCTGTATAAGTTGATTGATGAACAAATATCCCATCTGCTAAATGTTCAATTTGCAAACCAAGGCAAAATTTTGTTTTTCCAAGATCTTTCATCTCGAATTCTTTCTTAAGATATTCTATTGCTTTGGATAACTCTTCAAGAGTTCCAATTATATTTAAGTCATCAACATATACAGTTATAATAGCAAATCCTGACTGAGATTTCTTTATAAAAACACACGGACATATTGGATTATTTTGATATCTTTCTTTCAACAAATATTCACTCAGGCGATTATACCACATTCGTCCTGATTGTTTTAATCCATATAATGATCTCTGTAACTTTGAATATAATTCTCGAGAACTTGATTCATATGTTTCTGGTATTTTAAATCCTTTCGGGATTTTCATATAAATGTCATTATCCAGAGATACATATAAATACGCCGTGACTACATCCATTATATGCATATCAATTTTTTCATATACAGTCAGACTAATCAAATATCTTAACGTTATTGCATCCACCACAGGAGAATATGTCTCCTCATAATCTATACCAGGCCTTTGCGAGAATCTTTGTGCAACAAGTCTCGCTTTATATCTTGTGACTTCATTCTTTTCATTTCTTTTCCTTACAAATACTCATTTGTATCCCACAGGTTTGACACCTTCTGGTGTTAGGACTACTGGTCAAAAAACCTCACGTTTTGAAAGTGAGCTCAACTATGCTTGGATTGCTTCTTTCCACTTCAACCAATCCTTTCTATGTTGACATTCTTCGATAGATTTTGGATCAAAATCGTCACTTTCATGAATAATATCGTGAGCAACATTATAAGCAAAAATGTTGTCAACAATGATATCATTTTGGTTCCATCTTAACATAGTTTATAGAAATTTCATTATTATCCTCAAGCGTTTGATTTTCATCAATACTCTTTTGAGTAGTTGTATCTTGGATTTCTTCTGGAACATCCATACCTTTTATCGAATCATTTTGATTCTCAACTACTTTTCTTTTTCGAGGATTTTTATCTTTGGAACCCATAGGTTTACCACGCTTCTGGCGTGCTCCAGACTCATTATTGACAACTTGTTCCTTGTGGATATCAATTTTTGATGGAGCATTTGCAGCAGGTATATATGATTTAGTCACCCTTTTAGCATCTGTGAATGCATCTGGTAATTGATTTGTTATATTTTGCAAGTGAATTATCTTTTGAACTTCAAGTTCACATTGATCTCTACGAGGATCTAAATGAGATAATAATGATGCATTCCATGTAATTTCTTTTTCCAACTTCTTAATTCCTCCCTCTAATGTTGGAAAATTTGTTTCATTAAAATGACAATCAGCAAATCGTGCAGTAAATACATCACCCGTCAGGGGTTCAAGATATTTAATAATTGATGGGGAATCATATCCAACATATATTCCTAACCTCTTTTGAGCACCCATCTTAGTACGTTGTGATGGAGCAATTGGAACATATACTGCACATCCAAAAATTCTCAGATGGGATACATTTGGTTGTTGGCCATAAGCTAATTGCATGAGGGAATATTTATTATAGGCTACTGGCCTAATACGTAATAATGATGCAGCGTGTAAAATAGCATGACCCCAGACCGATGTAGAAAGTTTAGCTTTCATAAGCAATGGTCTTGCAATTAATTGCAGACGTTTTATAAATGATTCTGCTAGACCATTTTGTGTATGAACATGAGCTACATGATGTTCAACACTTTATCCTAATTGACATACAATAATTATTAAAAGTTTGGGATGTAAATTCACCAGCATTATCAAGTCGAATTGTCTTAATTGTATAATCAGGAAATTGTGCTCTTAACTTAATTATTTGAGCAAGTAATCTTGCAAATGCAAGATTTCGACTTGATAATAAGCATACATGTGACCATCTGCTGGATGCGTTAATTAATACCATAAAATATCTAAATGGACCACTTGGTGGGTTAATGGGTCACCTTGAATTCACTCTAAAAATGCAGGTGATTCAGTGCCCACTTTAGTTGGTGATGGTCTAATAATTAATTTTCCTAGAGAGCAAGCATCACATGACAACTCATTGGATTGAAGAATCTTCTGGTTCTTTAAAGGATGTCCATGTGAATTCGCAATAATTTTTCTCATCATTATCGATCCTGGATGACCCAGTCGATCATGCCAAACACTAAATATTTCTGGATTCATGAACTTTTGGTTCATTGTTGCATAACTTTCGATTACTCGTATATGAGTATAATATAATCCAAAAGAAAAAGCTGGTAGTGTTTCTAATATACGTTTTTCATGTGAAACAATAGATGTGATATAGAGATACTCTATATTATTTTTACGATCAGTTTCAACATGATAACCATTATTACGTCTATCTTTGAAACTCAATAAATTTCTCTTCGATTTGCTAGAGAACAAGGCATTATTAATTGAAAATTTTGTTCCTCTAGGCAAGATAAAACTTACTTTTCCAAAACCTTCAATCAGGTCTGCAGAACCTGATATAGTATTGATTTTTGCTTCCAGCATTGTCAATTTAGAAAAATATTTTCTGTTTATGAGTATCGTGTGCGTAGTTGCACAGTCTGCTAGACATAAATCCCCATTACTCATTTTCGGGTTACTCAACATATTGAAATTGTCCATATTTCTTCATTGATAAGAAAAGAAAAGCAATTACAAGAAGTCCTAAATATATATACAAAAACAACAAAAACATACAATAATTACAAGCAGTACTTAATTATATATCTTCATATAAAACATCATCTACTTGTTTGATTGCATCAATTTTCTCTCCAAGAGATTCAAAATAATCAGCCACATCAAGATGCACCATATTAGAGGGGTCAAACACATCATCTTCTTGAATGGCAAGATTCATCTCCACATTCTTCCCTTTTCCTTTTTCCTTCAGGGAAGCTTGATAGAGATCAACAAGGTGTTTTGACGTACGACAGGTACGTGACCAGTACCCAGTCATTCCACACTGAAAACATTTATGTTTATCACCTTTTGAACTCCTATCTTGTGGAGTCTTGCCTTTATGATCATCAGTTCGTGTGGGTTTCTTAAAATTATAATGCCCACCACGAAAATAGGTATTTCTTCCTCTTCCGCGGTCCCGACCTCGACCACGACCACGACCTCGACCATGATTATTGAAATTCACAGCATTCACTTCAGGGAATGATGTTGCTCCAGTTGGTCGAGATTCGTGATTTTTCATTAATAGCTCGTTATTTTGTTCAGCCACGAGAAGACATGAAATTAGTTCTGAATATTTTTTAAAGTCTTTCTCTCGATATTGCTACTGCAGGAGCATATTCGAGACATGAAAAGTGGATAATGTTTTCTCTAACATATCAACATCAGTAATCCTTTCTCCGCATAATTTTAATTTTGAACTAATTCTGTAGAGTGCGGAATTATATTCACTTACTGATTTGAAGTCCTGCAACCTCAGGTGAATTCAATCATAACGAGCTTTTGGAAGAATAACTGTTTTTTGATGATCATACCTTTCTTTCAAGCCTTTCCATAGAATGTAGGGATCTTTTATTGTAAGATACTCCATTTTCAATCCCTCGTGAAGATGATGGCGAGGGAAGATCATGGCTTTCGCTTTTTCTTTATTTGATGCATCATTTCCTTCTTTAATTGTTTCTCCAAGATTCATGGAGTCTAAATGGATCTCAGCATCAAGGACCCATGACAAGTAGTTATTTTCATTAATATCCAAGGCCGCAAATTCTAATTTTGCAAGATTTGCCATAGTAATACTATATAAAAAGAAATTGCATTTACATTAGGAAATTAGTTAAACATGCAAAATAACATTTTATTATTAAAAACAATAGCTTAGCCGGAGCACCTACCTTCAGTGGAAAAATCGGCAGAGCTTCGTGCTAATAACGTGTTGTGAAAATAAGATGAAAATCGGGTATAATTTTATCAATATTTAAATACTAATATAATATATTTATAATAATAATAATAATAAAAGAAATTAGAATTTAATATGAATATGAATATGTATATAATATTATGTATTATTTGGAAATAGAATATAATATAATATATGAGATAATGGAGAATTATGACAAAAATTAAATAAAACAAATAAAAGAGAAAGTGGGAGAGTTGAAGGAGAATTGGTCTAACTTTCACCAATTGTGTATCTTTCATAAACCACCATAAGCCACTATTTATAGGCTAAATGGCAAAAAGGATGTGGAACAATTAGACACTAAGCATTGGTGAGAAATGGACACATGGAGGACACTATGGCTAAGGAGGAGTTGTCATGTGGCATGGGTAGAAAAAGGCATGTGGAATGGGCATTTATACTTGTTTGTTTATAATAGTTGTATTATTATGAAAAATTGTACTATAATAGAAATAATATAATATAATTATTATATTATATTATATTTAAATTAGTTACATAAAATATAAAATCATAATAGAAAAAAAACACAAACAAAATTAATATAAGAATGGATAAAAAATAGTTAGTTAAATTTATTGTAAATTTAATTTAATTTATACTATTTTGATTACACAAAGTATTTACATGTGGGAGAAAAACTAGTTTATAAAAATGTCAGCGGAAATATTAATAAAACATCAATGTTGATGTGTATGAGCATATCTAGAAAAATCAAAGAAATTAATAAATTAATAAATATTATATATAATTTAATAAATAAATATTTGCCAACTTTTTTTTTACATTAAAATTTATTTTGTTTTAGTCTCAAAAATTATTATTATTACCGTTATAGATGAAATTCGACCATAAAAAAAATTAAAATAAAAAGGAAATTGAAGAACAAATATGAAGAACAAATATGTAAAGGAAGATGCCAACAAGAGCATAGCTCAACTGGCATTAGGGATGGCAACGGGAGTGGGAATGCATTCATCATTTTCGTCCTCATGGGGATTTTCCATTCTTGTCCCCGTCCCATTTTCCGTTTTGGAGAACCGGGGCGGGGTCGAGGATTCCCCGATCAGGGATCGAGTCCCCGCGGAGAAAAATCAATGTTTTCCTTTTTTTTATTTTCATATTCAAAATTAATTAAAAATGAATTATTATTCTGTTATTTATTTAAATCATTAAATTCTAAAATATTTAATATAAAAGTTTATTACATTATGAAATTTTTAAAAAAAAAACAGTATACACTATATTGTTATTGTATTAAATATATATATATTTAATTTTATTAGTAATATAATATTAATCATATTTTTTAAAAATTAAAAAAATATATATATTCGAGGTAGGGACTTGCGGGGATCCGACCCTGCGGGTATTTTTGTCATCCCTAACTGGCATCAAGTATGACTCATGACCAAGAGGTCATGGGTTCGAAACTCCCCCACCCCCAATTGTTGATGTACTAAAACAAATATAAATGCAAATGAGGACCTAAATGACAAACACATGGATCCAATTGAGCTAAAAAACCAAAAGGGATTGAGCCTCTAGACAAAAGAGAGTCAAGATCAATTTGGGTCAATGCCTACAATTCATGGTCGCCCTCGATGTGACGCCCGGTAAATTCAAGTAAGTTTTTGGTTCTTTTCAGAGTTAATTTTGGGCTTATGTTTTAGTTTTAAAAGTGTTGGGCCAAGAATTTAATTTTTGGATCTTGCAGGGACCCAAATATTTCTAAATCTCACTTTAAATTGGGTTGACAGCCTTGAGTTTCTCATCGAGCGTCTTTGGAGAAGCGAAACAAGGTAATTTTGGGACCATCCTTCTTCTTTTCCTATTTCTTTAGGTTTTGTTAAAAAAAAAGGAGTGAACAGACCGTGCCCCCCCTTTGTCGTCGTCTTCTTCGCAGCAGAGACCCAGGCGCGCCGCGGCACGGCGAGCCCTCCCTCTCCTCCTTCGTTTTTCGTTCGTCGCCCCGTTCCTCCCTCTCTCTCTCCCACGACAATCTCTCGACCCGACCATCCCCCTTTCGATCTGCCGTAGATCCGTCGTCCACCCTCCTCTCTCGATCGCTGTCCTCTCTCTCCCTCCTTCCGTTCATCGTCCGCCGAGGCCCATCCGCCGCCGACCCTTGCTCGCGTAAGACGGTTTCTTCTTCTTTCTTTGACGCGCGACAGCCGACACCGCCGACACTCCGCCGCGTGTCAAGCGTCCACCTCTCTTTTTCCTGGATCGATTCCCTTCCTCTTCTCTTTCTCTCTCCCCGTTTGTGCGATCTCTCCCTTGCCCTCGGATCCGACTCTCCCTCTCTTGACTGCTGCCCCTCTCTCCCCTGGATCCGAGTTGTTTTGCCTAACTCTCCTTTCCAAATCGAATCGTTTCTCACTTTCTTTTTGTGTTGGTTTTGTGGGCGGGAGCGGATCTCATTGTCAAGGAGTAAGGTCTTTGGAAGAAATCTCGAGGCTAAGATCGAGCGGAAAACCTGGTTCAACTTTGTAAACTGTGGGTAAGACTCGATCTCAAACCTATTTGGTCCTGTTTTAAGCTTAGAATCTGTTTGGTTTGGCTGTGAATTCATGTTAGTTTATCAAAAGGTGCTCTTATTAGCTTGGTTAGGTTTAGTTTCTTATTGCACTCAAGGGTAGGGCCACGAGGTTGGTTCACAACTGAACTTGTGCATCGTTTGTGATGTTCCGTAGGTGCTTAGGGCTGCTAGCAGGAGTAAGGACCTCCCTTTTGCGCACTGTATTCGAGGTAAGTAGCTGTTTGGTTTAAATATCAAGCTCGTAAGCGAATGAGTTGAGTATAAGGTCGTTGTGGTTGGCTTTATGATTGTTGTGTGGATGTTAGATTGATGTTTGGTGCATGAGACCCTGATTATCCTGTTCATTTTGTGCATATTTGTACTTGGTCCTGTGTGTTGGGTTCGACCCTTATGCGTTTCATGTTTATGCTTATGACTTGTGCTTGGTGAGACTCGAGCTTGTATGGAAGAGCGTGTTGTGTGATTGACCCCTAGAACCGAGCAGGATAAGTCTTGTTGTGGTTTAGATCGGGGGTGACAGGTTAGCTTTGTGGTTGGGCCAAAGGTTGGTTGGCGGGTTGTGTGGTTGGCCGGTTAGGCTGATGGTTAGGGACTCGGTTTCAAGACGATCATGGAAGGGTTTAGGGGAAAGGCTAGGAGAGGCATTTGAGTCTGACTTTCTAGGCTTGCATCACCAAACCCACTCAGTGACCCCGAGCGAGACAAAACCTCTAGGCTGGCATCTCTGTGTGGGCATTAGGGTCCAGTGCGCCCTTTTGCGAGCTGTGTGGACATAGGGTCGAGTCGCCCTTTGTGATCTCTATGTGGGCATTAGGGTCTAGTGCACCCTTTTGCAAGATGTGTGAGCATTTGGGTGGGTCGCCCTTGTGCGATCTGTGTGGGCTTTAGAGTCGAGGCTCTATTGCGTTTCTGTGTGGGTGTTAGAGTGATTACTCTTTTGTGTTGGGGTGCGTCCCCATCTTTGGCCGCCTAGGTTTCTGAATCGTCGGTGAGTCTCGGGATGAGGTGTGCACGTGAGCGCCTAGTCATGAGTCCCTAAGATGCTTTGGTTGCGAGCTCGATTTATCTTTGTGTGTGCAGTTGTGCAATTTGTAACTTGCACGTGAGTAGGCTACTTACTGAGTATTCTTATACTCACCAGTCTACTTTAATGTCTTTGGTTGCAGGTAAGGGCAAACAGTGAGCTGGAGAGCGACGGTGGCGACATAACGGGGCTATGAGACCACTCTTGTCTTAGAGGAACTTTTATTTTGGAACTTAGGAAGTTCTTTGTATTTATGAGTTGAACTATGACTTTTGTTTATTGCTCGTTGGATTTATGAACTCTTTGTGTTGTTGAGCATGACATTTATCCATTTAGTTTCCTTGTTCAGCATGCTCGTTTAACTTTTGTTTAGTGCTTCTGTTGCCTCTGTTGTGTGGTCTTGCTGGTGCCCGACCTGTTTTGTTGTAGTTTGGAGGAGGTCGGGCATTGAAAAAGTTCTTATAAGTGTTTCTTGATTAAAACAGGTTAAGTAAAAATTTTGGATTCATCTGGATAACGTCGTTATGCTGCCGAAATTTCGGCGCAGAGGATGCTATCTAGTGACGCCCCTAGTTGGAATTGTGCTGAAAATTAGGGGCGTTACACTCAACCTAGAAAGAGAGAGGAGGACGACCAATCTCTCTCTTTCTTGCCCCGATCTATACCTCAATCAACCATCTCCTCTTTCTACTTTGTTTGGGATTTAGGGTTTATACCTTATAAAAATCATATGAATACTCTTCTCATTGAAGAGGGGATAAACTCTTGCTCATTCTCAAAATCCTATCTTGCAATATTCATTCACTCTCTGACTTAAACATCGGACCCCACATGTTCAAATTTTTCTTATTTTACAAGTCACATTATTCTCCTTTTAATTAAATTGACAGTTGTTGTCACGTAATGATCAGGTGATTGTTCTTGGGACTTTTTACATCAATAATTACTATTATGTTTACATTATTTTTTTTTCTTTTAAATGAACTGTGTTTTCATTTTCTATAATTTGTTAACAATCTTTTTAAATATTTTGCCAATATTTATGATGTAATAAAACTATGGATTAATCCGCTAGGTTGACGTTGAAGATTGGAACATACAGTTTTTTTTTTTTTTGAGTACCCGTGACGTTAATATTTGCTAACATGCGTATAAGACTATTTAGAAATTTTTAGAAATTTTGTGTTCTCAAAATAAATAAATAAAAGGAAGGAAGTTAAATTCAAGAAAGTAGATATTTTTAGGTTAAAATTATAAAAAAATGCCTATAAACTTTGTATTTTATTTTAAAAATGTCCCCAAACTTTCAAAATTTTCATTAATACTCTTGAACTTTAAAAAAAGTTTTAAAAAAAAAATACCCCTACCGTTAGTTTTTATAGAAAACTTTAGTACTTTGTTTTAAAAATACCTTTAAACTTTCAAAAGTAATTAAAAAAGATACTCTTACGATGTATATGCACAAAAATCGTTAGTACGTTATTTTAAAATACCCATGAACTTTTAAAAGTTGTTGTATTAATACTATTAATTTTTTAAAAAAACACAAAAGTTAAAAAGTGTCCTTACCATTAGTATATAGATGAAATGACCACAGTTTATCTACACCGATTACCTTCCTCTTCTATTTGCTCTCTCTATTTGCTTCAATTTATATACATTCTAACACTTTTTTATTTTCCTTATTTTTCAATATCCTCTCACTTTCTTCTTCCATTTTTCATTCTCTAAAACTTTCTTTATTTCTTCTATCTTCTTAAATATTAGGAATTTAAATAAATAGCAGGAACTTCACTCTTGTTTCTAAGCAAATCAAGAGGGAAGAAATGAAAAAGAGAGGTAATGAAGTGTAGATAAATGTTTTTTCATCCATATACTAAACATTTTTTAACTCTTTTTTAAGGTTAAGAGTATTAATACAAATCTTGAAAGTTGAAGGGTGTTTTAAAACAATGTACTAATGATTTCTATACATATACTAACGATAATGATATTTTTGAACTTTTTTTTTTAAGTTTAAGGGTATTAATAAAACTTTTCAAAGTTCAAGGGTATTTTTGAAATAAAATACTACTGGTTTCTTTCTAAAACTAACCGTAGAAGTATTTTTTAATTTTTTTTAAAGTTCAAGAATATTAATCAAACTTTTGAAAGTTTATGAACATTTTTGAAAACTAACAGTAGGGCATTTTTTATAATGTATTTTTTATAATGTAGCCAAATTTTTATTGAGATGCAAATATTAAGAAAATATATTTAACTATTATCAAAAAATTTTCAATGGAATGTTGAAAAGAAAAATCTTCTCATGAATGATAGTTCTGACTTGTGAGGTACGATTTTAAATGTCAATATAATTACAATTTCTGAAAAAAAAATTATAAGAATCATGAAATTTATAAAAATATCTAAATTAACATGCAAGAATTTCACTATTTTTATATTAGAAATATATATTATTAATATTTTTTAGTATGTACATTAGTAATGTCAGAGGCGGATTTAGGAAGGGCCCAGAGGGGGCTCGAACCCTCCCTCAACTTTTGTGATGCTTAGTTTCTTTATATAAAATGCTATCTTTACATTATAATATTATTTTAGCCCAATAGCAAGCCCTTTATAATTTTCCTTTTTTTTCTCCTTTTTTTTCTGGACACCTAGGTTCAATTCTCAGCTTGTACAACTTTTAGAATATGTGTGTAATTTTACATTTTAGTATATATATTTCTAATAGTTTAAATTCTATTTTTAAAAAATCTAATAAATCATATTTCTTTTTATAATTTAAATATATCTAATTAAAAAAATATATCATACTTTTTATTTTTTAAGTACATTTATTATTATATATTTCACTTAATAAAAATAAAACCTCTTAATACATTAAATTCTATTTCTTAAAAAAATCTAATAAATCATAGTTTTTTTTATAATTTAAATATGTCTAATTAAAAAAATATATCATACTTTTTATTTTTTTTATGTACAATAGGAATTGGAAGGATTTGATATGCTAGTTGAGTTATGCACTCATTTTTTTTGTTGTAATCTATTCTTAAAATTATTTATCTTTTAAGAATATATTTTTCTTCTTAGCATCAAATATAAATAAAAATGAATGTAAATGTTTTTTAATTCTCAGAAAATTATTTCTAAAAGTTAATTACATAAAAGAAAAATATGATTCTATGAATTCTTATGAAAAAAAAAATCTTATTATTTGTAATTTTTCTCACATACTTACGTAAGAAAATTTAATCATATTTCTTATATCAAAATCTATAAACTATTATATTAAGATTTCATATTCATCCATGTATTTTATGGTTTGTTTTATTTTAGTCTCTATACTTTCAAAGTCTAATTTTTTAATTTCAGTCAACCATAAAAATGGAATGAGATTATATACAAATAATATTAATGCGCTCAAAATAATTTTTATACGAACTCAAGCCCCCCTAAGTTAAAGTTCTGGATCTGCCATTGAGTAATGTTATATATATATATATATACTATTATTTTGTCCCTTATTAGATGATATAATAAAAAAGTGAATTGTATTTAAAAAAATAATAATAATAAAAAAAAATACAAATGTGAATTCATCACATGTTATGTATGGAAGAGATAAAATAAGAAGAATAATGTGAATTAGGCAGAAACATTTAAAAGAAAAAGATTCGTTCGCGATGGGACTCGAACCCACAATCTCCCGCTCCGGAGGCGAGCGCCTTATCCATTAGGCCACGCGAACCGTTTGATATTAGAAGCCAACTTTTTTATTCCCAAATAAGAACGTAAAATCAAGGAATAAATTTTTAAGAAATAACAACAATAATAATGTTACTAAAAAAAAACAACAACAATAATGGATTATAAAGTAATAAGAATCAGTTATTAATAATCAGTTGATGAGAATATTTATATATAAATATTTCAAAAAATGAAAAAAGTTTTTGTTACCTAGAAAAACTCTAATATGATTTTAGGAGTTGTTTGCCCCCGTCTTTGAATCAAAATTTTTGGGGGATTATGGAGCATTCTGAAGACAAAAATCAGAAAGTTGTGTTTAAGATGGTGTTTTGAAGCCTGGGAACAAGAAATCAGTGTTTGGAGTGCAGTGTTCTAAATCCTAGGTTTTATGTTTTTTTTTTTTCTCTTTGTTTCCTTTAGTTGTTTTGTTCTCTTATTTTCTCTTATTTTTTTAGTGGATGTTTTATCAATTGTAAAAACCTTTGTATAACATAAATGAGTTACAAAATTGGAACTCTATTTTAGAAATTAAAAAATCAGAAGTCTAAGTAAGAAATTAGGAAATTTAAAACTCTATTTCACAAAGTATTTAGAAAAGTATTTTTGGAACTCTATTTTAGAAATTAAAAAATTGAAAGTATATTTAAGAAATTAGGGATTTAAAATTCCATTTCACATCAAAAAGCATCCTAAAAACTATTTTTTAGAACTTTACTTTAAAACTTTAAAAGTTTGAAGTCTATTTAAGAAATTAGGGATTTGAAACTCTATTTTATAAAGTATTTAAAAACTTATTTTTGAAATTCTATTTTAAAAATTAAAAAATTGGGAGTCTATTTAAGTAATTAAGGAATTTAAAATTTTATTCCACAGAGTATCAAAAATCTGTTTTTGGAACTCTATTTTAGAAATTAAAAAATTGGAGGTTTATTTAAGAAATTGAAAAGTTTAAAACTCTATTTCACAAGTTATTTAGAAAATTATTTTTAGAACTGTATTTTAGAAATTAGAAATTAGAAATCTATCTAATAAATAAGAATTTTTGGAACTTTATTTAAGAAATTAAAAAAAAAAACTCTATTTAAGAAATTAAGAAATTTAAGACTGTATTTCACAACGTATTCAAAATCATAATTTTTAAACTGTAGTTTAGAAATTAAAATTTTTGTTTAGTATCTATTTTTAGTTTAATTTTAACCTTTTTTTAAAAAATAACTACGTGATCAAATCGTCGGGGTGGTTGGATAACTTGGGTGGTCAGTGGTTGTCGGGCGGTTAGGTCCCTAGAGTAGTTGCAGGGTGTTCTTCAGGGTGGTCATCAAAGTAGTCGAGTTGTTAGGTGGTCAGGTCATCGGGGTGGTCGCTAGAGTGGCAACGGATGGTCGTGGTGGTGGTTGCTAGGGTGGTCAGGTTGTTGAGGTGGTCAGTGATAGTGGTTGTCGGGTGGTCAGACCGCCAAGGTTGTTGTTTGATAGTTAAATTTATGAGGTGGTCGTTGAAGTGATTATCGGAATGGTCAGATCGTTGGGGTGTGGTCATCAGGTACTCATCGACAGTGGTTGTTGGGTGATCGAGTTATCAAGGTGGTCATTAATGGCGATTACTAGGTGGTTGGAACGCCAAGGTGGTCGTTGGTTGTTGTTGTGGGCAAGTTAGGTATGTTGGGATGTATGCCCTAAACTCGTGAAGTTTGTAACATTTTGATGTATATAAATAAAAGTTATTTTTCCATCAAACCTTGTATTCTCGCATTTCAAACATAATCCAATAAACTAAGCTCCAGGGTCATATCTATGAGATCTTGAACGGTGTGTAGTGGACACACAGGTAGGATAACGTTCAGGTAAATGACCCAAATGGTCTATAGTACATGGATAAGGTTGGGAACCTCATCCTGGTAACACTATGGACAAGACACACTTTGTATTTGATACAAACGAGGTGATCCAATTCATTCATGTAGTTGGCATACGAGTGAGGACATCCTGTGCAATGAGATTGTACAAGACCGAACCGTGAATTATTAGACCAACTGATGTAACACCGTTAACAATTTAGGACTAATAAATTCGTAGATGACCATTAATGATTCGACCTTAATCCTAAGCGGGTTGCGAACTCCTGCCTGTAGGGTCTGTTATTAGACTAGTATGGGTGAGAGTGGTCAAAGTCGCCAACTCAATAAGCCTACCTTCTCAGGGGCAGAACAACATGGGTAGCTAGGAACTTAACTATGCAAGAAGGAATTCACTCGTTCCCGAGCTAGGAAATCTAGATGGGTTGTTCCCTTAAGGGCTGAATCCAGGCCTTGAACAACAGGGCCTATCCTCTCACTGGCTCGAAAGGGGCGTTGTTTATGGTAGGACCATAAACAAATTGTTCATTAGATGATCAGTGGTACTTAAGGTGTAAGCGGTAGTCACAGGAGTAAAACGATAATTTGACCCAGCTGTGACTACGAACGACATGTGAAGGGTTGACTCATGGGTATTGGTTATATCGGTGGACACAACTTGTCCTACAGTGAGGAGAGTGTAGCTACGAGTCTATAGTGGAGTGACTCGTAGTTAATGAATGATGATTAACGGGATCAAAGAGTTTGGTCAGTTAATCTCGAATCATTGGAGCTCATGATTTATAGGTCCATTAGGTCCCTCGGTTGGCTCAAATATGAAATTAATGAGGGTATAAAGTTTGGAATGAATTTAAAGTGTTCAAATTCATATAAAGGGACTTTATGTCAATTATATGTGATATAATTGATATAATATATAGTTTGATGTGAATGAGATTCATATTCAACTATATTATTGCCTAATCATGGAATTAAGGCATAGTTGGAGAAATTAATTTGAGAGATGTGTAAAATTTAATTTGATTCAATTTAATTCCACATTATGCAAATATGATTTGCATAATAAGGTATGTGATACCTTATATTATATAATTATGCAAATATATGATTTGCATATTATATGATATGTGGATTAAGTGGGCAAAATGGGTGGAGAAATTCTCTCCACCCTATCCCACTCTAAATAAGTGATTGGTGAAGCACTTTGTAACATTGAATGCCATTTTTTTTTATTTGGTAAGAACTCCAAAAACAATCTCTCTCAAATTCTCTCTACTCACTTTCCCAAAAGGAACTCACATTCCTCCTTCATCCAAAGAGAACAACTGAGAAGCTTTAGTGGAAGTGTTTGGTTCGTGACTTTGTTCGGAATCAACAGATCGTTGAGAACGAGGAAGATTGCAGGAAGGATTACAAGAAGAAAGTGAATTCTTCAAAGGTATTTTTCTGATTTCCAGGTATTTTTCTTATTTCCTTCCCCTTTTATGCTTAACCTAGAATATGCATGTGATGTAGGTTGCTTTTTAGCATAATTCATGTAACACAACGAAACAAGGCGATTCGCATCGCTTCCGCTGCAGGATTCAATCCCTTCAATTGGTATCAAAGCCATTCTTGTTTCCGTTGTGTTCTGAATTTTCTCAAAAATTAGGTGGGTATCTTACAATTCATGAGATGAATGTTGGATTTTGCAAATTGAATGTTTCATTTTTGGCACCATAGATTTACATTTCAATTTCATTGAAGAGTTCAATGTAAGGGCCCGTTGTTTTGGGCATTTGTTATGTAAATCGAGTCTGTAAGTCCGTGTCGCTCGTGGCAAGAAGTTGATGTGAAGAATGGAGCAAAAACAGAAAGAGTTTTGTTCTATATAGAGCACGACGTTGAGACGTTGTGCAACGGCGTCTCAACGACATGCATGCGATCGGTGGCCTGCTGCAGGCGCAATGTTGAGATGCTAACGTCGCGCGCTCTGCATCGCAAGGGGGCGTGCGGTTGGTGTTGATGGCACACACAATTCGTGTTGATGGCGTCGTGGGGAGTTAGAAAACCGATTTAATTTTTATTTTTTGGTTTTTTAATGTATTTTAATTAATTATATTTAATTATATTTAATATAATATGATTATATTAAATATAATTGATTTAATTAATGTTTTAGGGTGAAAAAAATGGTTCAATTTGCTATTTAAATTATGCAATTGTTGTATGATTGTTATGTGCATAACATATGCCATCTGCCTGTTAGTTTTGCCTGGACCAGACAACCCCTTCGGAAGGACTGATCATGGGGGTCGGAACACCGTGAATTCCCAAAAGGGATAGGGTTGCCTTAGTTTATCTTTCAACTTAGTCCTCCCTTCGACGGATTTTGTCGGATGGGAACTCTGGAATCTAAAGATAGAGGGTTGAAGGGAATCGTAGTCCCGCAGCGGAAGCAATTGCGAATCGCGCGCTCTTGATTTAGTTACAACGATAAATTCAAGAATAAATATAACTAGATTAAGCATGTAAAACAGAATGGGCAGCAAGATAATTACCTTTGAAGAACCTTTCTTCGAGTGCTCCACTCTCCCACGATCACAATCTCAGCAACAGGAACTCCAACGTACGAAGACACGACCACCGGATCTTCTCCGTTGTTCTCTAGGTGAGGGAGGAAGGTGGGTTTCCTTTAGGAGAGGTGAGATATTTTGAAAGGGATGTGTGCTTTGGAACTCTTCCAACAACACAACAAGAGAGAGCTTGTAATTCATTTTTCCTAGTTGCATCTCATGCAACCATATATTCAGAGAAATAGGATGAAAATGTCCATCCTACCCCTCCTTTAATCTCTCTTTAGTATATAGTTTATATATGAATCTAATTCACATTAAAACTATATATTATATCAATTATATCATATATAATTGAGATAACACCTCATGTATGAAATTGAACACTTCAATTTCACTCCTAACTTTATACCCTCAATAGTACTATGTTGAGCCAACGGAGGGATCTAATGGACCTACAGTTCATGAGCTCCAATGATGTGAGATTAACTGATCAAACTCTTTGATCAAGTTAATCAATATTCATTAATGACAAGTCACTCCACTATAGACTTGTAGCTACACTCTCCTCACTGTAGATATTATTGTGTCCACTGATATAGTCATTACCCATGAGTCGACCCTTCACAGGTTGTTCATAATCACAGTTAGGTCAAATTACCGTTTTACCCCTGTGATTACCTCTTTGCTCCTTAAGCACCACTGATCCTCTAATGAACAACAAGTCTAAGGTCCTACCTTAGACTCATACCCTCATAGAGGCGGGGCCCGTTGTTCAAGACACAGAGTGCATTCTTAAGGAACAACCTATCTAATTCCTTAGTGTAGGAATGAATGAATTCCATCTTGCACAGTTAAGTTCCCAGCTACCTACGAGGTTTTGTCCCTAAGAAAGTAGGCTTATTGAGTCGGCTACAGGCCAATCTCACCCATACTAGTCTCAGGACAAACCCCTATAAGCAGGAGTTCTTAACTTACTCAGATTCAGTCGAGTCACTAATGACCATCTATAAATTACTAGTCTTATCCTCATTACTTGATGTTACAATGGTTAGACTAATAATTTGCGATCCAGTCTTGTATGAACTCTTCATACAGGATGCCCCCACTCGCATGTCAACTACATAAATGAGTTGGATTACCTCATTTGTACTAATTACAAAGTGAGTCGCATCCATGGTGTTACCAGAATGAGGTTTACAACCTTATTCTTATACCATAGACTATTTAGGTTATATTCTTGAACTCAACCCAAATAGTGTCCACTACACTGATGCTCAAGATAAAAGTTATAACATTGGAGCTTAGTTTATTGGATTTATAAAGTAAGACTGTAATTCTATCAGAACAAATAACTCTTTATTTAATTGACCAAAATTACACAAGTTTAGGGCATAATTCCCAACAAGGGTTACACTCACGGTATCCATTAAGAGTTAATGAATCTAGACCAAAAAATGGTAACTAGAGGCCTATAGGAATAGGAGTTATTCTGGAATTAGGGTCTAGTCGACATAGTCTCATCCTAGAGGATGAGTGATTCGACTACCTTTTGGTGGCGATCATTCTAAACCTTTTGGGTATCGTTGTAATTTTAAATGACCTAGGGATCATATATTAATTTTGCTAAAACCTGATTGGATTTCTAACAAAAGTTTTTGCGAGAAACTAATACAAGGATTTTTTATTTCAGCAAAAATGTTGAGTTCCGTTATAACTCTCTTAGCCTCCGACAAATTAACCGATGATAACTACCAAACATGGAAAAATAATATTAACACGATATTGGTAGTCGATGATCTTAAGTTCGTGCTCACTGAGGAGTGTCCTCAGGTGTCGAGCTCGATCGCGACACGAAGTGTTCGTGATGCGTACGATAGGTGGACCAAAGCCAATGACAAGGGCAAGGTCTATATCTTAGCCAGTTTATCTGAAATTTTGGCTAAGAAGCACGAGAGCATGGTCACAGCCAAGGAGATCATGGATGCGTCGCAGGAAATGTTTGGACAACAGTCCTTTCAAGTCTGGCACGATGCTCTCAAGCACATCTTCAGCGCGTAGATGAGAAAGGGAATGTCTGTTCGGGAACATATTCTCGACATGATGGTCCACTTTAATCTGGCAGAGATGAATGAGGCTTCTATCGGTGAGTCGAGCCAGGTCAGCTTTATCCTGGAACTCTTTCGAAGAGTTTCTGCAGTTTCGTAGCAATGTTGTTATGAACAAAATTATCTACAACCTGACTGCCCTTCTGAACGAGCTACAAACCTTCCAGCCCTTGATGAGAGTCAAGGGACAAGAGGGTAAGGCAAATGTTGCCTAAAGGTCCTTCCACAAGGGTTCGACCTCTGAGACCAAAGTTGTAGCCTCGTCCTCTTCAGGCCCAAAAGGGAAGAAGAAGAAAATGAAGAAGGCTAGAAAGGGGAAACAAGTTGACCCCGCTGCCACCCAAAAGGGCAAGAAGGTAAAAGAAGTTGCAGATAAAGGAAAATGTTTCAACTGCAACATGGACGGGCACTGGAAACGGAACTGTCCTAAATTCCTGGTCGACAGGAAGAATGAAGGTAAATGTGATTTACTTGTTGTAGAAACTTGTTTAGTGGAGAGTAGTGACTCTGTCTGGATACTTGATTCAGGTGGCACTAATCACGTTTGTTCTTCTTTTCAGGGAAGTAGTTCCTGGCAGCAACTGCAGGAAGGGGAGATAACGCTCATAGTTGGTATAGGGGAGGTTGTCTCAGCCGTAGCAATGGGCATAGTGGAGCTGTTGTTTGGCAGGAAACACTTGTTATTGGATAACTTGTACATAGTTCCAAGGTTTGCTAGAAACCTTGTTTTTGTTTCTTGCTTAATCAAATAATGTATTTCAGTTTCCTTTAACATGAATAAAACGTTTATTTTTGTAAAAGGTGTTGAAATTTGTTCAGCTTCACTTGAGAATAATTTATATGTTTGAAGGCTCAATTCAGTTAAAATGGTTTTAAATACTGAATTGTTTAAAACAACAAAAACGCGAACTAAAAGACAAAAGGTTGGTTTCTCCTAAAGAAAATGCCCATCTTTGGCATCTAAGGTTAGGTCACATTAATCTCAATAGGATTGAGAGACTTGTGAAGAATGGACTTCTAAGCGAGTTAGAAGAAAGTTCTTTGTCAGTGTGTGAATCATGCCTTGAAGGCAAAATGACCAAAAAACCTTTTAGTGCAAAATGTTATAGAACCAAAAAACCTTTGGAGCTTATACACTGTGATCTTTGTGGTCCGATGAGTGTTAAAGCCAAATAAGGGTATGAATATTTCATCTCTTTTATAGATGATTATTCTAGATATGGGTATGTTTACCTAATGCACCACAAGCCTGAAACTCTTGAAAAGTTCAAGGAGTATAAGACTGAGGTTGAGAACCAATTAGGTAAATCAATCAAAACATTTAGATCTGATCGAGGTGGAGAGTATATGTGATAACTCGCTAAATGAGAGTTATTTTACTATAATTTTAGAGCTTAATGTACTTGAATTGCATAGAATTTATTGAGTCTCATGTTATTTTATCCCTAAATTGTGTATGTTAGCTAAAAAGTCTTGAATTTAAGCATTATGTTCGAAAAGAATTAATTTTGATGTTTTTATGCTTTAATTTAAGATATTTGGAAAAATAAGCTAACAAGTAATTAAAGACCGGAAGACAAAATTTTAACTTCAGAAAAATCTTCTCATATTTAGATGATTCATAATTTAATTGATGAATTTATTGGGTTTTTTCTGTGTGCAGGAGATGTTTGAAAATTACAGGAGTCTGCATTGAAGAGAAGAATCATGAAGGTGCCATTGTTATAGCAATCGTGCGAGTGAAGAAAAAATCGAAGATTCAAGGTGCCATTGTTGTAGCAAAAATGGTACAGTTCAGTTTTTCACAAACGACGCTCACAAAGTTGTCGTTTACTGGAGTTTCAACTGTTGGATTGTGCTGCCATTTTGACAGATTATTCAAGACTCATAGGGCTTTACTTTAAACGGTTGGATCGTCGTTCGGAGCTTCGGTGTGCCAGATATTTCTGTCGCGTTGGGAGATCAGTGCAGTTTGGTTTTTCACTGGCGGCGCTCACGAAAGTGTCGTTTACCGGAGTTTCAACCGTTAGAATTTACTGAAATTTTGGAAACTTATTCGAGACTCGTAGGTCTTCATTTTGAACGGTTAGATCGTCGTTTCGAGCTTTGGTTGATGAGCTATCGCTGTCGCACAGAACCTGCAAAACTAAAATCTGCTACTATGGTCTGCTGTCTTCGGTGGTATCTCTTGGTGTTTTGCTTCGTGTCATTACCTATCCTAATCTCTAATTGTTAATGTTGTTTTTCTGCTATTGGACACATATTTAAGACTATTTTTTTCACTATTTTAGACCGAATTCGTGACTGTTTTTAGGCTAGAATTGTGACTGATTTATGATAAATTTGTGAACATCATTTGGTTCTTTTCTTGAATTCTTTGATGGATAAAAGCATGCATCAATTAGAAGTTTGTGAGTTGATTTTTGTCATGAACTAAACTATCTTAGGCAAGGGTTAGGTTGTGTTCAAATGTAAATTTGGAATAAATTTATGGTTGATGCCATTGTTGAATTTATGAAATTTTATTGAATTTAACGTTGTATGAGAATTAGAATTGGCCACTTTGATTTCTCTAGAATTCATGAACTTGAGAGAGCTATTGAATTAGAAAACTAAAATTTCATTCTAGGATTATTGAGTTGATTAGAGATAATTAACCCACCTAGAACCTAAAATCATGAGCATAATTTAGATTTCAACTGAGAAGTTGTAGGTTTTAAAACTTAGTGATTTCGAAAGAAATTCATTTGAATACATGTGTAGGTAAATTCAAGGTATCACTCAAATTTTCATTCCAATTGAACATGAAAACTCCAACCTAACCCGAGCCTATTTTTCATTAAAAATCTCATCTCTTGCATCTCCCCTCTTATTTGCATTCTCCTCTCCCCTCATTTAAATTCATTTATTTTCTTGTGTCTTATCTTATCTTTCTTACTTATCAATTTATTTATTTACAATAGTAATTTTCACATTCATGCATTGCACTAAAATAAGAAAAATTTGCTAGGACACTCATTCATTTAGGTTTAGCTAGTCCTCGTAGGATCGATACTTTAACTTATCACTTGCTGCTCTCGATCGTGTATACTTGCACGTGGTAGAAGTGTCAGAGTCTTATTCTAATTTACATTAGTTTAGGACACTCGATATTTTCGCATTAAGTTTTTGGCATCGTTGTCGGGGACTAGTTTTGATTCTTATTTTGTTTGAGTTGATTTTAGCATTTTATCTTTGTTTTTCTTGTTGGGTGTATCTTGTTATCTTTGTGTTGTATTTTTATCTTTGTTGAGTACTAAATATTGTTTCTGGTTGTGTTGGTGCATATTGTGTTTGTTGAGCCTGTTATAATTGCTTCATTAATTTATTATGGCTTATAATAACTTTGGGTGGTCTTTTGTGCCCAATGAACAAACACAATATAGTTCTTCTTCTTATGATCATCCCTTTGCCAACTTAGAGTCTTTTAGTGAGGATAATGGAGCTTATGGCTACCAAATGCCTAATTACTATCATACTAACCCTATGACTCATGGGAACCATATGTATGATAATAATAAGAGCAATTGGGCCTATGAACCATATCCTATGGGTTTTGAGCCATATCCTTCCTATATTCAAGAAACCCAGGTAGAAGACAAATCTTCCATTAAAACATTGTTATTAGAATATATGAGAACATCAGATGAGAGGAATAGGCAAATAGGAGAGTCAATTCAACTCCTAACGGATACACTTGTCTCCCTCAGAGAACAAATGTATTTAGACTCATCTGAGGTTGAGCACCCTAGGGAAGATGGTGAAGGAGGACCCACACCCTTAGATAGTTCGGTGAGTCACTTGATCACTGACCCGCTGATAGACCCTCAGGATCCTAGTCCTTCACATTTTTTTGAGTATAGACATTTAGAGGATTGTGCTTTAGATGTAAAAGAACTAGAACCTCTTAGCACACACCAGGATAGAGTTAGTGAGAGTGTCGAAGAAGTCGAGCCTGTTGAGTTAGGCCAGGAGGTAAAGTGTGAGGCTTTTGAGTCTATGTCAGTTCTATTTTCTGTTTTTTCTCTTATTGGTGAATGTTTTTCTTTCTATGCTCTCGAGTCAGTGTCTTTTTGTGAGTTTGTTCATTTTTCTATTCTTCCTTCTTTTCTTTTATCAAATAAAATATCAAAAAATGTTTATTTTGTTGTTGTTCCTTCTTTTCTTTTAATATATGAAAAATCAAAAAATATATCTGTTTCGGGCTCTCACGAGAAGCTAGTATTCTTGCTAGCATTGATTTGTTTTGTAGATTCGAGGAAGAGAGACCCGAAGAAATGGAAGAATTTTTATGTACCTTGACAAGCCCACGTATAGTACGTCAAGCTAATGACGTTAAACAAACGCTTCTTGGGAGGCAACCCAAAGTTTATTTCGTTTGTTCTGTTTTTATTTTTTTTGTTTTTGTTTTTGCTTTTGTTTCATTTTTAGTTGTTTTTTTTGAATAAATAACCATTGCCTATTTTGCAGCTCTCTTAGGGTTTGATGATTGATATGCGCTTTAGTGGAGGTCTCCTCGATTCAGGGCAGTATTGTTCTCCCTTCCATCTTTGTTAGTTGTCCTTAAGCATGCTTAAGTGAGTAGTTTATACATTAAGGGCAATGTATGCTTTAACCATGAGGGGGAGATGTGTTGTTTTGAATCTGATTTTGGGCTTAATTGATTTTTTTTTTTTGTTGATGAGACTATTTGTTGTTAGTGTTTATAGAGTGTTGCATGCCTTTTTGTTTATAAAGTTATTTACTTGCTTTAGGACTCCAAAATGATCTATTTTGACTACCAGATTCTATGTTTAGTTGTTGGTTTCATGACCTTTGATACGCATGATATAGGTAGTTGATTCATTATGTTTAAGCAAGTAAAAATAGGAAAGATGGTTGTTGTCCCTCTTATAAAAATGAAGTTTCTCATTTGTTTTTAATGGTAAAAAGTGTTATGTCTTTTGTAGAAACTTGGTATGCATCTCCTTGAAAATAAAAAGTTAAGGTCAAATCTCAAGGTTAATGAAAATAAGAGTTGTTGCTTGTGTTTGAGGCAAGAGTATGGTATCTTATTTGGTGTTTCTCAAGGCCAAGCTTGTCATTAGGGTTCTTTAGTGCGCTTATGGTTAGTGTGTCAATCAAAGTAGTTAGGATTCAACTCCTAGGCCAAAAATTTCGAAAACTACAAGCCATGACAAGTTAGGTAACCCATATCTTATTTGGTGTTTCTCATGGCAAGAGTATGGTATCTTATTTGGTGTTTTTCAAGTTTGGGGGAGTTACCCGACCTCCCTAACTCAATGAGAGCATTGAGTACTCTAAGTTTGGGGGGAAAAGTAAATTCTTCGTTTTTTTTTAAAAAAAAAAGAAAAAAAGGGAGAAAGAAAGAAAGAGTGTGCAAACCTTTCATTTCCCTAAAATTCCATTGGGTTAGACCAAAAATATGTTATTTATTTTGTTATTTCAGGCAACTTGGTGCTCGATGTCAGGGGGTCTGGGCACTAACCATGCTGGCCTCTTGGAGCGAAAGTATCAAGCAATAAGCCTATACTCATTGCTTAGGTGCGCTGCACTAACCACGTGTGCCATTCTAAGAACCACGGGAGAGTAAAAAAAATTAATAAAAAAAACCTAGCCCTAAGTAGTGAGTTTTATGGAAGTGGAGGGGAATAATGTACATATCTGTTTTTATAAAAAAATAAATAAATAAAAAGCAATGATCATAAAATTGTAGTCATGCGAGTTTTGGAGTGTGACTTATCTTTAACCATGGGTTGCTTGATTTGAATGATTAGGATTCTAGTGGTTGAGCTTGAGGGTAGATGTCGAATCCTAGTTGGTTTGCTCTTGGTTATTGATGCATAAGTGTAGCTAAGAAACCCCAGGTGAGCCACTTAGAGAGCATTGATTGAATAGTGATTTGTTGCTCAGAACATAAATATTCAATCGTTGTTTAGTTACCCAAATGATCTGAGTCTTTAAAGGTCTTTTAAGTCTTTGGGGAATAGAACTCATTGAGGACAATGAGTAGTTCAAGTTTGGGGTTTGATAACTCGCCAAATGAGAGTTATTTTACTATAAATTTAGAGCTTAATGTACTTGAATTGCATAGAATTTATTGAGTCTCATGTTATTTTATCCCTAAATTTTGTATGTTAGCTAAAAAGTCTTGAATTTAAGCATTATGTTCGAAAAGAATTAATTTTGATGTTTTTATGCTTTAATTTAAGAAATTTGGAAAAATAAGCTAACAAGTAATTAAAGACCGGAAGACAAAATTTTAACTTCAGAAAAATCTTCTCATATTTAGATGATTCATAATTTAATTGATGAATTTATTGGGCTTTTTCTGTGTGCAGGAGATGTTTGAAAATTACAGGAGTCCCTAAGGGCATTTTAGGCATTTTACCCGAAGGGTAAGATGGTCTTTCTAACCCTAAGGGTATTTTTTATAATTTGTGGAGTTAAGGCAACACCATCTTATATAAGGAGGCTAGGGTTCACAAGTGCAAAAGTGGAGAAGTAGTTGCCACAAAAGGAGAAGAGAGCGAGAGAGAGAAGGAGCGATTGCTACACAAAGGTGTGCATTGAAGAGAAGAATCATGAAGGTGCCATTGTTGTAGCAAACGTGCGAGTGAAGAAAAAATCGAAGATTCAAGGTGCCATTGTTGTAGCAAAAATCGTACAGTTCGGTTTTTCACAGACGACACTCACAAGGTTGTCGTTTGCTGAAGTTTCAACCGTTGGATTGTGCTGAAATTTTGACAGATTATTCGAGACTCATAGGGCTTTACTTTGAACAATTGGATCATCGTTCGGAGCTCCGGTGTGCCAGATGTTTCTGTCACGTTGGGAGATCAGTGCAATTAAGTTTTTCACTGGCGGCATTCACCGTTGGATTTTGCTGAAATTTTGGCAGCTTATTCGCGACTCATAGGGCTTCGTTTTGAACGGTTAGATCGTCGTTCCGAGCTTTGGTTGATGAGATATCGCTGTCGCACAGAACCTGCAAAACTAAAATTTGCTACTATGGTCTGCTGTCTTCGGTGATATCTCATGGTGTTTTGCTTCGTGTCATTACCTCTCCTAATCTCTAACTGTTAATGTTATTTTTTTGCTATTGGACACATATTTAAGACTATTTTTGTTCACTATTTTAGACCGAATTCGTGACTGTTTTTAGGCTAGAATTGTGACTGATTTATGATAAATTTGTGAACATCATTGGGTTATTTTCTTGAATTCTTTGATGGATAAAAGCCTGCATCAATTAGAAGTTTGTGAGTTGATTTTTGTCATGAACTAAACTATCTTAGGCAAGGGTTAGGTTGTGTTCAAATGTAAATTTGGAATAAATTTATAGTCGATGCCATTGTTGGATTTATGAAATTTTATTGAATTTAACGTTGCATGAGAATTAGAATTGGCCACTTTGATTTCTCTAGAATTCATGAACTTGAGAGAGCTATTGAATTAGAAAACTAAAATTTCATTCTAGGATTATTGAGTTGATTATAGATAATTAACCCACCTAGAACCTAAAATCATGAGCATAATTTAGATCTTAACTGAGACGTTGTAGGTTTGAAAACTTAGTGATTTCGAAAGAAATTCATTTGAATACATGTGTAGGTAAATTCAAGGTATCACTCAAATTTTCATTCCAATTGAACATGAAAATTCCAACCTAACCCGAGCCTATTTTTCATTAAAAATCTCATCTCTTGCATCTCCCCTCTTGTTTGCATTCTTCTTTCCCCTCATTTAAATTCATTTATTTTCTTTTGTCTTATCTTATCTTTCTTACTTATCAATTTATTTATTTACAATAGTAATTTTCACACTCATGCATTGCACTAAAATAAGGAAAATTTGCCAGGACACTCATTCATTTAGGTTTAGCTATTCCTCGTGGGATCGATACTTTAACTTATCACTTGCTGCTCTCGGCCGTGTATACTTGCACGTGGTAGAAGTGTCAGAGTCTTATTCTAATTTACATTAGTTTAGGACACTCGATATTTTCGCATCAATATGGACCTTGAATTCTAGGACTATATGATAGAACATGGAATTACGCCCCAACTCTCAGCACCTGGTATGCCACAGCAAAATGGTTTATCGGAGAGGAGAAGCAGAACCCTGTTGGACATGGTTCGATCGATGATGAGTTATGCTCATCTCCCTGACTCATTTTGGGGTTATGCAGTGGAGATTGCGGTATACATTTTGAACAATGCTCCGTCGAAGAGTGTTTCTGAAACACCTTTCGAACTCTGGAAAGGGCGTAAAAGCAGTTTACGTCATTTTAGAATTTGGGGATGTCCAACCCATGTGCTAGTGACAAACTCGAAGAAGTTGGAATCTCGTTCAAAATTGTGTCTCTTTGTAGGTAACCCTAAGGAAACGAGAGGTGGTATGTTTTACAATCCTAAGGAAAACAGAGTGCTTGTATCGACAAACACCACTTTCCTTGAGGAGGATCACATCAGGGATTACAAACCAAAGAGTTGGATCATGTTGAATGAAATGGGCAGTTCATCGGCAAGGGTTGTTGATGGTGCTAGTACGTCAACAAGAGTTGTTGATCCTAACTCGTCAAGTAAAGTGTGTCCTTCTCAAGAGTTAAGAATGCCTCGACGTAGTGGGAGGGTTATTAAACAGCCTGACCATTACATGGGTTTGACTGAAACCCAAGTTGTCATACCTGATGCTAACTGTGCGGATCCATTGACATATGATGAAGCAATGGATGATGTTGACAAGGACGAATGGATTAAAGAAATGGACCAGGAAATGGAGTCTATGTACTTCAATTCTGTTTGGGAGCTTGTGGATCAACTTGATGGGGTAAAACCTATAGGTTGCAAATGGATCTGTAAGAGAAAACGTTGTGTAGATGGGAAGGTACAAACCTTTAAAGCTAGACTCGTGGCAAAGGGTTATACCCAGCGAGAAGGGGTGGACTATGAAGAAACCTTTTCTCCTGTTGCCATGATCAAGTCTATCAAGATACTTTTGGCCATTGTTGCATATTATGACTATGAAGTATCGCAGATGGATGTCAAGACTGAAGGGAATCGAAGTCCCCGCAGCGGAAGCGATTGCGAATCGCGCGCTCTTGATTTAGTTACAACGATTAATTCAAGAACATAAAACATAGATTAAGCATGTAAAACAAAATGGACAACAAGTATTTACCTTTGAAGAACCTTTCTTCGAGTGATCCTCTCTCCCACGGTCATGATCTCAACAACACGAACTCGTACGAACACCGACACTACCACCGGATCTTCTCCGTTGTTTTCTAGGTGAGGGAGAAAGGTGGGTTCCATTTAGCTATGGTGAGGTGTTTTGTGAGAGAGATGTTTGTTGTCTTGGAACTTTTCCAACAACAACAAAAAGCTAGGAATCACTTAGAATGACTTCGAATAGCTTCACCTACTTGCATCTCATGCAACCATATATATAGGGGAATGGGTGGAAATGACCATCCTACCCCTCCTTTATTCTCTCTTTAGTATATAGTTTATATATGAATCTAATTCACATTAAAACTAAATTTTATATCAATTATATCATATATAATTGATATAACTCCTCATGTATGAAATTGAACACTTCAATTTCACTCCTAACTTTATACCCTCAATATTACTATATTGAGCCAACGAAGGGATCTAATGGACCTACAGATCATGAGCTCCAATGATGTGAGATTAACTGATCAAACTCTTTCATCCAGTTAATCAATATTCATTAACTACAAGTCACTCTACTATAGACTTGTAGTTGCACTCTCCTCACTGTAGATATTATTGTGTCCACTGATATAGTCATTACCCATGAGTCGACCCTTCACAAGTTGTTCGTAACCACAGCTGGGTCAAATTACCGTTTTATCCATGTGATTACCTCTTTGCTCCTTAAGCACCACTGATCCTCTAATGAACAACAAGTCTAAGGTCCTACCTTAGATTCATACCCTCATAGAGGGCGGGGCCCCGTTGTTCAAGACTTGGAGTCGATTCTTAAGGGAACAACCTATCTAATTCCTCGGAGAGGAATGAGTGAATTCCATCTTGCACAGCTTAAGTTCCCACTACCTACGAGGTTCCGTCACGAGAAGGTAGGCTTATTGAGTCGACTCTGGCCAATCTCAACCATACTAGTCTAAGGACAAACCCCATATAAGCGGAGTTCTTAACTTGCTCAGATTCAGGTCGAGTCACTAATGACCATCTATAAATTACTAGTCTTATCCTGTTAAGGGTGTTACACTGGTTAGACTAATAATTTGCGATCCAGTCTTGTATGAACTCTTCATACAGGATGCCCCCACTCGCATGTCAACTACATGAATGATTTGGATTACCTCGTTTGTACTAATTACAAAGTGGGTCGCATCCATGGTGTTACCAGAATAAGTTTTCCAACCTTATTCTTATACCATAGACTATTTAGGTTATAATCTTGAAGTCAACCCAAATAGTGTCCACTACACTGATTTCAAGATAAACGTTATAACCTTGGAGCTTAGTTTATTGGATTTATAAAAGCAAGACTGTAATCTTATCAAAACAAATAACACTTTATTTAATTGATCAAAATTACACAAGTTTAGGGTATAAATCCCAATAAAGATGACCTTCTTGAATGACAATCTTGACGAAAACATCTACATGGACCAACCCAAAGGTTCATTGAACAAGGCCCGGAGCAAAAGGTTTGCAGGCTAAAACGGTCTATTTATGGACTGAAACAAGCCTCAAGGTCTTGGAATATAAGGTTTGATGAGGCTATCAAATCTCATGGCTTTAATCAAAGTGTTGATGAGCCTTGTGTCTACAAGAAAATAATCAACAGTACTGTCGAATTTTTAGTATTGTATGTGGATGATATCCTACTCATTGGGAATGATGTAGGATTCCTTACTGGCGTAAAGGAGTGATTAGTTACAAAATTTTAAATGAAAGATTTGGGAGAAGCATAGTATGTTCTCGATATCCAAATTTTTTGGAACCGTAAGAACAAGACGCTAGCCTTGTCTCAGACGTCTTATATCGACAAGATGTTGGTACGAATAAGATGAAGAACTCCAAGAAGGGTTTGTTGCCTTTCAGGCATGGGGTTCACCTATCTAAGGAGCAATGTCCTAAAACACCTCAAGAGGTTGAGGATATGAGACAGATCTTTTATGCATCAGTTGTAGGTAGCCTGATGTACGCCATGTTGTGTACTAGGCCTGACATCTGTTATGCAGTTGGGATTGTCAGTAGGTATCAATCCAATCCAGGATGTGATCACTGGACAACCATTAAGGCAATCCTCGAGTATCTTAGGAGAACGAGGGACTACATGCTTGTGTATGGAACTAAGGATTATTATGGGACATACAGACTCTGACTTTCAGACCGATAAAGATTCTAGGAAATTCACATCGAGGTCAGTGTTCACTCTTAACGAAGGAGTTGTAGTTTGGTGAAGAATCAAGTGGGGATGCATCGCGGACTCTACGATGGAGGTCGAATCCGTAGTAGCTTGTGAAACAGATAAGGAGGCGGTTTGACTATGGAAGTTCATGATGGATTTGGAAGTTGTTCCAAACATGAACATGTCGGTCATCCTTTATTGTGATAACAGTGGTACAGTGGCCAACTCGAGGGAACCTCGAAGTCATAAGAAGGGCAAGCATATTGAACGGAAGTATCACTTGATACAGGAGATTGTGCATTGCGGAGACGTGATTGTCACGAAGATAGCTTTGGAGCACAACGTTGTTGATCCGTTTACAAAGGCTCTCATGGCTAAGGTGTTTGAGGGTCACCTAGAGAGTCTAGGTCTACGAGTGATTTCCTCACTAGGGCAAGTGGGAGTATTTATAAAAAGGGTATTCAATGCCCTACTTTATTGTATTTTGCATTTCTGAATAATATATAGTTTGATGTGAATGAGATTCATATTCAACTATATTATTGCCTAATTATGGAATTAAGGCATAGTTGGAGAAATTAATTTAAGAGATGTGTAAAATTGAATTTGATTCAATTTAATTCATAATAAGGTATGTGATACCTTATATTATATAACTATGCAAATATATGATTTGTATATTATATGATATGTGGATTAAGTGGACAAAGTGGGTGGAGAAATTCTCTCCACCCTATCCCACTATAAATAAGTGCTTGGTGAAGCACTTTGTAACATTGAATCCATTTTTTTTTTATTTGATAAGAACTCCAAAAACAATCTCTCTCAAATTCTCTCTACTCTCTTTCCTAAAAGGAACCCACCTTCCTCCTTCATCCAAAGAGAACAACTGAGAAGCTTTAATGGAAGTGTCCGATTCGTGATTTTGTTCGGGATCGAGAGATCGTTGAGAACGAAGAAGATTGCAGGAAGGATTACGAGAAGAAAGTGAATTCTTCAAAGGTATTTTTCTGATTTGCTTCCTCTTTTATGCTTAACCTAGAATATGCATGTGATGTATGTTGTTTTTTAGCATAATTCATGTAACACAACGAAGCAAGGTGATTCACATCGCTTCCGTTACAAGATTCAATCCCTTCAAGGTCATTGAGGTAGTTGATTGCTTTGATCGGGTTGTTGAGGTAGGTGTATACAAGTCTCTTTAGTGGATGTCGAAAGTAGTCGTTAACAGTGGTTGGGTCGTTGGTGTGGTCATCGAAGTTTTCGTTGGAGGTAGTCGTCAACACTGGACGGTGGGCGCCAGTATTTTCGTCGGAGTTGTTGCCGGAGGTAGTCGTCACGGTGGTCGGATCGTCGGTGTGGTCGTCGGAGTTGTCACCAAAATTGTTGTTTAAGTAATTACCGAAAATGGAATATGACAAATAAAATAAGAAAACATGGCACAAACCCATGAATTTTGCACTGTTGTAACCCAGGGTTTGAACACATTTGGGGTAAACATCGTGTTGGATTTGAAATCCAAAACCATCCAAATCTAAAATAGGGGGCCAAACGCCCACTTAGTGTGTTGGGCACGCACAAGACCAATGTATAATTTCTTTTGTAGTAGCATAACTAATATTGTAATCCTTACCATTATTTTAGATTAAAAAGAAAAAATATATATTCATATATATAATATTTTAGTAGATCAATTGCAATAGATGACTTAATCTTGTAATCCTTGCAATTATTTTTCAATGTCATAACTAATTTGTACGTTAAAATTTGACTCATGTTGAATAAGAATTGAGTAATTTTAAATTCGATTTTTAGATTCACTTTTGAATTATGGTACTCAATAGTTTTATTTTGTGGACTAATAAATTTTTATGGTTAAAAAATATTTTGGTATCTGACGGGTATAAGTAACAGCCTTTAGTTTATAATAATTTAGTGGTTGCATCTTCAAATTTATAACAATTGAATCCTCAAATTTTGGTGTATAACAATTTAATCTCCATACTTTTAAATTTGTAACAATTTAATCTTTACCGTGAAAAATTTGATCAAAATTAAGTGTCAATTTTTATTAAGACTTCAATCTTTGTAGTTTATAAACACAATTGATCACTAATCGGTTTGTTTGTCTATATAGGTAAGAAATTTCATTAAATCTTGACAATTTTTTCACAACACGGACTAAATCATTACAATCTTTTAAGGTATAAGAACCAACCCTTATAAATTAAAACTCAAGAAAAAAGTATTTTCCCATGAAAATTTAAGAACAAAACCTTATAAATTAAAGTCTATCAGTGATAGAAGTCTATCACTATTACTGATGGACTTCTTGTTTTGTGTTGTTTATCTGTGTTGATTGAAGTCTATCAGTGATAGAAAGCTATCACTATCACTAATAGACTACTTGCATGGTATTGTTTATCAGTGATAGAAGTCTATTACTATCACTAGTAGAGTTCTTGTTTGGTGTTGTTTATCAGTATTGATTGAAGTCTATCAATGATAGAAGATTATTACTATCACTGGTAGACTTCTTGTTTGGTGTTGTTTATCAGTGTTGATTGAAACCTATTATCTTTGAAAACATTTAGGAATGGATCATTTGGACACTTTCTAGATTAGAAAATGAAAAAGTTTCCCTCCAACTTCTTTCTCACTTAATCCTTATACTGAACCAACAAAAAAATGTCATACCTTTCAATTTAAGGACATATTATTGAATTTGGGCTTAAGGATTTTTGTCTAATTACTAGATTAAATTGTGATGAGTATCCAGTAGAAGAAGATATCTATGATGATGAAGAAGAAGAAAATGTGACGTCATAATTTTTTTCTTAAAAAACAAAGACAAAATTGATAGGAGAGATTTATCACCTTCCTGTCATCTCCTTTTTTCTTATAATACTTCCACGGATGAGAGAATTAAGATCAAATTTGAAAATCTATATTTATTGGATTGTTTGTGGATGCCAAAACACCCACACAATAAACTCAATTGGAGACATGCAAAATTATTAGATGATGATCTAAAATTTAAAACTTATCCTTGCGGTAGATTATGTTACCACCTCACGATAAACTATGTTAGGAAGACCACTAGAAGTAACAAATCAGGATTTATCTTTCTCTTAGAGTTCCGAACTCCTTTAGTATATTAAGATTTTGAAATAATACCCAAACTATTTGATCCCACTATTGGATTTGAAAAAAAATTAGATATTCAAGGGCCAAGAATAATTTAATGAGAATTCCAAAATGATTGGCAAGGCTTGAATGACAACATCTTCATAGCAAATGATGTAAAGCACCTCTAACTTTAGACTTTTTACTACTCTATAAGTGATAGATTTATATCAGTTATTGCTAGTTTTATGTTAATTTCAGAGGTTTGATGTGTTTAAATCACTTAATTTCAGGTAAAGAGCTTAAACAAGACATTTGGAGACATTATGAATCACTCGGGATTGAATCAAGGCTTTTTGGAGCTTAAAATAATATCAATTGGAAGTAGAAGGACCATTCCAAGCTAGTAGACTCGAGGTGATGACGTTGCAACGCCATGCAGAGCGTTGCAACGTCGTGCTTGTTGCTTTTGTGCATAGAAGAACCATGTCGATAGCGTTGCAATGCTGCCTTCCAATGTCGCAATGTTATCTCGATAAGAAATCCATCTTGAAGGACCGTGGTGAGGGCGTTGCAACGTCAGATCGATAAGCTGGGCGTGCGCTTAAGGTAGCGGCGTTGCAACACTGCCCTCAACGTTGCAACGTCGTCGATATTTTTCTTATTTACTCTTGCGCCTAGGGCACAACGGCACAACGTTGCAACGTTGTCCCTAGCGTTGCAACATTTTGCCGATTGCACTATAAATACAACACTTTGTCCAACTTTAAAAGGGAGTCGAATTTGATAGTTTTTAGCCCTAATTTCGAAATACACACTCTAAAAAAAGAGCATTTCTTGGGAGCTAAAGCATTTGTGGAGGCTCGAGATCGTGACGGGAGCTCGGGAACGAGTGACCGACATCGACACATAAGTTTATTTCTCTTTCTTTTAGTTTGTAATTGAGTTTAAAGACTTTTTCTATGACTTTAGCTTGTTTTTATGGTGATTTTGAGTAGCTAAACGTTGTAGTTGGAATTTGATTAGCATGTTTTAGATTTATTTGATTATGTATTGAACTTTGTTATGTTATTTATTTTTGGCAATTCATTCTTAATTTCATAAATCTTGTTGGTTTAAGTGGGCTCGAGAGAAAGAAACTTAGATTAGAGCAAAGTTGTCAAAATCCTTAGAAATATGGCATGAGAATGACCTAGAGTTCTTTGAGAAACACATAAAGAAGTTGTTTAATATCGTGCATGCTTTTAAAATTCATAAGGAAACTTTAGAATTTATCGTGTGTGCGAGACTCACTACGGATCAAGAGATTCTCTTGAGTATTTTCACTTCTTGTTTATAATTCATAATATCAGTTCATTGCATGTGTTAAATAAGGAATTAACTTGTGAAATCATCTTCCTTCAATTCTATCATATTCGTGTCTCCAATTGTACATTTATTTTCTATCTTTGTTTTCACTATCCATCAAAGTTTTGTTGGTTTAACTAAAATTAAGAATAAGTATCTTGGTAATTAATTAATCTAGAAAACTCATTCCCGAGAACGATACTCTATACTCAAATCACTATATTAAAACTTGACACGTACACTTGCAGTATTGCAATATAATTTTACGCAACAGTTATAGACCTCAATTATAGGTTGTTTGTTTCATTAAAAATTAATTTTTTTCATATATTTTTAGTTTTCTATCACTCCATTGGTTGCATCATAGGAAGTAAGGGTGTGCAAAAATCGAATCAAATCGATGAACCGAACCAAACCGACTGATTCGGTTTGATTTTTTAAATAAAAAGCAGTTCTTCAATTCGTAAGTGAAAAATATCGAGTAGTTCGGTTTGGTTCTCAGTTCATTACCTTAAAACCCCGATAAAAATCGAACAGGATTGTTTTATATAATATATTTACATATTTATTTAAACATTTTTTTATCATCCACCTTTCAAGCCCAATTTTCAAAAGCTCATCCCATCTATTTTGTCTTGATTCACGTGAAAGTTGAAATCTTTTTGTAGATTGATGTGGTCACTAGTCATTAGTCAACATCACGTCACTTTTTTTCATTTCTTTTTTTTTCCAAAACATCAAAACCCTAATGGTTCTTCATCCATTTTTTTATCTCTATTTTAGTCTTCATCATTTCTTTTGCAGATATCAAACTTCTCCATTTTATTTTCTTTCATCAAACCCTAACTGATGCGTGACAACTTAGTGTTTAACCCGAATACTCTCTTGAGTAGACTGAAACATAAACACTAGGAGACAAACTTAAATTAGCACAACTCAAAGGGAAAGTTATGGATCGAATTACCTTTGGATAGTTGGTTAAAACCAAGAAGCAAGACAACTTGAATGCCAAAGCACTATTCACAAGCCCATTCACTTCCAGGAAGAAACATTACACAAGTTTGATGATCAATCAACTTGAATGTTTCTAGACATGCAATTCTAAGCTATGCACAAGAATTACAAAGGGGGCTTTCTATGCTTTCGCAATAGATAAGTCAATAGACTTAAAATACTCAAATTTCATTCATCATTCCCTCCTCCAATGGGGGGTTCCAGAATTCAATCTTTCCTAATCCTATCTAGATTTGAGAATAATTTAAAATACTTTAAATTAAGATCTTCTAATAATTCTCCAAATTTGAAAACGAAACTTAAAATAATAATACTAACAATTCTCCTAATTTTAAGAGGAAACTAACCATTCTCATAATTTAAAAAGGAAACTCAAATTTAAAATAATAAAGACTTGGTCAAAGTTGAATTTAAATAATCAAGTGGTCCCCCTTAAGCTTGGTGTTGGGATCACACGCATAAGGTGCATGGTAGGGTGTGTGGACACATGAGGGTGTATGGTAGGGCGAGTGGTCGTGCATGCGTCGGATCAGGTGCCTTGGGTTGACATTTGGCAAAGGGGCCCGCTGCATGCATGCGAGGTCCATAGGCTTGCAAACGATTCTTTCTTCTCTTGGGCCTTTGCTCCTTGTCTTTGGGCTCATTTGGATCTATGATCACATCATTGATGCTTTGTTATCCTTCCTCTTTTCTCTTGGTGGCTCAATGTACTTGTGGTCCATTATGATCACATCATCTCCCCTTTCTTTGAATCCAATAGTTTTACTTGCATGTAGAGAAAGAAAGTTAATAACTTCAAATTCATGTCTATGTTATACTCACCTTGTAGAGCAATCTTAAAATCTAGAGATGTTAATGCTCTTTTTTTGTGATCTTCTAAATTTTTTTTATCTTCTTCCAATAGTGCTTCCAAACCCAATCACTTGGTTTATTTATTTTATGCTTTGTTTTTTCTTGATCTCCATTTGTTGGTTGGCATTTGGTCTGCATATGTAATTGGATTCCATCTCCTTGTATTGTATTGCTCTTTATGAGATTTCTAAAAATTAAGAAGACAAATTAAGTTAGTAACTTCAAGATATAATTTGTACTTACCTTGTAATGCAATCTTAAAGTCATGAGAAGATGATAAGGTTATTTTCTTGGATTTCATCTTGTCTTCAAGCACAAGTGGCTTCAACTCTAGAGGTGTTCGATCATGATTGGAGTTAGAAGTTGGAGTTTCCTGCAAATATCTTATAAAAACACAAGTATTTGACAAAGCATATTAGTATGATAATAAGGATCCTTATCCAATATCTCTATGAGATTTGGCTTTTTAGGCAAAATAGGTTGGTCCTCACTTTACTCCCTCACTCGGGTCATTCTAGGAGCACTTTCTCTTTTTGATGTAATTCACGTGCTTACAAAAAAAGATATGCTAGATGACATTAAGAAGCTTGCTTGTGGAGAAACTCCACTTAAAGTTAGTTGACAAGTACAATAATGACTAAGAAAAACAAGTACTAAGGATAACAATGATGTTAGACAAGTACAAAGCCTAATGTTAAATGCTAAAGACTAGTTTATAACAAGAAAGCAAAGGATGAAGACAAGCACAAAGCCTAATGCTAAATGCATAAGATTAACTTATAACAAGAAAGCAAAGGATGCAAGAAAGGTACAAACCAGAATGCTAAATGCTTTAGAGTATGCATAACAATGCAAAAAAAAAAAAAAACTAGACTTAATGAAGAAAAGATAGACTCAACAAGACAACAACCAACAAGGCTAGGAAAGCGTAAGAAAGTCAAATTATCACCTAAACATGCAACATAAATTTATTTGCAAAACACACAAAAGCAACCCACAATACAAGACAATTAAGGTAAATTTTGGGCAATTGGTCTGTATGTTGAAGTCTAGGAATGAGGTGAAACCGGTGGCAAATGAAAGATATATGAGTCTAAAATGCTCATTAGGGTTGCAACTTACTTCGATGTATGTTAGGTAGGGTTGCACTAAAAAAGACTCTGAGGCTGCAAAGATGACTCTCTCACGGCTAGGGTTTTGCGTTGGTGTTTTGGTTGGCTCCTTAATGGCCAAATTTTCCTTTTTAGATCATTGCAAACTAAAATATAGAAGGTTAGTCAACCACAAAGATAAAAAAAAAAATGACAAAATAAGGGTGAGAAAATCGTGTATATGATTCCTCACAAAGTTCCCTAAATTGACAACTCTAAATATGGAAAGTTTTCTAGGCAGACACCTCTGACCTTTTAAGCGATAACTTATTGTACAGAGCTCTAACTAAAACGAAGTTTGCATGGTTGAAAATCTCTTTCAATAATATTTAATTTGATATGTACTTTTAATATTTTCAACTACGTGATCAGAAAGATATGATAGTTTAAATACAGACTATGCACAGAATCACATACAATAGTTTTCAGATTTTAGTAGTGTGCATTAAAATAACGATAACTTTTAACTTAGAAATCCAAATGTATCGAAAAAGGTATGCTTGATCTTGATACTAGTCTACTTTTCTTGTTTATGTTTGAAGTTGGAATTTCATCAAGTGTTTGATTTTTGTTTATTGCTTTGGACCATAAAGGTAAGCTACAAAAAATACAATTACACCTTGTTGCCAAGCCAAACGACCAAGAGTGTGTATTTTCTTTCAAGCCACAACCGTTGGGAGAGTTCCAGAAAAATTCTAGATTCATATCCCAAATTTCATTCATCATTCCCTTCTCCAATGGGGGGTTTCCTAGGGTGTAAATAGCTTTAGGGAGAATACAATCTTTCCTAATCCTATCTAGATTTGGGAATAATTTAAAATACTTTAAATAAAGATCTTCTAACAATTCTCCTAATTTGAAAAGGAAACTTAAAATAATAATACTAAAAATTCTCGTAATTTTAAGAGGAAACTAACAACTCTCCTAATTTGAAAAGGAAACTTAAAATAATAATAGCAACAATTCTCCTAATTTTAAGAGGAAACTAACCATTCTCATAATTTGAAAAAGAAACTCAAATTTAAAATAATAAAGATTTGGTTAAAGTTGAATTTAAATAATAAAGTGATCCCCCTTAAGCTTGGTGTTGGGTTCACGCGCATAAGGTGCATGGTAGGTTGGGAGGACACATGAGGGTACATGGTAGGGTGAGTGGTCGTGCATGTGTCGGATCAGGCGCCTTGGGTTGGCATTTGGCAAAGGGCCTTGCTGCATGCATTCGAGGTCCATAGGCTTGCAAACGATTCTTTCTTCTCTTGGGCCTTTGCTCCTTGTCTTTGGGCTCATTTGGATCTATGATCACATCATTGATGATTTGTTATCCTTCCTTTTTTCTCTTGGTGGCTCAATGTACTTGTGGTCCATTATGATCACATCACTAACCCAAGTCAATCAAAGCAACCACCCATGCCAATAACTCGCCAGAGCCAACCATTCGACGCTGACGCCGACTGTTTCCACCTACCCATGTGAAGGGAATCGGATCCCCTTGAGCAGCGGAAACGTGGTATTAAATCGTATTTGCTTGATTGTTTTGGTTTACTCCAAAAAGCCATACATTGACAATACACACAAAGAGATAAGCAATTCTAAATAAAGTTGTAGTTTCACTTTTCCCAGCAACACCTTGCTTCTCCAAATTGTACAACACAACAACACAGCAACTCTGTTCTTCCAACAGAACACTGCCAATAGTGTTAACCTTCTATCATCTGAATTCTTAGACCCCTCCTTGGTGGGAAGGAGCCAACAATTGGTAAGAAAAGGGAATTCTAGATTGAGAGAGTTTTTATGAGTTTTTTGCAAAATCTTATCTTGCAAGGAATGCATCAATCGATCAACTTCCCCTCTCTCTCTGTATCTATCGATAAGGGAGAGGACGAGGGAAGTGGAGGGAGATCGTGTCTTTGACACGTTCCCCCCTTTTTTTATTATCATTTTATTTTATCAATTAATCAAAATTAATTAATTAAATCAATTAATATAATTAAACTAATTTAATTATATTAATATTTAATTAAATCACATTTAATCAAATATCTCATATTATATACAAATGATTAAATCATATTTAATCAACTCCCCCTTTAACCTATAGTTTTAATGTGCATCATATGCACATCAAATTTTAACCTATAGTTTTAAATATGAATCCCATTCACATTTAATTAATATTTGAACTCTTTCAAATATTTATTCTCTCATACAATTTAATATGAATCATATTCAAATTAAATTTATAATATAAAGTTCTAATGCACATGAAAACTTTATATTATAATGTATCTATATACATCAATGTTATTCCCTAATTGAATTTGAACATTTCAAATTCAAATGATCTAAGAACCCCTTACGAGCTAGAAGGTGAACCAATGGACCTACAGATCAGAAGCTTCAAGGATACGAGATTATTCGGTTAATCTCATTAACCTCCTAATCAACATTCGTTAACTGCGGGAACACTCCACTAAAGTCCTGCAGTTGCACTATTCTCACTGCAAATATGTTTCTGTGTCTACGGATATTGACCAATAACAGCAAGTCAATCCTTCACGAATGTTCGTAACACCACTGGGTCAAATTACCGTTTTACCCCTGGGTTACATCTTTTGCCTTAAGTCCTAGTGGTCTTCTAATGAACAACCTGTTCGTGGTCCTACCAGCAAACAGAAGTCCCTCTTGGGCCAATGAGAGGGTTTGGCCCTTTGTTCAAGTCTCGGAGACACTACTTAAGAGAACATTCATCTACTTACCCTAATAGGCGGGAATGAGTAAATTCCTTCTTGCTAGGTTAAGTCCTCAGTCGCCTGCTCGGTCTTGTCCCACAAGAAAGTAGGCATATTGAGTCGGAGAATATGGCCACTCTCACCCATACTAGTCAAAGGACAATCCCTCGCAAACAGGAGTTTGTAACCTGCTCAAGATTGAGATCAAGTTGCCTAGGTCATCCTATTGAAATAGAAACCTAACTAGTCAACGGAGTTACATCTAGCGGTTACTATTTTGGGGTCCGGTCTTATGCAATCTCATCATATAGGATATCCTTACTCACATATCGTCTACACGAACACGTTAGGTCACTTGTGTTTGTATCATATACAAAGTGGGTCATATCCATAGTATTACCAGGGTAAGGTACCCAAACCTTATCCCCTTACAATAGACTCTTTAGGTTGTATCTCGAACTGAGATCCTTATATGTACACTACATTCAGTTCAAGAGACATATTATAGCCTTGGATGTTAGTTTATTGGATTTAGGATTAATATAAGGCAATAATGTAAATAATGAACAATAACTCTTTATTGATTTAATTAGAACATTATTTACAAACTACAAGTTTTAGGGCATAAACCCCAAAAAACTCCCACTTGAACTAAAACTCTAGTAGGGTACATTACAATCCAAAACAGTGGTTACAAAGATACAAAATACACTAAACTAGGGCATCCTTATACCCATTACATATCTCCCACTTGGCCTAGATTATCCTATGTACATATCTCGTAGACCTAGACTCTCCTGGTGACCCTTGAACACTTTAGCCGTGAGAGTCTTTGTAAACGAATCAACTATGGTGTGCTCCGAAGAGATCTTCGTGACCGTCACATCTCCTCGTTGCACTATCTCTCGTATAAGGTGATACTTCCTCTCGATGTGCTTCCCTCGCTTGTGGTTGTGAGGTTTCTTTGAATTGGCTACAACACCACTGTTGTCACAATATAAGGTGATGGGAAATTCCATATTTGGAACAACTTCCAAATCAGTAAGGAATTTCCTTAGCCAATCAACCTTTTTAGCTGCTTCACAAGAAACTACATACTCTGCTTCCATGGTGGAGTCGGCAATGCATCCTTGTTTGATGCTACGCCACACTATAGCTCCCCTGTTAAGGGTGAAAACTGATCCCGATGTGAATTTCCTAGAATCTTTATCGGTTTGAAAATCAGAATCAGTGTATCCAGTAAGGATCAAATCCTTAGACCCATACACAAGCGTATGGTCCCTCGTTCTCCTAAGATACTTGAGAATATTTTTAACTGCGGTCCAGTAGTCTAACCCTGGATTGGATTGGTACCTACTGACTATTCCCACTGCATAACAAATGTCTGGCCTCGTGCACAACATAATATATATTAAGCTACCCATTGTTGAGGCATAGGGAATACGTCTCACATCTTCAACTTCTTGAGGTGTCTTAGGACACTGTTCCTTAGACAAATGAATTCCATGCCTAAAGGGTAATAAACCCCTTTTGGAATTTTGCAACGAATATCGGATCAACATTTTGTCGATATAAGACACTTGAGACATAGCTAGCGTTCTGTTTTTGCGATTCCTTAAAATTTGAATCCCAAGAACATATTGCGTCTCTCCCAAATCTTTCATTTGGAATTGGGTCGCCAACCATTTCTTTATGTCAGTTAGGTATTCTATATCATCCACATATAGTACTAAGAAGGCTACTTTATCGTTAATGATCCTCTTGTAAACACAAGGCTCATCAACATTTTGGTCAAAACCATAAGACTTGATTGCAGTATCAAATCTTATATTCCGTTTCAGCCCATAAATGGATCGATTGAGCTTGCAATCTTTTTGCTCCTGACCTTGGGCCATCAACCCTTCAAGCTGAGACATATAGATACTTTCGTCAAGATTACCATTCAAAAAGGCAGTCTTGACGTCCATTTGCCAGATCTCATAGTCATAAAATGCGGCTATGGACAAGAGTATCATTATTGACTTTAACATAGCAACAGGGAAAAACGTTTCCTCATAGTCAACTCCATCCCTTTGGGTAAAACCCTTTGCTATGAGTCTAGCCTTAAAGGTATGTACCTTTCCGGTTGCATCTCTCTTTCTCTTATAGATTTATTTGCACCCTATGGGTCTTACCCCTTCAGGATGGTCTACAAGTTCCTAATCTGAATTGAAGTACATTGACTCCATTTCAAGGTCCATGACTTTGATCCATTGGTCCTTATCTACGTCATTATTGTCTGTTTATAAGACAATGGATCCTCTATGCCGTCATCTGGTATGACAAGCTGAGTTTCAGTTAAACTCAAGTAGTGGTCAGGTTGAGAAACAACCCTCCCACTGCGTCGAGGCATTCCCAACGATTGAGACTGACGAGATTGACTCGATGTGCTGGCTTCTTCATCAACTCTTGTTGAAGGCCCATCCTGTCAACAACTTTTGTTGACTTTCCTGTAGCTTCATTCAATACTAATTTACTACGTGGTTTATGTTTCCTCATGTGATCTTCCTCCAAGAAAATGGTGTTTGTCGATACAAGCACCTTATTTTCTTGTGGATCGTAGAAAAAACCACCTCTCGTTTTCTTGGGATAGCCTACAAATAGGCATAATTTTGAACGAGGTTCCAATTTCTTCAGGTTTGTCACTAGCACGTGTGTTGGACAACCCCAAATCTTGAAGTGTTGTAAACAAGGTTTACAATCATTCCATAACTCAAAAGGTGTTTCTGAAACACTCTTTGATGGAACAATGTTCAAGATTTGAACCGCAGTCTCTACTGCATAACCCCAAAACGAGTCAGGCAATTGAGCAAAGTGTTGGGATTGAATCTTGCAGCGGAAGAGATTTGAATGGCGTGTTTTTGTAATGTGTTACATAGATCAAATCAAAAACATGTCTAAAAGCGATTAAGCATGCATATTAGATTTTGGGCAACAAGTAAATTACCTTTGTAGACTTAAAACTGCACGTGCTTCTTTGCTCCTCTCGTTCTCACGATCTCAATGATCACGCGTTCTCCACAAACTACGAACTAGTTTTCGACACGCCCGCTAGATCTTCTTCGTTGTATCTCTAGGAGAGGGAAGGTGGTGGGAACCTCTTTTGGAGTTGGGGATATTTGAGAGAGAATAAGTGTTTAGGAACTTTTCCAACAACACATATGAGAGAGCACTTAGGGTTTCTCACCAATGCTTTTGAAATGCATACCAAATGTGCATCACATGCACATATTTATAGGGAAATAGGGTGAAAATGACCATCCTACCCCTATAGTGCTCTTATGATGTATATCTCATTTAGTATATAGATTAAACTATATATTATACCAATTATATCACATATAATTGATATATCTCCATATATGTGAAATTGAACACTTCAATTTCACTCCAAACTATAAACCCTCAATATTTCCATGTTGAGCCAACGAAGGGACCTAATGGATTTACAGATCATGAGCTCCAATGATACGAGATTAATCGATCAAACTCTTTGATCTAATTAACCAACATTCATTAACTACGAGTCACTCCACTATAGACTCGTAGTTGCACTCTCCTCACTGTAGACTGTGTTGTATCCACTGATATAATTAATACCCGTGAGTTGACCTTTCACAGGTTGTTCGTAATCACAATTGGGTCAAATTACCATTTTACCCCTGTAACTACATCTTGCTCCTTAAGCACCACTGATCCTCTAATGAACAACCAGTCTATGATCCTACCATAAACTTAATCCTTCTTAGGCCAGTAAGAAGGAGGGTGGACCGTTGTTCAAGACTTGAATTCAGTTCTTAAGAGAACAACCTATCTGATTCCCTAATTTAGGAATAAGTGAATTCCATCTTGCAGAGTTAAGTTCCAAGCTACCTACAAGGTTCTATCCCTTAGAAGGTAGGCTTATTGAGTCAACTACAAGTCACTCTCACCCATACTAGTCTAAGGACAAACCCTCATAAGCAGGAGTCCCTAACTTGCTCAAGATTCAAGTCAAGTCATTAATGATCATCTATAAATTATTAGACCTATCTTGTTAATGGTGTTACACTAGTAGGTTAATAATTTGCAGTCCGGTCTTGTATAATATCATTATACAGGATACCTCCCACTCGCATGTCTACCACATGAACGAGTTGGATTACCTCGTTTATACTAAATACAAAGCCGGTTGCATCCATGGTGTTACCAGTATAAGGTTCTCAACCTTATGCTTGTACCATAGTCCATTCAGGTTATACTTGAACAACTTCATCCAACTTGTGTCCACTACTCAATTTGTTCAAGATCGAACATTATAACCTTGAGATTTAGTTTATTGGATTTAGGTTTATGTGCGAGAATATAATAAATAACATCTTTATTTATTTAAAATATCATTATTACAAAACTACACTTGTTTAGGACATAAACTCAACAATCTCCCACTTGACTTAAAGCTAGTGGAGTACATGATTACAGTAATGTAAATACAATAAACTAGTGCACTGAATACCCTTTGTACAACATATTCCCACTTGCCCTAGTTAGGGTAAGATACTATGATCCTAGACCTTCTAGGTGACTCTCAAACACTTTAGCCAAGAGAGTCTTTGTAAATGGATCAACAGTATTGTGCTCCGAAGCAATCTTCGTGACGATCACGTCTCCTCGATGCACCATCTCCCTAATTAGGTGATACTTCCGCTCAATGTGTTTCCTCCTCTTATGACTTTGGGGTTCTCTTGAATTTTCCACAGCACCATTGTTATCACAATAAAGTGTGATTAGCAAACTCATGTTTGGAGCAACTTCCAAATCCACCATGAATTTCCTTAGTCATAAGACTTATTTAGTTGCTTTATAAGCTGCTACATATTCGGCTTTCATAGTTGAATCTGCGATGCATCCTTGCTTGATGCTTCGCAAACTACAGCTCCTCCGTTAAGAGTGAAAACTGACCTCGACGTAGATTTCGTAGAATCTTTGTCAGTTTGAAAGTCAAAATCTGTGTATCCTGTAAGGATCAAATCCTTACCTCCATACACAAGCATGTAGTCCCTCGTTCTCCGAAGATACTTAAGGATTGTTTTAACCGTTGTCCATTGTTCTGGTCCTGGGTTGGATTGATATCTACTGACCGCTCTAGTACACAACATAGCGTACATCAAGCTTTCCACAACTGATGCATAAGGAATTGGTTTCATGTCCTCAACTTCTTGAGGTGTCTTAGGACATTGTTCCTTAGACAAGTGAACTCCATGTCTGAAAGGTAATAGGCCTTTCTTGGAGTCTTGCATCTTAAATCTTGACAATACTTTGTCGATGTAAGATGTTTGAGACAATGCTAGAGTTTTGTTCTTGCGATTCCAGACAATCTGGATTCCAAGAACAAACTGCGCTTCTCCCAAATCTTTCATTTGGAATTGCGTAGCTAGCCATTTCTTAATATCTGTAAGATAACCTACATCATTTCCAATGAGCATGATATCATCCACATATAAGACTAGGAAAACGATAGAACCATTGATGATTTTCTTGTAGACACAAGGTTCATCATCATTTTGGTAAAAGCCATAAGCTTTGACTACCTCATCAAATCTTATGTTCCAGGACCTAGAAGCTTGTTTAAGTCCATAGATAGACCTTTTAAGCTTGCAAACTTTTTGCTCTTGTCCTTGTTCTATAAACCCTTTAGGTTGGTCCATATAGATGTTTTCGTCAAGATTGTCATTCAAGAATGTTTTCTTGACGTCCATCTACCATACCTCATAGTTATAATCTGCGGCAATGACAAGTAGTATACGGATAGACTTTACTATAGCAAGAGGTGAAAAGGTTTCCTCATAGTCCACCCCTTCTACCTCGGTATAACCCTTTGCTACTAGTCTAGCCTTGAAGGTTTGCACCTTTCCATCTACACCACGTTTTCTCTTGTAGATCCATTTACAACCTATAGGTTTTACCCCATCAGGTTTATCTACAAGATCCCAAATAGAATTGAAGTGCATAGACTCCATTTCTTAGTCCATGGCTATGACCCATTTGTCTTTATCTTTGTCAACCATTGCTTTGTTATAAGTCAATGGATCCTCACAGTCATCATCTGGTATGACAACTTGGGCTTCTGTTAAACCCATGTAACGGTTAGGTTGAGTTATAACCCTCCCACTACGTCGAGGCACTTTCAACTCTTGAGTTGGACTTGACAAACTAGTATCAACAACCCTTGTTTATGTACTAGTGTTATCAACAACTTTTGTTGTTGTTATGTCTAACTCACTTAACACAACTTTACTTCTTGGTTTGTGATCACTCATGTGGTCCTCCTCTAATAAAGTGGCATTTGTCGACACAAGTGTTTAAATTATTTAGCAAAATTATTAAGAACCCTATCGTTTAAATTAAACTCTTAATTTTCCAACGATACTTCAAGGGTTTAGAATAAAAGGCACCGTTGGGTGGTCAGTCACTCCTCCCCTGAATTGAGACTATCTCAGTTAACTCTCACTACCAGAACATCTCCTGTCCAAATGATTCTTAGTTATCGTTTATTTCGTCAATGACTCGTTAACTGGCTTAACTTGTCCCGTAAATGTGACCCTACCATTTTCAGATCCAATAGGTCCGAGCCAACAAGCTACTATTAAGAAAGACAACTGTTGGCAAATTACCTAAGAGCCCCTATCCATTTTTGGAGTTCGCGGTGTTCCGATCCCTATAGTAAGGCCCTCCATAGGGATTGGCTGCTCCAAGGCAACCTAGCAGGCGGACGATAGAAATCTCACAGAGCAACCTAATGGAGGAGATCGTAGGATACGTTGACACGTGTCCTTCTCCCATTTACTATGGATACTTCCCTCATTCACCTTGGTATAACCATGCCAACACTTACCATAGGAGGATGCCCTATTGACGCCACGTAGCCGAGCATGGAACTCACGGTGTGAACTCTTGAGGACGTGAGAGTAAACTCGATGCGAACATCTTGTTTTCTCCCACTGAAGTTCCTAAAAGTAGGGTATAGGTTTAACTTAGTCGGATTCTGGCTAAAAGAATCGATCTAAGTCTACGCCTATTATGACTATTATAACTAGGTCTTTTACACTTATGTCTAGGTGAATAAACAATTTAATGACCTAGATATAATGCATGCTAACAGAACTATGGTTAATTCTACTCAAGTTCCAGGTCAGTTCCCAAGTAGGAGGTGTTTCGTTAACTGTCATCTTAAGTACCCCCAACCTTAGATAGAACATCACCGGTAGAGTTGCCTTATAACCAAGGTCCTATTGTCCTACTATATTTTAAACTATTTAAAGCACTATGTAAGACTGATTTATAATCCTATTAGAAATTAAACTTAGGTCTAATTAATTTTAAACAATTTAAAATTAATTTCACCCTGCCCAAGTTTCTATGTTTGCATGCAATTCTTTGTTATAGGTTATAGTTTCTAAAACCAATTTATAACTCATATAAATTTTAATGATTAACCTTTGACAAAGAACTATGTGATTTTTTAAACAATCAAATTCTAATGGGAAGAAATTATCATTCAAAAAATTGAATTAAACAAATTACTTAAATAATATAACACTTTATATTAAACTAAGTAATTTCATGTTGCATGCTTTTCATTTTTCATATAATTAAATTATAACAATTATAATTAATTACTCATGAAAAATAAATCATGCATTTTTATCATACTCATATAACACTTATATAAATAAAATGCATGAACTTGCTTATCCTAAGGTGAGAATAATTCTAAATGACATTCATAATGAAAAATAGTTGTTAAAACAGAAATTTTGGCCCCTAAAGTGCAAAAAATAATAAAATTACAATAATTCTATTACAAAACTGGTCCAAACCCCCTTAAACCAGAGCTAAACTGCTTGAATCGGACCAAGAACGAACCGAACTGCCCGAACTATCACTGAGTCGATGAGCTCCATTCAGCCACTGCCACGACGTTGCAACGTCGAGGACAGCGTTGCAACGCCCCCACCCTCGCGCTCGCGTCAAGTATCGGGTTGGCATTGCAACGCCATGAAACGGCGTTGCAACGCCGCTGCCCCCAAAATTCCTTGTCGATAGGGATCATCAATGCTGCAACGCCGATCTCCAGCGTTGCAACGTTGATGAACGGTGTTGCAATGCCATGCAGGGCGTTGCAACGATGCTACTTCTGCCAGCATCCAATGTTTCAAAAAACAGCAGCTTCCAACAACAAATTGGCACCCGATTCTCATCCGAATCGCCTCAAACTTGTCACAAACGACTCAAGAACATAAATACAAACTCGATATTGCACTCAATTGCCCAAAAACATAGAGTCCTTTACATTCATTTGATCAAATCAAACATAAACTATGGTCAAAATTTCCTAAACAGTTCAACAGAAAACCAAAATGCAATTTCCCACCATCCAATGCAATTTTGTTTCAACCAAAACAAATACAAACCTGACTCCGATACCAATTGAAGGGAATTGGATCCCCTTGAGCAGCGAAAGGGTGGTACTAAATCGTATTTGCTTGATTGTTTTAGTTTACTCTAAAAACTCATACATTGGCAATAACACAGAGAGATAAGAAATTCTAAATAAAGCATGGATTAAAGCAATTAACATGTTGTACATCTTAAACTAAAAGGAGAAAAGATGATTTACCTTTGTAGTTTTACTTTTCTCAGCAACACCTTGTTTCTCCAAATTGTACAGCACATCAACACAACAACTTTGTTCTTCCAACAGGACACTACCAATAGTGTTAACCTTCTATCCTCTGAATTCTTAGGCCTCTCCTTGGTGGGAAGAAGCCAACAATTGGTAAGAAAAGGGAATTCTAGATTGAGAGAGTTTTTGTGAGTTTTTTGCAAAATCTTATCTTGCAAGGAATGCATCAATTGATCAACTCCTCCTCTCCCTCTATATCTATCAATAAGGGAGAGGAAGGGGGAAGTGGAGGAAGAACGTGTCTTTGACACGTTCCTCCACTTTTTTATTATTATTTTATTTAATCAATTAATTAAATCTATTAATATAATTAAACTAAATTAATTATATTAATATTTAATTAAATCACATTTAATTAAATATCTCATATTATATACAAATGATTAAATCATATTTAATCAACTTCCCATTTAACCTATAGTTTTAAAGCGCATCATATGCACATTAAATTTTAACCTATAGCTTTAAATGTGAATCTCATTCACATTTAATTAATATTTGAACTCTTTCAAATATTTAATTCTCTCAAATAATTTAATATGAATCATATTCAAATTAAATTTATAATATAAAGTTCTAATGCACATGAAAACTTTAAATTATAATGTATATACATCAATGTTATTCCCTAATTGAATTTAAACATTTCAAATTCAAATGATCTAAGAACCCTTTACGAGCCAGAAGGTGAACCTAATAGACCTACAGATCAGAAGCACCAACGATATGAGATTATTCGGTTAATCTCATTAACCTCCTAATCAACATTCGTTAACTGCAGGAATACTCCACTACAGTTCCGCAGTTGCACTCTTCTCACTGCAGATATGTTTCTGTGTCCACGGATATTGACCAATAACAATAAGTCAATTCTTCACGAATGTTCGTAACATCAGCTGGGTCAAATTACCGTTTTACCCCTAGGTAACATCTTTTGCCTTAAGTCCCAGTGTTCCTCTAATAAACAACCTGTTTGTGGTCTTGTTGAGGTTTGTGCCCTAAAACTCGTATTTTGTAATTATGTTCTAATTATTATAATAAAGTGTTATTATTTCAATAAAGAGTTATTGTTCGTTATTTACGATATTGCCCTTGTTTTAACCTTAAAACCAATAAACTAAACATCCAAGGTTGTAAAATGTATCTTGAACTGAATGTAGTGTACATATAAAGGATCTCGATTCGAGATACAACCTAAAGGGTCTATCGTAAGGGGATAAGGTTTGGGTACCTTACCCTGATAAAACTATGGATGTGGCACATTTTGTATATGATACAAACACTGTGATCCTAACATGTTCGTGTAGATGACATGTGAGTGACGATATCCTATGTGACGAGATTGCATAAGACCGGACCGCGAAATAGTAACCACTAGATGTAACTCCGTTGACTAGTTAGGTTTCTATTTCACTAGGATGACCTAGGCAACTTGATCTCAATCCTGAGTGGGTTTGCGAGTGATTGTCCTTTGACTAGTATGGGTAAGAGTGGCCAGATTCTCAGACTCAATATGCCTACCTTCTTGGGGACAAGACCGAGTGAGCAGCTGGGCACTTAGTGTAACGCCCCTACTTTTCTATGACCAAATTCCTAGGGACATTACTACACATGCATGCATTTATAGGCCGAGAGATAAAAAGAACTTAAAAGCAATTTCCAATTAACGTAAATAGTTCCGAGGATCCTGAAGGAAACAAAACATTAAAATCAGTTAGAAACATCAATTCAGCTTGGCCTATTAAAATCGTAAATAATTTTAACTTCAATTAAAACATTGAGACAACAACGATTCGAAACAAGAATAACGCGAAATCATCTTTGGTTCCCATGGTCCTAATAACGCTCCCCGTCACACGCCACGCACGCCCTTCCTTCCCTTTACGAAAAACATTTTTAAAAGAAAGGGTGAGTATTGCAAAACAATACCCGATAAGTAACCTCGCTCACCGAGGTTTGGGATATGCATACACATACAATCATGATCTCTAAACTCATTCGTAACATACATAGATGGGACCTAAAACTTTCTAGAGTTGCGAGTCTTTAATCCATGGTTTGCATATTTAATTGTCGGGCCTTTAATCCATGATTGCTTATTCGATTGCGTGCTTTAATCCATGGTTTTGCTCATTCAATTGTCGTGTCTTTAATCCATGATTTGTTTATTTAATTGCCGTGTCTTTAATCCATGGTCATTCATTTAATTGTGAGGCCGACTGGTCATCCTGAGTCATTTCATTTCGAGTCCCTCACAGACCCCTGTACTTTGACCCATAGGTCTCTATTGCATGTTTGACCATGCACATAGCGATCTCAGGATAACCAATGTCCACACTATTCGCTAATTCATTTCGTGGCATACAAAACATGCATGAGGTCCCATCAGTCACATAATAATAGAGTACATATCACAAACATCATCATCAGTATATCAGTCATACTTTCTCATGGATGGTTTTGAAGATCATACTTTTGTAAGAAACATGAAACATTCTCATACAAACTCATCATCCTATTCTCACATGAAATAATGGAATCCTTATACATAACATACGAGAATACTTTCACATAAAATAATGGTTCATTTTCACATGATACATCGAAGTATTTGCACATAAAATATCACGTATTCTCACAATAATATCTGTGTATTTTCATATGAAAAATATAAACTATTTCGCATGAAATCATGAAAATCATTTTCATTTACTCCCATTAAAAGTTCGGCACAAGGTCCCTTACCTCGAGCTTTGATCTCACTATTTCCTCCTAATTCTTAATTTAACGGTCTCCTCCAAATAACTTTGAAACCAAGGATTCTTCTATTCGTTATCCTCTTTGCAGTTCCATCAACATAAAGAATCTAGAGTGCAAAGCGTCCATCATTCTCACCTTACTCCAATTACCTCGACTCAGAATAATAATCCGAACGTGGGTTTGGTTGCTCCAAAGCTTGAAATCTTGATCCTACACTTGATTCGTTCCTACAAATCGTGTTCGAACAATAATTTGATTCCTCACGTAAGCGTCATAATAATTCAAGGGTCATTGTATAACTCATTCCGATTTCGGATCGTAACAAAGAAATTTGCTCACCAAGTCGAAAACCGATCGCCGCAAGAGGCGGTGTTGCCGTGCCCGCTACCGTGGTCGTGGACGGATCCGGGGCGGCGGCGGCACGCTTCTTCAACGGCGATGCGGGTGGAGAGAGAAACTCCGATCGGGTTGTCTTGCGGCTTGGAGCTTCACCAAAGGCGGCCGGCGCGCGCTGAGGGCTCGTTGACGGCCGAGCTCGTGGAGGCCGGAGTTCGCGGCTGCGCGTACTTATCTTCGTTCGGAAGGGTTGCGCGGCGTGAGCGTGAGGTGCAGCGAGACGCGGTTGGAAGGCGGTCGGACGGCGAGAGGCTGCTTGCACTAGGGCTTCACGACCGCAAGGGAGGCGGCGGCGTGAGACGTTCCTTTCTTTGGAGCCGGGTGTGTGGCGGCCGACTCACCGATGATCGGGAATGGATGTGCGATCGGCGGTGAAGCGACCCACGGCACCTAGGGTTTAGATTAGGGCAAAGATATAAGGAGAAGGAGGAGATGAGAGTGTATATGGTTTTTAGGGTTAGGGTTTTGGTTCCATCCTTCTTCTCTTGTAAATATATATATATATATAAATGTATGGTTGAACAATGAGGTCTAGGTCATTGTTAAAAGTCCCAATTAACCCTTACCTAGGCATTATTTACTAAGTGTCCTTGTCATTTCCTTTCCTTTTAATTTCATAAGTAATCTTATTCTATAAGGAACCATTCACTTAAACTAAACAAAAATTAAGGTTTCACTCTCACCGAGCTTGATTAAAACACCAATCCAACTAAATCAAAATGCTAATGAAGTGTTAAATAAAATAACTAATAGTACCTGTGATGATGGTCGTCACAATCTTCCCTCCTTAAGAACTTTCGTCCTCGAAAGTTCCTATTCTTGGAATAACTCTGGGTATTTAGCTCGCACTTCCTCTTCCCGCTCCCGGTAGCTTCTTCCGTGCGGTGGTTACGCCACAACACCTTAACCAAAGCCGATCTCACGGTTCACGGAGGGTCTTTCGATCTCTTGCAATAATTTGTACCGGTCGCTCGCCATAACTCGGATCTTACATTAATCGCAATGGTTGAAGTCTATGACATGAGTCGGTGCGAGGCGTACTTTCTCAACATGGAGACATGGAATACGTTATGAACCGCCAGAAAGAGAAAGCGCGGCGCTAATCAGAGGCCACTGCACCAATCCTCTCTAAGATCTCAAATGGTCCGATGAATCGCGGACTCAACTTCCCTTCTGCGGCCAAACCTTAGAATTCCCTTCATTGGGGCCACCTTAAGAAATCGTGGTCCCCAACATCGAATTCTAGGTCCCTTCGTCTCGTGTCGGCATAATTCTTTTGTCGACTTGGCGGTCTGCATTCGTGCCCTAATCTTTTGCATTGCCTCATTAGTGACTGTGTATTTACTCTCGGGCCCAACAAGCGGGCGTTCTGAACTTCCTCCCGAAAACGGAGTTACGCAACGTCTTCCATAGAGAGCTTCAAATGGAGCCATTCCGATGGTCGATCGTAATCGTTGTTGTAAGCAAACTCCATCGGATGCAAATGAGTGTCCCAACTACCGGAAGTCTAAAGTGCAAGCTCGCAACATATCCTCTAATATCTGGTTTAATCGTTCATGCGCCCATCCGTGCATGGATGAAAAGGCATCTTGAAGTTCAGCTGAACCCAACGCTCTCTGTAAACTCCTCCGGAAGTTGGAGGTGAAACGTGGATCCTCATGCAAAATAATCTTGACCGAAATTCCATGCAAACGGACTATCTCTTTCCAGTAAAGCTGCGCCCACTTATCTCGTAGAATAGGTGGGTTTCCACAGTATGAAATGTGCCGACTTTGTTAATCATCCCCACTATGACCCAAATCAACGTGTAACCTCGTAAAGTTCTAGGCGGTCCAACTATGAAATCCATTGAGATCTCCTCCCATTTCCACCGAGGTACATGTAAAGGTTGCAAAGAAACCCGCGTCTCGCTCTAGGTGCCTTCACACTGCGACAAGTCAAACACTTGCCGACAAACTCTGCTATGTCGCGCTTCATGTTACACCACCAAAATGATCATTTGAGATCTCGGTACATCTTGTATGCTTGCCAGGATGCATAGAAAATGGTGAGTTATGGGCTTCGTTCAAGATCTCGGTTCTCGACTTGTGGTCGTCGCGCACACACAATCGTCCCTGAAATAGCAATCCTCCATCCGTGGATAGGAAAACTCATCAACTACTTTGTAGTCACCGTGAGTGCGCTTTTCTACTAATCGAGGTCCACCACCGAGCCTCAATGATACGTTGTCTCAAGGTCGGTTGCAGACTTTGTTAATCGAAGCTAATCGGCGCCGTGGTCTTCCCTACCCGATCTTTGCAATTTCGACTCGAGCAAACTATGCACAGTAACTCTCTGCTGCTGCATCTACTCGCGCGAAGTATGCACATCTTCTGCTTTGAGGGCATCGGCCACTACATTAGCCTTCTACGGGATGGTACTTTGTATGTCAATATCATAATCTTTCACTAATTCCAACCATCTGCGTTGCCTCATGTTCAATTCCTTCGGGTGAGCAGATACTTGAGACTTTTATGATCTGTGAAAATCAATTTTCTCATATACTGGTAGTGTCTCCGGATCTTTAATGCAAATACCACTGCTTTGCTAGTTCCGTGTCATGAGTTGGATAGTTCCTCTCGCGTGCGTCTTCAATTGTCGGGATGCATAAGCTATTACTTTACCGTCTCTTGCATCGATACACGACCAACCCTTTCTTAGAAGCATCACCAGAAACCACAAAGCTCCTGTTCCCTCGAATGGCAAGAATCGGGGCCGACACTAATCGTGGCTGAGTTCCCCGGAAACTCGCCTCACAAGCATCATCCCAAACAAATGAGTTTCCTTTACGTCACGGTGAGTCATAGGCATGGCTATCTTGGCAAAATCCTCGCACGAAACGTCTATAGTATCCTGCGCAAGACCCGAGAAAACTACGTACCTCAGTAGCGGTGGTCGGACGAGGCCACCGTGTGGCGGCCTCCACTTTCATTTGGATCGACGAGACTCCACTTGACACCACATGCCCTAGAAAAGATACATGCGAGCCAAAATTCACACTTGGAGAATTTTGCATACAACTTATTCTCTCTCGGTGTGAGTAAGACTTTCCTCGTGTGCATTTCATGCTCTTCATCACACACCGGAGTATATCGATATATCATCGATGAATACAATCACGAGCGTGTCGAAACTCCTTGAACAAACGGTTCATCAAGTCCATGAATGCGGCGGGAGCATTGGTCGGACTCAAACGGCATCACTTTGTGAACTCGTAATGCCCATAACGTGATCTCAATCTTTGCTTTAGGATATCCCTTCACCGATCCTCAATCGATGGTAGCTTTGATCTCGGATCGATCTTAGAGAACAACGTCGCTCCTTGCAAATCGATCGAACAAATCATCTATTCTCGGGAGAGGATATTTATTCTTGATTGTAACTTTATTCAACTCCTCGTAATCTATACACAGCGCATGGATCCGCTCTTTCTTTTCACGAACAATCTGGTGCTCCCGGGGTGAAACGCTTGGGCGTATAAACCCTTTGTCTAGCAAGTCTTGTAATCATACTTTTTAGTTCTTTCAACTCTGCCGCGCGCCATTCTCATGCGGGGCCTTGGATATCGGGTCGTCCCCCAATTCCAATCCGATGTTAAAATCTACCTCCACGACCGGAGGTATTCCGGGAGGTCCTCGGGAAGACGTCTCAGAAACTCATTCACGATCGATGCCGATGTCACTTTGAGATCTCTGTGCACCTTGCATCTAGTATGCGAGCTAAGACGCCCCAAGCTCCCCGATGCAATAACTTTCGGCCCTTAAGGCGCGTGAATTACCTTAGGCCTACTTCCTCTCTCAGTGCCTCACGAACTGTGGCCGCCGGGTTGGTTAGGAGGAGTGAACACTACCTCCTTCCCGAAACAATCAATACAAGCATGGTTCTGCGCTAACAACCCATCCATGCCCAATATTACATCAAAGTCAAACATGTCTAAGACCACTAGATTCATCTAAACTCATGGTCTCGATGGTCACACTACCATCCTTGACTTTCATATTGGCTAACAAATTTATTCCGCGAGGAGTGGAGACAGACAGGGGCATCATGGCTATCGTTCTAGTTCTAACTCGGCTTGACTTACAAAGGATGCGAGAAATAAAAGAGTCGCGAGAACTGAATCAAACAATACAAAGGCAAGGTGCCCAAGTAATGGAAGTGTACCAGAACCACCGAGTCCGAGCCATAGATGTCTCTACCGGTGCTTGCATAGGCTCTCACGATGTATGGCGGCTTCACGGCGGGCCCACTATTCATAACCCATGTGGTGGCTAGTCTTTGGCTTGACTCGGGCGGCTATTAGCTCTGTGCCCTTCCTTTCCACACTTGAAACACACTCGGGACGGGCCAAACACTTACCCAGTCTTTGCTTACCACATTCTTTGCTGCGTGGCTTTATCTCCATTGCTATTCCGTCCCGATCCGTTGGTGGTGGTTTCGATCGGGACTGTCTCGAAAAATGCCCTGTCTATCACGGTGTCTGCTGGGGCGCGTTGTGAGTGGAATTGGGCCGGTCCCACTTCCTCTTATGATTTGCTATGGGTTGCCCCGGGTTAACTACCACTGCTTTGTGCGATCGGTACTGCACGCACCCAAATCGATTCCGCCACTCTCACTGCGGGCGTAATCGGGAGGTGCTAATGCTTGAATAAAGCCTCGGACATTCTCATCGGCCCCATAATGAAGCGCTCGAGTCTTCTTTGCCTCTGTATCCACCGGCTCGGGGCAAAAAGCGGGACAAGCGGGTGAATTCCCTCTCATACACCTCCACTTTGCCCTCTGCTTGCAGCACACAGTAAAAATTTCACTTTGCTTCTTGTAACGAAATGCGCGGCAGATAAAATTTCCGCTGAAATGCTTCTTTAAACATATTCCAAGTAATCGTTTCCCATTGCGACAATGGTTCCTCAAGCGGACTCCCACCATAAATATGCGCGTCATCTCTCGGCATGAAGGTAGCACAGACACCCTCTCGGTTCTCGGGGCGGTTCATCGATCACGAAAGATGGTTTCAATGGAGGACAACCACAACTTCGGCCACGGTGGGGTCACCTGGAAGACCCATTGAACGACCTAGGATCATACTTCACGAAGTCCTTCGTAACGAGACTCGAGTTGCATCGTTTAGCCCCTGGTTTGCTTGGGCGGTGGGTGGCTCTCAGCTTTCGCACTGACTCTGCATAGCCTCCACCATCATAGTCATAACATTGGCGTTCCCCGATGCGCCACAGGGGGCAATCTGCAGTACATTCTCCGGCGTCAGTGGGTCACGAGGAGGTCTCGAGCGGGTGGAGTAACCTCTTCTGATCTAGGGGTAATTCCTGGTTGGGCGTCAACATTTTCCCTTGCCTCCTCGCCCCTACCACGTCCCCTACCTCTCCCTCGGCCTCTAGGTGGCATTATGTCAAAACTACAATATAGAGAGTTTCTAACTCAGTTTCCTTTACTTTCAAATCATAAGATAGGATCACCCTTTGGGGCTTTTAAGGTTATGTATATGCATAAAACTGTATCATATCATAATCATTTACTTTCTTAATAAAATATCGTAACGTGCACAGCGGTGGTGGATTGGAGCGTTGTTAAACCATGGGAACTACTGTGTGCTTACTCTGTAAGCAAGTCTACAGAACCCTTAAACCTAGGGCTCTGATACCAACTGTAACGCCCCTACTTTTCTATGACCAAATTCCTAGGGACATTACTACACATGCATGCATTTATAGGCCGAGAGATAAAAAGAACTTAAAAGCAATTTCCAATTAACGTAAATAGTTCCAGGGATCCCAGAAGGAAACAAAACATTAAAATCAGTTAGAAACATCAATTCAGCTTGGCCTATTAAAATCGTAAATAATTTTAACTTCAATTAAAACATTGAGACAACAACAGTTCGAAACAAGAATAATGCGGAAATCATGCTGGTTCCCATGGTCCTAGTAACGCTCCCCCGTCACACGCCCTGCACGTCCTTCCCTTTACCTGAAAAACATTTTTAAAAGAAAGGGTGAGTATTGCAAAACAATACCCAGTAAGTAACCTCGCTACCGAGGTTTGGGATATGCATACACATACAATCATGATCTCTAAACTCATTCGTAACATACATAGATGGGACCTAAAACTTTCTAGAGTTGCAGTGTCTTTAATCCATGGTTTGCATATTTAATTGTCGTGCCTTTAATCCATGATCGCTATTCGATTGCAGTCTTTAATCCATGGTCGCTCATTCAATTGTCGTCTTTAATCCATGATTTATTTATTTAATTGCCGTCTTTAATCCATGGTCGTTCATTTAATTGTGAGGCCGATGGTCATCCTGAGTCATTTCATTTCGAGTCCTCACGAGACGCATTTTTGACCCATAGGTCTCTATTGCATGTTTGACTATGCACATAGCGATCTCGGGATAACCAATGTCCACACTATTCGCTAATTCATTTCGTGGCATACAAAACATGCATGAGGTCCCATCGGTCACATAATAATAGAGTACATATCACAAACATCATCATCGATATATCGACCATACTTTCTCATGGGCGGTTTGAAGATCATACTTTTGTAAGAAACATGAAACATTCTCATACAAACTCTCATCCTATTCTCACATGAAATAATGGAATCCTTATACATAACATACGAGAATACTTTCACATAAAATAATGGTTCATTTTCACATGATACATCGAAGTATTTGCACATAAAATATCACGTATTCTCACAATAATATCTGTGTATTTTCATATGAAAAATATAAACTATTTCGCATGAAATCATGAAAATCATTTTCATTTACTCCCATTAAAAGTTCGGCACAAGGTCCCTTACCTCGAGCTTTGATCTCACTATTTCCTCCTAATTCTTAATTTAACGGTCTCCTCCAAATAACCTGAAACCAAGGATTCTTCTATTCGTTATCCTACTGCACAGTTCCATCAACATAAAGAATCTAGGTACGAAAGCGTCCATCATTCTCACCTTACTCCAATTACCTCGACTCCGAATAATAATCCGAACGTGGGTTTGGTTGCTCCAAAGCTTGGAAATCTTGATCCTACACTTCAGTTCGTTCCTACAAATCGTGTTCGAACAATAATTTCAGTTCCTCACGTAAACGTCATAATAATTCAAGGGTCATTGTATAACTCATTCCGATTTCGGATCGTAACAAAGAAATTTGCTCACCAAGTCGAAAACGATCGCAAGATTCGGTGTTGCCCGGCGCTGTGGTCGTGGACGGATCCGGACGGCGACGGCACGCTTCTTCAACAGCAGTCGCGGCTGGAGAGAGGAAACTCCCGATCGGCTGTCTTGCGGCTTGGAGCTTCGACCAAGGCGACCGGCGCGCTGCAGGGGCTCGTTGACGGCCGAGCTCGTGGAGACTGGAGTTCGGCGGCTGCAGTACTTATCTTCGTTCGGAAGGGTTGCGGCCGGCGGAACGTGAGGTGCAGCGAGGACTCGCGGTTGGAAGGCAGATCGGACGGCGAGAGGCGCTTGCACTAGGGCTTCACGACCGCAAGGGAGGCGGCGGCGTGAGAGACGTTCCTTTCTTTGAGTGGGCGTGGTGGCCGTACCGACTACCGATGATCGGGGAATGGATGTGCAGTCGACGGTAGAGCAGCAGCCCACGGCACCTAGGGTTTAGATTAGGGCAAAGATATAAGGAGAAGGAGGAGATGAGAGTGTATATGGTTTTTAGGGTTAGGGTTTTGGTTCCATCCTTCTTCTCTTGTAAATATATATATATATAAATGTATGGTTGAACAATGAGGTCTAGTTCATTGTTAAAAGTCCCAATTAACCCTTACCTAGGCATTATTTACTAAGTGTCCTTGTCATTTCCTTTCCCTTTAATTTCATAAGTAATCTTATTCTATAAGGAACCATTCACTTAAACTAAACAAAAATTAAGGTTTCACTCTCACCGAGCTTGATTAAAACACCAATCCAACTAAATACAGCGGCTAATGAAGTGTTAAATAAAATAACTAATAGTACCTGTGATGATGGTCGTCACACTTAGCCTAGCAAGATGGAATTCACTCCTTCCCGCCTACTACGGTAAGTAGAGGAATGTTCCCTTAAGTGGTGTCTACAGGACTTGAACAAAGGGCCCGACCCTCTCATTGGCCGGAGAGGGAGTTCTATTTGTTGGTAGGGCCACAAACAAATTGTTCATTAGAGGAGCACTGGTACTTAAGGTACAAGATGTAATCTAGGGGTAAAACGGTAATTTGACCCAGCTGGTGTTAAGAACATTCGTGAAGGATTGACTTGTTGTTACTGGTCAATATCCGTGGACACAGAAATATATCTCCAGTGAGAAAAGTGCAGTTGCGGGACTTTAGTGGAGTGTTCCCGCAGTTAACGAATGTTGATTAGGAGGTTAATAAGATTAACCGAGTAATCTCGTATCGTTGGAGTTTCTGATCTGTAGGTCCATTAGGTCCACCTTCTAGCTCGTAAAGGGTTCTTAGATCGTTTGAATTTTAAATGTTCAAATTCATTAGGGAATAAATTTAATGTATATAGATACGATATAATATAATGTTTTGGAACTATATATTATAAATTTAATGTGAATATGATTCATATTAAATTATACGAAATAATTAAATATTTGGAAGAGTTCAAATATTAAATTCAAATGTGAATGTGATTCATATTTGAAAACTATAGGTTAAAATTTAATGTGCATTAGATGTGCATTAAAACTATAGGTTAGAGGGTAAGATGATTAAATGTGATTTAATCTAAATTAAATATAAGATATTTAATTTTAAATAATTAAATATGATTTAATTGATATATATAATAATTAATTAGATTAATTATTATTTATTTTATTTTATTATTAAATTAATGGGAACGTGTGAGGAGGACACGTTCCCACTTCCCTCCAACTCCCTATCGATAGAGAGTGGGGAAAGTTATCCCTCGAAAGAATGCTTCTTCTCCTGGGGATTGAACGATTCATTCAAGGCATTTTGTGAATTGCAAAACAGGAAATTTCTCTCTAAAAGAAATTCACTTATTTCTTCTCTAAAAGTTGGATTCCTTCGCACCAAAGGAATAGATCTAAGTAGAACTCAGAGGATATGAGGTTTTCCAAGTGGTGTTGTCCTGTTGGAAAGGAAGTACAGAGGATTTTATCTTGTTGTTGAGTTGTTGTGCAAAAGGAGCAAGGAGTTGCTGTTGGAAAAACTACAAAGGTACATTCTGAATTCCCTTTTAGTTTAATTTCTAATTAGCATGTTTGCATGACTAATTTCCATGCCTAATTAGATTCGAAAATGTATGTTTATTCTCTATTTTACACCAATGTATTGGTATTTGTGTTCAACCAAAATAAACTTGCAATTACGATTCCAAAACACATTTTCGCTGCTCAAGAAGATCTGATCTCCATCAATTGGTATAAGAGCAATGCTTGTTTTGTTTTGGTTGAAACAAATTTGCATTGGATAGGTGGAAATTTCATTTTGGTTTGCTATAAAACTGCTTAGGAATTTTTTGGTCCTAGTTTCTTTTGATTTGATAATATTATATGTAAAGGGCCCTGCGTTTTGGGTATTTAAGTTCATAATCAAGTCTGTAATCGAGTTGTGAGTCGTTCGGGATCAGTTTCGTGTATTTTGGATGAGTATCGAGGGAGAATTTGGCAAATGAAGTTGTTGTGTTCGAAGGAAAATGTTGTTGCCGAAGCAATAGCGTTGCAACGCTACCAGCAACGTTGCAACGCCGAGGCTCCCTATCGATGTGGAAGCTCCAGGGGTCAGCAGCGTTGCAATGTTGCCCCTCAGCGTTGCAACGCTACCCCGATGCCAGGCGCGCGTGCGGATGAAGTTGGCGTTGCAATGCTCCCTTTAGCGTTGTAGCGTCGTCAAACCTGAAGCTGCAGACCGGTCTGGGCGGTTCAGGTTTTTTTGGTCCGGTTCGAGCGGTTTGAGCCCAGTTCAAAGAGTTTTGGATTGGTTTTGTAATAAGATTAGTGTAATTTTATTATTTTTGCACTTTAGGGGCCAAAAGGTTTTACAGTTATTTTTCTTTATGAATGTCATTTAGAATTTTTCCCACCTTAGGATAAGCATGTTCATGCATTTTATTTGTATAATTGTTATATAAATATGGTAGAAATGCATTATCTAATTTATTTTTCACAAGTATTTATTTATAATTGTTATAATTAGATAATATGGAAAATAAATTGCATGGAGCATGAAATTACTTAGTTTAAAATAAATGTTATTTTTTTTAAGTAATTTAATTTTTCAATTAGTTGAATAATTTTATAATTCCAATTTTATTTTATAACATAGTTCCTTGTCATAGGTTAATTATTAAAATTTATAAGAGTTATAAATTAAAGGGGTTTTAGAAACCATAACCTATAACAAAGAATTGTATGCAAACATAGGAACTTGGGTTAAAATTAAATTTGTTTTAAATTGTTTAAAATTAATTTAGACCTAAGTTTTAATTTCTAATAGGATTAGAAGTTTGTCTTACATAGTATTTTAAATAGTTTAAACTATAGTAAGACAATAGAACTATGGTTATAAGGGAACTCCACTGGTGAAGTTCTGTCTAAGGTTGGGGGTACTTAAGCTGACGGTTAACGGAACACCTCCTACCTGGAAACTGACTCGGAGCTTGAGTTGAATTAACCATAGTCCTGTTTTATATCTAGGTAACTAAAATGTTTATTCACCTAGACATAAGGTTAAAAGACCTAGTTATAATAGTTATAATAGGCATAGACTTAGATAGATTCTTTTAGCCAGAATCCGACAAAGTTAAACCTACACCCTAACCTTAGGAGCTTAAGTGGGAGAAAACGAGATGTTCACATCGAGTTTACTCTCACGCCCTCAAGAGTTCACACCGTGAGTTCCATGCTTTGCTACGTGGCGTCAAAAGGACGTCCCCCTACGGTAAGTATTTGCATGGTTGAATACCAACATGAATGAGGGAAGTATCCATAGTAAATGGGAGCAGAACGCGTGTCAACGTATCCTACGCTCTCCTCCATTAGGTCGCACCGTGAGATTTCTATAGTCCATCTGCTAGGTTGTCCTGGAACAGCGTAGGGCCTGACTATTGGGATCGGAACACCGCGAACTCCAGAAATGGATAGGGTCTCTTAGGTAATTTGCCAACAGTTGTGTTTCTTAATAGTAGTCTGTTGGCTCGGGCCTATTGGATCTGAAAATGGTAGGGTCACATTTATGGGATAAGTTAAGCTAGTTAACAAGTCTTTGACCAAACAAACGACAGCTAAGGATTATTGGCACACGAGATTTTCTAGTAGTGAGAATTAACTGAGATAGTCTCAATTCAGGGGAGGAGTGATTGACCACCCGAAGGTGGCTTTTGTTCTAAACCCTTGAAGTATCGTTGCAAAATTAAAAGTTTAATTTAAACACTAGGGTTCTTCAATAATTTTGCTAAAATTGATTGGTTTATAATGGGTTAAAGGCATAACTAATGAGAACTACTTTTGAAATTTCAGCATGTCATCCTCAATTATAGCCTTACTGAAAAGCGAACGTTTAACTGGTGAAAACTATACTACGTGGAAGTCCAACCTGAATACGATTCTTGTTGTTGACGACCTTTGGTTTGTACTGACTGAGGAATGTCCTCAGGTCCCTGCTCGAAATGCTCCTCAATCTATTAAGGGTGCGTGTGACCGCTGGATCAAGGCCAATGATAGGGCCAAGGTCTACATTTTGGCTAGTTCTAGCCAAAAAGCACGAGGACATGGTCTCAACTCGTGAGATCATGAGTTTGTTGCAGAATATGTTTGGACAACCGTCTGGACAGTTTCGACACAAATCCCTGAAGTACGTTTATAACTCCTGTATGAAGGAGGGGTCGTCGGTGAGAGAACATGTTCTTGATCTGATGGTCCACTTCAACGTAGCTGAAATGAACGACACGGTCATAGACGAGCAAAGTCAGGTTTCGTTCATCCTGGAATCTCTTCCGAAAAGTTTTCTGCAATTCCGAAGCAATGTAGTGATGAACAAGATAGAGTATAACCTGACTACTCTCCTTAATGAACTACAGACTTTCCAGTCTATTATGAAGAATAAGGGACATGCTGATGGAAAGGCAAATCTGTTTGCCCATTCCAGAAGGTTCCATAAGGGTTCATCCTCTGGGACTAAGTCCTGTAGTTCATCTTCTGGGCTTAAGAAGACCCAAAAGAAGAAGATAGGAGGAAAAGGGAAGACACCTGCTGCTGATAAGGGAAAGGAAAAAGCCAAGGTTGTAGACAAAGGAAAGTGTTTCCACTGCAACATGGTCGGGCACTGGAAGCGAAACTGCCCAAAATATCTTGCTGAGCTCAAAGAGAACAAAGGTAAATCTGATTTACTTATTCTTGAAACTTGCTTAGTGGAAAATGATGATTTTACCTGGATACTTGATTCAGGAGCCACTAATCACGTTTTCTCTTCTTTTCAGGAAACTAGTTCCTTCAAGGAGTTCGAATAGTCATGACGCTCAGGGTCGAACGGGAGACGTCGTCTCGGCTCGTGTAGTGGGAGATGCCAAGCTATTTTTTAGAGATAGATATATCTTTTTAGAAAATCTTTACTTAGTTCCTAAGATTAAGAGGAACTTAATTTCTATCTCTTATTTAATTGAACTTGGCTATTGTATTACTTTTTCTTTTAATGAAGCGTTCATTTTAAAGAAAGGTGTCAATATTTGTTCTGCTAAGTTAGAAAATGGCTTGTATGTACTTAAACTGAATCGAACTAAAGCAATTTTGAATCATGAGATGTTTAAAACTGTTAATACTCAAAGTAAAAGGCAAATAATTTCTCATAATAATACCTATCTTTGGCATCTTAGACTTGGTCATATAAATTTCAACCGGATTGAGAGACTATCTAAGAATGGACTTCTAAACAAGTTAGAAGATGATTGTTTACCTCCTTGCAAATCTTGTTTGGAAGGTAAAATGACTAAGCGACCTTTTACTGGAAAATGTTATAGAGCCATAGAACCCTTAGAACTTATACATTTGGATCTTTGTGGTCCGGTGAATGTTAAAGCTCGAGGAGGGTACAAATATTTCATCTCTTTCATAGATGATTATTCGTGGTATGGTTATCTATACCTAATGCATCATAAGTCTGAGGCTCTTGAAAAGTTCAAAGAGTATAAGGCTGAAGTAGAGAATGCATTAGGGAAAACCATTAAAACACTTCGATCCGATCGAGGTGGAGAGTATATGGATTTGAGATTCCAGGACTATTTGATAGAACATGGAATTAAATCTCAACTCTCAGCACCTAATACACCACAACAAAATGGTGTGTCAGAAAGGAGAAATAGAACCTTGTTGGACATGGTTCAATCTATGATGAGCTATGCTCAATTGCCTGCCTCGTTTTGGGGATACGCAGTAGAGACTGCAGTTCAAATCTTGAACACTGTTCCATCAAAAAGTGTTTCAGAAACACCTTTTGAATTATGGAAGGGGCGTAAACCTAGTTTACAACACTTCAGGATTTGGAGTTGTCCACACACGTGCTGGTGACAAATCCAAAGAAACTGGAATCTCGTTCAAGATTATGCCAATTTGTTGGCTATCCAAAAGAAACGAGAGGTGGTCTTTTCTACGACCCACAAGAAAATAAGGTGATTGTATCGAAAAACGCTACTTTCTTGGAGGAAGATCACATGAGGAACCATAAACCACGTAGTAAACTAGTACTAAATGAAGCTACAGATGAACCAACAAGAGTTATTAATCAAGTTGGACCTTTATCAAGAGTTGATGAAGAAGCCAGCACATCAAGTCAGCCTCGTCCTTCTCAATCGTTGGGAATGCCTTGACGCAGTGGGAGAGTTGTTTCCCAAACTGACCGCTACTTGGGTTTAGCTGAGACTCAAGTTGTCATACCTGATGACGACGTATAAGATCCATTGTCTTATAGACAGACAATGAATGACGTAGACAAGGACCAATGGATCAAAGCCATGGACCTTAAAATGGAGTCAATGTACATCAATTCAGTATGGAAACTTGTAGACCAACCTGAAGGGGTAAGACCCATAGGGTGTAAATGGATCTACAAGAGAAAGAGAGATGCAACCGGAAAGCTACAGACCTTTAAGGCTAGACTTGTAGCAAAGGGTTTTACCCAAAGGGAAGGAGTTGACTATGAGGAAACCTTTTCCCTTGTTGCTATGCTTAAGTCTATTAGGATACTCTTGTCCATAGCCGCATTTTATGATTATAAAATTTAGAAAATGGACGTCAAGACTTCCTTCTTTAATAGTAATCTTGACGAGAGCATCTATATGTCTCAGCCCGAAGGGTTCATAACCCAAGGTTAGGAGCAAAAAGTTTGCAAGCTCAATCGATCTATTTATGGGTTGAAACAAGCATCCAGATCTTGGAACATTAGATTTGATACTGCGATCAAGTCTTATGGATTTGACCAAAACGTTGATGAGCCTTGTGTTTACAAGAGGATCATCAACAACAAAGTAGCTTTCTTAGTACTTTATGTAGATGATATCCTACTCATTGGGAATGATGTAGGATACCTTACTGACATAAAGAATTGGTTGGCGACCCAATTCCAAATGAAAGATTTGGGATAGGCGCAATATGTTCTTGGGATTCAGATTTTCAAGAATCGCATGAACAGAACGCTAGCTTTGTCTCAAGCATCTTATATCGACAAAATGTTGTCCCGATATTCGATGCAGAATTCCAATAGGGGCTTATTACCCTTCAGGCATGGAGTTCATCTGTCTAAGGAACAGTGTCCTAAGACACCTCAAGAGGTTGAGGATATGAGACGTATTCCCTATGTCGCTGCAGTAGGTAGCTTAATGTATGCTATGTTGTGCACAAGGCCCGACATTTGCTTTGCAGTAGAAATAGTCAGTAGGTACCAATCAAATCCAGGGTTAGACCACTGGACCGCAGTTAAAAATATCCTCAAGTATCTTAGGAGAACGAGGGACTATACGCTTGTGTATGGGACTGAGGATTTGATCCTTACTGGATATACTGATTCTGATTTTCAGACCGATAACGATTCTAGGAAATCCACATCGGGATCAGTTTTCACCCTTAACGGGGGAGCTATAGTATGGCGAAGCATCAAGCAAGGATGCATCGCTGACTCCACGATGGAGGCTGAGTATGTCGCTGCTTGTGAAGCAGCTAAAGAGATCGTTTGGCTAAGGAAATTCCTTACTGATTCGGAAGTTATTCCAAACATGAAATTTTCCATCACCTTATACTGTGACAAGAGTGGTGCGGTAGCCAATTCGAAGGAACCTCGCATCCATAAGCGAGACAAGCAAATCGAGAGGAAATATCACCTTATACGAGAAATAGTGCAATGAGGAGATGTGACAGTCACGAAGATCGCTTCAGAGCACAACATTGCTGATCCGTTTACAAAGACTCTCACTGGTAAAGTATTCGAGGGTCATCTGGAAAGTCTAGGTCTACGAGATATGTACATAGCCTAATCTAGGGCAAGTGGGAGATATGCTGTTATTGGTCAATATCTGTGGACACAGAAATATATCTGCAATGAGAAGAGTGCAGTTGCGGGATTTTAGTGGAGTGTTTCGTAGTTAACGAATGTTGATTACGAGGTTAATGAGATTAACCGAGTAATCTCGTATCGTTGGAGCTTCTGATCTGTAGGTCAATTAGGTCCACCTTCTAGCTCATAAATGGGTTTTTGATCGTTTGAATTTGAAATGTTCAAATTCATTAGGGAATAAATTTAATGTATATAGATACGATATAATGTATAGTTTTGGAACTATATTATAAATTTAATGTGAATATGATTCATATTAAATTTTACGAGAGAATTAAATATTTGAAAGAGTTCAAATATTAAATTCAAATGTGAATGTGATTCATATTTGAAAACTATAGGTTAAAATTTAATGTGCATTAGATGTGCATTAAAACTATAGGTTAAAGGGTAAGATGATTAAATGTGATTTAATCAAAATTAAATATAAGATATTTAATTTTAATTAATTAAATCTGATTTAATTGATATATACAATAATTAATTAGATTAATTATTATTAAATTAATGGAAACGTGTCAGGAGGACAAGTTCCCACTTCCCTCCAACTCCCTAACGATAGGGAGTGGGGGAAGTTATCCCTCGAAAGAATGATTCTTCTCCTGGGGAGAAGAGAAGGATTGAACGATTCATTCAAGGCATTTTGTGAGTTGCAAAACAATAAAATTCTCTCTAAAAAATTCCCTTCTTTCTTCTCCAAAAGTTGGATTCCTAGATATAAGTAGAACTCAAAGGATAGGAGGTTTTCCAAGTGGTGTTGTCCTGTTAGAAAGGAAGGTATAAAGGATTTTATCTTGTTGCTGACTTGTTGTGCAAAAGAAGCAAGGAGTTGTTGTTGGAAAAACTATAAAGGTAAATTCTGAATTCACTTTTAGTTTAATTTCTAATTAGCATGTTTGCATGACTAATTTCCATGTCTAATTAGATTAGGGAATGTATGCTTATTCTCTGTTTTACTCTAATGTATTGGTATTTGTGTTCAACCAAAATAAACTTGCAATTACAATTCCAAAACACGTTTTCGCTGCTCAAGGAGATCCGATCTCCATCATCAGCAGCGTTGCAACGCTTCCCCTCAGCGTTGCAATGCTACGCTACCCCGATGTCAGTCGTGCGCGAGACATGAGGCGGCGTTGCAACGCTCCCCTCAGCGTTGCAACGCCGTGACGCCAACCTGAAGGAGCAGACCGGTCTGACAATTTTGGTTGTTTTTGGTCTGGTTCGAGCGGTTTAAGCCCGGTTCAAGGAGTTTTGGTTCGATTTTGTAATAAGATAAGTGTAATTCTATTATTTTTGCACTTTTGGGGCCAAATTTTTTCGATTTTACAGCTATTTTTCTTTATGAATGTCATTTAGAATTTTTCCCACCTTAGGATAAGCATGTTCATGCATTTTTATTTGTATAAATGTTATATAAATATTGTAGAAATGCATGATTAATTTATTTTTCATGGGTAATTAATTATAATTGTTATAATTAGATTATATGGAAAATAAATTGCATGAAGCATGAAATTACTTAGTTTAAAATAAATGTTATTTTATTTAAGTAATTTGCATTATTCAATTAGTTGAATATCTTTTATAATTCTAATTTGAAATTATTTGTTGGTTTTATAATATAGTTCCTTGTCATAGGTTAATTATTAAAATTTATAAAAGTTATAAATAAAGGGGTTTTAGAAACCATAACCTATAACAAAGAATTGTATGCAAACATAGGAACTTGGGTTAAATTGATTTAGTTTTAAATTGTTTAAAATTAATTTAGACCTAAGTTTAATTTCTAATAGGATTAGAAGTTAGTCTTACATAGTATTTTAAATAGTTTAAAATATAGTAGGACAATAGGACATTGGTTATAAGGGAACTCTACCGGTGAAGTTTTGTCTAAGGTTGGGGGTACTTAAGCTGACGGTTAATGGAACACCTCCTACCTGGGAACTGACCCGGAGCTTGAGTTTAATTAGCCATAGTCATGTTTTATATCTAGGTAATTAAAATGTTTATTCACCTAGACATAAGGTTAAAATACCTAGTTATAATAGTTATAATAGACATAAACTTAGATAGATTCTTTGAGCCAGAATCCGACTAAGTTAAACTTACACCCTAACCTTAGGAGCTTCAGTGGGAGAAAACGAGATGTTCGCATCGAGTTTACTCTCACGTACTCAAGAGTTCACACCGTGAGTTCCATGCTCGACTATGTGGCGTTAATAGGGCGTCCCCCTACGGTAAGTGTTTGCATGGTTCAATAACAAGGTGAATGAAGGAAGTATCCATAGTAAATGGGAGCAGGACGTGTGTCAACGTATCCTACGGTCTCTTCAATTAGGTCGCACCGTGAGATTTCTATAGTCCGCCTGCTAGGTTGTCCTGGAACAGTCAATCCCTACAGAGGGCCTGACTTGAAGGGAATCGAAGTCCCCGGAGTGGAAGCGATTGCGAATCGCGCGCTCTTGATTTAGTTACAACGATTTATTCAAGAACCCAAATAACAATATTAAGCATATATAATAGAATGGACAGTAAGAAATTACCTTTGAAGAACCTTTCTTCGAGTGCTTCTCTCTCCTACGATCACAATCTCAGCAACAGGAATTCCAACGTATAGTGACACGACCACCGGATCTTCTCCGTTGTTCTCTAGGTGAGGGATGAATGTGGGTTCCCTTTAGGAGAGGTGAGGTTTTTGTGAGAGATGTGTGTTTTGGAACTCTTCCAACAACACAACAAGAGAGGGCTTGTAATTCTATGAAAAACCCTTAACCTAGTTGCATCTCATGCTACCATATATATAGGGGTTTAGGATGGAAATGATCATCCTACCCCTCCTTTATTCTCTCTTTAGTACATAGTTTATATATGAATCTAATTCACATTAAAACTATATATTATATCAATTATATCATATATAATTGATATAACTCCTCATGTATGAAATTGAACACTTCAATTTCACTCCTAACTTTATACCCTCAATATTACCATATTGAGCCAACGGAGGATCTAATGGACATACAGGATCATGAGCTCTAATGATGTGAGATTAATCGATCAAACTCTTTGATGCGCTTAATCAATATTCATTAACTACAAGTCACTCCACTATAGACTTGTAGCCGCACTCTCCTCACTCAGTAGATATTATTGTGTCCACTGACATAGTCATTACCCATGAGTCGACCCTTCACAGGTTGTTCGTAATCACATCTGGGTCAAATTACCGTTTTACCCCTTTGATTACCTCTTTGTTCCTTAAGCACCACTGATCCTCTAATGAACAACAAGTCTAAGGTTCTACCTTAGACTCATACCCTCATAGAGGGCGGGGCCCCATTGTTCAAGACCTGGAGACAGTTCTTAAAGGAACAACCTATCTAATTCATCAGTAGAGGAATGAGTGAATTTCATCTTGCACGCTTAAGTTCCCGGCTACCTACGAGGTTCCATTCTGGAAGGTAGGCTTATTGAGTCTGCACAGCCCACTCTCACCCATACTAGTCTAAGGACAAACCCCTATAAGCGGGAGTTCTTAACTTGCTCAGATTCAGTCAAGTCACTAATGACCATCTATATATTACTAGTCTTATCCTCATTAACTGTGTTATACACGGTTAGACTAATAATTTATGATCCAGCTTGTATGAACTCTTCATACAGATGCCCCCACTCGCATGTCAACTACATGAATGAGTTGGATTACCTCATTTGTACTAATTACAAAGTGGGTCGCATCCATGGTGTTATCAGAATAAGGTTTCCAACCTTATTCTTATACCATAGACTATTTAGGTTATAATCTTGAAGTCAACCCAAATAGTGTCCACTACAATGATTTCAAGATAAACGATATAACCTTGGAGCTTAGTTTATTGGATTTATAAAAGCAAGACTGTAATCTTATCAAAACAAATAACACTTTATTTAATTGATCAAAATTACACTAGTTTAGGGCATAAATCCCAACATGACTATAGGGATCTGAACACCACAAACTCCAGAAATGGATAGGGTCGCTTAGGTGATTTTCCAACAGTTGTCTTTCTTAATAGTAACCTGTTGGCTCGCACCTATTGGATCTAAAAATGGTAGGGTCACATTAACGGGATAAGTTAAGCTAGTTAACAAGTTCTTGACCAAACAAACGGGTTCTAAGGATCATTGGGACATGAGATGTTCTGGTAGTGAGAATTGGCTGAGATAGTCTCAATTCAGGGGAGGAGTGACTGACCACCCGATGAAGACTTTTGTTCTCAACCCTTGAAGTATCGTTGCAAAATTAAAGGTTTAATTTAAACACTAGGGTTCTACGATTATTTTGCTAAAATTGATTGGTTTGTAATGGGTTAAAGGCATAACTAATTAGAATTATTTTTGAAATTTCAGCATGTCCTCCTAAATTATAGCCTTACTCAAAAGTGAATGTTTAACTGGCGAAAACTATACTACGTGGAAGTCCAACCTGGATGCGATTCTAGTTATGGATGACGTTCGGTTTGTGATAACTGAGGAATGTCCTCAGATCCCTGCTCAAAATGCACCTCAATATGTTAAGGATGCGTTTGATTGCTGGTCCAAGGCCAATGAAAAAGCCAAGGCTTATATCCTGGTCTGCATATCTAATGTTTTGGCTAGGAAGTTAGAGGGAATAGTCTCAACTCGTGAGATCATGGGTTATCTACAGAGTTTGTCTGGACAACCGTCTGAACAAATTCGGCACGAATCCCTCAAGTACGTTTATAACGCACGCATAAAGGAGGGAACTTCAGTGAGAGAAAATGTTCTCGATCTCATAGTTCACTTCAACGTGGCCGAAATGAACGGAGCGGTCTTGGATATGCAAAGTCAGGTATTCTTCATCTTGGAATCTCTTCTGAAGAGTTTCCTGCCATTCGGCAGCAATGTTGAGATGATCAAAAGGGAGTATAACCTAACTTCCCTCCTAAATGAACTGCAGACTTACCAATCACTTATGGATATTAAGGGACAGGTTGATGGAGAGGCAAATCAGTTTGCCCATTCCAAAAGGGTTCAGATGGGTTCATCCTCTGGAACCAAACCCTGCGGTTCCTCTTTAGGGATTAAGAAGACTCGGAAGAAGAGCAAAGGAGAAAAAGGGAAAGCTTCTGCTACTGCAGACATTGAGCTCGAAAAGAAGAAAGGTAAATCTGATTTACTTGTTCTTGAAACTTGCTTAGTGGAAAATGATGATTTTACCTTGATACTCGATTCAGGAGCCACTAATCACGTTTCCTCTTATTTACAGGAAACTAGTTCCTTCAAGTAGCTCGAAGAGGGTGAGATGACGCTCAGGGTCGGAACGTTGGGGTTTGTGCCCTAAAACTCGTACTTTGTAATTATATTCTAATTATTGTAATAAACTGTCATTACTTCAATAAAGTGTTATTGTTCGTTATTTACGATATTGCCATTGCTTTAACCCTAAATCCAATAAACTAAACATCCAAGGTTGTAAATGTATCTTTAACTGAATGTAGTGTACATATAAAGGATCTCGGTTCGAGATACAGCCAAAAGAGTCAATAGTAAGGGGATAAGGTTTGAGTACCTTGCCCTGGTAAAACTATGGATGTGACCCACTTTGTATATGATACAAACACTGTGATCCTACCGTGTTCATGTAGATGACATGTGAGTGATGATATCCTATGTAATGAGATTACATAAGACCGAATCGGGAAATAGAAACCACTAGATGTAACTCCGTTAACTAGTTAGGTTTTTATTTCACTAGGATGACCTAGGCAACTTGATCTCAATCCTGAGCAGGTTACGAACTCCTGTTTGCGAGGGATTGTCCTTTGACTAGTATGGGTGAGAGTGGCCAGATTCGCCGACTCAATATGCCTACCTTCTTGGGGACAAGACCGAGTGAGCAGATGGGGACTTAGCCTAGCAGGATGAAATTCACTTCTTCCCACCCATTAGGGTAACTAGAGGAATGTTCCCTTAAGTGGTGTCTCTGGGACTTGAACAAAGGGTCCGACCCTCTCATTGGCCCGAGAGGGACTTCTGTTTATTGGTTGGACTACAAACAAATTGTTCATTAGAGGAGCATTGGTACTTAAGGTACAAGATGTAACCCAGGGGTAAAACAGTAATTGACTCAGCTGGTGTTACGAATATTCGTGAAGGATTGACTTGTTGTTATTGGTCAATATCCGTGGACACAAAAATATATCTGCAGTGAGAAGAGTGCAGCTGTGGGACTTTAGTGGAGTGTTCCCGCAGTTAACGAATGTTGATTAGGAGGTTAATGAGATTAACCGAGTAGTCTCGTATCGTTGCAGCTTCAGATCTGTAGGTCCATTAGGTCCACCTTCTAGCTCGTAATGGGTTCTTAGATCGTTTGAATTTGAAATGTTCAAATTCATTAGGGAATAAATTTAATGTATATAGATACGATATAATATATAGTTTTAGAACTATATATTATAAGTTTAATGTGAATATGATTCATATTAAATTGCTTGAGAGAATTAAATATTTGAAACAGTTCAAATATTAAATTCTAATGTGAATGTGATTCATATTTGAAAACTATAAGTTAAAATTTAATGAGCATAAAATGTGCATTAAAGCTATAGGTTAGAGGAGAAAAAGATTAAATATGATTTGATCTTAATTAAATATATGATTAATTAAATATATGATATTTAATTAATTAATTAAATTTGATTTAATTAATAATTGATTTTAATTAAATTAATTAATGGGAACGTGTTAGGAGGACACGTTCCCATCTTCCTCACCAACTCCCCATCGATAGGGAATGAGGGAAGAATTCCCTCTGACAGATTTTCTTCTCCTGGTGAGAAGGGATCGAATAATCAATGCTGAGCTCTGCAATTTTGGAATTGCTCTCCTAAAAAGGAAAAATTCTCTTCTCTCTCAAATTCCCTCTTCTTCCAAAAAGTTGGATCCCTTCCCACCTAGGGTGATCTAAGTGAATACTCAGAGGATATTAGGTTTTCGAAGTGGTGTTGTCCCGTTGGAGAAAACAGAGAAAAAATTTTGGTTGATGTGTTGTTGTGCACACTTGTAGCAAGGAGTTGTTGTGAAACTACAAAGGTAAATTTTGAATTCCTTTTTAGTTTAGTTTAATTTCTAAAGCATGTGTTTGCATGATTAGTTCCATGCCTAATTAGATTAGGAAATGTATGTTTGTTCTGTATTTTTATCCAATGTACTGGTTTTTGGTTTTCAACCAAAACGAACTTGCAATTACGATTCCAAAACACGTTTTCGCTGCTCAAGGGGATCCGATCTCCATCACGGGAGACGTCGTCTCAGCTTGTGCAGTGGGAGATGTCAACCTATTTTTTAGAGATAGATTTTTATATTTAAAAAATTTGTACATAGTTCCTAAGATTAAAAGGAACTTAATTTCTATCTCTTGCTTAATTGAACTTGGTTATTGTATTACCTTCTCATTTAATGAAGCGTTCATTTCAAAGAAAGGTGTCAATATTTGTTCTGCTAAGTTAGAAAACGGCTTGTATGTACTTAAACCGAAATAAACTAAAACAATTTTAAATCATGAGATGTTTAAAACTGCTAATACTCAAAGTAAAAGGCAAACAATTTCTCCAAACAATAATACCTATCTTTGGCACCTTAGACTTGGTCATATAAATCTCAACCGGATTGAGACATTATCTAAGAATGGACTTCTAAACAAGTTAGAAGATGATTCTTTACCTCCTTGCGAATCTTGCTTGGAAGAAAAAATGACTAAGCGACCTTTTACTGGAAAAGATTATAGAGCCATAGTGCCATTAGAGCTTATACGTTCGGATCTTTGTGGTTTGGTGAATGTTAAAGCTCGAGTAGGGTACGAATATTTCATCTCTTTCATAGATGATTATTCGAGGTATGGTTATTTATACCTAATGCATCATAAGTCTGAGACTATTGAAAAGTTCAAAGAGTATAAGGTTGTAGTAGAGAATGAATTAGGGAAAACCATTAAAACACTTCGATCTGATCGAGGTGGAGAGTATATGGATTTGAGATTCCAGGACTATTTGATAGAACATGGAATTAAATCTCAACTCTCAGCACCTAATACACCACAGTAGAATGGTGTGTTAGAGAGGAGAAATAGAACCTTGTTAGACATGGTTCGATCTATGATGAGTTATGCTCAATTTCCTGCCTGGTTTTGGGGTTATGCAGTAGAGACTGCGGTGCAAATCTTGAACACTTATCCATCAAAGAGTGTTTCAGAAACACCTTTTGAATTATGGAAGGGGCGTAAACCTAGTTTACAAAACTTTAGGATTTGGGGTTGTCCGGCACACGTGTTGATGACAAACCCAAAGCAATTGGAACCTCGTTCAAGATTATGTCAATTTGTTGGCTATCCCAAAGAAACGAGAGGTGGTCATTTCTACGACCCACAAGAAAACAAGGTGATTGTATCGACAAACGCCACTTTCTTTGAGGAAGATCACATGAGGAACCATAAACCACGTAGTAAACTAGTATTAAATGAAGCTCTAAATGAGTCAATAAGAGTTGTTGATCAAGTTGGACCTTCATCAAGAGTTGATGAAGAAGCCAACACATCAAGTCAGTCTCGTCCTTTTCAATCGTTGAGAATGCCTCGACGCAGTGGGAGGGTTGTTTCCCAACCTGACCGCTACTTAGGTTTAGCTGAAACTCAAGTTGTCATACCTGATGACGGTGTAAAGGATCCATTGTCCTAGGACCAATGGATTAAAGCCATGGACCTTGAAATGGAGTCAATGTACTTCAATTCAGAGAAAGAGAGATGCAACCGGTAAGATACAGAACTTTAAGGCTAGACTTGTAGCAAAGGGTTTTACCCAAAGGGAATGAGTTGACTATGAGGAAACTTTTTCCCCTGTTACTATGCTTAAGTCTATCAAGATACTCTTATCCATAGCCACATTTTATGATTATGAGATTTGGCAAATGGACATCAAGACTGCCTTTTTGAATGGTAATCTTGACGAGAGCATCTATATGTCTCAGCCCCCAAGGTAAGGAGCAAGAAGTTTGCAAGCTGAATCGATCCATTTATGGGTTGAAACAAGCATCCAGATCTTGGTACATAAGATTTGATACGGCAATCAAGTGTTATGGCTTTGACCAAAACGTTGATGAGCCTTGTGTTTACAAGAGGATCATCAACGACAAAGTAGCTTTCTTAGTACTTTATGTGGATGATATCCTACTCATTAGGAATGAAGTAGGATACCTAACTGACATAAAGAATTGGTTGGCGACCCAATTCCAAATGAAAGATTTGGGAGAGATGCAGTATGTTCTTGGGATTCAAATTTTCAGGAATCGCAAGAACAGAACGCTAGCTCTGTCTCAAGCATCTTATATCGACCAAATTTTGGTCCGATATTCGATGTAGAATTCCAAGAGAGGCTTATTACTCTTCAGGCATGAAGTTCATATGTCTAAGTAACAGTGTCCTAAGACACCTCAAGAAGTTAAGGATATGAGACGTATTCTCTATGCCTCTGCAGTTGGTAGCTTAATGCATGTTATGTTGTGCATGAGGCCAGACATTTGTTATGCAGTGGGAATAGTCAGTAGGTATCAATCCAATCCAGGGTTAGACCACTGAACCGTAGTTAAAAATATCCTCAAGTATCATAGGAGAACGAAGGACTATACGTTTATGTATGGAATTAAGGATTTGATCCTTACAGGATACACTTATTCTGATTTTCAGACCGATAAGGATTCTAGGAAATCCACATCGGGATCAGCTTTCACCCTTAACGGGGGAGCTATAGTATGGCGAAGCATCAAGCAGGGATGCATCGCTGACTCTACGATGGAGGCTAAGTATGTCGCTGCCTGTGAAGCAGCTAAATAGGTTGTTTGACTAAGGAAATTCCTTACTGATTTGGAAGTTGTTCCAAATATGGAATTTCTCATCACCTTATATTGTGACAACAGTGGTGCGGTAGCCAATTCGAAGGAACCTCACAACCATAAGCGAGGCAAGCACATCGATAGGAAGTATCACCTGATACGAGAAATAGTGCAACGAGGAGATGTGACAATCACGAAGATCGCTTCAGAGCACAACATTATTGATTCGTTTACAAAGACTCTCACGGCTAAAGTGTTCGAGGGTCATCTGGAAAGTCTAGGTCTACGAGATATGTACATAGGCTAATCTAGGACAATTGAGAGATATGTAATGGGTATATGGATGCCCTAGTTTATTGTATTTGTATCTCTGTAACAACTGTTTTAGATTGTACCCCACTAGAGTTTTAGTTCAAGTGGGAGTTTGTTGGGACTTGTGCCCTAAAACTCGATGTTTGTAATTATGTTCTAATTATTGTAATAAAGTGTTATTATTTCAATAAAGAGTTATTGCTCGTTATTTATGATATTGCCCTTGTTGTAACCCCAAATCCAATAAACTAAACATCCAAGGCTGTAAAATGTATCTTGAACTGAATGTAGTGTACATATAAAGGATCTGGGTTCGAGATATAGCCTAAAAGGTCCATAGTAAGGGGATAAGATTTGGGTACCTTACCCTGGTAAAACTATGGATGTGGCCCACTTTGTATATGATACAAATATTGTGATGCTAACGTGTTCGTGTAGATGACATATGAGTGGGGATATCCTATGTAATGAGATTACATAAAACCGGACCGCGAAATAGTAACCACTACATGTAACTTCGTTGACTAGCTAGGTTTCTATTTCACTAGGATGACCTAGGTAACATGATCTCAATCCTGAGCGGGTTACGAACTCCTGTTTGCGAGGGATTGTCCTTTGACTAGTATAGGTGTGAGTGGCCAGATTCACCGACTCAATATGCCTACCTTCTTGGGGACAAGACCGAGTGAGCAGCTGAGGAGTTAGCCTAGCAAGATGGAATTCACTCATTCCCGCCTACTAGGGTAAGTCGATGAATGTTCCCTTAAGTGGCGTCTCGGGGACTTGAACAAAGGGCCCGACCCTCTCATTGGCGCGAGAGAGACTTCTGTTTGTTTGTAGGACCACAAACAAATTGTTCATTAAAGGAGCACTGGTACTTAAGATACAAGATGTAACCCAGGGGTAAAATGGTAATTTGACCCAGTTGGTGTTACGAACATTCGTGAAGGATTGACTTGTTGTTTTTGGTCAATATAAGTGGACACAGAAAAATATCTGTAGTGAGAAGAGTACAGCTGTGGGACTTTAGTGGAGTGTTCCCGCAGTCAACGAATGGTGATTAGGAGGTTAATGAGATTAACCGAATAATTTCGTATCGTTGAAGCTTCTGATCTGTAGGTCCATTAGGTCCACCTTCTAGCTCGTAAAAGGGTTCTTAGATTGTTTGAATTGTAAATATTCAAATTCATTTGGGAATAAATTTAATGTATATAGATACAATATAATATAATGTTTTGGAACTTTATATTATAAATTTAATGTGAATATGATTCATATTAAATTATATGAGAGAATTAAATATTTGAAAGAGTTCAAATGTTAAATTTAAATGTGAATGTGATTCATATTTGAAAACTATAGGTTATAATTTCATGTGCAGCAAATGTACATTAAAACTATAGGTTAGAGGGAAAAATTGATTAAATATGATTTAATCATAATTAAATATATGATATTTAATTTAATTTTGTTAAATGTGATTTAATTAAAATTAAAATTAATTTATAATTAAATATGATTTAATTATTAATTTAATTAATTAATTTATAATTTTATTAAATTAATTAAGGAAACGTGTCAGGATGACACGTTCCCACGATGCCTCTTCTTCTCCCTATCGATAGTTATATAGGGAGAAGTGATATCAGTTGGTTGATTGATGCATTTAGTGAAATTTCTGAAATTTCTGAAAATTCTCTCTCTTAATATAGTTTCCCATTCTCTTCCAAATTGTTGGTTTCTTCCCACAAAAGAGAGATCTAAGTAGATACTTAGAGGATAGGAGGTTTTCATGTTTGTGTTGTCCTGTTGGAGAAAACAGAGAAGTTCATTGTGTGTTCTTGTGTTGCTGTGAAAAAAGAAGCAAGAAGTTACCAATGTATTTTATACACAACATATGTTTGCATGTCTAGAATCCATGCCTAATTAGATTAGGATTAAGTTGCTTATTCTTTGTAATTTACCAATGTATTGGTATTTGTATTAAACCAAAACAAACAAGCAAAAATCGATTTTAAATCACGTTTCCGTTCCTCAATGGGATTGGATCTCCATCAATTGGTATCAGAGCAATGTTTGTTTTGTTTTGGTTGAAACAAATTTGCATTGGTTAGGTGGGAATTGCATTTTGGTTTGCTGTAAAACTGTTTAGGAACTGTTTGGCCTTAGTTTGCTTTGATTTGATCAAATTAAGTGTAAAGGCCTCTGTGTTTTGGGCAATTAAGTGCATAATCGAGTCTGTAGTTGAGTTGTGAGTCGTTCTGGACCAGTTTCGTGCAATTCGGATGAGTATCGAGGGAGAATTTCGCATTTCAAGTTGCAACGCTACCCCGATGTCAGTCGTGCGCGAGACATGAGGCGACATTGCAACGCTCCCCTCAGCGTTGCAACGTCGTGACGCCAACCTGAAGGAGCAGACTGGTCTGGGCAATTTTAGTTGTTTTTGGTCCGGTTCGAGCGGTTTGAGACCGGTTCAAGGAGTTTTGGTCCGGTTTTGTAATAAGATTAGTGTAATTTTATTATTTTTGCACTTTTGGAGCCAAATTTTTCTGATTTTATAGTTATTTTTCTTTATGAATGTCATTTAGAATTTTTTCCACCTTAGGATAAGCATGTTCATGCATTTTTATTTGTATAAATGTTATATAAATATGGTAGAAATGCATGATTAATTTATTTTTCATGGGTAATTAATTATAATTTTTATAATTAGATTATATGGAAAATAAATTGCATGAAGCATGAAATTACTTAGTTTAAAATAAATGTTATTTTATTTAAGTAATTTTCATTATTCAATTAGTTGAATATCTTTTAAAATTCCAATTTGAAATTATTTGTTGGTTTTATAACATAGTTCCTTGTCATAGGTTAATTATTAAAATTTATAAAACTTATAAATAAAGAGGTTTTAGAAACCATAACCTATAACAAAGAATTGCATGCAAACATAGGAACTTGGGTTAAATTGAATTAGTTTTAAATTATATAAAATTATTTTAGACCTAAGTTTAATTTCTAATAGGATTAGAAGTTAGTCTTACATAGTATTTTAAATAGTTTAAAATATAGTAGGACAATAGGACATTGGTTATAGAGGAACTCTACCGGTGAAGTTCTGTCTATGGTTGGGGGTACTTAAACTGACGGTTAACGGAACACCTCCTACCGGGAACTGACCCGGAGGTTGAGTATAATTAACCATAGTCCTGTTTTGTATCTAGGTAATTAAAATGTTTATTAACCTAGACATAAGATTAAAATACCTAGTTATAATATTTATAATAGGCATAGACTTAGATAGATTCTTTTAGCTAGAATCCGACTAAGTTAAACCTACACCCTAACCTTAGGAGTTTTAGTGGGAGAAAACGAGATGTTCGCATCGAGTTTACTCTCACGTTCTCAAGAGTTCACATTGTGAGTTCCATGCTCGGCTACGTGGCGTTAATAGGATGTCCTCCTACAGTAAGTGTTTGCATGGTTCAATAACAAGGTGAATGAAGGAAGTATCCATAGTAAATGGGAGCAGGACGTGTGTAACGTATCCTACGGTCTCCTCCATTAGGTTGCACCATGAGATTTCTATAGTCTGCCTACTAGGTTGTCCTGGAACAGCCAATCCCTACGGAGGGCCTGACTATAGGGATCAGAACACCGCGAACTCCATAAATGGATAGGGTCTCTTAGGTAATTTTACCAACAATTGTCTTTCTTAATAGTAGCTTGTTGGCTCGGACCTATTGGATTTGAAAATGGTAGGGTCACATTTACGGGATAAGGTAAGCTAGTTAACGAGTCCTTGACCAAACAAACGGTAGCTAAGGATCATTGTGACATTAGATGTTCTGGTAGTGAGAATTGGCTGAGATAGTCTCAATTCAGGGGAGGAGTGACTGACCACCCGACGGTGGCTTTTGTTCTAAACCCTTGAAGTATCGTTGCAAAATTAAAGGTTTAATTTAAACACTAGGGTTCTTTGATAATTTTGCTAAAATTGATTGGTTTGTAATGGATTAAAGGCATAACTAATTAGAACTATTTTTGAAATTTCAGCATGTCGTCCTCAATTATAGCCTTACTCAAAAGTGAATGTTTAACTGGCAAAAACTATACTACGTGGAAGTCCAACCTGGATGTGATTCTGGCTATGGATGACCTTCGATTTGTGATAACTGAGGAATGTTCTCAGATCCCTACTCAAAACGCACCTAAATCTGTTAAGGATGTGTTTTACCGCTAGTCCAAGACCAATGAAAAGGACAAGGCTTATATCCTGGCTGGCATATCTATTGTTTTTTTCAGGAAGTCGGAGGGAATTGTCTCAGCTCGTGAGATCATGGGTTATCTGCAGAGTTTGTCTGGACAATCCTCTGAACAAATTCGGCACGAATCCCTCAAGTACGTTTATAAGGCGTATGAAGGAGGGAATTTCAGTGAGAGAACATGTTCTCGATCTCATAGTTCACTTCAACATGGGCGAAATGAACGGAGCGGTCTTGGATGAGCAAAGTCAGGTATTCTTCATCCTAGAATCTCATTCATATTTAATTAATATTTAAACTCTTTGAAATATTTAATTCTCTCATATAATTTAATATGAATCATATTCAAATTAAATTTATAATATAAAGTTCCAAAACTTTATATTATAATGTATCTATATACATTAATGTTTATTCCCTAATCTAAGAACCCTTTACGAGCTAGAAGGTGGACCAAATGGACCTGCAGATCAAATGTTCTAACAATACGAGATTATTCGGTTAATCTCATTAACCTCCTAATAACCATTCGTTAACTACGGGAACACTCCACTAAAGTCTCGCAGCAACACTCTTCTCACTGCAGATATATTTCTATGTCCACGGATATTGACCAATAACAACAAGTAAATCCTTCACGAATGTTCGTAACACCAGCTGGGTCAAATTACCGTTTTACCCCTAGGTTACATCTTTTACCTTAAGTCTCAGTGCTACTCTAATGAACAATTTATTTGTGGTCCTGCCAACAAACAGAAGCCCCTCTTGGGCCAATGAGAGGGTCAGGGTTTTTGTTCAAGTCACGGAGACACCACTTAAGGGAACATTCATCTACTTACCCTAATAGGTGGAGGAGTGAATTCCTTCTTGCTAGGTTAAGTCCCCAACTGTCTGCTCGGTCTTGTCCCCAAGAAGGTAGGCATATTGAGTCAGCGAATATGGTCACTCTCACCCATACTAGTCAAAGGACAATCTCTCGCAAACAAGAGAGATGAAGAAACAAAATTGGAGAAAGAAAATGAAGAGGGTTAACATGAAGATGAGGAGATAAGAGAAAAGAATGTTGAGAAGACAAGAAGAACAATTAAAGATAGATTGTCTTCTTTAGAAAAAAGATTAATGGACAAAAAGGGATCATGACGTTGCTAGTTTCTCTAATGGAAGTTGTGAATGCGAGACTTCCACCAAAATAAGTAGTAGTAAAACTATCTCAGAGCAAGAATCTCTCCAGAAGAACCAACCTCCATGTTCTAACCTTGAGATGATAGAAACTATGACCAATGTAGATGAGATGGTTGATTATGCAACCACTTATGTTACAGAAAAAGAGAAAGAGGTAAATTTACTTATGTTTCATTTATTATGTTATACATTTACACATCTATTTACATGATTTCCATTTTTACATGAAAAGTTGAAGTTGAAAGTAATGAAACAGAAGCTAAAAATGAAGAAGAAAATGATGGAAACCATGAAAAAGAAGATGAAAATCTAGGGTTGAAGGAAGATGATTGAAGGACAAAGAAAGTTGAAAAATAAGATGAAATAGAAGATCAAGAACATCGAACAAAAAAATGAAATGACAAAAAAGGAAAGGCGAGTAATATAACTAGTTGTCTATCAGTTTGATTTTATTTGTGAGTATGTAAAAGTATTTCTATGAGTGATAGACTTCTACCACTATAACTTCATCGACTTTAGAATTAGTATTTCTATTAGTGATAGTATCTAATTGTCTGATTAGTTTGTATAATTGATGCGTCAGATTGTTGGAGAAAATGCAACTAAAAAATATAAACCAAATGCTAACTTTGGAAAGAATCCAACTCCTTCTAAGAATGTTGTTGTTGTTGAGAATGTTGTTGTTGTTGAGAATGTTGTTACAAGATCAAAAAGATAGACAAGACCAACAAAAAAAAAAGTCTTGGATAATGCAAATACCAAAGACAAAAAAAATCTCCAAACAAACGACATTCTCCTAGATTCAAGCTCGATCCTTATTCTTTCAATTTGAAATTATCTCAAGACAATAATGAATAATATTTTCAACTTTTTTTTTTTTTTTTTGTGAATCCAGTCATTGTAATACAACCTTGAATGAATGCTTACATTGTAATGAAACTTTTTCTATATACTTCAAGTCTATCAATATGATTCTTGAGATAGTTTTTGGATTATGCTTAATTGTTTATGCACTTGAGAATTAAATTGATTGATATAACTTGTGTGATTTGAGAATGTGGATGTATAACTTTGGATATAATGCATAACTTGTGTGATTTAAGAATACGAATGTATAACTTTGGATAGACTTTTGTATATGTTGTTTTTCTCTTATGATTAAAGTCTATCAGTGATAGAAGTTTATCACTATCACTGATAGACTTCTATATATGTTATTTCTCCCTTCTGGTTGAGATCTATTATTGATAGACTTCTTGTTTAATGTTGTTTATCAGTGTTGATTGAAGCATATCAGTGATAGAAGGTTATCACTATCACTGATAGACTTCTTGTTTGATGTTGTTTATCAGTGTTGATTGAAGTTCATCACTGATAGAAGGTTATCACTATCATTTATATACTTCTTGTTTAATGTTATCAATCAGTGTTGATTGAAGTCTATCAGTGATAAAAGGCTATCATTATCACTTATAGACTTCTTGTTTAGTGTTGTTTATCATATTGAAGTCTACTTGTTGTTTGGTGGTTGTTTATCTATGTTGATTGAAGGCTATCACTATCACTAATAGACTTTTTATTTAATGTTGTTTATTTGTGTTGATTGAAGTCTATCACTATAACTAATAGACTATTTATTTGGTGTTATTTATATGTTTTGATTGAAGTCTATTGTTGCTCGATTTCGCAAGTGCACAAATCGTTACAAGTAATATAGTATGGTGAATACTATTATCGTTCTCCATAGGGAGGAAATCTTACCAATTACCGAATTCTCTAGCCTCGATTTTATCTAAGTATTGATTAATCGATGGTGAATTTGAAAGTAATAGCAAAGAAAATATAATTATCGCTAACAAGACAAGTCTTAATTGATAAAAGCTCTAGAGTAGTGATTTCATCATTTCTCCTTCTGCTATTTGTTCATTAATAGTTAATGTAGTCTATTTCTAGGTTGTTGGTAAGTTCTACTCTTATAGACTCGATATTCTTTCTCAAGCTATACCGATATTCGTCAAAGAGTCAATTACCTATATTTCTATGACAATTCAAACAATTTAACTATTAAGCCTGTAAAACCTAAACTACCACAAAATCCACAAGGATACCTCTACCTCAAGTGTAAATTAGGGAAAACAATTCAGTTCATCAACAATTTGTGTCTCTCAACCTCAAATTATTGACATAAGATCAATGTAAAGAGTGACCAGGTCTAGACATGTATTACGTTCAAAAAAATGCTCACAACCACAATTGAAATAGATACATCAACAATTAATTATAAAAGAGTAAGATTCGAATGTCGGGTATATCAAAGCTCTAGAAAAAAAACATAGTTCATAATGTAAAATCTAACAAAACCAACTAAATCTATCAAAGAAGTCATTAAAGCATAAAAAGAGAAAGAAAAGGTGAAAAGAGACACAAATCCCACAATCGAATGAGTCGCTAAGCGTAGCTCTTGCTTTGTTTCATGGCTCCCGATTCTCTAAGAGGTGTCTTGGATCTGGTCTCTCGTTTCTGACTCTCATAATTTGGCTTTCCAACCCCTGAGACGACTAAAAAATGTGTTTTTAAAGTTAGAGCAGTAGGGGTAGCGCTTAGCCACCATAAAATTAGCAAAGGACACGAGTTATTTTGCCCTAGGCGCTTCGATTTTAAAATCACGCTACGACTATGGTGCCTAGGCGGCCATTAGCAGACAATCCTAACTGTTTTTGTTATATCTCTTTTACGGGTGTGCGAATGACCTCGGATTTGATGCATTGGAACCGTGATCCAATGTAGAATCTCCTAGAATATGGCTTATGCTCATATTACATCTCTATTTTTCTTGAATCTTCAATTAAACTTAAAAAAGTTCCAAACTCCACCAAAATACTCACGAACACTCGATTTTGCTCATCAAGCTTAGTTTCTACAAAATTAAGAGAAACAGACATGGAAATTCATAAAATCATTACAAAACTAGCATAAATGATGGGAATTAAGATAGCATAATTGTTGGGGTTTATGTCCTAAAACTCATGGTTTGTAAACTGAAAGTGTATTCTATTTTGCAATAAAGTTGTTATTGAGGTATATTCGGTAAAGATGTTATTGAATAAAGTGAATTATGTATTTTATAACCATAATTGTTGGGTTTGATGTCCTAAAACTCATGGTTTTGTAAACTAAATGTATATTCTATTTTGCAATAAAGATGTTATTGGGGTTTATTCAGTAAAGGTGCTATTGAGTAATGTGAATGGTGCATTTTATAACCCTAATCCAATAAGAACCCTTGTCTATAAGATGTATACTTGAACTTTATGTGTGACATAAAAGTGGATCAAGTTCAAGTTATAGCCAGAACAATCTATAGTATAGGGATAGGGTTAGGTACCTTATCCTAGGGACACTATGGATGCGACCCACTTTGTAAAGTACAAACGATGTGATCCTAAATCGTTCATGTAGAGACATGCGAGTGGGGATGTCCTATGCAATGAGTTTGCACAAGACTGGATCGCGAAATAGTCACTTAGACTTTATAACTCCGTTTACTGTCTTAATTGACTATATTCATACGATGACCTAGGTAACTCGATCTTAATCCTTAGCTTGCTATGAACTTCTGTTTATTCAAATTATCCTGAGATTTGCATGGGTGAGAGTGGTCTGAGATTGCCGACTCAATAAGCCTCCCATTTTAGGGATAAGACCGGGTAGATAGTTGGGAACATAGTTTTGCAAGATGGAATTCACTCTTACCCACTTTAGGGATTAGTAGAGAGGTTGTTCCCTTAAGTGTTGACTCCGGGTCTTGAACAAATGGCCCACCCCTCTCATTGGCCCGTAAGGGATTCGGTTCGTTGGTTGGACCACAAATCAATTGTTCATTAGAGGATCAGTGGGACTTAAGGAACAAGAAGTAATTACAGGGGTAATATGGTTTATTTGTTCTAACTATAATTAGGAACGACCTGTGAAGGATCTAGTTACTAATCATGGTTTTATTGAGTGGACACAAATATATCTACAGTGAGGAGAGTGCAACCATTGAGTTATAGTGGAGTGTCCCGGTGGTTAACGAATGTTGATTAGCCTGGCTGAAGGGTTGACCGGTTAATCTCGTATCATTGGAACTCATGATTTGTAGGTCCATTAGCCCTCCTTACTAGCTCGGACTAAGCCTTGTAACAATTTGAGAGAAAAGAATTTGAATTGTTCAAATTCGATTTTGGGAGAAAACGTTAATTATATGTGATATATTTAACATGTCATAGCTTAATTATGAATTAAACTATGATTAAGAAGATGTGGATATGTTTAAATATGATTTAAATATTTGATCAGTTTATAGCATGAATAGGGATTCATGTTCGAAAAATCGATCGGGATTGGGCATTCTATTTAATTTAATATTGGATATTAAATTAAATTAAAAAATTATTTAATTAAATTAATTTTAATTTAAAATCAATTTTATATTGAATTTTAAATTAAAATTAAAAGGAAAAGGAGTAGAAATTCAAGTTTTGTCTTGCATTTCAAGTGGACAACTTGCCCAAGGTGACTCAAACTCAAAATTCACCAAAATTGGTCACCTTCTTCTTCAATCATCCTCATCACTCATGTGTTGGCACTTTAATAAAGTTTAATGAAGCTTTATTTAAAGGAGATTTGAAGAGATTTGAGAGGGTTTTTGCAGAAATTTCATATGGTTCTCGGTTTTGACCATTGAGCACTCTTCTTCCAAATTCTCTCCATCTAGGATCCCACAATCCGTTCCAAGGCCTGAGGATAGTAGGGAAGACATTAGAGGTAGTTCACGAAGTATTTGTGTTGCAAATCATCCACCGGGCGAGGAGAATTTGATCATCAAAGTTGAGTATTCTTACTCTCTGTTTTTACAGTTTTGAGCATGCATTTTATTTTCCAAAATTTATCAAATTAGAGTGTTCAAGATCCTAAATTGCTTCCGTTTTCTTAATATGGGCTCCTTCACTAATCTAATAATAATCCTTGACTATAGGATGTATACTTGAACTTTATGTGTAACATAAAAGTGGATCAAGTTCAAGTTATAGCTAGAACGGTCTATAGTATAGGGATAGGGTTGGGTACCTTATCTTGGGGACACTATGGGCGCAACCCATTTTGTAAAGTACAAACGATGTGATCCTAAATCTTTCATGTGGAGACATGCGAGTGGGGGTGTCCTATGTAATGAGTTTGCATAAGACTGAACCGAGAAATAGTCACTTAGACTTTATAACTCCGTTTATTGTCTTAACTGGTTATATTCATACGATGGCCTAGGTAACTCGACCTTAATCCTGAGCAGGCTATGTCCTGTTTATTCAGGATTATCCGTAGATTTGCATTGATGAGAGTGGCTCGAGATCATCGACTCAATAAGCCTCCAATTTTGAGGATAAGACTGGGTAGATAGCAAGGAACATAGTCCTGGAAGATGGAATTCACTCTTACCCGCTTTAGGGATTAGTAGAGAGGTTGTTCCCTTAAGTGTTGACTTTGGGTCTTTGAACAATAGGCTCAGCCTCTCATTGGCCTGAGAAGGATTCAGTTTGTTGGTTGGACCACAAACCAACTGTTCATTAGAGGATAAGTGGGACTTAAGGAACAAGAAGTAATTATAGGAGTAGAACAGTTTATTTGACTTAACTGTAATTACGAACGACTTGTGAAGAATTGACTTACTAATCATGGTTATTGATGCGTAAAATAATATTGCAATTCCACAAGTGTACGGATCAAGTTTTAATATAGTGATTTTGAGTTTAGAGTATCGTCCTGATGAATTTTTTTTCTAGATCAATCAATTACTAAGATACTAATCCCAAATTTTATCTAAAGAAACAGAAATTTGAGAAAATGTTGAATTAAAAATAAAGTACATATACAAGTGGAGACACGAATAAGATAGAAATGTTAGGGGGATCGATTTCACTAGTTAATTCCTTATTTCAGCACATGCAAATGACTATGGTCGTGAGATTATAAACAAGAAGTTAAAGATATTCAAAAGACTCTCTCGAGCTCTAATGATTCTCAAGCAAAACGATAAACCCATAAGTCTCCTTATAGATTTTAAAAACATACAAGGCATTAAGAAACTTCTTAAAACGTTTTCCAAAGAACCCACGTCACTCTCGTGCACGGATTTACTAAGGGTTTTGGTAACTTTGATCTAATCTAAGTCTATTCTCTCGAAATCAACTCAAATCAACAAAATCATGCTAAACTTGGTTAGAGAAAAACACGCATTAAGAATGAATTACCAAAAATAACTCAACACAACCAAAAGTTCAAAATAGTAGCTAAAACAAGTTCATAACAAGCTACATCAACCCCCTAACTATGGAAATTAATTACTCATAATCACCATAAAAACATGTTAATTGTTGGGATTTTTGTCCTAATCTCGTGTTTGCAAATATGCTATCTTATTTCTATATTTTAGCTAGTTTTTATACTTAAAACATAAACTTTCATGGCATTTTATGGTTAATTTTAGGAAACTGAGATTGAGAAGCAAGAATTGAGTGTTTTGAGGTTATTTTGGTATAATTTGGAACATGTGTATGCTTAATTTAAGATCCAAGAAAACTCTAGATGTATTTTGAGTATAAAGAATATACTGAGAGATTCTACATCGAATAACGATTCCAAGCATCAAACCAGAGGTCATTTGGACACCCGAGCGAAAAGATATGACAAAAATGGTCGCAGTGCGCTGGCTGGCAGCAAGCACAACGTTGCAACGCCATGACCAGCGTTGCAACGCCATGCCGAAAGTCCCTATAAATATAACATGTTGTTTTCATTCCAAGGGGAGCCGAATTTGGTAGTTTTTAGCCCTAGTTTTGAAATACACACTCTAAGGAGAGAAAAAAGAGCATTTCTTGGGAGCCAAAGCGTTTGTGGAGGCTCGAGATCGTGACGGGAGCTCGGGAACGAGGGATCGACATTGACACATAAGTTTATTTCTCTTTCTTTTAGTTTGTAATTGAGTTTAAAGACTTTTCCTATGACTTTAGCTTGCTTTTATGGTGATTTTGATTAGTTAAACGTTGTAGTTGGAATTTGATTAACATGTTTTAGATTTATTTGATTATGTATTGAACTTTGTTATGTTATTTATTTTTGGCAATTCATTCTTAATTTCATTTATATCTTTGGTTTAAGTGGACTCGAGAGAAAAATCTTAAATTAGAACAAGGTTGTCAAAAGTCTTAGAATTCTAGCATGAGAATGACCTAGAAATCTTAGGGAAACGCATAAAGAAGTTGCTTAATGTCGTGCATGCTTAGATTTTATATGGAGAGTATAGGATTTATTGTATGTGCGAAACTCTTGAGAGATCGAGAGACTTTCTTGAGTAATTTACTTCTTGTTTATAAATTCATAATATTAGTTCATTGCATGTGTTAAATAAGGAATTATCTTGTGAAATCATCTTCCTTCAATTCTATCATATTCGTGTCTCCAATTGTACATTTATTTTCTATCTTTCTTTTCACTATCCATCAAAGTTTTGTTGCTTTAGCTAAAATTAAGAAAAAGTATCTTGGTAATCAATTAAACTAGAAAACTCATTCCTGAGGACGATACTCTATACTCAAATCACTATACTAAAACTTGACCCGTACACTTGCGGTATTGCAATATAAATATTACGCAACAAGTTTTTGGCGCCGTTGCCGGGGAATGAAGATTATTTAGATTGATTAATATTGGGATAAAATTCAAGATTTTAGACTAAACTTTTTTTTCCCTTTTGTGTTTCTTTTTTCCTTACTTGTTTTTTTTCCCTTATTTGTTTTCTTTTAGTTTGTGTTTTCTTTCCTTACTTGTTTTTTTTCCTTATTTGTTTTTTTCCTTTTTTTTGTTTTTCCTTATTTTTTATTTTTTCCTTATTTACTTATTTTATTTTTTTTTCTTTTGTGTTATTATTTTTTGTTTGTTTCCTTATTTTTGTTTTCCTTATTTTTTTATTTTTTTGTTTCTTTTCTCTTTTCTTTCCCTTTTTGTTTTTTTCATTATTTATTTTTTTCTTATTTTTTTATCTTTTATTTTTTTTCCTTTTGTGTTTTTTTCCTTATTTGTTTTTTTATTTTTTTCTTTAATTTTTTTCTTTTCATTATTTGTTTTCTTTCCTTATTTGTTTTTTTCCATATTTTTTCCCTTTGTGTTTTGTTTCCATACTTGTTTTTTTCTTATTTGTTTTTTCCTTATTTATTTTTTTTCCTTATTTGATTTTCTTTCCTTATTTGTTTACTTTCCTTTTGTGTTTTTCCTTACTTTTTTTCCTTATTTGTTTTTTTTTCTATTGTGTGTTTTTCTTTTTTGTTTCTTTTTTTTCCTTATTTATTTTTTTCTTTACTTGTTTTTTTCTTATTTGTTTTTTTTCTTCTTTGATTTTTTTTCTTTATTTGTTTTTTTTCCTTTTGTGTCTTTTTACTTATTTTTTTCCTATTTTTTGTTCTTTTTTTTCCTTATTTGTTGCTTTTCTTTTTTTTTTCTTATTTATTTTTTTCTTTTTTTCCTTACTTGTTTGTTTTCCTTTTTTTATTTTTTTATTTTTTATTTTTCTTTTTTTGTTTCTTTTGTGTTTTTTATTTTTTGTTTCTTTCCTTTTTTTTCCTTATTTGTTTTTTTTCTTTATTTGTTGTTTTTCCTCTTTTTTTTCTCTCTTTTTTGTTTTCTTCTTTGTTTTTCTTTCCTTATTTTTTCCTTATTTATTTTTTCTTAGTTTATTCATTATTTTCTTATTTGTTGTTTTCCTTATTTGTTTTTTTCCTTTTCTATTTTTTTCTCCTTGTTTGTTTGTTTTTTTTTATTCTTAATTTAGTCTCGTGTGTTGTTCGAGCCTTTGTCTCCTGTTTTGGTTGTGTTGATTTTGTGTAAAAGTTTTGATTTGAATTATCGTGATTTAAAGTATGACTTTTCATGACCATAATTCTTCACCAATGTATTATACTTCTCAGGATCCTAGGTATGTAAATCATGATTTTTATGAATACCAAATGTCTAACCCTTACCATTATGAATCCATGTTTTATGAAAATTCTTTTGATGGTAATCATATAGGCATTTGGAACTAAAATTTTTCCTACTCCAACCAATCTATAGAAAACTTTTCTCTTGTGGATTTATTAATGGAATATACTTTTGAGTTGAGGATAAAAAATTTGTTTCATGCTGAATTAGAAAGGTTGGATAGGTTAGAAGCTAAAGTGGTAGAACTTGGGGCAATAATACATGGAAGAACTAATCATCTTAATCAATTGGCGGAATCCCTTAAGGCCCTAAAAGAACAAATTTTTTATCTTGCCACTGAGGAGCAGCAACCTAGGAGGACTTATTCATATGATAGTGAGGATGAGTTGGAGGAGACTGAAACACACCAGAAACAGAATTGTGAGGTAGACATGGTAATACAATTACTTCCACGGAGGAAATTCAGGTGATAGAGTTTGAGGCTGAAAAGTCATTTCCCTCTTTATCTCCAAAAGTTTCCTTTAATCTTGATAACCATTTGTTCTGTACTAAAGAGTCTTGTTTTGAATTTTGTTGTTTTATTTTGATAAACAAAAATACCAAAAATAATTTTCTTTCAGGTGCTCAGGAAAAACCAGATAGCCTTTCAGACTTAGAAGGCTATATCGATTCAAGCAAGAAGGGCCCGAAGAAATACGAGCAATTTTATGTACCCTGAGGCCGACCAAGAGCTTGACAGTCTAGCTAAAGATGTTAAACAAAGCGCTTTTTGGGAGGCAACCCAAGCTTTACATTTCTTTTATTTCTGTTTTTTGTTTTTAGTTTGTTCTATTTGTTTGTTCTGAGTTTAGTGTGTTTGTTTTGCTTTGTTAGGTTGTTGTTGATGCCACCCCTCGTTGAAACCCATGCTCCCGTTCTGTGGAACTTCAACACACGTGTCTTGGCTATCCAAGGAATCTAAAAAAAATGAAGATCTCCATTACTCAGGACAGTATTATTCACTCTTACCCTTTTCACTTGATTTGAGCTTATTTTGCAAACATTGGGGACAATGTTTAGTTTAAGTTTGGGGGTGGGAAGTTGTGATTCTTTTGTGACTATTCTGAGTATATACCGAATTATTTACAGATCTTTTGCATAAATATGATCATGATAGCCTAGGATGAGAATTAATTGAAAATTTTTGTGATTTTGCTGAAACCTGAGAGCATGATATGAATTTGAGTTAATTTAAAATTTTTCTTGAGTTTTTCCTGCATTATTATGCACATAGCCTATGTTCCTGTAGTTTTGAAATGCTTAAAACAAAGTTATTAGGTTTAGAAGTTTGATGTCACCTCGATAGGTCTAAAAACTGATTTAAGAGTTAAACTGCAGGATAGGGTGAATGACAATATAAAGTGCATGATCTGTATAATATGTGCATTATGTGAAAATGTGACGACCACGACCACAAGTACTAATTATTTATTTTATTTAGCGTCCTTTCAACCTGTGTGTGCCTAGTGAATTGGTGAATTTCATCAAGCTCGGTGTTAATGAGTCCTTGATTTTATTTAGTTTAAAGCCAAATATTCTCCTTTAGATTTTTATCTATTAAAATTAAAAGAAAAGGGAGAGGCAATGGCACTTTGGGTATTAATGTTTAAATGAGGGTTACGTTTGGCAAGAGGAATTTAACCTAATTTGGTAGTATATAGTCTCCTTAAGTGTAATCACAAACAAGAAAACCCTAACCCTAATTGCCATCATCTCTTCTCCTCCTTCAAGCTCCTAGTGTTGCCCTAGTGAAAACCCTAATCCTAAATCTAACAAGCTTCATCTTCTCCTATTTTTGCCCTAGCCGTGAATACTCAACCACGCTACCGCCGGCCGATCCACGAAACCACCTGTGCAGCAGCCCTCGCCGGTCGATCCACGAGCACAGACGATCGCCGAGCCTCGAGCCGACCCACAAGCATCTGTCTTCAGTCATTTACGCCGCCGACCACGCACGTCCAGCCGAAGAAGACCCTACCGCCGATCGAACTCACGTCCACGAAGAGGAGCGCGTCGATCAATCGGGCCGGCCCGAAGAAGACTCGGCCGTCGTTCCTCGCGCCGAGTTTCACGAAGCTCCAGCCGCCGACGTGAGGAGCTTTCAAGCAGCAGGCTCTCTCCGTTGAAGTCCGGCGGCAGACCGGGGTCCATACGCGTCCGCCACCACCGCGACGAGCCACGAACAATCTGCTGCCGCTGACGCGTCGCCTTCGCCTCCGATCACCGCGCGCACGGCAATATCTTCTGATGAGCGGAATTACATCCCGGTGAGCGTTCGTGTTTAGCTTCGATGTTGTTGAAGGATTAAATCGCGACCCATTATTTATCTAAGAGTCTGATTGAGAGTTTAACTACGGTTTCGAACACAACTTGTAGGGACTAAACTTGGAGCGGAATTGGAGGTCAAACGCCAAAAACAAACTAAGGAATATTGAGTTCTCGCGTTGAACCCGAGGTAAGCGAGGCATGAAATTGTAAGGACTTGAGTTAAGTACCTTTACAATTATGAATTTAGTGAAGGCTCGGTGAATAATTTCAATTGTTGTGCGATTCAGGTTCTACTAAAGGAAGAGTAGTCAAGGAGTTCGGTTAAGTTTTGGAGCGAAATCGGAGCTAAGGTAAGAGACCTTGTGCCGAATCTTTTTAATGGGATTAAAGAAAACGAACTTCAATATTTTATGTGAAATTAGTACGATATTTTACTTAAAAGGATTTAATGATTTTTATATGAGAATATCCCGAGATTTTATGTGAAAAATACTTTGATATTCTATGAGAAGATATCTCAATATTTTATGCGAGAAAAACCTAGTATTTTATGCGAGAATGCCTTTGCATTTTATGTAATGATATTCCAAAGATTTCATGTGAGGATAGTACAATTTATCTATGAGAATATTGCATGATTTGTATACGCGAGTATTACGCCCTATCTGAGGTGAGAAGTCATGATTTGCATATTATTGATAATGGTTGTGGCATGTACACGGTAATTATGATGAATAATGGGACCTCATGCATGTTATGTATGTCATGAATTGAACTAATGAAAAGTGTGGACATTGGTCTCCTGAGATCAGTATGTGCATGGTCAAACATGCAATAGAGACCCTATGGGTCTAATTACAGGGGTCTGTGAGGGACTCAAATTATTACAGGGGTCTGTGAGGGACTCAAATTATTACAGGGTCCATGAGGACTCAAAATGAAATGACTCAGGATGACCAGTCGGCCACACAAATAAAAAGGAAGTCATGGATTAAAGACCTGACAATATGAGAAAGTTTTAGGTCCCGCATATGTATATTTCGAACAAGTTTAAAGTCATGATTGTATGTGTATGCATATCCCAAACCTCGGTAGCGAGGTCACTTACTGGGTATTGTCTTTACAATACTCACCCTTTCTTTTCAAAATGTTTTTCGTAAGGCTAAGGGCGTGCGGGCGAGTGACTGAGGCGCGCTGCTGTTAGACCATGGGATTAGACATGTTTTTCCGCATATTTCTTTTATAAATGATGTTGCTCCTTTATGTTTTTGGAGGTTTAAATTTACTTTACAGATTTTAAACAGGCCATGCTAAACTGCTCCTTTTTATCTGTTTCGAATGTTTTATATGGGATCCCTAAAGACAAATTATTTAAGTTGGAGGTTTTCTTTTAAGATCTTTTATCTCTTGGCCTATAAATGCATGCATGTGTAGTAATGTCCCTAGGAGTTGGTCATAGAAAAGTAGGGGCGTTACAAAAAAAGTTTATTTTTTTTTGTTTGTTTGTTAAAAAAATCGTGAGGACAAAAAGAGTTACCTTCACTGTGATCAGTTAGGCCACTCATTGAGCGAGTGCTCTGAGTAAGGGTCCCTGCAGTGGATGTGTGAAAGCTAGTGTCCTTGCACAAAAAAAAGAAGAAAATAGAAAAAGTGGTATCAAAAGAGTGATTATGTGCTGAGTAAAGTTGTTTATTTCTAGAATGTGGGGAGACTCAAGGATTAGAAACTATGACCAGTGTAGGGAAAATTGAATGGAGAACCTAATAAAGTTGTTCTGGGCATAGTAGAGATTAAAGGAACGGAGGCTAATCACACACACACGTAGGAACACATAGAAAAAGTTTTAAATTGCTTGTTGAAGAATCATGTTTGATTGTTACTCATGATTATTTAAATTTCCTTTTAAATCTCTGAGGCTTGAGTCTGATATATGAATAAGAAAGATCTTATAGTTTAATTTTGTTTTGCTCGGGTCTAGCAAAAGCTTAAGTGTGGGGGTATTTTATAGCATGCAAATATGCTATCTTATTTCTATATTTTAGCTAGTTTTTATACTTAAAAAATAAACTTTCATGGCATTTTATGGTTAATTTTAGGAAACTGAGATTGAGAAGCAAGAATTGAGTGTTTTGAGGTTATTTTGGTATAATTTGGAACATGTGTATGCTTAATTGAAGATCCAAGAAAACTCTAGATGTATTTTGAGTATAAAAAATATACTGAGAGATTCTACATTGCAACGCCATGACCAGGGTTGCAACGCCATGCCGAAAGTCCCTATAAATATAACATGTTGTTTTCATTCCAAAGAGAGCGGAATTTGGTAGTTTTTAGTCCTAGTTTCGAAATACACACTCTAAGGGGAGAAAAAAGAGCCGGGCCGGATGGATCCAGTGCATGATCCGTAGGGGGTCTTGATTATCAACAAAATTTCTTCAAACTCTTTCCTCTTCCTGCTGTCCCCATGAGGCAGAGCTACCGCCGGTATTAGGGGCTTCCTTGGGAGCCAAAGCGTTTGTGGAGGCTCGAGATCGTGACGGGAGCTCGGGAACGAGGGATCGACATTGACACATAAGTTCATTTCTCTTTCTTTTAGTTTGTAATTGAGTTTAAAGACTTTTCCTATGACTTTAGCTTGTTTTTATGGTGATTTTGAGTAGCTAAACGTTGTAGTTGGAATTTGATTAGCATGTTTTAGATTTATTTGATTATGTATTGAACTTTGTTATGTTATTTATTTTTGGAAATTCATTCTTAATTTCATTTATATCTTTGGTTTAAGTGGACTCGAGAGAAAAATCATAAATTAGAACAAGGTTGTCAAAACTCTTAGAATTCTGGTCATGACCTAGAAATCTTAGGGAAACGCATAAAGAAGTTGCTTAATGTCGTGCATGCTTAGATTTTATATGGAGATTATAGGATTTATTGTATGTGCGAAGCTCTTGAGAGATCGAGAGACTTTCTTGAGTAATTTACTTCTTGTTTATAAATTCATAATATTAGTTCATTGCATGTGTTAAATAAGGAATTATCTTGTGAAATCATCTTCCTTCAATTCTATCATATTCGTGTCTCCAATTGTACATTTATTTTCTATCTTTCTTTTCACTATCCATCAAAGTTTTGTTGTAGCTAAAATTAAGAAAAAGTATCTTGGTAATTAATTAAACTAGAAAACTCATTCCTGAGGACGATACTCTGTACTCAAATCACCATACTAAAACTTGACCCGTACACTTGCGGTATTGCAATATAATTTTACGCAATAGAGCCCGTCACTGTAGGTCCATTAGGTCCCTCGGTTGGCTCAATCTGGGTTAAAAGAAGGGTTAATGTTTTGGTATGAAATTGAAGTGTTCAATTTCACTTTAAGGGCATTTATGTCATTTATATGAGATATGAATGATATAATATACAGTTTAATGTGAATGAGATTCATAATAAACCATAGGTTAGCTTAATTGTTGAATTAAGGCTAATTAGAGAATTTAATTGAGAGCAATTAAATTGGATATGATTCAATTTAATTAATCCACAATTAATGCAAATGAGATTTGCAATATGAGATATGAGATATCTTATATTATGTGGTTATGCAAATGAGATTTGCGTAACCTAGGTTGTGGTAAAGTGGTAATAATGTGGAGATTTTAACTCCATCATTCCACTATTTAAACCCTTTGCAAGAACGGATTTGAAAACCATTCTCTCATTTTTTTATTTTCATCAAAGAAGTGAAGAAAAATTCTCTCTATTCTCTCTCAATTCTCCTTCCTCTCCAAAACTCCAAAAGTTCCCACAAACTTCCCTTTTCCAAAAGAGAACAACGAGACTCCAAGTGGTGGTGTTCGAGTTCCGTTCGTAGGAAGAGTTAGTTGAGATCGAGAAGCACGAAGAGTTCGTGATTTGAGGAAGAATCTTTGAAGAAAGTCTTTAACAAGTAAGTACCTCTATTCTTACTGCTTTTCTTCCTTTTCAGCATGTTTAGCCAAGATCTATAGTAGATCGTTTTTAACAAAATCGAGTTGCGTATTGATACCACGACGATTCGATCGTCTTCCGCTGCGCTGGGATTCTCATTCCCTTCAAATGGTATCAGAGCCATTTCGATGGTTCTTCATTTATGCACTATTTTTGTTAAAATTAGGTGGGTATTTGCCTTAATTTCATTAGATGAATGTTGGTTTGCAAAATGGATGTTTTCGGTTTTTGGCATTTTAGATTTATTTTCTGTTTGATGAGATCAAATGTAAAGGGCCCATATTTTTTAGCATTTTAGAAAATAAATCGAGTCTGTAAGTACGGGTCGTTCGTGGCAAGAGTTGCTGGGAAGAAATCGGAGCGAAAACAGGCAGATTTCGGTAAAAAACAGAAAAGAGTTTGTTGTTCTGTCGATGGCGTTGAGACGCTGCCCTACGGCGTCTCAACGCTATCTTTGCGGACGGAGGCCCTGCAGCAGAGCATCGTTGCAACGCTAGGCGTAGCGTTACAACGCTGCTGGCGTTGAGAACGCAGCTCGACGCTAGAGGCGACAGCGTTGAGGAGCAGTTGCTGGAGGCGGATTTGCGAAGACGTGGGAGGTAATCGTAGTGGGGCAGTTTATTTTTGTAATTTTAATTATTTTATATTTTGTAAAATGTAATTTATTTATTTATTTAATTATTTTATTAAATAATGTTAATATAAGTTTTATATTAATGTTATTTAATTAAATGATTGCCCCTAGGTGCCAAAAACCGGTCCATTTTTGTTGTTTAATTATTTTATGCCTGAGATGTATATTTTAATTAATTTCTATGTGCATATTGTATGTCATATAGATTTAAAATCCCACCTTAGGTTAAACATTTCATGCATCATATTTATATTATAAGAGTTATAATATATAGTATGCATGATAGGATTATATTATAAGAGTTATAATATAATGTTAGCATGATTTAATTTATTTAAATATAAGTGTTATATTTTTAAATTAAAAACATGCTCATGCATTTAATTCATGTGATGAGTGTATGTTATAATATAGTATTATTCATGTGATGAATGATTAAGCATTATAACATAGAAATGCATGCAACCTAAGTTAATTATTAGTTTTAAAGTGTTTAGAACTTGAATAATTAGACTTAGGTTTTCTATTTTCTAATGAGATTAGAAATTAGGAAATCAAATATAACCTTTGAATGGAGACTGATTAGTAACTCTGTCTAAGGAAGGTTTTCTCTAAGGCTGGGGTATTTAACTTGATGCTTGTGGAACACCCCTACCTGGAAACCGACCTGGGAGTGAATTCGGTCCGGAGATTCTTAGGTTATATTCTCGTGAGTGTCGTTAATTAAGAGTTAATTAATTTACTCACATAGACCTAAGTTAATATTGTGATTACAAACTTCGGCTAAATACAATATAAGAGTTATATTGGTAGACTTAGGTAAATTTTAGCCGGTTTATCTAGGTCAATCCCTATTAAAATTAAAGTGCTGAGTGGGAGGAAATATAATGTATGAGATACATTTGAATTTTCAACCACAAATCTCCGTTAAATCCGCACCTTGAGATCTATACTCGGCCTCGTGGCGCAAATGGGAGCGTCCCCCTTCGGGTGGCATTTGTATAGGTCAATATCATCGTGGATGGAAAGAGTACTTATAGTGAGTGGGAGCGAGACTTGTGAAAACGAGACCCACGGTCTCTTCTTTCGATTCACACCGTGAGACGCCTATGATATGCCTGCTAGTTTGGCCTGGACCAGAAAATCCCTTCGGAGGGCTTGATCATGGGAGTCGGAACACCGTGAATTCCCGAAAGGGATACAGTTTCCTGGTTGGTTTTCCATCTTGGTTCAGCCTTCGGTGGCTATTGTTTGGACGGATGCTTGGAAACTTAAAGATTGAGGGTGACACTCACAGAATTCGTTAAGTGTTAATGAATTCGACCGAACAATGGTAATTGGACGCCTAATGGAATAAGAGTTATTCTGGGATTAGGGTCTGATCGAGAAAGTCTCGTCCTAGAGGAGGAGTGTTCCGTTCACCCTTCGGTGGCGGTCATTCTAAACCTTTAGGGTATCATTTCAAAATTTTGAATGACCTAGGGATCATGAAACAATTTTTGCTAAAACTTGATTGGATTTTCAAAATGTTTTTTGTGAGACTAATACAAAGTTTTTCTTATTTTTCAGCTAAAAATGTCTAGCGCAATAATAGCATTACTCGCGTCCGATAAGTTAGTGGGAGATAATTACCAAAGTTGGAAAAACAACATTAACACAATTTTGGTAACTGACGACATAAAGTTCATGTTGTCTGAGGAGTGTCCTCAAATGTCGGGCACGACCGCGTCGCGGAGTGTTCGTGATGCGTACGATTGGTGGATCAGGGCCAATGAAAAGGCCAAGGTCTACATAATTGCCAGCATGTCTGATGTCTTAGCAAAGAAGCATGAGCTGATGGTTTTCGCTAAGGAGATCATGGAGTCCTTGCAGGAAATGTTTGGACAACAGTCCTTTCAGGTCCGACATGACTCGCTCAAATACGTCTTTAACGCACGGATGAAAGAGGGGTCGTCTGTCCGTGAACATGTTCTAGACATGATGACCCACTTTAATCTGGCCGAGATGAACGAGACTTCGATCAACGAGTCTAGCCAGGTCAGTTTTATTTTGGAGACTCTTCCGAAGTGTTTCCTTCAGTTTCGTAGCAATGTTGTTATGAACAAAATTAGCTACACTCTGACTACCCTCCTTAATAAGCTACAGAATTTTCAATCCTTGAACAGGGTCAAGGAATCTGAGGCAAATGTTGCCTACAGGTCTTATCACAGGGGTTCGACCTCTAGGACGAAACTCGTTGCTCCTTCACGCCCGAAAGGGAAGAAGAGGATGAAGAGGGGTAAAACTGATCGAGCTGCCGCCCACAAGGGCAAGAAGGTCAAGGACGTTGCAGAGAAAGGAAAGTGTTTCCCCTGCAATGGGGGCAGACACTGGAAGAGGAACTGTCCCAAATTCCTGGCCGAGAGGAAGAATCAAGGTAAATGTGATTTACTTGTGATAGAAACATGTTTAGTGGAGAGTAGTGACTCTGCCTGGATATTAGATTCGGGCGCCAATAACCACGTTTGTTCTTCTTTTCAGGGGGTTGATTCCTGGCAGCCGCTGCGAGAGGGTGAGGTGACTCTACCGGTTGGATCCGGGGAGCTTGTCTCTGCTGCAGCGATCGGCACGGTGAACCTACATTTTTGCGGGAAGTACTTATTGTTGGACAATTTGTACATAGTTCCAGGGTTTACTAGAAACCTTATTTCCATTTCCTGCTTAATTGAACATTGTATATCTGTTTCCTTTGAATCAAGTAAAGCGTTTATTTCTTTCAAAGGCAATCTTATTTGTTCAACTTCACTCGAGCATAATCTGTATGTTTTGAAACCTAATTCGGTCAAAAGTGTTTTGAATACTGAATTGTTTAAAACTGTAGAAACACGAACTAAGAAAGCAAAAATTTCTACAAAAGAAAATGCCCATCTTTGGCATCTACGGTTAGGCCACATTAATCTCAATAAGATTGAGAAACTAGTGAAGAGTGGACTTCTAAACGAGTTGGAAGAAAACTCTTTGTCAGGCAAGATGACCAAACGTCCTTTTAGTGGAAAAGGATATAGAGCCAAAGAGCCTCTTGAGTTAGTACATTCTGACCTCTGTGGTCCGTTGAATGTTAAAACTCGGGGCGGTTATGAGTATTTCGTGTCTTTCATAGACGATTACTCCAGATATGGGTATATTTACCTAATGCACAAGAAGTCTGAAACTCTTGAAAAGTTCAAGGAGTACAAGACTGAGGTTGAGAACCTCTTAGGTAAATCGCTTAAAACACTTCGATCGGATCGAGGTGGAGAGTACATGGACACTGAATTCCAGGACTATATGATAGAACATGGAATTACGTCCCAACTCTCAGCGCCTGGTATGCCACAACAGAATGGTGTATCGGAGAGGAGACAAAACCTTGTTGGACATGGTTCAGTCGATGATGAGCTATGTTCGTCTCCCTGATTCTTTTTGGGGGAACGCAGTGGAGACTGCGGTTTATATTTTGAACAACGTTTCGTCGAAAAGTGTTTGTGAAACACCTTTCGAACTCTGGAGTGGACGTAAAGGCAGTTTACATCACTTCAGGATTTGGGGATGCCCAACCCACATGTTGGTGTCAAACCTAAAAAAGTTGGAACCCCGTTCGAAATTGTGCCTATTCGTAGGTTACCCTAAAGAGACTAGGGGTGGTCTGTTTTACGATCCTAAGGAAAATAGGGTGCTTGTGTCGACAAACGCCACTTTTCTAGAGGAAGACAACGTCAGTGATCACTTACCAAGGAGTAAAATTGTGTTGAATGAAATGGACAGTACATCAGCAAGAGTTGTTGATGGGGCTAGTACGTCAACAAGTGTTGTTGATCCTACCTCGTCTAGTCAAATCCGTTCCCAAGAGTTGGGAATGCCTCGACGTAGTGGGAGGACTGTGAGACAACCCGATCGCTACATGGGTTTAGCTGAAATCTCAGTTGTCGCTCCTGATGATGATTGTGAGGATCCATTGACCTATGATCAGACAATGGTTGATGATGCTGACAAAGACGAGTGAATTAAAGCTATGGACCAGGAAATGGAGTCTATGTACTTCAATTGCAGCCATGGGAGCTTGTGGATCAACCGGATGGGGTAAAACCTATTGGTTGCAAATGGATCTACAAGCGTAAACGTGGCGTAGATGGGAAGGTGCAAACCTTCAAAGCCCGACTAGTGGCAAAAGGTTTTACCCAGGTTGAAGGGGTTGACTATGAAGAGACCTTTTCACCTGTTGCCATGGTAAAGTCGATCAGGATCCTTCTGGCCATTGTTGCGTATTATGACTACGAGGTATGGCAGATGGACGTCAAGACAGCCTTTCTGAATGACAAACTTGATGAGACCATCTACATGGACCAGCCCAAAGGATTCATTGCCCAAGGCCAAGAGCAAAAGGTTTGCCGGCTTCATAGGTCAATTTATGGACTGAAACAGGCTTTGAGGTCTTGGAATATAAGGTTTGATGAGGCGATCAAATCTTATGGCTTTGATCAAAATGTTGACGAGCCTTATGTCTACAAGAAAATCGTTGACAAAACTGTCGCATTTTTGGTGTTGTATGTGGACGATATTCTTCTCATTGGAAATGAGGTAGAATTTCTTACTGACGTTAAGAAGTGGCTAGCTTCGCAATTCCAAATGAAAGATTTGAGAGAAGCTCAGTATGTTCTAGGTATCCAGATTGTCCGGAACCGGAAGAACAAAACGCTAGCCTTGTCTTAGGCGTCTTAGATTGACAAGATGTTGTCTAGATATAAGATGCAGAACTCCAAGAAGGGTTTGCTGCCTTTCAGGCATGGGGTTCACTTGTCTAAGGATCAGTGTCCTAAGATTCCTCAAGATGTTGAGGATATGAGACGGATTCCATATGCTTCAGCTGTAGGGAGCCGGATGTATGCCATGTTGTGTACTAGGCCCGACATCTGTTATGCAAGAGGGAATTGTCGCAGATATCACCCAATCCAGATTAGATCACCGGGGCGGTACGTAAAGGCAATCCTCAAGTATCTTAGGAGAACGAGGAACTACAGCTTAGTGTATGGTACTGGGATTCGATCCTTTCGGGATACACGAATTCTGATTTTCAAACTGATAAGGATTCTAGGAAATCCACTTCGGGGTCAGCCTTCATTCTGAATGGAGGAGCTGTAGTATGGTGAAGCATCAAGCAGGGATGCATCGCTGATTCCACTATAGAAGCGGAGTATGTTGCGGCTTGTGAAGCTGCAAAGGAAGTTGTTTGGCTTAGAAAGTTCATGACAGATTTGGAAGTTGTTCCAAATATGAACTTGCCGATCACACCAGATCGCATGATAACAAATGGTGCGATAGCCAACTCACGTGAGCCTCGGAGCCATAAGAGAGGCAAACACATTGAGCGCAAGTATCATCCGACACGGGAGATTGTGCACCGCGAGACGTGATCGGTCACGCAGATAGCGTCGAGCACAACGTGCGTGATCCATTTACAAAGCCCTCTCACGGCTAAGGTGTTTGAGGGTCACCTAGAGAGTCTAGGTCTTGAGAGCTTCCCGACTAGGGCAAGTGGGAGATGTGTAAACGTTTATTCAATGCCCTAGTTTATTGTATTACTTCGTTGTAATTTATGTACATTTCAGAAATGTATTTTCTCCACTAGCTTAGTCCAAGTGGGAGTTTGTTGGGATTTTTGTCCTAATCTCGTGTTTGTAATATATTGTTTGAAATTAATAAGAGTTATTCATTTCATCACTTTGTGTCTCGCAATATTTATAAACTTTTCCAATAAACTGATGATCGTATGTCGTCTCATCCAACTGATGATCATTTATCTCATCATTTTCATTGTGTTCAATCATATGCTCGTAGCCTTTCTCACCCACTCCATCGTCTCTCAAATTATAATCCCCCCAATCATTGAAATTATAATAGTCTAAATCATTTTCAAGCAAAGATGTCAATGACATATGTGGGAAGGTAGATGGAATCACTTCCGAATTTTCGTTATTTGGACATGTTGAAGGAACAATATATCCGCCTAAATCATGCAAATAGGGTAGTGATGATGATGGAATATCCTATTCCTCTTCCTTACTTGGGAATGTAGATGGAACTACATTTTCATTATTAGTAAATGTTGGTGGAATGGTTGGTGGAACAACATACTCATTTCCGTCATGTTCTAATGGTACAGATGATGATGAAATATCTAACATTTTTTTTTTGTCTGGGATGCAAGTACAAGGAATTTCTTGACCTATATTAGGTGGGAACCATGCGCTTGTAGATGGAAAACTTTAAAAATTTTGAACACCGACAAAATCATTATTCAGTATCGTGAATGTAATGGGATATGGTCGAAATGTGTGGTGGCTATTAAACTTCGACTCGGTGGATACATAAATAGGGATTGAGGATACTTGTTCCCAAGTCAAGAAACTTTTTAAGTCTGCATCATTTCTAATGAAAAATGCAGGAGCTTTCGACTTCAGTTGCAATAAACATTGTATAATAAGTTTGAACCCATTAGAATTTATGCCGCTTAATTCATATACTTTCCTTATGAAATCATCAAACCCTGCATCAATGTCTACATCCAAACCTCTCACTTCTCCACCATCGTAATCTTTTTCCCTTTCATTCCATGCACCACCAAAACAAACCCAAACACGTGGCATGACTGCAGCAAAATAATAAACAAATAAGTATTTTTTTTAAAAAGTAACTAGAAATCTCGAGATTTCCATTAAGAATCACGTCCAAATTTGAATCTCGGTCTGTGTTCTTATAAATTCGGCCGAGATGCAATTTCGCTCGGGATTCTTAATGTGAATCCCGAGATTTATGGAAGAAAAATCAACTAAAACCTTTCAATCACCACAAAAAAACCTTAAAATAAATTGAACCCTCATAACAATGTGTTTGCACCCAACAATTCAAATAAACCAAACTTAACACTTACATATATACGTACCTTAGATCGTTGCTTCTTTGTGGAATCAATTATAATGTTATATTTGTGATATGAGATTTTTGTAGTTGAGATATGGAAATTGTGAAAATGATGGATATGAGAAAATTTGTTGGTGGTAAATAAATGGGTTAGTTGAGTTAGTTGAAGGTATTAAATATAGTGGAGTTGGATTGTATTATGTTTTAAAATACAATGAGTGAAGGGATCGAATTCCGCAGCGGAAGCGATTGTGAATCGCGCGTTCTTTATTTTGTTGCATAGATTTCATTCCAGAACAATGTATATAAGATTAAGCATGTAATACAAAGTAGGACAACAAGAAAATTACCTTTGAAGAACGCTTTCTTCTCGAGTTCCTTATCCAACGATCACGATCTCAGCAAAATGAACCCGATCCGTATGAAATTTCGCCACTAAATCTTCTTCGTTGTTCTCTAGATGAGGGAGGAATGTGGGTTCCTTTAGGATGAGGTGTGGAGGTTTTGAGAGAAGTTGTATTTGGAACTTTTCCAATAACACAACAATGTGGAACTCTAGGGTTACCAAAGCTTAGTCTCAAAGTTGCATCTTAAGCAACTATTTATAGGGAAATAAGATGGAAATTACCATCCTATCCCTCATTCATTCTCTCATTAGCTTATAGTTAATATGTGAATCTAATTCACATTAAAACTATATATTATATCAATTATATAACATATAATTGACATAACACCTCATATATGAAATTGAACACTTCAATCTCATTCCTAACTTTATACCCTCAATATTACTATGTTGAGCCAACGGAGGGACCTAATGGACCTGCAGCTCATGAGCTACAATGATGTGAGATTAACTGATCAAACTCTTTGATCCAGTTAATCAATGTTCATTAACTACAAGTCACTCCACTATAGACTTGTCGTTGCACTTTTCTCACTGTAGAATATATTGTGTTCATTGATATAATCATTACTCATGAGTCGACCCTTCACAGGTTGTTCGTAATCACAGTTGGGTCAAATTACCGTTTTACCCCTATGACTACCTCTTTGTTCCTTAAGCACCACTGATCCTCTAATGAACAACAAGTCTATGGTTCTACCATAAACTCATACCCTCTTAAGCCAGTTTAGAGGGTGGGCCCCGTTGTTCAAGACCTGGACTCAGTTCTTAAGGGAACAACCCATCTAATTCCTAAGTATAGGAATGAGTGAATTCCATCTTGCATACAAGTCTAAGGACAAACCCCTATAAGCAGGAGTTCTTAACTTGCTCAGGATTCAGATCGAGTCACTAATGATCATCTATAAATTATCAGTCTTATCCTGTTAACGGCGTTATACTGGTTAGACTAATAATTTGCAGTCCGGTCTTGTATGAATTCTTCATACAGGAAATCCCACTCGCATGTGAACCACATGAATGAGTTGGATTGTAACGCCCCTACTTTTCTATGACCAACTCCTAGGGACATTACTACACATGCATGCATTTATAGGCCGAGAGATAAAAGAACTTAAAAGAAATTTCCAATGAACATAAATAGTTTCAGGGATCCCAAAAACAAAACATTAAAATCAGATAAAAGCATCGATTTAGCATGGCCTATTAAAACGTAAATAAGTTTAACTCCAAATAAAAACATAGAGACAACATCAGTGTAACGCCCCTACTTTTCTATGACCAAATCCCTAGGGACATTACTACACATGCATGCATTTATAGGCCGAGAAATAAAAGGACTTAAAAGAAATTTCCATTTATCGTAAACAGTTCCAGGGATCCCAAAACAAAACAGTAAAAATCAGTTAAAACGTTAAATCAACTTGGCCCATTAAAACTGTAAACAAGTTCAACTTCAATTTAAATCATAGAGACAAAAATAGTTCAAAATAAGACTATGCGGAAAATCATGCTGGTTCCCATGGTCCTAATCACGCTCTCCCGTCACACGCCCTGCACGTCCTTCCCTTTACCTGAAAAACATTTTTAAAAGAAAGGGTGAGTATTGCATAAACAATACCCAGTAAGTAACCTCGCTACCGAGGTTTGGGATATGCATACACATACAATCATGATCTTTAAACTCATTCATAATATACATAGATGGGAATTAAAACTTTCTAAAGTTGTCAGGTCTTTAATCCATGGCTGCATAGTTAGTTGTCAGGCCTTTAATCCATGACTGCTCATTCAGTTGCCAGGTCTTTAATCCATGGCTATTCATTTAGTTGCCAGGTCTTTAATCCATGGCTGTTCATTAGGTTGTGAGGCCGACTGGTCATCCTAAGTCATTTCAGCGATCTCAGGATAACCAATGTCCACACTATTCGTTAATTCATTTCGTGGCATACAAAACATACATAAGGTCCCATCAGTCACATAATCATGGTGTACATCTCACAAATATCATCATCAACATATCATTCATACTTTCTCATGGACAGGGTGATAAATCATACTTTTGTAATAAACATGAAACATTCTCATACACACTACTGTCCTATTTTCACATGAAATAATGGGATCTTTATACATAACATACGAGAATACTTTCACATAAAATAATGATTCATTTTCTCATAATACATCGAAATATTTGCACATAAAATATCACGTATTCTCAAAATAATATCTGTGGGTTTTCATGTGAAAAATATAAACTGTTTCGCATAAAATCATGAAATTCATTTTCATTTACTCCCATTAAAAGTTCGGCACGAGGTCCCTTACCTCGAGCTTCGACTTTAATTCCAAAACCTAATCGAACTCCCGGTCTATTCTCCTTTTAATGAAACCTGATTCACATCAATATTTCCGAATTCAAACTCCAAGTATTCACACTTAAACCCTAATCATGCGAAACTCGAAATCTCAGACATTCACGATGTCGTGACCCGCTTACCTCGGTTTTCACGCGAGAACTCGATATTCCTTAGTTAAGCGGCAATCGACCTCCAATTCCGTTCCAAGTTCGGTTCCTACAGAGATATTCGAACACGTAACCTAAGTTCTCAATCGAAGCGCTTAAATAATCGATGGTACACAAATCATTCTAAATCAAACTCGATACTTAGCACGATCTCTCACCGAACGGTCAAACCTCATTGTTGTAAGGTCACGACGGCGGTGTAGGAGAGGAAGGAGCTCGCGTCTGCGTCGCCTCCGTGTCTCTCGGTATGCGGGCTCGCGTCGGCGGCGGCGAAACTTCGCGGACGACCGTGCGCGCTCTCTCTCCACAACGGCAGAGGCCGAGGAGGTTTGGTTTGGCGGTGAAAAAGTCTTGAGCAATGGTGGGCGGTGAGGGTTGCTTTGCTTCTTCCATTTGCGATCGCCGGGTTTGGGCTGAAGAAGGAGAAGCGTACGCAGATGGCCGGCGACCACTTGCTGATCTGGAACGGCAGTGAAAGTACCCTCCGGCCCACACGACAACTTCAGATCTGGACCGGCTCACGCGTTTAGTGAAGCTTCGTCAACCTATCGGCGTGCGAGCTTCTGCGAGTACCTACCGACGGCTTCTGCGTACGAGTAGTTGGATGAACGGAGACCTGCGCTTCTTCGGTGGTCAGTGGTTCGTGACGTCTGTGGCTGCAAATGACCGGCGTTCGTGAGGTGCACTGTCGACGGCAATGAGGGTCTACCAAGGATGGTTGTTTTTCGTGGAGGGTGAGGGTGGAGCCGAGGAAGAAGGTGAATAGTGAATTTCTAGGGTTTTGCTTTAGGTTTACAAAGAGAAGGGAGGCTAGGGTTTTGCTAGGGTTAGGGTTTACTTCTTCTTTCCCTTGGTTTGAGACTTAGTGATACTTAAATACCATGCATTAGGTTAAATTTAGTTGCCAATTACATCCTCAACTAGATGTTAATAGCTAAAATGCCCTTGCAAATGTCCTTTTTCTTTAATTTCATAAATAATCTTGTCTTATAGGGAACCATTCATTTAAACTAAACAAAAATTAAGGTCTCACTCTCCCCGAGCTTGATTAGAACACCAAAACGACTAAATACAGCTGCTAATAAAGTGTTAATTTAAAATAACCAATAATACCTGTAAGGATGGTCGTCACAATCAGTTTGAAACAAGAATATGCGGAAATCATGCCGGTTCCCATGGTCTTAGTAACGCTCCTCCGTCACACGCCCTGCACGTCCTTTCCTTTACCTGGAAAACATTTTTAAAAGAAAGGGTGAGTATTGCAAAACAATACCCAGTAAGTAACCTCGCTACCGAGGTTTGGGATATGCATACACATACAATCATGACCTTTAAACTCATTCGTAACATACATATACGGGACCTAAAACTTTCTCATATTGTCAGGTCTTTAATCCATGACTTCCTTTTTAATTGTGTATTGTCAGGTCTTTAATCCATGACTGCTTTCTCATTTGTGTATTGTCAGGTCTTTAATCCATGACTGCTTATTTAATTGTCAGGTCTTTAATCCATGACTGCTTATTTAATTGTGGGGCCGACTGGTCATCCTGAGTCATTTCATTTCGAGTCCCTCACAGACCCCTGTAATTAGACCCATAGAGTCTCTATTGCATGTTTGACCATGCACATAATGATCTCAGGATACCAATGTCCACACTATTCATTAATTCATTTCGTGGCATACAAAACATGCATGAGGTCCCATCATTCACATAATAATAGTGCACAAGTCACAAATATCATCGTCGATATGCAAATCATACTTTTCTCATAGACAGTTTGAAGATCATACTTTTGTAAGAAAACATGAAATATTCTCATGCAAATTACTGTCATATTCTCACATGAAATACTGGAATACTTTTACATAGCATACGAGAATAATCTCACATAAAATAATGGTTTATTTCCACATGATGCATCGAAATATTTGCACATAAAATATTAAGTATTCTCACGATAATATCTGTATATTTTCGTATGGAAAATATAAACTAATTCCGCATGAAATCATGAAAATCATTTTCATTTAATCCCATTAAAAGTTCGGCACAAGGTCCCTTACCTCGAGCTTTGATTTTGCTCCAAAACCTAATCGAACTCTTTGCCTACTCTTCCTTTAGTGAAACCTGATTCACACCATAGTTTCCGAATTCAATCTCCAAGCATTCACTAAATCCCTAATCATGCGATACTTAAATTACGGTATTAAGATATCGTGCCCCGCTTACCTCGAGCTCAATGCGAAAACCTATTAACCCTTAGTCCGTTTTGACGATCAACCTCCAATTCTGCTCCAAGTTTGTTTCCTACAAAAAGTATTCGAACCCGTAACCTAAGTTCTCAACCAAACGCTTAAGTAATCGACAGGACACAAATAATTCTCAATCGAACTCGATACTTAGCAAGATCGCTCACCGAACTGTAGATCTTAGCTCTTTGTGAAGATCTTCTTTGGCGCGCGGTGATCGAAGGTGAGGCCGACGCCCACGGCGGCAGTGTTGCTCGTGGCTCGTCGCGCGTGGCGGCGCGGGCGCGTAAGGGCCTCGGTGTTGCCGTGTTCGGAGAGAGAGAGCCTGCTGTTCGGAAGCTCCTCACGTCGGCGGCTGGAGCTTTGTGACGTCCGGCGTAGGAGACTACTCGGCTGATCGATCAGCCCCTCGTCGACGACTGAAGCTCCGCGAAGTTCGGCGGCGTTACTCGGCTGGAGTGACGTGAAGTCTGTCGAGGTTTTGCGGATGGTCGCTCACGCGTAGGGACTCGGCCGCCGCGGGCTCGCGGCGGCAAACTCCGCGCTAGGGCGTTCGCGGATCGGGAGAAGACCGGCTCGTGGCTTGGGCGTCTCCGTCCGAGGCTTGGGTGGCTTCGGCGGGAGCTACCGATCGGCCTTCCGCCGAGGCTTGCCGGTCCGAAGGCGGTGCACGCGGCACTTCCGTTCGTGAGTTCGCCGGCGTGAGAGCTTGGAGGGTTCGTCCGTTCGTGATTTCGGCCGGCGGTAGTAGCACAATGATGGTATGCTGCAGCTAGGTCAAAACGAGAAGAGAGGGGCTAGGGTTAGGGTTTGCATTCTAGGTCTAAAATGAGATGAAGGAGATGATGATGGCCTAGGGTTTTCTTATGGTTAAATACTAAGGAGGCTTAAGGTTTAGGGTTTTAGGTCAAGTCTTATACAACCCTTATTTAAGCAATAATCACCAAAACGCCCTTGAAATTGCCTTTTCCTTTAATTTCATAGTTAATCTCATCTTAAAAGAAATAATTCACATAAGCTAAACAAAATTACGGCCTCCCTCTCGCCGAGCTTGATTAAAATCACTAATCCAGCTAAACACGGCGTTTACTAGAGCGTTAAATAAAATAAATAATAATACCTGTGATGATGGTCGTCACATGGATTAACTCATTTGTACTAATTACAAAGTGGGTCACATCCATGGTGTTACAAGAATAAGGTTTATACCATAAACCATTTAAGTTATACTCTTGAACACAATCCAAATAGTGTCTACTACACTGATGTTCAAGATATATTATAACCTTTGAGCTTAGTTTATTGGATTTATAAAGCAACAATATAATTTTACCAAAACAAGTAACTCTTTATTTATTTGATTAAAATTACATAACTTTAGGGCACAAATCCCAACAATGAGGGCATTGTAGTAATTACACATAATTCATTTTCTCTTTCTTACCTCATTTTCATCACAAAAGCGCCTAAAAGAACAAGTTTTTACAAGTGGGACCCAATAATCCAATCTAAAACTTCTAAAGGGTTAATTTTTAGAATTTGCCGAACAACTCATTCCCTCTTCCTATATATTGTATATGGCCCCACGTTTTTCTTTTGAAAATTCTCTACTGCCTTCCATATTTTTCTAGTCCGGTAAGTGCCTCCTAAACATTCATTCCTTTCAATTTCTAAGCATTTTTTTTAATTTCATAACACCTAATTCATTCTATTTGGATTTTCAGATTCACCCCATTCCTTGCGTGCACTTCAAGGAATGAACGACTCCTCTCAACGTATTTAAAAGTAGCATTCTTTAGTAGTGTGATTATGTTCTTTATTTGGTCAAATTACAAGTTTAGTTCCTAAAATTTTATGTTTGTGTCTAATAGGACTCCATAATTTAAAAAGTATCTAATAGGTCCCTGAACTTTAAAAAATGTCAAATAGGTCATTGACACATTCAAATTTTTTAAAATTAATAAATCTATTAGATATAAAATTGAATTTTGTGTCTAAAAGTGTATTAAGCTTTCAATTTCGTGTCTAACAAGTTCATGAATTTTTAAAAATGTCGAATAGATCAACACAAAATTAAAAGTTGATGGACTTAAAAGATACAAAATCGAAAGTTTAGGGATTTATTAGATATGAAATCAAAAGTTCGGGGACCTATTAAAAACTTTTAAAAGTTTAGAGACCTATCTGATACAAACCGGAAAGTTCAGAGACTAAACTTATAATTTAACCTCTTTATTTTCTTCCTATCTAACTATGTATTTTTAATATGTGCAAGCCTAAACTAATATCATCCAACAAATTAGTTTGAGATTCGAAATGTCTACTTTTTACCTTAGTGTACATTTTTTTTTCCAGATGCTTTCTTAACTTCATAGCTTATGTTTATACACATTTTTTCCTTTATAATCTTGGTCATTGGTTATGAGTAACTTGGTTTGAAATTTTGTAGTTATTGTTCCACGTATTTTCATTAATTCAAACTTGCACAATTTTACTTAGTATAATTTATGTGTGTTCGTGATACAAATGTTAGAATCTTTGTATATATTTTAAATATATACTCGCCTGGCATTACGAAATTCTGAATGCTAAGTTCGTAGTTTTAAAAATAACATAGCGTATAATTATATTGTTTTTGATAAAAAGTTCCATTCAATAGTTTTTTTTAATAATCTATCCTATTCTAGAAGCGAGTTTATAACTAGAGAATTAAATACGAGATTGTCTTAATAACCTAGTTTGTAATTGGAAGAAAAAAATAGTGCACTTGTTCATTTAAAAAATGAATTGAATCTTTCAAGAACTTGAATTTCTTTCCAAACTTGGGGAATTAATTGTAAACATCATTACATTTTAAAATAAATTTGTATTTGCGAAATCTTGGGGGAATTACAAATAACATAGGAAAATAGAGAAACAAATTGAGAAGTAACTACGTAAACAATTAGGTTGAGGCGCGGGTATCTCGCTCTGTTTAAGGAGATCCAAGCCCTCTGGCTTGTCCCCTCCAGGATACAACAATTCAACTGAAACGTTGTGTAGCTCAAACCATTTTGCACTAACAGGTTGAGATCAAAGCTCCACAACAAAAAACACTCTTCTTTTGGTCAATTTGCTCTTAAAAGAGCAAAGTAGAGAATATGAAAATTAGAGAGAAAGAACTTGAAGAGTTGGTGTATGTTTAAATGGTTTGTGAGGTAGGTATTTATAGGACTTTTTAGATCTATAAAATTAATGCATAATTAAATTTGTTAAACTTTTAACCTTTTTCACAAATATGTTTTTCTTATTTTTTAAAGAAAAAACTCTCTCATTTAAAACCTTAGAACTCATAATACATAAATATTAAAATGTTACAACATTCCTCCACTCATTTTAATATTTAAAATAATCAAAATCAATTGACCAAAAGAAAGATAATTATGCATCATAAAGGTGTGACTCTGCATTGAACCTTTACTAGTGAAATAATAATTTCTACTCCAGCATTAATAGTGGTCTCTAACTTGAACGCTAACACTTAAGGGAAAATAGAGGAATTATTATCCACACATAATTATCCAGGTGTTGACATAAGCTTGATTGGTTAACACATTATGGCCCTGTGTTGATCCCAGAATTTCATGAGCGTATTTGAGAATAAGCCTCATATCCTCATAGAGAGCGCCCTCACTCTCACACTCATATAGCTAAAATCTGTCATGGATTGCTCCTATAACAACGACACCCCACTCATAAGAGCTACAGATTTTATTAAGAGTTTATTGAAAACCCCAACCCTCCATTACATTATAGGATAAATGCACTCACATAATAGGGATGGATTGATAAATAGAGATAGTGTATTTTTACGACCACCTTGTAATTCGTTTTTCCCTTTGAACCCAATTCTTAGGATCTCTGATCACTGGGTGGGTATCCTTATATATGGCTCATGACATTTATAAGGGCTTCAATCCCATTCCCCTCGATGTGTTCCAGACTCTTTCTCTATTCAAGGCCTTTGTGAATGGATCTGCAAGATTATCACAAGATTTAATATAATTCACATTAATAATCACATTACTCAAATAGGATCTCACAGTACTGTGTTTTTCTTCTTATAGGTATGGATTTACCATTATAAAAACGATTTTTTACTCTACCAATTGCGGCAGTGCTATCACAATTTATCAAGATAGAAGGTATTGGTTTCTCCCACATTGGAATCTCATATAATAAATCTCTTAACCAACTTGTTTCCTCACTAGCTGAAGCTAAAGAAATAAGTTCCGCTTCCATGGTAGAGTTGGCAATAATTGTTTGTTTTTTAGATTTCCAACAAATAGCACAACCTCCCAAGGTAAAAAGATACCCTGTGGTAGATAAAGAATCACCTGACAATGTATTCCAATCAGCATCAGAAAATCCTTTAACAACAACAGGATATTTTTTATAAAATAAACCATAGTCTTTTGTTCCCAAAAGATATTTCATAACACGGTCTATGGCATGCTAATGTTCTTTACTTGGCTTACTCATAAACCTGCTAAGAACTCCTACTGCATATGCAATGTCAGGTCTAGTACAATCAGTTGCATATCGTAGGCTACCAATCACGCTATCATACTCCTTTTGATTAATTACATCACTTTCATTTTCAATGGGAAACAAGTGAACACAAGAATCAAATGGAGTAGACACATGTTTACAATCAAAATAATTGTATTTTCTCAGTATTTTCTTTATATAATGTGATTGGTCAAGAAAAAACCTATATGAGGTTCCCGTTATTTCCATACCTAGAATAAAATTAGCCTCACCAAGATCTTTCATGTCAAAATGGCTTCTCAATAAATTTTTTGTTTCATTTATAACAAAAATATTTGAGCCAAAGATCAATAAATCATCAACATGTAGGCTAATAATAACATGTGAAATTTTCCATGATTTATAATAGATGCATTTATCATATTCATTTGGTTTATAACCATTTTTTAGCATGCAATAATCAAATTTTTCATGCCATTGCTTTGGAGCTTTTTTTAAGCCATACAAGGATTTAGTAAGCTTACACACTTTGTTCTCTTGCCCACGCTCTATAAAACCTTCAGGTTGGCCCATACAAATTTCTTCTTCTAAATCACCATTTAGAAAGGTTGTTTTCACATCCATTTGATAAATATTCATATAAAATATTGCAGCTATTGCAATTAGCAATCTAATAGATGTGACCGGAGAAAATATATCAAATAAGTCTAAGTCTTCTAATAAGAAAACTCTAGCGAATTGGAATTAGGAACCCTTTGGTTATGTGAACCCCTAATTCTCAAACACTAAAACCCCCAAATCGATTCGATTCAATCCCAAGGAAAAGGACTAGATGTGGATTACCTTATGATCGAAGACAAAGAGGTAAGGAAACTAGTTCCTCACTCAAGGATAGAACACTCCACAAGCAAGTTGATCAAACCTACCTGAATGTTCCTGGCTTGCAACCCTGTACTCAAGAATTGCAAAGGGTGATGATGTGGCTCTACATCAAATCACATGAAATTGTATTCATCCAAAAACTGTCTTGTACAACCTAATGGCAAAGTTTTAAATAGCTTCCCAAAACCCTAAATGTCATATCATGACAAATGACCAAAATACCCTACTTAAAATGTCATAAAAAGGATAAAATTAGAAAAATAATAGAATTATATAAAAATTAGAAAATAACAATTTGATGCCCTGGTGGTTCATATCATCCTCTCCTTCTTTTGAAGGATTCGTCCTCGAATTCAAATCAATTCCTTGTAAAGAGGTCTTAAAATCATGAGAAGAGAATGATGTGACTCTTCTTGGGTTTCTCTTGAATGGTCTCCCTGGTAAATCAACATCATAAGCATGAAATGTCAATGACTCATCTTCTCTTGGATTCCATTTCTTTTGGAATGAATGATGGTTCTTCCAATTCACATATAGTTTGCAACTATAGAAAGAATTTGGACTAATCTTTGAGTTTTGGACTAATCTTTGAGCTTCAATGCTTTAACAACCTGCAAAAACTCAAAAGAAAAACTAGGCAAATTTGGTTGAAGCTCACTTGTTAAAAAACAATCTCTTTTATCAAGTTCAAAAATGTTTTGTTTTGAAATCAAGAAAGATTTGTTCTCACAAGTTCTTAAAGGCACATTCTTAGCTTTTCTCTCATTTTGATCTCTAGACCGAGCATTATGAAGGGATTTTGAATTCCCGCAGCGGAAGACGTTGTGAAACGTCGTTGATCCGTTGTGTGAAACGTGTCTTAAAATTGAATCTATCTTATAGATCCTAGGCTAAACATGCAAATAAGAGAAGAAAACAGTAAGGAATTATAAGATACTTACTTGTTGAAGAACCCTTCTTCAACGCTTTTCTCCTCTAGTCACGATCTCTCTCGATCCAACAATCTCCTCGAACACGAACCTCGATCCGAACAGGGAGACACCTCCAAAGGGTCTTCTCGGTTGTTCTCGGGAGGTTGAGGGAGAGTAAGTGGGACTCCCTTTGGTTTTGGGTGAGGAGAGAATTTTAGAGAGAATTGAGAGAATCTAGAGAGAAAACATTTGCTCTCTTTGGATGGAAATCCAAAAAATGGCAAATGGCACACCAAAGGCTTCTTGCAAAGCCTTTAAATACTATTGTGTGATGGAGTTAAAACCTCCACCAAATCACAATTTTACCACAACCATATAATATACAAATCACATTTGCATATTATATAATATAAGGTATCTCATACCTTATTATACAAATCTCATTTGCATAAATGTGGAATTATAAATTGAATCACATTCAATTTAATTTCTCTCAATTCAATTTCTCCAATTAGCACTAATTAATCAATTAGGCTATACTATAGTTTATTATGAATCTCATTCACATCAAACTATATATTATGTCATCTATATCTCATATAAATGACATAAATACCCAAATAATGAATTTGAACACTTCAAATTCACACCAAATCAGTAAACCCTCAATTTGTCCAATTTGAGCCAACCGAGAGGACCTAATGGACCTACACGTGACGAGCTCCAATGATCCGAGACTAACTCACAAACTCTTTGACCCGGTTATTCAACATTCATTAGCTTCTGTAACACTCCACTAAAGCCCGTAGCTGCACTCTCTCTCATCACAGGGGACAAGTTGTGTCCATCGATATAACCAATACCCATGAGTCAACCCTTCACAGTTGTTCGTAGTCACACTGGGTCAAATTCATCGCTTTATCCTCGTGTCTACCTCTTGCTCCTTAAGTCCCACTTTGCTCCTCTAAAGAACAACTACATTGCATGGTCCAACCATAAACAACAACCCTCTCGCACCAATGAGAGAGTGGGGCCCCGTTGTTCAAGCCCCCGAGACAACACTTAAGGGAACAACCCCTCTAGTTTCCTAAAGTCGGAACGAGTGAATTCCTTCTTGCGTAGTCAAGTTCCCGGCTCCCCACGTGGTCCTACCCCGAGAAGGTAGGCATATTGGGCGAGCAGCAACAAAGGCCACCCTCACCCGTTTCTAGTCAAAGGACGGACCCGCAGATGTGAGTCCGTGACACGCCGTGATTAAGGTCGAGTCACTAATGGTCATCTACGAATTTATTAGCTCTATATCGCTTACGGTGTTACATCGATAAGTCTAATAATTCACGGTCCGGTCTTGTACAATCTCATTGCACAGGATGCCCCCACTCGCATGTCAACCACATGAACGAGTCGATCACCTCGCTTTGTATCTAATACAAAGCGGGCGCATCCACAGGTGTATCCGTGATTAGGTCTCCAACCCTATCCGTATATCATGTAGACCGCTTGGGGTCATTAACTCGAACGTGATCCTCCCCAATGTGTCCACTACACACCGTTCAAGTTCTTAGTTCTCTCATTAATACAATGACCTTGAAGCTTAGATTATTGGATTAAGTTTATGAAAAATGCGAGACACAAAGTTGAAATAAATAACTCTTATTTATTACACAATGTTGAAATAAATAACTCTTATTCATTTACAACTTGGAATATTACAAACTACACGAGATGAGGACATACATCCCAACACATTACTCACTTGCTTTTCTCTCTCATTTGTGTTTTCACATTTTTCTTCTTCATAAATTTCTATTATTGCTTTTTCATCGGTCTCATGCCTTTTATTTTCTAACTCACACACATCAAGTTTTACTTCTCTTGGAAGCATTGATTCAAAAGTATGATCACATGTTACTTCGTGATTGAATGTACTAACAGTGTTATCACAAAATAATTGAGTTTCAAGCTCACTATCATCTACTTTCGCTCCCCCAGTACCATCAACAAAATATGCTTCTCCAGAAACAAGTGGCACAACAGTAGTAGTAAGAGTATAGTCATGTGATTCCTTGCTATCTAATGACCTACTAGGCAAAATATCATTATTATGCATATGTACAACATTGATAAAATTCTCTTTTCTACATTCTACCTTATCAAAATGCTCATACATGGTAGGTAAACTAACCTTTGTCACAAATGTATTGGCATTGGAGGTAGTCGTAGATTTAGTGTACCTTAAAGATCTCTGTTGGAGTTGCCTTTCTATTTTGATGGCAATATCCACCATCTCTTCAAGATCCTCACAAGGTTGAATTTCTTCTCGTTCAACAATCATCTTGGCAATATTCTTATTAAGTCCTTGGTAGAATCGGTTCATGATAGCTTCCTCATCCTCATCCAAGTTAATTTCCTCAATTAATAAGAGCATCTCTTCATAATACTTCTCCACGCTTTTGCTCCCTTGTCTTAAAGTTTGCAATTTGTGGAAGGACTTAGGAACAAAACGGTTCCTCATTAGAAATTTGATTTCTTTTCATGAGGGTATTGCATAATCTCCACTTTTTCTCCTTTTCGACACCAAAATGTTCCACCATGTCAGGGTATAATCCTCAAATGAAGATATGATAAATTTTACCTTTTCATTTTCACTATAGTGGTGATGATCAAATATGACATCAATTTCCTCCTCCCAATAAAGGTACTCCTCTGGATTGCAAATACTCCCAAAGAACACTAGAGGCTTATTTCGATCAACATTATGGTCATTCCTTAGAGATCTCCTTTGTGCATACATGACTGCAAGAAGATGTTAGTATAAAGAAAATTGGACCTCACAATCCCTCACGTGCTTCACTCAACATATGAAGTTCATTCGTTTTTACTCTCCTTAATGTAAACTCTCCCTTACAAGATGTAATCTCTCTCAAAGATAGGGTGTGAGACAAAACTTTGCAACTAAGATCAGAGAAGCAAGCTAGAAAGAAACCAAGCAAGAATGATTGTAAAGTGTCAAACTCAAGCAAAGAATAGTAGAATATATAAAAAAAATTAAAACTAGAAATCAAGAACCTAATGTTCAAGATCCAATAAACTAAGAAATGAAATAATAAAAACAAGATATCTAGAATCAAGAATTTATGATTCAAGATTCAAGGAATTATGTAAGATGAACAAAGAAAGGCAAACAACTAAATAATTTTTTTTTTTTTAAGTACTGAACTACTTACAAGTGCTTGGAATTAAGATAAGCATTGCAAACAAGCAAGAGTTTATGCACAAATTCACAAAATAACCTTAATCAACAAAAATACCTTCTTTGATCACAATGTCAAAAACTATAGGGACTATGGTTTATGACAAGGGTAGATTGGTAAATTTGGTAAAAATAGTTAGGTCTCTTAAAATTGAGTGAAATTTAATACACTCAAAGCTAAATGTATCTAAATCACGTGAACAAAAATTGGGATTAAAAGAAAGAATTTTAGATAACAAAAAGCTAAGAAAAAAAGCTGCTGCAGAAAAGAAATTGGGCTGCTGTAGAATCAAATTGGCTTGACCGGTTCAGTATCATTCGATCCAGTTCTTTCAGCGAAAATTTTTGAGATATTATTTTGTCCACAAAAGAACGAATATATAAAATTTGGGCTTAAAATATGATCGTTTGCTCTCAGTAAAAATTATTCAAATCAGATAGATAAGATTTTCCAGATTTTCCAGATTTGAACAGTATGAACACAAACGATTTTTACTTCCATTTTACTTTGACCTTTTCCAGAATCAGTATTTTTTCTTCAAACATAAGTCGATTTGATTCAAATTAGGTACTGGAATCAATCGATTTGGAGTCCTGAACACTAAACTAAAAATAGGCCATTTCAGAACAATTCTGTAGATGTGCAGCAGAAAAATTCTCAAAGAACAAATTTCTAAGAAAATAGGTATGCTTTTGGAATCTACTCTCCGAATTTTGAATAAAAAAGCTTATGGTTAAAGTTTTCTCCAAATATGATCAAATAAAATATAATTGCTTCAAAAGATTATGCATGAATAGATCATTAACAATTATTTGTTTAGAAAGATGAAGCACATAGATCAAATTGCAAGTAATTTTTTTTTTAAATAAACGAACAAAAATTTTGGAAACAAAAATTCAGAATATAGATGATAGAAAAAAAAAAGAAAGAAGGATAGATCCGATCTAGAGCCAAAGCTCTGATACCAAATGATAAGAAAACTCTAGCGAATTGGAATTAGGAACCCTTTGGTTATGTGAACCCCTAATTCTCAAACACTAAAACCCCCAAATTGATTCGATTCAATCCCAAGGAAAAGGACTAGATGTGGATTACCTTATGATCGAAGACCAAGAGGTAAGGAAACTAGTTCCTCACTTAAGGATAGAACACTCCACATGCAAGTTGATCAAACCTACCTGAATATTCCTGGCTTGCAACCCTGTACTCAAGAATTGCAAAGGGTGATGATGTCGCTCTGCAACAAATCACATGAAATTGTATTCATCCAAAAACTGTCTTGTACAACCTAATGGCAAAGCTTGAAATAGCTTCCCAAAACCCTAAATGTCATATCATGACAAATGACCAAAATACCCTACTTAAAATGTCATAAAAAGGATAAAATTAGAAAAATAATAGAATTATATAAAAATTAGAAAATAACAATTTGATGCCCTGGTGGTTCATATCATCTTCCTTTTGTTTAAAACCTTTTGCGACAAGTCTAGCTTTATACTTGTCTATACTACCATCCGGTTTCAATTTTTTCCTCACGACCCATTTACACCCTATTGTTTTAAAACCTGGTGGTAAATCAACTAATTTCCAAGGTTTATTAGAACTAAGTGATTCCATTTCATCATTTACAGCCTCTTTCCAGAAAATCCCATCTGGAGATGATAAAGCTTCTGTCAAAGAAATTAATGTTTCTTGAATATTATAAACATAAAATTGAGGACCAAAATCTTTCACAGATCTTGCTCTTTTACTTCTCCTTAATTCAACTTGAGAGTTGTTTTCATTATTATCGCTAGGGGGTAGAAGAATCAAACTTAGAGAAAGTTTGTTCACAACTTTGACCCCCATTATTTCTTGATTTAAAAGGAAACTTTTCTTCATGAAAAATTTCATAATTTGATTAAAAAATCACATTAGATTCAATATCAAGAAATCTATATGTTGTATTATGAGTTGCATATCCAAAGAAAACACAAGTGGTAGCTTTAGACCCTAATTTAGGTCTTTTTGGATCTGTTAGCCTCACAAAAGCCAAATATCCCCAAACACTTAAATATCCAAAATTTGGCTTATACCCTTTCCACCACTGAAAATGTGTAATTTTAGTCTTTTTATGTGGGGCTCTGTTTAACACATGACAAACAGTCAAAACCGCTTAACCCCAAAGATTAAAAGAAGCACATGATTCTAATAGCATAACATTAGTCAAACCAATTAAGGTTCTATTTTTCCTCTCAGCTACTCCATTAGAAAGGTGAATATGGTGGAGTAGTCTCATGAATTATTCCTAATGATTCAACATATGAATTGAATTCAAATGATTCATATTCTCGACTTCTATCACTTCTAATTCTTTTAATTTTTCTACCGAATTGATTTTCTACTTCGAGGAGAAAATTTTTAAATTCTCAAAAGCATCACTTTTATTTTTTAATAAATAAACATGAGTATATTTTAAAAAATCATTAATAAAAGTGATAAAATATCTATTTCCACCTCTAGTTAAAACTCCCTCAAATTCACACGAGTCTGTATAAATTAACTCTAATAATTCGATATTTCTTTCAACACTTTTATGAGGTCTTTTAGTGATTTTAGCTTTACTGCATATTTCACATTTCTCAAAGTTATTTTTTAAACTAGGAATTAACCCAAGAGTACTCATCACCCTCACATACTTACTATTTATGCGACACAAACGAGCATGCCAAAAATTCAAAGAAGAGAGCATATAAATCGAACTGGTTGTTGTTTTATTAATATACTCAATATTCAATTTGAACATTCCATCACAAGCATAACTTTTTCCAACAAAAATTTCCTTTTTAGTTATCACATATTGATAAGATTCCATAGTTTGTTTAAAGCCAACTTTATTAAGAAGATAACTCGACATTAAATTCTTCTTCATGGGGGGTGTATAAAGCACATCTTTCAAAATTAGAACCCCTCTAGAGGTGATCTTTAATTCAACCTCACTAGTTTCCCTAACTTGAGTAGTATGAGAATCACCAAGCATTATTGTTTTAGGCTCCTTAAAAGGAGTATAAACTTTGAACCAATATCTGTCATAACAGACATGTCTATTGGCTCCAGAATCAACCCACCATCCTTCAACACTTTGAATCATATAAATATCTGTTATCATAGCCACAAATGGTTTTTCAGTAACATTAGCCTGAGGTACAGGTTCATGTTTCCGAAATTTGTAAAATTGAGCAATATGCTCACTTTTGGCAGAAACAAAGCAAACATCTTTTGAATGTTGGGGGTAAACTTGATTCTTATTCACTTGGCTTGAATTTTTCTTATAAGAAAATTGAAGTTTATAATTTTTTTTTCATATAACTCTTCTTTGGCTTTAAATGACTATTTTTAGAGATCTGACCCTTAGGTAAACTATCATTAGAAGATATTAGATTTACCTTAATGGAATTTTCATTGCCCTCCTGAATCAATGCATCTGACCCTCTTTCCACCTTCACATCAAATATACTCTGCAATATTTTCCATATTTTCTTTGCAGATATAAAAATAGTATGATAATATTCATAAAATAATCAACACAACAACTTAAAAGAGAATATAGGTAATTATACTGATCTTTCTCATGTTTATCAAATATCTCTTGGTGTTTCATGAACTCTTCAATGTTCTTGTTTTCAGTATCAATATTTTTTGGGGATTTTCCTGTGAGGACATAGGCCACTTTGAGAAGATTAAGGTAGAACAACATTTTTCCCTTCCATCTCTTAAAATGTGCTCCCGTAAATCGAAAATGCTTGTTGAGATCTCCAACATTCTCATTAGGCTTCTCAATTGTAGACTCCATGTTGAATCTCTTTATTGTTGGGGAATTACAAATAACAGAGGAAAATAGAGAAACAAATTGAGAAGCAACTACGTAAACAATCAGGTTGAGGCGCGGGTATCTCGCTCTTTTTAAAGAGATTCATGCCCTTTGCGGTGTATATTTATTTATCAACCACCGATGCAACAGTTTTCTCTAGCTTGTTCCCTCCAGGATACAACAACCCAACTGAAACGTTGTGTAGCTCAAACCACTTTGCACTAAGAGGTTGAGCTCAAAGCTCCACAACAAAAAAATAGCCTTGATCTTTTGGTCAATTTGCTCTTAAAAGAGAAAAGTAGAGAATATGAAAATTAGAGAGAAAGAACTTGAAGAGTTGGTGTATGTTGAAATGGTTTGTGAGGTAGGTATTTATAAGACTTTTTAGATCTATAAAATTAATGCATAATTAAATTTGTTAAACTTTTAACCTTTTCATAAATACATTTTTCTTATTTTTTTTAAGAAAAAACTCTGAAACTCATAATACATAAATATTAAAATGTTACCGCACAAAAGAAGTTAAAGATTTGTAGTTGTAATTTTTTATCAATTATAATGTGTTTATGAATAAGAATTGAATTTTCATTTTGATTTAGTTTGGAAACAATATAATTTGGAATTACTCCTTTTCATGATTTTTTTAATAATTTTAAATGTTTAATGTGTAGTTGTAATTTTTTATCAATTAAATAAGAATTGAATTTTCATTTTGAAATAGTTTGGAAACAACATAACTTGGAATTACTGTTTTTTATGAAAATTTGTTAATAATTTTTAATGTTTAATGTGTGTTCTTTGAAGAAGATAAGATACTTCACATATATCATAAATTAAAGAGGATGCCAATATTCTTTTCTACCTAAGATCAAGAAAGTATGCATCTATTTTCCTTTGAAGTTCAATTTTTTTAATAATCCTTAATCCAAAAGAAAAGTATTATGGCTAAAAATTTCAATCCTAGAAAAATCTCAATTTGGGATCATTGATAATGTTTCCTATCCCATAGACCTAAATTAACAGTTTAATTTCAATATAGCTCATACCACCCGAAACCCCTAAACTCCTAAACCTCACTATAAACCCCCAACCCCTAAAACCCCCCAACCATAAACTCTAAAATCCAAAAACCCTAAATTTTATAACTCTAAAACCCTAAAACCAAAAACCCTCCAACCCCTAAATCCCCAAACCTTTGGACCCTAAACCACTAAACCCTAAAAGCCTAAGTCCCTAAATCCTGTAACTCTAAAACCTTAAAACCATAAATCTCCAAAACCCCCAAACCTTAAAGTCATAAAACCTTAAATTCTAAAACCCTAAAACGCTACAACCATAAACCCCCAAATTCCCCGACCTTAAACCTAAAAAACTCTAAAACCATAAACCCTATAACTTTAAAGCCCTAAAATCATAAATCCTCAAATACTTAAACTCTAAAATAATAAACCCTAAAGCCTAAGCCCCTAAATCCTATAACTCCAAAATTATAAAACCATAAATCCCCAAAACCACCAAACCTTAAACCCAAAAAACCCTAAAATTTAAACCCAAAAAATCCTAAACCTAAAAAGCCCTAAACTCTATAACTTTAAATCCTTGGCTTGTAACCTCAGAAAATTTGTGTGTCTGCTCCTTTCATGACATCATTGTTAACTGTGTATACTTTGAATTTAGGAGTATGGATTGAACAAAGTTCTATTTGGTCTTTGTTGGTCGTAACCCTAGTATTTACATGACCTGACATGAATGTCATGGACAAGTTCATGAATATAAGAGAGCAATTCACTAGTTCTATGCAACTTTTGTGGAAGCAGAGTGTAACGCTTGACTCATTCAGTGGCATTGATTTCGAAAATTTGGAGTCAAGTTTGGATGTACGAGTAATTGTTTTTGGTATTGGGTTAAATTTGAAATTTAAAAAAGTTGGAATGGGCAAAAAGGGAAGGAGAGATTAACTAGGAGGGCATTACTAGACTTTTAATTAAACTGAACAAAAAAAAAAAAAAGAAAAACAAGGAAAATTTATCCTATCTCCCCAAAAATCCCCACTTTCTTCTTCTTCCCACCCAAAAACTCATCTCTCTTTCTCTCATCTCCGATCGAACAGCATGTTGCCGACCAACTCGTCATTCAAGCACCCACATCGCCGCACGCCCCTACTCGATTTCGCGTTGTCGCCGTCAGCCTTGCCGCCTAGTGAACGTTGCGCCATCGCCCCTCTCTCCTTCTCACGTGTTCTGCGCAGAAAGCAAAGAGGAGGAGGTCGTTTCGAGTTAAATTCCAGCAGGCTTTGGCATTGTACATCCTTGTATGGTTCTGATTCAGACTGGGTAAGTCTTCCAACATGGTGGAATTTGGTTGTTAAAGTTTGTTTAGTTATTATTCCTTCACTCACTCCCCCACTAATTCCATAAATAGTGCATTATGCAAATGTGTGATTTGCATAATGCATATTATAAAGTATCATATATTTTATAAATTGAATCATATTGGATCCAAAATTTGTATCGAGAGGGTTTGAATATAACATTGAAAAAAATATTTAGAGCTTGAGCTTGGGACTTGAGAGGGGTTGTTGACATAAAACCACTATGCCAGGAGGCTTTTTTGTTATTTGATCTGACTTTTTCTATACATATTATTAAAGATAAAAAATTTGAAGGGAGCTCTGGGCCCATGGTAAATCCGCTCCTGATCATATTCAGTTTTCCAAATTATTCTCAAATTTCCTATTCTATTTAATATAAAACTATGTCATACTAAATTAGACATTTGGATTATAATCCAAATATAGTATATAGTTCAATATGAATCATATTCACATTAAACTATATAATATATTGATTATATCACATACAATCAATATAATTCTCATTCACGAATTCGAACATTTCAAATTCACTCCAAAATTTTATACCCTCGATATATCCATGTTGAGTCAACGGAGGGACCTAATGGACCTATAGTTCATGAGCTCCAATGATACGAAGTTAACCGATCAAACTCTTTGACCCGGTTAACTAACATTCATTAATCGTGAGTCCCTCCACTATAGACTCATAGTTGCACTCTCCTCACTGTAGGACAAGTTGTGACCACCAAATTAACCAATGCCCATGAGTCGATCATTCACAGGTTGTTCATAATCACATTTGGGACAAATTACCGTTTTACCCCTGTCATTACTTCTTGCTCCTTAAGTACCGTTGGTTCTCTAATGAATAACTAATTTATGGTCCTACCATAAACAAAGTCCCTCTCAGGCTAGTGAGAGGGTGGCCCCGTTGTTCAAGCTTGGATTCAACCCTTAAGAGAACAACCTATCTAAATTCTCTAGCTCAGGAACAAGTGAATTCCATCTCGCAGAGTTAAGTTCTCAGCTCCCCACGAGGTTTTTTCCCAGAGAAGGTAGGCATATTGAGTCGGCAACTCTGGTCACTCTCACCCATACTAGTCAAAAGACAAACTCCCTCATATAGGAATTCGTAACCTGTTCAGGATTCAGGTAGAGTCAATAATGGTCATCTATGAATTATTAGATCTAATCTGTTAACGACGTTATATTAGTTGGCTAATAATTCGCAGTCCGGTCTTGTACGATCTCATCGCACAGGATGCCCTCACTCGCATGTTAGCTACATGAACGAGTTGAATCACCTCGTTTGTATCAAATAAAAAGTGGGTTGCATCCGTAGTGTTACCAAGATGAGGTTCCCAACCCTATCCATGTACTATAGACCATTTGGGTTATATACTTGAACACGATCCTACCTGTTGTTGGAGTTTTATGCCCTAAACCCGTGTAGTTTATAAATGTTTGATGAAATAAATAAAGAGTTATTGTTCATCATTTCTTGTATTCTCGCATTTAAAACTTAAATCCACTAAACTAAGCTCCAAGGTCATTATGATTACGAGAACTTGAACAATGTGTAGTAGACACATAGGTAGGATCATGTTCAAATATGTAACCCATGGTCTATAGTACATGAATAAGGTTAGGAACCTCATCCTAGTAACACTATGGGTGCGACCCACTTTGTATTTGTTACAAACGAGTCAATCTAACTTGTTCATAGAGTTGATATGTGAGTGGGGACATCATGTGCGATGAATTCGTACAAGACCAGACCGTGAATTATTAGCCTATTGATGTAACACCGTTAACAGATTAGATCTAATAATTCATAGATGACCATTAATGACTCGACTTGAATCTTGAGCGGGTTACGAACTCCTATCTACGGAGAGTTGTGCTTAGACTAGTATAGAAGAGAGTGGATAGAGTTGCCGGCTCAATAAGCCTACCTTCTAAGGGACAAAACCTCATGGGGAGCTGAGAACTTAACTCCACAATATGGAATTCACTCGTTTTCGAACTAGAAAAATTAGATCGATTATTCTCTTAAGGGTTAAATCCAGGTCTTGAACAATGGTGTCCCACCCTCTCACTGGCCCGAGAGGGACTTTGTTTATGATAGGATCATAAACAAGTGTTCATTAGAAGATCAGTGGGTGTTAAGAAACATGAAGTAATCATAGGGGTAAAATTTTAATTTGACCCTACTGTGATTACAAACAACCTGTGAATGGTCGACTTACAGGCATTGGTTAAATCAATGGATACAACTTGTCCTACAGTGAGGAGAGTACAACTACGAGTCTATAGTGGAGTGACTCGTAGTTAATGAATGTTGGTTAACTGGATCAAAGAGTTTGATCAGTTAATCTCATATCATTGGAGCTCATGAACTATAGGTCCATTAGGTCCCTTCGTTGGCTCAATATGGATATATCAAGGGTATAAAGTTTGGAGCGAATTTGAAGTGTGCAATTTCGTAATTGGGAGTTATATCGATTATATGTGATATAATCGATATAATATATAGTTTAATGTGAATATGATTCATATTAAACTATATGCTATATTTGGATTATTATCCAAGTATTTTATTTTAATGTGAAATAGTTTCATATTAAATTAGATGGAGAATTAGAGAGAAAAATAATACAAAATTGAATATGATTCAATTTATAAAGTATATGATACTTTGTAGTATGCATTATGCAAATATGATTTGCATAATGCACCATTTATGGAAATGATGGGTGAGTTGGTGAAGTAAGTTATCTCCATCACTGTTCACTGTAAATAAATGCATTGGGATGCATGTTTAAAGGTTAAGCTCTCATTTTTTTGGATTTGGAACTCCAAACACCAAAAGCTCTCTCTCTCAATTCTCAAATTTCTCTCAAAGAGAAAACACTCCCAAAATCCAAAAGGAAACTCTCACCGTTCTCCCTCTCCTACAGAAAAATGGAGAGGTTCGTTGATCGGTGTGAGATCGAGAGGTTCGTTGGAAGAGGATTACTAGAAGAAAAGTTCTTCAAAGGTAAATTATCTTCTTCCTTTTATGTTTAACTTTAGTTTCTGTTTTTGTGAAAATCCATGAGCATAATTGCAGGCAAAAGTGATTCCAACGCTTTCGCATCGGGATTCGATCCCTTCACCTGTGTGTCAACTACATACTGTTCAAGATCTCATATTCATAACCCTGGAGCTTAGTTTATTGGATTTAAGTTTTATATGCGAGTACACAAGAAATGATGAAAAAAATAACTCTTTATTAAATTCATTGAGCATTTACGAACAACACGAGTTTAGGGCATAAAACCCCAACAAACTCTCACTTGACCTAAAGCTAGTGGAGTACAACATTATAGATAATGTAAATACAATAAACTAGGACATTGAATACCCTTTGTACACAACACTCGCACTTGCCCTAGTTAGGGTTCTACTCGTAGACCTAGACTTTCTAGGTGACACTCAAACACTTTAGTCGTAAGAGCTTTGTAAAAGGATCAACAATATTGTGCTCCGAAACTATCTTCGTGACGACCACGTCCCTTCGATGCACAATTTTTCGTATCAGATGATACTTCTGCTCGATATGTTTTCCCTCTTATGACTTCGAGGTTCTTTGGAATTCGCCACAACACCACTGTTATCACAATAAAGGGTGATGGACAAATTCATATTCGGAACAACTTCCAAATTGGTCTTGAATTTTCTTAGTCAAACCGCCTCCTTAGCTGATTCACAAGCCGCTACGTATGAACTCTCCATCGTGGAGTCCGAATGCATCATTGCTCAATGCTCCGCCAAACTACAACCCCTCCATTAAGAGTAAATACTGCCTAGAATTCTTGTCGGTCTAAAAGTCAGAGTCTGTGTATCTTGTAAGGATCAAATCCTTAGCTCCATACACGAGCGTGTAGTCCCTCGTTCTCCTAAGATACTTGAGGATATCCTTAACCGCTATCTAGTGATCATATCCTAGATTGGATTGGTATCTACTAACAATCCCTACTGCATAACAGATATTGGGTCTAGTACACAACATAGCGTACATCAGGCTACCTACAGCTTATGCATAGGGAATCCATCTCATATCATCAACTTCTTAAGGTGTTTTAGGACATTGTTCCTTAGATAGATAAACCTCGTGTATAAAAGGCAATAAATCCTTCTTGGAGTTCTGCATCTTATATCGTATCAACATCTTATCGATATATGATGCCTGAGACAAGACTAGCGTTTTGTTCTTACGGTCTGAACAATTTGACCGAGAACATACAATGCTTCTCACAAATCTTTCATTTAAAATTGTGTAGCTAGTCATTTCTTAATGTCAGTGAGGAATCCTACACCATAAAATGAGTAGAATGTCATCCACATACAATATTAGAAAAATGACAGTAATGTTGATGATTTTCTTGTACACTAATAATTCTCATTTATGAGGATTATTTAACCTTAAACTAGGTTATTTTTGTCATTTCTTATATATTTATTGATTGCCGAGCAAGCCCAAAAATAGCATTAATGAGTAAAATTCTTGAAAGCTTACTAAGAATGGTGGGAAGAGGAAAATAATTGAGAAAATACTGAATTTGAACTAATTTCATTATTTTTGTGCAGATTTGGAGCAAACAGGAAAAATGCAAGAGAAAATGCAATTGCATTTTTACTTGCAGAACAAAAGAATAAGAAGCCAGAATGTCAGACAAAATGCAGGACAAAATGCAACTGCATTTCTAGATTTTTGGGATAACGCCACAAATTTTGAGAATCACGGGATTTGACCAAATCTTGCTCATTTTTTAAAAACATACAACTTCAAATCATGCCTAATTGACAACCCATCAATTGAGGATGATTGCCCATGGATTGAGGATGATTTACAAATGGAAACCCTAGTTTATCACTTATAAAAAGAGATGACAAGAGGCACAAAGGAGATGACGTTTTTCTAGATTTTCTTCCAAGTTGGACAACAACAAACATCTTTCTTTTTCTTTATTTTTTCAACACGTTTTCTTCATCTTTTAGTCATGTAAACTCCTCGGTTGGTCCCTTCTATATGAAAATATTGGAGGTGAAGATCCATAACTCTCATGTGGGTTTTTGGAATCGATCAACAAGGTAGTTTTTAGAGTGTATCTTTAGTTGTTGTTATTTTTTTTTCTATATTTCCATTCCAACATTTGTTGTATTTTGTTTGTTTATTTCCCTTTATGTTGTTGTTTATGTTTTCTTGTTAGTTCTTCAATTAAAGCTTACGTTCTCCTATTTTTCTTTCCATTTAGATGATAGGTTGAGAGTCTCATACCTTGTCTTCACATGTTTTATTTTTAATTTTTTTTAACTTATTGTTTAGTTTTCATTACTTAAGATTTAAGTTTTTTTTCAAGTAGTATTTTAAAAATAATAAGTAGAATAGTTTTATTCATTTTACTTGCGTGTGTTGTTTTCTCAATTTCATGAAGTTTTCATAAAATAAAATGAAGTTTTTTAGTTTCCATTATGAGTTAAATCATCTTAAGGGATTCAAGTTGTGAATGCCCTAGAAGAGAGATGCCAAGCTTAAAGTAGCAAGGTAATTGTGTCAGCACCTAACCCTAAGTTTGATTTTATTGAATATAATTTAGGTAACCCTAGCCGATCACTAGGTTTTGTTTATCAAGCTTGAACTTGATACTGAAAGGGTCAAGGGAAAGCAGATCTCATAAAATCAACGGAGGAAAGGACTTAGACATAAGAACAAAATTTCGACCTTAGACATAAGGCGAGACTCCAAGACCAAGAGGATTGTGCACGAAACTATCTAAGCTCAATTAGCCATAAACATATGAGTTTAATTGCTTAGTCTCCTAAAGGTTTTGGGAGAAAAATTGAATAGGAGCAGAACCTGGTTTACTTAAGGTTTAAGATTGCTAGCACAATTGCAACTCATTTTTAGCAGCATTCTCTCCAAGGCGGCAAAAGCAACTTGAATTCTTTTTTTTTAATAATCGATTTTCCCTTAATTTTTAGTAGCATAGATACCTTCAAAACAACATTAAAAACTTGGTTACCACATTTGCATTTTTGTTAGCATAATTTGTCTTCCAAATAAGATTTGTTAAAATTCGTTCCCTATGGGTTCGATACTTTAGAATACTTCCAGTTTCATATTACTTCGATCACGTGCACGTGTGTGTCCGCAACGATCATACACACAAGGCTCATCAACACTTTGGTCAAAACTATAAGATTTGATCGCCTCATCAAACCTTATATTCTAAGATCTAGAAGTTTGTTTCAGTCCATAGACAGACCGTTTAAGCTTGCAAACCTTTTGCTCATGGCCTTGTTCAATGAACTCTTTGGGTTGTTCCATGTAGATGCTTTCGTCAAGATTGTCATTCAAGAACCGTCTATCATACCTCATAGTCATAATACACAGTGATGGTCAGAAGGATCCTGATAGACTTTATCATGGCAACTGGAGAGAATGTTTCCTCATAGTCCACCCCCTCTCGCTGGGTATATCCCCTTGCCACGAGTCTAGCTTTGAAGGTATGTACCTTCCCATCTACACCTCATTTTCTCTTGTAGATCCATTTGCAACCTATAGATTTTACCCCAATCAGGTTGATCTATAGGATCCCAAACAGAATTGAAGTACATCGACTCCATTTTCGGGTCATGGCTTTAACCCATTCGTCTTTGTCTACATCATACATTACTTGATCATAAGTCAATGAATCCTCACAGTCATCATTAGATATGATAACTTGGGTTTCAGTTAAACCCATGTAACGGTCAGGCTGTGTTATAACCCTCTCACTACATCAAGGCTCTCTCAACTCTTAAGATGAATGTTTTTTACTCGACGAGCCAGTATTAAGAACTCTTGTTGATGTGCTAGTATTCTCAGCAACCTTTGCTGATGTACTCTCTAATTCACTCAACACGACCTTACTCCTTTGTTTATGGTCTCTGATGTGATTTTCCTCCAAGAAAGTGGTATTTATCGACACAAGTACCCTATTTTCCTTAGGATCATAAAACAAATCACCTCTTGTTTCTTTTGGGTAGCCTACAAATAGGCACAACTTTGAACGAGGTTCCTATTTCTTCGAGTTTGTCACAAGCACATGGGTTGGACATCCCCAAATTCTGAAATGACGTAAACTACCTTTACGCCCTCTCGAGAGTTCGAAAGGTGTTTCAGAAACTCTTTTCGATGGAATGTTGTTCAAAATGTATACCGTAGTCTCCACTGCATAACCCCAAAAAGAGTCAGGGAGATGAGCATAGTTCATCATCGACTGAACCATGTCCAACATGATTTTATATCTCCTCTCCGATACGCCATTCTGCCAAGACATACCGAGCGTTGAGAGTTGAGATGTAATTGCATGTTCTATCATATAGTCCTGGAATTTAAAGTTTATATACTCTCCACCTCGATCAGATCGAAGTGTTTTAACTTATTTACCTAAGAGGTTCTCAACCTCAGTCTTAAACTCCTTGAACTTTTCAACTACTTCAGACTTGTGATGCATTAGGTAAATATACCCAAATCTTGAATAGTCATCCACGAAATAGATGAAATATTTATACCCTCCTCTAGCTTTAATATTTATCGAACCATAAAGGTTTGAATGTATAACCTTTTTCAGAAAAAAGCCTTTTGGTCATTTTTCCTTCAAGGCATGGCTCACATATAGGTAAAGAATTTTCTTCTAACTCGTTAAGTCCATTCTTTACAAGTCTCTCAGTCCTATTGAGATTTATGTGGTCTAACTTAAGATGCAAAAGATGGGCATTTTCTTTAGGAGAAACCTTTTACTTCTTATTTCGTGTATTTGCAGTTCTAAATAAGTCAGCGTTCAAAACTATTTTGACTAAATTAGGTCTTAAAACATACAAGTTATTCTCAAGTAAAGTTGTACAAATTTCAACACCTTTAATAGAAATAAACGCTTTATTAATTGAAAAAGAAATTGAAACAAATTGTTTTAATAAGCAAGAAATAGAAATATGGTTTCTAGTAAACCCTAACACTATATACAAGTTATCTAATAACAAGTGTTTCTTGCCAAACAACAACTCTATTGTGCCCAGTACTACGGCTTAGACAACCTCTCCAGTGCCAACTATGAGCATTATCTCCCCTTTCTGCAGTTGCTACCAGGAACTAATTCCCTAAAAAGAATAATGATAATTCTCATTTATGAGAATTATTTAGCCATTATACTTAGATATTCTTGTTATTTTATTCTTATTATTTAATAAAAAGGCTAGCAAAATGTTGTGTTAAATTGAATTATTATTGAAAACCTTTTAAATTAAGTAAATGGATAAATGAAGTAAAAGAAAATAATAAAAAAAACAGACTTACTTGATGTTTTTATGCAGGAAATCAAGGAAACCCTAACCCTAGCCCATATTTGAACTTTTAAGGAAAATCTACAACTCTACCAAAAATATTATAATTTTGTGGGATCTTGTCTCCACAATTTTAGTTGTGGTTGAAGGCAGAATTGTGCATCTTTCAAGAAGGAAACCCTAGCCCACATTCTTTATAAATAAGGGAGGAGAATCTACAAAGAGGAGCATCGGTTTCCAACCGTTTTCAGCCCCAAGTGTTGTTGTTTTCACGATTTTCTGTTGTATTTTCTGTTGTATTTCTGTTGTACGTATTTTCTGTTGTATTTCAGTTGTATTTTCTATTGTTTTCAAGATTAAGAGTTGTTGTTTTTTTTTTTTTCCAGCCGATTGAACTTCAAAAAAATTCAATCCTTTCTCAATGAAAGTTGAAGGAAGTAAAGACTCAATTCTCTTTGATAAAAGAGTGATTAAGTCGATTGAAAGAGAAGTAAGAGAGACTTTTATTTGTCTTTTGTTTTAGAATTTTTTTTTTGCATTTGTCTAAGTTATTTGGTGCAATTTTAGGGATTTAGTTGTTGTAGTAGTTTTAATCTTTTAGTTGTTTTTTTTTTATAATTCGAACGAGTTGTTAAAGTTCATTAAATCTCAACATTGTGTTTGTTTATTTCAATAAGATTTCTAATTTATTTTATTCTTTTCTTTTTACTCAAGTTCTTCTAGTTTATGTATTTTTAAGTTTTGCTTAATTTATTTTCATTATTATATTTTGGAATTTTTTTACCTTTTAAATTCAATTATGTGTTTTTATTACTTTAAAACTTTATTTTTCAATTTTCCTGTAAGGAGCTAAGTTTTCTTAGGGATTTAAGATGTGAATGCCCCAGAGGAAAGACATAAAGCTCCAAAGAAAAAGCAACTCAACTAACTTTTAAATGGAGTTTTCTTTTGGTGATTTAATGTGGGTAACTTTAGTCGGTCATCTGAAGTTGCTTGTTGAGCTTAAATTTAATACTGAAAGGGTTAAATAAAGCGGATGCCACAAAGCAATGGAGGAAAAGGCTTAGGCATAAATCCTGAAACTTCGACCCTAGACATAGGGCGAGACTCCAAAACCTTAGAATTGTATACCAATTCACCTAAGTTAGATTAGCCATAGACATATAGGTTTAATCACTCATTCTCTTAAAGATACTTCAGAGAAGGTCGAATAGAAGTAGAACTCGGTTTACTCAGTTTAAAGTTGGTGAGAATCACAAGTGTACTACAATTGCGTTGTAGTTGCAGTTTATGCAATTACATTGTAGTTACAGTCCTAGCAAATGCATTGGAGTTGCATTGTCTTTCCAAAAGGGGCATGAGCATGAGCATTCTTGAATCTCTTACTTTTCCATTATTTTCATTCCTTTTTACTTTAGTTAAAATCACCAAAAAAATCATCTCTTTATACCCACAGTTACCTTTTAATTGCAATTTGTCAACAATTTGTGACATCTCAATAAGTTTTATAAAAATCGTTCCCTTGGGCATGATACTCTGGAATACTTTCAGTTTTATATTACTTCGATCACGTGCGCTTGTGTGTAGCGTTATCAAGTTTTTGGCGTCGTTGTAGGGGATCGGTATTTTCAATAAAATTTATTGTAGACACACATATTGTGAGTAGATTGTAATTCGATTTTGATTGCATTGCAGTTGCAATATATTCTATTGCAAAAAAAATCAATTCTTGTTCCCATTATTTTGCAGGTTTAGAAAAGGAAATTCCTCAAGATAATCAACAAGATGGAAGTAGACATCATGGCAGCATTGCGTGCACATGCTTCATCATTAAGCTACATGATGGAAAATATTCTGATGAGAAATTACATAGCTCCTACTAACTCTATTCCTTCTATTTCTTGTATTTACTGTAAAGGAAGTCATATATTCGATTATTGTCCTTATAATCATGATTCCTTATATTATGGACTTCTACCCAGATTTGCAAATCAACATCAGTACCATTGTTTCCAACAAGGAAAGATGATTCCAAAAGAGCCTAGCATTAAAGAACTCGTGATGGAATACATGGAAAAGAACGATGTTGTGATGCCAAACCGAGCCACATCTTTACAAAATTTGGAGATCCAGGTAGAACAAATTGCAAATGAATTGCAAGACAGGTCTCAAGGAATCTTGTTTGAAAATATAGAGACTTCAAAACAAGAAGAAAAAGAACAATGTGAGCCGATGGCACTTAGAGCTGAATTGGAACATAAAGACTCTGAGCTCCCAGTAAAAGCACAATGCACTCCAACCCTTGAAAACATTATGGAGCCAAAATGGAGAACAAAGATTAAAGAAGAACCACCTCTAGAAGAGAAGGAACCACCCAAGAAAGTGGCAGTGAGTTATGCAATTTCAATTCCACAACCAATGACATCCAAAGAGCTCTTAATGCTAGAATGTCCAGCTTTCACTTATTGCAGCTTGTAGGAAAGGCTAGATGACGAAGAGTGCAAAAAAAAAGGTATGTTGGATGACAATTTGCAGAATGTCATACAAATTGCAGCTACAATTTCTACTTCCAAATGAACATGTAAATCTCTTGAGCATGCAAGACCCGTTGTGATGAAAGTACCACAACTAAGGTTGAAATCTCGTTCATCATCAAGACTAAGGTACAAAATGAAGGAGCATGGTTGCGGTCTCCCCATTGGAATAGGATAGGTTTATCTTTTTTGTTATTTTCTTTTTCTTTTTATAAAAAAATTAAAAAAAACACACACACACACAAAAAAATCCTTATTTCTTTAAATTGAGAAATTATTGGGCAAATTTTGTATAAGGACAGATCCTGTCTAGGTTGAGGTACCTAAGCTAACTGTATAGGGAACACCTCTACCTGGAAATTTGCCTAAGAACTTCACAAATTTGAAAGAAATAAGGCAAAAAAAAAAGAAATCCTTTTTCAAGATTGTGTGATCTTTTTTACCATTTACTTTTGAGTGAAGATGAAAAGGAGAAAAGGAAATCAAATGACAAAAAATAGAATCGAAATTGCGAGGCATTGACACTCATGAAGAATTAGGCGAAATCAAAGGACGAGATTGCAATTGAAATGCGATTGCAAACAGAGAAAAACATCTCACGCAAATGGAAGGCAATTGCATAACACGAATAAAGTGTCAAGAACAAGGGGAGCATTGCAAATGAAATATGATGGTTGAGCCTCTAATGATAAGGGAAGTTGTTCTTTGAACTTGAAATTCTGCCTCTTAAGCCTACTATAATGTAGATTGTTGTTTGCCCTTGTATTTTATCATGTTGTCTTGATTAACTTCCAAGTTGTTTGAAGTACTTCAGTATTAACTAGGTTTGATCTCTTCTTTTTGCATGTCCCAAGTATGTTTAAAAAATATAAAAAATAAAAAATAAAACTTAATGTGATTTCTTTGAATATCGTTCTTATTGAATACCTTTCATGATGAAATTTTAGAGTATGCTCAGTTCATTAAATACTTAGCATCATTACGTTTATTCTTCCCAAACAAACAACTTAACGATTCCTTGTCTTTATAAAATACCCAAGTCTCAACCCACCTAAGTTTGTACACTGAATCCCCTTAGGAGAGTCTAGCTTAGATGCTTTGTAAATCACCATTTTTGCGTTTTGCACTATACTCAGTCAATGGCCATTGCCACGTTTAAGTTTGGGGGTGAGATATGTAATATATGTAATTTTACTCTTGTAATAGTATGTTGTTGTAACACTACTGTTGCAATACTATTGTTGTAATTTTATGTTGTTGTAACAACTGCTAGGATTTAAAAAAAAAAAACGGGGTACTCCTCCTTCTAAAGGTTAACTAAGTAGTCAGGGGTGGTCATGATACCCATGATTTCCTTTGCATGAAAGGTTAATTTTAGGAAGTGAGTATGTGAAAATGGCCTTGATGTGATTGAAGGTTTCAAAAAACCAATTGCATAGCAGAGCCAATTGAGAATTGAATCGTATTTTAATTTGGTTTCCAAAATACCTGTACATTGGCAAATTAGATAAACGCAGCAGAATGAAATTCTACAATTAAGAAATTCCATGTATAAATTTAGGTATTGAATACTTACTTTTGTACAACTAAGGGCTCGTTTGATAACGTTCTCGTTTCCTGTTTCTTGTTCCCGTTTCTCATTTTTAAGAAACAGACTTGTTTGATGAACATTCTTGTTTCTTGTTTCAATTTTTTTAGAAACGTTTCTCAAAAAGTGACAGATTTTGAGAAACTACAAAAAGTAGTTTCTCAAATTATGTTTTTGTTTCTTTTCTAAAGTTTCATGCATGTATTCCTACTCTTACTCTCTACACCTATCTCGCCTCCCTCTTCGTTTTCCCTCTTCCACTCTTTTTTTTCTTTTAGTTTTTTCTTTTTATTTTTTTCTCTCTTGTTTCTCTCTCTTCCATCCTAATATGTTTTCTTTTAATAGTTCCTTTTTTTATTTTCTCTTTTATTTTATGTTTTTCTCTTTTCTTTTTTCGTTATTATTTTTTATTTAAATCTCGATTATTTTTTTTTGTTACGATTAAATATAAAAAAATATATGTATTCTCTCTTTTTTCTGATTTTACTTTGTGTGTATGACTAATGCATTTTTAAAGTAAAAAGAGTTTATTATTAAATCAAAGAAATGTGTGTATGCTCAATTGACTAACCTTACAATTCATAAATTAGTCTAATTGAACTAACTTCTATGGGCCAAAATAGTATAAAATGAATTGATTTGAGTGATAAATGACATTACAAATCAAATTTGAACAAGATAAAATTTATTATTATTATTAATGTTGTGTTGGTTTGGAATAAAATACTATAAACTCTTTATGATTATTGTATATTTATTTTAACGCAAGTTATATATTTTATTACTTTCTATGTACTAAATTTATTTTTACTGAAAAAACATGAAACAAGAAATAGTAATCAAACACATGTTTGTTTCTATTTCTTTTTTTAAAGAAACAAGAAACAAAAATAGTTATTAAACATGTTTCTGTTTTTAATTTTTAAGAAACGAGAATAGGAAACAAGAAACAGAAACAGAAAATAGGAAATGAGAAACGAGAACGTTATCAAACGAGCCCTAAATTTTCCTTTCTGCAAAATCTTATGAACTTCTAGCAAGTTCTGTCAATGTCAATTGGAACCAAGAACAGGACACTACCAAAGAGAAAACTTCCTATTCTCGGACTTCTTAAATCTAGGTTTGTGGGAACCTTTGATTTTTAAAGAAGGAATTTTGGAGAGAACACTATGGGAGAGACTGAGAGATTCAGTTAATTAGCAAAAACCATTAATCAACTCAACTGTCCCATCTCCCTCTACACTTATCGAGAGGGAGAAGGAGGTTAGTGGAAACGTGTCTTTCACATGTTCCCTCTTATTAATTAAATAATAATTAATATAATAATTAAATCATATTTAATTAATATATATAATATTTATTTAATTAAATCATATTTAATTAAATTAATTAATTAATTAAATATCATATATTTAATTTAGGTTATCGATTAAATCATATTTAATCACACTTCCTCTAACCTATAGTTTTAATGTACATCTCATGTACATTAAATTTTAATCTATAGTTTTCAATATGAATCATATTCACATTTAAACAATATTTGAACTCCTTCAAATATTTAATTCTTTCATAAATTTACTTTGAATCATATTCAAACTAAATTTATACTATAAAGTTTTAATGTACATAAAAACTTTATATTATAATGTATCTCCATACATTAGGCTAATTCCCAAAGCAAATTTGAACATTTCAAATTATAATTAATATTTAATAATCTAAGAACCCTTTACGAGCTAGGAAGTGTATCTAATGGACCTACAAATCAGAAGCTCCAACGATACAAGATTATTAGATCAATCTCATTAACCCCCTAATCAACATTCGTTAATTGCAGGAACACTCCACTAAAGTTCCGCAGTTGCACTCTTCTCACTGCAGATATATTTCTGTGTTCATGGATAACGACCAATAACAGCAAGTCAATCTTTCACGAGTATTTGTAACACCAACTGGGTCAAATTACCATTTTACCCATGGGTTACAACTTTTACCTTAAGTATCAGTGCTCCTCTAATGAACAACCTGTTTATGGTCCTACCAATAAACAGAAGTTCCTCTCGGGCCAATGAGAGGGTCGGGTCCTTTGTTCAAGTCCTGGAGATACCACTTAAGGGAACACTCATCTTTTTACCCTAAAGTCAGGAAGGAGTGAATTTCATCTTGTTAGGATAAGTTCCCAGCTGCCTGCACGGTCTTGTCCACAAGAAGGTAGGCATATTGAGTCAGTGTCTCAGGCCACTCTCACCCATAGTAGTCAAAGGGCAATCTCTTGCAAACATGAGTTTGTAATCTGCTCAGGATTGAAATCAAGTTGCCTAGGTCATCCTATTGAAATAGAAACCTAACTAGTCAATAGAGTTACATCTATTAGTTACTATTTCGTGGTCCGGTCTCATGTAATCTCATCACATAAGATATTCCCACTCACATGTAATCTACACGAATACGTTGGATCACTGTGTTTATATCAAATACAAAGTGGGACATATCCATAGAGTCACCAAGATAAGGTACCCAACCTCATCCCTATACTATAGACCCTTCAGACTGTTTCTCGAACTATGTGATCCTAATATGCCTACTACATACAGTTCAAGAGACATACAACAACCTAGGATGTTCGTTTATTGGATTTAGGGTTAATATAAGGCAATATAGAGAAATAATGAAATCAACAATACTTTATTGAATTAAACAGAACAATATTACAAACTACGAGTTTTAGGGCTTAAAATCAACAAACTCCCACTTGAACTAAAACTCTAGTCTAGTGGGGTACATACAATCCAAAACAGTGGGTTACATAAATACAATAAACTAGGACATCCTTATATCCATTACATATCTCCCACTTGCCCTAAATTACACTATGTACAAATATCGTAGACCCAGACTCTCCAGATAACCCTCGAACACTTTAGCCGTGAGAGTCTTCATAAACGGATTGACAATGTTGTGGTCCAAAGCGATCTTGGTGACTATCACATCTCCTCGTTGCACTATCTCACGAATGAGATGATATTTCCTCTCGATGTGCTTTCCTCGTTTGTGGCTACGAGGTTCTTTCGAATTTGCTACTGCACCACTATTGTCACAATATAAGGTGATAGGTAATTCCATGTTTGGAACAACTTCTAAATCAATTAAGAATTTCCTTAGCCAAACAATCTCCTTAGCTGTTTCACAAGCATCTACGTATTCAACCTCCATTATGGAGTTTGTGATGCATCCTTACTTAATGCTTCACCATACTATAGCTCCCCCGTTAAGGGTGAAAACTGATCTCGATGTGGATTTCCTAGAATCCTTATCGGTCTGAAAATCAGAGTCAGTGTATCCTAAGGATCAAATCCTTAGACCCATACACTAGCATATAGTCTCTCGTTCTCCTTAGATACTTGAGGATATTTTTAACTGTAATCTAGTGATCTAGCCCTGGATTGGACTGGTACCTACTGACTATTCCCACAACATAGTAGATGTACCTTGTACATAGCATAATAAACAATAGGCTACCTATTGTCGAGGCATAGGGAATATGTCTCATATCATCAACATCTTGAGGTGTCTTAGGACACTGTTCCTTAGACAAATGAATTCCATACCTAAAGAGTAATAAACCCTTTTTGTAATTCTGTACCAACATTTTGTCGATATAGGATGCTTGAGACAGAGCTAGCGTTCTGTTCTTGCAATTCCTTAGAATTTGAATCCTAAGGACATATTGTGTCGCTCCCAAATCTTTCATTTGGAATTAAGTCGCTAGCCATTTCTTTATGTCAATGAGGTATCCTACATCATTTCCAATGAGTAGGATATCGTCCACATAATGTACTAAGAAAGCTACCTTATCGTTAATGATCCTCTTGTAAACACAAGGTTTATCAACGTTCTGGTCAAAACCATAAGACTTGATCGCAGTATCAAATCTTATGTTCCAAGATCTGGAAGCTTGCTTCAACACACAAATGGATCGATTGAGCTTGCAAACTTTTTGCTCCTGGCTGTGGGTTATGAACCCTTTGGGCTGAGACATATAGATACATTCATCAAGATTACCATTCAAAAAGGCAGTCTTGACGTCCACTTGCCATATTTCATAGTCATAAAACGTGGTTATGGACAAAAGTATCCTTATAGACTTTAGCATAGCAACAAGGGAAAAAGTTTCTTCATAATCAACCCCTTCCCTTGGGTAAAACCTTTTGCTACGATCCTAGCCTTAAAGGTCTGTACCTTTCCGGTTGCGTCTCTTTTTCTCTTATAGATGTATTTACAGCCTATTTACCCCTTCAGGTTGGTCTACAAGTTCCCAAACAGAATTGAAGTACATTGACTTCATTTCAAGGTCCATGGCTTTGATCCATTAGTCCTTATCTACGTCATTCATTGTCTGTTCATAAGACAATGGATCCTCTATGCCATCATCAGGTATGACAACCTGAGTTTCTGTTAAACCCAAGTAGCGATTAGGTTGTGAAATAATCCTCCCACTGCGTTGAGGCATTCCTAACGATTGAGAAGGACGAGATCGACTTGACGTGTCAGCTTTTTCATCAACCCTTGATGAAGGTCCAGCTTGGTCAACAACTCTTGTTGACTCATCAGTAACTTCATTTAATACCAGTTTGCTACGTGGTTTATGGTTCCTCATGTGGTTTTCCTCCAAGAAAGTGGCATTTGTCGACACAAGTACCTTGTTTTCTTGTTGGTCGTAGAAAAGACCACCTCTCATTTCTTTGGGATAACCTACAAATAGGCATAATCTTGAACGGGGTTCCAGTTTCTTTGGATTTGTCACTAGCACGTGTGTTGGACAACCCCAAATTTAAAAGTGACGCAAACTAGGTTTACGCCTCTTCCATAATTCAAAAGGTGTTTCTGAAATACTTTTTTATCGAACGGTGTTCAAGATTTGAACTGCAGTCTCTACTGCATGACCCCAAAACGAGTCAGACAACTGAGCATAGCTCATCATTGATCGAACCATGTCTAACAAGGTTCTATTCCTCCTTTCTGACACACCATTCGGTTGTGGCGTGTTAGGCGCTGAGAGTTGTGACTGAATTCCATGTTTTATCAAATAGTTCTGGAATCTTAAGTCCATATACTCTCCACCTCGATCAAATCGAAGTGTCTTAATGGTTTTTCCTAATGCATTCTCAACTTCATATTTAAACTCTTTGAACTTTTCAAAAGCTTTAAACTTATGTTGCATTAGATATAAATAACTATACCTCGAATAATCATCTATAAAAGAGATGAAATAGTTGTACCCTCCTCTAGCTTTTACATTCATTGGACCACAAAGATCCAAATGTATAAGTTCTAATGGCTCTTTGGCTCTATAACCTTTTCCAGTAAAAAGTCTTTTAGTCATTTTACCTTCTAGACAAGATTCACATGGTGGTAAAGAATCTTCTTCTAACTCTTTTAGAAGTTCATTCTTTACAAGCTTCTCAATCCAGTTGAGATTGATGTGACCTAGTCTTAGATGCCAAAGATAGGTATTTTTATTTGGAGAAATCGTTTGCCATTTACTTTGAGTGTCTGCAGTTTTAAACATTTCATGATTTAAAAGTGCCTTTGTTTCGATTGGTCTTAACACATACAAGTTGTTTTCAAGTTTAGCTGAACAAATAAAAACACCTTTCTTAGAATTGAACGCTTCATTAACATGGAAGGAAATTGAATAACCTTGTTCAATCAAATATGAGATAGATAAAATGTTCCATTTAATTTTAGGAACTATGTACATGTTTTCTAAAAACATAAATCTATCTCTAAAAAATAACTTAACATCTCCCACTGCACGTGTTGAGACAACGTCTCCCGTTCTGACCTTGAGCGTCAACTCACCCTCTTCAAGCTCCCTGAAAGAACTAATTCCCTGTAAAGAAGAACAAACGTGATTAGTGGCCCCTGAATCAAGTATCTTGGTGGAATTATCATTTTCCACTAAACATGTTTCTAGAACAAGTAAATCTAATTTACATTTCTTCTCCTTGAGCTCAGCTAGGTACTTTGGGCAGTTGCGCTTCCAATGCCCATCCACGTTGCAGTGGAAACATTTTCCTTTGTCTGCAACTTGGCCTTCCCTTTGCCTTTATCAGCAGCGGCAGAAGCCTTCCCTTTCCTTTCATCTTCTTCTGAATCTTCTTAGGACCAGAAGAGTGGTTGCAGGACTAAATCCAAGAGGATGAATCCTTATGGAACTTTCTTGAATGGGCAAACAAATTTGCCTCTCCTTCGACCGGTCCCTTAATCTTCATAAGAGACTGGTAAGTCTACAGCTCATTGAGGAGTGTAGTCAAGTTATACTGAATCTTGTTCATCACCGTATTGCTGCAGAATTGCGGGAAGCTCTTCGAAAGAGATTCGATGATAAATGAGACCTGACTTTGCTCGTCTATGAAAGCTCCATTCATTTCAGCCACGTTGAAGTGAACCATAAGATCGAGAACATGTTCTCTCATTGAAGTCCCTTCCTTCATACGTGCGTTATAAACGTACTTGAGGGATTCGTGTCAAATCTGTCCAGACGGTTGTCCAACCATATTCTGCAGAGAACTCATGGTCTCACGAGCTGAGACCATACCCTCATGTTTCTTGGTTAAGACCTCAGACAGGCTAGCTAGGATATAGACCTTGGCCTTGTCATTGGCCTTGGTCCAGCGGTCATACGCGTCCCTAACATTTTGGGGCGCGTTACGAGCAGGGATTTTAGGGCATTCCTCAGTTAAAACGAATCGCAGATCATCAAAAACCAGAATCATATTTAGGTTGGACTTCCACGTAGCGTAATTATCCAGTTAATTTTCGTTAGCAAGCAATGCAATTATTGAGGACGACGTGCTAAAATCAAACAATTTTTCTAATTAGTGATGCCTTAAACCCATTACAAACCAACCAATTTAGAAAAATTATTACAAAGAACCCTAGTGTTTAAACTTAAACCTTTTAATTTTGCAACGATACTTTTAGGGTTTATAGCAAAAGCCACCGTCGGGTGGTCAGTCACCCCCCCTGAATTGAGACAATCTCAGCTAACTATCATTCCCAAAACATCTCATATCCCAATGATCTCTAGCTATCGTTATTTGGTCAAGGAGTCGTTAACTAGCTTATCTCATCCCGCAAATGTGACCACCCATTTTCAGATCCAGTAGGCCCGAGCCAACAGGCCACCGTCAGGAAAGACAACTGTTGGCAAACAACCTAAGAGACCCTATCAATTTCTGGAGTTTGCGGTGTTTCAATCTTTATGGTCAGGCCCTCCGTAGGGGTGGTTGCTCCCAGGGCAACATGCAGGCGAACCATAGAAATCTCACGGTGTGACGTAATGGAGGAAACCATAGGATACGTTGACGTGTGTCCTTCTCCCATTATAGACACTTCTCTCATTCACCTTGGTATTGAACCATGCAAACACCATCCGTAGGGGGCGCCCTATTGACGCCACGAGGTCGAGCATGGATCTCCCGGTGTGAACTCTCGAGGGCGTGGAAGCTAAAACATGATGCAAACATCTTGTTTTCTCCTACTAAAGTATCATAAGGTTTTAGGGTTAATTTTAACTTAGGTGGATTCTGGCTAAATGAATCTATCTAAGTCTATGCCTATTATAACTTTTATAACTAGGTCTTTAATCTTAATGTCTAGGTGAATTAAACCATTTAATTACCTAGTGATATTGCATGCTAACAAGACTATGATTAATTCAACTCAAGTTTCGGGTTAGTTTCCAGGTAGGAGGTGTTCCATAAACCGTCAGCTTAAATGCCCCCAGCCTTAGACAGAACCTCACTGGTAAAGGAGAAACAAAACCCTGTTAGACATGGTTCGACCTATGATGAGCTACGCTCAATTGCCTGACTCGTTTTGGGGTTACGCTGTAGAGACTGCAGTTCAAATATTGAACACTGTTCCATCAAAGAGTGTTTCAGAAACATCTTTTGAGTTATGGAAGGGGCGTAAACCTAGTTTACAACACTTCAGAATTTTGGGTTTTCCAGCACACATGCTAGTGACAAACCCAAAGAAATTGGAACCTCGTTCAAGATTATGCCAATTTGTTGGTTATCCCAAAGAAACGAGAGGTGGTCTTTTCTACGACCTACAAGAAAACAAAGGTGATTGTATCAACAAACACCACTTTCTTGGAGGAAGATCACATGAGGAACTATAAATCGCGTAGTAAGTTAATATTAAATGAAGCTACAGATGAGTCAACAAGAGTTGTTGACCAGGTTGGACCTTCATCAAGAGTTGATGAAGAAGTCGGCACATCGAGTCAGTCTCGTCCTTCTCAATTGTTTGGAATGCCTCGACGCAGTGGGAGGGTTGTTTCCCAACATGAACGCTATTTAGGTTTAGCTGAAACTCAAGTTGTCATACCTAATGACGGCTTAGAGGATCCATTGCCTTATAAACAAGCAATTAATGACGTAGATAAGGACAAATGGATCAAAGTCATGGACCTTGAAATGAAGTCAATGTACTTCAATTCAGTTTGGGAACTTGTAGACCAGCCTGAAGGGGTAAGACACATAGAGTGCAAATGGATATATAAGGGAAAGAGAGATGCAGCTGAAAAGGTATAAACCTTTAAGGTTAGACTTGTAGTAAAGGGTTTTACCCAAAGGGAAGGAGTTGACTGTGGGGAAACTTTTTCCCCTGTTGCTATGTTGAAGTCTATTAGGATACTCTTGTCCATAGCCGCATTTTATGACTATGAGATCTGACAAATGGACGTCAAGACTGCCTTTTTGAATGGTAACCTTGACGAGAGTATCTATATGTCTCAACCCGAAGGATTCATAGCCAAGGTCAGGAGCAAAAAGTTTGCAAGCTCAATCGATCCATTTATGGGTTGAAACAAGCATCCAGATCTTGGAACATAAGATGTGATACTGCGATCAAGTCTTATCGCTTTGACCAAAACGTTGATGAGCCTTGTGTTTACAAGAGGATCATCAACGACAAACTAGCTTTCTTAGTACTTTATGTGGATGATATCCTACTCATTAGGAATGATGTAGGATACCTAATTGACATAAAGAATTGTCTAGCGACCCAATTCCAAATGAAAGATTTGGGAGAGGCATAGTATGTTCTTGGAATTCAAATTTTCAGGAATCGCAAGAAGAGAACGCTAGCTCTGTCTCAAGCATTCTATATCGACAAATATATATTATACCAACTATTTCAGACATGGAATTCATCTTTCTAAGGAACAGTGTCCTAAGACACCTCAAGAAATTGAGGATATGAGACACATTCCCTATGCCTCTGCAGTGGTAGTTTAATGTATGTTATGCTATGCACAAGGCCAGACATTTGTTATACAGTGGGAATAGTGAAGGGATCAAATCCCGCAGCGGAAGCGATTGTGAGTCACATGTGATATTGTTACACATATCTAAGACAAGAACAATATAACAAAGATTAAGCATGCAATTCTAAAGATAGGACAACAAGAAGATACCTTTGAAGAACACTTTCTTCACGAGTTCCTCCACCAATGATCACGATCTCAGCAACAAACCCGAACCTTGTGAAGATCCACCACTAGATCTTCTCCGTTGTTCTCTAGGTGAGCGAGAAAGGTGGGTTCGTTTTAGGATGAGCTGAGGAGATCTTTTAGAAATGTGTTTGGAACTCTTTCCAACACAAATGAGAGAACTCTAGGGTTATGTCAAAAAACTTATATCAAAGTTGCATCTTATGCAACTATTTATAGAGAAATAGGATGGAAATTACCATCCTATCCCTTCTTCATTCTCTCATTAGTATATAGTTAATTTGTGAATCTAATTCACATTACAACTATATATTATATCAATTATATCACATATAATTGATATAACACCTCATATATGAAATTGAACACTTCAATCTCATTCCTAACTTTATACCCTCAATATTACCATGTTGAGCCAACAGAGGGACCTAATAGACGTACAGTTCATGAGCTCCAATGATGTGAGATTAACTGATCAAACTATTTGATCTGGTTAATCAATATTCATTAACTACAAGTCACTCCACTTTAGACTTGTAGTTGCACTCTCCTCGCTATAGATTATATTGTGTCCATTGATATAATCATTACCCATGAGTCGACCCTTCACAGGTTGTTCGCAATCACAGTTAGGTCAAATTACCGTTTTATCCCTGTGATTACCTCTTTGTTCCTTAAGCACCACCACTGATCCTCTAATGAACAACAAGTCTATGGTCCTACCATAAACTCAAACTCTCTTAAACTAATTTAGAGGGCGGGGCCCTGTTGTTCAAGACCATGACTCAGTTCTTAAGGGAACAACCTATATAATTCCTTAGTTTAGGAATGAGTGAATTTCATCTTGCATAGTTAAGTCTCCAGCTACCTACAAGGTTCTGTCCCTGAGAAGGTAGGCTTATTGAGTAGGCTACAGGCCACTCTCACCCATACTAGTCTAAGGACAAACCCTTATAAGCAGGAGTTCTTAACTTGCTCAGGATTCAGGTCGAGTCACTAATGACCATCGATAAATTATCAGTCTTATCCGGTTAACGACGTTATACTGGTCAGACTAATAATTTGCAGTCCGGTCTTGTATGAACTCTTCATACAGGATGCCCCCACTCGCATGTCATCCACATGAATGAGTTGGATTATCTCATTTGTACTAATTACAGAGTGGGTCGCATCCACGGTGTTACCATAATAAGGTTTCCAACCTTATTCTTATAATACCATAGACCATTTAGGTTATACTCTTGAACACAATCCAAATAGTGTCTACTACACTGATATTCAAGATATATTATAAACTTGGAGCTTAGTTTATTGGATTTATAAAGCGAGAATATAATTTTATCAAAACAAATAACTATTTATTTATTTGACCAAAATTACATAAGTTTTAGGGCACATATCCCAACAAATAGTCAGTAGGTACAGTCCAATCCAGAGTTAGACCACCGCAGTTAAAAATATCCTCAAGTATCTTAGGAGAACGAGGGACTATACATTTGTGTATGGGTCTAAAGATTTGATCCTTACAGGATACAATGATTCTGATTTTCAGACCGATAAGGATTCTAGGAAATCCACATCAAGATCAGTTTTCACCCTTAACAGGAGAGCTATAGTATGGCATAACATCAAACAAGGATGCATCGCTAACTCCACCATGGAGGCAGAGTATGTAGTTGCTTGTGAAGCAACTAAAGAGGTTGTTTGGCTATGGAAATTTCGTACTGATTTGCAAGTTTTCCGATTATGGAATTTCCCATCAACTTATACTGTGACAAATGTGGTGCGGTAGCCAACTCAAAAGAACCTCGTAGCCACAAACGAGGGAAACATATCAAGAGGAAGTATCATCTAATTCGGGAGATAGTGCAACGAGGAGACGTGATAGTCACGAAGATCGCTTCGGAGCACAACATAGATGATCCATTTACGAAGACTCTCACAACTAAAGTGTTCGAGGGGCATCTGGAAAGTCTAGGTCTACGAGACATGTACATAGGATAATCTAGGGCACATATCCCAACAATCTCCCACTTGACCTAAAGCTTGTGGAGTACATAATTTAAACATTACAATAATGTTAAATACAATAAACTAGAGCATTTAAACCCTGTGTACAATATATTCCCACTTGCCCTAGTTGGGGAAGACTTGTAAACCTAAACCTTCTAGGTGACTCTCAAATACTTTAGTCGTTAGAGCCTTTGTAAAAGGATCAACAATGTTGTGCTCGGAGGCTATCTTCGTGACGATCACGTCTCCTTGATGCACGATTTCCCGGATGAGATGATCTTTCTGCTCAATATGCTTACCCCTCTTGTGACTTTTGGGTTCCCTTAAATTTGCCACGGCACAACTGTTATCACAATACAACGTGATAGGCAAACTCATATTTGGAACAACTTCCAAATCTAACATAAATTTCCTTAACCAGACGACCTCTTTAGTTGCTTCACAAGTTGCTACGTATTCCGCCTCCATGGTGGAATCAGCGATGCATCGCTGCTTGACGCTTCGTCATACTACAGCTCTTTCGTTAAGAGTAAATACTGACCCTGATGTAGATTTCCGAGAATCTTTATCAGTTTGAAAGTCAGAATTTGTGTATCCTGTAAGGATCAAATCCTTAGCCCCATACACAAGCATGTAGTTCTTTGTTCTCCGAAAATACTTAAGGATTGTTTTAATCGTTGTCCAGTGTTCAGGTCCTTGATTGGATTGATATCTACTCCCAACTGCAAAACAGATGTATGGCTTAGTACACAACATGGCATACATCAGGCTCCCAACAGCTAATGCATAAGGAATCCGTCTCATGTCCTCAACTCCTTGAGGTGTCTTAGGACACTGTTCCTTAGACAAATGAACTCCATATCTAAAAGACAATAAACCTTTTTTGGAGTCTTGTATCTTAAACCTCAACAACACTTTGTCGATGTAAGATGTCTGAGATAAGGCTAGTGTTTTGTTCTTGCGGTTCCTGACAATCTGGATCCCAAGAACAAACTGCGCTTCACCCAAATCTTTCATTTGGAATTGTGTAGCTAGCCAATACTTAATGTTAGTAAGATAACCTACATCATTCCCAATGAGTAGGATATCATCCACATATAGAACTAGGAATGCGACAGAACTATTGACGATTTTTTTGTAGACACAAGGTTCATCATCATTCTGATCAAAGCCAAAAGATTTGATTGCCTCATCAAACATTATATTCTAGGACCTAGAGGCTTGTTTCAGTCTATAGATTGACCTTTTAAGCCAACAAACCTTTTGCTCTTGTCCTGGTTCAATGAACCCTTTGGGTTGGTTCATGTAGATATTCTCGTCAAGATTGTCATTCAAGAATGTTGTCTTGACATCCATTTGCCATAACTCATAGTCATAATATGCAGCAATGGCAAGTAGGATACGGATAGATTTTACCATAGCAACAGGTGAAAAGGTTTCCTCATAGTCTACCCCTTCAACGTGGGTATAACCCTTTGCTACTAGTCTAGCTTTAAAGGTTGCACCTTTCGATCTACACCAGGCTTTCTCTTGTAGATCTACTTACAACCTATAGGTTTTACACCATCAGGTTTATCTACAAGATCCCAAACAAAATTGAAGTGCATAGACTCAACCATCGCTATGACCCACTTGTCTTTGTCTTTGTCAACCATCGCTTGATTATAAGTCAATGGATCCTCACAGTCGTCATCTGGTATGACAACTTGGGTTTAAGATAAACCCATGTAACAGGCAGGTTGAGTTATAACCCTCCCACTACTTTGAGGCATTCTCAACTTTTGAGATGGACACTCATGACTAGACAAGCTAGTATCAACAAATCGTTTTGACATACTAGCATTATTAACAACCTTTGTATTGTTTCGTCTAACTCACTTAGCATTTGTTGACACAAGTAACTTGTCTTCCTTAGGATCATAGAATAATCCACTTCTTGTCTTTTTTGGGTAGCCTACAAATAGGCACAATTTTGAACGTGAATCCAACTACTTTAGATTTTCACAAGCACATGTGTTGGTCAATCCCAAATTCTGAAATGACATAAACTACCTTTACGTCCTTTCCAGAGTTGAAAAGGTGTTTAAGAAACACTCTTTGATGGCATATTGTTCAAAATATATATCGTAGTCTCTACTGCGTAACCCCAAAAGGAATTAAGAAGATGAGCATAACTCATCATCGATCGAACCATGTCCAACAAGGTTCTATTTCTCCTTTTTGATGCACCATTTTGCTGCGGCATATCGGGTGGTGAGAGTTGGGATGTAATTCTATGTTCTATCATATAGTTCTGAAATTTTAAATCCATGTACTCTCCACCTCGATCTGATCGAAGTGTTTTAATTGTTTTACCTAATTGATTTTCAGCTTCAATCTTGAATTCCTTGAACTTTTCAAGTGCTTCAGACTTATGATGCATTAGGTAAATATGCCCAAATCTGGAATAATCATCTATGAAAAAGATGAAATATTCATAACCTCCTCTTGCTTTAACATTCATCGGACCACAAAGGTCTGAATGAATAAGCTCAAAAGATTCTTTGGCTCTATAACCTTTTCCACTAAAAGGTCTTTTAGTCATTTTGCCTTCTAGGCAGGATTCACATACAGATAAAGTATTTTCTTCTAACTCATTTAGAAGTCCATTCTTTACCAATCTCTCAATCCTATTGAGGTTAATGTGACCCAATCTAATATGCAAAAGATGAACATTTTCTTTAGGAGAAATTTTACGTTTCGTAGTTTGTGTGTTTGTTGTTTTAAATAATTCAGTGTTCAAAACAGTTTGGACTGAATTTGGTCTTAAAACATACAAGCAATTTTCTAATGAAGCTAAACATGTTTCCACACCTTTCTTTAAAATAAACACTTTATTTGAAGAAAATGAAACAGAAATTCATTGTTCTATAAGGCAAGAAATTGAAATAAGGTTTCTAGTAAACCCTAGTATCACTAATACATTGTCTAACAACATATATTTCTTGTCAAACATAAGCTTCATTGTGGCAATTGCTACAGCTGAGACGACATCTCCATTTCTAACCCGGAGCGTTATCTCTCCTTTCTATAGCTGCTGCCAGGAATCAATTCTCTGAAAAGAAGAGCAAACATGATTAGTGGCGCCTGAATCAAGTATCCAAGCAGTTTTATCATTATCCACTAAACACGCTTCTATACAAAATAAATCATATTTACCTTCTTTCTTCTTCTCAATCATGTACTTTGGACAATTCTGTTTCTAGTGTCCATCCTCGTTGCAATGGAAACATTTTCCTTTGCTAGCAACTTTCTTGACCTTCTTACCCTTTGGGTGGCAGCTTTATCAACCCGTTTCCCTTTACCAACCTTCTTCATGTTCTTCTTCTTCCCTTTTAGGTTAGAAGAAGATGAAGCCACTGATTTTGATCCAGAGGTCGAACCTCTGTGATAACTCCTACTGGCAACATTTACCTCACCTTTCGATCCCTAAATTTTCATCAAAGATTGAAAGGTCTGGAGTTCATTCAGAAGGGAGGTAAGATTAAAAGTAAGCTTGTTCATAACAACATTACTTCTAAACTGAAAGAAACTATCTGGAAGAGTTTCCAGAATGAAGCTTACTTGGCTCGATTCATCGATAGAAGCACCATTCGACTCCGCCATGTTAAAGTGTACCATCATATCCAGGACATGATCCCGAACAGATGAACCCTCTGGCATCTTCAAGTTGAATATATACTTGAGGGCATTGTGTCGGGCCTATGTGGACTGTTGTCCAAACATACCCTGCACTGAATCCATGATTTCCTTAGCGGTTATCATGCCCTCGTGCTTCTTGGCTAATATGTCAGACATACTTGCCAGCATATAGACCTTGGCCTTATCATTGGCCTTGATCCATCGATCATATGCATCACAAACATTTCGTGTAGCATTCGAGCCTGACACCTGAGGACACTCCTCAGTTAGCACAAACTTAAGATCATCCACTACCAAAATAGTGTTAAGTTTGTTTTTCCAAGTCATCATGTTCTCTCCGGTTAATTTTTCCGCACCCAGTAAGGAAATAATAGACCTAGACATTTTGTTGAAATTTACAAAAAAACTTGTATAAGTTTCTCGTTATAACTATCTAATTCAATCATATTTTAGCTAATTATCGAATGATTCCTAAGCCATTAATAATTTGCAATGATACTCTAAAGGTTTAGAATGTATGATACCGAAGGGTAATAAAAAACATTCCTCCTCTGGATCCATACATTCTTGACCAAAACCTAATGCCAGAATAACTCTTATTCCTATAAGCTTTAGTTACCATTATTTGGTCAGGATACATACACTTCTTATGTACCTTGTGCGTGTAACCCTCTGTCTTTATACCCAGAGTCCCCATCCAACAAAATCTGCCGAAGGGAGGACTAGGTTGAAAAACATACTAAGGAAATCTTTATCCCTTTCGGGTGTCCAATGCGTTCGATCCCCTATGATCAATGTTGGGATTTATGCCCCAAAACTTGTGTAATTTTGATCAATTAAATAAAGTGATATTTGTTTTGATAAGATTACAGTCTTGCTTTTATAAATCCAATAAACTAAGCTCCAAGGTTATAACGTTTATCTTGAAATCAGTGTAGTGGACACTATTTTGGTTGACTTCAAGATTATAACCTAAATAGTCTATGGTATAAGAATAAGGTTGGAAACCTCATTCAGTAACACCATGGATGCGACCCACATTGTAATTAGTACAAATGAGGTAATCCAACTCATTCATGTAGTTGACATGCGAGTGGGGGCAACTTTGTATGAAGAGTTCATACAAGATCTGATCGCAAACTATTAGTCTAACCAAAGATAACACCGTTAACGAGGATAAGACTAGTAATTTATAGATGGTCATTAGTGACTTGACTGAATCCTGAGCAAGTTAAGAACTCCCGCTTATAAGGGTTTGTCCTTAGACTAGTATGGGTTAGAGTGGCACAGAGTCGACTCAATAAGCCTACCTTCTCGGGGACGAACCTCGTAGGTAGTGGGAACTTAAGCATGCAAGATGGAATTCACTCATTCCTCTACTGGGAATCGGATGGGTTGTTCCCTTAAGAATCGACTCCGGTGTCTTGAACAACGGGCCCCGCCCTCTATGAGGTATGAGTCTAAGGTAGGACCTTAGACTTGTTGTTCATTAGAGGATCGGTGGTGCTTAAGGAGCAAAGAGGTAATCACGGGGTAAAACGGTAATTTGACCCACCGTGATTACGAACAACCCGTGAAGGGTCGACTCATGGGTAATGACTATATCAGTGGACACAATAATATCTACAGTGAGAAGAGTGCAACTACAAATCTATAGTGGAGTGACTTATAGTTAATGAATATTGATTAACTGGATCAAAAAGTTTGATCAGTTAATCTCACATCATTGGAGCTCATGATCTGTAGGTCCATTAGATCCCTCCGTTGGCTCAACATGGTAATATTGAGGGTATAAAGTTAGGAGTGAAATTGAAGTGTTCAATTTCATACATGAGGAGTTATATAAATTATATATGATGTAATTGATATAATATATAGTTTTAATGTGAATTAGATTCATATATAAACCATATACTAAAGAGAGATTAAAGGAGGGGTAGAATGGTCATTTCCATACCATTCCCCTATATATAGTTGCATGAGATGCAACTAGGTCAAGAATTGAGAAATAATATTCCTAGCCTCATTGTTGTGTTGTTGGAAGTGTTCCAAAACACAAATCTCTCTCACAAAATACCTCACCACTCCTAAAGGGAACCCACCTTCCTCCCTCACCTAGAGAACAACGGAGAAGATCCGGTGGTGGTGTCGGTGTTCGTACGAGTTCTTGTTGCTGAGATCGTGACCGTGGAGAGAGGAGCACTTGAAGAAAGATTCTTCAAAGGTATATACTTGTTGTCCATACTTTTATTATATGCTTAATCTATGTTTAGATTCATAAATTTTCCATTGTAACTAAATCAAGAGCGCGCGATTCGCAATCGCTTCCGCTGTGGGGACATCGATTCCCTTCAATTGGTATCAGAGCCAAGTTGCGTTCTTGATTTATGTTCTGGAATTTTCAAGAATAAGGTGGGATTTACTGTTTTGTGCATGAGATGTATGAACGGTTTTTGCAAAATTAGATGTTTTCAATTTTGGCACTTAGATTTAAAATTTCCATTGAAATGTTCAATGTAAGGGCCCGGTGTTTTGAGCAAATTTAATTGTAAATCGAGTCTGTAAGTCCGTGTCGATCGAGGCAAAGCGGTTGCTAAGAAGATTGGAGTGAAAACGAGCAAGGAATGGAGATTCCTATAGTTGTTCTGTGAATGGCGTTGCAACGCAACGCAGCGCACAGTGCCGAGAAGACGACGCGTTGCAACGCGCTCGGCGTAAGACGATAAAAGCGGCGTTACCAACGCTGAAAGCGATTTCACGCGAGAGCAACGAGCGAAAACGGATTTTATTAATATATTTAATTATAAAAATGTTTTATATTTAATATATTTAATTTTAATTAATATAATTAGATTATATTAATTAAAATTATTTCTAGGGTGTCAAAATTGGTCTAATTTTTGCTATTTTAATTATACAATTGTTGTGTAATTATTGCAATGCATAGTGTATGCTTATTTCTTAGAAATCCCACCTTAGGTTAAGCATTTTCATGCATCATTTATAATATAAGGAGTTATATTATATAGTTTGCATGATTAAATAATATAAGGTTGTTATATTAATTTTTGGACAGCATTGACATGCATTATTTTTCATGAGATGAATATGCTATGAATGTTTTATTATTCATGTGATGAATGATCAAGCACTATAACATAATATGCATGTCACCTAAGGTTAATTATTAGTTTTAAAGTGTTTAGAACTTGGAAATAATAGACTTTAGGTTATCTAGTTCTAATTAGATTAGAATTAGGAACCAAGTAATTTATAAGCTATGATTAAAGAGGAACTCATGTCTAAGGAAAGTTCTGTCTAGGTTGGGTATTTAAGTTTGACTTTAAACTAACACTCCTACCTGAACTGACTGGGGAGTGAAATTTAATCGAGATAGCCTTATAAATTACAGTAGCGTCAGCGGGTTTATTAAGGGGTTAATAAACTAGAAATCCTAGGTTTAATACAAGGAGTTATATTAACAAACTTAGGATAAAATCAATATAAGAGTTATATTGATCATCAATATAAGAGTTATGTTGATAGAGTTAGGTAAAACCATTAGCCGGGTTTTAGCCTAAGAAAGATTCCTATAAACTTAAAGTATTCAGTGGGAGGAAAAGTATATGAGATACATATTTTTCCACCTATGCTATCTCCGGGAAGTTCACACCGTGAAACTCATACTTGGCCTCGTGGCGCAAACGGGAGCGTCCCCCTTCGGATGGTGTTTGTATGAGTCAATACCAAGGTGAATGGAGAGGATACTTATAGTGAGTGGGAGCAGGTTTAGTGAAAACAAAACCTAAGGTCTCTTTTGTCAGTTTACATCATTAGACCACTATGTTACACTCACGGGATACATAAGTTGTGTATGTATTCAAACCGAAAAATGGTAACTAAAACCTATAGGAATAAGAGTTATTCTGGTGTTAGGTTTTGGTCAAGAGTGTCTTGATCCAGAGGAAGAGTGTTTTTTATTACCCTTCGGTGTCATACATTCTAAACCTTTGGAGTATCATTACTATTATAAATGGCCTAGGAATCATTTGATAATTAGCTAAAACATGATTGGATTAGAGTTAAAGCAAGAAACTCATACAAGTTTGTTTGTAAAATTTTCAACGAAATGTCTAGCTCTATGATTTCCTTATTGGGTGCAAAAAAGTTAACCGGAGAGAACATAGTGACTTGGAGAGATGGACTCAACATAATTTTGGCTACACATGATCTTAAGTTCGTTCTCAATGAGGAGTGTCCTCAATGTCCTGCTTAAAATGCATCTCAAGCTGTTGAGGATGCGTATGACCGCTGGATTAATGCCAACGAAAAGGAAAAAGCCTATATCCTAGCTGGCATACCTGATGTTTTAGCCAGGGGCTGGAGGGCAAGGTCTCAGCTCGAGAGATCATGGATTTTGTGCTAAATTTGTCTAGACAACCGTCCAAACAAATTCGACATGAAGCCCTAAAATTCGTTTATAACGCACGTATGAAGGAAGGTACATCGGTGAGGGAACATGTTCTCAATCTGATTGCTCACTTCAATATAGTGGAATTAAACGAAGCGGTCATAGATGAGAAATGTCAGATTTTGTTCATCCTAGAATCTCTTCCGAAGAGTTTTCGGCGATTCTGTAGCAATGTAGCGATGAACAACATAGAATATGATCTGACTTCTCTGCTACATGAGCTGCAAAATTATCAGTTTCTTATGGATGATAAGTGACAACAAAATGGAGAGGTAAATTTGTTTGCTCATTCCAAGAGTTCTCAAGAGGATTCATCCTCTAGGACAAAGAACTGCAGCCATACTTCTAGACTTAAGAAGATACAGAAGAAGAAGAAAATGAGCAGATAAAGAGCAATCATCTGGCAAAGAAAAAGTTGTTATTTGATAACATGTAGCTTAAGAGTTTATTAGAAACCCCATTTGTTGCCTTTGCGAACATTGTACTTCTCAGTTTTTCAATTGAATAAAGTGTTTATTTCGTTGGAAAAGTATTGTACTATGTGTTGCTCTTCTTGAGAATTATTTGCAAATGGTTTAATTCAGTTAAAATAGTTTTAACAAGTGAATTTTACAGAATTGCAAGCACACGAACAAATTTCTCCTAAAGAAAATGCTCATCTTTGGCATCTAAGATTGGGTCACATAAATCTCAATAGGATTGAGAGATTGGTAAAGAACGAACTTCAAAACGAGTTAGAAGAAAATTCCTTGTCAGTATGTGAATCATGCCTAGAAGGCAAGATGACTAAAAGACCTTTTAGTGGAAAAGGTTATAGAGCAAAAGATACTCTAGAGCTTATACATTCAGACCTTTGTGGTCCTATGAATGTTAAAGACAGGAGAGGATATGAATATTTCATCTCTTTTATAGATGATTATTCCAGATATGGGCATATTTACCTAATGCACCACAAGTCTGAAGCACTTGAAAAGTTCAAGGAATTCACGATCGAGGTTGAAAATCAATTAGGTAAAAGAGTTAAAACACTTCGATCGATCGATCGAGGGAGAGTACATGGATTTAAAATTCCGAAACTATATGATAGAACATGGAATTACATCCCAACTCTCAGCTCCCGGCACACCACAGCAAAACGGTGTATCAGAAAGGAGAAATAGAACCTTGTTAGACATGGTTCGATCTATGATGAGTTATGCTCATCTCCCTAGTTCCTTTAGGGGTTATGCAGTGGAGACTGCAGTATACATTTTGAATAGTGTGGCCTCCAAAAGTGTTTCTTAAACAACTTTTGAACTCTGGAAAGGACGTAAAGGTAGTTTATGTCACTTGAGAATATGGGGTCATCCAAAGACATGTGCTTGTGACAAATCCAAAGAAGTTGAATTCACGTTCAAAATTGTGCCTATTCGTAGGATACCCAAAAGAAACAAGAGGTGGTTTATTCTATGATCCTAAGGAAGATAAGGTCTTTGTATCGACAAATGCCACTTTCTTGGAGGAGGACCACATAAGGGACCACAAACCAAAAAGTAAGGTAGTGTTGAGTGAGTTAGATAGAACAATAGCAAAGGTTGCTAATAAGAACACCAGTACGTCAACAAGAGTTGTTGATACTAGTTTGTCTAGTCAAGAGGGTCCATCTCAAGAGTTGAGTATGCCTCGACGTAGTGGGAGGGTTGTGATACACCGACTGACTACATACATGAGTTTAGCTGAAACCCAAGTTGTTATACCAGATGACAACTGCGAGGATCCATTGACTTATAATCAAGCAATGGTTGACATTGACAAAGACAAATGGGTCATAGCCATGGACCAAGAAATGGAGTCTATGCACTTCAATTCTGTTTGGGATCTTGTAGATAAGCCTGATGGGGTAAAACCTATTGGTTGTAAGTGGATCTACAAGAGAAAGCGTGGTGTAGATGGGAAGGTGCAAACCTTTAAAGCTAGACTAGTAGCAAAGGGTTATACCCAGGTTGAAGGTTTTGACTTTGAGGAAACCTTTTCACCTGTTGCTATGGTAAAGTCTATCCGTATCCTTCTTGCCATTGTCGCATATTATGACTATGAGGTATGGCAAATGGATGTCAAGACAGCCTTTTTGAATGGCAATCTTGAGGAAACCATCTACATGGACCAACCTAAAGGGTTCATTGAACCAGGACAAGAGCAAAAAGTTTGCAGGCTTAAAAGGTCGATTTATGGACTAAAACAAGCCTCTAGGTCCTGGAATATAAGATTTGATGAGGCTATCAGATCTTATGGTTTTGACCAGAATGATGATGAACCTTGTGTCGACAAGAAAATCATCAATAGTTCTGTCGCTTTCCTAATTCTCTATGTGGATGATATCCTACTCATTGGGAATGATGTAGGTTATCTTACTGACATCAAGGAATGGCTAGCTACGCAATTCCAAATGAAAGATTTGGGTGATGCGCAGTTTGTTCTTGGGATCCAGATTGTCCGGAACCGCAAGAATAAAACACTAGTCTTGTCTCAAGCATCATACATAGATAAAGTGTTGTCAAGGTTTAAGATGCAAGATTCCAAAAAGGGCTTGTTGCCTTTTAGACATGGAATCCATTTGTCTAAGGAACAGTGTCCTAAGACACCTCAAGGAGTTGAGGATATGAGACGGATTCCTTACGCATCACCGTTGGGAGCCCGATGTACGCCATGTTGTGTACTAGGCCCGACATCCATTTTGCGGTTGGGATGGTCGATGGGTATCAATCCAATCCGGGACTTGAACACTGGACAACCGTTAAAATGATCCTTAAGTATGTTCGGAGAACAAGGAACTACATGCTTGTGTATGGGGCTAAAGATCTGATCCTTACAGGATACACGGATTTGGACTTTCAGACTATAAAGATTCTAAAAAATCTACATCAGGGTCAGTTTTCACTCTTAACGGAGGAGCTGTAGTATGGCGAACCGTCAAACAAGGATGCATCGTTGATTTCACCATGGAGGTCGAATATGTAGCAGCTTGTGAAGCAGCTAAAAAGGCTGTTTGGTTAAGGAAATTTATGCTAAATTTGGAAGTTGTTCCAAATATGACTTTGTCCATCACAATCATATTGCGATACAAGTGGTGCAGTGGCAAATTCGAGGGAACCCCGAAGTCACAAGAGGGGAAAGCACATAGAGCGGAAGTATCATCTCATCTGGGAGATCGTGCATAGAGGAGACGTGATTGTCACGAAGATAGCCTCAGAGCATAACATTGCTGATCCTTTTACAAAGGCTCTCACTAAAGTAGTATTTGAGAGTCACCTAGAAGGTCTAGGTTTACAAGTCTTCCCTAACTAGGGCAAGTGGGAGTATTTTGTACAAAGGGGTTTAAATGCCCTAGTTTATTGTATTTACATTATTATAATGTTTAGTACTCCACAAGCTTTAGGTCAAATGGGAGATTGTTGGGATTTATGCCCTAAACTTGTGTAATTTTGATCAATTAAATAAAGTGTTATTTGTTTTGATAAGATTACAGTCTTGCTTTTATAAATCCAATAAACTAAGCTCCAAGGTTATAACGTTTATCTTGAAATCAGTGTAGTGGACACTATTTTGGTTGACTTCAAGATTGTAACCTAAATAGTCTATGGTATAAGAATAAGGTTGGAAACCTCATTCTGGTAACACCATGGATGCGGCCCACTTTGTAATTAGTACAAATGAGGTAATCCAACTCATTCATGTAGTTGACATGCAAGTGGGGGCATCCTGTATGAAGAGTTCATACAAGATCGGATCACAAATTATTAGTCTAACCAAATAACACCGCTAATGTGATAGGACTAGTAATTTATAGATGGTCATTGTGACTTGACCTGAATCCTGAGCAAGTTAAGAACTCCCGCTATATAGGGGTTTGTCCTTAGACTAGTATGGGTGAGAGTGTAGCCGACTCAATAAGCCTACCTTCTCAGGGACAGAACCTCGTAGGTAGTCTGGAACTTAATCTGCAAGATGGAATTCACTCATTCCTCTACATGGAATCAGATAAGTTGTTCCCTTAAGAACGACTCTGTGTCTTGAACAACGGGCCCCGCCTCTGATGAGGTATGAGTCTAAGGTAGGACCTTAGACTTGTTGTTCATTAGAGGATCAGTGGTGCTTAAGGAGCAAAGAGGTAATCACAGGGGTATAACAGTAATTTGACCGAGCTGTGATTACGAACAACCTGTGAAGGGTCGACTCATGGGTAATGACTATATCTCAGGACACAATAATATCTACAACAGAGTGAGAGTGCAAACACAAATCTATAGTGGAGTGACTTATAGTTAATGAATATTGATTAACTGGATCAAAGAATTTGATCAGTTAATCTCACATCATTGGAGCTCATGATCTGTAGGTCCATTAGATCCCTCCGTTGGCTCAACATGGTAATATTGAGGGTATAAAGTTAGGAGTGAAATTGAAGTGTTCAATTTTATACATGAGGAGTTATATATATTATATATGATGTAATTGATATAATATATAGTTTTAATGTGAATTAGATTCATATATAAACCATATACTAAAGAGAGATTAAAGGAGGGGTAGAATGGTCATTTCCATACCATTCCCCTATATATAGTTGCATGAGATGCAACTAGGTCAAGACTTGAGAAATAGTATTCCTAGCCTCATTGTTGTGTTGTTGGAAGTGTTCCAAAACACAAATATCTCTCAACCAGAAACTTAGGTTATCTAGTACTAATTAGATTAGAATTAGAAACCATATAATTTATAAGAAGGAAGAAAGTTTCTGGTTTTGAGGTTGAAGAAGAAAGGAGAAAGAAGATTCAATTTCCATGGCAATTCTATGATCAATTCAACCATGTTCTGGTATTTGGATCATTTCGAGCTCCACAAGAAGAGGTAAGATGTGAGGTTTAATTTCTTGAAAATTAATTCAAATTTGAACAAAATTCGTGAAGGAAGCTCGAGCAAATTCTGAAGCTAAGTGACTGATTTGTTAAGGGGGAAGGCAGAGGAAAGATTTTGCTATCAAATCCGAGAAGTCTCTGGTTTTTGGGTTGTTCTCATCAGTAGGATTCGAATCCGAAGCTCTAATAGGTATGGTTGGAAAGCTTATTCAATTTCCTACAACTTTCATGAAGAACTCGTGAGAAGAAATCGACTGTAAGATATTTTAAATTACAGGTCAAGTTTCAGGTTGCAGCAGGGAAACGAATCTGGAATAGTAGAAGTTTGTTTCTGGGGAAGAAGCTTACGAGGTGTTTTTGAACAAATCCGTTGGGAATATCAATTTCATTTCTTCATATGATTTTTAGAGGGTTCAAAAAGGAAGAGTTCGGTATAAAGTACATCCTTTTTGGCTTAGTAATGAAGAAGTTATGATTATTTGACGACAGGGTATGAAATGTGTAAAATGCTGGAATTTTGAATGGTGTGTTTTTTTGTAATATCAAGGTTAAAATCCATGAGCTCGAGGTTCTAAAACATGGTTTTGGTTTGTTTGGCAGGCCAAGAAGAAATAGGTCAAGTGTACGGGTCAAGACTCTAGTTCTAACACAGTGAGTGACAAAACGAACTTCGAAAATGGTTTATAGGCTTGTATTATGCTTATGAAAATGCAAGGTTTTGCTAAAATAAAATGGTTTCAATGCTTATTGTTTCCCTTTGAACACATGTTTATGAGTATTCATATTTTCTAAGAAATGATTTCAAGTGCTCGTTGTGAGCCTAAATGTCTTGATGAAATTTATATGTGAGCATATGTTCTTGATTGTCGAAATTTATGAAAATGTTATGATTTCGAGTAAGTATGTACTAGCAAGTATGATTTAAAGATTTTCAGTTTTAATGAACAAGCTGAGTAAGCTTGAGTTTTACGAAGAAAAAGATAAGCAGGCATGTTTAAAAGTTTTTATGTGTTTCTCTGAGTCTTGAATGAGTAAATGAATGACACATTGAACCCGAAGCTATATGGTACCGTGTGCACACAGGTCATTTTCTATTGTCGACGTTGACTGTACTCTGTGACAACAATGTTGTCGTGAGTGCTGGGCGGGCCCCACTACGACAAAGACGATGGAGTGCTGGACGGGCCCCACTACATCGTAGAATAAACGTTGGTTGTATTGAGTGTGTCCTACACAACTTGTATTGTGACACTACCTCTTGCTCCTTAAGTCCCACTGCTCCTCTAATGAACAACTACGTTGCATGGTCCAACCATAAACAACAACCCTCTCAGGCCAATGAGAGAGTGGGGCACTGTTGTTCAAGCCCTGGAGACAACACTTAAGGGAACAACCCCTCTACTTTCCCTAAAGTTAGGAACGAGTGAATTCCTTCTTGCGTAGTCAAGTTCCCAGCTTCCCACTTGGTTTGTCCATGAGAAGATAGGCATATTAGGCGAGCAAAAGTGGCCACCCTTACCCGTACTAGTCAAAGGATGGATCCCTACAGCATGAGAGTCTGCAGTAACACACTCGTGGATTAAGGTCGAGTCACTAATGGTCATCTACGAAATTATTAGCCCTATATTGTTAACGGTGTTACATCAGTAAGTCTAATAATCCACAGTCCGGTCTTGTACAATCTCATTGCACAAGATGCCCCCACTCGCATGTCAACCACATGAACGAGTCTGATCACCTCGTTTGTATCTAATACAAAGCGGGCCGCATCCACAATGTATCCAGGATTAGGTCTCCAACCCTATCCATATCATCAGAGACCGCTCGGGTCATTAACTCGAACGTGATCCTCCCTGTGTGTCCACTACACACCGTTCAAGTTCTTAATTCTCTCATAATACAATGACCCTGGAGCTTAGTTTATTGGATTAAGTTTATGAAATATGCGAGACACAAAGTTCAAATAAATAACTCTTATTTATTTACACAAAGTTCAAATAAATAACTCTTATTTATTTACAACTTGGAATATTACAAACTACACGAGATGAGAACATACATCGCAACAGCTATAGTATGGCGTAGCATCAAACAAGGATGCATTGTTGACTCCACCATGGAGGCAGAGTATGTAGCTGCTTGTGAAGCAGCTAAAGAGGTTGTTTAGCTAAGGAAAATCCTTATTTATTTGGAAGTTGTTCTGAATATGGAATTTCCTATCACCTTATACTGTGACAACAGGGGTGTGGTAGCCAACTCAAAGGATCCTAAAAGCCACAAATGAGGAAAACACATCAAGAGGAAGTATCATCTCATTCGGGAGATAGTGCAACGAGGAGACGTGATAATCACGAAGATCGCTTTGGAAAATAACATAGATGATCCATTTACGAAGACTCTCACAGCTAAAGTGTTCGAAGGGCATCTGAAAAGTCTTGGTCTACGAGACATGTACATAGGATAATCTAGGGCAAGTGGGAGATATGCAATGGGTATTTGGATGCCTAGTTTATTGTATTTTATATCTCTGTAACCACTGTTTTAGATTATAATGTACCCCGCTGGAATTTTAGTTCAAGTGGGAGTTTGTTGGGATTTGTGCCCTAAAACTCCTAGTTTGTAAATAATGTTCTAATTAATGTAATAAAGAGTTATTATTATCAATAAAGAGTTATTATTCATTAGTTACGATATTGCCTTTTTATTAACTCTAAATCCAATAAACTGACATCCAAGGTTATAATATGTCTCTTGAACTGAATGTAGTGTACATATAAGAATCTCAGTTCGAGATATAGCTTATAGGGTCTATAGTAAGAGGATAAGGTTTGGGTACCTAACCCTAGATATAACCCACTTTGTATGTGATACAAACACAGTGATCCTAGCGTGTTCGTAGACGACATGTGAGTGAGGATATCTTATGTGATGAGATTGCATAATACTGGATCACGAAATAGTAACCGCTAGGTGTAACTCCGTTGACTAGTTAGGTTTCTATTTCATTAGGATGACCTAGGTAACTTGATCTCAATCCTGAGTAGGTTACAAACTCCTGTTTGCGAGGGATTGTTCTTTGACTAGTATGGGTGAGAGTGGCCCGAGTCGCTGACTCAATAAGCCTACCTTCTTGGGGGCAAAACCAAAGGCAGCTGCGGACTTAACGTAGCAAGACGGAGTTCACTCCTTCTCGCCTATTAGGGTATGTAGATGAATGTTCCCTTAAGTGGTGTCTCCGAGACTTGAACAAAGGGCTCGACCTTCTCATTGGCCCGAGAGGGACTTCTATTTGTTGGTAGGACCACAAACAAATTGTTCATTAGAGGAGCACTGGGACTTAAGGTAAAAGATGTAACCCAGGGGTAAAACGATAATTTGACCCAGCTTGTGTTACGAACATTCGTGAATATTGACTTGTCGTTATTGGTCAATATCCGTGGACACAGAAATATGTCTGCAGTGAGAAGAGTACAACCGCAGGACTTTAGTGGAGTGATCCCGCAGTTAACGAATGTTGATTAGGAGGTTAATGAGATTAACCGAATAATCTCGTATCGTTGGAGCTTCTGATCTATAGGTCCATTAGGTACACCTTCTAGCTCGTAAAGAGTTCTTAGATCATTTGAATTTGAAATGTTCAAATTCAATTAGAGAATAAACATTGATGTATATATATGCATTATAATATAAAGTTTTGGAACTTTATATTATAAATTTAATATGAATATCATTCATATTAAATAATATGAGAGAATTAAATATTTGAAAAAGTTTAAATATTAATTTTAAATGTGAATGAGATTCATATTTAAAAACTATAGGTTAAAATTTAATGTGCATAAGATGACATTAAAAGTATAGAGTTGAGGGGAAATGATTAAATATGATTTAATCATATTTATATATATGATATTTAATTTGATTTAATTAAAATATTAATATATATAATTAAATAAGATTGAATTATTTATATATTAATTAATTAATTATATTAATTAATAATTAAAATGTTTAATTATTATTTTAATAATATAATTAATGGGAACGTGTCACCCTAACACGTTCCCACAACTCCCTCAACTCCCTATCGATAGGGAGTGGGGAGTTACCTTCTGGATAGTTTTTATTCTTCACGAATGGAAGAATGGTTGGTCGAACGAATGCAATTGTGAATTGCTAGTTACAAGTTTTCTCTCTCAAACTCAAAATCCCTTTCTCTTCCAATTTGTTGAAATTCCTTCCCACCAAGGAATTAGTCTAAGTAGAATCCAGAGGATAGAAGATTTATCCTGTTGGTAGTGTCCTGTTGGAAGAACATAGGAGAACAACTTGTTTTGTTGTGTTGCTGTACATTTGGAGAAGCAAGGAGTTCTTGAGACTTTGAACTACAAAGGTAATAGTTTGTTCCTTTTAGTTTAGGATTTACAACATGTGTATTTTAATGTTATTCCATGTTTTAATTAGTTGATTGCTTATCTCTCTGTTTATGGCCAATGCACTGGTTTTTTGAGTTAACCAATAACAAACAAGTAATTCGATTTCAAATCACGTTTCTGCTGCTCATGGGGATTCGATTCCCTTCATAAGTGTTATTGGGAACTTTTTCTTGACTTGTTTGAGCACATGGTTGAAGTTTAGGATGGTTTATTAATTATTTACAGGACATTGTTTGGCGATTCATGATCAAGCATTTGAGCTCCGGGTAGCCTTGAATCTTGGAGTTATTTGGGTAAGTAGCTATTTGGATTGTTCCATTATAATCAGGTTAAGTTAGCTTATGCATGGAAGGTTGTTAGTGATGAGGCATTCTAAATGTTTTTATGTTGGGTTTTAGGCTTAAACCACATTTGTAATTTGTTCAAATTTTTATCAAGAAAGTATTATTGCATTTACTCAATAAGCATTGTTGAATTTTATTAGTTTGCCTTAAAATAACCCTAAATCCAATAAACAAAAATCCTAAGTTGTGTTATGTGTCTTGAACTGTATGTGGACACATACAGGGATCAAAATTTCAAGGTACGGCCTGAAGGGTCTATAGTATAAAGATTAGGTCGAGTTCCTTATCCTGGTGACACAATAAATACGACCCACTTTGCATTTGATACAAATGCAATGATCCAACGCGTCCATGTAGGTGACATGCGAGTAGGGGTGTCCTATGTGATGAGTTCACATAAGACCGGACTGCAAAATAGTAACCGATAGATGTAACTCCATTGACTATTTAGATTTCTATTTCAATAGGATTATCTAGGCAACTTGATCTTAATCCTGAACAAGTTACAAACTCCTATCTACGAGGGATTGTCCTTTGACTAGTATGGTTGAGAGTGACTTGAGATGTCAACTCAATAAATCTACCTTCTTGGAGACAAAGCTGTGTGGATAGCTGGGAACTTAACTCTCCATGATGAAATTCACTCCTTCCCAACTTAGGGTAAGTAGATGAATGTTCTCTTAAGTGGTGTCTTTGGGACTTGAACAAAGGGCTCTACCCTCTCACTGGCCCGAGAGAGGTTTTTGTTTGATGGTTGGACCATAAACAAGTTGTTCATTAGAGGAGCACTGATACTTAAGACCATAGATGTGACCTAGGGGTAAAACGGTAATTTGATCCAACTGGTATTAGGGACACTCGTGAAGGATCAACTTATTGTTATTGATTTCCGTGGACACAAAAATAATTTGCAGTGAGAAGAATGCAGTTGTGAGTCTTTAGCAGAGTGTACCCGCAGTTAACGAATGTTGGTTAAATGGTTAATGAGATTGGTCAATTAATCTTGTATCGTTCGGGCTTCTTATCTGTAGGTCCATTAGGTCTACTTCCTAGCTCGTAAAGGGTACTGAGATTGCTTGATCTTAATTGAAATTTGAAATGTTCAAATTCACATTGGGAATTAACATAATGTATGGAGATACATTATAATATAAAGTTTTATGTTGGTTGAAACTTTATAATATAAATTTAATTTTGGATGGGATTAAAAATTAATTTATGAGAGAATTAAATATTTGAAAGAGTTCAAATATTATTTTAATGTGAATAAGATTCATATTAAAAAAACTATAGGTTAAACTTTAATGCACATAAGATGTGCATTGAAACTATAGGTTAAGAAAGATTGATTAAATATGATTTAATTATAAGACCTAAATTAAATATGTGACACATATTTAATTTAGAAATTAATTAGTTAGTGAATTAATTATGTTTAATTAAATTTTGATTTAATTAAATTAATTAAAGTAAAAGTATAGTTTATGTGAGAGAGCTTCATTTGAAAATGATTTAAATGAAATTTATTTAATTTATTTAATGGTTAATTAAATTAAAAATAAAATAAATAAATAAGGAAAAAGATGGAAACGTGGGATATCACGATTCCCACTCCCCCTTTTATCTCTCACTTCTCTCCCTCGTTAAAACTGTACAAAGAGTGGAAGTTTGATCTGATCGATAGATTGATAACTCTCTGTACAATTCTCTCTAAAAAAAGTTCTTCTCTGCAAAGGAAAAAATCTCAATCAATTGAGATAGGTTTCCCATCAATCTCAATCTTTTTTATTCAGAGAATAGGGAGTTTGTCATTTGGTTGTGTTCTGTTGGATTACTTCCAAAAGGGTTTGGAAGTCTCTGATCGTGATTCACAAAATCAGAATTTTGTTGCTCTAGAATTGCAAATTAAAATCCAAAAGGTATTTAATTATCAATTCTCTTTTAACTTAGAACTGATTTTCTAGATTGTCTTTGAATTATGTTTTGTTTAATGCTTATTGTTGTTATTGCCAATGTACTCGTATTTTGATCTCAAAATAAAAATCGAGTTATCGATCCAATTGGCTTCTGCTGCATATTAGGAATTTCAATTTCATCAATTGGTATCAGCCAGCTCGAATTTTCTTTTGGAAATTAAAATTTGCATTGATTTTTTGTGGGATTAAGTTCTGCATTTTGAATGTGGGTTTTGCACATATGGATGTTTTCAAAAATTGGCACTAGATTTACAATTTTATATTGATTTGATCAATATAAGGGCATGTGTTTTAGGCATTTTATTTTTGTAAATCGAGTCATGTAAGTTCGGGACGTTCGAGGTAATTAATGGTAGTGATCGAAACTGGAATCAAAGTTTGGCAATGATTGGGATTGGAAATTTGTGTTGTAGCAAAGAGGATTTCGAAAAATGCAGGATCAAAGATTGCCAGCATAACCAATTCGACTGGACCAGACCAAACTGATTCAATCGGTTTAGTTTTTTTTAATTAAATATATTAATTTGATATTTTCATTTAATTAAAGTGTCCTAAGATGTCAATTTCGGTTCATATGTTGCTATTTAATTTAATTATGCAATTGTTGTATGATTTTATTATATATTGCATAATGTATGCCATTTAATTTTCAATTCCACCATAGGTTAAGCATGTTTCATGCATCATTTATAATATAAGAGTTATATTATACAGAAATGTATGTTCTAAGTTTTAATTCCCATAATTAAAATAATTGTTATATTAATTAAAGGAAATTGTATTGTCATGCATATTCAAATGGTGTTTGTTATTATTTATATTTTAGCTTTATTATATAAATACGCATGTAAATCTTTTTTCATGAGTGATTTAATATAGTGTTATATTAAATATATGAAAAATAAAAAGCATGATGCATGACATTACATAATTTAATATAAATTGTTATATTAAATGATATCAAGCATTGCTTTTAATTCATGATTAATTCATATAATTGTTTTATTAATTTCATGAACCACTTGATTAATTTTTTAACAGGAATATGATTGTTAATTTATTAAACTATAGTAGCATGTTATAGGTTTATTTATTAAAATTTATAATAGTTATAAATATGAATTAGAAACATTAATCTATAACAAAAAGTTGCATGCAAACATAGGATTTAGGTAAATTGAATTAATTTTAAAATGTTTAAAATTAATTAAACCTAAGGTCATAATTTCTAATAGGATTAGAAATTAGTCTTACTTATTTTGTTTAAAATAGTTTAAAAATATGGTTAAGTGGGACAAATAAGATTATGGTTATAAGAGACTTCCATCGGTGAAGTTTTGACTAAGGTTGGGGGTATTTAAGCTGACGGTTTACGGAACACCTCCTACCTGAGAACTGACCCGAAACTTGAGTTGAATTAACCATAATCTTGTTAGCATGCAATGCCACTAGGTAATTGAATGGTTTAATTCACCTAGACATTAAGGTTAAAACCCTTGTTATAAGAGTTATAGGAATATACTTAGATTCATTTAGTCGGAATCCACCTAAGTTAAAATTAACCCTAAAATCTTAGGATACTTTAGTGGGAGAAAATGAGATGTTCACATCAAATTTAGCTCTTACGTCCTCAATAGTTTATACCGTGAGTTCCATGCTCGGCCTCGATGCGTCAATAGGGTGTCCCCCTTTGGATGGTGTTTGCATGGTTCAATACTAAGGTGAATGAGGAAAGTATCCATAGTAAATGGGAGAAGGACACGTGTCAACGTATCCTACGGTCTCCTCCATTAGGTCGTACCATGAGATTTCTATGGTCCGCCTGCATGTTGTCCTGGAACAACTATCCCTTTAGAGGGTCTGATCATAGGTTTCAGAACACCGCGACGCGGAGCAGCTGACGTCCTCTCCTAAGGGTCTCTTTTAAAGTAAAGGTTTGGAGTCGCCACCAATTATCATAGGGTGTGATTGGTCACCCATTTTAAAGGAAAAAATTAGTCTATGAAACTAGAAATTAGGCTCGGGAGTCGATTGAGTGTAGGAAAGGTATTAACACCCCTACAACACCCATTTTAGAAAAACAGTTATCACATTTTATTTTAAAATTATCTTTTTATTTATTGGTTCAAGAAAAATATTTTTGTATTGAATGTCCCCAAATTTCTTATTCCACATTTTTAAAGTAAAATATGGACTAATAACAATGAGTGGTTTAAGGTCAAACTTGGAACTTATTTTGATATTTCAAAATAAACTCCTAAATTTTTTTAAACCAAATTACTTAATAAAGAATTTTAAAAATAGAGAGTTCTTATTTCATAAATCCATTTTTAAAATGAAGCAATTTATTTTATTTCAAACTTCATCGCCAAGATTTAATTTTGAAAAACTAGAGGGTTCTTATTTCATAAATCTATTTAAAATGGACAATTTTTTTTTTTTATTTCAAACTTTGATACCAAAATGTAATTTTAAAAAATTGGAGAATTCTTATTGTAGAAATTCAATTTTAAAAGGGACAAATTTGTTTTATTTAAAACTTTGATGCGAAAATTCAATTTTGAAAAATTGGAGGGTTCTTATTTAAGAAATCCAATTTTAAAGGGGCAAATCTATTTTATTTCAAACTTCAATGCCAAAATTTAATTTTGAAAAAATTGAAGGATTCTTATTTTAGAAATCCAATTTTGAAAAGGGGCAAACATGTGTTTATTTCAAACTTTGTTGCCAAAATTTAATTAAAGAAAAGAGGATTCTTATTTCAGAAATCTCATTTTTAAATAAACAAGTCATGGGTTAAATTGCATACATTTTAGAAATTAAATTGAAATTAAATATGGGCCAAATTGAAATTCATATTATTGGTCAATTTGAAAATCAAACACATGCTATAAAGCAAAATGAATTTAAACCTCATCGTGACCAAATAATTATGCAGTGGCTTGATAAACATAGTGGCCTAATAATATAAGTGGTGGTCAAATCTCTAAGTGCCAAATTAAAATATGCCAATTTGGACAAATTAAAAAATATACAGTAGACAAATTAAGTGACAAATTAATATATACATCATGCAGTGATAATTCATGAACTTAACACAGTGGTCATGCACATTGGCCAAGAAGTACGTGACAATTCATAAAAATATGCAGATCTAACAAATTGACTAAATTTTAACACAGTGGCTAAATTAAAATAATGATCAAATCAATTAAATCAAAATGTGTATTGGCCAAATCAAAATATAGACCAAGCCAAATCAAAATAAGCAATGAATGACCAAATCGAATTAAAATTTATAATGATCAAATCAAAATATAGTGCCCAAGCCAATGGCTAAATCTTAATGCGTATCAACAAAATATATCCAAATCAAGGTAAAGGGAAACCAAATCAAGCCAAATCAAAATACAGTGGTCAAATTAGCCAAATGTAAACATACAACAACATAGAATAATTCACGGTGCTCAGGATTCAGGTCGAGTCACTAATGGTCATCTACGAAGTTATTAGTCCTTACTGTCAACGGTGTTACATCAGTAGGTCTAATAATTCATGGTCCGGTCTTGTACAATCTCATTGTACAGGATGCCCCCACTCGCATGTCAACCACATGAACGAGTCAGATCACCTCGTTTGTATCTTAATACAAAGCGGGCCGCATCCACAGTGTATCAAGGATTTGGTCTCCAACCCCATCCATATACTGTAAACCGTTCGAGTCATTAACTCGATCGTGATCGTCCCTGTGTGTCCACTACACACCGTTCAAGTTCTAATTCTCTCATATATTCAATGACCTTGGAGCTTAGTTTATTGGTCAAAGTTGTATAAAATGCGAGATGCAAAAATGATGAAATGAATAACACTTTTCGTAGCAAAGGGAATGGGTTGACTCCTTTTGCTATGATTAAGTCTATAAGGATTCTCTTGTCCATAGCCACATTTTATAATTATGAAATATGAAAAATGGATGTCAAGAATGCCTTTTTGAATGGTAATCTTGAAGAGAGTGTTTATATGTCTCAACCTGAGGGGTTCATTACCAAAGGTCAGGAGCAAAACGTTTGCAAGTTTAATCGATCCATTTATGGGTTGAAGCAAGCTTCCAGATCTTGAAACATAAGATTTGATATTGCAATCAAGTTTTATCGTTTTGACCAGAATATTGATGAACCTTTTGTATACAAGAAAATCATCACCAGTAAAGTAACTTTCTTGGTACTTTATGTGGGCAATATCCTGCTCATTGGGAATGATGTAAGATTCATTGGGAATGATGTAAGATTTCTATCTCACATAAAGAAATGATTGGCAACCCAATTCCAAATGAAGGATTTGGGAGAGGTGCATTATGTTCTTGAGAACCAAATCATTAGGAATTGCAAGAACATAACATTAGCTTTGTCTCAAGCATCTTATATCGACAAAATGTTGATACGATATTCGATGTAAAGCTCTAAGAGGGGTTTATTACCTTTTAGGCATGAAGTTCATTTGTCTAAGGAAAAGTGTCCTAAGACACCTCAAGAAGTTGAGGATATGAGACATATTCCATATGCCTCTGTCGTGGGTAGCTAATGTATGTTATGTTGTGCACTAGGTTTGACATGTGTTATGTAGTGGGAATAGTCAGTAGGTACCAGTCCAATCTAGGGTTAGACCACTAGACTGTAGTTAAAAATATCCTCAAGTATCTAAGCAGGACGAGCGATTATATGCTAGTGTATGAGGCTAAAGATGTGATCCTTACAAGATACACAGACTATGATTTCGAAACTGATAAGATTCTAAGAAATCCACATCAGGATCAGTGTTCACCCTAAATGTAACGACCCTACTTTTTAGACTCTTTTTCTAAGGGTCATTACTAAACATGCATGCATTTTTAGGCCATTAAACATAATAAAGAGTAATTAAATCAAATCACGATTTAAAATTCACTTTTAGGGATCCCAAAGCAGAAAATTATAACATTTAAATAACATAAAAATGTTTGGCTTCAGTTTCAAAATCTTTATGCTACTAAAGCGGAAAACAAAATCTTTTAAAAGACTACTAATTTAAGTAAGGAAAACATGACTATATGGTCCCCATGGCCTTCGTAACGCATCCCTATCACTCACCTTGTATGTCCTTCCCTTTACCTGAAGACATTTTTAAAAAGAAAGGGTGAGTATTATAAAAAAATAATACCCAGTAAGTGACCTCGCTACCGAGGTTTTGGGATATGCATACACATACAATCATGACTATAAAACTTTCATGCGTGAGACCTAACTTTCTCATAAAAATATAATGACTATTTTCTTTGGTTTTTAGTGGTCAATTAAGTTCTCCTAAGAGCATGTTGAGTTCGGAGACTCCTGTACTATGGAGTCCTCCCTAACCCCGAGCGCATGTTGAGTCCAAAGACTCCGGAATCATGTTGAGTCCTAAGACTCCTATCATAAAGGGTCCTCTCAAAACCCTGGGAGCATAAGTCCTCTCAAACCCCTAATGTCATATGGAGGATAATTACCACAACCATTCATATCTCTATCATGTACATACAATCATGAAAGAGGTCTCATCTTCCTTTCATATTTTATGATGCACATGTCATAACTCATAGTAGATCACATATCACAACATACTTTCATAGCAATTAAGGTGTCATAACTCATCAATCAATCATAAATCATAGCATGACTTTCATAGCTTTCATAACATTTAAGGTGTCAATCAATCGTAAATCATAGCATAACTTTCATAGTTTTCCATTTAAAGTACTTTAAAACATAATACTTTTCGAAATATTTAAAATAATTAAACATAACAAAATTCATGACTTTTATCCCATTTTAAAAGGTTCGGCACGAAATCCCTTACCTTAGCTTAGCTCCGAGATATTCTATAGTTGAATCTCTTGCTCAACAATCCTTTCAATTGTGTTCAATACTCGAGTCCCTTAAATCAAATCAAATTTTCTTAATTAACCCACACACACAAATAATCATATCTTTCGAAATTCACCAATAATTAGGTTGAATTACCACTAACGTGAAAGAGTCTAGATTAAGAAAGCGGAAGCAATTTTGGATCTTGAACACTCTAAGTTGATCAATTTTGTAAAATAAAAAACATGCTCAAAACTGGAAAAACAGAGAATATGAACACATACATTTGTTGTTCAAAATTCTCCTAATCCGTGGGCAATTTCTTGTCACAAACACTTTGTGGACAACCTCTAGAGTCTTCCCTACTATCCTCAGGCCTTGGAACAGATTGTGGGATCTTTGATAGAAAGAATTTGGAAGAAAAGACCTCAAAGGTCAAAAAACGAGAATTCTATTAATTTCTACAAAATTCTCTCAAAATACCTCAAATCACTATTAAATAAAGCTTCATTAAGCTTCATTAGAGTGACATCTCAATAGTGATGAGGATAATTTGAGATGCAGGTGGCCAAATTTGGTGAATTTGAAGATGAGAGGGATTGGGCAAGTTGCCAATTTGTTTTCCATGAAAATCCACTATTTTTATTTAATTTTAATTCAAAAATCAATATTAAATTGATTTTTAATTAAAATTAATTTAATTAATTAAATTTAAAATAATTAATTTAATTAATTAATTTTTAATTTAATTTAATATCAAATATTAAATTAAACAAATTGCCCGATCCCGATCGATTTTTCGAACATGAATATTTATTCATGCTATAAATCGATCCAATATTTAAATCATATTTAAATATATCCACCTTCTATTATTCATAGTTTAATACATAATTAAGCTATGATTCGTTAAATATATCACATATAATTAACGCTTTCTTCCAAACTCGAATTTGAATAATTCAAATTCTTTTCTCTCAAAATGTTACAAGGCTTAGTCCGAGATAGTAAGGAGGACCTAATGGACCTACAGATCATGAGCTCCAACGATATGAGATTAATCGGTCAAACTCTTTAGCCTAGCTAATCAACATTCGTTAACCACCGGGACACTCCAGTAAAGCCCGGTGGTTGCATTCTCCTCACTTTGTAGATATATTTCATCCACTCGATATAACCATGATTAGTAAGTCGATCCTTCACAGTCGTTCGTAATTACAGTGTGGGTCAAAATTACCGCCCTCAGACTTACCTCTTGTTCCTTAAGTCCCATTGATCCTCTAATGAACAATTGGTTTGTGGTCCAACCAAAGAAATCAATCCCTCTCGGGCGATGAGAGGGGTGGGCCCATTGTTCAAGACTCGAGTCGACTTTAAGGGAACAACCACTCTGCTAATCTCTAAGGCGGGTAGAAGTGAATTCTATCTTGCAGAACTATGTTCCCAGCTATCTACCCAGACTTATCCCTGAAATGGGAGGCATATTAAGTTGGCAGTCTCGGGCCACTCTCACCCATGCACATCTAAGGATAATCCGAATAAACAGGAGTTCATAGAACGCTAAGGATTAAGATCGAGTTACCTAGGTCATCGTATGAATATAGTCAGTTAAGACAGTAAACGGAGTTATAAAATCTAAGTGACTATTTTGCAGTCCAGTCTTATGCAAACTCATTGCATTGGACGCCCCCACTCGCACGTCTTTACATGAACGATTTAGGATCACATTGTTTGTACTCTACAAAGTGGGTCGCGTCCATAGTGTCCCCAGGATAAGGTACCCAGCCCTATCCTTATACTATAGACTATTCTGGCTATAACTTGAACTTGATCCACCTTTATGTCACACATAAAGTTCAAGTATTCATCCTATAGCCAAGGGTTCTTTATTGGATTAAGGTTACACAATTCACTTTATTCAATAACACCTTTACTGAATAAATTTCAATAACAACTTTATTGTGAAATAGAATATACATTCAGTTTACAAAACCACGAGTTTTAGGACATAAAACCCAACATAACGGAGGCTTGAAACGGACTCGAGGGATCGAAACAGGTGGAATGTAATCAGCTCTGGCGAGCGGAAGCGCGTGGCGGCCGGCCGGCGGTAAACGACGGTGCGTGCAACGACCCGTGACCGGAGGAGGCGGCGCGTGGATGATGCGGTTAGAAAGCCGTGACCCGATCTACACAAAACCGGTGACCAAAACATGAAAACCAGCTGAAAACCACCCAAAAACTCGAACCAAAATCGTTAACTGGTGGCGGTAACAACCTCGTCTCTCGCTCTGGTGTTCTGCGAACAAACACCCAGGCGGCACCGTCTGTTTGATCGAAGACCGGTTTGTCTGCACGGTGGATGGTACGTCGTTCGTGTGACTGTCGGTTGTGGAGCTTTGGCAACAAGACGATCGTTCGGTGGTTTCTACAATCAGTGGCGGCGTCTGTTTCGCAGAGAAGCTGAGTGGTAGCAGCACGTCTCCTCGTCCGACTAACAACCGTCATCCAAGGAAGACTGATTTGCGGCGACGACAATCTCTTGTCGTGAGCGTTGGCGCCAGAGACAACGACCAAAAGAAGAAGAAATCGAAGACAGCCGCCGACGGGAAGGGTTATGTGAAGGAGGAAGACGTCTCGACTTGCATGAGGTCAGAAAGTAGATTTGACTATTTGAATCCCTAATTTGTCTTTCTTTAAAATTACAAAAATGCCCATCTTCTTCTAATATCTACAAAAAAAGCCCTTGGGCTTCACAAATTTCTTTAAAAAGCCCTTTTCTATAAACAAACTCCTCAAATTGCAAAATGTTAAATTAAATTACAAAGCATCAAGACCCAACAATTTAAAAAATCCATTAAATTAATCCAAGTACAATCTATAAGGTACATGGAAATTCTGGGGCATTACAATATTCCCTCCTTAAGAACTTTCGCCCTCGAAAGTTCCAATCTTGTAATAATTCGGGATAGCCTGCTCGCACCTTCTCCACTCGATTACGAAGAGTCCTTCGGTCCCCAAGCGAGAATTAACACTAGCTGCGTCTCAAGTGACATACATTGGCATACAAACTCATTTCCCAGCGGTCTCATAACTTTAATAAAGCCTAAATAACTGATACTCCTGACTCGAATTCTAAATCTTGAAAGTTCCAATTCCAAATCCTTAAATAGCTCGGGATATTTAGCCCATGTTTTCTTCTCTTGCCCCCAATTAGTCTCTTCTTTCTTGCGTTTCTAGAGTGGACTACTTTACCAAACTGATCCCTTTTGGGTTGAACCTTAAAATTCCTTTTTAAGGTTTATTGTACCAGCTACTAGCATTTACTTCAAGGCATAACTCAATCGTTCGTCTGATCATCGATTTCATAACCTTATCACCTTACCAAGAGATTTGACTTTACTAAGGATCGGGTTAACGACTTTGCTTGGTGGTTCGAGGTTAAGGTCTCAAATGATTTCTTCCAACTTATACATAGTCCATAACCTTGGACTTAGTAGCGAAGTTCCTCGAACCGATTCCAAAAAGACTCGTGCATATAAATGATCATGCAAAAGTCAAACTTCTCATGTATCTGAAATCTAGGTATTTAGACCTCTTATACTCAGAACTAAAATTATGGGTTTACTCTCCCACTTCATGTCCTCCCTTTATTAAGGTCATTTACCTTATGGTGCCATCTTTCAAGACTTCATACATAACCTATCCTCACCAATATCTTAGTTGTCTCTATTCGCATTATTAGTCATGGCTAAGGTCTAAGTGTTTCGAAATATCTTGAAAACTTAACTTCGAACTGAAAGTCGTCCTTTATTTTCCGTTTAAACCTCAAGCTTTTAGTTCCAACTATTCTGGTTTCTTTTATCATGTAACAAATAAAATGACCCCCTTTTAAAGGGAGTTCTTCATAAGGTCACTTATATCCTAACTTCAACTTTTCTATTCCTCTGACATGACATAGTTGTCATTCACATTACCTCTTTAAAAGACTAATTCAAAAGGCCTAAACTTCCATATCAAGTAATCCTTTTGAAGACAACTTCAAACCTGGTAACTCTCACTTTCCTTATCTTTCAACTTTTGAAATGCTAGGTTCATGCATTCGCTTGGAAGCGAAAGGACTCTTCTTTACTGCTTTAAAGGTCAAGTACTTCATGGTAGCATACCCACTATGTCTCAAGCTCTTCCATATCCTTGGTCGTCAAGTGACCCTCTGAAAACAAATCTTAATCTTTTAAAAATTCATTTTCTATTTACTTTTCAACTCTTGCTATCTCGTCCAAGTGTTCACTTGGACGTGATGAAATTCTCTAAATACCACTTGAGTTGGGTACTTTAGAATAACATCTACTATATCTCATAACTTTTTTCATCTCTTTTGTCATGAAACCATAACATTCAGACTTTCAACACGAATACTTTACTTAGCCCACCTAGACTCTGAACTTTTCAAGGAACCATAATCATCTATCAAGATTTTACTTAAGGAACTTAGTTGCTTAATGATCCTTGGACAACTTTCACCTCGTAAGGTCTACTTTTTCCCAACTTTGTCCAAACTGACTCTTTTAATAACGCGCAAGTATTTCATCTTGACAAACCTTCCCTTAAGCTTTAACGTTCTTAACTTAGACATTTCCTTTCCATCCTCAAACACCACAGAGATCACATATTCGTTTTTCCTTAACTAAACAAAATGCATTAAGCTCATCTTTCGAAGTTTACTTGGGGCACTTAATTGCTCAGTGACCTTTTGACTGCTCTCACTTCTTAGGACTTACTCTTCCCTCCTTTTTATCTAAGTAGACCCTTTCAATAACCCACAAGCATCTCAAGTTTACAGAACTTTCTTTAGGTACCAACACTTTAACTCAACTCTTTTTTTTTCTACTACAAACAATAGGGATCAAACACATCCTTTTTCCTCAGCGTAGAAACACATCATTTTCATATCACATAAACATAAAGCTTCATATATATGCATTTTCTTTCTATAAACAAACAGTCAGAATCACATATTTTCATTCTTTCATAGCTTAAAAACACATCATGCTCAAATCTCATATACATATAACTTTACATATAAAAACCCATAATTTTTTTTTAAACGAAACAAACTTTGTTTCAAAGGCATACCTGGCAATGACTGGGATTTGTTACTTAGCCATGAGATTACTAGTGCTTACGATGTAAGCAAGTCTACAGAACCCATAACCTTGGGCTATGATACCAACTGTAACGACCCTACTTTTTAGACACTTTTTCTAAGGGTCATTACTAAACATGCACGCATTTTTAGGTCATTAAACATAATAAAGAGTAATTAAATCAAATCACGATTTCAAATTCACTTTTAGGGATCCCAAAGCAGAAAATTATAACATTTAAATAACATAAAAATGTTTGGCCTCAGTTTCGAAATCTTTTTGCTACTAAAGCGGAAAACAAAATCTTTTAAAAGACTACTAATTTATGTACGGAAAACATGACTATGTGGTCCCCATGGCCTTCGTAACGCATCCCTATCACTCGTCTTGTATGTCCTTGCCTTTACCTAAAGACATTTTTAAAAAGAAAGGGTGAGTATTATAAAAAAATAATACCCAGTAAGTGATCTCGCTACCGAGGTTTTGAGATATGCATACACATAAAATCATGACTATAAAACTTTCATGCGTGGGACCTAACTTTCTCATAAAACTATCATGACTATTTTCTTTGGCTTTTAGTGGTCAATTAAGTTCTCCTAAGAGCATGTTGAGTCCGGAGACTCCTGCACTATGGAGTCCTCCCTAACCCCGAGAGTATGTTGAGTCCAAAGACTCCTGAATCATGTTGAGTCCGAAGACTCCTATCATCGAGGGTCCTCTCAAAACTCTGGGAGCATGTTAGGTCCGAAGACCACTTTCATATGTGGAGTCCTCTCAAACCCCTAATGTCATATGGAGGATAATTACCACGACCATTCATATCTCTATCATGTACATGCAATCATGAATGAGGTCCCATCTTCCTTTCATATTTTATGATGCACATGTCATAACTCATAGTAGATCACATATCATAACATACTTTCATAGCAATTAAGCTATCAATCAATAATAAATCATAGCATGCCTTTCATAGCTTTCATAACATTTAAGGTGTCAATCAATCGTAAATCAAAACATAACTTTCATAGTTTTCCATTTAAAGTACTTTAAAACATAATACTTTTTGAAATATTTAAAATAATTAAACATAATAAAATTCATGACTTTTATCCCATTTTAAAAGGTTCGGCACGAAATCCCTTACCTTAGCTTAGCTCCGAGATATCCTATAGTTGAATCTCATGCTCAGCAATCCTTTCAATCGTGTTCAATACTCGAGTCCCTTAAATCAAATCAAATTTTCTTAATTAATCCCCACACACAAATAATCATATCTTTCGAAATTCACCAATAATTAGGTTGAATTGCCACTAACGGAGGCTTGAAACGGACTCGAGGGATCAAAACAGGCGGAATGTAATCAGCTCCGGCGAGCGGCAGCGCGTGGCCGGTCGGTCGGTGGCAGACGGCGGCACGTGCAACGACTCGTGACGGCGACGCGTGGATGATGCGATTGGAAAGCCCGTGACCCGATCTACACAAAACCAGTGACCAAAACTTCAAAACTGGCTGAAAACCACCCAAAAACTCAAACCAAAATCGTGAACCGGTGCGGTAACAACCTCGTCGCTCGCTCTTGTGTTCTGCAAACAAACACCCAGGCGGCGTCGTCTGTTCGATCGAAGGACCGGCTTGTCTGCACGGTGAATGGTACGTCGTTCGTGTGACTATCGGTGGTGGAGCTCGGACAGCAAGACGATCGTTCAGTGGTTTCTGCGATCAGTGGTGGCGTCCGTTTCGCAGAGAAGTTGAGCGATAGCGGCGCGTCTCCTCATCCGACTAACAACCGTCATCCAAAGAAGACTGATTTGCAGCGACAACAATCTCTTGTCGTGAGCGTTGGCGCCAGAGACAACGACCAAAAGAAGAAGATATCGAAGATAGCCGCCGACGAGAAGGGTTGTGTGAAGGAGGAAGACACCTCGACTTGCGTGTCGTCAGAAAGGAGATTTGACTATTTGAAACCCTAATTTGACTTACTTTAAAATTACGAAAATGCTCATCTTCTTCTAATATCTACAAAAAAAGCCCTTGGGCTTAACAAATTTCTTTAAAAAGCCATTTTCTATAAACAAACTTCTCAAATTGCAAAATCTTAAATTAAATTACAAGGCATCAAGACCCAACAATTTTAAAAATCCATTAAATTAATCCAAGTCCAATCTATAAGGTACATGGAAATTCTAAAGCATTACACTAAACGAGGGAGCTATAGTATGGTGAAACATCAAGTAAGGATGCATTGCAGACTCCACTATGGAAGTTGAGTATGTAGTTGCTTGTAAAGCAGCAAAAGAAGTTGTTTGGCTTACGAAGTTTTTGAGTGATTTAGTAGTTGTTCCAAATATAAATTTGTCTATCACCTTATATTGTGACAACAATGGTGTAGTGGCAAACTCAAAAGAACCTTGCAACCATAAATGAGGAAAGCATATCGAGATGAAATATCAACTGATACGAAAGATAGTGCAACGAGGAGATGTGATTGTGATAAACATCGATTCGGAGCACAACAATGTTGATCTTCTTACGAAGACTCTCACGGCTAAAGTGTTCGAGGGTCATCTAGAGAGTTTAAGTCTGCGAGATATGATATAAGGTAATCTAGGGCAAGTGGGAGATGTGTAATGGGTATATCGATGCCCTAGTTTATTGTATTTGTACAGTGTTGTATATGTTGGCTTTTTTGTCCTTAATCTAAAATTAATTAATTTTAATTAATTAATTAATAATATTTTGATGATAACAAACCTGCTATTAATTACTAATAATTTAATTATTTTGAAGTGTCCATTGCATAGAGCTCGGAATAACGATTCCAACGCCTCTTCAATCACTCAAATCAGAGCTAAAACGAAGAAGTTATTACCAAAATAAATTTGAACGGAAATTTCCCAGCGCGATGACGTGGCGGCCAAGTCACCATTGTAGACCAATTAAAGTGTGACATGTGGACCTATGAGAGCGTAACATTTGGTGGGTTTTTATTTGTTTTAAAATAAAAAGAAAAGAAAATAAAAATTATATTTTTTTTATTATATATTTTACCGTTGGAAGTAAAAAAATAAAAATAAAAAAAAATGTCAGATTGCATTAAATGCAATAAAAAATTAAAAATCAAATTTTTTTCCATTACTCACATATATATATAATAATATTTATTATTATTATTATTATTATTATTATTATTATTATTGTTATTGTTTTATTTTTATTTTTATTAATTCTTTTAATAATTATTTTCTTTTTACTTTTAATCTCCACCATCCATTTCTCTTTTACCACAATCCAATGGTCCAAATTAAAGTTTGATTTTTACCCTATTTTCCTCTCTTTTTATACCATCTTCTTCTCCAAATTTTTACAACAAGTTTTGCATTTTACAATTCTCCAAAAATCAAAAGTCTTCATTGTTGCTCTCTTCAAGCTCTCAAATTTTTTTCTTTTCATCTTATTCTTGAGAGAGTTTTGTTGTATTGTGAGGATTGATTTGTGAGAGTTAAAATTTGTAAATCTACTCTATCAAGAGAGTGTATTAGTGTGTTGTTCAAATCTTTACCAAACATTGTAACGGTTTGATCCTAAGTTGTGGAAAGGATCGGGTTTGCTCTTGAACCTGTAAAAAGAGCGGTGTAGCGGTTGGGCTCTAATCAGTGGAAAGAGTCGGTGCAGATTTTTTTTATTCAAATTCCCAAGAGGCGTTTGGGGAGTGGAGTAGGTCGAGTTTGACCGAACAACTATAAAATTACAGTGTCCTCTTCTCTAACTCTTTCCTATTTATTTTTGCAATTACTAGTAGTAATTTATGCATGCTTTAATTTGTTCCTTAATTAATTGCTAAGTATTGGATAGAATTACTTTTTGTTATACTTTTTATCTATCTTGCATATTGCATTAATTTCTCTTAATTATTTTTTTAATTGTTTCTTAAAAAGTTTGTTAATTAGATAAATTGGGCATATTTAGCAAAAAGTTTAATTAAACCCTATTCACCAGGGTTGCCATACCGATCCAACAATTGGTATCCGAGCGAGGTTGCTCTTTTAAAATTTTGTTTATAAACTTTATTGTTTGAGCTTTATGGCAAACCTAGTAGTAAATGGTGTTATTGAAGGACAATAAAACTCTAGGCCTCTTTATTTGGATGGGTCAAATTATTCTTATTAGAAGGCTAGAATGCAAATTTATTTGCAATCCGTTGACTATAGTTTATGGTTAAATGTGGTTAATGGTTCTTATATTCCCATGAAAATTGTTAATGAAAATGATGTGCCAAAATTAGAAAATGAATATGATGAAATTGATTTGAAAAAGTGTGGTATTAATGTTAGAGCTATAAATTGTTTTTATTGTGATTTGAGTAAGGATGAATTTAATAGAATATCTGTGTGCTCTTCGGCTAAAGAAATATGGAATATTCTTGAAGTGACTCATGAGGGAACTAATCAAGTTAAAGAACCAAAAATTAGCATGCTAGTTCATAATTATGTATTGTTTAAGATGGATGCTAATGAATCTATTACCGAGATGTTTACTAGATTTACTAACATTACAAATACTTTGAAAGGTCTTGGTAAAGTTTATACTAACTCGAAAAATGTTAGGAAAATTCTTAGATCTCTACCTAAGAATTGGGAAGCTAAGGTGACGGCAATTGAAGAAGCAAAGGATCTCACTAAACTTCCTTTGGAGGAACTTATTGGCTCTCTCATGACACATGAGATCATTATGAAGGAACACATGGAGGATGAGTCCAAAAGGAAGAAAGGTATTGCTTTAAAGACTTTATCCTTGGAAGTGGAATCCGAAGATGAGGGTGTTCTTGATGAAGAAGATATTTTTCACGTAAGTATAAAAAGTTCATTAAGAGTAAGAAACAATTCAATAAACATATTTCAAACCAAAAAGAGTCAAAGGGTGAAAAGAGTAAAAAGGATGAGGTAATATGCTATGAATGCAAGAAACCGGGTCACATAAAAACAGATTGCCCTCTCCTCAAATCATTAAAGAAATCCAAGAAGAAAGCAATGAAAGCCACTTGGGATGATAGTGATGAAAGTGGAAGTGGAAGTGACAATGAAGAAGTAACAAACTTTTGCTTCATGGCTCATAGGGACAAGGGTGATGAACAAGATGATGAGGTAACTCTAGAACCCCTTTCTTATGATGAATTATTTGATGCTTTTGAAAATATGCAAAATGACATAGAAAAACTTGGTTCTAAATATGTTGTGCTTAAAAAGAAATACAATGCTCTAACTAGTGAAAATAAGTCTTTACTTGATGAAATTGCTTACTTAAAAGAAAATGAGCATAATGTTGTGAAAATTGATGAAATGAATATCTCTTGTGATAAGCATGCTTTTGATTGTGATGAAAAAATGTCTTGCTTGATAAAGTTAGATTTCTTGAGCATGATAGTTATGAAAAAGATAATTTGATTAAATTTCTTAAGGAAAATGAATTAAATGATTTGCAAGAACTTGGTAAGGCTAAAGAGTCCATTAAAAAGTTGACAATAGATGCTCAAAGGTTGGACAAAATAATTGAAGTTGGCAAACTTTATGGTGATAGAAGAGGTTTAGGCTATATTAATGAATGTTTTACTCTTTCAAGTTCTAAAACTATCTTTGTTAAAACATCTCCCATTGTGCCTAATCATAATATGCCTAAGATTGGGTCTAAGCATGATAAATCTAGTTTTGTGCCTATATGCCATCATTGTGGTGTTGAAGGTCATATTAGACCAAATTGTTTTAAATTGAAATATGCTCATACTACTTCTTCAAGAAGGAATTTTTCTCAAAAAGCAAAGTTTCACAATGCTCTAAGAAAGAATTTCTCCAACAAAAGTAGAGTGTATAAATTTGTTGTAAGAGATAAATTCTTGCATAATGTTGTTTGTTTCTCATGTAGCAAGTATGGACATAAAGCTTATTCTTGTTACTTTTCTAAATCCAATGTTTTAAATGTGAATGCAAAAATAAAATGGGTTCCCAACTTTGTAAATGCTAACCTTCTAGGACCCAAACAAGTATGGCTACCAAAAGATCAATTTTGAACAATTTTGTTTGTAGGTATGTTTGAAAGTCTCCAAGAAAAACAAATGGTACTTGGATAGTGGTTGCTCGAGGCATATGACGAGAGAACAATCCAAGTTTGTCAATCTTTCCGAAAAGGATGGAGGTTTAGTAACTTTTGGTGACAACAAGAAAGGTAAAATTATTGGTAAGGGTAGTATAGGTAATAGTTCTTCTACTTTGATTGAAAATGTACTTTTAGTTGATGGTCTAAAGCATGATTTACTTAGTTTTAGTCAATTATGTGATAAAGGTTTTAGAGTTGTGATCGATAAAAAGAATTGTATCATTGAAAATGCTAGTAATAGAAAAGTCTTGTTTGTTGGTAATAGGGATGAAAATGTGTATACTATTGATTTGAATGATTGCCCTATTAGTGATAAATGTTTTTCGGCTTTGCATGATGATTCTTGGTTATGGCATAGAAGACTAGGACATGCTAGCATGCACTTAATTTCAAATATTTTCAAGAATTCTTTAGTTAGAGATCTACCTAAATTTAAATTTGAAAAGGATAAAGTTTGTGATGTTTGTCAAATGGGTAAGCAAACCAAGTCCTCTTTCAAATCTAAAAATGTGATTTCTATATCTAGACTCCTTCAACTATTTCATATGGACTTATTTGGCCCTTCTAGAATTGCTAGTTTTGGAGGGAATTATTATGCATTTGTGATAGTTCATGATTTTTCAAGATTTACTTGGGTTTTGATGTTAAAACATAAAGATGATGCTTTGAAAAGTTTTTCTAGCTTTGCAAAAAGAGTTCAAAATGAAAAATGATTTTTTATTTCTAAAATTAGGAGTGATCATGGAGGAGAATTTGATAGTATTGCTTTTGAAAATTTTTGTGAAGAAAATGGTTTTACTCATAACTTCTCCACTCCAAGAACTCCTCAACAAAACTTATAGTAGAGAGCGGTAAGTTAGTGCTGTTCTAAGGAAGTGGTAGCTGTTCCAGTACACAAACAAGGTGGGTTGGGGGAGGTATTTTGAGCGCATACTCCAAAAATCGAGTGTTGCCAAAAGGTGTTGGTGTCCCTGCCCGAAAGTCGTCGACGATAATACTCTAATAAGGGCGTGAGAAAGCGAGAAGTTATGATTCTTTCTCCGATCTTCTAGTTCCCACCATATTGTCATTTATATGTTGGCCCAGGGAGTTATTTGAGTTTCATTTCTCGCATCTTCCGTTTTTGCTAATATAGTGTCACCTGTGAGTGAGAGGATGATACTTCGAAGATGGTGTGGTTGAAAGAAAAAATCGTACTCTGCAAGAATTTGCTAGGTCAATGTTGCATGAGTATGATTTACCTAAATACTTTTGGGCGGAAGCCGTTAACACTGCTTGTTATGTTTTAAATAGAGTTTTAATTATACCTTTTTTAGATAAAACTCCTTATGAGCTTTGACATAAAAAAAATCTAAATATTGGGTATTTCAAAGTTTTTGGTTGCAAATGTTTTATTTTGAACAACAAAGAAAAACTTGGAAAATTTGATTCTGAAACGGATGTTAGTATTTTTCTAGGTTATTCATCTACTAGTAAAACCTATAGAGTTTTCAATAAGAGAACTTTAATTATTGAGGAATCTATGCATGTTGTATTTGATGAATCTTGCAATAATGTTTCTAATGAGTCTATTTGTAGCGATGATTTAGAAAGGAATGTTGGAGATTGACTTGTTAGTGACAAAGGCAAGGAAATTGACTCAAGTAAGCAAGAAGTGAGCTTCAATGAAAAGAAGGAAAATGGTTGTTCATCTATATCTAAAGAATGGAGGTATGATCCATCCCATCCCAAGGACTTGATTCTTGGTGATCCCGAACAAGGTGTGAAAACTCGTTCCTCTCTTAATTTGTTTAATAATCTTGCTTTTGTTTCTCAAATTGAACCTAAAAGTTTTAAAGATGCGGAAAATGATGAATTTTGGATTTTAGCTATGCAAGAAGAATTAAATCAATTTGAAAGGAACAAAGTTTGGGAATTAATGACTAGGCCTTCTAATGCTTCTATTATTGGGACTGAATGGGTCCTTAGAAATAAAATGGATAAAAATGGAAATATCATTAGAAATAAAGCTAGACTTGTAGCTCAAGGTTATTGTCAAGAGGAAGGTATAGATTATGAAGAGACTTTTGCACCCGTTGCTGATTAGAAACTATTAGAATGTTACTTGCTTTTGTTTCTTATAAAAATTTTATCTTGTATCAAATGGATGTTAAAAGTGTCTTCTTAAATGGTTATATTATGGAGGAAGTTTATGTAGAACAACCTCCAGGCTTTGAAAGTTTTGATTTGCCTAATCATGTCTATAAGTTGAAAAAGGCTCTTTATGGCTTAAAACAAGCTCCAAGAGCTTGGTATGATAGGCTTAGTAATTTTCTTCTTGAGAATGGTTTTAAAATGGGTAAACTTGACACTACTCTTTTTATTAAGACTAAGGAAAATGATATGCTTTTAGTACAAATCTATGTAGATGATATTATCTTTGGTTCTACTAACCCTTCTTTGTGTGAAGAATTTTCTAAATGTATGCATAGTGAGTTTGAAATGAGTATGATGGGAGAACTTAGTTTCTTCCTTGGACTTCAAATCAAACAACTCAAGGATGGTATCTTCATAAGTCAAGAGAAATACACAAAGGATTTGCTCAAAACGTTCAAGTTCAATGAAGGTAAAATTGCAAAAACTCATATGAGCACATCCACTAAGCTTGACAAGGATGAAAAAGGTAAATGTGTGGACATAAAAACTTATCGAGGTATGATAGGATCTCTACTTTATTTAACCGCTAGTAGACCCGATATCTTGTTTAGTGTATGTCTTTGTGTTAGATTTAAATCTTGTCCTAAGGAATTCCATTTGCATGTCGTTAAGAGAATATTTAAATATTTGCTTGAGACTATTGATTTAGGTTTATGGTATCCTAGAAATGTTGAGCTTAATTTGATAGGATATTCCGATGCGGATTTTGTCGGAAGCTTACTTGACCGTAAAAGTACTAGTGGAACTTGCCAATTTCGTGGTAGCTCCTTCGTATCTTGGTTTAGTAAAAAGCAAAATTCGGTTGTTTATCCACTACCGAAGCGGAATATATTGCGGTTGCTAGTTGTTGTGCTGAAATCCTTTGGATGAAACAAACTATTTGTGATTTTGGATTAAAGTTTGATAATGTACCTATATTTTGTGATAATACTAGTGCTATTAATTTGACCAAAAATCCTATTCATCATTCTAGGACTAAACATATTGATATTAGACATCACTTTATTAGAGAGCATGTGCAAAATGATCATATTACTCTTGATTATGTGAGCTCTAATGATCAATTAGCAAATATTTTCACCAAGCCTTTAAATGAAGAAAAATTTTGCAAAAATAGGCTTGAACTTGGTATTATTCGTTGTGATGCTTCTTGAATCTATAATTTAGTTTTCTAAGGCATATTGATAGGAGAAGTTATGTAAAGTATGTATTCATGTTTTTAGGGGAGCTTGTACGTAGTTCTTAATTCTTCTCAATTGTGTCTTTTTTATGATTCCAAAGGGGGAGAAATTTAAGAAAAATATGTTCTAAATTGTGCATCATGTTTTAATGTTTCATTAAAGGGAGAGAATTATGGTGGCATTTTGGGATTTATATTGAAATTATAACTTGGGTACTTGGCTTATCTTATTTCTTTTATGAACTTCAAGTTGTTTTTCATTAATGGTTTGTCATCATCAATAAGGGGGAGATTATTGGCTTTTTGGTTCTTAATCTAAAATTAATTAATTTTAATTAATTAATTAATTATATTTTGATGATAACAAACCTGCTATTAATTACTAATAGTTTAATTGTTTTGAAGTGTTCATTATATAGAGCTCGGAATAACGATTCCAATGCCTTTTGAATCACTCAAATCAGAGCTAATACGAAGAAGTTATGACCAAAACAAATTTGAACGAAAATTTCCCGGCGCGATGACGTGGCGGCCAAGTCACCATTGTAGACCAATTAAAGTGTGACATGTGGACCTATGGGAGAGTAACATTTGGTGGGCTTTTATTTGTTTTAAAATAAAAAGAAAATAAAATAAAAATTATATTTTTTTATTATATATATTTTATCGTTGGAAGTAAAAAAAAAGTCAGATTGCATTAAATGCAATCTAACCGTTGAGTGGTTTAAAAAAAATTAAAAATCAATTTTTTTTCCGTTACTCACATATATATATAATAATATTTTTTATTATTATTATTTTTTTATTAATTATTTTCTTTTTACTTTTAATCTCCACCATCCATTTCTCTTTTACCACAATCCAACGATCCAACTTAAAGTTTGATTTTTACTATATTTCCCTCTCTTTTTATATCATCTTCTTCTACAAATTTTTACAACAAGTTTTGTATTTTACAATCCTCCAAAAATCAAAAGCCTCTATTGTTTCTCTCTCCAAGCTCTCAATTTTTTTTCTTTTCATCTTATTCTTGAAAGAATTTTGTTGTATTGTGAGGATTGATTTGTGAGAGTTAAAATTTGTAAATCTACTCTATCAAGAGAGTGTATTAGTGTGTTCTTCAAATCTTTGTCAAACTTGGTAATGGTTTGATCCTAAGCCATGGAAAGGATCTAGTTTGCTCTTGAACCCGTAAAAAGAGCGGTGTAGCAGTTGGGCTCTAATCTGTGGAAAGAGTCGGTGCAAATTTTTTTATTCAAATTTTCAAGAGGCGTTTGGGTTGTGGAGTAGGTCAAGTTTGACCGAACCACTATAAAATTACGGTGTCCTCTTTTCTAAATCTTTCCTATTTATTTTTGCAATTACTAGTAGTAATTTATGCATGCTTTAATTTGTTCCTTAATTAATTGCTAAGTATTTGATAGAATTAATTTTTGTTATACTTTTTATCTATCGCATATTGCATTAATTTCTAAAAAGTTTGTTAATTAGACAAATTGGGTATATTTAGCAAAAAGTTTAATTAAACCCTATTCATCCCCCCTTCTAGGGTTGCCATACCGATCCAACAGTATAATGTATCTTGTTGTACTTTATTTCCCCGATGTCTTGGATTATTTGTCTATGTAACCTCACTAACTAGTGTTTTAGCTCAAGTGAGAGTTTGTTTGATTATTATCAATAAAGTGTTATTAAGGTTATTCAATAAATATTTTGTGGAATGGTTGTATTAGTTTTACTTTAAGATAACCCTAAATCTCATACACTAACATCCTAGGTTGTAATATGTGTCTTGAACTGTATGTGGAGACTTACGAGGATCAATGTTTAAGAAACAACCTAAATGGTCTATAGTATAAGGATTAGGTTGGGTACCTTATCCTGGTGACACTATGGATACGACCCATTTTGTATTTGATACAAACGCAATGATCCAACGCATTCGTGTAGGTGACATGCGAGTGGGGGTATCCTATGCAATGAGTTTGCATAAGACCGGACCGTGAAATAGTAACCAGTAGATGTAACTCCATTAACTATTTAGGTTTCTATTTAAATATGATGACATAGGCAACTTAGTTTTAATCATGAGTGTATTATGAGCTTCTGTTCATAAGGGATTGTCCTTTGACCTGTATGGGTGAGAGTGGCCAGATTGCCGACTCAATATGTCTACCATTTTGTGGACGAGATCGAGTGGGGAGCTGGGAACATAATTACACGAGATGAAATTCACTCATTCTTTACTTTATGGGAAAGTGATGAGTTTTCCCTTAGGTGGTGTCTTTGGTGAAGGGATTTGGAATTCCCGCAGCGGAAGACGTTGTGAAACATCGTTGTTTTGTTGTGTAATTCGAATCTTAAAATTAGATTAAACTATCTTAATTCTAGGCTAAACATGCATAAAGAGATGAAAAACAATAAGAAACTCGTACTTACTTGTTGAAGAACTTTTCTTCAAAGCTTTCCTCCTTCGGTCACGATCTCTCTCGAACCAACGATCTCTACGAACACGATCCTCGAACCGAACAATGAGACACTTCCAAAATGTCTTCTCGATTGTTCTCGGCAGGTTGAGGGAGAGTATGTAAGACTCCCTTTGGTTTTGGGTGAGGAGAGATTTAAGAGAGAATTGAGAGAGAATGAGAGAAAGGTGAGAAGCTCTCTTTGGATGAAAATCCAAAAAATGGCAATTGCTTCTTCAAAAGCTTCTTGCAAAGCGTTTAAATACTATTGTGTGATGAAGTTAAAACCTCCACCAAATCACAATTTTACCACAACCATATGATATGCAAATCATATTTGCATATCACATAATATAAGGTATCTCATACCTTATTATACAAATCTCATTTGTATAAATGTGGAATTTTAAATTGAATCACATTCAACTTAATTTTTCTCAATTCAATTTCTCCAATTAACATTAATTAATCAATTAGGCTATACTATAGTTTATTATGAATCTCATTCACATCAAACTATATATTATGTCATCTATATCACATATAAATGACATAAATACCCAAATAATGAATTTGAACACTTCAAATTCACACCAAACTGTAAACCCTCAATTTGTCCAATTTGAGCCAACCGAGTGACTTAATAGACCTACAGATGACGAGCTCCAATGATCCGAGACTAACCTGTCAAACTCTTTGACCTAGTTATTCAACATTCATTAGCTATGGTAACACTCCACTAAAGCCCATAGTTGCACTCTCATCACTGTAGGACAAGTTGTGTCCATCGATATAACCAATGCTCGTGAGTTGACCCTTTACAAGTTATTCGTAGTCACAGCTGGGTCAAATTACTGTTTTACCCTTGTGTCTATCTCTTGCTCCTTAAGTCTCACTGCTCTTCTAATGAACAACTACGTTGCATGATCCTACTATAAACAACAACCCTCTCGGTTCAATGAGAGGGTGAGGCCCCGTTTTTCAAGCCCTTGAGACACCACTTAAGGGAACAACCCCTCTAGTTTCCCTAAATCCGGAACGATTTAATTCCATCTCGCGTAGCCAAGTTTCCAGCTCCCCACGTGGTCCTGTCCCTAAGAAGATAAGCATATTGGGCAAGTAACTGTGACCACCCTCACCCGTACTAGTCAAAGGGCAGACCCCAGAAGACAGGAGTTCGTAACACACTCAGGATTAAGGTCGAGTCACTTATGGTCATCGACGAATCTATTAGCTCTATACTGTTAACGGTGTTACATCAGTAAGTCTAATAATTCACCGTCCGGTCTTGTACAATCTCATTGCATAGGATGCCCCCACTCGCATGTCAACCACATAAACGAGTTGGATCACCTCATTTGTATCTAATACAAAGCGGATCGCATCCACAGTGTATTCAGGATTAGGTCTCCAACCCTATCCGTATACTGTAAACCGTTCGGGTCATTAACTCGAACGTGATCCTCCCCGTGTATCCACTACACACTGTTCAAGTTCTAGTTCTCTCATAATACAATGACCCTAGAGCTTTGTTTATTGGATTAAGTTTATGAAATATGCGAGATACAAAGCATTGAAAAAATAACTCTTATTTATTTCAACTTGGAATATTACAAACTTACACGTGATTAGGACATACATCCCAACAAACTCCCACTTGGACTAAGATAGTGGAGTACATAATACATTTCTCAAATGTACAGTAATAAAATAAACTAGGGCATTGAATACCCCTTTACAATACTCCCACTTGCCCTAATAAGGAAGCACTCGAAGACCTAGACTCTCTAGGTGACCCTCAAACACCTTAGCCGTGAGGGCCTTTGTAAATGGATCAACAACGTTGTGCTCCGAAGCTATCTGTGTGACTATCACGTCTCCGCGGTGCACAATCTCCCATATCAGGTGATACTTCCGCTCAATATGTTTGCCCCTCTTATGACTCTGAGGTTCTCTCGAGTTGGCTACTGCACCACTTTGTCACAAAACAGGGTCACCGACAAGTTCATATTTGAAACAACTTCCAAATCTATCATGAACTTCCTAAGCCAAACAGCTTTCTTCGTTTTTTCACAAGCCGCAACATACTCGGCTTCCATCGTGGAATCAACGATGCTTCCCTGCTTGATGCTTCGCCACACTACAGCTCCTCCATTCAGAATGAAGACTGACCCCGAAGTGGATTTCCTAGAATCCTTATCGATGCCGAAAGTTAAAAGTCATGTATCCCGTAAGGATCAAATCCCCACTCCCATACACAAGGTTGTAGTTCCTCATTCTCCTAAGATACTTGAGGATTGCCTTTACGGTTGTCCAGTGATCTAATCCTTGATTGGATTGATACCTACTAACAATCCCAACTGCATAACAGATGTCGGGCCTAGTACATAACATGGCATACATGAGGCTCCCTACAGCTGAAGCATAGAGGATTCGTCTCATATCCTCAACCTCTTGAGGCATCTTAGGACATTGATCTTTAGACAAGTGAACCCCATGCCTAAAAGGCAACAAGCCCTTCTTGGAGTTCTGCATCTTATACCTAGACAACATCTTGTCAATGTAAGATGCCCTAAACATGGCTAGCGTTCTGTTATTCCGGTTCTGGACTATCTGGATACCTAGAACATACTGTGCCTCTCCCAAATCTTTCATTTGGAATTGCGAAGCCAACCATTCCTTAATGTCAGTAAGAAATCCTACCTCCTTCCGAATGAGTAGGATATCATCCGCATACAATATTAGAAATGCGGCAGTACTGTTAACCATTTTCTTGTTGACACAAGACTCGTCAACATTTTGATTAACGCCATAAGATTTGATCGCCTCATCAAACCTTATATTCCAAGACCTCGAGGCTTGTTTCAGTCCATAAATAGACCTTTGAAGCCGACAAACGTTTTGTTCTTGGCCTTGGGCAATGAACCTCTTGTGTTGGTCCATGTAGATGGTCTCGTCAAGGTTGTCATTCAGAAAGGCGGTCTTGACATCCATCTGCCATACCTCATAGTAATAATATGTGGCAATGGGCAGAAGGATCCTGATAGACTTTACCATGGCAACAGGAGAAGAGGTTTCCTCATAGTCAACCCCTTCAACCTGGGTAAAACCCTTTGCCACTAGTCTAGCTTTGAAGGTCTACACCTTCCCATCTACGCCACGTTTACGCTTGTAGATCCACTTGCAACCAATAGTTTTAACCTCATCCGGTTGGTCCACAAGCTCCCAGACGGAATTGAAGTACATTGACTCCATTTCCTAGTCCATAGCTTTAATCCATTCGTCTTTGCCAATGTCTGCCATTGCCTGATCATAGGTCAATGGATCCTCGTAGTCATCATCAGGAGTGACGACTTGAGTTTCAGCTAAACCCATGTAACGTTCAGGCTGTCCACAGCCCTCCCACTACGTCAAGGCATTCTCAACTCTTGAGAACGAACTTGACTAGACGAGCTAGGATCAACAACACTTGTTGACGTACTAGCTCCATCAGCAACTCTTGTTGATGTACTGTCCATTTCATTTAACACAATCTTACTCCTTGGTAAGTGATCCCTGATGTGGTATTCCTTAAGGAAAGTGGCGTTTGTCGACACAAGCACCCTATTTTCCTTAGGATCGTAAAACAAACTACCCCTAGTCTCTTTTGGGTAACCTACAAAGAGGCACCACTTTGAACGGGGTTCCAAGTTTTTCGGATTTGACACCAACACATAGGTCGGGCATCCCCAAATTCGAAAATGTTGTAAACTGGTTTTACGACCATGCCAGAGTTCGAAAGGTGTTTCTCGACGGAACTGTGTTCAAAATGTATACCACAGTCTCCTTTGCGTAACCCCAAAAAGAATCAGGGAGACGAGCATAGTTCATCATCGATCGAACCATGTCTAACAGGGTTCTGTTTCTCCTCTCCGATACACCATTCTGTTGTGGCATACCGGGTACTGAGAGTTAGGACGTAATTCCATGTTCTATCATATAGTCCTGGAATTCAGTGTCCATATACTCTCCACCTCGATCCGATCGAAGTGTTTTAATTGTTTTACCTAACAGGTTCTCAACCTCAGTCTTGAACTCCTTGAACTTTTTAAGAGTTTCAGACTTCCTATGCATTAGGTAAATGTACTCATACCTCGAATAGTCATCTATAAAAGATACAAAGTATTCATAACCTCTTTATGCTTTAACATTCATCGGACCACAGAGGTCAGAATGTATAAGCTCAAGAGGCTCTTTGCCTCTATATCCTTTTCCACTAAAAGGACGTTTGGTCATTTTGCCTTCAAGGCATGCCCCACAAACCGGTAAAGAGTTTTCTTCCAACTCGCTTAGAAGTCCGCTCTTCACTAGTCTCTCAATCCTATTGAGATTTATGTGGCCTAACCTTAGATGCCAAAGTTGGGCACTTTCTTTTGGAGAAACTTTTACTCTCTTAGTTCGCGTTTCTGCTGTTTTAAACAATTCAGTATTCAAAACACTTTTGATCGAATTAGGCTTTAAAACATACAACTCTCAAGTGAAGCATAACATATCAAATTTCAATTTCGAGAAATAAATGTTTTATTACTCATGAAAGAAATGGAAATATTTTGTTCTAATAGGAAGAATATAGAAACTAGGTTTCTAGTAAACCTTGGAAGTATGTACAAATTATCTAATAATAAGTACTTCCCGCCAAAGAACAGCTTCACCGTGCCAATTGCTGCAGCTGAGATAACTTCTCTGGATCCAACCCTGAGTGTTATCTCACCCTCTTGTAGCCGCTGCTAGGAACTTAATCCTTAAAAAGAAGAGCAAACATGGTTAGTGGCGCCTGAATCCAATATCCAAACAGAGTCATTACTCTCCACTAAGCAAGTTTCAGTAACAAGTAAATCACATTTACCTGTTTTCTTCTTTTCTACAAGGAACTTGGGACAACTCCTTTTCAGGTGATCGCCCCTGTTGCAGTAGAAACACTTTCTTGCAACTTCCTCGATCTCTTTGCCCTTTTGGGCGGCAACGCGGTCAACCCTAACCTCCTTCAACTTCTCCTTCTTCCAATTCGGGTCTGAAGAATCTACAAACTTTGTCCCAGAGGTCGAACCCTTGTGAAAAGGTCTAAAGGCAACACTTGTCTCAGCTTCCTGTCCCTTGATTTGCACCAAAGACTGGAAGGTTTGTAGATCGTTGAATAGGACTGTTGAATCGAACACCTGCGGACCCACCTCAATGAGCGCGAACTCTAGGTCGTCATTTACCAAAATCGTGTCAATACTATCTTTCCACGTTTGAAAAATATTGTCGATTAACTTATCGGAAGCTAAAGGAGCATTAACAGCATTTGACATTTTGTTGCTGAAAAAAATGAAAAAACTTTGTATTAGTCTCGGAAAAACTTTGAAAATCCAATCAGGTTTTAGCAAATTTTTATCCTATAATCGCTAGATCATTAAAAATTACAATGATACCCCAAAGGTTTAGAATGGTCGTCACCGTAGGGTAGACAAAGCCACTCCTCTTCTGGGACGAGACTTTCTCGACCAGACCCTAATACCAGAATAACTCTTATTCCATTAGGCATCCAGTTACCATTTTTCGGTCTGAATTCATTAACTCTTAACGAATCCTGTGAGTGTCACCCTCTATCTTTAAATTTCCAAGTATTCATCCAAACAATAGCCGTTGTAGGGAGGACTACGAAGGAAAACCAACAAGGAAATCGTATCCCTTTCGGGAATTCACGGTGTTTCGACTCCCATGATCAAGGCCCTCTGTAGGGATTGTCTAGTCCAGGCCAAACTAGCAGGCGGATCATAGGCATCTCACGGTGTGAATCGAAAGAAGAGACCGTGGATCCCGTTTTCACAGGTCTCGCTCCCACTCACTATAAGTACTCTCTCCATTCACGTTGAATATTGACCCATACAAACTCCACCCATAGGAGGACGTGTTGGGTTTGTGCCCTAGAACTCGTAGTTTGTAATTATGTTCTAATTAATGTAATAAAGTGTTATTATTTCAATAAAGAGTTATTATTCGTTATCTACGAGTTTGCCTTTGTTTAAACCCTAAATCCGATAAACTAAACATCCAAGGTTGTTAAATGAATCTTTAACTGAATGTAGTGTACATATAAAGGATCTCGGTTCGAGATACAGCCTAAAGGGTCTATAGTTAGGGGATAAGGTTTGGGTACCTTACCCTGGTAAAACTATGGATGTGGCCCACTTTGTATATGATACAAACACTATGATCCTAGCGTGTTCGTGTAGATGACATGTGAGTGGGGATATCCTATGTAATGAGATTACACAAGACTGGACCACGAAATAGCAACCTCTAGCTGTAACTCCGTTGACTAGTTAGGTTTCTATTTCACTAGGATGATCTAGGCAACTTGATCTCAATCCTGAGCAGGTTACAAACTCCTGTTCATGAGAGATTTTCCTTTGACTAGTATGGGTGAGAGTGGCCAGATTCGTCGACTCAATATGCCTACCTTCTTGTGGACAAGACCGAGTGAGCGGCTGGGAACTTAACTTAGCAAGATGAAATTCACTCCTTCTCACCTACTAGGGTAAGTAGAGGAATGTTCCCTTAAGTGGTGTCTCCGGGACTTGAACAAAGGGCCCGACCCTCTCATTGGCCCGAGAGGGGCTCTATTTGTTGGTAGGACCACAAACAAATTGTTCATTAGAGGAACACTGGTACTTAAGGCACAAGATGTAACCTAGGGGTAAAACGGTAATTTGACCCAACTGGTGTTACGAACATTCGTGAAGGATTGACTTGTTATTATTGGTCAATATTCGTGGACACAGAAATATATCTGCAGTGAGAAGAGTGCAGCTGTGGGACTTTGGTGGAGTGTTCCCGCAGTTAACGAATGTTGATTGGGAGGTTAATTAGATTAACCGAGCAATCTCGCATCGTTGGAGCTTCTGATCTGTAGGTCCATTAGGTCCACCTTCTAACTCGTAAAGGGTTCTTAGATCATTTAAATTTGAAATGTTCAAATTCATAAGGGAATAAACTTAATGTACATTGATACGATATAATATATAGTTTTGGAACTATATATTATAAATTTAATGTGAATATGATTCATATTAAATTACATTAGAGAATTAAATATTTGAAAAGAGTTCAAATATTAAATTCAAATGTGAATATGATTCATATTTGTAAACTATAGGTTAAATCCTAATGTGCATGAGATGTACATTAAACTATAGGTTAAAGGGTAAAATGATTAAATATGATTTAATCATTTAATTAATATTATAATTGAATTAAATGTGATTTAATTTAATGTAATTAATTAATATTTTGATTAATTAATATAATATTAATTGGAAACGTGTCAGGAGGACATGTTCCCATTACTCTCCAACTCCCCCTCGATAGGGAGTGGGGAGTTACCCAGTGAAGTTTTTCTCCTGGTGAGAAGGGCAGTAGTATTCGATTGATTCATTCGATTAGATTGAACATAGAAGAAATTCCCTCTCTCTCTCTCTTTCTCTCCATTCAATTCCCAAATCAATCTTCCAATTATTGGAATCCTTCGCACAAAGGATTTGATCTAAGTTGAATCTCAGAGAATAGGAGGTGTTCTTTATGGTCGGTGTCCTGTTGGAAGAAAAGAATTGAGAACTATTGTTGTGTTGCTGAAATCTCTAGGAGCAAGGAGTTGTTGTGCTGGGGAAAAACTACAAAGGTAATCCTTTTTCCCCTTTTATGTTAACAGTTAAACAAAGTATGTTTGTATGTATTTATCCATGCCTAATTAGATTAGGATTTACATGTTTGTTCTGTTTTGTCAATGTACTGGTTTTTGCATTTCTAACCAAAACAATCAAGCAATTATGATTCCAAACTTGTTTCCGCTGCTCAAGGAGATCCGATCTCCATCAAGACGCTCCCATTTCCGTCACGAGGCCAAGTATGGATCTCATGGTATGAACTTAACGGAGATTTGTGGATGGAAAATTAAATGTATCTCATACACTTTATTTTCTCCCACTCAACACTTTAAAATGATCGAGATCGACCTAGATAAACCGACTATGATTTACCTAAGTCTACCAATATAACTCTTATATTGGATTAACCTAAGTCTATAATCACATTATTAACTTAAGTCTATGTGAGTAAATTAATTAACTCTTAACTAACGGCACTCACGAGAATATAACCTATGAATCTCCGGACCAAATTCACTCCCAGGTTGGTTTCCAGGTAGGGGTGTTCCGCAAAGCGTCAGCTTAAATACCCCAACCTTAGACAGAACCTTCCTTAGACAGAGTTACTTATTAGTCTCCATTCATAAGTCATATTTGATTTCCTAATTCTAATCTTATTAGAACTAGAAAACCTAAGTCTAATTATTCAAGTTCTAAACAATTTAAAATTAATAATTAACTTAGGTTACATGAATTTCTATGTTATAGTGCTTGATCATTCATCACATGAATAATTAAACTATATAACATACATACATCTCATGTATTAAATGCATGTCAATGCTTTTAATCTAAGAAATATAACTCTTATATTAATTAAATTAAAAAACCTACATTATATTATAACTCTTATAATATAATCCTATCATGCATACTATATAGTATAACTCTTATAATATAAATATGATGCATGAAATGTTTAACCTAAGGTGGAATTTTAGTCTATATGACATACATTATGCACATAGAAAAAAAAATCATACAACAATTACATAATTTAATAAATAGCATAATTGGACCGATTTTTAGTACCCTAGGGACATTAATTTAATTAATTAACATTAATATAAAAATATATTAATATTAATTAAAAAAATAAAATTTATTTTACAAAAGAAAAAGAATTAAAATTAAATTAAAAACAGTAGTTGCGTCAAGCCAGGCTCGAACCGCTGCCCTCACGTCCCTTCTTTTGCCACTACACGCAGTCACGCACGATCTAACCTCTGAAACTGCCCACTACGCGGCAGCGTTGCAATGCTGGCCTGCAGCAGCGCCTGGATCTGCACGGACAACATTGAGACGCCGAAGAACAACGTCTCAATGTCGTCGGCAGAACAACAAACTTCTTTGTTGTTCTTTGTCGTTTTTCACCTGTTTCTGCTCCAATTTCTGCACAACATCTCATGCCACAGACTTACAGACTCGATTTACATTAAAAATGCCCAAAAACACCGGGCCCTTACATTGATCTCATCAACTTTAATGTAAATCTAAACTAAGTGCCAAAAACCGAAAACATCCAGAAACGCAAACCATTAACATTCATCTCATGAAAATTAATGCTACCCACCTAATTTTAAGATATCACAGAATGCACAACGAAGAGCAACGATTGGCTCTGATACCAATTGAAGGGATTTAGAATTCCCGCAGCGGAAGACGTTGTGAAACGTCGTTGTTTCGTTGTGTAATTTGAATCTTAAAATTGAATTAAACTACTTTAATTCTAGGCTAAACATGCATAAAGAGAAGAAAACCGTAAGAGACTCGTATTTACTTGTTGAAGAACTCTTCTTCAAAGCTTTCCCCCTCCGGTCACGATCTCTCTCGAACCAACGATCTCTACGAACACGATCCTCGAACCGAACAGTGAGACACTTCCAAAATGTCTTCTCGGTTGTTCTCGGCAGGTTGAGGGAGAGTATGTGGGACTCCCTTTGGTTTTGGGTGAAGAGAGATTTGAGAGAGAATTGAGAGAGAATGAGAGAAAGGTGAGAAGCTCTCTTTGGATGAAAATCTAAAAAATGGCAATTACTTCTTCAAAATCTTCATGTAAATCCTTTAAATACTATTGTGTGATAGAGTTAAAACCTCCACCAAATCACAATTTTACCACAACAATATGATATGCAAATCATATTTGCATATCACATAATATAAGGTATCTCATACCTTAATTTATCTCAATTCAATTTCTCCAATTAACACTAATTAATCAATTAGGCTATACTATAGTTTATTAACAATCTCATATATCACATATAAATGACATAAATACCCAAATAATGAATTTGAACACTTCAAATTTACACCAAACTGTAAACCCTCAATTTGTCCAATTTGAGCCAACCGAGTGACCTAATGGACCTACAGATTGTTGGGATTTATGCCCTAAAACTCGTAGTTTGTAATTATGTTCTAATTAATGTAATAAAGTGTTATTATTTCAATAAAGTGTTATTGTTCGCTATCTACGAGTTTGCCTTTATTTAAAACCCTAAATCCAATAAACTAAACATCCAAGGCTGTTAAATTAATCTTTAACTGAATGTAATGTACATAAAAAGGATCTCGGTTCGAGATACACCCTAAAGGGTCTATAGTTAGGGGATAAGGTTTGGGTACCTTACCCTGGTAAAACTATGGATATGGCCCACTTTGTATTTGATACAAACACTGTGATCCTAACGTGTTCGTGTAGATGACATGTGAGTGGGGATATCCTATGTAATGAGATTACATAAGACCGGACCACGAAACAGTAACATCTAGCTATAACTCCGTTGACTAGTTAGGTTTCTATTTCACTAGGATGACCTAGGCAACTTGATCTCAATCTTGAGTAGGTTACGAACTCCTGTTCGCGAGGGATTGTCCTTTGACTAGTATGGGTGAGAGTGGCTATATTCGCCGACTCAATATGCCTACCTTCTTGGGGACAAGACCGAGTGAGCGGTTTGAACTTAACTTAGCAAGATGGAATTCACTCCTTCCCCCTACTAGAATAAGTAGAGGAATGTTCCCTTAAGTGGTGTCTTGGGACTTGAACAAAGGCCCGACCCTCTCATTGGGCCGAGAGGGACTCTGTTTGTTGGTAGGACCACAAAAAAATTGTTCATTAGAGGAGCACTTTGCACTTAAGGCACAAGATGTAACCCGGGGGTAAAACGATAATTTGACCCAAACGGTGTTACGAACATTCGTGAAGGATTGACTTGTCATTATTGGTCATTATCCATGGACACGAAAATATATCTACATGAGGAGAAGAGTGCAAACGTGGGACTTTTGTGGAGTGTTCCCGCGATTAATCGAATGTTGATTGGGAGGTTAATGAGATTAACAAGAGCAATCTTGTATCGGTTGGAGCTTACGATCCAGTAGGTCCATTAGGTCCACCTTCTAGCTCGTAAAGGGTTCTTAGATCATTTGAATTTGAAATGTTCAAATTCATTAGGGAATATATTTAATGTATATGGATACGATATAATATATAGTTTTGGAACTATATATTTATAAATTTAATGTAAATATGATTCATATTAAATTACTTGAGAGAATTGAATATTTGAACGAGTTAAAATATCAAATTCAAATGTGAATGTGATTCATATTTGAAAACTATGGGCTATAATTTAATGTGCATAAGATATACATTAAACTATAGGATAAAGGGTAAAATTATTAAATGTGATTTAATCATTTATTTAATATTATATATGAATTAAATTTGATTAAATTTAATGTATTTAATTATTAATTAAATATTAATATAATATTAAAAGGGAACGTGTCAAGAGGACACGTTCCCACCACTCCCCATCTCCCTCTCGATAGGGAAGTGGGGAGTTACCCACTGAATCCTTCTTCTCTTGTAGCAGAAGGCATTGATCGAGTAATGAAAGGAGACTGATTTTTGGAGAATGTCTCTCTCTCTCACACTCTCAAATTCCCTTCACATTCCAAAAGTTGGAATCCTTCCCACCAAGGAGGATCTAAGTATTCAGAGATATAGGAGGCGATCCAAGTGGTGGTGTTATTGCACAGAGAAAACAGAGAAGTTTCTTGGAAGTTTCTGTGTTGCTGTCTTATTTGGAGCAAGGAGTTGCTGCAAGTTGAAACTACAAAGGTAACTTCTTTATCCTCATTTAGTTTAATAGTTAAATTCCATATATGTTTGTATGCATTTAATCCATGCCTAATTAGATTAGAGTTGAATATATGCTTGTTCTGTATTTTTTGGGTCAATGTACTGGTTTTTGTTTTTAGCAAAACAATCAAGCAAATTAACGATCCCAATCACGTTTCCGCTGCTTAAGGATATTAGATCTCCATTAATTGGTATCAGAGCAATGCTTGTATTGTTTTTTTTTTAAACAAAATTGCATTGATTTTGGTGGGAATTGCATTGGTTTGCTGTAATACTGTTTAGGAATTTTTTGCCATAGTTTACCTTTGATTTTGATCCAATTGTATGTAAAGGCCCCTGCGTTTTTGGACAAAAAGTGCAAAATTGAAGAACGAAGCAGCTGTGTTCGTGAGTTTCAACTACTGCCGAAGCAGCAGCGTTGCAACGCTGAAGAACAGCATCGCAACGCCATCACTCCCTATCGACGTGGCGCTCAGGGTCGTGCGGCGCGTTACCGCGCGCCGCTCAGCGTTGCAACGCCATCCCGATACCAGGCGCGCAAGACGACGAAGCGGGCGTTGCAATGCTGGCCTCAGCGTTGCAACGCCGTGGGGCATTCCCGCAGCTGCAGATCGGTTCGGTTGGTTCAAGTTTTTTGGTCCGGTTCGAGTGGTTCAAGGTCGGTTCAGGGTGTTTTGGACCGGTTTCATGAAATAAATTAATGTACTTTATTTTTTTTGCACTTTAGGGGCCAAATTATTCCGGTTTTACAGCTTTTATCTATATGAATGTCATTTAGATTATTCCCACCTTAGGATAAGCATGTTCATGCATTTTATTTATATAAATGTTATATGAATATGGTTGAATGCATGACTAATTTATTTTTTCATGAGTAATTAATTATAAGTGTTATAATTAGATTATATGGAAAATAAATTGCATGGAGCATGAAATTACTTAGTTTAAAATAAATGTTATTTTGTTTAAGTAATTTTATAATTCAAGTAGTTGAATTTCTTTTATAATTCCAATTTGAATATTGATTGTTGGATTTATAATATAGTTTCTTTATCATAGGTTAATTATTAAAATTTATAAAAGTTATAAATTAAAGGGGTTTTAGAAATCATAACCTATAATAAAGAAATGCATGCAAACATAGGAACTTGGGTTAAATTTAATTAGTTTTAAATCGTTTAAAATTAATTTAGACCTAAGTTTCAATTTCTAATAGGATTAGAAATAAGTCTTACGTAATATTTTAAATAGTTTAAAATATAGTAGGACTTTAGGACTTTGGTTATAAGGGAACTCTACCGGTGAAGTTCTGTCTAAGGTCAGGTACTTAAGTTTGTTAGCAATCTAAACACCTCCTACCTAGGAACTGACCCGGAACCTGAGTTGAATTAACCTCAGTTCTGTTTTATCTCTAGGTAATTAAAATGTTTATTCACCTAGACATAAGGTTTTAAGACCTAGTTATAATAGTTATAATAGACATAGACTTAGATAGATTTTTTTAGCCAGAATTCGACTAAGTTAAATATCATACCCTAATTTTAGGAACTTCAGTGGAAGAAAACGAGATGTTCGCATCGAGTTTACTCTCACGTCCTCAAGAGTTCACACCGTGAGTTCCATGCTCGGCTACGTGGCGTCAATGTGGCGTCCCCCTACGATATGTGTTTGCATGGTTTAATACCAAGGTGAATGAGGGAAGTATCCATAGTAAATGGGAGCAGGACGCGTGTCAACGTATCCTACGGTCTCCTTCATTAGGTCGCACCGTGAGATTTCTATAGTCCACCTGCTAGGTTGTCCTGGAACAGCCAAACCCTACGGAGGGCCTGACTATAGGGATCGGAACACCGCGAACTCAAGAAATAGATAGGGTCTCTTAGGTTGTTTGCCTGTAGTTGTCTTTCTTAATAGTAGCCTGTTGGCTCGGGCCTATTGGATCTGAAAATGGTAGGGTCACATTTACGGGATGAGTTAAGTTAGTTAACAAGTCCTTGATCAAACAAACGGTAGCTAAGGACCATTGGGACATGAGATGTTCTGGTAGTGGGAATTGGTGAGAAAGTCTCAATTCAAGGAGGAATGACCGATCACTTGATGGAGGCTTTTATTCTAAACCCTTGAAGTATCGTTGCAAGATTAAAGGTTTAACTTAAACAGTGGGTTTTAGTTTAAATACTAGGGTTCTTTAATAATTTTGCTAAATTAGATTGGTTTTTACGATGGGTTTAAAGGCATAACTAATTAGAACTATTTTGGATTTTCAACATGTCGTCCTCAATAATAGCCTTACTTAAAAGCGACCGTTTAACTGGTGAGAATTTTACTACGTGGAAGTCCAACTTAAATACGATTCTCGTTGTTGACGACCTTCGATTCGTACTAACTGAGGAATGTCCTCAGATTCCTGCTCGTAACGCTCCTCAATGCATTGGGGAGGCGACGCCATCACCGAATCAAGGCCAATGATAAGGCCAAGGTCTACATTTTGGCTAGTGTTTCTGATGTTCTGGCCAAAAAACACGAGGGCATGGTCTCAGCTCATGAGATCATGAGTTCACTGCAGGAAATGTTTGGACAACCGTCTGGACAGATTCGGCACGAATCCCTCAAATACGTTTATAACTCCCATATGAAGGAGGGGTCATCAGTGAGAGAACACGTTCTTGATCTGATGGTCCACTTCAACGTGGCTGAGATGAACGGAGCGGTCATTGACGAGAAAAGTCAGGTATCGTTCATCCTAGAATCTCTTCCGAAGAGTTTCCTGCAATTCCGCAGAAATGCTGGTGAACAAGATAGAGTATAACCTGACTACTCTCCTTAATGAACTACAGACTTTCCAGTCTCTTATGAAGAATAAGGGACAGGCTGATGGAGAGGCAAATCTGTTTGCCCATTCCAGAAGGTTCCAAAAGGGTTCATCCTCTAGGACTAAGTCCTGTAACTCTTCTTCTGGGCTTAAGAAGACCGAAAAGAAGAAAATAGGAGGGAAAGGGAAGGCACCTGCTGCTGACAAAGGCAAGGGAAAAGCCAAGCTTGCAGATAAAGGAAAGTGTTTCCACTGCAACATGGATGGGCACTGGAAGAGAAACTGCCCAAAATACCTTGTTGAGCTCAAAGAGAAGAAAGGTAAATTAGATTTACTTATTCTTGAAACTGCTTTAGTGGAAAATGATGATTTAACCTCGGATACTTGATTCAGGAGCCACTAATCATGTTTGCTCTTCATTTCGAGAAACTAGTTCCTTCAAGGAGCTCGAAGAGGTGAGATGACACTCGTGGTTCGGAATGGGAGACGTCGTCTCACTCGTGCGATGGGAGATGCCAAGTTATTTTTCTGAGATAGATTTCTTTCTTTAAAAATCAGATATAGTTCCTAGGCTTAAAAGGAACTTAATTTCTATCTCTTGTTTAATAGAACTTGGTTATTGTATTTCTTTTTCAATCAATGAAGCGTTCATTTTGAAAGAGGGTGTCAATATTTGTTCTGCTAAATTGAAAAATGGCTTGTACGTACTGAAACCGAATAAAACCAAAGCAATTTTAAATCATGAGATGTTTAAGAATGCTAATACTCAAAATAAAAGGCAAAGAATTTCTCCAAATAATAATACCTATCTCATGGCATCTTAGACTTGGTCATATTAATCTCAACCGGATTGAGAGACTTTCTAAGAATGGACTTCTAAACAAGTTAGAAGATGATTCTTTACCGCCTAGCGAGTCTTGCTTGGAAGGTAAAATGACCAAACGACCTTTTACTGGAAAAGGTTATAGAGCCATAGAGCCCCTAGAACTTGTGCATTCGGATCTTTGTGGTCCGGTGAATGTTAAAGCTCGAGGAGGGTTTGAATATTTCATCTCTTTCATAGATGATTATTCGAGGTATGGTTATCTATCCCTATTGCTTACAAGTCTGAAGCTCATGAAAAGTTCAAAGAGTATAAGGCTGAAGTAGAGAATGCATTAGGAAAAACCATTAAAACACTTCGATCAGATCGAGGTGGAGAGTACATGGATTTGAGATTCCAGGACTATATGATAGAACATGGAATTAAATCTCAACTCTCTGCACCCAATACACCAAAGCAAAATGGTGTGTCAGAAAGGAGAAATAGAACCTTGTTAGACATGGTTCGTTCTATGATGAGTTATGCTCAATTGCCTGCCTCGTTTTGGGGATATGCAGTAGAGACTGCAGTTCAAATCTTAAACAGTGTTCCGTCAAAAAGTGTTTCTAAAATACCTTTTGAACTTTGGAAGGGGCGTAAACCTAGTTTACAACACTTTAGGATTTGGGGTTGTCCGGTACACGAGCACGTGACAAACCCAAAGAAACTGGAACCTCGTTCAAGATTGTGCCAATTTGTTGGCTATCCCAAAGAAACGAGAGGTGGTCTTTTCTACGACCCACAAGAAAATAAGGTGATTGTATCGACAAACGTCACGTTCTTGGAGGAAGATCACATGAGAAACCATAAACCGCGTAGTAAATTGGTACTAAATGAAGCTACACATGAACCAACAAGAGTTGTTGATCAAGCTGGACCTTCATCAAGAGTTGATGGAGGAGTCAGCATCTCAAGTCAGTCTCGTCCTTCTCAATCGTTGGGAATGCCTCGACACAGTGGGAAGGTTGTTTCCAACCTGACTGCTACATGGGTTTAGCTGAAACTCAAGTTGTCATACCTGATAACGGCATAGAAGATCCATTGTCTTATAAACAGGCAATGGATGACGTAGACAAGGACCAATGGATCAAAGCCATAGACCTTGAAATGGAGTCAATGGACTTCAATTCAGTATGGGAACTTGTAGACCAACCTGAAGGGGTTAGACCCATAGGGTGTAATTGGATCTATAAGAGAAAGAGAGATGCAAAGGAAAAGGTACGCACCTTTAAGGCTAGACTTGTAGCAAAGGGTTTTACCCAAAGGGAAGGAGTTGACTATGAAGAAACTTTTTCCCCTGTTGCTTTGCTGAAGTCTATAAGGATACTCTTGTCCATTGCCACGTTTTATGATTATGAAATTTGGCAAATGGACGTCAAGACTACCTTTTTGAATGGTAATCTTGACGAGAGCATCTATATGTCTCAGCCTGAAGGGTTCATAGCACAAGGTCAGGAGCAAAAAGTTTGCAAGCTTAATCGATCCATTTATGGATTGAAACAAGCATCAAGATCATGGAATATAAGATTTGATACTGTGATCAAGTCTTACGGCTTTGACCAAAACGTTGACGAGCCTTGTGTTTACAAGAGGATCGTCAACGACAAAGTAGCTTTGTTAGTACTTTATGTGGATGATATCCTACTCATTAGAAATGATGTAGGATACCTAACTGACATAAAGAATTGGCTTGCGACCCAATTCCAAATGAAAGATTTGGGAGAGGCGCAGTATGTTCTTGGGATTCAGATCTTTAGGAATCGCAAGAACAGAACGCTAGCTCTGTCTCAATCGTCTTATATCGACAAAATGTTGTCCAGATATTCGATGCAGAATTCCAAGAGGGGCTTATTACCCTTCAGGCACGGAGTTCATCTGTCTAGGGAACAGTGTCCCAAGACAACTCAAGAAGTTGAGGATATGAGACATATTCCCTATGCCTCTACAGTAGGTAGCTTAATGTATGCTATGCTATGCACGAGGCCGGACATTTGTTATGCAGTGGGAATAGTCAGTAGGTACTAGTCCAATCCAGGGTTAGACCACTGGATAGCAGTTAAAAATATCCTCAAGTAGCTAAGGAGAAACGAGGACTATATGCTTGTGTATGGGTCTAAGGATTTGATCCTTCATCGAATACACCGATTCTCGATTTTCGGGCCCGATAAGGATTCTCGAAAATCCACATCGAGATCAGTTTTCATCCTTAACGGGGGAGCTATAGTATGGCGAAGCATCAAGCAAGGATGCATCGCTGACTCCATAATGAAGGCTGAGTATGTCGCTGCTTGTGAAACAGCTAAGGAGGCTGTGTGGCTAAGAACATTCCAAACTGATTTGGAAGTTGTTCCAAATATGGAATCTCCCATCACCTTATACTGTGACAACAGTGGTGCGGTAGCCAATTCGAAGGAACCTCGCAGCCATAAGCGAGGTAAGCACATCGAGAGGAAGTATCACCTGATACGAGAGATAATGCAACGAGGAGATGTGACAGTCATGAAGATCGCTTCAGAGCACAATATTGTTGATCCGTTTACAAAGACTCTCACGGCAAAGTGTTCGAGGGTCATCTGGAAAGTCTGGGTCTACGAGATATGTACATAGGCTAATCTAGGGCAAGTGGGAGATATGTTATGGGGTATATGGATGCCCTAGTTTATTGTATTTCTACTGTTTTTGATTCTGATGTGCCCCACTAGAGTTTTAGTTCAAGTGGGAGTTTGTTGGGATTTATGCCCTAAAACTCGTAGTTTGTAATTACGTTCTAATTAATGTAATAAAGTGTTATTATTTCAATAAAGTGTTATTATTCGCTATCTACGAGTTTGCCTTTATTTAAAACCCTAAATCCAATAAACTAAACATCCAAGGTTGTTAAATGAATATTTAACTGAATTTAATGTACATAAAAAGGATCTCGGTTTGAGATACAGCCTAAAGGGTCTATAGTTAGGGGATAAGGTTTGGGTACCTTACCCTGGTAAAACTATGGATATGGCCCACTTTGTATTTGATACAAACACTATGATCCTAACGTATTTGTGTAGATGACATGTGAGTGGGGATATCCTATGTAATGAGATTACATAAGACCGAACCACGAAATAGTAACCTCTAGCTGTAACTCCGTTGACTAGTTAGGTTTTTATTTCACTAGGATGACCTAGGCAACTTGATCTCAATCCTGAGCACGTTACGAACTCCTGTTCGCGAGGGATTGTTCTTTGATAGTATGGGTGAGAGTGGCCAGATTCGCCGACTCAATATGCCTACCTTCTTGAGGAAAAGACCGAGTGAGCGGCTGGGAAGTTAACTTAGCAAGATGGAATTCACTCTTTCCCGCCTACTAGGGTAAGTAGAGGAATGTTCCCTTAAGTGGTGTCTGCGGGACTTGAACAAAGGGCTCAACCCTCTCATTGGCTCGAGAGGGAATCTGTTTGTTGGTAGGACCACAAACAAATTGTTCATTAGAGGAGCACTGGCACTTAAGGCACAAGATGTAACCCAGGGGTAAAACGATAATTTGACCCAGCTGGTGTTACGAACATTCGTGAAGGATTGACTTGCTGTTATTGGTCATTATCCATGGACACAGAAATATATCTACAGTGAGAAGAGTGCAGCTGTGGGACTTTTGTGGAGTGTTCCCGCGGTTAACGAATGTTGATTGGGAGGTTAATGAGATTAACCGAGCAATCTTGTATCGGTTGGAGCTTCTGATCTGTAGGTCCATTAGGTCCACCTTCTAGCTCGTAAAGGGTTCTTAGATCATTTGAATTTGAAATGTTCAAATTCATTAGGGAATATATTTAATGTATATGGATACGATATAATATATAGTTTTGGAACTATATATTTATAAATTTAATGTAAATATGATTCATATTAAATTACTTGAGAGAATTGAATATTTGAACGAGTTAAAATATCAAATTCAAATGTGAATGTGATTCATATTTGAAAACTATGGGCTATAATTTAATGTGCATAAGATATACATTAAACTATAGGATAAAGGGTAAAATTATTAAATGTGATTTAATCATTTATTTAATATTATATATGAATTAAATTTGATTAAATTTAATGTATTTAATTATTAATTAAATATTAATATAATATTAAAGGGAACGTGTCAAGAGGACACGTTCCCACCACTCCCCATCTCCTCTCGATAGGGAAGTGGGGAGTTACCCACCGAATCCTTCTTCTCTTGTAGCGAAGGCATTGATCGAGTAATGAAAGGAGACTGATTTTTGGAGAATGTCTCTCTCTCTCACACTCTCAAATTCCCTTCACATTCCAAAAGTTGGAATCCTTCCCACCAAGGAGGATCTAAGTATTCAGAGATATAGGAGGCGATCCAAGTGGTGGTGTTATTGCACAGAGAAAACAGAGAAGTTTCTTGGAAGTTTCTGTGTTGCTGTCTTATTTGGAGCAAGGAGTTGCTGCAAGTTGAAACTACAAAGGTAACTTCTTTATCCTCTTTTAGTTTAATAGTTAAACTTCATATATGTTTGTATGCATTTAATCCATGCCTAATTAGATTAGAGTTGATTATATGCTTGTTCTGTATTTTTTGGGTCAATGTACTGGTTTTTGTTTTTAGCAAAACAATCAAGCAAATTAACGATCCCAATCACGTTTCCGCTGCTCAAGGATATTAGATCTCCATCACAGATGACGAGTTCCAATGATTCGAGACTAACCTATCAAACTCTTTGACCCGGTTATTCAACATTCATTAGCTACGGTAATACTCCACTAAAGCCCGTAGCTGCACTCTCATCACTGTAGGACAAGTTGTGTCCATCGATATAACCAATGCCCGTGAGTCGACCCTTCATAGGTTGTTCGTACAGTTGGGTCAAATTACCGTTTTACCTCTGTGTCTACCTCTTGCTCCTTAAGTCCCACTCTTCCTCTAATGAACAACTTCATTGCATGGTCCTACCATAAACAACAGGCCCGAGAGGGTGGGCCCCGTTGTTCAAGCCCTAGAGACAGCACTTAAGGGAATAACCCCTCTAATTTCTATAAATCGAGAACGAGTGAATTCCATCTCACGTAGTCAACTTCCCAGCTCCCCACCTGGTCCTGTCCCTGAGAAGATAGGCATATTGGGCGTATAACTGTGACCACCTTCACCCGTACTAGTCAAAGGACAGACCCCCGCTGACAGGAGTCCGTAACACGCTCAGGATTAAGGTTGAGTCACTAATGGTCATCTACGAATCTATTAGCTTTATACTATTAACGGGGTTACATCAATAAGTCTAATAATTCACCGTCCGGTCTTGTACAACTTCATTGCACAGGATGCCCCCACTCGCATGTCAACCACATGAACGAGTTGGATCACCTCGTTTGTATCTAATACAAAGTGGGTCGCATCCACAGTGTATCCAGGATTAGGTCTTAAACTCTATCTATATACTGTAGATCGTTCGGGTCATTAACTCGTACGTGATCCTCTCCATGTGTCCACTACACACCATTCAAGTTCTAGTTCTCTCATAATACAATGACCCTGGAGCTTAGTTTATTGGATTAAGTTTATGAAATATTCGAGACACAAAGCATTGAAAAAATAACTCTTATTTATTTCAACTTGGAATATTACAAACTTACACGAGATTAGGACATACATCCCAACATTTGGGACTTGAATAAAGGGTCATACCCTCTCATTGGCCCGAGAGAGTTTTATTGTTTAATGGTTGGACCTTAAACAAGTTGTTCATTAGAGAAGAACTAGTACTTAAGGTCATTGATGTAACCTAGGTTAAAACGATAATTTGACCCAACTAGCATTACGAGCACTCGTTAAGGATTGACTTGTTGTTATTGGTCTATATCCGTGAACACAAAAATATATTTGTAGTGAGAAGAGTGCAGTTGTGGGTCTTTAGTGGAGTGTACCCGCAGTTAACGAATGTTGATTTATATGGTTAATGAGATTAGTCATTTAATCTTGTATCGTTGGAGCTTTTGATCTGTAGGTCCATTAGGTCCCCTTCCTAGCTCGTAAAGGGTGTTAAGGTAATTTGATCTTGATTAGAATTTGAAATGTTCAAATTCACTTAGGTAATTATTATAATGTATATACATTATAATATAAAGTTTATATTTTGATTAAAATTTTATAATATAAATTTAATTTTGGATGTGATTCAGAATTAATTTATGAGAGAATTAAAGATTGGAAGAAGCTCAATATTATTTTAATGTGAATTTGGATACATATTAAAACTATAGACTAACTTTAATGCATATTTGATGTACATTAAAACTATAGATTATGAGAGAATTATAATTAAATATGATTCAATTAGAAACTTAAAATTAAATATATGATATTTAATTTAGCAATTGATTATTTGGTGAATTAATTAATTAGTTAATTTAATTAATTTAATTAATTTTAATTAAATTAGATTTAATTAAATTAATTGAATTAAAACGCTAGGTTATGTGAGAGATATTCATTTGAATATGATTTAAATGAATAATTAACTAAATTAAATTAAATTATTTATTTATCGATTTAATTAATTATGATTAATTAAATTAATTTTAATTAATTTAATTAATTATTTTATTTTATTTTAATACAATAACTTTCAGCAGTTGTTGAAAGTTATTGATGTGTGGAATGATCGCACGATAAAGAGGTGGATACCTCTCTCTCACAACCTTTATCGATAAAATGACAGTAAGGAAGGCAGAAAAGGTTGATCGATAACTTTTGGCTTCCTGTTTCCTCATATCTTATTCCTAAAAGAAATTCTCTATGAATTTTTCCTTCCCTTCCCAATCGAGATTGGTTCTCACAAACCAAATCTCAGAGAACTCAGAGATATAGGAAGGTAGCCAATTGGTGTTGTCATTTTTTTTTTTTTGTCCCAATTTGATAAGCAGTACGTGATTTTGGGAGGAAGGTCGTGACCTTGTAGAGGGGGAAATTTTCTTGACTGCAGAGATCAAAAGTAAGTATTATGATACTTAAATTTCTATATTTCTCAGTATTAGATCTGTAGAATTTGTTATATGTTTATTTGTCAATGTACTTGTATTTTGGAAACCAAATTAAAATACGATTTGATTCTCAATTGGCTTTCGTTGTGTAAAAGTTTTTCGAAACCATCAATTTACTCCTTGATGATATGAGTATGTGGCAAAGTGGAGTAAGTTTGTTAGGCTAGTGATGCGCGCGCAACGTGCAGTAAACTAACATGCAAACTACGCACGAGATGTGCAAGTATATACAGTCGATTGCAACAAGTAATAAAATAAACAGTATTCGAGTACCGAGTATCGTCTCCACAGGGATTAGAGGCAAGATCTACCTAGTCTAAGCTACTTATAGTAATCTTTATGCAAAACACAAGTAAAGACAAATCAATGGTAGGGTTAAACCTAATTAATGCTAAAAACATAAAGGATGCAATGAACATGTAAATTATACTAACTATTCAATGATGTGATGAATTAATCTACTATGCCGGATGTAATATGCAAATGCCGAAAACTACAATGGTAAATAGGATATGTCGAAAATGTTATGATAAATGAGATAGGCTCAGATTTGAGGGTTCCTTTATGTCCTTTGGTTTTCACATATCAAGTCATACATAATACTTTATTTGTGTTACACATGCTAACTCGGGTTTATTCTCATAATACCCAACATTTTCTAGTAATTAACTCTCATTAATTACCTTGTGAAGTTCCATGTTTTAGTACCCTAGGTGAATTGATTAATTCTAATCTTTTCACATGCGTCTCGAGTATCCACACTTTAGATAACCTAAGGTGATTACGGCACTCCGCTATCTTCCTACTTCTCGTATAAAAGAAAGTAATATGGACTTAGGTTGGCCAAGCATAAATCCAATAAACCATAAATTCAACCATAATCAATCACAAATAAGCATACTCTTCAATATGTGAAACTTTATTACATAAAGTATATTCAAATCCTTTCCTTCTAAAATTAGTTCATGCTTACAACAAAAGAAAATCTACAAACTAATCTAGAATGCATAATTACTACTAATTTACAAGGGAAGAGAAGGAAAATCAAGTAAACAAGGTGAAAGGAAAAAAATCCTCCTTTGTTGACAAGCTCCAATGGGTCTCCAATGTCCCTCCAAGCCTTGAGAACTCTTGATTTCTCTCTACAAAGAATATGGAAATTTTGGTAAAACTTTTCCTCCTCTCTCTCTCTCATTTTCGGCAATGGCTTGTTAAGGATTGCCAAATGGTTGAACTTGGAGAGCAAGTTTGCTTAGCTTCTCCAACAAGCTCCCTTTTTAGCTTCTCCCACAAGCCATTCTTTATCTTCCAACAAAAGCCTCTCTTTGACTTCTTCCATAAGTCTCTTTGGTTTGCAACATGTGTAAAAAGTCTTCCAATTAATTGAGTTGAATTGTTGAATTAATCCACTTCCATAACAAAGTTAATTCATGCACCTAAATTCAATTAAAACCAAGGAAAAATTAATCAATTTCTCTAATTTTCACAATATGAGAAATTAAAGTTAACCTTTCTCAAATTTGGCAATTTAATACATAATTAGATTAATAAAGTGCAAGAATAACTTAATTACATGCCAAGATCAATTAATTAATAAAGGTTTTGAGCTCAATTTAGGTGAAAATAACTCTTTGATAAAGAGTTATCAAACCCCCAAACTTGAACTACTCATTGTCCTCAATGAGTGAACTAAGGACAAAGAAAAACTTCAACACTCAAACATTGATCAAAAACAAGAAAGCGAAGATTTTTCAACTCAAGAAATGATCTTGCTTCTAAACTTTTGCTTTTGCAAATCCAACAATTTAATCTACTTGAACATGCTTTTCCAATTCTCCCATTAACGCAAGCTAAGCAACATAAAGGCTCTCCCTAAACTCATCAATCTAAGATTCACATTCTTTTACTATTTTACCAATTTAGCAACACTTTTGATTAATCATTCTTTCATTTAATCAATAAGAAAAATATAACATTTTCATTTCCTAGGAGCATTTTATAAGATCACCCTAATAGTTCCTAGCATGGCAGCATTTTGTGATGAAGTCACCTAGGCAAACAAGGATCATATCTTAAGACTTATTCTTTCTTTTTTTTTTTTCTTTTCTCTTGAACTTCCCATAGTTCTTAAGAAAGCCACATGGTTAATGAAAGCCACTTAAGCAAAGGGACTAGAATTTCTATAGTTCTTGAGAAGGCCACATGGTTAATGAAAGCCACCCAAGCAAAGGAAACAATTTTTAACTTACTGCCTTCGCGTTAAATGCTAACATTAGTGATGAAAGCACCTAACATCGAGCAAAATGTTTACATTTTTTTTTTCACAAGAGATCAAGATTAATGTTTTTTTTTCAATACTTTGCACTAAGCCTATTTTTAGCTCTATATGAAATGAAACATGCTCTTTTTTCTTACTTTCAATTTAAAAACTTTCAAGGGAACTCCTTCCTCACCCCCAAACTTAAATTGCTCAATGTCCTCATTGAGTGAAAAGGAAGGGTAGAAAAACACTTTAGGTTCCCCCAAACTTAGAATAAGACATAAAAAGAATGAAACTATTATAACATGCTCTTTTGAAAATTATGGTAAAAGAATGTTATGAAGCTTAGATTGAAGGAATACATGAGCATTTTGCTTAAGCTTTATCAAATATGGAGAATTGTTTAAGGCCATTTACATAAAGAAGCTCACACTTTCTAATATGCAAATGTTCAAGCAATTAACAATTAAAGGAAGTGCATAGGCATAAGTAAAGATATGCATAAAAGCTTTTTCCAAACCAACAAGCATTTAAAAAGTTCAAAGAGGGTCTACAAAGAAAACACAATAATCTTCATTAAAAGATAGAGATAGAGGTTACAAAAGCAACACAACTAAAAATAAACCAACAAGAACAACAACAAGATAAAGTCAAAGCAAGGAAAGATTAAAGCACACCGACCAACAAGCCAAGATAACAAGAAGCCAAGATAACAAGAAGCCAAGATAACAAGTCAACAAACACACAAGTCCTCACCCTAGGAAAAACAAAGCAATAACCTCCTTTCAACAAGCAAGCAAGACATAAAGAAGCAACAAGCACGGGAAATTCAAACCACCGCCTTAATCTTCATCTTCATCCAACAAATCATCATATTCGCCCTCCTCTTTGTGCTCTTCGGCCTCCCAAGGGTTTAGAAGTTGCATAGGAAACTCCGGGAAACTAGGAGAAGGCCTAGAAAAGTTAGTGTTGAAGGCTTCCTCTATTGCAAAGTCCCGGTGTTGGGTATATTCCCAATAAGAGCGGTTATGAGATTCCGATGTGCTTAACATGCCCATCATCTTCTCATTTTGCTTCATGAGTTGGTTGATGCCACCAGCCAAGTCCTTGTCTTGGTTTGGACCACCATGACTAGGAAGAGTCACGGTCACGTCAAGAGGTTCCTTGGCACACACCTTTTCTTCCCATGCAAGATATGGAACTCCCGCCTTAACACAAAGGGTGGTAATGAGATTAGGGAAAAAGAGCTTACCGGCGTCTTTCCTATGGCATCTCTAATCTCCAAAGAAATTATTTCTCTCAAGTCAATTCTCATGCCCGACATGATTCCATAAATCAATAAGACACGATCTCTAGACACCGTGGTGTCATGAGTCGTAGGCATGATACTTGTATTGACGAAGGAAAGTCATATTCGCGCTTCGGGCCTTAGGAGGGATGCTTGCAAAGTTTGAATTTCCGTCTTGCTAACCTTCCATTGCGCATTCTCTACTCCAACACATCAAAGAGCATTAGATAAATGAGACTCGGAAGGAGCTCTAATGATCTCGTTGATGGTGTTGCAATGAAAAGGATACACGTCAAGGATGGCGGTAATCATTGCTCCATTCCATTCAATTTTGCTCCTCTCACCGTGGTAGTGAAGTGACTAGAGAAGAAAGAGTTGGCGTAAAACTCTTTTACAATGTTAGGAATAGCGGCCTCAGGCTCCTTGCAAAAATCCTTCCAACCCAAGTTCCAAATTGTCGAAGCGAGAAAAGAAGGAAGTTGAGAAAAAGAATAGGAGAATCCTCTTTCAAGCCACAAGGGTTTGGACTTGATCTCTTCAAACTTCATCTTTGCTTGATCGCAAATAAATCGTGAGGGGATTGTGAATTCAAAGTCTTCTTCTACAACTTTCTTTTCCCTTTTCCTCTTCCTTTGTTGACTTCTTTACGAACAAGTGAAGAATGAGGAACTTCCACTTCTCCACTTCTTTCACCCAAACTTTTGCCTTTGTCCTTGCGGGACTTGACATAGCTATCAAGAGGTTTGGATTCAACTTCAAAGGATAGTAGATTATCGAGAGATTGGGATTTGGACTTCCTTAGCATGTTGAGTTTACAAAGAGAAAAAGGATGGAGAGCGACTTGAAGTTAGAGATAGACTTGGAAGAAAGTTGTGTAGGAACAAAGGGAGAATGGGGCTCTCGGTTTTGGCAAGAAAATGCACACACCCAAAGCTTCTCTTCTACTTCCCTTTTTAAAGACAACCTTCTACACTTGCATAGTTTGAAGCTATCCATTCATGTGAAGTCATATCTCCAAAGGACAAGTCCTTTCACTTAGGAAATGAAGACTTAACAAGAGAGTAAGAGTGTTGTCAACTTTTTAGCTTTCTAGCTAAGAGACAAATTCTCCTTACTTTACTCTCTTTTCAACACATGGAAAGCCTTGGAAACATACACCCATGCTTTGTCAAATCTCAACTTACAAGTACACAAAGAGATGAATGGATTTGGAACTCCAATAGAAGGTAAAAAATGCAAGGAAATTGGCTAGACTGCACATGCAGTTTTCGCCCAGCATGCTATTTTTGTAGGCAATGGGCTTTTGTCCTTAATGCACCAATGAGCCTATACTTTTCTAGAGTGATAGCATGTCCTTTAAGCTTTGAGAAAGCCTAAAAATGGGAATCAAAGACTGAATTGTCTTGGGAGAAATAGACAAAAGTTTTGACAAGGTGCAGTTTTTTTTTTTTTTAATAATTTCTGCCACAACTTCAACTCAATTGACACTTGGGAATCTTTTAAAAGATAACCATTCTTGTCAACTAGCTAAAGGACAACTCTCACTAATGGTGGAGAGACATGCCCCACGAAATTGGGCAAGAAATTAAGCTTCCAAAATCATCTTGTCTTACATGACAACTTTGTCTCTTCCCAACACAAGATTCTTTAAGTTCCCAATACCTTCTTTTAGAATATTTGGAGTTCCAACACCTCTTTTGATAGACTTAAAGTATGCAAGATTCCTTACATGAAAATCTATCAAGAATCTCCATCATTTCCAAACTCAACATTAAATGCTAAAGGGCTCCTAACCAAATTTGTTGGCAAGTAACTAGGTTACTTTTTTCTTCCTTACTCAACTAACTAAACTAACTTGCTCAAAACAAACTAACTTTCCTAACTAAGGTTCATGTGGAACTAGAAAGGAATGGGTCAATCCCACAAAAAGGTCAACCTATGTACAACAAGCTAAAAGTTAACATATGTACAACAAGCCAATTAAAGAAATTCTCATTAAGCTTAGGCTTCTAAAATGTAGTCTCCCTCCCCAAAATTTCTCTAAGATGAAAAGAATTGATTCCTCTTTGAAATTCACTAGGCCAATAGTGTTTTAATCTATGGCCATTAACAGTGAATTAGGATCCATCCTTTTCATTTCTGATCTTAATTGCACCATAGGGAAGAATTTCAATGATCGTGAAGGGTCCTGACCATTTGGATTTAAGCTTTCCTGGAAATAACTTAAGCCTAGAATTATACAAGAGAACTTGGTGACCAACTTCAAATTGTTTGGGCACTAGTCTTTTGTCATGTCAAGCTTTAGTTTTCTCCTTATACAACTTTGCATTCTCACAGGAAAATCTCCTAAATTCATCCATGTCATTCAATTGAAGTAATCTGAGATTTCCTGCAGCTATTAAATCCAAATTCAACTCTTTCAAAGCCCAGAAGGCTTTGTGTTCCAACTCTAAGGGTAAATGGCAAGTTTTACCAAACACAAGTCTGTAAGGTGACATTCCTATAGGGTTTTAAAAGCAGTTCTATAAGCCCATAAAGCTTCATCCAATCTGAAAGACCAACCCTTCCTATTGGGCTTTACAACTTTTTCTAAGATTGCCTTGATTTCCCTATTAGAAATTTCAGCTTGACCATTAGCCTGAGGATGATATGGTGTAGAGACTTTATGCCTGATGTTATATCTAGCCAACAGGGAGTTCTTTGCCTTATTGACAAAGTGAGATCCTTCATCACTGATTAGAAATCTAGGAGTCCCAAATCTAGAAAAGATGTGCTTATGCAAAAACTTCATGACAGTTTTGGCATCACTTGACTGGCAGGAAATTGCTTCAACCCATTTTGAGACATAATCTACAACCACTAGAATGTAGAGATTCCCTTTGGAAGGAGGAAAAGGACCCATGAAGTCTATTCCCTAAACATCAAAGAGTTCTACTTCCAGGATGTAGGTTAATGGAATTTCATCCTTTTTACCAATATTTCCCTTTCTTTGACACGCATCACATGCTCTGCTGAAGAGATAAGCATCCTTAAAGATTGTAGGCCAAAAATAACCTGATTGGAAAACTTTAGCTGCTGTTCTTTGTCCTCCAAAATGACCTCCATAAGCAGATGAGTGACAATGTTCCAGAATGGAAAGTATGTCTTCTTCAGCCACACATCTTCTCACGATTCCATCAACACAGTGTTTATAAAGATAAGGATCATCCCAAAGATAGAACTTAGCCTCATGAAGAAACCTTTTTTTCTGTTGAGCGGATAAGTTAGGAGGAAGGATGTTACTGGCCAAATAATTTGCAAAATCAGCGAACCAAGGGGCACTAGGTTCCTGAATCACATCAATAGAAAGGATTTGTTCATCTGGGAAATCATCTCTAATGTCAAACTTTTGAACTAAGGGTTCAGGATTTTTAATTCTTGACAGGTGATCTGCAACTAGATTCTCAGAACCCTTTTTGTCCCTCATTTCCACTTCGAATTCTTGCAAAAGTAACACTCACCTAATCAATCTAGGCTTACCATCCTTTTTAGCTAGGAGGTACTTAATAGCAGCATGGTCTGTATAGACAACTACCTTAGTTCCCACTAGATAAGGTCCAAACTTTTCAAAAGCAAACACTACTGCCAACAACTCTTTCTCTGTTGTGGTGTAGTTAAGCTGAGCTTCATTCAAAGTTTTGCTAGCATAGTAGATTGGGTGTATAATTTTCTCTTTCCTCTGGCATAGTAAAGCTCCAACAGCATAGTCACTGGCATCACACATCATCTCAAATGGCTCATGCCAATTTGGAGCAGACATAATGGGAGCAGTTACTAAAGCTGTTTTCAGCCTATTAAAGCTTCCATACAACTAGCAGTGAATTCAAAGGGTCTATTAACTTCCAGCAAAGAACAAAGAGGCTTTGAGATTTTGGAGAATTCCCTAATGAACCTTCTGTAAAAACCAGCATGTCCTAGGAAACTCCTCACTTCTTTTACATTAGCAGGAGGCTCCAACTTCTCAATCATCTCAATCTTCGCCTTATCAACTTCAATTCCTTTCTCTAAAATTTTATGGCCTAACACAATTCCTTCTTTGACCATGAAATGGCAGTTTTCCCAATTCAAGACCAGATTGGTCTCTTCACACCTTTTCAATACTTTCCCCAAGTTTATCAAGGTGGTTTCAAAAGAATTCCCAAAAACTGAGAAATCATCCATGAAAACTTCCATGATATCCTCCACTAAGTCAGAGAAAATAGCCAACATGCACCTTTTAAAGGTAGCAGGGGCATTACATAATCCAAATGGCATCCTTCTAAAAGCAAATGTACCATAGGGATAAGTAAAAGTGGTTTTCTCTTGATCATGGGGAGCAATAGTTATTTGATTATAACCACTGTATCCATCTAGAAAACAATAGAAAGCTTGACTAGCTAGCTTATCCAACATTTGGTCAATGAATGGGAGAGGAAAATGGTCCTTTTTGGTGGCTTTATTAAGTCTCATGTAGTCCATACAAACTCTCCAACCATTCACTATCCTTGTAGGAATCAACTCATTGGCTTTGTTGGGTATTACCGTCATCCCTCCCTTTTTGGGAACACATTGGATAGGACTTACCCAAGTGCTATCTGAGATGGGGTAAATGATACCAGCATCCAACTATTTGTTGATTTCCTTTTTCACTACTTCTTTCATAGTTGGATTTAACCTTCTTTGTTGCTCTATTGATTTGAAATTCCCCTCTTCCAGATTTATCTTATGCATACAATAGGAAGGGCTGATTCCCTTTATATCAGCTAATGTGCAGCCTATGGCCTTTTTGTGTTGCTTTAACATGTCAAGCAACATCTCTTCATCCTTAGGCGACAAACTTGATGATATAATAATCGGAAGGGTCTCTTTGTCTCCTAAAAATGCATATTTAAGATGATCAGGAAGGGGTTTCAATTCTAGTGTGGGGGGGTCTTGTACTGAAGGTAGCATTGGTGGAATGCACCTTTCACTCAAATCCAAAGCTTCAAAGCTTCTTCTGAAATGAGATACTTCATTCACTTCTTCCATCTTGGGCCTTAAATCGCTGAATTCCATTTCTTCTTCCTCCACGAGATTTTCATATTTCAGATCATGCATAGATTCCAACTCCAATTCAACCAACTCATCAATAGTTTCCTCAAATGCATGGATGGCAGAGCAGTTCTCAAGATCATACCCTGGATATTTCATTGAATCACTGATGTTGAATTCAACTTCTTGATCATTCATCCTTAACTTGATAGTTCCTTCATGCACATCTACTATAGTTTTGCCTGTTTTGAGGAAAGGTCTACCTGCAATAATGGGTACATCTCTGTCGACTTCATAATCCGAGATTATGAAGTCGTGAGAAAAAATAAATTTCCCAACTTTGAACTAAAATGTCTTCAATTTTACCTTCGGGATGAGCTATGGACCTATCACCACCAAGAGTTACTGTGGTGGGTCTAGCTTCTCCAATGCCTGAGCCTTTGTAAATGGATAAGGGCATAAGATTAACACTAGCTCCTAAATCACAAAGAGCTCTTCCTAGCTGTTTTCCTCCTATAGAAACAGGAATAGTAAAGGATCCAAGATCTTTCTCTTTATGAGGAACCTGTTCCTAAACACAGCACTACACTCTTCACTTAAGGATACTACCTTGAATTCTTGAAATCTCTCTTTCTCAGAACATACGTCCTTCAGAAATTTCATGTAATTGGGAATTTGTTTCAAGGCATCAATGAGCGGAATATTGATGTGGATTTCTTTCAACATGTCCAAAAATTTTCCATAATGCCCTAGGTTTTGGTTTTTTCAATCTTTGAGGGAAGGGTGGTGGAGGTGGTTTGAACTCACAAACATTAAGGTTTGATTTTTCAGAGGTTTTTTCAAGCTTCTCACTGTCATTCTCCCTAATCTTTAGTTCTCCCTCACTGTCTTTCTTCTTTTCTTCCTCTAGCTGAACATTGACTTTGGCTTTTTGCTTTTCCTTATTCTCAACTTTATCCAAAATCCTGCCACTTCTCAAGTTTATGGCCTGCACTTGTTCTTTTGCTTCTCTCCTTGGGTTTTCAGTATCAGCAGGGAGTGTTCCTATGGGTCTTGACCTTAGCTCAGTGGCTAATTGGCCTACCTGCACCTCCAAGTTTCTCATGGAAGCCTTAGTGGTGGCTATGAATTCTTTTAGGTCATCCCCTGATAAACCAGGTGTGATCTGCTGCTGCATGCCTTTTTGCTGATAACCTTGATTACCAAATCCTCGGTGGTTGATTCACCTTTTCTTCTTTGAGAAGCATTGGAATTACTTCCTTGCCCTCCCCAAGCAAAATTAGGGTGATTTCTCCAACCTGGATTATAGGTCTGAGAATAAGGATTGTTTCTTTGGTTTCCTAAGTAACAAACCGAAGCAGGATTGTAAGGACAAGATTCAAAAGAATGTCCTTCACCACAATAGCTACATGAATCAGCTATTCCTACACTCGGTGTACTTGAAGAAATTTGACTTACATTTCCCATTGTTAAATTTTTCAACATGGTGGCCATGGATGAGATTTGGGCATTAATGGCAGTTAAAACATCTAATTCCATCACACCTTTGTTTTTCTTACCAGGATTGCTTCTCACATCAGCCCACTGGCAATTGTTTGATGATATTCTTTCAAGAATTTCATGAGCTTCATTATAGGTCTATGATAACAAAGCTTCATTAGCAGAAGCATCAACTACTTGCTTCGTGGTTGTGTTCAATCCGTGATAAAAAAATTTCCATTTGAATACAATGAGGTAATCCATGGTGAGGACACTTTCTAAGTAACTCCTTAAATCGTTCCCAAGCCTCACTTAGGGTTTCATCATCATATTGCTGGAAAGCAACTATTTCATTTCTGAATTTTGCATTTCTGGTGGGTGGAAAGTATTTGATGAGAAATTTTTCAGCAAGAGTGTTCCATGAATCAATTGCTCCAGGAGGAAGCGAATTTAACCAAGTCTTGGTTGCATCTCTAAGGGAGTAAGGAAACAGACTCAACCTTAGGGCATCCTTAGACACACCTGGCATAATGAACGAATCACTGACCCCTAAGAAAGATTTTGAATGAAGATGAGGGTCTTCAGCGGATAATCCATGAAATTGACCTATGGTCTGTAACATTTGGAACATTACAGGTTTAAGCTCAAAGGTATGGGCTTGAATTTCAGGTCTGATTATCCCTTGATTTAGTTCATCTATCAGAGGGTTTGCATAGGTTCGGATTACTCTTTCCCTATTTGTCACACCCCCTCCCGAACTACCTGTTAACTTAGCCCGGTAGACGGCGTGAAGCCAACAGACATCGTTCACCTCTCTAACGATACCTGTTGACCCTGTTTTACCTTATAAGCATACTAAACTTGTATAAGAAAAAACTAAAACACAACACAATGGAATATTGACAATTACGTAACCTCGTGTAGGGGTAACCCTACTTATGACTCTCTGGAAAACTGAAAGAGATATGAACATCACAACAAAAAACATACCCAACCATGGATCACACAACCACAACCTAAAATGTACACACAAACATAAGTTCATAGTCCTTCTTCTATACATATAGACTTTCTATACAACTCCACCCACGTACAACATATCAAACTTGAGAAGCTTCCAGCAGACTATGGCAGGTTTTCAGGCACCGGAGCTCGATCTCTACCTGAAAAGTTGGTAAAACACTGAAAGAATGAGCTATGAAGCTCAGTGAGTGACTTGAGTTTAAAAGAAAGCTATTAACTCGTAAATCATATCACCTGGCCATCTATGAGCATATGCATCTGTAATCAAATGTTAAAAGTAACTGTGTAATCATAATAGCTTTTCATGAAAACCAGCAAGTATATCGTTAAAATCTCGTAAGGCATGTAAATGGTATTAACTCTTTTTAAAACATGTCACAATCTACGTTGTGTAGGGCACGCCCAGTACAACCAACGTTTACTCTACGATGTAGTGGGGCCTGCCCAGCACTCCCATCGTCTTTGTCGTAGTGGGGCCCGCCCAACACTCACGACAGCGCTGTTGTCACGGAGTACACTCAACGTCGACAACAGAATAAGACCTGTGTGCACACGGTACCATAAAGCCTCGGGCTCAATATCTCAGAAGATCACATGAAAACATTTGAACATGCCAGCTTATCTTTTCTTTCCTAAAACTCAAGCTTACTTAGCTTGTTCATAAAACTGGAAATCTTTAAAAAACATACTTGCTAAAACATACTTGCTCGAAATCATAACATTTCCATAAATTTCGACAATCAAGAACATATGCTCATATATAAATTTCATCAAGACATTTAGGCTCACAACGAGCACTTGAAATCATTTCTTAGAAAATATAAATACTCATAAACATGTGTTCCAAGGAAAACATTAAGCATTGAAACCATATCGTTTTAGCAAAACCTTGCATTTTCATAAGCATAATACAAGCCTATAAACCATTTCCAAGGTTCGTTTTGTCACTCACAGTGTTAAACTAGAACCTTGGCCTGTACACTCGACCTATTTGCTCTTGGCCTGTCAAACAAACCAAATTCAACCATTAGAACCTCGAGCTCATGCTTTTTAACCTTAAAATTACAAGTAAACACACTTTCAAATTTTCCAGCATTTTCAGAATTTCTACCCTGTTTTCAAACAGCCATAACTTCTTCATTACTTAGCCAAACAGGGTGCAATTTATACCAAACTCTTCCTTTTTGCATCCTATAAAAATCATATGAAAACATGAAATTGAAATTCCCAATAGATTGGTTCAGAAATACCTCGAAAGCTTCTTTCCCAGGAACTAACTTCTGCTATTCCAGATTCGATTTTCTGCTGCAACCCGAAACTTGGCTATTTACAACATCTTCCAATTATTTTCTATTCACGATTTCTTCTCAAAAGTTGTAGGAAATTCAATAAGCTTTCCAACCATATCTAATAGAGCTTCTGATTCCAACTCTACAGACCAGTATAACCAAAACACCAGAGACGTCTCGGATTTGACAGCAAATTCTGTCTTCTGTCTTCCTCTTCACAAATCAGTAGCTTAAGATCCGAATTTGCTCGAGCTTCCTTCACAAATTTTTTTCCAATATGAGTTAACTTTCACGAAACAAAACTTCAAATCTTATCTCTTCTTGTGGAGCTCAAGATGAACAGAAAACCAGAATAGGATTGAATTGATTAACTTGTTGTCATAAAGACTTACCTTTAGTTCTTCTCCTCTCTCTCTTCGCAACTTCACTTCAAAACCTCTCTTCTTCCTCTTCCTTTCTCGCTTTCTCCCACGAAAACTCTTGCCTTTACTTCATACAATGAGAAGAAATCGATGGGGGAAGTGTTTTTAAAAAAGGAAACAAAGGTGGGGTCCCACCTCCCACTTTCTCTTTTTCATTCTTTTCCTTTCTCCTTTCTTTTCTTTTCTTTTCTTTCCTACAAAACATAATATTATAATCTTTCCTTTCATTTTCTTTCTTCATTATTCTCAGAGCAAACCAAACCAAAATAGTTTAAGCTTTTCCTTCCTTGTTTTTCTTTTATCTTTCACTTCATTTCTTTTCTTTTTAAAACAAGGAAAACCAAGTTTTAAGCATTCATTTCTTCTTTTCTTTTGTTTTCTTTCTTTAAAAGAAAATTTCAAAGAATGTGTCTCGAGTTTACACTATCGTCTGCTAACTCTATGACATTAGCAGGTGGTACAACCTGATTAACTACTAAGGGTGGTCTAACTTCAGGAAATTGTGGTTGTCTATGTTCAGGCATCTCAGGGTCTAAAGGATTCTTAGGAAGAAGTTGTTCAGTCATGATTTCTCGTTGCTCTCTTAACCTTCTCCTAATAGTCCTTTCTATCTCTAGGTCAAAGATAAATTCTAGCCCTAGCGTTTTGTTCATACACAACACAAACTTCTAAAAGTAGAAAATCAACCTTAGCAAGCTTAACTAATTTATACTGAACCGAAAATAAAAATAAAAGTAAACTTACTACAAACAACTTAGACAAGATAAGATTCAAACTAATCCCCGACAACGGCGCCAAAAACTTGATGCGCGCGCAGCGTGCAGTAAACTAACATGCAAACTACGCACTGGATGTGCAAGTATACACAGTCGATTGCAACAAGTAATAAAATAAACAGTATTCGAGTACCGAGTATCGTCTCCACAGGGATTAGAGGCAAGATTTACCTAGTCTAAGCTACTTATAGTAATCTTTATGCAAAACACAAGTAAAGACAAATCAATGGTAGGGTTAAACCTAATTAATGCTAAAAACATAAAGGATGCAATGAACATGTAAATTATACTAACTATTCAATGATGTGATGAATTAATCTACTATGTCGGATGTAATATGCAAATGTCGAAAACTACAATGGTAAATAGGATATGTCGAAAATGTTATGATAAATGAGATAGGCTCGGATTTGAGGGTTCCTTTATGTCCTTTGGTTTTCACATATCAAGTCATACATAATACTTTATTTGTGTTACACATGCTAACTCGGGTTTATTCTCATAATACCCAACATTTTCTAGTAATTAACTCTCATTAATTACCTTGTGAAGTTCCATGTTTTAGTACCCTAGGTGAATTGATTAATTCTAATCTTTTCACTTGCGTCTCGAGTATCCACCCTTTAGATAACATAAGGTGATTACGGCACTCCGCTATCTTCCTACTTCTCATATAAAAGAAAGTAATATGGACTTAGGTTGGCCAAGCATAAATCCAATAAACCATAAATTCAACCATAATCAATCACAAATAAGCATACTCTTCAATATGTGAAACTTTATTACATAAAGTATATTCAAATCCTTTCCTTCTAAAATTAGTTCATGCTTACAACAAAAGAAAATCTACAAACTAATCTAGAATGCATAATTACTACTAATTTACAAGGGAAGAGAAGGGAAATCAAGTAAACAAGGTGAAAGGAAAAGAATCTCCCTTTGTTGACAAGCTCCAATGGGTCTCCAATGTCCCTCCAAGCCTTGAGAACTCTTGATTTCTCTCTACAAAGAATATGAAAATTTTGGTAAAACTTCTCCTCCTCTCTCTCGCATTTTCGGCAATGGCTTGTTAAGGATTGCCAAATGGTTGAACTTGGAGAGCAAGTTTGCTTAGTTTCTCCAACAAGCTCCCTTTTTAGCTTCTCCCACAAGCCATTCTTTATCTTCCAACAAAAGCCTCTCTTTGACTTCTTCCATAAGCCTCTTTGGTTTGCAACATGTGTAAAAAGTCTTCCAATTAATTGAGTTGAATTGTTGAATTAATCCACTTCCATAACAAAGTTAATTCAAGCACCTAATTTCAATTAAAACCAAGGAAAAAATAATCAATTTCTCTAATTTTTACAATATGAGAAATTAAAGTTAACCTTTCTCAAATTTGACAATTTAATACATAATTAGATTAATAAAGTGCAAGAATAACTTAATTACATGCTAAGAGCAATTAATTAATAAGGGTTTTGAGCTCAATTTAGGTGAAAATAACTCTTTGATAAAGAGTTATCAGCTAGTGATACCTATCCTTTCCTTTTCTCCCTGTGTGAGCATGTATTCATAGGACGTTGTGAGATATGATGGGCATGAGGGTTGTTTTCCCTTATTGCTTGTGCTAGCTTAGAGGGTGATTCCTCCATTGTGATTAGAATGAGGGTTGCTTTCCTTCGTTTAGTGTGCTAGCTTAGGGGGTGATTCCTCCATTGTGACGAGTGTGAGGGTTGCCTTCCTTCACGGAGTTATGATAGCTTAGGGGGTGATTCCCCCATTGTGATTAGAATGAGGGTTGCTTCCTTCATTCAGTGTGTTAGCTTAAGGGGTGATTCCCCCATTGAGATGAGTTTGAGAGTTGCTTTCCTTCACGTAGTTGTGCTAGCTTAGGGGACGATTCCCCCATTATGATTAAGATGAGGATTGTTTTCCTTCATTCAATGTTCTAGCTTAGGGGTGATTCCTCTATTGTGATGAGCATGAGGGTTATTTTCCTTTGTTGTGTTGCGCTAGCTTAGGGTGCAATTCCTCTATTGTAGGCGTGAAAGTTGTTTTCATTCATTAAGTTAGACCTAGGATGCATGACTCGCAGGTATAGCACGAGAAAATACTAGAGAGAGGTGGGCTTTGGATAAAGTGAGTTGGCACTTAGCTAACTAAAGTGAATGTGTGGGTTTGAATTTGAGCAAAAACCTGTGAGTTAGAACGAGACTTGTCTACTTACTATTTTGGACTTTGGACCCTTAAGTGGGCTATTTACTGAGTATGTTTATACTCACGCATGCTACTTTGTTTGTATTTTGCAGATGGATTACAATTTCGAGGTGGTAACGAAGTGATGACTTGATGATAGGGGTGTGCAAAAATCGGTCCAAACTGACAAATCGAACCGAACCGAACCAAACCGACTGGTTCGGTTCGGTTGTTTTGAAAAAAATTAATTTTTTGGTTCATATATTTAAAAAATCGAAAATTTTGGTTCGGTTTTCGGTTCACGTCCTAAAAATTGATAAAAAAATCGAACCGAACCAAATGCTAGTAATAAATATATTTTATATGTTTTTTAAATCACTCTTGTTTAATGCTCAACCCAATTAATACCAAGCCCATTGTCTTTTTTTGTTGAGGAAGTACAAGCCCACATAGCCAGCCCATTTCCTTATATATTTTATACAAAATAAAACATCAAAACCCTAACTCAGTATTTCTCAACCTTCACATCGTTTTAGTTCTCCAACCTTCACGTCGTTTCAGTTCTCCAGCCAGTGCAGCCACAATCCGTAAGTTCTCTTCTTCTTTATTTCATTCTTCCCTCTCATTCTCTGTCTCAATTTCTTTTATCCTCCACATCGATCACACCAATCGACATCGTTGTGTATAGATCGTGCCAATTCTTTTTGTAGAATATTTCTCACTTTCTCCATCATTTTCGATCATCTCTGCCTTCTTCTTTTTCTCTTTATGTTTACTCTCTTATTTTTCATTCCACCTTGCTCGTTATTCACGTTGGTTGTGGTGCTACTCCAAAAGGAAAGTAAAATGGTTAAAACCCGAACCGACCCGATTGGAATCGAAACCGATTGGTTCGGTTCTTAACCGAAAAGTGAAGAATGTCGGTTTCTTCTGATCAAAATTCTTGAGAATCGAGGTGGTCGGTTCGGTCACTGATTTCAATCCAAATCGGACCGAACCGAACCGTGCACACCCCTACTTGATGATGTTATAGAGACACCACCAAATTTCCTTTCCTTGTATTAGCTTTTAGTTTTGTAACTTTGTTCTTTGTGTGTATGCCTGACCTATAAACTTCATATCTTTTCTATTTTCATGTGTGGTTAGAATTTCTAGATCTCTCATGTTTGCTTTGGTTAGACTCAACATACTATATCATAGTTTGGATAGATGTTGAGTGTTTTCTCTAATGATATGGTCTCTATAAATTCTAGTTTTCTTATAGTTATGTCGTCATGTTGCCGAAAGTTCGGGCATGAGCAGGATTACTTAGTTGTGGAAGTCGACTCTGTGCCTAGCAGTGTCGGAGGGGACAATATACAATTTATTTAAAGCTCCAATGAGTGGATCACATTCAGAGGTGAATTGGCTGAGCAAATGTTTAATGCTTGGGAACAAGCATGATGAATTTTATATTTCTATATTTCTTTTGTCTCTAATTGAACACAAACTTTGTTCTATTTATATTTTTAGGTGTTTTACGATGTATGTTAGTCATGGACAACTATCTCATTGTTGACTAGTTGTATATCTTACTAGTGTGTCGCTCGAATTATTTTGTTCTCTAACATTCATATTTTCTTGGGGTTTATGCCTAAAACTCGTAGTAAATGTAAACATTTCCTTATTATCATAAAAATATTCTTGTATTCATTCAATAAGTGTTGTTGAATTTTATATTAGTTTTTATTTAAAAATAACTTCCTAGGTTGTATTATGTGTCTTGAATAGTATATAGAGACATACGGGGATCAATGTTCAAGAAACAACCTAAAGGGTTTATAATATAGGGATAAGGTTGGGTACCTTATCCTGGTGACACTATGGATACGGTCCACTTTGTATTTGATATAAACATAATGATCCAACGCATTCGTGTAGGTGACATGCGAGTGGAGATATCCTATGTAATGAGTTTACATAAGACCGGATTGCAAAATAGTAACCAATAGATGTACACTGCTATAATTTTGGCTTTTATTGACGTATGACTCTTTTGTTTAGTTGACGCTTCTGACAAAAAAACTGTCAATAAAAGTTTTATTTTCTCCTTGAAGTAACTTATTAATTAAAAACTACATATATTGACGCCTATAGAATGTCAATAAATATTTATATTTATGTTAACGCGATAAACCGTCAACTTCAATAGTTTTGTTGACGGTATTTCCGTAATTTTTTGTCCATTTTAGTGCATATCCACCTTTTTCACATAGTTGACAGTTTCTAGCCGTCAACTATACATAGTTTCATTGATGCTTAATAACCGTCAATAAAGATGATTTTATTGACGGGTAAACACCGTCAATAAATATGGCATTATTGACTAATTTTAGCCGTCAATAAATATTATTTATACTTGATCGCTAAAAACTGTCAAGATATACTTTTATCTAACTTTCATATTATAAATTGATAATATTTTTCCTCCTCCATCATCAAGCATTCTTCATCCTCTAGCATTTGTCCTTTGTTCTACTAAAATATTCCTCAATTGATATGTACACCTTGTTATTTGGAGTTTAATTTGAGTAAATTATATTTAAATTTAAAATAATTAAATTTTTGGATGTTTGACTTTTAATTAAGTCGCAAATTCATTATTTTTATTATTTTTTTAAAAAATTTTGTTATAAGTTTGGAAACCCCAAGTTTATTCCAAAATTTTTCATTAAAAAAATTGACATTTCATTTAGAGTATTAATTAAAGTTTTAAAATTAAGAAAAAGGAAGAAATAGGAAGGAAAAAAAAATTAAAAAAAAAATGAAAGGATCCATAAGCCCTATCTTTCTTCTTCCTCTATTCAACGCTTGAACCAACCGCAAGAGGTGACATAAGACAGGTTGGGTTGGGTTGGGGGAGTTTTTTATACCAACTCTCAACTCAACCCAACCCAATACGCGTTGGGTCACTGGGTTAATTTTTTTATTTTTATAAATTTTTTAATTATTTAAAATATTTTTTCTTGAATTAATAATTAAAATCACATAAAATTCAAATATCAAATTTTGAAGTTCATACCATCTTAACATTTGTTAGAAGTATAGAAGAAAAACATAAAAATTTTACCAATAATTCATTTATAAGTATATGTAATTAAAATAAAATTTAAAAAATATAAATTTTGGGTTAGGTTGGGTTGGGTTAACCTGAGCCTAAAAAGCCCAACCCGAGAACCAACCCGAACATTTCGGTTCTCCAAACTTCTAACCCAACCCAAATCGAAAGAAACCTAACCTAACCCAACCCTTATGATTTGGGTTAAGTAGTTCGGGTTGCTCAAGTTATCGGGTTATTTGTACACTCGTAAACTTCAATAACAGATGATTTGAGAGAGAGCTTTTTGAAAGAAAATGTTTTGGTGGAAGTGTTATGGAAATCCCAATTTTCAAAAAATGAGACAAGTCACCAAAAATGCATCCAAATGCACTCATTTATAATGAGTGGGGATGAAGATAACTTCCTCCATCCACTCACCCACTCACTCCACCAAAAATTGCATTATGCAAATCAAAATTTGTATAATACATATAATAAAGTATCATATACTTTATTGAATCATATTCCAATGCATTTCTCTATATAATCTATAGTTTTTATTTAGATCTCATTCAAATCAATTTTGTCCTAAAAGTTTAGTATGAATTAAACTCATGAATGTAAAATTGAACCTAATTCAATTTTACCATAAACTTCAATTTTGAATCTTATTCAAAATTAACTTTATATTATATCAAGTATATCACATATAATTGATATATCTCCTTATATAATTTGAACAATTCAAATTTCTTCAAAACTTAATGATCCTTGTTAATCCTTAGTGAGCTAGCGGAAAGACCTATTTAACCTACAGATCATGAGCTCCAATGGTACGAGGTTAATCAATCAAACTCTTTGAACAAGTTAACCAACATTCATTAACCACAAGTCACTCCACTAAAGAATTGTAGTTGCATTCTCCTCATTGTAGAACAAGTTGTGTCCATCGATATAACTAATACCCGTAAGTCCACCCTTCCCGAGTTGTTTGTAATCATAGTTGGATCAAATTATCATTTTACCCCTATGATTACCTCTTGCTCCTTAAATACTACTGATCCTCTAATGAACAACCTGTTTATGGTCCGACCATAAACAAAGTCCCTCTCAGGCTAGTGAGAGGGTGGGGCCCCGTTGTTCAGGTCTCGAAGTTAGTACTTAAGAGAACAACTCATTTATTTTCCCTAGGCCCAAGAACGAGTAAATTTCATCTTGTGGGGTTAAGTTTCCAGCTCTCCAAGAAGGTAGGCATATTAAGCCGGCGATTCGGACCATTCTCACCCATACTAGTCAAAGGACAACCCCTCGCGGACAGGAGTTGTAACCCACTCAAGATTAAAGTTGAGTTACTAATGGTCATCTATGAATTATTAAGCCTAAACAGTTTACAGTGCTATAACAGTTGGTTAATAATTCTCGGTCCGGTCTTATATGAACTCGTCGCGCAGGATACTCCCACTTGCATGTCCACCACATGAACGAAACGAATCAGTTTGTTTGTATCAAATACAAAGTGGGTCGTATCTATAGTGTTACCAAGATAAGATATCCAACCTTATTTCTATACTATAGACCTTTTAGGTTATTACTTGAACACGATCCTCTTGTATGTCTCTACATATTGTTCAAGTTTCATTAATGACCTTTGGATGTTGTTTTATTGAACTTTAGTTAAAATTGTAAGTCGAAATGGATGAATAAAAACTTTATTACAAAGATAAACAAAAATACATTTACAAGCCACGAGTTTAGGGCAAAAACCTCAACACCTCCCTCATGTCATTTTTTAGGCCTAGAGTACTATTGTTCCAGGGAGACTTATATCTGATAGCACTCTTATTAACTATGAATGTCTACATTCCATTATGAATAGAAGACAGGGCAATAATGGTCTCACAACTATCAAACTGGATATGAGCAAAGCATATGATCGTGTGAAGTGGGATTTTTTGAAATATATTATGCAGTCGTTAGGATTGATGACATGTGAATTTCCTTAGTAATAGACTGTATTTCATTTAAGTTTCTCAGTGCTCATCAATGGAAAGTCCAAAGGTTTTTTCATTCCACAAAAAGGATTACGACAAGGTGATCATTTATCCCCTTATTTATTTCTATTATGTACCAAATGTTTGTCTAAACTTATCCAAGAATCGCAGAGACACAAGGAATATATTGAGTTGCCAAGTTTCCAAAAGGTGGCCCTATTATTTCACACTTGTGTGTTTCGCTGATGGTAGTCTACTATTTTGCCGAGCGAACTTAGGTAATTGTAATACAGTAAAGAGGGTCTTGGCATTTATAAAATGGCATTCGAACCGTGTGTGAATTTAAAAATTTTAGCTACTATGTTTAGCCCAAATGTAAATATGATAGGAAGCTTGTTATTAAACAATTGCTAGAAATGAAAGGGGTGAAAAATTTGGGCAAATCAAATAGGTCAAAGGACTTATTGTTCATTAAGGAATGAGTACAAAAAGTGATTGCATGGTGGAAGGATGGTTTATTCTCAACAGAGGGCAATGAAATTCCTATAAAAATTGTTGCTCAATTTCTTCCTATTTATTAGGGGTGTTCGTCGTCGGTCGGGGTCAGTTAAAAACTGACCTAAAAAACTGACTGGTTGATTCCTCTAAATGGAAACCGACGCTTTCATCCATTGGTGCATAAATCAATTGACGGTCGATCAGTTTAGTCAATTTTCTTTCTCAGGATGTGTCGTGGTTGAGGCGATGAAGAGAGAAGAAGAAGAAATGGCAGAGATGAATAGAGAAAAGGAAGAAGTAAAGTAAGGGAGGTCTAAAGCGGGGATGAAGAGAGCAGAAGAAAAAATGTATCTCGGCATATCTCGTCGATAAGGTTTGAGGCAGCAAGGCGAAGAGAGAAGAAGAAGAGCTGAAGAAGAATGAGCAATGGATGGAAAAGAGGTGTGAGTTTGAGAGATCTGAAATTTCAAACCCTTAAAACATGTGCCAATAATTATGAAAATGGGTTGGATTGTAGTTGATTTGATATTATTTTTTTTATATATAAAAAGAAGAAGAAGTAGTTTGAGCCTGAGGCAGTGAGTGGATTGTATTGTGCCATTCTAGTTGGGTTGATATAATTTATAACTTATATATATTTTTAGGTCGTGACCGATAATTTTAAATTCTAAAAAATTGACTCCGACCGATGTCGATTTTGGTCAATCGGATCGACTTTCGATCTCAAGGTGAACACCCCTACTACTTATCTCCATTAGACTCCCAAAGTCTTCTTGTGATGATCTAACTAGATCGATGACAAGATTTTGGTGGGGATCTTCATCTAACCATAAAAGAATACACTAAAATTCATGGAAAAATATTTGTTTATCGAAGGAGAAAGGGGGGTTGGGATTTCGAGATTTAGAAGGCTTCAACCAATCATTAATTCCGAAACAAGTATGGCGAATCTTAAAGAACCCGAATTCCTTAGTTGCAAGGCTACTGCAAGTGAAGTATTTTCAAGGTTCAAATATATTGAAGGTAGAGTTGAGATTTAATTCATCGTATATATAGAGGAACATCCTATGGGGAAGGAAGTTGTTGATACAGGAGAGCGAAAACGGATTGGTAATGGCCACGATACCAAGGTATTTGGCTCTCCATGGTTATCAAGAGAGACAACATTTTCATTATTAACATCTACTCCACCAGAATTATCCAAAATGAACGCCTATGAGTTACTGAATTCCAAAGGTGGTTGGGATTTACAAAAAAATGCAATCAGTTTTATGAGAATGATTCCAATTTGTAAAACAACAACTCCTAATAGTTGGTTATGACATTATTTGAAAGATGGAGATTTCTCTATGAAAAGCGCATATAAAGTCTTTATCAATTCGAGGGGAGAGGCTTCAACATCGATGCAAAATAAGATGGAAACATGGTGGAACAAATTATTGAAACTAAAAATCCCCAATAAGATTAAAGTATTTATGTGGCATGTTTTCCATAAGGTACTTCCATCTAAGGATACTCTACGTACAAGAAAGATGGATGTCGAACTAAAATGTTTATGTTGCAAGAAAGAGGAAGAGGCAGTCAAATATACCATGTTCCTTTGCTAAAGAGCCACAAAGATTTGGAATTTTTTATGCTCGAAATTTAGTCGCCTCCTGCTCAATGAACTGGCATGCTAAGAGAATTTGATATTAGTCTTAGAAGTTTTCAAAATAGATGAAATGAAAAAGAGTTTGCATTGCTGGTTGGAAGATTTGGAATGATAGAAAACGATTTGAACTGAACATTATTGGGATTTATGCCCTAAACAAGCGTAGTTTTGTAATAATGATATTTTAAATAAATAAAGTGTTATTTATTATATTCTCGCACATAAACCTAAATCCAATAAATTAAGTTCCAAGGTTATAATGATCGATCTTGAACAATTGTGTAGTGGACACAAGTTGGATAAAGTTGTTCAAGTATAACCAGAATGGTCTATGGTACATGCATAAGATTGGGAACCTTATACTAATAACACCATAGATGCAACCCGCTTTGTATTTAGTACAAACGAGGTAATCCAACTCGTTCATGTGCTAGACATGCGAGTGGGGGCATCATGTATAATGAGATTATACAAGACCGGACCGCAAATTATTAACCTACTAGTGTAACACTGTTAACAAGATAGGTCTAATAATTTATAGATGATCATTAGTGACTTGACATGAATCCTGAGCAAGTTATGGACTCCTGCTTATGTGGGTTTGTCCTTAGACTAGTATGGGTGAGAGTGGTCTGTAGCCGACTCAATAAGCCTACCTTCTCAGGGACAGAACCATGTAGGTAGTTGGGAACTTAATTCTGCAAGATGGAATTCACTCATTCCTAAATTAGGGAATCAGATAGGTTGTTCTCTTAAGAACTGAATCCAGGTCTTGAACAACGGGGCCCCGCCTTCTTACTGGCCTAAGAAGGATTAAGTTTATGGTAGGACCATATATAGACTTGTTGTTCATTAGAGGATCAATGGTGCTTAATGAGCAAGATGTAATCACAGGGGTAAAATGGTCATTTGACCCAATTGTGATTACGAACAACCTGTGAAGGGTCAACTCACAGATATTGATTATATCAATGGACACAACATAGTCTACAGTGAGGAGGGTGCAACTACTAGTCTATAGTGGATTGACTCGTAGTTAATGAATGTTGGTTGATTAGATCAAAGAATTTGATCGGTTAATCTCGTATCATTAGAGCTCGTGATTTATAGGTCCATTAGGTCCCTCCGTTGGCTCAACATGGAAATATTGAGGGTATAAAGTTTGGAATGAAATTGAAGTGTTCAATTTCATATATAAGGAGATATATCAATTATATGTGATATAATTGATATAATATATAGTTTAATCTATATACAAAATGAGAAATACATAATAAGAGCACTATAGGGGTAGGATGGTCATTTTCACGCTATTTCCCTATAAATATGTGCATAAGATGCACATTTGGAAGAAAATCTAAGGCATTTGTGGAAACTCTAATGCTCTTTGATGCGAAAAATATCGAGTGCCCTAAACTAATGTAAATTAGAATAAGACTCTGACACTTCTACGACGTGCAAGTATATACGGTCGAGAGCAGCAAGTGATAAGTTAAAGTATAGATCCCACGTGGACTAGCTAGACCTAAATGAATGATTGTTCTAGCAAATTTTCCTTATTTGAGTGCAATGCGTGAGTGTGCAATTTACTGTTCAAAATAAATAAACTGATGTGATAAGTGAGAGAAGACAAGACACAAGAGAATAATTGAATTTAAATGAGGGGAGAGGAGAATGCAAACAAGGGGAAGATGCAAGAGACGAGATTTTTATGAAAATAGGCTCAGGTTAGGTTGGAGTTTTCATGTTCAATTGGAATGAAAATTTAAGTGATGTTTTGAATTTACCTACACAAGTATTCAAATGAATTTCTCAAAATCATTAAGTTTTAAAACCTACAATTTCTCAATTGTGGTCTAAATTAAGTTCACTATTTAAGGTTCTAGGTTGGTTGATTGTTCATAATCAACCCAAGAATCCTAGAATGAAATTTTAGTTTCCTAATCCATTAACTTTCTCAAGTTCATGAATTCTAGAGAAATTAAAGAGGCCAATTTTAATTCTCATGCACCGTTAAAATGAATAAAATTTCATAAATCAAACAATGACATTAATCATAAATTTGTTCCAAAATTTACATTGAAAACGACCTAATCCTTGCCTAACACAATTTAGTTCATGATGGAAATCAACTCACAAATATCTAAATGATGCATGCTTTTATCGATCAAAGAATTCATGAAAGCAACCCAATGATGTTCACAAATTTAGCCTAAATAAGTCACAATTCTAGCCTAAAAACAGTCACGAATTCGATCTAAAACAACGAGCAAAAATAGTCTGAAATATGTGTCCAATGGCAGAAAAACAGCATTAACAATTAGAGATTAGGAGCAGGTTATGCGAGTAGAGTTCTTCGTTTTGCTTCAGCAAACGCCTAGCAAAACACCTCAATTGATGGTCAGCAGTAGCGTCTTTGCTTCAGCAAAGCCCCTTGATTAGCTTCAGCAAAGGGCTCCTCAATTTGCTTCAGCAAAGGGCTCGATCACAACAGTTTTTTTAGGTTCTATCCGACAGAGATATATGATAAACCAAAGTTCAGAACGACAATCCAACCGTTCAAACTGAAGCCCTATAAGTCGCCAACAAGCTGGAAACATTTCGGCAAAATCCAACGGTTGAAAATTTAGAAAACGCCAACTTTTGTGAACGTCATTGGTGAAAAATTGAACTGCACTGATCTCCCAATTTGACAAAAATATCTGACAAACCAATGCTCAGAACGACGATCCAACCGTTCAAAACGAAGCCCTTTGAGTCCCCAACAAACTGGAAAAATGTCAGCCAAATCCAACGGTTAAAACGCCAAAAATCACCAACTTCATGAGCGCCATATGTGAAAAACTGAACTGCACTAATGCTCTCGGTTTTGCTACAACAATGACATATCGATTTTGCTACAGCAATGGCATCATAAAACTTCAATTTTTCCTCACTCGCACGACTGCTACAACAATGGCACCTTCCTCTTTTGCGGCAACTCCTTCTCTACCTTGGCACTTGTGAACCCTAGCCTTCTTATATAAGATGGTGTTGCCCTAACTTCACAAATTATAAAAATGCCCTTAGGGGTAAAAAGACCATCTTACCCTTCGGTAAAATGTCTAAAATGTCTTTACGGACTCTTGTAATTTTCAAACATCTCTTGCACACAGAAAAATCCCAATAAATTCATCAATTAAATTATGGAATAACTTAATATGAGAGGATTTTTCTTGAGTTAAAATTTCGTCTTCCGATCTTTAATTACCTATTAACTTATTTTTCCAAATTTCTTAAATTAAAGCATAAAAACATCAAAATTAATTATTTTCAAACATAATTCTTAAATTCAAGATTTTTTAGCTAACATCCACAATTTAGGGATAAAATAACATGAGGCTCAATAAATTCTATGCAATTCAAGTGGATTATGCATTAAAATTCTAGTAAAATAACTCTCCTATTGTAAACCCGAGAATCATTCTTTGGAATTTTCTTTTAAAGAAAGAAAACAAAAGAAAAGAAGAAATGAATGCTTAAAACTTGGTTTTCCTTGTTTTAAAAAGAAAAGAAATGAAGTGAAAGATAAAAGGAAAACAAGGAAGGAAAATCTTAAACCATTTTGGTTTGGTTAGCTCTAAGAATAATGAAGAAAGAAAATGAAAGGAAAGGTTATAATCTTATGTTTTGTTTTGTTAAGAAAAGAAAAGAAAAGAAAATAAAGAAAGAAGATAAAGGAAAGAAAAGAAAAGGAAAAAGAAATGGAAAATAAAAAATCCAAAAGTGCAAAAGGACAAAACCCTCCACCGTTTGATTTTTTTTTAAAAGAAGTTCTCTCCATTTTCTTCTCTTTCATCACAAACTAAGGCTGAAGCTTCGTGGTTGAAGGAGAAAGGAAGAAGAAGGAGGCCATTTCTTGGTGATTTTGAAGCTGGAGTTGCGAAGAAAAGAAGAGAACTCAAGGAAGTCAATATTACAGCAAGGAAATCAACTCAGACAAGTTCTGATTTTCTGTTCATCTCGAGCTCCACAAGAAGAGGTAAGAGTTGAGGTTTTGTTTCATGAAAGTTAACTCATATTGGAACACAATTCGTGAAGGAAGCTCGAGCCAATTCTGATTTTAAGTTGCTGTTTTGTTAAGAGGAAGGCAGAAGACATAATTTTGCTGTCAAATCCGAGAGGTCTCTGATATTTTGGTTGTTATGATCTTTATACTTGGAGTTAGAAGCTCTAATTGGTATGGTTCGAAAGCTTATTAAATTTCCTACAAGTTTCGTGAAGGAATCGTGAATAGAAAATGATTGGAAGATGTTGTAAATAGCGGGTCAAGTTTCGGGTTGCAGCAGAAAATCGAATCTGGAATAGCAGAAATTAGTTCCTGGGAAAGAAGTTTTCGAGGTATTTCTGAACCAATCTATTGGGAATTTCAATTTCATGTCTTCATATGATTTTTAGAGGATTCCAAAAGGAAGAGTTTGGTATAAATTTCACCCTGTTTGACTAAGTAATGAAGAAGTTATGGCTGTCTGAAAACAGGGCAGAAAATCTGAAAATGCTGGAAAATTTGAAAGTGTGTTTACTTGTAATTTTAAGGTTAAAAAGCATGAGCTCGAGGTTCTAATGGTTGAATTTGGTTTGTTTGATAGGCCAAGAGCAAATAGGTCGAGTGTACAGGCCAAGGTTCTAGTTTAACACTGTGAGTGACAAAACGAACCTTGAAAATAGTTTATAGGCTTGTATTATGCTTATGAAAATGCAAGGTTTTGCTAAAACGAAATGGTTTGAATGCTTAATGTTTTCCTTGAAACACATGTTTATGAGTATTCATATTTTCTAAGAAATGATTTCAAGTGCTCGTTGTGAGCCTAAATGTCTTGAAGGAATTTATACATGAGCATATGTCTAATGATTGCCAAAACTTATGGAAATGTTATGATTTCAAGCAAGCATGTACTAGCAAGTATGTTTTAAAGATTTCTAGTTTTATGAACAAGCTAAGTAAGCTTGAGTTTTATGAAAGAAAAGATAAGTGGCATGTTCAAATGTTTTCATGTGATCTTACGAGATATTGAGCCCGAGGCTATATAGTACCGTGTGCACACAGAGTCTTATTCTCATTGTCAGCGTTGAGTGTACTCGTGACAACAATGTTGCTGCGTGAGTGTTGGGCGTGCCCCACTCGACAAAGGCGATGGGAGTCTTTGGCGGGCCCCACTACATCGTAGAGAATAAACGTTGGTGTATCTTGGCGTGCCTACACACAACGTAGATTGTGACATGTTTTAAAAAGAGTTTATATCATTTACATGCCTTACGAGATTTTAACGGTATACTTGCTTTTTTTCATGAAAAGCTATTATGATTACACACGATTACTTTTAACATTTGATTACTGGATGCATATGCTCATAGATGGCGGTGATATGATTTACGAGTTAACAATTTTCTTTTAAACTCAAGTCGATCCGAGCGGCGTCATAGCTCATTCTTTTAGTGTTTTTCCCACTTTTCAGGTAGAGATCGAGCTCTCGGTGCCTGAAAACCTGCCATAGTCTGCTGAAGCTTCATAAGTTTGATAGTTTGTACGTGGTTGGTGTTGTATAGCAAGTCCATATGTTTTTTTAAAAATTATTTTGAGAGAACTATGTAGTTATAGTCGTATGTGCTTTAGAGGTTGTGGTTGTTTAATTAGTGGTTTGGACTATTTGTGGTTCTGATGTTCTTGCTCGTTTTAGTTTCCAAGAGAGACTCAAGAAGAGTTTCTCCTCATGTACGTCTTATAGATGTTCAGTTTCTGCTGTGTTAAGTTTAAAGTGTTCCATATGCGAACATAGTTAGTTTTCAAGTAAAGTAGTGTCAGTAGTATTGTTAAGAGGTAACAATGTGCATTGGCTTCTTCACGCCGCCTTCCGAAGTGAGTTAGCGAGATAGTTCGGAAGGGGGTGTGACAACTTGGTATCAGAGCAGTTAACTCCATGGGAATGAGACAGAGCAAGTTAGCTCTAGAAGAAACTAAAAAGTAAATAGCAAGTTATTGAGTTAGTTCAATAGAACTAGCGAGCATGGTCCGAGTAAGGATAAGAGTAAGTCCAATCAGGGACTAGAATGTGAACACAAGTCTAGAATTGTGCATTTGAGTTGAGTACTCATTACATGTCTAGTATGTTAATATGTTATAGAAGTCATGCCACCACGTACTAGCGGGACGATGCAGGGCAAGATCGGGGCGGGACGCGGATCCTACCCAAGATCAATCCCGGTGGAGATCTAGTGCCCAGAGAGTTCGATAGGGCGAATTAGCGACATGCTAATTCCTCTCACGAGAGGTAGGTAAGCCATAGGGAGCGGGGCTAAGTGATCCGGACAAGACATATAGAATAGATCACCTAAAAGAATTAGGAGCCACAATGTTTGAGGTTCCAAAGATCCAGTGAAAAATGAGGTTTGGTGAATAAGATTGATAAATGTTTTGATGTTATGAGTTGCTCGAGGAGCGAAATGTTAAGTTGGCCACATTCTTGCTGCTAAAGAAGGCGAAGGATGATGGAAATCGATGTTAGCTTGATTGTAGTGATGCACGTACTTTAGACTTGCAAACTTTGTAAGTATATTGGAAGATAAATATTACCCTAGAACGCATCTGAGAGGCAAAGAGGATGAATTTTAGAACTAAAACAAGAGACACTTTCGGTGGTGAGTATGAGATAAGATATACCGAGTTGTCACGGTATGCTGATGTTATTGTGGCATCTGAGAGTGACAGGTGTCGACGATTTGAAAGGGGATTACGTCATGAGATCGTACCCGATCCACAGTATTGCTAAGTGGACCGACTTCTCTCACCGGTGGTAGAGATTGCTCTGCGTTGAGCGAGTATAGCGAGGCGATCGGTGGTGGAGCCAACTCGTGGGCCTTCAACAACGAAAGCGATTTTGGGTCGTGAATAGCGAAGATTCACACTGGAGTAAATGTTTCAAGTCGTCGAGGACTTTAAGAATCGAGTGGCGGCGGACATCGAGGCGGATGAATATTAGTGGTGCCTATCGAGGCAAAGTCAAAGAGCACCTAGTCAATCGCGGATCACAAAGAAGACCACGGACAAATGCAGAGTGCATTGCGGTCGAAGAAAGAGAACTCCATGTGCAAATTGTGGTAAGAATCATCGAGGCCAATGTCTTGTTGGTGTCGGTGTGTGTTACCGATGTGTGGGCGGCGAGTATTTCAAGAGGATTGTCCACGATTGAGAGCGATGCCGCAGAGCGACCGGGAGTTGGGTTCAGAGCCAGTTGAAGCGGCCAAGAGTTTCATGGGCGCAGAGAGGCACCAGTGGTGTTAGACTAAAGAGAGTTGTAGGAGGCCTGGCAACACGGAAAGGTCTACGTTATGACTCAAGAAGAAGCGAGGATGCACCGATGTGATTACTTGTGCGATTACTATTTGAAATGTACCTACACACTGCTTTAATAGAACCAGTGCTACACATTTCTTTGTTTTTAGTATGTTCTTGACTAAATTGAATGGGAAGCTAGAACCTTTATGTAAAAGGTTAGTTATATACACTCTAGTTGGTGATGCTTTACTAGTCAATTCAGTGTTGCGAGATTGTGAGGTCTTAGTAGAAGGTCTCAATATGTTAGTGGATCTTCTTCCACTAGAGTTGCAGGTGTTAGATGCAATCTTAGGGATGGATTTCTTATTCACTCATTATGCTACCATGGATTGCCATAGAAAGGAAGTTGTTTTTAGAAAACCAGGGTTGGCTGAAGTGGTTTTCAGGGGTGAAAAGAAGATTATTCCTACGAGTTTGATTTCAGCATTCAAAGCTCAGAAGTTGTTGAGAAAAGGATGCACGGCGTTTCTTGCTCACGTGGTGGAGGTGCAGGAAGAAAAGTTAAAACCAGAAGATGTTCTTATTGTGAACGAATTTCTAGATGTTTTTCCAGCAGATATGTCAGAGTTGCCACCTGATAGGGAGGTAGAGTTCACTATTGAATTGCTACCAGGAACAACACCTATTTCGCAAGCGCCGTATAGAATGGCTTCAAGTGAGCTCAAAGAGCTGAATATGCAATTACAAGAACTAGTTGATAAGGGATACATCAGACCTAGTGTATCGCCTTGGGGAGCTCCAGTGTTATTTGTAAAGAAGAAAGATGGTACCCTTAGATTATGCATTGATTACAGACAATTAAACAAAGTCACGATACGTAACAAGTATCCTTTACCCCGAATAGATGACTTGTTTGACCAGTTACGAGGAGCATCGGTGTTTTCTAAGATTGATTTAAGATCAGGATACCATCAGTTAAAGGTAAGGGAATCAGATATTCCTAAGACAGCATTTCGAACCAGGTACGGGCATTATGAGTTTTTAGTAATGCCGTTCGGTTTGACGAATGCACTAGCAGTTTTCATGGACCTCATGAACAGGATATTCCACCAGTATTTGGATCAGTTCGTGATAGTATTTATTGATGATATACTAGTTTACTCAGTTGACAGGAAAGCTCATGAGAAACATTTGAGGATTATTCTACAAACACTACGAGATAAACAGTTGTACGCTAAATTCGCCAAATGTGAGTTTTGGTTGAATCAGGTAGTGTTTTTGGGGCATGTTGTCTCAGCAAATGGTGTTAGTGTGGATCCAAATAAAGCTAAAGCTGTAGTCAACTGGGAGAGACCAGCCAGTGCGAGAGGTACGTAGTTTCCTAGGCTTGGCAGGATACTGAAGATGATTTGTTGAGAACTTCTCACAATTAGTATTACCCTTAACAGTTTTAACAAGAAAGAATGCTAAGATTGAATGGTCAGATAAATGTGAACAGAGTTTTTTTCAGGAGCTGAAAAGAGATTAGTTACAACACCTATACTAGCACTTCCTGTAACGGGAAAAGAATATGTGATTTACTGTTATGCTTCAGGACAAGGATTAGGTTGTGTGTTCCTGCAAGAAGGAAAAGTAATAGCTTATGCGTTAAGGCAATTGAAAAGCACGAGTGTAATTACCCTACCCAGGATCTTGAGTTAGCAGCAGTTGTTCTAGCATTGAAGATCTAGAGACATTACCTGTTTGGTGAGAGGTGTCATATTTTTACACAGATCATAAGAGTCTGAAATATATCTTTGATCAGAGGGAGCTGAATATGAGACAACGAAGATGGTTAGAATTGATTAAAGATTATGATTGTACCATATAATACCATCCTGGTAAGGTGAATGTAGTAGCAGATGATGCATTGAGCGAGAAGTCAAGACTTCCTAGGGATGCCTTGTGTGGTATTCGAGCAACATTTTTATGTACTCTAAGGGATTCTAAGGCAGTTGTAACTGCAGAGAATTCAGGGAGTCCTTTAGTTTAATTCCAGATCAGGTCTTCACTCGTAACAGAGATTGTGAGAAAACAACCAGAGATTAGTAACTTGCAGAAATGTTTGGAATGTCCAAACAGGGCCCAGAGGTATAATCTAGAATGAGAACAGATGAAACCATAGTTAAACAGAGAAAACTATGTGTCCCAAGTATTAGTGAGCTTAAGATGTTATTCTAGAGGAAGCTCATAATTCAGCTACGTTATGCATCCAGGAAGCACCAAGATGTACAAAACTTTGAAGGGAACGTATTGGTGGCCTGGGATGAAACGAGAAATAGCTGATTATGTTGATAGATGTTTGATCTGCCAACAGGTTAAACCAGTTAGACAGAGGCCAGGAGGACTCCTTAATCCACTACTCGTGTCGGAGTGGAAATGAGGGCATATCGCTATGGATTTCCTATTGTTTGTACATCATACTCCAAGTGGACATGATGGTATATGGTAATGGTCGATAGACTCACTAAGACAGCAAGGTTTATACCGATTAAAATCGACGTCTACACTTGATCAGCTTGCTAAGCTATACGTCGATAAAATTGTAAGTCAATACGGAGTGTCAGTGTCTATCGTTTCAGATAGAGATCCGAGATTTACTTCTAAGTTTTGGCCTAGTTTACAGAAGGCTATGGGAACAAAGCTGAAGTTTAGTACAACATTCCATCCTCAGACAGATGGGCAGTCAGAGAGGACCATCTAGACCTTAGAGGACATGTTGAGAGCATGTGTCCTTCAATTTAAAGGGAGTTGGGATACATACCTATCACTTATGGAATTCGCTTACAATAACAATTATCAGTCTAGTTTTGACATGGCACCATTTGAGGCTCTAGATAAAAGACCGTGAAGAACGCCCGTATGTTGGAATGAACTAGGAGAGCGGAAGCTAATCGGTCCTGAGTTGGTGCAAGTTACGACAGATAATATTAAGGTAATCAAGGAGAATTTGAAGGTAGCTCAAGACCGTCAGAAGAGTTATGCAGATAAGCGATGAAAGGACTTAGAATTCCAAGTCGAAGATCAAGTTTTCTTGAAGTTATCTCCATGGAGAGGTGTCCTTCGTTTTGGCAAGAAGGGTAAGCTAAGCCCTAGATATATTGGTCCTTGTCAAGTAACGGGTCGAGTTGGGTCAGCAGCCTATAGACTAGAGTTGCCAGTAGAACTATCTCGAGTACATGATGTTTTTCATATGTCTATGTTGAGAAATTATATTCCATGACACATGTGCAAGCACAACCCGTTGATCTGAAAGAAGACATGAGTTACGTAGAGAATACAGTTCAAATCCTCGACAGAAAAGAACAAGTTTTGAGAAACAAGACGATCCCACTCGTGAGGGTTCATTGGAAACATCACGGAGTAGAGAAGGCAGCCCGGGAGTTAGAAGACCAAATGAGGAGGAAGTATCCGATGATCTTCACCTAAGCACTACTAAATTTCGAGGACGAAATTTCTTAAGGGGAAGGTAAGTTGTAAACCCGAGAATCATTCTTTGGAATTTTCTTTTAAAGAAAGAAAACAAAAGAAAAGAAGAAATGAATGCTTAAAACTTGGTTTTCCTTGTTTTAAAAAGAAAAGAAATGAAGTGAAAGATAAAAGGAAAACAAGGAAGGAAAAGCTTAAACCATTTTGGTTTGGTTAGCTCTAAGAATAATGAAGAAAGAAAATGAAAGGAAAGGTTATAATCTTATGTTTTGTTTTGTTAAGAAAAGAAAAGAAAAGAAAAGAAAGAAAGAAGATAAAGGAAAGAAAAGAAAAGGAAAAAGAAATGGAAAATGAAAAATCCAAAAGTGCAAAAGGACAAAACCCTCCACCGTTTGATTTTTTTTTAAAAGAAGTTCTCTAAATTTTCTTCTCTTTCATCACAAACTAAGGCTGAAGCTTCGTGGTTGAAGGAGAAAGGAAGAAGAAGGAGGCCATTTCTTGGTGATTTTGAAGCTGGAGTTGCGAAGAAAAGAAGAGAACTCAAGGAAGTCAATATTACAGCAAGGAAATCAACTCAGACAAGTTCTGATTTTCTGTTCATCTCAAGCTCCACAAGAAGAGGTAAGAGTTGAGGTTTTGTTTCATGAAAGTTAACTCATATTGGAACACAATTCGTGAAGGAAGCTTGAGCCAATTCTGATTTTAAGTTGCTGTTTTGTTAAGAGGAAGGCAGAAGACATAATTTTGCTGTCAAATCCGAGAGGTCTCTGATATTTTGGTTGTTATGATCTTTATACTTGGAGTTAGAAGCTCTAATTGGTATGGTTCGAAAGCTTATTGAATTTCCTACAAGTTTCGTGAAGGAATCGTGAATATAAAATGATTGGAAGATGTTGTAAATAGCGGGTCAAGTTTCGGGTTGCAGCAAAAAATCGAATCTGGAATAGCAGAAATTAGTTCCTGGGAAAGAAGTTTTCGAGGTATTTCTGAACCAATCTATTGGGAATTTCAATTTCATGTCTTCATATGATTTTTAGAGGATTCAAAAAGGAAGAGTTTGGTATAAATTTCACCCTGTTTGACTAAGTAATGAAGAAGTTATGGCTGTCTGAAAACAGGGCAGAAAATCTGAAAATGCTGGAAAATTTGAAAGTGTGTTTACTTGTAATTTTAAGGTTAAAAAGCATGAGCTCGAGGTTCTAATGGTTGAATTTGGTTTGTTTGATAGGCCAAGAGCAAATAGGTCGAGTGTACAGGCCAAGGTTCTAGTTTAACACTGTGAGTGACAAAACGAACCTTGAAAATAGTTTATAGGCTTGTATTATGCTTATGAAAATGCAAGGTTTTGCTAAAACGAAATGGTTTGAATGCTTAATGTTTTCCTTGAAACACATGTTTATGAGTATTCATATTTTCTAAGAAATGATTTCAAGTGCTCGTTGTGAGCCTAAATGTCTTGAAGGAATTTATACATGAGCATATGTCTAATGATTGCCAAAACTTATGGAAATGTTATGATTTCAAGCAAGCATGTACTAGCAAGTATGTTTTAAAGATTTCTAGTTTTATGAACAAGCTAAGTAAGCTTGAGTTTTATGAAAGAAAAAGATAAGCTGGCATGTTCAAATGTTTTCATGTGATCGTCGAGATATTGCGCGCGAGGCTATATAGTACCGTGTGTGCACACAGGTCTTATTCTGTTGTCGACGTTGAGTGTACTCGTGACAACAGTGTTATCGTGTGAGTCTTTGGCGTGCCCCACTACGACAAAAGACGATGGGAGTCTTTGGCGGGCGGGCCCCACTACATCGTAGAAATAAACGTTGGTGTCTTTGGCGTGCCCTACACAACGTAGATTGTGACATGTTTTAAAAAGAGTTTATATCATTTACATGCCTTACGAGATTTTAACGGTATACTTGTTTGGTTTTCATGAAAAGCTATTATGATTACACGATTACTTTTAACATTTGATTACTGGATGCATATGCTCATAGATGGCGGTGATATGATTTACGAGTTAACGCTTTTTTTTTAAACTCAAGTCACTCACTGAGCGTCATAGCTCATTCTTTTAGTGTTTTTCCCACTTTTCAGGTAGAGATCGAGCTCTCGGTGCCTGAAAACCTGCCATAGTCTGCTGAAGCTTCATAAGTTTGATATTTTGTACGTGGCTGGTGTTGTATAGCAAGTCCATATGTTTTTTTTAAAATTATTTTGAGAGAACTATGTAGTTATAGTCGCATGTGCTTTAGAGGTTGTGGTTGTTTAATTAGTGGTTTGGACTGTTTGTGGTTCTGATGTTCTTGCTCATTTTCGTTTCCAAGAGAGACTCAAGAAGAGTTTCTCCTCATGTACGTCTTATCGATGTCCAGTTTCTGCTGTGTTAAGTTTAAAGTGTTTCATATGCGAACATAGTTAGTTTTCAGGTAAAGTAGTGTCAGCAGGTATTGTTAAGAGGTAACAATGTCTGTTGGCTTCACGCCGCCTTCCGAGCTGAGCTAGCAGGTAGTTCGGAAGGGGGTGTGACACCTATCGCGAGTTATCACTCTATGTGAGTGTTGATGGAAAGGTTCCAAGACACTTATTCTCTCAAAATCCCTCCTAACTCCAAAAGAGGATTCCCACCATCTTCCCTCTCCTAGAGATACAATGGAGAAGATCTACCGGTCGTGTTAAAACTAGTTCGAAGTTTGTGGAGAACGCGAGATCGTTGAGATCGTGAGATCGAGAGGAGCAAACGAGCACGTGTTGTTTTAAGTCTACAAATGTAATACTTGTTGTTCATTCTTGATTTATGTGCTTAATCTAGTATATTTCTGTTTTTGATTCGATCTACGTAACATATTACAAGAACATGTGATTCAAATCGCTTCCGTTCCGGGATTCGATCCCATCAATTGGTATCAGAGCCAATTGTATTCTTGTTTTTGTTCTAGATCTGTCAAAAACATAGGTGTGATTGCATGAAATTCATGAGATGAATATTCGATTTGCAAATTAGATGTTTTCATTTTTGGTACTTAGATTTACGATTTTTCATTGAAATGCTCAATGTAAGGGCCCGATGTTTTGGGCAATTTTAATTGTAAATCGAGTTTGTAAGTTTGTGTTGATCGAGGCAGTGATTGCTGAGAAGAACGGAGCAAAAACTAAAGAATAGCTTGTTGTTCTGTGAATGTCGTTGCAACGTTTGTTCTTGGCGTTACCGCAACGCCACTGCAGCGAATTTTGGCTAAAGAGACGACAGCGTTGCAACGCCGAAGCTTCAACGCGCTGGTGGAAGATGGACCAACGTTGCAACGCCGAAGACATAACCGTTGGAGCTGAGCAACGAGTAGAAATCATTTTTTTGTATATAATTAATATATAAAACGTTTTTTGTATTTATTTAATTTATTATTATTAATTTTAATTAATATAATTAGATTGTATTAATTAAAATTAATTTTAGGGTGCCAAAAGTGGTCTAATTTTGCTATTTATTTTATGCAATTGTTGTATAATATATTACCATGCATAATGTATGCTATTTAGAAAATCTCACCTTAGGTTAAACATGATCATGCATCATTTTATAATATAAGGTGTTATATTATATAGTTTGCATGATAAATTAATATAAAGTGTTATATTAATTTTTGGACAGCATTGACATGCATTATGATTCATAAGTTGAATATATTATGTATGTTTATTATTCATGTAATGAATGATCAAGCAATTATAACATAGTATTGCATGTCACCTAAGGTTAATTAATTAGCTTTAAAATATTTAGAACTTGGTATTAATAGACCTTAGGTTATCTAGTTCTAATTAGAATAGAATTAGGGACTGAATAATTTATAGACTATGATTAAAGACGAATTTGTCTAAGGAATGTTTTGTCTAGGTTGGGTATTTAAGCTCACGGAAACGAAACACCCCTACCTGGGAACTGACCTGGGCACATTTAATCTAAGAGTCTATAAATTATTAAAACGCCAACACAATTTATTAAGAGGTTAATAAACTAGAAATCCTAGGTTTATATATACTTAGGTAAGATTCAATATAAAGGGGTTATATTGATAGACTTAGGTAAAATCATTAGCCGGATTTAACCTAAGTCAATTTTCCTAAAACACTTAAAATACTTAGTCGGAAGAAAATGGTGTATATGATACATCGATTTTTCTACCTACATATCTCTGGAAAATTCACACTGTGAGATCCATACTTGGCCTCGTGGCGGAAACGAGAGCGTCCCCCTTCAGATGGTGTTTGTATGGGTCAATATCAAGGTGAATGGAAAGGGTACTTATAGTGAGTGGGAGCGGGAACTGTGAAAACAAAACCCACGGTCTCTTCTATTGGTTCACATCGTGAGATCACTATGATTAGCCTGCCAGTTTGGCCTAGACCAGACAATCCCTTTGGAGGGCTTTGATCATAGGGATCGGAACACAGGGAACACCTGAAAAGGATAAAAGGTTACCTTAGTCTATTTTCTAACCTAGTCCTCCCTTCGGCAGATTTTGTTGGATCGGGACTCTGGAATATAAAGATAGAGGGTTACACTCACAGGATACATTAGTTGTAATTGTATCCAGACTGAATAATGATAAACTAAAGTCTATATGAATAAACGTTATTCTGGCATTAGGTTTTGGTCAAGAATGTCTTGATCCAAAGGAGGAGTGTTTTTATTACCCTTCGGTGTCATACATTCTAAACCTTTGGAGTATCATTGCAAATTATTAATGACCTAAGAATCATTAGATAATTAGCTAAAACTGATTGGATAAAAGGTTTAGCGAGAAACTAATACAAGTAATTTGTTTTTCAGCAAAATGAATAACTCAATCATTCGTTATTGGCTACCGATAAATTAACAGGAGAAAACATGATGACTTAGAAAAACAACCTTAGCATTATCTTGGAAGTAGACGATCTAAAGTTTGTGCTTACTGAGGAGTGTTCTCAGGTGCCAAGCTCAAATACAACACGAAGTGTTCGTGATGCATACGATAGATGGATCAAGGCGCCAATGATAAGACCAAGGTCTACATCTTGGCAAGTATGTCTGACATACTAGCCAAGAAGCACGAGGGCATGATGACCGCTATAAAAATCATGGATTCATTTCAAGGCATGTTCGGACAACAGTCTGTTCAGGTCAGGCACAATGCCCTCAAGTACATCTTCAACGCTAGAATGGCGGAGGGATCATCTGTTCAGGATCATGTTCTTGATATGATGGTTCACTTCAACACGGCAGAGTCGAATGATGCTTCTATCGATGAATCGAGCCAGGTCAACTTTATATTAGAAACTCTTCCAAAGAGTTTTCTACAGTTTCGAAGTAATGTTGTTATGAACAAGCTTACGTTCAACCTTACCACCCTTCTGAATGAACTCCAACCCTTCCAATCTCTGATGAAAATCAAGGGATCGAAAGGTTTAGGCAAATGTTGCCAGTAGGAGTTATCACGGAGGTTCGACCTCTGGGACAAAATTAGAAAAGGTAAATAGTTATAGTTATCCACTCTACCTAAAATTCGCTCACATTTCTGCAACTTAGTATATATGTTGTTTTTTTACCTAACAAATGAGTATAAATATGCATAAATACCTACCCAATGGTATACTTATGGTTTATATCTTATATGAAGACAAAAAATCTATGTGGTGGTATATCATCGTAATGACCCTAATACAAAAGGTATTGAGGCAACCAAATAAAGAAAAATGAAATAATATTGGATCTTCGGAAGCCAGTAATTAGTAATAAACACCCCCAATAACCAAATTTTGTAGATATCAGTACGTACATTAACTGTATCATTTTAAAAGGATGTATATAAAGGTATACACTTGAATTTTTATAATTAAATTGGTTGCAAATCCAAAAAGAAAAGTCTAAGATTTTTTTTTCAGTGACCCTCGAATATAATGAGCTTGACTTGTAAAACTTGTAATCATCGTCCTTATCCCACACAACATCGTCCTGAAGGAAACTCTTCGGAAGAGTCTCCAAAATAAAGCTGACCTGGCTCGACTCATCGATCGAAGCCCCGTTCATCTCCGCTAGATTAAAGTGAGTCATCATGTCCAGAACATGTTCACGGACAGACGTCCCTTCTTTCATTTTGCGTTGAAGACGTGTTTGAGCGAATCATGCCTGACCTGAAAAGACTGTTGTCGAAACATGTCCTGCAACGACTCCATGATCTCCTTAGCGGTCATCATCAACTCGTGCTTCTTTACCAAGACTTCAGATAAGCTGGCAATGATATAGACCTTGGCCTTTTTATTGGCCCTGATCCATCGATCGTATGCATCACGAACACTTCGTGATGCAGTCGAGGTCGGCAACTGAGGACACTCCTCAGTGTTGGGGTTTGTGCCCTAAAACTCGTAGTTTGTACTTCTGTTCTAATTAATGTAATAAAGTGTTATTATTTCAATAAAAAGTTATTGTTCGTTATCTACGAGTTTGCCTTTATTTAAACCCTAAATCCAATAAACTAAACATCCAAGGCTGTTAAATGAATCTTTAACTCAATGTAGTGTACATATAAAGGATCTCGGTTCGAGATACAACCTAAAGGGTCTATAGTTAGGGGATAAGGTTTAGGTACCTTACCCTGGTAAAACTATGGATGTGGCCCACTTTGTATTTGATACAAACACTGTGATCCTAACGTGTTCGTGTAGATGACATGTGAGTGGGGATATACTATGTAATGAGATTACATAAGACCGGACCGCGAAATAGTAACCACTAGATGTAACTTCGTTGACTAGTTAGGTTTCTATTTCACTAGGATGACCTAGGCAACTTGATCTCAATCCTAAGCAGGTTTGATATGAACCAAGACATCTCACGAAGTCGCATTAAATGAAGTCATTCATTGAAGTAACATAAGTTGCATTTAATGAACTCAAGTGCAACTCATCATTTATTAAAGAACAACAAGCTTCATTTATGGGACAAAGACTTTGAAAATCTTCAAGATGTGCTTCATTTACTATGGGAAGGTTACAAAGAGTTACAAAGCTAGCAAAGAGACATCATTCTCGGATTTATGGCTAATTTGATGTAAATTTCAGTTTTAAACTATTGTTTTCAATGTTTTAGGTTACAAAATAGTTAGTGGACATTATGGTATTGATGAGGATGTAAGTTACAACCCTTCAACTACCATAGGTTATCTTTAGGTTTAATTTTGAAGGCTATAAATAGCCACATGTATCTTGGAAAAAAAAAAGATTAAAAATGTAATCAAAAGAGGCCTTGAGCTTTTTTATAGCCTTTGAGCTATTTCTTTGCAATTCTATGTAGATTAGGTTGCATGCTTAGAATCAATCTTGCTTGTGGAGTGATTCGGATCTCAAGTAAGTTTTCTTGCCTTGAGATATTTGATCGACAAGGTAATCCGGTTTTACTTTTCCTTGAGTTGATTTTCAAATTGGTTTTGGGGTCTTTGAGATTGAGTTATCTAAAGGTCTTGTTTCTTTAAGCAAGGTTATTAGATCCAATTTTCAAGGGTTACTTAGCATTTTGACATTAGAATCTTTGGCTTCTTTGATTTCATTTTGATTTTGAGAATTTTAGGTTTTGTGATCTAATAGTCTTGTTTGTTTTAACAAGGTAGATTAGATATTTCAAATTTCTTTTAAATTTCTCATCAAGGTTACGAAGTCCTGTTATTGGTCAATATCCGTGGACACAGAAATATATCTACAGTGAGAAGAGTGCAGCTGCGGGACTTTAGTGGAGTGTTTCTGCAGTTAACGAATGTTGATTGAGAGGTTAATGAGATTAACCGAGCAATCTCGTATCGTTGGAGCTTCTGATCTGTAGGTCCATTAGGTCCACCTTGTAGCTCGTAAAGGGTTCTTAGATCATTTGAATTTGAAATATTCAAATTTATTAGGGAATAAACTTAATGTATAAAGATACGATATAATATATAGTTTTCGAACTATATATTATAAATTTAATGTGGAAATGAAAATTTTGTGAGAGAATTAAATATTTGAAAGAGTTCATATATTAAATTAAAATGTGAATGTGATTCATATTTGAAAACTATAGGTTAAAATTTAATGTGCATTAGATGTGCATTAAAACTATTGGTTAGAGGGAAAAACTGATTAAATGTGATTTAATCCAAATTAAATATATGATATTTAATTTATAATTAATTAAATATGATTTGATTAATTAGTTATATTATTTAATTAATAATTTGATTATTTATTTTATAATATAATAATTAAATAAAAAAAAGAGGGGAACGTGTAGCAAATTCAGTCCGATCGACTGAATTTCTGACTGAACAATTCTCTCTCTCTCACCCTCTCATTCCCATTCTCCAATTGTTGGAATCCTTCCCATCAAGGAAGATCTAAGCACTCAGAGACATAGAGGGTTTTCCTCGTAGTGATGTCCTGCTGAAGAAAACAGAGAAGTTTCTTGGGTGTTGTTGTGTTGCTGCAATAGAAGCAAAGAGTTGTTGTCTGTGGAAATCAACAAAGGTAATTTGTTTCTTACTCTTAGTTTAACATTTTCACGACATGTTTGCATGTACGTCTTCATGCCTAATTAGATTAGATTTACATGTTTGTTTTGTTTTATCAATGTACTAGTTTTTGTTTCTAACTAAAACAATCAAGCAATTACGATCCCATACTCGTTTCTGCTGCTCAAGGGGATCGGATCTCCATCAATTGGTATCAGAGCAATACTTGATTTGGTTTGGTTGAAACAAAATTGCATTGATTTGGTGGGAAATGCATTTGGTTTGCTGTAAAACTTGTTTAGGAATATTTGGCCATAGTTTGCTTTTGATTTGATCAATTTGTATGTAAAGGCCCCTGTGTTTTTAGGCATAAAGTGCTTTTATCGAGTTTGTATTTGAGTTAAGAGTCGTTCGGGACCAGTTTCATGCAATTCGGTTGAGAATCGAAGGAGAATTTGTTGATTGGTGTTGCTGTGTTCGAAGAAGAAAGGCCATCGTCAAGCGGCGGCGCGCATGTAATGTTGAGAACGGCGTCGCGCAACGCCGACTCCCTATCGACACGGAGCTCCGGGTCGTGGCGTTGCGGCAACGCCGCCTCGCCGTTACAACGCCACCCCGAAATAGAAGCGCGCGCGCGACGAAGCGGGCGTTGCAACGCCGTGCATCAGCGTTGCAACGTCGTGATGCATTTCACCAGCAGCAGATCGGTTCAGCATCTGAGTTGGTTTTCGGTCCGGTTCGAGAGATTCAAGCCCGGTTCAACGCGTTTTGGACCGATTTTATGTAATAAAATTAGTGTAATTTTATTATTTTGCACTTTAGGGGCCAAATTATTCCGGGTTTATAGCTATATGTCTTTATGAATGTCATTTAGATTATTCTCACCTTAGGATAAGCATGCTCATGCATTTTATTTGTAAAATTGTTATATGAATATGGTTAAGATGCATAATTAATTTATTTTTCATGAGTAATTAGTTATAATTGTTATAATTAGATTATATGAAAAATAAATTGCATGGAGTATGAAATTACTTAGTTTAAAATAAATGTTATTTTATTAAAGTAATTTTATTATTCAATTAGTTGAATATTTTATAATTCCAATTTGAAAAATAATTGTTGGATTTATAATATAGTTTCTTTATCATAGGTTAATTATTAAATTTATAAAAGTTATAAATTAAAGGGGTTTTAGAAACCATAACCTATAATAAAGAAATGCATGCAAACATAAGAACTTGGGTTAAAATTTAAATTAGTTTTAAATTGTTTAAAATTAATTTAGACCTAAGTTTTAATTTCTAATAGGATTAGAAATTAGTCTTACATAGTATTTTAAATAGTTTAAAATATAGTAGGACATTAGGACTTTGGTTATAAGGGAACTCTACTGGTGAAGTTTTGTCTAAGGTGAAGGGGTACTTAAGTGACTAAGTTAACTAACACCTCCTACACTGAGGCCGATCCGAACTTGAGTTGAATTAACCTTAGTTTTATTTTATATCTAGGTAATTAAAATGTTTATTCACCTAGGCATAAGGTTAAAAGACCTAGTTATAATAGTTATAATGGGCATAGACTTAGATAGATCCTTTTAGCCAGAATCCGACTAAGTTAAAACATATACCCTAAATCCTAGGAACTTCAGTGGGAGAAAACGAGATGTTCACATCAAATTTACTCGCACGTCCTCAAGAGTTCACACCGTGAGTTCCATGCTCGGCTACGCGGTGTCAATAAGGCGTCCCCCAACGGTATGTGTTTGCATGGTTCAATACCAAGGTGAATGAGGGAAGTATCCATAGTAAATGGGAGCAGTGCGTGTGTCAACGTATCCTACGGTCTCCTCCATTAGGTCGCACCTAAAGGAAATGAGAATCTCCGCGCAGCGGAAGACGATCGAATCGTCGTGGTATCATTGTGTTGCTCGATTTCATTAAAATTAACTATCTAATAGTTTAGGCTAAACATGCTAGAAACGGAAAGGAAAAACAGTAAGTTATCGTTACTTACTTGTTGAAGACTTTCTTCAAGAACTCCTTTCCAGCGAATCACGAACTCTTCGTGCAATCTCGATCTCTACGAATCCGAACACTTCTCACGAACAAAAACACCACCAAAGGCTTCTCGGTTGTTCTTCTTTTGGAAAAAGGAAAATGGTGGGACTTTTGTGTTTTGGAGAAGGGAGAAGAGTTGAGAGAGTTGAGAGAGAATGGTTCTCTTCTTTTTTATGAGAATCCAAAAAATGAGAGATTGGCATAAGTTCCTTCTTGCAAAAAGGGTTTAAATAGTGGAAATTGATAGAGTTAAAATCTCCACATTATTACCACTTTACCACAACTATAGGTTATGCAAATCATATTTGCATAACCATATATTATAAGATATCTCATATCTCACATTACAAATCACATTTGCAATAATGTGGATTTTTTAAATTGAATCACATTCAATTTAATTTCTCTAAATTAATTTCTCCAATTAGCCCTAATTCAACAATTAGGTTAACCTATAGTTTATTATGAATCTCATTCACATTAAACTATATATTATATCATTCATATCTCATATAAATGACATAAATGCCCTTTAAGTGAAATTGAACACTTCAATTCATACCAGAACATTAACCCTTCTTTTATCCAAGATAGAGCCAACCAAGGGACCTAATAGACCTACAGTGACGAGCTCCAATGATCCGAGATTAACCTATCAAACTCTTTGACTTGATTAATCAACCTTCATTAGCTACGGTAACACTCCACTAAAGCCCGTAGTTGCACTGTAAACCCGAGATCTTTCTCTAGAACTTCCTTTTTATCAAACAACAAAAAGAAAGAAGAAATGAATGTTTAAAACTTGGTTTCCCATGTTATAAAAAGAAAAGAAATGAAGTGAAAGACAAAAGAAAAACAAGGAAGAAAAACTTTAAACCATTTTTGGTTCGGTTTGCTTTAAAAGATAAAAGAAGAAGAGAAAATGAAACAAATGTAAATCATATTAAGTTTGTTTTGTAAAGAAAAGAAAAGAAGGAAGGAGATAAAGGAAAGGAAAGAAAAGGAAAAAAGGAATGAAAAAGGGAAAAACAAAGTGGGTGGTAGACCCCACCATAGTTTTCTTTTTTTAAATAACCCTTTCCATCGATTTCTATCTCATTTTCAACAAGGAGCAGCAAGGGTTTCGTGGGAGAAGGTGAAAGGAAGAAGAAGAAGAAGCTTTTCATGAGTTAGAGTTGCAGAAGAAGGAAGGAGAGCTCAAAGCTTGGTTGTTTAGCAGCAAGGAGATCAACTCAGACAAGCTCTGATTTTCTGTTCATCTCGAGCTCCACAAGAAGAGGTAAGAGTTGAGCTTTTGTTTCATGAAAGTTAACTCATATTGGAACAAAAGTCGTGAAGAAATCTCGAGCCAATTCTGATGTTAAGTTGCTGTTTTGTGAAGAGGAAGACAGAAGACAGAATTTGCTGTCAAATCCGAGAGGTCTCTGATGTTTTTGTTGTTCTGATCTGTATACTTGGAGTTAGACGCTCTATTAGGTATGGTTGGAAAGCTTATTGAATTTCCTACAACTTTGGTGAAGAAATCGTGAACATAAAATGATTGGAAGATGTTATAAATAGCAGGTCAAGTTTCGGGTTGCAGCAGAAAATCGATTCTGGAATAGCAGAAGTTGGTTCCTGGGAAAGAAGACTTCGAGGTATTTCTGAACCAATCTATTGGGAATCTCATTTTCATGTCTTCATAAGAGTTTTAGAGGGTTCAAAAAGGAAGAGTTTGGTATAAAGTACATTCTTTTTGGATAAGTAATGAAGAAGTTATGGCTGTCTGAAAACAGGACAGAAAATCTGAAAATGCTGAAATTTTTGAAAGTGTGTTTTCTTGTAATTTTAAGGATAAAAACCATGAGCTCGAGGTTCTAAGACATGATTTTGGGTTGTTTGACAGGCCAAGAGCAAATAGGTCGAGTGTACGGGCTAAGATTCTAGTTCAAACACTGTGAGTGATCAAACGAACTTCAAGAGTGTTATTATGCTTGAATCATGTTTCAAGAAATGCAAGTTTTGCTAAAATGGAAGTCTTTCAATGCATTATGTTTTCTTTTGAACACATGTTTATGAGTATTCATGTTTTCTTAGAAATGTTTCAAGTGTTCATTGTGACCCTAAAAGTCTTTATAAAGTTTATACATGAGCATATGTCCAATGGTTGCAAAATTTATGGTAATGTTATGATTTCAAGCAAGCATGTACTAGCAAGTATGTTTTAAAGATTTCCAGTTTTATGAACAAGCTGAGTAAGCTTGAGTTTTATGAAAGAAAAGATAAGCAGGCATGTTCAAATGTTTCATGTGATTTTCTGAGATATTGAGCCCGAGGCTTTATGGTACCGTGTGCACACAGGTCTTATTCTGTTGTCGACGTTGAGTGTACTTCGTGACAACAGCCATTGTCGTGAGTGCTTTTGGCGGGCCCCACTACGACAAAGACGATGGGAGTGCTGGGCGGGCCCCACTACATCGTAGAGTAAACGTTGGTTGTACTGGGCGTGCCCTACACAACGTGGATTGTGAAATGTTTTTAAAAGAGTTTATCTCATTTACATGCCTTACGAGATTTTGATGATATACTTGTTGGTTTTCTGAAAGTCTATTATGATTCCACGTTTACTTTCAATGCTTGAATACAAATGCATATGCTCATAGTTTTCAGGTCACATGTTTTACAAGTTACGAGATATTTACACATACCACTCACCGAGCTTCATAGCTCATTCCTTCTATGTTTTCAAACCTTTCGTAGAGATCGAGCTCTGCACTTTGAGTTCTTGTCATAGTCTGCTTTGAAGCTTCATAAGTTAAATACTTTGTAATGTGGTCAGTTTTGTCTAGCAAGTCTCTATGTTTGTAAATTATTTGTGAGGACTTGGGTGTTATAGTTGTTTGTACATTAGAGGTTGTATAAACAATGGTTGTCTTGTGTTGTTTCTGATGCACTAGACTTTTAGTTTCCAAGAGAGACTTGTGAATGGTTTCTCCTTGTATATGATTAATAGTTGTCCAGTTTCCGCTATGTCATGTTTAAGTGTTCCATTTTCGAACATAGTATGTTTATCAGGTGTATCAGGGTCAACAGGTATTATTAAGAGATAAACAATGTCTGTTGGCTTCACGCCGCCTTTCGAGCTGAGTTAGCAGGTAGTTCGGGAGGGGGTGTGACATGCACTCCCGTCAGTGCAGAATATAACGTGTCCACTAATATAATCAATGCCCTTGAGTCGACCCTTCACATGTTGTTCGTAGACACTGCTGGGTCAAATTACCGTTTTACCCCTGTGTCTACTTCTTGCTCCTTAAGTCCCCACTGCTCCTCTAATGAACAACAACGTTGTAATGGTCCGACCATACACAACAACTCTCTCGTGCCAGTGAAAGAGTGGGCGCCCGTTGTCCAAGCCCTGGAGACAACACTTAAGGAAACAACCCCTCTAGTTTCCTTAAAGGCGAGAACAAGTGAATTCCATCTCGCGAAGTTAAGTTCCCAGCTCCCTACTTGGTCCTGTCCCTGAGAAGATAGGCATATTGGGCGAGTAACTGTGACCACCCTCACCCGTACTAGTCAAAGGACAGGCCCCCGCAGACATGAGTCTGTAACACGCTCAGGATTCAGGTCAAGTCACTAATGGTCATCTCGAATTTATTAGTCCCATCACAATCGGTGTTACATCGTGAGGTCTAAAAATTCACGGTCCGGCTTGTACAATCTCATTGCACAGGATGCCCCCATTCGCATGTCAACCACATGAACGAGTCAGATCACCTCGTTTGTATCTAATACAAAGCGGGCCGCATCACAGTGTATCCAGGATTAGGTCTCTAACTCTATCCATATACTGTAGACCGTTCGGGTCATTAACTCGAACGTGATCCTTCCATTGTGTCCACTACACACCGTTCAAGTTCTAGTTCTCTCATAAATTCAATGACCCTGGAGCTTAGTTTATTGGAAAAGTTTTTAAAATTTGCGAGACACAAAGTAATGAAATTAATAACTCTTATTAATTTCAAATAGTAATTTGCAAACACGAGTTTAGGACAAAAATCCCAACAAACTCCCACTTGGACTAAGCTAGTGGAGAAAATACATTTCTAAAATGTACATAAATTACAATGAAGTAATACAATAAACTAGGGCATTGAATATCCGTTTACATATCTCCCACTTGCCCTAGTCAGGAAGCACTCGAAGACCTAGACTCTCTAGGTGACCCTCAAACACCTTAACCGTGAGGGGCTTTGTAAATGGATCAGCTACGTTGTGCTCCGACGCTATCTGCGTGACTGTCACGTCTCCGCGGTGCACAATCTCCCATATCAAGTGATACTTCCGCTCAATGTGTTTGCCTCTCTTATGGCTCCGAGGCTCTCTGGAGTTGGCTACTGCACCACTGTTATCATAGAACAGCGTGATCGGTAAGTTCATATTTGGAACAACTTCCAAATCTAACATGAACTTCCTGAGCCAAACAGCTTCCTTTGCAGCTTCACAAGCCGTAACGTACTCCGCTTCCATAGTGGAATCAGCGATGCATCCCTACTTGATGTTTCGCCATACTACAACTCCTCCATTCAGAATGAAGGTTGGCCCCGAAGTGGATTTCCTACAATACTTATCGGTCTGAAAGTCAGAATCCGTGTATCTCGTAAGGATCAAATCCTCACTGCCATACACTAAGTTGTAGTTCCTTGTTCTCCTAAGATACTTGAGGATTGCCTTTACGGCTGTCCAGTGATCTAATCCTGGATTGGATTGATACCTACTGACAATCCCTACTGCATAACAGATGTCATGCCTAGTACACAACATGGCATACATCAGGCCCCTTACAGCTGAAGCATATGGGATCCGTCTTATATCCTCAACTTCTTGAGGAGTCTTAGGACACTGATTCTTAGACAAGTGAACCTCATGTCTGAAAGGCAGCAAGCCCTTCTTGGAGTTCTGCATCTTATATCTAGACAACATCTTGTCAATATAAGACGCTTGAGACATGGCTAGCGTTCTGTTCTTCCGGTTTCGGACTATCTGGATACCTAGAACATACTGAGCTTCTCCCAAATCTTTCATTTGGAATTGTGAAGCTAGCCATTTCTTCACGTCAGCAAGAAATTCTACCTCATTCCCAATAAGAAGAATATCATCCACATACAACACTAAAAATGCGATAGTTTTGTCAACGATTTTCTTGTAGACACAAGGCTCGTGGACATTTTGATCAAAGCCATAAGATTTGATCGCCTCATCAGACCTTATATTCCAAGACCTCGAAGCTTGTTTCAGCCCATAAATAGACCTATGAAGCCGGCAAACCTTTTGCTATTGGCCTTGGGCAATGAACCCTTTGGGATGGTCCATGTACATTGTTTCGTCAAGTTTGCCATTCAGAAAGGCTGTCTTGACGTCCATCTGCCATACCTCATAGTCATAATACGCGACAATGGCCAGAAGGATCCTAATAGACTTTACCATGGCAACTGGTGAAAAGGTTTCCTCATAGTCAACCCCTTTAACCTAGGTAAAACCCTTTGCCACTAGTCGGGCTTTGAAGGTCTGCACCTTTCCATCTACGCCACGTTTACGCTTGTAGATCCATTTCCAACCAATAGGTTTTATCCCATTCGGTTGATCCACAAGCTCCCAGACAGAATTGAAGTACATCGACTCCATTTTCTGGTCCATAGCTTTAATCCATTCGTCTTTGTCAACATCAGCCATTGCTTGATCATAGGTCAATGGATCCTCATAGTCATCATCAGGAGTGACGACTGAGGTTTCAGCTAAACCCATGTAACGATCAGGCTATCTCACAACCCTCCCACTACGTCGAGGCATTCCCAACTTTTGGGAACGGATTTGACTAGACTTGTTAGGATCAACAACACTTGTTGATGTACTAGCCCCATCAGCAACTCTTGCTGATGTATTGTCCATTTCGTTTAACACAATTTTACTCCTTGGTAGATGATCCCTGACGTGGTCCTCCGCTAGGAAAGTGGCGTTTGTCGACACAAGCACCTTATTTTCCTTAGGATCGTAAAATAGACCACCTCTGGTCTCTTTTGGGTAACCTACGATTAGGCAAAATTTCGAACGGGGTTCTAACTTTTTTGGGTTTGACACCAACACGTGGGTCGGGCATCCCCAAATTCTAAAGTGATGTAAACTACCTTTATGTCCACTCCAGAGCTCGAAAGGTGTTTCACAAACACTTTTCGACGGAACGTTGTTCAAAATATAAACCGCAGTCTCTACTGCGTAACTCCAAAAGGAATTAAGGAGACGAGCATAGCTCATCATCGACTGAACCATGTCCAACAAGGTTACGTTTCTCCTCTCTGATACACCATTCTGCTGTGGCATACCAGGTGCTGAGAGTTGGGACGTAATTCCGTGTTCTATCATATAGTCCTAAAATTCAGTGTCCATATACTCTCCACCTCGATCCAATCAAAGTGTTTTAAGTGATTTACCTAACAGGTTCTCAACCTCAGTCTTGTACTCCTTAAACTTTTCAAGAGTTTCAGACTTCTTATGTATTAGGTAAATATACCCATACCTCGAGTAATCATCTATAAAAGACACGAAGTATTCATAAGCACCTCGTGCTTTAACATTCATCGGACCACAGAGGTCAGAATGTACCAGCTCAAGGGGCTCTTTCGCTCTATATCCTTTTCCGCTAAAAGGACGTTTGGCCATTTTGCCTTCGAGGCATGACTCACACACCGGTAAAACGTTTTCTTCCAACTCGTTTAGAAGTTCACTCTTCACTAGTTTCTCAATCCTATTGAGATTAATGTGGCCTAACCTTAGATGCCAAAGATGGGCATTTTCTTTAGGAGAAACTTTCACTCTCTTAGTTCGCGTTTATGTCGTTTTAAACAATTCAGTATTCAAAACACTTTTGACCGAATTAGGTTTCAAAACATACAAATTATTCTCAAGTGAAGCTGAACAACTTAAATTTTCATTTCGGAAAATAAACGCTTTATTGCCTTGAAAAGAAACGAAAATACATTGTTCTAACAGGCAGAAAATAGAAAATAGGTTTCTAGTAAACCCTGGAACTCTATACATATTGTCCAACAAAATGTAATTCCTGCCAAAATGTAGCTTCAGCGTGTCGACCGCTGCAGCAGAGACAAGCTTCCCGGATCAAACCCGTAGAGTCACCTCACCCTCTCGCAGCTGCTGCCAGGAATCAATTCTCTGAAAAGAAGAACAAACATGGTTAGTGGCGCCCGAATCCAATATCCAGGCAGAGTCATTACTCTCCACTAAACAAGTTTCAGTCACAAGTAAATCACATTTACCTTGATTCCTCCTCTCGGCTAGGAACTTGGGGCAGTTTCTCTTCTAGTGGTCGTCCTCATTGCAGTGGAAACACTTTCCTTTTTCTGCAACTTCCTTGACCTTCTTGCCCTTCCAAGGCGCGGCTCGGCCGCTTTTACCCTTCTTCATTTTCTTCTTCTTCCCTTTCGGGCGAGAAGGAGCTACAGGCTTTGTTCCAGAGGTCGAACCCGTGTGATAAGACCTAAAGGCAACATTTGCCTCAACTTCCGACGTCCTGATCCTCATCAAGGACTGGAAGTTTGCAGCTCGTTAAGAAGAGTAGTTAGAGTGTAGTTTATCTTGTTCATAACAGCGTTGCTACGAAACTGAAGGAAACTCTTCGGAAGAGTCTCCAAGATAAAATTGAAACTCTTCAGAAGTGTCTCCAAGATAAAACTGACTTCGCTCGACTCGTCGATCGAAGCCCCATTCATCTCCGCTAGATTAAAGTGGGTCATCATGTCTAAAACATGTTCACGGACAGACGACCCCTCTTTCATCCGTGCGTTGAAGACGTATTTGAGCGAGTCATGTCGGACTTGAAAGGACTATTGTCCAAACATTTCCTGCAAGGACTCCATGATCTCCTTAGCGGTGACCATCAGCTCATGCCTCTTTGCCAAAACATCAGACATGCTGGCAATGATATAGACCTTGGCCTTTTCATTGGCCCTGATCCATCGATCGTATGCATCACAAACACTTCACGATGCAATCGAGCCCGGCACCTAAGGACACTCCTCAGTGAGCACGAACTTAATGTCGTCAGTTACCAAAATCGTGTTTAAGTTGTTTTTCCATGTTTGGTAATTATCTCCCACTAATTTGTCAGACGCGAGTAAAGCTATGATTGAGCTAGACATTTTTGCTGAAAAATCAAAAACTTTGTGTTAGTCTCACAAAAAAACTTTTTAAATCCAATCATTTTTTAGCAAAAATTGTTTCATGATCCCTAGGTCATTCAAAATTTTCAATGATATCCTAAAGGTTTAGAATGACTGCCACCGAAGGGTAAAACACTCCTCCTCTAGGACGAGACTTTATCGATCATACCTTAATCCCATAATAACTCTTATTCCATTAGGCGTCCAATTACCATTGTTCGGTCAAATTCATTAACTCTTAACAAATTCTGTGAGTGTCACCCTCAATTTTTAAGTTTCCAAGTATCCGTCCAAACAATAGCCACCGAAGGGTGAACCAAGAAGGAAAACCAACTAGGAAACTGTAACCCTTTCGAGAATTCACGGTGTTCCGACTCCCATGATCAGGCCCTCCGAAGGAATTGTCTGGTCCAGGCCAAACTAGCAGGTAGATCATAGGCGTCTCACGGTATGAATCGAAAGAACAGACCGTGGATCCCGTTTTAACAGTTCCTGCTCCCACTCACTATAAGTACTCTCTCCATCCACGATGATATTGACCCATACAAATGCCACCCGAAGGGGGACGCTCCCATTTGCGCCACGAGGCCGAGTATGGATCTCACGATGCGGGCTTAACGGAGATTTGTAGTTAGAAAATCAAATGTATCTTATACACTTTTATTTCCTCCCACTCAGCACTTTATTTTATTAGGGATTGACCTAGATAAACCAGCTAAAATTTACCTAAGTCTACCAATATAACTCTTATATGGCATTAACCTAAGTTTATAATCATATTATTACTTAAGTCTATGTGAGTAAATTAATTAACATTTTAATTAATGGCACTCACGATAAGTATAATCTAAGAATCTTCGGACCGAATTCACTCCCAGGTCGGTTTCCAAGTAGGGGTATTCCGCAAGCGTCAACTTAAATACCCCAGCCTTAAACAAAACCTTCCTTAGTTAGAGTTACTAATCAGGTCACCATTCATATACTATACTTCGATTTCCTAATTCTAATCTTATTAGAACTAGAAAACCTAAGTCTAATTATTCAAGTTCTAAACACTTTAAAACTAATAATTAACTTAGGTTGCATGCATTTTTATGTTATAGTGTTTGATCATTCATCACATGAATAACTATATCCTATAATAAAAATAATTCATCACATGAATATAAATGCATGAGCATACTTTAATCTAAAAATATATCACTTATATTAATTAAATTAAAACATGCATTTAGTAATATTATAACACTTATAATACAATATATCATGCAAACTATATATTATAACTCTTATAATATAAATGATGCATGAAAATGTGTAACCTAAGGTGGGATTTTAAATCTATATGACATACATTATGCACATAGAAATTTAATTAAATCATACCTCACATGCATAAAATAATTAAATAGCAAAAATGGACCGGTTTTGGCACCTAGAGGCAATTATTTAATTAAGTAACATTAATATAACAATGATATTAATATTATTTAATAAAATAATTAAATAATAAATAATTACATTTTTCAAATAAAAAAATAAAGAAAAAACCGAAAATAAACTGCCCACTAGCTTCTTAACTGCCCACGTTTGTGAAACCGCCTCTGCTCACTCTCACTACGTGTGCGGCGTTGCAACGCCGGCAAGCGGCGTTACTGTAACGCCGCAGCAGCGTCAGCGTCAGGCGACGCGCATACTCCATGCGCGTGGCGTTACCGCGCCGCTTTCTGCAGCAGGGCCTCCGTCGCAAGAATGGCGTTGAGACGCCCAAGAACAACGTCTCAATGCCATCGACAGAACAACATCTCCACTTGCTATTGTTCGTCGATTTTTCGCCCGTTTTCGCTCCGATTTCTTCACAGCAACCCTTGCCACGAACGACTCGGACTTACAGACTCGATTTACAACAAAATGCCCAAAAAACAATGGGCCCTTACATTGATCTCATCAACATAAAAATTGTAAATCTAAAAGTGCCAAAAAACTGAAACATCCATTATGCAAACCCAACATTTATCTCATAAATCAAGGCTTTACCCACCTAATTTTAATGAAAAACAGTACATAACGAAGAACCAACAACTTGGCTCTGATACCAATTGAAAGGAATGAGAATCCCCGCGCAACGGATGACGATCGAATCGTCGTGGTATCGTTACGCTACTCGAATTTCACTAAAATTAACTATCTAATAGTTAAGGCTAAACATGCTGAAAAAGGAAAGGAAAAACATTAAAGTTGAGTAAACTTACTTGTTGAAGACTATCTTCACAATTTCTTCCAACGAAATCACGAACTCTTCGTGTTCTCCCGATCGCAACGAATTCTTCTCTCGAACAAAAGTCGAACAAGTACACAACACAACCACTCGGAGTCTCGGTTGTTCTTCTTTTGGAAAGAAGGAAAGTGGTGGGACTTTAGTGTTTTGGAGAAGGGAGGAGAGTAGAGAGAGTAGAGAGAAAATGCTTCTCTTATTTTTTGTGAGATCCAAAAAATGAGAGATTAGCCTAGGAAACCTTTCTTGCAAAGGGTTTAAATAGTGGAAATTGATGGAGTTAAAATCTCCACATTATTACCACTTTACCACAACTATAGGTTATGCAAATCATACTTGCATAACCATATATTATAAGATAACTCATATCTCATATTACAAATCACATTTGCAATAATGTGGATTTATTAAATTGAATCACATTCAATTTAATTTCTCTAAATTAATCTCTCGAAATAGCCCTAATTCAACAATTAGGCTAACCTATAGTTTATTATGAATCTCATTCACATTAAACTATATATTATATCATTCATATCTCATATAAATGACACAAATATCCTTTAAGTGAAATTGAACACTTCAATTCAAGCCAAAACATTAACCCTTCTTTTAACCCAGATTGAGCCAACCGAGTGACTAATGGACCTACAATGACGAGCTCCAATGATACGAGATTAACCTATCAAACTCTTTGACCCGGTTAATCAACATTCATTAGTTACGGTAACACTCCACTATAGCCCATAGCTGCACTCCCGTCAGTGCAGAATATTACGTGTCCACTTATATAACCAATGCCCATGAGTCGACCCTTCACAGGTTGTTCGTAGACATGACTTGGTCAAATTACCGTTTTACCCCTGTGTCTACTTCTTGTTCCTTAAGTCCCCACTGCTCCTCTAATGAACAACATATTGTGATGGTCCAACCATACACAACACTCTTCTCGGGTCGTAAGAAGGTGGGCGCCCGTTGTCCAAGCCCTGAGAAGGGAACAACCCCTCTAGTTTCCCTAGAGGCGGGAACGAGTGAATTCCATCTCGCGTAGTTAAGTTCCCAGCTCCTTACTTGGTCCTGTCCCTGAGAAGATAGGTATATTGGGCGAGTAACTGTGACCACCCTCACCCGTACTAGTCAAAAGACAAACCCCCGCAAACAGGAGTCTGTAACACACTTTGGATTCAGGTCGAGTCACTAATGGTCATCTACGAATTTATTAGTCCTTACTGTCAACGGTGTTACATCAGTAGGTCTAATAATTCACGGTCTGGTCTTGTACAATCTCATTGCACATGATGCCCACTCGCATGTCAATTACATGAACGAGTCAGATCACCTCGTTTTCATCTTAATACAAAGCGGGACGCATCAACAGTGTATCCAGGATTAGGTCTCCAACTCTATCCATATACTGTAGACCGTTCGGGTCATTAACTCGAACGTGATCCTCCCTGTGTTTCCACTACACACCGTTCTAGTTCTAGTTCTCTCATAAATTCAATGACCCTGGAGCTTAGTTTATTGGAAAAGTTTGTAAAATTTGCGAGACACAAAGTAATGAAATAAATAATTCTTATTAATTTCAAACAGTAATTTACAAACCCGAGATTAGGACAAAAATCCCAACAGTTTTATGATTATGAAATTTGGCAAATGGACGTCAAGACTGCCTTTTTGAATGGTAATCTTGACGAGAGCATCTATATGTCTCAACCCGAAGGGTTCATAACCCAAGGTCAGGAGCAAAAAGTTTGCAAGCTCAATCGATCCATTTATGTGTTGAAACAAGCATCCAGATCTTGGAATATAAGATTTGATACTGCGATCAAGTCTTATGGCTTTGACCAAAACGTTGATGAGCCTTGTGTTTACAAGAGGATCATCAACGACAAAGTAGCTTTATTAGTACTTTATGTGGATGATATCCTACTCATTGGGAATGATGTAGGATACCTTACTGACATAAAGAATTGGTTGGCGACCCAATTCCAAATGAAAGATTTAGGAGAGGCGCAATATGTTCTTGGGATTCAGATCTTCAGGAATCGCAAGAACAAAACGCTAGCACTGTCTCAACCATCTTATATCGACAAAATGTTGTCCCGATATTCGATGCAGAATTCCAAGAGGGGCTTGTTGCCCTTCAGGCATGAAGTTCATCTGTCTAAGGAACAGTGTCCTAAGACACCTCAAGAAGTTGAGGATATGAGACGCATTCCCTACGCCTTTGCAGTAGGTAACTTAATGTATATTATGTTGTGCACGAGGCCAAACATTTGTTATGCAGTGGGAATAGTCAATAGGTACCAGTCCAATCCAGGGTTAGACCACTGGACAATAGTTAAAAATATCCTCAAGTATCTTAGGATAACGAGGGACTATACGTTTGTGTATGGGTCTAAGGATTTGAACCTTACTGAATACACTAATTCTGATTTTTAGACTGATAAGGATTCTCGGAAATCCACATCGAGATCAGTTTTCACCCTTAACGGGGGAGCTATAGTATGGCGAAGCATCAAGCAAAGATGCATCGCTGACTCCACGATGGAGGCTGAGTATGTCGCTGCTTGTGAAGCAGCTAAAGAGGTTGTTCGGCTAAGGAAATTCCTTACTGATTTGGAAGTCGTTCCAAATATGGAATTTCCCATCACCTTATACTGTGACAACAGTGGTGCGGTAGCCAATTCGAACGAATCTCGCAACCATAAGCGAAGCAAGCACATCAAGAGGAAGTATCACCTGATACGAGAAATAGTGCAACGAGGAGATGTGACAGTCACGAAGATCGCTTCGGAGCACAATATTGTTGATCTGTTTACAAAGACTCTCACGGCTAAAGTGTTCGAGTGTCATCTGGAAAGTCTGGGTCTACGAGATATGTACATAGGCTAATCTAGGGCAAGGAGAAATGAAATGGGGTATACGGATGCCCTTATTTATTGTATTTTCTTATCTCTGTAACCACTGTTTTAGATTATGATGTACCCCACTAGAGTTTTAGTTCAAGTGGGAGTTTGTTGGGGTTTGTGCCCTAAAACTCGTAGTTTGTACTTCTGTTCTAATTAATGTAATAAAGTGTTATTGTTTCAATAAAAAGTTATTGTTCGTTATCTACGAGTTTGCCTTTATTTAAACCCTAAATCCAATAAACTAAACATCCAAGGTTGTTAAATGAATCTTTAACTGAATGTAGTGTACATATAAAGGATCTCGGTTCGAGATATAGCCTAAATGGTCTATAATTAGGGGATAAGGTTTGGGTACCTTACCCTGGTAAAACTATGGATGTGGCCCACTTTGTATTTGATACAAACACTGTGATCCTAACATGTTCGTGTAGATGACATGTGAGTGGGGATATCCTATGTAATGAGATTACATAAGACCGGACCGCAAAATAGTAACCACTGGATGTAACTCCGTTGACTAGTTAGGTTTCTATTTCACTAGGATGACCTAGGCAACTTGATCTCAATCCTGAGCAGGTTACAAACTCCTGTTCGCGAGGGATTGTCCTTTGACTAGTATGGGTGAGAGTGGCCAGATTCGCCGACTCAATATGCCTACCTTCTTGGGGACAAGACCGAGTGAGCGACTGGGAACTTAACTTAAAAAGATGGAATTCACTCCTTCCCGCCTACTAGGGTAAGTAGAGGAATGTTCACTTAAGTGGTGTCTCTGGGACTTAAACAAAGGGCCCGACCCTCTCATTGGCCCGAGAGGGATTCTGTTTGTTGGTAGGACCACAAACAAATTGTTAATTAGAGGAGCACTGGTACTTAAGGTACAAGATGTAACCCAAGGGTAAAACGGTAATTTGACACAGCTGGTGTTACGAACATTCGTGAAGGATTGACTTTCTGTTATTGGTCAATATCCGTGGACACAGAAATATATCTGCAGTGAGAAGAGTGCAGCTGCGGGACTTTAGTGGAGTGTTCCTGCAGTTAACGAATGTTGATTGGGAGGTTCATGAGATTAACCGAGCAATCTCGTATCGTTGGAGCTTCCGATCTGTAGGTCCATTAGGTCCGCCTTCTAGCACCTAAAGGGTTCTTAGATCATTTGAATTTGAAATGTTCAAATTCATTAGGAAATAAATTTAATGTATAAAGATACGATATAATATATAGTTTTGGAACTATATATTATAAATTTAATGTGGATATGATTCATATTAAATTTTGTGAGAGAATTAAATATTTGAAAGAGTTCAAATATTAAATTCGAATGTGAATGTGATTTATATTTGAAAACTATAGGTTAAAATTTAATGTGCATAAGATGTGCATTAAAACTATAGGTTAGAGGGGAAAAATGATTAAATGTGATTTAATCCAAATTAAATATATGATATTTAATTTATAATTAATTAAATATGATTTAATTAATTAGTTATATTATTTAATTAATAATTTGATTATTTATTTTATAATATAATAATTAAATAAAAAAGGAGGGGAACGTGTGGCACGTTCCCCACTTTCCTCACACTCCCCATCGATAGAGAGTGAGGAAGTTATTCCCTCAGCATACCTTTCTGCTCCTGGTGAGAAGAAATGATGGACGTAATGGAGATCTGATCTCCTTGAGCAGCGGAAACGTGTTTGGGATCGTAATATGCAAGATTGTTTTGCTTGAAACAAAAACCGATACATTGACAAATATACAGAACAAGCATATAATTAACTCTAATCTAATTAGGCATGGATAATAGCATACAAACGTACTAAGTTTAACAATTAAACTAAGAAGGGAGAGGAATAAATGTTTACCTTTGTAGACTCATGAAGAACTTCTTGCTCCAAAGCAAATTCCAGATCTCAAAGAACACAACAACTCTCTGTTTTTCAAGCAGGAACACTACCACTTGGAAAACCCTCTATGTCTCTGGGTGTTTAGATCTTCCTTGGTGGGAAGGATCCAACAATTGGAAGAAGAAGGGAATGAGAGTGTGAGAGAGAGGTTTTGCAGCAAATCTCTAATTGCCAAAAAAATGATACAATCATCGATCACCGATCATCAACCCTCTTCTCCCTGTTAAACTGTTGATAGGGAGAAGAAAGGGGGTAGTGGGAACGTGTCTGGATGACACGTTCCCTTATTTTATTATTAAAATAATAATAATAATAATAATAATAATAATAATAAAATTAAATTAAATTATTAATTTAAATCATATTTAAATAATCCAAATTAAATATCATATATTTAATTTGGATTAAATCTCATTTAATCATATTACCCCCTTTAACCTATAGTTTTAATGTACATCCAGTGCACATTAAATTTTAACCTATAGTTTTCAAATGTGAATCACATTCACATTTAATATAATATTTGAATTCTTTCAAATATTCAATTCTCTCATATAATTTAATATGAATCATATTCACATTAAATTTATAATATATAGTTCCAAAACTATATATTATATCGTATCTAAATACATTAAATATATTCCCTAATGAATTTAAACATTTCAAATTCAAATGATCTAAGAACCCTTTACGAGCTAGAAGGTAGACCTAATGGACCTACAGATCAGAAGCTCCAACGATACGAGATTGCTCGATTAATCTCATTAACCTCCCAATCAACATTCGTTAATCATGCGGAACACTCCATTAAAGTCCCACACCGCACTCTTCTCACTCGCAGAGATATATTTACGTGGCCATGGATATTGACCAATAACAACAAGTCAATCCTTCACGAATGTTCGTAACACCAGTTGGGTCAAATTACCGTTTTACCCCTGGGTTACATCTTGTGCCTTAAGTACGAGTGCTCCTCTAATGAACAATTTGTTTGCGGTCCTACCAACAAACAGAGTCCCTCTCGGGCCAATGAAAGGGTCGGGCCCTTTGTTCAAGTCCCGGAGACACCACTTAAGGGAGCATTCCTCTACTTACCCTAGTAGGCGGGAAGGAGTGAATTCCATCTTGCTAAGTTAAGTTCCCAGCCACTCACTCGGTCTTGTCCCCAAGAAGGTAGGCATATTGAGTCGGCGAATCTAGCCACTCTCACTCATACTAGTCAAAGGACAATCTCTCGCGAACAGGAGTTCGTAACTTGCTCAGGATTGAGATCAAGTTGCCTAGGTCATCCTAGTGAAATAAAAACCTAAATAGTCAACGGAGTTACAGCTAGAGATTACTATTTCGTGGTCTGGTCTTATGTAATCTCATTACATAGGATATCCCCACTCACATGTCATCTACACGAACACGTTAGGATCACAGTGTTTGTATCAAATACAAAGTGGGTCACATCCATAGTTTAACCAGGGTAAGGTACCCAAACTTTATCCCCTAACTATAGACCCTTTAGGTCAGTATCTCAACCGAGATCCTTTTTATGTACATTACATTCATTAAAAATTCATTTAATGTACCTTGGATGTTTAGTTTATTGGATTTAGGGTTTAAATAAAGGCAAACTCGTAGATAACGAACAATAACACTTTATTGAAATAATAACACTTTATTATATTAATTAGAACATAATTATAAACTACGAGTTTTAGGGCACAAATCTCATCAAACTCCCACTTGAACTAAAACTCTAGTAGGGTACATCATAATCTAAAACAGTAGAAATACAATAAACTAGGGCATCCATATGCCCCATTACATATCTCCCACTTGCCTTAGATTAGCCTATGTACATTTCTCGTAGACCCAGACTTTCCAGATGACCCTCGAACACTTTAGCCGTGAGAGACTTTGTAAACGGATCGCAATATTGTGCTCGGCGATCTTTGTGGATCACATCTCCTCGTTGCACTATTTCTCGTGATCGGGTGATACTTCCTCTCGATGTGCTTACCTCGCTTATGGTTGCGAGGTTCCTTCGAATTGGCTACCGCACCACTGTTGTCACAGTATAAGGTGATGGGAGATTCCATATTTGGAACAACATCCAAATCAGTAAGGAATTTCCTTAGCCAAAAAGCCTCTTTAGCTGCTTCACAAGCAACGACATACTCAGCCTCCATCGTGGAGTCAGCGATGCATCCTTGCTTGATGCTTCACCATACTATAGCTCCCTCGTTAAGGGTGAAAACTGATCCCGATGTGGATTTTCAAGAATCCTTATGGGTCTGAAAATCGTAATCGATTGTATCCAATGAGATCAAATCCTTAGACCCATACACAAGCGTATAGTCCTCGTTCTCCTTAGATACTTGAAGATATTTTTAATCGTTGTCCAGCTGGTCTAACCTCGATTGGGTGGTACCTCACCGACTATTCCCAACATAACAAATGTTCGGCCCGGTGCATAGCATAGCATACATTAAGCTACCTATCATAGAGGCATAGGGAATATGTCTCATATCCTCAACTTCTTGAGGTGTTTTGGGACACTGTTCCCTAGACAGATGAACTCCATGCCTGAAGGGTAATAAGCCTCTCTTGGAATTCTGCATCGAATATCTGGACAACATTTTATCGATATAAGACGCTTGAGAAAAGTGTTTACTGCTCGTTTCTTGCGATTCTCAAGATCTCAATCCCGGGAACATATTGCGTCTCTCCCAAATCTTTCATTTGGAGTTGGGTCACTGACCAATTCTTTATGTCAGTAAGGTATCCTACATCATTCCCAATGAGTAGGATATCATCCACATAAAGTACTAACAAAGCTACTTTGTCGTTGATGATCCTCTTGTAAACACAAGGCTCATCAACGTTTTGGTCAAAGCCGTAAGACTTGATCGCAGTATCAAATCTTATATTCCAAGATCTTGACGCTTGTTTCAACCCATAAATGGATCGATTGAGCTTGCAAACTTTTTGCTCCTGACCTTGGGCTATGAACCCTTCGGGCTGAGACATATAGATGATCTCGTCAAGATTACCATTCAAAAAGGCAATCTTGACGTCCATTTGTCAAATTTCATAATCATAAAATGTGGCTATGGACAAGAGTATCCTTATAGACTTCAGTATAGCAATAGGGGAAAAGGTTTCTTCATAGTAAACTCCTTCACTTTGGGTAAAACCCTTTGCTACAAGCCTAGCCTTAAAGCTTTGTACCTTTCCGGTTGCATCTCTTTTTCTCTTAGATCCATTTACACTCTATGGGTCTAACCCCTTCAGGTTGGTCTACAAGTTCCCATACTGAATTGTAGTCCATTGACTCCATTTCAAGGTCCATGGCTTTGATCCATTGGTCCTTGTCTACGTAATTCATTGCCTGTTTATAAGACAATGGATCTTCTACGTCGTCATCAGGTATGACAACTTGAGTTTCAGCTAAACCCAAGTAGCGGTCAGATTGGGAAACAACCCTCCCACTACGTCGAGGCATTCCCAACGATTGAGAAGGACGAGACTAACTTGAGGTGTTGGCTCCTCCATCAACTCTTGATGCAGGTCCAGCTTGATCAACAACTCTTGTTGGTTCATGAGTAGCTTCATTTAGTACTAATTTACTATGCAGTTTGTGGTTCCTCATGTGATCTTCCTCCAAGAACGTGGCGTTTGTCGATACAATCACCTTATTTTCTTGTGGGTCATAGAAAAGACCACCTCTCGTTTCTTTGGGACAACCAACAAACTGGCACAATCTTGAACGAGGTTCCAGTTTCTTTGGGTTTGTCACGAGCACGTGTGTCGGACAACCCCAAATCCTGAAGTGTTGTAAACTAGGTTTACGCCCCTTCCAAAGTTCAAAAGGTATTTCTGAAACACTTTTTGATGGAACACTGTTCAAGATTTGAACTGCAGACTCTACTGCGTATCCCCAAAACGAGGTAGGCAATTGAGTATAGCTCATCATAGAACGAACCATGTCCAACAAGGTTCTATTTCTCCTTTCTGACACACCATTTTGCTGTGGTGTATTAGGTGCAGTGAGTTGAGATTTAATTCCATGTTCTATCATATAGTCCTAGAATCTCAAATCCATATACTCTCCACCTCGATCGGATCAAAGTGTTTTAATGGTTTTCCCTAATGCATTCTCTACTTCAGCCTTATACTCTTTGAACTTTTCAAGAGCTTCAGACTTGTGATGAATTAGATATAGATAACCATACCTCGAATAATCATCTATGAATGAGATGAAATATTAGTACCCTCCTCGAGCTTTGACATTCACTGGACCACAAAGATCCGAATGCACAAGTTCTAGGGGCTCTACGGCTCTGTAACCTTTTCCAGTAAAAAGTCGCTTGGTCATTTTGCCTTCCAAGCAAGACTCGTAAGGCGGTAAATAATCATCTTCTAACTTGTTTAGAAGTCCATTCTTAGAGAGTCTCTCAATTCGGTTGAGATTAATGTGACCAAGTCTAAGATGTCATAGATAGGTATTATTATTTGGAGAAATTCTTTGCCTTTTATTTTGAGTGTTAGCATTCTTAAACATCTCATGATTTAAAATTGCTTTGGTTTTATTCGGTTTGATGATTACATGCCATTTTTCAATTTAGCAGAACAAATATTGACACCCTCTTTCAAAATGAACGCTTTATTAATTGAAAAATAAATACAATAACCAAGTTCTATTAAACAAGAGATATAAATTAAGTACCTTTTAAGCTTAGGAACTATATACAGATGTTTTAATAAAAGAAATCTATCTCCGAAAAAACAGCTTGGCATCCCCATCGCACGAGCCGAGACGCGTCTCCCTGCTCCGACTCACGACCGTCATCTCACCTCTCTTCGAGCTCCTTGAAGGAACTAGTTTCCTGAAAAGAAGAGCAAACATGATTAGTGGCTCATGAATCAAGTATCCAGGTAAAATCATCATTTTCCACTAAACAAGTTTCAAGAACAAGTAAATCTAATTTACCTTTCTTCTCTTTGAGCTCAGCAAGGTATTTTGGGCAGTTTTGCTTCCAGTGCCCATCAACGTTGCAGTGGAAACATTTTCCTTTATCTGCAACCTTGGCTTTTTCCTTACCTTTGTCAGCAGCAGGTGCCTTCCCTTTCCCCCCTATTTTCTTCTTTTGGGTCTTCTTAAGCCCAAAAGATGAGCTATAAGACTTAGTCCCAGAGGATGAACCCTTCTGGAACCTTCTGCAATGGGCAAACAGATTTGCCTCTCCATCAGCCTGTCCCTTATTCTTCATAAGAGACTGGAAAGTTTGTAGTTCATTAAGGAGAGTAGTCAGGTTATACTCTATCTTGTTCACCACCGCATTGCTGTGGAATTGCAAGAAACTCTTCGAAAGAGATTCCAGGATGAACGATACCTGACTTTGCTCGTCAATGACCACTCCGTTCATCTTAGCCACGTTGAAGTGGACCATCAGATCAAGAACGTGTTCTCTCACCGATGACCCCTTCTTCATACGAGAGTTATAAACGTATTTGAGGGATTCGTGTCGAATCTGTCCAAACATTTCCTGCAGCGAACTCATGATCTCACGAGCCGAGACCATGCCCTCGTGCTTTTTGGCCAGAACTTCAGAAACACTAGCCAAAATGTAGACCTTGGCCTTATCATTGGCCTTGATCCAGCGGTCTTACGCCTCCTTAACAGATTGAGAGCGTTACGAGCAGGGATATGAGGACATTCCTCAGTCAGTACAAACCGTAGGTCATCAACAACCAGAATCGTATTCAGGTTAGATTTCCACGTAGTAAAATTCTCATCAGTTAAACGGTCGCTTTTAAGTAAGGCTATTATAGAGGACGACATGCTGAAAAACCCAAGATAGTTCTAATTAGTTATGCCTTTTAACCCATTGTAAAAACCAATCATATTTAGCAAAATTATTAAAGAACCCTAGTATTTAAACTAAAACCAATGTTTAAATTAAACCTTTAATTTTGCAACGATACTTCAAGGGTTTAGAACAAAAGCCTTCGTCGGGCGATCAATCATTCCTCCCTTGAATTGAGACTTTCTCAGCCAATTCTTACTACCAGAACATCTCATGTCCCAATGGTTCTTAGCTACCGTTTGTTTGGTCAAGGACTTGTTAACTAGCTTAACTCATCTCGTAAATGTGACCCTACCATTTTCAGATCCAATAGGCTCGAGCTAACAGACTACTATTAAGAAAGACAACTGTTGGCAAACAACCTAAGAGACCCTATCCATTTCTGGAGTTCGCGGTGTTTCGATCCCTATAGTCAGGCCCTCCGTAGGGTTTGGCTGTTCCAGGACAACCTAGCAGGCGGACTATAGAAATCTCACGGTGCGACCTAATGGAGTAGACCGTAGGATACGTTGACACGCTCCTGCTCTCATTTATTATGGATACTTCCCTCATTCACCTTGGTATTGAACCATGCAAACACATACCGTAGGGGGACGCCCTATTGACGCCACGTAACCGAGCATGGAACTCACGGTGTGAACTCTTGAGAACGTGAGAGTAAGCTCGATGCGAACATCTCGTTTTCTCCCACTGAAACTCCTAAAATTAGGGTATAGGTTTAACTTAGTCAGATTCTGGCTAACAGAATCTACCTAAGTCTATGCCTATTATAACTATTATAACTAGGTCTTAAAACCTTATGTCTAGGTGAATAAACATTTTAATTACCTAGAGATATAAATAAAACTAAGGTTAATTCAACTCAGGTTCCGGGTCAGTTCCCAGGTAGGAGGTGTTCTGTTAACCTGTTGGGATGTATGTCCTCATCTCGTGTAGTTTGTAATATTCCAAGTTGTAAATGAATAAGAGTTATTTATTTCAACATTGTGCAATAAATAAGAGTTATTTATTTAAACTTTGTGTCTCGCATTTTTCATAAACTTAATCCAATAAACTAAGCTCCAGGGTCATTGTATTATGAGAGAACTAAGAACTTGAACGGTGTGTAGTGGACACACAGGGAGATCGCGTTCGAGTTAATGACCCGAACGGTCTCTGATATATGGATAAGGTTGGAGACCTAATCTCGATACACTGCGTGGATGCGCCCGCTTTTGTATTAGATACAAACGAGGTGATCTCGACTCGTTCATGTGGTTGACATGCGAGTGTGGGGGCATCCGTGCAATGAGATTGTACAAGATCGGATCGTGAATTATTAGACTTCATCGATGTAACACCGCTAATGAAAGATAGAGCTAATAAATTCGTAGATGACCATTAGTGACTCAACCTTAATCCTGAGCGTGTTACGGACTCCTGTCTGCGGGGGTCTGTCCTTTGACTAGTACGGGTGAGAGTGGCCACTGTTCCTCGCCCAATATGACTATCTTCTTAGGGGCAGGACCACGTGGGGAGCTGAGAACTTGACTACGCAAGAAGGAATTCACTCGTTCCCGACTTAGGGAAACTAGAGGGGTTGTTCCCTTAAGTGTTGTCTCCAGGGCTTGAACAACGGGGCCCGGCTCTCTCATTGGCCTGAGAGGGTTGTTGTTTATGGTTGAACCATGCAACATAGCTGTTCATTAGAGGAGCAGTGGGACTTAAGGAGCAAGAGGTAGACACAGGGGTAAAACGGTAATTTGACCCAGCTGTGACTACGAACAACCTGTGAAGGGTCGACTCATGGGTATTGGTTATATCGATGGACACAACTTGTCTTACAGTGATGAGAGTGCAGCTACGGGCTTTAGTGGAGTGTTACCGTAGCTAATGAATGTTGAATAACCGGGTCAAAGAGTTTGACAGTTTAGTCTCGGATCATTGGAGCTCGTCACGTGTAGGTTCATTAGGTCCCTCGGTTGTCTCAAATTGGACAAATTGAGGGTTTATAGTTTGATGTGAATTTGAAGTGTTCAAATTCATTATTTGGGTATTTATGTCATTTATATGAGATATAGATGACATAATATATAGTTTGATGTTAATGAGATTCATAATAAACTATAGTATAGCCTAATTGATTAATTAGTGCTAATTGGAGAAATTAAATTGAGAGAAATTAAATTGAATGTGATTCAATTTATAATTCCACATTTATGCAAATGAGATTTGTATAATAAGGTATGAGATACCTTATATTATATAATATGCAAATGTGATTTGTATATTATATGGTTGTGGTAAAATTGTGATTTGGTGGAGGTTTTAACTCCATCACACAATAGTATTTAAAGGTTTTGCAAGAAGCCTTTGGTGTGCCATTTGCCATTTTTTGGATTTTGATCCAAAGAGAGCAAGTGATTCTCTCTCAAATCCTCTCTCAATTCTTTATCATTCTCTCCTCACCCAAAACCAAAGGGAGTCCCACCTACTCTCCCTCAACCTCCCGAGAACAACCGAGAAGACCCTTTGAAGGTGTCTCCCTGTTCAGATCGTGGTTCGTGTTCGAGGAGAACGTTGGATCGAGAGAGATCGTGACCGGAGAAGGAGAAAAACGTTGAAGAAATGTTCTTCAAGAGGTTAGTATCCATTGTACTTACTGTTTTCTCTACTTTTTTGTATGTTTAGCCTAGGATCTATGAGATAGATTCAATTTTAAGACACGTTTTACACAACGGATCAACGACGTTTCACAACGTCTTCCGCTGCGGGAATTCAAAATCCCTTCATAACCGTCATGAGATGTATGATTTAATTATTTCTATGTGCATAGAGTATGCCATATAGATTTAAAATCCCACCTTAGGTTAAACATTTCATGCATCATATTTATATTATAAGAGTTATAATATATAGTATGCATGATAGGATTATATTATAAGAGTTATAATATAATATTTGCATGATTTAATTTATTTAATATAAGTGTTATATTTTTAAATTAAAAGCATGCTCATGCATTTAATTCATGTGATGAATGTATGTTATAGTATAGTATTATTCATGTGATGAATGATCAAACACTATAACATAGAAATACATGTAACCTAAGTTAATTATTAGTTTTAAATGGTTTAGAACTTGAATAATTAGACTTAGGTTCTCTAATTCTAATAAGATTAGAATTAGGAAATCAAATATGACATTTGAATGGAGACTGATAAGTAACTCTGTCTAAGGAAGGTTTTGTCTAAGGCTGGGGTATTTAAGTTGACGCTTGTGGAACACCCCTACTTGGAAACCGACCTGGGAGTGAATTCGGTCAGGAGATTCTTAGGTTATATTCTCGTGAGTGTCGTTAATTAAGAGTTAATTAATTTACTCACATAGACCTAAGTTAATAATGTGATTATAGACTTAGGCTAATCCAATATAAGAGTTATATTGGTAGACTTAGGTAAATTTTAGCCGGTTTATCTAGGTCAATCCCGATTATTTTAAAGTGCTGAGTGGGAGGAAATAAAGTGTATGAGATACATTTAATTTTCCATCCACAAATCTCCATTAAGTTCGCACCGTGAGATCCATGCTCGGCCTCGTGGCGCAAATGGGAGCGTCCCCCTACGGGTGGCATTTGTATGGGTCAATATCAACGTGAATGGAGATAGTACTTATTGTGAGTGGGAGCGGGACTCAGTGAAAAACGAGACCCACTGGTCTCTTCTTTTTCGATTCACACCGTGAGACGCCTATGATCCGCCTCGCTAGTTTGGCTCGGACTGCACAATCCTTACGGAGGGCCTTGATCATGGGAGTCGGAACACCGTGAATTCTCGAAAGGGATACGATTTCCTTGTTGGTTTTCCTTCTTAGTCCTCCCTACGGCGGCTATTGTTTGGACGGATACTTGGAAATTTAAAGATTGAGGGTGACACTCACAGGATTCATTAAGAGTTAATGGATTCTGACCAAAAATGGTAACTGGATGCGTAATGGAATAAGAGTTATTCTCGGTATTAGGTCCAGTCGAGAGAGTCTCGCGTCCTAGAGGAGGAGTGGGTTTGTCTACCCTACTGGCGGTCATTTTAAACCTTTAGGGTATCATTGCAAATTTTGAATGACCTAGGGATCATAGGATAAAAATTTGTTAAAACCCGATTGGATTTTCAAAAGTTTTTATGAGACTAATACAAAGTTTTTCATTTTATTTCAGCAACAAAATGTCAAACGCTTTTAACGCTCCTTTAGCTTTCGTTAAGTTAGTCGGCGATAGTATTTTCGTGAAAAACAATATAGACACGATTTTGGTAAATGACGACCAAGAGTTCGCACTCACCGAGGAGGTCCTCGTGTGCTCGGTTCAACGATCCTATTCAACAATCTACAAACCTTCCAAATTTGGTGCAAACTAGGGGACGGGAAAGGTGAGGCAAGTGTTGCCTTAAGACCTTTTCACGGGGTTCGACCTGCAGGATAAAGTTTGTAGACTCTTCAGCCCCTAAGGGAAGAAGAAGAAGTTGAAGGAAGTTAAGGTTGACTGCGTTGCCGCCTAAAAGGCAAAGAAATCAAGGATGTTGCCGAAAAGTGTTTCATCACCGCAACGGGGATGGACACCGAAAGGAGTTGTCCCAAGTTCCTTGATGAAAAGAAGATGACAGTAAATGTGATTTACTTGTCACGAAACTTGTTTAGTGGAGAGTAATGACTCTGCTTGATATTGGATTCAGCGCCACTAACCATGTTTGCTCTTCTTTTCAAGGATTAAGTTCTCTGGCAATGCAGTGCAAGAGGGTGAGATAACACTCGTGGTTGGATCCTAGAGAGTTGTCTCAACTACGACAAATAGGCACTGATGAAGTTTGTTCTTTAGCGGGAAGTACTTATTATTGGATAATATGTACATAGTTCCTAGGTTTACGAGAAACCTAGTATCTATTTCCCTATTAGAACAAAAAAATATTTCTGCTTCATTCAAGAGTAATAAAGCGTTTATTTCTCGAAATGGAAATTTGATTTGTTCTGCTTCATTGAGAGCAATCTATATGTTTTGAACCCTAATTCGGTCAAAAGTGTTTTGAACACCGAATTATTTAAAACAGCTGAAACGCGAACTAAGAGATTAAAAGTTTCTCCAAAAGAAAGTGCCCATCTTTGGCATCTACGGTTAGGCCACATTAATCTCAATAGGATTGAGAGACTAGTGAAGAGTGGACTTCTAAGCGAGTTGGAAGAAAACTCTTTACCGGTATGTGAGTCATGCCTTGAAGGCAAAATGACCAAACGTTTTTTTAGTGGAAAAGGATATAGAGCCAAAGAGCCTCTTGAGTTAGTACATTCTGACCTCTGTGGTCCGATGAATGTTAAAACTCGGGGCGGTTATGAGTATTTCATGTCTTTCATAGACGATTACTCCAGATATGGGTATATTTACCTAATGCATAGGAAGTCTGAAAAACTTGAAAAGTTCAAGGAGTTCAAGACTGAGGTTGAGAACCTGTTATGTAAATCGATTAAAACACTTCGATCGGATCGAGGTGGAGAGTATATGGACAATGAATTCCAGGACTATATGATAGAACATGGAATTACGTCCCAACTCTCAGCACCTGGTATGCCACAGCAGAATGGTGTATCGGAGAGGAGAAACAGAACCTTGTTGGACATGTTCGGTCGATAATGAGCTATGCTCGTCTCCCTGATTCTTTTTGGGGTTACGCAGTGGAGACTGCGGTTTACATTTTGAACACCGTTCCGTCGAAGAGTGTTTGGGAAACACCTTTCGAACTCTAGCATGGTCGTAAAACCAGTTTACGTCATTTCAGAATTTGGGGATGTCCGGCCCATGTGTTGGTGTCAAACCCGAAGAAGTTGGAACCCCGTTCAAAGTTGTGCCTCTTTGTAGGTTACCCAAAAGAGACTAGAGGTGGTTACTTTTACGATCCTAAGGATAATAGGGTGCTTGTGTCGACAAACGCCACTTTCCTTGAGGAAGACCACATCAGGAATCACTTACCAAGGAGTAAGATTGTGTTAAATGAAATGGACAGTTCATCAGCAAGAGTTGCTGATGGTGCTAGTACGTCAACAAGTGTTGTTGATCCTAGCTCGTCTAGTCAAATCCGTTCTCTAGAGTTGGGAATGCCTCAACGTAGTGGGAGGGTTGTGAGACAGCCTGAACGTTACATGGGTTTAGCTGAAACCCAGTCGCCACCCCGATGATGATCATGAGGATCCATTGACCTATGATCGTGCAATGGCGCACGTTGATAAAGACGAATGGATTAAAGCCATGGACCGTGAAATGGAGTCGATGTACTTCAATTCCGTCCGAGCTTGTGGACCAACCGAATGGGGTTAAACCTATTGGTCGCAAGTGGATCTACAAGCGTAAACGTGGCGTAGATGGGAAGGTGCAAACCTTCAAAGCTCGACTAGTGACAAAGGGTTTTACCCAGGTGGAAGGGGTTGACTATGAGGAAACTTTTTCACCTATTGCCATGGTAAAGTCGATAAGAATCCTTCTGGCCATTGCCGCATATTATGACTATGAGGTATGACAGATGGATGTCAAGACCGCTTCGAATGGCAACCTTGACAAGACCATCTACATGGACCACCATGGGTTCATTGCCCAAGGCCAAGAGCAAAAGGTTTGCCGGCTTCAAAGATCTATTTATGGACTGAAACAAGCCTCGAGATCTTGGAATATAAGGTTTGATGAGGCGATCAAATCTTATGGCTTTGATCAAAATGTTGACGAGCCTTGTGTCTACAAGAAAATCGTTAATAATCTGATCACAAGCCGCGTTTCTTATATTGTATGTGGATGATATCCTTCTCATTGGGAATGAGGTAGGATTTCTTCTCGACATTAAGGAATGGTCGGCTTCACAATTCCAAATGAAAGATTTGGGAGAGGCACGATATGTTCTAGGTATCCAGTTGTCCTAACCTAAGAACAGCGAACGCTAGCCATGTCTCAAAGCGCCTTATATTGACAAGATGTTGTCTAGGTATAAGATGCGTAACTCCAAGAAGGGCTTGCCGCCTTTCGTGCATGGGGTTCACTCTATCTAAGGATCAATGTCCTAAGACATCTCAAGAAGTTGAGGATATGAGACGGGTCCCCTATGTTTCAAATTGTAGGAGCCCGATGTATGTCATGTCATGTACTAGGCCCGACATCCATTATGCAGCTTGGGATTGTCGGTAGGTATCAATCCAATCCAGATTAGATCACCGGGCACCAGTGAACGCAATCCTCAAGTATCTTAGGAGAACGAGGAACTACAACCTTGTATATGGGAGTGGGGATTTGATCCTTACGGATACACACCTGATTCGACTTTCAGATCGATAAGGATTCTAGGAAATCCACTTCAGGTCGACCTTCATTCCGAATAGAGGAGTCAGAGTGTGGCGAAGCATCAAGCGAGGATGCATCTCGATTCCACGATGGAAGCCGAATATGTTGCGACTTGTGAAGTCGCAAAGGAAGTCGTTTGGCTCGTGAAGTTCATGACGGATTTGGAAGTTGTTCCAAATATGAACTTGTCGATCACGTTGTTCTATGACAACAATGAGTGCGATTGCCAACCTCGAGAGAACCCCGAGTCATAAAAGGGGGCAAGCATATAGAGCGTAAGTATCACTTGATACGGGAGATTGTGCACCATGAGACGTGATGCCACGCAGAGATAGCTTCTGAGCACAACGCTGTCGATCCATTTACAAAGGCCCTCACGGCTAAGGTGTTTGAGGTTACCTAGAGAGTCTAGGTCTTGAGTGCTTCCCGACTAGGGCAAGTGGGAGTATTGTAAAGGGGTATTCAATGCCCTAGTTTATTGTATTACTTTATTGTATTACTTTACTGTACATTTGAGAAATGTATCATGTACTCCACTAGCTTAGTCCAAGTGGGAGTTGGTTGGGATGTATGTCCTCATCTCGTGTAGTTTGTAATATTCTAAGTTGTAAATGAATAAGAGTTATTTATTTCAACATTGTGTAATAAATAAGAGTTATTTATTTAAACTTTGTGTCCGCATTTTTCATAAACTTAATCCAATAAACTAAGCTCCAGGGTCATTGTATTATGAGAGAACTAAGAACTTGAATGGTGTGTAGTGGACACACAGGGAGATCGCGTTCGAGTTAATGACCCGAACGGTCTACAGTATATGGATAGGGTTGGGACCTAATCCTGGATACACTGTGGATGCGGTCCGCTTTGTATTAGATACAAACGAGGTGATCTGACTCGTTCATGTGGTTGACATGCGAGTGGGGGCATCCTGTGCAATGAGATTGTACAAGACCGGACCGTGAATTATTAGACTTCACCGATGTAACACCGCTAACGAGATAGAGCTAATAAATTTGTAGATGACCATTAGTGACTCGACCTTAATCCTCGAGCGCGTTACTTTACACACCATGTCTGCGGGGTCCATCCCTTTGACTAGTACGGGTGAGGGTGGCCACCGTTGCTCGCCCAATATGCCTATCTTCTTGAGGGGGTGACCACGTGGGAGCCGGGAACTTGACTACACAAGAAGGAATTCACTTCGTTCTCGACTTAGGAAAACTAGAGGGGTTGTTCCCTTAAGTGTTGTCTCCAGGTCTTGAACAACGGGGCCCCGCTCTCTCATTGGCTTGAGAGGGTTGTTGTTTATGGTTGAACCATGCAACATAGTTGTTCATTAGAGGAGCAGTGGGACTTAAGGAGCAAGAGGTAGATACAGGGGTAAAACGGTAATTTGACCCAGCTGTGACTACGAACAACCTGTGAAGGGTCGACTCATAGGTATTGGTTATATCGATGGACACAACTTGTCTTACAATGATGAGAGTGCAGCTACGGGCTTTAGTGGAGTGTTACCGTAGCTAATGAATGTTGAATAACCGGGTCAAAGAGTTTGACAGGTTAGTCTCGGATCATTGGAGCTCGTCACGTGTAGGTCCATTAGGTCCCTCGGTTGGCTCAAATTGGACAAATTGAGGGTTTACAGTTTGGTGTGAATTTGAAGTGTTCAAATTCATTATTTGAGCATTTATATTATTTATATGAGATATAGATGACATAATATATAGTTTGATGTGAATGAGATTCATAATAAACTATAGTATAGCCTAATTGATTAATTAGTGCTAATTGGAGAAATTGAATTGAGAGAAATTAAATTGAATGTGATTCAATTTATAATTCTACATTTATGCAAATGAGATTTGTATAATAAGGTATGAGATACCTTATATTATATAATATGCAAATGTGATTTGTATATTATATGGTTGTGGTAAAATTGTGATTTGGTGGAGGTTTTAACTCCATCACACAATAGTATTTAAAGGCTTTGCAAGAAGCCTTTGGTGTGCCATTTGCCATTTTTTGGATTTTGATCCAAAGAGAGCAAGTGATTCTCTCTCAAATCCTCTCTCAATTCTCTATCATTCTCTCCTCACCCAAAACCAAAGGGAGTCCCACCTACTCTCCCTCAACCTCCCGAGAACAACCGAGAAGACCCTTTGGAGGTGTCTCCCTGTTCAGATCGTGGTTCGTGTTCGAGGAGAACGTTGGATCGAGAGAGATCGTGACCGGAGAAGGAGAAAAACGTTGAAGAAATGTTCTTCAAGAGGTTAGTATCCATTATACTTACTGTTTTCTCTACTTTTTTGCATGTTTAGCCTAGGATCTATGAGATAGATTCAATTTTAAGACACGTTTTACACAACGGATCAACGATGTTTCACAACGTCTTCCGCTGCGGGAATTCAAAATCCCTTCATAACCGTCATGAGATGTATGATTTAATTATTTCTATGTGCATAGAGTATGTCATATAGATTTAAAATCCCACCTTAGGTTAAACATTTCATGCATCATATTTATATTATAAGAGTTATAATATATAGTATGCATGATAGGATTATATTATAAGAGTTATAATATAATGTTTTCATGATTTAATTTATTTAATATAAGTGTTATATTTTTAAATTAAAAGCATGCTCATGCATTTAATTCATGTGATGAATGTGTGTCATAATACGCGTCGATAGGGAGCGTTGGCGTTGCGACACCGTTCTTCAACGTTGCAACGCTGATGAACGGCGTTGCAACGCTGCTGCTTCGGCAACAGCTTTCTTCCACGAACACAACAGCTTCTACTTGTAATTTCTCCCTCGATTCTCCTCCGAATTGCTTGAAATTGGTCCTGAACGACTCGTACCTCTAATACAGACTCAAATATGCATTTTATTTGCCCAAAAACGCAGGGGCCTTTACAATAATTTGATCAAATCAAAAGTAAACTATGGCAAAAAAAATACTCCTAAACAGTTTTACAGCAAACCAAATGCATTTTCCACCAAATCAATGCAATTTTGTTTCAAAACAAAACAATACAAGCATTGCTCTGATACCAATTGATGGAGATCTGATCTCCTTGAGCAGCGGAAACGTGTTTGGGATCGTAATATGCAAGATTGTTTTGCTTGAAACAAAAACCGATACATTGACAAATAGACAAAACAAGCATATAATTAACTCTAATCTAATTAGGCATGGATAATAGCATACAAACGTACTAAGTTTAACAATTAAACTAAGAAGGGAGAGGAATAAATGTTTACCTTTATAGACTCGCAGCAACTCCTTGCTCCAAGCAAATTCCAGTATTTCAGCAACACAGCAACTCTCTGTTTTTCAAGCAGGAACACTACCACTTAGAAAACCCTCTATGTCTTTGGGTGCTTAGATCTTCCTTGGTGGGAAGGATCCAACAATTGGAAGACGAAGGGAATGAAAGTGTGAGAGAGAGAGGTTTTGTAGCAAATCTCTAATTGCCAGAAAAATGATACAATCATCGATCATCGATCATCAACCCTCTTCTCCCGGTTAAACTGTCGATAGGGAGAATAAGGAGGTAGTGGGAACGTGTCTGGATGACACGTTCCCTTATTTTATTATTAAAAAAATAATAATAATAATTAAATAATAATTAAATCAAATTTAATTATTAATTTAAATCATATTTAAATAATGCAAATTAAATATCATACATTTAATTTGGATTAAATCTCATTTAATCATATTACCCCTTTAACCTATAGTTTTAATGTACATCCAAAGGCACATTAAATTTTAACCTATAGTTTTCAAATGTGAATCACATTCACATTTAATATAATATTTGAACTCTTTCAAATATTTAATTCTCTCATATAATTTAATATGAATCATATTCACATTAAATTTATAATATATAGTTCCAAAACCATATATTATATTGTATCTAAATACATTAAATATATTCCCTAATGAATTTGAACATTTCAAATTCAAATGATCTAAGAACCCTTTACTGAGCTAGAAGGTGGACCAAATGGACCTACTGGATCGTAAGCTCTAACGATACGAGATTGCTCGGTTAATCTCATTAACCTCCCAATCAACATTCGTTAATCATGAACACTCCACTAAAGTCCCACAGTTGCACTATTCTCACTGCAGATATATTTCTGTGTTCATGAATATTGACCAATAACAGCAAGTAAATCCTTCACGAATGTTCGTAGCGCCAGCTGGGTCAAATTACCGTTTTACCCCTGGGTTACATCTTGTGCCTTAAGTACGAGTGCTCCTCTAATGAATAATTTGTTTGTGGTTCTACCAACAAACAGAGTCCCTCTCGAGCCAATGAGAGGAACGGGCCCTTTGTTCATGTCCCGGAGACACCACTTAAGGGAACATTCCTCTACTTACCCTAGTAGGCGGGAAGGAGTGAATTCCATCTTGTTAAGTTAAGTTCCCAACCGCTCACTCGGTCTTGTCCCCAAGAAGGTAGGCATATTGAGTCGGCAAATTTGGCCACTCTCACCCATACTAGTCAAAGGACAATCCCTCGCGAACAGGAGTTCGTAACCTGCTTCGGATGAGATCAAGTTGCCTAGGCCATCCTAGTGAAATAGAAACCTAACTAGTCAACAGAGTTACAGCTAGAGATTACTATTTCGTGGTTCGGTCTTATGTAATCTCATTACATAAGATATCCCCACTCACATGTCATCTACACGAACACGTTAGGATCACAGTGTTTGTATCAAATACAAAGTGGGACACATCCATAGTTTAACCAGGGTAAGGTACCCAAATCTTATCCCCTAACTATAGACCCTTTAGGTTGTATCTCGAACCGAGATCCTTTTTATGTACATTACATTCAGTTAAAGATTCATTTAACAGCCTTGGATGTTTAGTTTATTGGATATAGGGTTTAAATAAAGGCAAATTCGTAGATAACGAACAATAACACTTTATTGAAATAATAACATTTTATTATATTAATTAGAACATAATTACAAACTACGAGTTTTAGGGCACAAATCCCAACAGGACGGATGATTCAATCCGATCGACTGAATTTCTGACTGAACAATTCTCTCTCTCTCACCCTCTCATTTCCATTCTCCAATTGTTGAAATCCTTCCCACCAAGGAAGATCTAAGCACTTAGAGACATAGAGGGTTTTCTTCGTGGTGTTATCCTGCTGAAGAAAACAGAGAATTTTCTTGGGTGTTGTTGTGTCGCTGCAATAGAAGCAAAGAGTTGTTGTTCTGTTGAAATCAACAAAGGTAATCTATTTCTTACTCTTAGTTTAACATTTTCACAGCATGTTTGCGTGTACATCTTCATGCCTAATTAGATTAGATTTACATGTTTGTTCTGTTTTATCAATGTACTGGTTTTTGTTTCTAACTAAAACAATGAAGCAATTACGATCTCAAACTCGTTTCCGCTACTCGAGAGGATCGGATCTCCATCACTCAGTAAGCACGAACTTCAGGTTGTCGGTTACAAGAATTGTCTTTATATTATTCTTCTACGTTTGGAAGTTATCTCCCACTAACTTATCGGAAGCGAGTAAAGCGATAATCGAGCTAGACATATTTGCTGAAAAAATCAAATATAATTTTGTGTCAGTCTCGCAAAAACTTTTTAAGTCCAATCAAGTTTTAGCAAAAATTAATCCTATGATCCCTAGGTCATTTAAAATTTGCAATGATATCCTAAAGGTTTAAAATGACCACCACCGAAGGGTGAACAGAAACACTTCTCCTCTAGGACGAGACTTTCTCGACCAGACCCTAATCCCAGAATATCTTTATTCCATTAGGCGTCCAGTTACCATTATTTAGTCGAATTCATTAACACTTAATGAATCCCGTGAGTGTCACCCTCAATCTTTAAGTTTCCAAGTATCCGTCCAAACAATAGTTACCGAAGGGTGAACCACGAAGGAAAATCAATAAGGAAACTGTATCCCTTTTGGGAATTCACGGTGTTCTGACTCCCATGATCAAGGCCCTCCGAAGGGATTGTCTGGTCCAGGCCAAACTAGCAGGGGGATCATAGGGGTCTCACGGTGTGAATTGAAAGAAGAGATCGTGGGTTCCGTTTTCACAGGCCTCGTTCCCACTCACTATAAGTACTCTCTCCATCCACGTTGATATTGATCCATACAAATGCCATCCTAAGGGGGACACTCCCATTTGTGCCACGAGGCCGAGTATGGATCTCACGGTGCGGACTTTAAGGAGATTTGTGGTCGGAAAATTAAATGTATCTTATACACTTTATTTCCTCTCACTCAACACTTTATAATTTTTGGGATTGACCTAGATAAACCGGCTAAAATTTACCTAAGTCTACCAATATAACTCTTATATGGTATTAGGCCTAAGTTTATAATCACGTTATTACTTAGGTCTAAGTGAGTAAATTAATCAACTTTTAATTAACGACACTCACGAAAAACATAATCTAAGAATCTCCGGACCGAATTCACTCCCAGGTCGGTTTCCAGGGAGGGGTGTTCCGCAAGCATCAACTTAAATACCCAAGCCTAAGACAAAACCTTCCTTAAACAGAGTTACTAATCAGTCACCATTCAAAGATTATATTTTGATTTCCTAATTCTAATCTTATTAGAACTAGAAAACCTAAGTCTAATTATTCATGTTCTAAACACTTTAAAACTAATAATTAACTTAGGTTACATGCATTTCTATGCTATAGTGTTTGATCATTCATCACATGAATAACTATAAACTATAACAAAATTCATCACATGAAATAAAATGCATGAGCATACTTTAATCTAAAAAATATAACACTTATATTTAATTAAATTAAAACATGCATTTAATTATATTATAACACTTATAATATAACCTATCATGCAAACTATATATTATAACACTTATAATATAAATGATGCATGAAAATGTTTAACCTAAGGTGAGATTTTAAATCTATATGACATACATTATGTACATAGAATTTAATTAAATCATACATCTCATGCATAAAATAATTAAATAGCAAAAATGGACCGATTTTGGCACCTAGGGGCATTTATTTAATTAAATAACATTAATATAACATTTATATTAATATTATTTAAGAAATAAATTAAAAAAATTAAAAAATTACATTTTTTACAAAAATAAATAAATAAATAAACTAATTAAAATAACAGCCCACGAAGCCTCAAAACCACCATGCCCCACGTCTTGCAAACTGGGCGCTGGAACTGCCCTCAACGCACGTAGCGTTGCAACGCTGCAGTGCTCAACGTTGCGGCCCGCACGCTCCACGCCTTGGCGTTGCAACGCTGCTCTGCAGCCAAGCCTCCGCCCGCAATTGCAGCGTTGAGACGCTAATGAACAACGTCTCAACGCTGTCGACAGAACAACAAGCACCTTTTGCTTTTTCTTCGCCGCGCTTCGCCCGCTTCGCTCTCGATTTCTTCACAAAGATCTCATGCCACGAACGACACGGACTTATATACTCGATTTACATTAAAAATGTCTAAAAACACGAGCCCTTACATTGATCGAATCAACTTTAAATGTAAATCTAAGAACAGTGCCAAAATCAAAAAAGCCCATTTCGCAAACCAACATTCATCTCATGAATCAAAGTTTTTACCCACCTAATTTTAACAAAATTAAGTGCACAACAAGATGCCAACGATTGGCTCTGATACTAATTGAAGGGAATTAGAGTCCCCAGCGCAGCGGAAGACGATCGAATAGTCGTGGTGTTGTTGTGCAACTCAATTTTGTTAAAACAAACTATCGTATAGTTAAGGCTAAACATGCAATCTAAGAAAGGAAAAACAACAAGTTCATGGTACTTACTTGTTGAAGACGATCTTCAAGGCTTCCTTTCCGTTCACGAACTCTTCGTGCTCTCCTCGATCTCAACGATCTCGTACTCTTCACTCGAACACCGATTGAACACCTCCACAAGGTTACACGGTTGTTCTACTTTAGAAAGAAGGAGGATTGTGGGATCCTTCTATGGCTAGGGAGGAGAATTTGTGAGAGAGAGTTTTTAGAGAGAAAAGAGAATCCTTCTTTTGGTGAGATTTCCAAAAATGAGTATTTGCTTAATGAACCCTTCTTGCAAAGGGGTTTATATAATGGTGATAGGTGGAGTTGAAATCTCCACCTATTTACCATTTTACCACAACCATAGGTTATGCAAATCATATTTGCATAACCACATATTATAAGATATCTCATATCTCATTTTACAAATCACATTTGCATTATTGTGGATTTTTAAATTGAATCACATCCAATTTAATATCTCTTAATCTAATTTCTCAAAATTAGCCCTAATTCAACAATTAGGCTAAGCTATAGTTTATTATTAATCTCATTCACATTAAACTATATAATATATCATTCATATCTCATATAAATGACATAAATACCCTTTAGTGAACTTGAACACTTCAATTCACACCAAAATAATAAACCTTCTTTAAATCCCGTTTGAGCCAACTGAGAGACCTTATGGACCTACAGTGACGAGCTCTAATGATTCGAGATTAACCTATCAAACTCTTTGACCCGGTTAATCAACATTCATTAGCTACGGTAACACTCCACTAAAGCTCGTAGTTGCATCCCGTCAATGTAAGACAAGTTGTGTCCACTGATATAGCCAATGCCCATGAGTCGACCCTTCACAGGTTGTTTGTAGACACTGCTGGGTCAAATTACTGTTTTACCCCTGTGTTTACTTCTTGCTCCTTAAGTCCTCACTACTCCTCTAATGAACAACAATGTTGTAATGGTCCAACCATACACAACAACCTTCTCGGGCCAGTGAAAAGGTGGGCGCCCGTTGTCCAAGCCCTGGAGACAGCACTTAAGGGAACAACCCCTCTAGTTTCCCTAAAGGCGGGAACGAGTGAATTCCATCTCGCGTAGTTAAGTTACCAGCTCCCTACTTGGTCTTGTCCCTGAGAAGATAGGCATATTGGACGAGTAACTATGACCACCCTCACCCGTACTAATCAAAAGGATGGACTCGCAGAGACGGAGTCCGTAACACGCTCGTGATTCAGTCGAGTCACTAATGGTCATCTACGGTTATTAGTCCATACCACAACGGTGTTACATCGTGAGGTCTAATAATCCATGGTCCGGTCTTGTATAATCTCATTGTACAGGATGCCCCCTCTCGCATGTCAACCACATGAACGAGTCAGATCACCTCGTTTGTATCTAATACAAAGCGGGTCGCATTTACAGTTTATCCAGGATTAGGTCTCCAACCCCGTCTATATATTGTAGACCGTTCGGGTCATTAACTCGAACGTGATCCTCCTTGTGTGTCCACTACACACTGTTCAAGTTCTAGTTCTCTCATATATTCAATGACCTTGGAGCTTAGTTTATTAGACAAAGTTCGTAAAATATGCGAGACACAAAATGATGAAATAAATAACTCTTTATTAATTTCAAATGTTAATTTACAAACAGAACGAGATTAGGACATACATCCCAACAATCAAAAGACTCTCTCGAGCTCTAGTGACCTCATGCATAACAATAAACCTAAAGTCTCCATTTATATATTAAAAGCATGCAAGACATTAAGCGACTTCTTTAAAATGTTTCCCAAAAAACCCTTCACTCTCGTGTAAGGATTTACTAAGGGTTTTGGCAATTTTAATCTAATCTAAGTCTATTATCTCGAATTAAACTTAAACCAATATATCATGCTAATCTTGGCCAGAGAAAAACAAGCATTAAGAAAGAATCACCAAAAAGAACTCTACACAATCAAAAGTTTAATTCAATAACTAAAATAAATCCATAACTAGCTGCATCAATCCGCTAACTATGGAAATTAGCTACTCATAATCACTACAAAATATGTTAAATCCATAAAAGAGTTCATAAACAAAACTACAAACTAAGAGAAGAGAAGAAAAACGCTTCGGTGACGATGTCGGTCCTCATCTCCGAGCTCCCGTCACGATCCCGAGCCTCCACTTTCGTGCTTGGCCTCTGAGGAATCCTCTTCTACTCCTTTCAGAGTGTATGTGTTGAAAATAAGTCTAAGAATCACTCAAATACGACTCCCCTCTCAAATGAGGCAGAATAACATATATATAACACTATCGGCACGATGTTGCGCACAATTAAATAAGGAAATTAGCGCAGCGTTGAGACGTCGTGGACAACGTCTCAACGTTGTGAACACAGAAGGCACGCACACACTCGATACGACGTTACAACGCTGCAAAGCAACGTCTCAACGTCGCCACCACGGGTCTTCACACTAAATTTCCAGCAGGTTCAACGTCTCAACGCCCAAATCAGCGTCTCAATGCTCTGGGCTCGAGTCAATAGCTAGTTTTGGCTCTCTTCTCCTACTTGCTTCAACTTTTATGCTTCATTGGCTCCCATTTAAGCCCTAAATCTTCGAGATTTCTCCATTTGCTTTGTTCTTGCTCTTAGTCTGAAATCCAATAATTTAAATACGTGAAAGCCCTTAAATTAACACAAAAACTAGCAAAATCTAAGCCTAAGAATAGCACATTTTATGTGCTATCAAATACCCCCAAACTTAAACTTTTGTTAGTCTCGAGCAAAAACAGAATAGGGCCATAAATGATCTCTCTCATGCATACATCAGATTCAAGCCTCAAAGATTAGAAGGAAAATTTCAGCAACCACAGTTTAACAATTAAACATGATACTTCAACAAACAATATAAAACTTTTCCTAAGTATCCTTGCGTGTGTGTGTGATTAGCCTTCGTTTCCCTCATCTTTACTACCCCGGAACAGCTTTACCAGGTTCACCACTCAACTTCTCTCTACACTGGCCATAAGTGCTAATCCTCAAGTCTCCCCACAATCAAGCATCAAACAACTCTATTCAACACTACATATTTTTTTTACTTTCAACGATGATTTTTTAGCAAAGACACTAGCTTTCACACATCCACTGCAGGGACCTTTACCCAGAGCACTTGCTCAATGAGTGACCTAACTGATCACAGTGAATGTAGCTCTTTTTGTCCTTGATTCTTTTAAGCACTATTCAGGAATAACAAATAACAAAGATATATTTTATTTTCAATACGCTCATATATTCCAGATCATGCACTTCATATTGTTATTCATCCTATCATGCAGTTTAACTCTAAAATCAGTCCTTACTCCTATCGAGGTGACATCAAACTTATTAACTTGATAACTCTGTTTTAAGCATTCAAAACTACAAGAATAAAGGTTAGGTGCATAAACATTGCAGGAAAATTCAAGAAAATTTTTAAATTTACTCAGATTCATATCATGCTCTCAAGTTTCAACAAGATCATAGAAATTTCAATTAAATCTCATTCTATTGCCACCCTAATTATACTTATGCATAAGATCAATCAACAAGTCAACACATTGTAACGCCCCTACTTTTCTATGACCAAATCCCTAGGGACATTACTACACATGCATGCATTTATAGGCCGAGAGATAAAAGAATTTAAAAGCCATTTTTAATTAACGTAAATAGTTCTAGGGATCCCAAGTAAAACAAAACATTCAAATTATTCCAAGACATTACATCAGCTTGGCCTATTAAAAACTGTAAGTAAGTTTAACTTCAAATAAAAACTTAAAGACAACAATAGTTCAAATCATGAATATGCGGAAATCGATGCTGGCTCCCATGGTTCTAATCACGCTCTCCTGTCACACGCCCTGCACGTCCTTCCCTTTACCTGAAAAACATTTTTTAAAAGAAAGGGTGAGTATTGCATAAACAATACCCAGTAAGTAACCTCGCTACCGAGGTTTGGGATATGCATACACATACAATCATGATCTTTAAATTCATTCATAACATACAAAGATGGGAATTAAAACTTTCTAAAGTTGCCAGGTCTTTAATCCATGGCTGTATATTAAATGTCAGGCCTTTAATCCATGATCGCTCATATAATTGCCGTGTCTTTAATCCATGGTCGTTTTCATATAATTGCCGTGTCTTTAATCCATGGTCGCTCATATAATTGCCGTGTCTTTAATCCATGGTCGTTTCATATAATTGCCGTCTCTTTAATCCATGGCTACACATTCAATTGCCAGGTCTTTAATCCATGGCTACACATTCAATTGCCGTGTCTTTAATCCGTGGTCGCATATATAATTGCCGTGTCTTTAATCCATGGCTATTCATTCAATTGCCAGAGGTCGATCGGTCATCCCGAGTCATTTCAATGATCTCGGGATAACCAATGTCCACACTATTCAATAATTCATTTCGTGACATACAAAATCATGCATAAGATCCCATCACCACATAATCATAGTGTACATATCATAAATATCATCATCAACATATCATTCATACTTTCTCATGGACAAGGTGATAAATCATACTTTTGTAATCAACATGAAACATTCTCATACACCCTACTCGTCCCTGCTTTCACATGAAATAATGGGATCTTTACACTTAACATACGAGAATACTTCCACATAAAATAACAATTCCGCTTCACATAATTCATCGAAATATTGCACATAAAATATCACGTATTCTCAAATAATATCTCAGGATCTTCATGTGGAAAAATATGAACTATTTCACATAAAATCATGAAAATCATTTTTACTCCCATTTAAAAGTTCGCACGAGAGGTCCCTTACCTCAAGCTTCATTTTTATTCCAAAATCTAATCGAACTCCCCGCTATTCTCCTTTTAGCAAAACCCGATCCACATCATAATTTCTCAAATTAAACTCCAAATATTCACACTTAAACCCTAATCGTGCGATATACTCAAATTACCGTAGTAAGATATCCTATCCGCTTACCTCGGTTTTCAACGCGAGAACTCGATAATTCTTAGTTTGCTTGGCAATCGACCTCCAATTCCGCTCCAAGTTCTGGTTCCTACAAAAAGTATTCTGACCAGGTGACCTAAATTCTCAAACAACGCTTAATCAAACGATAGATCGCACAATTTCCAATTTAGCATAAAATGTAACTCGATTGCTCACCGGTTGATCTCGGTTATCGAATGGTTGCTGGTCTGCGCGTGGTCACAATCGGCGGTGAAAGCTCTCGGATCGTGGTTCTTCACCGGCGAGGCCTTGCAAATACCGACGAAAGAGCCGCATACACCCGAAAGCGCGGCGCACGCGCGCGTTGTTTGTTTCGTGGTTCGGCCGGCGTGAGTCGGCCGAAGGCCGAGCTCGCGCCGCGAGCGCGGGCCGCAACGGTCCTCGGGCCGATGGCTTGCCGCGCGGGGACCACACGAGAAGAAGCGCCGAATGTGGGCTCCTCTCCGAACGGCCGCGACGTAGGTGCGGATGGTCAAGAGAAAATTCAACGTGGCGGCCGTGTAGCTTCCGCTCGTGCGTGGGTTGCAGAGGGTTCGCGGGCGGATGAGTGACGGCGGAGCTCGCGAGAGGCACGGCAGGACTTCGACGGTGACGCGAGTTTCCTTCGCTCGCGAACGGCTGGACGAGAAGCTTCCGCCGGCGTGCACGAGTTCCTCCCGCGACGGATCTTCGCCGCTCCTCCTGGGTGTGCAAAGTGAACAACTCGCGGCGGTGGGGACTTGCGACTTCGACGGCGGTTCGTGGGCGGGTCTCCCTCTTCTAGGGTTAGGGTTTTTGGGTGAGATGAAACTATGGTGAGAGGTAAAGTTAGGGTTTAAGATGAAGAGGAGATGTGGAGCTAGGGTTTCTCTTGATCATGAGCTTATAAACCAACTATTTAGGTCAAGTTATGTGCTAATGATCACCCTCATTTGGACTTAAATCACCAAAACGCCCTTAAATTACCTTTCCCTTTAATTTTCATAGCTAATTTCATCTTAAAAGGAAACAATTCACATACGCTAACAAAAATTACGGTCTCCCTCTCGCCAAGTTTGGTTAAAACACGACTCCAACTAAATACAGCGGCTAATAAAGTGTTAAATAAAATAACTAATAGTACCTGGGATGGCGGTCGTCACAATCTTCCCTCCTTAAGAACTTTCGCCCTCGAAAGTTCCTATTCTGGAATAGTTCGTGATATATTTGCGCGTGCTTCCTCTTCTCGCTCCCAAGTAGCTTCTCCGCGGTGGTTCCGCCACAATACCTTAACTAAGCCGATCTCACGATTCACGAGGGTCTTTCGATCTCTTGCAATAATTTGTACTGCTGGCCGCTCGCCATAGCTCGGATCTTCGTTAACCGCAATGGTTCAAGTCTATGACGTGAGTCGGTCCGAACGTACTTTCTCAACATGGAGACATGGAATACGTTATGAATCACCGAAGAGAGAAGCGCGCGCGCTAATCAGAGGCCACTGCACCAATCCTCTCTAAAATCTCAAATGGTCCGATGAATCGCGACTCAACTTCCTTTACGGCCAAACCTTAGAATTCCCTTCATTGGAGCCACCTTAAGAAACACGTGGTCCCCAACCTCGAATTCTAGGTCCCTTCGCCTCGTGTCAAGATAACTCTTTTGTCCGACTTGGGCGGTCTGCATTCGTGCCTCTTATCATTTGCATTGCCTCATTAGTGATCTCGTACTTACTCTGACCCAACAACCGGACGCTCACCAACCTCCTCCCGAACACCGGAGTTCTCGCAACGCTTCCCATAGAGAGCTTCAAATGGAGCCATTCCGATGGTCGATCGTAATCGTTATTGTAAGCAAACTCCATCAAGTGCAAATGAGTGTCCCAACTACTGGAAATCTAAAGTGCAAGCTCGCAACATATCCTCTAATATCCGTTCAAACGCTCCGCTCGCCATCCGCTCGTGGATGAAAAGTCATCATCAAGTTCAATCGCGAACCTAACGCTCTCGTAAACTTCTCCGTAAGTTGGAGGTGAAACGTGGATCCTCGCTCAAATAATCTTGACCGGAATTCCATGCAAACGGACTATCTCTTCCGTAAAGCCGCGCCCACTTATCTGTAGAATAGGTGGGTTTCCCAGTATGGAATGTGCCGACTTTGTTAACTCCGCCCACTATGACCCAAATCACCGTGTAACCTCGTAAAGTCCTAGGCAATCCACTATGAAATCCATAGAGATCTCCTCCCATTTCCACCGAGGTACATGTAATGGTTGCAGCAATCCTCGCGGGTCTCTCGTCTCAGGTGCCTTCACTGCCGACAAGTCAAACACTTGTTGACAAACTCTCGCCACGCCGCGCTTCAGTTGCACCACCAAAACGATCGCTTTTGCATCTCTGGTACATCTTGGTACCGCCAGGATGCATAGAAAATGGTGAGTTATGGGCTTCGCTTCAAGATCTCGGTTCTTAGCTTGTCATTGTCCGCACACACAATCGCCCCCGAAATAGCAATCCTCCATCTCGTGGATAGGGAAAACTCGCCAACTCACCGCGAGCTATCGCAGTAAGTTTTTCCACTAATCGAGGGTCCACTTGCCGAGCCTCTATAATACGTTGCCTCAAGGTCGGTTGCACCGTTAATCGGGCTAATCGAGCCGTGGTCTTTCCTACTAACACCGCAATTTCAGCACTGCAAACTCCTCGCTCAGAATCTCTCACTGTGTCATTCACTGCAAAGCAGATGCACCAAGCTTCTCGCGAGGGCATCGGCCACTACATTAGCCTTACCGGATGGTACTGTATGTCAATATCATAATCTTTCACCAATTCCAACCATCTGCGTTGCCTCATGTTCAATTCCTTCGGGTGAATGATATTTCGGACTTTTATGATCTCAGAAAATCAATTTTTCTCGCCATACGGTAGTGTCTCCGGATCTTTAATGCAAATACCACTGCTTTGCTAGTTCCGTGTCATGAGTTGGATAGTTCCTCTCGTATGCCTTTCAATTGTCGGGATGCATAGGCTATTACTTTACCGTACGCATCGCGATACACAACCCAATCCTTTCTTGGAAGCATCATCAGAAAACCACAAAGCTCCCTGCTCCTGAACTCGTAAGAATTGGGGCCGACACTAATCTGCGCTTGAGTTCCCGAAACTTGCTTCACACGCATCATCCCACACAAAAGAGTTTCCCTTACGCGTCAACCGAGTCATAGGCATGGCTATCTTGGCAAAATCCTGCATAAAGCGCCTATAGTATCTGCGCAAGACCCGTAAAACTACGTACCTCTGTAATCGTGGTCGGACGAGGCCACCGTGGTGACGGCCTCCACTTTCACGGATCAACAGAGACTCAAACTTCTGCACACCACATGCCCTAGAAAAGATACTGCTGCGAGCCAAAATTCACACTTGGAGAATTTTGCATACAACTTATTCTCTCTCAAAGTGTGAGTAAGACTTTCCTCGTGTGCATTTCATGTTCTTCATCACCCCGAGTATATCAATATATCATCGATGAATACAATCACGAACGTATCCGAAACTCCTTGAACAAACGGTTCATCAAGTCCATGAAGGCGGCGGGAGCATTGGTCGTGCCAAACGGCATCACCGTGAACTCATAATGCCCATAACGTGATCTCAATCTTTGTTTTGGGATATCCCCTCACCGATCCTCAATCGATGGTAGCTTTGATCTCGGATCGATCTTAGAAAACACTGCCGCTTCCTTGCAAATCGATCGAACAAATCATCTATCACGGGAGAGGATATTTATTCTTGATTGTAACTTTATTCAACTCCCTGTAGTCTATACACAAAGCATGGATCCGCTCTTTCTTTTTCACGAACAATACCGGTGCTCCCGGGGTGAAACGCTTGGCGTATAAACCCTTTGTCTAGCAAGTCTTGCAATCGCATTTTTTAGCTCTTTCAACTCTCTGGGTGCCATTCTCAGACGGGGCCTTGGATATCGGGGGTCGTCCCCAATTCCAATCTGATGTTAAAATCTACCTCCCCGACGGAGGTATTCCGGGAGATCCTCGGGAAAACGTCAGAAACTCGTTCACTATCGCACCGATGTCACCGAGATCTCTGTGCATCTTGCATCTAGTATGCAAGCTAAGACGCCCCAAGCTCCCGATGTAATAACTTTCGGCCTTAAGGGCGTGAATTACCTTAGGCCTACTTCCCGCTATAGTGCCTCTCTCAACTCAGTGGCTGTGTTGGTTAGGAGGAGTGAACACTACCTCCTTCCCCAAATTGAATCCAATACAAGCATGGTTCTGCGCTAACCACCCATGCCCAATATTACATCAAAATCAAACATATCTAGGACCACTAGGTTCATCGCTAACTCATGGTCCATGATGGTCACACTACCATCCTTGACTTTCATATTAGCTAACAAATTTATCCCCGCAGAGTGGAGACAGATAGGGCATCATCAGAAATGTTCTAGTTCTAACTCACTTTGACTTACAAAGGATGCGAAATAAAAGAGTGCGTAGAACTGTAATCAAATAGTACAAAGGCGAGGTGCCCAAGTAATGGAAGTGTACCAGAACCACCGAGTCCGAGCCATAGATGTCTCGATCGGTGCTTGCATAGGCTCTCCTCTGTTGTATGGCCGGCTTCACAAAGCAGCCCACTACTCATAACTGTGGTGGTCGGCTAGTGCCGGCTTGATTCGGGCGATGTTAGCTCGTGCCCTTCCTTTCCACACTTGAAACACGCTCCGGATCGGGCCATACATTTACCCTCAAAGTCGCTTTACCACATTCTTGCACCGTGGCCTTTCTCCGCCGCTATTCCCGATCTGTTGATCGGTGGTTTTTGATCGAACTTGTACGGAAATGCCTCTGCCTATGCGGTGTCGCTGGGGCGCCGTGAGCTGGAATGGGGCCGTCCCACTTCCTCTTATGGTTCGCCATGGTCGCCTGCCAGTTAACTACCACTGCCAGGATCGAGCTCGCACTCAAATCGCATCCGCCACTCACCGCGAGGCGTAATCGGGAGGTGCTAATGCTTGAATAAAGCCTCGAACATTCTCATCTAGCCCCATAATGAAGCGCTGGTCTTCTTTGCTTCAGATCCACCACTCGGGGCAAAACGGGACAGACGGGTAAATTCTCTCTCATATATCTCCACGCTTCCTCCTGCTTCGCACACCAGTAAGAATTTCACTCGCTTCTCAGAACGAGCCGCAGCAGGATAGAATTTCCGCGAATGCTTCCTTGAATAGATTCCAAGTGATCGTTTCTCCGCTGGCAACAATGGTTCCTCGGGCGGACTCCCACCACAAGTACGCGTCATCCATCCTCGGCATGAAGGTCGCGACAGACACCCTCTCCGGTCCTCGTGGCGCTTCATCGATCCAAGATGGTCTCAATGGAGGACGACCACAACTCCGCCACCGTGGGGTCACCGGATGACCCATTGAAAGATCTCGGATCATACTTCCTCAAGTCCTTCGTAACGGACTCGAGTTGCGTCGCTTTAGCCTCGACGCTTGGGCCACCGGTGGCTACCGTGGCTCGCACTAGGCTCTCGCATGGCCTCCACCATCATAGTCATAACATTGGCGTTCCCCGTCTCGCTCACGGGGGCAATCTGCAGTATATTCTCCTCGACGTTGGGCGGGGTCCCGGGGAGGTCTCGAACGGGTGGAGTAATCTCTTCCCGATCCAGGGTAATTCCGGTTGGGCGTCAATATTTTCCTTGCCCTCCGCCCCCTACCACGCCCCTCTACCTCTCCTCGGCCTCTAGGTGGCATTATGTCAAAACTACAATATAGAGAGTTTCTAACTCGGTTTCTTTACTTTCACATCATAATATAGAATCACCCTTGGGGCTTTTAAGGTTATGTATGCATAAAAAAGCATCGTATCACAATCATTTACTTTCTTAATAAAATGTCGAAACGCACTCAAGCGGTGATCGGAAGCGTTGTTAAACCATGGGAACTACTCAGGCTTACTCTCAGTAAGCAAGTCTACTGTAACCCTTAAACCTAGGGCTCGATACCAACCGTAACGCCCTACTTTTCTATGACCAAATCCTAGGGACATTACTACACATGCATGCATTTATAGGCCGAGAGATAAAAGAATTTAAAAGCCATTTTTAATTAACGTAAATAGTTCTAGGGATCCCAAGTAAAACAAAACATTCAAATTATTCCAAGACATTACATCAGCTTGGCCTATTAAAAACTGTAAGTAAGTTTAACTTCAAATAAAAACTTAAAGACAACAATAGTTCAAATCATGAATATGCGGAAATCGATGCTGGCTCCCATGGTTCTAATCACGCTCTCCTCGCCACACACATACGCACGTCCTTCCTTTACCCAAAAACATTTTTTTAAAAGAAAGGGTGAGTATTGCATAAACAATACCTAGTAAGTAACCTCGCTAATGAGGTTTGGGATATGCATACACATACAATCATGATCTTTAAATTCATTCATAACATACAAAGATGGGAATTAAAACTTTCTAAAGTTGCCAGGTCTTTAATCCATGGCTGTATATTAAATGTCAGGCCTTTAATCCATGACTGTTCATATAATTGCCAGGTCTTTAATCCATGGCTGTTCATATAATTGCCAGGTCTTTAATCCATGGCTGTTCATATAATTGCCAGGTCTTTAATCCATGGCTGTTCATATAATTGCCAGGTCTTTAATCCATGGCTACACATTCAATTGCCAGGTCTTTAATCCATGGCTACACATTCAATTGCCAGGTCTTTAATCCGTGGCTGCACATATAATTGCCAGGTCTTTAATCCATGGCTATTCATTCAGTTGTGAGGCCGACTGGTCATCCTGAGTCATTTCAGCGATCTCAGGATAACCAATGTCCACACTATTCAATAATTCATTTCGTGACATACAAAATCATGCATAAGATCCCATCAGTCACATAATCATAGTGTACATATCATAAATATCATCATCAACATATCATTCATACTTTCTCATGGACAAGGTGATAAATCATACTTTTGTAATCAACATGAAACATTCTCATACACCCTACTGTCCTGTTTTCACATGAAATAATGGGATCTTTACACTTAACATACGAGAATACTTCCACATAAAATAACAATTCCGTTTCACATAATTCATCGAAATATTGCACATAAAATATCACGTATTCTCAAATAATATCTGTGGATCTTCATGTGGAAAAATATGAACTATTTCACATAAAATCATGAAAATCATTTTTACTCCCATTTAAAAGTTCGGCACGAGGTCCCTTACCTCAAGCTTCGATTTTTTTTATTCCAAAATCTAATCGAACTCCCTGCCTATTCTCCTTTTAGCAAAACCTGATCCACATCATAATTTCTGAAATTAAACTCCAAATATTCACACTTAAACCCTAATCGTGCGATACTCAAATTACCGTAGTAAGATATCCTATCCGCTTACCTCGGTTTCAACGCGAGAACTCGATAATTCTTAGTTTGCTTGGCAATCGACCTCCAATTCCGTTCCAAGTTCGGTTCCTACAAAAAGTATTCGGACCGGTGACCTAAATTCTCAAACAACGTTTAATCAAACGATAGATCGCACAATTTCCAATTTAGCATAAAATGTAACTCGATTGCTCACCGGTTGATCTCGAAGCTATCGAATGGTTGCTTTGGTCGTGGTCACAATCGCGGCGGTGAAGCTCTCGGATCGTGGTTCTTCACCGGCGAGGCCTTGCGTATCCGTGGGCCGAAAGAGCCGTGACACCCGAAGCGGCGGCGGTGGCGTTCTTTGTTTAGTTGGTGGTTCGGCCGGGCGTGAGTTCTTGGCGAAGGCCGAGCTTCGCCGCGTGGCGGCCGCAACGGCCTCGATCGATGGCTTGCCGCGCGGGGACCACACGACGAAGAAGCGGCCGAATGTGGGCTCCCTCTCCGAACGGCTGCGACGTAGGTGCGGGATGGCTGAAGAGAAAATTCAACGTGGGCGGCTGGTGTAGCTTCCGTTCGTGCGTGGGTTACAGAGGGTTCGCGGGCGGATGAGTGACGGCGGAGCTCGCGAGAGGCACGGCAGGACTTCGACGGTGACGCGAGTTCCTTCGCTCGCGAACGGCCGACGGCGAAAACTTCCGGCGCGCGTGCACGAGTTCCCCTCCGCGACGGATCTTCGCTCGCTCCTCGGTGTGCAGGCGTGAACAACTCGCGGGCGGTGGGGCGACTTCGACGGCGGTTCGTGGGCGGCCGGTCTCCCTCTTCTAGGGTTAGGGTTTTTTTGGGGTGAGATGAAACTATGGTGAGAGGTAAAGTTAGGGTTTAAGATGAAGAGGAGATGTGGAGCTAGGGTTTCTCTTGATCATGAGCTTATAAACCAACTATTTAGGTCAAGTTATGTGCTAATGATCACCCTCATTTGGACTTAAATCACCAAAACGCCCTTAAATTACCTTTCCCTTTAATTTTCATAGCTAATTTCATCTTAAAAGGAAACAATTCACATACGCTAACAAAAATTACGGTCTCCCTCTCGCCAAGTTTGGTTAAAACACGACTCCAACTAAATACAGCGGCTAATAAAGTGTTAAATAAAATAACTAATAGTACCTGGGATGGCGGTCGTCACACACATACTCAGGACTTCTAAAACAATTCAAAACAACACACTCCACCCCCAAACTTAACCTAAACATTGTCCTCAATGTTTGCACAGTAAGCTCAAGAAAAGAAAGAAAGGTAAAAGAGTGAACAATACTATCCTGAGTCATGGAGATCTCGTTTTCCCAGTTCCTTATCGGCCAAGTCACGAGAGATAAACACCTACACAATGGGAGCTCATATCAAAGGAAGGTACTAACACCATTAACTAAAACAAACAAACAGAAACAAAACAGAAACAAAATACAGAACAGAAATAAATGAAAAGCTTGGGTTGCCTCCCAAGAAACGTTTTTTTTAACGTCTTTAACTAGACTGAATTCTTCGTTCTATGCTCAAGGTGGTCTCATCATTGCTTGCAGATCCTTTGTTCTTTCTTCTCCCACCTGCTCTAGGGAATCACTCAAGAGAATATTATTTTCAAAATCAACAGACAAAGAGTTAACTCATTTAATTCTCATCTCAGCGTACAAGCCTTACTTGTTTCCCTTGGGTTCACCTTTGTGTCACTAAGGAATTTACCTTTCTGAAGGGTATGGATCACTGTGCCTGTAGGTATGAACGATTCACTCCGCAGTGAAAGTGTTGGATCACCTTTGATTTTATTTAGAATTAAACTAAAAATATTGAGGTTAAACATGAACTTACATTGGAGAATATGGAGAAACTTTCTGGTGGGTCTTTATCTCCTCTCCACAAAGCCTTCCTCGCTATGACTCGAACACAAACCATGCCTTGTGGGAGCCTCTTGAAAGAAAATCTCCAAAGGGATGGGAGAGGAAAGAGTGTAGAGAGAATTCTCCAATTCTTAAAATGAGGAGATTGTTTGTCTTATGGTTCAACCCAAGAATTCTATTTATAGATTCCAAAGGGCAATCTTTACCATAATTAAAAAAAATATATTTTAATATTAAATATATTAAAATATATATTATACTTATTTGAATCTTATTCAAATCTCCTATGATATTTAATCATTTGAATATTATTCAAATTCTACAAATATCGTTTCTCTAATGTATCTAATATACATTAGTTATTTTAATATTTAATATATCAAATACAATAAATATATTTTCCTCTTTTATATTTAATATATCTAATATATTAATATTAATTTGAACAATTCAAATTAAATATTAATTTGAACATTTCAAATATTTCTTTCAACTAAACTGATCTGTCTAGTGTTACTACGAGATAGCAAGGGGACCTTATAGACCTACAGATTATAAGTTCTAATGATACAAAATTAAGTGATTAAACTCTTTAATTAATCAATTTTCTGTTGGGTTTTATGTCCTAAAACTCGTGGTTTTGTAAATTGAATATATATTCTATTTCACAATAAAGTTGTTATTGAAATTTATTCAGTAAAGGTGTTATTGAATATTGTGTATTGTGAACCCTTAATCCAATAAAGAACCCTTGGCTATAGGATGAATACTTGAACTTTATGTGTGACATAAAAGTGGATCAAGTTCAAGATATAGCTAGAACAGTCTATAGTATAAGGATAGGGTTGGGTACCTTATCCTGGGGACACTATGGACGCGACCCACTTTGTAGAGTACAAACGATGTGATCCTAAATCGTTCATGTGGAGACATGTGAGTGGGGCGCCCTATGCAATGAGTTTGCATAAGACTCGACCGCAAAATAGTCACTTAGACTTTATAACTCCATTTACTGTCTTAACTGACTATATTCATACGATAACCTAGGTAACTCGATCTCAATCCTGAGCGTTCTATGGACTCCTATTTATTCGGTTTATCCTTAGATTTGCATGGGTGAGAGTGGCTCGAGACTGCCGACTCAATAAGCCTCTCATTTCAGGGATAAGTCTGGATAGATAGCTGAGAACATAGTTCTGCAAGATGGAATTCACTCCTACCCGCTTTAGGGATAAGTAGAGAGGTTGTTCCATTAAGTGTTGACTCCAGGTCTTGAACAAAGGGCCCACCCCTCTCATTGGCCCGAGAGGGATTCAGTTTGCTGGTTGGACCACAAACCAATTATTCATTAGAGGATCAGTGGGACTTAAGGAACAAGAGGTAATTACAGGGGTAAAACGGTAATTTGACCCAGCTGTAATCACGAACGACCTGTGAAGTTTGACTTACTAATCATGGTTATATCGAGTGGACAGAAATATATCTACAGTGAGGAGAGTGCAATCACCGAGCTTTAGTGGAGTGTCCTGTGGTTAACGAATGTTGATTAGCTAGGCTAAAGAGTTTAGTCTGCTTAATCTCGTATCGTTGGAGCTCATGATCCAGAGGTCCATTAGGTCCCCCTTGCTACCTCGGACTTAGCCTTGTAACATTTTGAGAGAAAAGAATTTGAATTGTTCAAATTCGAGTTTGGAAGAAAGCGTTAATTATATGTGATATATTTAACGAATCATAGTTTAATTATGAATTAAACTATGATTAATAGGAGGTGGATATATTTAAATATAATTTAAATATTGGATCGGTATATAGCATGAATAATGATTCATGTTTGGAAAATTGATCGGGATCAGGCAATTTATTTAATTTAATATTTGATATTAAATTAAATTAAAAATTAATTAATTGAATTATTTTTTAATTATTTAATTAATTATATTAATTTTAATTAAAAATTAATTTAATATTGATTTTAGAATTAAAATTAATTGTAAAATTAGTGGATTTTCATGGATTTTCATAAAATTCAAATTGCAACTTGCCCATCCCTCTCATCTTCAAATTCACCAAAATTGGCCACCTCCATCTCAAACTATCCTCATCACACTTGAGTTGTCACTCAAAAGAAGCTTGATGAAGTTTTATTTAATGGTGTTTTGAGGTGTTTTGAGAGAATTTTGCAGAAAATTCTAAATTCCTGAATTTGTGACCTTTGAGGTCTTTTCTTCCAAATTCTCTCAACCTAGGATCCCACAATCCGTTCTAAGGCCCGAGGATAGTAGGGAAGACTCTAACAGTTGTCCACGAAGTGTTCGTGTTGAAAACCATCCACCGGGTGAAGAGAATTTGATCTTCAAAGTTGAGTATTCTATCCCTCTATTTTTCCAGTTTTGAGCATGCATTTTATTTTACAAAATTGATCAACTTAGAGTGTTCAAGATCCAAAATTGCTTCCGCTTTCTTAATCTAGACTCTTTCAATTGGTATCAGAGCAATTTTGAGCACTCAATTTGATCAATTGTGTCTTGTGGTGGGTATTTTTTGAATTACAATTTTTCTGGGCGTCTAAAGTGTTCTTCTGGATTTGGCATTTAAATTGAGCATCAATTTGTGCTTTATTTTCAAATTGCTCAAGTGTGTTTGAGCATTAATGTGTGTAGAATAAGCTGTAAAAATTTTAAGTCGATTGGAGTTCGGGAAAACCTTCAATTTGATGAAAGAAGCCACGGAGGTGCAGAAAATTGAAAAACAGAGGCTGTTTTTTTTAATTCTGCATTTGAGCTACAGTGATTTATTCATCCAGGCCCGTGTTTTTCTTTTTTCAAATTGAAGGTGATGATGTTGACCATTGACTTTGATCGGTCCAGTTGACTTTGACCGGTTAAAGTCATTTTGGATCGGTTCGACTCGATTTTGGTCCAGTTCGGGTATTTTTAGACCGGTTCTGACTATTTCGAGGCCAGTTTTTCCATTTTTGGGGGTCCGTTTTATCAATTGGAGGTCTGGTTCAGCTTTTTACAGCCCGATTCAACCTTTTGAAGGGTCGGTTCACACATTTGCAAGCTGGTTCGACCCAAATTCGAAGTGTTCGAAGTGGTTCGATGTTAATCATAGATTATTAATGTAATAATTTAGTAGTTTGCTTGCATTAGATGCCAAAACCAGTCCACTTTAGTGTGTTTAATTAATTGTGCATTGTGAATGTATGTTGTAATTAAAATCCCTAATTATATGTGCATAAAGTATGTCATATAGATTTTAAAATCCCACCATAGGAAGCATGCTCCATGCATGGAAAGTATGTTATAAGTGTTATAATATATTGTATGCATGTTTATTGTGTTTCATAATAATTAATATAAGTGTTATATTAATTTATGAAATAAATATTATATGTTTTAATTATAATTAATATAAAGGTTATATTAATTAAAAATTAAACATATAATTGCTATGCATTTATTCATGTGATGAATTTGTTATAAATGTATGTTTATTCATGTGATGAATGATCAATCAATTTATAACATAGAAATGTATGTAACTTAAGGTTAATTAATTAGTTTTAAAATGGTTTTAGAACTGGAAATTAATTAGACCTAAGGTTATCTAGTTGTAATAAGATTAGAATTAGGAAACCAATAATTTATAAACTTTGATTAAAGAGGACTCGCGCTAAGGAAGGGTTACTGCTAGGTTGGGGTACTTAAGTCGACTTTGAAACTAAACACCCCTACCTCGAACCGACTGGGAGTGAATTTAATCCATAGGTTTATAAATTATCTTTCGTGAGTGGCGTTTATTAAAAGTTAATAAATTAAACTCATAGACCTATGTTTATTAAAAGGTTAATAGACTTAGGTAATTACAGTATAATTGTTATATTGGTAGACTTAGGTCATATTGTTTTAGCCAGAATATACAGTTTAAAATACTTAGTGGGAGTGAAAATGTATATATGATATATCAATTTCCTCTTACGCTCTCCACGAAGTTCACACCGTGAGATTTATGCTCGACCTCGTGATGTCAATAGGGCATCTCCATTCAGATGGTATTTGCATAAATCAAGAGCAAGATGAATGGAGAAAGTATTTATAGTAAGTGAGCAAAGGAAGTGTGTCAACACATCCTACGGTCTCCTCCATTAGGTTGGACCGTGAGATTCCCATGTTGCGGTTGCAGGTTGCCCGAAGTAGCACCATCCATTCGAAGGGAAGTAACATGGGATTTGGAACAACTCAAACTCCAGAAATGGATAGGGTCTCTTAGGTCCATTCTCAGCTTTGTCTCTCCAATTCGGTAGCATTGTTGGGGCCGACCTCTGAGGTCTGAAAATAGCGGGTCACACTTACAAGAATTGCTAAGTGTTAGTAAATTCTTGACCAAAGTAGCGATAACTAGAATGCTATAGGAATAAGAGTTATTCCGGTGTTAGCATTTAGTCAAGAATGTCTTGGTTCAAAGAAGGAGTGATTGATCGCCTCTGTGAGCGATTGCTTGCTCGACTCACTCGAAATATCGTTAAAAAAACAATAATGAGTTTATGGGTACATTATTACTTTTGCTAAATTCTTAAATTGGATAGGTTACAAACAATTCACTAGTAGAATTCATTCTTTTTCAAAGATGTCGAACTCTTTTTATCCAGATTACTAGCCTTCAACAAACTTAGCGCGACAATTATGGAACCCGAAATCAAATTTGAATACGATTCTTGTTCTTAATGATCCGAGGTTCGTCTTAACGGAGGAATGTCCTCCTCCCAAATTTGACAAAAGAAACCGAATTGTTCGGGATGCTTATGATAGATGGATTAGGGCTAATGAGAAGGCCCGAGTCTATATCTTAGCCAGCATAACTGATGTGTTGTCTAAGAAACATGAGAGCATGGTCACCGCTAAGGAGATCATGGGATCATTACAGGCAATGTTCGGGCAACCGTCCTCATCGGTCCATTATGATGCTCTCAAATACGTTTACAACTCCCGTATGAAGGAGGGAGCCTTTGTTAGCGAACATGTCCTTGACATGATGGTCCACTTCAACGCGGCTGAAGTAAATGGGGTTGTCATAGATGAGAAAAGACAGGTAACCTTTATTATGGAATCTCTTCCGAAGAGTTTCCTGCCATTTCGCACCAATGCGGTGATGAATAAAATAGAGTATAATCTGACTACTCTTCTCAACGAGCTTCAGACTTTTGAGTCCCTGATGAAATCAAAGGGAAAAGATGTCACACCCCCTCCCGAACTACCTGCTACTTAGCCCGAAAGGCGGCGTGAAACCAACAGACATTGTTTACCTCTTAACAATACCTGCTGACCCTGTTCTCCTGATAAACATACTATGTTCGCATATGGAACATTTTAACATAACACAACAGAAACTGGACAACTATTAAACATACACAAGGAGAAACCCTTCATAAGTCTCTCTTGGAAACTAAAAGTCAAGTGCATCAAAACAACACAAGACAACTCATTGTTTATACAACCGCTAATGTACAAAACTTCTATAATTACATAACGACTGCTATACAACACCAAAATGCACGTACAAACTAACAACTTATGAAACTTCCAGTGGACTATGGCGAGGATGTCAGTACCAGGAGCTTGATCTGCACTGAAAGGTTTGAAAACATTGAAAGAATGAGCTAAAAACTCAAAGTGAGTGTCTATCTTTAAAACATTATAAGCTCACGGTGAATCATAATAATGGCAGATTATAAGTAGAAAATAGCCTAACATCTGCTTGTAAACATAAACAAACCATGCTTCCAATTTACATGTGTTTAAGTCACCACTTATGCATAGCACACAACTCAAATGTACTATCATATCGAGGGTAGATCGATCAATAATATATAAGCTTTTAACAATAAAACACATGACATGATACCACATTCAAACCATAGAGGTGGTAGAGTTACATTTATACCAATAAGGTTCATACCTCTCTCTCTCACGAGCACGTGGAATACCTTTGGTCGTTAGGTTTTCCCTAATACCTTCTCTATGTCCTTCAAGTATTAAGGTAAAACCATTTACTACCCGAATACCTTCTCATTGTCCTTCAAAGATTTAGGTAAAACCATTTACTACCCGCATACCTTCTCATTGTCCTTCAGTATCGGGATATCATGATTCATTTCCCCCCTAAGTACCTTCTCGAATGTCCTTCAGTATTAGGGGTTAACCCCAAACAAGGGCATAATTTGTGTACCATGGAAATCATGTCTTTATAACACATACAACAATTTCTTGACATTTTCACATTATCATCTAAACATGTTCCCAAGTGGATTTACACAAAACATTCTCTAAAGGAAAGCATACTTTCACAATTTAGTTTCCATACTTGGATTTATAGTTACAACTAACTTCAAGCATGCTTAGGTTCCATCATGAACTTTATATTAGAAAACTCTATGAAGCCATTCATAACTAGTTCAAACAGGATGTAATTATCAACACTTATGTTCATGAAGAAAAACATAGGTCAAGCATAGTTCTAAGATAGAGTCACTCACAGATTAGAATTAGAACCTTGGCTTGTAAATTTGACCTATTTGCTCTTGGCCTGTCAAACAAACCAACTCAACAATTATAACCTCGAGCTCATGATTTTTGACCTTAAAACTTGCAAGAAAACACACTTTCAAATTTCCAAAGATTTTCGATTTTTCCGCTTGCTTTGAGACAGCCATAACTTCTTCATTACTTATCCAAAAATAATGTAATTTATACCAAACTCTTCCTTTTTGAACCCTCTAAAAGTCATATGAAGACATGAAATTAAATTCCAAACGGATTTGTTCAGAAATACCTTGAAAGCTACTTTCCTCAAAACAGATTTCTGTTGTTTCCAGATTCGGATTTCCTGTTGCACAACAAATTTAACCTGATATTTAGAACATCTTCTAGATATTTTCTACTCACGATTTCTTCACGAAAGTTGTAGGAAATTCAATAAGCTTTGGAACCATACCAATTAGAGCTTCTAACTCCAAGTATTCAGATCAGAACAACCAAAACATCAGAGACTTCCCAGATTTGACAGCAAATTCTGTCTTCTGTCTTCCTCTTCACAAAACAATAACATCAATTCCTTTCCTTATGCACCTTAGAAACAGGTCTAATTCAGTACCATAACTCAATTCAGAATAGCCATACACCCAATTGGTTGTAAGGTATATAGAAATGGAAGAGAATCTCCTTCAATCTCTTGCTAGAAGTTTTTCCCTTTCACCTAAAATTACAGGTTCAACTTTCAGCTTGGGTTCCTCAAAATTTATCAACACAACCACCAAATATTTTTTGATAAACCTCAAGGACAACATCTTAGCTTACTTACCTCAAAATTTCATCTTCTAATTCCTCCTCAAGAGCTCAAAACACACTGATCTCCTCATACTGTTCTGCTACCCAAGAATCCTGAACACCCTTCACTATTCTGCACTTTTCTCCTTCGTCCTCTTGGTATTTTCTGAAAAGCCAATCAGTTTCGTATCCTACACTCAATTTCTGAGATTTTGACATAAAAATCATCGAATTTGGTTCAGTAGACAGAGAGATATGATCGATTGAAGTTGACCCAATTTCCACCGCTTTGCTTTTTTTTCTCGAATTTGACAACACCTACTTGCCTTGTTTAACTCCGAGGCTTCACCTCCCTTGGCCAGCTCCTCCTTCAATATTTACATCATAATCACCTTTTTAAAACACCAAAATAAGTGTATAAAGAAACCCTAAGCATTTAGCCAACTTATCCTAAGTCTGTGAGACATATGATCTTCCATTCAATACATGATGCACCTAAAACTTCTCCAATTTGCTAATGATTTGAACTTACTTCAATGCAACTTTTAATATGCTTATTTCAATGGTCTACCTATCCCCTTATGAAGTTTAGACACATTGTAGCTCCAAATTCAATAGATTCCGAAATTCGATCACGACATCATTTAGTGCAACCTATACGATTTTGCTTATTTCAAAACATCATGAATGAGTGTAAAATGATAAAAGAAAATAGAGTTTAGGGCTTACAATTTACTACCCCCTTAAGAGGAATTTCGCCCTCGAAATTCAGCACGAGAAAAGTTGTGGGTACTTTTCTTTCATCGTATCTTCGCTTTCCCATGTTGCTTCATCGACGTCGTGATTTCTCCACAAGACCTTTACCAGTGGTATTGACTTGTTCCTAAGCACCTGTTCTTTCCGATCCAGTACTTGTAGAGGTTCTTCCTCATATGATAGATTCTCCTTAAGTTGTATTGGTTCTACCTTGAGCACATGTGATGGATCAGAAATGTATTTCCTCAATATTGATACATGGAAAACATTATGTACTCGAGATAGTTCTCCTGGCAACTCCAGTCTGTAGGTTGCTGGCCTAACTCGTCCGGTTATCTAGGGCTTAACTTGATCATCGACCTGAAATTCTAAGTCCTTTCGTCTCTTATCTGCGTTACTCTTCTGACGGTCTTGTGCTACCTTCAGATTCTTTCTGATTACCTTAATATTGTGCATGCATGCAATTTGTACCAACTCAGGATCGATTAGCTTCCGCTCTCCTACTTCATTCCAACATATGGGTGTTCTACACGACCTTTCATACAGAGCCTCAAATGGTGCCATGCCAACACTTGACTAATAGTCGTTATTATAAGCGGATTCCATAAGTGATAGGTGTGTATCACAACTACCCTTAAATTGAAGGACACATGCTCTCAACATATCCTCTAGGGTCTGGATGGTCCTCTTTGACCACCATCCATCTCGAGGATGGAACGTTGTACTAAATTTCAACTTTGTCCCCATAGCCTTACTCAAACTTAGCCAAAACTTAGAAGTAAATCTTGGATCCCTATCTGAAACTATGGACACTGGCACTCCGTATTGACTTACAATTCTTTCGACATATAGCTCAACAAGCTGATCAAGTGTAGACGTCGCTTAAATCGGTATAAACCGTGCTGTTTTAGTGAGTCTATCCACTATTACCCAAATACCATCATGTTCACTAGAAGTATGTGGTAATCCAAACAAAAATCCATAGTGATATGCTCCCATTTCCATTCCAAGACTGCAATGGATTAAGGAGTCCTCCGGTCTCTGTCTAACCGGTTTAACTCAAGTTGGCGGATCAAACATTATCAACATATTCAGCTACCTCCCGCTTCATCCCAGGCCACCAATACATTCCCTTTCAATGTATTATACATCTTGGTGCTTCCTGGATGCATAGCGTAAGCTGAACTGTGAGCTTCCTCTAGAATAGCATCTTTAAGCTCACTAAAACATGGAACACGCATTCTTCTCTGCCTCTCTATGGCTCCATCTAATCTCATTTTAAATTCTGCTTCTGGGCCTTGTTTGGACTTCCCAAACATTTTCTGCAAGTTACTATCCTCTGGTTGTCTTCTCACAACCTTTGCTATGAGTGAAGACTGACTGGAATTGAGCTTAAAGGATTCCCTGAACTCTCTGCATTCACAACTGCCTTAGAATCCCATAGAGTACTTAAAAATGTTACTCGAATACCACACAAGGCGTCCTTAGGAAGTCTTGACTTCCTACTCAATGCATCTGCTACCACATTCGCCTTACCTGGATGGTATTCTATAGTACAATCATAATCTTTAATCAGTTCTAACCATCTTCTTTGTCTCATATTCAACTCCTTCTGATCAAAGATATATTTCAGACTCTTATGATCTGTGTAAATGTGACACCTTTCACCAAACAAGTAATGTCTCCAAATCTTCAGTGCTAAAACAACTGCTGCTAGCTCGAGATCATGGGTAGGGTAATTACATTCGTGCTTTTTCAATTGTCTTGACGTATAAGCTATTACTTTTCTTTCTTGCATCAGAACACACCCTAAACCTTGTCTCAAGGCATCACAGTAAATCACATACTCTTTTTCAGCTCCTGAAAACTCTGTTCACTCTTATTTGATCATTCAAACTTAGCATTCTTCCTTGTTAAAGCTGTTAAGGGTAATGCTAATCGTGAGAAATCCTCAACAAATCGTATGTAGTATCCTGCCAAGCCTAGGAAACTACGTACCTCTGTCGCACTAACTAGTCTCTCCAAGTTGACCACAACTTTCACTTAATTTGGATCCATACTGACACCATTTGTTGATACAACATGCCCCAAAATACTACTTGATTCAACCAAAACTCACATTTGGTGAATTTAGCATACAACTGCTTATCTCGTAGCGTTTGTAGAATAATCCTCAAATGTTTCTCATGAGCTTTCCTATCAATTGAGTAAACTAGTATATCATCAATAAATACTATCACGAACTGATCCAAATACTGGTGGAATATCCTGTTCATGAGGTCCATGAAAACTGCTGGTGCATTCGTCAAACCGAACGACATTACTAAATACTCATAATGCCCATACTTGGTTTTGAATGTTGTCTTAGGAATATCTGATTCCCTAACCTTTAACTGATGGTATCCTGATCTCAAATCAATCTTAGAAAACACTGATGCTCCTCTTAACTGGTCAAACAAGTCATCTATACGGGGTAAAGGATACTTATTACGTATCGTGACTTGTTCAACTGTCTATAATCAATGCATAATCTAAGGGTATCATCTCTCTTCTTTACAAATAACACTTGAGCTCCCCAGGGTGATACACTAGGTCTGGTGTATCCTTTATCAACTAGTTCTTGTAACTATATCTTCAACTCCTTGAGCTCACTTGGAGCCATTCTATACAACGCTTAGGAAATAGGTGCTGTTCCTGGTAGCAATTCAATAGTGAACTCAACTTCCTATCGTAGCAACACAGCAGATCTCACTGAAAAACATCAAGAAATTGCTCACAACAAGAACATCTTTTGGTTTTACTTTTTCTTCCTGCACCTCCACTACGTGTGCAAGAAATGCCATGCAACCTTTCCTCAACAACTTTTCAGCTTTTAATGCTGAAATCAAGCTCGTGGGAATAATCTTCCTTTCACCCCGAAAACCATTTCAACTAATCCTGGTTTCTTGAAAACAACTTCCTTTCTATTTAGCACCACCGTGCCCCTCTCTTGCAACTGCATCGAACTCTTGGTCGCTCAACTGCTGGGACCCACTCTCCTGGTCCTCTGTGTGTCGCTCTCTCACCGTGGACAATCCTCTTGAAATGCCCCCGCCGCCCACATCGGTAACACACATCGACACCCACAAGACATTGGCCTCGATGATTCTTGCCACAATTTGTACATGGAGTTCTCCTTGTTGCACTTGCAACAGCACTCTGTATTGTCGGTGGTCTTACTTGTGGATCTGCGATTGACTAGGTGCTCTTTGGCTCTGCCTCTGCTAGGCACCACTAACATGTGTTTGCCTCGATATCCGCCGCCACTTCGACTTTTAAAGTCCTTACGACTCAAAACATTCACTCTAAGTGTGAATCGTCATTGCTCACGACCATGAAAATCGCTTTCGTCGTTGAAGGCCCTCGAGTAGGCTCCACCATTGTTTGTGCCTCTCACGTTATACTCTGCTCAACACGTAGAGCACTTTCTACAAGCGAGGGAAAAGTCACCCACTTTGCAATGCACGTGTGGATCGGGGTTCGTATCTCGGGAGACGTAACCCTCTTTCAAATCTCCGACACTGTCATTCTCGGATGCCATAATCACATCAAGATACCGTGATGTACTTTCGGTATACCTTCTCTCATACTCACCATCGAAAGTGGCCTCGCTTCGATTCTAAAAATTCACCCTCTTTGCCTCACGATACGTGTTAGGGTAATATTTATCTTCGAATATGCCTCAAATGTTTGCCAATCCAGAGTACGTGCATCACTCCGTCGCTAAAATCGATTTCCACCATCCTCTCGCTTCCTTCCTTCTCTAGCAGAATGTGGCTAACTTGATTCTTCGTTCGTCGGGGCAACTCATTACATCAAAACATTTTGTAGCATATTCACCAAACCTCAAAGATCAATCGGATCTATGGAACCATCAAACATTGTGGCTCCTAATTTCTTCTTGACGTTCTATTCTATACGCCTTTTTTTTTTTGGATCACCTGCCCCGCTCTCTCTCGCCCACCTGCCTCCTGTGAGAAACTAACATGTTGCTCATCTGTAGCCTCAGTTTGGACTCTCGGGGCACTAGATCCCTTCTCAGATTGGCCTTGGGTAGGATCATGCATCCCGCCCTGATCCTGCCTGCGTCGTCTGCTAGTACGTGGTGGCATGACTCCAATAACATATCAATATATTAGACATACTATGGATATCTAACTCCAATACGCAGATCTTAAACTTCTATTCACATTTTAGCCCTAATCGGACTTACTCTTATTCTTACTTGGACCATACTTTACTAGTTTGATCTAAACTAACTCAATAACTTGCTATGACTTTTACTTTGTTCTCAGAGCTAACTTGCCCTGTCTCATTCCCATGGAGCTAACTGCTCTGATATTTTCTTTTATCATTTTACACTCATTCATGATGTTTTGAAATAAGCAAAATCGTATAGGTTGCACTAAATGATGTCGTGATCGAATTTCGGAATCTATTGAATTTGGAGCTACAATGTGTCTTCATAAGGGGATAGGTAGACCATTGAAATAAGCATATTAAAAGTTGCATTGAAGTAAGTTCAAATCATTAGCAAATTGGAGAAGTTTTAGGTGCATCATGTATTGAATGGAAGATCATATGTCTCACAGACTTAGGATAAGTTGGCTAAATGCTTAGGGTTTCTTTACACACTTATTTTGGTGTTTTAAAAAGGTGATTATGATGTAAATATTGAAGGAGGAGCTGGCCAAGGGAGGTGAAGCCTCGGAGTTAAACAAGGCAAGTAGGTGTTGTCAAATTCGCAGAAAAACAGCAAGCAGCTGGAAATTGGGTCAACTTCAATCGATCATATCTCTCTGTCTACTGAACCAAATTCGATGATTTTTATGTCAAAATCTCAGAAATTGAGTGTAGGATACGAAACTGATTGGCTTTTCAGAAAATACCAAGAGGACGAAGGAGAAAAGTGCAGAATAGTGAAGGGTGTTCAGGATTCTTGGGTAGCAGAACAGTATGAGGAGATCAGTGTGTTTTGAGCTCTTGAGGAGGAATTAGAAGATGAAATTTTGAGGTAAGTAAGCTAAGATGTTGTCCTTGAGGTTTATCAAAAAATATTTGGTGGTTGTGTTGATAAATTTTGAGGAACCCAAGCTGAAAGTTGAACCTGTAATTTTAGGTGAAAGGGAAAAACTTCTAGCAAGAGATTGAAGGAGATTCTCTTCCATTTCTATATACCTTACAACCAATTGGGTGTATGGCTATTCTGAATTGAGTTATGGTACTGAATTAGACCTGTTTCTAAGGTGCATAAGGAAAGGAATTGATGTTATTGTTTTGTGAAGAGGAAGACGTAAGATTTAATTTGCTGTCAAATCTGGAAGTCTCTGATGTTTTGGTTGTTCTGATCTGAATACTTGGAGTTAGAAGCTCTAATTGGTATGGTTCCAAAGCTTATTGAATTTCCTACAACTTTCGTGAAGAAATCGTGAGTAGAAAATATCTAGAAGATGTTCTAAATATCAGGTTAAATTTGTTGTGCAACAGGAAATCCGAATCTGGAAACAACAGAAATCTGTTTTGAGGAAAGTAGCTTTCAAGGTATTTCTGAACAAATCCGTTTGGAATTTAATTTCATGTCTTCATATGACTTTTAGAGGGTTCAAAAAGGAAGAGTTTGGTATAAATTACATTATTTTTGGATAAGTAATGAAGAAGTTATGGTCATGTCTCAAAACAGGCGTAAAAATCGAAAATGCTGGAAATTTGAAAGTGTGTTTTCTTGCAAGTTTTAAGGTCAAAAATCATGAGCTCGAGGTTATAATTGTTGAGTTGGTTTGTTTGACAGGCCAAGAGCAAATAGGTCAAATTTACAAGCCAAGGTTCTAATTCTAATACTGTGAGTGACTCTATCTTAGAACTATGCTTGACCTATGTTTTTCTTCATGAACATAAGTGTTGATAATTACATCCTGTTTGAACTAGTTATGAATGGCTTCATAGAGTTTTCTAATATAAAGTTCATGATGGAACCTAAGCATGCTTGAAGTTAGTTGTAACTATAAATCCAAGTATGGAAACTAAATTGTGAAAGTATGCTTTCCTTTAGAGAATGTTTTGTGTAAATCCACTTGGGAACATGTTTAGATGATAATGTGAAAATGTCAAGAAATTGTTGTATGTGTTATAAAGACATGATTTCCATGGTACACAAATTATGCCCTTGTTTGGGGTTAACCCCTAATACTGAAGGACATTCGAGAAGGTACTTAGGGGGGAAATGAATCATGATATCCCGATACTGAAGGACAATGAGAAGGTATGCGGGTAGTAAATGGTTTTACCTAAATACTGAAGGACAATGAGAAGGTATTCGGGTAGTAAATGGTTTTACCTTAATACTGAAGGACATAGAGAAGGTATTAGGGAAAACCTAACGACCAAAGGTATTCCACGTGCTCGTGAGAGAGAGAGGTATGAACCTTATTGGTATAAATGTAACTCTACCACCTCTATGGTTTGAATGTGGTATCATGTCATGTGTTTTATTGTTAAAAGCTTCTATATTATTGATCGATCTACCCTCGATATGATAGTACATTTCGAGTTGTGTGCTATGCATAAGTGGTGACTTAAACCTGTAAATTGGAAGCATGGTTTGTTTATGTTTACAAACAGATGTTAGGCTATTTTCTACTTATAATCTGCCATTATTATGATTCACCTGTGAGCTTATAATGTTTTAAAGATAGACACTCACTGAGTTTTTTAGCTCATTCTTTCAATGTTTTCAAACCTTTTCAGGCAGAGATCAAGCTCCTGCACTGACATCCCGCCATAGTCTGGGAAGTTTCATAAGTTGTTAGTTTGTACGTGGCTGGTGTTGTATAGCAGGTCGTTATGTAATTATAGAAGTTTTGTACATTAGCGGTTGTATAAACAATGAGTTGTCTTGTGTTGTTTTGATGCACTTGACTTTTAGTTTCCAAGAGAGACTTATGAAGGGTTTCTCCTTGTGTATGTTTAATAGTTGTCCAGCTTCATTTGTGTTATGTTAAAATGTTCCATATCTAACATAGTATGTTTATCGAGAGAACAGTGTCAGCAGTATTGTTAAGAGGTAAACAATGTCTGTTGGTTTCACGCCGCTTTCGGGCTAAGTAGCGGAGTAGTTCGGGAGGGTGTGACATCTTTTCCTTTGATTTCATCGGGACTCAAAAGTCCGAAGCTCGTTGAGAAGAGTAGTCGATTATACTCTATTTTATTCATCACCGCATTGGTGGTGCGAAATGGCAGAAACTCTTGGAAGAGATTCCATAATAAAGGTTACTGTCTTTTCTCATCTATGACAACCCCATTTACTTCAAATACGCGTTGAAGTGGACCATCATGTCAAGGACATGTTCGCTAACAAAGGCTCCCTCCTTCATACGGGAGTTGTAAACGTATTTGAGAGCATCATAATGGACCGATGAGGACGGTTGCCCGAACATTGCCTGTAATGATCCCATGATCTCCTTAGCGGTGACCATGCTCTCATGTTTCTTAGACAACACATCGCGATTATCTTTGGCTAAGATATAGACTCTGCCTTCTCATTAGCCCTAATCCATCTATCATAAGCATCCCGAACAATTCGGTTTGCTGTCGAGCTGGGAGGGGGAGGACATTCCTCCGTTAAGACGAACCTCAGATCATTAAGAACAAGAATCGTATTCAAATTTGATTTCCAGGTTCCATAATTGTCGCCGCTAAGTTTGTTGAAGGCTAGTAACTGGATAAAAGAGTTCGACATGCTGAAAAAGAATGAATTCTACTAGTGAATTGTTTGTAACCTATCCAATTTAAGAATTTAGCAAAAGTAATAATGTACCCATAAACTCATTATTGTTTTTGCAACGATACTTCAGTGAGTCGAGAGCAATCACACTCACGGAGGCGATCAATCACTCCTTCACTGAACCAAGACATTCTTGACTAAATGCTAACACCGGAATAACTCTTATTCCTATAGCATTCTAGTTATCGCTACTTTGGTCAAGAATTTACTAACACTTAGCAATTCTTGTAAGTGTGACCCGCTATTTTCAGACCTCAGAGGTCGGCCCCAACAATGCTACCGAATTGGAGAGACAAAGCTGAGAATGGACCTAAGAGACCCTATCCATTTCTGGAGTTTGAGTTGTTCCAAATCCCATGTTACTTCCCTTCGAATGGATGGTGCTACTTCGGGCAACCTGCAAGCGCAACATGGGTTGTATCTATCTCTTGTTTGCTTGAACATATGTATAAAGTATCTTTTGATCATAATGAAGCGTTCATTTGCAAAAGAGGTGTACGAATATGTTCTGCTAAACTTGAAAACAACTTATATGTGTTAAGACCAACAAAAGTAAAAGCTATTTTGAACACCGAGATGTTTAAAACAACCGATACTCAAAATACAAGGCAGAAACTTTCTCCTAGTACCTATCTTTGGCACTTGAGACTAGGCCACATTAATCTCAATAGGATTGGGAGATTGGTCAAGAGTGGTCTCCTAAATCAGTTAGAGGACAACTCTTTACCACCATGTGAATCCTGTCTCGAAGGAAAAATGACTAAAAGACCTTTTTCTGAAAAAGGTTATAGAGCCAAAGAACCCTTGGAACTCGTGCATTCGGATCTTTGTGGTCCTATGAATGTGAAGGCACGAGGAGGATATGAATACTTCATCAGTTTTATTGATGATTATTCTAGGTATGGCTATCTTTACCTAATGCATCATAAGTCCGAAACCCTTGAAAAGTTCAAGGAGTATAAGGCAGAAGTTGAGAACACATTAGGTAAAACGATTAAAACACTTCGATCAGATCGAGGTGGAGAGTATATGGATTTAAGATTCCAACACTATATGATAGAACATGGAATCGTATCCCAACTCTCAGCGCCCGGTACACCTCAGTAGAATGGTGTATCTGAGAGGAGAAATAGAATCCTGTTAGACATGGTTCGATCTATGATGAGCTACGCTCAGCTGCCTAGTTCGTTTTGGGGATATGAAGTAGAAGTTGTTGTATATATTTTGAACATGGTTCCCTCTAAAAGTTTTTCAGAAACGCCCTTATGAGTTATGGAAAGGGTGTAAAGGGAGTTTACGTCACTTCAGGATTTGGGGATGTCCGACACATGTGCTAGTGTCCAATCCAAAGAAATTGGAACATCGTTCAAAATTATGCCTATTCATAGGATACTCCAAAGAAACGAAAAGTGGTCTATTTTATGATCCTCAAGAGGACAAGGTGTTTGTGTCGACAAATGTCACGTTCTTAGAGGAAGACCACATGAGAGATCATCGACCTCGTAGCATGATTGTCTTGAGTGAAATTTCCAGGGAAACTACAGATAAATCAACAAAAGTTGTTGATCAAGCTGGTCCTTCTCAAGTGTTGAGAATGCCTCGACGTAGTGGGAGGGATGTTAGACAACCCGATCGTTACATGGGTTTGACTGAAACCCAAGTCGTCATACCTGATGATGGTGTTGAGGATCCATTGACCTATAAACAGACAATGAATGATATAGATAGGGACCAGTGGATTAAAGCCATGGACCTTGAAATGGAGTCAATGTACTTCAATTCAGTCTGGGAACTTGTAGATCAACCAGATGGTGAAAGACCTATTGGTTTCAAGTGGATCTACAAGAGAAAACGAGATCAAGCCGGTAAGGTGCAAAACTTTAAGGCTCAACTTGTGGCAAAGGGTTATACCCAAAGGGAAGGGGTAGACTATGAAGAAACCTTCTCCCCTGTTGCCATGCTTAAGTCCATTAGAATACTCTTGTCCATTGCCACATTTTATGACTATGAAATTTGGCAAATGGATGTCAAGACAGCCTTTCTAAATGGCAATCTTGAGGAGAGTATCTATATGGATCAACTAGAGGGGTTCATAGTTCAGGGTCAAGAGCAAAAGGTTTGCAAGCTTAAACGATCTATCTATGGATTGAAGCAAGCTTCTAGATCCTGGAATATAAGATTTGATACTGCGATCAAATCTTATGGCTTTGAACAGAATATTGACGAACCTTGTGTTTACAAGAAGATAGTCAATACCACTGTAGCTTTCTTAGTTCTATACGTAGACGATATCTTGCTCATTGGGAATGATGCAGGGTTCCTGACTGGCGTTAAGCAATGAGTAGCGAACCAATTTCAAATGAAAGATTTGGGAGAGACTCAGTTTGTTCTTGGAATCTAAATTGTTCGGAATCGTAAGAACAAAACGCTAGCACTGTCTCAAGCATCTTATATTGACAAGATGTTGGTTAGATATAAGATGCAGAATTCCAAGAAGGGGTTTTTACCTTTCAGGCATGGAATTCATCTGTCTACGGAACAGTGTCCTAAGACACCTCAAGAAGTTGAGGATATGAGACGCATTCCCTATGCTTCAGCTGTCGGTAGTCTGATGTATGTCATGTTATGTACTCGACCCGACATATGCTATGCAGTGGGAATAGTCAGCAGATACCAGTCTAATCCAGGATATGATCACTGGACTGTCGTTAAGAACATCCTCAAGTATCTTAGGAGAATAAGAGACTATAGGCTTGTGTATGGCGCAAAGGATTTGATCCTTGCAGGATACACTGACTCTGATTTTCAGACTGATGGAGATTCGAGGAAATCCACATCAGGATCAGTGTTCACTCTTAACGGAGGAGCTATAGTATGGAGGAGTATAAAGCAAGGTTGTATTGCGACTCCACCATGGAGGTTTGAATACGTCGCACTTCTGACGCAAATGAAGGAGGTTGTATGGCTTAGGAAGTTCTTGACTGATTTGGAAGTTGTTCCAAATATGAATTTGCCTATCACCATTTATTATGATAATAGTGGTGCAGTGACAAATTCTAAAGAACCTAGAAGCCATAAGCGTGGAAAGCACATAGAGCGCAAATATCATCTCATTAGGGAGATTGTGCAACGAGGAGACGTGATCGTCACGCAGATCGCTTCGGAGCACAACATTATTGATCCGTTTACAAAGCCCCTCACGACTAAAGTGTTTGAGGGACACCTAGAGAGTCTAGGACTACGGGTTGTACAGTAGGGCAGTTTTTCTTTGCTTAGCATGTTTTACCCCACAGACGTTTTAGTCCAAGTGGGAGTTTGTTGGGTTTTATGTCCTAAAACTCGTGGTTTTGTAAACTGAATATATATTCTATTTCACAATAAAATTGTTATTGAAATTTATTCAGTAAAGGTGTTATTGAATATTGTGTATTGTGCAACCTTAATCCAATAAAGAACCCTTGGTTATAGGATGAATACTTAAACTTTATGTGTGACATAAAAGTGGATCAAGTTCAAGTTATAGCCAGAACAGTCTATAGTATAAGGATAGGGTTGGGTACCTTATCCTTGGGACACTATGGACGCGACCCATTTTGTAGAGTATAAACGATGTGATCCTAAATTTTTCATGTGGAGACATGTGAGTGGGGGCGCCCTATGCAATGAGTTTGCATAAGATCGATCATGAAATAGTCACTTTAGACTTTATAACTCACATGCATCTTGTCTTAATCGACTATATTCATACGATGACCTAGGTAACTCGATCTCAATCTCGAGCGTTCTATGGACTCCTGCTTATCTTCGGTTTATCCTTAGATTTGCATGGGTGAGAGTGGCTCGAGACTGCCGACTCAATAAGCCTCTCATTTCAGGGATAAGTCTGGGTAGATAGCTGAGAACATAGTTCTGCAAGATGGAATTCACTCCTACCCGCTTTAGGGATAAGTAGAGAGGTTGTTCCCTTAAGTGTTGACTCCAGTTCTTGAACAAAGGGTCCACCCCTCTCATTGGCCCGAGAGGGATTCGGTTTGCTGGTTGGACCACAAATCAATTGTTCATTAGAGGATCAGTGGAACTTAAGGAACAAGAGGTAATTACAAGGGTAAAACGGTAATTTTGACCCAACTGTAATCACGAACGACCTGTGAAGGATTAACTTACTAATCATGGTTATATCGAGTGGACAAAAATATATCTACAGTGAGGAGAGTGCAATCACTGGGCTTTAGTGGAGTGTCCCGGTGGTTAACGAATGTTGATTAGTTAGGCTAAAGAGTTTAACCGGTTAATCTCGTATCGTTGGAGCTCATGATCTGTAGGTCCATTAGGTCCCCCTTGTTAGCTCGGACTTAGCCTTGTAACATTTTGAGAGAAAATAATTTGAATTGTTCAAATTCGAGTTTGGAAGAAAACGTTAATTATATGTGATATATTTAACGAATCATAGTTTAATTATGAATTGAACTATGATTAATAGGAGGTGGATATATTTAAATATGATTTAAATATTGGATCAGTTTATAGCATGAATAATGATTCATGCTTGGAAAATTGATCGGGATCGGGCAATTTATTTAATTTAATATTTGATATTAAATTAAATTAAAAAATTAATTAATTAAATTATTTTTGAATTATTTAATTAATTATATTAATTTTAATTAAAAATCAATTTAATATTGATTTTAGAATTAAAATTAATTGTAAAATTAGTGGATTTTCATGGATTTTCATAAAATCCAAATTGCAACTTGCCCAATCCCTCTCATCTTCAAACTCACCAAAATTGGCCACCTCCATCTCAAACTATCCTCATCACACTTGAGTTATCACTCAAAAGAAGCTTGATGAACCTTTATTTAATGGTGTTTTGAGGTGTTTTGAGAGAATTTTGCAGAAAATTCTAAATTTCTGAATTTGTGATCTTTGAGGTCTTTTCTTCCAAATTCTCTCAATCTAGGATCCCACAATCCGTTTAGGCTCGAGGATAGTAGGGAAGACTCTAACGGTTGTCCACGAAGTGTTCGTGTTGAAAACCATCCACCGGGTGAAGAGAATTTGATCTTCAAAGTTGAGTTTTCTATCCCTCTGTTTTTCCAGTTTTGAGCATGCATTTTATTTTACAAAATTGATCAACTTAGAGTGTTCAAGATCCAAAATTGCTTCCGCTTTCTTAATCTAGACTCTTTCATTTTCATTCATTAACTCTAGGGTCACTCCATTATAGACCTAGAGTTGAACTCTTACCATTGTAGGATAAGTTGTGCCCATGGATATAATCACTACATACAAGTCGATCCTTCACAAGTTGTTCGTAATTACAGTTGTGTCAAAAGTCCGTTTTACCCCTGTAATTATATCTTGCACCTTAGTACCACTGATTCTCTAATGAACAATTTGTTTATGATCTAACCATAAACTAAGTCTCTCTCGGGGCAACGAGAGGGTGAGGTCCCATTGTTCAAGTCCTGAAATCAGCACTTAAGAGAACTACTCATCTACATACCCCTATATGGGAAGGAGTGAATTCCATCTTGTGAGATTGTGTTCCCAGCTCCCTATTTGGTCAAATCCCTAAAGTGGTAGGCTTATTGAATCGGCTACAAAAGCCATTCTCACTCATGCAAATCAAAGGACAAACTCTCACAGGCAGGAGTTCATAACTCACTAAGGATTAAGATCGAGTCACATATGATCATCTTGATGAAATATTAATCTTCTCAATTAACGGATTTATAAAGAGAGATTGAATATTTCGTGGTCCGGTCTCATACAAACTCATTGTATAAGATACCCTCACTCACATGTCTCCACATGAATGATTTGAAATCATTTATAACTATTACAAAGTGGGTCATATTAGTAGTGTTACCAAGAGAAGACACCCAACCTTATCCAAATACTATGACCTTTTAGGTTATTTCTTGAAGATGATCCTCTCGTATGTCAACTACATACTGTTCAAGATTACACTAATAACAATGGATTTTTCATATAATGGATAATATTATACTTCAAACAAAATAATTAAAATAATTATTAATTATTAAATAAAACATTATTACGAGGCTTTAGGGCACAAATCCCAACAGTGCCCATCTGATTGATCTGTGTCTAAATGTTCTTTATTGCAGCTCCTTGACTGCTCACCACACCACTCAGACTGGTGATGACATTATCCAGTTGGTTTGCCCTATTTATGGATTCAGTTATGAAGAAGCTTATCGTTTCCTCTAGAGATGACTTCCTCTCAGCTTGATAAGATGTAGAAGCATAATCTGAAGGGGGATTCAACACATTCTTATTATTAGCATATGAAAAATTCTCATGAGATCTCAAACCTGGATGATAATGTGTTGGGATGTTATTCTGATTTTGATGCCCTCCATAGTTGTTGCTCCTATTGTTCAGATAATGTACTTGCTCCATGTTAAATTCTCCATTAGGTTGGGAGCACCGAGAGGTAGCCATGAGGCTACAGATTGTGAAGGTCCTGCAAGTTTAGAAAGAGCATGAGTGAGAGATGCCATTTGTGATTTCAGAGTTGTTACCTCATCAAGTTCATACAATCCAGCTACTGGTCAAGGCTTTTCTCTTTCTATAGGCCACTGGTAACTGGCAGTTGACATCTCTTCCAGGAGGGCTCGGGCTTCTGGCATAGTCTTAGCCATTATTGCCCCTCAAGCAGCGACATCCAGAATGGTCCTCGTCTGACCTGAAAGTCCATTATAAAATAACTGAATTGCAACCAATCTGGATACCCATGCTATGGGCACCTCCTCAACATGTCCTTGTAATGCTCCCAGGCCTTAAATAGTTTCTCTCCCTCATACTGCATGAAGGTCCCAATCTTAGTCCTCATCTTTGCAGGTTTGATTGGTGGAAAGAATTTGGTCAGGAAAGCTTGAGCCAACTCCTCCTAGGAAGTGATACTCCCCGGTTGAAGGGATCCCAACCAGTCCTTAGCTCTATCTTGCAAAGAAAAGGGAAAGAGATGTAAGCGAATAGAATCAACAGGAATACCATTTAGTTTAACTGTACCACAGATTTCCAAAAAAAATTGTAAATGAGAATCGGGGTCTTCTGTGGCTAGCCCCCTAAAAGCATTCTCCCTAACCATCTGAATTAGCCCTGTTTTCAATTCAAAATTGTTAGCATTAATAGGGGCATGAACTATTCCAGCCTGCTGAGAATTAAACACATGTTGGAAATACTCCCTGATGGGTTTAAGGTCATTATCAACTCCTTGGTCTGTCATTCTATTCTCTCTCAGGAGTCTCCTACAAGTTCTTTCAATTTCAGGGTCCAAAGGTACAAGGTCTACACCTTTGTCCTCTCGCATGCACCTTCAAACAAAAAAAAAAAAAAAAGAAAAGGTAAGAAAACAAAAAGTAAATACAAAAATAAAAACTTTAGTTTAAAATCAAGAATTTTCTCCTAATTACCAATCTAAATACTCGTCATTCTCCGGCAACGACGCCAAAAACTTGTTGCGTGAAATTTGCAATATTGCAAGTGTACAGGTCAAGTTTTAATATAGTGATTTGAGTTCCAAGTATCGTCCTTAAGAATGGTTTTCTAGATTGATTAATTACCAAGATACTAATCTCTAATTTTATCTAAAGAAATAGAAATTTGTCAAAGGTGAAGTAAAAATTAAAACTAAATATACAAGTGGAGACATGAAGATAAGAGAAACGTTAGGAAATTGATTTCACTAGTTACTTCATTATTTTAGCACATGAAATTGACTTTGGTTGTGAGATTATAAACAAGAAGTTAAAGGTAATCAAAAGACTCTCTCGAGCTCTAGTGACCTTATGCATAACAATAAACCTAAAGTCTCCATTTATATTTTATAAAGCATGCAAGACATCAAGCGACTTCTTTAAAACGTTTTCCAAAGAACCCCCCACTCTCGTGTAAGGATTTACCAAGGGTTTTGACAATTTTAATCTAATCTAAGTCTATTCTCTCGAATTAAACTTAAACCAATAAATCATGCTAGTCTTGGCCAGAGAAAACAAACATTAAGAAAGAATCACCAAAAATAATTCCACACAACCAAAAGTTCAATTCAATAACTAAAATAAATCCATAACTAGCTACATCAATCCCCTAACTATGAAAATTAGCTACTCAGAATCACTACAAAATATGCTAAATCCATAAAAGAGTCCATAAACAAAACTACAAACTAAGAGAAGAGAAGAAAAACGCTTCAGTGTCGATGTCAGTCCTCATCTCCGAGCTTCCGTCACGATCTCGAGCCTCCACTCTCGTGCTTGGCTTTCGAGGAATCCTCTTTTGCTCCTTTCAGAGTGTATGTGTCGAAAATAGGTCTAAGAATCACTCAAATCCGACTCCCCTCTCAAATGAGGCAAAATAAAATATATATAACACTATCGATATGACGTTGCAACGCCGTGCCCTAGGCACACGATTAAATAAGGAAATTAGCGCAACGTTGAGACGCCGTGCACAATGTCTCAACGTTGTGAACACAGAAGGCGCACACACACTCGATACGACGTTGAGACGTTGCTCACCACGGGTCTTCACACTGGATTTCCAGCAGGTTCAACGTCTCAACGCCCTGGGCTCGGGTCCAATAGCTAGTTTTAGCTCTCTTCTCTTACTTGGTTCAACTTTTATGCTCCATTGGCTCCCATTTAAGCCCTAAATCTTCGAGATTTCTCTATTTGCTATGTTCTTGCTCTTAGCCTGAAATCCAATAATTTAAACACGTGAAAGTCTTGAAATTAACACAAAACTAGCAAAATCTAAGCCTAAAAGTAACACATTTTGTGCCATCACTAACCTTATTTCCTTTGATGTTTTGCATTGTAGCCCAATGAGTAGTGTCATGAATGAATATGTTAATTTTATCTTAAAAAAATTAAAGTTTACTTGAATTCTTTTGAATTAATGGATTGAAATCTTTCCGAACCACATGTAATATTTAAAAAAATATGGTAAGACTTTCTTTAATTTAAAAATTATGAACCAAAAATGAATAATTAGTGTGAGAGATATTGAAAAAAGAATGTGAGATTTTTTTTTAAATTTTTTTCTTTAAAAAAATTTGTAAAATATACATAAATTAATAAAAATAAAAATATGAATCTTAGAATTCATGGAACAAATTCTTAATAATGAAAATTTAAGAAATTGTAGAAAAAAAACTAAAGTCAACTCAGACGTCAGAACTCCATGTTGAACAATTCTAGACGTCAAACATGGACTTACTCCTACTCCCGCAACTATTGATCCCAAACACAGACTTTCTAAGCTCACACTAAAATACTTACTTAAACGCATAGACTTCCCAACTCTCTATTGAACTACTATGTATTCTGGAGACTTCCTATCTTTTCAAACTTGCTAACTCCTTCTCCTGCCAACTTACCCAATCAACGGCATAGGGACTCGAGTCTTTTAGCCCGCCGAATGGCATTTTTGAAAATAATTTGATAACTCTCTCTTTCCGCTTTCTTCTCAAAATCCTACACGCCTTTTCTTTTCATCTCCACTCTCTCTGCGCCATTTTCAGACCATCTCCACCGTCCTCTCTCCTTCTCGCCGCCTCTCTCCCCTTCATCTTCACCTCTCTCTCTCTCTCCCTCCCCGCCGATCTCCCATCCGACGCCGTTCGTCTTTGCCGCTGCGGTTTCTTCTTCGTCTTCCTTTCTCCTGCAAAACCCTAGTATCCCCAGACCTTAGGCTGAAGAGGGTAAATCTTAAGGTAAGACAAAATGAGGATTATGATAAAAGGTGGTGTGTGGAAGAACACGGAAGATGAGATCCTTAAAGCTGCGGTTATGAAATATGGGAAAAACCAGTGGGCTCGAATCTCGTCGCTTCTTGTTCGGAAATCTGCTAAGCAGTGTAAGGCTCGCTGGTATGAGTGGCTCGACCCCTCCATTAAAAAGGTGCTTGTCTTTCTCCCTTTCACTTGTTTTTAATTTTACTTTTTTTACCTTTTCTGTTTCTGTGACTGGGTACTGGAAAGTGGAGTGGAGCTGTGGGTGGAAAGAGTTTCAGTCTCAGTTTGGTTTAGACTAAATGTTTTGGATATGGGAAATCTATGTTTGCCGTGATTTTATTTACAATTAAAAATAAAGGAGATAAATGAGATGAGAATTGAGAGGAAATAGGGGGACTTAGGCCTTGCCGATATTATTTCAGGAAGTATGGGGGTAATTGGTGATGCCATCTAGTGCCTATGCATTTAGGATGTTTGGGAATGAAACTGTCATGATTCAGAGCAGAATTGATTTCCTTATTTCCCTTCGTTCTTTTTGTTGATGTGGTAAAAGAGCTAAGAAGGTTAATGTGGGAGAAAAGTCCAAGGAAAGTAAGTGTCTTGGCATGTATGATGCTTAATGCTCAACTTAATACGGTTGTACCCGAGGTTGGGGGGGGGTGCGTTTTTCTTATGGGAATGATAATGATAATTAATGTTAATATATGGTAATCGGAGTTCTTTTTAGATTAGTTGGATTCTGTGCTTTGAAGCTTGGTATGGTTTGATTGTCGAATTGTCCAGGTGTCCTGTTTTTGTGCTTTCATTTCCCTAGTTTTGCAATCTGGAAAGTCACCTCAATTTCTTTGCTGTGGTAGGTTCTTTGGACTGACCATTTGATTTCCATGATTACTTTAGACTGAGTGGACAAGAGAGGAGGATGAGAAACTACTCCATCTTGCTAAGCTCATGCCAACCCAGTGGAGAACTATTGCACCAATTGTCGGGCGTACTCCATCCCAGTGCCTCGAGCGGTATGAGAAGCTTCTTGATGCTGCTTGTGTTAAGGATGAGAATTACGAACCAGGAGATGACCCAAGAAAATTGCGCCCTGGAGAAATTGACCCAAACCCAGAATCAAAGCCTGCACGTCCTGATCCTGTTGACATGGATGAAGATGAAAAGGAAATGCTTTCTGAAGCACGGGCAAGGTTAGCAAATACTAGGGGAAAGAAGGCAAAAAGGAAAGCCAGAGAGAAACAACTTGAAGAGGCCAGGAGGCTTGCTTCCCTACAAAAAAGAAGAGAGCTAAAAGCTGCAGGGATTGATACTCGACAACGGAAGAGAAAGAGGAAAGGAATAGATTACAATGCTGAAATTCCTTTTGAGAAAAGGCCTCCTCCGGGTTTTTTTGATGTTAGTGAGGAAGATAGACCAGTGGAACAGCCCAAGTTTCCAACAACAATTGAAGAACTTGAAGGAAAAAGAAGGATTGACGTAGAAGCTCAATTAAGAAAGCAGGATATTGCAAAGAATAAAATTGCTCAGAGGCAGGATGCTCCATCAGCTGTACTGCAAGCAAATAAGCTGAATGACCCAGAAATGGTGAGGAAAAGATCTAAACTTATGCTTCCCGCACCTCAAATTTCAGACCATGAATTGGAGGAAATTGCAAAGATGGGATATGCCAGTGATCTTCTTTCTGGTAATGAAGAGCTTGCAGAAGGAAGTGGTGCTACACGTGCTCTGCTTGCAAATTATGCACAGACACCACGGCAAGGAATGACACCTTTTCGAACTCCCCAAAGGACGCCGGCTGGGAAAGGTGATGCTATCATGATGGAGGCAGAAAACCTTGCTAGGCTGAGAGAATCTCAGACTCCATTATTGGGAGGAGAGAATCCAGAGCTGCATCCTTCAGATTTTTCAGGGGTCACCCCAAGGAAAAAGGAGATTCAAACACCAAATCCTATGCTAACACCCTCAGCAACTCCTGGTGGTGTTGGTCTCACTCCTCGTAGCGGCATGACACCAGCTAGGGATGCTTACTCGTTTGGCATGACTCCCAAAGGAACACCTATTAGAGATGAGTTACATATCAACGAAGATATGGACGCACATGATAGTGCAAAACTAGAGTCTCAAAGACAAGCTGATTTGAGGAAGAATCTTAGCCTAGGATTAGGCAATCTTCCACAGCCTAAGAATGAGTACCAGGTTGTTATGCAACCAATTCCTGAAGACAAAGAAGAACCAGAGGAGATGATTGAAGAGGATATGTCTGACAGGATAGCTAGAGAACGAGCTGAGGAAGAAGCAAGGCAGCAGGCTTTGCTTAGGAAAAGATCAAAAGTGCTACAGAGGGAGCTTCCTCGGCCTCCTACTGCTTCTTTGGAACTTATTAGAAATTCTTTGATGAGAGCTGATGGAGACAAGAGTTCATTTGTTCCACCTACCCCTATTGAGCAGGCTGATGAAATGATAAGAAAGGAACTTCTTACTTTATTAGAGCATGATAATGCGAAGTACCCGATCGACGAAAAGGTCAACAAGGAGAAAAAGAAAGGTTCCAAGCGCACTGGAAATAGACCTACTGCAGCCATCCCTACAATAGATGATTTTGAAGAAGCTGAGATGGAAGAGGTAAACCTTTTCCAGCCATTGTTTAATGTTCAATTTGAAATCTTCTTACCACCGTTATATCTTGTTTAGAGCAACCAATTTTGTGTCATCTTTCGATTTTTTAAGGAGCTTGCTTGATTAGATTGTAAAATTAAATCGGTTATACATACATAAAATTGAATTTATGTTTTTCTTTTATTTGTAAAAAACCTGTGAAGGCCAAATAAAATATATTTACCATTGAACATAGTTCCCATGAGAACAATATTTTATTGATCCCATCCCTATTCTTTATGCTCATGCCATTAGATGAGCAACTTGTACTATTGGATTCTGGTTATTGGGCGTAGCCACTTATGGTAGCTGATGGTTTTAGCTCTTCTTTTAGTATTTTTGCCCAAGTATATCCAATAGTGGTATGAAGAGGAGCAGTTCTATTAGAACTGCTGAGGCTGGTTTTGGGTGGTAGGGTGTCATTGCTAGCAATTCCTTGAGGAAGCTTTGGAATGTGATTACACATTTGCTGTGCCGGTGTTGGTTCTAGTGATGGTGGTACTGTGGTAGTTGCCAGTTGCAGCTTTGGGTGTTTAAACTGTCGGCCTTGGTGTATTAAAAAGTACGAAGATGGGCAATATCATCTGTTTCATAGTCTGTTTGTATCTTCCACTCTGTTTTCTAGATTTTAAATATTATATTCGGATATGCAGGATAATTACTATTTGGGAGTTAAAATCTTTTTTTGTTTTGCTGTTTTGTTCATGGAAGTGAAGTTTATATAATTAAAAGAAAGCTATCAAACTGTTAGTGTTAATAATTATATAATATTATTATTAATAATAATTAATCCAAATTGATTGATTAATATAATAATATGTTTTTCATTTGATGATTTTGTTTGATTTTTTGGGTTCAACAACACATGGGTTGGGGATTCAAACCTTTGACCTCTTGTTGAGGGCCTATGCCTTAACTTTTTTTTTTACCCTAACTAGTTAAACTACGTTTGTATTGGTTATTTGATCAATTTATTAAAGTTAATAAAAGCTTAAAATTGATGCTAAAAATATATGTCGAAGCCCAATTAAATTTAACTAGCCTGAATTAAATTAATTAAAATATTAATGCTAACTAATTAATTAACTGGTAAAGTCAAATTGAGCTTAGCTCCACGGTAATTGACATGTACCCTCGACCAAAAGGTTAGAGGTTCGAATCTCCCCACGCTCAATTGTTTTTGAACTCGAAAAAATTAATTAACTAGTAAAATTTAGTATGGAGTAATGAATATTAGTTGTTTTTAAGTCCAAAACCATTCAGGGGTAATGAATATTAATATGAAGTATTAATTAGAGGTATTCATAAACATTAGTCAGTATTGAACTTGAACAAATTAGCTTGATTAATTTGTAGATAAATCAAATAAAACTAATTACCTAATAATATATTTTCTCATTCTCTATTTTTCATCCTCTAGGAACGAAAATCCTATCTATTGTTAGGGTAATATGAATCTATAATATATTTTTTAAAAATATAACTTGAATGATTGTATATCCTAGGTTGTAAAAGCTAAAAGTTGTGCTAATTATTAAAAGCCAACTTAATATCTTTCTAAATGATGAAACATCTTACATAAATTTGTGTTTTGCCATTTAAAAGCTTTAAAATTAACTTTGCTGTTTTGCACTTTTAAAATTTATTATTTTCCCCCCAATATTTCTTTCTGTTTCCATTAATATTTTCAAAATAAATGAATAACGTGTGTTTACTATGATTTGGCAGTGTTTTACATGCATTTAAAAAGTGTTTAATTTGTATCCAACTTATTCAGCAAGTGTGCGATATGCGTTTATTTTTTTAAATAGTACTTCTACATAGAGTGTTCTTCCATATGTGTCAAACACGGGCATATTGCTCAAGCTAAAGGGTCTGTTCTTTATAGCTTAATATGTTGCTTAGGGTTATTATATTATGCATGGGGCTGTAGCATACCGTGATTGAAAACTATATGACGTAGGAAGGTCTTCCCTAGTCATCTCGTCTCATCCTCTCTATTATTTACCATGTTGGAAATCAATTAAGACATTGTCCGTAGGTATTGAAAGTTCTTTTTATGTAAAAAACCCTGAAGCTGAAGGTGGATTTTACATTTTTACTCCAGTATGCATTGCAGGTTGAAGGTCTGTGATGCCAATCTGGGCATTTAATTAACTTCCTTTGTTTGGATTGGTCATGTCTTACATTATTTCCATGAAAGCCCTCTTGTGTGGTTTTTGCTGTAACATGCACTTTTGTGCTAGCACCTTAAAGGATTTCCAGATTTCTACGTCCTCTCTAACTTGTGAGCAGTTATGACTAAAGGTAGCCAACAGTTTGATCCTATGCTTATCATTTACAGAGGTTTTTGGTTACGGAAAGAGAGTCTTATTATTTGTATCTTTCTTTTCTTTGAATCCATGGAGGGGGAATCGTGAGTTGTAATTGATCTTTTCTATGAAAACCTTGTTATTGCATTTCATTGATTTCTAGTTTTCTAATGTAGTGAAGTAATTTCATTCTATCTATCTGATGTTTGTTTTTCCTTCTATTTATTTGTACACGAATATTTAGTAAGTAGGTTCTTTGAAACAGGCTGATTATTTGATAAAGGAAGAGGCCCGGTATCTGTGTGTTGCGATGGGGCATGAAAATGAATCCTTAGAGGAATTTGTGGAAGCTCACAAAACGTGCTTAAACGATCTTATGTACTTCCCCACAAGGAATGCTTATGGACTTTCCAGCGTGGCTGGAAACCATGAGAAACTAGCCGCCCTGCAGGATGAATTTGAGTATGTTAAAAAGAAAATGGATGATGATACTGAGAAGGCTGTCCGGCTGGAGAAGAAGGTTAAAGTTCTCACACATGGCTATGAGGTATGTATTGTTCTTGGAATTATCACATTTATGGCATCAAACTTCATTTTTTGTTTTGTTTGGTTTAATTTAATTCTTTATCATGTTCTCTATTCATTATTAATCTTTTGTCCTTGCTGGTAAATATTTTCCGTTCGACAATCAGCAGATATGCTCCACTAATATTCCTTGGCCATTTGTTTCATTTTCATAATCGGAAGTCTGAACTGTGTAGCTCACTTTGCACTGAAATATGCATTCCTCTTAAGAGAACGTCAAAAGAGCAAGAGAAGGCAAGACCAGCCCTGACTAGCAAAAGGGCAATGACCCCATTTCCTCCTTTCCTTTTTTCCGTCTTTATCATTTATATGCTGTGAAACTTTGCCAGAGTATAGGGATGATCCCATTTTCTCCTTTTCCTTAAGTTTCCGTTGTGCTTCATTCGATTGGGAAATGATGGAAGTGTTGACCCTTCTCTTTTTGCTTGGGGATGCCTCAGTTGACCTTGGTTGCTTGGGCAGGTGAACACCTTGGACAGAGTGTTGAGGCATTCCTCCTTGTGGTGGGGTTGTATAGAGGCGTTCTCTGAAGGAGTGCTGCCGTGGACTCAGACCATATTCTTTGGACATGTCAGTTCACTTGATCCACTTGGGATTGTTTTTTTAGACGTTTGAGGTGTGCTTGGCAAGGAACATGACTTTCTCTTTTATGGTGGAGGTTCTTCATCCACCTCTCTGTTACAGGGGTTGTTTTTATGGTAGGTTGGGTTTTTTTTCTGCTGTTCTTTTGGGTATTTGAAATAATAGAACTTTTAGGGATTGTAAGAGATCTTGGGATTTCTAGGTTTATTTTCTCTCTCCCCTTTCTTCATTTGTCTTGTGTTTCTGTCAAGATGTGCTAATCTGTATTGGATATTTGTGTCATAAATTTGCAAAAAAGGCCAAGATTCTTTAGTTGGACATGGTGAAGGCAGCCCATTGGGCTGTATGGAAAGAAAGAAATAAAAGTCTTTTTAATAACAAAGGTAGAGATTGGGAGGAAACAGTAGAAACAGCTGAAATTAAACTGTTCACGTTTTCCTTATCTCATTGGAATTATTTCTCATATGTATTAAATATGGATTGGAGTCGTGGAATCATGTTACTTAGAGGTATTTATGGACAAGAGGAGGGTAGTTGGATCACAAAATTGTCGAAGTATGGAAAATGTTCCAGTCCTTTGAGTCCATATATCCAAATCTAAGACTGTTATTCAAAGAAAATATTTAAGTTCAAGGTGGGTTTCTGTGAGCTTTCTTTTTATCACAGCATTGGATCATATGCCTGAGCTTGATCAGTTCTCTCTGTGATGCTTTATTCTCAGAACATTACTTGAGACATAGATTTGATTTAGAAGATCTTGGATTCTTGATTCTAAGACTAGTTTCTTCCGAGTTTTTTTTTTTTTTTTTTTTAATTTTCTAAATAGTTCTTTCTAGCTCCATGCTGTTTCCCATATAATTTAGTGCTGCCTGCAGATTTGTATATAATATAACTGTGTTTAGATTATAATTTTTTTTATCTTTTAATTACTTTTTCCTTTTATAATTAGTTTCCTTGGTAGAAATTTCTCTTGTAATATATTTTCTACCTAATATTGGGTTCTTAGTTTTAATGAGAAATTATTCCCTCCAAAAGAATATGGTATCAGAGCATTCTAATTAAAACCCAAACCCTAGCCGCTGTCGTCAGTCACTATCCTCACTGACGCAACTTCTTCGACATCTTTTCACGTATTCACTGCTGCCAGTTTCCTCCTCTCTTTGCATTTGTGGTCTTCTTGCGTGTTAACGCTCACCTTGTGGTTGCATTCGTGGTGGTCTTGTTCAACGGTGTGGTTTACAGACACTGGGTCTCAGTTCCTCTTCAATCTCCATCACCACTTGTGGGTCTCCAACCTTCGCTTGTGGGTCTCTATTCATTGCAAATCGTGGGTTTGTCTTCATCAAAATTTAAATCAGATCGCCTTTATGGGGTTTTGGGTTTCTGTGGTAGTTAATGGGTTTCAATGGCATCTATTCCTTGGCTTACTTACAACATCTTCATCTTTGTTTGTGGCACGCCTCTGCTGCCTCCCTTTGGTAAAGTTACCAAATTGCAAGAATAAAAATTTTATTCTTGGTTCAGTCTTTCTCTTGTCGTCGTGGTTCACTCAATCTCAGCAGATCGGTCTATTGTCTTTTCTCTCATCGTGACGTAAGATATACTAGCATCTCCTACCAATTATCTTGCTCATGAGAGTATTATCTTCCCTTGTTTTTCTGTACATCATAAAAAACAAAAACCATGGATTGTGAACTTTAGAGCATCAAACCACATGACTGGCAACATTAGTGCTTTCCATCGGTTCAAACCACACCCTGGTCACTCATCAGTTCGAATAGCAGCTGGATCTCTCTTTGGAGTTACAAGATTGGGGTCAATAAAATTGTCAAATGATATCTTACTCTCTAATGTTCTTTATGTTCCTAAATTGAATTGTACTTTGATGTTAGTAAGCAAACTTACGAGTGACTTGAATTGTATCTCTAGGTTTTAATCAAACTTGGCACTCTAGTTGTGAGTCCTCTTCCAATTTTGTGTGTTTTATTCTTGAGTCCTTTCCTAGTTTTATTCTCGAGTCCTCTTCCAGTTCTAGGTCCTTGTGAAGTGAAAACCAAGTAATGTTATGGCACTTTCGTCTGGGTCATCCAATTTTTTTGTATCTTGAAAAGTTGTTTCCTCATTTATTCATCAATAAAAAAATCAAGTCATTTTTTCAATGCGAAATTTGCCAACTTTCCAAACTAATTAGAAATAGTTATCCAAGTGTACCCTACAAATCTTCGAACTCTTTGTACCAATCCATAATATATTTTGGAGCCTTTTAGAGTTAAGAATATATCAGGAGCACATTGAACCTTTATCGATGACCATACAAGATTGACATGGACATATCTCATGAAGGACAAATCTGAAACATCAAGCATTTTTCAATCTTTTCACTCTATGATTTCCACTCAATTTCAAAGTAAAATTCAAGTTCTTAGATTAGACAATGCTGGTGAATATTTCAATCTTTTCACCCTATCATTTCTTTCATCTCATGGTATTGTTCACACTAGCTCATGTGGGGAGACTCCTCAACAAAATGAGATTGTCGAAAGAAGAAATAGATACCTTCTTGAGGAATTCATTTTTTTGGGAAGAAGCCATTCTTATTGTAACCTTTCTTATAAACTGAATGTCAAGTCAGGTTTTCAAAATCAAATCTCCTAGAGACGTCTTCCTCCAAATTCGTCCCCAACTGCAAAATTTTTTCTCAAATTTACCTCTTCGAGTATTTGGGTGTTCTTCTTTTGTTCACAATCATTCTTCTCATCAATCCAAACTTGAATCAAAATCCATCAAGTGCATTTTTTTGGGTTTTCGTCGCATCAAAAGGGGTACAAATGTTACTCCCCGATCACTAGAAAAATGTTCACATCTATGGATGTTACCTTCTTTGAAAACCAGTCTTTTTTCACCAAGTCCCAAATTCAGGGGGAGAATACGAGGGAGTTTGAGTCATTGGAAGTTGACTCTGCTTGTGTCACAACTCCTATTCACATTGTGATTGACTCCTCTAAATAAGTTACTTGTTTCCATGTTTTTTAATGAAAAACCGAACGTTCGTTGAGATAAAAAATGAAAGAATACACGAACATACAAAAAGAGAAGCCCACAAAAAAGAGGGGGAACCAACTAAAAAAAGGGGCTCCAATCAAGCAAAATAAGACTTAGAGAATAATTACAAAAGAACCCTGACACAGATGCCCAAAGAGAAACATAGAATCTAACTAGGGTCCAAACTTCCAAATAAGAAAACTCTTTTCCCCTAAAGATTCTATTGTTTCTCTCACACCACAAAAACCACAAAATAGCACAAATCTCACCCTGCCACAAAAACAACCTTTTCTCATGGAAAGGCGAATGGAGAAGAAGCTCCATGAAAGTCTCTCTGCTATCAAAATGACCAACAAAACAAAAGTTGAATTGCTTAAAGAAACAATTCCAAATAGCTTGGGCAAAGTCCCATCTCCAAAGAATATGGTCCAGATTCTCGTTTGCCCTCCTGCAAAGAATACAACAGAAAGGCCCAATCAAGGGAGATCCCCTGGCCATCAAGCGATCCAAAGTGTTCACCCTTTCGTGCCAAACCACTTGTTTCCATGTTGGACCAACCTATTGTTTTTGAACTTGAAGTCTCACAAGTTTCTGAACCTATTGTCGCATAAAATCAAACTCCTATTGTTTACCCGAGAAGAAAAGGGGCTACCTTGCAATGTCAACTACCTAAACCAGTCTCATCCCCTTTGAGGTGAGAATATTACTTATATGGCTCCTTTAATTGATGATGCATCACTACCAATTGCTCAATGAAAAGGTGTTAGAAGTTGTACTAGTCATCCAATTGAAAAATACGTGGCATATAGAAAATTACTTCTATCTTATCAAGCCTTTGTAAAATTCCAAATACTATTCAAGAAGCATTTAAAGATCCCAAGTGGAAAAAGGTTGTGGGTGAAGAAATTAAAGCTCTTGAAAGTAATGGAACGTGAACTCTTACAATGCTTCCTCCTGGAAATAATTCTATTGGCTGCAAATGAATTTTCACGGTTAAATACAAGTAAGAGGGTAGTGTTGAAAGATTCAAAGCAAGATGTGTTGATAACGGCTTCACTCAATCATATGGTATAGATTACCAAGAGATTTTTTGCCCTGGTTGCTGAATCGAACACTGTACGTGTTCTTGTATCTTTAGCTGTAAATCAAGATTGTCCTCTTCATCAACTTATGTCAAGAATGCATTCTTGAATGGTGATCTCAAAGAAATTTATATGCAGATTCCTCATGGAATGGAAAATAAGTCTAACAGAAGCTTGGTATGCAAGTTATGAAAGCCTTTGTACGGACTAAAGCAATCTCCTTGTGCGTGGTTTGATAGACTCTCCAAAGATATTGTTAATGTCAAGCTGATCATACTTTATTTATGAAATCTTCAAACAACAAAACTACAATCATGATTATATATGTAGATGATATCATCATTACAGGGATGATCTAAGGGAGATCCTCAATCTGAAAAAGATGCTAGCGATTGAGTTTGAAATCAAACACTGGGAGAGTATGAGATACTTTCTAGGAATGGAAGTGGAGAGGTCCAAGGATTTGCCATTTCTCAACGAAAATGCATTCTAGATTGGAACCAAATCTAGTCCAATATCGAAATGAATAGGTTATTCCAGTTGATAAACGTATGTATCAAAGGCCTGTGGGGAAATTAATGTATTTGTCACATACCAAACTTGATATTGCATACTAAGTTAGCATTGTTAGCCAATATATGAACAATCCAAATGAACATCATCTTAGGGTGTTAACAGGATTTTGAGATACTTGAAAGGTATTCTAGGTCATAAGTTATTGTTTAAAAAGTCATCAAACTGAATGGTAGAACTCTATACAGATGCTAGTTGGGTTGAGAATTATCTGATCAAAGATTTACATCTGGTTATTGCTCTTATGTTTGGGGCAATTTAGTCTCTTGGAGAAGCAAAAAACAAGCTGTTGTCGCAAGAAACAGTGCAGAAGTTGAATATCGAGTTTTCTAGCTTTGGAAATTTGGGAAGGGATGTGGATTCAAATGCTTTAGAAAGAACTCAGTATTGAAACACAAAGTTCATTCAAAATGTTTTGGGATAGTCAAGCAATGATCAACATAGTAAAGAATTTTGTGCATGACGATAGAACGAAGCTCATAGAAATAGATTGTCATTTCATATTTGAGAAGGTCAACAATAACATAGTGGAACTAAACTATGTTCCATTTCGCGATCAAATTGCTGACATTCTCCCCAAAGCATTACTGAGGACAAGCTCTAAAGTATGCAACTCCAAGCTTCGCATGTATTCTATATACAACCCAACCAGAGGACTGTAGATTTGTTTATAATGTAATTGTGTTTATAGTAAAATATTAGTCACAATTACATTATAAACAAATCTACCGTCCACAAGTTGAGTTGTATATAGAATACATGCCAAGCTTGGAGTTGCATTCATCAGAGCTTGTCCTTAGACTGAATTTCAGTTTGTGTTTATATTAAAATATTAGTCTAATCTTGAAACCCGAAAGACAGTGAATCGGACTTGGGGCTCTGACTTGGATCCTATGGCAGAATCGTTCATATCCGCCGGAGAAAACAAAGTCTCTTCGGTAACACATTGCATGTAAACTTCTGAGAATCTGCTTTTCTTCCTCACTTGGAAGATCGTAACATCGTGGTGCAGTGAAAATGACAAACATCGTAGAAGCCAAACGCGCTTCGACATCTCGGCAAAGGCGGCGAAGAACGCCGTGTCGGGGACACCGCCGGAGTTCATGATTTTCCTTTGGTTCAGATTTCCAAACAGAGAGCACTCCATTTTCGCGTGGACGAGTTGGAGGTACTTGTAGCAGGTGAATTTAGCGAATGAGGAGTTAGGGTTTTGAGAAATGAAAATTTTAGGGGTGGTTTGAGGCAGTAAGTGAGTTATAATAACAGAGGGGTTATAATAGTCTGTGGAATCATATAATATTATTTAAAATGCAGAGTAGTATAGTCAGGGGTTATAATAGTCTATGTTTGGGGTACAAAGTATTCAACAGGTTATAATAACACAGATTATTATAACTTGTGCCCCAAACAACCCCTTAGGGTTTACTGGTTTGAGCTTGTTGAATTTATCAAACATTTGGCGGTTTTGTTGCTTATCGAGGGGAAGAGAATCGTTTTGGAGAATGAAATTGTTAGAAACCCAAATACTAAGAACACGATAATGGAAATATATTGAAATATGAATGATAAAACGTAACAAGATAAACCAAGTATAAGGCACTTGGAACCTCCCTTGAGTATGCTAACCCAAGCCCTAAAATCACTCAACAATTGCCTGCCTTCCCTCAAACCTACTCCTTCTATTTATAACCAAAACACTAACTAACTCCCTAACTAATTACCCTTATGCCCTTGCTAATACCATACTACCATTATCCCTAAACCCCTAACATTACCGGGCCCTTCAAAACACCTTGTCCTCAAGGTGTGCTTACAAGAATCAACATAAACATAAAAAGAACAGAAACAAACGATATATTCTGCATTGTATTTAGCCGCCACTTCCTCGAACTGGTCGGTGAGCTCAATGTACATCCATGGCGCGAGTAATGGGGTGGTGGTGACAACGGTGTTGACATCCATCGATGTGAGCTTGCCCAATGAAGATGGTTGCAGTGGCAGTAAATAGTAGAACACAGTGGGAACTAGGGTTGATTAGCTCTTGTGAGTAAGATGAGATACTGGGTTGGGCCTTAAAATAGGGTGCAACCTGGCCCAATTTTCCGTCTGATATAATAGTTCTTTTTTTTGGTTTAGGAATCAAATGGGCCTCCACATTACAATTTGTTTCCAACCCTTTCAAAACCCCACTATATTTTACCCTTGTAAGCAGATGGGCCTCCCTCTCTTTATTTGGATCCAACACATTAAACAACTCGCCAACCCTCTTTATTCCAGATCCTTCCGTAATTCGTTTCTCCACGTGATTAGGGCTAGCCGCCATCAACTTCAGCCACGCCTGCTGTCGTCGTTTCTTCTTTCGGCTCCCACCTCGCTTTTCTCGCCATTTGACCGCACGTAAGTTCTTCCATTGCTTCTTTGTCCCTTGGTCATTTTCCGAAATTTTACCCACACGGGTCGTCTTCACCTGCTGCAAAATTCCTCTCCGATTCTTCAACCATGGGTTTCTTGGTAGGTTCTCTTTCCTCTTGCGGTGGTGTTGCTTTTCCGACTCTGTTCTCGCCGGTGATTCCTCCCTCCCTTTCTTCTCACCTTGCTGATTGGTTTTCCCTTGTGATTTTGGAGGTGCTCTCGCGGAGGATCGACGCCTTCCCGCCACTCTTCGACTACGAATCGATAATTTTCGGTTGATTTTGCTGCCCAACCTTGATCTACTCTGATTTTCCTTACTCTTCTTCATTTTGGCTTTGATTCCTCCCACCGAACTACTGTCTTCCTTCTCCTTTTCACATTTTTGTTCTCTCTCCATCTTTCGTTTTTGTTCTCTCATTATCTTTTGGCAATCACTTTCCTCGAACTGTTTTTGCATTCCTTTCACTGTTTGTTGCATTTCCTCGAGAATTCCCAGTATCTTCAATAGCACACAATCTTGATCCATTACTAAGGACGATACCCAAGATGACGCGCTCTGATACCAATTGTTAGAAACCCAAATACTAAGAACACGATAATGGAAATATATTGAAATATGAATGATAAAACGTAACAAGATAAACCAAGTGTAAGGCACTTGGAACCTCCCTTGAGTATGCTAACCCAAACCCTAAAATCACTCAACAATTGCCTGCCTTCCCTCAAACCCACTCCCTCTATTTATAACCAAAACACTAACTAACTCCCTAACTAATTACCCTTATGCCCTTGCTAATACCATACTACCATTATCCCTAGACCCCTAACAGAAATTTGGGTTGGTTGTGAAACCCTCGAACATTGTTTTGCAGACGAACGATTCGAAAGCAAAGCTCCGATGAGTTGGCTCCGGGAATTTGGTGTCGGGATCGACGATGCATTGAACGACCGCATTGAGGTCCCAGCTTGCTGATTCCATTTCGCAAATCATCAATTTCACGAAATTTCTGATGGAACTTAGGGCATAATGAAGAAATTGGGCAAAATGGGTTGGATTCAGTAGAGGAAATTGAAGATTATCGAACATGGATAAAGAACCACTTGCATTTAGTTTCTTCTCCAGTGACTTGTTGAACAGAATTAAAATATTAGTCTTTTATCTTTTAATGATTTTTTTTCCTTTTATAATTAGTTTCCTGGGTAGAAATTGCTCTTGTAATATTTTTTAACCCACTATTGGGTTGTTAGTTTTAATGAGAAATTATTCCCTCCAAAATAACAACTTCCAAGACACTTTTGCAAGGAAGAAAAAGAATTGACATGTTTACTTGTTCAAGTGTATTATGTGGATGTGAAATGAATTTATTGACCCCTATTCTATGTTGTAAATTCTCTGTTGCATGTTTCCTGAATATGTTATGCTGTTATTTCGTCGGACTTTGTTTGGTGGACATTGTGAAAAGAAAAAGAAACCCCCTGTGACTTACTTTGTTGATATGGTTTAAGAATAGAATCTGCAACACTTCCTACAATGAGTTTGAAGAACCTCAGAGTTACTGGGAACAAGAAAAAGGAAAAAAAGGAGTAGTGGTTACTTCTAGGGTGCATAAGTTAAAATGAGGTACTTTTCCTTTTAGGGTATAGTTGATTTTGTGTTTTTATAATTCAGTAATCTGAGGATTCTTTAAAGAAAAATTTATAGCTTGGAGGGAGTGGTTTGATTTAGCTAAGTTTCAAGTCTTCCCTTGGAGTCCTGTGTATCAAATTTGTTTGATCATTACTCATTTAACAATATTTGTCTTAATTAGGATGTGTTTATATTCCCTTGTTAGATTCTGCTTTTTAATTTTTGCTTTTTTTTTTCTCTTTTCCTTACAGAGATTATCATCGAACATTTTCAGTTTCTTTTTATTACATCGGTTTCATATCTTGTTTCTTTTTTTAATAAAAAAATTCATTTCATTAATGCCGGACCTGTTCTCAAATTCTGCTGCGCACCAAGAAACAGTATTGGGGTGTTATAAAAGTTCAGATATTTGATTTATAGTGTTTGTTTCTGTAATGTTCTTAAAGAACTAGAGAATAGATTACAACACCTTATAAAATTCGGAAATCTAATTTATTATTTGTTGATATTTCAGACACGGTCAAAACAAAGCCTTTGGCCGCAAATTGAGGCGACTTTCAAGCAGATAGACACTGCAGCAACAGAGCTGGAGTGCTTTGAAGCTCTTCAAAAGCAAGAGATGTCAGCTGCTTCACACAGGATTAGTGGTATCTGGGAGGAGGTTCAGAAACAAAAAGAGCTGGAGAGAACTCTGCAGCTACGTTATGGTAACCTTTTGGCGGACTTGGAGAAGATGCAGAAAATCATGGACGAGCGCAAGGCACAGGCTCAAAAGGAAGAAGAAATTGCAGCGGAGAATATCGCTCTTCAGTTGGCCAAGGCTGAGGCAGCACAAAAGGAAGAAGAAAATGCAGTGGAGAATCGCGTTTTTCAGTTGGCCGAGGCTGAGGCAGCACAAAAGGAAGAAGAAATTGCAGTGGATAATCACTCTCTTCAGTTGGCCGAGGCTGAGGCTAATCAAACCGTTGGAGAAAATGCTGATAGTTCTGAAGCTGTGTCTGCATTAGCAGTTGATCGTGAAAATTCTATGCCTGTTACCTCAACTCCCAATGAATTGACGGGTGAACAACCAAACTTGTCTGTGGGGCCCGATCATGAAACTTCTAATGCGATGGATATTGATATAGAGAAAGAAAATGTAGCGATGAGCTCAGATATTGGCTCACCTGATAACAAACTACCTTCAGTTGGAGAGAATGCATCATTGCCTGACAATGGTTTCAAAGATTCTGATATAAGTCAACCCAGTGATGTTCCTCCACAAGAACTCTTGGTCCCTCCTGCAAATAGCAGTCCAGATGTGACCGTTACGGCGGAAGATAAGATCAGCAATGATTCGGTTGATGGAGAAGCAATTGAAAATGCCGAATGTAGTACCGATATTGTGGAGGAAGTCAAAGATGTCAAAGCTCAGCAGCCTGTGATTGAAGCTGGAAACTCGGATGTGAATTCGACTAACCTGGATTCTGCTGCACCTGCACCTTCTAATAAGGATGACCCTGCTTATAACGATAACGTGGAACTCCCTCGTGACGAAGGTGAAGCTACGGGATCAAATGTCTAGATGATGTAGATGATTCAGATTGTTTTGCGGCTTGTTTTTCTGGTGGGATAAGAGAGAGGGAGAGAGAAAGAAAGAAAGATGTTGATTGGATGAAATAGTGCTTTATTGATTTAATGTAAGAAGAGAAGCTGGATTAGACCTCCTGAGAGGTTGAGATCTTGAATTCCCCCCATTGAAAGGCTGCTTCTTGCTAGTGTATCTCTAAAGGCAGTGATGATGTGCTGAAACAACCCCCTTACCATGATGCACAAGATTTGTATTGCTTTCTTTTTGTAGGATTTTCTTTTAAGAAACATTTTTACTAAAGCTTCATATGCAAGGGTACTTCTGACATTTCACTGGTTCATTTCTATCATACTGACTCTAATGTTATAAGGTCAACACACATCATATGGGGGTGTTTGGCTTCCTAAAAAAGTTGTCTTTGTGGTTTTAAGTCTGAAGAAATAAAACAGTGTGAAGTGTCAATTCCTGTATTGCTCAATGATGAAGGCATTTATTACTATTTTTAATGCTAGAAAAGAAAAGAAAAAGGAAGCCAAAAAGGGGTTTAAAACGGCAATAATATAAAAAGAAATTATATTCAAAATTAAAAAACGAATAATCTTAGTTTTGAGGGTTTTAATCAGTATTTTATATCAAATATGGGCAACATAGGTCCTCGATCTATTACAAATATGGAAATAAATGAATACAAAAAAGACAAAATATTTTACAATTAATATTTAGACATAAATATTCCTAAATAATAGAAATTCCAACATAAATATATAGAAATTCCAACACTCTCCCTCAAGCTGGTTTAAATATATCTTTCATAGCTAGCTTGCCAATCAATCTATCAAATTGCTTTTTTGGAAGTCCTTTAGTTAGAATATCAGCAATTTGCTCTGAGGTAGGAAGATAAGAAATGCATATTGTACCTGCATCAATATTCTCCTTAATAAAATGCTTATCAACCTCGATATGTTTTGTTCTATCATGTAGAACTGGATTATGGGCTATAGAGATGACAACTTTATTGTCACAATAAACTCGTATAGGTGTCTTCAGAGGAACCTTCAATTCTTCAAGCATCTTTTTGATCCATATCCTCTCACAAATTCCATGAGCTAGAGCTCTAAACTCTGCTTCAACACTACTCCTCGCCACTACATTTTGTTTTTTACTCCTCCAAGTAACCAAGTTCCCTCCAACAAAGGAACAATAACCAGAAGTGGATTTTCTATCTGTAGTACTTCCTGCCCAATCTGCATCAGTATAAACTTCTATTTGGGAGTGATTATGCTTTTTAAATAAAATTCATTTTCCAGGAGTTTCTTTTAGATACCTCAAAATTCTATAAACAGCTTCAAAATGAGTTGCTCCAAGTGCATGCATAAACTGACTTACCATGCTTACGGCATATGCAATATTAGGACGCGTATGAGATAGATCCCACTAGTCTTTGGTATCATTTTCTATCCTTTATTTCTTTTGCTTTTGCTACTTGTAACTTTAGATTTGGTTTAATGGGAGTTTCTGCGACCTTGCAACCAAGTAATCCCGTTTCTTCAAGTAAGTCAAGGACGTACTTTCTTTGATTAACAAAGATACCCTTCTTTGATCTTGCAAACTCCATCCCTAGAAAATATTTCAACGATCCCAAGTCCTTGATTTGAAATTCACATGCAATATTTTTCTTCAGATCAGCTAGGCCAACTTCATCATCACATGTGAGAATAATATCATCTACATAGACAATCAAAATTGAGATTTTATTATTCTCAGAGTGTCTATAAAATATAGTATGATCTGTTTGAATTTGAAGAAATCCATAGTTAGACACAATTTTTTCAAAACACTCAAACCAAGCTCTTGGAGACTGTTTAAGACCATAGGGGATTTCTTTAATTTGCAAATTTTACTATATCCGAATTCTTTTTCAAAACCTGGTGGTAAGCTCATAAAAACCTCTTCCTCAAGGTCGCCATTCAGAAATGCATTTTTCACATCCAGTTGGTAAAGTGGTCATTCTGAATTGACTGCAAGAGATAAAAGAACTCTAATGGAATTAATTTTAGCAACAAGAGCAAACGTTTCTTGATAATCAACCCCATATGTTTGAGTGAAACCTTTGGCTATCAATCTGGCTTTATATCTCTCAATACTACCATCTGCATTACATTTTATGGTAAATACCCATTTACAACCTACTGACTTCTTATCTTTTGAAAACTCTACTATTTCCCAAGTTCCATTTTGGTTTAGAGCATTCATCTCCTCCATAACTGCTACTTTCAATTTTGGATCCTCTAAGGCCTCATGTATATTCCTTGGAACAAACAAGTCATTTATCCTAGATGTGAAAGCTTTATGATTATTTGATAAATTATGATATGACATGTAGTTTGCAATATGATATTTGATGCAACTTCGAGTACCTTTTCTAATGGCTACAGGAACATCAAGATTAGACACAATTGATATAGTATTTTGAGTAGTTGAAGGAGTAGGAATAGAAGAAGGATTACCAAGGTTTTCAGTTTCATTCGTCGGATTCTCAGATTGGCTTTGTGGAAGATTAACTCTTTGGTCTTCATTCCTTTGATTGAATTTTCTTCTAGTATAAAACTTAAACTCGGGAACTTGATCAGTAGGATCATTCTGTAGTATTTCTCCTCCTGATTGAGAAGTTTCTACACTTGGCATCAAAGAACTAGTAACATTAGGACTAACAAGACTAGGGAGAGGAATGAAGATATCCCAAAAGTGATCTTCCAAGTTTGGTTTCTCCCCCTGAAGAGACCTTTGGGTAAAGTATGATTGATTTTCTACAAAAGACACATCCATACTCACAATTTTTTTTGTTTGAGGATCAAAACATTTATAACCTTTTTGGCTTGAAGAGTAACCCAAGAAAATACATTTAATAGCTCTATGATCAAATTTTGACCGAAAGTGACTAGGTATGTGAACATAAGTAGTACACCTAAAAAACTTTGAGAGGTAAATCAGAATATATGCGAGATGTAGGAAAAATAGTTTTAAAGCAATCAATGAGAGTTTTAAAATTCAGAATCTAGTTAGGCATTCTATTTATTAGGTAAGTTGTTGTGAGAACTGTTTCACCCCATAAATATTTCGGAACATGCATGGAAAACATTATAGCACGAGCTACATCTAGTAAATGCCTATTTTTCCTTTCAACAATCATATGATCAAAAGCTCAAGAATCAATGATCCATGGAGATAGGTTATCACATGAAAATGTTTTAGGATAAGTACCTGTTTGTGTCAAGGATATACATGAATGATTAAAAGACAAAATGGGCGGTAGCAATTTCACAAGTTGATTGTTTTGCTCCATACAAAATGGTCGCGATTTGTCATTCAGGTTACTCGTACTTGCTGCCATCAACTTTGTAGCTATTCCAATAACTCACCAATTTAAGAGAATTTTGAACCAGTCAAAACTTACCTACGGGCTAGTAATAACTTACCCAACTTAAGACCCAATTGAGAAGCCCACAACTGAATTTATTCTCTAGTCTAATTGAGAAGCCCACGGATGATATATGAGAAACCCACGCTGGAGAAACCCAATTTTACCGAGAGCTACTGCAAAAAAAAAAAAAAAAAAAAAAGACCCACGGTTATCTTGTTAAAAAACTGAGCCCTACAAAAAAATACCCACACAGAGCACGACGTTCAATCGAGACCCAAGCAATCGGCCGTCGGTGAACTCCTCTGCTGCAGACGACGACAACAAGGACTTTGCGTTTCTTTCTTCTTCTTTTTCAGAAACAATCACACCCAAAAGAAGGGAAAAACATACCTATTACGGATTCAAACCTGGGATGTGAACGAATAGCTGAATACAAGCTACCAAACCAGGCCAACAATCTGTGAACCCTTTCGGTTAATACGCTTTGATACCACCACGAACGAACAAACACCAATGTGCAAGGCAAACTCACTCTCGAAGTCATTGGTAGTGCTGGAAGTAATGTGTGTCGTTTAATACGACTGCTAGGGTTCCGACAATGGTGACGACTAGGGTTGAAGTAGCGGCTGCAACAGTGGTGGCTAGGGTTAGGGTTAGAAAAAAAATTATGGTTTTTCTTTTATGCTCTGGTACCATCTTAGTTTTGAGGGTTTTAATCAGTATTTCATATCAAATATGTGCAACTTAGGTCCTCTTATATATGAGAAAGACCTATTACAAATATGGAATAATGAATACAATAAAGACAAAATATTTTACAATTAATATGTAAACATAAATATTCCTAAATAATAGAAATTCCAACAAATAAGAGCCCTATTTGAAAGTATTTCTTTATCTTGAATTTTGCTGGCTTCTTGTATGCTTTCTCCCCTCTCATTTCACATAACATCCTCCCATATTAGAGATACAGGAAATAGCCCGTTTAGGTTAACCAACATGTGGATTGTATTCCCTCTTTTATAACTATTTTCTAGACAAAAATTTGGAGGACTGAAGATCTTTCATTGTCATTCTTTGGAGCGTGCTTTCTTCGATCTCGGATCCGTTGGTGGAGGGATAGTTTTTTCTTAGTTAAATCCTTGAGAAGAGTGTTTTGTTCAAGCTAAATCCACTTTTGATGGGTAGTTTTAGAAACTCAGATTTGCTATACTTCATCCTGTTCTACTCTTCAAATTTACTACAATACTTTATTTTTATTCTCCAATATTTTATTCTTACTTTCGAGGTTTACTACAATATTTTACAACTAGAAGTCTTAATAAACCTTATCTTCTCCCTTTTGTTGACTTATATGGGAGATCCAATTGCCGAAGGAAGATAATGTCTTCTTTGGGAGGACTTGGGAGAGGGTTTCAACACAATCAACACCCCTACATCTCTTGCGACTTGACCACGTCACCATACTATCCTACGAAAAGGAAGGTGCACCTCGTTGGTATAACTAGTAACTATCAATTCTTTTAAACCTTTCTCAATCTTACTTTCATCTTTCTCAACCATACTTTCATATCCTCAGGATCCCTCTCATTCAGACGTGGTCTCAATTCATTTATGTATCCCTTCTTATCTCGGGTGTCACAATGTTATTGCCTATTTTGAATCTAACCTAACATGACTTTACTTTTGGTTCACTCGAAAAGTCTCATGCTAATAAATATAAAGACCATTGAGTCTCCTTTCAAATATTCATCCATTCGTCCAGTCTTAGCCACATCAAAATCCTTGCTTTCCTTGTGGTCAATTTTTCTTCTCTAGATCATACCGCCAAGGGGCGGACCCAGATACTAATGTTTGGAGGGGAGGGGAGAGGGGGCAACAAATTATTATTTAATAAATATAATAAAAAATTCACCAAAAGATTAATTTGAACACAACATTATGTGGACTTAAAAAATTAACGACGATAAGAATAGATAGATGTACAGAAGACTTCCTAACTAATTTTGAATAATTTTAATTTCTTATCAAATAGAAAAAAAAGTTAAATTACGAGTCCGTAAACTTTTAAGTTCTAGTCTATTAGATCTCTAAACTTTAAAAAGTATATAATAAGTGTTTAAACTTTAAATGTATCCGATAGGCCTTGTTAAGGATCCCATATTGGAAAAGTGGAGAGAAAACTCACAATATATAAATTATGTAGGTTACTTCTCTGCCAATTGGTTTTAAAATGTAGTCAGTAGAACTTGAACCTGGGCACGAGTAAAATTAAGTGAAGTGTTTTACCACTAAAACAACAAAATATTTCTTTATCTAAATTGCATTAAACAAAATTATAAGTATATGCTGTTATTTTTTTAAACCAAACTGCTACATACTATAGGATACTAAATTTAAAATTTTTTGGGGGGCCATGGTCCCCCTTGTCCCTATATAGATCTGCCCATGATACCGCCTGCCAAGTAAAACTTAACTACAAGAACATTATCGGAGGTACAAAGCCACTCGTGTTCTGTAAATTACATAATTCAACACCCTTTACAATCTATTTGCACTTTTGCAGTCACCTTTGTTATTAATTTGAAAGTAACATTGGCCTGAAATCATAGACAGACTGGGAAGGATTATTCTTTGGAATAAGAGATATATAAGTTCTATTCAAAGAAACAATTGTTTTTTTTTCATTCAAAATATCGACATCCTAAAATTTTTGGTAAGAAGTTGGAAAATCTCTAGGATGGAAGCCTGAGAAGGGATAGGCTTGAGCCACTTCTCGAAAGAAACAATCTCAAGTTTGAGAGGGAAGTAGTAGTATACTAGCTCGAATAAGTTTTTTCTTTTTTCTTTTTTTTTAGAAAAAGCTCGAATAATTTAATTTCTTCATATTTCCATCTAGAGCCCAATATTCCTCTCCAATAGCAAGGGAAAAAAGATAAAAAAAAAAGAAAAAGAAAAAAGGAAAAAAAAGAAACAGAAAGAAAAGAAAATTCTAAGAAAAAAAGTGTATCATTTTCAAGTTTTTTTTAATAAATTAAATTTAAATTTAAATTTTAACTTTTTGATAAGTGGAGGAGTGTTCTTTTAACGAATTCTTTACTTTATTAAAAGTGAGAAATATTTGGTGTTAACGATAAAATTTGTATTATCGGGGAAGAATTCCAACGGTTGACCTGAAATCACGAAAAGAACTAAACACCGGTGTGGTGTTAAGCCACCTACACTCCGACGCTCAAGTTAGTATACACTCAAGAAAGTCTAGAGAGCAGTTGTTGTGTGATGAAGAATTTACCATTTCTGAATGAATTCGTTGAATATATAATAATCAATTTTGTAACTGATGATAACCTCACAATTATTATTGTATAATTGTTGATTGTCCGTTACGTGTCTAACTCTTCCGTTACGAACTCAACTGAACTGACTTACGTGGTCTATTCCTTGCAAACTTGGCCGACCCACACAGATCGGTCTCCAAGGGCCTTGGCCATGGTCGACCCTATAAGGTCAATATCTTGGCCTTTGGCTGACCTTGTAGGTCGACCATAAGGGGCCTTGGCCATGGCCGAACCTATAGGGTCGACCAACCTTGGGCCTCGTCCGACCCACTTGGTTCAGGTTTCGAGGTTCATTGTCTTCTAAATTGGTCTTTCTGACCCTCCGATCCATCCCTTCTCGTTCCTAAGCCTACCCTCGGGTTTGAACTGGGCTTTGAATTTCTTTGGATAACTTAGGCCTTCGGTATTGGACCTAGCAAAATTTTCCCATAACAGCCCACTCTCGATTTCTTACCTTATCTCTTCATTGGTGCGTTCCTCATTGGATCCTTGAGCGCCACTTGAAGTATTCCTCTTCTGAGGTCAGAAATCGAGAGTTCCTTGGCTCAACCATCTACTAAGGTTGCCGTCCTAATTACCGTGGGTATCTGTCAAAGACCTTACCTTAGTTCCACCCGGCGTCTAGCCTTCGGTTCATGCTTAGGTAGCCACGTTAGTCTTGACTAAGGATTATCAAAGATCTTACCTAAGTACCAACTACCCTCTAGCCTTCAGTTCATGCTTAGGTAGCCACGTTAGCCTTGACTAGGGTACTCACATAGGCTGCAGCCTATATTCAATCGTTGGTGTGCTCGTCGGCGCTTACCGACGTTCAAAGTAGCTGCCTTGGTTTTCGTGCCATTTTTGCTATATAAGGGTGGCGTTTACCTTTCTTTGCCATCCATCACCACTTTGCCTATTATTTCCTCTCAATCGAGGTAATCCTCAAAACCTTAATACTTTTTGTTTCATAGCATCTGTTACAATGAATGTTGAGGGTTTTAGTCCCGATACATCCTCAGACTACGAGTTAGAGGTGACTCCTAACTGGCTTACCCGAGGGTTAGCCCACAAAAATAATAGGAGGAGCTTAGGGGTAGTTCGGGTCGACCTCATACGAATCTTTCCTCTCCTAGGGCATTTTGGACGAACTTAGGGAAATCTACCACGTCCCTAACTCAATTAAAATGCGAATGCCTCTTCCTGGTGAAAAGGTTGAGAGTCCCTTTCCAGGAGAAATGGCTTTTTACACTGCCATGTTCAAGTAGTGAGTCTGACTACCCCTCATTCATCTCCTTCAATATTTTTTAACGTATGTAGATCTTACTTCTGCTCAAATCGCTCCCAATGGGTGGAACGTAATTTTTGGGCGTTTCATTCTATGGGAGCGTTTGGTCAGTGCCAACTCTATGACCATCAGAGATTTATGTCTTTGCATGACCTTAACAGGCATCCTGACGTTCAATTGACTTACTACGTTAGCCCACATTATAAAACCAAAGCTCTCATAAAAACTCCTTCGTCTAACAAAGACTAGTAGTTTGATTGGTTTTTTGTGAGCAGGGGTTGGTTGGTTTGAAGGGAATGAAAATCCCGCAGCGGAAAACGACATGAAACGTCGTGGTTTTCGTTATGTTACTGATTTCTTAAAACTGAACTTAACTCTTAAATCCTAGGCTAAACATGCTGAAAATGAAGAAAACAAAAAGTAAATTGTAATACTCACTTGTTGAAGAACACTTCTTCTAGGTTTTCTTCTTCGATCATGAACTCTTCGTGCCTTCGATCTCTACACACGATCTCTCGAACCAAACTGGTTGGACACCTCCAAAGAGTCTTCTCGATTGTTCTCGATCGGTTGAGGGAGAGTTGTGAGACTCCCTTTGATATTTTGGTGGAGAGAATTTTAGAGAGAATCTTGAGAGAGGAGTGAGCTCTTGGAAGATGAAATTCCAAAAATGAGCAATTGTCTTACCAAAGGCTTCTTGCAAAGCCTTTATATAATGGTGAGAGATGAAGTTGAAATCTCCACCAAATCACCATTTTACCACAACCTTATAATATGCAAATCATATTTGCATATTACATATAATAAGGTATCTCATACCTTATTATACAAATCTCATTTGTATAATTGTGGAATTTTAAAATTGAATCACATTCAATTAATTTCTCTCAATTCAATTTCTCCAAATTAGCACTAATTAATGAATTAGGCTAACTTATAGTTTATTATAAATCTCATTCACATAAAACTATATGTTATGTCAACTATATTACATATAAATGACTTAAATACCTAAATAATGAATTTGAACACTTCAAATTCACACCAAACTGTAAACCCTCAATTTATCCAGTTTGAGCCAACCGAGAGACTTAATGGACCTACAGATGACGAACTCCAATTATACGAGATTAACCAGTCAAACTCTTTGACCCGATTATTCAACATTCATTAGCTACAGTAATACTCCACTAAAGCCCGTAGTTGCACTCCCATCACTGTAGAACAAGTTGTGTCCATCGATATAACCAATGCCCATGAGTCGACCCTTCACAGGTTGTTCGTAGATACTGCTGGGTCAAATTACCGTTTTACCCCTGTGTCTATCTCTTGCTCCTTAAGTCCCACTGCTCCTCTAATGAAAAAAAACGTTGTATGGTCCGACCATAAACAACATCCCTCTCGGGCTAGGGACAGGGTGGGCGCCCGTTGTCCAAGCCCTGAAGACAACACTTATGGGAACAACCCCTCTAGTTTCCCTAATTTGGGAACGAGTGAATTCCATCTCGCGTAGTCAAGTTTCTAGCTCCCCACGTGGTCCTGTCTCTGAGAAGATAGGCATATTGGATGAGTAACTGTGACCACCCTCACCCGTACTGGTCAAAGGACAGATCCCCGCAGACAGAAGTCCGTAACACGCTCAGGATTAAGGTCGAGTCACTAATGGTCATCTACGAAGTTATTAGTCCTATACTTCTAACGGTGTTACATCAGTAAGTCTAATAATTCACGGTCCGGTCTTGTACAATCTCATTGCACATGATGCCCCCACTCGCATGTCAACCACATGAAAGAGCTGGATCACCTCGTTTGTATCTAATACAAAGCGAGCCACATCCACAACGTATCCAGGATTAGGTCTCCAACCCTATCCGTATACTATAGACCGTTCGGGTCATTAACTCGAATGTGATCCTCCCTTTGTGTCCACTACACACCGTTCAAGTTCTAGTTCTCTCATAATTCAATGACTTTAGAGCTTAGTTTATTGGATTAAGTTTATAAATATGCGAGACACAAAGTGATGAAAAAATAACTTTTATTTATTTCAATATGTAATATTACAAACTTACATGAGATTAGGACATACATCCCAACATGGTTTGTTTCGAATAAACTTCTACCTCCTCGGTTTCGACCGAGTTCAAGGTGTGGGGTACGTTTTCCTTCCCTTACTCGGTCGAAACCACCCATCCTATTTATCCCCAATGTGACATTTTCTTCTACATTTTCAGGTAAAAGGAAGACGTACCCAACCGAGTTTGCTTCTGCTTTCTATAGAGCCACGACTTCCATCCTCGATCCGCATCGAAAAAATTCTTTATTTGTTTCTCAGGAAGTCTTTGTGGATTACCATATTCTTCCAGGTTCACAACTTCTAATGTCTGACTTTATTTTTATTTTGATAAAGATGCTTATAACTATACAACACTTATGCAGGTATGGCTCCACGTCGACGAGTGTTCATGCTCCAAATGCACCAACAACAGAAGCAGTCATTGTGTCAGTCAGCCAGATCGTCTAACATAAAGCCTGTTGTAGTGGATAACTTAGCCCATGTAGATGGAAATCTCGTCCATGATTCTCTAGGCGACAAACTTGCTAGTTTGGGGTTTTATGTGTCTAACGTTGGACAAGTTGTCCACAATGAAGCCAATTATGGAGGAGGTGCAAGTCAAAATGGGCAATGTGGCTCTCAAGAGCGACCCTGTCATCATCAGTATACTTGAACCTCTCCACTTTGTTCTAGTTTTGGTGCCATGCCTCCCCCTTCAATGTCTGGAGGAGGGAGTTCCTCTAGGCATCTACCCCTCTAAACTTTGATGGTCCCTACCAGTCATCACCCGATGAAGGTACTGCTCTAGTTGATGCTTTTGCCTCATGGTCTTACATTTTGGGAGGGTATCATCCAATGGGTATGACTAACCCTCGCCAAGGTGTTCACGATGGCCTACAACATCTTTTTGATGTATTTACTGACTTCTTTATTCTCCATTTTGTGCTTTGGTTACACTACCTAATCTTCATATTTACTTTATATAGGGCTATATCGATCTGGTGACAAGCCTTTAGAAGATGTCCTTTAAGCTTGATCATTATCAACAGAGCTATGTCTCTAAGGCTTGCTACGACCAACTCAAGGCTCAGCTTCGCCGATCGGAAGAATCTTTGACTGCGTTTAGAGTCAACCTAGAGGAGTCCCAGAGCAAGCTTGCTTTCACTAAGTCAGAGCTAGGAGAGCTTCAAAACCAATTGGTGGATTGCAAGCATAATATGCGAGATGCTAAGTTTCTGTCTAAAGCTTTCAAGGAGACTGTCGAATACTATGAGCTCGAGGACGAAGCTATGTTGGATGGGGTCGAGTGGTGCATGAGACTGCCAAGGCCCATCATCCTAAGTTGAACTATGACTTCCTTGAAGTGGAATACAACGAACTCATTAATGCTACTCAGAGGAACTATCCCTCTGACTCTGGTGCCACCATGGATGATCCTATCAACATGGATACCTTTTTTAGAGATGTTCCTGATGCTTAGGCTCACTATTTTGCCATTATCTTGTCTTATTATTGCTTTGGCCCATGATTGTTGCCTTTCTTATTGTAGTTAATCAACTAATTGAGTATGTTTATTGACTAAGTATGCTTGTTTTGCAAAACATATTTGTGTCTACGCTCCACTTTGCATTTTTTATTTTTACTTCAAAGTTTGTTTAGCATCTTGTACCACTACTTGCCCCCAATTCAAGTAATTTTGAAAAGAAATTAACATGAATTTCATAGCCAATGGCAAAAGAGCACACAACTTTAAGGTAAAAAGAAAAAGAGCACATTTGTTTTTCCAAAAAGAAACAATCTCCTATTGGTAGTAAATCTTTAAATACTCTATGGGTGAGGCAGTTGCTTCCTATCCAGAGTAATCAACTCGTAAGCACCTAGTCGGGCTACCTTAGTAACTTGGCATGGACCTTCCCAAGTGGGTTCTTATGTCCCTTCACTGGCGTCTTTTACATTTGGCATTACTCAACAGAGGACTAAACCTTTCCCCTTGAATTGTTGTACTAAGATTGACTTTAAAGGTTCTGCTGGCTCGCCTTGTCGATCATCCCTACCCTTGGGTTCGTCTAGATCTTTGATCTCCAGATCTGGTATCAACTTTTTTATTGTTGCGGGTGCAGTCTCGATCTTTTCCACTTTCTGAAAATTTGATTGGATCATCTGGATATCTCATTCTCTGGATGTCGAATCTTTTAGGGCCATTCGATAACACTCTTAGATTAATTATTCTCTTCGTATGATCCCAACTCCACTCGGCATCGAAAACTTCATTACTTGATGATAGGTAGATGGAATAACCTTCAATTGGTGGAGTGTTGGTCTTCCTAGAATAACATTGTAGACTGACTTGTCGTCTACCACAAGGAAGTTCAACATCGCCGTCATGGCTTGTCATTCCACCACTAAAAGTGGCAGGCAATTCAATGCTACCTTATGGGCACACCACTTGCCCCCGCAATCCCAACCAGTGAATCTGGACGACTCTTTAACCGAGAGATCTTCATGGCGTTGAATGCATAGAGGGAGAGTACATCGATTGAGCTCCCTCCATCCACCAAAATACGGAACACTTTAACATTGACTACCACTAAAGACACAACTAAAGCATCATTATGAGGCTGATGCAGGTTCACCGCATCTTCTTTGAAAAAGATTACAACCTGCATGATTGATAGTGTATCACATACCTTGTAATTCTCAAGAGTCACTCTAACTTTTCTTACCTTCGCCTTTCGCTTCCTTCTAGGTTCCCTTTCAGCTGGACCTCTGAAGATTGTTCGGATTTCTTGAGGGAGCGTAGGAGATCAGTCCTTCTTGCTCTGTGAAGGTCGATCTTCTGCTTGAGCGCTCTTTTCACCCACATACTCCTTTAGATGCCCCCGCTGAATCAAGAACTCTATTACTTCTTTAAGATCAAAGTAATCTGCTATGGTATGGTCGTGGTCCCTATGGAAAAGAAAATAGTTTTCTCCGCTCCTTCGATGGGAGTCTGCCTTTAGCTTAACACACCACCTCAACATTTCTTTATCTTGTATCTCCATCAGGATCTGTTCTACTGGGACCATAGGCGGTGTGTACCGCTCAAACGTACTTGGAGGTAAGCCCTTGCATACTGACTGCTCCTGAGTGGAATTGCGTTCTTCCGCCTTTCTCTTTTTTGATTTCAAACGCTCTTCTTCCCCTCTGCTTCGATGATGCTCAGATCGAACAATTTTCTCTTTCAGTGCCCCTCTTGAGCGTAACAATTATCATGCACTCATGTACTTCTGGGCTTTAGAAAGAAGCTATACGTAGGTGGTAGTGACCTTCTTACCTAAAAACCAAAGGAACTTTTCATCCCTTAGTCCTGTCATTATGACAGTAAGGCTGCTCCATCAATGTACCCTTATATCTGTAAAGCTTCACTGTTAAACCTAGAGACATACTCTCTAAGGATTTCACTCCTGCCTTACTTTATAGTGAGTAGATGAGTGAGTGGTTTCCGCTGGTCTCGTCCCCCTAGAAATTGAGTTATGAACACTTATGCTAGTTCCCATGAGGAACCTATGGACCTCATCTTGAACTGCTTGAACCACTTCTGGGCTGGTCCTGCAAGAGTAAAAGAAAATGCCCGACATTTGATTACATCCCAGACTCCTTGGAGTTCCATCCACGATCGAAAAGTATCTAAATGTTCTACCGGGTCTTTTGATCCATCATAAGCTTTCATGGAAGGAAGCTTGAATTTAGGGGGTACCTTTTCTTGCATTATCTCATCAGTGAAGGGTGGGTCGACCTGGTCTAGCAAATTCTCCAAGTCTCACCCTTCATGGTCCTGAGCCTTCTCCATATCTCCTAGCTCGTTCTGGATCCTTCGTACCTCTACTGCCCACAGTTGACTCTCCACTTCTTTGTAATCAGCATGCCCCTTCCTCTTGTGATTGATTGGGTCTCGTAGATCCGTGCCAAGGTTAGATTTTTCAAACTTACTAACCTTTCAGACCCCTGATCGGTCTGGACGCCTTCATGACCTTCCAATCGAACCTCTGACTTCGCTTTTGAGTCGAAGGGTCTGACCTTGGGAAGCATTCATACCACTTATTGAATGACAAACTTGACGAGAACATCTACATGGACCAACCCAAAGGATTCATTGAACCAGGACAAGAGCAAAAGGTTTGCAGTCTTAAAAAGTCGATCTATGGACTGAAACAAGCCTCTAGGTCCTGAAATATAAGGTTTGATAAACAATAAAATCTTTTGGCTTTGACCAGAATGATGATGAACCTTGTATCTACAAAAAGATCATCAATAGTTCTATCGCATTCCTGGTTCTATATGTGGATGATATCCTACTCATTAGGAATGATGTAGGTTATCTTCCTGACATTAAGAATTGGCTAGCTACGCAATTCTAAATGAAAGATTTGGGAGAAGCGCAGTTTGTTCTTGGGATCAAGATTGTCCGAAACCGCAAGAATAAAATCCTAGCATTGTCTCAGACATCTTACATCGACAAAGTGTTGTTGAGGTTTAAGATGCAAGACTCCAAGAAAGGTTTATTGCCTTTTAGATATGGAGTTCATTTGTTTAAGGAACAGTGCCCTAAGACACCTCAAGGAGTTGAGGACATGAGACAGATACCTTATGCATCAGCTGTTGGGAGCCTAATGTACGCCATGTTGTGTACTATGCCAAACATCTGTGTTTGTAGTTGGAATGGTCAGTAGATATCAATCCAATCCAGGACCTGAACACTGGACAACGGTTAAACGATCCTTAAGTATCTTCGGAGAACAAGGAACTACATGCTTGTGTATGGGGCTAAGGATTTGATCCTTACAGGATACACGGATTTTGACTTTCAAACAGATAAAGATTCTCGGAAATCTACATCAGGGTTAGTATTTACTCTTAACGGAGGAGCTGTAGTATGGCGAAGCGTCAAGCAGGGATGCATCGCTGATTCCACCATGGAGGCCGAATATGTAGCGGCTTGTGAAGCGGCGGCAAAAGGTCGTCAGTTAAGAAATTCATGTTAGATTTGAAAGTTGTTCCAAATATGAGTTTGCCTATCACGTTGTATTGTGATAACAGTGGTGCTGTGGAAAATTCAAGGGATCTGAAGTCACAAGAGGGGTAAGCATATTGAGCGGAAATATCATCTCATCCGGGAGATCGTACATCGAGGAGACGTGATCGTCACCAAGATAGCCTCCGAGCACAACAGTGCTGATCCTTTTACAAAGGTTCTCATGGCTAAAGTATTTGAGAGTCACCTAGAAGGTCCAGGTTTACAAGTCTTCCCCAACTAAGGCAATTGGGAGTATATTGTACACAGGGTTTAAGTGCCCTAGTTTATTGTATTTTACATTATTGTAAAGTTTAAATTATGTACTCCACAAGCTTTAGGTCAAGTGGGAGATTGTTGGGATATGTGCCCTAAACTTGTGTAATTTTAGTCAAATGAATAAAGAGTTATTTGATTTGATAAAATTATCTTCTCGCCTTATAAATCCAATAAACTAAGCTCCAAGGTTATAATGAATCTTGAACATCAGCGTAGTAGACACTATTTGGATTGTGTTCAAGAGTATAACCTTAATGGTCTATGGTATAAGAATGAGGTTGAAAACCTTATTCTAGTAACACCATGGATGCGACTCACTTTGTAATTAGTACAAATGAGGCAATCCAACTCATTCATGTGGATGACATGCGAGTGGGGGCATTCTGTATGAAGAGTTCATACAAGACCGGAATGCAAATTATTAGTCTAACCAGTATAACACCGTTAACAAGATACGACTGATAATTTATAGATGGTCATTAGTGACTCGACCTGAATTCTGAGCAAGTTAAGAACTCCTGCTTATAAGGGTTTGTCCTTAGACTAGTATGGGTGAGAGTGACTTGTAGCCGACTCAATAAGCCTACCTTCTCAGGGACAAAACCTCGTAGGTAGCTAGGGAGTTAACTCTGAAAGATGAAATTCACTCATTCCTAGACTAAGGAATTAGATAGGTTGTTCTCTTAAGAACTGATTCAAAGTCTTGAACAACGGGGCCCCACCCTTTAAACTAGCTAAAGAGGGTTTGAGTTTATGGGAGGACCATAGACTTGTTGTTCATTAGAGAATCAGTGGTGCTTAAGGAACAAAGAGGTAATCGCAGGGGTAAAACGGTAATTTGATCTAACTGCGATTACGAACAACCTGTGATGGGTCGACTCATGGGTAATGATTATATCAATAGACACAATATAATCTACAGTGATGAGAGTGCAACTACAAGTCTAGTGGAGTGACTTGTAGTTAATGAATATTGATTAACCAGATCAAAAAGTTTGATCAGTTAATCTCACATCATTGGAGAACTGTAGGTCCATTAGGTCCCTCCGTTGGCTCAACATGGTAATATTGAGGGTATAAAGTTAGGAATGAAATTGAAGTGTTCAATTTCATATATGAGGTGTTATATCAATTATATGTGATATAATTGATATAATATATAGTTTTAATGTGAATTAAATTCACAAATTAACTATATACCAATGAGAGAATGAAGGAGGGATAAGATGATATTTCCATCATATTTCCCTATAAATAGTTGCAAAAGATGCAACTTTGGGTAAGACAATTACATTCAACCCTAGAGTTCTCTCATTTGTGTTGGAAAGACTTCCAAACACACTTCTCAAAGACCACCACATCTCATCCTAAAAGGAACCCACCTTCCTCCCTCACCTAGAGAACAACGGAGATGATCTAGTGGCAGATCTTCACACGGTTCGGATTCGCGTTGCAGAGATCGTGATTGTTGGAGAAGGAGCTCGTGAAGGAAGTGTTCTTCAAAGGTAAATTTCTTGCTGTCCTAATATGTTTTGTATGCTTAATCGTAGTTATTTAGTTCTTGTTTTAGATCTATGTAACAAAATCACGAACACGCAATTCACAATCGCTTCCACTGCGGGATTCAATCCCCTATAAGTCTTTCCCTTGTGCATGAGCCTCTAACTTGAGACTCACCCACCTCTTCAACTAAAGATGCTTTGTCCTTAACGGGATATCGAGTAATGGGAACAGAGTTGCGAACTTGCGAAGGTTGGTTCTGGCTTAAACCTTCCTTATCCTTTCCTCCTATTGGTAAATCTCCAGCAATCTTTGCAAATGCCTCCATGACGACATTTGGCTTACTCAGGAGGTCTATGATTCACGCTAGGTCTTGGTCTATCTTCTGAACCTTTTCTGCCAACTCCGTATGCTCTAGGGTTGCTCGTTCCTCCGTTCGCCCAGCCGCTTGCTGGTGGACTGCTTCCACCGGTGTCGTTGGCTCATGTAACCGCCTTGGGTGACACTCTTGATCTAAGTCGTCTCCATCTATCTGTCAGTTCTCACGATCAATGGTAAAATTTGTATTATCGGAGAAGAATTCTAACCATTAACCTGAAATCACGAAAAGAACAAAGCACCGGTGTGGTGCTAAGCCACTTGCAGTTCGACGCTCAAGTTAGTAGGAACTCAAGAAAATCTAGAGACCAGTCGTTGTGTGTTGAAGAACTTACCATTTCTAAATGAATTCATTGTGAAGGGATTGAATCCCGCAGCGGAAGTGATACAAATCACATTGTTTCATTGTGTCACAAGAATTGTGCTAAAAAATCAAACATACATCACATTCACTCTAGGTTAAGCATAGAATGGGGAAGGAAAAACAAAAATTACCTTTGAAGAACACCTTCTTCTCGTAATCCTTCTCCCGCTATCTTTCTCGTTCTCAACGATCTCTCGATCCCGAACAAAGTAATGAACCGGACACCTCCACTTAGTTTCTCGTTTATTCTCCTTTGGACGAGGGAGGAAATTGGGTTTCCCTTTGGTAAAAGATGTAGAGAGAATTTGAGAGAGGAGATGAATGTTTTGGAAACACAAATCCAAAAAATGGCAAAGTCCACACAAAATGCTTCTCCAAGCATTCTTATATAGTGGGTGTGGGTGGAAAGAATTTCTCCACCCATTTTGCCCACTTAATTCACATATCATATAATATGCAAATCATATTTGCATAATTATATAATATAAGGTATCACATACCTTATAATTAAATTGAATCATATTCAATTTTTCACATCTCTCAAATTAATTTCTCGAACTATGCCATAATTCCATAATTAAGCATTAATATAGTTTAATATGAATCTCATTCATATCAAACTATATATTATATAAATTATATCACATATAATTGACATAAAGACCCTTTATATAAATTTGAACACTTCAAATTCATTCCAAACTTTATACCCTCATTAATTCCATATTTGAGCCAACCGAGGGACCTAATGGACCTACAGATCATGAGCTTCAATGATTCGAAATTAACTGATCAAACTCTTTGATCCCGTTAATCAACCTTCATTAACTACGAGTCACTCCACTATAGACTCGTAGCTGCACTCTCCTCACTGTAGGACAAGTTGTGTCCATCGATATAACCAATACCCATGAGTTAACCCTTCACAGATCGTTCGTAGGCAAAACTGAGTCAAATTACCGTTTTACCCCTGTAACTACCTCTTGCACCTTAAGTACCACTGATCCTCTAATGAACAACCTGTTTATGGTCCAACCATAAACAACGTCCCTCTCGGGCCAGTGAGAGGGTGGGGTCCCGTTATTCAAGACTTGGAGTCAACCCTTAAGTTAACAACCCATCTAGATTCCCTAGCACGGGAAGGAGTGAATTCCATCTTGCGTAGTTAAGTTCCCAGCTACCCATGTGGTTCTGCCCCTGAGAAGGTAGGCTTATTGAGTCGGTGTCTCTGGCCACTCTCACCTGTACTAGTCTAAGGATAGACCCCTGCAGATAGGAGTTCGTAACCCGCTCAAGATTAAAGTCGAGTCACTAATAGTCATCTACAAATTTATTAGTCCTAAACTGTTAACGGTGTTACATCAGTTGGTCTAATAATTGACGACCCGATTGTTGGGTTTGATGTCCTAAAACTCGTGGTTTTGTAAACTGGATGTACATTCTATATTGCAATAAAGATGTTGTTGAGATTTATTCAGTAGAGGTGTTATTGAGTAATGTGAATTGTGTATTTTGAAACCTTAATCCAATAAAGGATCCTTGGCTATAAGATGTATACTTGAACTTTATGTGTGACATAAAAGTGGACCAGACTCAAGTTATAGCCAGAACGGTCTATAGTATAGGGATAGGGCTGGGTACCTTATCATGGGGACACTATGGGCGCGACCCACTTTGTAAAGTACAAACGATGTGATCCTGAATCGTTTATGTGGAGACATGCGAGTGGGGGCGTCCTATGCAATGAGTTTGCATAAACTGGACCGAGAAATAGTCACTTAGACTTTATAACTCCGTTTACTATCTTAACTGACTATATTCATACGATGAGCTAGGTAACTCGATCTTAATCTTGAGCGTGCCATAAACTCCTGTATTCAGATTATCTTTAGATTTGCATGGGTGAGAGTGGCATGAGATTGTCGACTCAATAAGCTTCCCATTTCAGGGATAAGATCGGGTAGATAACTGAGAACATAGTTCTGCAAGATGGAATTCACTCCTACCCACTTTAGGGATTAGTAGAGAGGTTGTTCTCTTAAGTGTTGACTCCGGGTCTTGAACAAAGAGGCCACCCCTCTCATTGGCCTGAGAGGAATTCGGTTTGTTGGTTGGACCACAAACCAATTGTTCATTAAAGGATCAGTGGGACTTAAGGAACAAGAAGTAATTACAAGGGTAAAACGGTAACTTTGACCCAACTGTAATTACGAACGACCAATGAATGATCGACTTACTAATCATGGTTATATCGAGTGGACAAAAATATATCTACAGTGAGGAGAGTGCAACCACTAAGCTTTAGTGGAGTGTCTTGGTAGTTAACGAATGTTGATCAGCTAGGCTACAGAGTTTGGCCTGTTAATCTCGTATCGTTGGAGCTCATGATCTAAGCCCCGTAACATTTGAGAGAATAAAATTTGAATTGTTCAAATTCGATTTTGGGAGAAACCATTAATTGTATGCGATATATTTAACGTTTCATGGTTTAATTATGAATTAAACTATAATAAAGATGAAATGAACATATTTAAATTTGATTTAAATATTGGTTCGGTTTAAAACATGAATAAGGATTCATGTTCGAATGATCAATTTAAGAAATCGAGATTGGTCCAATTATTGAATTTGATATTTGATATTTAATTAAATAATTATTTAAAATTAATTAATTAAAATGTTTAATTAATTAAATTTAAAATTGATTTTAATTTAAAATTAATTTTGAATTAAAATTAAAAGGAAATTCAAAATTCATTTTTGAATTAAATTTGGACCAAATTCATTTTTAGGTGAGTAACCCCTTGGTTTCTCAAAATTGGCCACCTCGTAGTTGTCCAATGCTTCTCATCTTTTTGAAGGGTTGCAGAATTTTGGAGAAAATTCTGATTTTTTCGGTTTTGAACATTTCTCCCTTTCTCTTTCAAATTCTCTCAACTTTGGATCCCACAATCCGTTCCAAGGCCTGAAGATAGTAGGGAAAACTCTAAGGGTGGTGCACGAAGTATTCGTGATCAGAATTATCCTAAATTGCTTCCGCTTTCTTAATATAGACTCTTTCAATTGGTATCAGAACAATTTTGAGCACTCAATTTTATCTATTTTGTTATGTGGTGGGTATTTTTGGGCATCTAAAGTGATATTTTGGATTTGACATTTAAATTAACCATCAATTCGTACTTTATTTTCAAATTGCTCAAGAGTGTTTGAGCATTAATGTGTAAGAAATAGTCTATAAAAGTTTGTAGTTGATCAGAGTTCGGGAAGACCTTCAATTTGAAGAGAGAAGCTCGAAAGGTCACAAAAATGAAAAACAGAGGCATGTTGGAAGTTTTTTTTCCCCTTCAGCTACAGTAACGTTTTCCAAAATTTGAAGAAGACAATGACGTCAGCGTGATGTCATCCATGCTTGGTTCGTTGACTTTGATCGGTACAATTATTTTTGGACCGGTTCGACTTATTTTCGGTCTGATTCGGGTGATTTCAGATCGGTTCTGACTATTTCGAGCCCAATTTTGTTGTTTTGGAGGTTCGTTTCATCTATTGGAGGCCCGATACACCTTTTACAGTCCTGTTCAACCTTTTGAAGGTCCGATTCAAACATTTGCAAGCTGGTTCGACCCAAATTCGAAGTGTGCGAAGTGGTTCGATGCTAATTCTAGATTATTATTATTGTAATAATTTAGTTGTGTGCTTGCATTTGATGCCAAAATCAACCCACTTTAGTGTGTTTAATTAATTATGCATTGTGAATGTATGTTTTAATTAAAATTCCTGATTGCATGTGCATAAAATATGGCATATAGATTTTAAAATCCCACCATAGGAAGCATGCTCCATGCATTGAAAGTATGTTATAAGTGTTATAATATAGGGGCACTTGCATGAATAACAAACAAATATATAAATATCGCACCCATGTCACTCCTAAATTCAATTTACAAAAATAGCAACAAAAAAAAGGCTCAACCCAAATGGATGGCATGCAAAGTAAAAAATACCCTTATATTTTTTGCACGCGTTTTTCAATCTGAAGTATATTAATATCCTATCAATAGTCTATAAAAAACATACTTATCAATAGTCTATCAAAAACATACCGGTGATGTACTTATTATATACTATTGATATACTAATGATATACCTAAAGTGAAATATAATATTGATATACTACTGATATACTAAATATAAATTATATTAGATATACTGTTGATATACTATTGTATCTAAAAAACCATTGCTAGATTTACAAATACCTTCTCCGTGTTGTTCAATATCGAGAAAATCAGTAGTCTATCAACAATAGATCTAATATAGCAACGATATATCTAACCAAAAAATAACTGGATTAGTGATCACCTATTGATTCTGTTGATTTCACTAATATTAAATATATATCAATATGATATACTACTGATATACTTTATTTAGTATATCAACATTATATCACAAATAAAGATTTATGCTTGATATGTTGGGGTTTGTGCCCTAAAACTCGTAGTTTGTAATTATGTTCTAATTAATGTAATAAAGTGTTATTATTTCAATAAAGAGTTATTGTTCGTTATCTACGAGTTTTCCTTTATTTAAACCCTAAATCCAATAAACTAAAAACCCAAGGCTGTTAAATGAATCTTTAACTGAATGTAGTGTACATATAAAGGGTCTCGGTTCGAGATACAGCCTAAAGGGTCTATAGTTAGGGGATAAGGTTTGGGTACCTTACCATGGTAAAACTATGGATGTGGCCCACTTTGTATTTGATACAAACACTGTGATCCTAACGTGTTCGTGTACATGACATGTGAGTGGGGATATCCTATGTAATGAGATTACATAAGACAGGACCACGAAATAACAACCTCTAGCTGTAACTCCGTTGACTAGTTAGGTTTCTATTTCACTAGGATGACCTAGGCAACTTGATCTCAATCTCGAGCGGATTCTACTTAACTCCTGTTCGTGAGGGATTGTCCTTTGACTAGTATGAGTGAGAGTGACCAGATTCGCCGACTCAATATGCCTACCTTATTGGGGACAAGACCGAGTGAACGACTAGGAACTTAACTTGGCAAGATGGAATTCACTCCTTCCCGCATGCTAGGGTAAGTAGAGGAATGTTCCCTTAAGTGATGTCTCCGGGACTTGAACAAAGGGCCCGACCCTCTCATTGGCTCGAGAGGGATTCTGTTTGTTGGTAGGACCACAAACAAATTATTCATTAGATGAGCACTGGTACTTAAGGCACAAGATGTAAACCAATGGTAAAACGGTAATTTGACCCTGCTTGTGTTACGAACATTCGTGAAGGATTGGCTTGCTGTTATTGGTCAATATCCGTGGACACAGAAATATATCTGCAGTGAGAAGAGTACAACTGCGTGACTTTAGTGGAGTGTTCCCGCAGTTAACGAATGTTGATTGGGAGATTAATGAGATTAACCGAGCAATCTCGTATCGTTGGAGCTTCTGATCTATAGGTCCATTAGGTCCACCTTCTAGCTTGTAAAGGGTTCTTAGATCGTTTGAATTTGAAATGTTCAAATTCATAAGAGAAGAAACTTAATATATATTGATACAATATAATATATAGTTTTGGAACTATATATTATAAATTTAATGTGAATATGATTCATATTAAATTATATGAGAGAATTAAATATTTGAAAGAGTTCAAATATTAAATTCAAATGTGAATGTGATTCATATTTGAAAACTATAGGTTAAAATTTAATGTGCATTAGATGTACATTAAACTATAGATTAAAGGGGTAAAATGATTAAATAAGATTTAATCATTTAATATAATATAGTATTTAATTAAATTAAATTTAATTAATTAATTAAATAAATTGTTAATAAATTAATTAGGGAACGTGTCATGATGACACGTTTCCACTACCCCCAACTCCCCCTCGATAGGGAGTGAGGAGTTACCCAGTGAAGTCCTTCTCCTTGTGAGAAGGACAAGATCATACGATGAATTCCATCGATCAATTTTTTTGACAGAAGAAATTCTCTCTCTCTCACTCTCTCAATTTCCCAAAAACATCTTCCAATTGTTGGAATTCCTTCCCACAAAGGAAGACCTATGTAGAACTCAGAGACATAGAAGGTGCTCTATGTTGGTGGTGTTCTGTTGGAGAAAGAGAACTTTGGAAGTTCTTGAGTTGCTGAAATCTCGTGGAGCAAGAAGTTGCTATTTCCTGTAGAAATCAACAAAGGTATTCTTCTTCTTTTAGTTTAATTGTTAAACTTAGTATGTTTATATGCAATATTCCATGCCTAATTAGATTAGAATTTCCATGCTTGTTCTGTTTTTCAATGTATGGGTTTTTGCTTATTCAAGCAAAACAAACTTGCATATTGCGATTTCAAACACGTTTCCGCTGCTCAAGGAGATTCGATCTCCATCATGATAGTGATTTATGTTGACATACTTTATTCAGTACTATTAGGTATATCAATGAAATATGAAAATCTATTGCTAGATTTACAAATGTTCTCCTTGTATTTTTCAATATCGAGAAAATAAGTAGCTTATCAATAATAGATATGATATACCAATGATATATCCAACCAAAAAGTAACTACATAATGATATGATATCTGCTAATTTCACTAATATTAAGTATATATCAGTGTGATATACTAACGATATACTTTATTTAATATATCAACAGTATATCACAAATGATGATTTATGCTTGACAGTAATTTATGCTGATATATTTTATTCAGTAATATTAAATATATCAACGGGATCTCAAAAACTATTGTTAGATTTGGAAATGCCCTCCAATGTTTTTTAATATCGAAAAAATAAGTAGTTTATTAACAATAGATCAAATATATCAATGATATATCTAACCAAAAAATAACTAATAGTCGTTGATTTTACTAAAATTAAATATATATCGGTGTGATATACTACCAAAATACTTTATTAAGTATATCAACAATATATCACAAATAGTGATTTATGATGATATACTTTATTCAGTAATATTAAGTATATCACCGGGATCTTAAAAGTTATTTGTAATGCACGACATTTCAGGTAGAGTAAATTTCATGTTATGCTTTTAAATTTCAGGTGGAATTCTTAATTTAAAACCAAATTGGATTGTTATATCTTATTGTGTGAGATGTGTTATTGTATAGAGTATATCACTAATATATTACTGATATATGTATATGAAGTTAATTAAGAGTATATCAGTAACTCACATATGATATATGTTCATTTCACTGATATACTAATGATATACTAAATGTTAGGTATATTAGTGAAATAAACATATGAAGTACATTAGTGATATACTAATATGCAAAATATCTCTAATTTTCTACGGATATATAGAAAGTGTATCATTCTAAATGATATACCTAAAAGAAGGGTATCCGTAGTATATCGTATATCAGATATACTTCTGATATACCAAATGTAAAGTATATCAAATATACTACTGATATACCTGCTGCTACACCAATGAGGGTAAATATGGAATAATTAAAAAACGAAAATCAGATTAAAATTTTTTTTCTAGATTTGCAAATCTAAAAAATCATAGCTAAGTTTGCAAATATGCTAATATTTTGTGCTACCCATTACAATTCCCCTATAATATATAGTATGCATGTTTTTGGGGTTTCATAGGAATTAATATAAGTGTTATATTAATTTATGAAACAAATATTATATGTTTTAATTATAATTAATATAAGGGTTATATTAATTAAAAATTAAACATATAATTGTTATGCATTTATTCATGTGATGAATTTTTTATAAATGTATGTTTATTCATGTGATGAATGATCAAACACTTTATAACATAGACATGCATGTAATTTAAGGTTAATTAATTAGTTTTAAAATGGTTTTAGAACTGGAATTAATTAGACCTAAGGTTATCTAGTTCTAATGAGATTAGAATTAGGCAACAAATAATTTATAAACTATGATTAAAGAGGGACTCTGTCTAAGGAAGGTTCTGGCTAGGCTGGGGTACTTAAACTGACGGAAACGGAACACCCCTACCTGGGAACCGACCTGGGAGTGAATTTAATCCAGAGGTTTATAAATGATTTTTCGTGAGTGACGTTTATTAAAAGTTAATAAATTGAATTCATAGACCTATGTTTATTAAAAGGTTAATAGACTTAGGTAATTCCAGTATAATTGTTATATTGACAGACTTAGGTCATATTGGTTTAGCCGGAATATGCCTAAGTAAAAGTATACCCAAAATATTTAAAATACTTAGTGTTCCAACTCCAACTCCAAGGCTAAGGCTTCTTGAAGCTAACAAATCCAAGTTTAGCTCCTTCAAGACCCAAAATGCCTTGTGTTCCAACTCCAAGGGCAGATGACAAGCCTTGCCAAGCACAAGCCTACATGGTGATATCTCTATAGGGGTTTTGTGGGTTGTCCTATAGGCCCCAAAGCCTCATCCAACCTGAAGGACCAATCCTTCCTATGGGGCTTCACGACCTTTTCAAGAATTCTTTTTATCTCCCTATTTGAGATCTTAGTTTGACCATTGGCCTATGAATGATAAGATGTTAAGATTTTGTGTTGACATTATACCTGGTTAGGAGGGATCTCATTGCTTTGTTAACAAAATGAGATCCTTTGTCACTGATTAGAACTCTAAGAGTTCCAAACCTAGTGAAGATATGCCTGTGCAGGAACCTCATCACTCTATATTTTGTGCTTAATTCTTGTTAGTTTAGTTAATTTTATTTGTTTAATTGTATATTTTTGTAGGAAATTTAGCAAGAATGTAATTTTAGAGAAATGCATCTGAATGAGGTTAAAAAGAGCGAAAATGGATGTCATTTGAGCAATTGAGCAATAAGAAGAAGCAAAATGACCATATTACCCCTGGTAAGAGCGTCTAGACGTTGGACGAAAGGTAGAATGCTCGGATGCAGGACAACGTCTCAACACTGTGAGGATAACGTCGTGCGACGATGCGACGAGCCCTTCTCGACGCTGGCAGATTTTAGGGTACAGTTGAGACACTTCCTAAAGAGTCTCGATGCTACTTCGATTTGTATAAATAATAATGTTCTTCTTCTAGGTCAGAAAATGGAGGATTTTCAGTCTAAGTGCATACTTCCTCTGTAAATTCTTCTCGCTCTTCTTAGTTTTAGCTTAGTTTAGGTAAGTTAGAATCAATCCATAGACGTTAGCTCGAGATTTAGGTCTTCGGTTTAACGGGAACGCCGTTTTGGAGGCGAACGATGGGTAATACAATGTAATAAACTATGAGTTTACTGTTGTTAATGTATGAATTACTAAGCATGTTCGCAGGTAGGTCTGACAAACCTATGCGCGTCGAGTATGTTTAACCTTTCTGTGTATATTTTGAGCTCGCTTGAACACACATCCAATGTATGCTTAATTTCAGTAGCAATTAGGACTTAGATTCAGCGAGTTTGTGCGCATTGAGGAGTTAAAGAAGTAAAAGAAGTAAAAGGGTAAAAATTAATCTAAATTCGCCACTTAGGTTAATTCGAGCATCTCACTAATTTTAGAAATTCGTAGGGCCTAAACGACCGTTGTAAGTATGACACACTACAATTTGTGGCTTGGATCAGTATCGCCCCCAACTTTTGATTAGTTTTGGGTTTAATTAGCATTTAGATTAATTAAACTGCACTAGGAGTAGCTAGAAACTCTTGGGGTAGCCTTGAGGGTAGGTGAGAACATTCGAAGCATGAAATTTTCTATTTAGATAAACCGTGATTGGATTATTACATCGAACCTCGTTGTGATCCTCTCGAAACGGTACCTAGGTGAGATCCTGTCCCTATCTTTATCGCTTTTGGTTATTTTGTTTCTTTATTTTATGCCCAATCCCCCTTTAGTCATTTTCAGTTCGTGTTGCATCTTTTAAATCAGAAAACCAAATTGATAGAAATTAAATCTTAGTTCGGTTCTTTGTGGTTCGACCCGATCCGCTATTAAGTATTACAAATATTTAATTTTAGACCGAAAATGATAAATTTCATTTGATGGAGCCCTCGACAAGCTTTCTATCAAATTAGCGTTGTTGCAAGGGAACCACCAATTAAATTGATTTCTTTATTTCTGGATTTTCTTTAAAAATAAAAAATAAAAAAGAGTCTATATCTCGTTTCTTTTTATGACTAAAAATTTGAGAGATTTTGGAGGAGCTTCTCAACCTTTAGTCTTAGGTATGTTGTCTTTAGAGGATTTAGTTAATAAATTTGTTAATAGTACTTTTTAGTACCAAGAGGAAACTCGTGAAGGGAATCGATTTCCCGCAGCGAAAGACGTCGTGAAACATCGTTAATTCGGTGTGTGTGTAATTTCTTAAAAACAGAATTTATCTCAAAAAATCTAAGTTAAGCATGTTGATTTGAGAAGGAAAACAGAAAGTAAACTCGTTACTAACCTCTTGTAGACAACTTCTTGCAATTCCTACTCGATCTCTCGCGATCCAACGAACCTCACGAACAAAGACACTTCCAAAAGTTCTTCTCGGTTGAGGGAGAGTTGTGGAACTCCCTTTGGAATTTGGGATGGAGAAAGGTTTTTGAGAAATGAGAGAAGCTAGAGAGAATTTGGTCTATCTCTTTGGTTGGAATTCCAAAAATGAGAACCCTTTTCCACAAAGTGCTTCACAAAGCACCTATTTATAATGGTGAGTGGTAGAGTTAAAATCTCCACCAATTCAGCATTTTACCACAACCATACGATATGCAAATCATATTTGCATATCACATAATGTAAGGTATCTCATACCTTATTATACAAAACCTATTTGCATAATTGTGGAATAATAAATTGAATCACATTCAATTTAATTTCTCTTAATTCAATTTCTCCAATTTAGCACTAACTAATCAATTAGGCTATTCTATAGTTTATTATGAATCTAATTCACATCAAACTATATATTATGTCAACTATATCACATATAATTGACATAACTTCTCAATTAATGAATTTGAACACTTCAAATCTACTCCAAACTATAAATCCTCAATTTGTCCAATTGAGCCAACCGAGAGACCTAATGGACCTACACCTGATGAGCTCCAATGATATGAGATTAACCGATCAAACTCTTTGATCTTGTTATTCACTATTCATTAGCTACGGTAACACTCCATTAAAGCCCGTAGCTGAACTCCCACCACTGTAGGACAAGTTGTGTCCATCGATATAACCAATCCCCGCGAGTTGTCCCTTCACAGGTTGTTTGTAGCTACTGTTGGGTCAAATTACCGTTTTACCCCTATGTCTACTTCTTGTTCATTAAGTCCCACTGCTCCTCTAATGAACAAGTTTGTTGTATGGTCCAACCATAAACAATATCCCTCTCGGACCAGTGAGAGGGCAGGTGCCCGTTGTTCAAGCCCTGAAGACCACACTTAAGGGAACAACCTCTCGGGTTTCCCTAGGTCGGGAACGAGTGAATTCCTTCTTGCGTAGTCAAGTTTCCAGCTCCCCACGAGGTCTTGTCCTCAAGAAGGCAGGCATATTGGGTGTATCCATACCACCCTCACCCGTACTAGTCAAAGGTCAGACTCCCGCAGACAGGAGTTCGTGACACGCTCAGGATTAAGGACGAGTCACTAATGGTCATCTACGAAATTATTAGTCCTACTTTTAACGGTGTTACATCTGTAAGTCTAATAATTCATGGTCTGGTCTTGTACAATCTCATTGCACAGGATGCCCCCACTCGCATGTCTACCACATGAACGAGCTGGATCACCTCGTTTGTATCTGATACAAAGCGGGCAGCATCCACAGTGTAACCAGGATGAGGTTTCCAACCCTATCCATATACTATAGACCGTTTGGGTCACTAACTCAAACGTGATCCTCCCCGTGTGTCAACTACACACCGTTCAAGTACTATAATATGACCCTAGAGCTTAGTTTATTGGATTAAGTTTTATAAAATGCGAGATACAAAGTTTTGACAAATCAAAAACTTTTATTCATTTATAACAAGTGTATTACAAACTACACGAGATTAGGGCAAAAACCCCAACAACTCGAGCCATGATTCAACGCCTAGATGATCAAATCAACCAGTTGGCTGATCCTTTGTTTGGATTAGAGAGTACTCAAGAGCATTCTATAGACACACCTAAAGTACAAAGTGGTGAGGTTTACTTTTAATTTGATTATGAGATTTGCTTGCCATTTGAGGAGCAGGTATGTGAGGCAAAAGACACCGAGCTTCAGTGTTAGGAGGTTTTGGTGGTAGAGTTGAAGGTTGAAAGACATGCGTCTATTCTACTGCGTCTATTCTATCTTGTTGTTCTTCCTTATATATTTTTCCTTACATGACACAATTAGTTGATTTTTTATTAACGCACGATATCATCTTGATCGATACTTGTTAGTACGTCAACTACATTTATAATGACCAATGAAAATTTGCAGTTTAGTGGTCAGATCGATCCATTGGGAGGCGTGATAGTCATTTTAAGATTAGCTTGCTTAAATAGGAACCATGAAACAAATGAGGGAGGGGGATGGTGATTCAATAAAGTAAGATGGGAAATTAAATGCATAAAGTAATTCAGAGAAAAAACTAACTGAAAGAGAAGCAGACTTGTAGCCACGTATTTTGTCCGGTTTGTTTTATTTTTCGGTTTTATTCATTTGATTATTTTTAATCTATTTTGAGCTTTATTTGTGCAACCTTTGTTTATAGCATTTTTACTAAGTATGTGAGGGCATGACTTTTAAAAAATCAGAAAGTTAGTGAAAAGAGGGGAAATTAGGGTTTTGAAGACAAATTGAGCTTTTGCTTTTTTTTTAGCATAAGATTTTTTTTAAACATTGCCCCTTTTGTTCTTTGCCTAAAAGAAGAAGAAGCTTTGGCTTTATAAGCCATTGTTTTTCAAAACTCTAGTGGGGAATTCCAAGAAAGAAAAACATAAAATAAAATACTATTCTCCACATCTCACCCACAACCATCTACGTACACAAAAAAAATAGAAAAATTTTAGAGTAAGTTTTTTTTTTTCCATAGTAGTTCTTTACAAAAAAAAGGAGAGTTTGGAATACAATAAGAACGATCGAGCTAGGCCGGAAGTTGCACTTGGTAGGGTTTTGGACCCAAGGATCCGCACTTCAAATGGTAAGCTAGTTGTATTCCTCCCCCCACTTCTGGATCTATTCTCGAATCACTCCTGAAAAACAGTAGTTGAGTAAGGGGGGTTTGTTTTATTATTATCATTGTTATTATTATTTATTATTATCATTTTCACGCTGAAAGTAATAAAAATGGATAGTTATTATAATTTTATATTTTATTTACTGTTGTGCTTTTATTTGTTGTATTATGTTTTTTTTTTCGTAAAGTAGCAAATTCTTTTTTTAGTTTAAGGAATTGTATTATTATCATTAGTCTTATTCTCATTATCTTTTTTATTTTGTGTTATGTTTGTGTGATTAAAATGTAAGTATTTTCCTTATTTATTATAGTTGAAGTTTTGATATAAACTTGCTAATTAATACATGATTTATAATCTTTTAATCTATGTGCTTTATAAATAAAAATGTCGACGATGGAATCTAGAAATATTTGGGAGTCCGATTTTCTAGTTTTTTGAGGTGAGAAATTGATTCTTTGGAAGTCCAAGATCGATTTCAATATGTTTTCTTTTTCTTTTCTTTCGTAAATTCGTTAGTATATTTATTTGCTTGATCAATTTGATATGTTAAATGTGATATGCCTTTAATTTGCCTTCTTATATTACATTATTTGAACTTAATTTTATTTTAATTATCGCTCATGGTTTCAAATCTTATTTTGCAAACTTATTTTCAAACCTTTAATATTACTTGTTTATTTTGAGTTTATAAAGTCTTTTTAACTAAAAGTGTTACGTCAAATTTTTGTAAATTTTCTTTAAAATCGTCTTTATATCTAAAAAAAATTCCTACGACGAATCTAGAAATATTTGGGAGTTTGATTTTCTAGAATTCTTGAGGTGAGAGATCATTATCTTTGGGAGTCCGAGATTTTGGTCCCAAGAAAAAATGAATTTAATAAAATATTTTTTTTAAAAAAAACTTTATTTTATAAGGAGTTATCCTATGTTGGATTTGAGAAAATTGTAATTTTTTTCTCATATTCTTGAGGTGATATTATTTCTAAAATCTTGGGAATAATTTCAATATAGCCAAATGAATGGATTTTAATCTACTTATTTTATGGGATCATGACTCCAAATATTGGAGTAATGAGGGGTAAAATAAGACATTTTTTTTTAAAATCTCTTTTACCTAAATAAACTTTTTTTTCTAAAATCGTTTTTTTTTTCAATTCAAGATTAAAATTTGGCCACCGTTTTTAGACGGGTGTTGTGGGGTGCTAACACCTTCCCCATACACAAACAACTCCCGAATCCAAATCTGGTTTTCGCATACCATTTTCTTCTCTTTTTTTTTTTTTAAAAAAGTTATTTTATTCTATTTTGGTGCCCAATCACACTATAAAAAAAGATTGGTGGCGACTTCTTTTAAATATCCCTATTTTGAGGACATCGGCCGCTCCGCGTCGCAGGTACGTGGCGACAAGACTAATCGGATACTGAATCATTGGATCACATCGGGATGTGACTTTTGTATAATGCCAGTAATAGGTATGAAAGTTGAATCAATTAACAAACTATTCTAAACTCACCCGCCCAATTGAAAACCAATGAACTCCTAATTAGTTATAAGGTAGTTCAAACAACAAAAGTAATTAAATCCAAAACTAATCTAAAGTTGGGGACTATACTAATCCTAGCCACAAATTGTCAAGTGTTGTACTGAAGATTGGTCCTTTAAGCTTTACAACTAATTAAGATTAGCGAGTTACTTAGATTAATCTAAGTGGCAAGCTTGGACTAAACCTCATATTTTAATTTCCTTTTAAGCACTAGATTCATTAGTCATTCATGACAGCTCGAAGCTCACAAACTCATCGAACTTAATGCTTATTCCTATTAAATTACATGCTAAACATAAAATCAACAAGCATAGCTAGGCTAAACTCATTCGACTAACAGGGTCTCAAGCTCTGCTACAAATATGCCTAGTGATTAAAAACAAGAGGAATAAAAATAGAAAGCAAGAAATCAATTCACATTAAAGGATACACCTCGTGGCGTGCATAAAAATCCTGAAATTCCTCTAAATTGGCATTTCCACCTCTCCGGAGCCAGTAGCCTCGATCAAAATGTCCATAATCAACATAATTAAGCTAAATCTATATTAATCCTAAGCTAAAAGAAGAAGTTACAAAAAGTTAAAGCTCTCTAACAATGATATTCTCCCAATTTTTCTCGAAAGAGAGTATATATATAGAATGAAGCAACTCGAGACGTTGTAGCCAAAATTTTCAAATGTCGAAAGGGCTCGTCGCAGCGTCGAAGGATGTTCACTGTGGATAGCATCTCAATGTTGTCCTGTTCCATGCTCTGTCATCAATACAACGTCGAGACGATATGGATAACGCCCTGCATCCTCAGTATTCTGCCTTACAGCGTCGAGGGGGCTCCATAAAGTGTCTCAACGCTCTCATTTGGGACATAAAGGTCAAAGTTTTCTCCTTATCTCCAATTGTTGATCGGTTGACTGTTGGAAACGCTTGAATTCACCCCGAACATTATAAAAATGGCAAAAAGGTCCCAAAATGCTCCTCAAACTAAATTTTCTACAAAATGAGCAATAAAGCACATTAATTCAACAAAAATAATAAGGACCCAACATGAAAAAATAAGACTAAATTGAGTCTTATCACATCTTTTATCATCTTTTGTTGTATTTCTATGTTGGAAGGAAGGTGTTGATCATGGGGTTTTTGTACGGATATATAACATTTTTTGTGGTTAAAATGGTGGATGGTCTCTGTTGTTTTAAAATAATGATGGATAACCTCTTGTTGACATCACATCGAGAGCGAGAGTACGATAAAACCATGGAAAACGAGAGTCATCTACAACCTTATTGACCGAGGGTGAGAGTATGGTAAAATCCAATGAGGGCAAGAGGACATCTTCAACCTTCTTGACCGAGATGTTAGGAGTGAAAACAAATGTCTCACATTGGATGGGAAGGGATTGATCATGGGTATATAAATGAGGACAATTATCTCCATTTGTAGGAGGCCTTTTGGAGAATCAAAAGTAAAGCCATGAAGGTTGCTGCCCAAAGTGGACAATATCATACTACTGTGGAGATATGTGAAGGTTTGTTGTCCTTATCACGAGAGTGAGAGCATGATAAAAACCAACGAGAGCAAGAGGGTCATCTTCAACCAATTTTGAAAATGGATTCCAGATTTGATACCTAGATTTGAGAAAGGTTGTCGCGAACGTGCATCAATTGAAAGAAGAAGGTTGAAGATGAGTTTGAGATGACTCTAACTATCGTTGAATTTTATCATACAAGCTCTTGATTAAGAAGGGTAAAGATGACCCTGACTCTCATTAGATTTTATCATACTCTCGCTCTCAGTTGTTGGGTTTTATCACACTCTCGCTCTCGATGTGAAGCCAACAGAAGGTTATCTATCGTTATTTTGAAAGACTAGGTCATCTATCATTTTGGCTTTAAAAAGGATATCCGTTTGAAAACTGTTTGATCATGGAGCTTGATTAGTGTTCACGATTGAGTTGGTTGAGAGAGATTCATTATCATATTTTGCAAAGTCACATTAGAAATTACCCGTTGCTATATATTTTTGTTATATTTCATTGATTTTTCTATGATATAATAAAATTATCGATTTATCCCTCATGTCGATGTCAAACCCCATGGATATGTAAAAATATTAATATGTAAACATAAATTTAAAACTCTATTAATAAGACCTTAAGCTTTGAATATTGTGTACAATGCATTTTTGAGTTTTAAAAATATAAAAAAAGATCAAAGGTGTATTTGAAATTAAACTAAATTTCTTCAAGAATTTATTATATAAAAATTGAAAGCTAAGGTATTAGACACATTTTAATGTTTAGGGGATATGATTTTTAAAGTTTAGATTTTTTTTTTTTTGATAATGAAAAGTTTAGATTTTTTTAATTATTAAATGAAAATAGTAAATTAACTTGTTTTAATTTTTTTTTTCAAAGAAATTTTTATTGACTCATACAAAACATTTTTTAATTTAAAGAAAAGAAAAGAAAATATATATGATTGGAAAAATTGTAAAACCATCCTTGAACGTTGAGTTTGTTACTATCCTACCTCTGAACTTTTAGTTAAATCAATTAGCCTCATGCACTTTGTTAAGGATTGAAATTAGCCTTCCATGTGTCTTGGGACAATTGGACAAATAGCAAAATGAACCTAAAATATTGCAGATATACCAAATTGTTAAACTATTTGCATGTATTGAAATTTTTTTTATTTAAATTACTAAAAAGTTCATGCACATGTACTCTTTAGCCCAAATGAAAATTGTGATTCATCTTACTTTATTTCTTCCTCAAACTATCTTTGATTTTTTTTGTAATTATTTTTATGATTTCTTCTTCCTCTTTCCAACGTTTAGTCATTCGCCTAAAAATTCTAGGTTCAATTGATGTCCAACATTTAACTTTTTCTATAGTGCTTGAAGTCTATCACTAATAGACTTCAATCACTATCTTGTGATAGAAGTCTATTAGTGATATAAGTTAATCACTATCACTAGTAAACTTCTATATGCATTGTTTCTCTCTTTTTATTGAAGTTTATTACTTATAGACTTCGATCACTATCATTGAGAATAGTGTGTGGTTGAAGTCTATTACTAATAGAAACATATATGTTAATTGCTACAATCTGAATTACTAAAATTTTGAATCTTGAATCAACAAAGGTTAATGTAGGTTAATTTTCATCCTTGAATAAGCTAGTGTGTGTGATTGAAGTCTATTACTTAAGATGTTTATTTCATGTATCACTATGACAAGAATCTACCATTGATAGAAGTCTATCAGTGATAGACTCCTGACTATGATAAAAGTCTACTAACATACTACTCCAACCCTTACTTCAGTTTTACAATCTATTAGAGTAACTTCAAATTGTGATAAGAATTTATAAGTGATAGATAGAATAACCTTGATAAAAATCTATTAATCTATTTCATATATTGTGTTCTATTACAATCGATCATTAGTAAATTTCTAACTGTGATGAGAGTCTATTAGTGATAGAAGTTTATCACTGATAGAATCCTAACTGTGATAAGAGAGTCTATCAGTGATAGAAGTCTATCACCGATGGAATCCTAACTATGATAAAAGTCTATCAACCTACTCCAAGTCTTGCTTCAAAATTGATTTAAACCTCATTTAATCACTCATAAACTTCTAATTGTGATAAGAATATATGAGTGATAAAAGTTTATCACTAAGACTCCTAACTGTGATAACTATCTATTAGGATGACTTCAACCATTCTGATAGAGTTCTAAATGTGATAAGAGTCTATCAGAGATAAAAGTCTATAATCGATAGATTCTAAACACTGATAAAAGTCTATCAAGCTTCAATTAAGGGTAAAATGGGAATTAAAAAACGTTAATATTAGATATATTTACAATTTTTAAAAAAAGACTAACTATATTTGCAAATAAAACAACATATTTTGCTACCCATTATAATTTTCCTTTTCTTTTCTAGAATTTGCCAATAATAAGCTTGTTGTTTCCTACGGGTGAGTCATGTCGCCCTGTACCTGCGACGCGGAGCGGCCGACGTCCTCATAAAAGGGAAGATTTAAAAAGGAGTCGCCACCAACTTTTTTTATGGTGTGATTGGACACCAAAATAGAATAAACAACTTTTTTTAAAAAAAGAAGAAAAGATATGGTATGCGAAAACCAGATTTGGATTCGGGAGTTGTTTGTGTATGGGGAAGGTGTTAGCACCCCATAACACTCGTTTAAAACGGTGGCCAAATTTAATCTTGAATTGCTAAAAAAATGATTTAAGAAAAAAAAGGTTTATTTAGGTAAAAGATTTATTAAAAAAAAAAAAGTCTCATTTTACCCCTCATTACTCCAATATTTGGAGTCATGATCCCATAAAATAAGTGGATGAAAATCCATTATTTTGGCTATAATAAAATTATTTTCCAAGATTTTGGAAATAACATCACCTCAAGAATATGAGAAAAAATCACAATTTTCTCAAATCCATCGGATAGCCTTCATATAAAACAAAGTTTTTTTTTAAAATAAAAAAAAATATTTTAATTAAATTCATTTTTTCTTGGGATC